>CM057453.1:1096830000-1099325000 GCA_016271365.2 Neoceratodus forsteri
GGCGAGATATGAAAATGGTAGCTGCACTGCTCATAAGGAAGTGTGGTAAAATGGCACTGTTGAAAATCTGGTGCAAATATTACAAATTCGCAAACTTGCCAGCGTGTGTAGGAACTGCGCAACGTGCACTCTTAAAACAGTCATTTTTGGGAATTTTTTCACCAAATTTTCAACATAGCCGTTTTAACACCTCTGCTCATGACCAGTGTCACTGTGATTTTCTTAACGTGTCCAATTGATTTCGCACACCGACTGTGCCATTGTGCGCTACATGGGCAGAAACACGTTGTGGGCGAGATGTGAAAAATGACAACTGTACTGCTCATAAGAAGGTGTGGTAAATGGCAGTGTTGAAAACTCTGGAGTGAAAATATTGAAAATTGATGAACTACGGTGCGTAGGAATAGCATAGCATGCGGCTTCGTAACAGTCATTTTAGAATTTTCCACCAAATTTTCAAAATAGGCGTTTTGAGAGCCCACCTTATGAACACTGGCAGTGTCGTTTCGTTAATCATTCCGGAAAGGTGATTTCGCACAGTGGCTGCGAAATCACCCTTCGGGCCCGAGTAATGCCATGACAGTGCAATAATTCATGAGGAGGGGTCCCAAAAACCCCATGTTGAAAATTTGGTGCAAAAATTCCAAAAAATGCCTGCGATATGCAACAAAGTTGAAAAATCCTATCATCCCATTATACAGCTTACGGCATTTCCTCAGTTCGCGGTCAGCTTTGAAGAGTGCAGATGTGTTCCCGGTCCACGAGATCATCGCGCGGACTCTGGAGGTAAGTATGGGGTGGGGGTGTGGGGAGGCAGTGCGCAGTGGGTGGGTGCCGGTTGTTGGGGGGGTGCATGTGGAGACTACGAGGACGGTTTTTTCTTTACAGGGTTTTTTTTTTTAAAGGCAAGCCTTGGGACATTTGCCATGCTGGGATGGGCTCCCAAGCGTGGCAGAGAGCGACTGGGGCGTGGAGCTGGACGGGGATTGGGCACCCCGTCAGCCATGGTATCTGTTGCCACGATGGGGTGGGCTCCCAGCATGGCACCCTGTACTGGGGGGACAGTGAAGCCGATGGGGGATTGGGCACCTATGTCAGCGACAGCATGGGGGGTGGGGAGATACAGTGCAGCCAATGGGGATTGGGCATCCCGTCGGCCATTACATCATTTGCCACACTGGGGTGGGCTCCCAGCATGGCACCTGGATGCTTTAGGGGCGTGGAGCCCGACGGGGATTGGGCACCCCGTCCAGCCGTACAGTGTGGAGGGGAGGGGAAGGCATGAGCACGCTGCATGCGTGTGTGTGTGTGGGGGGAGGCTCTGCTCACTCAAGCAGAGCTCTCCCTTTCAACTGTATGCCACTGCATTTTCCTGCTGTCATAGACAGCTGGAGCAGTGATTGGCGCTCTGCGACCATGCCTGCAAATATACTGACTGAATTGGAAGAGGCTGACACCTCTGGAAACTCGGATGATGGCACTATGTTTCTTGCACATGCGTGCAAGCAAACATAATGAAATTGGAAAAAAAAAGTTATCATTGGCACCCTTTGAACCAGTCGCCACATGTGAAATGTGTTTACTAGCATGGAAAACTGTATTTTTAGTAGCAATTACTTCGGCTCGCCACATCTCTTGAGCTCCAAGCACTCATGTGCTCCGAGCTCTATCGTGTCTTTCACAAAGACAGGGTATCTTTCACATGAATCCGGCCTTCCTCACAAAGGTCGTCTCAGAATATACATTGAACCAGTCCATACTGCTACCGTTTTTTTACCCAGACTATTCTAATCCAAGTTAATCACTTCTTCATACCCTAGATGTACACCATATACTAAGATATTATATAACATGCTCTAAGGCTACCAGAGAATCCCAGCAACTTTTGTAGCCTTTGCTCCAGGCAAAGAGGGACTACCAGTTACCAATCAGACACTTTCAAACTGGCTAGCGCGTTGTATAACTTACTGTTACAATAAATACCAAAAATCCCTACCGGGTGCTGTACATGCACACTCCACAGGGGCGTTTTCCACGACTGTGGCATGTTTTCGCGGAGTCTCTATTTTTGACATCTGCGATGCTGCTATCTGGTCTACAGTGCATACTTTTACAAAGCACTATAGCATTGACTTGGCCTCTCGCTGCTGCACGACCTTTGGGCATGCCATCTTGCAGAGCCTTCTTTGTTAATTAGCCTCCCTTGCCACTTCCCTGCTTGGGAATCATCCCATGTGTAGGACCTGCTGCAGGAGACACCCTCGAAGAAGATAGTACAGTTTCATATTTACTGTAACAGTAGATCTTCGAGAGGATCTCGTGCAGCAGGTACGTTCCCTCCCACCTTCTTCTTCCTTCTCGGAGAACAATCTTTCAGGCTTAATCAAAATTGGCTAAATAGGTACCATAGTTCTTCTCGGTTTCCTCTGAGTCTTGCTTCATGAGCTGATCGCTGGCAGGGAACTTAGGATGCAAGGGGCCACTCACATATTTATACTGGCAGATGTGATGATGTTATTGTGGGCGTCCCCCAGTCAACACTGCTAGTGAAGCCAGCTCGGTGGCGCTGTGGTTTTAGGCGCTGGACGCCATACTGGTGACCCGGGTTTGGGAGCAAGCTCGGGCCAGCGGAGAGGAGAGGATGGAGCATCTGGAGGACTGCTCTTCTCTCCTGGGAAAGGTGGATGGATTACTCCCCAGCACGAGCATTTCCCAGCAGAGGCTGGGCGCAACAGCCAGGGGATCACGCTGGTACAGGGAGGCGTTTCGGCGGACGTCTGCTGGAAGGGTGCAGAAGTGTGCCCTGTCACACTGAACGTCATTGCATGTCTGGGCTCCTAAGGGGAACGCTTATGAACACAGGAAAACACCTGTTGACTGGGAGGTAGACGTCGCCTGGTCCCACCTCCAACACCGGACCCTGCCCACTGGGACCTCATCATCTCCGCCCGAGGAGCACCGGAAGAAAGCACTAAGGAGCAGAAGGCAGCCCCACTCCGGGGGAGTAGATTCCGGGGGGGATTGCTCCATGGGTGTGTCGCAGTTGAATGAGAAACCAAGGTGCAGCTGGGAGGATCTCAGGTAGGAGGGGAACAGGCAAGTCGACTGAAGGGGCCCCAGCCAGCAGTGACAGGAGGAAAAAATACTTGAGCAAAAAAAAAACACACTGCTAGTGAAAGCTACTGTCGACATGAGCACCCTCTGGCAGACATCCAAGTGTAGTACCCTGCTGCAAGAGAGTCTCTCAAAGATCTACCATTACGGTAAGTATGGAACTATACTTTATTAACAATTTGGGGTTTGAGCTTCTATTTTTGTGGAGAACCTCAGGCATCTGCTGCTGCTGTTTAGTTTATCTCCCAAGTATACCGAACACTACAAAAACCCAAACAAGGCTACACCAGTTGCCTAGCAGTTAAGGCACTTGCCTTCTGTTTGTGGTTCATGACATTGCACCCCTGACCAGCAATCCAGTCAGCTGCAATAGGAGGGAGGGGGACAGTCCTAAAGATGCACCCTCTCCTCTTAGGTGGTAGTCTTGTACTGCTGACAAAATGGCTGTCCCTTGATGAGCCAGGGGTAGGGGAGCTGTTCACAGGGAATCCCTCAGTTACATCGGCATCTCCATGCAACCCAGGTGCATAGGCCCATCAGCGAGGGTGCCAAAACTAGGCCAGAGCACCTTGCATGCCCAGGACATGGGGCATACTGCCGATCTGTGGTGGTGTGGTCTGATTCCCCATGGGAGGGGAGAGGCATGGATGGGAACATTTCGATAAAACAGTGAACTACCATTCAAATGTAATTATTAAAAAAAATCAAAGCTCTTTGTAAATTCGGAATAAGCTCTAGTGAAGAGTACTGAATTTCTGTTGAATGTCCTTTTCCCCCCAGGGAGGTTGTGCAAATGTGATTGTGTCCCTTACAACACAATGTCCCCAGGACCTTACACCTTATGCAGGTACTGTATACACTCTTGGTAAAATCTTAGTATTGGAGCATGCTCAATGTACTGATTTTGTGTAGCACTTTGTACTCAGACTGTTGCTATACAGTTCTTCTAACTGTAGGCACAGCATGGCACCCTGTATGGCTTCACACTGTGAAAAAAAATTCCTAAGTAACAATAAACTAACCAGAAGAAAACAAAAGAAGTAATGAAAGGGTTAAAATATTTGCTAAAATGTATATAAGTTTAAAATATGACATTGTTTCTTGGAAGGGAACTTGGGGCCTTTATAATGAGGCTCTAGTGATCCTAGAGTGTAAGGTATTTAAATAAAATAATAATTATACAGTGGGTCTCGAAAACACTGTTCTCTGATTGACTGGTTGGCATTTCAAACCCGCTGTAAATCCTGACTAGTACCAATGGGAAGAAGTGCCAGCCAACCGTATCACCTTGCCACCTAGCACATATCAAGGCAATGCAGCCACACTTCATTACAACGAGCGCTATACCTACTTCAAGTCACCGATCAGACATACACAAAACCACAGGTAAATACAAAAAATTAAATCCTCGTTCTGTCTAATTGACTTACACGAACTCGAGCAAGTATTCGCTATGTGCAGTTGACAGTCCGATATGGAAAACAACCATATAAATGACAGTCCTATAACAATAAACATTAAAAAAGTTTAAAAGCGTTAAAAAAGGTTTAAAATACTAAGAAATACCTGTTACTAATTCAAAAACCCACAAAAATACTAATAAAACTATCCTCGACATTAATTCTCACTACACTGAAAAGCACCAAACTACTTTTCATGGGACCAACACTGCCACGAAAAACACACGAAATCCTTCTAATACATATAAATCCCCCTCAAAAAATGAAAAAAAGGAAAAGTTGTATAATAGCAGTTTACCACAGAAAGGGCGTGAATACGCTTAGATTTACAACGGGTGGTGTGTTTTGCTCGCTCAGCCTTTCGGCCTTGTGACCAACCACCACCTGTTGTAAATCCTAGCGTAACCCACACTCTTCCCGTGGTCCTAGAGTCACCTCATGATTGGAGAGGGTCCCTTACAACACATATAACCCTCTGCAGACAACTTTCTGAATCATTGAGCAGGAACTTTTTAAGGGATGCCAACTACAGAGAAAGGCTTATAGGAAAATGCAGCCTGAGCCCCAAAAGTGAGGACCACAAGAGAGAAATACTGTCTTTAAGAGCTCATGTTTTGTTCCCAACACCTGACATGGGGCTGGGGCTGACAGTATAGCTTAGAGGTTAGGGTAATGAGCTGTGAATGAGCTTGGTACATCCAGCACCTGGGTTTGATTCCAACAGTTTCCACCTGCATACTGTAACACCGAGCAAGTCCCTTAATCTACTTCTAGTACTCCTGGGTTGGCTCGGAAACAGGCACTTGTGCCTAGTGGGTCTTGCCTTGTTACTGAAGACTAGAAATTATAAATCAGTCAGTCAAAGGCCATTAAATCCTTTGCAGCAGACAGCAGTTTGTACTTTTCCCTGGGACTGTTTTTCCTCTCTGAGTGAGAAAAGTTTGAAGAAGATTCATGTTAGTGTATCCTGAACCACCAGTGGAAAAAATAAACAGGGCTGCAGGATAGCTTGGACTAAAATGCTGTACTGCTAAAGCAAACAGTAAGAACAACAAGATAAACTAATTGTAGGCGGGCAGTATAGCGCAGTGCTTTAAGGCTCTGAGCAGCAAATCTAGTGACATCCAGCAGACCAGACGTGGAGTTGAATCCCACAGCTTCTACTTGCATACTGTGTGACCCTGAGCAAGTCACTTAACTTCCCTGTGCTCCCAGGTTGCTCCTGTAAAAAAGCTTTCAGCTTAGTGTGCTATTCCTGGTTAAACAACTAAAAAAAATAGTGTCTTTTTAGACAGAGTGCCAGCAACAGCTCTTAGTGGTAGCACATGCTTGACTGCATGATGGTGCACTTTTAACAATAACTATTGCTGACACCCAACTTACCTCAGTTCTGTTTTCCTGTCATCGAGTGCGTATGGTTGGGGCAGTTTTCTTGTACCTCAGTTCGACTCTCTACTTATTTTGTTTGGCAGAATGTCTTTGTCTTCGAAGAAAGGCCAGAAAAAGGTTTGTCCTTTCTTTAGTTCTTCCAGGAATCGATCGTCACCATTGATTCTCATTTATGGGTCTTGGGCCAGAGGCACTAGGATCTTGTGGAAACAGATTTTTTGCTAGGAGGGAGCTGGCAACTGCTGCAGAGCATGGCATTTGCACACCCCAACCTGATACTGTGCCAGCCAATAACCATTGCCGGCTCCCTCACTCACCTCAGTTCTGTCTTTCTGGTATCAGTCTTCACCATTGATTCCCACCTGTAGTTCTAAGCCAGCAGTACTAGGACCCTGTGGGAGTCAGAACTTTACTGTTGGGGGCTGGTGATGTGAGGGTCCCCACATGTGCTTAACCACACAAACACACACGCTGGTATACATCAGCACCATCCCCCAACCACCTCTGTTCCTGTTTTCCCACCATCACTTTGCGGATAACTACTGTAGTTGCTGTCCTCTTCAGGACCAGAACTTCGCTGTCTATACAACGACAGCATTCAGATCTTCCAAGAATCAGTCTTCTTCATTCATCACTGGTGGGTCTATGCCAGAGGCACTAGGACCCAGTGGGAGCATTTACCTTTAAAGCTTTGGAGGTAGGGGACCGACGTGAAGACCGTGCTGCCCATGAGGTGAATGTCTGACGTGGCACTCATGGATCGGCCAGTAACCGATGCCGGACCCCCCGCCTTCTCAGTTCTGTTCTTCCCGCCATCAAGGAAAGCACTCCATGGGAGTGTTCGCAATTTTTGCTGCGTCACATGGCCTAAGTTCTGTTAGTTGCTGCTCCTTCAGTGCTGTGTAGCCTTTTTCTGCCTTTCGTCGCTGTCTTCCTTCTTTCTGACCCTTTTTACAGCACCAAGTCCTATTTTTGCTGTTTTTTCTTTTTTCCCAAAAGAATCAATTATGTCCCGATCCGGGCATAAGAAACAGAAGAAACGGAATCTCCCCATGCCTCGGTGCCCCGTGGGAGAAACACATCCATCTGGGACCAACATGATTGCTGCTGCACCTGCCTTGGAGTGGACCATGACATGAACCACTGCAAAGCCTGCTTTCCATGGACTTCCGAACTCTACACATCCACGTGATGAGATGGGAGAAGAACCCCCACACACACACCAACCTTCGGAGGCCCAGGTCTCGCGCAGGACTCTAAAAGTAGGTCCCTCCTCGGTACTACACGTACTGAGATAAACCAGGCCTCCGCTAGTCCTCATCTCACTGAGACAGGAGGCCTGGGGACAGGCTGTCCCCAAAGGGCCAGTTGCACACTCCTCCCAGTCTGGTACCCCTTGGGGAGACTGGCCCCCTCCCCAACAGCACAGGTTGCAGCTATATGCTGGGCCTGTGGGTCCCCTTGGGGCCGTCATCTGGTGCCGTTCAGCCTCCTAGCACTAAGGCTGGTGCTGCTGAGCAGAGCAGTCCACCCATGTGGCGGGTCCATTCCTGCTGCCATTCGCGGCTCTGGGAGAGGAAGGTCTCTGGAGCCAGTCGCTTGCTGGAGATCTTGGGGAGCGGTCAGATGATCCAGAGGGTGAGGACCAGGATGATCCTGACTTGCCTCCGGGCCCTGGAGAGGAAGGAGACCTTTCTGGGCCTAGCCCTAGGCCTTTAGCATCTGCGTCATCATCCAGTGGATCTTTTTGGCCTAGTGCTGGCCACGGCACCACCTCTCCTGTGTCTCTCAGTGCCAGGGATGGTCCTGGTGCCGGGTTGCGTTCCAGTACCGCTTCCATCATCAAATCTGACTCCAGTGCCGAGGGGGATTCTGTCGCTGCTTGCGGCACCAGCTTCCCCTTGCTCCAGGATCATACTGCTGCTGCTGATGTCTTTAGGCCTAGCCTAAGGATCAGAGTTCATTCAGGTGAGGTGGGGGCTGGTAGGTCCCTGTTGACCCCGTGCTTTATGTCTACAATGACTGGTGGCTCTGGCAGAAGTCGGAGTGTTGACTCGGGTCCTCTGGCCCCCTCCTCCCCGGAACCTTCTGGGCCTTTGGTAGGTGAGGATGGGGCTCTGATCTCCCCCACCTGGAGGTCCCCGGGCACCATCTGGATCACCCCTGTGGTTAGGCATTCATGGGTGGACAAGATGTGCAACCCCTCCCCTCTTGTGAGGTCCCTGTTTGCTCTCATAACCTTGGCAGTGGACCTGGTCGGGTCTGTCATGGCCCCCCCGCCTGCCCCGCCTCCTTTCCCAGGCTTTTGGTCCTATGGGACCCTGACTTGGGAGCACCAGGGCTTCCGGGCGCAGTGCCTTTCCACCTACCTGAGGGCTCTAGACCAGACTAGCTTCCAGCCTGAAACCCCGGCAACACCACCCCTGAGTCCAGCTCCTCTTTGTCTTTGTCTTCCTCCACCGAGGAATAGGACTTCTCAGTCAGCTTCTCTTCTGATGCTGAGTAAACCCATTACCAGCAGTTCCTTTCAAAGTTGATGAGGGAGCCGGCCTGGTGGCGCAGAGGGTTGAGGCATCTAGCCTTACCTCACGTCACGCCGGCGACCCGGGTTCAGGAACGACCTCGGGTCGTCGGTGAGCCGGCCGAGGGGGGTAGGAGCAGGATCAAGCTGTCTCGGCAGCTCTCCTCTCTTGGGGTGGATGATGTCCCTCCCATAGTTCCGTCACCACCAGGTAGAGGTCCGGTGGTGGCTCAGGCGGGGAAGGGGGCATCTAGTAGGGTGAGGTGCTCCACAGTGCCTGGCATGTGTGTGCCTCCACACGTGTACATCACCGCTCGGACACATGCAGAAAAGGATGGGTTAAAAAGGGGGGGAAAGCCTACAATATGTAAATAAAATAAAACAAAGCAAAGATGATGAGGGAGCTGCAGCTGTCCCATTTTTCGGCCGCCATCCTGCACGCCTGATGCTGTCCTTCCTTGGGGAGTACAGTCGTGACTCCACTGTCATACCTTCATGGCCCAGGCCTTTGCAGAGGCATCAAGAAACATCTGGCTCCGTCCCTCTGCCCCTCCATTCCAGCCCGAGGGATGTCCAGCGCAGGTATTGCGCACCCTTGGGGTCTCCAGGAGCCATGCCACACCCCTCTTCTGGGATCCAGTTCCTGGACACTTCCTCTGCACATAAGCACCCAGTGCACGACCGTCCTCAGTCTCGACTCAGCTGAGTTTGATGCCTGGGCTTGTAGAGTCTTCAGTGGCGCACACCATGTTGTGCATTCCTGCACACCAGGTGTTCTGTGGCAGTCACCTGTAGGCGACGCTGGGTCAGCTCAGGCATGTACCTTTCCACACAAGGTATGGAGCTGTCGAGACACCAGGGGAGGGCATTATGCGACGCCAATGAGGTAGCCTCCAGACTAGTGGGAACCGCAGTCTACATTAGTGGATGGCGTGGCTGTGTCTTTCTCGGTTGTCATCTTTTGCCTGGCATAAAGTGATCACCCCACGTTTCCAGGGGACCCATTTCTTGCAGGGTCAGGCATGAGCTTGCTAGGTGCATTCTTGCTCCCAGGCCACGGGAGCCTCTGCCTGACTCTGACCAGTCTAGGGCCTCGCCTGTGAGGGGCCCCCGCCTCTCTGTGTCTTCCCCCACAGGAAGCTGAGGGAACAACCATTTCTTGGAACATGGATATGGTGCACTAGCCACACTTCTGGCAGTATTCCTTTCCTTTTAAGTATCTGGTCAGAAGATCTGCAGACTGGCTCCTCCCACCCACCCAGGTGGTATCCACCTCGGCGCCGCCCCGTGACCCCATATCTTCCTTTCCGTTGGAAGCATTGAGTTCCCTCCATTGCAGCTCCACGCTAGGTGTAGGCCCTAAGCTATAAAATCTCTCGGTCTTCGTGCTTTTTTTCAAACCGCATTCGAAATTTCGTTCCATTCTTCTCTACAGTGTAACAAGAGGATCGTAAAACTGGTCCCGGTTTCAGGCAGTACCACGACATGTGCACAAAAGATGACCCGTACTGATCCACACTCCACTTGTGTCTACTGCCTAGGGGTCCAGCATGACCCGCAGGCCTGCTGCCTGTGATGGACTGTCCAGCCCTCCACCTTGGAAGACTGTTACGCCCGACTCCTCTTGGGTCACCCGAACCAACGGGACCCTCCCATTAAGTCAAAAGATGCTTTCTGTGGTGGCACAGCTTGCTGCCTTCAGGGAGGCTGTGACCTAGGCCACTTTGATCACTTCACCCTGATTCCAGTGGGCTTGGCACCTCATTCACTGGGACATTCCAGGACTTGTGCCAGTCCCTACCTACCCTGGGGAGGCCCTTCCCGTGGGTCCAAATCTTCTCAGAACTCCAAATAAAAAGTCCCATCACAAGTTGTGGGATCGCTCCTCTTTTCTCACGCTTCTGCTGGCTCGACGGTTGTCGAGCTGTCTGCTTCTGATGACACTTCTATTTCACAAGTCCAAGCTGCTGGCCCCATAGTGTTCCCGTCAGGCTTGTTTGCCAAGACGCAGGTCGACCAGCTGATCAAGTTCATTCTTGACCCAGTTGACACATTGTCAGTGCATGGCGGGGAGGATTCCCTTTCCAGGACTGTGATCCTGATGGACCTCATCAGTGAGTTGAGCCAGCTGGCTCCCATCTGCAGATCGAACTTTCGAGGGTTCCTCTGTCCCAAGCCTTCCCCTGTCTCCTCCATGACCGGCATGTCGTCTGTCGAGGTCTCAATCGATGTCGCGCTCTAGCTCTCAGTCCTGTCGACATTCTCATCGGTTCTGTTCTCGACTGTTGGTCAAAAGACACAATTGATGCTTCTCATCCTCTTCCTATCCTCTGGTGAGGAGAGGCTCCACCACAGATTGAGGCACCAGTTTGAGGAGCATTGTTTGGCAGCAATGGATTCTTGGCCACGGCCAGGCTCCACAACCGCCAGCACTCCCTTGACCGCCAGTGCTGTGCCCCTGCCAGTTTCCCCAGTCAGGCCAATGCCTGCCTCTCCACTCATTAGGGTGGAACCACCACCCCTGCAGCCTTTGCACGGAGCCCTGTCCAAGACTGCATGCTATGCTCCTGGGCTTCCAGGTATGCAGTCAGTGCAGATCACACACACTGATGTGCTCCGCATTATCAGTGGGGAGCCACACTCCCAGTTGGTGTTCAATGAGTCCTCAGTTTCAGAGGACTCCTCCATCCGAGAGTCCAGTGAGAAGTCCCTCCAGAAGCAATGGCCGAGTTCCTTTGGGGCCCTACTCCGCTTGATCTCAGAGTTGATGGGATCTCGCTGGAACCTGTACAAAAGCAGGCTAAATATCCTTGACTGAAATCTTTGACAGGGATGACTCCTCGCGGTCACCTTCCTGTGGTGGAGGTCATTCTTGGCCCCTATCTGGAGCTGTGGCAGCATCTGGCCTCCCTGTCTCATGCCATGTGCTTGTATGGTCTCAAGTATGCGGTGCTACTGGTTGCTTGCCTGGGTTCACAGATCACTTCTCAGCCCGAAGGCTTGGTCGCTTGACTCAGTGTTTCGCCTATGGGCAATGTCGGGAGACTTGACAGACTCACTCAACAAGGAGTCAAAGAAGCCGGACCGTGGGGCATAAAGGTCTATGCTGTCTCATCCCTGGCCTTCGGCAGGCCAGTTTGGCCATTATGATGTCCAGCTTCTCCCATGCTGTCTTGGGAATGTTGAACTAGGTCATTCCCTGCCTTCTGGCTGATCTGCAGCTACTGGGTAAGCTGATCGATGACCAGGGGTGTGCCATGGCTAAACAACAGCTCCAGGCAGCCCTGGACATTGGTGATTCATGTGCCAGGTCCATGGATGCATGTCGTTGAGGCACAGGTCAGGAAGCATAGGAAGACCAGGAGCAGTTTTAAAATTTGCAAGTAGTGTTTTATTATTATCAATAAAAGTAAAATAAAAATTGTTCTGTATTCAAACAACATGAAGTCTTGCTGTATTCTGACTATTGCAGTGATATCCAACCTTTGAACTGTCCCGGAGAGGAAAGAGTTAACTTTCCATGCAAGGCATGGAACACTGAGCTCGAGCTCGGTTGAGACTCTGTCTGTTGTTGTTTGAACCCAAACCATCAGATTCTTTACTCCGCCTCACTGAACAGTCACTCCGGAGATTTCTCCTTTGCTCGGTTCAATTTAGTTGGTTAAAGTGTCGTTTTTTCTCGGTTTCAACCGAATTTATTCCATCTAACCTGTCGGTTCAGTCTCTGTCTGTGGTACCGTGAGTACTAGATAGATTTATTATTGTTTGCTTCTGTGTGGAACTTGTAAACGTTGAATCGGTTCGGTTTGAACGATCAGGTTTGTTTAAAAAGTTTTTTCTACTTTTAGAGTGGTAACGGTCCTTATCAGTTCTAAAAAACAGATTTCATTATGTTTTTCCATGACCTGTAACACGGTCAGGAACCGATAAGGGTGTCTTGCCTGGCGGATTGCGGAAAAAAGGGTAAGTTTGGTTAGGACTGGCCATGTCTGAGAAACCCAAGAGAAAAAACCGGGCCCACTGGGTTTCAACACTGTAGTGTGTGTGGGGAAGCCTTTGCTAAGGCTGACCCCCACACCACCTGTGTTTATTGTCTGGGGTTTGACCACCTCGATTCAGACTGCCAGATTTGCAAACGTTTTCCCTCAGCTACCCTGGAAAAGAGAGTAGGTAGGTTGAGGGAAAGGGAGGCCAAAAAGTCCGCTGACCCAGATGGCCAGCCCAGTTCGGTTCCAACCGAACCAGAAGGAGTGCCCTCTGACCAGGGCGAAACTTCTTCGGGCAAAAGGAGAACCGGTTAAAAGAAAAAGAAGGGATAAGTCAGCCAGTTCGGATCCACAAGTTCTTTCTCCGACCGCTGATGAAGTAGCTGAAGTGATAAGGATTGTTCAATCGCTAACCCCGGTTCCTACCGAACTGGCACCATCGGTTAGGGGGCTCGGTTCAGTTGGTACCGGATTATAATTTAGAGGATTTTTATGAACCGGAGGAGGAGGAAGGAGAGTATGAGGATAGTGATGGTGATTATGAAAGTCTGGATGTGCCCATTGACCCGGACATTTCCCCAGACAGATCTTCAGGGTTTCTCCTCCTAGGCTTTCTGAGTCCCTTCCCATTTTATGTTTTACAAAAGTGGCAGAAACTCTTCAGCTTCCTATGGAAGAAGCTGTAAGAGGATCAGGAGGAGCCTGATTATGTTGAGATGATGGATATCCCAGAGTCCAGGAGGCTGTCTATTCCCCTTCATAAGTCTTTTGGGAAACAGACAACAAAAATTTTAAAGACTCCTAATTCTATACCTCCTGTGGACAAGAGAATGGACAAGAGGTATACTCTTTTAGGCCCAGATATGGAGTTCTTTTCCCAGCAATGCAGCCATGTTGGGGTAGTGCAGGCTGCTGCCTGTGATAAGGCAAATATACCCTTGGCTTCACACCCCCTGTAATAGGGAATAACTTCCCCGCTTTGTTTCTGGAGCTGGCAGCCTTGTTGTTTTTGTTTTTTTAATCCCCCAAGTCTGTTCTTAACAGCTTTCTTTTATTTCAATTTTTTTGTAGAAAACAATTCATCCTCCTAGCGTGTGTGTAGACTGGCCACCTCACATATTCACGCTTTCTGAGAGTAATTGTTTTCCTGTGTTTATCCTTTATTGTTTCGCTAGCTCCTGAGACAAAACGCCCCAATTCTGTACGGTATTGTATAGTAGCGAGTGTTGTTAAAAGACCAAGGATTCCTTCCACCTTTATTTGTTAAAGTGTCCGTTCTTCAGCTTCTGTTCCGTTGAACAGAGGATTACTTTCAGTCCGGATTGTTTATTTACTTTTACCTCGCGAACATGCGAGGTGGAATTCACTGTAGTGAAATTACGTCCTTCTTCTGATTGTGTTGTTCTCCCGCTAGGGATATTTTTACTTTCGCTATCCTTTTGAAGTATTTCAGTCTTACCTCTCGAACATGCGAGAGGACTAAAGAACAGTTTTTATTCTCGCAGGACATGACCGAGGGTTTGTTTTAAAATGATTATTTTCTTTAAGAAACCCCGCGGTCAGTGTCTCTGCTTGTTGGCTCCAAACTTGGATATTAAAACTGCGCCTGCTATCAAGCCAGCCATTTAGCGCAATGCGGCATTTTGCTTTCAGACAATTGTTTGTAGTCCATAATGTAGCGTAGTGCAACTTGTCCTTCGTGATAAAATAAATGAATAGGTTGTTAAGTTTTGAGAATTTCTAGATTACATCTCAAAGAAATGTATTAAAAGAACGTTTGGATGGACACTGAATACAGTATTTGGATGATTAGACCCTTTTATAAATATAGATGAAACTTGGTGTTTGTTTAATTCTAAGTTATGTTTAATATTTACTTATCTTACATGAACTCCTGAACCTCTCCCCTTCCTTCTTCCTGTCCTTCTTCTTGCCTTTCTAAGAGCCGCCGCCCTTTGAGTTAATATTTATACCCTATCCTAATGTGGGAGGAGTTTAAAGTGACAAACTAACTTAATGAGTTACAAAAATAAAATACAGAGTAATGTTTATGTTCTTATGAAGTGAATGAATATATCTAATTCATGTAAGAATAAAAGAAAATTGATTTAAACAAAGATATCCTCCTGCTAAGCTCAGGGAGGGGTTACAAGTCAGGTGACCACTTCTCCTTATAAAAGAGTTCAATTGTTATTTAGAGTCAGTCTTGTGTTGGTCTCGTCACGTCAACATCTCTCTAGATTTTCTAGAGCTGCATCTGTTACTTTTGGAGTTTTGATTTTATTTTGTTGTTGTAAGTCCGCTGATGCTTTATTTTGTTCTATGTTATTCCAATAAATATTTGGACGCCTGAGTGCCACTTTCTACAACTGGAGTTGTGTCTTGTCTTCTATTCCAACACTTCCACAGTTGGTGTAAGAAGTGGGATAGAGGTCCTTTTGGCGATATTCCAAGACATAGATAGACCAACCCAGGGATGGAGAAAGACACAAGAGAAGCGGAAACTGTTACCAGACCCAAAGGTGTCCTGACCAGGACTATGGTGGATAAGATGGGAGAACCACTGTGGTTTGGACTACCTGAGCAGAAGAAAGAAAGACTCAAAACTGAACAGGTATTACAGGAAGGGCCGAGCTCTACAGGGGCAACAGCAGAAGCCCACCTACTGGTACTTCACTAGAAGAAGAACCACCAGAACAGTTACATGGTGCTGAGATGGCTCTGTATTAAGCAGTTAGCAGCGGATAAGGAGAGGGAAAAGGAACAGGAAAGGAATGAGAGAAGATGGCAGGAGACATTGAGGGCCTTTCAAGCCATCAGTACCGCTAGGATTCCTGCAACACCTGCAGAAGCACCAAAGGACATTAAACTCACAAAACTGGGTGAGCAGGATGATATCGAAACATATTCAACAACTTTCGAACGGATTGCTGGGGCCTGTGGATGGCCAAGGGGACAGTGGGTCCTTCGTCTAGCTCCTTACCTCACTGGAAAGGTACAGTTGGCCTATGTGGGGAACATGGACAGTCAACAAGTGGGCAATTATGACGCCAGTAAAGAGAGAAATACTGAGAAGATATGATATCAGTGCTGAGACCTATCGACAACGGTTTCATACACTTCGATTCCAACCGACAGATCATCCCAGAGAAATATATGTACGACTGAATGACTTATGTAATAAATGGTTACAACCCGGAACAAACACCATAAATCAAATTATGGAAGCCATCGTAGTGGAACAATATATACGGGTGTTACCCCAAGATGTGCAGCTCTGGGTTAAAGAACACCATCCTGAAACTTCAGAGAAGGCCATTTCACTAGCTGAAGATTATTTGACAGCCCGTCCTTATGGAAAGAAGATGCCATCTACTGGGACTTCTACGGTGAGACCTTCTACTTTTTTGCCTCCTTCTGTTTTCCCCTCTCCTGTGGCCCCAGATATTAATATCAGTACATCCGTTAGACAACAGATAACACGGGTGGGATGAGACCAACTAGACCACCTCTTCCTAGGTTATGTGCAGAGACTGTCATGAACGGGTCATATTGCTCGATTTTGCCCTAAAAACAAACTGAAATGTACATCTAGCCCTAGCAAATCTGGGACAATATGTCATTCCCATACAAACTGGAACACAGACAGTTATGGGACTTGTTGACTCGGGAGTAAGCAAACATTGGTTCGTCCAGAGCTAGTGAAGGCCATCCCAGGAATTCTGTACAAGCGGGTGATTTGCATTCACGGGATGTACATCACTACCCAACATCACGCAGAAATACAAACTGCTCACTCCAAAAGAGTGATAGATGTTGGGATAGTACCCCTGTTACCCGTTCGAGTATTATTAGGCCAAGACCATCCTGACTTTAAAATTTATTTGGCTGCTGCTACCACACGAGCACAACATAAAGAAAGTGAGAAGTTCCCTTTGCCACCTTTTGACGAAGATGTTTTTGGGGTTCCTGGTAAGACCAGGAAGACAAAAAGGGAATGACGGCAAGATAAATTGCAGTGGACTAAAGCTCATGTCTCTGATTTTGACAGTAAAGAGATTGATATAAGTGTTCTGACTAAGAAATGTGATTTTGAGAATGAACAAAAGAAAGATGAATCTTTAACCCCATTGTTTTCATGAGTGTCCCAAGAGGGATAGAGGGCAAACCTGTTACAGGGTGAAACACAACCTACTGTATCGAATTTGTACTCACCCCCTAGAACAGGAACAGGTCAGACCAATTAATAGTACCTAAAATATAGAGGTACAAATACTACAGCTTGCTCATGACAGCCCTTGCTGGCATCTAGGAAGAGATCGTATAATAGCCAGAATTCTATACTGGTTCTTCTGGCCTGGTATTCATAAAGATGTAGAACAATACTGCCTAACCTGCCCTGAATGCCAGTTAGTAGCTAAAATAGGGAAAAGGACACTGTTCCATTACAACCCTGCCAATAATAAATCACCCATTTGAACGATAGCAATGGATATAGTGGGTCCCTTACAGAAAACCAAAAAAGGAATCGCTTCATTTTAGTGGTCTGTGACTACCACAGAAATATCCATGAAGCTTATCCCTTGCGAACTGTAACTGCCAACAGAATAGCAGAAGAGCTCATTAAAATATTTAGTCGATTGGGTATACCGAAAGAAATACTCACAGACAGAGGTAGTAATTTTTGCTCACAAGTATTAAAACGGTTGTATCAGGCTCTTAATGTTCATGCAATCCACACTACCCCCTATCATCCTCAAACGGACGGTCTTGTGGAACGATTTAACCAGACGTTAAAGCAAATGTTAAAAAAGTATACTCAAGAGGAAGGAAAGGATTGGGATCAGTATTTACCCTTCCTAATGTTTGCACACAGAGAAGTTCCACAAGCATCAACCGGCTATTCGCCTTTTGAATTATTATATGGCAGGAATCCTAGGGGATATAGTAAGAGAACAGTGGGAAGAAGGGCAGGAGGTAGGCCCCACAACGACACTGGAATTTGTCAATAACCTTAGACAAAAGTTGGTAAAATATGTAGACTTAGCCCATAGAAAGGAGTTCAACAACAATCGAGACAAAAGCTTTTTATGACAGAGGGGTAGGGCAAAAATCTTTTCAGACGGGGATCGAGTACTTTGCTCCTGCCCTCCTCAGATAATAAGCTAAATATGAAATGGCAGGGCCCTATACAGTGAATAAACAAAATGGTCCAGTAACATATGAAATAGAAACTCCTGATAAGAAAACAAAAAGAAAAATATATCATGTTAATTTACTGAAACAATGGCAAGAAAGGACCGACATTGGTCTATACGTGATGCCCGAACCAGGAGAAAGTGAACTTGAAATGGCATATAAGTGATTGGATGGAAGGGTTCTATATTAGATATCCACAGAAATCCCACCTTAACTGAAACACAATCTCAAGAACTTGAACATATTTTACAAATTAATCAGGACATTTTCACCAATACCCCAGGAAAGACCAATCTGATTTATCACCATATTGAGGTTTTACATCCGAACCCTATACGGATAAAACCCTATAGACTCCCTGAAAAATTGAGAAAAGAAGTAACTGCAGAAATAGACAAAATGCTGAGATTAAAAGTTATAGAACCATCTAATAGTGATTGGTTGTTTCCTATGGTCATAGTAAACAAAAAAGAAGGTGGAATATGCCTTTGTTTGGACTTTCGGAAACTGAATGCCATCTCGAAATTTGACAGTTACCCCATGCCCCGTATCGACGACATAGTCGACCGTTTAGGGAAAGCCCATTACTTGACCACATTTGATCTATCCAAAGGATATTGGCAGATACCACTAGACGAAACCTCAAAAGAGAAAACAGCCTTTAGTACCCCA
The DNA here is from genome assembly GCA_016271365.2 of Neoceratodus forsteri. Classification (NCBI taxonomy): domain Eukaryota; kingdom Metazoa; phylum Chordata; order Ceratodontiformes; family Ceratodontidae; genus Neoceratodus; species Neoceratodus forsteri. The sequence continues at coordinate 1,096,848,342 of CM057453.1, forward strand.
AAAGGTCTCTTTCATTTCACTATGATGCCTTTTGGGTTACATGGTGCCCCTGCTACGTTTCAGAGATTAATGGATAAAATTCTACAACCCCATATGAGCTATAGTGCTGCGTACCTTGATGATGTTATCATTTATAGTTCCACATGGGAAGATCATAAACAACATTTAGAAGCAGTACTACAAACTCTGAAAAGTGCTGGGCTTACTGTTAACCCAGAAAAATGTGCCTTTGCTATGCAAGAAACCAAATACTTAGGGTTTGTGATAGGCAAGGGATGTATAAAGCTGGAAATAAACAAAATTGATGCAGTCGCTAAGAGTCCAAGACCCAGGACAAAGAAACAAGTACGATCTTTCCTTGGGTTGGCTGGATATTATAGGCGATTTATACCCAACTTCGCCTCTCTAGCCAGTCCTTTGACTGATCTTACAAAGAAACGGAATCCTACTAGGGTAAAATGGACCCAAGAATGTGAGACAGCCTTCTGTACTATCAAAGCTTTACTATGTGCAGATCCAATATTAGTAAGTCCGGACTTCTCTAAGCCTTTTATAGTACAGACCGATGCCTCTGCTACTGGTATAGGGGCTGTACTTTCCCAAATAATAGATGGCCAGGAGCACCCTGTGCTGTATATAATTAGAAAATTACATGCTCGAGAAATGAAATATGCTACCATTGAAAAGGAATGCCTGGCTGTACGCTGGGCTGTAGAAACTCTAAAATTCTATTTATGGGGGTCACAATTTGAATTAATAACGGACCATAATCCCTTTGCTGGCTTATGGCAATGAGGACAAGAATCCACGTATTCTGAGATGGTACCTTACCTTGAAACCTTATAATTTTACAATAAAACATAAGGCGGTTCAGCTCATAAGAACACGGAATACTTGTCCAGATTTAGTGCTGGGATACCCAGACCAGATAGTTAACAAAATCAGACCCGGTAAAAGTATATTAAGTCGAATCTTCTAATCTCTACTTGACTTCTCTAGAAATTATTTTTGTACTTTAAATAATAAGGGACCCCGGGTGGAGCTTTAAGAGTGGGTGGGCTTAAGCTCCATCTCCCAGCATAGTGAGAAGTCTGAATTAACCAAAGAATAAACCAGGTACAAAAGTCATCCAAAGGAATGATTTTGTACAAAAGGGAGAGTATGTAATAGGAATAACTTCCCGCTTTGTTTCTGGAGCTGGCAGCCTTGTTGTTTTTTTTTTTTAAATCCCCCAAGTCTGTTGCTCAACAGCTTTCTTTTATTTCCAATTCTTTTTGTAGAAAACAACTACCCTCCTAGCGTGTGTGTAGACTGGCCACCTATATATCACGCTTTCTGAGAGTAATTGTTTCTCTGTGTTTATCCTTTATTGTTTCGCTAGCTCCTGAGGCAAAATGCCCCCCCCCCCTTTTCTGTACGGTATTGTATAGTAGCGAGTGTTTTAAAAGACCAAGTATTCCTTCCACCTTTATTTGTTAAAGTGTCCGTTCTTCAGCTTCTGTTCCGTTGAACAGAGGACTTACTTTCAGTCCGGATTGTTTATTTACTTTTACCTCGCGAACATGCGGTGAAATTCACTAGTGAAATTCGTCCTCCTTCTGATTGTGTTGTTCTCCCGCTAGGGAGATTTTTACTTTCGCTATCCTTTTGAAGTATTTCAGTCTTACCTCTCAAAAGTGCAAGAGGACTAAAGAATAGTTTTTATTCTTGCAGGACATGACCGAGGGTTTGTTTTAAAATGATTATTTTCTTTAAGAAACCCCGCGGTCAGTGTCTCTGCTTGTTGGCTCCAAACTTGGATATTAAAACCACGCCTGCTATCAAGCCAGCCGTTTAGCGCAAAGGCTGGCGTGTCTCAATGCGGCATTTTGCTTTCAGACAATTGTTTGTTGTCCATAATGTAGCGTAGCGCAACTTGTCCTTCGTTTAAAATAAATGAATAGTTTGTTAAAGTTTTGAGAATTCCTCGCTATATCTCTCAAAGAAATGTATTAAAAGAACGTTTCGATGGACACTGAATACAGTATTTGGATGATTAGACCCTTTTTATAAATATAGATGAAACTTGGTGTTTGTTTAATTCTCTAAGTTATGTTTAATATTTACTTATCTTACATGAACTCCTGAACCTCTCTCCCTTCCTTCTTCCTGTCCCTTCTACTTGCCTTTCTAAGAGCCCGCCCCTTTGAGTTAATATTTATACCCTATCCTAATGTGGGAGGAGTTTAAAGTGACAAACTAACTTAATGAGTTACAAAAATAAAATACAGAGTAATGTTTATGTTCTTATGAAGTGAATGAATATATCTAATTTATGTAAGAATAAAAGAAAATTGATTTAAATAAAAGATATCCTCCTGCTAAGCTCAGGGAGGGGTTACAAGTAAGGTGACCACTTTCCTTATAAAAAGAGTTCAATTGTTATTTGAGTCAGTCTTGTGTTGGTCTCGGTCATGTCAACATCTCTCTAGATTTTCTAGAGCTGCATCTATGTTACTTTTGGAGTTTTGATTTTATTTTGTCGTCGTAAGTCCGCTGATGCTTTATTTTGTTCTATGTTATTCCAATAAATATTTGGACGTCTGAGTGCCACCTTCTACAACTGGAGTTGTGTCTTGTCTTCTATTCCAACACTTCCACACCCCCCAGATAAGGACTCCAGGAGGATTGATGCCATGGCAAAGAAACAATACATGGCAGCATCTTTGGGACTCAGGCAGGCTAATTATATGGCCTATACAGCTAGATACCAGAAGTCCAGATGGAACACTGTAATGGCTCTAGCTAAACAGGTCCCTGGCCAGCTTGCCAAGGAGCTGGAGCAGGTGGCTGCAGATGGTATTGAGGCATCCAAGGTGCAATTTCATGCTGCAGTGGACTCCAATGATGTTTCGTCTAGAGTCATGGCTACATCTGTGGCCCTTCGTAGGATGGCTTGGCTCAGATGTACTAGCCTGTCTCAGGATACCCAGACTAAGGCCATGGATTTTTCTGTTGTGTGTAATTCTCTGTTTGGGGAGCAAGCAGAGAACTACATGAAGAAAATGGATGAATACAGGACCACCTATAGGAGTGCTCAGGCCAAGGAAAGGCAAGCCACTCCCCAGAGGCAGCATTCCAGGGGCAGGGGCAGGCCTTTTCATAGGCCTTTCTACCAAGCCCATGCTTCCTCTTCCGCCTTTGCCCAGAGGGGGTTCTTCAGAGGGAGAGGCAGATGGGGTAGAAGCAGGCCTGCTACCACCCCTCAGCCTAAAGCCCCTGCCAAACAGGCACCCTGATGGTCCAGGGAGAAGATTTCCCAGGCCATCACAAATGGTCCCTAGATCCCTGATTTTGAAAGTGATCTTCTTCAGATGGGGCACCCACAGATAGATCTTTTGCAGCCCCAGACAATCACCAATTTCCTCTTTGCTGCAGGCCCCAGTGTTGGGCTCAGTCCCCCTGGATGCCATAGTTCTCAATTGGGAAGGAAGTTGCATGTCCCCTCCTGTTCAAGGTGCTAGTCAAAATCAGGTCTCAACCCTGCAAAGTGATTCTGATTGCTCCAGACTGGGCCAGACAGCCCTGGTACCTCTTTTGTTGTCCTTAGCAGTCCACCTTCCCTGTTTCTTCCGGGAATTACAACCTGTTAACATGTTCTCAGGGAGGGTTTGGTATCTGAATCTCAAATCTCTCAATCTCAAGGCCTGGCTATTGAAGAGTTAGAGTTTGCTGATTTGCATCTCTCAAGGGTTCTGGATATTTTAAAGGCTTTCGAAAGCCTTCCACCAGAAGACCTACAACTCCAAGTGGAAAAGATTTACTGTATGGTGCTCTGGGAAGCATATTTCTCCAGAGTCTGCTGGCTTGCCCACAGTCCTTGACTATATGGTTCATCTCAATAGCTTGGTACTCAGGACCAGCTACATTAAGAGTGCATCTGGCAGCTGTCTCTGCCTTCCTGTCAGCAGGCAAGCACGCTTCCCATTCAGCTCATCCTGTATTCTGTAAATTTTTCAAGGGATTGCTGCATACCAATCCTCCCTTCAGGGACTCTGCCCCTGCTTGGGACCTTAATGTTTGCATTGCTCAGCATATGCAACCCCCTTTTGAGCCTTTGTCCTCAGCAGAGCTTAAGTACTTGACTTGGAAAACTGTGTTCTTGGTAGCCATCACTTCTGCCAGACGCATAAGTGAGTTACAGGCCTTGTCAGTGGAGCCTGATTTTATCTCTTTCCACAGAGATAAGATGGTCCTCAGGACTCATAGGAAGTTTTGCCTAAGGTGGTTTCAGATTTCCACCTTAACCAGTCTATGTCTCTTCCTGTTTTCTTCACTGACCATTCCTCCTCTGGGGAGAGGAGGTTGCACAGCTTGGATGTGAAAAGGGCCCTTAGCTACTACATAGAGCTCACCAAGGGTCACAGGTTTGACACCCCCCAACTGTTCCTCACTTATGGTGAGGTTGGGAAGGGAAAACCTGCCACTAAGAGATCTTTTGCCAGGTGGATTGTCTCTTGTATACAATTCTGCTATGAGAAATTAGGTAGGATCCCACCCTCAGGCCTGAGGACTCACTCTACCAGAGGTACAGCTGCTTCCCTGGCTGCTGCCAGGGATATTCCTATCTTAGAGATTTATCAAGCAGCCACCTGGAAAACAGTACATACTTTCACCTAGCATTACTCGCTGGATATCCAGGCTAGGAGTGATGCTCGGTTCGGCACAGCAGTGCTCCAGAGCCTATTCCCAAAGTAGGTTCTGTCCCTCCTCCATGGAGGTACTGCTTGGTAGTCTGCAATAGTCAGACTACAGCAAGACTTCATGTTGTTTGAAGAAAAAATTACTCACCTTAGTAATGTTGCTTCTTCTAATGGAGTCTTGCTGTATTCTGACCTCCCCCTGCCTCCCCTTTCAGAACCTGGGTTTTGGGATGTGGGTGGGCACAGGAACATTATTGGCACCTAGGGTGCCTCCCACCCCTTTAATTTTGGGTATGTGTTGTGTTTGTTTTTGGGTTTCCTGACTTGAGTCTTTGCCTTGGAACCAAAAACATTTTATTAGATTTAGTTGCCAGTTGGCTAGTGTAAGTTTACAGTTTCCACACAGGATGCCCAATGAGTTTAGCTCGAAGATCTGACGGTTTGGGTTCAAACAACAACAGACAGAGTCTCAACCGAGCTCGAGCTCAGTGTTCCGTGCCTTGCATGGAAGTTAACTCTTTCCTCTCCGGCCAGTTCAAAGGTTGGATATCACTGCAATAGTCAGAATACAGCAAGACTCCATTAGAAGAAACAACATTACTAAGGTAATTTTTTCTAACTGTTTACAAAGGCAGTACAAACAGAAAACAAAGTCCTATTCCAAGTTTCAGTCTCTCCCAGCAAAGATTGCTGCTGTTTTTATAATAAGTCTTTGTCTGGTAATTAACTTCTTCGTCCTGAGATCGTTAGAGACCATCTGTTTCTTACAAAATGCATCAGAGTTCTTGTCAGTTTCTTTGCAGAGCAGGCTTGCAAACAGAAGTGTGTCCCAAGCTAGCCTACTGCTGACAGCTCTGCAAAACAGTTTGCAAACAAGCCTGAGAGGATCTCGAACTACATCTCCGGTTAACTCCCTAAATTCCAAATAGCTTTTTCAGTTATTTCAGTAGTATAAACATGTACATTTTCAAACCAAGGGATCCCAGTTTCACATAAAGATTCACATATATTTTTATAACCGCAGATATGCAAGGGGGAAGAAAACAGACACAGCAAGGGAAGGGAGAGAGAAAGTGAGAGGCAGAGAATCGTGAGACTGTCAGAGTGATCAGTTTCTAGGTGTCTCGAGAACATTTGGTTGCGTAACCAGACAGATAAGAGACAGAAAAGGAGAGAATTGAACAGATCCTTGCATTTAACTCTTTCTGCATAACAAATGGGACAGGGCCTTATTCAACCTTGTCACATTGCAGCGGGGACTGTGCGCCACTGGGCGTTGCTGAGAATCTCGACCTTCACGGCTAATACTCAGCAGAAGTTGGTGAACGTCCCCTTTTTGGGCACTGACCTGTTGGAGTCCGGTGTTGACAGGCATCTAACTCGCACAGAGAAGTCTAGTGCCTACCTGGCCTCTGTCGTGTTCTCCCAGAAGGACGTCAAGGACCAGAAACCGCGAAAGAAGTCATTTCAGTTTTGGCCCTACTCCGCGTCTCCTGCCAGACCACTGCAGCCCCAGTCAGGGCAACAGGCCTGGTGGCCCAAGCCTAAGCCAGCCACCTCTGGCACTAAGAAGTCCGGGGGCTGCGGAGCCACTGCTCCCTCAACCAGCTGCAGAACCACTTCCAAGCCTTCCCAGTGACGGGTCGGTGTGTCTGTCATTCTCCCACCCGTCCTGTCCAGCACGCGACCTCCCATTGGGGGCCAGTTCCGCCATTTCGCTTCCACCTAGTCTGTCATCATGTCGGACAAATGGGTTCTCGAAGTGGTGGGTTGGGGGTTGCCTCTGAAATGTGAGGCTCTCCCTCCTAGCCGATCCCATGCCCCACAGGAGGACGTGGTGTCTGTGGACATGTTGGCCGCCCTTTGGGAGGACATCACCCAGCTTCTCCAGAAGGAAGCTATGGACCATGTCTGGAATGCCACAGCCAGTCCATGATTCGTCTCCAGATACTTTCTGGTTCCAAAACAGACGGTGGGATTGGTGTCCCATACTGGATCATCATGACCTCAACCAGTTTCTAAGGCGAAGTTCCTGAGGGTTGGTCACTCTGAATCAAATCATTCCATTCCTGGAGCAGGACATGTGATTCTGCTCTCTGAACCTTCAGGATGCCTTCTTCAACATTCCGATCCATCTACCCCACCAGTGGATCCTGCGGTTCCGCTTGGAAGAGATCTTTTACAAGTTCCATGCCATGCTGTTTAACCTTTCCTTGGCTCCCAGGTTCTTCACCAAGTGCATAGCAGTGGTAGCAGCCTTCCCTACGGTGCCAAAGTGTCTGAGTGTACCCTTGCCCAGACAACTGGCTGATTGACGGTTCCTCCAGAGTGGAGGTGGAGCTGTCCAGGGATCTGACCCATCAGACCTGCTCAACCTTGGGCCTCCTGGTCAACAAGGCCAAGTCAGAACTTAGTCCCTCACAGGTCATCCATTTCTTCGGGGCAGAGCTTGACTTCCTCTGGGCCAAGGCCCAACTCCCAGCGGACAGGGGGGAGGATCTTACCTCCATTGCCCAGTCTTTCCTATGGCACCAGGCTTTTAGTGCAGTGGATTGAAGGGACCCTGACAGACCGTTTTATTGTTCTATTGCAGATTTTATTATTGTTTTTAAATTTACTGTACAGCGCCTTGGTATTCTGAAAGGCGCTTAACCTATATAGAGATATATTATTATTATTATTTCAAGTTAGGCAATTGCACCCTGCCCAGGACTTCCTGCTCCTACTTGGGTACATGGTGTCCTGCACCAGTGTGATCTGGTCGGCCCACTGGCAAATGCGCCCCTGCAGTGGGAACTGGCCTGTCAGTGGTCTCAGTGCCTGGGTCACCTTGACCAACCGGTCACAGTGATACAGCCGATGTGGGATGCCATTCAGTGGTGGCTTGTCCCGGAACCTCTGCAGAAAGGAATCCTGTTTGTCCGCCTAGAGCTGATGGTCGCTGTCACGACCAACGCCTCTCTGATGGGTTGGGGGGACCACAGGGCCCACGGGCTTTGGACCCCTCAGGGAGTCCCAATGTCACATCAGCCTGTTGGAGCTCTATGCAGTGTGCCTTGCTCTGACGGCCTTTGCTACAACTGTGTAGGATCAGATCATTCAGGTCCAGAGAGACAACTCAATGACCATGTACTGCCTCACCAAGTAGGGTGGGATGCATTCCCTCCCATTGTGTGGGAAGCTCTCCACACATGGACTGTCATCCACAGTCTGGCCGCCGATCTTCTGGTGATCTGTGTGGCTGGTGCCTCTAACCAGCTGGCGGACATCTTCAGCCAAGTGGGCAAAGCACCTCACGAGTGGTCTCTTCACCAGGAGGTAGTTGATCGCCTGTTCTCAAAGTGGGGCACTCCCCTGGTCGACCTGTTTGACTCCAGAGAGAACATGAAGCTGAGGCTGTTTTGTGCCCAACCCTCTAAGTGTGGGACACTGCTGGGATCCTGGCAGCTCTGGACTGGCCGCGCCAGCTCTGGTACCCTGATCTCCTCGGCCTCAGCAGCAGGCCTCCATGTCAGTTGCCTCTCAACCTGGATCTGCCATCTTGCTCTCAGTGGAGGGTCTTCCAACCAGACCTTCAGTCCCTGAACCTGATGGCCTGGTTCCTGAGTGGCTAGAGTTCCAAGCTTTGGGTCTCTCTGATGAGGGTCCTTCATGTCATTGAGGCCTCTCAGAAGGAGTCAACTCACCAGTGCTGTGCCTTCAGATGGAAGATATTTTCCACTTGATATCAGGGCAAGGAGCTAGATCACTTGTCCTGCCTGGTGGTGAGCATCCTGGATTACCTGTGGTCCTTCTCCCAGTTGGGCCTGTGGTCATGACCCTCAAGGTGCACCTGGCAGCCATCTCTGCATACTGGGTGTGGGCTAGTATGCCGATCAGTGGTGCACGAGAAGGTGATCAGGTGCTTTTTTTAAGGGGCTTGAGCACTTGTCCCCACTGGTGCGTGAGCCACTGCCACCTTTGAACTTACTCCTGCTCTTATCATTGCTCATGGGCAAGCTGTTTGCACCTATGCAAAGGTGTCACATCTCCCCCCTGTCATGGAAGACCACCTTCTTGGTGGCTGTCACCTCTACCAGAAGGAGTGAGCTCCAGGCGCTCTCGGTGCAGTCTCCCTATTTGGTTTTCCACAAGGACAAGGTTTTCCTCCGCCCCAACCCGAAGTTCCTTCCAAAGGTTGTGTCGGAGTGTCACCTTAACCAAGTGATTAACCTTCTGGTGTATTTCACCAGCCCAGCCTTGGAGGCTGAGCACAGGCTCAATAAGTTGGACCTGAGGCGAACACTTGCTTATTATAAGAAGCGTACAGCTGGAGTTCAAGGAGAGGTTCGCCAGCTCTTTGTCACCTATGCTGAAGCTGCACCTGGCAGACCAGTAGCTAAGTGGACAATTGGCAAGTAGATAGTCTCCTGCATCGAAATCTGCTATAGGTTGGCTGGTAGGGAGCCACCTCTTGGGCTTAGGGCTGATTCCACTAGACATAACACTGCCTCGGTAGCTGCTTCCAGGAACGTCCCTATCCAGGAAATCTGTAGGGCTGCTACCTGGAAGTCAGCACACACTGTCATCTCCCACTTTCACATTGACCTTGAGTCACGACAGGATGCTGGTTATGGGGCCTCAGTTCTTCAGTCTCTTTTCCCCCCAAGTAAGGGTGTGCGCCTTGCCCTCTCCTCCCAGAGAACTGCTAGGAGTCTGCCAGAAGTGTGGATAGTGCACCATATCTACGTCCCTAGAAATGAGGGTTACTCGCCTGTAACCGTAAATCTTCCATGGGGATAATGTCTTGCAGCAGGTTAATACACTTGGGTCATTGCCAGAAGGCGCTGTGGCACACAGCAGCTCTCTTCCAGCAGTCTTTTGCCAGGGGCCACCCACACATGACATTATCATTGTGCTCCTATATAAGAGTGGGCGGTCCCTGGTATCCTCAGTTCATTTTTCCGCCGTCTTCAGCTCACACACACAGCAGCTAGTGCAGAGAGCAGCAGTCATCGACAGGAACTTGAGCTGGGAACAGAATTTCTCCATTTCCTTTCCTTCATTGATGAATGTCCAAAGAATCTACAAGCAAGACGGCGCTTTTTCACTCATGTTATTGCGATAGGAAGATCTACCATTAACAACAACCATACTGTTTGTGTCCGGTGTCTGGGTCCCACACACACCATCTCCTGCTTCCATTGCCAGGATTTCAACCAGGCAACCTGTCAACAATGGTTTCAGGAGATTGAAGCACACCTTATGGAGCAGAAAGTGTCTCTGTCTTAGAGAAGGGGCCCATTCCAAGGAGCCCTCTATTACTGCTTCACACAAGAAGCATAAACAAGGATAAATCCTCCTTGTCTTCATAGGACAAATGCTCGTCAACGGCCACCATTACCAGTGCTCCACCGTCGACAACGCCCTCCAGAGCAGCTTCATCATTGACAGGGATTTACACCCTTTCAGCAGTCTCTGTGGAACCCTATGCTGTTTCCCTTGACGTTCCATTGGCGATGCCTCATTTCCCGTCAAAGGCATCTCCCTTTAAACATTCCAGTGCCTCTTCCCTTGCTGCCCCATTGATGACGGGGCCATTCCTCTATGGGCAGAACTGCTAGACTTGCAGTTTCCACTGCTCCTCCACCTTCACAGCCTTTCTCCCATAGGGGCAGGCGGACAGTGAGCAGGACCCTGGGCTTTACCACCCAGGGGTTAGGCCTGTTTATACCTCATGTCCTATTTGCTCAACAATCCCCCTGGTTTCTCAGAAACCCCCTACTCCTTCCCCTAACCTTTCCTCCTTGGATGTAGCCTCAGTGGTACAACAGGTTCTAAAAGTAATGAGGCACGCTCAATCTCCCACTCCGGGGTAGGCGAGTCGCCCTTCCCATTCTCCTACCCCTCCTCCAAAACGCTTCCAGGGTGTCGGGGGACACTCAGCAATCTGGTCCCCCTCCCTCCTATGAGAAACAGTATTTTCAGATGAGGCAGAATTTCTGGATTACTTTCTCAGAGATCTCGAAGGAGATTGAGTTACAGGACCTGGGCTCCTGTTCCCCATCCTCTCTTTCTGCTATCTTGTCTTCACATGAGGATGCCTTCCACCGGTGACTGCCTCTCCTCCTGATGACCCCTCTTTTCAAGAGATGATGGTTTTCAACGACCAAGCATGATAAACAAAGAAAGGACATGGCAGACTATCTCAAACTGCCAAAAGAGCCTGTTGTAGTGGTACCCCCACTTATACAAACCTACCAAAATGCTGATCTTCCTGGACATAAAGTCTCCACCACTCATTCACACTGATGGGAACCCTCATTCACACTGATGGGAACTACGGAGGAGGCGCTGGGACCCAGCAGGAGCAAACTTTTTGCAAGAGGGCAGGCGCCAGAGATGGAGCCATGAGGAGCGGCGCCGCGAGCCTCGGCTTGTGCGGCAATGACTGTCTCAGCGTCAACCTTCCAACCGCCTCTGTTCCTTTTTTCCCGCCGTCGAGTCCGCTTCAGTGATGATGTCGCTCGCCCTCCGTGAGTCAAACATCAAACTAACAGCATAGTTTTCAGTTTATTATTTTGTAATATATCTCGAAATAAGTACCGCTTACGTTTAACTATATTTATTAAAGAAACGAAGTCTTCAGCCTACTTTGACAGAGACGACCATGACCGGGTCAGGTGATGATAGGGAGACTTTGAGAGACTGTTCAGTCAGCCGGGTCGGGTCGGGCCACTGCCATCTGCAGAGGGCAGTCTGACAACAGATGGTCTGATGCTTTCGGGGATGGGCGGTCTTCCCAAAAGCATAAAGAAAATAATCACATTCTCGGCACCATTGACCTCGAGCTCTTCTTTGGCCCACAGGTCAAAGAAGAGCATCGTTCAAGGTCGCCTTCTGGTATGTCTGCGCGTTGACGGTCGGTTATCGGGGCCAGGTGCCGGTCTCCTCCGGAGTCACCGGTTTCTGTCTCCATTGACCATTCTCTTCGACATTGAAACCCTTCCCGGCCTTTGGGAAGGGCTTCAGATGAGCAGTTTCATCAGTGGGCCGCTCTTGTGGAGCAGTGGGCTCAGAGGTTGGTCCAGCTGCCTGATCCAGTCACTCTGAGGCCTTTGGGCCATTCGGAGGAGCAGGTAGGGCGGTTGGACCTTCCTAGTCACGCAGCGCACTCTTCGGTGCCGTCAACTCCACGCTCAGGTGTCTCCCCCCACATGGCTGCGGTGCGAGGGCTGCACCGTTCCGTTATCTCCTGTATTCTTCCTGCCTTTTCCTCAAATCGCAGTTTCGGAGCCCTGGTTTGGTTTCGGTGCTGTCGGCGTCAGTGTGTCTCTCGGTGCCTTCGCACTTCTCGGCACCGTCCTCGGTGCCGCTGGTGTCTGTATCATCCACGGCACCACTGGGGTTGTCGACGCCATCTTCAGCATCGATGCACCTGTCAGTGCCATCCTTGGCACCGATGGGGTTGTCAGCGCCGTCTTCAGTGTCAGCGCTGTCCCTGGCACCAAAGGGGTTATCGGCACCATGCACTGGGCTGTTTCTGGTGGCGCCGGCTTCCTTGCCTTCAGTGCCATGTTCCTCTTCGGCACCGAGGTTTGATGCGGCGTCATCCAGCCTTCAGGGCTTCTTGACTCTGATTTTTCCCCCTTCTTTTCCTTCTGACTTTCACTCCTTTCCTGTCCATACAGTCCCTCCTGGGCTGTCGGGAGATGATATTGAGCCTGACCCAGACCTTCGGCTGGGTGATGATGTTGAAGGAGCAGGAATTAATCCTGTTGAGGACCTGTCGTCATTTAAGTCTCTGCTGAAAAATTTGAATTCTGCTCTTTCTCTCCAGACTATAGATATCGATCCTGGGAAGCCCTTAAGGCTCCAATACCTACATGTTCCGGAGATCCCTATGGAGTTAACTCCCGGTACAATCATCCTTTGAGACACTGTCTCAGATAGTATGTAATAATCCCGGCTCTCATTGCTTCTGTGGCTAAGTCCATAGATAGGAAGTATGCAGCTCCCAAGGATCGACCCATTTTGGCCTCCCAGGCCTTTGCGGACCCTATTGTAGTCTTGGCAGAGAATGATAAGGCCGTCCTGCCACAGGCTTCTACAGCCCGACCTATAAACAAAGAATCTCGTAAGATAGACACTTTTGGTAAGAGAGTGTCTTTGCTGCCTCCACCCTGGGTATGCGTATAGCTAGCTACCAGGGCTATTTTTCTCAATATGAGTATGTTCATTGGCATTCGCTCAAGCAAATGGTGGAAGCTCTGCCCGAGTACGACACTAATTCAGACCATAACCAGAGGTATCGAGTCCAACAACCAGCAGGTTAAAGCAGCTATGGACGCTTTCGATACAGCTTCTCGAGTGGCGGCGGCAGGTATTTGTACCCACCATCACTCCTGGTTACGCACTTTGGGCTTCACGAATGATGCCCAGCAGCAGGTCATGGCTTTACCCTTTGATGGTATGTATCTGTTCAGAACCTCGATTAGAGCAAGCGCTGGAGGCCACACAGAAGACTAGATCGGCCATTAAAACTGCTCGACCCGCTCCTACCCCTTCTCGGGGGTTGGGGGTGTTAACAAGTGTCACTTTCACATCCATCAGTCCTTTTGAGGCAAGGGCGGGGGACGTTTTAACAAAACCAAGCCCCAGCCTCAAAAAGCAATAAAAACTGCTTGGCCCAAGCGCCCAGTGCCACCTTCTGAGTTTCTGGCCCAGGTCCCTCCTTAGCTGCCCGAGGGGGGCTCTTCCTCAGCGGTGGGAGGGCATCTGACTCAGTTCTACAACAGATGGAAGTCCATAACTTTGGATAAATGGGTTCTCCAGATAATTCGCGAGGGGTACTCCCTCAACCTTTCAAAACCCCCTCCAGATTGTCCTCTCAAACGACACCCAAGGCTGTCAACAATTCAGTCAGACTTTCTATGGCTAAACAGGCCCCTGACCAGCTTGCCAAAGAGCTGGAGCAGGTGGCTGCAGATGGGATTGAGGAATCCAAGGTGCAGTTTCATGCTGCTGTGGACTCCAGTGATGTTTCATCAAGAGTCATGGCTACATCTGTGTCTCTTCGGAGGATGGCTTGGCTCGGATGTACTAGCCTATCACAGGATACCCAGGCTAAAGCCATGGATTTCCCTGTTATTGGTAATTCTCTGTTTGGGGAGCAGACAGAGAACTACATGAAAAAGATGGACGAGTGCAGGACCACTTATAGGAGTGCTCAGGCCAAAGAAAGGCAAGCCACTCCTCAAAGGCAGAAGTCCAGGGGCAGGCCTTTCCAAAGGCCTTTTTACCAAGCTCAGGCCTCCTTTTCTTATTCTCAGAGGGGGTTCTTCAGAGGGAGAGGCAGGTGGGGGATGAGCAGGCCTGCATCCACCCCTCAGCCTAAAGCCCCTGCCAAACAGACACCCTGATGTGTCTGCCCGGGCTGATTCTCCAATACCTGTAGTGGGCATGCTGGCTTATTTCGTCCAGGACATCAGACAAGTGGGTCCTGGAAGTAGTAAGCCAGGGACTGGTTCTCAGCTTCAAAAAATTTTCCAAGATGAGAACCAAATCCTTTCCACCTGCAAATCCATCAGAGACCCTTGCCTGAGAGGCAGAGGTTTCTTCCCTCCTAGCTCTCAGAGCTATAGAAAGGGTTCCCACCCTACACAAGGGCAAAGGATTGTACTCCAGGTACTTCCTAACCCCCAAAAAGGCAGGAGAATGGCGGCCCATCCTGGACCTAAGATATCTAAACAAGCACTTTTTAAAACCAAAGTTCAAAATGGTGACTCTGGGAATAATCCTTCCTCTCTAAGGTCAGGGGTCTGGCTAGCCTCCCTGGACCTCAAAGATGCCTATTTCCACATTCCCATCAGGTGCTCCCACAGAAAGTACCTCAGGTTGAGGTTGCCCTCTGGCCACTATCAATTCAAGAGCAATGCCCTTTGGCCTAACATCAGCCCCAAAGGGTTTCACAAAGTTCCTGGCAGTAGTGGTTGCTTTCCTAAGGAGAAAAAAAGATCTCCATCTTCCTATACTTGGATGACTGGCTCATAGTGGGTCAGTCTCCAGACCAAATCAAGTCACATTTGGGAAATAACTCTACAAGTGCTCACTTCCTTAGGATTCCTTCTCAACCTTCCAAAGTCAGATCTTCCTGGACTGTCTCCATCACTCATTCACACTAGTGGGATAGCGCCGGAGGCGCTAGGACCAAGCGGGAGCCCAAAATTTTCTGAAGGGCCGGCGCTGAGGTAGGACCACACACATGCGGCACCGCGAGACTGACTCGCGCCTGTGTAGGCTGTCTTGGCGTTGACCCTCCAACTGCCTCAGTTCCTTTTCTCCCACCGAGTGCGCTTGGATGTCGACGTCGCTCATCTGCCGGAGTCAAAGTTTTCGTCTATAGGACAGCAGCTTTTAGTGTTAAATTTAAACGTTTTAATTTAACTATTTAGTGGTAATTTTTTATTTTACGAACAAGAAGATTATGAAGAAATTCTTTCCTGCCATCCACGGAGTTGTCCTTGAAGCGGTAGCAGTGGCGGTAGGAAGACTTTGTTGGAAGTTGTTATGGCAGAGGGGCTGTGCCGGTCGCCACCCCATAGTAGCAGGCGGGGTGACACGGACAGTCCTGTGCTCGGCGGGGAGGACAGTCACGAAGCCTGAATCTGATGGTGCGGGGATCCAGCTCCGCTTAGCCTCAAGCTCTTTTTCTTGGTTTGGGAATGAAGAATCGGTGCTGCTAGAGGTTGCCCGTTGGTATGTCTGCACGAGGATTGTTCATTGGTAGGGGCGATAGGCCTGAACCGACTTTCGTGGGTTTCCCCTTGGCCCCGCTCCTAACAGCTGCATACTCGACTCCGGACTCCATCTCTGTCCTCGTTGGAGTTCCGGTGAGCAGTTTCACCTCTGAGCTGCTCCTGTGGAGCAGGGGGTTTGACTCCTTTTTTCCTGGTTGTGTTCCTGGTTTCGGTGCCTCACCGGAGCTGGGTCAATTGGATCAGAATGAGCGCGGTGCCCTGTTGGTGCCTTCGCCATCGTGTCAGCCCCTCGTGCCTACCCCCCTCTTCCTTTTCCATGCTGGGGCCAGCTCAGGCACCTCCTTTCTCCATCTTTTCCATTGGCTTTCCTCTGTGTTTTTCTGGCGCTGTGCCCGACACCTTGGTGGCACACGAGTCGGTGCCATGCCACTGGTTTGGCGTTGGTGCCATAGGCAGCGCTGCTGGTGTTTGGGTCGGCGCCAGGACTCAGCGCCGTGGTCGGCACCGTACTCAGTGCCACAGTTGGCGCCGTGGCTCGGCTTGCTGCGCTCGGCGCCGTGCTCAGAGCCATGCTCTGTGCCGTGGCTCACACTGCGCTTGGCGCCGTCCTCGGCGCTGTGGGTGCTTCATTGCTGGCACCGCTAGTGGTGCTGTGGGTATCTCACGGTGCCACTGATACCCGCGGGCGGCACCATGGTTGGCGCTGGGCACCTATGGGTGCCGCGGGCGGCACCGTGCACCCGCGGGTGACGCCATGTACCTGCGGGTGCCACGGGCAGCGCTGTGCACCCGCGGGTGCTGCAGGTGATGCCGTGCACCCGCGGGTGGCACTGTGGACAGTGCTGGGCACCCGCGGGTGGCATGGGGCCATGGGTTTCATGGGTGCCATGGGGGTCGGGGGTGCCCTTGCGTGCCATTGCTGCTGTTGGTACTGAGGATACTTGCGGGTTCCACCGTGGGTGCCCTCTGGTGTCTCTCAGGTTGGCATGGGTACTGCTTGGTGCCCTCCTATGCCACGAGTGACGCTGGTGCCACAGTGGTGCCAGTTGGTGCTGTCTGACAGAACTAGGGAAAGATCTCTGTTTGCAGACCTCTCTTCCGCAGGACTTGTGTTGGGATGTTTCCATGGAATGAAGTCCTATTCTGCGGATTATTTTCCACACAATTTTAGTGGGTGGCGGTCTGCATCGGATCTCCTCATCCAGCGGTTTTCCGCTGATGGGACTCTTCTGTTCTGTTCTGTCAGTGGAATCTCTCATTCTGCTCAGCACTTTCTCAGCCCCCTATGTGGTGCCAAGCTCCTCGACACCCTTCCTGGTGGCAGAGTCTCTAGTGGCTCTAACCTAGACCTCTTTTTTGGGGTCCTTCTGTGGTAGAAAGGCATCTAGATGAGTCTCTCCCTGTCCTTCTGGTCAGTGATACAGCAGATGACTCATTTTATATACTGAAAGACACGCCCTCTCTATCATCAGAGTCTGTGATGCAAGCTCTTTTAGTAGTTCCTCATTTATGGGGTCCACCATAGTGTTCAGACTGGATCTGTGGACTATATACCTCTGCGTCTAGACTTTTCAGTGGTCAGAGACAATTACACTCTTTGGAACATTTTAATTCAATGGTCAGGAGCCGCTACAGACTGTTCCGCTCCTTTGATAGGGGTATACAGCCCTCTTTTGATGCTGCCCCTCTGGTGGCTGCCTCCACAGAGTAGTTAACATCTGTCTAGCTATTATTAGTCCAGTCAGGGTTCAGTTATGGATCCTCAGGCTCCTCCTGCTCCTCAGAGGATGACATCTTTGTCATTTCTGTATCAGGCAATCCTTGCCAAATAGCAGCCAGCAACCTTGTCGGGCTCGGACTAGTGATAATTAAAAAAAAAAAAAAAGGGGGTCAGAATTATCACAGCACAGGGCCTAGTTGGAATTTCCCGATACCACACTTGGATCTGATCAGGTTCCACCTCAACCCTGAGGCGGTCGTCTCTAAACCTCAGTAAAGAGTACCTGTTTTCTTCTACCCCCTAGGGGGCAGTCCGATCCAGCAGTGGTATAGCTCACGTCTTTTCTCTAGAGAATTTCTCTTATTCAGAGATATTTCCAAAACCTAGGCGTCTAACCAGTCTGTTAGTCCCTTTTTGTTTTTTTAATCAGGCTTTCTTCTCTTGATCAGAGCCTTGCAGCAACAGAAGTGACTCTTCAGCAAGTCGGAACTTAGATTCCTACTTCCATGTTTGCTTCAACTTAACAGATGACATGCTCCTTTCTTGACCATTGGTCAAGTAGGTCTTTTCTGAGGTAGCTTCGCAAATATTCACATACAGTCATACACATAGGGGCAGGATGACCCCCTTTTGGATTATCCAGTGACTAAGATTTGATTCTACTAGACCACTACAAGAGGCTTCTAAGTTGTGCTTCGTCTTCCATCAGGAAGTTTTCAGTGACTTAATACAACCCTTTTTCCTTAATGAGCTAACCCCACCTGGACCTTCTTTTGCTCACCAAGTAAGGGGTTCAAGTGCTACTGGACCTGTTGTTTGCAGGTCAGCCATACTTGGTAGTGGGGGTTCCGTCTCCGCTTTTTGGTCTACCCTGAACCTGTACACTTTACCTCCGGCTCTTGCAGTTCCTGAGGTCCTTTACATTAAATTAGTGCATGTCTTTGACGCTATTAATTTTGGTCCTAGATCAAATCGTGAGGCCAGGTTCTTGCCGCTCTCCTAGAGTAGTTGCGGCTGCCTGGCAGACTTTCATTTTTTGCCCATTGTAGTCGTCGGCAAGATGACGAGTTACAACTCGAGCGTTTATCTTGTAGGCACTATGTATTAGATGCTCTTACAAGACAGCTCTTTTTATTAACAGGACAGTCCTTGGCTGTCCTTTCTGCGTGAACCCTATCTCCTACCACCCTACTCAGGGTTATTGATTTAGCTTGGTACTCTCCCACTAGTGTGAATGAGTGATGGAGACTTAGTCCAGGAAGATATGGAAATTACGTGCTTACCGTAATTATTGATCTTCTTGGACAGTCTCCATCACTCATTCACACGCCCACCCACCATCCCCTGGGTTCACTCGTTTTTCTTTCCTGGTCTTCATGGCTTATGGTTTGGCTTATGGTTTGGACTGTGAAGACATTGTTCTTTGACCTTTCTTACAAAGGCCATCTGGGCCCTCTCAGGCCCAGAAACTCAGAATGAGTTATTCTCATTAGTTACGCTGCACCTCCTTGGTTGAAAAGGTACTGAGGCGGTTTGAGGATCGACGCCGAGATAGCCTACACAGGCGCGAGTCAGTCTCGCAGTGCCACGTGTGCGTGGTCCTACCTCGGCGCCGGCCCTTAAGAAAATTTTTGGCTCCCGCTTGGTCCTAGCGCCTCCGGCGCTATCCCACTAGTGCAGGGGTTCTCAAATGGTGAGGCCATCCTCCTTGGGGAGGCCCCAACCTGTTCAAGGGGAGGCTCAAGCAAGTCTGAAAAAGTACTGTATTTCAATTTTGAGTTTTATATATTATGTGTGAAGAGATGAAACTAAACTGAGAGGATAATAGTGAGTGAATTTAATGTATTTATTTACTAATAGGTGACAAGGAAAGGTGAATGAGCCAAGATCTCAGGTGTACTCGGGGAAGGGTAGGAGTGAATACATTTCAAAAGGTAACTGCAAAACAATAATGAAATACACAATGAACAATAGTGCAAACAGATATGAACAACAAACTAATAATGAGTGGTGGTAATTGATCAATTTGTAGTGTGATGGCAGAACAGCCCAAATACAAGGTTGAGCATAGAAGTGCAAAAGAGCAATAGCAGGAAGGAGTAAAGTAATCCCAAGAAGTTGCTTAGGAGCAGGGAAGGAGGAGGAGAGGCAAAGTATGTAGGAAGGTTATTTTATATAGAGAGGAAACAGAAAGTAGTTTGACCCCATGAAGGTACCACAACAAGGGGTAACAATGGTTCAAGAATGAAAATAGTGGAGCAAGTAGGCTGGCCTGTGGGGGGGAGGTTACAATAAGCTGAATAACAATATTTGTTTGTTTTATTTACTTGTTAATCAGATAACATCTTTGAGCACAGGAGCTCTTTTTCAAAAGTTCTGCGTCAATATAAGACAAAGAACTGAATGTGAGCCAAGTACTCAAAGGGGTTTCAATATATTCATGGTTTACTGCGCAAAGTACAGTGTGTTATTTTTCTTTGGGGAGGCCAAAGATTATTTCAGTTTTAAGGGGAGGCTCAAAATATTTTCCATGGATCTGGGGAGGCTCACTGTGACAAAGTCTAAGAACTATTGCACTAGTGTGAATGAGTGATGGAGACTGTCCAAGAAGATCAATAGCTACGGTAAGTACGTAATTTCCATTTCTCGAGCCAGTACAGCTCCTCACCTTCATAGGGGCGGAGCTGGATACAATAAGGGCAAGAGCCTTCCTTCCCCTGGACAGGGCAAGGACCCTCATGGAACTGGCCTCTTCTTTCACCCTACAGGTCTCTCGACCAGCAAGGCATTTCCTTCAGCTTCTGGGCCACATGGCAGCTTCCACAGCAGTGGTCCAGGGAGCAAGATTCCAGATGAGGGACATTCAGTTCCATCTAAAAGCCTTCTGGTCCCAATGAAAGGATTCCCTTACCAAACTAGTCCCAGTGATTCAAACCCTGATCCAGGCCTTGCAGTGGTGTCAGGATCAGGACAGTTTGAGACAAGTAGTTCCTTTTTGTCACTCAGTCTCATTCAGTGATACTCACCACAGATGCTTCCCTGCTAGCTGGGGAGCCCATCTGAGGGGTCTTACCACCCAAGGACTGTGGTCACCTCAGGAATCTCTGCTTCACATCAGTCTCTTGGAACTCGGAGCATTGTTTCTGGCACTGCAAGCCTTTTCCACATCTGTGCAGAACAAGGTGGTCCAGGTCAGAACAGACAACACCACCACCATGTGGTACATCAACAACCAAGGAGGCACTCGGTCTACGGCCTTGTGCACAGAAGTAATGAAGTTGTGGTCCCTGGTCTATTCCCTGCAGATCTCTCTGATGATAGTTCACCTCCCTGGGAAGGACAATGTCCTAGCAGATGTTCTGAGCAGAATTTCCCAGTGCCATCACGAATGGACCCTGGATCCCCTAGTTTTGAAAGTGATTTTCTCGAGATGGGGCCCTCCACAGATGGATCTTTTTGCAGCCCCAGACAATCACCAATGTCCTCTTTTTTGTTGCAGACCCCCAGTCTTCGGTTCAGTCCCCTTGGATGCTCTGATCCTGAATTGGGAAGGGCAATTTCTATATGCTTTCCCCACCTTCCCTCTCCTGTTCAAAATGTTAGTCAAGATAAGGTCACAACCATGCAAAGTGATTCTGATTGCTCCAGACTGGGCCAGACAGCCCTGGTACCACTTGTTGCTGTCCTTAGCAGTCCACCTTCCCCTATCTCTTCCCCGGAATTACAACCTGCTGACATCCTCTCAGGGGAGGATTTGGTACCCGAACCTTCGATCTCTCAATCTCAAGGCATGGCTCTTGAAGAATTAGAGTTTGCTGACCTGCATGTTTTCCCAAGGGGTTCTGGATATCCTTAGGGCTTCTCGAAAGCCTTCCACCAGAAGGACTTACAATTCCAAATGGAAAAGGTTCACCATTTGGTGTTCTAAGAAGAATATTACTCCAGATTCTGCTGGGTTGCCTACGGTTCTGGACTGTATGGTCCATCTCAATGGCCTAGACCTTAGGCCAGCTACACTTAAAGTGCATTTGGCAGCTGTTTCTGCTTTCCTGTCAGTAGGCAAGCCTTCTCCTCTGTCAGCCCATCCTGTGTTTTGTAATTCTTCAGGGATTGCTGCACACCAATCCCTATTTAGGACCCCTGCTCCTGCTTGGGACTTAATGTTTGCATTGCTTAGCTTATGCAACCCCTTGAGCCTTTTTCCTCTGCAGAGCTTAAGTACTTGACTTGGAAAGCTGTATTTTGGTGGCCATTACCTCTGCCAGGCGATTATTAAGTTGCAGGCCCTGTCAGTGGAACCTTATTTTATCTCCTTCCATGGAGATAAGGTGGTCCTAAGGACTAACAGGAAGTTTTTGCCTAAAGTGGTTTCAGATTTCCACCTCAACCAATCTGTGTCTCTCCCTGTTTTCTTCACTGACCATTTCTCCTCTGGAGAGAGGAGGCTGCACAGCTTGGATGTCAAAAGGGCCCTTAGCTACTACATAGAGCGCACCAAAGGTCACAGGTTTGAGTCCTTCCAATTGTTCCTCACATATGGAGAAGTTGGTAAGGGCAAACCTGCCACTAAGAGGTCTTTTGCGAGGTGGATTGTTTCTTGTATATAGTTCTGCTAGGAGAAGCTGGACAGAACTCCACCTTCAGGCCTGAGGTACAGCTGCTTCCCTGGCTGCTGCCAGGGATATTCCTATCTTGGAAATCTATCAAGCAGCCACCTGGAAAACAGTCCATACATTCACCAAGCATTACTCTCTGGATATTCAGGCTAGGAGTGATGCTCAGTTTGGCACAGCAGTACTGCAGAGCCTGTTTCCAAAGTAGGTTCTGTCCCTCCTCCAAGAAGGTACTGCTTGGTAGTCTGCATATGTCAGAATACAGCAAGACTTCATGTTGTTTGAAGAAAAAATTACTCACCTTAGTAATGTTGTTTCTTCTAATGGAGTCTTGCTGTATTCTGACCTCCCCCCACCCCCGCCTCCCCTCTCAGAACCTAGTTTTTGGGATGTGGGTGGGCAGGAGCAGTGTTGACACCCTAGGGGTGTCCCCTTTTTTCACCCTCCTTTATTTTGGGTGACTTTTGTGTTTTGGGATGTGTTTTGTTTTTTGGGTTTCCTGACTTGAGTCTTTGCTTTGAAACCATAAAACCCTCTTATAAAAATGTAGTTGCTAGTTGGCTAGTTTGAGTTTTACATTTTCCACACACAACTACTAGTGAGTATTGCTCGTAAAGATCTGATGGTTAGAGTTTAAACAACAGCAAACAGGGGCTTCAAACAAGCTCGTGGTACACATTCCATGCGGGCCATGGAAAGATTAACTTTGTTCTCCCGGGGCTGTTGAAAGGCAGGACCTAACTGCATATGTCAGAATACAGCAAGACTCCATTAGAAGAAACAACATTACTAAGGTGAGTAATTTTTTCTTCCTGCCCACCAGATAAAGTTCTAGAGTACCTCCTAGACCTCTCAAATTCAGGTCTAGAATACTCTACAGTCAAAGTTCACCTTTGTGCCATTTCAGCTTATCATGAGCCAGTACTTTCCTTGTCTCTGGCTCAATTACCTGTAGTTAAGAGTTTTCTTAAGGGTATTCTGCATACCAGACCCCCCTGTCAGATGTCCAGTCGCAACCTGGGACATTAATCTTGTGCTAGACATGCTCACTTGAAAGCCTTTTGAGCCTCTAGCTACTTGTGAACTGAAATTTCTCACTTGGAAAACGGCCTTCCTGGTGGCCATCATCTCGGCACGCAGGGTTTCGGAAATGCATGCTTTGGTTACAGACCCTCTGTACACTGTATTTCATAAGGACAAAGTCGTTCTAGGACTCATCCTAAGTTTCTCCTAAGGTTGTCTCAGAGTTCCATCTAAACCAATCTTTAGTCCTACCTACTTACTTTGCAAACTTCCAGAATGAAGGAGATGTACCTTCATTCTTTAGATGTCAAAAGAGCTCTGCGTTTCTATTTCGATAGAACAAAGGAGATTTGCAAAGCTCAACAACTGTTTGTTTCCTTCAGCAAGACCTGGCTAGGTCAACCTGTCGCTATCAGATGTATTTCAGCGTGGCTGGTGGCATGCCTTCGCCACTGTTATTTCATGGCGCAGGTTAATCTGGAGAGCAGAGTGTACGCTCACTCTACTAGAGCAGTCGCGGCATCCCTGATGGAAATCTGCAACGTGCCCATTGCAGACATTTGGAATGCGGCTACCTGGAGCTCAGTGCATACTTTCGTCAAGCACTATGCCTTGGACGTCCATGCCAGGTGACATCTGTTGTTTTGCAAGACTATCCTAACGGACTTCTGTCCTGAATTGTGAGCTCTTGGTTCTCCTGCTGCCTTCTCAGAGGATTATTTGCTTGGTACTCTCCCACCAGTGTGAATGAGTGGCGGAGACTTTATGTCCAGGAAGATGTGGAAATTATATATCTACCGTAATTCTCAATCTTCTTAGACGAAGTCTCCACCACTCATTCACACGCCCACCCACCATCCCCTGAGCTCACCTCTGTTGTTGGTCTTCACTCCCTCAATCTTCAGGCCTTGCAGACTTCTTTATTGACCCTTCTTATACGGGTCGTCTGGACTATCTTATGTCCAGTTTTTGTTAGGCTATCCTTCTAGATTAGTTACACTGCACTCCTCGGGATAAAAGGTACTAGGCGGTTGGAGGGTCGACACTGAATAATCATTGCTGTACAAGCCGAGGCTCATGGCTCATCTCTGGCGCCCGGCCCTCTTGCAAAAAGTTTGCTCCCTCTAGGTCCTAGCGCCTCCGGCGTAGTTCCCATCAGTGTGAATGAGTGGTGGAGACTTCATCCAAGAAGATCAAGAATTACGGTAGGTACGTATATTCCATTTTTGGCAGCTTGCAACCACCCTTCAGTGGTCCCAGCCATTACCAGGCTTCTATTGATCATCCCTTTCTTTCCACTAGCCCTGAGTCTGACTTGATAGTGATTACAGAGGCTCATGATCATACTAAACGACCAAAGCACATGAGCTCATTACCCCCAGATAAGGAGTCCCACTGACTTGACTTCCTCAGGAGGAAGGTGTTCCAAGCGGGTACTATGAATCTTAGAATTCTAAATTGTACGGGACACATGGTTAAATGCCAACGCACCCTCTGGTCCTCTGCTATAGAAATAGTCAATAAACTCCTCCATCCCAGGAGAGGACCAATTATTGCCACAGTTTCTCACTGGCAATTCCATATCTCGACATCTGCTCCAATCAGGTTATGATGTGGTGGATACTTCGGCCTTTACAACAGCCACGGGGGTTACCCTCAGACGCCACGCTTGTCTCTGTGTATCAGGTTTCACACCTGATCTACAACATAAGGTGGTAAATGCACCTTTTAGTGGATCTAAGCTGTTTGGTCCAGGTACCCAAACACTTCTAGATGATCTCCAGGCTTCAGGACGGACTTCGCGTACAGTACATGGCATGTATCATACCTCACAGCCACCTTACCAGTACCGCCTCTTCTTCTTTCTTTTTTTTTTTAAACTCTTTACTTATAGTATTTTGATATACAAGCACATAATACTTATTGCCTGATCAGGTATTTAAGTATCCATAGCAGTAATACATTACATAGGATGAAGATATCTGTTTGGCTGATACATCAGTAGGGAGATGCATCATCCTGCAATTCAACATCCATAAAAATTTCAGGAGCTATACATGCAACCAATGCCCCAATTAATTTTTTAGTAATTTAAGACATCATATTTAACCACCAAAGGTCTAATAGTAATTTTAACATTTTCAAATAAAGAAGTCTCCATTCTGGGCGCCCCTGTGTGTCGAGGAAAGTATTGGTGCTCTCTACATGTCGGCTGGGATGATGCCTACCCAGTTTACAACTAGAAGTGGAAAGTACTCCTAATATAAACCCTGGTGCTAATTAGAGAACAATTTCAAGACTAAAACTAGCTTACGCCCTTGAAATGCTACATAACGAGCACCCGATTGCATATAAACAAATTACCTAGCTTACCAGCACAAGCCATTCTACTGATTATATTAAAAAGATGAAGGCATGCCGCATCTCTCACTCCTTCATATACTGAACATAGAACTGTACAATGCTAATAAAGCACGTAAACTAAACAGCCGTGTTACTGATTCAAAAAAAATTTTAAAGGTTCAAACCATTTAAATTTTAGAAAGTCCTGTCCAACATTTATCAAGTCCATGCTTTTATTAATACTAGTTCATATTTGGAATAGAAAACTTTCGAGAAGGCACATGGTACTTATTTTATTTTCAAAGCTCACTGTCTCTGCAAGTGATTTAGTCCCCTTTAAACAACATGAAGTCTTGCTATATTCTGACATATGCAGTGAGTCCCAACCTTCGAACTGCCCCGGAGATGAAAGAGTTAACTTTCCATGCCAGGCATGGAATGCTGGACTCGAGCTCGGTTGAGACTCTGTCTGTTGTTCTTCAAACTCAAACCGTCAGATTCTTTAATCCGCCTCACTGAACAGTCGCTCCGGAGATTTCTCCTTCTGCTCGGTTCATTTTGTGGTTAAAGTGCCGTTTTCTCGGTTTTCGACTGAAATTAAACCGTAACCTGTCGGTTCAGTCTCTGTCTGTGGTATTTGTGAGTACTAGATAGGTTATATTTTATCTATTCTGTGTGGAACTTGTAAACGGTTCATCGGTTCGGTTTGAACCGATCAAGTTGTTTAACAAATCTTAAATTGTGCTTTTAGAGTGTGATTACCGGTTCTTATCGGTTCTAAAAAAACAGATTTTATTACGTTTTTTTCCACGACTCGTGACACAGTTGGGAACCGATAAGAGGGTCTTGCCTGGCGGATTGCCATAAACAGGTAAGTTTGGATAGGACTGGCACTATGTCTGAGAAACCCAAAAGAAAAACCGGGCCCACTGGGTTTCAACACTGTAGTGTGTGTGGGGAAGTCTTTGCCAAGGCTGATCCCTACACCACCTGTGTTTACTGTCTGGGGTTTGACCACCTCAATGCAGACTGCCAGATTTGTAAAAATTTTCCTGCAGCTACCCTGGAAAAGAGAGTTGGTAGGCTCAGGGAAAGGGAGGCCAAAATGTCCGCTGAACCGGATGGCCAGCCGGTTGAGTTCGACCGAACAGAAGAGTGCCCTCTGACCAGGGCGAGACTTATTTGGGCAAAGGAGATCCGACTTGAGGAGTCGGTTCCAGCAAAAGGACTGGAAAATCAACTGGTGTGGAGCCAAAACTTTCTCTCCAACCGCTGAAGAAATAGCCAAAGCGATCAAAATTGTCCAGTCGCTTTCCTCAATTCCGACCGAACCGGCACCGTCAGGTAGGCACTCGGTTCGGCCAGTTCCACCGGTTCAAGAGTATGATTTAGAGAATATTATGAACTGGAAGAGGGGGAAGAGGAGTATGAGGAGAGTGAATGTGGATTTGAAAGTCTGGATGTGCCCATTGACCCGGACATCTCCCCAGACAGACCTTCAGGAGTGTCTCCTCCTAGCCTTTCTGAGTCCCCTTCTCATTTTATGTTTTATAAAAAGTGGCTGAAACCCTCCAGCTCCCTATGGAGGAAGCTGTGGATGATCAAGAGGAGCCTGACTATGTAGAAATGATGGATATCCCAGAGTCTAGGAGGCTGTCTATTCCTTGCATAAATCTTTTGGGAAACAGACATTTAAAATTCTAAAAACTCCTCACACTATACCTCCTGTGGATAAGAGAATGGACAAGAGGTACACATTGTCAGGCTCTGATACAGAGTTCACACAACAATGCAGCCATGCTGGGGTAGTGCAGGCTGCAGCCTGTGACAAGGCAAATATTCCTTGGCTTCACACCCCTGACAAGGACTCCAGGAGGATTGATGCCATGGCAATGAAGCCGTACATGGCAGCATCCTTGGGACTCAGACAGGCGAATTATATGGCTTATGTGGCTAGATATTAGAAATCCAGATGGGACACTGTCATGGCTTTAGCAAAACAGGTCACTGGCCAGTTTGCCAAGGAGCTGGAGCAGGTGGCTGCTGATGGTATTGAGGCATCCAAGGTGCAATTCCATGCTGCAGTGGACTCAAATGATGTGTCATCAAGAGTCATGGCTACATCTGTGGCACCTTGAAGAAAGGCTTGGCTCAGATGTACTAGCCTGTCACAGGATACCCAGACTAAGGCCATAGATTTTCCTGTTGTGGGTAATTCTCTGTTTGGGGAGCAGACAGAGAATTACATGAAGAAAATGGATGAGTATAGGACCACCTATAGGAGTGCACAGGCCAAGGAAAGGCAGGCCACTCCTCAAAGGCAGCTTCCCAGGGGCAGGGGCAGGCCTTTTCATAGGCCTTTTACCAAGCCCAGGCCTCCTCTTCTGCTTATGCCCAGAGGGGTTCTTTAGAGGAGAGGCAGACGGGGTACAAGCAGGCCTGCTTCACCCCTCAGCCCAAAGCCCTGCCAAGCAGGCACCTGATGGAGTTGCCAGGCCGATTCTCAGCTATCTGTGGGGAAGGCTGGCTTACTTTGTCCAGGACTGGGAGTCTCTGACATCAGACAAATGGGTCCTGGAAGTAGTAAGCCAGGGACTGGTTCTCAGCTTCAGAAGTTTCCAAAGATGAGAACCAGGTCCTTTCCACCTGCAAATCCATCAGAGGCACTTGCCTTAGAGGCAGAGGTCTCTTCCTCCTAGCTCTTAGAGCTCTGGAAAGGGTTCCACCCTACACCAGGGCAAAGGATTGTATTCCAGGTACTCCTTACCCCAAAAAGACAGGAGAATGGCGCCCATCCTGGATCTCAGATACTTAAACAAGCACCTTTAAAACCAAAATTCAAAATGGTGACTCTGGGAATTATTCTACCCTCTCTAAGGCCAGGAGACTGTCTAGTGTCCCTGGACCTCAAGGATGCCTACTTCCATATTCTCATCAGAAGCTCCCATCGAAAGTACCTCGGGTTCAAGCTGCCCTCAGGCCATTACCAGTTCAGAGTAATACCTTTGGCCTCACCTCTGCTCCAAGAGTATTCACCAAATGCCTGGCAGTAGTGGTTGCTTCTCTAAGAGGCAGAAAATTGCCATCTTCCTTACCTGGACAACTGGCTCATAGTAGGCCAGTCCCAGACCAAGTCAAGTTACACTTACAGATAACTCAGCAACTGCTCACTTCTTTGGGTTTCCTTCTAAATCTTTCAAAGTCCGTTCTAGAGCCTGTCCAGCTCCTCACCTTCATTGGGCAGAGCTAGACACAGAAAGGCCAGAACCTTCCTTCCCCTGGACAGGGGAAGGACCCTGGTCTCTCTGGCCTCCTCATTCACCCTGCAGGTGTCTCAACCAGCAAGGCATTTTCTACAGCTCCTGGGGCACATGGCTGCTTCTACAGCAGTAGTGCAGGGAGCAAGATTTCAGATGAGGGACATTCAGTTCCACTTGAGAGCCTTTTGGTCTCAAAGGAAGGACCCTCTGACCAAACTGATCCCAGTAACTCGAACCCTGATCCAGGCCCTACAGTGGTGGCAGGATCAGAACAATTTGAGACAAGGGGTTCCCTTTGTCACTCAGTCTCACTCTTTAATCCTTACTACAGATGCCTACCTCTTGGGGTGGGGGGCTCACATGGGCGACCTCACCACCCAGGGGTTGTGGTCCCCTCAGAAATCTCTGCTCCATATCAATCTGTTGGAACTCAGAGCAGTATTTCTAGCACTTCAAGCTTTTTCCAGATCTGTTCAGAACAAAGTTGTACAGGTCAGAACAGACAACACCACCACAATGTGGTACATCAACAACAAGAGGCACTTGATCTCACGACCTTGTGCACCAAGCAATGAAGGTGTGGTCTCTGGCTTACTCCCTGAGCACCTCCCTCATGGCAGTTCACCTCCCAGGAAAGGACAATGTCCTGGCAGATGCTCTCAGCAGGATTTCCCAGGGCCATCACGAATGGTCACTGGATCCCCTGGTCTTGGAGGTGATATTTTCCAGATGGGCCACCCCGCAGATAGATCTTTTTGCAGCCCCAGACAATCACCAACTTCCCCTTTTTTGCTGCAGACGCCCAGTGTTAGGCTCAGTCCCCCTGGATGCCTTAGTTCTCAATTGAGAAGGGAAGTTTCTCTGTCTTTCCCCTTCCCTCTCCTGTTCAAAGTGCTAATCAAATCAGATCTCAACCTGCAAGATGATCCTGATTGCTCCAGACTGGGCCAGACAGCCCTGGTATCCACTCCTACTGTCCTTAGCAGTCCATCTTCCTGTGTCTTCCCAGGAATTACAACGTGTTAACCTGTGCTCAGGGAGGGTTTGTACCGAACCTCAAATCTCTCAATCTCAAGGCCTGGCTCTTGAAGAGTTAGACTTTGCTGATTTACACCTCTCCCAAGGTGTAATGGATATCCTGAAGGCTTCTAGAAAACCTTCCACCAGGGCTATTATAATTCAAAATGGAAAAGATTTTCCATATGGTGCTCTAGGAAGCATATTTCCCCAGAATCTGCTGATCTGCCCACAGTCCTTGATTATATGGTTCATTTAAATAGCTTGGGCTGAGACCAGCTACACTGAAAGTGCATTTGGCAGCTGTGTCTGCTTTTATTTCAGCAGGTAAGCCCTGTTTCTCTTAGCTCACCCTGTTTTCTCCAAGTTTTCAAAGGGATTGCTTCACCAACCCTCCATTCAGGACCCTGCCCTTGCTTGGGACCTCAATGTTTACGTTGCTCAGCTTATGCAACCCCCTTTTGAGCCTTTATCTTCAGCAGAGCTTAAGTACTTGACTTGGAAGACTGTGTTTCTGGTAGCCATCATTTCTGCCAGACGCATAAGTGAATTACAAGCTTTGTCAGTAGAGCCTGATTTTATCTCCTTTCATAGAGATAAGGTGGTCCTCAGGACTAACAGGAAGATCTTCCTGGACATAAGTCTCCACCACTCATTCACACTAGTGGGTTCTGCGCCGGAGGCACTAGGACCCATCGGGAGCAACCTTTTGCTGGAGGTCGTTGTGAGAGATGGCGTCATGGAGCATGGCGCCCGGTGGCTCATGGCAGTAATGACTATCTTGGCGACGACCCTCCAACGCCTCAGTTCCTTTTTTTCCCACCGTCGAGTGCGCTTCAGTGACAACGTCGCCGCTTGTCGGAGTCAAACTTCAAACTAAGCTATAGTTTTCAGTTTATTTTTGTAATATTATCTCGATAGTAGTATACGCTAATTTTATTCTATTTCATTATATTTCTGTTATATTTTAAAATTTAACTTATAGTAAAAGTCTCGGCCTACTGGGACGGAGTCGACCATGAGCAGGTCAGGTGACGGTAGGGAGACTTGGTATGAAAGCTGTTCAGCCAGTCGGGCTGGGTCGGTCAACCCTTCTCCTCAGCGGGGTTCCGACAACGGTCAGTCCGATGCCGGAGGATGGGCGGTCCCCGCCGGCATAAAATAAGCGGTCGCATTCTCGGCACCGTCAGCCTCGAGCTCTTCTTGACCCACAGGTCAAAGAAGGCATCACTCGAGGTCGCCCTCTGATATGTCTGCGCGTCGATGGTCGGTTATCGTCGCTAGTTGCCGGTCTCCTCCTTCGGAGTCGCCAACTTCCGGTTTCCGCCGTCTTCGACATCGGAGCCCCACCCCACCTATAGGTAGGGCTCCAGATGAGCAGTTTCATCAGTGGGCCGCTCTTATGGAGCGATGGGCTCGGAGGTTGGTTCTTCTGCCTGGCTCGGTTGCCCCGGAGCCTTCGGGCTTGTCGGGCAATCAGGTAGGGCGGTTGGACCTTCCTAGTCGCGCGGCGCCTCCGTCGGTGCCAGCGACTCCGTGCTTAGGTGTTCCCCTCACATGGCTGCGGCGCAGGGGGCCACACCGATGCCCTTATCTCCTGGTTTTTTCCCTTTCTTGCTTCCAGGTTTCAGGGGTGTCTCGGCGCGGCCGAAAACGCGCAGCGCCATCAGTGGCGCTGCTGGGTCTTCGCGGTGCCGTCAGCGGTGCCGGCGGGTCTGGCCAGCGCCGCCTGCGGTGCCGTGTCTTCAGCGGCGCCCGCGAGGCAGCGCCGCGGTGCCGCTGCGGTGCAGCGTGTTTCTTGAGCGCCCGTTTGACTCCTTACGCCTCCCTCGGCGCTGGGGGCCCTAGGAACTCTCCCTTTCTATCTGTCTTTCCTCCTCTCCTATTTTTCACTCCTTTCCTGTCCAAACAGTCCTTCCTGGACTATCAGGAGATGATGTTGAGCCCAACCTAGACCTTCGGTTGGGTGATGAAGTGGAGGAAACGGGATCTTTCACTGCTACAGAGCCTGTGGTCGAGGACCTATCCTTTAAGTCTCTGTTGAAGAACCTGAGATCCACTCTTTCTCTCCAGACTACAGACATCGATCCTGGGAAAATATTAAGACTCCAGTATCTTCATGCTTCGGAGATCCCTACGGATTTGACTCCTCCGATTCAACCTTCCTTCGAGACGCTGTCTCAAATGGTATGGAATAATCCTGCTCTTATTCCCTCGGTGGCTAAATCCATTGATAAGAAATATTCAGCTCCCAAGGATCGTCCCATTTTGGCATCCCAAGCCTTTGCGGATCCTATTGTAGTCCTGGCAGAGAATGACAAGGTCGTTCTTCCTCAAGCTACTACAGCTCGACCTATTAACAAAGAGTCTCGTAAAATTGATACATTAGGTAGAGAGTCTTTGCTGCCTCCACTTTAAGTATGCGATTGCCAGCTATCAAGGCTATTTTCTCAGTGTGAGTATATCCTGTGGCACTCTATGAAACGAATGGTTGAAGCTCTTCCAGATTCCGACTCAAGTCAGAGCTTCTTCTAACCGTTATCAGAGGTATTGAGTCCAGTAACCAACAGGTCAAAGCCACCATGGGCCTTCGACACTGCTTCTAGATTCAGCAACGCAGGTGTTTGTACTCGGCGCCATTCTGGCTGCGTACTTCGGCTTTACGAATGATGCTCAGCAGCAGGTAATGGCGCTGTCTTTGATGGCTCGGATCTTTTCGGTCCTCAGGTAGAGCAAGCCCTAGAGGCCACTCAGAAGACTAGGTCGGCCATTAGTTGGCTAGACCTCCCCTCCCCTCTCGGGGCATGTAGGTAAACATCAGTTTCATAGTCGTCAGTCCTTTCGAGGCAGAGGAAGCTTTCATAAAAGCCAACCTGCCCAACCTCAAAAGAAGACGCAGCAGAAAGCGCAGGGGCCTAAAGCCCCCAGCGCTACCTTATGAATTGCCGGCCCAAGTTCCATCCACACTGCCCGAGGTGGAACTTTCTCCTCCGGTGGGAGGTCGTCTGATGTACTTCTACAACCAGTGGAAGTCCATAACCTCGGACAAATGGGTCCTTCGGATAATTCGCGAGGGTTATTCTCTCAATTTCTTGAAACCCCCGAATTGTCCTCTCAAACGACAACCCAGGTTGTCGACCTCTCAGTCAGACCTCCTCACCGCCGAGATCCAGGGCCTTCTAAACAACAGGGCAATAGAACTGGTGCCCCCGCATCAGCGAAACACAGGATTCTACTCCCATTACTTTCTGGTTCCAAAGAAATCTGGGGATGCGCCCATTCTAGACTTAAGAAAGTTAAACAAATTCCTCCCCAGGAGAAATTAAAATGATTTCACTAGGTACCTGTTACCTTTGCTGCATCAGCACGACTGGCTGGCCTCCCTGGATATGCAGGCCAGCTTACCAGCATATCCCCATCCACCCGACCCCATCGCAGATTCCTGAGGTTTGTAGGCTCTGGGTCAGCATTATCAGTTCAGAGTCCTGCCTTTTGGGCTATCCTCGGCATGAGTTTTTACAAAGTGTTGTGCAGTTCTGCGCGCATCTCAGGAAGCTCGGACTCAGTGTTTCCTACCTGGACGATTGGCTCTAGCAAGCCCTTCCAGCCAAGGGACTCTGGAAGCCGTTCAAGCGGCCTCTCGCCTTCTTCGTCCATGGGAGTTCTGCTGAATCTGAAGAAGTCACAACTGCAGCCCTCCCAGAGGCTCCTTTTCATAGGGACTCTTCTGGACACCTCTTCATGAGGCTTTCCTTCCAGAGGACAGAAGACTCGACATCCTTCAGATGGCCCGTTACATCGGGGAGAACCGATCGGTCACAGCTCTCTCGATGCAACGTATGTTGGGTCTCATGGCGTTCTCAGTGTTCACTGTACCTCTAGCTCGGTTACACATGAGGACCACCCAATGGATACTCTCCACTCAGTGGTCACCGACCTCTCACCCCCAGTCTTATCCCATCAAGGTGACGGAGCCCCTACGAAGGTCTCTCACCTGGTGGTCTCAAGAGAGCAATCTCCTGGAAGGATTCCCCTTTGCTCCTCTGGATCATCAGATCTCCATCACCACAGATGCATCGCTAATGGGATGGGGAGCTCACTGTCGCTCTCTCCACACTCAAGGTGTATGGACTCAGCTCGAAACTCAGCTCCACATAAATGTCCTGGAGATGAGAGCAGTCCTCTATGCGATCCGAGCATTGAAGGATGTTCTTTGTCACAAGAACATTCTCCTTCAAACGGACAACAAAGCTGTGATGTATTACATCAACAAGCAAGGCGGTGCTCATTCTTATCCCTTTGCAGGAAGCAATGAGAGTGTGGGAGTGGTGCTTGGAGCACAAGTCTCTAATTCAAGCGGTATATCTGCGGGTGTACAAACGACTTAGCAGATCACCTCAGCAGAGCGGAAGCAGACCCTCACGAGTGGTCTCTGATCCAGCCGTAGCTCGGTCACTGTTCAAGAGTGGGGGACTCCAGACCTGGACCTTTTTGCATCCCCACTCAACGCAAAACTGCCTGTCTTCAACTCCAGAAATCCAGGGCCTGGCATTTTCTGTCAGGATGCGTTCAGGCTGCGGTGGACAAAACGCTTTCTTTACGCCTTTCCACCGCTTCCTCTAATTCCGAGAGTACTCCTCAAATTCGAGTCTCAGGGGACCAAGATGATTCTCATTGCTCCTCCTGGCCTCGGCAACTATGGTTTCCTCTACTCAACAGTATGTCGGCAGCCTCTCCGAGACCACTTCCTTGCAAATCAATCTTTGACTCAGGTTCGTTGGTCCATCCCAACCTGAGGTCACTTCACCTTCATGCTTGGCTCCTGAAGAGGTAGAAGTGAATCGGTTCAACGTCTCTCGTAGAGTCTCAGACATCCTTCTGGCTGCTTGAAGCCAGCTACCAGCAAAACTTACGCTTCTAAGTGGAGCGTTTTCTCTCTGGTGTCCAAGTCCTCTTGAATCCCTTTTCCTGTCCTCCAGACAAGGTTCTAGAGTACCTTTTGGACCTATCAAACTCAGGTCTCAGTACTCCACAGTTAAAGTTCACCTTAGTGCCATTTCAGCGTACCATGAGCGGTTTCTTCCTTGTCTCTGGCTCAGTTACCTATGGTGAAGAGATTTCTTAAGGAATTCTGCATACTAGACCCCTGTTAGACGTCCGTCGCAGCCTGGGACATTAACCTTGTGCTAGACATGCTCACTGGAAGCCTTTCAACCCTAGCTACCTGTGAGCTAAAATTTCTTACCTGGAAGACAGCCTTCCTAGTCGCCATTACCTCAGCCCATGGGTCTCTGAGATACATGCCTGGTTACGGACCCTCCGTGATACTGTGTTCCATAGGGACAAAGTAGTTCTTGTTACTCATCCTAAATTTCTTCCCAAGATTGTGTCAGAATTCCATCTAAACCAACCTCTGGTGCTTCCCTCTTACTTGCGAACTTCCAAAATGAAGGAGAGCGGTCTCTTCATTCCTTGGATGTTAAGAGAGCCTTCATGTTCTACTTAGATAGAACCAAGAATTTATAAGACTCAGCAATTGTTTGTTTCTTCAGCGAGACCCGGCTGGGTCAGTCTGTCGCTATCAGATGCATCTCATCATGGTTAGTGGCATGTTTTCGACATTGCTATTCCATGGCACAGGTTAAATTAGAAGGTAGAGTGTACGCTCACTCTACTAGGGCGATTGCGGCATCCCTAGCGGAAATTCGCAATGTTCCAATTGCAGATATCTGCAATGCCGCCACCTGGAGCTCAGTGCATACCTTCGTAAAGCATTATGCGCTGGATGTTCATGCCAGGTGTCATTCCGCCTTTGGCAGAACTATCCTTAATGGACTCCTGTCCTAGGCGTATGAGCTCTGGCTCCCCTGCCGCCCTTTGGGATTATCAGCTTGGTACTCTCCACTAGTGTGAATGAGTGGTGGAGACTTATGTCAGGAAGATATGAAAAGTGCGGTACCTACCGTAATTCTTGATCTTCTGGGCGAGTCTCCACCACTCATTCCTGCACTATCTCCATCCCGAGCTCACCGCTGTGTTGGTCTTCACTCCCTCAGATCTTTAGGCCGTGAAGACTTCTTTGCTGACCCTTCTTACACGGGTCGTCCGGACTATCTTATGTCCGTTTTTAGGGATTAAGTTTACTCTTTCGTTAGTTGCGCTGCACCTCCTTGGTAAAGAAGTGCATTGAGGCTGTTGGAGGGTCGTCGCCCGAGATAGTCATTACATGCGAGCCACCGCGGCGCCATCTCTCGCTGACCTCCAGCAAAAAGTTTGCTCCCTGATGGGTCCTAGTGCCTCAAGCAGATCCCACTAGTGTGAATAGTGGTGGAGACTCGTCCAAGAAGATCAAGAATTACGGTAGATGTAATTTTCATTTCTTGCCTAAAGTGGTTTCAGATTTCCACCTTAATCAATCTATGTCTCTTCCAGTGTACTTCACTCACCATTCCTCCTCTGGCGAGGAGGAGACTGCACAGTTTAGATGTGAAAAGAGCCCTTAGTTACTACATAGGCGTACCAAGGGTCACAGGTTTGACTCCTCAACTGTTCCTCACTTATGGTGAGGTTGGTAAAGGAAACCTGCCACTAAAAGATCCATTGCCAGGTGGATTGTCTCTTGCATCCAATTTTGCTATGAAAACTGGGTATGGTTCCTCCCTCAGGCCTGAGGCTCACTCTACCAGAGGTACAGCTGCTTCCCTGGCTGCTGCCAGGGACATCCTTATTCTAGAGATATGTCAAGCAGCTACCTGGAAAACAGTTCACACTTTTACCAAGCATTACTTCCTGGACATCCAGGCTAGGAGTGATGCTCGGTTTGGCACAGCTGTGCTTCAGAGCCTATTTCCTAAGTAGGTTCTGTCCCTCCTCCATGGAGGTACTGCTTTGTAGTCTGCATATGTCAGAATATAGCAAGACTTCATGTTGTTTGAAGAAAAAATTACTCGCCTTAGTAATGTTGTTTCTTCTAATGGAAAAGCGAGTGAGTAGGAAATATCCATCTCTCGAAGGCGCTGCTGTACTCCATCAGAGGCCGTCCTCCTCATGTGAGTGGCATATGAGATATCTGGGAAGAATAATATACGGGCCTCGTCTACGTATATTGGACCTTTATTTCTCAGGGCCCCCAACAGTAGATCTCTCTCACCCGGGGAGTGCAGTGTTAAGAGAACCGTGCGAGGATTTGCCAGTCCACCAGAAAGGTCATCTAGGATTAACATGGTAAGCCTAGGTAATTTTAAACTCTGTTAACTCAGTCAGACCTTCCATCCAGGATTGTAGATAGTGTAGTAAGGACTCTCCTTCAGTCTTCTCGGGCAAACCAAGAACTCGAACATTTGCTGCCCGTATTGAGTTTTCCAGTTGCTCCACGTGGCTTCTAAGAGCAGCCTGTTCTTTAAGAGATGTCGCCGTGGCGGCAAGGGCCTTCCCTGCAGTGGCTTCCGATAATTTTGTAGCTTCCCCAGTGCATCCATTCTGTGCTCCATAGTCATGAATTTTTGGTAAGTTGTCCAACTACTGGTCCATCTGTTGGACCATTTTGGTAAGCACTTGCACCGCTGTTTGAAGAGTCAACAGTGTGGCTCCATTTACATCAGAGCTCGAGGGTTTTGTTAGGCCTGGTGAATCATCTGGCAGTTTAGTAGATGAGATTGTGGTAAGAAGAAATCCTGCTTATTTGTTTTTGTACGCTCAACTGTAGCCTTCAAAATTCGCCATCCCGCTGCAGAGTATTCTCTTCTACAACTATTCTGTGGCTGTTGGTAGTTCTAGGCTCAGAAAATTATGTCTTTTATAGTTTTATTATTCAGCGATAGGGAGCTCCAGAAAAATGCTGCTGCTGGCTGGGCTGCTATCGCCCCCCCTCAGTCTTCTTTTCAATCAAAAGAAGCGTAAGCACAGAGTACCTACAGAGGTAGAGTCTTTGGTCACTCCAGCCTTCTTCCAGGACCGCCACTTCTGCCTCAAGGGCTTCCGCCCCCAGGTGGGCAGTCAGCCCTCCCTCAGTGACCGACTAGGGCTTTGCCTAGGCTTCCTTCACCAGGCCTTGGAAGCTGTGGGCGGTTGCTTTGCCCTCCACTTAGAGGCCTGGCAGACGATTACATCAGATGAGTGGGTACTTCAGATCATATGGATGGGACACATGCTGAACTCACCTCAGTGCCTCCCCTTATCCCCTACTCTGTCTGTTACCCACCCAACCATATTCCTATTCTCCAGGAGGAACTGAGGCACTTCTTCACAAGAATGCTGTTCATCTAGTCCCTCAGCCAGAGTACCATCAGAGTTTTACTCCCATTTCTTTTTGGTACCAAAAGGCACTGGAGATCTCAGACCTATACTAGATCTCAGACAACTGAATCTTCACATTCAGTACAAAACGTTCCAGGTGGTCACCTTAACATCTACAATGTCAATGTTAAAACAAGGGGATTGGCTATGCGCATTAGACATGAAAGATACCTACTTACATATCCTCATCCACCCCGCCCACCACCAGTTCCTTCGCTTTTACCCTCTAGGACAGCATACCAATTTTGGGCACTCCCATTCAGTCTCTCATCAGCCCCGAGAGTCTTTACCAAGTGCTTAGCAGTTGTGGAGCAGCTGCCCTGTTTCGGGATGGACATTTTGTCTTCCTGTACCTGGACAATTGGCTTATAGAGCTTCGGGAGTGCACGACTGGGGGGGGGGGGGCTTTAAACAGGCCTTGAAAACATATCTTTGGCCCCAAGCCTCTTCTGTCTTATTTTACTGAATTCTTGGAATTTTATTGCTATCAGTATTTAATTGTGTTTTTACTGTATCCTGTTTTATCTTTATATTGTTAAAGTGCCTTGATATTTTGAAAGACGCTGTACAAATAGTTATTGTTATAATTATATAAGCATACTCCGAAACCACTCTGCTTTCATCCCTTCAGGCAGCCCTTACCATGTTCCAGTCCTTGGGTATTACAGTCAACTGGCCAGATCAATCCAACCCCTACCTAGTCACTCCAATATATGAGCCGTTCTGGACACTGCCTTCACCATGTCTTACCACCGGCTGCCAGGCAAGACAAACTTCTGTCTCTGGCTTTCCAGATACAAACTCAACAATTCATCACAGCCAGAGCGTCTCTTGTGTCTTCTGGGGCACATAGCGCAACCATCCCACAGTGGCTTTGCCCACCTACATGAGATCAGTCCAGTGGACTCTTCAGAATCAGTGTCAGCAGAAGACTGAGAATTTCAGACAAAGTCCGATATCTCCTTGTCAGTCTTCACCATTCAGTACTGCTTGGGTGTCAGCGGAACGCACCCACCACGGGAGATTTTTTTGAGTCGGCTCCATCGGCGCCGCCCACAAGAGCGATGCGCTGCATCATGCGCGAGGGGCAGCCATTAGGCACCGCAGACTGCTCCTCCATCTCAGTTCTGTTTCTCCCGCCATTGAGGCTACACTTGCTGCGCAGTCAGATTCAGTTTTAGGCCTACCTCGTCATCGACTTCCAGACTCTTTCTCCTGTTTTTCTCGGCGCTGTCACGGTAAGACCATTCTTTTCTCACTTTCTTCGGCGGCACTGAGAGCTTTTGCTGTTTTAGTCTTAATATTTTCCGCATCATGTGTCAGGTTAGGGGGCAAAATGTAAGTCGAAGGCGGGACGCCCTATCGTTAGTGCTCCTGTGGCGTCATTTTTCGTCCACAGACCAGCATGATGTTTGTCTCCATTGCCTGGGACTCAACCACATTATGGATGCGTGCGATGCCTGTTTTCGATGGACCGTCGCGTCCTGGAAGTCCCGCATTTAAGATCGGCAAGCCTCGCCGACTTCGGAGGATGGCGCCACTCCAAGGATTCCGGGTAAAGTATCAGACCCTTCCTCCAGGTCCTCTCTCAGGCCTATACGGTCTGTAGAGGAGGAGGCTTCCTCATCTTCTCTTGCCGAAGAGGAAGCTTCTTTTGTGGTGTCAGAGGAACGCTGAGGTCCCTCCCGGGGCTGCGGCAGGGACACCGCCTCGGCAGTCACCTCCTCGGAAGTGCAGGCTCCCCAGTGTTGAGGCCCAGGTCTGCTGGGCCCAGCATCAGTGGACCTTGATGCCGCCTTTGGCGCCATTTCAGATCGGTGGCTACCGGCGTCAGCCGGGCCCATCGGTTCTCTGGCGATGCTGAGTCAGGTCCCGGCGCCAAGAGCGGTGCCGTGGGTCTGGCTGGCGCCGGGTCTAGGTGTTGCAGGGGGGGTCCAGGGTCGTCCAGCGCCACCTCCGGCACCAGCACCGTCTGCGGCGCCATTTCACTGGAGATCCCCGTGGTTACCAGTATTGTGGTCCATCTGGTCTCTTCCTCCGAGAAGGAGGATGATTCAGATGTGGACCCGTCCTGACACCCTGACTCTTCGGAGTCAGGGTCTCCAATGGACGAGGTGCTGGGCGCCCAGCGCACCTATTCCTCTGTCTCCACTGCTGTCCTCCCTGAGGCCTTCCAGGCTGGGGTGGTCTGGGGTCCTGGGGGCGATGGGCGGAGGTGGGCGGAGGGGCTCTCCCTTCTGAGGGGTCGTGGCAGCTGCCGTTCCTGTTTCTGCACCCCCTCGGTGTAGGGTTTGCTGGGGTGGGGAGGGTGTTCTCTCAGAGTCTGGGGTTGAGAGACAGGGTTCAGGCGCCCAGTCTTCACCTGCCACCCCTCGGAGGCGGGTGGGAGCTGTGGCGCTGGGCCCTTCTTTCTCTTGAGCCCCAGGGACTCCTCTGGTGGTGTTGCTGTGGGCTGCGCTTCTGGATCCCATGCAGCCCCCAGGTTCGTCACAGGGAGGATCCCCTTCTAGGCTCTTCAGGCTTCACATCCCCAGGGTTCGTTCTGCGACCTGGTTTGTTGTCCGGGATTCCACCAGCTCGGGCTCTGTTCCCCAGTTCCAGAGCCTCAGCAGAGGACAGTTGCCTGCTGACGGTGCCCTCTCCCATTCCTCTGCAGCCCACCCCTCTCTCCCAGGCCACGTGGTCCCACGGGCCCGTTATCCTGGGAAGCGTTCGAGATTTTGTGGCAGCCTTCCTTCATATGTTAGTTACATGCATGACCGGGTTTTCGCCTATCCCCTTGCTTGAAGTCCTCTGGTAGGCTCTCCATCATCCTTGTCTTCTTCCTCTGAGGAGAGGAACCCACTGCTCATCTCTCCTCCGATGCTGATTTTACTGAATATCAGCAATTCCTTTCGAGGATGGTGAGGGATCTTCGTATCTCCTATGTTAGGCGAGACAATACCGAATGGGAGACACGTGAATTCCTCAGTGAATTCAGTGCCCAGCATTTGGTGGTACTATCCTGGCCTATCCCCTTCCAGGAGGTGTCTATCCGTTCCTGGCAGTCGCCAGCGACCCTTTCTCCAGCCCCGGCAGACTGTCGTCGAAGGTACTGTGCCCCATCGGAATTTCTAGGTACTCTCCCCAACCCACCTTTGGGATTGGCATACCTAGAAACTCCCTCCGGGCGCCGCCGCCTAGCGCACGATCATCCACCAGACTCAGATTCTCTACAGTTGAACCGGTGGTGATGAAGAGTATTCTCTTCCTCTCGTGCGATGTTATGCATTGCATCACATCAGGCTCACCATGCTGCCTACAGTAGGCATTTGTGGTTGATGCTCTCCCAGATCTTAGCATCAATGTCTGATATGGAACAAACCAGACAAGCTATTGCCCTCTCTGCTCTAGGCCTGGAGCTGGCAAGACACCAAGCAAGGGCATGTTATGACGCCAGTGAGGTGGCTTCCAGGCTTGCAGGGACAGCGATCTGTATTAGACGGACGGCATGGCTTCATCTGTCAAGGTTATCACCCCTGGCCTGGCGTAGGGTGATTCGCTCCACTTTCTCGGGGACCCATCTCTTTTCCTCCAGAGCTAGTAGACTACTGCAGGGGCTTCCTCCGTCTCCCCGTCCTCGGGAGACACCTCCTAGCTCTCCCCCACCATAGGCTTCTCACTTGATTAGCCCATGGTCTTCCCCTTCTGTTTCTCACCAATGGGAGGCTGGGGATCTTGCTCCCTCAGGGTTTCTTATCCACCTCGGGGGGGGGGGGGAGCTTGGTACTCACCCAAGCAGTAATGAATGGTGAAGACTGACAAAGGAAGATATGAAAATTACATACCTACCGTAATTCTTGATCTTCTCTTGTATCTTCACCATTCATTACTGACCTACCTTCCCTCAGTGGCCTCCTACTGCGGCGTCTCCCCCTCCCGTCTCGTTCCTCTCCCTTCCTTTTGCCTTTATGCGCCCCCCCAAAAAAAAAATCATTCTGGTTTCCGTTCTTGAACGGATCTTTTTTCCTCAAGGTAAAGAGGAACGAGTAGGGTTTTTCACCTATTCTGAGGGAACTCTTTCTGACTGCCCCTAGGGGTGACCTCTGGGTTCTTTAGCCATGATACTCAGCTCACAGCTCAAGAGACCATCCCTTTTGGCTTGGCCTCAAAATTAAGGTTCCCCCTTGCAGGCATTATTAGTCAGCTCATTCTAGTTGGTGCTTCTGCACTTCTTAACCTAGAGCTGCTGCTAGCCTTGCCTTCTGGCAATCTGATCGATTCCACTCTATCCTTCATACAAAGCTGTCTCTTGTAGGGCCTAACCCTACCCACACTTCAGTGTTAGCACTAACAAGGTGCTAAGTGGCTTACCCTCTCCTCATAGTTGGGCTCCTTTTCCGGAACAGTTTCTGTCCGGGCAGTCTATAAGCTCTCAGCTAGAGTGTAGGGGTTAGGATGATGAGATTATAGAGAACCTGCCCTTTGTGTCCAGTCTTACAAGTGGTTCCATGAACCTTTCTCAATCCTATTAGAAGGATTCTTGCTCCCTTGGTTTTGGTTCCGAGCTTATAACTCTCTCAACCAGTATACCTATGGGCAGTGTTCTCCCCTCTGAACATCCCTTCTCTTTTCTCTTTCTTCTGCTTCCTCTTCCTTTTCTCTTTATTTGTTCCTCCCTAGTGCGCCCCAGATGGGAGGCCATGCGTCCCCTAGGGTAGGTATTCTCCCTCTTCTATCTGTCCTTTACCGGCTTATTCCTTTTTTCAGTTTATATCTTTTCCTTTTTCTATCCCTCGGCTCTCTTGCCTCGCTCTCCTCTTTTTTCCTTTAACCTTTTTCTGGCCTCTATGGCTACCAGAACTGAGATGGAGGAGGAGTCTGCGGCGCCTAACGGCCGCCCCTCGCGCATGACGGAACACGTTGCTCTTGTGGGCGGTGCCATTGGAGCCGACTCAAAAAAAAAAAAAAATCTCCCGTGGCGGGTGCACGCCTCTGGCTGACACCCAATCAGTAATGAATGGTGAAGA
Organism: Neoceratodus forsteri; assembly: GCA_016271365.2. Classification (NCBI taxonomy): domain Eukaryota; kingdom Metazoa; phylum Chordata; order Ceratodontiformes; family Ceratodontidae; genus Neoceratodus; species Neoceratodus forsteri. Next base: position 1,096,891,043 of record CM057453.1, read on the forward strand.
TACAAGAGAAGATCAAGAATTACGGTAGGTACGTAATTTTCATTTTCTCCTACTCTCCACTCGGCCCTGCATTGGTGGACCCAGCGTGTCAACCTATCTCAAGGCATGCCCTTCCACTCCCCTCCTCCCCAGCAGATGTTGGCCACGGATGTTTTCTTCGACGGCTGGGGGGCACACCTGGGTCCCTACGGGACGCGGGGCAGGTGGCCTCATTTTTCCATTTCACCCCATATAAATCTGCTAGAAATGAGGGCTGTCCACCTCACCCTTCAGGCTTTTCGCCATCACCTGTCTCCGGGGCCTCTACTAATCCAGTCAGAGACAACACTTCAGTGGTGTATTACCTGAACAAGGAGGTACCAAATCCTGCGCACTCTGCATAGGGCGATGGCGGTTTGGCAGGAGGCCATACTTCAACACCTATTGTTGATAGTGTCCATCTACCGGGACACCACAATCCCTGGCTGACTTTCTCAGTTGCCAGTCTCCACACATAGTGGACACTTCACCAAGAAGTCCTTCAGATGGTATTTCGATTGTGGGGACCCCTTTCTCGATCTTTTGCCTCCTGCCACAATCACTGACTTCCCAAATACTATTCCGTTATCCCAAACAGAAAGGGACATTCTAGATTCCCTGTCTGAACTGTGAACAGGACCCTTCTTATATGTCTCCCCAGGTCCCTCTCCTGCAGCTGGACTCTACTGAAACAGCAACTCTAACCTGCCACCATGAACCTCATCGCTCCTCTGGCCCTGGCAGGTGTGGTTCCCCTACTTCAACAGTTCTCAGTAGCAGACCCCATTTGTTCCGATCAGGTCAGATGTGTTGACACAAGATCAAGGGACCCTTCTTCACCCCAACCTGAAGTCACTACACCTTCATGCTTGTCTCCTGAGGATGCTTTTCATAGCCCAGCTTCAAGTCTTCTCTCTTGTGGCCAGTATTTTATTGGCTTCATAAGCCATCTACAAGGTAACATAATTCCAAGTGAAACACTTCTCCATGTGGGCGCTTCATGGTCATTGGGCTCTTTTCCTGTCCACTGACTAAAGTGTTAGGACTACCTGGCCTCGCTTGCGAACTGGTTTGAGCTGCTCCTCTGTTAAAGTTCATTTGGCCTCTATCTCAGCCGTTCATGAGCCCTTGGAAGGGAGACTACAGTATTAACAACTTCCTGCCAAAATGTTTCTAAGAGGCATGTTACATATCACACCTCCCATTAGACGGCCCACCCCTCTGTGGGATCTGAATTTCCTTTTGGAAAATCGGAGTCTCTAGGTACTCTCCCCAACCCGCCTTCGGGATTGGCATACCTAGAAACTCCCTCCGGGCGCCGCCGCCTGGCGCACAACCGTCCACCGGACTCAAATTCCCTACAGTTTGACCAGTGGGGGCGAAGAGTGTTCTCTTTCTCTCTTGCAATGTTATGCATTGCATCACATCAGGCTCACCATGCTGCCTATAGTAGGCATTTGTGGTCGATGCTCTCCCAAATCTTAGCATCAATGCCTAATACGGAGCAATCCAGACAAGCTATTGCCCTCTTTGCTATAGGCCTGGAGCTGGCAAGACACCAAGCAAGGGCATCTTATGACGCCAATGAGGTGGCTTCCAGGCTTGCGGGGACAGCGATCTGTATTAGTCGGACGGCATGGCTTCATCTATCAAGGTTGTCACCCCTGGTCCGGTGTAGGGTGATTCACTCCACTTTCAAGGGGACCCGTCTTTTTTCATCCAGACCTAGGGAGACTTCTGCAGGGCTTCCTCCATCTCCCTGTCTTTGGGGACACCTCTAGCTGTCCTCCACCATAGGCTTCTCACCTGATTAGCCCAGGTCTTCCCCTCCTGTTTCCCACAACAGGAGTCTGGGGTCTTGTTCCCTCAGGTTCTTATTACCCCTTGCGGAAACCTCACCCACAGTAATGAATGGTGAAGATTGAAAGGGAAGATAAGGAAAATTACGTATCCTACTGTAATTCTTGATCTTCTCCATTCATTACTGATACCCGCCACCTTCCTCAGTGGTCTCCTACTTGGCGTCTCTCCCTCCCTTCTTGTTCCACTCCTTTCGCCTTTATGCCAAAAAAAAAAAACACTATCCTGGTTTCCGTTCTTCTATGGACAAATCTTTTTCCTAAGGTAAAGGGAACGAGTAGGACTTTATCCTATCCTGAGGGAACTCTTTCTGACTGCCCCAAGGGTGACCTCTTGGCTTCTTCACATTGTTCAGTTCACAGCTGAAGAGACCGTCCCTCTAGGGCTTGGCCTCAAATTTCAGATTCCCACTGGCAGGCATTATTTAATTGTCAGCTTCTTCTGGCTGGTGCTTCTGCACTTTTTAACCTTGGACTGTTGTCGCTTGCCTTGCCTTCAGGGAGTCTGATTGAGTTCCCTCTATCTTCATACAAAGCTGCCTTTTGAGGGCCTAACCCCTACCCACACACTTCGGTGTTAGCACTTAACAAGGTGCTAAGGGGCTTATCCCCTCATAGTTGGGCGTCTCCTTCTGGAACAGATTCTGCCTCGGCAGTCTGTGAGCTCTCAGCTAGAGTGTAGGGGGTTGAGATTATGAGAAGTTAGAGAATCTGCCCTTTGTGTCCAATCGATACAAGCAGTTCAGTTGAACCTTTTCTCAGTCCTATCAGGAAGGATTCTTGCTCCCTTGTTTTTGGTTCCGAGCTTATAACCCTCTTAACCAATGTATCTATGGGCAGTGTTCTCCCCTCTCAGCATCCCTTCTTTTTCTTCTCTTTCTTCTTCTTCCTTTACTCTTTATCTGTCCCTCCCTTGGAGCCACCCCAGAAGGGAGGGCCTGCGGTCCCTTAGGGTAGGTATTCTCCCTCTTCTATCTGTCCTCTACTGGTTTATTCCTTCTTCAGTTTATATCCTTTCCTTTTTCTGTCCCTCGGCTCTCTTGCCTTGCTCTCCCTTTTTTCCTCTTACCCTTTATTTTGCCTCTCCGGCTACCAGAACTGAGATGATGGAGTCTCGACACTAACAGCCGCCCCTCGCGCATGACACAGTGCGTCGATCTCATAAGCGGCGACGTTGGAGCCGACTCCAAAAAAAAAAGAAAAGAAAAATCTCCCGTAGTGGGTGCGTGCCTCCAGCACTAACCCAAGCAGTAATGAATGGTGAAGATACAAGAGAAGATCAAGAATTACGGTAGGTACGTAATTTCCATTTTCTTCCAGTGTATTCTTCTATATTCATAACTCTCCCACCCTACCTCCCCTACCAGAACCAGAGCCTCAGTTCTTGGATTTTAATATGTATGTACACATTACTGGAGTACATTTTTAACTTTGGTAGGATTCATCATCTTCTTCTTTGGTTACCTGCGTTTCCAGGATGAAAGCTTTACTTATTTAGTATTGTAATTGAATAGCCACTAGGGCTTATATTTGGATTTTAGGAGTAGGTTCCTTTCTATTTCATTGGTAGTATTAGATAGCTATGTAGTTCTTCTGCCTTGTAGGCTGTTATCGAAATCTGAGACGTTGATGGAACGTTGCAATAGATAAGGGCAGCAGTTTGAATATGTGTCTCGAGCAATGATAGGTTCTATAATTTGCATATAGTTCCATTTCTCTCTGGGCAGTTCTACTTAGGAGGCAGACTGCTTACAGTTATGAATGTAGAAGAATACACTGGAAGAAATAATATTACTAAGATGAGTAATTTTTTATTCTGGTTGCAGTTACTTCAGCTAGAAAACTCGGTGAACTCCAAGCCCTGTGTGTTGAGAAGGACTATCTTTCCCTCCATAACGACAAAGTGGTGCTGGAACAAATAGGAAATTCCTCCCCAAGGTGGTTTCCGATTTTTACTTAAACCAGTCCATTACATTGCCAGTTTTCTTTACTGAACATACTAGTTCAGGTGAGCGTAGACTCCATAGTCCTGATGTCAAAAGGGCATTAAGCTACTATATGACCCACACTAGGGATCATAGACATGACAAACAGCTATTTCAAACAACATGAAGTCTTGCTGTATTCTGACAAATGCAGTTAGCCCCAGCCTTTAAAACTGCCCATGAGAACAATGGGTTAACTTTCTATGCAGAGCATAGAGCGCTGAGTTCGAGCTTGGTTGATGTCTCTGTCCTAGAGCCCTTTGAAATCCAACCGTCAGATTCTTTACTGTGCCTCACTGAACAGTCGCTGGATATTTCTCCTACAGCTCAGTTCGGAAAGTGTTAAAGTGTCGGTTTTAAACAAATTTATTTCCTCATAGTCGGTTCAGCCTCTGTCTGTGGTGCCGTGAGTACTAGATAGGTTTTGTGCTGATTTTCTGTGTGAACTTGTGAAAGTGTAGATTGGTTAGCTGAACCGATGATTTGTGGTGATTACTTGTATCTTTCTTTGAGTGTGTAGTTACTGTTTCTTATCGGTTCTAAAAAAAAAAAAAAAGTGGTTAGATGCGTTTTCCAATACCCATGACACAGTTAGGAACTGATAAAGGAGCCTTGCTGGCGGTTGCCATAAAAGGGTAAGTTTGTTAGGTTGGCTGTGTCTGAGAAACTCAAGAAAAAAAACGGGCCCACTGGGTTTCAACACTGCAGTGAGTGTGGGGAAGTCTTTGCTAAGGCCAATCCCCACACCACCTGTGTTTATTGTCTGGGGTTTGAACACCTCGATTCAGACTGCCAGACATGTAAAAATTTTCCCAAATCTACCCTAGAAAAGAGATTAGGTAGACTGAGGGAAAAGGAGGCCGAGAAGTCTGCTAACCCGGGTGACCAGCCCCCGGTTCAGTTCTGACCAAACCAGAAGGAGTGCCCTCTGACCAGGCTGATACTTCTTCGAGCAAAAGGAGAGTGATCCCGAGGATGGTTCCAACAAAAGAAAATGCAAAGAGAAATCAACCAGTTCGGATCCAGAAGTTCATGTTCCGACCGCCGAAGAAATAGCCAGAGCGATTCGGATTGTGGAATCACTTGGCCCGGTTCCGACTTATCCGGCACCTTTTGGCAGGGGTTCAGTTCAGTCAGTTCCCCCGGTTCACCATTATACCCCTGAAGAATTTTATGAACCGGAGTTTGAGGAGGAGGAGAAATTTGAAGATGATGATGGTGAAAGTCTGGATGTGCCTGTGGAACCGGAGATTTCCTCAGACAGACCTTCGATTGTATCCCGTCCTAGGCTTTCTGAGTCCCCTTCCCACTTTATGTTTTACAGAAAAGTGGCTGAAACCCTCCAGCTTCCTATGGAGGAGGCAACAGAGGATCAGGAGGAGTCTGATTATGTGGAAATGATGGACATCCCAGAGTCCAGGAGACTGTCTGTTCCCCTTCACAAATCTTTTGGGAAGCAGACACAAAAAATCCTAAAGTCTCCCAATTCTATACCTCCTGTTGATAGAAGAATGGACAAGAGGTATACACTATCAGGCTCAGATACAGAGTTTTTATACCAGCAATGTATCCATGTTGGGGTTGTGCAGGCTACTGCCTGTGATAAGGCAAACATTCCCTTGGCTTCACACCCCCCAGACAAAGACTCCAGGAAGATTGATGCCATTGCAAAAAAACAGTACATGGCATCTTCCTTGGGACTTAGGCAGGCAAATTATATGGCCTATACAGCCAGGTACCAGAAGTCCAGGTGGGACACTGTACTGGCACTGGATAAACAGGACCTCCCCCAGCTAGCCAAGGAGCTGGAGGAGGTGGCTGCAGCTGGGATTGAGGCATCAAAAGTACAGTTTCATGCTGCTGTGGACTCCAGTGATGTGTCAAGAGTCATGGCTACATCTGTGGCTCTTTGGAGAATGGCTTGGCTCAGATGTACTAGCATCTCACAGATACCCAGGCTAAGGCCATGGATTTTCCTGTAGTGGGTAATTCTCTGTTTGGGGAGCAGACAGAGAATTACATGAAGAAAATGGACGAGTACAAGACCACTTACAGGAGTGCTCAGGCCAAGGAGAGGCAGGCAACTCCTCAAGGCAGCAGTCTGAGGGCAGGGACAGGCGTTTTCTAGGCCTTTTACCAAGCACAGACCTCTTCTCCCTTTTCACAGATGGGGTTCTTCAGAGGGAGAGTAGAAGGGGATGACGGGCTGCATCCACTCCTCAGCCTAAGGCCCCTACCAAGCAGACACCCTGATGGGCCTGCCGAGTCGACTCTCCTATTCCAATAGGGGCAGGCTGCTTACCGTCCAGGACTGGATGTCTATTACATCAGACAAGTTGGTCCTGGAAGTAGTAAGCCAGGGACTGGTTCTCAGCTTCAGAAAATTTCCAAAGATGAGAACCAGATCTTTTCCACCTGCAGGTCTCTCAGAAACCCTTGCCCTAGAGGCAGAGGTTTCATCTCTTCTGGCTTTAAGAGCCATAGAGAGAGTGCCTACCCTACACTGGGGCAAAGGTCTGTACTCCAGGTACTTCCTTACCCCAAAAAAGACAGGGCAGTGGCGATCCATCCTAGACCTAAGATACCTAAACAAACATCTTTTGAAACCAAAGTTCAAGATGGTAACTCTGGGAATAATTCTTCCCTCTCTAAGGCCAGGGGACTGGCTAGCCTCCCTGGACCTCAAAGATGCCTATTTTCACATTCCCATCAGGTGCTCCCACAGAAAGTACCTCAGGTTCGAGTTGCCTCAGGCCACTATCAGTTTAGAGCAATGCCCTTTGGTCTAACATCAGCCCCAAGGGTTTTCACAAAGTGCTTGGCAGTACTAGTTGTTTTCTAAGGAATCAAAAGATTTTAATTTTTCCATATTTGAACGATTGACACATAGTGGGCCAGTCTCCAGACCAAGTCAAGTCAGACCTGCAGTTTGACCCAGCAAGTGCTCACTTCTCTAGGATTCCTTCTCAGCCTTCCCAAGTCAGTTCTCAAGCCAGTCCAGCTTCTTACCTTTATAGGCGCAGAGCTGGATACTGTCAAAGCAAGAGCCTTTCTTCCCCTGGAAAGGGCAAGAGTTCCTATAGAACTAGCTTCTTCCTTCAGACTTCAGGTGTGTCGACCAGCAAGGCATTTCCTCCCGCTCTTGGGCCACATGGCAGCTTCTACAGAAGTGGTCCAAGGGGCAGGATTCCAGATGAGGGACATTCAGTTCTATCTGAGAGCCTTTTGGTCCCAGAGAAAGGATTCCCTTACCAGACTGATTCCAGTGACTCGGACCTTGATCCAAGCCCTTCAGTGGTGGCAGGAGCAGGACAATTTAAGGCAAGGGGTCCCATTTGCCACTCAGTCTCATTCAGTGGTCCTTACCACGGATGCTTCCCTTTTGGACTGGGGAGCCCATCTGGGGGCCCTTACTGCCCAGGGACTGTGGTTCCCTCAGGAATCCTTCTTCACATCAATCTCCTAGAGCTCAGGGCAGTTTTTGTGGCCCTGCAAGCTTTCTCTCAGTCAGTGCAGAACAAGGTGGTTCAAGTCAGAACAGACAGCACCACCACCATGTGGTACATCAGCAAGCAGGAGGCACTGGTCTATGGCCTTGTGCACAGAAGCCATGAAGTTGTAGTCCCTGGCTTATTCCCTGCAGACCTCTGATAGCAGTTCACCTTCCAGGGAAGGACAATGTGCTAGCAGATGCACTGAGTAGGATCTCACAGGGCCATCACAAATGATCCCTGGACCCTCTGGTATTGAAGGTGATTTTTCAAGGTGGGGCACTCCAGAGATAGATCTTCCAACAATCACCAACTTCCTCTCTTGTTGCAGACCCCAGTCTTGGGCTCGGTCCCTGGATGCTCTGATTCTGAACTAGGACGGAAATTTGTGTATGCCTTCCTCCTTCCTCTTCTGTTCAAAGTTTTAGTCAAGATAAGGTCACAACCTTGCAAAGTGATTCTGATTGCTCCAGACTGGGCCAGACAGCCTTGGTACCCTCTGTTGCTGTCCCTAACAGTCCATCTTCCCTGCTCTTCCCAGAATTACAACCTGTTAACCTCCTCTCAGGGAGGATTTGGTACTCAATCTTCAGTCTCTCAATCTTAAGGCATGGCTCTTGAGTTAAGAGTTTGCATATTTACATCTGTCTCAGGGGGTTCTGGATATTTTCAAAGCTTCTCGAAAGCCCTCCACCAGAAAGACTTATAACTCCAAATGGAAGAGATTCAGCATTTGGTGTTCCAAGAAGCATATTTCTCCAGATACTGCTGAATTGCCTACAGTTCTGGATTATGTGGTCCATCTTAATGGCCTAGGCCTCAGACCAGCTACTCTCAAGGTTCACTTGTCAGCTGTTTCTGCTTTCCTGTCAGTGGGGAAGTCTTCCTCACTATCATCTCACCCTGTGTTCTGTAAATTTTTTAAAGGATTACTTCATATCAATCCTCCCTTTAGAGACCCTGCCCCTGCCTGGGATTTAAATGTTTGCATTGCTCAACTTATGCAACCTCCCTTTGAACCTGTGTCCTCAGCAGAGCTAAAGAGCATACTTGGAAAACTGTTTTAGTAGCCATGACCTCTGCCAGACGTATCAGTGAACTGCAAGCCCTGTCAGTGGAACCTGATTTTATCTCCTTTCACAGGGGTAAAGTGGTCCTTAGAACCAATAGAAGGTTCTTGCCCAAAGTGGTTTCAGACTTCCATTTGAATCAGTCTGTGTCTCTTCCTGTTTTCTTCACTGATCATTCATCCTCAGGAGAGAGGAGACTACACAGTTTAGATGTTAAAAAGCCCTTAGCTACTACATAGAGCGTACCAAGGGTCACAGGTTTGATTCCCTCCAGTTATTCCTCACTTATGGAGAAGTGGGAAAGGGCAAACCTGCCACCAAGAGAACTATTGCCAGGTGGATTGTGTCTTGTATACAATTCTGCTATGAAAAACTGGGAAAGATTCCACCCTCAGGCCTGTGGGCTAACTCTACAAGAGGTACAGCTGCTTCCCTGGCTGCTGCCAGGGACATCCCTCTCTTAGAAATTTCTCAAGCAGCCAACTGGAAAATCCATACCTTTACCAAACATTACTCCCTGGATATCCAGGCTAGGAGTGATGCTCGGTTTAGCACAGCAGTACTTCAGAGCCTATTCCCAAAGTAGGTTCTGTCCCTCCTCCATGGAGGTACTGCTTGGTAGTCGATTTGTCAGAATACAGCAAGATTTCATGTTGTTTGAAGAAAAATTACTCACCTTAGTAATTATGTTTCTTCTATTGAGTCTTGTTGTATTCTGACCTCCCTCCCTACCTCCTCTCAGAACCTGGTTTTGGGAAGTGGGTGGGCAGAGCAGTGTTGCACCTCATGGGTGCTCCTTTTACACTCTTCTTTTTTGTTTGGGTGTTTGTTTTATTATTATTATTATTTGGATTGGGTTTTATGCTTCCTGACTTGAGTCTTCCTTTGGGAATCCAAAACTTTTTGTTGCCAGTTGGCTAGTAAAAATTTTACAATTTCCACATAGGATAGTTAGTGAGTTTTGCTCGTAAGAATCTGACGTTGGATTTCAAATGGCTCCAGACAGAGACATCAGCTGAGCTCGATCTCAGCATTCTATGCTCTGCATAGAAAGTTAACCTTTGTTCTCCGGGCAGTTTAAAGGCTGGGGCTAACTGCATTTTCAGAATACAGTAAGACTCAATAGAAGAAACAATTACTGAGGTGAGTAATTTTTTCTTCTTACCTATGGGATGTAGGTAAGGGCACCCCAGCTTCTAAGAAGTCAGTCTGTCGCTGGATAGTCCAATGTATTGTTTTGCTATTTGAAAGTTGGCAAGGAACCCCCAGCAGGGCTGAGGGCTCATTCAACCAGGGGCACAGCTGCTACTATAGCAGCATCCAGAGATATTCCTTTAGTGGAGATCTGTAAAGCAGCTACCTGGAGGACAGTACACACATTTACTAAACACTACAGCTTGGACACACAGTTCAGAAGTTATGCCAGATTTGGCACAGCAGTCCTGCAGAGCCTCTTTCCTAAGTAGGTTCTCTGCCCACCTCCAAAGGTAGTGCTTCAAAGTCTGCAGAGAGTTAGGAATATAGAATACCTGGGGTTAGAAGAAAAAATTACTCACCTTAGTAATCTTGTTTCTTTCAAGGTATTCTTCTGTATTCATAACTCTCCCACCCTGCTGCCCCTTCCAGAACCAAAGCCTCTGCACTCCTGACCGGGTTTTCTACTGAAAGTTCCAAACACTGGCATGCATAGTTTTTAGCCCTAGTGGGAAATATTTAATTCTTCTTTTTCTAGGTGATTCTGGTATTCGGGTTAGGATTACAATAATATTAAGAATGTTTCATGCTGTCATGGACAGCTTAGTTGTGTTACATTAGATAAGTATATTAGATAGTCTTAGTATAGGCTGGTTTGTAGGCCCTTAGAAATCTGATACATTGGTGGAATAAGGCTGATAAGGGCAGCAGTTTGAATATGTGCACAAGCCAATGATGGTTCTGTCATTAGCATAAAGTTCTGTTATCTCCGGCAGCTCTGCTTAGGAGGCTGCTGCAGAGAGTTATGAATATAGAAGAATACCTTGGAAGAAACAAGATTACTAAGGTGAGTAATTTTTTCTTTCTTTAAACCCGCCCGAGACATTTTCTCATTTTGAGTGTGAATGGTGGAACAGTCTTAATATTCTAACACAGCTGTTAAATGCTTATTGTGTCACCTTATGCAGCCACGCTAACAAGGATCTGTGTAAAGATCCAGCAATGTAAGAAAAATACCAGCATCTCAATTGAGTCGAAAGGGGGTTGTGAATCAGGTTGGTTGTATGCCCGCTGGGTCAAGTATATTGCCTGCTTTCCTGAAGAGATGTGATATTCAGACCTGTTACCTGGGTGTGCTAGCTAAAAGGGTTCATAATTGACCCCAGGACTTAAACTGGTAGTTGCTCAGACCCAAACGAACAGGAGGGTATCCCTGTTTGTCCCCTGTTTACTAATCGCACTTCAAAGGTCAGGCACTGTGGTGGTAGAGGGCCTGACCCCAGGAGTGGGTTTGTGACAGTTACCACCCAGGTGGGTGGAGGAGCCAGCTTGAAGATATTTTGGCAAGTTTTAAAGGGGAAAGGAACACTGCCAGAAGTGTGGATGTACACCATACACCACTCCTAGAACTACTGATCTTCTTGTACTAAAAGTCTCCACTACTCATTCACAGTAATAGGACTACACCGGAGGTGCTAGGACCCAGTGGGAGCCAAAAATCTTAAGGAGGGCTGAGGTAGGACCGCGCATGTAAGGTACTGCGAGGCCGACTCACGCCCATATAGGCTATCTCTACAACAACCCTCCAATCATCTCATTTTCTTTTTCCCCGCCATTGAGTGCATGTCGGTCGTCCGCCAGGAGTCAAATCTTCATGTCCATACGACAGCAGCTATAGTCGTTCAGTTTCAATTAATTAGTTGTAGTTTTATTTAAAAAAAAAAAAAAGTAAAGAACAAGAAGAATTCTCTCAGCCTGCCATCGACGGAATCGACCATGAACAGTGTCGGTGATGGTAGGCAGACTTCATTTGAAAGCTTTTCTGGCAGCGGGGCTGGGTCTGGTCCACTGCCCTTTACGGAGGGGGGGATCTGACGACGGGCAGTCCAGTGCTCAGGAGGAAGGGCAGTCCTCTCAGAAGCACAAAAAGAAGCAGACCCATTCCCAGTCGCAGTCAGGGACCCAGCGCTGCTACCTCAGGCTCTTCTTCCTCCCACCGGTCGAAGAAGTGATACCTCATGAGGTCACCCTCTGGCATTGTCTGCGTGGGGGTCGCCAGTAGCGGAGATGGTAGACCGACTCTGACTCTTCCGGTCTTGTGGTCTCCGCTCTTCTGTGGCCATGATCCTCAGCTCTGAGCCCCTTCTGCCCTCTGGTGGAGCTTCCAGCAGCAGTTTCATCATTGGGTCACTCTTATGAAGCAGTGGGTTCAGTGTCTGTCCTGGCTGCCCTTACTAGCGGACACGGTGCAGGGGCCTTCGGGCCTAGGGACCATTGGACCCAGCCAGGCTGGTTGGGTCAAGATGAGCTGCAAGTGGTGCTTCCCAGTGTTGGCGCTATTGTCGCCGACCCCGTGCTTTCCCTCACTCTGTCTCTTCAGCAAGGTCAGCCACAGGTACTGCATTCTCCTCCTCTTCCTTTCAGCACCTGTTGAAAGTCTCCGGTGGTGCTGCGGCCTTCAAGTGTCTTGGTGGCAGCATTTGGGGCCTCAGTTCCTCATCCGGTGATGGCCTTGGCATCATGTGCGATGCCGTTGCCCCACTCGGTGCCAGGGCCGAGTCGGGTGCTGGGGTCCTCAACGCCGATTCCGGGGGTGGCGCCTCCGGTACTCACTCCCCTCTATTTCTGTCTTTACTGATCCCTCTGGGTAGAGGTGGAGATTGATGAGTCTTATCCTGATCTACTTTTGTCAGATGATGTAGACAAGGACTCGTTTTACGGGCCGGAGAGTAAGCCCTCTATATCAGCTGAGCCTGTAGAATATCTTTCCTTAAGTCTCTGCTCAAAACATGGGATCCACCTTAGCCCTTCAGACTTCTGCTGTGGACCCAGGAAAACTTTTGCGCCTGCAATATCTGCATGCCCCTGATATTCTCTAGATACTTATCCGCTCGTCACCCTCTGATGCTGTTGTTGACAAGGCCCAAGTGGCCACACTGTGAGTCTATTTTAAGCTTAATAACAAGTCAAAATGTACTATAAACACACTATTTATTTCTTCTCCCTGTAATCAAATGCCCTCACTTACCAATTGTAATGTAAATTGAGGTAAAATTTTGCCTGTACCCTTATGTCTGTAATTGTTGGTCACTGATCTAACGGAACCCTTGAATCAAATTACTGGCACTTTGCCATTTTATTCTTACTGATGTTATACCTGTATCCTTATGTCTTTTCTGTTTAACTGTTTTTTAATGTGGAACCTTCGTAAAAGAGCTTGTGCTCAAAGGTGTTGCCCGAATCATAAAATAAATAAATAAATTTCCTGTAGACCTAACACCGCTAGTGCAGCCCTCTTTTGAGACCCTTTCACAAGCCATATGGGACAGGCCCATGCTTATCCCTGCTGTGGCTAAGTCCATAGATAAGAAGTATGCGCCTCTTAAAAAGACGGACAATCCTAGCCTCCTAGCTTTTTGGGGATGCCCTGGTGTTGCTTATGGAGAACAACAAAGCCGCGTCCTCAGGAATCCATGGTGCTGCCTGCGATGAAGAGTCTTATTAGATCGACTCTGGGGAAACGGGTTACTTTGGTGGCGCATTGCTAGTTACCAGGGCCATTTCTCTTAGTATGAGTATATCCTCTGGCTTTCACTCAAATCAAAGGTCAAGAACCTCCTGGAATCTGACGCCAAAGTGGAGCTTCTGCAGACCATTACCAGAGGCATAGAGTCCAACAATCAGCAGCTGAAAACTGCCATGGATGCCTTTGACGTGGCCTCTAGGGCAGCAGTGACCAGGATTTGTACATGACAGCATTCCTGCTCAGAACTCGAGCTTCTCAAATGACGCCAGCAGAGAGTTATGAACTTCCCTTTGATGGTGTTTATCTGTTCAGCCCGCAGGTGGAGCAAGCACTGTAGGCCACTCAGAAACCAGGACTGCTATTAAAACAGCCAGACCAGCTCCTGCTGCCTCAGAGGGGTGGGAACCGCTTGACAGTTACCTAACAGGCAGTCCTTTCGAGGTAAGGGATGATGAGCCTTTAACGGAACCAAGCCCCTCAGCCACAAAAGAAAACATAGCAGAAGGCACAGGGCCTGAAAGCGCCCAGTGCCACCTCTGAAAAACCCAGCCCAGGTCCCACCTTAGCTGCCCAAGGTGGATACCACTGTGGCAGTAGGAGATCATCTGACTCAGTTTTACAATCAGTGGAAACCATTACAACAGACAAATGGATCCTCAGGATTGTACAAGAGAGATACTCTCTCAGTTTCACAGAGACCCACCAGATCTTCCACCCAAGCAGCAGCCCAGACTGTCTACCACTCAGTCAGACCTCCTTACTTCGAGATTCAGGGCCTTCTGAAAAACAGGGCAGTAGAAGTAGTTCCATGAGCAGAAGCAGACACTGGATTCTACTCCCTTACTTGGGTTCCAAAGAAAACTGGCAGTATGTACCCAATTCTCGACCTAAGGAAGTTGAACAAATACCTGTTCAAGGAGAAGTTCAAGATGATCCTCTGGGAGCATTACTTCCACTGATTCGACTGATTGGCATCCCTGGACAAGCAGGATGCCCATCAACACGCTCCAGTGCACCCAAGCCACAAGTACTCTGTTTTGTGACTCTGGGTCAGCACTACCAGTTCAGAGTCCTGCCCTTTGGTTCTCCTTGGTGCCATGAGTCTTTACAAAGTGCTTCACAGTACTCATGGCACATCTCAGAAAACTCAGCATTCAGGTGTACCCGTACCTGGATGATTGGCTCCTTGCAAGCCCATCCAGACAGGAGACACAGGAAGCAATCTCCACAGCTTCCAAATTCCTCACCTCCACTGGGGTGCTTCCAAACCTGGAAGAATCACAGCTTTGGCCCTCCCAGCAGCTTCTCTTCATAGGAGCTCTCCTGGACACCTCCAGAGCATGGGCTTTTCTTCCAGAGGACAGAAGGAATGACATTCTTCAAATGGCTCTTTACATCAGGGAGAACAGCTCAGTTCGAGCTCTCACGATGCAGTGGATGTTAGGTCTCATGGCATCGTCCGTCTTCACAGTGCCTCTAGCCCACCTACACATGAGGACCGTGACAGTGGATGCTCAGCACAAAGTGGTCACTGACCCGCTTCTACAATCCTTCCACATAAGGTGACAGAGCCTTTGACAAGGTCACTTGCATGGTGGACTCAAGAAGACAGCTTTCTAAGGTCTACCCTTTGCCCTGTGGGAATCCTCAGATCACCATCACCATGGATGCAGCTCTGATCAGTTGGGGTCTTACTGTCAGGACCTCCACACTCTAGGAGTATGGAGCCAGGAGTCTCATCTACATATAAAAATGCCTTGGAGATGAGAGCAGTCCTATACACAGTCTGAGCTTTGGAGGATGTCCTCTGTTGCAAGGTAATTCTTCTTCAGATGAACAACAAGGCTGAGATGTATTACATCAACAAGCAGGGTGGAGCACACTCATACCCCCATGCTAGGAGGCCATGAGGGTATAGGAATGGTGCCTCGAATGTGACGCCTTCATTCAGGCAGCCTACCTGCCAGAAATTCGGAACAATGTAGTGGATTGCCTCAGCAGAACAGAGGCAGATCCACATGGATAGTCGCTTGCTCCAGACGTTGTGCAATTGCTATTCGACAAGTGGGACAGTCCAGAACTAGACCTTTTTGTGTCCCCACTCAACGCAAAACTGCCTCTATTCTGCTCCAGAAATCCAGAACCAGGCATTTTCTGTCAGGATGCATTCAGACTGTGGTGGACAAGATGCTTTCTGTACACATTTCATCCTCTTCCATTAATTCAAAAGGGTGCTGCTCAAGCTGGAGGCTCAGGGAGGCAGGATGATTCTCATCGCCGTTTTCTGGCCTCATCAGATATGGTTTCCATTGATCAACAAGTTGTCGGAAGTCCCTCCGAAGCTGCTTCCTCTATGAATTGACCTCCTGATACAGGGACCCCTAGCCCATCCCAACCTGCGTTCCCTCCATCTCCTTGCCTGGCTCCTGAGGAGATAGAGGTGGAGTGAGTTAAGGTCTCCTAGAATCTCAGAAATCCTCTTGGCAGTGCATAAGTCCTCCATTAGGAAAAACACTCGTGGCAAAGTGGAAATACTTTTCCATTTTGGTCATAAAATCCACGTTGGACCCATTTGTTTGCCCACCAAATAAAGTGTTGGAGTACCTCTTAGACCTGTCAAATACAGGACTGCAATACTTGACAGTGAAGGTACACTGCTATGTGATTTCCGCCTACCGTGAACCAGTGCAGAATGTGTTCCTGGCTCAGTTACTGCTAGTCAAGAGATTCCTCAAAGGCATCCTACATACTAGGCCCTGGTCAGAAAACCGGTGGCCGTGTGGGATATCAGCCTCATGCTGGACATGCTCACCCATAAGCCCTTCAAGCCTCTAGCCACCTGCGACTTGAAGTTTCTGACCTGAAAGACTGCCTTCTTAGTGGCCATTACCTCCACCCGCAGAGTCTCTGAAATACATACCTTGGTCACAGACCCCCCACACACACACACAAACACACTGTATTTCACAAGGAAAATGTGGTTCTTAGGACTCACCCCACATTCCTACCCAAGGTGGTCTCAGAATTTCACCTTAACTAGCCATTGGTCCTTCTGACCTATTTTGGCAACTTCCAAAATGAAGGGGATCGCACCCTTCACTCACTGGATGTCAAGAGGGTTTTGCGATTCTACATCGACAGAACGAAAGACATTCGCAAATCCAAGCAACTCTTTGTAGCATTCAGCATGGCCTGACTGGATCAGCCTGTTTCCATCAGATGCATATCTTCCTGGACATAGTCTCCACCACTCATTTACACTGATGGGATCTACACCCGAGGCGCAAGGACCCAGCAGGAGCCAACATTTTTCAGAAAGGCTGGCGCCGAGGTAGGAGCTGCGAGGAAGTGGAGCTAGGCTTGCGCTGTATAGAGTACCTCAGCGTCGACCCTCCAACCACCTCAGTTCTTTTTTCCCCGCAGTTGAGTGCGCTTCAGTGATGACGATGCTCGTCCGCCAGGAGTCAAAACCTCTACAGCAGCTACAGTTTTCAGTTTTGTTCTACTTATTTTAATTTATTGTTTTCTAGAGAGTGATAAAGTAAACAATTAATTTTAATTACAAGAAGAAGTCTTCAGCCCTCCATTGGTGGAGTTGACCATGAGTCAGGCAGGTGACAGTAGGGAGACTTTGCATGAAAGCTGTTCAGTCAGCTGGTGTGAGTCTGGTCCGCCGCCCCCTACCGGGGGGGGGGGATCTGACTACAGGCAGTCCAGTGCTTATAGGGGATGGGCGGTCTCCTCGAAGCACAAAAGAAGTGGTCACATTCTCGGCACCGGCCGACTGCTCTTTCTTCGCCTCCTGGTCAAAAAGAAATGGCACCACTGAGGTCGCTTCTGGTAGGTCTCGCATTGAGCGTCAGTTATCGGGGATGGGGGCCACTCCGGCTTCTGTTCCTGATGCCAGGCATCTCGATCCAGAGCCCTCCCTGCCTGATGGGAGGGTCTTCTGAGAGCAGTTTCACCATTGGGCCACTCTTATGGAGTAGGTGCAGAGGTTGTCCCAGCTACCTGAGCTGGTTAGTCCGTCGCCGGGGCCTTCAGGCCTCGGACTGGCAGGCTGGGGTTGGGACTCCCTAGTCATGTGGCACCTTCTTCAGTGCACGCCGACACTCAGTGTCACCAGTGTCTATCCCTCTCACATGGTTGCGGTGCATGGGGTCCACACCAGTGCCTTTATCTCTTGATGAATTTCTTCTCTGAGGTTGTAAACTTCTGCTGCGACACCACTGCCTGCAGTGCCAGCCTCCCAGCATGTGCGCCGCACACAGCGTCCACGTCCCTTGCTGGTGCTGTGCTCAGTGCCATTTCCATGCTTCCTGTGCGGTGCCACCTGTGTTCTTGGCCCGCCCCAAGGTGGCACCAGGGGCTTTATGGTGCCATATGGGTCAGAGGTTCTCTTCACGATTCTCTCTGCCCTCCTCCTTCCTCTTTTCATCACTTTCCTATCTATGCAGTCCTTCGTGGGCTGGCAGGGGATGATGTTGAACCTGATCCTGATCTTCGATTGGAGGATGACGGAGATGATGACTTCACCCTTGGGGCGGGGAATAAACCCCTTTCTACAGAGCCTTTGGTGGAGGACCTTTCCTTTAAGTCTCTGCTCAGAAATTTAAATTCCTCTCTCTCTCTCTCTCCAGCCTTTGGAGATCGATCCTGGGAAACTGCTGCATCTGCAGTATCTACACGTTCCGGATATTCCTGTGGAACTAGCCCCTCTGGTGCAGCCCTTTTTCGAGACTCTTTCACAGATGGTGTGGGATAAACCGGTGCTTATTCCTTCTGTGGCCACGTCCATAGATAGGAAATATGCTCCTCATAAGGATTGACCTATTCTGGCCTCTCAAGTCTTTGCTGATGCCATCGTAGTTCTGGCAGAGAATGACAAGGCTGTTGTTCTACAAGAGTGGACAGCATGCCCATTAACAAAGAATCTCGCAGGATCGACACCTTGGGTAAGCGAGTCTTTGCTGCTTCCACCTTATGCATGCACATTGCTAGTTACCAGGGCTATTTCTCTAGTATGAGTATACACTCTGCATTTGCTCAAGACTATGGTAGAAGCCCTTGCTGACTCAGAGCTTAATTCAGAGCTCCTCCAGACTATCACTAGAGGCATTGAATTCCAATAATCAATAGATTAAGGCTGCTATGGATGCCTTTGATACTGCCTCCAGAGCAGCAGTGGCTGGTATCTGTACTCGTCGCCATTCTTGGTTACGCACCTCGGGTTTCACCAATGATGCCCAACAAAGAGTTATGGCCTTGCCTTTTGATGGTGTGTATCTGTTTGGCCTCCAGGTTGAGCAAGCGCTAGAGGCCACTCAGAAAATTAGGTCAGCCATTAAAATGGCTAGACCCCCCCCGCTAGCAGCTCTTTCAAAGGGGCGGAGGTTGGCATCAGTTTCAAAACCATCAGTCTTTTCGTAGTAAGGGCAGAGGAGGCTTTAACAAAAAACAAACTCCTCAGCCGCAGAAGAAAACGCAGCAGAAGGCACAGGACCCTAAAGCCCCTGGTGCCACCCTCTGAGATTCAGGCCCAAGTCCCTCCTCAACTGTCTGAGGGGGACCCTTCCTCGGCACACAGGAGTATGTTTGACACTGTTCTACTACCAGTGGTAATTGATCACTTCAGACAAATGGGTGCTGAGGATTATCCGCGAAGGGGTACTCCTTAAATCTTCTGGAAACACCTCTGTATCATCCACCCAAATGACAGCCCAGGCTGTCTGTCTCTCAGTCAGACCTTCTTGCTTCCAAAATCCAAGGCCTTCTGAATAACACGACAGTAGAGGTAGTTCCGCTGGAACAGTGAAACACAGCTTTTACTCTCATTACTTTCTGGTTCCAAAGAGAACAGGCGGTATGCGCCCAATTCTCGACCTCAGAAAGTTGAACCGGTTCCTTTACAAGGAAAAGTTCAAGATGATTTCACTCGGTACTCTGCTACCTCTGATTCATCAACACGATTGGCTAGCCTCCCTGGACATGCAGGACACCTGTCAACACATTCCTGTGCATCCAAATCACCACAGATACCTCAGATTTGTGGCATTGGGTTAACACTACCAATTCCGAGTCCTGCCTTTTTGGCTGTCCTTGGCACCTCGAGTTTTTACAAAGTGCTTTGCAGTTCTTGTGGTGCACCTGAGAAAACTCGGTATTCAGGTATTTCTGTATCTGGACGACTGGCTTCTTGCGAGCCCTCCAGACCAACTAACTATGGAAGCCTCTGCTACGAGTTCAAAATTCCTCACGCCCATGGGAGTCCTACTAAACTTGGGAAAGTCACAGCTACAGCCCTCCCAGAAGTTCTTCTTCATAGGAGCCCTTCTGGATACCTCCAGTGCGAAAGTCTTCCTTTCAGAGGATAGATGGAGCGACATCCTTCTGATGGCCCACTCAGTCAGAGAACACAGCTCAGTTCGGGCTCTCTCTATGCAGCAGATGCTGGGTCTCATGGCAGCCTCAGTGTTTACTGTTCCTCTGGCTCGACTTCACATGAGAACTGCCCAGTGGATGCTCAGCGCTCAGTGGTCGCCAACCACACAACTTCATTCTTTTCGCATGGGTGACGGAACCGTGAAATGGTCACTCACCTGGTGGTCTCGAGGACAACTCGGTGGCTATTCCTTCGCCTCCAGACCCCCCAGATCTCCATCACAATGGATGCATCCCTGTTGGGATGGGGAGCTCATTGTGAGGGTCTCCACACGCAAGGTTGTTGGAGCCAGGACTAATCTCAGCTTCACATAAATGTTTTGGAAATAAGAGCTGTCCTTTATGCTGTTCGGACCCTGGAGGACATACTCGTCGCAAGACCATTCTCCTTCAGACGGACAACAAAGCAGTGATGTACCACATCAACAAGCAGGGTGGAACACACTCTTACCCCTGTGCAGGGAAGCAATGAGTGTGGGACTGGTGCCTGGAGCATGAAGCCCTGATCCAAGCGATTTACCTGCCGGGAGTTCAGAATAACTTGGCAGACTGTCTCAACAGAACAAGGCAGATCCGCATGAGTGGTCCCTCAACACAGTCGTCAGACAATCACTCTTACAGGAGTGTGGAACTCCAGACCTGCACCTTTTGGCGTCCCCACTCAATGCAAAACAGCCTCTCTTCTGCTCCAGAAATCCAGGACCTGGCATTTTTGTCAGGATGCATTCAGTCTGCAGTGGCCAAAATGCTTTCTGTATGCATTCCCACCTCTTCCTTAGTTCAGAGGGTGCTGCTCAAACTGGAGGCAATGGGGGCAGAATGATTTCATTGCTCTGTTCTGGCCTCGCCAGATCTGGTTTCCCTGATCAACAAATTGTCAGAAACTTCACGAAACCGCTTCCACTTCAGGCAACCTCAACAGACCTCACGGCTAAATGGGCGTTTCTCGTCTGAGTGTCAAAATCCTCTTGGTACCCCTTTTGCTGCCCACCTAATGAGGGTGCTGAGTATCTTCTAGACCTGTCAAACACAGGTCTCCAATACTCCACCATTAAGGTTCACCTTGCTCAATTTCAGCTTACCATGAGCCCATACACTCCATGTTCCTGGCTCAACTTCCTGTAGTCAGAGATTTCTTAAGGCATTCTGCATACCAGGCCACCAGTCAGGCGGCGGTTGCAGTCTGGGACATTAACCTTGTGTTGAACATGCTCACAATAAACCTTTCAAGCCCTTGGCTACGTGTGATCTTAAATTTCTGTCTTGGAAGACCGCTTTTCTTGTGGCCATCACTTCCACCCGCAGAGTGTCGAATTACACGCTTTTCACGGACCCTCCATATACTGCATTTCACAGAGACAAGGTTCTCAGAACCCACCCTAAATTTCTTCCCAAGGTTGTCTCAGAATTTCATCTGAATCAGCCCTTGATCCTTCCTACTTATTTCATAAACTTCCAGAATGAGGGAGAGCGTGCTCTGCATTCACTGGATGTGAAGAGAGCCTTATGTTCTACTTAGACAGGAAAAGGAATTCGTGAATCTAAACAACTGTTTGTCACCTTGGCGCAGCCCAGCTGGAGCCAGCCTGTAGCCATCCAATGTATTTGTGCATGGACAGTAGCTTGCCTCGCTACTGCTACTCCATGGCACAGGTCAAGTAGGAAGCAGAGTATATGCTCATTCTACCAGAGCAGTTATGGCCTCTGTGGCAGAACTCCATAGTTCCCATTGCAGACATTTGAATGCAGCTACTCTGGAGCTCTTGCATAGCTCACTATGCACTATGCCTTGGATGTCCATGCCAGACAGCACCAGTCCTTTGCAGGACACTCTAATGGACTTCTATCCTAAAGTGAGCTCCTCTTCTTTCCTGCCTCCCACCTCGAGGATTATTTAGCTCGGTACTCTTCCATCAGTGTGAATGAGTAGTGGAGACTTTATGTCCAGGAAGATATGGAAATTACGACTACTGTAATTCTTGATCTTCTTGAACAAAGTCCCCACCATCCCCGAGCTCACTTATTCAGTCTTGGTCTTCACTCCCTCGATGCTTGGGCTGTGAAGACTGTTGTGTTGATTCTTCTTAAACAGGTCTTTCGGACTGTCTTATGTCTGCCATAGTTTGGGTTTTACTAGGTTAATTTATGCTGCTTCTTGGGGGGGCGAGTATTGAGGCGTTTGGAGGGTCGATGCTGAGGTAGTCTGTACAGCACGAGCCCTAGCTCATGATTGCCGCTTCCTTGTGCTCCTACCCAGGCGCCAGCCCTTCAAAAATTTTGGCTTCCACTTGTCAGCACGTCCAGCGAGATCCCATCAGTATGAATGAGTGGTGAGACTTCATCCAATAACATCAAGAATTATGGTAGGTACGTAATTTACATTATTGCGTGGTTAGTAGCATGTCTTCGCCATTGCTACTCGATGACACAGGTAAAACTGGAAGGATGGGGTTTATGCCCACTCTGCCAGAGCAGTCGTGGCTTCCCTGGCAGAGATTCGTAACATACCCATTACAGATATTTGCAAGGTGACTACTTGGAGCTCATTGCACACTTTTGTGAAGCACCATGCTCTGGATGTTCATGCCAGACAACACACTTCTTCAGCAGGACAGTACTTAATGGACACCTGTCCTAAGTGAGCTCCATCTCTTGCCGCCCTGTTCAGGGGATTGATTTTAGCTCAGTACTCTCTCATAAGTGTGAATGAGGGTGGAGACTTTTAGTCCAAGAAGATATGGAAATTACGTATCTACATATAATTTTTTTGAATACTCTGTTTATTAAGAATTTTCTTACAAACAGCACATACAGAAACATACATCAACAGACAATAAAGCAAATAGTCAGACAGACATCCTAAATACACTGAAAATACATATCCTATGTTAACACATAACACAAATAATCATGTATCATCTTTGACTCATTTAGTTTCTCATTTAGATGCAGTCGAGTGTGTATTGCAATCCATGCTGTCATATATAATCAAGTATTTACCCATGCCATGAAATATCCAGGTAGACTATTTCATCCTATACACAGTACAAGTGTCAGATAGCACATCTCTAGGGATAGCAAGTCAATATCTAGTAAAAAGAGCCTATTCTGGGGCCTAAATGTTGAGCCCTGTGCGAAGCATCAGATTTTCAGGCATACTCAGGATGCCAGAAAGGGTCCACCTCTCAGGAACAGCTCTCTTTATCTCTTACAGCCCATGTGAGTCTCTAGTCAAGAGAGCGGATAACCATTCTCCGCCATTCCGCTACTATAGGCCCATTTCCGTGACCAAGTATTCTGTATGCAGTGCCTTGCCATTACAAACAGAACTCATCCGCCTTGCCAACGGCAGCCACTCCTCCTCCCTTCCACTACCTCTACTCCAAACAAGCAAACCAATGATCCCACTCAGCCATCCCCTGCTACCTTGTTCACCTCCTGCACTACCCCCCAAAATTTGACCAGGACCGGACATGTCCAGAAGCAGGAAGAAGGTGCCCAATCCTCTGTTACACCTCCGCACAGAGGTGTGACAATGCTGACGCGCCATGGACCACCACCCGGGACCAGTATATCCTATGCAAAAATTTATAGAAAGCCTCCTTAAACTTATTACACACCATAATCCCTTCCGGCATCCCTAAGACTATCTTCCAGTTCTGCTTCAATATTTGTTGCCCCAAATCCCTCTCCCAGAGAACCCTTGTGGCCTCCGTCAGATCCGGTAAGTTCTGTTTATCTTGTTTAGACACTTTTCCAGTAAATCCTTTGGGATCTTTCTTGGCCTGACATACCATCTGCTCTGTCCTGTTTCGGTGCAGTCCTCCCCTCTCTCCCATTCCCAGCTTTCCTACAGATGCTTTCACCTGCAGGTACCGAAACAATTGAGATGTCCCCAACCTCATATCCCGCTTGATCCTATCAAACTCACTTAGCTCTCATTTCTCCACCAGAGTCCTATATATGTCACTTCTCCTGTTCTAGAAACCCCTTGTCTTCCATCCCTGGCACGAAAAAAGGGTTCCGCGCTATTGGGAGTAGCACAGTCTCCCTCCGAGCCAATCCTCCCCGCTTCCACAAGCGGTCCCAAGCCTCTAACGTTTCCCTAACTAACGGGTTCCCACCCCCCAAAGTCCTGTATGCCTGTAATCTCCTGCTATGGAGGTAAGCTGTAAGCCTCCCTGGGGTCCCTCCCTGTTCCAGGCCTACCCAGCTAGCCACGTCTGGTCTATGAACCCAGTCTGCTATCCCTCTAAGCTGCACCGCCCTGTAATAAGTACCTAGGTCTGGGAAATTCAAGCCCCTTAGTCCTATCCGCCTTAAGCCTTTTCAGACTAATTCTGGCTTCTTGCCTTGCCAGATAAAATTCGAGAACCCCCTCTCTAACCGTTTCACGTCCCTCATTGTCAATCTCAAGTGAAGCATTTGCATGGGATATATAATGCGGGGCATAATATTCATTTTTATGAGATTGATCCTCCCTATCCAGGATACAGGAAGCGGTGTCCAGCACTTGAGATCTGCTAGGATCATTTTTATCAGGGGATAATAGTTTAGCTTATATAGCTCCTCCCATCATCGCCCTATCCGGACCCCCAGATATTTAAAATCTGTCTGAGCCACCTTGAATCCCATACGCTGCACCTGTTGGCTCACATCTGGGAATCCCATAATTTCAGATTTCCTGATATTGATCTTATACCCGGAGAAATCAGCAAATCTCTCGATAATATTCATCAAGTGCCCCATGGAACTATGCAAGTCTCCCAAAAATAGCAGCATATCATCCGTGTATGGCATACCTTATGCTCCCTCCTTCAAGATCTCTACACTTACACACACCTGTATGCTGGGCGTATAGCTGCCGCCAAGGGTCGATCGCCAGCGAACAATAGGGGGACAACGGGCACCCTGCACCTCGCACCCTCCCCAGGGCTATTTCTCGGACACAGGCATCCATTAACTGTAACTCGTGATTTATATAGCGCCTAATCCAGCCTATGAACGAGTCCCAGACCAACGGCCATCACTCAAAGAGATACTCCATTCCACCCTATCAAACGCTTTTCAGCGTCCAAGATCATCACCCCATCCCTCCTCTGTTCTGACTGGCTCACCATATGACGCTTAGAGTCTCCTCACATTATGATAAGACTGACACCCCTTGATGAACCCGGGTCTGGTCTGGGTGAACCACCTCGCAGAATATTTTCTAATCTGGTGGCTACAATCTTATTGTAAATTTTCTATATCTACATTAAGGAGGGAACTAGGCGGTATGCTGTGCAATCCAACTCATTCTGTCCTCTATGCTTATTAAGCAAATGTTTGCCTCATAACAGGAGTCAGTAGCTCGCGGACTCCACCCACCTCTCTCCTTAATTACCTTACTCAGAGTGTCTGCCATCTGTCTCCCAGAATCCTGTGGTTCTCGAACAGGAACCATCCGCCCACTGGCCTTTACCCTCCTGCAGTTTTTGTATGGTTTCAAAATTCCACTTTGAGATGGGTTGGCCTAGCAGCTCCCTCTGTTCGCCTGTGACTTTGCAGGCACTTCATCCAGAAACTCCCGGATGCATTCTTCCTTCCCACTATACTCCGCCCCTGTATAGTGCCTCATAAAGCTCCTAAAACAATCTGCTATATCCTCGAGCTATTGAAAACCTGTCCTGCCACTCCTTAACTCCTCAGTATCCGTGGTGGGCACCTACCCCTCTTCATTAACTTTACTAACATAGGTCCTGACTTATTCTCCATTCGAACACCTCTTGCAGTAAAACCATGCCTTCCAGCCTCCTCCTTACACAAGGCATTAAGAGCCTCCTCACTGTTACTAAAGATCCAGCAACCTCCCCACCTACCCGCTTCTCCACCTCTCTTCACTTGGCCTCCAGTTCCTCCTCTTACTCTACTCTGTTTCTTGATTTTAGCCACGAGGCTATGATAGCTCCCCTCATGAAAGCTTTCCCGCTCCCAAAGGGCAATACTAGAGATCTCATTCATGGAGTTCATCTCCACATATAGCTTCCACTGTTCTGTTGGATATTCCTTAAATGTCTGGTCCTTGATCAGGTAGTGTAGGAACTCCAGTGCCTGGTCTGCTCTCCACCCCTCCCGGATATTCTTTAAAACAACCATAGCATGGTCTGGGATGAAAATGGGACTGTGGGTTATCTCTTCATCCTATCCACCCATCCTCTGGGTAGGAAAGCGTAGTCAGGACTGGGACCTAGTCTTATGGGGTTGGAATAAAATGTATATTCTCTTGCACTGGGATTAACCGCCTCCAGCTATCCACCATGTCTAGATCTGCCATCCCCACCAACCAGTGGCTCATAGCCTCTGTCACCCGCCTCTTCCTAGCAGGAGTGATCCATGGATGCATCCATGGTCCATTGAGTCCCTCCCAAAATAAGTCTGGGAATTGCTCCTGACAAGCAGGCCCAGCAAAGAGGTATAAAACTGCGGGTCGTGCACCTCCAAGCGCATACACACAGCCAAACGTAGTGTCTCCCCTCTTCATGCCCCTGTGACAAAGATGTATCTACCTCTTGGGTCTCCACCACCCTCCTCACTTCAAACAGTAGGCTCTTTGCAGAAATATTGCTACTCCCGCTTATGGGAGGAGTAAGAGGTCATAAAACACTTTCCCACCCACTTTCGCACCAGCTTAGCGTGCTCTACAGCCGTCAGATGGGTCTTTGCAGCATCGCCACCTGTGCCCCGCCCCCTCCGCCTCAGTGCAGTCAGAGCACTGTCCTCTTTACTGGGCTCGCTATACCTTTTACATTCCAAGAAATTACATTAAGATTTACTGCAGCCCCATCCTTCTGCAAGCGTCCTTTCCAGGCTCCAGCCAATTCCTATTTAATGTGCCCTGCACCTTCCATCTTCTCATAGTATTTGAAACAGGCTTGCATATTATCTTTGGTTTCCACACAATGACTGCATCCAAAAAAAAATAACCAGACATCTACAGTAACAACAACAATAATAATCCTATCAAGAATAATATTTTTAAGTTTGCAGCACTGACATAACTCCTCCTCCCGCCCTCCCCTCCCTCCTCCTTAGTTCTTTTTCTTTCCTCCCACTCAACCTTCCCACGATCATTCCTCCTCCAGTTACACTAATTGCTAACATAGCACAAGTGTTTATCCTAAAGAAACAGATGAACAATACTTCCTCCTCAACTGAGATGCGTGTCCCGCTGCTTCTCCCAACAGCCAAGTTCTTTACCCTAGAGTCCTCCCCCATGGCCTCATCAGAGCAGCTCCCAGGCTCAGGCCACCGTCCTATCTTCACCACCCTTTTCCAATCTGCTCCCTCTCCCTCCGACTCTCCTGCCTCGCCCCCCAGTTTCCACTTTAAGAAACAGTCATGGATCCCTTCCTTTCTTCTAAGCCCCATTTTACGATAGTCCTTCTACACACAGGGCTTGGAGTTCACCGAGTTTTCTAGCTGAAGTAACTGCAACCAGAATAAAAATTACTCATCTTAGTAATATTATTTCTTCCAGTGTATTCTTCTACATTCATAACTGTAAGCAGTCTGCCTCCTAAGTAGAACTGCCCAGAGAGAAATGGAACTATATGCAAATTATAGAACCTATCATTGTCGAGACATATTCAAACTGCTGCCCTTATCTATTGCAACGCTCCATCAACGCCTCAGATTTCGATAACAGCCTACAAGGCAGAAGAACTACATAGCTATCTAATACTACCAATGAAATAGAAAGGAACCTACTCCTAAAATCCAAATATAAGCCCTAGTGGCTATTCAATTACAATACTAAATAAGTAAAGCTTTCATCCTGGAAACGAGGTAACCAAAGAAGAAGATGATGAATCCTACCAAAGTTAAAAATGTACTCCAGTAATGTGTACATACATATTAAATCCAAGAACTGAGGCTCTGGTTCTGGTAGGGAGGTAGGGTGGAGAGTTATGAATATAGAAGAATACACTGAAGAAAATGGAAATTACGTACCTACCGTAATTCTTGATCTTCTCTTGTATCTTCACCATTCATTACTGCTTGTTAGTGCTGGAGGCACGCACTCACCACGGGAGATTTTTCTTTTCTTTTTTTTTTTGGAGTCGGCTCCAACGCCGCTGCTATGAGATCGACGCAGACTGTGTCATGCGCGAGGGCGGCTGTTAGGTGTCGAGACTCCATCATCTCAGTTCTGGTAGCCGGAGAGGCAAAATAAAGGGTAAGAGAAAAAGGGAGAGCAAGGCAAGAGAGCCGAGGACAGAAAAAGGAAAGGATATAAACTGAAGAAGGAATAAACCAGTAGAGGACAGATAGAAGAGGAGAATACCTACCCTAAGGGACATGAGGCCCTCCCTTCTGGGGTGGCTCCAAGGAGGACAGATAAAGAGTAAAGAAGAAGAAGAAAGAGAAGAAAAGAAGGGATGCTGAGAGGGAGAACACTGCCCATAGATACATTGGTTAAGAGGGTTATAAGCTCGGAACCAAAAACAAGGGAGCAAGAATCCTTCCTGATAGGACTGAGAAAAGGTTCAACTGAACTGCTTGTATCGATTGGACACAAAGGGCAGATTCTCTAACTTCTCATAATCTCAACCCCCTACACTCTAGCTGAGAGCTCACAGACTGCCGAGGCAGAATCTGTTCCAGAAGGAGAGCGCCCAACTATGAGGGGGATAAGCCCCTTAGCACCTTGTTAAGTGCTAACACCGAAGTGTGTGGGTAGGGGTTAGGCCCTACAAAAGGCAGCTTTGTATGAAGGATAGAGTGGGAACTCAATCGGACTCCCTGAAGGCAAGGCAAGGACAACAGTCCAAGGTTAAAAAAGTGCAGAAGCACCAACCAGAAGAAGCTGACAATTAAATAATGCCTGCCAGTGGGAATCTGAAATTTGAGGCCAAGCCCTAGAGGGACGGTCTCTTCAGCTGTGAACTGAACAATGTGGCTAAGAAGCCAAGAGGTCACCCTTGGGGCAGTCTGAAAGAGTTCCCTCAGGATAGATAAAGTCCTACTGTTCCCCTTTACCTTGAGGAAAAAGATTTGTCCATAGAAGAACGGAAACCAGGATAGTGTTTTTTTTTTTTGGCATAAAGGCGAAAGGAGTGGAACAAGAAGGGAGGGAGAGACGCCAAGTAGGAGACCACTGAGGAAGGTGGCGGTATCAGTAATGAATGGAGAAGATCAAGAATTACAGTAGGTACGTAATTTCTCATATCTTCCCTGTCAATCTTCACCTATCTACTGCTTGGGTGAGGTTTCCGCAAGGGGTAATAAGAACCTGAGGGAACAAGACCCCCAGACTCCTGTTGGTGGGAAACAGGAGGGGAAGACCCTGGGCTAATCAGGTGAGAAGCCTATGGTGGAGGACAGCTAGGAGGTGTCCCCCAAAGACAGGGAGATGGAGGAAGCCCCTGCAGAAGTCTCCTAGGTCTGGATGAAAAAAGACGGGTCCCCTGGAAAGTGGAGTGAATCACCCTACACCGGACCAGGGGTGACAACCTTGATAGATGAAGCCATGCCGTCCGACTAATACAGATCGCTGTCCCCGCAAGCCTGGAAGCCACCTCATTGGCGTCATAAGATGCCCTTGCTTGGTGTCTTGCCAGCTCCAGGCCTATAGCAAAGAGGGCAATAGCTTGTCTGGATTGCTCTGTGACAGGTGTAATGATTAAGATTTGGGAGAGCATCGACCACAAATGCCTACTATAGGCAAGTATGGTGAGTCTGATGTGATGCAATGCATAACATTGCAAAGAGAAAGAGAACACTCTTCACCCCACTGGTCAAACTGTAGGGAATTTGAGTCCGTGGACGGTTGTGAGCCAAGCGCGGCGTCGAGGGAGTTTTTCTAGGTACCAATCCCGCATGGGTTGGGGAGAGTACTTAGAGACTCGATTTTCCAAAAGGAAATTCAGATCCCACAGAGGGTGGGCCGTCTAATGGGAGGTGTGATATGTAACATGCCTCTTAGAAACATTTTGGCAGGAAGTTGTTAATACTGTAGTCTCCCTCCAAGGGCTCATGAACGGCTGAGATAGAGGCCAAATGAACTTTAACAGAGGAGCAGCTCAAACCAGTTCGCAAGCGAGGCCAGGTAGTCCTAACACTTTAGTCAGTGGACAGGAAAAAGAGCCCAATGACCATGAAGCGCCCACATGGAGAAGTGTTTCACTTGGAATTATGTTACCTGTAGATGGCTTATGTGAAGCCAATAAAATACTGGCCACAAGAGAGAAGACTTGAAGCTGGGCTATGAAAGCATCCTCAGGAGACAAGCATGAAGGTGTAGTGACTTCAGGTTGGGGTGAAGAAGGGTCCCTTGATCTTGTGTCAACACATCTGACCTGATCGGGAACAAATGGGGTCTGCTACTGAGAACTGTTGAAGTAGGGGAAACCACACCTGCCAGGGCCAGAGGAGCGATGAGGTTCATGGTGGCAGGTTAGAGTTGCTGTTTCAGTAGAGTCCGCTGCAGGAGAGGGACCTGGGGAGACATATAAGAAGGGTCCTGTTCACAGTTCAGACAGGGAATCTAGAATGTCCCTTTTCTGTTTGGGATAACGGAATAGTATTTGGGAAGTCAGTGATTGTGGCAGGAGGCAAAAGATCGAGAAAGGGGTCCCCACAATCGAAATACCATCTGAAGGACTTCTTGGTGAAGTGTCCACTCATGTGTGGAGGACTGGCAACTGAGAAAGTCAGCCAGGGAGTTGTGGTGTCCCGGTAGATGGACACTATCAACAATAGGTGTTGAAGTATGGCCTCCTGCCAAACCGCCATCGCCTCTATGCAGAGTGCGCAGGATTTGGTACCTCCTTGTTCAGGTAATACACCACTGAAGTGTTGTCTCTGACTGGATTAGTAGAGGCCCCGGAGACAGGTGATGGCGAAAAGCCTGAAGGGTGAGGTGGACAGCCCTCATTTCTAGCAGATTTATATGGGGTGAAATGGAAAAATGAGGCCACCTGCCCCGCGTCCCCGAGGGGACCCAGGTGTGCCCCCAGCCGTCAAGAAAAACATCCGGCCAACATCTGCTGGGGAGGAGGGGAGGAAGGGCATGCCTTGAGATAGGTTGACACGCTGGGTCCACCAATGCAGGGCCGAGGAGAGTAGGAGAAATGAAAATTGGCTGCACCACCGTAATTTTGATCTTCTCTTGTATCTTCACCATTCATTACTGATTGGGTGTCAGCCAGAGGCGCACCCGCCACGGGAGATTTTTTTTTTTTTTTGAGTCGGCCCAATGGCACCGCCACAAGAGCAACGGTTCCGGCATAGCGAGGGCGGCTGCTAGGCGCCGCAGACTCCTCCTCCATCTCAGTTCTGGTAGCCATAGAGGCCAGAAAAAGGTTAAAGGAAAAAAGAGGAGAGCGAGGCAAGAGAGCCGAGGGATAGAAAAAGGAAAAGATATAAACTGAAAAAAGGAATAAGCCGGTAAAGGACAGATAGAAGAGGGAGAATACCTACCCTAGGGGACCGCATGGCCTCCCATCTGGGGCGGCTCTAAGGGAGGAACAAATAAAGAGAAAAGGAAGAGGAAGCAGAAGAAAGAGAAAAGAGAAGGGATGTTCAGAGGGGAGAACACTGCCCATAGGTATACTGGTTGAGAGAGTTATAAGCTCGGAACCAAAAACCAAGGGAGCAAGAATCCCTTCTAATAGGATTGAGAAAGGTTCAAGTGAACCACTTGTAAGACTGGACACAAAGGGCAGGTTCTCTATAATCTCATCATCCTAACCCCCTACACTCTAGCTGAGAGCTTATAGACTGCCCGGACAGAAACTGTTCCGGAAAAGGAGCGCCCAACTATGAGGAGAGGGGTAAGCCACTTAGCACCTTGTTAAGTGCTAACACTGAAGTGTGTGGGTAGGGGTTAGGCCCTACAAGAGACAGCTTTGTATGAAGGATAGAGTGGGAACTCGATCAGATTGCCAGAAGGCAAGGCTAGGGCAGCAGCTCTTAGGTTAAGAAGTGCAGAAGCACCAACTAGAATGAGCTGACTAATAATGCCTGCAAGGGGAACCTTAATTTTGAGGCCAAGCCAAAAGGGATGGTCTCTTGAGCTGTGAGCTGAGTATCATGGCTAAAGAACCCAGAGGTCACCCCTAGGGGCAGTCAGAAAGAGTTCCTCAGAATAGGTGAAAACCTCACTGCTCCTCTTTACCTTGAGGAAAAGATCCGCTCAAGAACGGAAACCAGAATGATTTTTTTGGGGGCGAAAAGGCAAAAGGAAGGGAGAGGAACGAGACGGGAGGGGGAGACGCCGAGTAGGAGGCCACTGAGGGAAGGTAGATATCGTAATGAATGGTGAAGATACAAGAGAAGATCAAGAATTACGTAGGTATGTAATTTCATATCTTCCTTTGTCAGTCTTCACCATTCATTACTGCTTGGGTGAGTACTAAGCTCCCCCCGAGGTGGATAAGAAACCTGAGGGAGCAAGATCCCCAGCCTCCCATTGGTGAGAAACAGAAGGGAAGACCATGGGCTAATCAAGGAGAAGCCTCATGGTGGGGAGAGTTGGAGGTGTCTCCCAGGACGGGGAGACGGAGGAAGCCCCTGCAGTAGTCTACTAGCTCTGGAGGAAAGAGATGGGTCCCCAGAAAGTGGAGCGAATCACCCCACGCCAGGCCAGGGTGATAACCTTGACAGATGAAGCCATGCCGTCTCGCTCATCACAGATCGCTGTCCCTGTAAGCCTGGAAGCCACCTCATGGCGCCATAACATGCCCTTGCTTGGTGTCTTGCCAGCTCCAGGCCTAGAGCAGAGAGGGCAATAGCTTGTCTGGTTTGTTCCATATCAGACATTGATGCTAAGATCTGGGAGAGCATCAACCACAAATGCCTACTGTAGGCAGCATGGTGAGCCTGATGTGATGCAATGCATAACATCGCACGAGAGGAAGAGAATACTCTTCATCACCACCGGTTCAACTGTAGAGAATCTGAGTCTGGTGGATGATCGTGCGCTAGGCGGCGGCGCCCGGAGGGAGTTTCTAGGTATGCCAATCCCAAAGGTGGGTTGGGGAGAGTACCTAGAAATTCCGATGGGGCACAGTACCTTCGACGACAGTCTGCCGGGGCTGGAGAAAGGGTCGCTGGCGACTGCCAGGAACGGATAGACACCTCCTGGAAGGGGATAGGCCAGGATAGTACCACCAAATGCTGGGCACTGAATTCACTGAGGACCCAATGCGGTTCTCCATTCGCATTGTCTCGCCTAACATAGGAGATAATAAGATCCCCACCATCCTCGAAAGGAATTGCTGATATTCAGTAAAATCAGCATCGGAGGAGAGATGAGCAGTGGGTTCCTCTCCTCAGAGGAAGAAGACAAGGATGATGGAGAGCCGATGTCCAGAGGACTTCAAGCAAGGGGATAGGCGAAAACCCGGTCATGCATGTAACTAACATATGAAGGAAGGCTGCCACAAAATCTCGAACGCTTCCCAGGATAACGGGCCCGTGGGACCACGTGGCCTGGGAGAGAGGGGGTGGCTGCAGAGGAATGGGAGAGGGCACCGTCAGCAGGCAACTGTCCTCTGCTGAGGCTCTGGAACTGGGGAACAGAGCCCGAGCTGGTGGAATCCCGGACAACAAACCAGGTCGCAGAACGAACCCTGGGGATGTGAAGCCTGAAGAGCCTAGAAGGGGATCCTCCCCTGTGACGAACCTGGGGCTGCATGGGATCCAGAAGCGCAGCCCACAGCAACACCACCAGAGGAGTCCCTGGGGCTCAAGAGAAAGAAGGGGCCCAGCGCTACAGCTCCTACCCGCCCCCCCCCCGAGGGGTGGCAGGTGAAGACTGGGCGCCTGAACCCTGTCTCTCAACCCCCCAGACTCTGAGAACACCCTCCTCCTCGACCCCAGCAACCCCCTACACCGAGGGGGTGCAGCAGCACCAGGAACGGCAGCTGCCACGACCCCCTCAGAAGGGAGAGCCCCTCCGTCCACCTCCGCTCCATCGCCCCCAGGACCCCAGACCACCCCCAGCCTGGAAGGCCCCAGGGAGGACAGCAGTGGAGACAGAGGAATAGGTGCGTGGGCCCCAGCACTCGTCTCATTGGAGACCCTGACTCAAGAGTCAGGGTGTCAGGACGGGTCCACATCTGAATCATCCTCCTTCCTCGGAGGAAGAGACCAGATGGACCACAATACTGGTAACCACGGGATCTCCAGTGAATGGCGC
Source organism: Neoceratodus forsteri (assembly GCA_016271365.2). Classification (NCBI taxonomy): domain Eukaryota; kingdom Metazoa; phylum Chordata; order Ceratodontiformes; family Ceratodontidae; genus Neoceratodus; species Neoceratodus forsteri. Next base: position 1,096,924,812 of record CM057453.1, read on the forward strand.
CGCAGACGGTGCTGGTGCCGGAGGTGGCGCTGGGACGACCCTGGACCCCCCTGCAACACCTAGACCCGGCGCCAGCCAGACCCACGGCATCATTTCCGCTACCGGGACCTGACTCCAGCACGCCAGAACCGATCAGCCCGGCTGACGCCGGTAGCCACCGATCTGAAATGGCGCCCAAGGCGGCATCAAGGTCCACTGATGCTGGGCCCAGCAGACCTGGGCCTCAACACTGGGGAGCCTGCACTTCCGAGGAGGTGACTGCCGAGGCGGTGTCCTGCTGCAGCCCCCGGGAGGGACCTCAGCTGCTCCTCTGACACCACAAAAGAAGCTTCCTCTTCGGCAAGAGAAGATGAGGAAGCCTCCTCCCTACAGACCGTATAGGCCTGAGAGAGGACCTGGAGGAAGGTCTGGATACCTTACCCGGGAATCCTTGGAGTGGCGCCATCCTCCGAAGTCGGGCGAGGCCTCGCCGATCTTAAATGCGGGACTTCCAGGACGCGACGGTCCATCGAAAACAGGCATCGCACGCATCCATAATGTGGTTGAGTCCCAGGCAATGGAGACAAACATCATGCTGGTCTGTGGACGAAAAATGACGCCACAGGAGCACTAACGATAGGGCGTCCCGCACTTACATTTTGCCCCCTAACCTGACACATGATGCGGAAAATATTAAGACTAAAACAGCAAAAGCTCTCAGTGCCGTCAAGAAAGTGAGAAAAGAATGTCTTACCGTGACAGCGCCGAGAAAAACAGGAGAAAGAGTCTGAAAGTCGAGGACGAGGTAGGCCTAAAACTGAATCTGACTGCGTAGCAGGTGTAGCCTCAATGGCGGAGAAACAGAACTGAGATGGAGGAGCAGTCTGGCGTGCCTAATGGCTACCGCAAGATGATGCAGCGATCGTTTGTGGATGCGCGCCATTGGAGCCGACTCAAAAAAAATTCTCCGTGGTGGGTGCGTGTCTCCGGCTGACACCCAAGCAGTACTGAATGGTGAAGACTGACAAGGGAAGATATCGGACTTTGTCTGAAATTCCCAGTCTTCTGCTGACACTGATTCTGAAGAGTCCACTGGACTGATCTCATATGTAGGTGGGCAAAAGCCACTGTGGGGATGGCTGCGGCCATGTGCCCCAGAAGACACAAGAGACGTCTGGCTGTGATGAATTGTTGAGTTTGTATCTGGAAAGCCAGAGACAGAAGTTTGTCTTGCCTGGCAGCCGGTGGTAAGACATGGGTGAAGGCAGTGTCCAGAACGGCTCATATATTGGAGTGACTAGGTAGGGTTGGATTGATCTGGCCAGTTGACTGTAATACCCAAGGACTGGAACATGGTAAGGGCTGCCTGAAGGGATGAAAGCAGAGTGGTTTCGGAGTATGCTTATATAATTATAATAATAACTATTTGTACAGCGCCTTTCAAAATATCAAGGCACTTTAACAATATAAAGATAAAACAGGATACAGTAAAACACAATTAAATACTGATAGCAATAAATTCCAAGAATTCAGTAAAATAAGACAGAAGAGGCTTGGGGCCAAAGATATGTTTTCAAGGCCTGTTTAAAGCCCCCCAGTCGTGCACTCAAGCTCTATAGCCAATTGTCCAGGTACAGGAAGACAAAATGTCCATCCCAAATAGGGCAGCTGCTCCACAACTGCTAAGCACTTGCAAAGACTCTGGGCTGATGAGAGACTGAATGGGAGTGCCCAAAATTGGTATGCTGTCCTAGAGGGTAAAAGCTAAGGAACTGGTGGTGGGCGGGTGGATGAGGATATGTAAGTAGGTATCTTTCATGTCTAATGCGCATAGCCAATCCCCTTGTTTTAACATTGACATTGTAGATGTTAAGGTGACCACCTGGAACGTTTTGTACTGAATGTGAAGATTCAGTTGTCTGAGATCTAGTATAGGTCTGAGATCTCCAGTGCGTTTTGGTACCAAAAAGAAATGGGAGTAAAATCCCTGATGGTACTCTGGCTGAGGGACTAGATGAACAGCATTCTTGTGAAGAAGTGCCTGAAGTTCCTCCTGGAGAATAGGAATATGGTTGGGTGGGTAACAGACAGAGTAGGGGGATAAGGGGGAGGCACTGAGGTGAGTTCCAGCATGTGTCCCATCCATATGATCTGAAGTACCCACTCATCTGATGTAATCGTCTGCCAGGCCTCTAAGTGGAGGGCAAAGCAACCGCCCACAGCTTCCAAGGCCTGGTGAAGGAAGCCTAGGCAAAGCCCTAGTCGGTCACTGGGAGGAGGGCTGACCGGCTCCACCCGGGGGCGGAAGCCCTTGGAGGCAGAAGTGGCGGTCCTGGAAGAAGGCTGGGAGTGACCAAAGACTCTACCTCTGTAGGTACCTCTGTGCTTACCGCCTCTTTTTGATTGAAAAGAAGACTGAAGGGGGGGGGGGCGAGCTAGCAGCCCAGCCAGCAGCAGCATTTTTCTGGAGCTCCCTATCGCTGAATAATAAAACTATAAAAGACATAATTTTCTGAGCCTAGAACTACCAACAGCCACAGAATAGTTGTAGAAGAGAATACTCTGCAGCGGGATGGCGAATTTTGAAGGCTACAGTTGAGCGCATAAAACAAATAAGCAGGATTTCTTCTACCACAATCTCATCTACTAAACTGCCAGATGATTCACCAGGCCTAACAAAACCCTCGAGCTCTGATGTAAATGGAGCCACACTGTTGACTCTTCAAACAGCGTGCAAGTGTTACCAAAATGGTCCAACAGATGGACCAGTAGTTGGACAACTTTACCAAAAATTCATGACTATGGAGCACAGAATGGATGCACTGGGGAAGCTACAAAATTATCGAAGCCACTGCAGGAAGGCCTCTTGCCGCCACGGCGACATCTCTTAAAGAACAGGCTGCTCTTAGAAGCCACGCGGAGCAACTGAAAACCATACTGGCAGCAAATGTTCGAGTTCTTGTCAGAAGACTGAAGGAGAGTCCTTACTACACTATCTACAATCCTGATGGAAGGTCTGACTGAGTTAACAGAGTTTAAAATTACCTAGGCTTACCATGTTAATCCTAGATGACCTTTCTGGTGGACTGGCAAATCCTCGCACGGTTCTCTTAACACTGCACTCCCCGGGTGAGAGAGATCTACTGTTGGGGGCCCTGAGAAATAAAGGTCCAATATACGACGAGGCCCGTATATTATTCTTCCCAGATATCTCATATGCCACTCACATGAGGAGGACGGCCTCTGATGGAGTACAGCAGCGCCTTCGAGAGATGGATATTTCCTACTCACTCGCTTTTCCATTAGAAGAAACAACATTACTAAGGCGAGTAATTTTTTCTTCAAACAACATGAAGTCTTGCTATATTCTGACATATGCAGACTACAAAGCAGTACCTCCATGGAGGAGGGACAGAACCTACTTAGGAAATAGGCTCTGAAGCACAGCTGTGCCAAACCGAGCATCACTCCTAGCCTGGATGTCCAGGAAGTAATGCTTGCTAAAAGTGTGAACTGTTTTCCAGGTAGCTGCTTGACATATCTCTAGAATAAGGATGTCCCTGGCAGCAGCCAGGGAAGCAGCTGTACCTCTGGTAGAGTGAGCCTCAGGCCTGAGGGAGGAACCATACCCAGTTTTCATAGCAAAATTGGATCAAGAGACAATCCACCTGGCAATGGATCTTTTATGGCAGGTTTCCTTACCAACCTCACCATAAGTGAGGAACAGTTGAGGAGTCAAACCTGTGACCCTTGGTACGCCTATGTAGTAACTAAGGGCTCTTTTCACATCTAAACTGTGCAGTCTCCTCTCGCCAGAGGAGGAATGGTGAGTGAAGTACACTGGAAGAGACATAGATTGATTAAGGTGGAAATCTGAAACCACTTTAGGCAAGAAATGAAAATTACGTACCTACCGTAATTCTTGATCTTCTTGGACGAGTCTCCACCACTCATTCACACTAGTGGGATCTGCGTCGGAGGCACTAGGACCCATCGGGAGCAAACTTTTTGCTGGAGGGTCAGCGCGAGATGGCGCCTGCAGGAGGGCTCACAGGGTAATGACTATCTCGGGCGACGACCCTCCAACCGCCTTCAGTACCTTTACTGCTGAGGTGCAGCGCAACTAACGAAAGAGTAAACTCTAATCCCTAAAAACGGATATAAGATAGTCCGGACGACCCGGGTAGAGAAGGGTCAGCAAAGAAGTCTTCACGGCCTAAAGATCTGAGGGAGTGAAGACCAACACAGGTGAGCTCGGGATGGAGGTAGTGCAGGAATGAGTGGTGGAGACTCGCCCAGAAGATCAAGAATTACGGTAGGTACCGCACTTTTCATATCTTCCTGACATAAGTCTCCACCACTCATTCACACTCAGTGGAGAGTACCAGGCTGATAATCCCAAAAGGCGCAGGGGAGCCAGAGCTCATACGCCTAGGACAGGAGTCCATTGAGGATAGTTCTGCCAAGGCGGAATGACACCTGGCATGAACATCCAGCGCATAATGCTTTTACGAAGGTATGCACTGAGCTCCAGGTGGCTGCATTGCAGATATCTGCAATTGGAACATTGCGATTTCCGAGGATGCCATGAATCGCCTAGTAGAGTGAGCGACACTCTACCTTCTAATTTAACCTGTGCCATGGAATAGCAATGTCGAAAACATGCCACTAACCATGATGAGATGCATCTGATAGCGACAGACTGACCCAGCCGGGTCTCGCTGAAGGAAACAAACAATTGCTGAGTCTTATGAAAATTCTGGTTCTATCTAAGTAGAACCAAGGCTCTCTTAACATCCAAGGAATGAAGAGACCGCTCTCCTTCATTTTGGAAGTTCGCAAGTAAGAGGGAAGCACCAGAGGTTGGTTTAGATGGAATTCTGACACAATCTTGGGAAGAAATTTAGGATGAGTACTGAAGAACTACTTTGTCCCTATGGAACACAGTATACGGAGGGTCCGTAACCAGGCATGTATCTCAGAGACCCTAGGGCTGAGGTAATGGCGACTAGGAAGGCTGTCTTCCAGGTAAGAAATTTTAGCTCACAGGTAGCTAGGGGTTGAAAGGCTTCCAGTGAGCATGTCTAGCACAAGGTTAATGTCCCAGGCTGCGACGGACGTCCTAACAGGGGTCCTGTATGCAGAATTTCCTTAAGAAATCTCTCTCACCATAGGTAACTGAGCCAGAGACAAGGAAGAAACCGCTCATGGTACGCTGAAATGGCACTAAGGTGAACTTTAACTGTGAGTACTGGAGACCTGAGTTTGATAGGTCCAAAAGGTACTTAGAACCTTGTCTGGAGGACAGGAAAAGGGATTCCAAGAGGACTTAGACACCAGAGAGAAAACGCTCCACTTAGAAGCGTAAGTTTTGGGTAGCTGGCTTCAAGCAGCCAGAAGGATGTCTGAGACTCTACGAGAGACGTTGAACCGATTCACTTCTACCTCTTCAGGAGCCAAGCATGAAGGTGAAGTGACCTCAGGTTGGGATGGACCAACGAACCCTGAGTCAAAAGATTGATTTGCAAGGGAAGTGGTCTCGGAGAGGCTGCCGACATACTGTTGAGTAGAGGAAACCATAGTTGCCGAGGCCAGGAGGAGCAATGAGAATCATCTTGGTCCCCTGAGACTCGAATTTGAGGAGTACTCTGAATTAGAGGAAGCGGTGGAAAGGCGTAAAGAAAGCGTTTTGTCCACCGCAGCCTGAACGCATCCTGACAGAAAATGCCAGGCCCTGGATTTCTGGAGTTGAAGACAGGCAGTTTGCGTTGAGTGGGATGCAAAAGGTCCAGGTCTGAGTCCCCACTCTTCGAACAGTGACCGAGCTACGGCTGGATCAGAGACCACTCGTGAGGGTCTGCTCCGCTCTGCTGAGGTGATCTGCTAAGTCGCTTTGTACACCCGGCAGATATACCGCTTGAATTAGAGACTTGTGCTCCAAGCACCACTCCCACACTCTCATTGCTTCCCTGCAAAGGGGATAAGAATGAGCACCGCCTTGCTTGTTGATGTAATACATCACAGCTTTGTTGTCCGTTTGAAGGAGAATGTTCTTGTGACAAAGAACATCCTTCAATGCTCGGATCGCATAGAGGACTGCTCTCATCTCCAGGACATTTATGTGGAGCTGAGTTTCGAGCTGAGTCCATACACCTTGAGTGTGGAGAGAGCGACAGTGAGCTCCCCATCCCATTAGCGATGCATCTGTGGTGATGGAGATCTGATGATCCAGAGGAGCAAAGGGGAATCCTTCCAGGAGATTGCTCTCTTGAGACCACCAGGTGAGAGACCTTCGTAGGGGCTCCGTCACCTTGATGGGATAAGACTGGGGGTGAGAGGTCGGTGACCACTGAGTGGAGAGTATCCATTGGGTGGTCCTCATGTGTAACCGAGCTTAGGTACAGTGAACACTGAGAACCATGAGACCCAACATATACGCTGCATCGAGAGAGCTGTGACCGATCGGTTCTCCCCGATGTAACGGGCCATCTGAAGGATGTCGAGTCTTCTGTCCTCTGGAAGGAAAGCCTCATGAAGAGGTGTCCAGAAGAGTCCCTATGAAAAGGAGCCTCTGGGAGGGCTGCAGTTGTGACTTCTTCAGATTCAGCAGAACTCCCATGGACGAAGAAGGCGAGAGGCCGCTTGAACGGCTTCCAGAGTCCCTTGGCTGGAAGGGCTTGCTAGGAGCCAATCGTCCAGGTAGGAAACACTGAGTCCGAGCTTCCTGAGATGCGCCAAGTAGAACTGCACAACACTTTGTAAAAACTTCAGGTCACGAGGATAGCCCAAAAGGCAGGACTCTGAACTGATAATGCTGACCCAGAGCTACAAACCTCAGGAATCTGCGATGGGTCGGGTGGATGGGGATATGCTGGTAAGCGTCCTGCATATCCAGGGAGGCCAGCCAGTCGTGCTGATGCAGCAAAGGTAACAGGGTACCTAGTGAAATCATTTTGAATTTCTCCTTGGGGAGGAATTTGTTTAACTTTCTGAGGTCTAGAATGGGGCGCATCCCCCCAGATTTCTTTGGAACCAGAAAGTAATGGGAGTAGAACCCTGTGTTTCGCTGATGCGGGGGCACCAGTTCTATTGCCCTGTTGTTTAGAAGGCCCTGGATCTCGGCGGTGATGAGGTCTGACTGAGAGGTCGACAACCTGGGTTGTCGTTTGAGAGGACAATTCGGGGGTTTCAAGAAATTGAGAGAATAACCCTCGAATTATCCGAAGGACCCATTTGTCCGAGGTTATGGACTTCCACTGGTTGTAGAAGTACATCAGACGACCTCCACGGAGGAGAAAGTTCCACCTCGGGCAGTGTGGATGGAACTAGGCCGGCAATTCATAAGGTAGCGCTGGGGCTTTAGGCCCTAAACTCTATAAGTCTTCTTTTGAGGTTGGGCAGGTTGGCTTTTATGAAAGCTTCCTCTGCCTCGAAAGGACTGGCGACTATGAAAACTGATGTTTACCTACATGCCCCGAGAGGGGTAGGCGGAGGTCTAGCCAACTAATGGCCGACTAGTCTTCTGAGTGGCCTCTAGGGCTTGCTCTACCTGAGGACCGAAAGATACGAGCCATCAAAGAGCAACGCCATTACCTGCTGCTGAGCATCATTCGTAAAGTCGAAGTACGAGCCAGGAATGGCGCCGAGTACAAATACCATGTTGCTGAACTAGAAGCAGTGTCGAAGCGCCCATGGTGGCTTTGACCTGTTGGTTACTGGACTCAATACCTCTGATAACGGTTAGAAGAAGCTCTGACTTGAGTCGAATCTGGAAGAGCTTCAACCATTCGTTCATAGAGTGCCACAGGATATACTCACACTGAGAAAATAGCCTTGATAGCTGGCAATACGCATACTTAGTGGAGGCAGCAAAGACTCTCTACCTAATGTATCAATTTTACGAGACTCTTTGTTAATAAGGTCGAGCTGTAGTAGCTTGAGGAAGAAACGACCTTCATTCTCTGCCAGGACTACAATAGGATCCCAAAGGCTTGGGATGCCAAAATGGACGCATCCTTGGAGCTGAATATTTCTTATCAATGGATTTAGCCACCGAGGAATAAGAGCAGGATTATTCCATACCATTTGAGACAGCGTCTCGAAGGAAGGTTGAATCGGAGGAGTCAAATCCGTAGGGATCTCCAGCATGAAGATACTGGAGTCTTAATATTTTCCCAGGATCGATGTCTGTAGTCTGGAGGAAAGTGGATCTCAGGTTCTTCAACAGAGACTTAAAGGATAGGTCCTCGACCACAGGCTCTGTAGCAGTGAAAGATCCCTCTTCTCCACTTCATCACCCAACCGAGGTCTAGGTTGGGCTCAACATCATCTCCTGATAGTCCAGGAAGGACTGTTTGGACAGGAAAGGAGTGAAAATAGGAGAGGAGGAAAGACAGATAGAAAGGGAGAGTTCCAGGGCCCCCAGCGCCGAGGGAGGCTAGGGAGTCGAAACGGGCGCTCAAGAAACACGCGGCACCGCAGCGGCACCGCAGGCGCTGGCCGCGGGCGCCGCTGAAGACACGGCACCGCAGGCGGCGCTGGCCAGACCCGCCGGCACCGCTGACGGCACCGCGAAGACCCAGCAGCGCCACGGATGGCGCTGCGCGTTTTCGGCCGCGCGAGACACCCCTGAAACCTGGAAAGCAAGAGAAGGGAAAAAACAGGAGATAAGGGCATCGGTGTGGCCCTCGGCGCCCGCAGCCATGTGAGGGGAACACCTAAGCACGGAGTCGCTGGCACCGCGGGAGGCGCTCGCACGACTAGGAAGGTCCAACCGCCCTACCTGATTGCCCGCCAAGCCCAGGGCCTCGGGGCAACCGAGCCAGGCAGAAGAACCAACCTCCGAGCCCATCGCTCCATAAGAGCGGCCCACTGATGAAACTGCTCATCTGGAGCCCTACCTATAGGCGGGGTGGGGCTCCGATGTCGAAGACGGCGGAAACCGGAAGTTGGCGACTCCGAAGGAGGAGACCGGCAACTAGCGACGATAACCGACCATCGACGCGCAGACATATCAGAGGGCGACCTCGAGTGATGCCTTCTCTTTTTTGACCTGTGGGCCGAAGAAGAGCTCGAGGCTGAACGGTGCCGAGAATGCGACCGTTTATTTTTATGCCGGCGGGGGGACCGCCCATCCCCCCGGGCATCGGACTGACCGTTGTCGGAACCCCGCTGAGGAGAAGGGGCTGACCGGACCCAGCCCGACTGACTGAACAGCTTTCATACGAAGTCTCCCTACCGTCACCTGACCTGCTCATGGTCGACTCCGTCCAGTAGGCCGAGACTTCTTTACTATAAGTTAAATTTTAAAATATAACAGAAATATAATGAAATAGAATAAAATTAAGCTGATACTACTATCGAGATAATATTACAAAAATAAACCGAAAACTATGCTAGTTTGAAGTTTGACCTCGACAGGCGAGCGATTGTCACTGAAGCGCACTCGACGGTAGGGAAAAAAAGGAACTGAGGCGTTGGAGGGTCGTCGCCAAGATAAGTCATTCACCCATGAGCTACCGGGCGCCATGCTCCGTGACGCCATCTCTCGCGCCGACCCTCCAGCAAAAAGGTTGCTCCCGATGGGTCCTAGTGCCTCCGGCGCAGAACCCACTAGTGTGAATGAGTGGTGGAGACTTATGTCCAGGAAGATCTTCCTGTTAGTCCTGAGGACCACCTTATCTCTATGAAAGGAGATAAAATCAGGCTCTACTGACAAAGCTTGTAATTCACTTATGCGTCTGGCAGAAATGATGGCTACCAGAAACACAGTCTTCCAAGTCAAGTACTTAAGCTCTGCTGAAGATAAAGGCTCAAAAGGGGGTTGCATAAGCTGAGCAACGCAAACATTGAGGTCCCAAGCAAGGGCAGGGTCCCTGAATGGAGGGTTGGTGTGAAGCAATCCCTTGAAAAACTTGGAGAAAACAGGGTGAGCTAAGAGAGAACAGGGCTTACCTGCTGAAATAAAAGCAGACACAGCTGCCAAATGCACTTTCAGTGTAGCTGGTCTCAGCCCCAAGCTATTTAAATGAACCATATAATCAAGGACTGTGGGCAGATCAGCAGATTCTGGGGAAATATGCTTCCCAGAGCACCATATGGAAAATCTTTTCCATTTTGAATTATAAGTAGCCCTGGTGGAAGGTTTTCTAGAAGCCTTCAGGATATCCATTACACCTTGGGAGAGGTGTAAATCAGCAAAGTCTAACTCTTCAAGAGCCAGGCCTTGAGATTGAGAGATTTGAGGTTCGGGTACCAAACCCTCCCCTGAGCACAGGTTAACACGTTGTAATTCCTGGGAAGACACAGGGGAAGATGGACTGCTAAGGACAGTAGGAGTGGATACCAGGGCTGTCTGGCCCAGTCTGGAGCAATCAGGATCATCTTGCAGGGTTGAGATCTGATTTTGATTAGCACTTTGAACAGGAGAGGGAAGGGGGGAAAAGACAGAGAAACTTCCCTTCTCAATTGAGAACTAAGGCATCCAGGGGGACTGAGCCTAACACTGGGCGTCTGCAGCAAAAAGGGGAAGTTGGTGATTGTCTGGGGCTGCAAAAAGATCTATCTGCGGGGTGCCCATCTGGAAAATATCACCTCCAAGACCAGGGGATCCAGTGACCATTCGTGATGGCCCTGGGAAATCCTGCTGAGAGCATCTGCCAGGACATTGTCCTTTCCTGGGAGTGAACTGCCATGAGGGAGGTGCTCAGGGAGTAGCCAGAGACCACACCTTCATTGCTTCGGTGCACAAGGTCGTAGACCAAGTGCCTCCTTGCTTGTTGATGTACCACATTGTGGTGGTGTTGTCTGTTCTGACCTGTACAACTTTGTTCTGAACAGATCTGGAAAAAGCTTGAAGTGCTAGAAATACTGCTCTGAGTTCCAACAGATTGATATGGAGCAGAGATTTCTGAGGGGACCACAACCCCTGGGTGGTGAGGTCGCCCATGTGAGCCCCCCACCCCAAGAGGTAGGCATCTGTAGTAAGGATTAAAGAGTGAGACTGAGTGACAAAGGGAACCCCTTGTCTCAAATTGTTCTGATCCTGCCACCACTGTAGGGCCTGGATCAGGGTTCGAGTTACTGGGATCAGTTTGGTCAGAGGGTCCTTCCTTTGAGACCAAAAGGCTCTCAAGTGGAACTGAATGTCCCTCATCTGAAATCTTGCTCCCTGCACTACTGCTGTAGAAGCAGCCATGTGCCCAGGAGCTGTAGAAAATGCCTTGCTGGTTGAGACACCTGCAGGGTGAATGAGGAGGCCAGAGAGATCAGGGTCCTTCCCTGTCCAGGGAAGGAAGGTTCTGGCCTTTCTGTGTCTAGCTTCTGCGCCAATGAAGGTGAGGAGCTGGACAGGCTCTAGAACGGACTTTGAAAGATTTAGAAGGAAACCCAAAGAAGTGAGCAGTTGCTGAGTTATCTGTAAGTGTAACTTGACTTGGTCTGGGGACTGGCCTACTATGAGCCAGTTGTCCAGGTAAGGGAAGATGGCAATTTTCTGCCTTCTTAGAGAAGCAACCACTACTGCCAGGCATTTGGTGAATACTCTTGGAGCAGAGGTGAGGCCAAAGGGTATTACTCTGAACTGGTAATGGCCTGAGGGCAGCTTGAACCCGAGGTACTTTCGATGGGAGCTTCTGATGAGAATATGGAAGTAGGCATCCTTGAGGTCCAGGGACACTAGACAGTCTCCTGGCCTTAGAGAGGGTAGAATAATTCCCAGAGTCACCATTTTGAATTTTGGTTTTAAAAGGTGCTTGTTTAAGTATCTGAGATCCAGGATGGGCCGCCATTCTCCTGTCTTTTTTGGGGGTAAGGAAGTACCTGGAATACAATCCTTTGCCCTGGTGTAGGGGTGGAACCCTTTCCAGAGCTCTAAGAGCTAGGAGGGAAGAGACCTCTGCCTCTAAGGCAAGTGCCTCTGATGGATTTGCAGGTGGAAAGGACCTGGTTCTCATCTTTGGAAACTTCTAAGCTGAGAACCAGTCCCTGGCTTACTACTTCCAGGACCCATTTGTCTGATGTCAGAGACTCCCAGTCCTGACAAAGTAAGCCAGCCTTCCCCACAGATAGCTGAGAATCGGCCTGGCAACTCCATCAGGGTGCCTGCTTGGCAGGGGCTTTGGGCTGAGGGGTGGAAGCAGGCCTGCTTGTACCCGTCTGCCTCTCCTCTAAAGAACCCCTCTGGGCATAAGCAGAAGAGGAGGCCTGGGCTTGGTAAAAGGCCTATGAAAGGCCTGCCCCTGCCCCTGGGAAGCTGCCTTTGAGGAGTGGCCTGCCTTCCTTGGCCTGTGCACTCCTATAGGTGGTCCTATACTATCCATTTTTTCATGTAATTCTCTGTCTGCTCCCCAACAGAGAATTACCCACAACAGGAAAATCTATGGCCTTAGTCTGGGTATCCTGGACAGGCTAGTACATCTGAGCCAAGCCTTTCTTCAAGGTGCCACAGATGTAGCCATGACTCTTGATGACACATCATTTGAGTCCACTGCAGCATGGAATTGCACCTTGGATGCCTCAATACCATCAGCAGCCACCTGCTCCAGCTCCTTGGCAAACTGGCCAGTGACCTGTTTTGCTAAAGCCATGACAGTGTCCCATCTGGATTTCTAATATCTAGCCACATAAGCCATATAATTCGCCTGTCTGAGTCCCAAGGATGCTGCCATGTACGGCTTCCTTGCCATGGCATCAATCCTCCTGGAGTCCTTGTCAGGGGGGTGTGAAGCCAAGGGAATATTTGCCTTGTCACAGGCTGCAGCCTGCACTACCCCAACATGGCTGCATTGTTGTGTAAGGAACTCTGTATCAGAGCCTGACAATGTGTACCTCTTGTCCATTCTCTTATCCACAGGAGGTATAGTGTGAGGAGTTTTTAGAATTTTAAATGTCTGTTTCCCAAAAGATTTATGCAAGGGAATAGACAGCCTCCTAGACTCTGGGATATCCATCATTTCTACATAGTCAGGCTCCTCTTGATCATCCACAGCTTCCTCCATAGGGAGCTGGAGGGTTTCAGCCACTTTTTTATAAAACATAAAATGAGAAGGGGACTCAGAAAGGCTAGGAGGAGACACTCCTGAAGGTCTGTCTGGGGAGATGTCCGGGTCAATGGGCACATCCAGACTTTCAAATCCACATTCACTCTCCTCATACTCCTCTTCCCCCTCTTCCAGTTCATAATATTCTCTAAATCATACTCTTGAACCGGTGGAACTGGCCGAACCGAGTGCCTACCTGACGGTGCCGGTTCGGTCGGAATTGAGGAAAGCGACTGGACAATTTTGATCGCTTTGGCTATTTCTTCAGCGGTTGGAGAGGAAAGTTTTGGCTCCACACCAGTTGATTTTCCAGTCCTTTTTGCTGGAACCGACTCCTCAGAGTCGGATCTCCTTTTGCCCAAATAAGTCTCGCCCTGGTCAGAGGGCACTCCTTCTGGTTCGGTCTGAACCGAACCGGGCTGGCCATCCGGTTCAGCGGACATTTTTGGCCTCCCTTTCCCTGAGCCTACCAACTCTCTTTTCCAGGGTAGCTGCAGGAAAATTTTTACAAATCTGGCAGTCTGCATTGAGGTGGTCAAACCCCAGACAGTAAACACAGGTGGTGTGGGATCAGCCTTGGCAAAGACTTCCCCACACACACTACAGTGTTGAAACCCAGTGGGCCCGGTTTTTCTTTTGGGTTTCTCAGACATAGTGCCAGTCCTATCCAAACTTACCTGTTTATGGCAATCCGCCAGGCAAGACCATCTTATCGGTTCCCAACTGTGTCACGAGTCGTGGAAAAAAAACGTAATAAAATCTGTTTTTTTAGAACCGATAAGAACCGGTAATCACACTCTAAAAGCACAATTTAAGATTTGTTAAACAACTTGATCGGTTCAAACCGAACCGATGAACCGTTTACAAGTTCCACACAGAATAGATAAAATATAACCTATCTAGTACTCACAAATACCACAGACAGAGACTGAACCGACAGGTTACGGTTTAATTTCAGTCGAAAACCGAGAAAACGGCACTTTAACCACAAAATGAACCGAGCAGAAGGAGAAATCTCCGGAGCGACTGTTCAGTGAGGCGGATTAAAGAATCTGACGGTTTGAGTTTGAAGAACAACAGACAGAGTCTCAACCGAGCTCGAGTCCAGCATTCCATGCCTGGCATGGAAAGTTAACTCTTCATCTCCGGGCAGTTCAAGGTTGGGACTCACTGCATATGTCAGAATATAGCAAGACTTCATGTTGTTTAAAGGGGACTAAATCACTTGCAGAGACAGTGAGCTTTGAAAATAAAATAAGTACCATGTGCCTTCTCGAAAGTTTTCTATTCCAAATATGAACTAGTATTAATAAAAGCATGGACTTGATAAATGTTGGACAGGACTTTCTAAAATTTAAATGGTTTGAACCTTTAAAATTTTTTTTGAATCAGTAACACGGCTGTTTAGTTTACGTGCTTTATTAGCATTGTACAGTTCTATGTTCAGTATATGAAGGAGTGAGAGATGCCGTTATGCCTTCATCTCTTTTTAATATAATCAGTAGAATGGCTGTGCTGGTAAGCCTGGGTAATTTGTTTATATGCAATCAGGTGCTCGTTGTGCGCATTTCAAGGGCGCAAGCTGGTTTTAGTGCGGGGGAATTGTTCTCTAATTAAGCACCAGGTTTATATTAGGAGTACTTTCCGCCTAGTTGTAAATCCGTAGGCATCATCCCAGCCGACGGTAGAGAGCACCAATACTCTCCTCGATACACAGGGGGGCGCTCCAGAATGGAGACTTCTCTTTATTTGAAAAAATGTTAAAATTACTATTAGACCTTTGGTCGGTTAAATATGATGTCTTAAATTACTAAAAAATTAATTGGGGCATTGGTTGCATGTATAGCTCCTGAAATTTTTATGGATGTTGAATTTGCTAAGGATGATGCATCTCCCTACTGATGTATCAGCCAAACAGATAGTCTTCATCCTATGTAATGTATTACTGCTATGGATACTTAAATACCTGATCAGGCAATGAGTATTATGTGTGCTTGTATATCAAAATACTATAAGTAAAGAGTTTAAAAAAAAAAAAAGAAAAGAAGACAGAGAGCGGTACTGGTAAGGTGGCTGTGAGGTATGATACATGCCATGTACTGTACGCGAAGTCCGTCCTGAAGCCTGGAGATCATCTAGAAGTGTTTGGGTACCTGGACCAAACAGCTTAGATCCACTAAAAGGTGCATTTACCACCTTATGTTGTAGATCAGGTGTGAAACCTGATACACAGAGACAAGCGTGGCGTCTGAGGGTAACCCCGTGGCTGTTGTAAAGGCCGAAGTATCCACCACATCATAACCTGATTGGAGCAGATGTCGAGATATGGAATTGCCAGTGAGAAACTGTAGCCAATAATTGGTCCTTCTCCTGGGATGGAGGGAGTTTATTGACTATTTCTATAGCAGAGGACCAGAGGGTGCGTTGGCATTTAACCATGTGTCCCGTACAATTTAGAATTCTAAGATTCATAGTACCAGCTTGGAACACCTTCCTCCTGAGGAAGTCAAGTCAGTGGGACTCCTTATCTGGGGGTAATGAGCTCATGTGCTTTGGTCGTTTAGTATGATCATGAGCCTCTGTAATCACTATCAAGTCAGACTCAGGGCTAGTGGAAAGAAAGGGATGATCAATAGAAGCCTGGTAATGGCTGGGACCACTGAAGGGTGGTTGCAAGCTGCCAAAAATGGAATATACGTACCTACCGTAATTCTTGATCTTCTTGGATGAAGTCTCCACCACTCATTCACACTGATGGGAACTACGCCGGAGGCGCTAGGACCTAACGGGAGCAAACTTTTTGCAAGAGGGCCGGCGCCAGAGATGAGCTGCGAGCCTCGGCTTGTACAGCAATGACTATCTCAGTGTCGACCCTCCAACCGCCTCAGTACCTTTTTATCCCCGAGGAGGTGCAGTGTAACTAATCTAGAAGGATAGCTTAACAAAACTGGACATAAGATAGTCCAGACGACCGTATAAGAAGGGTCAATAAAGAAGTCTGCAAGGCCTGAAGATTGAGGGAGTGAAGACCAACAACAGAGGTGAGCTCAGGGGAGTGGTAGGGCAGTGAATGAGTGGTGGAGACTTCGTCTAAGAAGATTGAGAATTACGGTAGATATATAATTTCCACATCTTCCTGGACATAAAGTCTCCGCCACTCATTCACACTGGTGGGAGAGTACCAAGCAAATAATCCTCTGAGAAGGCAGCAGGAGAACCAAGAGCTCACAATTCAGGACAGAAGTCCGTTAAGGATAGTCTTGCAAAACAACAGATGTCACCTGGCATGGACGTCCAAGGCATAGTGCTTGACGAAAGTATGCACTGAGCTCCAGGTAGCCGCATTCCAAATGTCTGCAATGGGCACGTTGCAGATTTCCATCAGGGATGCCGCGACTGCTCTAGTAGAGTGAGCGTACACTCTGCTCTCCAGATTAACCTGCGCCATGAAATAACAGTGGCGAAGGCATGCCACCAGCCACGCTGAAATACATCTGATAGCGACAGGTTGACCTAGCCAGGTCTTGCTGAAGGAAACAAACAGTTGTTGAGCTTTGCAAATCTCCTTTGTTCTATCGAAATAGAAACGCAGAGCTCTTTTGACATCTAAAGAATGAAGGGTACACTCTCCTTCATTCTGGAAGTTTGCAAAGTAAGTAGGTAGGACTAAAGATTGGTTTAGATGGAACTCTGAGACAACCTTAGGGAGAAACTTAGGATGAGTCCTAAGAACGACTTTGTCCTTATGAAATACAGTGTACAGAGGGTCTGTAACCAAAGCATGCATTTCCGAAACCCTGCGTGCCGAGATGATGGCCACCAGGAAGGCCGTTTTCCAAGTGAGAAATTTCAGTTCACAAGTAGCTAGAGGCTCAAAAGGCTTTCAAGTGAGCATGTCTAGCACAAGATTAATGTCCCAGGTTGCGACTGGACATCTGACAGGGGGTCTGGTATGCAGAATACCCTTAAGAAAACTCTTAACTACAGGTAATTGAGCCAGAGACAAGGAAGTACTGGCTCATGATAAGCTGAAATGGCACAAGGTGAACTTTGACTGTAGAGTATTCTAGACCTGAATTTGAGAGGTCTAGGAGGTACTCTAGAACTTTATCTGGTGGGCAGGAAGAAAAATTACTCACCTTAGTAATGTTGTTTCTTCTAATGGAGTCTTGCTGTATTCTGACATATGCAGTTAGGTCCTGCCTTCAACAGCCCCGAGAACAAAGTTAATCTTCCATGGCCCGCATGGAATGTGTACCACGAGCTTGTTTGAAGCCCCTGTTTGCTGTTGTTTAAACTCTAACCATCAGATCTTACTGAGCAATACTCACTAGTAGTTGTGTGTGGAAAATGTAAAACTCAAACTAGCCAACTAGCAACTACATTTTTATAAGAGGGTTTTATGGTTTCAAAGCAAAGACTCAAGTCAGGAAACCCAAAAAACAAAACACATCCCAAAACACAACACTCACCCAAAATAAAGGAGGGTGAAAAAGGGACACCCCTAGGTTGTCAACACTGCTCCTGCCCACCCACATCCCAAAAACTAGGTTCTGAGAGGGGAGGCGGGGGTGGGGAGGTCAGAATACAGCAAGACTCCATTAGAAGAAACAACATTACTAAGGTGAGTAATTTTTCTTCAAACAACATGAGAATCTTGCTGTATTCTGATTATATCTGGTTTCTACCAAGCAGTACCTTCTTGGAGGAGGGACAGAACCTACTTTGAAACAGGCTCTGCAGTACTGCTTGTAGCAAACTGAGCCTCCTAGCCTGAATATCCAGAGAATGCTTGTGAATGTATGGACTGTTTTCCAGGTGGCTGCTTGATAGATTTCCAAGATAGGAATATCCCTGGCAGCAGCCAGGGAAGCAGCTGTTCCTCAGGCCTGAAGGTGGAGTTCTGTCCAGCTTCTCCTAGCAGAACTATATACAAGAAACAATCCACCTCTTAAAGACCTCTTAGTGGCAGGTTTGCCTTACCAACTTCTCCATATGTGAGGAACAATTGAAGGGACTCAAACCTGTGACCTTTGGTGCGCTCTATGTAGTAGCTAAGGGCCCTTTTGACATCCAAGCTGTGCAGCCTCCTCTCTCCAGAGGAGAAATGGTCAGTGAAGAAAACAGGGAGAGACACAGATTGGTTGAGGTGGAAATCTGAAACCACTTTAGGCAAAAACTTCCTGTTAGTCCTTAGGACCACCTTATCTCCATGGAAGGAGATAAAATAAGGTTCCACTGACAGGGCCTGCAACTTAATGATACGCCTGGCAGAGGTAATGGCCACCAAAAATACAGCTTTCCAAGTCAAGTACTTAAGCTCTGCAGAGGAAAAAGGCTCAAAGGGGGGTTGCATAAGCTAAGCAATGCAAACATTAAGGTCCCAAGCAGGAGCAGGGTCCCTAAATAGGGGATTGGTGTGCAGCAATCCCCTGAAGAATTTACAAAACACAGGATGGGCTGACAGAGGAGAAGGCTTGCCTACTGACAGGAAAGCAGAAACAGCTGCCAAATGCACTTTAAGTGTAGCTGGCCTAAGGTCTAGGCCATTGAGATGGACCATACAGTCCAGAACCGTAGGCAACCCAGCAGATCTGGAGTAATATTCTTCTTAGAACACCAAATGGTGAACCTTTTCCATTTGGAATTGTAAGTCCTTCTGGTGGAAGGCTTTCGAGAAGCCCTAAGGATATCCAGAACCCCTTGGGAAAACATGCAGGTCAGCAAACTCTAATTCTTCAAGAGCCATGCCTTGAGATTGAGAGATCGAAGGTTCGGGTACCAAATCCTCCCTGAGAGGATGTCAGCAGGTTGTAATTCGGGAAAGAGATAGGGAAGGTGGACTGCTAAGGACAGCAACAAGTGGTACCAGGGCTGTCTGGCCCAGTCTGGAGCAATCAGAATCACTTTGCATGGTTGTGACCTTATCTTGACTAACATTTTGAACAGGAGAGGAAGGGGGAAAGCATATAGAAATTGCCCTTCCCAATTCAGGATCAGAGCATCCAAGGACTGAACCAAGACTGGGGTCTGCAACAAAAAGAGGACATTGGTGATTGTCTGGGCTGCAAAAGATCCATCTGTGGAGGCCCCATCTCGAGAAAATCACTTTCAAAACTAGGGATCCAGGGTCCATTCGTGATGGCACTGGGAAATTCTGCTCAGAACATCTGCTAGGACATTGTCCTTCCCAGGGAGGTGAACTATCATCAGAGAGATCTGCAGGGAATAGACCAGGGACCACAACTTCATTACTTCTGTGCACAAGGCCGTAGACCGAGTGCCTCCTTGGTTGTTGATGTACCACATGGTGGTGGTGTTGTCTGTTCTGACCTGGACCACCTTGTTCTGCACAGATGTGGAAAAGGCTTGCAGTGCCAGAAACAATGCTCCGAGTTCCAAGAGACTGATGTGAAGCAGAGATTCCTGAGGTGACCACAGTCCTTGGGTGGTAAGACCCCTCAGATGGGCTCCCCAGCCTAGCAGGGAAGCATCTGTGGTGAGTATCACTGAATGAGACTGAGTGACAAAAGGAACTACTTGTCTCAAACTGTCCTGATCCTGACACCACTGCAAGGCCTGGATCAGGGTTTGAATCACTGGGACTAGTTTGGTAAGGGAATCCTTTCATTGGGACCAGAAGGCTTTAGATGGAACTGAATGTCCCTCATCTGGAATCTTGCTCCCTGGACCACTGCTGTGGAAGCTGCCATGTGGCCCAGAAGCTGAAGGAAATGCCTTGCTGGTCGAGAGACCTGTAGGGTGAAAGAAGAGGCCAGTTCCATGAGGGTCCTTGCCCTGTCCAGGGGGAAGGAAGGCTCTTGCCCTTATTGTATCCAGCTCCGCCCCTATGAAGGTGAGGAGCTGTACTGGCTCGAGAAATGGAAATTACGTACTTACCGTAGCTATTGATCTTCTTGGACAGTCTCCATCACTCATTCACACTAGTGGGATAGCGCCGGAGGCGCTAGGACCAAGCGGGAGCCAAAAATTTTCTTAAGGGCCGGCGCCGAGGTAGGACCACGCACACGTGCACTGCGAGACTGACTCGCGCCTGTGTAGGCTATCTCGGCGTCGATCCTCAAACCGCCTCAGTACCTTTTCAACCAAGGAGGTGCAGCGTAACTAATGAGAATAACTCATTCTGAGTTTCTGGGCCTGAGAGGGCCCAGATGGCCTTTGTAAGAAAGGTCAAAGAACAATGTCTTCACAGTCCAAACCATAAGCCATGAAGACCAGGAAAGAAAACAGAGTGAACCCAGGGATGGTGGGGTAGAATGAGTGATGGAGACTGTCCAAGAAGATCACTACTACGTAAGCACGCAATTTCCATATCTCTCCTGGACTAAGTCTCCATCACTCATTCACACTAGTGGGAGAGTACCAAGCTAAATCAATAACCCTGAGTAGGGTGGTAGGAGATAGGTTCACGAGAAAGGACAGCCAAGGACTCGTCCTGTTAATAAAAAGAGCTGTCTTGTAAGAGCATCTAATACATAGTGCCTACAAGATAAACGCTCGAGTTGTAACTCGTCATCTTGCCGACGACTACAATGGGCAAAAAATGAAAGTCTGCCAGGCAGCCGCAACTACTCTAGGAGAGCGGCAAGAACCTGGCCTCACGATTTGATCTAGGACCAAAATTAATAGCGTCAAAGACATGCACTAATTTAATGTAAAGGACCTCAGGAACTGCAAGAGCCGGAGGTAAAGTGTACAGGTTCAGGGTAGACCAAAAAGCGGAGACGGAACCCCCACTACCAAGTATGGCTGACCTGCAAACAACAGGTCCAGTAGCACTTGAACCCCTTACTCTGGTGAGCAAAAGAAGGTCCAGGTGGGGTTAGCCTATTAAGGAAAAAGGGTTGTATTAAGTCACTGAAAACTTCCTGATGGAAGACGAAGCACAACTTAGAAGCCTCTTGTAGTGGTCTAGTAGAATCAAATCTTAGTCACTGGATAATCCAAAAGGGGTCATCCTGCCCCTATGTGTATGACTGTATGTGAATATTTTGAGCTACCTCAGAAAGACCTACTTGACCAATGGTCAAGAAAGGAGCATGTCATCTGTTAAGTTGAAGCAAACATGGAAGTAGGAATCTAAGTTCACTTGCTGAAGAGTCACTTCTGTTGCTGCAAGGCTCTGATCAAGAGAAGAAAGCCTGATTAAAAACAAAAGGGACTAACAGACTGGTTAGACGCTTAGGTTTTGGAAATATCTCTGAATAAGAGAAATTTCTAGAGAAAAGACGGAGCTATACCACTGCTGGATCGGACTGCCCCTCAGGGGTAGAAGAAAACAGGTACTCTTTACTGAGGTTTAGAGGCGACCGCCTCAGGGTTGAGGTGGAACTGATCAGATCCAAGTGTGGTATCAGAAATTCAACTAGGCCCTGTGCTGATGAATTCTGACCCCCTTTTTTTTAATTATCACTAGTCCGAGCCCACAAGGTTGTTGGCTGCTATTTGGCAAGGATTGCCTGATACAGAAATGACAAAGATGTCATCCCTCTGAGGAGCAGGAGGAGCCTGAGGATCCATAACTGAACCCCTGACTGGACTAATAATAGCTAGACAGATGTTAACTACTCAGACGAAGCAGCCACCAGAGGGGCAGCATCAAAAGAGGGCTGTATACCCCTATCAAAGGAGCGGAACAGTCTGTGCGGCTCCTGACCATTGAATTAAAATGTTCCAAAGAGTGTAATTGTCTTGACCACTGAAAAAGTCTAGACGCAGAGGTATATAGTCCACAGATCCAGTCTGAACACTATGGTGGACCCCATAAATGAGGAACTACTAAAAAAGCTTGCATCACAGACTCTGATGATAGAGAGGGCGTGTTCTTTCAGTATATAAAATGAGTCATCTGCTGTATCACTGACCAGAAGGACAGGGAGAGACTCATCTAGATGCCTTTCTACCACAGAAGGACCCCAAAAGAGGTCTAGGTTAGAGCCACTAGAGACTCTGCCACCAGGAAGGGTGTCGAGGAGCTTGGCACCACATAGGGAGCTGAGAAAGTGCTGAGCAGAATGAGAGATTCCACTGACAGAACAGAACAGAAGAGTCCCATCAGCGGAAAACCGCTGGATGAGGAGATCCGATGCAGACCGCCACCCACTAAAATGTGGAAAATAACCGCAGAATAGGACTTCATTCCATGGAAACATCCCAACACAAGTCCTAGGAAGAGAGGTCTGCAAACAGAGATCTTTCCCAGTTCTGTCAGACAGCACCAACTGGCACCACTGTGGCACCAGCGTCACTCGTGGCATAGGAGGGCACCAAGCAGTACCCATGCCAACCTGAGAGACACCAGAGGGCACCCACGGTGGAACCCGCAAGTATCCTCAGTACCAACAGCAGCAATGGCACGCAAGGGCACCCCCGACCCCCATGGCACCCATGAAACCCATGGCCCCATGCCACCCGCGGGTGCCCAGCACTGTCCACAGTGCCACCCGCGGGTGCACAGCGCTGCCCGTGGCACCTGCAGGTACATGGCGTCACCCGCGGGTGCACGGTGCCGCCCGCGGCACCCATAGGTGCCCAGCGCCACCCATGGTGCCGCCCGCGGGTATCAGTGCGGCACCGCGGAGATACCCACAGCACCACTAGCGGTGCCAGCAATGAAGCACCCACAGCGCCGAGGACGGCGCCAAGCGCAGTGTGAGCCACGGCACAGAGCATGGCTCTGAGCACGGCGCCGAGCGCAGCAAGCCGAGCCACGGCGCCAACTGTGGCACTGAGTACGGTGCCGACCACGGCGCTGAGTCCTGGCGCCGACCCAAACACCAGCAGCGCTGCCTATGGCACCAACGCCAAACCAGTGGCATGGCACCGAACCTGCGGTGCCACCAAGGTGTCGGGCACAGCGCCAGGAAAAACACAGAGGAAAGCCAATGGAAAAGATGGAGAAAGGAGGTGCCTGTGCGGGCCCCAGCATGGAAAAGGAAGAGGGGTAGGCACGAGGGCTGACACGATGGCTAAGGCACCAACAGGGCACCGCGCTCATTCTGATCCACTGACCCAGCCCGTGAGGCAATCAAACCAGGAACACAACCAGGAAAAAGGAGTCAAACCCCACCCACAGGAGCGGCTCAGAGGTGAAACTGCTCACCGGAACTCCAACGAGGACAGAGATGGAGTCCGGAGTCGAGTATGCAGCTGTTAGGAGCGGGGCCAAGGGGAAACCCACGAAAGTCGGTTCAGGCCTATCGCCCCTACCAATGAACAATCCTCGTGCAGACATACCAACGGGCAACCTCTAGCAGCACCGATTCTTCATCCCCAAACGAAGAAGAAGAGCTCGAGGCTAAGTGGAGCCGGATCCCCGGCGCCGCCAGATTCGTGCTTCGGTGGACTGTCCTCCCCGCCGAGCACAGGACTGTCCGTAGTCAGACCCCCCGCCCCGTTACTTAAGGGTGGCGGACCTGGCACAGCCCCTCTGCCATAACAACTTCCAAACAAAGTCTTCCTACCGTCACTGCTACCGTCTAAGGACAACTCCGTGGATGGCAGGAAAGAATTTCTTCATAATCTTCTTGTTCGTAAAATAAAAAATTACCACTAAATAGTTAAATTAAAACGTTTAAATTTAACACTAAAAGCTGCTGTCCTATAGACTTAAAACTTTGACTCGCAGATGAGCTTACGCGACATCCAAGCGCCTGTGGGAGAAAAGGAACTGAGGCAGTTGGAGGTCAACGCCAGACAGCTCTACACAGGCGCTGAAGTCAGTCTCGATGTGCCGCATGTGTGTGCCGTCCTACCACGCGCCAGCCCTTCAGAAAATTTTGGGCTCCCGCTGGTCCTAGCGCCTCCGGCGCTATCCCACTAGTGTGAATGAGTGATGGAGACAGTCCAGGAAGATCTGACTTTGGAAGGTTGAGAAGGAATCCTAAGGAAGTGAGCACTTGTAGAGTTATTTCCCAAATGTGACTTGACTTGGTCTGGAGACTGACCCACTATGAGCCAGTCATCCAAGTATAGGAAGATGGAGATCTTTTTTTCTCCTTAGGAAAGCAACCACTACTGCCAGGAACTTTGTGAAACCCTTGGGGCTGATGTTAGGCCAAAGGGCATTGCTCTGAATTGATAGTGGCCAGAGGGCAACTCGAACCTGAGGTACTTTCTGTGGGAGCACCTGATGGGAATGTGGAAATAGGCATCTTTGAGGTCCAGGGAGGCTAGCCAGACCCCTGACCTTAGAGAGGGAAGGATTATTCCCAGAGTCACCATTTTGAACTTTGGTTTTAAAAAGTGCTTGTTTAGATATCTTAGGTCCAGGATGGGCCGCCATTCTCCTGCCTTTTTGGGGGTTAGGAAGTACCTGGAGTACAATCCTTTGCCCTTGTGTAGGGTGGGAACCCTTTCTATAGCTCTGAGAGCTAGGAGGGAAGAAACCTCTGCCTCTCAGGCAAGGGTCTCTGATGGATTTGCAGGTGGAAAGGATTTGGTTCTCATCTTGGAAAATTTTTGAAGCTGAGAACCAGTCCCTGGCTTACTACTTCCAGGACCCACTTGTCTGATGTCCTGGACAAATAAGCCAGCATGCCCACTACAGGTATTGGAGAATCAGCCCGGCAGACACATCAGGGTGTCTGTTTGGCAGGGCTTTAGGCTGAGGGGTGGATGCAGGCCTGCTCATCCCCCACCTGCCTCTCCCTCTGAAGAACCCTCTGAGAATAAGAGAAAAGGAGGCCTGAGCTTGGTAAAGGCCTTGGAAAGGCCTGCCCTGGACTTCTCCTGCCTTGAGGAGTGGTCTTGCCTTTCTTTGGCCTGAGCACTCCTATAAGTGGTCCTGCACTGGCCATCTTTTCATGTAGTTCTCTGTCTGCTCCCCAAACAGAGAATTACCACTAACAGGGAAATCCATGGCTTTAGCCTGGGTATCCTGTGATAGGCTAGTACATCCGAGCCAAGCCATCCTCCGAAGAGACACAGATGTAGCCATGACTCTTGATGAAACATCACTGGAGTCCACAGCAGCATGAAACTGCACCTTGGATTCCTCAATCCCATCTGCAGCCACCTGCTCCAGCTCTTTGGCAAGCTGGTCAGGGGCCTGTTTAGCCATAGAAAGTCTGACTGAATTGTTGACAGCCTTGGGTGTCGTTTGAGAGGACAATCTGGAGGGGGTTTTGAAAGGTTGAGGGAGTACCCCTCGCGAATTATCTGGAGAACCCATTTATCCAAAGTTATGGACTTCCATCTGTTGTAGAACTGAGTCAGATGCCCTCCACCGCTGAGGAAGAGCCCCCTCGGGCAGCTAAGGAGGACCTGGGCCAGAAACTCAGAAGGTGGCACTGGGCGCTTTGACAAGTAGCTTATTGCGTTTTTGAGGTACAAGCTTGGCTTGTTAAAACGCCCCCGCCCTTGCTCTTCAAAAGGACTGATGGATGTGAAAGTGACACTTGTTAACACCCCCAACCCCGGTAGCGTAGGAGCGGTCGAGCAGTTTTAATGGTAATGCATCTAGTCTTCTGTGTGGCCTCCAGCTTGCTCTAATCGAGGTTCTGGAACAGATACATACCATCAAAGGGTAAAGCCATGACCTGCTGCTGGGCATCATTCGTGAAGCCCAAAGTGCGTAACCAGGAGTGATGGTGGGTACAAATACCTGCCGCCGCCACTCGAGAAGCTGTATCGAAAGCGTCCATAGCTGCTTTAACCTGCTGGTTGTTGGACTCGATACTCTGGTTATGGTCTGAATTAGTGTCGCATTCGGGCAGAGCTTCCACCATTTGCTTGAGCGAATGCCAATGAACATACTCATATTGAGAAAATAGCCCTGGAGCTAGCTATACGCATACCCAGGGTGGAGGCAGCAAAGACACTCTTACCAAAAGTGTCTATCTTAATAGATTCTTTGTTTATAGGTCGGGCTGTAGAAGCCTGTGGCAGGACGGCCTTATCATTCTCTGCCAAGACTACAATAGGGTCCGCAAAGGCCTGGGAGGCCAAAATGGGTCGATCCTTGGGAGCGGCATACTTCCTATCTATGGACTTAGCCACAGAAGCAATGAGAGCGGGATTATTACATACTATCTGAGACAGTGTCTCAAAGGATGATTGTACCGGGGGAGTTAACTCCATAGGGATCTCCGGAACATGTAGGTATTGGAGCCTTAAGGGCTTCCCAGGATCGATATCTATAGTCTGGAGAGAAAGAGCAGAATTCAAATTTTTCAGCAGAGACTTAAATGACGACAGGTCCTCAACAGGATTAATTCCTGCTCCTTCAACATCATCACCCAGCCAAGGTCTGGGTCAGGCTCAATATCATCTCCCGACAGCCCAGGAGGGACTGTATGGACAGGAAAGGAGGAAAGTCAGAAGGAAAAGAAGGGGAAAAATCAGAGTCAAGAAGCCCTGAAGGCTGGATGACGCCGCATCAAACCTCGGTGCGAAGAGGAACATGGCACTGAAGGCAAGGAAGCCGCGCCACAGAAACAGCCCAGTGCATGGTGCCGATAACCCCTTTGGTGCCAGGGACAGCGCCGATCACTGAAGACGGGCGCTGACAACCCCATCAGGTGCCAAGGATGGCACTGACAGGTGCATCGATGCTGAAGATGGCGTCGACAACCCCAGTGGTGCCGTGGATGATACAGACACCAGCGGCACCGAGGACGGTGCCGAGAAGTGCGAAGGCACCGAGAGACACACTGACGCCGACAGCACCGAAACCAAACCAGGGCTCCGAAACTGCGATTTGAGGAAAAGGCAGGAAGAATACCAGGAGATAACGGCATCGGTGCAGCCCCCTGCACCGCAGCCATGTGGGGGGAGAGACACCTGAGCGTGGAGTTGACGGCATCAAGAGTGCGCTGGCGTGACTAGGAAGGTCCAACCGCCCACCTGCTCCCTCCGAATGGCCCAAAGGCCTCAGAGTGACTGATCAGGGCAGCTGGACCAACCTTCTGGAGCCCACTGCTCACAAGAGCGCCCACTGATGAAACTGCTCATCTGAAGCCCTTCCCAAAGGCGGGAAGGGTTTCAATGTCGAAGAGAATGGTCAATGGAGACAGAAACCGTGACTCGGAGGAGACCGGCACCTGGCCCCGATAACCGACCGTCAACGCGCAGACATACCAGAAGGCGACCTTGAACGATGCATGCCTTCTTTGACCTGTGGGCCAAAGAAGAGCTCGAGGTCGAATGGTGCCGAGAATGTGATTATTTTCTTTTATGCTTTTGGGAAGACCGCCCATCCCCGAAAGCATCAGACCATCTGTTGTCAGACTGCCCTCTGCAGATGGCAGTGGCCCGACCCACCCGGTGACTGAACAGCTCTCATACGGAGTCTCCCTATCATCACCTGACCCGGTCATGGTCGTCTCTGTCAAAGTAGGCTGAAGACTTCGTTTCTTTAATAAATATAGTTAAACGTAAGCGGTACTTATTTCGAGATATATTACAAAATAATAAACTGAAAACTATGCTGTTAGTTTGATGTTTGACTCACGGAGGGCGAGCGACATCATCACTGAAGCGGACTCGACGGCGGGAAAAAAGGAACAGAGGCGGTTGGAAGGTTGACGCTGAGACAGTCATTGCCGCACAAGCCGAGGCTCGGGCGCCCGCCTCCTCATGGCTCCATCTCTGGCCTGCCCTCTTGCAAAAGTTTGCTCCTGTTGGGTCCCAGCGCCTCCGTAGTTCCCATCAGTGTGAATGAGGTTCCATCAGTGTGAATGAGTGGTGGAGACTTTATGTCCAGGAAGATCAGCATTTTGGTAGGTTTGTATAAGTGGGGGTACCACTACAACAGGCTCTTTTGGCAGTTTGAGATAGTCTGCCATGTCCTTTCTTTGTTTATCATGCTTGGTCGTTGAAAACCATCATCTCTTGAAAAGAGGGGTCATCAGGAGGAGAGGCAGTCACCCGGTGGAAGGCATCCTCATGTGAAGACAAGATAGCAGAAAGAGAGGATGGGGAACAGGAGCCCAGGTCCTGTAACTCAATCTCCTTCAGATCTCTGAGAAAGTAATCCAGAAATTCTGCCTCATCTGAAAAATACTGTTTCTCATAGGAGGGAGGGGGACCAGATTGCTGAGTGTCCCCCGACACCCTGGAAGCGTTTTGGAGGAGGGGTAGGAGAATGGGAAGGGCGACTCGCCTACCCCGGAGTGGGAGATTGAGCGTGCCTCATTACTTTTAGAACCTGTTGTACCACTGAGGCTACATCCAAGGAGGAAAGGTTAGGGGAAGGAGTAGGGGTTTTGAGAAACCAGGGGATTGTTGAGCAAATAGGACATGAGGTATAAACAGGCCTAACCCCTGGGTGGTAAAGCCCAGGGTCCTGCTCACTGTCCGCCTGCCCCTATGGGAGAAAGGCTGTGAAGGTGGAGGAGCAGTGGAAACTGCAAGTCTAGCAGTTCTGCCCATAGAGGAATGGCCCGTCATCAATGGGGCAGCAAGGGAAGAGGCACTGGAATGTTTAAAGGGAGATGCCTTTGACGGGAAATGAGGCATCGCCAATGGAACGTCAAGGGAAACAGCATAGGGTTCCACAGAGACTGCTGAAAGGGTGTAAATCCCTGTCAATGATGAAGCTGCTCTGGAGGGCGTTGTCGACGGTGGAGCACTGGTAATGGTGGCCGTTGACGAGCATTTGTCCTATGAAGACAAGGAGGATTTATCCTTGTTTATGCTTCTTGTGTGAAGCAGTAATAGAGGGCTCCTTGGAATGGGCCCCTTCTCTAAGACAGAGACACTTTCTGCTCCATAAGGTGTGCTTCAATCTCCTGAAACCATTGTTGACAGGTTGCCTGGTTGAAATCCTGGCAATGGAAGCAGGAGATGGTGTGTGTGGGACCCAGACACCGGACACAAACAGTATGGTTGTTGTTAATGGTAGATCTTCCTATCGCAATAACATGAGTGAAAAAGCGCCGTCTTGCTTGTAGATTCTTTGGACATTCATCAATGAAGGAAAGGAAATGGAGAAATTCTGTTCCCAGCTCAAGTTCCTGTCGATGACTGCTGCTCTCTGCACTAGCTGCTGTGTGTGTGAGCTGAAGACGGCGGAAAAATGAACTGAGGATACCAGGGACCGCCCACTCTTATATAGGAGCACAATGATAATGTCATGTGTGGGTGGCCCCTGGCAAAAGACTGCTGGAAGAGAGCTGCTGTGTGCCACAGCGCCTTCTGGCAATGACCCAAGTGTATTAACCTGCTGCAAGACATTATCCCCATGGAAGATTTACGGTTACAGGCAGAGTAACCCTCATTTCTAGGGACGATATGGTGCACTATCCACACTTCTGGAGACTCCTAGAGTTCTCTGGGAGGAGAGGGCAAGCCACACCCTTACTTGGGGGAAAAGAGACTGAAGAACTGAGGCCCCATAACCAGCATCCTGTCGTGACTCAAGGTCAATGTGAAAGTGGGAGATGACAGTGTGTGCTGACTTCCAGGTAGCAGCCCTACAGATTTCCTGGATAGGGACGTTCCTGGAAGCAGCTACCGAGGCAGTGTTATGTCTAGTGGAATCAGCCCTAAGCCCAAGAGGTGGCTCCCTACCAGCCAACCTATAGCAGATTTCGATGCAGGAGACTATCTACTTGCCAATTGTCCACTTAGCTACTGGTCTGCCAGGTGCAGCTTCAGCATAGGTGACAAAGAGCTGGCGAACCTCTCCTTGAACTCCAGCTGCGCTTCTTATAATAAGCAGTGTTACGCCTCAGGTCCAACTTATTGAGCCTGTGCTCAGCCTCCATACTGGGCTGGTGAAATACACCAGAAGGTTAATCACTTGGTTAAGGTGACACTCCGACACAACCTTTGGAAGGAACTTCGGTTGGGCGGAGGAAAACCTTGTCCTTGTGGAAACCAAATAGGAGACTGCACCGAGAGCGCCTGGAGCTCACTCCTTCTGGTAGAGGTGACAGCCACCAAGAAGGTGGTCTTCCATGACAGGGGGGAGATGTGACACCTTTGCATAGGTGCAAACAGCTTGCCCATGAGCAATGATAAGAGCAGGAGTAAGTTCAAAGGTGGCAGTGGCTCACGCACCAGTGGGGACAAGTGCTCAAGCCCCTTAAAAAAAGCACCTGATCACCTTCTCGTGCACCACTGATCGGCATACTAGCCCACACCCAGTATGCAGAGATGGCTGCCAGGTGCACCTTGAGGGTCATGACCACAGGCCCAACTGGGAGAAGGACCACAGGTAATCCAGGATGCTCACCACCAGGCAGGACAAGTGATCTAGCTCCTTGCCCTGATATCAAGTGGAAAATATCTTCCATCTGAAGGCACAGCACTGGTGAGTTGACTCCTTTCGAGAGGCCTCAATGACATGAAGGACCTCATCAGAGAGACCCAAAGCTTGGAACTCTAGCCACTCAGGAACCAGGCCATCAGGTTCAGGGACTGAAGGTCTGGTTGGAAGACCCTCCACTGAGAGCAAGATGGCAGATCCAGGTTGAGAGGCAACTGACATGGAGGCCTGCTGCTGAGGCCGAGGAGATCAGGGTACCAGAGCTGGCGCGGCCAGTCCAGAGCTGCCAGGATCCCAGCAGTGTCCCACACTTAGAGGGTTGGGCACAAACAGCCTCAGCTTCATGTTCTCTCTGGAGTCAAACAGGTCGACCAGGGAGTGCCCCACTTTGAGAACAGGCGATCAACTACCTCCTGGTGAAGAGACCACTCTGAGGTGCTTTGCCCACTTGGCTGAAGATGTCCGCCAGCTGGTTAGAGGCACCAGCCACACAGATCACCAGAAGATCGGCGGCCAGACTGTGGATGACAGTCCATGTGTGGAGAGCTTCCCACACAATGGGAGGGAATGCATCCCACCCTACTTGGTGAGGCAGTACATGGTCATTGAGTTGTCTCTCTGGACCTGAATGATCTGATCCTACACAGTTGTAGCAAAGGCCGTCAGAGCAAGGCACACTGCATAGAGCTCCAACAGGCTGATGTGACATTGGGACTCCCTGAGGGGTCCAAGCCCGTGGGCCCTGTGGTCCCCAACCCATCAGAGAGGCGTTGGTCGTGACAGCCGACCATCAGCTCTAGGGCGGACAAACAGGATTCCTTTCTGCAGAGGTTCCGGACAAGCCACCACTGAATGGCATCCCACATCGGCTGTATCACTGTGACCGGTTGGTCAAGGTGACCCAGGCACTGAGACCACTGACAGGCCAGTTCCCACTGCAGGGGCATTTGCCAGTGGGCCGACCAGATCACACTGGTGCAGGACACCATGTACCCAAGTAGGAGCAGGAAGTCCTGGGCAGGTGCAATTGGCTCAACTTGAAATAATAATAATAATATATCTCTATATAGGTTAAGCGCCTTTCAGAATACCAAGGCGCTGTACAGTAAATTTAAAACAATAATAAAATCTGCAAAGAACAATAAACGGTCTGTCAGGGTCCCTTCAATCCACTGCACTAAAAGCCTGGTGCCATAGGAAAGACTGGGCAATGGAGGTAAGATCCTCCCCCCTGTCCGCTGGGAGTTGGGCCTTGGCCCAGAGGAAGTCAAGCTCTGCCCCGAAGAAATGGATGACCTGTGAGGGACTAAGTTCTGACTTGGCCTTGTTGACCAGGAGGCCCAAGGTTGAGCAGGTCTGATGGGTCAGATCCCTGGACAGCTCCACCTCCACTCTGGAGGAACCGTCAATCAGCCAGTTGTCTAGGCAAGGGTACACTCAGACACTTTGGCACCGTAGGAAGGCTGCTACCACTGCTATGCACTTGGTGAAGAACCTGGGAGCCAAGGAAAGGTTAAACAGCATGGCATGGAACTTGTAAAAGATCTCTTCCAAGCGGAACCGCAGGATCCACTGGTGGGGTAGATGGATCGAATGTTGAAGAAGGCATCCTGAAGGTTCAGAGAGCAGAATCACATGTCCTGCTCCAGGAATGGAATGATTTGATTCAGAGTGACCAACCCTCAGGAACTTGCGCAGCCTTAGAAACTGGTTGAGGTCATGATGATCCAGTATGGGACACCAATCCCACCGTCTGTTTTGGAACCAGAAAGTATCTGGAGACGAATCATGGACTGGCTGTGGCATTCCAGACATGGTCCATAGCTTCCTTCTGGAGAAGCTGGGTGATGTCCTCCCAAAGGCGGCCAACATGTCCACAGACACCACGTCCTCCTGTGGGGCATGGGATCGGCTAGGAGGAGAGCCTCACATTTCAGAGGCAACCCCAACCCACCACTTGAGAACCCATTTGTCCGACATGATGACAGACTAGGTGGAAGCAAGCGATGGAACTGGCTCCCCTGGGCTGGGAGGTCGCAGGCTGGACAGACGTGGGTGGGAGAATGACAGACACACCGACTCCGCCACTGGGAAGGCTTGGAAGTGGTTCTGCAGCTGGTTGAGGGAGCAGTGGCTCCAGCAGCCCCGGACTTCTTAGTGCCAGAGGTGGCTGGCTTAGGCTTGAGCCACCAGGCCTGTTGCCCTGACTGGGGCTGCAGGTCTGGCAGGAGACGCGAGTAGGGCCAAAACTGAAATGACTTCTTTCGCGGTTTCTGGTCCTTGACGTCCTTCTGGGAGAACACGACAGAGGCCAGGTAGGCACTAGACTTCTCTGTGCGAGTTAGATGCCTGTCAACACCGGACTCCAACAGGTCAGTGCCCAAAAAGGGGACGTTCACCAACTTCTGCTGAGTATTAGCCGTAAAGGTCGAGATTCTCAGCAACGCCCAGCGGCGCACAGTCCCCGCTGCAATGTGACAAGGTTGAATAAGGCCCTGTCCCATTTGTTATGCAGAAAGAGTTAAATGCAAGGATCTGTTCAATTCTCTCCTTTTCTGTCTCTTATCTGTCTGGTTACGCAACCAAATGTTCTCAGACACCTAGAAACTGATCACTCTTGACAGTCTCACATTCTCTGCCTCTCACTTTCTCTCTCCTTCCCTTGCTGTGTCTGTTTTCTTCCCCTTGCATATCTCGTTATAAAATATATGTGAATCTTTATGTGAAACTGGGATCCCTTGGTTTGAAAATGTACATGTTTATACTACTGAAATAACTGAAAAAGCTATTTGGAATTTAGGGAGTTAACCGGAGATGTAGTTCGAGATCCTCTCAGGCTTGTTTGCAAACTGTTTTGCAGAGCTGTCAGCAGTAGGCTAGCTTGGGACACACTTCTGTTTGCAAGCCTGCTCTGCAAAGAAACTGACAAGAACTCTGATGCATTTTGTAAGAAACAGATGGTCTCTAACGATCTCAGGACGAAGAAGTTAATTACCAGACAAAGACTTATTATAAAAACAGCAGCAATCTTTGCTGGGAGAGACTGAAACTTGGAATAGGACTTTGTTTTCTGTTTGTACTGCCTTTGTAAACAGTTAGAAAACATTACCTTAGTAATGTTGTTTCTTCTAATGGAGTCTTGCTGTATTCTGACTATTGCAGTGATATCCAACCTTTGAACTGCCCCGGAGAGGAAAGAGTTAACTTTCCATGCAAGGCACGGAACACTGAGCTCGAGCTCGGTTGAGACTCTGTCTGTTGTTGTTTGAACCCAAACCGTCAGATCTTTACGAGCTAAACTCATTGGGCATCCTGTGTGGAAACTGTAAACTTACACTAGCCAACTGGCAACTAAATCTAATAAAAATGTTTTTTGGTTCCAAGAGCAAAAGACTCAAGTCAGGAAACCCAAAAACAAACACAACACATACCCAAAATTAAAGGGGTGGGAGGCACCCTAGGTGCCAATAATGTTCCTGTGCCCACCCACATCCCAAAACCAGGTTCTGAAAGGGAGGTAGGGGAGGTCAGAATACAGCAAGACTCATTAGAAGAAGCAACATTACTAAGGTGAGTAATTTTTCTTCAAACAACATGAAGTCTTGCTGTAGTCTGACTATTGCAGACTACAAGCCAGTACCTCCATGGAGGAGGGACAGAACCTACTTTGGGAATAGGCCTTGGAGCACTGCTGTGCCGAACCGAGCATCACTCCTAGCCTGGATATCCAGCGAGTAATGCTAGGTGAAAGTATGTACTGTTTTCCAGGTGGCTGCTTGATAAATCTCTAAGATAGGAATATCCCTGGCAGCAGCCAGGGAAGCAGCTGTACCTCTGGTAGAGTGAGTCCTCAGGCCTGAGGGTGGGATCCTACCTAATTTCTCATAGCAGAATTGTATACAAGAGACAATCCACCTGGCAAAAGATCTCTTAGTGGCAGGTTTTCCCTTCCCAACCTCACCATAAGTGAGGAACAGTTGGGGGGTGTCAAACCTGTGACCCTTGGTGAGCTCTATGTAGTAGCTAAGGGCCCTTTTCACATCCAAGCTGTGCAACCTCCTCTCCCCAGAGGAGGAATGGTCAGTGAAGAAAACAGGAAGAGACATAGACTGGTTAAGGTGGAAATCTGAAACCACCTTAGGCAAAAACTTCCTATGAGTCCTGAGGACCATCTTATCTCTGTGGAAAGAGATAAAATCAGGCTCCACTGACAAGGCCTGTAACTCACTTATGCGTCTGGCAGAAGTGATGGCTACCAAGAACACAGTTTTCCAAGTCAAGTACTTAAGCTCTGCTGAGGACAAAGGCTCAAAAGGGGGTTGCATATGCTGAGCAATGCAAACATTAAGGTCCCAAGCAGGGGCAGAGTCCCTGAAGGGAGGATTGGTATGCAGCAATCCCTTGAAAAATTTACAGAATACAGGATGAGCTGAAAGGGAAGCGTGCTTGCCTGCTGACAGGAAGGCAGAGACAGCTGCCAGATGCACTCTTAATGTAGCTGGTCTGAGTACCAAGCTATTGAGATGAACCATATAGTCAAGGACTGTGGGCAAGCCAGCAGACTCTGGAGAAATATGCTTCCCAGAGCACCATACAGTAAATCTTTTCCACTTGGAGTTGTAGGTCTTTCTGGTGGAAGGCTTTCGAGAAGCCTTTAAAATATCCAGAACCCCTTGAGAGAGATGCAAATCAGCAAACTCTAACTCTTCAATAGCCAGGCCTTGAGATTGAGAGATTTGAGATTCAGATACCAAACCCTCCCTGAGAACATGTTAACAGGTTGTAATTCCGGGAAGAAACAGGGAAGGTGGACTGCTAAGGACAACAAAAGAGGGTACCAGGGCTGTCTGGCCCAGTCTGGAGCAATCAGAATCACTTTGCAGGGTTGAGACCTGATTTTGACTAGCACCTTGAACAGGAGGGGAAGCATACAGGAACTTCCCTTCCCAATTGAGAACTATGGCATCCAGGGGGACTGAGCCCAACACTGGGGGCCTGCAGCAAAAAAGAGGAAATTGGTGATTGTCTGGGGCTGCAAAAAGATCTATCTGTGGGGTGCCCCATCTGAAGAAGATCACTTTCAAAATCAGGGGATCTAGGGACCATTTGTGATGGCCCTGGGAAATCTTACTCCCTGGACCATCAGGGTGCCTGTTTGGCAGGGGCTTTAGGCTGAGGGGTGGTAGCAGGCCTGCTTCTACCCCATCTGCCTCTCCCTCTGAAGAACCCCCTCTGGGCAAAGGCGGAAGAGGAAGCATGGGCTTGGTAGAAAGGCCTATGAAAAGGCCTGCCCCTGCCCCTGGAATGCTGCCTCTGGGGAGTGGCTTGCCTTTCCTTGGCCTGAGCACTCCTATAGGTGGTCCTGTATTCATCCATTTTCTTCATGTAGTTCTCTGCTTGCTCCCCAAACAGAGAATTAC
Source organism: Neoceratodus forsteri (assembly GCA_016271365.2). NCBI lineage: Eukaryota > Metazoa > Chordata > Ceratodontiformes > Ceratodontidae > Neoceratodus > Neoceratodus forsteri. The sequence continues at coordinate 1,096,960,484 of CM057453.1, forward strand.
ACACAACAGAAAAATCCATGGCCTTAGTCTGGGTATCCTGAGACAGGCTAGTACATCTGAGCCAAGCCATCCTACGAAGGGCCACAGATGTAGCCATGACTCTAGACAGAAACATCATTGGAGTCCTGCAGCATGAAATTGCACCTTGGATGCCTCAATACCATCTGCAGCCACCTGCTCCAGCTCCTTGGCAAGCTGGCCAGGGACCTGTTTAGCTAGAGCCATTACAGTGTTCCATCTGGACTTCTGGTATCTAGCTGTATAGGCCATATAATTAGCCTGCCTGAGTCCCAAAGATGCTGCCATGTATTGTTTCTTTGCCATGGCATCAATCCTCCTGGAGTCCTTATCTGGGGGTGTGGAAGTGTTGGAATAGAAGACAAGACACAACTCCAGTTGTAGAAGGTGGCACTCAGACGTCCAAATATTTATTGGAATAACATAGAACAAAATAAAGCATCAGCGGACTTACGACGACAAAATAAAATCAAAACTCCAAAAGTAACATAGATGCAGCTCTAGAAAATCTAGAGAGATGTTGACATGACCGAGACCAACACAAGACTGACTCTAAATAACAATTGAACTCTTTTTATAAGGAGAAGTGGTCACCTTACTTGTAACCCCTCCCCCTGAGCTTAGCAGGAGGATATCTTTTGTTTAAATCAATTTTCTTTTATTCTTACATAAATTAGATATATTCATTCACTTCATAAGAACATAAACATTACTCTGTATTTTATTTTTGTAACTCATTAAGTTAGTTTGTCACTTTAAACTCCTCCCACATTAGGATAGGGTATAAATATTAACTCAAAGGGGCCGGCCGGCTCTTAGAAAGGCAAGAAGAAGGGACAGGAAGAAGGAAGGGGGGAGAGAGGTTCAGGAGTTCATGTAAGATAAGTAAATATTAAACATAACTTAGAGAATTAAACAAACACCAAGTTTCATCTATATTTATAAAAAGGGTCTAATCATCCAAATACTGTATTCAGTGTCCATCGAAACGTTCTTTTAATACATTTCTTTGAGAGATGTAAACGAGAATTCTCAAAACTTTAACAAACTATTCATTTATTTTAAACGAAGGACAAGTTGCACTACGCTACATTATGGACAACAAACAATTGTCTGAAAGCAAAATGCACGCATTAAACACGCCAACCTTTTGCGCTTCGCTTTGGCTGGCTTGATAGCAGGCGTGGTTTTAATATCCAAGTTTGAGCCAACAAGCAGAGACACTGACCGCGGGGTTTCTTAAAGAAAATAATCATTTTAAAACAAACCCTCGGTCATGTCCTGCAAGAATAAAAACTATTCTTTAGTCCTCTTGCACATTTGAGAGGTAAGACTGAAATACTTCAAAAGGATAGCGAAAGTAAAAATCTCCCTAGCGGGAGAACAACACAATCAGAAGGAGGACGTAATTTCACTACAGTGAATTCCACCTCGCATGTTCGCGAGGTAAAAGTAAATAAACAATCCGGACTGAAAGTAAGTCCTCTGTTCAACGGAACAGAAGCTGAAGAACGGACACTTTAACAAATAAAGGTGGAAGGAATACTTGGTCTTTTAAAACACTCGCTACTATACAATACCCGTACAGAAAAGGGGGCATTTTGCCTCAGGAGCTAGCTAAACAATAAAGGATAAACACAGAGAAACAATTACTCTCAGAAAGCGTGATATATAGGTGGCCAGTCTACACACACGCTAGGAGGGTAGTTGTTTTCTAAAAAATTGAAATAAAAGAAAGCTGTTGCGCAACAGACTTGGGGATTTATAAAAAAAAAAAAAAAAAACAAGGCTGCCAGCTCCAGAAACAAAGCGGGGAAGTTATTCCCTATTACATACCTCCCCCTTTTTGTACAAAATCATTCCTTTGGATGACTTTTGTACCTGGTTTATTCTTTGGTTAATTCAGACTTCTCACTATGCTGGGAGATGGAGCTTAAGCCCACCCACTCTTAAAGCTCCACCCCGGGGTCCCTTATTATTTAAAGTACAAAAATAATTTCTAGAGAAGTCAAGTAGAGATTAGAAGATTCGACCTTAATATACTTTTACCCCGGGGTCTGATTTTGTTAACTATCTGGTCTGGGTATCCCAGCACCAAATCTGGACAAGTATTCCGTGTTCTTATGAGCTGAACCGGCCTTATGTTTTATTGTAAAATTATAAGGTTTCAAGGTAAGGTACCATCTCAGAATACGTGGATTCTTGTCCTTCATTGCCATAAGCCAGCAAAGGGGATTATGGTCCGTTATTAATTCAAATTGTGACCCTCATAAATAGAATTTTAGAGTTTCTACAGCCCAGCGTACAGCCAGGCATTCCTTTTCAATGGTAGCATATTTCATTTCTCGAGCATGTAATTTTCTAATTATATACAGCACAGGGTGCTCCTGGCCATCTATTATTTGGGAAAGTACAGCCCCTATACCAGTAGCAGAGGCATCGGTCTGTACTATAAAAGGCTTAGAGAAGTCCGGACTTACTAATATTGGATCTGCACATAGTAAAGCTTTGATAGTACAGAAGGCTGTCTCACATTCTTGGGTCCATTTTACCCTAGTAGGATTCCGTTTCTTTGTAAGATCAGTCAAAGGACTGGCTAGAGAGGCGAAGTTGGGTATAAATCGCCTATAATATCCAGCCAACCCAAGGAAAGATCGTACTTGTTTCTTTGTCCTGGGTCTTGGACTCTTAGCGACTGCATCAATTTTGTTTATTTCCGGCTTTATACATCCCTTGCCTATCACAAACCCTAAGTATTTGGTTTCTTGCATAGCAAAGGCACATTTTTCTGGGTTAACAGTAAGCCCAGCACTTTTCAGAGTTTGTAGTACTGCTTCTAAATGTTGTTTATGATCTTCCCATGTGGAACTATAAATGATAACATCATCAAGGTACGCAGCACTATAGCTCATATGGGGTTGTAGAATTTTATCCATTAATCTCTGAAACAAGTAGGGGCACCATGTAACCCAAAAGGCATCATAGTGAAATGAAAGAGACCTTTTGGGGTACTAAAGGCTGTTTTCTCTTTGAGGTTTCGTCTAGTGGTATCTGCCAATATCCTTTGGATAGATCAAATGTGGTCAAGTAATGGGCTTTCCTAAGCGGTCGACTATATAATCGTCTGAGGGCATGGGGTAACTGTCAAATTTCGAGATGGCATTCAGTTTCGAAAGTCCAAACAAAGGCATATTCCACCTTCTTTTTGTTTACTATGACCATGGAAACAACCAATCACTATTAGATGGTTCTATAACTTTTAATCTCAGCATTTTGTCTATTTCTGCAGTTACTTCTTTTCTCAATTTTCAGGGAGTCTATAGGGTTTTATCCGTATAGGGTTCGGATGTAAAACCTCAATATGGTGATAAATCAGATTGGTCTTTCCTGGGGTATTGGTGAAAATGTCCTGATTAATTTGTAAAATATGTTCAAGTTCTTGAGATTGTGTTTCAGTTAAGGTGGGATTTCTGTGGATATCTAATATAGAACCCTTCCCATCCAATCACTTATATGCCATTTCAAGTTCACTTTCTCCTGGTTCAGGGCATACGTAACAGACCATGTCGGTCCTTTCTTGCCATTGTTTCAGTAAATTAACATGATATATTTTTCTTTTTGTTTTCTTATCAGGAGTTTCTATTTCATATGTTACTGGACCAAATTGTTTATTCACTGTATAGGGCCCCTGCCATTTCATATTTAGCTTATTATCTGAGGAGGGCAGGAGCAAAAGTACTCGATCCCCCGTCTGAAAAGATTTTTGCCCTACCCCTCTGTCATAAAGAAGCTTTTGTCTCGATTGTTGTTGAAGCTCCTTTCTATGGGCTAAGTCTACATATTTTACCAACTTTTGTCTAAGGTTATTGACAAATTCCAGTGTCGTTGTGGGGCCTACCTCCTGCCCTTCTTCCCACTGTTCTCTTACTATATCCAGGGGACCCCTAGGATTCCTGCCATATAATAATTCAAAAGGCGAATAGCCGGTTGATGCTTGTGGAACTTCTCTGTGTGCAAACATTAGGAAGGGTAAATACTGATCCCAATCCTTTCCTTCCTCTTGAGTATACTTTTTTAACATTTGCTTTAACGTCTGGTTAAATCGTTCCACAAGACCGTCCGTTTGAGGATGATAGGGGGTAGTGTGGATTGCATGAACATTAAGAGCCTGATACAACCGTTTTAATACTTGTGAGCAAAAATTACTACCTCTGTCTGTGAGTATTTCTTTCGGTATACCCAATCGACTAAATATTTTAATGAGCTCTTCTGCTATTCTGTTGGCAGTTACAGTTCGCAAGGGGATAGCTTCAGGATATTTCGTGTGGTAGTCACAGACCACTAAAATGAAGCGATTCCCTTTTTTGGTTTTCTGTAAGGGACCCACTATATCCATTGCTATACGTTCAAATGGGTGATTTATTATTGGCAGGGGTTGTAATGGAACAGTGTCCTTTTTCCCTATTTTAGCTACTAACTGGCATTCAGGGCAGGTTAGGCAGTATTGTTCTACATCTTTATGAATACCAGGCCAGAAGAACCAGTATAGAATTCTGGCTATTGTACGATCTCTTCCTAGATGCCAGCAAGGGCTGTCATGAGCAAGCTGTAGTATTTGTACTTCTATATTTCTAGGTACTATTAATTGGTCTGACCTGTTCCCTGTTCTAGGGGTGAGTACAATTCGATACAGTAGGTTGTGTTTCACCCTGTAACAGGTTTGCCCCTCTATCCCCTCTTGGGACACCTGCGAAAACAATGGGGTTAAAGATTCATCTTTCTTTTGTTCATTCTCAAAATCACATTTCTTAGTCAGAACACTTATATCAATCTCTTTACTGTCAAAATCAGAGACATGAGCTTTAGTCCACTGCAATTTATCTTGCCGTCATTCCCTTTTTGTCTTCCTGGTCTTACCAGGAACCCCAAAAACATCTTCGTCAAAAGGTGGCAAAGGGAACTTCTCACTTTCTTTATGTTGTGCTCGTGTGGTAGCAGCAGCCAAATAAATTTTAAAGTCAGGATGGTCTTGGCCTAATAATACTCGAACGGGTAACAGGGGTACTATCCCAACATCTATCACTCTTTTGGAGTGAGCAGTTTGTATTTCTGCGGATGTTGTTGGGTAGTGATGTACATCCCCGTGAATGCAAATCACCCGTTTGTACAGAATTCCTGGGATGGCCTTCGACTAGCTCTGGACGAACCAATGTTTGCTTACTCCCCGAGTCAACAAGTCCCATAACTGTCTGTGTTCCAGTTTGTATGGGAATGACATATTGTCCCAGATTTGCTAGGGCTAGATGTACATTTCCAGTTTGTTTTTTAGGGCAAAATCGAGCAATATGACCCCGTTCATGACAGTCTCTGCACATAACCTAGGAAAGAGGTGGTCTAGTTGGTCTCATCCCACCCCGTGTTATCTGTTGTCTAACGGATGTACTGATATTAATATCTGGGGCCACAGGAGAGGGGAAAACAGAAGGAGGCAAAAAAGTAGAAGGTCTCACCGTAGAAGTCCCAGTAGATGGCATCTTCTTTCCATAAGGACGGGCTGTCAAATAATCTTCAGCTAGTGAAATGGCCTTCTCTGAAGTTTCAGGATGGTGTTCTTTAACCCAGAGCTGCACATCTTGGGGTAACACCCGTATATATTGTTCCACTACGATGGCTTCCATAATTTGATTTATGGTGTTTGTTCCGGGTTGTAACCATTTATTACATAAGTCATTCAGTCGTACATATATTTCTCTGGGATGATCTGTCGGTTGGAATCGAAGTGTATGAAACCGTTGTCGATAGGTCTCAGCACTGATATCATATCTTCTCAGTATTTCTCTCTTTACGGCGTCATAATTGCCCACTTGTTGACTGTCCATGTTCCCATAGGCCAACTGTGCCTTTCCAGTGAGTGAGAGCTGGGCGAAGGACCCACTGTCCCTTGGCCATCCACAGGCCCCAGCAATCCGTTCGAAAGTTGTTGAATATGTTTCGATATCATCCTGCTCACCCAGTTTTGTGAGTTTAATGTCCTTTGGTGCTTCTGCAGGTGTTGCAGGAATCCTAGCGGTACTGATGGCTTGAAAGGCCCTCAATGTCTCCTGCCATCTTCTCTCATTCCTTTCCTGTTCCTTTTCCCTCTCCTTATCCGCTGCTAACTGCTTAATACAGAGCCATCTCAGCAATTCATGTAACTGTTCTGGTGGCTCTTCTTCTAGTGAAGTACCAGTAGGTGGGGCTTCTGCTGTTGCCCCCTGTAGAGCTTCCGTCTCTTCCTGTAATACCTGTTCAGTTTTGAGTCTTTCTTTCTTCTGCTCAGGTAGTCCAAACCACAGTGGTTCTCCCATCTTATCCACCATAGTCCTGGTCAGGACACCTTTGGGTCTGGTAACAGTTTCCGCTTCTCTTGTGTCTTTCTCCATCCCTGGGTTGGTCTATCTATGTCTTGGAATATCGCCAAAAGGACCTCTATCCCACTTCTTACACCAACTGTGGAAGTGTTGGAATAGAAGACAAGACACAACTCCAGTTGTAGAAAGTGGCACTCAGACGTCCAAATATTTATTGGAATAACATAGAACAAAATAAAGCATCAGCGGACTTACAACAACAAAATAAAATCAAAACTCCAAAAGTAACAGATGCAGCTCTAGAAAATCTAGAGAGATGTTGACGTGACCGAGACCAACACAAGACTGACTCTAAATAACAATTGAACTCTTTTTATAAGGAGAAGTGGTCACCTGACTTGTAACCCTTCCCCTGAGCTTAGCAGGAGGATATCTTTTGTTTAAATCAATTTTCTTTTATTCTTACATGAATTAGATATATTCATTCACTTCATAAGAACATAAACATTACTCTGTATTTTATTTTTGTAACTCATTAAGTTAGTTTGTCACTTTAAACTCCTCCCACATTAGGATAGGGTATAAATATTAACTCAAAGGGCCCGGCCGGCTCTTAGAAAGGCAAGAAGAAGGGACAGGAAGAAGGAAGGGAGAGAGGTTCAGGAGTTCATGTAAGATAAGTAAATATTAAACATAACAGAGAATTAAACAAACACCAAGTTTCATCTATATTTATAAAAAGGGTCTAATCATCCAAATACTGTATTCAGTGTCCATCGAAACGTTCTTTTAATACATTTCTTTGAGAGATGTAAACGAGAATTCTCAAAACTTTAACAACCTATTCATTTATTTTATACGAAGGACAAGTTGCACTACGCTACATTATGGACTACAAACAATTGTCTGAAAGCAAAATGCCGCATTGCGCTAAATGGCTGGCTTGATAGCAGGCGCAGTTTTAATATCCAAGTTTGGAGCCAACAAGCAGAGACACTGACCGCGGGGTTTCTTAAAGAAAATAATCATTTTAAAACAAACCCTCGGTCATGTCCTGCGAGAATAAAAACTGTTCTTTAGTCCTCTCGCATGTGAGAGGTAAGACTGAAATACTTCAAAAGGATAGCAAGTAAAATCTCCCTAGCGGAGAACAACACAATCAGAAGAAGGATAATTTCACTACAGTGAATTCACCTCGCATGTTCGCGGTAAAAGTAAATAAACAATCCGGACTGAAAGTAATCCTCTGTTCAACGGAACAGAAGCTGAAGAACGGACACTTTAACAAATAAGGTGGAAGGAATCCTTGGTCTTTTAACAACACTCGCTACTATACAATACCGTACAGAATTGGGGCGTTTTGTCTCAGGAGCTAGCGAAACAATAAAGGATAAACACAGAGAAACAATTACTCTCAGAAAGCGTGATATGTAGGTGGCCAGTCTACACACACGCTAGGAGGGTAGTTGTTTTCTACAAAAAGAATTGGAAATAAAAGAAAGCTGTTGCGCAACAGACTTGGGGGGGGGGGGATTAAAAAAAAACAAAAAACAACAAGGCTGCCAGCTCCAGAAACAAAGCGGGGAAGTTATTCCCTATTACAGGGGGTGTGAAGCCAAGGGTATATTTGCCTTATCACAGGCAGCAGCCTGCACTACCCCAACATGGCTGCATTGCTGGGAAAAGAACTCCATATCTGGGCCTAAAAGTATACCTCTTGTCCATTCTCTTGTCCACAGGAGGTATAGAATTAGAGTCTTTAAAATTTTTGTTGTCTGTTTCCCAAAAGACTTATGAAGGGGAATAGACAGCCTCCTGGACTCTGGGATATCCATCATCTCAACATAATCAGGCTCCTCCTGATCCTCTTACAGCTTCTTCCATAGGAAGCTGAAGAGTTTCTGCCACTTTTTTGTAAAACATAAAATGGGAAGGGGACTCAGAAAGCCTAGGAGGAGAAACCCCTGAAGATCTGTCTGGGGAAATGTCCGGGTCAATGGGCACATCCAGACTTTCATAATCACCATCACTATCCTCATACTCTCCTTCCTCCTCCTCCGGTTCATAAAAATCCTCTAAATTATAATCCGGTACCAACTGAACCGAGCCCCTAACCGATGGTGCCAGTTCGGTAGGAACCGGGGTTAGCGATTGAACAATCATTATCACTTCAGCTACTTCATCAGCGATTGGAGAAAGAACTTGTGGATCGAACTGGCTGACTTATCCCTTCTTTTCTTTTAACGGTTCTCCTTTTGCCCGAAGAAGTTTAGCTGGTCAGAGGGCACTCCTTCTGGTTCGGTTGGAACCGAACTGGGCTAGCCATCTGGGTCAGCGGACTTTTTAGCCTCCCTTTCCCTCAACCTACCTACTCTCTTTTCCAGGGTAGCTGAGGGAAAACGTTTTGCAAATCTGGCAGTCTGAATCGAGGTGGTCAAACCCCAGACAATAAACACAGGTGGTGTGGGGGTCAGCCTTAGCACAGGCTTCCCCACACACACTACAGTGTTGAAACCCAGTGGGCCCGGTTTTTTTCTTGGGTTTCTCAGACATGGCCAGTCCTAACCAAACTTACCCTTTTTTCGGCAATCCGCCAGGCAAGACACCCTTATCGGTTCCTGACCGTGTTACAGGTCATGGAAAAAACATAATGAAATCTGTTTTTTTTAGAACTGATAAGGACCGGTTACCACACTCTAAAAGTAGAAAAAACTTTTTAAACAAACCTGATCGGTTCAAACCGAACCGATTCAACGTTTACAAGTTCCACACAGAAGCAAACAATAATAAATCTATCTAGTACTCACGGTACCACAGACAGAGACTGAACCGACAGGTTAGATGGAATAAATTCGGTTGAAACCGAGAAAAAAACGACACTTTAACCAACTAAATTGAACCGAGCAAAGGAGAAATCTCCGGAGTGACTGTTCAGTGAGGCGGAGTAAAGAATCTGATGGTTTGGGTTCAAACAACAACAGACAGAGTCTCAACCGAGCTCGAGCTCAGTGTTCCATGCCTTGCATGGAAAGTTAACTCTTTCCTCTCCGGGACAGTTCAAAGGTTGGATATCACTGCAATAGTCAGAATACAGCAAGACTTCATGTTGTTTGAATACAGAACAATTTTTATTTTACTTTTATTGATAATAATAAAACACTACTTGCAAATTTTAAAACTGCTCCTGGTCTTCCTATGCTTCCTGACCTGTGCCTCAACGACATGCATCCATGGACCTGGCACATGAATCACCAATGTCCAGGGCTGCCTGGAGCTGTTGTTTAGCCATGGCACACCCCTGGTCATCGATCAGCTTACCCAGTAGCTGCAGATCAGCCAGAAGGCAGGGAATGACCTAGTTCAACATTCCCAAGACAGCATGGGAGAAGCTGGACATCATAATGGCCAAACTGGCCTGCCGAAGGCCCAGGGATGAGACAGCATAGACCTTTATGCCCCCACAGTCCAGCTTCTTTGACTCCTTGTTGAGTGAGTCTGTCGAAGTCTCCGACATTGCCCATAGGCCGAAACACTGAGTCAACGACCAACCCTTCGGCTGAGAAGTGATCTGTGAACCCAGGCAAGCAACCAGTAGCACCGCATACTTGAGGACCATACAAGCACATGGCATGAGACAGGAGGCCAGATGCTGCCACAGCTCCAGATAGGGGCCAAGAATGACCTCCACCACAGGGAAGGTGACCCGAAGGGGAGTCATCCCTGTCAAAGATTTCAGTCAAGGATATTTAGCCTGCTTTTGTACAGGTTCCAGCGAGATCCCCATCAACTCTGAGATCAAGCGGAGTAGGGCCCCAAAGGAACTCGGCCATTGCTTCTGGAGGGACTTCTCACTGGACTCTCGCATGGAGGAGTCCTCTGAAACTGAGGACTCATTGAACACCAACTGGGAGTGTGGCTCCCCACTGATAATGCGGAGCACATCAGTGTGTGTGATCTGCACTGACTGCATACCTGGAAGCCCAGGAGCATAGCATGCAGTCTTGGACAGGGCTCCGTGCAAAGGCTGCAGGGGTGGTGGTTCCACCCTAATGAGTGGAGAGGCAGGCATTGGCCTGACTGGGGAAACTGGCAGGGGCACAGCACTGGCGGTCAAGGGAGTGCTGGCGGTTGTGGAGCCTGGCCGTGGCCAAGAATCCATTGCTGCCAAACAATGCTCCTCAAACTGGTGCCTCAATCTGTGGTGGAGCCTCTCCTCACCAGAGGATAGGAAGAGGATGAGAAGCATCAATTGTGTCTTTTGACCAACAGTCGAGAACAGAACCGATGAGAATGTCGACAGGACTGAGAGCTAGAGCGCGACATCGATTGAGACCTCGACAGACGACATGCGGTCATGGAGGAGACAGGGGAAGGCTTGGGACAGAGGAACCCTCGAAAGTTCGATCTGCAGATGGGGAGCCAGCTGGCTCAACTCACTGATGAGTCCATCAGGATCACAGTCCTGGAAGGAATCCTCCCGCCATGCACTGACAATGTGTCAACTGGGTCAAGAATGAACTTGATCAGCTGGTCGAGCCTGCGTCTTGGCAAACAAGCCTGACGGGAACACTATGGGGCCAGCAGCTTGGACTTGTGAAATAGAAGTGTCATCAGAAGCAGACAGCTCGACAACCGTCGAGCCAGCAGAAGCGTGAGAAAAGAGGAGCGATCCCACAACTTGTGATGGGACTTTTTTTATTTGGAGTTCTGAGAAGATTTGGACCCACGGGAAGGGCCCTCCCCAGGGTAGGTAGGGACTGGCACAAGTCCTGGAATGTCCCAGTGAATGAGGTGCCCAAGCCCACTGGAATCAGGGTGAAGTGATCAAAGTGGCCTAGGTCACAGCCTCCCTGAAGGCAGCAAGCTGTGCCACCACAGAAAGCATCTTTTGACTTAATGGGAGGGTCCCGTTGGTTCGGGTGACCCAAGAGGAGTCGGGCGTAACAGTCTTCCAAGGTGGAGGGCTGGACAGTCCATCACAGGCAGCAGGCCTGCGGGTCATGCTGGACCCCTAGGCAGTAGACACAAGTGGAGTGTGGATCAGTACGGGTCATCTTTTGTGCACATGTCGTGGTACTGCCTGAAACGGGACCAGTTTACGATCCTCTTGTTACACTGTAGAGAAGAATGGAGCAGAAATTTCAATACGGTTTGAAAAAAGCACGAAGACCGAGAGATTTTATAGATTAGGGCTACACCTAGCGTGGAGCTGCAATGGAGGGAACTCAATGCTTCCAACGGAAAGGAAGATATGGGGTCACGGGCCGGCGCCGAGGTGGATACCACCTGGGTGGGTGGGAGGAGCCAGTCTGCAGATCTTCTGACCAGATACTTAAAAGGAAAGGAATACTGCCAGAAGTGTGGCTAGTGCACCATATCCATGTTCCAAGAAATGGTTGTTCCCTCAGCTTCCTGTGGGGGAAGACACAGAGAGGCGGGGGCCCCTCACAGGCGAGGCCCTAGACTGGTCAGAGTCAGGCAGAGGCTCCCGTGGCCTGGGAGCAAGAATGCACCTAGCAAGCTCATGCCTGACCCTGCAAGAAATGGGTCCCCTGGAAGCGTGGGGTGATCACTTTATGCCAGGCAAAAGATGACAACCGAGAAAAGACACAGCCACGCCATCACTAATGTAGACTGCGGGTTCCCACTAGTCCTGGAGGCTACCTCATTGGCGTCGCATAATGCCCTCCCTGGTGTCTCGACAGCTCCATACCTTGTGTGGAAAGGTACATGCCTGAGCTGCCCAGCGTCGCTACAGGTGACCACAGAACACCTGGTGTGCAGGAATGCACAACATGGTGTGCGCCACTGAAGACTCTACAAGCCCAGGCATCAAACTCAGCTGAGTCGAGACTGAGGACGGTCGTGCACTGGGTGCTTATGTGCAGAGGAAGTGTCCAGGAACTGGATCCCAGAAGAGGGGTGTGGCATGGCTCCTGGAGACCCCAAGGGTGCGCAATACCTGCGCTGGACATCCCTCGGGGCTGGAATGGAGGGGCAGAGGGACGGAGCCAGATGTTTCTTGATGCCTCTGCAAAAGGCCTAGGCCATGAAGGTATGACAGTGGAGTCACGACTGTACTCCCCAAGGAAGGACAGCATCAGGCGTGCAGGATGGCGGCCGAAAAAATGGGACAGCTGCAGCTCCCTCATCATCTTTGCTTTGTTTTATTTTTTATTTACATATTGTAGGCTTTCCCCCCCTTTTTAACCCATCCTTTTCTGCATGTGTCCGAGCGGTGATGTACACGTGTGGAGGCACACACATGCCAGGCACTGTGGAGCACCTCACCCTACTAGATGCCCCCTTCCCCGCCTGAGCCACCACCGGACCTCTACCTGGTGGTGACGGAACTATGGGAGGACATCATCCACCCAAGAGGGAGAGCTGCGAGACAGCTTGATCCTGCTCTACCCCTCGGCCCGGCTCCACCTGACGACCCAGGTCAGTTCCTGAACCAGTGCTCGAGGCGTGGCGATGGTAAGGCTAGATGCCTCAACCCTCTGCGCCACCAGGCCGGCTCCTCATCAACTTTGAAAGGAACTGCTGGTAATGGGTTTACTCAGCATCAGAAGAGAAGCTGACTGAGAAGTCCTATTCCTCGGTGGAGGAAGACAAAGACAAGAGGAGCTGGACTCAGGGGTGGTGTGCCGGGTTTCAGGCTGGAAGCTAGTCTGGTCTAGAGCCCTCAGGTAGGTGGAAAGGCACTCGCCCGGAAAGCCCTGGTGCTCCCAAGTCAGGGTCCCATAGGACCAAAAGCCTGGGAAAGGAGCGGGGGCAGGCGGGGGGGGGTCATGACAGACCCGACCAGGTCCACTGCCAAGGTTATGAGAGCAAACAGGGGACCTCACAAGAGGGGAGGGGTTGCACATCTTGTCCACCCATGAATGCCTAACCACAGGGGGTGATCCAGATGGTGCCCCGGGGGGACCTCCCAGGTGGGGAGATCAGAGCCCCTATCCTCACCTACCAAAGGCCCAGAAGGTTCCGGGGAGGAGGGGGCCAGAGGACCCGAGTCAACACTCCGACTTCTGCCAGAGCCACCAGTCATTGTAGACATAAAGCACGGGGTCAACAGGGACCTACCAGCCCCACCTCACCTGAATGAACTCTGATCCTTAGGCTAGGCCTAAAGACATCAGCACAGTATGATCCTGGAGCAAGGGAAGCTGGTGCGCAAGCAGCGACAGAATCCCCTCGGCACTGGAGTCAGATTTGATGATGGAAGCGGTACTTGGACGCAACCCGCACCAGGACCATCCCTGGCACTGAGAGACACAGGAGAGGTGGTGCCGTGGCCAGCACTAGGCCAAAAAGATCCACTGGATGATGACGCAGATGCTAAAGGCCTAGGGCTAGGCCCAGAAAGGTCTCCTTCCTCTCCAGGGCCCGGAGGCAAGTCAGGATCATCCTGGTCCTCACCCTCTGGATCATCTGACCGCTCCCCAAGATCTCCAGCAAGCGACTGGCTCCAGAGACCTTCCCTCTCCCAGAGCCGCGAATGGCAGCAGGAATGGACCCGGCCACATGGGTGGCACTGCCCTGCTCAGCAGCACCAGCCTTAGTGCTAGGAGCTGAAACGGCACCAGATGACGGCCCCAAGGGACCCACAGGCCCAGCATATAGCTGCAACTGTGCCGTTGGGGGGGAGGGGGCCAGGCCCCCCAAGGGGTACCAGACTGGGAGGAGTGTGCAACTGGCCCTTTGGGGACAGCCTGTCCCCAGGCCTCCTGTCTCAGTGAGATGAGGACTAGCGGAGGCCTGGTTTATCTCAGTACGTGTAGTACCGAGGAGGGGACCTTACTTTAGAGTCCTAAGTGCGAGACCTGCCTCCGAAGGTTGGTGTGTGTGTGGGGGGGTTCTTCTCCCATCTCATCACGTGGATGTGTAGAGTTCGGAAGTCCATGGAAAAGCAGGCTTTGCAGTGGTTCATGTCATGGTCCACTCCAAGGCAGGTGCAGCAGCAATCATGTTGGTCCCAGATGGATGTGTTTCTCCCACGGGGCACCGAGGCATGGGGGGAGATTCCGTTTTCTTCTGTTTCTTATGCCCCTGGGATCGGGACATAATTGATTCTTTTGGGAAAAAAGAAAAAACAGCAAAAATAGGACTTGGTGCTGTAAAAAGGGTCAGAAAGAAGGAAGACAGCGACGAAAGGCAGAAAAAGGCTACACAGCACTGAAGGAGCAGCAACTAACAGAACTTAGGCCATGTGACGCAGCAAAAATTGCGAACACTCCCATGGAGTGCTTTCCTTGATGGCGGGAAGAACAGAACTGAGAAGGCGGGGGGTCCGGCATCGGTTACTGGCCGATCCATGAGTGCCACGTCAGACATTCACCTCATGGGCAGCACGGTCTTCACGCCGGTCCCCTACCTCCAAAGCTTTAAAGGTAATGTTCTACTGGGTCCTAGTGCCTCTGGCATAGACCCACCAGTGATGAATGAAGAAGACTGATTCTTGGAAGATCTGAATGCTGTCGTTGTATAGACAGCGAAGTTCTGGTCCTGAAGAGGACAGCAACTACAGTAGTTATGCGCAAAGTGATGGTGGGAAAACAGGAACAGAGGTGGTTGGGGGATGGTGCTGATGTATACCAGCGTGTGTGTTTGTGTGGTTAAGCACATGTGGGGACCCTCACATCACCAGCCCCCAACAGTAAAGTTCTGACTCCCACAGGGTCCTAGTACTGCTGGCTTAGAACTACAGGTGGGAATCAATGGTGAAGACTGATACCAGAAAGACAGAACTGAGGTGAGTGAGGGAGCCGGCAATGGTTATTGGCTGGCACAGTATCAGGTTGGGGTGTGCAAATGCCATGCTCTGCAGCAGTTGCCAGCTCCCTCCTAGCAAAAAATCTGTTTCCACAAGATCCTAGTGCCTCTGGCCCAAGACCCATAAATGAGAATCAATGGTGACGATCGATTCCTGGAAGAACTAAAGAAAGGACAAACCTTTTCTGGCCTTTCTTGAAGACAAAGACATTCTGCCAAACAAAATAAGTAGAGAGTCGAACTGAGGTACAAGAAAACTGCCCCAACCATACGCACTCATGACAGGAAAACAGAACTGAGGTAAGTTGGGTGTCAGCAATAGTTATTGTTAAAAGTGCACCATCATGCAGTCAAGCATGTGCTACCACTAAGAGCTGTTGCTGGCACTCTGTCTAAAAGACACTATTTTTTTAGTTGTTTAACCAGGAATAGCACACTAAGCTGAAAGCTTTTTACAGGAGCAACCTGGGAGCACGGGAAGTTAAGTGACTTGCTCAGGGTCACACAGTATGCAAGTAGAAGCTGTGGGATTCAACTCCACGTCTGGTCTGCTGGATGTCACTAGATTTGCTGCTCAGAGCCTTAAAGCACTGCGCTATACTGCCCGCCTACAATTAGTTTATCTTGTTGTTCTTACTGTTTGCTTTAGCAGTACAGCATTTTAGTCCAAGCTATCCTGCAGCCCTGTTTATTTTTTCCACTGGCGGTTCAGGATACACTAACATGAATCTTCTTCAAACTTTTCTCACTCAGAGAGGAAAAACAGTCCCAGGGAAAAGTACAAACTGCTGTCTGCTGCAAAGGATTTAATGGCCTTTTGACTGACTGATTTATAATTTCTAGTCTTCAGTAACAAGGCAAGACCCACTAGGCACAAGTGCCTGTTTTCCGGGCCAACCCAGGAGTACTAGGGGTCGTTAAGGGACTTGCTCGGTGTTACACAGTATGCAGGTGGAAACTGTTGGAATCAAACCCAGGTGCTGGATGTACCAAGCTCATTCACAGCTCATTACCCTAACCTCTAAGCTATACTGTCAGCCCCCAGCCCCATGTCAGGTGTTGGGAACAAAAACATGAGCTCTTAAAGACAGTATTTCTCTCTTGTGGTCCTCACTTTTGGGGCTCAGGCTGCATTTTCCTATAAGCCTTTCTCTGTAGTTGGCATCCCTTAAAAAGTTCCTGCTCAATGATTCAGAAAGTTGTCTGCAGAGGGTTATATGTGTTGTAAGGGACCCTCTCCAATCATGAGGTGACTCTAGGACCACGGGAAGAGTGTGGGTTACGCTAGGATTTACAACAGGTGGTGTGGTTGGTCACAAGGCCGAAAGGCTGAGCGAGCAAAACACACCACCCGTTGTAAATCCTAGCGTGACCCACGCCCTTCCTGTGGTAAACTGCTATTATACAACTTTTTCCTTTTTTTTCATTTTTTGAGGGGGGGGATTTATATGTATTAGAAGGATTTCGTGTGTTTTTCGTGGCAGTGTTGGTCCGCAAGGAAAAGTAGTTTGGTGCTTTTCAGTGTAGTGAGAATTAATGTCGAGGGATAGTTTTATTAGTATTTTTTGTGGGTTTTTTGAATTAGTAACAGGTATTTCTTAGTATTTTAAACCTTTTTTTAACGCTTTTAAACTTTTTTTAATGTTTATTGTTATAGGACTGTCATTTATATGGTTGTTTTCCATATCGGAGCTGTCAGCCGGCATAGCGAATACTTGCTCGAGTTCGTGTAAGTCAATTAGACAGAACGAGGATTTAATTTTTTTGTATTTACCTGTGGTTTTGTGTATGTCTGATCGGTGACTTGGAAGTAGGTATAGCGTTCGTTGTACGAGTGTGGCTGCATTGCCTTGATATGTGCTAGGTGGCAAGGTGATACGGTTGGCTGGCACTTCTTCCCATTGGTACTAGTCAGGATTTACAGCGGGTTTGAAATGCCAACCAGTCAATCAGAGAACAGTGTTTTAGACCCACTGTATAATTATTATTTTATTTAAATACCTTACACTCTAGGATCACTAGAGCCTCATTATAAAGGCCCCAAGTTCCCTTCAAGAAACAATGTCATATTTTAAACTTATATACATTTAGCAAATATTTAACCCTTTCATTACTTCTTTGTTTTCTTCTGGTTAGTTTATTGTTACTTAGGAATTTTTTTCACAGTGTGAAGCCATACAGGGTGCCATGCTGTGCCTACAGTTAGAAGAACTGTATAGCAACAGTCTGAGTACAAAGTGCTACACAAAATCAGTACATTGAGCATGCTCCAATACTAAGATTTTACCAAGATGTATACAGTACCTGCATAAGGTGTAAGGTCCTGGGGACATTGTGTTGTAAGGACACACAATCACATTTGCACAACCTCCCTGGGGAAAAGGACATTCAACAGAAATTCAGTACTCTTCACTAGAGCTTATTCAATTTACAAAGAGCTTTGATTTTTTAATAATTACATTTTGAATGGTAGTTCACTGTTTTATCGAAATGTTCCCATCCATGCCTCTCCCTCCCATGGAATCAGACCACACCACCACAGATCGGCAGTATGCCCCATGTCCTGGGCATGCAAGGTGCTCTGGCCTAGTTTTGGCACCCTCGCTGATGGGCCTATGCACCTGGGTTGCATGGAGATGCGATGTAACTGAGGGATTCCTGTGAACAGCTCCCCTACCCTGGCTCATCAAGGGACAGCCATTTTGTCAAGCAGTACAAGACTACCACCTAAGAGGAGAGGGTGCATCTTTAGGACTGTCCCCTCCCTCCTATTGCAGCTGGATTGCTGGTCAGGAGTGCAATGTCATGAACCACAAACAGAAGGCAAGTGCCTTAACTGCTAGGCAACTGGTGTAGCCTTGTTTGGGTTTTGTAGTGTTCGTATACTTGGGAGATAAACTAAACAGCAGCAGCAGATGCCTGAGGTTCTCCACAAAATAGAAGCTCAAACCCCAAATTGTTAATAAAGTATAGTTCCATACTTACCGTAATGGTAGATCTTTGAGAGACTCTCTTGCAGCAGGGTACTACACTTGGATGTCTGCCAGAGGTGCTCATGTGACAGTAACTTTCACTAGCAGTGTGTTTTTTTGCTCAAGTATTTTTCCTCCTGTCACTGCTGGCTGGGGCCCCTTCAGTCGACTTGCCTGTTCCCTCCTACCTGAGATCCTCCCAGCTGCACCTTGGTTTCTCATTCAACTGCGACACACCCATGGAGCAATCCCCGGAATCTACTCCCGGAGTGGGCTGCCTTCTGCTCCTTAGTGCTTTCTTCCGGTGCTCCTCGGGCGGAGATGATGAGGTCCCAGTGGGCAGGGTCCGGTGTTGGAGGTGGGACCAGGCGACGTCTACCTCCCAGTCAACAGGTGTTTTCCTGTGTTCATAAGCGTTCCCCTTAGGAGCCCAGACATGCAATGACGTTCAGTGTGACAGGGCACACTTCTGCACCCTTCCAGCAGACGTCCGCCGAAACGCCTCCCTGTACCAGCGTGATCCCCTGGCTGTTGCGCTCCCAGCCTCTGCTGGGAAATGCTCGTGCTGGGGAGTAATCCATCCACCTTTCCCAGGAGAGAAGAGCAGTCCTCCAGATGCTCCATCCTCTCCTCTCCGCTGGCCCGAGCTTGCTCCCAAACCCGGGTCACCAGTATGGCGTCCAGCGCCTCAAACCACAGCGCCACCGAGCTGGCTTCACTAGCAGTGTTGACTGGGGGCGCCCACAATAACATCATCACATCTGCCAGTATAAATATGTGAGTGGCCCCTTGCATCCTAAGTTCCCTGCCAGCGATCAGCTCATGAAGCAAGACTCAGAGGGAAACCGAGAAGAACTATGGTACCTATTTAGCCAATTTTGATTAAGCCTGAAAGATTGTTCTCTCCGAGAAGGAAGAAGAAGGTGGGAGGGAACGTACCTGCTGCACGAGATCCTCTCGAAGATCTACTGTTACAGTAAATATGAAACTGTACTATCTTCTTCGAGGGTGTCTCCTGCAGCAGGTCCTACACATGGGATGATTCCCAAGCAGGGAAGTGGCAAGGAGGCTAATTAACAAAGAAGGCTCTGCAAGATGGCATGCCCAAAGTGTGCAGCAGCGAGAGGCCAAGTCAATGCTATAGTGCTTTGTAAAAGGTATGCACTGTAGACCAGATAGCAGCATCGCAGATGTCAAAATAGAGACTCACAAACATGCCACAGTCGCGGAACGCCTCTGTGGAGGTGCATGTACAGCACCCGGTAGGGATTTTTGGTATTTATTGTAACAGTAAGTTATACAACACGCTAGCCAGTTTGAAAGTGTCTGATTGGTAACTGGTAGTCCCTCTTTGCCTGGAGCAAAGGCTACGAAAAGTTGCTGGGATTCTCTGGTAGCCTTAGAGCATGTTATATAATATCTTAGTATATGGTGTACATCTAGGGTATGAAGAAGTGATTAACTTGGATTAGAATAGTCTGGGTAAAAAACGGTAGCAGTATGGACTGGTTCAATGTATATTCTGAGACGACCTTTGTGAGGAAGGCGGATTCATGTGAAAGATACCCTGTCTTTGTGAAAGACACGATAGAGCTCGGAGCACATGAGTGCTTGGAGCTCAAGAGATATGTGAGCGAAGTAATTGCTACTAAAAATACAGTTTTCCATGCTAGTAAACACATTTCACATGTGGCGACTGGTTCAAAGGGTGCCAATGATAACTTTTTTTTTCCAATTTCATTATGTTTGCTTGCACGCATGTGCAAGAAACATAGTGCCATCATCCGAGTTTTCCAGAGGTGTGTCAGCCTCTTCCAATTCAGTCAGTATATTTGCAGGCATGGTCGCAGAGCGCCAATCACTGCTCCAGCTGTCTATGACAGCAGGAAAATGCAGTGGCATACAGTTGAAAGGGAGAGCTCTGCTTGAGTGAGCAGAGCTCTCCCCCCCACACACACACACACGCACGCAGCGTGCTCATGCGCCTTCCCCTCCCTCCACACTGTACGGCTGGAGGGTGCCCAATCCCCGTCGGCTCCACGCCCAAAGCATCCAGGTGCCATGCTGGGAGCCCACCCCAGTGTGGCAAATGATGTAATGGCCGACGGGATGCCCAATCCCCATTGGCTGCACTGTATCTCCCCACCCCTACATGCTGTTGCCACGACAGGGTGCCCAATCCCCATCGGCTTCACTGTCCCCCCAGTACAGGGTGCCATGCTGGGAGCCCACCCCATCGTGGCAACAGATACCATGGCTGACGGGGTGCCCAATCCCCGTCCAGCTCCCCCCCCCAGCGTCCTTCTGCCACGCTGGGAGCCCATCCCAGCATGGCAAATGTCCCACGCCGCCTTTTAAAAAAAAAAACCCTGTAAAGAAAAACTGTCCTCGTAGTCTCCATGCACCCCCCAACAACCGGCACCCACCCACTGCGCACTGCCTCCCCACACCCCCACCCCATACTTACCTCCAGAGTCCGCGCGATGATCTTCGGTGGACCGGGAACACGTCTGCACTCTTCAAAGCCGACCGCGAACTGAGGAAATGCCGGTAAGCTGTATAATGGGATAGATAGGATTTTTTCAACTTTGTTGCATATCGCAGGCATTTTTTGGAATTTTTGCACCAAATTTTCAACATGGGGTTTTTGGGACCCCTCCTCATGAATTATTGCACTGTCATGGCATTACTCGGGCCCGAAGGGTGATTTCGCAGCCACTGTGCGAAATCACCTTTCCGGAATGATTAACGAAACGACACTGCCAATGTTCATAAGGTGGGCTCTCAAAACGCCTATTTTGAAAATTTGGTGGAAAATTCCTAAAATGACTGACGAAGCCGCATGCTATGCTATTCCTACGCACCGTAGTTCACGAATTTTCAATATTTTCACTCCAGAGTTTCAACACTGCCATTTACCACACCTTCTTATGAGCAGTACAGTTGTCATTTTTCACATCTCGCCCACAACGTGTTTCTGCCCATGTAGCGCACAATGGCACAGTCGGTGTGCGAAATCAATTGGACACGTTAAGAAAATCACAGTGACACTGGTCATGAGCAGAGGTGTTAAAACGGCTATGTTGAAAATTTGGTGAAAAAATTCCCAAAAATGACTGTTTTAAGAGTGCACGTTGCGCAGTTCCTACACACGCTGGCAAGTTTGCGAATTTGTAATATTTGCACCAGATTTTCAACAGTGCCATTTTACCACACTTCCTTATGAGCATTGCAGCTACCATTTTTCACATCTCGCCCAAAATGTGTTTCCGCACATGTAGCGCACAATGGTACAGTCGGTTTGCGAAAACAATGTTTGGGACAGATTAAGAAAATCACAGTGACACTGGTCATGAGCAGAGGTCTTAAAATGGCTATGTTGAAAATTTGGTGACAAAACTCCATAAAATGACTGTGTTACGAGCAATGTTTCCTCTAATTTTAAGTCTCTGTGGGTGGGCAACTGATATGTGTGTGCAGCACTTTGTGTAAAAAAATTGATTCATGTGCGCAGATTGGGCTGCCCAAACAAGTGATATATTTTATTGCCAGTAAACAGCAGAAAATATAACCAAATGCTCAATGAAAAGTATAAATATACATTCTGACAGTCTGAAGCTTGGATGTGCATTGCGCACCATAACAATATGAACTGGAAACGTGTAAACTACGTACATTTTAAAGAGTCTTGCATGCATCTATAGTAAAAGGGGTGCTGCTGCTTACGCATTACTAAGAAATCAACATTTACTGTTTTTCTCTCCTGTCTTTCCCATTCATCCAGTGGACTTATATTTTATTAAGATCCATTTTTCCACCAGACGTTAAAAACAATTTTGTTCGCATCAGCTATCTAAATGGCTTTCTTCCAAGCAGTTTCTTTGTTTGCTCTTAATGCAGTTCATGAGGCTGAAGCCTCTTTCACAGTCAGCACCAGAAGCTTGGAATGTAGTAGTAGTACAATTTATTCTTCAGCATAAAGCAGTTACAATATACTAAAATCAGGACAAAATATGTAGTAAAGATAAATAGACAAATAAATCAACAAGGAACTTAAATATATTTACAGTGCAATTCAATTTAACAGAGTATCTTTTCAGATAAAAAACCTCCACAGAACTTCAAGTCCCCCTAATAAACTTCACAAATGAGTTGAGGTTAAAAATCTTGCAAAGATCTCTTCCATGTTCTTGTGTTTCATAATAAGCAAATATTCCAAAAGATTGTCCAGGGGGAGGCCGAGATCCCCCAGCAGTTTTTTCCTAGTTGATTCGTACCTAGGACACAAGAGTACCACATGTTTGAGATAATCTATAGTCCTCACTCCACATTTACAATATGGAAAAAGTACCCCTCTCTTTGTCTGAAATGAATGCATTGAGCATTATAGTTTTCAGTTCAGAATCTTGTATAGATTCTTCTTTGTTTAGGACAGGTTAAAAAGAGATATGGCTCATATCCCTATGAAATCTTTACTTTTTTATAAAATCCATATAGCTTAAGCTTGGAGAGTTGAACATAGAAAGAATTTATGTCTTAAGTCAATAAGTCTCAATTTGACATCCTGCCTAATCTCCTCAAATGGTCTTGTGTAAATTTTTTATAAGAGGTGACCCAATCCGGCCGGCATTATTGTTTTCTTAATAAGTTGAATAAAGGGATGTACATATCCCATGCTGGCCAATTTGATGGCTTCCACTACACATATTATGGGATATCCTTGTTGGGGCAAAAGAAAAAGTTTCAACAGAAAGAGAATCTGTCGTTCACAGATGAGAGAAGTCAAGGAACGTTGTCCTACCTCCAAGGCAAGAATACAGCTTGGAGTTCCATTTAAAAATATTAAGATGTATCTATAGAGTTTATTCAGAATTATTTCTAATTCTCTAACCTTAGCATAACCCCAGATTTCAGAGGCATATAACATGCTCGTTCTTATTTTGGCATTAACAACTCTCACACCCCGCTCACCGATGACTTCCTCATCTTGCTGTTAAATATTTTTAGGGCATTTACAGAAGATCCCATTTTAAATTGAATAGCCTCCAAATGTTTGGTCCAAGATAGGCTATAGGCAAAACGGTCACCTAAACAGTCACAACACTTAACAGTGTCTATATGGTTACCATTTAGCCTAAAGCCTACCGTATTCTTGGTTTGAGAGCCAAAAACTACAATGTTGGTCTTGCCGAGATTAACTTTTCGTTTCCTTTGAGAACATAGAGATTCAAAGTAAGCCAGTTTTCTTTTAAGACCTAGGACTGAAGTAGAGAGCAAGACTAAATTGTCTGCATATGCTAAACATTCAATCCTTTGATCATTAATTTTTGGAATATGAAAATCTGAGTTACCCAGCTGATCCAAGACTGTATTAATATAGATGTTAAATAGAGTGGGGGCCAAAATACACCCCTGTCTGCCCCCCACATTTGTCTCAAATCTGTCAGATGACCACATTGATTACACTAGACCCTTGCCCACATATTTTCACAGAGTCTATTAATAACATCAAGAAGTGAGGCCTCCAACTTCAGATCCCTTAATGTAGCCCAAAGTTTTTCTACCAATGCTGTCGAAGGCAGAGAGAAGTCCACAAAACAGGAATATAATCTGTTTTTCTCACTTTAGTATACTTCCAGATCATGTGCTGAAGCACATAATAGTGTTGTACTGTAGAACAGACCGTCCGGAAACCGTTCAGTGCCTCATTCAATACTGAGTTCTCCTTGACCCATGACAGCAATTTGCCCAAAATTATCCTAGAGAAAATCTTCTGTGAAACATCTATCAAACTAATAGGCCTATACATCCTTGGGTCATTCAGATCCTCTTTTTTAAAAATTGGGACGATAACACTACCTGCCCAACTGGCAGGGTAAGAGTACCCCTGAAACAGGATAATAAACAGTAAAAGAAGAAAAGGAATCCATCAGTTGGTAAAAACCTTATAGAGATCACCTAGGACCCCATCTGACCCTGGTGCTTTATTTGCCTTACGATCAATCAGTGCCATCCGGATTTCGTCCTCTGTGATCAAGATAGGTCTTGGAAAAATGTCATCCTCCTGTATTTTGAAAGTATAAGGTGTCTCCTGCTCTTCATGAGAATAATAGAGCTTGGAGAAATGAGATGCCCAAACTTCAGGTGTAATATAGGTTTCAATCCTATTGGCATATCTATTATATCCCTGGGCAACAATATTCCAAAATCGCCTTCCATCCCTATCCAAAACAGCCTGCCTCAGTTTTTCCCAAAGTCTCTGAGTATGTTTATGTCTCTCCCTCGAGAATTTTCCTATATTTTTCTCTTTCAGTCTTTAGCAATTTAAAATCTGCTGCAGACTTATTTCTTTTCTTCTTATGCTGTCTTAGTTTTCCTCCAAACTCTGTCTTTGCCTGTAGGCATACCGAATTAAACTAAGACTTTTTATAAAGGGACCTAGGATGGTACGTTGTTTTACATCTAGGTCCATCTTAGGCCCTCTTCTCTTCAGCCTATTCCTAAACTCCCTCCCTCAATCTTGCCCAGAACAAATAATCCTCTATGCTGACGATGCCGTAATTCTCTCCTCTCATAAGGATCCGAAACCCTTACTCCATAGCCTGCAGTTGCTTTCCCCATGGTTGAGAAATGGTTCTTAGAGCACAAACTGGTCCTAAACCACAAAAAAACTAAATCCATGCTCTTCTCAAGCTCGCAAAACAAGAAAAGGCAAATTCCACTTGCTGTCAATACGTACACAGGAAATACTCTCGAACAAGTGACATCATTTAAATACCTTGGAATCACCTTTGATCCCTGCCTAACCTTTGCGACCCACATTGATAGTATTGTGAAAACTGTGAATCAACGCATTGGTATCCTATACCGAAACAGACAGTTTCTTACCCAATCTGCGATGAGGATTGTTATCCAAAGCTCTGTCATCTCTATCATCGACTATGGCTTAATTATCTATGGCTCTGCCTCAACTACCGCACTCAGGCGCATTACAACCTCCCTTAACAAGGCCTGTCGACTGCTCACTGGTGCCCAAAGACACATTCATACATGTGAGCTCTACACTGAAACAGGATGGTTACAGCTCTCCAATTGCATAAAGTACCTTTACTGCTTGATGGCAAAAAAATCTACCATGGGCCTCACTCCACCGTGCATCCAAGACCTACTATGCCCGAATACCAACCCTCACTTCACCAGAAGTTCGGAACATCAGCTTCTCCAGATCCCCTGATGCCGCACCACCCAGGGCCAAAGATCCTTTGCCTACCGTGCTCCCAGCTGGTATAATGCCCTCAGCACTCACATCACCTCCTCCACCTCTCTAGGAGTTTTCAAATCTAGGATACAGCTTCATCTCACAGCCTCCAGCTCCTGTGACTGCTTTGATTAATGTTCCCCTTGTCTGTTTCTTGCTTAACCTCCCACCTCTGATTCATTTTTTGACAAAGGCATTTGAGTGGTAGTAGTCTCCCTATGTCTGCCTCTCCATTCTCTTCCCCCTCCATTGTTCTTTCTCTATTGTATTCCTCCAATCAACCAGTATGTGTTTACTCAGGTATTTTTGTTCGAAGTTGACATTACTGTACTGCATTATACTGCTTTATGCTGTTTCATAATTTGATTGTTTTCCTATGTAATTTTGCCTTGTTTGTACACTAACGACGTGGAACCATTGTAAAAGAGCCATGGCTCAAAGGTAATAATTCCGAGATTCAATAAATAAAAATAAATAAAAAAAAAAAAAGTAAAAAATGAATAGTTTCCCAATTCTCCAAAATATTAAAGGCCTTGCTTTTGTCCAGGACCAACTCGTGAATATCACCTTAGACTCCTGTACTAAGAATTTCTTTGAAACTAGCTTGATGAATCAGCTCCCATCCAATCCTTCTCTTGTTTATGACTTCCAGACTCTCTTCCTGTTGTGTCTCACTCCCTAAAGTTCCAAAAGGGCATTTGATGTTAATTACAATAGCACAGTGTGCCGATTCCAATCTATCCATGACCTCTAACTTTTGGATCAGCTTTACTGCTTCCAAATTGGTCCAAAACTGATCAGGGGTTGAAGAGCCAGTAGGTCCTCTACACGTTAAGGATCTGACTAGATCGACCTGAGTTCTACCATTTAAAATACAGAAATTTCTACTGGCCAAGCCCGCTAGGAATTCTCTACCTCTGAGGTTCGATTTTAGATCCTGGGCAGTCCTCGTATATGAGATATTTGGATTAATTATAGATATTGTGTGGATCAAATATAAATATACATCCTCCAGGAAATGAGAAGAAATTCTGGCATTAAAGTCTCCCAAAATAATTACAGGACAAGGTATACTCTTATCTGACAATTCGTCAAGTGCCATTTTCAGATCCTGTACGAAAAGGTCAGCGGGATCAGTAGCTCTATTGCAAGCGGACAAGTATATATTGCAGAGAATGATCTTCTCTTGTCCCTTGCTAATCGTTAGAGCCAAAATACAATCTGACTTAGTAGAAATGTTAGTGATCTGAAAATGTAGCAAAGTTTTGATAAAAAAAATACCCCTTTAAACCTTCCAAACTTTTTATCTTTAGTTGCTGGCAGAGTAAAGACAGAATATCCAGCCAATTTGGGAGTTACATTTTCTGTACACCATGTTTCTTGCAGTCCAATAATATCAAAATTATCCAGAAATCTTACTACTTCAGGGTCAATTATTTCAGGATGGATGCCCTCAATATTCCATGAAAGTATAGAAAGGGCATCCACATCTCGAGCCCCAGCTCCCTTATCCAAATCTAGCTGGCATTCGGAGTTCATTTGTTTGATATTATCTACAGGCTGCATTTGTCAGGCTGAATCACTAACCGTCAGAGGCAAGTAGGTATTAGGGTCAATTAGGTTTCCAAAGTCAGTCAGGGGGTTATCTGCCTCTAAGATTGATTCTGGACTATCCTTAGTCTGTTTAAACCATGAAAAGACTTCACCCAAGTCTAAAGGGTTAACTAAATGTATTCCTAAACAATCCAGCTTGCTGGCCAGAGAAAGCAAGCTGCTGGCTGTATGAGGATTTTTAAATGTAATATAAATCTGTGTTGTGGGCTCAGGATCTCCATATAACTTTATGGACTCCACCATGTTTCTGGAGATATAAAATCCTAATGCTCTTTCCAAGAGCAGCAACAAATCTTCCCTAACTTTCCTATGAGAATCCTTGAGTGAACCCTTCCACCCAAAGTTAGTTATGGTCCTACTAAGCCATACTTCTCTCTGCTTCAGTACGTGATCCTCCATCACTGCCAAGATTTTTCTCTGTGCTATCGTAGCCTTCTCACTCTGCACCTCCCTATGGAGAATCTCTTCTGGAGAAGGATAAAACTGTGTAGGAACCTCTATACATGATTGCTTCATGTTTTGCTTGGAATGTAGCACATACATCAATAAGTTTAGCCACCAGGCTGTACTGCACGTTAGTCAAAGCAAAGTGGATCATGTCAGTAAAGGATTTTAATGATCCTCCCTTTATTTTTTCAGCAACTATAAATCTGAAGTCATTGTACTGGCTAACAATTTCTGCCTGGTCCACTGACGAAAATAAATAGTCCTGATACTTGCTGTACAGTCTCTCAATATTTGATAAGCCAGACTCAAAGCTGCAATGTGGCATTGCTGCAAAATCAAAGGCAGATCAGTCAGAAAGTTCACCTGCAGGAAATCAGCTGTCCAGATGGTCACATAACAGGCCAATGAATTGCAAAATTGCTGTTGTGCTTACTTCAGCTGTGCAGTTAGCCAAAACGCAGTTTTACTAGTGGACTCCAGTAGACAGTTTCACCCAGGTACTGGCTTTTCTGATCTTTTTAATTTTTGCCCTAGCAATCTATACAGCTTCAACTGTTGTTAGACCACTTTCTGAAACATCTTAAGACAACTCTGCCAACTCCAAAAGTACATCATTTAATATTGTTATGGCAATGTGGTATTCAGAGTTGGATAGCTTCATAAAGCAGTACTTAGCAATAGGATCTTTGATGGATGCATGCATAATTGTATGTTATGTCATTTACCCTAGGCATGGTTTACAATAACTATGCTGGGTGTTGTCAAGCTCAGTGGGGGTTTTAAAATGTATTTTTGCAATGTAGTGAGTGAGTCAGTGTGATATGAGAGAGGAGCTGCATTTAGGAGACTGTATTTCTCTTCCATTCTGGAGCCATACTAAGCGCAGTCTGAATTTATGAAATTAAATGAAAAGGACATTTTCTGCACTGCTATTTCTTGTTGTCCATTTTAGAATTACTATCCCCATGTAGCCAACACGGGCAACCTTTTACAAGCACTGATTCACTGAATCCCCAATGTGTGAATAATGTGAGACCCTGTTTTAAAGAGAAGCGCAATCTCATCTCTCCAGACATATGTACAGTCAGTGTCTCAGCCTGCTAATTGAGAAGGTTATACCCATCCCAGCCCCCAACAAATACATAAAAAATGACACAAACATGCGGTAGGTTGCTTTGATGCTTTTATTGTAAACAAAAACTATAGTTTTCCCATTTTCTTGTACTGAAAAAAAAATGAACACGCTTTCAACGGTGAGGTTTTAAATCCATTATAAACACATTTTGTATGTGAGACGCTGCTTGGGGAGGAGGCAGATTACACTGAAGTTGTGCAACTTTAAAACTGAAATAATATAATATACACCCTATGTCAAAGAATCTCTCGCATTGCTTTGTTGGGGGGAAATCTTCCAAACAAATAAAAAGGAAAATTACGTACCTACCGTAATTCTTGATCTTCTTGGACGAGTCTCCACCACTCATTCACACTAGTGGGATTGGCGCGAGGCACTAAGACCCATCGGGGAACAAACTTTTGCTGGAGGGTGTAGCCGAGGCGGCGCCGCGAGACTGCGGCGCCCATGAGCAGCGGCTCGGCGTGTAATGACCATCTCGGCGGCGACCCTCCAACGCCAGTACCTTTTTACCAGGAGGTGCAGCGCAACTAGCGAAAAGGGTAAACCCAACATTAAAAAACGGACATAAGATAGTCCGTAGTGACCCGTGTAGAAGGGTCAGCAAGAAGTCCTCCGGCCTAAAGATTTGAGGAGTGAAGACCAATACAGTGATGAGCTCGGGGATGGAGGGTGGGCGTGTGAATGAGTGGTGGAGACTGGTCAAGAAGATCAAGAATTACGGTGAGTGCGTAATTTTCCTATCTTCCTGGACATAAGTCTCCACCACTCATACACTGAGTGGGGAGAGTACCAAGCTGATAATCCCCAAAGGCGGCAGGAAAGCAGAAGCTCAGGCGTCTAAGATAGAAGCCCATTAAGGATAGTTCTGCCCGAATGCGGAATGCCGCCTGGCATGAACATCCAGTGCATAGTGCTTAACGAAGTATGCACTGAGCTCCAGGTAAGTGCTGCAGATATATC
Organism: Neoceratodus forsteri; assembly: GCA_016271365.2. Taxonomy (NCBI): domain Eukaryota; kingdom Metazoa; phylum Chordata; order Ceratodontiformes; family Ceratodontidae; genus Neoceratodus; species Neoceratodus forsteri. Next base: position 1,096,990,016 of record CM057453.1, read on the forward strand.
TGCAATTGGAACATTGCAATTTCCGCTAGGATCGCTGCCGCCCTAGGTAGAGTGAGCTACACTCTACCTTCTAATTTAACTTGAGCCATGGAATAGCAATGACGAAGGCATGCCACTAACCATGAAGAGATACATCTAATAGCGACAGGTTGACCAGCCGGGTGTCGCTGAAAAGAAACGAACAGTTGCTGAGTCTTGCGAACATCCTTGGTTCTATCTAAATGGGAACCATAAGGCTCTCTTAACATCCAAGGAATGAAGAGCTCGTTCCCCTTCATTTTGGAAATTAGCGAAGTAAGCGGGAAGTACCAGAGGTTGGTTCAGATGGAATTCTGACACAACCTTGGGAAGAAATTTAGGATGAGTACGGAGAACTACCTTGTCCTTATGGAATACAGTATACGGAGGGTCCGTAACCAGTGCATGTATCTCAGAGACCCTGCGGGCTGAGGTAATGGCCACCAGGAAGGCAGTCTTCCAGGTAAGAAATTTTAGCTCACAGGTAGCTAAGGGTTCGAAAGGCTTCCGAGTGAGCATGTCCAGCACCAGGTTAATGTCCCAGGCTGCAACTGGACGCTTAACAGGGGTCTGGTATGGAGAATCCTCAAAAATCTCTTCACCATAGGTAACTGAGCCAGAGTTAAGGAAGAAACCGGCTCATGGAACGCTGAGATGGCACTAAGGTGAACTTTAACTGTGGAGTATTGAAGACCTAAGTTTGATAGGTCCAAAGATACTCAGAACCTTGCCAGGAGGACAGGAAAGGGATTCCAAGAGGATTTTGCACACCAGAGAAAAGCGTTTCCATTTGGAGCGTCGTTTTTAAGTGGCTGGCTTCCGAGCAGCCAGAAGGATGTCTGAGACTCTCACGAGAGGCGTTGAACCCGATTCGCCTTACTCTCTTCAGGGCCAAGCATGAAGGTGAAGTGATTTCAGGTTAAGGGATGGACCACGAACCCTGAGTCAGAAGACTGATTTGCAAAGGAAGTGGTCTGAGAGGCTGCCAACATACTGTTGAGTAGAGGAAACCATAGTTGCCGAGGCCAGGAAGGAGCAATGAGAATCATCTTGGTCCCCTGAGACTCGAACTTGGGAGTACTCTCTGGATTAGAGGAAGTGGTGGAAAGGCGTGGCGTTTTGTCACGCAGCCTGGGCAGCATCCTGACAGAAAATGCAGGCCCTGGATTTCTGGAGCAGAAGAGAGGCAGTTTTCGTTGAGTGGGGATGCAAAAGGTCCAGTCTGGAGTCCCCACTCTTTGAACAGGGACCGAACTACGGCTGGATCGAGAGACCACTCGTGAGGGTCTGCCTCCGTTCTGCTGAGGTGATCTGCTAGAGTCGTTTTGTATACCTGGCAGATAAACCGCTGAATCAGAGACTTGTGCTCAAGCACCACTCCCACCCTCATTGCTTCCCTGCAAGGGATAAGAATGAGCACCGCCTTGCTTGTTGATGTAATACATCACTGCTTTGTTGTCCGTTTGAAGGAGAATGTTCTTGTGACAAAGGACATCCTTCAGAGCTCGGATTGCATAGAGGACCGCTCTCATCTCCAGGACATTTATGTGGAGATGAGTTTGAACTGAGTCCATACACCTTGAGTGTGGAGGAGAGACAGTGAGCTCCCATCCGTGCTGATGCATCTGTGGTGATGGAGATCTGATGATCCGGGGAGCAAGGGGAATCCTTCCAGGAGATTGCTCTCTTGAGACCACCAGGTGAGAGACCTCCGAAGGGGGCTCCGTCACCTTGATGGGATAAGACTGGGGGTGAGAGGTCGGGGACCACTGAGTGGAGAGCATCCACTGGGTGGTTCTCATGTGCAGTCGGGCCAGAGGGACAGTGAAGACCGAGGACGCCATGAGACCCAACATGCGTTGCATCGAGAGAGCTGTAACCGATTGGTTCTCCCTGATGTAACGGGCCATTTGAAGGGATGTCGAGTCTTCTGTCCTCTGGAAGGAAAGCCTTCGCTGAAGAGGTGTCTAGAAGCGTCCCTATGAAAAAGGAGCCTCTGGGAGGGTTGCAGTTGAGATTTTTCAATTCACGAACTCCCATGGACGTGAGAAGAGAGAAGTCGTTGCACGGCTTCAAAGTCCCTTGGCCGGAAGGGCTTGCTAGAAGCCAATCGTCCAGGTAGGAAACACTATAGGAGTCCGACTTTCCTGAGATCGCGCCGAGAACTGCACAACACTTTGTAAAACTTCATGGCGCCGAGGATAACAAAGGGCAGGACTCTGAACTGATATTCTTGACCCAAAGCTACAAACCTGAGGAATTTGCGGTGGAGTCGGGTGAATGAGGATATGCTGGTAAGCATCCTGCATATCAGAGAGCCAGCCAGTCGTGCTGATGTAGCAAGGGTAACAGGGTACCTAGGAAATCATCTTGAATTTCTCCCTGGGAGGAATTTGTTTAACTTTCTGAGGTCTAGAATGGGGCGCATCCCCAGATTTCTTTGGAACCAGAAAGTAATGATAGAACCCTGTGTTCGCGAATCTATGGGGGCACCAGTTCTATTGCCCTGTTGTTCAGAAGGCCCTGGATCTCCGCGGTGAGGAGATCTGACTGAGAGGCCGACAACCTGGGTTGTCGTATGGGAGGACAATTCGGGGGGGGTTCCAAGAAATTGAGAGAGTAACCCTCGCGAATTATCCGAAGAACCCATTTGTCTGAGGTTATGGACTTCCACTGGTTGTAGAAGTACATCAGACGACCTCCAACCGGAGGAGAAAGTTCCACCTCGGGCAGAGTGGATGGAACTTGGGCCAGCGACTCATAAAGGTAGCGCTGGGAGCTTTGGGTCCCTGCGGCTTCTGCGTCTTCTTTTGAGGTTGGGCAGGTTGGCTTTTATGGAAGCTTCCGCCTCTGCCTCGAAAGGACTGGCGACTTATAAGCATGGCGTCTGTTCACATGCCCCGAGAGGGGCAGGCGGAGGTCTGGCCAACAATGGCCGATCTAGTCTTCTGAGTGGCCTCTGAGCTTGCTCCACCTGAGGGCCAAAAGAAAGGAGCCATCAAAGGCAGCGCCATCACCTGCTGCTGAGCATCATTCGGTGAAGCCAAAATGCGCCCAGGAATGGCGCCCGATACAAATCCCAGCAGCTGCTGAGCGAGAAGCAGTGTCAGAAAGCATCCATGGCGGCTTTGACCTGTTGGTTATTGGACTCAATACCTCTAATAACGGTCAGAAGAAGCTCTGACTTGGAATCCGAATCTGGAAGAGCTTCAACCATTCTTTTCATAGAGTGCCACAGGATATACTCATACTGGAAAAATAGCCTTGATAACTGTGTCGCATGCACTTAGAGTGGAGGCAGCAAGACTCTCTTACCTAATGTATATCAATCTTACGAGACTCTTTGTTAATAGATTGAGCTGTAGTAGTTGAGGAAGAACGACCTTGTCATTTCTGCCAGGACTACAATAGGATCCATAAAGGCTTGGGATGCCAAAATGGGGCCGATCCTTGGGGCTAGAATACTTCTTATCAATGGATTTAGCCACTGAGGAATAAGAGCAGGGTTATTCCATACCATTTGAGACAGCGTCTCGAAGGAAAACTGAATCGGAGGAGTCAAATCCGTAGGGATCTCGAAGCATGAAGATACTGGAGTCTTAATATCTTCCCAGGATCGATGTCTGTAGTCTGAGAGAAGAGTGGATCCCAGGTTCTTCAACAGAGACTTAAAGGACAGGTCCTCGACCACAGGCTCTGTAGCAAAAAGATCCTGTTTCCTCACTTCATCACCAACCCGAAGGTCTAGGTCAGGCTCAACATCATCTCCTGATGGTCCAGAAAGGACTGTTTGGACAGGAAGGAGTGAAAATTAGGAGAGGAGGAAATGGCAGAAATAAGGAGAGTACCAAGGCCGGCAGTAGCAAAGAGGGCAGCAAAGCGAGCTGAAAAGAAGCGGCACGAGGCGCCTGGCGCCCGAAGAAACCTGTGACCCTAAGCGCCCAGCGGCGCGCAGACAGCGCCCGCGCGCGCCGCAGCGCGACCCGCGGCGCCCACGGACCCACGCCCGCGAAGCGGCGCCCGGGCAACGCCTTGAGCAGCAGCGGGCAGCGCGCCAGCAGCGCCCAGCGGGCAGCGCCCGCTGACAGCGCCCGCCCGATCCGCGGCACCACCCGGCGGCGCGCGAATGTCTTGGCGCCACCAGCGGCGCCCGAGAGACCCACGCCAGCGCCGGCAATGGCCCCACCAGCTCCAGCGCCCGGCAGCGCCGGCACGACCACAGACCTTGCAGAAAGGCGCGGAAAAGCCCGGAACCTGGAAAACAAGAGAAGGAAAAATACCAGGAGATAAGGGCATCGGTGAGGCCCCTGCGCGCAGCCATGTGAAGGGACACCTAAGCACGGTCGCTAGCACCGAAGAGGCGCGCAGCGACTGGGAAGGTCAACCGCCCTACCTGATCGCCGGAGGAGCCCGAGGCTCCGAGGTAACCGAGCCAGGCAGAAGAACCAACCTCCGGCCCATCGCTCCATAAGAAGCTGCCCACTGATGAAACTGCTCATCTGGAGCCCTACCTATAGGCGGGAGGGGCTCCGATGTCGAGGGCAGCGATTATCGGAAGCTGGCGACTCCGAAGAAGGAGACCGGCAACTGCTTAGCGATAACCGACCGTCGGCAACGAACATACCAGAGGCGACCTCAGTGATGCCTTCTTTTTGACCTGTGGGCGAAGAAGAGCTGAGGCGAGCAGTAGCGCCGAGAATCCGACGTTTATTTTTATGCCGGCGAGACCGCCCATCCCAGACATCGGACTGACCGTAGTCGAACCCCGCTGAGGAGAAGGAGGCTGACCGGACCCAGCCCGGCTGACTGAACAGCTTTCACGAAGTCTCCCTACGCCACCTGACCTGCTCATGATCGACTCCGTCCAGTAGGCGAGACTTCTTCAAGTAAGTTAAATTTAAATATTAGAAAATTTTACAAAAATAGAATAAAACAGCGATACTACTATCGTGATAATGTTACAAAAAAAAACTGAAAACTATGCGCTAGTTTGAAGTTTGACTCCGATTTCAAATGACGTCGTCACTGAAGCGCACTCGGCCAGTGAAAAAAGAACTGAAGCGGTTGGAGAATTCGTCGCTGAGATGGTCGTCCTTTCGACCGCTGCTTTCCATGGGCGTGTCTGCAGCGCCGTCTCTCGCCGACCCTCCAGCAAAAAAGTTTGCTCCCGATGGTCTTAGTGCCTCCGGCGTCAATCCCACTAGTGTGAATGAGTGGTGGAGACTTATGTCCAGGAAGATCATGCCATTTCTGTAAACAGCAGGGGAATACTGTTCATTATCAAGTACTGTCTTACTGAAAAAAGGTGTCAAGCTAAAAACATTGCTGTAACTGCAAAGCTGATTGGTTGGAATTTTGTCGATCGGTTCCTTTGTTCAATAAGTGGAGCAAGAACGAGATGTCTGGCTTGTTAACTGCTGGCTTGTTAAATTTAATTGGTTGTGGCCTCAGAGGTGGGCATACAATGTTTCTTTCCCATTCACTTTCATGTCCTGCTGTCTGAGTCTTAAATCTGAGTGATGACTGTAGTCACTACTTCATGAACATGAGGATCCCTATCAGCTGCTTTGTGCGCTACTACTGAAGCTGTGTGAAGGTTATTTCTGACTGCTGTGCGGGCGCACGTGTGCACACCTTAGGGGGAACATAGGTTACGAGCGAGCACTACGCAGTTTCCACACACCTCGTAAGTTCATGAATTTGTAATATTTTCAGTCCAGATTTTCACACCTCCTTATGAACAGTACAGTGTCATTTTCCACAACATGGCCAAAATGTGTTTTCACACTTTCAGTGCAGAGATGGGTGGTCGCCGTGGGAAATCATTGTTCGGGACAGATTAAGAAAATCACACTGACACTGTTCATGATCGGAGGTCCCAAAATGCCTGTGTTAACAATCTACTGTTAAAAAAAAAAAAAACTAGTTACATTACGGGTGTGCGTTGCACAGTTTCTACGCACACTCGTGACTTCACCAGTTTTTTTTTTAAGATTCTCGCAGATTTTCAACATTGCCATTTTTTACACCTCCCCATGAACAGTACCGCTGTCATTTTTCACATCCTGTTCAGAATGTGTTTTTGCACCTGTGGTGCCAAATGCCATAGTCGCTGTGCAAAAGCAGTTTTCGGCTAACAAACTGATATTGCCACTGTTCATGAGGTGGGGGTCACAAAAAACATGCTGAAAATTTGGAGTGAAAATACCAAGGAATGCCTGAGGCGTTAGGGTTTCCAACCATAACGCCCGCCCTGTAGAGTATGACAGGCATCAGGGGTGTGACTTGGGATTCTTGCCTGTCATGCTCATACTATTCCACCCCCACCCACACCCTGCAGCCAGTGAGAGGCATCAGGGTGTGCCTCGGACTCTTCGGGCCCAAACTTCACCCCATTCTCCTATACCGCACCCATCTCACCGTATTTGCTGATGGAATGGGGTGCGCATAAGGGCCAAAGACCCCAAGGCACACCGTGACACTTGTCAGTGTCTGCAGGGTAGGGTGTGGTGAAATGGCGTGGTCGTTATTCCAGACGACCCAAAGGCACACCCCAATGCCTGCCACTCTTTGCAGGGTGGTGGTGGGGTTGGCGTCAGTTCAATACTTCCCTGCCATTCTTATTATGCAGCTCTGTAACTTCTACACTACCAATGTCAGTGCCAGCAAGCAAACATTCGGCATTGACAAATGCTTGTTTTTATTAAGATTTTTATACTTTGACAGTCACAGTTCGCTTGGTTATAAACCAATAGTAATAAATTGTTTGTCTAGAGGCTCCATTCAGACATAAATAACAGATTAGAGCTATCAAATAACTTTCTCTTATCTGAAGCTAGCATCCTGAGAGAGCAGTTTCCAGCATTCCATGTAATAAACGCTTCCAATCTTCCCCCATCCACCTACCCATTCCACCCCCCCCCCCGATCATCACTTTGCCCTGCTTGTTACATTTACTCTCTAGTAAGTAGAAGGGCATAATAAAAGAGCCCAATCCAACTGATCTGAGCAGTCAGGCTGAGTGCATATGGTATTAGGGCACAAAGCTTGGATCTTTTTTCATTATATGTATAACCCATCTTGTCCATTTTAAAGAACCCAGCTCCGCCTTGTCATTTAAATTATAGGTCCTTCTTTCAGATCTATATATAAAGTTGATAATCTCTCTCCCAACCCGTGATGGTGGGCACCACCACCGTGAGCCAGTGCTTAGTAATAGCCTTCTTTGCTGCCAGGAGCAGGATATTCAACAGGTACTGAGAATGGGAGTCATGCAGCCCCTGAGGAAGGACATGCAGCACAAAAAAGTCACCTCTATAGGGGAGCCGGATCCCAAAAAGCTCATCTAATTCCTTAAATACATCCTGTAAAAAGGGCTGCAATTTTGGACATGACCAAAAGATATGAGTATGGTGAGCAGAAGTTTCACCGCATAGCCGTCAACAGGCTGCCCCAGTGGAAGTGTGGTAATGTGAAGTTATCACTGGGGTATGGAAGAATCTTATTAAAAGTTGCCAAGAGTATAACCTCCAGACATGAGAGTAGGTGATTTTTGATGTCTTGCGCCATATTATTTCCCATTGTTGTGGTGAAATTTGCGTTCCCAACTCCGCATTCCACCTCTCCCCTATCTGCAGAGTATCCCCACTCACCAGAGGCAGCATTGACTTATATATAGCAGAGATAGCATGTGCTAATCCCTGTGCTTTTATTGCTTGTTGGATCAGCTGAATCAACTGTGGATGACTGTCAGGAGTACGGACACTAAGGGGGAGAGATTCAAAGTAATGTCTAAGCTGCAGGTATCGAAGGAAACCCGATCGAGGCAAATGAAACTCTCGGCTAATCTCGCCAAAGTCTCTAAAAAGGGGGGTCCTTTGAAATTGTGAGAGCCTTGAGAGATGGACATGCCTCCAATTCCGAAATGTATGATCCAGAAGAGCTCGGGAAAAGTCCTCCAATAAGTCTATTGGGCACAACATGACCAGGAAGGGCGTAATCCCCAGTGCCCTGCGTATCAGACACCAAGCCTGCACTTGGTATACGACCCAGGGACTCCAGGTTGTTTGGTCAATCGGGGGTGGATTTTTACAGAGAATTATTCTATAATAGTCCCGGCAAGGGAGCATACTTTCCTTGATTTCCCTCCATTTAGCTGGGTTCATTTCTATCAGACGCTGTATAATAAATGCCACATGGGCTGCCCAGTAATATAATTTTAAATCAGGAAGCGCCAGACCGCCTTGATCCCTTGGAAGAAAGAGAATTTCCATTCTAATTCTAGGGCGTCTTCCAGCCCAGACAAACCTCAAAATAGCTTTATTCCAAACTTTAAAAAGATTATTTGGTAAGTTAAGGGGGATGTTCTGGAAAAGATAGAGTGCCCTCGGTAAAATCACCATCCTAACCACCTCAATACGTTGAATCAAATTCAGCGGGAGTATACTCCATCTCTCAAGATCTTGTTTAATCTGAGACAAAAGGGGGCGGTAATGGTTACTGTAAGCCTCAGTTGCTTGGTGGGATAACTATATCCCTAAGTATTTCACCTTTGAGAGCCCCCAATGAAACGGGTACCTCTCCATTAAAAGCTTGGGAGGGGAGGGGAGAAGTGGAATGCGAGGGCGTCCGTCTTGGCAGTGTTTAATCTGTAACCTGAGAATGCACCGAACTCCTCCAGTAGCTGAAAGACAGCAGGGATGGATTGCTCAGGTTTAGTGAGGAACAGCAGGACATCGTCCGCGTAGAGAGCTACCCGGTGATCCAGTCCATCTATATTCACTCCCGAAATCCCTGGGGAAGATCTGATTGCCTGAGCCAGGGGTTCTATGAAGATGGCAAATAGGCCCGGGGACATAGGGCAGCCCTGACGTGTGCCCCTGTAAAGGGGGAAATAGTCGGAGTGATGGCCTGCTGCTTTAATGCACGCCCTTGGGGATTCGGATATGTTCTGCAGAATAGATATGAAGGAGGGCAGGAAGCGCATCGTGGCAAAAAGGAACGGCCATGACACCTGGTCGAAGGCCTTCTCAGCATCCAGGCTGAGAAGGACCGACGGGTCACTCAGAGATTGCATCACATGCACCAAGTGTAAGGCCCTCCTTACATTGTCCGTGGTCGATCTAGAGCTTACAAAGCCAGTCTGATTGAGGTCCATCAAATTTGGGATAACATTGTCTAGTCTCCGGGCCAAGCTAGACATGAAGTATTTATATTCCATATTAAGGACTGATATCGGTCTGTACGACCCACATTGTAAAGGGTCTTTGCCCGGCTTAGGAATAACTGATATTGTTGCATATTTCCAGCTTGGGGGGGGGGACCTCCCCTTCGCCAATGCAAACTTTTCAATAATGAAATTAAGGTCACAAGGAAGTATTGGCCTTCTAATGGGAGGTTTTAAGTGTAAAATGCCCTTTATGAACATATGGGCACGGTCCTGCTGGGCAACTTGATGGCAGTTTATGGGTTTGTGATGCTGAGATGGCCGCTAAATGAACTTTGATGGATGAGTAACCAAGTCCTTGAGAGAGCAGTGAGGAAAGGTAATCCAGAATAGCTTGATAAGCTTTTCTAGATGATGTTTTTTTTTTTTTTAGTTATTACTTTTTGGACCCAGCTGTCATCTGGAGGGAGCCCCCTGCCCCATCCCACGGCATCTACCATCTGGCGCTGACCTTTACTTCCAGGGCTTGCCTCCCCAGGTGGAGCTGGCGGAGTTCCCCAACCCCCACCGGAGACCAGATTCAGTGTGGCCAGCGCCATGGCAGGCCAGGTGCGGAGCCTGCAAGGTGCCCTCCACCATTGTGCCACGGCATCTTTTTTCCTGGTTTCTCCCCAGGAGTTGAGGTGTGCAATGACGCCCGTGGAAAGGAGCAAGCACGCGACCGCACATGCTCCCTTCAAGCGTCTGCCCAGACTCCTCCCCCTTTTGCAGCACAGTGCCCTTTCCTCCAGCCTCCGCTAGGGAGTAGGCAAGCGCCAACCACTGAGGACCCCCCTGCCCAGAGAAGAAGAGCAGTCCATTGGACGCTCAGTCCCTCTCCACCCCTGCCGACCCCCAAAGACCAGTGCTCATTCCCGAACATGGGTTGCCGTCGTAGCTCGAGTTAAGGCACCCAGCGCCTCAGCCCTCAGCGCCACTGGGCTGTCCCTACTGGATGGTTTTCTGGAGGCCAATAATAGGTTTCCTACATCTGTATACACTTGCTGCTTTTTTATGAAGATGTCCTCAGAAGCCACGCATGAAGATACAGGGATCAAAGACTGGGGTGTAGAAGAGTCCCATGATGTTGTGTGAGTAGATCTGGATGAAGTGGAAAGGGGTCGATGACCGACAGCTGCTGGAGAAGAGGGAACCAGATCTGCCAGGGCCAAAATGGGGTTATTAGTATCACTGTTGTGGGCTCCAACTGAAGTTTGCGAGGGACTCGCTGGAGGAGAGGAACTTGGGGGGCAGGGGGCGAAGCATATAAAAGCTGTCCACGCCTCATTAGGGATAGAACACTTATAGAGTGTCCCTCGCTGTCCAGTGTAATGGAATAATAATGAGGTAGGCGGTGGTTGTCCGGAGAGGCAAAGAGATTGATCTCCTGCATACCCCAGAGGTGGAAGATGTCTTGGAGGACTGATTCGTGTAAGGTTCATTCATGACCTTGCTGTGTGGCAACTAAAGTAATCTGCCAAAACATTCTGGGCTCCTGGTACGTGTACCACTATAAGCATGAGATGTTGTCATACAGCTTTCTGCCAGACGTGGACTGCCTCCTGACAAAGGTGGTGAGACCTTGTGCCTCCTTGTTTGTTTCTGTAATAGATGACTGATATATTGTCTGTCTGAACAAGAAGGGGGCCTGGCACTAGATATGGGTGGAATGTCTGCAATGTGATGAGAACCACCCTCATCTCAAGGATATTTATGTGGAAAGAGGCAGTGAATTGGTCCCAAAGACCCTCTGTCTGGTGAGATCCGAGATGCGTGCCCCAACCCAGGGTGGAGGTGTCCGTGGTCAAGGTCTGGGATGGAGCATGTGTTTGAAATGGAATACATTGATCCAGATTGGATTGCACTGTCCACCAACACAAGGCTTGACGTAGTGTTGGTGTGACAATGATGTGGTCATCAAAATCTTCAGTGCGTTGTTGCCACTGATGCGAGAGGACCCGCTGCACTGGCCGCACATGCAACCATGCATGAGGTATGGTGGAAATGGCAGCAGCCAATGGCCTAATAGGCACATCAGTTGACGGGCCATGACATGTGGCATGAACCGACAGTGGGCAGCGAGTGACACAAGATTTTGACATGTGTCCTCAGGAAGGAATGCTTGACCGAGCTGTGTACCTAGGATAGCTCCTATATATTGTAGTCTTTGTGCTGGGTTCAGATGGGACTTTGCCCAGTTGACCGTAATGCCTAGTTCTTGAAAAAGTTTGAGGGTAGCATGCAGGGACTGTATCATCTCTTCCCTGGCGGAGGCCTTCATGAGCTAATTGTCTAGGTATGGGAAGATGAAGTGTCCCTGACATCTTAGGGCAGTGGCTACTACTGCTAGGCATTTTGTGAAGATTCTAGGCGCCGAGAACAGGCCGAAGGGCAGTGCTCGAAATTGGTAATGATGTTCCAGAAGTTGGTAACGGTGATGTGCAGGATGTATGGGGATGTAAAGGTATGCGTCCTCCAGAGTGCAAAGCCAATCTCCCCGATGTAAAAGAGGAAGGATTGTGGCTAGGGTGACCATCCTGAATCTTTTGTACTGAATGTACAAGTTTAGGTCTCTGAGATAGAGAACTGGACGTAGATCTCCCATGCGTTTTGGCACCAGGAAAAAATGGTAATAAAATCCTTTTCACTGTTCCCCGGGTGGTACAGGTTGGAGTGCATTTTTCTGGATGAAGGAGGCCAGTTCCTCTAGAAGTATTGGAATGTGTTCTGGTGGGTACTGTACAGGATGGGAAGGATGGGTAGGAGGTACAGAAATGAGTTCTAGTGAAGGTCCTGTTTTTATATTTTGTAGTACCCCTGCATCCGTTATGGTTTGCCGTGCCTCTAGATGGAGTGCAAAATGGCCTCCCACAGTCTCCAAGACTGGCTGAAGAGAGCTGGGGAAGCTGTGCTGTAAGTCAAAAGGACTGCAGGGCACCAACCGCCGCAGGAGGAATGCATCGGGCGCCCTTAGAGGCAGAGGCAGGGATATGATTAGCTGGTTAGGTTTACTGTCGACCCCTCGTGGACTGTCTGGTGTGGCCACATTGTCAGTCAGTCCTGCGAAATTGGTAGGGATAATAGTATTTTTTCTGGCCTGTAGGTTGGGACATATGGTACATACCGTGCACTGTTCGGAGAGTGCGTCCCGAAGCCTGAAAGTCATCCAGAATTGTTTGAGTGTCAGAGCCGAAAAGTTTATGAGCATTAAAAGGGGCAATGAGAATGGTCTGATGTATGTCAAGAGTAAATCCTCACACTCTTAGCCAGGCATGCCTTTGAAGAGTAACCCCAATGGCTGAAGTCAGGGCGGAGTTATCCACAGCATCATATCCCGCTCTCAGTAAGTGGTGGGAGAGGCATGAGCCAGTCGAAAAAGTGGCAAGGTGTGGATCCTTTTCGGTTGATGGAGGAAGCTTATTAGCCACCTCAGATGCCATGGTCCAGAGCGTCTTCTGGTATTTCAACATATGGCCTATGTAATTTAGTGTCATCAAGGCACAGGTCAGGAAGCATAGGAAAACCAGGAGCAGTTTCAAAATTCGCAAAGAGCATTTTATTTTTCTCAATAATAGGCAAAAAAAAAATATTCATTATAACTATTTACAAAGGCAGTACAAACAGAGAAAAATAAGTCCTTCTGAGGATTTCTCTTAATTCCAAGTTTCAGTCTCTCAATCTCGTGTCTCTAGCAAAAGCAATGCTGCTCTTTTAATAACAAGTTTTTTCCTCATTGACATCCTGCTTCTCACAGAATGTTCTTGTTAGTTTCGATGCAAGTGCAGCAAAACGAACAGTGACCCAGAACTGCTCTGCAAAAGGCTTAAAAACTGCATCTCAGGTTAATCCCTTGAGTTTCAAATAGCTTTGCAATCATTTCAAGAGTATAACTATATACAGTTTTAAATAAAGGGATTCCTGGTAGCACATACAGTTTTACACGGAGATTCACATGTATTTCTATACCCGCAGATATAAAAGGAGGAAGAAAAGACAGAAATAGAAAGTGAAGGCAGAGAGATAGCGAGAGGTGGAGAACTGTAAAAATGAGAAGTGATCATGTTCCTAGGTCCCACAAGAAAATTTGTTTGCGCAACCAGACAGAGGAGAGGATAGAACAGACAGGGGCGTAATTATGGGTGGGTGGGTGGGTGGGTGGGCACAAGTCCCCCAACAATTCAGGTGCTCACATCTGTCACCTCCAACATACAGTCCTTTACCTTGCTGCTGCTACCTGCTGGTGAGCTAGGAGGGATTTGAGAGCCTGCCCTGCCGTGGGGTGGGGGTGCATCAAGTTTCACTGGTGTGGGTTGTTGGCTACGAGGGAGCGCAGTGAGACAGTTTTACATAGCGATCGGGGGGATCACTGCACAAGCTGGCCTGGCCACAACTGGCAGGAGCAAGAGTCAATTGCAGCAGGATAATAGAAAGTTATGGATCACACCCTGATGTACAGTAAGCACACGCCTCCAGCCCACCAATAGCGAGAAGTCAGGACGAGCAGGCGGGAGACTACTTGCCTTGAGAACTCAGTGAGGTTGGTTAGCCTTGCTGGAGTGGATGCTGGTCGCCAGTTGTTGTACTATTCACTGTCTCTTCCCCTTCTGTCATGCCTTTATTGACGTCTGCCACTGACAAGCTGCTAGAGTCCAGAGTCCTTATCGAATCGAGCAGGAGGGCGCGAAGTCACTGTGTCAGTGAAAAGGGGGTTGGTCAGGGCATCAGACTGAGCCTGTGGATTAACTGACACTACAATGTCTGCCTTTGGAACAGTGAGGTTGGAGTATGGACTGGACAGGGTACTGCTGTCTGCTGGTGGTGTTGAGGTCAGTGTGCGTGATAATTTCTGAAGGGGGGGAGCAACATCATCGTCTCGCATGGGGGGTGGGGGGAGATGCACAAAAAAAAAAAAAAGGCAGAGTTGGTGGGAGGGAATTCACTTTGCACACAGCCAGGGCGGTTCTGAGCTGGCAGGGGCCACACAATATTGGACATTTGATTTGATGCCAGTAAGAGAGTGCCCAGGGAAAGAAGCTTGCTGCAGTCTGTGAGGTATTCTCTAGTCTCTTCCCTGCTACTGTAGTGTCTTGGAGCTGGGAGTGGACCAGTGGCTCTACCAGTGAGTGACCAGCACAGCAAAACAAACAGCATAATTCTGACTAATTTCTTAACTTAAGCTAACATAACTCTAGTCTGCAAGAAGGCAGAGGTAGCAGGTGTTATAATTATGTTTACTGGTGTCTGCTCTGCAGTGGTGTGTTGGTCCATGTCTAATGTACTGTCTACAGTCAGTCACTGTCTGATTTTAAAATGCTGTGCTGTCTAGAATCTCTCCTGTGTGCCACCTGAGCTTGGTTTTGTGTGTGTGAGTGTGTGCGAGTGCGTGGTTATATCATGATTAGCCAAAAATGTAACTCCAGTGCTTTCTTTTATGCTACCAAAGTTGAAGTAATTAAAAAACAAATCAAACCCTGCAGGTGGGTGGACCGTGGACGAAGGCAAGGCAAGGCAAAATTTATGTAAAAGACGCCCAATCCCGGAGGCTCTGGGCGCCGTACAAAATGAATAAGACAGCGTCAAAATAAAATAAAACATCACAAATTTTGAAACAAAAGAATAAAATAAATAACTCAGCAAATAATATCAGGTTCTTACTACAGTTCATGAAGTGGTGTGAACAGCTGGAGGACTTGCAAGGCAGGGGTATTTCGTCTGTTTGTTGTTTAAAAAAAAAACAACTACCCAGTGTAGTTCCTCCTCCTTCCTGAATATGTTTAAAGCAGCTGCTTTAAACACAGTAAGGAGTAGCAGCCAGCCATCAGTGACAGTGCTAGGGTTTTTAAAACATGGGCTGAATTGGCAAACAACCCACCTGCCAACCTACTCTTACCTAAAAGGCTGTTCCGGGGAAAGACCATATGGCTGCTGGCACAGCCCACCTCTCACCTCCTCAGTCGGCCACCAAATGGGAACAAATGGAGCACACTTCCAACGTACATTACATGGCATACATGCATCACCTGTATTTCACAGGGAGTGCGGACCGTGACAGTGTGCAGCTTGTGTACTGTACAGAGACCACGCACCCTGTACAGTAGACAATCCTCACTCCCTGTACAATACACAGGATGAACATTCACCCTGTACTGTACTTTGGCTGCATGCTCCATGTCTTCCCATTTGGTGGCCAGACAAGGAGGTGAGTGGTGGGCTGTGCCAGTCGCTGTATGGTCTCCCAGAGTACCAGCCCTTCTAGTAAGGTTGGGTAGGTTGGTCGGTGCCTGCAGTTGGGGGGGGGGAGACGAGCACTAGATGCCAGGGAATTGGTAGCTTCTTGCAATATAGGGATGGAGATCCATGGTTGGGGGTGTACCAGTAGATGCCAGGGAGGTATGTCATCATACTAGGACTGGGCTAGCAATGGTATTTTTCCATACATAATTTTCTTTTTGGTGGGCAGCACAGCACTCACGATCCGAGGCTGGTTGAGAGTGAGATTGTTCCCCCCAATCTTTACACCAAAATTACTCCTCTAAGAACAGACCCCTGCATTTAAACTCTTTCTTTTTTTGAAATTGCTGTTTACCCTACCCCGCAGCGCTGGACTCGCTCTTTTGGGAGAGACAGACTGCAGTCTCTCCCTGCACCGCAGCCTCCCGATTCTGCCCACGGTGGTTTCCCCATCGAGGCAGTGGCTATACCCCAGGCGGAGTGCGAGACAGCGCATCCCGAGAATTTTGCTGTGTCAGACCCACTGGGGACGTCAGGGACGTGCGAGCAACCAGGGTGACTGCTGGGTCTCTGTCACCCAGGAGACCAGCACCGTTTTTTCCTCCTTTTTCTCCCCTTGGCGTGGTGCATGTCCCTGACCGTCAAGGTGCTAGGCGCAGACGTACACCACGTCTCTCGGCCGGTCCCTTCCTGGTAATAGGACTTGCAGTACCCCGGGCCTCAACCCAGAGTCAGGCAAACTGCGGGCCTTGGCCTCCCCCCGGAGAAGATGAGCAGTCATGGGCGCTCAAGCACTATTCCAGCTGGCCCACATGCCCTCGAGTCCTCCCCCGAACCCGGCTGCCGATCACATGGAAATCCAACCCAAAAGGGGAGATACTGTTGATGGGGACCTGAATATGCCAGATGTTAACTGGGCAACATGGACTGCAGCCACATCCAAGAGCAGGGCCTTCTCGATGCCCTACAGGGAGCATGCCTTAGACAGCTAGTGGTGGAACCCACTTGGGAGGAGCAATATTAGACCTGGTACTCTCAAATGGAGAGAGGATCACAAACTTAGAAGTCAGTAGACACCTGGGAACAAGCGACCACTGCACAGTGTGCTTCACAATAAACACAACCATGGAGACAAGCCATACAAATACAAGGATACTGGACTTTGAAGACTGACTTTGGCATAATAAGGTGAATACCTGCAGATATGCATTAGCAAATGGCCAGAAAGGAGGGTGGAAGAACAATGGAGAAAAATCAAACTGCCATCATGGAGGCAACAAGCCTTTGTGTGAAACAAGTAAAGAAACAAAGCGGAATAAAAACCACTATGGCTCTCAAAAGAAGTGTCAGGAAGGTTAAGGAGAAAAAGGCTGCATTCAAAAAATACAAGGAATCACAGACGGAACACCGACAGGAACTGTATCAATTAAAGCAGAAAGAAGTGGAAAGGCAGTCAGAAAGCAAAGGCCCAAACCGAGGAAAGGATAGTCAACTCAGTTAAGAAAGGAGAAAACCTTCATAGGTACATTAGGAACATAGAAAGGTTAAGGGAAGGATAGGGAAGATTAATAAAGGAGAGGGGAGGTGGGCAGAGGAAGACAGTGAAAAGGCAGAGATAATGAATACTTTTGCTCAGTATTCACAAAAGAAGAAGAGGAGGAGTTACCTAAACCAAACAGTAGAAGCACTCTGGATAGTGGGGTTGATACCAGTCCACTTAAAGAAGAAAGAGTACTGAAAGAACTTCTAAAACTCAAGGTGGACAAAGCAATGGGGCTCAACGGGATTCACCCTAGAATCCTAAAAGAGCTAAGGGAGGACCTAGTGACACTACTAACCACACTTTTTAACAAATCATGGGAAGATGGGGTGGTACCTGAGGACTGGAGGAGGGCAGATGTGATTCCCTTCACAAAAGTGGGAGCAAGGCAGAAGCAGGAAACTACAGACCTGTTAGTTTGACCTCAGTGGTGGGAAAATGATGGAATCACTTTGAAAGAAAGAATTGTTGAGTACCTAGAGGCCGGGGCACTGGACCCAAAGCAGCATGGATTCACAGCAGGAAGGTCATGTCAGACAAATCTAATCGATTTCTTTGACTGGGTGACCAAAGTAATAGACCAGGAGGGGCTGTGGATATGGCCTACCTAGACTTTGGAAGGCATTTGGCACAGTCTCGCACAAAATTAATAATCAAGTTAGCCAGCCTGGGAGTGGGTCCCAGGGTGGTAGCCTGTAGAAAACTGGCTGCACAACAGGACACAGAAGGTAACAGTGAATGGAACACATTCTGAAGAAAGGGGGGTTACTAGTGGAGTACCTCAGGGCTCAGTACTGGGTCCAGTCCTTTAACGCTTTTATAGGTGACACTGCAGAGGGTCTGGAAGGAAAGGTATGCCTATTTGCGGATGACACAAAGATCTGAAACAGAGTTGATACACAAGGGGGGGTAGAAAGGATGAGAAGGGACTTGGCAAGGTTGGAGGAATGGTCAGACATATGGCAACTTAGATTAAATGCAAAGAAATGCAAAGTAATGCACCTGGGAAATAAAAATCCAGGAGAAGAGTACACAATAGCAGGGGAGGTACTAACAACAACAATAATGGAAAGGGATCTGGGGGTAGTCATATCAGATGACCTAAAGGTGGGTATGCAATGTGAGAAGTCAGCAGGGAAAGCCAGGGGGATACTGGGATGCATAGGGAGGGGCATCACAAGTAGAAAAAGGGAAGTGGTTATCCCTCTATACAGACAGTTGGTGAGATCCCATCTGGAGTACTGCGTGCAGTTTTGGAGACCTCTTCTATGCAAGGACATAGACAGGATGGAAGCAGTCCAGAGGAGGGCAACTAAAATGGTGCAGGGTCTACATCAGAAACCATATGAAGAGAGACTGAGAGAGCTTAATATGTATACCCTTGATGAAAGGAGGGACAGGGGGACATGATAGAAACTTTTAAGTACCTCGAGGGAATCAACAAAGTCCAGGAGGGTAGCATCTTTCAGAAAAAGAGATGTGTAAGAACAAGGGGGCACAATTTAAAGTTAGAGGGGGACGGCTCAGGGGTAATGTGAGGAAATTCTTTTTCACGGAGAGAGTGGTGGACGCATGGAACCGCCTTCCTGGAGAGGTTGTGGGGTCTAAAACAGTGGAGGAATTCAAACATGCATGGGACAGACATAAGGCAGTTATAGTCGGGGGTTGCAGGAAATAGGCTGTTGGTTAATTAGAATCTGCAGCTTATCCAGTAGATAGGGAAATGGGCAGACTGGGTGGGCCAAGTGGTCCATATCTGCCGTCAAACTCTATGTTTCTATGTTAACCGCTGCACCGACGGGCCAGCCACATTTAAACTCTTTCTGCACAAAAAATCTGGCAGGGCCTTATTCAACCCTGTAACATACTCCCCTCTTTAAGAGGGAAATGGAAATTACGTACCTACCGTAATTCTTTATCTTCTTGGACGAAGTCTCCATCACTCATTCACACTAATGGGATCTACGCCGGAGGCGCTAGGACCCGGCGGAAGCAAACTTTTTTCAGGAGGGCCAGCACCAGAGATGGAGCTGCGAGCCTCGGCTCGTACGGCAATGAAGGTGCAGTGTAACTAACCTAGAAGGACAGCCTAAGAAAAACCGGACATAAGATAGTTCGGAAGACCCATATAAGAAGGGTCAGAAAGAAGTCTTCACAGCCAAAAGATTGAGGGAGTGAAGACCAACAATAGAGGTGAGCTCGGGGGATGGTGGGTGGGCGTGTGAATGAGTGGTGGAGACTTCATCCAAGATCATCAAGAATTAAGGTGGGTATGTAATTTCCATAAATTCCTGGACATAAAGTCTCCACCACTCACTCACGCTAAAGGGAGGGTGGGCGTGTGAATGAGTACTGAGCTAATAATCCCCCGAGAGGGTGGCAGGAGAGACCAAGAGCTCACAAATTTAGGACAGAAGTCCATTAATGATGGTTCTGCCAAACTAAATATTGTCATCTGGCATGGACATCCAGGGCATAGTGTTTGACGAAAGTATGCACTGAGCTCCAGGTAGCCGCATTGCAAATATCTGCAATGAGCACGTTGCGGACTTCCGCCAGGGATGAAAAAAATACTCACCTTAGTAATGTTGTTTCTTCTAATGGAGTCTTGCTATATTATAGACATTAGCAGTTTGATCCAGCTCTAGAACTGCCCCGGAGTGAAATGGTTAAACCATTCCAAAATAGAATTTTGGCACAAGAGCAGCTCTATCTGTGTCATTTCAAACTTGAACTGTCAGATCTTACGAGCCAAACTCACTAAGGTCTGTGGAAGCTGTAACTCACACTAGCCAAATGGCTACCTAAATAATAACAACCATTGATGGTCCCAACACCCAAAACTCAAGTCAGGGGACCAGAAATACTAACACCATTCTAATAATATGAAAATGGAACATAAGTATAATAAAACACACATGCGTACACATACACACCCCAAAGTCCCAAAGAGGACAAAATGCTAACAGGATATAAGTAGTGCCCACACTAGTTGCCCGCACCCCACCAAGTAGAGGTTCTGAGAGGGGCAGGTTGGGGAGGTTCTATAATATAGCAAGACTCCATTAGAAGAAACAACATTACTAAGGTGAGTAATTTTTCTTCAAACAACATGAAGTCTTGCTATATTAAGAACGATAGCAGAATACACAGCAGTACCTCCATGGAGGAGGGCAGAACCTACTTAGGAATAGGCTCTGAAGAACAGCTGTGCCAAACCGAACATCTCTCCTGGCCTGGACATCCAGGGAGTAATGCTTGTAAAAGAGTGTACCGCTTTCCAAGTAGCAGCCTGGCAAATCTCTAATAAAGGGATATCTCTGGCAGCAGCTAGAGACGCAGCTGTACCCCTGGTAGAATGAGCCCTCAAACCGGGGGGGGGACTCTGCCCACTTTCTGATAACAAAATTGGATACAAGAGACAATCCACCTGGCTACTGATCTCTTAGTGGCAGGTTTGCCTTTCCCAACTTCACCATAGGTAAGGAAAAGTTGGAGGGGATTCGAACCTGTGACCTTTGGTACGCTCTATATAATAACTAAGAGCTCTCTTAACATCCAGGCTGTGCAACCTCCTCTCACCCGAAGAGGAGTGATCAGTGAAAAATACTGGAAGGGAGATAGATTGATTAAGATGGAAATCTGAAACCACCTTAGGCAAAAACTTCCTATTAGTCCTAAGGACTACCTTATCCCTGTGGAAAGAAATAAAGTCAGTCTCCACTGACAAGGCTTGCAATTCACTTATGCGTCTGGCAGAAGTGATAGCCACTAGAAAAACAGTTTTCCAAGTTAGGTACTTAAGCTCTGCAGAAGACAGAGGTTCAAAAGGGGGTTGCATTAACTGGGCAATGCAAACATTAAGGTCCCAAGCAGGGGCCGGTTCCCGAAAGGGAGGATTAGTATGGAGTAATCCCTTAAAAAACTTGGAAAACACAGGATGAGAGGAAAGAGGGGGATGACTTTCCTGCTGACACAAAAGCAGACAGCTGCCAAATGAACTCTCAGGGTAGCTGGTCTGAGACCCAAGGAATTAAGATGTACCATGTAATCTAACAAAATGGGCAATTCAGCAGATTCTGGGGAAATATTTTTCCCAGCACACCAAATGGAAAACCTTTTCCATTTAGAACTATAAGTAGCCCTAGTGGAAGGCTTTCTGGAAGCCTTTAGGATCTCAAGAACACCCTGAGAGAGGTGTAAATCAGCAAACTCTAACTCCTCAAGAGCCAGGCCTTGAGGTTGAGGGATTTGAGGTCCGGATACCAAACCCTTCCCTGGGCACAAGTCAACAGATTGTGATTCCTGGGAGGCACAGGGGAAGATGGACTGTCAGAGACAGTAGGAGTGGGTACCAGGCTGCCTGGCTCATCCGGGGCAATCAGAATCACCCTGCAAGGCTGAGATCTGATTTTGACTAGTACTTTGAATAGGCGAGGAAAGGGGGGGAAAGCATAGAGGAACTTCCCCTCCCAATCCAGAAGAAGGGCATCCAGGGGAACTGAGCCCAGCACTGGAGGCCTGCAACAGAACAGAGGAAGTTTGTGGACTGCTATGAGGGAAGTGTTCAGGGAATAGGCCAGAGACCACAACTTCACTGCCTCGGTGCACAAGGCCGAAGACCGAGTGCCCCCATGTTTGTTGATGTACCACATTGTTGTGGTGTTGTCTGTTCTGACTTGTATCACCTTGTCGTGGACAGATGCAGAAAAAGCTTGAAGAGCTAAAAAGACAGCTCTGAGTTCCAGCAAATTGATGTGGAGCAGAGATTCCTGGGGACCAAACTCCTGAGTGGAAAGGTCGCCCATGTGGGCTCCCAACCCAGAAGGGAAGCATCTGTAGTGAGAGTCAAGTCGTGAGAAGGGAAATGAAGGGACCCCGCTCTTAAATTGCTCTGATCCTGCCACCACTGGAGAGCTAGGATCAAGGTTAATCACTGGGACCAACTTGGAAAGGGGGTCTCTTCTCTGAGACCAAAAGGTTCTCAAGTGAAACTGAATGTCTCTCATCTGAAATCCGGCTCCCTGCACAACAGCTGTGGATACTGCCATGTGCCCCAGGAGCTGCAGAAAATGTCTTGCTGGTCGAGAGACCTGCAGAGTGAAGGAAGAGGCCAGAGCCACTAAATTCCTTACCCTTTCTGGGGGAAGAAAGGCTCTGGCTAACTTTGTGTCCAGTTCTGCCCCTATAAAGGTGAGTACCTGGACTGGTTCCAGAACCGACTTTGGTAGGTTTAGCAGAAAACCAAGGGAGGTGAGAAGCTGCTGGGTGACCTGCAGGTGAGATTTTACCTGTTCTGGGGACTGGCCTACAATGAGCCAGTCGTCTAGATAGGGAAAAACAGCAATCCTCTGCCTCCTTAAGTGGGCCACTGCTAGACACTTTGTGAATACCCTTGGAGCAGAGGTAAGGCCAGGGCATTGCTCTGAACTGGTAATGACCTGAGGGCAGTTCAATCTGAGGTACTTAGATGGGATCTTCTGATTAGGACATGGAAATAGGCATCCTTGAGGTCCAGGGAGGCTAGCCAGTCCCTGGCCTTAGGAAAGGTAAAATCATTGCCAGAGTTACCATTTTGAACTTTGGTTTCAAAAGATGCTTGTTCAGATATCTGAGATCTAAAATGGGCCGCCATTCTCCTGTCTTTTTTGGGGTAAGGAAGTATCTGGAATACAGACCCCTGCCCTGATGCAGGGGAGGAACCCTTTCTACTGCTCTGAGAGCTAACAGGGATGAGATCTCTGTTTCCAGAGCAAGGGTCTCTGAAGCACTTGCAGGTAGAAAACGTCTGCTTCTCAACTTGGGAAACTTTTTGAAGCTGAGAACCAGACCCTGGCTTACTACTTCCAGAACCCACTTGTCTGAGGTTAAAGAATCCCAATTCTGACTGAAGTAAGCCAGCCTGCCCCCACTGGTACAGGAGATCGGCCCTGGGCACCCCATCAGGGTGCCTGTTTCGGAGAGCTTTAGGCTGGGGTGGGAGCAGGTCTGCCCACCCTCGTCTGCCCTGCCTCTGAAGAAGCCCCTCTGAGCATAGGCAGAGGAGGCCTGAGTCTGGTAGAGAGCTCATGAAAAGGCCTACCCTGGGGGCATGCCTTGAGGAGTGGCTTGCCGCCTCTAGCCTGGGCACTCTGTAAGTAGTCCTATATTCATCCATCTTCTTCATATAATTCTCTGTCTGCTCTCCAAACAGAGAATTTCCCACCACAGGAAAATCCATAGCCTTAGTCTGGGTATCCTGTGACAAACTAGTACACCTGAGCCAGGTGTACTACGAAAAGCTACAGATGTGGCCATGACCCTAGAGGAAACATCATTAACATCCGCAGCAGCATGAAACTGAACCTTAGAGGCTTCAATGCCATCAGCAGCCACCTGTTCTAGTTCACTAGCCAGCTGGCCATGGGCCTGCTTGGCCAACTGCATAACAGTATCCCATCTAGATTTCTGATACCTAGCTACATAAGCCATATAATTTGCTTGCCTAAGTCCCAGAGAGGCTGCCATATACTGTTTTTTTGCCATGGAATCAGTCCTCCTGGAATCCTTGTCAGGAGGATGTGAAGCCAAGGGAATATTAGCTTTATCACAGGCAGCAGCCTGAACTACCCCAACATGACTGCATTGCTGAGAAAGGAATTCTGTATCAGGGCCTGACAATGTATATCTTCTGTCCATCTTTTTATCTACAGGGGGCACAGAATTAGGAGCTTTTAAAATGTTAATTGTTTGTTTCCTAAAAGACTTATGTAAAGGAATAGATAATCTCCTAGACTCTGGAATATCCATCATTTCTACAAAATCAGGCTCCTCTTGCTCATCCACAGCCTCTTCTAAAGGAGCTGGAGGTTTCAGCAACTTTTTATAAAACATAAAATGAGATGGGGACTCAGACAGCATAGGGAGATTCTAAAGGTCTGTCTGGGGAGATGTCCGGTTCAATGGGTACACCAGACCTTCCCAGCCACATTCATACTGTTCATAATCCTCCTCCGCCTCCTCTGGTTCATAAAATTCTCAATATCATAATTCTGAACCACTGGGACGGACGAACCGACCTTTACCAGATAGTGGTGGTTCGGGGACCCTGAGACAGTGACTGGACAATTTGTATGGCTTTGCTATCTCTGCAGCAGTTGGAGAAGGAATTTTGGACTCAGACCTGCTGATTTTCTTGTTTTCTTTACTGGAATTGGTTCCTCAGAACCAGCTTTTCTTTGCCGAGGAAGTCTGGCCCTGGTCAGAGGCACTCCTCTGGTTCGGTTGGCACCGAACCGGCTGGCTCATCCGGGTCAGCGGACTTTTGGCCTCTCGCCCTGAGCCTGCCCAATCTTTTTCCAGGGTGAATGCAGGAAATTCTTACATACCTGGCAGTCTGACTGAGGTGGTCAAACCCCAGACAATAAACACATGTGGTGTGTGGGTCAGCCTGGCAAAGACTTCCCCACAACATCACAGTGTTGAAACCCAGTGGGCCCGTTTTTCTTTTGGGTTTCTCAGACATAATGCCAGCCTAACCAAAAACTTGCCCTTTAACGGCAGTGCTAGGTAAGACACCCTTTATCGGTTCCTAACCGTGTCACGGTATTGAAAAGTCAGTAATAAATCCGCTTTTTTAGAACCGATAAGAACCAGGACCGTGACTTAAAATAGTAACTTTTAGTTTTAAGTGAGTTTAACCCACTGATCGGTTCAAAACCGAACCGATAACTTACAAGTTCCACACAGACAAAACCTTCATTTACTTACGGTTACCACAGATAGAGCTTGAACCGAACGGTTTTGCGGTTAAAATAAAACTATTCTCGGTTAAATCCAACGAGAAAACACTTTAAACCGAGAAATGAACCGAGCAGAAGGAGAAATCTCCGGAGCGACTTTTCACTGAGACGGAGTAAAGAATCTGACAGTTCAAGTTTGAAATGACACAGATAGAGCTGCTCTCGTGCCAAAATTCTATTCTGGAATGGTTTTAACCATTTCACTCCGGGGCAGTTCTAGAGCTGGATCAAACTGCTAATGTCTATAATATAGCAAGACTTCATGTTGTTTGAAGCGCGTATACTCTGCCCTCCAGCTTAACCTGTGCCATGGAATAACAGTGGCGAAGGCATGCCACCAGCCATGCTGAAATGCATCTGATAGCGACAGGCTGACCCAGCCGGGTCTCGCTGAAGGAAACAAAGAGTTGTTGAGCTTTGTGAAATTCTTTCGTTCTAGCTAAACAGGAACGCAAAGCTCTTTAGATGACCAAGGAATGAAGAGAACGCTCCCCTTCATTCTGGAAGTTAGCAAAGTAAGTAGGATGGATCAAAGGTTGGTTTAGATGGAATTCTGAAACAACCTTAGGGAGAAACTTAGGATGGGTCCTAAGAACTACTTTGTCTTTATGAAACACAGTATACGGAGGGTCTGTGACCAAGAAATGTATCTCAGAGACCCTGCGGGCCGAGGTAATTGCCACCAGGAAGGCGGTTTTCCAAGTGAGGAATTTCAACTCACAGGTAGCTAGAGGCTCAAAAGGTTTTCGAGTGAGCATGTCTAGCACAAGATTAATGTCCCAGGCTGCGACTGGACGTCTAATAGGAGGACTGGTATGCAGAATTCCCTTAAGAAACCTCTTGACCACGGCTAACTGAGCCAGTGACAAGGAAAGTACTGGCTCATGATAAGCTGAAATGGCACAAAGGTGAACCTTGACTGTAGAGTATTGCAGACCTGAATTTGAGAGGTCCAAAAGGTACTCTAGAACTTTATTTGGTGGGCAAGAAAAAGGATTCAAAGAGGATTTTGCACCAGAGCGAAAAACGCTTCCATTTGGCTGTGTAAGTTTTCCGAGTGGCTGGCTTGCGCGCAGCCAGAAGAATATCTGAAGCTTTGTGGGAGACATTGAACCAGTTCCCTTCTATCTCTTCAGGAGCCAAGTGTGAAGGTGAAGCGATCTCAGATTGGGATGGATCACAGGCCCCTGAGTCAGAAGGTTCGTCTGAAGGGGAAGCGGTTTTGGAGGGGTTTCCAACATACTGTTGAGTAACGGAAAATGGAAATTATGTACTTACCGTAATTCTGATCTTCTTGGACGGTCTCCATCACTCATTCACACTAGTGGGATAGCGCCGGAGGTGCTAGGACCAAGCGGGAGTCAAATATTTTTTGAAGGGCCGGCGCCAAGGTAGGACCATGCATGTGCGGCACCGCGAGACTGACTCGTGCCCGTGTAGGCTATCTCGGCGTCGACCCTCCAACCACCTCAGTACCTTTTCGACCAAGGAGGTGCAGCGTAACTAATGAGAATAACTCATTCTGAGTTTCTGGGCCTGAGAGGGCAAAGATGGCCTTTGTAAGAAAGGTCAAAGAACAATGTCTTCACAGTCTGAACCATAGGCCATGAAGACCAGGAAGGAAAAACGAGTGAACCCAGGGGATGGTGGGTGGGCGTGTGAATGAGTGATGGAGACCGTCCAAGAAGATCAGAATTACGGTAAGCACGTAATTTCCATATCTTCCTGGACTAAATCTCCATCACTCCTTCACACTAGTGGGAGAGTACCAAGCTAAAATCAACAACCCTGCGTAGGGTGGTAGGAGATAGAGTTCACTCAGAAAGGACAGCCAAGGACTATCCTGTTAATAAAAAGAGCTGTCTTGTAAGAGCATCTATAACATAATGCTTACAAGATAAATGCTCGAGTTGTAACTCGTCACCTTGCCGACGACTACAATGGGCAGAAAATGAAAGTCTGCCAGGCAGCCGCAACCACTCTAGGAGAGCGGCAAGAACTTTGCCTCACAATTTGATCTAGGACCAAAATTAATAGTGTCAAAGACATGCACTAATCTAATGTAAAGGACCTCAGGAACTGCAAGAGCCGGAGGTAAAGTGTACAGGTTCAGGGTAGACCGAAAAGTGGAGACGGAACCCCCACTACCAAGTAGGGCTGACCTGCAAACAACAGGTCCAGTAGCACTTGAACCGCCTACTTGGTGAGCAAAAGAAGGTCCAGGTGGGGTTAGCTCATCAAGGAAAAGGTTTGTACTAAGTCACTGAAAACGTCCTGATGGAAGGCGAAGCATAACTTAGAAGCCTCTTGTGGTGGTCTAGTAGAATCAAATCCTAGTCACTGCATAATCCAAAAGGGAATCATCCTGCCCCTATGTGTATGACTGTAGAAGCAGTCTCTGACCTCAGGGAAGAAAGGAAAAAGTGTACAGGAGGAGGGACACAGCAGGACCAAGTTAGGGCTAACATATTCGTTGAAGTGACTGAATAGCGGCACAAGTGGCTCAATGCGGTGAGACACTACTTACTCCGGCCTCCCTGAAGGGAGTAGGAAGGACTCTAGTTTGTTTTGTTGAAAAAAAAAAAAATCACCGCTCCGTCACGCAGTCGGAGAGGATAGCTTCGAGTACTACTGGCATGGAACCAGTGCACAGGAACTTGAAGGTGTGAATATTTGAGAAGCTATCTCAGAAAAGATCTACTTGACCAATGGTCAAGAAAGGAGCATGTCATCTGTTAAGCTGAAGCAAGCATGGAAGTAGGAATCTAAGTTCCGACTTGCTGAAGAGTCACTTCTGTTGCTGCAAGGCTCTGATCAAGAGAAGAAAGCCTGATTAAAAAACAAAAAGGGACTAACAGACTGGTTAGACGCCTAGGTTTTGGAAATATCTCTGAATTAGAGAAAAGGGGTGAGCTATACCACCGCTGGATTGGACTGCCCCTAGGGGTAGAAGAAATCAGGTACTCTTTACTGAGCTTTAGAGACGACCGCCTCAAGGTTGAGGCGGAACCTGACCAGATCCAAAGTGTGGTACGGGAAATTCCAACTAGGCCCTGTGCTATGATAATTCTGCCCCCTTTTTTTTTTTTAATTATCATTAGTCCGAGCCTGACAAGGTTGCTGGCTGCTATTTGGCAAGGATTGCCTGATACAGAAATGACAAGGATGTCATCCCTCTGAGGAGCAGGAGGAGCCTGAGGATCCATAACTGAACCCTTGACTGGACTGATAATAGCTAGACAGATGTTAACCACCTGTGGCGAAGCAGCCACCAGAGGGGCAGCATCAAAAGAGGGCTGTATACCCCTATCAAAGGAGCGGAACAGTCTGTGCGGCTCCAGACCATTGAATTAGAATGTTCCACAGAGTGTAATTGTCTTGACCACTGAAAGAGTCTAGACGCAGAGGTATATGGTCCACAGATCCAGTCTGAACACTATGGTGGACCCCATAAATGAGGAACTACTAAAGAGCTTGCATCACAGACTCTGATGATAGAGAGGCGTGTCTTTCAGTATATAAAATGAGTCATCACTGTATCACTGACCAGAAGGACAGGAGAGACTCATCCAGATGCCTTTCTACCACAGAAGGACCCCAAAAAGAGGTCTAGGTTAGAGCCACTAGAGACTCCACCACCAGGAAGGGTGTCGAGGAGCTTGGCACCACGTAGGGGGCTGAGAAAGTGCTGAGCGAAATGAGAAATTCCACTGACAGAACAGAACAGAAGAGTCCCATCAGCGGAAAACCGCTGGATGAGGAGATCCGATGCAGACCATCACCCACTAAAATGTGTGGAAAATAATCCGCAGAATAGAACTTCATTCCACGGAAACATCCCACCACAAGTCCTGCGGAAGAGAGGTCTGCAAACGGAGATCTTTCCCTAGTTCTGTCAGACAGCACCAACTGGCACCCCTGCGGCACCAGCGTCACTCGTGGCACAGGAGGGCACCAAGCAGTACCTATGCCAACCTGGGAGACACCAGAGGGCACCCACGGCGGAACCCGCAGGTATCCTCGGCACCAACGGCAGCAATAGCACACAAGGGCACCCCCGACGCCCATGGCACCCATGCCACCCGTGGGTGCCCAGCGCCACCTGCGGATGCCCAGCAACACCCGCGGCGCCACCCGTGGGTGCCTGGCACCGCCCGCGGCACCTGCGGGAGCCCGGCATCGCCCATGGCTGCCCGGCACCGCCCGCGGCACCCGCGAGTGCCCGGAGCCGCCCGCGGGCATCTGTGGCACCGTGAGAGACCCACAGCACCGCTAGCGGCGCGGGCAATGAAGGCAACAATGACAGCATCCACTGCGCCGACCGCGGCACTGAGCACGGCACCGACCGCGGCACCGAGCCACGGCACCGACCCAAACACCAGCGGCGCCGCCTATGGCACCAATGCCAAACCAGTGGCACGGTGCCGGACCTGCAGTGCCACCAAGGTGTTGAGCACAGCGCCAGGAAAAACACTGTGGAAAAGCCAATGAAAAAGATGGAGAAAGGTGGTGCCCATGCCGGCCCCAGCATGGAAAAGGAAGAGGGGGGAAGGCACGAGGGGCTGACACGATGGCGAAGGCACCAAGAGGGCACGGCGCTCATTCTGATCCAATTGACCTGGCTCCAGTCCAATGGCTCAGAGGCCCGGAGGCCCTGAAACCAGGAACACAACCAGGAAAAAAGGAAAGTCAAACCCCCTGCTCCACAGGAGCAGCCCAGAGGTGAAACCGCTCACCGCAACTCCAACGAGGACAGAGATGGAGTCCGGAGTCAAGTATGCAGCCGTTAGGAGCGGGGCCAAGGGGATCCCACGAAAGTCGGTTCAGGCCTATCGCCCCTACCAATGAACAATCCTCGTGCAGACATACCAACGGGCAACCTCGAGCGGCACCGATTCTTCTTCCCCACACGAAGAAGAAGAGCTCGAGACTAAGCGGAGCTGGATCCCCGGCACCACCAGATTCGTGCTTCGGTGGACTGTCCTCCCCCCTGAGCACAGGACTGTCCGTAGTCAGACCCTCCCCCGTTACTTAAGGGTGGCGGACCGGGCACAGCCCCTCTGCCATAACAACTTTCAAATGAAGTCTTCCTACCGTCATCGCTACCATCTAAGGACGACTCCGTTGATGGCAGAAAAGAATTTCTTTTTCTTCATAATCTTCTTGTTCGTAAAATAAAAAATTACTACTAAATAGTTAAATTAAAACATTTAAATTAAACACTAAAAGCTGCTGTCGTATAGACGAAAACTTTGACTCCGGCAGACGAGCGACGTCGACATCCAAGCGCACTCGACGGCGGGAGAAAAGGAACTGAGGCAGTTGGAGGGTCGACACCGAGATAGTCTACACAGGCGCGAGTCAGTCTCGCGGTGCCATGCATGCGTGGTCCTACCTCGTCGCCAGCCCTTCAGAAAATGTTTGGCTCCTGCTTGGTCCTAGTGCCTCCGGCGCTATCCCACTAGTGTGAATGAATGAGTGATGGAGACTTAGTCCAGGAAGATCCTTATCTGCAGAGGCCAGAAGGGAGCAATGAGGATCATTTTGCTCCCCTGGGACTCAAACTTGAGAAGTACCCTCTGAATTAGAGGAAGAGGCGGAAAGGCGTATACAAAGCATTTTGTCCACTGCAGCCTGAATGCATCCTGACAGAAAATGCCAGGCCCTGGATTTCTGGTGCAGAAGAGAGGCAGATTTGTGTTGAGTGGGGAGGCAAAAAGGTCCAGGTCTGCAGTTCCCCACTCCGCGAATAATGACTGAACTACGGTTGAGTCGAGAGACCATTCGTGAGGATCTTTCTCTGTTCTGCTGAGACGGTCTGCCAGTTCGTTCTGCACTCCCAGCAGGTAGGCCACTCAAATTAGAGCCTTGTGCTCCAAGCACCATTCCCACATTCTCATCGCTTCCCTGCATAAGGGGTAAGAGTGAGCCCCGCCTTGCTTGTTGATGTAAAACATCACTGCTTTGTTGTCCGTTTGAAGGAGAATATTCTTGTGACAGAGAATGTCCTTCAAAGCCCGGACTGCATAAAGGACAGCTCTCATTTCTAAGACATTTATGTGAAGCTGGGACTCGTCCTGAGTCCACATACCTTGAGTGTGGAGAGTCTGACAGTGAGCTCCCCACCCCATCAGGGACGCGTCCGTGGTAATGGAAATCTGATGATCCAGAGGAGCAAAGGGATACCCTTCCAGAAGATTGTCCTCTTGCAACCACCAGGTGAGTGACTTCTTCAGAGGTTCTGTCACCTTGATGAAAAAGGACTGAGGGTGAGTAGTTGGGGACCACTGAATACTGAGCAGCCATTGAGAGGTTCTCATGTGAAGGCATGCTAGGGGTACAGTGAACACCGAGGATGCCATGAGACCTAGCATCCGTTTCATCGAGATAGCTCGAACTGAGCTGTTCTGTCTGATGTAGGGGCCATCTGTAGGATATCGCTCCTTCTGTCCTCTGGTAGAAACGCTTTTGCACAGGTGGTGCTCAGAAGAGTTCCTATGAAAAGGAGCTTCTGGGAGGGCTGCAGCTGCGATTTCTTGAGATTTAGCAGGACTCCCATGGATGTGAGAAAGTCTGAGGCCGTGTCAACGGTGTCGAGAGTTCCTTGCCTGGAAGGGCTCGCTAGAAGCCAGTCATCCAGATATGGGAACACTTGTATTCAGATTTTTCTGAGATGCACTGCGAGAGTTGCACAACACTTTGTAAAAACTTGCGGCGCCGAGGATAGCCCAAAGGGCAGGACTCTGAACTGATAATGCTGTCCCAAAGCCAGGAACCTTATGTATTTGTGATGGTTTGGATGAATAGGAATATGTTCGTAAGCATCCTGCATGTCCAAGGAGGCTAACCAGTCGTGTTGATGAAGCAAAGGTAACAGGGTCCCTAGCGATATCATCTTGAATTTCTCTTTGGGAAGAAATTTGTTTCATTTTCTGAGGTTCAAAATGGGGCACATGCCCCCGGTTTTCTTTGGAACTAGAAAATAATGGGAGTAGAACCCTGTGTTTCGTTGATCCAGCGGAACTACTTCCACTGCCCTGTTGTTCAGAAGGCCTTGTATCTCGGAGGCAAGAAGCTCTGGCTGAAGAATTGACAGCTTTGGCTGCCGCTTCGGGAGACAATCCGGAGGATTCTCCAAAAAATTGAGGGTACTCCTCACGGATTATTCGAAGGACCCATTTATCTGAAGTTATGGACTTTCACTGGTTGCAGAATTGAGTCAGATGACCTCCCACTGCTAAAGAGTCCCTCTCGGGCAGCTGAGGTGAGACTTGGGCCAGAAACTCAGAAGGCGGCACTGGGCGCTTTGGGTCCTTGCGACTTCTGTTGTGTTTTCTTTTGAGACTGAGGGGCTTTATTTTTATTAAAACCTCCCCTGGGCCGGCCCGGTGGCGCAGAGGGCTGAGGCGCTGGACGCCACCCTTCGAACCACGCCGGCAACCCGGGATCGGGAACGGACTCGGCGCCGGGTCGGCAGAGGAAGGGGTAGGATTGAGGCCCATAGCACTGCTCTCTCCCCTGGGAGGGTTAGGATGCATTATCACTCTGCAGCGGCCCCCGGTGGAGACCAGGGGCACAACAGAGGGATCGCATCAAAGGGGAACACCAGAGAAATGGAAATACTGCTCGCTGGCTGCTGGATGATGGCTCTCTGTCCCCGGTTGCCTCCAGTGCCTTCCCGGGGCCTCCTTCTCCACAGCAGCATCCCCGGGCCCTAAGAAGAGTGTGCTGGGGTCATCCCTTTCCCCCTGGTGACTTCCCCCTCGGAAAAGGGGGGCCCGCCTGGCGAAGGGATAAGCCGGCATATCCCGGGGATTGGCTGCGATACGAGGAGTTAGATGAGGACCGGGTTAGGACAGGAGGGGCTATCGGGAGACTTGCAGAGCCTGAAGGAGTGGGGGCCTGTGAGCATGAGGAGGGCGGAAAAAAGAATATAAAAAAAAAGCAAAACTCCCCTGCCTTTGCCTCGAAAGGACTGACGGTTATGAAACTGGCGTTTGTTAACACCCCCTCGAGAGGGGTTGGGAGGAGGTCGAGCCAATTTAATGGCAGACCTAGTCTTTTGTGTGGCCTTTAGAGCCTGTTCTACTTGAGGGCCGGAGATACACACACCATCAAAGACAGCGCCATGACCTGTTGCTGGGCATCATTCGTGAAACCTAAGTTCGCGTAGTGGGAATGGCAGAGTACAAACATCCGCCCGCCGCCACTTGGGAGGCAGTATCAAAGGAGTCCATAACTGCTTTAACCTGCTGGTTGTTGGACTCGATACCCCTGGTTATGGTTTGAAGAAGCTCTGAATTAGTGTCGGACTCCGGTAGAGCTTCAACCATTTGTTTGAGCGAATGCCAAAGAATATACTCATATTGAGAGAAATAGCCCTGGTAGATGGTGATACACATACCCAGGGTGGATGCAGCAAAGACTCTCTTACCTAAAGTAGCTATCTTATGAGATTCTTTGTTTATAGGTCGAGCTGTAGTAGTCTGAGGAAGGATAACCTTATTCTCTGCCAAGACTACAATAGGATCCGCAAAGGATTGGGAGGCCAAAATGGGTCAATTCTTGGGAGCAGCATACTTCCTATCTATGGACTTAGCCACAGAAGGAATGAGAGCAGGATTATTCCATACCATCTGAGAAAGTGTCTCAAAGGAGGGTTGTACTGGGGGAGTTAAATCCATAGGAATGTCGAGAACATGAAGGTATTGGAGTCTTAAAAGCTTCCCAGGATCGATGTCCATAGTCTGGAGAGAAAGCGTGGAATACACATTTTTCAGCAGAGACTTAAATGACAGGTCCTTGGCCACAGGCTCTGTAACAGGATTAGATCCTGCTTCTTCCACATCATCACCCAGTCTAAGATCTGGATCACGCTCAATATCATCTCCTGACAGTCCAGGAGGGACTGCATGGACAGGAAAGGATTGAAAATCAGCAGAAAAAGAGGAAAGAAAAGAAATTGGAGAGGAGACGCCCTGAAGATTTGCAGAAGAAAAGCCCAGCCTCGGCGCCGAAGAAGAGCACAATGCTGAAAGGCCGCATGGCACCAACAAAGCAGACAGTGCTGAAGAAGAACACGGTGCCGAAAAGCTGCACGGCACCGAGAAACTCAACGGTGCCAAAAAGCCGCACGGCGCTGAGAGCGGCGCCGAAGACAGCGCCAAGGACGGCACTGAGCAACCCACCAATGGCACCGAAACCAACCCAGGGCCCCGAAAATTAGAATTTGAGGGAAAAGAAGAAAGAATACCAGGAGATAGAGGCATCGGTGTGGCCCCCCGCGCCACAGCCATGTGAGGGGGGAAAACACCTGAGCGCAGAGTCGACGGCACCAAAGAGGGCGCCACATGACTAGGGAGGCCCAATCGTCCTGCCCGATCCCCTGAAGAGCCCAAGGGCCCCTTAGTGACCTGGCCAGGCAGCTGGACCAGCCTCCGAGCCCACTGTTCCATAAGAGGGCCCACTGATGAAACTGCTCATCAGAAGCCTTACCAGAAGGCAGAGAAGGGTTCCGATGTCGAAGAGGTCAGAGACCAGAACCAGAAAACGGTGACTCCGAATGAGGAGACTGGCAACTGACCCCAATGACCGATCATCGACACGCAGACATATCAGAGGGCGACCTCGAGTGATGCCTTCTCTTTTTTGACCTATGGGTCGAAGAAGAGCTCGAGGCCGAACAGTGCCAAGAATGGGACCATTTACTTTTATGCTTCCAGGGGGACCGCCCATCCCCTCGGGCACTGGACCGTCCGTTGTCAGACCCCCCCTTCCGGAGAAGGCGGCGGACTGGACCCAGCCTGGCTGACTGAACAGCTTTCATACGAAATCTCCCTACCGTCACCTGACACACACATGGTCGACTCCGTCAATGTAGGCTGATACTTCTTTCTTTGACAAGAATAAATTATCGTAAGCGGTACTTTATTCGAAAAATACTACAAAATAATAAACTGAAAACTATGCTGCTAGTTTGAAGTTTGACTCCCGGCAGGCGAGCGACGTTGTCACTGAAGCGCACTCGACAGTGGGGAAAAAAGGAACTGAGGCGGTTGGAGGGTCAATGCTGAGATAGTCATTGCCGCACGAGCAGAGGCTCGTGGTACCGCTCCTCACGGCTCCATCTCTGGCGCCAGCCCTCCAGCAAAAAAGTTTGCTCCTGCTGGGTCCTAGCACCTCTGGCATAGTTCTCATTAGTGTGAATGAGTGGTGGAGACTTTATGTCCAGGAAGATCGCGTCCTGTAGATCCAGTGAACAGAACCACATGTTGCGCTCCAGAGGTGGTATGATCTGGTTCAGAGTTACCATCCGGAAGGTGCGAGACCCGAGATATTGATTCAGGTCGTGGAGATCTAGGATGGGGCGCCAACCCCCTCATCCGCTTGGGCACCAGGCAGTACCTGGACACGAAGCCTGGGTCGGTAGGAGGATCCGGCACTGGAGCTATCGCCTCCTTGTGGAGGAGCTGAGCAATGTCGTCCCGAAGGGCCGACTCAGTGCGAGCTGAGATCCTTTCCTCTCAAATGGCGCAGGCTCAGCTGGGAGGGTACTGCTCAAATTCTAGAGGCAGTCCCTGGCCGACCACTTCCAGAACCCACCTGTCCGAAGTGATACTGGACCAGGCGGAAAGAAAGTGGCAGAGCCGGTCCCCACGGGAGGACCCAGAGCTGGCGTGACGGGTGTAGGGGTGGCAACCCCTGACCTGTCACTGAGCAGGCTTAGAGGAGGAGGAGGCTCCTGGACCAGCACCTCAGCCTCCTCTACAGGACTGCTGAGAACCCTGCTTGGGCCTGGGGCGCCAAGCTTGAACCTGCTGCTGCTGACCTCCTTGATAGGAGGGCTGTCTAACCGCAGGGGAAGAGTGCCAAAAGGGCTTCTTGTGCTTCTGCTGGTTCTTGCCCGAAGAACCCTTTGCAGAGGTAGCATCCAAGGTGGCACTGGACTGCTCTATACGCTGGAGGTGACCTGCCACTCCCGGACTGAAGAGGTCGGTGCCAAAGAAGGGCATGTCAGCTAACTTGTGCCAAGTATCCTCCGGGAAGGAGGATAACCTCAGCCAGGCCCTGCGGCGAGTGGCCACTGCGGCTGCTAAGGAGCAGGCACAGGAATCTCCAATATACAGGGCCGTCTGGAGTTGCTGTTTGGCAACAGCACGGCCCTGGTCACGGACCTGCTTAACCGTGGTCTGCATGTCCGCTGGGAGATGAGGGAGGACTTCATCTAGTGACCCCAGAAGGGCATGAGAGAAGTGTGCCATGATCAGAGCTGAGCTGGCCTGACGAAGGCCCAAGGATGAGGCCGCATAAACCTTCCGGGCAGAATGGTCCATATACTTGGACTCCCCTGTCCGGAGGGCGCTCAGTGTCAGGTGAGCTACCTGTGCGTCTAAACACAGAAGCAGTCACAAGGCTCTCGGCCGAGGGATGCTCTGTGAAACCCGCTAGGGACCCCATGGGTACTGTATACTTGCGGGCAGATGGAGCTGGGCAAGAGGCAGGGCGTTGCCATAGCTCACAGGCCAGGCCAACAATGGCTTTGGACACTGGAAAGGCCTCTGTTGGGGTATCCCCCCTCTTGAGGATATCCGTGAGGGGTACTCCAGCTTCTTTTGGATGGGCTCTAAGGGCATTCTGGTCGATTCTGAAATGAGGCAGAGGATGTCCTGAAAGGAGGAAGGACCTTCCTCCAAGCCTGCCACTGATGACTCATCATTCCCCAGATGTGAGTGCAGACCAGTGGCATTCGAGTCCGAAGAATCGGGATATAAGGGTCTCCCACCTATGTCTCCCTCAATACGCCGTGGGCGATCGGGGGCCACCGTAATGGACAGATGACAGGGAAGGCTGGTGTCTGTCCTGTCCTCTTTCAAGGGAGCCCCTCCCTGAGGCTGCTTAGGTGGTGGTTCCACCAAAATCGGTGGGGAGACCAAATCAGGCCGAGCTGGAATGCGTACTGGCCCTACGGGTGTAGGAACCAGAATCTTCGGTTCTGGAGGGGTCGGCGTTGGCCTAAGAGGCTGAGGGCAAGTAATGGCCGGTGTTGCTAATGGAGCCGGCTTCTGACCGGTCAGAATCAGCTGTTGCCACATGAGATCCTCATAACATCGAGGGAGTTTCCGTCGAAGTCTCTCCTCATCTGAGGAGGAAGACGATCGGTGGCGCAGCCTCTTTCTAGTGTGTTTGTGACTTTTCTTTGGTTTTTCGACCGAAGCGGTCCTGGTCCTCGATCGAGACCGACGGGGTCGGCTGGTTCGATCAGGAGAAGCCGGAGTCGGTGAGAACCGAGGTTCTGGTACCTTTCCCCTCGATCGGGATACCCAAGGGCTGGGTCTCCTCGTTGGGGAAGGATAGGATAGGTGTCTTTTCCAAGGAGTCGTCAACAGGAGTCAGCGACAATGACTCGATTGGGTTGAGAGAAATCTCAGCAGGATCAGCTGTGTCTTCGGCCTCAGTGCCTTGGCTTCACGGAAGGTCCGAGAGGCCGGCGGCTGAGGAAGCGATCTCGACCGAGCTCGAAATCACAAGATCCTGAGAATTGGACCGCTCTTGGTCCCAGGAACGTCTTCTTCGGGCAGGAGAAGATTTAAGGTCCTTGTCCCTTTTCTTAGGGAAGGAGGAGTGCGAGCCCGAGGGCGCCTCACCCCTGGTGGGGCGAGACTGGCACAGCTCCCGAAAGGACCCAGTGAAGGTGGAAAGCACAGTTACGTAAGAACTTACCGTAACAGTAGATCTTTGAGAGAGGCTCTTGCAGTAGGTAATTACATATAGGACTGACGCTGGCAGGCGGCAGGACCCCACGGAAAAATTTCTAGCTAGCAGTCCCTGGAGAAGGACCGCCCCCACGTCAGGTGACTGGCGTCAGGAGACATCGGTATAAAGGGGCGGTCCCTGACACCCGCTATCCAGTTCTTTCCCGCCATAGGCCAAAAGAGGCCGGACAAGAGAGAAGCGGATATTTCCCCCCACTGGAAAAGGAGCTGAAAAAGCTTAGGGGGATGGAGAGCGATATGATTTACTGTAAGAGCCTCTCAAGATCTACTGTTACGGCCGTTCTACGAACTGTACTATCTTACTTCGAGAGGGCTCTTGCAGTAGGTAATTACATATAGGACTGAATCCCAAGCAGTCTGAAACAAGGAGAAGCACCGGGAGGAGGAAAACTACTCCAAGAAGCAGTTCTAGCTGTGCAAGCTTCAAGATAAGAGGTCTTGCAGAACAGCCAGCTCGAAGCCTGCTCTACGGCAAGAGGCAATATCCAAACTGCAGTGTTTAGTAAAGGTATGGATGGAAGTCCAGGTGGCGGCAGCACAGATATCTGCTGCTGACACATTCTTGAAACAAGCCACTGAGGCAGCTACTCCTCTGGTGGAGTGGCCTCTTACTTGACCCAGCACGGTCTTGTTGTATTTGTCATAACAAAAAGTGATGCAATGAGCCAACCATTTGGATAGGCATTGCTTAGAAACAGCATTGCCTTCCCTTTTATGAGCAAAAGAGATTAACAGCTGATCAGTCTTTCTGAGATCCTTCGTCCGGTTGGTGTAGTACCTCAGAATCCGGTGAACATCCACAGTATGGAGTAAATATCTCCCTGATTACAGTACTGCATGAAAAAGGTGGGTAACTCTATGGACTGATTTAGAATGGACTCCGCTACTACCTTAGGGAGAAACTCAGGGTTAGTATGCAGAGCAACACGTTACTTGTGAAAAATCAAGTATGGAACTTCACACATCAGGGCCTGAAGCTTGGAAATTCTCCGAGCAGAAGTAATAGCCACAAGTAAGAGAGTCTTCCACGAAAGGAACTTCAATTCTGCGGAAGCTGCTGGTTCAAAGGGAGGCAGAGTAAGTTTCTCGAGAACAAAGTTCAAGTCCCAAGGGGAGCAGGAGTATGTATAGGAGGTCATAGATGGAGGACCCCCCTGAGAAAGGTCTTAGAGGCCTCCAGTTGAGCAAATGTCTTGTCTGCAAAGGGGACATGATAGGCCGAGATGGCCGCCATGTGGACTTTCAGAGAAGAATGACTGAGACCCAGGTTGAACAGATGGTGTAGGTACTCCAACAGAAGCCCCGCTGAGCAGGAAAAGGGTTCCACGTCTTTGAAAGCAGCCAAGATCGTGAATCTTTTCCACTTCATGGCATAGGTGGATCTAGTGGAGGGTTTTCTAGCCTACACCAAAATCTCCGCCACTTGAGGAGAAACCCCAAAACGGGATTGAGCTAAGTCTGCAGGAGCCATGCATGCAGCTGAAGAGATTTGAGGCCTGGATGGACCAGGGTCCCCTGATCCTGGGTCAGTAAACCTCGTGATAGAGGAAGAGGAAGAGGATGAACCTCTGAGTATTGTTGTAGAAGAGAGAGCCAAACTTGCCTGGGCCAGACAGGAGCAATCAGAATCATTTGTGCTCCTTCTGAAGCAAGTTTCTGCAAGACTCGTGGGATAAGTGGAATTGGGGGAAAGGCATAGACGAATCTGTCCTTCCAGTTTAGAGACAGAGTGTCTCTCCAGAAAGCGCCTCGCTCTGGAATGAGCAAGCAAAAGACGGGAAGCTTTGCGTTTAGAGGGGATGCGAAAAGGTCGACCTGTGGTGTTCCCCAAAGTCGGACGATATTGTCTAGGACCCCTTGGTCCAGTTCCCACTCGTGAGTCAGAGCAGATGAGTGACTTAGCTTGTCTGCCAAGGTGTTGTCGACTCCCGGAACATGAATTGCTGTGAGGTGACGGTCATGTTGTGTTGCCCAATCCCAAACCCTCACTGCTTCCCTGCAAAGAGGGTAGGACCGAGTCCCCCCTTGTTTGTTGATGTACCAAACCACACACATGTTGTCCATCTGGACACCTAGGTGGCTGGGAAGGATGTATGGGTGAAGGGCTTGGAGAGCGTACAACACTGCCCGAAGCTCGAGCACACTGATGTGGAGAGTCTGTTTGAGCTTGGACCAAGAGCCCTGGGTCCGATGGGGACCTAGATGGGCTCCCCAACCTTCGCCTGAGGCATCTGTGGTTAGAGTCTGGGAGGGAGAAAGACAAAAGAAAGGAACTCCCCAAAACAGGTTCTCTCGAACCATCCACCATTGCAAGTCTCTGAGCATCAGCAAGGAGACTAGAAATGGAAATTACGTACCTACCATAATTCTTGATCTTCTTGGATGAGTCTCCACCACTCATTCATACTAATGGGATCAGCACTGGAGGCACGAGGACCCATCGGGAGCAAACTTTTTTGCTGGAAGGTCGGCGCCTGAGATGGCGCTGCAAGGAGTGGCACCGCGAGCCTCAGCTCGTGCGGTAATGAATATCTCAGCGTCGACCTTCCAACCGCCACAGTACCTTTTTTTCTGAGGAGGTGCAGCCTAACTAACCTAGAAGGACAACCTAAACAAAAACCAGACATATGATAGTCCGTAAGACCCGTATAAGAAGGGTCAACAAAGAAGTCTTCACAGCCTAAAGATTTGGGGGAGTGAAGACCAACAACAGAGGTGAGCTTGGGGGATGGAGGGTGGGCATGTGAATGAGTGGTGGAGACTCGTCCAAGATGATCAAGAATTACGGTAGGTAGGTAATTTCCATATCTTCCTGGACATAAGTCTCCACCACTCATTCACACTAATGGGAGAGTACCGAGCTAATAATCCCCCAAGAGGGCAGCAGGAGAGACCAAGAGCTCACAGATTTAGGACAGAAGTCCATTAAGGATGGTTCTGCTAAAGGACAGATGTCGTCTGGCATGAACATCCAGGGCATAGTGTTTAACTAAAGTATGCACTGAGCTCCATGTAGCCGCATTGCAAATATCTGTAATGGGAACACTGCGGATTTCTGCCAGAGATGCCGCTACCGCCCTAGTAGAGTGAGCATACACTCTGCCCTCCAGCTTAACCTGTGCCATGGAATAACAGTGGTGAAGGCATGCCACTAGCCACGCTGAGATACATCTGATAGCGACAAGCTGACCCAGCCGGGTCTCGCTGAAGGAAACAAACAGTTGCTGAGCTTTACAAAAGTCTTTTGTTCTATCTAGATAGAAATGCAAAGCTCTCTTGACGTCCAAGGAATGAAGAGAACGTTCTCCTTCATTTTGGAAGTCCGCAAAGTAAGAGGGTAGGACCAAAGGTTAGTTTAGATGAAATTTCGAAACAACCTTAGGAAGAAATTTAGGATGGGTTCTAAGGACTACTATGTCTTTATGGAACATAGTATATGGAGGGTCTGTGACCAAGGCATGTATCTCAGAGACCCTGCAGGCTGAGGTAATGGCCACTAGGAAAGCCGTTTTCCAGGTCAGAAATTTTAGCTCACAGGTAGCCAGAGGTTCGAAAGGTTTCCGAGTGAGCATGTCTAGTACAAGATTAATGTCCCAGGCTGCGACTGGATGTCTTATAGGCGGTCTGGTATGCAGAATTCCCTTAAGAAACCTCTTAACCATAGGTAACTGAGCCAGTGACAAGGAAAGTACCGGTTCATGATAAGCTGAAATGGCACAAAGGTGAACTTTGACTGTAGAGTACTGCAGACCTGAATTTGAGAGGTCTAAGAGGTACTCCAAAATTTTATCTGGTGGGCAGGAAAAGGGATTTAAAGAGGATTTTGCACACCAGAGCGAAAAAAGCTTCCATTTGGCTGTGTAAGTTTTTCTAGTGGCTGGCTTTTGCGCAGCCAAAAGAATATCTGAAACCCTGCGAGAGACGTTGAATCTATTCACTTCTATCTCTTCAGGAGCCAAGCGTGAAGGTGAAGCGACCTCAAGTTGGGATGAACAACTGGCCCTTGAGTCAAGAGGTTCGTCTGAAGAGGGAGTGGTTTCGGCGCGGAGCTGCCGACATACTGTTGAGTAGTCGAAACCACATTTGTCGAGGCCAGAGGATCATTTTGTCCCCCTGGGATTCGAACTTGAGAAGTACCCTCTGAATTAGAGGAAGAGGCGGAAAGGCGTATAGAAAGCGTTTTGTCCACTGCAGCCTGAACGCATCCTGACAGAAAATGCCAGGCCCTGGATTTCTGGAGCAGAACAGAGGCAGTTTTGTGTTGAGTGGGGATGCAAAAAAGGTCCAGGTCTGGAGTTCCACACTCTGTGAATATTGACTGAACTACGGCTGAGTCGAGAGACCATTCATGAGGATCTGTCTCTGTTCTGCTGAGGCAGTCCGCCAGTTCGTTCTGTACTCCTGGCAGGTGGACCGCTTGAATTAGAGACTTGTGCTGTGAGCACCATTCCCACACTCTCATCGCTTCTCTGCATAAGGGGTAAGAGTGAGCACTGCCCTGTTTGTTGATGTAATAATTCACTGCTTTGTTGTCCGTCTGAAGGAGAATGCTCTTGTGACAGAGAATG
The DNA here is from genome assembly GCA_016271365.2 of Neoceratodus forsteri. NCBI lineage: Eukaryota > Metazoa > Chordata > Ceratodontiformes > Ceratodontidae > Neoceratodus > Neoceratodus forsteri. The sequence goes on from CM057453.1 coordinate 1,097,032,132, forward strand.
TCCTTCAACGCCCGGACCGCATAAAGGACAGCTCTCATTTCCAAGACATTTATGTGAAGCTGGGACTTGATCTGAGTCCACGTACCATGAATGTGGAGATCCTGACAGTGGGCCCCCCACCCCATCAGGGACGCGTCTGTGGTAATGGAAATCTGATGATCCAGAGAAGCAAAGGGATACCCTTCTAGGAGATTGTTCTCTTGCTACCACCAGGTGAGTGACCTCTTTAGAGGTTCTGTCACCTTGATGAGAAAGGACTGCGGGTGAGTGGTTGGGGACCACTGAGTACTGAGCATCCACTAAGAAGTTCTCATGTGAAGGCGTGCTAGGTGCACGGTGAACCTGAGGATGCCATGAGACCTAGCATCCGTTGCATCGAGAGAGCTGGAACAGAGTTGCTTTCTCCGATGTGAAGGGCCATCTGAAGGATATCGCTCCTTCTGTCCTCTGGAAGAAAAGCCTTCGCACAGGAGGTGTCCAGAAAAGTTCCTATAAAGAGGAGTCTCTGGGAGGGCTGCAGCTGCGATTTTTTGAGGTTTAGCAGGATTCCCATGGACGTGAGGAAGGTTGAAGCCGTGGCTCCGGCGTCCAGAGTTCCCTGCCTGGAAGGACTTGCCAGAAGCCAGTCGTCCAGATAAGGGAACACTTGAATTCCGATCTTTCTGAGATGCGCTGCGAGAACTGCACAACACTTTGTAAAAACTCGTGGCGCCGAGGATAGCCCAAAGGGCAGGACTCTGAACTGATAATGCTGTCCCAGAGCCACAAACCTTAGGAATTTGTGATGCTTTGAATAGAAATGTGCTGGTAAGTATCCTGTATGTCTAGGGAGGCTAGCCAGTCGTGCTGATGAAGCAAAGGCAACAAGGTTCCTAGTGAAATCATTTTGAATTTCTCCTTGGGCAGAAATTTGTTTAGTTTTCTGAGGTCCAAAGTGGGGCACATGCCCGAGGTTTTCTTTCGAACCAGAAAGTAATGGGAGTAGAACCCTGTGTTCCGTTGGTGCAGCGGAACTACTTCTACTGCCCCGCTGTGCAGAAGGCCCTGGATCTCAGAGGCGAGAAGGTCTGACTGAAGTGTTGACAGCCTGGGCTGTCGTTTGGGGGGACGATCCAGAGGGGTCTCCACAAGATTGAGTGAATATCCCTCGCGGATTATCCGGAGGACCCATTTGCCTGAGGTTATGGACTTCCATTGATTGTAGAAGTGTGTCAGACAACTTCCCACCGCTGAGAAAGAGTCCACCCCGGGCAGCTAAGGTGAGACTTGGGCCAACAACTCAGAAGGTGGCGCTGGGCGCTTTGGGTCCTTGCGCCTTCTGTTGTGTTTTCTTTTGAGGCTGGGGAGCTTGTTTTTTATGAAAACTTCCTCTGCCTTGAAAGGACTGACGGTTATGGAACTGGCGTTTATTAACACCCCCTCGAGAGGGGGCGGGGGGGGGGTGAGCCAACTTAATGGCTAACCTAGTTTTTTGTGTAGCTTCTAGAGCCTGTTCTACTTGAGGGCCGAAGAGATACACACCATCAGAAGGCGATGCCATTACCTGCTGCTGTGCATCATTCGTAAAACCTGAAGTGCGCAGACAGGAATGATGGCGGATACAAATGCCGGCCGCCGCCGCTCTGGAAGCAGTATCAAAAGCATCCATAGCCGCTTTAACCTGCTGGTTGTTGGATTCGATACCCCTGGTAATGGTTTGAAGAAGCTCTGACTTTGTATCCGATTCCAGAAGAGCTTCAACCATCTGTTTGAGCGAATGCCAAAGAATATACTCATACTGAGAGTAATAGTCCTGGTAACTAGCAATACGCATACCCAGGGTGGAAGCAGCCAATACTCTCTTACCTAAAGTGTCTATCTTACGAGATTCTTTGTTAATAGGTTGAGCTGTAGTAGTTTGGGGAAGGATGACCTTATCATTCTCTGCCAAAACTACAACAGGATCCGCAAAGGCTTGGGACGCCAAAATGGGTTGATCCTTGGGGGCTGATTATTTCTTATCTATGGATATAGCTACCGAAGGAATAAGAGCAAGATTACTCCATACCATTTGAGACAGCGTTTCAAAGGATGGCTGTACCGGAGGAGTCAACTCCATAGGGATCTCCGGAACATGGAGATACTGGAGTCTTAGCAATTTCCCAGGATCGATGTCTGTAGTTTGGAGAGAAAGGGTGGAAATCAAGTTTTTCAGCAGAGACTTAAGACAGGTCCTCGACCACAGGCTCTGCCGCAGGAATAGACCCTGTTTCTTCCACTTCATCACCCAGCCTAAAGTCTGGGTCAGGCTCAATGTCATCTCCTGACAGTCCAGGAGGGATTGTATGGACAGGAAAGGAGTGAAAATCAGACGGAAATGAGGAAGGAAAGGGGTTAAGGGAGGAGTCCTGAGAGACAGACGACGCCCTAAGGACTCCCAGTGCCGCACGGCGCCGACGAAGCGCACGGCACCGAGGATGGCGCCCAGAAGTCGCACAGCATCGAGGACGGTGCCAAGAAGCTGCACGGCACCGAAGACGGCGCCACGAGGCCGGCCGGTGCCGTGGCACTGCACGGCACCGAGGATGGCACCGACAAAGTGCAAGGCACCAAGTAACAACGGCGCCGAGGACAGCACCGAAGATGGCGCCAAGTGCGCCATCTACGCCAAGGGCGTCGAAAACACCCCAAGACTCCGAAAAACAGAATTTGAGGAGAAGGGAGGAAGAAGAGCAGGAGATAGAGGCATCGGTGTGGCCCCCTGCGCCGCAGCCATAGGGGGACACCTAAGCACGGAGTCGACAGCACCGGAGACGGTGCCGCACAACCAGGGAGGCTCAACCGCCCTACCTGGTCTCCCAAGAAGCCTGAAGGCCCGTGAGTGACCGGGCCAGGCGGCTGGACCAACCTCCGAGCCCACTGCTCCATAAGAGCAGCCCAGTGATGAAATTGCTCATCTGAAGACCTACCAGAGGGCGGGGTAGGGCTCCGATGTCGAGGACGTCAGCTACCAGAAACAGAAGCTGGCTCTGAAGGAGGAGACCGGCAACTAGCTCCAATAACTGACCATCTACGCGCAGACATATCAGAGGGCGACCTCGAGTGATGCCTTCTCTTTTTGGCCTATGGGCGAAGAAGACGCAAGGCCGATTGCAGGTGCGAGAATGCGACCGCTTATTTTATGCTTTCAGGGGACCGCCCATCCCTCGGCATTGACTGACCATTGTCGGACCCCCCGAGAAGGCGGCGGACCGGACCCAGCCCGGCTGACTGAACAGCTTTCATAAAAAGTCTCCCTACCGTCACCTGACCCACTCATGGTCGACTCCATCAAAGTAGGCTGAGACTTCTTTGTAAATGAGAATAAACTTAAGCGATACTTATTCGAGATATTACTATAAAACAATAAAACTGAAAACTATGCTGCTAGTTTGAAGTTTGACTCCCAGTGGGAGAGCGACCTCGTCACTGAAGTCCACTTGACAGCGGGAAAAAAGGAACTGAGGCGGTTGGAAGGTCAATGCCGAGATATTCATTACCGCACGAACTGAGGCTTGTGGTGCTCCTCGCAGCACCATCTCAGCCGCCGACCTTCCAGCAAAAAAGTTTGCTCCCGATGGATCCTAGTGCCTCTGGTGCTGATCCCATTAGTGTGAATGAGTGGTGGAGACTTATGTCCAGAAAGATCTGGGTGATCTAAGTCATCCACTAACTGATCCCATTGGGAGCGGACAGTCCACTAAGAAACTCTCATGTACCAATTCCCTATCCACCTGATCATCAGTGGCCCTATCCCCATCCCCTTCGGCTTCTCCAGTAGGCCATAGTGAGGGACCAAATCAAACGCCTTGCTGAAGTCCAGGTACAATGCATCCACTGACTCCCCCCCCTTTCGAGTGCTGATGTTACCCACTCGTAGAACTCCACAAGGTTAGTCTGACATGATCTACCTGACACAAATCCATGCTGCCGACTATCTACATATCGCATTTCCTCCAAAAACTCCCCCAGTTGCTCCTTCATAATCTTCCCCACCACAGATGTCAAGCTGACAGGCCTGTAGTTTCCCAGCACTTCTCTCGATCCCCTTTTATGGATGCGCACAACATGAGCCCACATGCAATCCCTGGGCACCCACCCTGTCTCTATTGACATGTTAAAGAGATCCGCTAGAGGGTCAGCCAGAACATCAGCCAATTCCCACAGAACTCTGGGATGCATGTCATCCGGCCCCGGAGATTTGTCCTTCCTTAAAGAACTTAAGGGCTTCCCTCACCATGCCCACGGGGATGGCCACATCCATCACTCTCCTCCCTACATCAGTTCCAACCTGGTTTCCTACCCTTGGATTACCTCCCCAATGGCTTGTTCGGCAGCAGGTGTCTCAGCACCTATGCCTACTTCCCCCACTAAATCCCACAGCTCCCCTTTTGTCAGACTCCCATCCTCCTCCTCTCTAGTGAACACCGAAGTAAAGTACTCATTTAATACCTCCGCTTGTTCCCTAGCCCCTTCCACCCACCTCCCAGGTGTCCTCAACCTCCCTTCGCTCACCGATGTACCTAAAGAAGTCCCCCCCCATATCCCCTGTGCAAGCTTCTGCTCCTTCCCTGCCTTTGCTCCCCTCACGATCCTAGTGACTCATCTGGCTGCAAGACAGTAGTTCTCCTGATCCCTCCTGTCCATTTTTTTTTGTACTTACTGTATGCAGCCCTCTTCTCCCTTACCACCTCCTGGACCTCCTTGGACCACCAGCACGGTTTACACGACATAGCCCCCTTTTATTTCGCTCTCGCACAGGATTTGGTTGCCCTGTATCCCTCTTTTTATAATCTCGCACCTACCCTCTACATCCAAACCTGGTGAAATCGCTTGCAGGTGCTCCCTTAGCATTTCCCCATGTTCCGAAAATCAGCCCCTCTAAAATCCACTGTCATCGTCCTGGAACCACCCCACCTCCTTCCCCAAACTTAGCCAAAACCAGACCGTATCGTGCTCGCTCCCAGCCAGGGGGTCCCCCACAGCCAGGTCCCATACTAGCTCCCCGTCCGAAAGGACCATGTCCAAGATCCAACCCTCCCTCATTGGCTCTATCACCTGTTGGGTGAGGAAGACGTTCAGAAGGCCATCCAGCAGTCTCTGCTCTCTGTTCACAGTGGACGTCATAGTTCCCCAATCAGTAGCTGGCACATTAAAGTCCCCCATCAGCACCACGCCCCTCCCCCTCAGTCCACACTGGTCTTTTATGTTACCCAGCAGCCTCTCCTCCTGATCCTCAGCCATATCTGGCGGCCTATATACCACTCCCAACTTGATCTTCCTCCCGCGGAGGTTTGCAAGGTGACCCATAGGGCCTCCACGTTGCCCTCTGCCTCCTCCACCTTGATTATCCCGATGAAATCCCTAATGAACATAGCTACTCCTCCCCCTCTGCTCACCTTTCTATCCTTTCTAAGCACAGTGTACCCACTCAAATTAAAGTCCCAATCATGGTCAGGTGTGGCCCAGATTTCTGTGATCGCTGCCAGAGCCACCCTCCCCTCAGCCAGCATGGCCTGGAACTCCGGCATCTTGTTCCCCAGGCTCCTGGCATTAACTAACACCACCCTTCAACCCTTGTCCCTACTCCTCTTTACCTTAACCTCCCTGGACTTTGAGGGACCACCCCTTCACAGGGCTCCCCAGCTCTGCTTCGTCCCCCCAGATGGTCGGCACCACTCAGGCCGCCGTCCAAGACCTCCAGCTCGGATACAAGATCAGCAAGGTACGGCACCATCTGCCAGACAATCGGAACGCGAGCGCTGTTTTCTGGCCCGCTCCGATTGGTCCAAACCTTCTCCTTTTGATTTTCACTGTACTTCCACTAAAACTTGCTGTCTGCATAGCTACTAAGTTAAGATTTACCTAAATGTACTGAAAAGAGTGTAATCCTGAAGGAAATTGTTTTATTTGCCTGATATTGAAATAACTACAGCCTTTCTTGAACTTTTTTCCCCTCCGGCGCCAGACTTTGGTGCCCAAACTAACTGCTCCCATTGTCCTGCTAATTTGACCCCCACTTGGCTGTCTGGTCCTTTGTCCAACAGCCAGCATTTAACCACGCCCTCTCTCTCTCTCTCAGCAGCTAGGGACCCCCCCCAACAGGGCTCCCCAGCTCCACTTCAGCCCCCCAGACGGTCAGCACCACTCAGGCCACTGCCCGAGACCTCCAGCTCAGATACAAGGCCAGCAAGGTATGGCACCAGTCGCCAAGTGCAATCCCACCGGCGCTATGCGACGGCTCCCCAACCACCCCCCATCCTCCATCCCTATCTGGACACTTTACTTTATAGGGTAGGCTGGTCACAAGGTTTTGTAAATTACTAAGTATCGACATTCCCATCTGCAGCCTATACCTCACCATCACTAGGGGCTCTGTGATGAATTATTCCTGCTACCAGGTCTCCTAGTCGCACTCTACACACCTCCTCGCGGTGTTGGTAGCATTCTGCCCAGTCTACGAAACATGACTAGTGTCTGCACCCTGTTGCAGCAGCTCTTCCTCCTAGCAGTCCTGTGCCATGGCCATAGTATAAGATGTCACAAGGCCCCCCAACTGCCAACATAACCAGGCACCAGCATCCACTATGAACCATGCTATGTCACTGGGCACTACTACCCACTTGCTACAGGAGCCTGGTCTACTCACTGGCTCCTGCTACCCCCGCAAGGGTGGCTTACGCGGAGGACTTATAACCTATCCCCCCAACCCTCATTCTATGCACCAAACTCTCCTGGTTCTCAGTGCCCTGCACACGTTGTATTTGCAAGCAGAACAGAAACCTTTTCTGTAAAAAGTTGCGTGGGTACCGGCTTACAGCCTCCCGATTGTTGTTGCTCAGGGCTGGTGATGTGCACCCAAACCCTGGCCCAGCTAAGCCACTACACCCCTCTAACCACCCAACTCAAGGAACAATCAAGATAGCCTCAATGAACATCCGTAGCCTCCCAAGCAAATTGGATCACCTACAAGCCTGGTCCTCACAGCATAACCTCGACATTCTGTCGGTGGTTGAAACCTGGCTCTCTCCCCAGATAATATGGTTGCTCTTCCAGGCTTGACAGGACTACCAAGAGAGGTGGCGGATGTGTGATCTACCTTAAGGACTCCGTCTAAGGACACGTCCTGCCCCAGGCTTACCTAGGACCCAACGCACAGGCACTAGCAATCAAAGCCCTACTCGGGGCACACAACAAAGCTCTAATTATCATCTCTGCCTATGTTCCCCCTCGGACCAGACTGCTCAGGGGATGAGATCCAGAAGATCTCTACAGGGCATCTGACTCGAGGGGTTTTATCTCTCCGAGCGCCGCAAGCAGCATCAGGAGGAGACCCAGCATGTGGGTGGCACCATCTTGCTCACCAGCACCAGCCTTAGTATCAGCAGCTGAAAGAGTGCTGGACCTCAACACTAAAGAGCCCTCCAGTGTAGGTCCAGCGTACAGCTCCGATCTCAGCTCTGTGGGCGTCAATGTCCACGATGGTGCCATGGGCTGGGAGGGGTGCACAAGGCTGTCCCACAGACCCTCTCCCAGGTTTTCCATCTCAGCATGACAAGGACTGAAAGAGGCCTGGTCTCCCTCAATACATACAGTACTAGGGAGGAGCTATGGGGAACAGCCCAGGGACCTCAGCCTGCAGTCCCTCATGCAATGTCTGCCTCCTACAGTGGGGGCCGAATGACCACACTTCATCGTGCGAATCTTGAGAGTGCGGAAGTCCATCGAAAGCAGGCATCACAATGGTCCATGTCATGTTGAGCTCCAAGACAGATCCAACAACAGCCATGACGGACATTACTTCTCCCACAGGGGCACTGACACATAGGGGGAGTATCCATCTTCTCAGATTTCCACGTTTTAGGCCAATGAGAAGCCAAACATAACTAAAATCTTGGGAAATAAATAAAACTAGCAAAAATAGGGCCCGGCACTGTAAAAAAGATAAGATAGGACAGAAAGTGGAAAAAAAAAAGGAAAAAAAAAAAAGATAAGACACAGCTTCAAGCTGGTGGTGATGAACTGATGGTGCAGTAACAAAATGGCAAACACTTTCACAGAGTGCATCCTCAATGATGGGAAGAACAGAACTGAGATGAGCAGTGGGCTGGCACTGGTTATTGACCAGCCCACAAGCGCAACGTCATATGTCAGCCTTGTGGGTGGCACCATCCCTGATGTCTGCACCCTAATTCAAAATGTTTAAGGCTATACGATCCTGCGGGGTCCTTGTGCCTCCAGCACAGACGTATCCGGTAATAAATGGTGAAGACTGATTGTCAAAAGATCACCATGCTTCAGTCCTAGACACTGGTACATGGGATCCTGTTATGTCTGGTGCCAAGACAAAAAATTGTGGCTCTGTGCTGAAGATTGATTCATTGAAGACCTGCAAGTAAAAAAAAAAAAATGCACTCTCCCCCATTTAAATATTCAAAAAACAACAAATACCTTTGTTCCCAGACCTACTCCACTTTTTAGTAGTTCGCACAGCCTTGGGACCAGATCTCCTAGTACAGATGCATCCAAGTGTTGTAGGCACTGTAGAAGACAAAAAAGGAATATATTAAATATACAGATCTTCAGAAAAGTTGTCTCACTTTAGTTTCAAGAACTCTACTTAGCACTGCCAAAATCAGGAATAAGTTGACCCCGTTAATCCTCCACCTTGGGGTCAGTTCCGAATGAAGCAGAGGGTTTTCCTACTATTACATTAAGAACCAAGAATGTGGTGCACACAAAGGACAACTCAAATACAAAGGGTGCAAATAAAAATGAAAGATTTACTGTTTCATTCCGCACAATCTGGGTACAGTCAATACTGCTTCCTGGTCAAGCACAATCCCCTAGTGCCTCGACTCAAAGGAGCCTTCAGTGGGGGTCTACACTACCCTTGCTGTCATAGCAGGGACTGCAATTTAATGATTGGGATGAAGCACAACAATTAACCTACATCTTGATGTATGAGCAAATTGGTACGTGAAGGTCAATCATTCAGCAAAACTGGAACAGCGACTTAGTTTTAAAGCAACTGTGCTAAAAAAAACTTTATAGTGAATGGGAGAGCGTTACTATGCACTGAATTTGATTGAAAGCTAACCTTGTTGTACCACTGATGTAACACCAACTTACTGTTGTACAATTTTGAGTAAGTCACATTGACGGTATGACAGCTGCGGTCGCGTTTGTGCATGCACATTACTAAAGCACCGCTTTGGGAAATGGCCGCAGCAGTGAAACATGGACCCGAAAGTGAGCAGCGATGATTAAAGGAAGGTAAAGTAAGGGCAGATTCTTGATTTAGCGTTGCTCATAAACATTAGGACTGCTATTCATTTACTGTTGCCCATATACTATAAACAAAGCCACCACCCAAGCCACCCTCTCCAGCCAGCAACAATGACAGGTACGGTAACTTTTTGACCAGCCGGAAAGCAGTGCTTTCTTACTTCTGCAACCTGATTGGTTGGTCTCCCTGACTGTCTGCTCCTATTGGCCAGTTTCTTTGAAATGTGGCTCTACAGTACTAACTTCTCTCATTCAAAATTCTACTGCTTAATTCTGGAAAATCTTAATATTAGCAAATAAGATTGTTCATAACTGTTTTAAAGCATTAGAGCATTAATTGCCATTTAGTTTTCAGTGTGTGTATATAGCAGGGCCACCTCAGCACTCTCAAAATGTCATTACTACAGCTTTTGTTAAATAATTTATTCTGTTATTGACTGTTAAGCAGTATCCTGAAACTATTAAATTCACCGACCCGCCATGCAGAGCACAGGAGGGCTGGCAGGAATGTTGGAATTAAATATTCACAGCATCGTAGGTTTTAAATTACGCTTTGAAGTCGACAAATTACACAAATCATGCTGAAGTTTAACTTTTAGGTTAGGTCATTTACGTGATCAGGGTATTCAGATAGCAACATAGTTTCTTCTGTGAAACTGGCCACTTCAGATATGGTGCTGCACCCCAGTCTCCCCTAATGAACCCTCCTCTCACCTCTAAAACTTCACCACTTATACTCCTGTCTCTCCTGTTATGTCTAAACTGGCTAACAACTTGTACATCTCTTGCTACTTATCCCTGCGCTAACAACGATAGTGACTTCAGGTTTTCTAACATCCTGCTGTACTATTACTCGTATTCTACACCTGCTCACTCTATACTCATCAAAAAGGGCTGTATCTATCTGTCTATCCACTCCTATCTCTTGAACTATCGTAGACCCAAATGCCAGTTAGGCACTCTCTCTGCCAACCTACTTTCTCACCTTGCCCGGCGGCTCCTTATGCTTGCTGGAGATATTGAAACCCAATCCGGCCCTCTATGGTTTATGCTTTCACCCTGCAACGGCTGCAACAAAAAGGGTCTGGTTATAGCCCACATGAATATCCGAGTCTCACGAGTCACCTGGCTGAGCTCGAAGCCTGGGCTAAACTGATTAACCCTGACATTTTATGCCTATCAGAGACTTGGCTGAAGCCTTGGGTGCCTGATGCCACTTGTCTTGTGCCTGGTTATAGCATTCTAAGGAAAGACCGATATGGGTCAAGGGGGGTTGCGATTATGTACAAAATCATCTATCCCTGAACATCCTACCCTGCACTGATTCCCTAACACCTTGTGAAACTCTGCCGCTACCCTAGCACTGGGTTCAAAACTGCTGCACATCATTTGTGTCTACAATCCACCTACAAGCGGGATGAGTGGTCTCCAAAATTTGCTACAATATGTCTCCCAGAATGTAAAATCAAATGAGGCTCTACTCCTTGGGACCTGAACCTTAACTGGCTGGGTCCACAGCACAGCATCCTTGAATCTCTAATACAGAAGCACAATCTACACCAAACTATCACAGGCTTTACCAGAACTACTACTCCGCACTCAGGGTCCCTACTTGATTGGATCCTCACCACCAGACCTGATCATGTACTAGATGCCACAGTGCTTGCTGACTCAATCACTGATCATTCCCCCACACTTTGTCGATGGCGATCCTGTTCACCTCCTCCTCCTCCTCCTCCTCCACCACGTCTGATTAGGTTTTCAAACTATGCTGCCCTGGACAAACAAGCCTTCCTATTTGACCTCTCTTGTGTTGACTGGTCTAACATTTATACCGCAACCAATGTTGATACTGTCCTCAATTCATTTCTGACTGAATTTGGCAACATCCAAAAGAAGCACCTCCCTACAGTCAAAAGGAGGGTAAGGGGCCAGCATTCGAGGTGGCTGAAAAAAGACCTGCTTCAAAAGTTAAAGTTAGAGACAATCAATGGAAAAAGTACAAACAAACTGGACTGCAGTCAGATCTCATTCTGTATAAACAATACAGAAACGACTGTAAAAGATGCATCAGGCAGGCCAAAAGTAAATACTGCCAAAACCTGCTGATTAATTCTTCCAATGACCCTCGCAAGTTTTGGGGTCACATTAAGTCCTTCTTAGGTTCTGCTAAAGATGTCACTCCCTCAGATATGGTCCTACATGGTGTGCACTGTAATGATTCTACTACCATTGCAAATGCTTTTAACCAACAATTTTCTGACTTATCTGCCTCACAGCTTCCTCCCATCACAATCCTCTGCTTCACAGTTTAACCCCACAGCATCTGAAGGACCCCAAACTTAACCAACCCCTTCTATTTCAGGAAGTGTCTAGGCATCAGGTCCTAAAGCTGCTCAGGTCACTCTCTGAAAACACCAGTACTGGCTCAGATGGCCTAGAACCAAGACTACTAAAAATGGCTTCTTACTACATCTCTGGCCCCTGGCACACATCTACCCTGTCTCTCTCAATGGCATTGTCCCTGAAGTCTGGAAGGCAGCCAGAGTCACTCCTGTATTTAAGAAAGGCAGTAAAAATGACATATCAAATTACCGGCCTATTGCTATTTTGTCTGTTCTGAATAAAATCCTGGAAAAGTAGTATCCATGCAAATCACTGAATACCTTGAGAAATTCAATTTACTAAGCTCAGCACAACATGGTTTTAGAAAGCATCACAGCACCATGACAGCACTTGCAAAATTCACTTCAGATATAGTTACCAATATGGATAGAGGAAAGTTAACAGGGCAGTCTTCATTGACTTAACCAAAGCTTTCGATCTGGTTGACCATTCTCTGCTACTATCCGCCTCAGTACCTTGGGCTTCTCCCCAGTCACTACCTGGTTCAAAAGCTACCTCTCCAACAGAACACAAGCTGTTAAGTTTAATTCATCCATGTCAGACAGTGCTGTTATCAACATTGAGTGTCCCTCAGGGTCTATACTTGGCCTCTTCTATTCTCATTATTCATCAATAAACTTCCTGAGCTGGTCACCACAGGTCACTCACTTCTTTATGGGATGACCTGGTAATTTATTATCACTCTGATAAGGTCCTGGATCTAAATGCTGCCCTCACTGCAGATTTTCGTGCTGTACAACACTGGTTGAACTCTCAACGCCTGGTTTTAAATAAATAAAACAAAAGTTATGATGTTTGGCTCCAATCACAAGCTTAGATCCTGTCCTCTGACCATCTCTGTCTCTGATATCGATGGGACCCTATAGAAACTGTCACTTCCTTTCTTACCTTGGCATCCACCTGGATCAAACCTTGGACCTGAAAGCACATATACAGAAACCTGCAAGTCAATTAACTGCAAATTGGGGCTGCCTATAGAACCAAATACCTGCTCACACCCTGCTGCTAAATTGGCGATAGCCAGAGGCATTCTATTGCCAACCTTACATATGGGTGTCCCATCCTGTCCTTGGCCACCAAATCTTCACTGCAACTATGGGATACTACCTTCAATAATGTGTGCAGGTATGCAACCAAAGCACCTCGACTGCAGCATCACTGTCTCTTATATCAGGACCTTGGTTGGCTCTCCTTCCTCTACCAGGCAGTACTACTTGTACAATTTAGTTGATTCCATCCTAAGGGCGTCCAAGCCTGCTATCCTGTCTGATCTCCTCAGGCAGCCATTCCCACAAGGAATCTTAGATCGGCTGATCAGACCTTACTATCCATCCCCTTTTGTCGGACTAAAAAGGCATGGGCTCCTTCCATCATGCTGCCCCCACCTATGGAACCTACTACTCAGGATCTAGAGATGTCTCCACTCATGTGACTTTTAGAGCAAACTCAGGACTTTCCTCACTACTATGGACAAATGTGTTTGCTTTGACCCTACCTGATCCGCTGCATTTGTACTGTTTCCTCATTGCAAGCACTTTTGCCTGTCCAAATGGGTGTTCTATCCTGTGCCTTGTAATTAATGTTTTATTTTGTGCCTTGTAATTAATGTTGCCTTAACCTGTTTCTTTATAAGCCTAATGTTAGCTGTTGACAATTGTAAGTCGCTATTCTACTCCATGACATTCTTATCTTCACTTCACAGCCTCTCCTCACTTAACCCCACTGCTGCTCTCTAACCCCCCTTTCTTCTGTTATATCCTCTTCCCCCCTTTTTGCCACTCGCCACCAAACTCACCTTTACCTGTTCCTACCTCATCCATGCCCCTCCTTAGTCCCCACCCTCCTGGCTGTGCTTAGTCACCTCTCTCCACCTACTAACGCCTACTCCCACCGTCTACTGACCCCCCCTTCCCTGCCCTGCCGTCTCTTTGTTCCACTGGCTCGGCTTGACTTTGACACTTTTGCCGCTACTGCCGTAACTCCTCCGCCTCTATCCCCCTCTCACCGGCATCCTCACTCTCGCCCTGCCGTCTATCGGTTCCACCAGCCCGGCTGTATTTTCCTACCTCCTACCGCTGTTGCCGTCTACTGCTGCTCCCCCCTACCACCCTCTCTTCGCCTGCCGTCTTTCGGCTCCATAGGCCCGGCCACAGGTTGGTACCTCACCCCGCTGTTGCCATATCTGACGGCACCTCCTTTCCACTTAATCTCTCCCTCCATCCTTTTGCCAGTTTTCCCTTCCTTGTGTCTTTTCTACTGATGCCTATCCTCTCTTATTTTCTGCCTTCTACTATTCACATTTTGAGTATGTTCCATGATCAAGTTAAAAGTATATTTTTGTTTACTAATGTACGTTACATTGCCATATGTATTTCTCTCTGCATTTTTTGTACTCGTTGTCTTAATAATCTGGCTGTACTCTTTGTGTGTTGTAATTGTACCTCCCGGGTCGTGCCTGAAAACAGTCACTTGCTGACTAGCGCACTTACCCGGTTAACAAAAACTAAATAAATAAATAAAAGACAACAGTTCACTTCTCAAGATTGTCTGACAACCGAAAACCTCTTGAGCTTTGCTCTTGAGGTTTACTTGGTTGTCATAACAACCTCTTGAAGCAAACACAGCGTTGTTCACTGTTGCCCATCCATTATCCTCTATGTTATGCCTATGTAAACATGCAATACCTTGTAAGTTGTACACTGTATTTAGCACTATTTATGCCTGCAATATGTTCACTTGTCATCAGATGTTTTGCCTTAACAGGACTCCACTGTGAACTTGCTCTGCTCAGTGGTTTTTATCTTGAATAAAACTGAACCATATGAGAAAATAGATGCTGGCTAGTCAGTTGTCTTTGATGAAATGAGCACCAAAATCTAATTAACATACCTTGATATAAAGAGTAATTACTCAGTGAAATGTAAAACAAAGCCATTCAAGCAAGATATTGTGATAAAGAAAAGTTACATACTTAGGGTAACTGACGATCTTCTTGTTTCTAACCCCAGGAATCACTCACTTAATGTTTAAGCAGTAAGGCATGACAGTGTGTGTGTTACTGTGGGATAACAGCACAACTCAGGAAGTGAAGCCAAGGCAAAGCTGAGGGCTTTACGTACCTGAGAAGTGCCATTATCCCACAATGATGCACACCCTGGAATGCCTCATTGCGATTATAAAATAGCTTCCTGGTTTTTTTTATATTAGGACCAGGTAATGAGGTTCAGAAAGTTAAGCAATTCTGACCTTTGCCGTTGTGTTGGGATATCAGCACGGTCATGCGACTAGATTCCACCAACCAGAGTGCAGTATTTCTCTTACCCATTTTATAATTAAGCAAAAAGGCATGACGGGGGGACCTTTTATGGTAGGATAACAGCCCACCTCGGGTGGGCTGAAGCACGAGGTGAAGCAGAGTGCTTCCACCACCCAAGAAGGGCCATTATCCCACCATAATGTCCCCCCTGAGTACCTTATTGCAATTATGAAATGGGTCTCTGTTAGTAAACTGAATGTTTTTTTCTAAATACTTTTGCTATTCGCATTATTTAAAACTTTTTTTTTAGTATTTAAAATAAGCCTTCAGAGACAAAATAGTCTGTGAGAATAGGTGGCACTAATGCTGCATGAAAGCAGCTGTTTAGTTAGGGCAAAGCAAGGATAGGCAGTGGCTTAACACGTTAGTGGGGTGTCGGGAGACAGACTGCATCTCAGATGGGAGCACTAATTTAGTGTTGGGCATTGCGGTATACAAGGCCGCAGAACCGCTGGTCAGTACCCGGGCTGCTGCTCAGACTGGAGGGAGGAACAGCTGTAGGTCAGAAGGGAAAAGCCAGCCTGTCAGGTTTTTTTTTATTTGTTTAAATAAAACAAAAACAAACAAAAAAAACAGTTTTTTGTCTTTTGTGGTCTGTCTCGCATGTGGTCTGTGAGACGGAACCGATCGACCTGGAGGGAGTGGTGTTCAAGGTCGAGAGATTTAAAAAAACAAACAAAAAAACACTACTGGAGAACTGTTGAGAGTGGGACTGGAGACTGTGTGTGACAGAGGATATCGGAGTTTCTATTTGTGGTAGGTGTTGTGCGGGGACAAGCTATGTGGAGTTGCATGTAGGGCTATTTATCAGGCGTAGAGTCCATTTTGCCAGGAGCGAATTTCAACTGGGCTGTTGTGCTGGGATAATAGCTTGGTTGAAAGTAGGTCTCGACCAATCAGGAGCTGGCATTCTTAAGACCCATTTCACAATTGCTCTTTATGCAGTCATCTCATCTGAGAGTGATGCACTGGAAACAGAACCTATGCAAATTTTAGAATCTAGAATGTAAGTTCAAACTCTGCATTCAAGCTCCACACTGGCCGTTGTTTAGATCTGTTTCCCCACCTGAAGAGAGCAGTCACCCAATAGTGAATTCTGATAACGGCTAGACCTCCAGTCGGTTATTTGATTTGTAGTTTATTTCAGTTCGTTTTTTAATTACTCTGCATTATTTAGGGGTCTTTTTCATTAAATTAAGGTATCTCCGGTTCATGTCTGATTCCCAGGAACCGGAGACTATCCTATCTGACCACCATTTAATTTTCTAAATATTTCTGGCTAATTAAACCAATTTTTTACTTTATTTCACAAGTGGTTTAGTATTTTAATTGAACAGATTACAGAAAATGAAATGTTTTCACTTTCTGTTTCTGCCTGTGCCCTTTCACCTTAATTGGTTCCTGTTCCAGTAACCTCGATTTGACCTCTGGCACAGTTTCTCTCCACACAAGAGCTGTTTTAACTATTTGGCCTTTGAACTGCTATGTTTTGGGGAATCTTTTTGTGTTGTTCAATGTTTTCTCATATTGGCAGGTCAGAGACCTTGTGTACCATCAAAAAACTCTGAAAATTGCTTACAGCTCCTAGCAAGGGTAGACTGTCATGACGTTTGTTTAAAGTCTCTGGGTCCACAACACAATTTAGGAATTTTAAATCCAGTCATTTTTTTTTTGCTAAAAAACTCTTTCAAAGAGTAAAAAATTAAAAAAGCACGTCTTCTCAGTCTGCATCTGTCTCACTTAAAAATATTAAAAAAGGCTCTGAGGGTGTTGCCGAGAGGGGTGGAAAGCACACATCAGGAGAGTCTCTGTCTCCTCATGTACAGCAGCAACTAATATAAAAGGTGACAGGAGAAAAAAGAGAAAACTGCACAGCCATCAGATAGGCTTGATAAAGATGGTTCGGATATCAGGGTGTCCAAAAGGGTGAATCCTGAATCTGGTGATGGTAAAAATTAAAAAAAGCCTCAGAGCAGGCACTGGAAATGGTGTCTGCAAAAAAGAAATTTAAAGAAAATATTGTCACTGCCACTCCACTTGCATAGAGTAAGGAGCAGGCAGATTGCACAAATAAAATGCCCCCGTCAAAGAACACTTAAAAAAAATGTGGCAGTTTTTCCATGTGGGTAAGGCCATGGGAAATCTGAATAAGACACCTGCCACCCCCTGCCCCTCTCCAGGCTCAGGCACCAACCTGTCTGTGGAGGAAGAGGAATATGAATATTATGTACAAATGAAGGAACGCGACTCCATGGAATTGGAGGGTGCACCTGAGCAAGATTCTGAACTTCCACCAAAGCAAAATGAGGAGAGCCTCCACCCCCCCCCCCCAAAGAAACAGAGGAGTATGAAGAGGATGCTGATTTTATGGGCAACTTGAGAGTAGCTCCACCAAGAAGGATATTACTTCCCCATATATAAATCACTTAAGAAGGCTATATCAAAAATCATGACTGCACTCACTTCAGCTGCAGCCATTGATTAAAAAAACTTGAAAGAAAATATCAGGTCGACATGCAGAGAGTGGAATACCTGTATGCCCATCATGTATAGCTTCCCAACACAGTACTACTTATTGGTCTGAGTTGGAGGGCGCTATGAATTGTGGGAGCCAGAATTCTTGAGGGATGGTGATGTGGGTATGCCCCATGCGCACATCATTTGCGCGTACCCACTGGTATACAGTGGCACCTGCGCCGCCCAACTGCCTAATCCCTGAATGTAATTGTGTTGTACCTGAATCTATCCTGTGGTATATCACTGCTGACTGACTTTTTACGCTGTCCTACTCAGGAAAGGACCTCCTTGTAAATGAGCTTGCTCAATGAAGCCTTTTCCTAGTGAAATAAATACTACTAAGGAGGAGACAAGCATGTGAAATCAAACCTATGAACAACCTAAACATTACCTAAAGCCATAAGATAGCCCTACTGAACCCTATAAGAGGAGATGGCAACTCCAACTTAAAGTACAGTGTCTTCACAGCCTTTCCTGTTCAAAAAGGGTGAAAGAGTAAAACACAACAAGAACAATACTGCAGTACGTCTGGGGGCTGAAGGGTGGGTCAAGGTATTCTACGAAGATATTCAGGAAGATATAAAAGTTTCGAACTTCCCGTAACTTCTGATCTTCCAGAATATCCTCACCATTAATAACCACTAGTGGATCTGAGACAGAGAAGCTAGGATCACGCGGGAGTCAGAACTTTCCTGGTGGGAGCTGGTGATGCGAGTAGTCACCGTTCACATGTCACCACACACACCCGCTGGTATACAGCAGCACCAGCCCCCAATCACCTTAGTACCTTTTTTACTGAGGAGGTGAGCAGCATGAACCTAACAAGTAACTTATGCACTTAACCTAAGGGCATAGCCCTCGTGGCTTGTATAAGAAGGCCCACCAAACACACTAACACAGTGTGACCAAACCAGGTACAAAGGGGTGAAGGACATAAATGAAAATTATGTACTCACAGTAATTCTTGATATTCCAGAATATCTTCACCACTTATTGTTGGTAGATCTATGTCGGAGGCACTAGAACCCCATGGGACCATATGCCTTTACAGAGTTTAGAGGTGGGGACCAACGTCAGAGATTGCACTGCCCAAGGGGCGAACGTATGACGTGGCGCTCATGGGCTGGCCAGAAATCAACACCGGTCCCCTTGACTCCTCAGTTCCATTTGCCTAGGGGAGAAAAGAAAGGGTAAGAAAAAGGGATAGACAAAAGGATATGGAATATAAAAAGAGAAAACTAATAAAAACTGACCAAGAGAAGAAGATGAATTTGGGAGGTGGGTCTTCAAGGATGACCAGGGCAACTGGGCAGGAAAGAGAGACAGAGGGAGAGAGACAAAGAGAGGGCATGAGCAGCGGGGACCCCGAATTTTTAGCAGAAAAGCAAGGGTGTCAGGAAGAGTTGGCTTGCTGTCAACTATAGAAGAGCATGGTTTATGCTCTGTAAAGGCTAGCTGACACTCAAACAAAGAACATGTTAAACGAGAATGTCAAAGGACCAGCTAGAGGGGTAGACTGCAAGGAAAGGAGTACTTCCCTGAAGTCTCAGAAACAGGAGAAAAACTGCAAGCCCTGGGGAAAAACTTTGTGAGCCATAGTGTTCATCAGAGGGTATGAAAGCTATAACAGGCTAGAGATTAGGAGTCCCATACGACCAAAACACAACATGGGAGAAGGAAAGCCTTCAACCTTGAAGGTCTGAGAAAGCCGAGTCAGGGTGCAACAATGTACCCAACAGGTCCAGTTTCCAAACCAAGGAGATATACTTCGGAGCTTGGAAGAAAAAAATGCAACCAGAGGGGGAAAAATTACTGAGAAAAGGGGGTCCCCACGAAAGGACAACTGACAGGTTTAGGAACCCACAAACCATGCTCCTGTCTCTGGTTGAAACATCCCAAAAATAGGGGATTAAGAGAAAGAGAGATATAACAGGCTAAATGCAGGAGGCAAAATGCAAGGAAAAAGAAAGCTGAACTGTAAGGGAACTGGACTACGATTCCCAAAAGTTTCCAGTCCCTAGCGCTTGCTCCCCTGCAAGACCTTGTTCCCAAGATGGACAAGAAAAGTTTATCCAACAACAAAAAACTATAGATCCCCTCCACCTAAAGGATGTTTTGGGGGAGATAAAATAAAGCCTAGTACAGCCCACTGCTACTAAACGGTCTCGCTCTCTTTTTTTTTTGTTTAGGTACAAGAAAAAGGGGAAAAATAAGGACTTAGAAATGAGTCCTCCGGGCCACTGGGGGTCGGCAGGGAGGAAGAGGATTGAGCATCCGGGACAGCTCTCCTCTCTCGGGGAGAGAGAATCCTTGGCTTGCAGTCTGACTGCCCTCTGGAGGAGGCCTGAGGTGCAGCAAGTTCCCTGCCCTACATCAGAGGGGAAAGATGCATGGCAAACATTGGCAGGGATGCACGCCATGCATAGAACACCGGAAAAAATGCCCCCTAGGCTCCTGGAAGATGGAGCACTCTAGTGCAGACCCCACAAGCCCACCTGCCTGCCCCGGTCTGGTGCCCTGACGAATGGACGTGGTTCGGGGGTGTAGGTCCCCATCTCTGTCCCCACCTGTGGGGCAATCCGAGGCTACATGGAGGGACTACTGCGAGTCCAAGTAAGGTGGGATGGGGCAGAAACAACTGGTGACTCCCGAGGCGGTGGAGTCTAGGCGCCAGGGGAGAAGTATAAATAGAAAGTGTAAAAAAAAAAAAAAAAGAGTCCTTCCAAATTTTTTTTTTTGTGTGCTTTTAATTTTTTATATAGGACCATACAGGGGCATGTGGAGGGAACAAGTCCCCCGAAAAGGTTTGCCCCTCAATGCCTCTCTCCTTTTTTTTTTTTTTATTTATTTTAAACAAGAAGGCAGTAGGGCTGCAAAGAAAAAGAAAGGAGAAAGACTATGCAGACTCCTGGCCACTGCAAGGGAAGGTGGGCAGGTTGCAGTGATGAATGGTGAAGATATTGTGGAAGATCAAGAATCACGGTGAGTAAGTAATTTTCATATCTTCCAAGAATCAGTCTTCATCATTCATCACTGGTGAGTCTGAGTACCAAGCTACCACCAAGGGTGGTGTTGGCAAACCCAGAGGGAAATGGTTATTCCCGCCTCCTATGGGGGAAGACACAGAGAGGCAGGGGCCCTTAATGGGCCAGGCGAGGCCCGAGACTGGTTAGGGTCAGGCAGAGGCTCCCGTAGCCTGGAAGAAGGAATGCACCCCACAGGCTCACGTCTTCACCCTATGGGAAAAGAAGTGGGTCTCCTGGAAACATGAGGCAATCATCCTAAGCTGGGACAAGGGTGACAACCAAGAACTCAAGCTAAGGAGCACTCTTAACACCGGAATATGATGCAAATGCAAAATATTTTATTCCAACAAAGAACCAGGTCCTGGTTCTTTGTTGGAATAAACTCTTTGCATTGCATCATATTTCAGTGTTCCGTGCTCACTGCTTTGTTTCTGAAGTTCTGTCCGAGGTTAGCCGCCTCCAGCTAGAGCACTACCTCACAGTGTTTGCACCATTTCACTTTGTTGTTTTTGTTGACAACCAGGAAAGAAACAGCCTTGCCATTCGCCTAATGCAGACCACAGTTCCCGCTAGTCTGGAGGTTACCTCTCTGGCGTCATAAGACGCTCATGCCTGGTGTCTCATCAGCTCCAGACTCTGTGCAGAATGGTGTATGGCCTGTCTGGCTGCCTCACAATCTGGCAGAGAGGCTAGGAGCTGACCCAGCACAGCCTACATGTGCCTACCACAGGACGCCTGATGTACCTGGTATACAGCAATGCGCAACATGGTGCGCGCTGCCGAGAAAAATCCTACGATCCCAGAAGTCGAACAAAGCTGAGTCCGACTCTGGGGGCCAGTCGCACACTGGCTGATGATGCCCAAAGAGAGTGTCTAGGAGCTGAACCCCAGAAGAGGGGTGTGGCATGGCTCCTGGAGATCTCAGAGGTGCGCAATACCTGTGCTGGGCATCTCTCTGGGGCTGGGGAGGAACGGAGCCAGATGTCTCTTGATGCTGCCACCCATTTTATTTTATTTATTTCGTTTTTGTTGACTGGTAAGTGCACTAGACAAATTCTGCCTATTTTCAGGCATGACCCGGGGGAGGGGGATACAGATGCAGATGAATGCCAACGGACCTTGAACCAGATTAAGCTGTTGTTGGTATTTTTAGTGAATGGGGGCAAAATTTGGCCAGGACACTGGGGAAATTCCCCAACTCTGCCAGCAGAGGGGGATTCACTTCCTGGGAGCAGAAGGGAAGAGCCCAGTTTAAAGCCGGACAGAGGAGGAGGAGGAAGTGCTGATGTGGCAGAATGTGGAGGAGTAAGAAGCTACAGTGGTGGAGGGACAGAAGGTTCTCTCCCCAGAACAGAAAGGAATGGAGTTGTAATGGATATTTCTACTCAGAATGTGACTTTGGCAACGGTTGATATCGCAGATCCCTCTATGGATATAGAGACTCATGCACAACAGGTTGCAACACTGGTTGGTGCTATTGGGGACATGAGCCCTGCAGAGGCTGTTTTGGATCGTAATATGATGGAAATCAGTGATCAGCTTATTGAGGATATGGAACTTGCCGATGCGGGTTTACCTCGGAAAACAAAGGACCTGCTCAAAAAGGAGGTGAAATGCTGTAAATGGGAGAAAACCTCTAGCTGTTTGCCCAAATGGAAGGCCTCTCAGGCTGGGCCTTCCCACAGGAGAAGCGGGCCTTCAGCCCAAGAAGCGATTAAAACTGCTTTTCATGTTTCTACCCCAGAGACTGAGACTTCTACTTGGACGCCTGAATCTGCATTGTCCAAGGCTGGATGGATGCTGGATCCACAGGGAACTTGGGTACCAGACCCAGCCTCTGATGTGGTACGCAGTGACTCACTGCTTGATGATGCACCCAGTCTTGACACGACTTTGGGACTGCATCAAGCTTCGGTCCCGGTTTTGGATGCAGCTCTCCCTGTGACTCCTGGTGGGGTAAGTAGTACTTCTCTTCCCCACACTGAAGTGTCGCGGCTAGCGGTTGTGCCACCTGTGACTTACTATAATGGGTGCTTGCAATTCGCAAGCGAGTGCTGTGGATTCACCTATTTGTTCCACTGTATCAGAACCATTTATGGGGCTGGCGAGTCCGACTGACAGAACTGATTTGCCTGATATACCTATTTTGCACCCTACAGAGGCTTTAGGGATACCTGAGACACCTATTTCTATTGACACTCCTGCCCCCCTTCACAGGTGCACAGGGAGTCTGCTGAAGATGCTGCTCCTCCACCCACTGCTGTTAGTTCTGGCGAGGAAGAGATAAAGGATAAACGACCTGCCTCCCCAGCAGCAATGCTTCTCCGATTTATTTGACAGATCTGCTCCAAAACCCCAAAGGAACACAGTTCGCCTGCATTACAGGGGAGGCCAGGACCAGCACCCCGATAGGGAATATGTGGGCAAGGTCCTTATTAAAGACTCTCCACAATTTTCCCCTGGTGATGTGCATGCATTAATCCACATCTCAGGAGAGGATAATTTCAAATATTAGCTTTAATTTTCCTCAGGCGTTAGAACGTCTCTGATTTAAACACAACCAGGTTAAGTTTTCCCCCTCTCTGGACCCCATTTATGGTGATCCCCTTGACCCAGCCACTAATCAAGTGAATTACGGTGATGTCCAGAACAGAGGGCGTCAGTGTGGGTTATATTCACCTCTGGTTGCAAAAATGGTGTGATGTTCTTGGTGCACCTGAACCTATCATCGATTCTGAGCAGTTCTGGACTGGGGGGTGGCATTTTAGAGTAAAGCTTTGTCAGAGTGCTCAAAGGATAACACATGTCCCAAATAGTTTTTCACTGGAAAGGATCAAGGGGTCTGTTTTTATGTGGGACAGCCTGAAGCTTGCTATAGGTGTGGCGAACACAAGCATTTTGCCAGTACCTGCGATAAATTGCGCTGTATTCTGTGCGGGGAATACAATCATGTTAGCACTGCCTGCCAGAATGTGGCCAAATGCAATTTATGTGATGCCCGGGGACAGGTCTTTCACAAATGGGAGGCAGTATAGCGCAGTGGTTTAAGGCTCTGAGCTGCAAATCTGGTGACATCCAGCAGACCAGACCTGGGTTTAAATCCCACAGCTTCCACTTGCATACTGTGCGACCCTGAGCAAGTCACTTAACTTCCCTGTGCTCCCAGGTTGCACCTGTAAAAAAGCTTTCAGCTTAGTGTGCTACTCCTGGTTAAACTTAAAAAAAAAAAAAATGCCCCTGGGCTGCTCATAATCGTACTGATGGGATAAACTAAGATGCTCTTATTAGAGAAGCACAGTGTAAGGCAGCAACTGCCTCTGACATGCAACATACTAACCAGCCCCCCCCCCCCCCAAATCCTCTCCTGCACATACACAGAAAGATCATAATTACGCTAGGTACGTAATTTTTATATCTTATCTGTGTCAGTCTTCACCATTCATCACAGATGGGTGAGTACCAAGCCCCGAAGAGGTTGATTCATGCACCCTAGGGACAGAGTCCCTTAGCCCTCAGTGGGTGACACACTAGGGGGAACCTTCTGGGCCTGATGAGGCCGAGTGGGGGAAGGCGAGGCAGGGGTCCCCGAGGGAAGAGTTGCCCGACAAGCAATCGTCTCGCCCTACGGGAAAGAGATAGGTTCCCTGAGTGGAGCAAATCACCCCACGCCTGGGCCAAGGGTGACAACCGGGAAAGGCGAGCCACCGATCTCCTGGTGCAGATCGCTGTCCTATGACCCTGGTAGCTACCTCATTGTGTGTCGTAAGATGCCTTGCTTGGTGCCTTGCTAGCTCCAGGCCGCATGCAGAGAGCACAATGAGCACTGTGGCTTGCTCCGAGGTCAGGCAAAGCAGCTAGGGATCTGACCTAGTCGCGGACCACAAGAACCTGTTGTAGGCTGCATAGTGGGCCTGATGAGCAGAGATGGAGAGAAGCAACTGTGCGAGTGAAGGTCCTCCTCCCCAGAAGTCAAAATCCAAGAAGTCTTGATCTGGGGCCAGTCACGTGGAGGCGCGAAGCCCGTCAGGAGTGTCCAGGTCGTCAATCCGGACTGCGGATGAGGCATAGAACCTGGAGACTCGGGGGCGCAATACCTCTGGCTGAGGTCCCTAGGGGCAGGAACTCTGGAAAGAGGCCTCTGCCAGAAACTGGGCCAGCGCCCGAAGGGAGCAGGCCAGGGCGGCACCACAAGGGTGGCTGCTCCAAAATCGCCTAGAAAGGCGTGCGCCTCATGCTCAGGATTGCTCACAGACAGGGGAGAAAGGTGAAGGTCCTCCATCATCCTCACAAGGAAACGCTGATACTCGGAAAGATCAGCGGCAGAAGAGATATGGACAAATGGTTCCTCTCCCCCTGAAGAGGGGGATGAGGAGCTGGAGGTCACCATGCGTTCCGAGGGTGGCTGCACGGGGGGGGAGGTTGAAAAACCTGGCTGTCCATGGCCCTAACATAGGCAGGGAACCGAGCAGCCACCGCTCTGAACTGCTCCCAGGTGGAGGGCCATTAGGACCAAGAATGCCTGGGGCGCTGGAGAAATGGCAGAGGGATAAGGGCAGAGCCGAGGAGAAGAAGTCGGCTGACCTCTGCCAGGGCTAGGGAGCGGACCATGGACACCCAGGAGGTGTCCGGAAGACTCCACAGCCGACAGCTGTACAACCACATTGGTACTGCGAGGCTGCACCAGAAGAATCCCCAGTGAGGCGCCGGGGCCGTATAGATCCAGAAGGACAGTCCCTGCCTCCAAAGAATGGGACCCCCTCAAGGAACCCGGAAGGAAGGGCAGAAGTCTGCACTTGGCCGTCAGGGCAGGGTGGACCCCAGAGAAGGCGATGCCGACCACGCACCCTCAGAGTCCAAGAGGTCCTGGTCCTCAAGAGGGCCAGCCTAGGTAGCTGGCAGCTCTGGGCTGCCCAGAAGGAGACCCAGGAGCAGCATCCGCCCCTCCTGTGAAGCTTCGATGGGCCCCAAAGTTGAGCGATCAAGACACACTACGGAGGGTACCACTGTGGAGGGTCGAGAACCCCAAGGCCAGGTTGCATGGCAATGGTGGCACCCATAGCCTGCTGGTCAGTACCACTGACCCTAACCTCGGGAAGAACCTGACGCTCCTCAGAAGGGGGCTGGCTGTGACTCGTCGTTGAGACCACAGGCTCACCCTCCTCTGCGGACAACCCCGAAGGGTGTGACTGCCCATCTGACTCTGAGCCCGACTCGGAAGAGGTAGAGTCTGAGGCCCTAAGCCAAACGGTAGGAGGGCGAGGGAAGGCGACCTTACCAAAGGGCCCGGCAGTCAGAGCAGTGGCGGGCGGCACCCGTGCCTCCACAACCCCATAGCGAGGCTGACAGAAGGCGCCAGGGCAGCTCGGGCCAAGGTCCAGAGCCAGGGCCGCTTGGCGCCGTCAAAGTCCACTGGCACGGGGCGGTACCAGGAACAGAAGAAGGCGCCGCCGGCAGCCCCAGCAACAGCCTTGGCGCCGGCGACACCGCCAGGCCCCTCGGCGCCTTGAGCAGCACGAGGACGAGCGGGCGCCGGCGGCTCTGAAGGCAGACTCGGGCGCTTGAACACGACACCGCTAAATCTCGGGCGCTACGGCGGCACCGAGCACCAACAGCGCCGAGGGGCGGCACCAACTGATGGCGCCCGAAGGCCCACAGCGCCGTGCTCAGCGCGGTGAGACATGGTGGCGGCGCCGAATCCAGGGTCAGGCGCCCCGCGGCGTGCCGAGGCCAGCGGCGCTTGGTCGGCGTCGGCAGGAACGCCGCGGCACATGAGCGGCGCCCGAAGGCCCAGCGAGCACCGACCTGGGCCTTCCAGACCTGGGAGCAACACACCGAGGCCTTCACCCAGAGGCGGTGCCGTGGCGCCTCCGCGCCCGCTCCGGGGAAGCGGGGACGGACCTCCTGCACCCTGGGAGGAGCCTCGGCCAAGGCTAGGCTACAAGTAGCCGATGCTCCCTCCTCCTCGGTCCATATAGAACTGGGAGGGACCCGGAGGAAAGGCCGAGAGAGTGCGGCTTGGCCCGGCAGTCGCGAACCCTTCCTCAAAGTGGTGAGGAGCTCTCCCACTAGCCTTTGGCTGTTCGGGGCCGCGGCAGTCCATGGGAAGCGGGTGTCGCAGATCCATGTCGGAAGAGGGCCAAGACACGATGAGACACCGGTCATGCTGGTCGGTAACGAATACTTACGACGCACGGGCACCGACGATAGGCGTAATCCGCCTTTGAAAAAACTTCTTGCCCTCCGACCGAGAGCATGACCTACGGAAAACACCAAAACAGACTCGGCGTCATAAACTTTTAAATAAAAAGGAAAGATCTTACCGGCGATGTCGAGTGGAGGCAGAACACAGAACTAGCAGGTAACCGACGGACTGTCGAACGAACGAAAGGCGAAGGCCTAAAAATTTCTTCAAGAGTTTTTCTTCAGTTGGCTTCCCACGAGGCGATCTCGACGGCGGGAGACGAAGAACTGGTAGGCAGGCGGAGTCGATGCAGCCTAATGGCTAATCCTCGAGCGCCACGTAGTACGTCGGCCTCGAGGGCGGCGCCGATGCTGCGTCAGCTCTGCCTATCCTTTTTAAAAAAAAAAAAGGAAAAGGCTCCCGTGGGGTCCTGATCTCTGGCCAGTACCCATCTGTGATGAATGGTGAAGACTGACACAGATAAGATCAACGTTTTCCATGACAGAAAACGTAGCTCGCAATCCACGGCTGGTTCAAAGGGTGGCAGCGTCAGCTGCTCCAGGATGAAGGGTAAGTCCCAAGGAGGAACCGGATCCTTGATAGGTGGCCTAAGGTGGTGGACCCCCCTTAAAAAGGCACGAGTAGTGTCCAACTGAGCCACCATACGATGGCCTATGGGGGCATGATAAGTCGAAACTGCACAAAGATGCACTTTGATCAAGGAGTAAGCAAGTCCAGATTGGAAAAGTGAAAGCAGGTACTCCAGAACCAGCTTCTCAGGGCAGACTAAGGGCGAGACCCCGCGCGTTTGTGCCCACAAGCAAAATCTGTGCCACTTCATAGCGTATGTTGCGTGTGTTGCCGGTTTTCTAGCGGCAGAAAGTACTTCTGCCACCTCTTACGAGACCCTGTGTCGCATCATGGCTATGTCTCTAGGACCCAAGCATGTAGGTTCAGTGAACGTAAGTCCGGATGGACTAGTGAACCCTCCTCCTGAGACAACAAGTGGGAGCTGATTGGCAAGGGAAGCGGAGGTTCCCGGGATAGCTGATGCAGAAGCGGGAACCAGATTTGCCTGGGCCAGAAAGGCGCTACCAAGATAAGCATCGCGTGCTCCCTGCGAAGTCTGAGAAGAACTCTCTGGATCAATGGGAAAGGAGGGAAGGCATAGAGGAATCTGCCTGCCCAGGAGAGGGACAACGCGTCTCACCAGAAAACACCAGGCCCTGGGTCTAGCGAGCAAAACTTGGGCAGTTTTGCGTTGGATGGGGATGCGAATAGATCTAATTCTGGAGTGCCCCATCTGTGGAAGAGATCCTCTGCCACCTCCTGTAGAAGTTCCCACTTGTGGACTCTGGCCTGGGAACGACTCAGGCTGTCTGCGACAGTATTGTCCACACCGGGGATGTGAACTGCAATAAGGTTTGCGCCGTGTCGTATTACCCATTCCCATACTCTCATGGCCTTCCTGCAAAGGGGGTAGGAGAGTGTGCCTCCTTGTTGAGGTAATATATCACCGCAGTATTGTCTGTTTGCAACAGGAGAGTACTCGGTGGAATCTCTGACTGGAAGGCTTGCAGGGCATAAAGGACCGCCCTCATCTCCAATATGTTGATGTGGAGATGAGATTCCTGGGTTGTCCATGTTCCCTGAGACCTCACCCCGTTCAAGTGCACTCCCCACCCCAGCCCTGAGGCATCTGTGGAAAGAGTTACCGTTGGGGACAACGCTGTGAAGGGAACCCCCACGGAGAGGGTTCCCGGATCTAGCCACCATTGCCAGTCCCGAACCACGGCCTTCGTGATTCTGACTGGTTGCTGCAGATGGTCTTGCCTTTGGTCCCACTGCACCCTTAACATCCACTGGGTTACCTGCATGTGGAGTTTTGCCATCAGGACTGTTGGAATGGCGCAGCCATGTGTCCGAGCAGGCAAAGGACCAGTCTGGCGGGACAGTCTTCTTGCGTGACAGATCCTGATGAGGGACGAATGCGTTCCGCTCTGTCTTGGGAAGAAGGCTTTCCCTTGCGGTGTCCACAACTGCCCCTATAAACTGCAGTTTTGTGGCGGTACCAGGAGAGACTTCTCGTAGTTGGCGAGGATGCCCAGAGACTAAAAAGGGTCTGGGTACGCTGAATGGCCATCAGCAATGCCTCCTTGGAGGGGGCCATGAGAAGCCAATCGTCCAAGTACGGGAACACGTAGTGGCCCTGTCTGCTCAGGGACGCTGCCACGACTGCCATGCACTTGGTAAATACCTGAGGTGCTGATGACAGCCCGAAGTGAAGCACCCGGAACTGATAATGGCAGCCGAGAAACTCGAAGCGCAGGAACCTCCTGTGTGCTTGAGCAATAAGGATGTGCAGGTAGGCGTCCTGCATGTCCAGGGACGCCAAGAAAGCATTCTTCTTCAGCATGGGGATTAGACCCGGAAGGGTCACCATGCGGAAGCGTTTGTAGACTGACAGATTGAGGTCGCTGAGGTCCAAAATTGGACGGAGGTCCCCTGTTTTCTCTGGAACCAGGAAGAAGTACGAATAGTATCCTGCTCCTCTCTGGTTCCCTGGAACGTGCTCCAAAGCTTCCTTCTCTAGAAGCGTGAGCACTTCCTGCTGTATCACAAGGGCATGCTGACCCAAGTAATGGGAAAGCAGAAGAGGCCTTGTAGGCGGGTTGTCTACAAATTCTATATAATGGCCTTTTTTGACCAACTGTAGCACCCACCTGTCAGTGGTGATCGACCGCCACCCTGGCAGGTGGCCTGCGATGTGACCCCCGACCTTCACTTCCAGTTGATCCTGAGGAGGGGTGGGGGCCGGGAAGGAGTCATGCTGTGGCAGCACTGGGTCCTGCAGGCTGGACTGACTTTGTGGCTCGTTGGCCTCTGCCTGAGGAAGTCTTAGCCTGGGCCTTTTGGGAGAAGGAGCCCCTCTGTTGCTGGCCGGAACGTGGTTGCTGCCTTTGGGTCCGGCTCCGAAAACGACTCTGGTTCCTGTGAAAGGAACTAAGTCGAGACCTGTACATAGCTTGCACAGATCTAACCGCCTTCCCGGCTTCCTGCAGTTTGGTGATCACCTTCTCTGAGGCTTCGCCAAACAGAACTTCGCCATGGTAAGGGGCATCCATGATATTTTTCTGGACGTCCGGGGTAAACCCGGAGACACGGAGCCACGAGGGTCTCCGGAGACACACGCCTGAGGCTGCAGCTCTGGCCGAACAGTCCGCAGAGTCGTATGCGGCTCTCAGCACCTGGGTCCTCACGTCCGAACCCGTATGGAGGAGTTGCAACAGCTCCTCCTTTTGGCCACCGTCTGGCATTTTTTCGACTAGGTCCTGTCCCTGCTCCCATATGCATTCTGGAACTGAACCATGTGGGTGAGGTAGTTTAACGACCTAATGGCGCAAGTCGCAGCCGCGTACGTGCGCCTGCCCAGGAGATCCAGCTGTTTGGACTCCGGGTCCGGTGGCTGTGTGCTCAAGTGCTGCGGTTTCTGAGACCGGTCATGTGAGGCTGTAATGACCAGGGAGTCGGCCAGAGGATGGTTCGCCAGGTACAATACTCCTTCCTTGAGGCCTTGTACAGGTGGTCAGCCTTCTTCGGCACTGCTGGAGTCGAATGTGGACACTTCCACGCAGCCTTGGTGACGTCCACGAAGGTGTCCACCAAGGGTGGCACTACCACAGGCTTGGGGTCTTTTTGCCGAAGGTAGCGGGCAAGGCGTAGTCTCTTGGGGTCAAGCTCTTTAGCATCCCACCCAATGTTCTCCTGGATATGTCTCATGATCTCGGCAAATGAGGGGTCATCCGGAGGGGATGAAGGAAGGTCACGTGGGTCCGGAGAAGGGACGCTGATTGGAGAAGGGGATTTGGAGCACACCGAGGTGTCAGATCTGGAGTCCTCCACTGACGGGGTATACCGACGCCGTCTGGGTCTCTTGGGGCTGGGGGACCCTGAGGTGGATCGTGAAGAAGGCCTTCTCCTCTCCGAAGATCTGCCCCTAGGAGGGGATGCTGGCTCCTTGGGGGTCGATGCCCGTCCTGCTGACCCCCTAGGTGGTGGTGGGGGCGCAGGCGTTGAAGGGGTAACTGGTGTAGGAGGAGGAGGTTGTGTGGTGACCACATCCTTCTTGATGGTGTCCCACCAGAAGGTGAAGAGCTCCTTCACTTCTGTTAAGTTGAGGCCCGACGGGCCGGGTGCCGGTGGTCTGTCGTTGGGGGCGGGCGTTGGGTCCCCAGGGGTCTCCTGCTCCAGGGAGGGTTCCTGTGGGAGCTTGACAGTTCGAGTCGCCCGCCTGGTCTTCAGGCTGGGTAGTGTCCTCCTCCTCAGGCGCCTTCCGACCCGGCGTCGGGCGGTGGTATCGTCACTCTCTGTGTGTCCAGTCCCCTGGCCCGGCGTCCTCAAGCGACGCCTGACCGGTGGACGTCGGTAGCCGATTCTCAGGAGTGCCTATGTATTTTGGCCGGCGTCGGATCAGACGTCCGCTTCAGGGAGGTCAGCTCCTTAGTCTCACGTTGGGGTGGCGGCGGTTGGGAGACAGACCTGATGTCGGATTCCGGATGACGGGAGGAAGACTTATGGCGCTCCCCAGACCTGGATGAGGCCTTGGACAGAGTGGACGAAGACAGAGGCCTGGAGGTCTTGACAGGCTGCACAGAGGAGGAACCACTAGCCGCTCTGTCGAGAACCGGGGGATGCTGAGAGCGAGCCCTAGAGGGGGAGCGGTCAGACCTGGAGCCGGAGCTGTGGGAGTCCGAAGCCCTAGAAGGGGATCTGGGTCTATCCTTCTCCCGGTGCTTTTCGCGATGCCTATGGGACTTCCCTGACGACTCCCCCTTGGAGGAAGGGTCTCTATCCATTGCTTTAAGTTTTTCCTCAAGGAGGAAAGCTTGAAGGGCCTTCTGGCGGCGGATCCTTCTACGGCTGCTGAAGCCCTGGCAGAAGGAGCAGGCCTGGGTGTCGTGGTCTGGGCCCAGGCAGTGCACACAGGCCGAGTGAGGATCCTTGAAGGGAATCTGCTTGCCGCGGGCACACTTCGAAGAATGGCCCTCCAGAGAAGTTGGAGAGGACATCAGACGAATTCCAGACGATTTTGAGAAGAAGGTTGAAGTTTCCTGGTTGTCGCACGCTAGAAAGTGACCGAGAGGCCGATGCTGCGATGTCGACAGCGGGAAAAGAACTGGGGATTATGGCAGGGCCGCCTCCTTATGTACTACGGCTGACGTCGGGGGTGGGACCGACGTCGGAGGCGGTCCCCGCTGAAGACTGCTAGCTAGAAAATTTCCGTGGGGTCTGACGCCTGACGGCTTCAGTCCTAATGGTGTAACCTGCTGCAAGAGCTGTATCTCGAAGTAAGATCTGACTTTTTTTCTCCTCCAGACAGAGGGCTGCTCCACACATCACCTCAGTACTGCCAGGTGAAAACTCTTTTAATTCGCAAACATAAAATAAAAAAATACTTCAGATCTTGGAAGTGATAGCTGACTGCATCTGAAAAGTACTATTAATTCCAAGCAGTACACTAGCTCTTTAATTTCCAGGCTTTCAACGATGCCCAGATAGGTGACACCCATGAACGGGATTTATATTTTGATGGTTTGGCTACCTCCCTCTCATGGGAGGATTGGTTGGCATTACATGCCCCTATTTCCTTGACTGAAATAGAATTGGCTATTTCTAAAATGAAAAAGAACATATCTCCTGGGTGGGATGGACTGCCTGGAGAGTTCTATCAGGCTTTCTCTGCTTAAATTACCCCATGTTTATTTCTTTTATTTCAAGAGATTATGGAGCAACTTTCTTTCTCTAGTGGTCTTTTGTGGTTTCTCTTTAAAAACGGGGATAGGACATCCCTGTAAAATTGGAGAACTATTTGTCTCCTTAATTCCGACCGGAAAATGTATATGTCTGTTTTGCACCACAGATTACAAAAAACCCTCAGCTCTTTGATTCATTTCTCCCAAACTTGTTTGGTCCCAGGGAGACGTATTCAGGACAATTTATGTATTGCAAGGGATTGTCTTGAATATTATAAAAATACTAATCAGGCTGGGTTTTTACTCTTTACTGACCAAAGCAAGGCTTTTGACAGGGTATCGCTTTCTTTTTATTTCACTTACTGCTACAGTATGGCCTGCCTCGCCCTCTGATCACTTGGATTAAACTTTTGTACAGATCTGCGACTGTTGCTCCTCTGATTGGAAGTTATATTGGTACAAGGATCAGGCTCTGTAGTGGGGTACGACAAGGATGCCCCCTTAGTGCAGTTTTATATGTTGTCTTTTTAGATACCTGTATTAAGCGGATTTGGAATAACCCCAATATACATGGCTTATTGAACCCCTATGGACACTTGGGTCCTAAGTCCCTTGCTTATGCGGACAACTTGGTGTTGGTTGGTAAAGATGACGGGGCAGTGCACTATGTGCTATGGAAGAATTATCTGCATTTTCTGCAGTGTCTGGAGCCTGCATCAATCCAGATAAAAGTTGTGGCATTCACATTGGCATCCCATGTCCTGTGACCCAAATTGCCAATATTCGGATTAGTACTGACCCTATCAAAATTTTAGGGGTTTCCTTTGGAGGGGAAGATGCAGTTGACAGGCACTGGGACACCCCCTTGCTAGATGTGAGGCTTTAGTTGGCCACTGGAAAGGGTGGCAGTTATCTAAATTTAAACGTATTTTCATGATTAAACAATTTTTAGTCCCTATTCTTTTATATATCGCATGGATATTTCTGATTCCCTCTCACTATGACACTAGAGTGTACAGCCTGTTTTTCCAGACATTGTGGGGTAGTTGCCTGAACCCTATTAAGACAGAGTTCACCTACTTGACTAGGAAACAGGGGGGTCTTGGTATGTTGCATCCACTGGTGTTTTTCCATACCATGTTTTGGGTAGGGACTCTCAAGACTGGGTTACAAGAAGCCTCGTCCCTCTGTAAAGAATGGATCTGGTGTGTCCTTGGACCTTATTTTTTAAAACAGGACACTGAACCCCCAAAATTGACACCCTCTATGGGTTTACCTGGGTAGTATAAATCTTCATTGAAGACGCTTCACCTGTGGAAGGTGACTAAAATGAATATACTGACCTTACACAGGCAGCAATTATATTGTTTGGTTTTGGGCCATATAGGTCCTTCGGCTCTTGCCTTGCCTGAGTGTAGAGCGGAGCAGATTCTTCTTGCTGTTTGCCAACTGAATAATTTGAGAAATGCCCTTCAAATGTAGGATATAGTATGGTTATGCACCTATGGCAGAGTAAATGTGAGAGGTAACTGAAAGCACAAGCCTATCTATGGAGGACAGATTCTGCCCTTATTTGGAATCTTTGGCCCTTGTAGAATCTATGCCTCACTTTTTCTTTGAGTGCACTTATACAGTTCACTTTTCAAAATTTTTGGCACAGAGATGGAAGTTGCCTTGGATCATTAATTTAACTTACGACCAGTTTATTTTGGGCATTTATGCAGATAGATTGCTTCACTATGATCATACTACCCTTGAGGTGGTATCTGCTGTTCTAAAATTTTATTTATGGCAGGCAAGGAGTAAATATGTTTTTCAACAACAGAGAATGCCTTATTTATCTGTGGGGAAATTGTGTGAAGCTGCTTATCTAGAGGTTTTTCTAAAACGCTCATTATCACACCCCAGGCCCACTGTAATGGCTATCTGGAGGGGGTTTTGACACCTCCTACATCTTTGATTTCTATGTTTTCTGAAAGCTTTGCATTGGGTGTTATGTATTGGTGAGGCGAGGATTAATAGGACTTTTTAATATTGTTTGAATTCTTGTGATTTACTGCTTGTGTTTGTTTTGGTTTTGGGGGGGGTTCTTTTTTGTTCTATTTTCTGTACTACTGATTGTTCTTGATTTTTCTTGTGTATTTTTATTTGTATGCATTGTATTGACTTTTTCTGCAATAAAATACCCCTACTCTTTTAGAGAAGTGCCATGGGATCTTTAACATCCACTGAACTATCACCAGAGCAAGCAGATGGGGACCTTGGTTTAACATCTCGTCCGAAAGAAGGCACCTCAGGAGTGCAGCACCCCCTCATGCTGCACTACAGTGTCAGTATTGGGATATTAACCCAAGTGCCTGGTGTGGGGATAGAACCCACAGCCTTCTGATCTCCCAGCTTCAGAGGCGAGTGTGCTACCTGCTAAGCCACTGACACTAATTTTGCCGAGGCCATGGAGGTATGACTGTGGAGTCATGACTGTACTCCCCAAGGAAGCACAGTATCAGATGTACAGGACTGTGGTTGGAAAAGAGGGACAGTCGCAGCTCCCTCATCATCACCAAAAGGAACTGCTGGTAATGGGCGTACTCAGGATGGGAGGAGAGGTGGCTGGAGGAGTCCTCTTCCTTAGTGAACGAAGACAAAAAAGAGGAGGAGGTGAACTCGGGGTGGGGGGTGCCAGGGTTTCAGGTTAAAACATAGCCTGGTCCACTGCCCTCAGGTAGGTGGGGAAGGCACTCACTGAAGCCCTCAACTGCTCCCAGGTCAAGGGTCCCATAGGACCAACAATGCCTGGGAGAGGAGGAGGGACAGGCAAAGGAAGAGGAGGAGGAGGAGGAGGGTCACGAAGAACCTGGCCAGGTCCGTTGCCAGGGCTACGAGAGCTAACAGGGGACCTACTACAAGGGAAGGGGCTGTGCATCTTGTCCACCCGGAAATGCCAAACCGTAGAGGGGCGATCTGGGTGGTGCCCTTGAGGGGGGAACCCCCAGGTGGGGAGACTGGAGCTGCAGTGGTTCCACAGGATGGGCCCTAACACCACCTACCACAGGTCCAGATGGTTCAGAGGGGGCGGCCAAAGTCAACACTACAATTCTTGCTAGAGCCCCCAGCCACTCTAAACACAGAGGACAGCACTGAATGGGACCTACCACCCCCACCACACCTGAATGGGCTCAGCCTCTTGGGCTGGGCCGAAGAACATGCTGGCAGCAGAATCCTGGAGCAAAGGAAAGCTGATGCCGTGAGCAGTGCCAGAAACCCACATGGCACTGCAAACAGCATCAGAATCAGATTTGGCGCAGGAGGTGGTGCTGGAATCTGACACAGAGCTGGAGACAGCACGGGAAACCTAACTTGTCACCACCATGCCCTCCGGTGCTGGAATTGGCAATGGAAGCATCCCTGGCACTGCAAGCGGCACTGCAGGACATAGAGGAGGCAGCACTGTGGCTGGCACCAGGCCAAGAAGAACCCCTAGACATCATGGACGCTAAAGCCCTAGGCCTAGAAAGGTCTCATTTTTCACCAGAGCCTGGAAGCCAGTCAGGATCATCTCAGTCCTCACCCTCCGTATCATCTGACTGCTTAGAGGACAAGATCCAGAAGATCTCCAATGGGTGACTGGCTCCAGAGATCTTTCTTCTCCCAGAGCGGTGAACAGCAGCAGGAGGTAACCTGACCACGCAGCTGGCACCACCCCTCTCACTGACACAAGCCTTAGTGCCAGGAGCTGAAGTGGTGCTGGACTTTTATAAAACTTTCAAACTTCACCTACCCCCTGTTCTCCTTGATACTTTTAATTACATCTTTCAGGAGGGTCTCTCGAATTTTCTTACTAAGACCACCATTGTGGTCCTACCGAAACCTGGCAGAGGTCCCCTGCTGGTTGCAAACTACTGACCAATATTCCTTATTAACATTGATCTTAAGATTCTTGCAAAGGTGTTGGCTGGCAGGTTGAACCAGGTTTGGCAATTGCTTATTAGTAGGAACAGGCTGGTTTTGTGGCGGGCCAGCTTTTGGCCGACCACCTTCACATTCTCTCCCATCTTACTGCTGCATCTAGGGATTCCGGTGTTCCGTTGGTGCTGGTCTCCCTGGATGCAGAAAAGGCCTTTTGATAGGGTCTCAAGGGATTATCCATTTCATTTGCTACCTAAATTTCATATCCCGCTCACGTTCGTTCGATGGATCCAAGTGCTATACTCCCGGCCTTCAGCCTGTATCCTCTGTAATGGAGTACTGTCCGCCCCCTTCTGGTTGTTATCAAGGTACCAGGCAGGGTTGCCCACTCTCACCCTTTCTTTTGAATCTCTTCCTTGAACCGCTGCTCAGGAAGCTTAAGATTGCCCCCCATGGTGAAGGGTACTTCTAAGGGGCCCCTTCAATATGAGCTTTCTGCTTACACAGGCGATATTCTTCTTCACCTTACCTCCCCTGCCTCGGACATCATCTTGGATTTTGGCGCCTTTTCAAATTCTAAGTTAAATTTGGCCAAGATGTTGGTGATGCCGCTCAATGGCATTACCCTGAGGGCCGAAGTGGAACACCTAGGGTTGGTCTGGATTCATGATGAACTAAAATTTTTGGGTATGCTCATTTCCACTTCTCCTTCCAAATGAAAACAATACAATCTTGACACCATGGTCAACTCCATCCGTACGGATTTACAGCGTTGGGCCTTTTTGCCCATCT
The DNA here is from genome assembly GCA_016271365.2 of Neoceratodus forsteri. NCBI lineage: Eukaryota > Metazoa > Chordata > Ceratodontiformes > Ceratodontidae > Neoceratodus > Neoceratodus forsteri. Next base: position 1,097,069,335 of record CM057453.1, read on the forward strand.
CCCTATGGGGACGCATTAGTATTGTAAAACTGAATGTTCTCCCCTGCCTTCTTTACCCGTTGTATATGTTCAATCACGTCTTGCCAGAGTCCTGGTTCCTGCAATTGGACAGGACCATTTCCTTGTTCCTGTGGTGTGGTAAAACTCCCCATAGGGTCTTCTCCAAACTCATGCGATCCAAAGAGCACAGGGGTCTTCAGCTACGCAATTTTTACCTCTACTACCTCTCTATTCATTGTTCCCGGTTCTTTAGCTGGCTACAATATTATCCAGACAAAGACCCTTCTCTCTATACTCCCATGTGGTTAGAGATAGAACACACACTTTGTTCTCTCCATGGATTGGATATTCGTTCTCTGCTTTACATTTCCCTTAAAAAAACTTCCCAAAATTTTACATGGTTCTCCAGTAGAGGCCTATATATGTGTTCATCTACAATTTTGTGCCCTCCTTAACCTTCAATCCTATAAGAACATCTTACAACCCCTTGTTGGCAATCCTAATCTCCAGATCGGCGGTAACAACCTCACAGCTTCTTTTTGGCCCTTTGTGTAAGTCGACATGGTCTTGGACTTGGTAGTTGCTCGGAAGCTTTTAACATTTCAAGAAGCTAGTCTTAAATTCCAGTTACTCCTGTCTACTTATTTCAAATATTTTCAACTTTCACACATGCTTAGGTCTCACTTTGGTACCGGCCCCTGGGACGACTCCTATCAGTCCTGTATCTTCCACCATTGAGTGGCTTAGGGAAATATTGTTCGCCCTTCAAGCTGAGCGGACCATTGCTAACCTCCACCATAAAAATGCTACTTATCAGACAATCGGGGAACCTTTATACTTTGTTAACTGTTTAAGTCACCCGTCTCTAATTTTTGGTTTTCTCTCTTTTTTTTTTGTTTCCCCGTAATACTGGTCTCCTCTGACTAGTCTACTTCTGGATATTTTAGGTGCCCTTGGCTGCTGTTTACCCTTATATTCAGATATCCCTTAGCTTTTTATGTCCCCTAGTATGTGCAGTGTTGTATGTCTAGAGGGTTCCCTGGTGGTGGTGGTGGTGGTGGGGGGGGCTTTAAGCCTGCAGGGCTCTGTTCTTCCATTTCCATTATGAAGTCTCTTTTTCATATTTTTGTGATATTTTTTGTGATATACAGTATCTACTATATTCACTTTGTTGTTCTGCACCTTGATTATGTCATCTTATCGCTGGTGGGGGGGGGTGATGTGGTGGTGGGTTTATGTTCTGAAATTGTTATTGTTGCCATGTTTTAATATTTGTCACATTTCTTGAAAAATTCAAGAAAGCATATTAAATATTTAAAAAAAAAAAAAACAAGAACTGGGGTGGAGGAGTCTATGGTGCCTAACAGCCAACCCTTGCGTGCCACGCAATGCGTTGGCCTCGTGGGCAGCGCCACTGGCGCAGACCCCCCCCTTAACAAAAGGCTCTGGTGCAGGTGCATGCCTCCGGCTTACACCCATCAATAATAAATGGTGAAGACTGATAAGGAAAGATTGAAAATTACGTACCTACTGTAATTCTTGATCTTCCTGGACAAGTCTTCACCATTCATTCATACTGCTGGATACTACGCCGGAGGTGCTAGGACCCAGTGGGAGCCAAAAAATCTTCAGGAGGGTCGGCACTGAGGTAGGGCTGCGCATGCACAGCACCATGAGACTGGCTTACACCTGTGTAGGCTGTCTCGGAGTCAACCCTCCAACCGCCTCAGTACCTTTTTGACCGAGGAGGTGCAGCATTAACTAACTTAGGAAACACCTAACCTAATCCGGGCATAAGACAGCCCAATTAACCTGTGTAAGAAGGGTCAACTCAACAATGTCTTCACAGCCTGGACCAACAAGGGAGTGAAGACCAGAAACAGGATGAGTAAGCTCGGGAGACGGTGGATGGACATATGAATGAATGGTGAAGACTTGCCCAAGAAGATCAAGAATTACAATAGGTACATAATTTTCATATCTTCCTGGACTTAAAGTCTTCACCATTCATTCATACTGATGGGTGAGTACCAAGCTAAAAACCATTCCCCCCGAGCAGGGTGTCAAGAGACAGAGCTCACTCAGGACAGAAGTCCACTATGGATTGTCCTGCAAAAGGAAGTGTGTTGACTGGCATGGACATCTAGAGCGTAGTGTTTCATGAAGGTATGCACCGAGCTCCAAGAAGCTGTTTTGCAAATCTCTACAACAGCCACGTTATGGATCACCCCCAGGAATGCCGCCACCGCTCTGGTAGAGTGGGCGAAGACACGGCCTTCTAACTTGACTTGCACCATCGAATGGCAATAGCAAAGGCATGCCACTATCCAAGCAGAAATGCATCTAATGGCAACTGGCTGGACCAAGCGGGCCATGCTGAATGATACAAAGAGCTGCTTGGTTTTACGAATCTCCCTTGTTCTGTCGATGTAGAATTGTAAAGCCCTCCTGACATCCAGGGCATGAAGGGTGTGTTTCCCTTCATTTTGGAAGTTAGCAAAATAAGTGGGGAGAACCAAGGGCTGATTGAGGTGAAAATCCGAAATCACCTTGGGCAGGAACTTGGGATGAATCCGAAGTACCACCTTGTCCTTGTGAAAGACAGTATATGGAGAATCTGTGACTAAGGCATGTATTTCAGTGACCCTGTGAACGGAAGTGATGGCCACCAGGAAGGTGGTCTTCCAGGTCAGAAACTTTAAGCCACAGATGGCTAGAGGCTCAAAAGGTTTACAAGTGAGCATATCTAGCACGAGGTCAATATTCCATGCGGCCACCGGTTTCCTGACTGAGGGTCTAGTGTGCAGGATGGCCTTGAGGAACCCTTGACTAGCGGTTAACTGAGCCAGCGATATGTTCAGTACTACACAGAAAATGGAAATTACGTACTTACGGTAATTATTGATCTTCTTGGACAGTCTCCATCACTCATTCACACTAGTGGGATAGCGCCGGAGGCGCTGGGATAGCAGGAGCAAAACTTTTGAAGGGCGGCGCAGGTAGGGCACGCGCGCGTGAGACTGACTCGTGCCTATGTAGGCTATCTCGGCGTCGACCCTCCAACCGCCTCAGTACCTTTTCGACCAAGGAGGTGCAGCGTAACTAATGAGAATAACTCATTCTGAGTTTCTGGGCCTGAGAGGGCCCAGATGGCCTTTGTAAGAAAGGTCAAAGAACAATGTCTTCACAGTCCGAACCATAGGCCATGAAGACCAGGAAAGAAAAACGAGTGAACCCAGGGGATGGTGGGTGGGCGTGTGAATGAGTGGAGACTATCCAAGAAGATCAATAATTACGGTAAGTACGTAATTTCCATATCTTCCTGGACTAAGTCTCCATCACTCATTCACACTAGTGGGAGAGTACCAAGCTAAAATCAACAACCCTGAGTAGGGTGGTAGGAGATAGGGTTCACTCAGAAAGGACAGCCAAGGACTGTCCTGTTAATAAAGAAACTGTCTTGTAGAGCATCTATAACATAGTGCCTACAAGATAAGCATCGAGTTGTAACTAATCACCTTGCCGACACTACAATGGGCAAAAAATGAAAGTCTGCCAGGCAGCGGCAACTACTCTAGGAGAGCGGTAAGAACCTGGTCTCACGATTTGATCTAGGACTAAAATTAATAGTGTCAAAGACATGCACAAATCTAATGTAAAGAACCTTAGGAACTGCAAGAGCCGGAGGTAAAGTGTACAGGTTCAGGATAGTGTACAGGAGGAGGGACACAGCAGGACCAAGTTAGGGCTAACCCATTCGTTGAAGTGACTGAATAGCGGCAGAAGTGGCTCAGTGCATTGAGACACTACTTACTCCGGCCTCCCTGAAGGGAGTAGGAAGGACTCTAGTTTGCTTTGTTGAAAAAAAAAAAAAAAACCCATCACCGCTCCGTCACACAGTCGGAGAGGATAGCCTCGAGTGCTACTGGCACGGGACCAGTGCACAGGAACTGAAGGTGTGAATATTTGAGAAGCTACCTCAGAAAAGACCTACTTGACCAATGGTCAAGAAAGGCGCATGTTATCTGTTAAGTTGAAGCAAGCATGGAAGTAGTAATCTAAGTTCCGACTTGCTGAAGAGTCACTTCTGTTGCTGCAAGGCTCTGATCAAGAGAAGAAAGCCTGATTAAAAACCAAAAAAGGACTAAAAGACTGGTTAGACGCCTAAGTTTTGGAAATATCTCGGAATAAGAGAAAATTCTCTAGAGAAAAAGTGAGCTATACCACCGCTGGATTGGACTGCCCCCTAGGGGTAGAAGAAAACAGGTACTCTTTACTGAGGTTTAGAGCCGCCTCGAGGGATGAGGCGGAACCTGATCAGATCAAGTGTGGTATCGGAAATTCCAACTAGGCCCTGTGCTGTGATAATTCTGACCCCCTTTTTTTTTAATTATCATTAGTCTGAGCCTGACAAGGTTGTTGGCTGCTATTTGGCAAGGATTGCCTGATACAGAAATGACAAGGATGTCATCCCTCTGAGGAGCAGGAGGGCCTGAGGATCCATAACTGAACCCTTGATTGGACTAATAATAGCTAGACAGATGTTAACCACCTGTGGCGAGCAGCCACCAGAGGGCAGCATCAAAGGGCTGTATACCCCTATCAAAGGACCGGAACAGTCTATGCGGCCCCGACCATTGAATTAAAGTGTTCCAAGAGTGTAATTGTCTTGACCACTGAGAGAGTCTAGGCCATGAAGGTATATGGTCCACAGAACCAGTCTGAACACTATGGTGGACCCCATAAATTAGGAACTACTAAAGAGCTTGCATCACAGTCTCTGATGAAAGAGAGTGGTCTTTCAGTATATAAAATGAGTCATCCGCTGTATCACTGACCAGAAGGACAGGAGAGACTCATCTAGATGCCTTTCTACCACAGAAGGACCCCAAAAAGAGGTCTAGGTCAGAGCCACTAGAGACTCCGCCACCAGGAAGGGTGTCAAGGAGCTTGGCACCACGTAGGGGGCTGAGAAAGTGCTGAGCGGAATGAGAGATTCCGCTGACAGAACAGAAGAGTCCCATCAGCAGAAAACCGCTGGATGAGGAGACCCGATGCAGACCGCCACCCACTAAAATGTGTGGAAAATAATCTGCAGAATAGGACTTCATTCCACGGAAACATCCCACCACAAGTCCTGCGGAAAAGAGGTCTGCAAACAGAGATCTTTCCCTAGTTCTGTCAGACAGCACCAACTGGCACCCCTGCGGCACCAGCGTCACTCGTGGCACAGGAGGGCACCAAGCAGTACCTATGCCAACCTGAGAGACACCAGAGGGCACCCACGGCAGAACCCGTAGGTATCCTCGGTACCAACAGCAGCAATAACGCGCGGGGCACCTCGCCCGTGGCGCAGAAACCATGGCACCGCGGGCACTCATGGCCCATGCCACCCGTGGGTGCCAGGCGCCACCCGATGGAGTGCCTGGTGCCATCCGTGTAAGCACCACCCCGTGGGTGCCCAGCACCACCAGGCGCTGCCTGCGGCACCAGGTGCCGGTGCCGCAGTGTGCCGGCGCCGCCCGCAGGACCCGTGGGTGCCCGCGGGCATCCATGGCACCGTGAGACACCCACAGCACTGCTAGTGGCACCGGCAATGAAGCACCCACAGCACCGAGCATGGCGCCGAGCGCGCGAGCCATGGCACTGACTGCGGCACCGAGCACGGCACCGACCGCGGCACCAAGCCACGGCGCCGAGTCCCAGCGCCGACCCAAACACCAGCGGTGCCGCGTATGGCACCAATATCAAACCAGTGGCATGGCACCGGACCTGCGGTGCCACCAAGGTGTCGGGCACAGCGCCAGGAAAAACACAGTGGAAAGCCAATGGAAAAGATGGAGAAAAGTGGTGCCTGTGCCGGCCCCAGCATGGAAAAGGAAGAGGGGGATAGGCACGAGGGGCTGACAAGATGGCGAAGGCACCAAGAGGGCACCGAGCTCATTCTGATCCAATTGACCCGGCTCCAGTCCAACGGCTCTGAGGCCCGGAGGCCCCAAAACCAGGAACACAACCAGGAAAAAAGGAAGTCAAACCCCCTGCTCCACAGGAGCGGCCCAGAGGTGAAACTGCTCACCGGAACTCCAACGAGGACAGAGATGGAGTCTGGAGTCGAATATGCAGCTGTTAGGAGCGGGCCCAAGGGGAACCCATGAAAGTTGGTTCAGGCCTATCGCCTCTACCAACGAACAATCCTTGTGCAGACATACCAACGGGCAACCTCGAGCGGCACCGATTCTTCTTCCCCAACGAAGAAGAAGAGCTCGAGGCTAAGCGGAGCCGGATCCCCGGCACCGCCAGATTCGTGCTTCGGTGGACTGTCCTCCCTCCGAGCACAGGACTGTCCATAGTCAGACCCTCCCCGTTACTTAAGGGTGGCGGACCGGGCACAGCCCCTCTGCCATAACAACTTTCAAACGAAGTCTTCCTACCATCACCGCTACCGTCTAAGGATGACTCCGTGGATGGCAGGAAAGAATTTCTTTTTCTTCATAATCTTCTTGTTCGTAAAATAAAAAATTATGACTAAATAGTTAAATTAAAACGTTTAAATTAAACACTAAAAGCTGCTGTCGTATAGACGAATACTTTGACTCCGGCAGACAAGCGGCGTCGACATCAAAGCGCCTCGGCGGGAGAGAAAGGAACTGAGGCGGTTGGAGGTCGGCGCGAGATGGTCTACAGGCACGAGTCGGTCTCGCGGTGCCGTGCGTGCGTGGTCCTACCTCAGCGCCGGCCCTTCGGAAAATTTTTGGCTCCCGCTTGGTCCTAGCGCCTCTGGCGCTATCCCACTAGTGTGAATGAGTGATGGAGACTTAGTCCAGGAAGATCATAGAGGTTGACGGCAGATAAGGACCGCAAGGCCCATCCAGTCTGCCCATTTCTTTTTCTACCTTATAAATGTGCCATCGGCCTTTGCTCTGTCAGTGGCCTATCTATTCATACTTATCTGTATTGCTCCCTTATGCCTATCCCATGCCTGTTTGAAGTCCTGCACTGTATTCATAGCCACCACTTCCTGAGGTAGGCCGTTCCATGCATCCACCACTCTTTCTGTGAAAAAGAATTTCCTCACATTCCCCCTTAATCGGCCTCTAATCTCATGTTGTGTTCTCTTGTCCTGCTATTTTTCTTATATTTAAACATGTTAGACTCTTTCACCTTGCTAATGCCCTTAAGGTGTTTGAATGTTTCGATCATATCACCTCTCTCCCTCCTTTGCTCAAGGGTATACATATTGAGCTCCGTTAATCTGTCCTCATATGTCTTCTGATGCAGTCCCTGCACCATTTTGGTTGCCCTTCTCTGGACTGCCTCAATTTGGCTAATGTCCTTGTGAAGGTGTGACCTCCAGTACTGCACGCAGTACTCCAGATGGGGCCTAACCAGTGTCTTGTAAAGAGGGATTATTACCTCCCTCTTATGACTTGTGATACCCCTACTAATGCACCCTAACATCCCCCTAGCCTTACCTACTGCTTTAGAGGTCTGCTTGGATGATTTCAGGTCATTGGTGATGATTCCCAAGTCTCTTTCTTCCTTTGTGACTGCCAGCAACTCTCCTCCCAGCCTACAGGTGGCTTCAGGGTTTCTCTTCCCTATGTGCATGATCTTGCACTTCTTTGCATTACATCCCAGTTGCCACTCTTCTGACCATTTTGCTAGTTTATCCAGATCTCTTCTCATTCTGCCCACCCCATTTGGATCATCTACTCTGTTGCAGATCTTGGTGTCATCTGCAAACAGACAAGCCTTACCCTCTAGCCCATCTACAATGTCACTAATGAAGATACTGAAGAGGACTGGCCCCAGGACTGATCCCTGAGGTAACCCACTTGTGACTGGCTCATGATGGGCAGAAATTGTGCAGAGGTGTACCTTCACTGTTGAGTATTGCAGTCCTGCATTTGACAGGTCTAAGAGGTACTCCAACACTATTTGGTGGGCAACAGAATGGGTCCAGAAAGGACTTCGTACTCCAATTGAGAAGCGCTGCCATTTAGCTGTGTAAGTCTTCCCAGTGGAGGGCTTACATGCTGTCAAGAGGATTTCCAAGATTCTTTGAGAAACCTTAAACCTACCCACTTCTATCTCAAGGCCATGGAGATGAAGGGCGCGCAGGTTGGGATGGATTAGAGGCCCCTGTGTTAGGAGGTCCGTTTGCAGAGGAAGTTGCCTCGGGGGAGATCTCTGACAACTTGCTGATCAATGGGAACCATATCTGCCGAGGCCAGTATGGGATGATTAAAATCATCCTGCCCCCGTGCCTCTAATTTGAGCAGCACACTTTGAACTAACAGAAGAGAGGAAATGCATACAAGCGTCTTATCCCTGCAATCTGAATGTATCCTGACAGAAGCACCAGGTTCTGGATTTCTGGAGCAGAATAGAGGCATGTTTGCACTCGGTGGGGACTCAAAAAGGTCCAGATCTGGACTGCCCCACTTGTCAAAAAGCGACAGCACGACGTCTGGTGCGAGCGACCATTCGTGGGGATCCGCATCTGTCCTGCTGAGGTCCGCCAGGTCGTTCTGAGTTCCCAGCAGGTAGACTGCCTGAATCAGAGCATCATGATCAAGGCACCATTCCCATACCCTCATGGCTTCCCTGCACAGAGGGTTGGAGTGCACTCCACCCTGCTTGTTGATGTAGTACATCACTGCCTCGTTGTCCATTTGAAGAAGGATTACTTTGTGACAGAGGACATCCTTCAGGGCTTGAAAAGTGTACAGGAGAGCCCTCATCTCTAGAACATTTATGTGCAGATGGGACTCCTCCTGGCTCCACATCCCCTGAGTGTGGAGATCTTGGCAGTGAGCTCCCTAACCGATAAGAGATGTATCCGGGGTGAAGGTGATCTAAGAGTTCAGTGGGGCAAAGGGCAGACCTTGGAGAAGCTTGTCTTCCTGAATCCACCATGCAAGTGATCTTGTCAGAGGCTCTGGTCACTTTTATTCAGTAAGACTGTGGATGTGTGGTCGGTGACCATTGTGTGCTCAGCGTCCTTATGTACAGCCTGGCTAGAGGTACTGTAAACACAGACGAGGCCATGAGACCTAACATTTGTTGCATGGAGAGGGCCCATACAGAGGTGTTCTCCCTGATGTACCAGGCCATCTGAAGAATGTCATTCCTCCTGTCTTCCGGAAGGAAAGCTTGCCCTGGAAGTATCCAGGAGGGCTCCTATTAAGAGGAGCTGTTGGGAGGGTTGAAGCTGGGATTTTTCCAGCTTCAGAAGAACTCCCATGGAGGTGAGGAACTGTGAAGCCATTGAGACTGCTTCCTGTGTCTCCTGACTGGACGGACTTGCTAGTTGCCAATTGTCCAAGGAGGGGAAAACTTGGAATCTGAGCTTTCGAAGATGTACCGCAAGAAATGGAAATTACGTACTTACCGTAATTATTGATCTTCGTGGACAGTCTCCATCACTCATTCACACTAATGGGGATAACGCCTGGAGGCGCTAGAGCCAAGCGGGAGCCAACAATTTTCAGAAGGGTTGGCGCCGAGACAGGACCACGCATGCGCGGCACCGCGAGACTAGCTTGTGCCTGTGTAGGCGATCTCGGTGTCGACCCTCCAACTGCCTCAGTACCTTTTCGACCGAGGAGGTGCAGTGTAACTAATGAGATTAACTCATCCTGAGTTTCTGGGCCTGAGAGGGCCCAAATGGCAACTTGCAAGAAGGGTCAAGAAATAATGTCTTCACAGCCTGACCCATAGGATCATGAAGACCAGGAAAGAAAACGAGTGAACCCAGGGGATGGTGGGTGGGTGGGTGGGCATGTGAATGAGTTATGGAGACTGTCCAAGAAGATCAATAATTACGGTAAGTATGTAATTTCCATATCTTCCTGGACTAAGTCTCCATCACTCATTCACACTAATGGGAGAGTACCGAGCTAAAACAAACAACCTTAAGTAGGGTAGAGGAGATAGGGTTCACTCAGAAAGGACGGCCAAGGACCGTCCTGCTAATAAAAAGAGGTGCTCGGAAAGAGCATCTAAAATATAGTGCTTACAAGATAAGTGCTTGAGTTGTAACTCACCACTTTGCAGATGACTGCAATGGACACAAAATGAAACTCTGCCAGGAAGCCGCAAGCACTCTAGGAGAGCAGCAAAAAACCGGCCTTACAGTTTGGTATAGGACCAAAATTAACAGTGTCAAAGACATGTACTAATGTAACGCAAAAGAACATCAAGAGCTGAAAAAGTCAGAGATAAAGTCTACTGGTTCAGGGTAGACCGAAAAGCGCAGATGGAAACCACCACTACCAAGTATGGCTGACCTGTGAACAACAGGTCTAAGAGCACTTGAACTCCTTATTTGGTGAGCAAAGGGGGGATCCGGGTGGGGTTAGCCCATCAAGGAGAAAGGTTTCCACTTAGTCACTGAAACCTTCCTGATAGAAGGCCAAGCACAGGTTAAAAGCCTCTTGTGGTGGTCTAGAAAAAAACAGACCCACCCACTTCATATTACAAAAAGGAATCATCCTGCCCCTGTGTATACAACTGTAGTAGCAGTCTTTGAACTCAGGGAAGAAAGGAAAAGTGTACAGGAGGATGTATCCGCTGCAGAAAAACATTTCGACAGAAAAAACAGGGGCTGAATTTCTGAGGCAAATGTGCGTCGAGGAGGGACACAGCAGGACCAATTTATGGCCAACCCAATCGTTGAAAGTGACTGAATAGTGGCAGAAGTGACTCAATGCAGTGAGGCACTACTCACTCCGGCCTCCCTGAAGGGGGGTAGGAAGGACTCTAGTTTGCTTTGCAGAAAAACACAAACCTCACAGTTCCATCACTCACTCGGAAAGGATAGCTTAATGAGCGAATGGCATGGAACCAGTGCCCAGGAAACGAAGATGTGAATATTTGAGAAGCCATCTCAGAAAAGACCTATTTTGACCTATGGTCAGGAAAGGAGCATGTTGTCTGTTAAGTTGAACCAAACAAAGAAGCAGTAACCTGAGTTCCGACTCGCTGGAAAGTCACTTCTGTTGCTGTGAGGCTCTGATCAAGAGAAGAAAGCCTGATTAAAAAAAAGGGGGACCAACAGACTGGGCAGTAGCCTAGGTCTAGGAAATATCTCACAGTAAGAGAAATCTCTCTTAGAGAAAAGAGATGACCCATACCTCCGCTGGATCGGACTGCCCCTAGGGGTAGAAGAAATCAGGTACTCTTTACCATAGTTTTAGAGACGACTGCCTCAGGCGGAACCTGACCAGATCCAGAGGAGTGGTATCAGGTAATTTTGACCAGGCCCTGTGCTTTGATAATTCTAACCTTTTTTCTTTTTTTTTTTAACCATTAGTCCGAGCCTGACAAGGTTTCAGGCTGCAATTTCGCAAGGATTGCCTGATACAAAAATGACGAAGATGTCATCCCTCTGAGGGGCAGGAGGAGCCTGAGCATCCATAACTGAAATTGTGACTGGACTAATAATATACAGCTGAACAGATGTTAACCACCTGTGCCGAAGAAGCCACCCAAGGGACAGTATCAGAAGGGGGCTATATATCCCTATCAAGGGAGCGGAAGAGTCTGTGCGGCTCCTGACCATTTGAATTAGAATGCTCCACAGAGTGTAACTGTCTTGTCGATTGAAAGAGTCTAGACGCAGAGGTATATGGTCCACGGATGCAGTCCGCATACTATGGTGGACCCCATTACTGAGAAACTACTGAAAAGATCTTCCACCACGGACTCTGATGATTGAGAGCGCATGCCCTTCTGTATATAAGATGAGTCATCCGCTGTATCACTGACCAGAAGGACAGGGAGAGACTCATCTAGATGCACTTCTACCCCAGAAGGACCCCTAAGGGAGGTCTGGGAAAGAGCTACTAGAGACTCCACCACAAGGAAGGATGTCGAGGAGCCTGGCACCACGCAGGGAGCCGAGAAAGTGCTGGGCAGAATGAGAGATTCCGCTGGCAGAACAGAAATGGAAATTACATACCTACCGTAATTCTTGATCATCTTAAACGAAGTCTCACCACTCATTCACACTAATGGGATCTCGTCGGGCGCTAGGACCAACAAGTTAGCAAACTTTTGCAGGAGGCGGCACCAGAGATGAAGCCGCGAGGGAGTAGCGCCGAGCCTCTGCTCGTGTGGCAATGACTATCTCGGCGTCGACCCTTCAACTGCCTCAGTACCTTTTTTCTCCAAGGAGGTGCAGCATAACTAACCTAGAAGGATAGCCGAACCAGAAAACGGACATAAGATAGTCCGGAAGACCTGTATAAGAAGGGTCAAGAAAGAAGTCTTCACAGCCTAAAGATTGAGGGAGTGAAGACCAACAACACAGGTGAGCTCGGGGGATGGTGGGTGGGCGTGTGAATAAGTGGTGGAGACTTTGTCCAAAAAGATCAAGAATTACGGTAGGTATATAATTTCCATATCTTCCTGGGCATAAAGTCTCCACCACTCATTCACACTAATGGGAGAGTACCGAGCCTAATAATCCCGAGAGGGCGGCAGGAGAGACCAAGAGCTCACAAATTTAGGACAGAAGTCCATTAAGGATGGTTCTGCCACACGAAACATGTCATCTGGCATGGACATCCAGGGCATAGTGTTTGATGAAAGTATGCACTGAGCTCCAGGTGGCCGCATTGCAAATATCTCCAATGGGCACGATGCAGATTTCCGCCAGGGATGCCGCGACTGCTCTAGTAGAGTGAGTGTACACTCTGCCTTCCAGCTTAACCTGCACCATGGAATAACAGTGGCAAAGGCATGCCACCAGCCATGCTGAAATGCATCTGATACCGACAGGCTGACCCAGCCGGGTCTCACTGAAGGAAACAAACTGTTGTTGAGTTTTACGAAAATCTTTTGTTCTATCTAAATAGAAACGCAAAGCTCTTTTGACGTCCAAGGAATGAAGAGAACGCTCCCCTTCATTTTGAAAGTTCATAAAGTAAGTAGGAAGGATCAAAGGTTGGTTTAGATGGAATTCTGAAACAACCTTATGGAGAAACCTAGGATGGGTCCTAAGAACTACTTTGTCTTTATGAAACACAGTATACGGAAGGTCTGTGACCAAGGCATGTATCTCAGAGACCCTGCGGGCCGAGGTAATGGCCACCAGGTAAGCCGTTTTCCAAGTGAGGAATTTCAACTCACAGGTAACTAGAGGCTCGAAAGGTTTTCGAGTGAGCATGTCTAGCACAAGATTAATGTCCCAGGCTGCGACTGGACGTCCGATAGGAGGTCTGGTATGCAGAATTCCCTTAAGAAACTTCTTAACCATGGGTAACTGAGCCAGTGACAAGGAAAGTACTGGCTCATGATAAGCTGAAATGGCACAAAGGTGAACCTTGACTGTAGAGTATTGCAGACCTGAATTTGAGAGGTCTAAAAGGTACTCTAGAACTTTATTTGGAGGGCAGGAAAAAGGATTCAAAGAGGATTTTGCACACCAGAGCGAAAAATGCTTCCATTTGGCTGTGTAAGTTTTCCTAGTGGCTGGCTTGCACACAGCCAGAAGAATATCTGAAACTCTACGGGAGACATTGAACTTGTTCACTTCTATCTCTTCAGGAGCTAAGCGTGAAGGTGAAGCGATCTCAGATTGGGATGGACCACAGGCCCCTGAGTCAGAAGGTTCATCTGAAGGGGAAGTGGTTTCGGAGGGGTTTCCGACATACTGTTGCTGTGGAAACCATATCTGCCGAGGCCAGAAAGGAGCAATGAGGATCATTTTGCTCCCCTGGGACTCGAACTTGATAAGTACCCTCTGAATTAGAGGAAGAGGCGGAAAGGCGTATAGAAAGCGTTTTGTCCACTGCAGCCTGAACGCATCCTGACAGAAAATGCCAGGCCCTGGATTTCTGGAGCAGAAGAGAGGCAGTTTTGTGTTGAGTAGGGATGCAAAAAGGTCCAGGTCTGGAGTTCCCCACTCTGTGAATATGTGAATAGTGACTGAAGTACGGTTGAGTCGAGAGACCATTCGTGAGGATCTGTCTCCGTTCTGCTGAGACGGTCTGCCAGTTCGTTCTGCACTCCCAGGAGGTAGGCCGCTCGAATTAGAGCCTTGTGCTCCAAGCACCATTCCCAGACTCTCCTCGCTTCCCTGCATAAGGGGTAAGAGTGAGCCCCGCCTTGCTTGTTGATGTAATACATCCATGCTTTGTTGTCCGTTTGAAGGAGAATATTCTTGTGACAGAGAATGTCCTTCAAAGCCCGGACTGCATAAAGGATGGCTCTCATTTCTAAGACATTTATGTGAAGCTGGGACTCGTCCTGAGTCCACGTACCTTGAGTGTGGAGAGTCTGACAGTGAGCTCCCCACCCCATCAGGGACGCGTCCGTGGTAATGGAAAACTGATGATCTAGAGGAGCAAAGGGATACCCTTCCACAAGACTGTCCTCTTGCGACCACCAGGTGAGTGACTTCTTCAGAGGTTCTGTCACCTTGGTGAGAAAGGACTGAGGGTGAGTGGTTGGGGACCACTGAGTACTGAGCATCCACTGAGAGGTTCTTATATGAAGGCGTGCTGGGGGTACAGTGAACACCGAGGATGCCATGAGACCTAGCATCCATTGCATCGGGATAGCTCGAACCGAGCTGTTCTGTCGGATGTATCCGGCCATCTGTAGGATATCACTCCTTCTGTCCTCTGGTAGAGCAGCTTTCGCACAAGAGGTGTCCAGAAAGTTCCTATGAAAAGGAGCCTCTGGGAGGCTGCAGCTGTGATTTCTTGAGATTTTAGCAGGACTCCCATGGATGTGAGAAAGTCTGAGGCCGTGGCAACGGTGTCGAGAGTTCCTTGCCTGGAAGGGCTCACTAGAAGCCAGTCATCCAGATATGGGAACACTTGTATTCTGATTTTTCTGAGATGCGCTGCGAGAATTGTGCAACACTTTGTAAAAACTCATGGCGCTGAGGATAGCCCAAAGGGCAGGACTCTGAACTGATAATGCTGTGCCAAAGCCACGAACCTTAGGTATTTGCGATGCCTTGGATGAATAGGAATATGTTGGTAAGCATCCTGCATGTCCAGGGAGGCTAACCAGTCGTGTTGATGAAGTAAAGGTAACAGGGTCCCTAGCGATATCATCTTGAATTTCTCTTTGGGAAGAAATCTGTTTAATTTTCTGAGGTCCAAAAGGGGGCACATGCCCCCGGTTTTCTTTGGAACTAGAAAGTAATGGGAGTAGAACCCTGTGTTCCGTTGATACAGCGGAACTACTTCCACTGCCCTGTTGTTCAGAAGGCCTTGTATCTAGGAGGCGAGAAGCTCTGACTGAAGAACTGACAGCTTTGGCTGCCGCTTGGGGAGACAGTCTGGAGGGTTCTTCGAAAAATTGAGGGAATATCCCTCGCGGATGATCCGAAGGACCCATTTGTCTGAAGTTATGGACTTCCACTGGTAGTAGAATTGAGTCAGACGACCTCCCATCGCTAAAGAGTCCCCCTCGGGCAGCTGAGGTGGGACTTGGGCCAGAAACTCAGAAGGCGGCATTGGGCACTTTGGGTCCGTGCGCCTTCTGTTGCGTTTTCTTTTGAGGCTGAGGGGCTTGATTTTTCTTAAAACCTCCCCTACCTTTACCTTGAAAGGACTGACGGTTATGAAACTGGTGTTTGTTAACACCCCCTCGAGAGGGGGTGGGAGGAGGTCGAGCCAATTTAATGGCTGACCTAGTCTTTTGTGTGGCCTCTAGAGCCTGTTCTACTTGAGGGCCGAAGAGATACACACCGTCGAAGGGCAATTCCATGACCTGTTGCTGGGCATCATTTTTGAAACCTGAAGTGCGCAGCCAGGAATGGTGGCGGGTACAAATGCCCGCCGCCACTGCTCGGGAGGCAGTATCGAAGGCGTCCATGGCTGCTTTAACCTGCTGGTTGTTGGACTCGATATCCCTGGTTATGGTTTGAAGAAGCTCTGAATTAGTGTCCGACTCCAGTAGAGCTTCAACCATTTGTTTGAGCGAATGCCAAAGAATATACTCATACTGAGAGAAATAGCCCTGGTAGCTGGCGATACGCATACCCAGGGTGGATCCAGCAAAGACTCTCTTGCCTAAAGTATCTATCTTATGAGATTTTTTGTTTATAGGTCGAACTGTAGTAGTCTGAGGAAGGACAACCTTATCATTCTCTGCAAAGACTACAATAGGATCCGCAAAGGCTTGGGAGGCCAAAATGGGTCGATCCTTGGGAGCAGCATACTTCCTATCTATGGACTTAGCCACAGAAGGAATCAGAGCAGGATTATTCCACACCATTTGAGAAAACATCTCAAAGGAGGGTTGTACCAGGGGAGTTAAATCCATAGAGGTGTCCGGAACATGAAGGTACTGGAGTCTTAAAAGCTTCCCAGGATCGATGTCCATAGTCCGGAGAGAAAGAGTGGAATTCAAATTTTTCAGCAGACTCTTAAATGACAGGTCCTCGACCACAGGCTCTGTAACAGGATTAGATCCTGCTCCTTCCACATCATCACCCAGTCTAAGGTCTGACTCAGGCTCAATATCATCTCCTGACAGTCAAGGAAAGGATTGAAAAATCAGCAGAAAAAGAGGAAGGAAAAGAAATCGGAGAGGAGACACCCTGAAGATTGGCAGAAGAAAAGCCTGGCCTTGGTGCCAAAGAAGAGCATGGGGCCGAAAGGCCGTCGACAAAGCAGACGGTGCCGAAGAACACGACATCAAAAAGCTGCACGGCACCGAAGATGGTGCCGAAAGGCCACATGGCACCAAGAAACTCAATGGCGCCGAAAAGCCGTACAGCGCCGAGCAACCCACTGACACAGACGGCGCCAAAGCCAACCAAGGGCCCTGAAAATTAGAATTTGAGGGAAAAGAAGGAAGAATACCAGGAGATAGAGGCATTGGTATGGCCCCCTGCGCTGCAGCCATGTGAGGGGGGAGAAAACACCTGAGCACGGAGTCGATGGCACCGAAGAGGGTGCTGCGTGACTAGGGAGGCCCAATCGCCCTGCCCGATCCCCCGAAGAGCCTGAGGGCCCCTGAGTGACCGGGCCAGGCAGCTAGACCAGCCTCCGATCCCATTGCTCCATAACAGCGGCCTACTGATGAAACTGCTCATCGGAAGCCCTACCAGAAGGCAGGGAAGGGCTCCGATGTTGAAGAGGTTGGAGACCAGAACCAGAAACCGGTGACTCTGAATGAGGAGACCGGCAACTGACCCCAAAGACCGATCGTCGACGCGCAGACATATCAGAGGGAGACCTCGAGTGATGCCTTCTCTTTTTTGGCCTACGGGTCAAAGAAGAGCTCGAGGCCAAACGGTGCTGAGAATGGGACAGTTTACTTTTATGCTTCCGGGGGGACCGCCCATCCCCTCAGGCATTAGACTGTCAATTGTCAGACCCCCCCCTTCCAGAGAAGGCGGCAGACCGGACCGAGCCCGCTGACTGAACAGCTTTCATACGAAGTCTCCCTACCATCACCTGACCAGCTCATGGTCGACTCCGTCAATGTAAGCTGAGACTTCTTTCTTTGATAAGAATAAAATTATTGTAAGCAGTACTTTATTAGAAAAATACTACAAAATAATAAACTGAAAACTATGTTGCTAGTTTGAAGTTTGACTCACGGCGGGCGAGCGACGTTGTCACTGAAGCGCACTAGATGGCAGGAAAAAAGGAACTGAGGCAGTTGGATGGTCGACACCGAGACAGTTATTGCTGCATGAGCAGAGGCTCGTGGCGCCACTCCTCATGGCTCCATCTCTGGTGCCAGCCCTCCTGCAAAAAAGTTTGCTCCCGCTGGGTCCTAGTGCCTCTGGCGCAGATCCCATTAGTGTGAATGAGTGGTGGAGACTTTATGTCCAGGAAGATCAGAAGAGTTCCATCAGTGGACAACTGCTGGATGTCACAAGATCCCATGCAGACCGCCACCCACTAAGTTGTGTGGAAAAACAATCCACAGAACAGGACTTAATTCTGTGGAAACATCCTGCCACAAGTCCCACGGAAGAAGAGGTCTACAGAAGGAAATCCATCACTAGTTCTGCCGGACAGCACCAACTGGCACCCCTGTGGCACCAGCATCACTCGTGGTACACAAGGGCACCAAGCAGTGCTGATGCCAACCTGAGTGACACTCGAGGGTACCTGCAGGTATCCCCAGCACCCATGGCAGCAATGGCACCTGAGGGCACCCCTGACACCCATGGCAGCAGTGGCACCCATGATACTTGTGGCGCACCATGGCACCTGTGGGTGCCTGGCACCACCTGTGGGTGGCCAGTGCCGCCTGCGGCACCTGCGGATGCCCAGTGCCACCTGCGGCACCCATGGGTGCCTGCGGGCATCCGTGGCACACCCACGGCACTGCCAGTGGCACCGGCAACCAAGGCAGCAGCCACAGCGCCGCACAGAGCCCACGTCACTAAGCCATGGTGCCACACAGAGCCAAAGGCATTGAGTACGGCGCTGAACCATAGAGCCCACCTAAACACCAACGGTGCTGCCTACGGCACCAACGCCAAAACCAGTGGCCATGACATCAGACCTGTGGTGCCGCCCATGGCATCTGGCACAGCATCAGAATGCCAAAGGAGAATCCTGAGAAGAAAGGGAGAAGGAAAAAGGTGGTGCCCGTGCTGGCCCCTACATGGAAAGAGAGAGAGGGGGTAGGCACGAGGGGTTGACACGATGGCGAAGGTACCAAGAGGGCACTGTGCTCATCATGATCCAACCAACCCGACTCCGGTTCAGTGGTTCCAAGGCCCAGAGGCCCTGAAATCAGGAACACTGGTCAGGAAAACTAGATAAGTCAAACCCCCTGCTCCACAGGAGCGGCCCCAAGGTGAAACTGCTAACCGGAGCTCCAACAAGGACAGAGATAGAGTCCGGAGTCGAAGAACACAGCCATTAGGAGCAGGGCCAGGGGGAACCCACCAAAGTCAGTTCAGGCCCATCACCGCTCCCGACGAACAATCCTCGTGCAGACGTACCAGAGGGCAACCTCGAGCGGCATCGATTCTTCTTCCTCAGAGAGGAAGAAGAGCTTGAGGTTAAGTGGAGCCGGATCCCCGGAAGTGCTAGTTCATGCCTCGGTGGACTGTCCCACCCCCCCCGAGCACAGGACTGTCCGTAGTTGGACCCCACACCCGTTCATCAAAGGGCGGCAGACCGAACATAGCCCCTCTGCCATAACAACTTTCAAATGAAGTCTTCCTACTGTCACCGCTACCGTCTAAGGATGACTCCATTGATGGAAGGTGAGACTTTCTTTTACTTCTTCATAATCTTTTCTTGTTCGTAAAAAAATAAATTACTACTATTAAAATGTTAAATTAAACACTAAAAGCTGTTGTTGTATAGATGAAAACTTTGACTCTGGCAGACAAGCGACGTCGACATCCAAGAGCACTCGACAGCAGGAGAAAAGGAACTGAGGTGGCTGGAGGGTGAAGCTGAGACAGCCTACACAGGCGCAAGCTAGTCTTGCGGTGCCGCTTATGCGTGCTCCTGCCTCTGCGCCGACCCCTCTGAAAAATGTTGGCTCCCACTTGGTCCTAGCATCTCCGGTGCTATCCCCATTAGTGTGAATGAGTGATGGAGACAGTCCAGGAAGATCAGTGAAACACTGTCGAGACTCGAGGCGCCAAGGAGAGCCCTAAGGACAGGACTCTGAACTGGTAGTGTTGACCCAAGGCCACAAAGCGGAGATACTTGCGATTTGGATGTACTGGGATATGCTGATAGGCGTACTGCATGTCCAGGGATGCCAACCAGTCATACTGACGGAGGAGTGGAAGCAAGGTTCCTAGGGAAATCATCTTGGACTTCACCTTGAATAGATACTTGTTCAACTTTCTGAGGTAGAGAATCGGGCGCATGCCGCCTGTTTTCTTTGGAACCAGAAAGTAATGGGAGTAAAACCCTGTGTTCTGTTCTGCCTAGGGAACTACTTCTACTGCCCTGTTTCTGAGAAGGCCTTGTATCTTGGAAGTGAGAAGGTCTGAGTGAGCAATGGACAGGCTGTGTTGTCGCTTGGGAAGAAGGTCCGGGGGGGACCCCTACGAAACTGAGAGAGTATCCCTCCCAAACAATCTTGAGGACCCATCTGTCCGTTGTGATGGACTTCCACTGGTCGTAAAACCGAGTCAGATGGCCTCCCACTGCCGTGAAGGTGTCCAACTTGGACAGCTGAGGTGGACTAGGAGCCAGACTTTCAGAGGGTGGCACTGGGTGCTTTTGGGCCCTGTGTCTTTTGCTATGTTTTCCTTTGCGGTTAAGGAGTTTGGTTCCTGCTGAAGGCTCCTTGGCCTTTACCTCAAAAGGACTGCATGTTACGAAATTGTCAATTGTTGTTTCAATGCCTGTTCTGTTTTTATGAGTGGCCTCCAGTGCTTGCTCAACTTGAGGGCTGAACAGATATGCACCATCAAAGGGGACATTCATAACCTGCTTTTGAGCATCGGGTAAGGATGTTCTGAGCCAAGAGTGCCACCTTATACATACCCCAGCGGCAGCAGCTCGATCTGCAGTGTAACAGATGTCCACAGAAGCTTTCAGCTGATGACTACTGGACTCTGTGCCTATGGTGATAGTCTGGAGAAGCGCCATGTTAACTTCAGAC
Source organism: Neoceratodus forsteri (assembly GCA_016271365.2). NCBI lineage: Eukaryota > Metazoa > Chordata > Ceratodontiformes > Ceratodontidae > Neoceratodus > Neoceratodus forsteri. The sequence goes on from CM057453.1 coordinate 1,097,089,906, forward strand.
TCTGGGAGCTTCTCGACTATGGATTTATAAGAATTCCACAGGGTGTACTCTTACTGAGAAAAACGGCCCTGATAACTGGCAATACGCATGCCCCAGGTTGCAGCTGCACAGGCCCATTTTCCTAAAGTGTCAATTTTGCGTGATTCCTTATTGACAGGCCATGCCAAAGCCTCCTGGGGAGGACAGACTTATTCTCCACAAGCACCACTAAAACATCTGCAATGGGTTGCAATGCTAGGAAGGGTCTTTTCTTAGATGGGGTGTATTTCCTGTCTGTGGCCTTAGCCACAGAAGGGGTAAGTGCCGGCCTAGCCCACACTGCCTGCGACAAGGTCTCAAAGGAGGGGGACACAGGGGGCGTGAGATTCAGAAATGTTGAGAACATGAAAGAATTTGAGGCATGAGACACTCGCTGGGTCCACAGAGGAGGTTTTAAGGGCCAGGAGGTGGATCCCATATTTCTAAGAAAGGACTGGAAGGAAAGGTCCTCGACTAAGGATTCAGCTGAGACAGAAGGCTTGCTTTCCAAGACATAGACAGAGTCCTCTTCAATGCTGTCAGACAAAATCAGGTCAGGATCAGACTTATGTTTTATGGCCACCCCTGAGACTAATCCTGCTATACCGAAGTCTGCTCTAGGTGAAGGGTACACACAGGAGACACCATAACCTGTATTGGCATCAAGGAACTTGGCACCAATGCACCCGATGCCGCACACGGCACCAAAGTCGACACCACACGTGACACTGGAAAACACAACACCGCACGCAGCACTGAAGTCTTTGCGAGGCTGAGCACGGCATCGAAGTACTCAACGCCACACAAGACACCCACAAACCCGGCGCCGACCATGGCACCGATGAACCTGGAACCATCAGATCTAGAAGAAAAGGGGAAGGAAAGTGGCATCTGTACCGGCTCCTGTGCGGAAATCTGGTGAGGGGGTAAGACACGTGGAACTGGCATTGGTACCAGGGAGGGAAAAAACTCTGTTGCTGGTACCGAACGTACATCCTGCCCTAACCGCGGCCCAGCAGCTCCAAGACCCCAGGACCTGGGTCGACTGTCAAGGGCAATCGAGACAGACACAGTACCCACTGCTCCATAAAAGCAGCCCAGTGACTAAACTACTCACCAGAGACCCCATCAGAGGACAGAGAGGGGCTCGGATGTTGAGAATTCCAGCTGTCAAGAATGGAGACCACTGGAGACCCGGGGGTCAGGCGGGCCTACCGCTCTCCACTACCGAAGACTCCCCAGCAGACCTACCAGAGGGTGACCTCGAGCGGTACTGTTTTTTCTTCTTGCGATAGGAAGGAGAAGAGCTCGAGGCAGAGCCGTGCCAGGTCCTCAACTGGGACTGGAACGGGCCCACTTCTTTTTGTGCTTTCAGGAGGACTTTCCTCCCTCCCGAACACCAGACTGCCCGTGGTTGGACCCTTCCATTATAGGGTGGCGGACCGGACACAGCTCCACTGCCATAACAACTTTCTAGCAAAGTCTCCCTACTGTCACTGATACCTTCCATGGTCGACTCCGTCGATGGCAGGCTGAGAGATCGTCTTCTCTTTAGAAAATAAAAATGTTCTTTTTATTTGAATAATAAACTACTAAACGATACTGAACGACTATAAGCTGCTGTCGTATAGACGTGAAGATTTGGCTCCCAGTGGACGAGCGTCGTCACCACTGAAGTGCACTCGACGATGGAGAAAGAAGGAACTGAGACGGTTGGTGGGTCGATGCAGAGATAGCCCACTCAGGCACAAGTCAGTCTCGCAGTGTTGCGCATGCACGGTCCTACCTCAGCACCAACCCGTCTGAAGATTTTTGGCTCCAACTGGTGGGTCCTAGAGACTCCGGCGAGGTACCAAGCAGTATGAATGAATGGTGAAGACTAAGTCCAGGAAGATCTAAGGACGTGTGATGCAGCAATAAAATGGTGAATGCTCCCACAAAGTGCTTTCCTCGATGGCAGGACGAATAGAACTTAGGAAGCATTAGGGCCGACGTCAGTTACTGGTCAGCCCATGAGCGACACGTCATACATTCGCCTACTGGGTGGCGCTGTCTCCAATGTCAGTCCTCTACTCCCAAAGCTTTAAATGTATATGCTCCCACAGGGTCCTAGACCTTCTGGCATAGATCCACCAGTGATAAATGGGAATCTTGGAAAATCACAACAATATCGGAGTGAGTCTGGGGAGGGTTGAGTGGGTATGGATATAAAAATTACATACTTACTATAATGGTTGATCTCCCAGAATACCTTCACCACTTATTACCACTGATGGATCTGGGGCTGGAGGCACTAGGACCCCATGGAAGCACATTTTTTGCAGGAAGAGAGCCAATGTTGGGTAGTGACGGTTCACATGGTACTGCGTGCTCTAGCCAATAATAGTTGCTGGCTCCCTTAGCACCTTAGTTCTGTTCACCAAGAGAGAAACAAAGTGGAAAGAAATAAGAGAGGAATAGTTACTTTCTATTCCAGAAGGATAGACAAAGGGTACTGGAAATAAAATAAAGAAACAAATAAAACCCAACTACCAACCAGGGCATACTTGGTAGCACAAGGGGCAGTTGGCTGTATACAGCCACAGCCTCACACCACTGGCCAGACAGAAGGTTGCTAATGCCATAAGAAATAAGGACAACATCCCTGAGCATGTGGCTGTGGCAAGAAACATAAGGGTAAATGCCCACAATGGAACCCCTTTGTAAATGAGATGGCACAATGTGCCTAAGGTAAAATTATATAGATTCTTGGGAAAAAAGGAGCAACTCCATGCTATCAGATAGTTAACTTGTAAGTTGGTTATGTCCCTCTTCCGAATATCAGGGATCAAGAAAGGGGGAATAATGCATCTGGAGTTGCCATGTTAGATAGCCTAAGGAGTGGAGAAATGCCCATTTCTTCAGACACCCATAATAGTAGTAGGATAAGGTCCAAATACACAAAAGAAACTGGGATACCAACTCGAAAAAGTCTGACGTAGACAAAAACGTAGCATAAAAGAAAATAGTCCTACTTTTTCTTCAAATACAGGCAGTATAGCGTAGTGGTCAAGGGCACTGAGCTGCAAACCTGGGTTTGAATCCCATCAGCCCCCACTAGCACACAGTTTGACCCTGAGCAAGTCACTTAACTTTCTTGTGCTCCCAGGTTGCACCTGGAGAAACAAACTCTAGTTTAGTGCGCTTTTCCTGGTTAAACAATTTCCCCTTTCCCTATATAAGGATGTACCCTGTGTTGTGTAAGAGATAGTGCAGTTGATCCCATACGGTGCATAGCACCTACCACATGCAGAGAACTTCTTAGTGGGTTTAGACTGGAGGGATATACCCTGGGTAGAGATGAGGACAAGAAAAACAGGTTTCTCACCTGTAAAGTACATTTACTAAAGAACTTACCGTAACAGTAGATCTACAAGAAATGAAAATTACGTACCTACTGTAATTCTTGATCTTCGCTTGCATCTTCACCATTCATTGCTGCTTGGGTTAGTGCCGGCCTTGCACCCGCTCTGAGGAGATTTTTATTTATTTTTTGAGTCTGCTTCAGGCCACCCCTGAGAGCGATGGCGCATGCGAGGGTCGCCATTAGGTGCCGAAGACTCCTCCTCCTCCTCCATCTCAGTTCTGTAGCGGAGAGGCAAAATAAAGGGTAAAGGAAAAAAATGGAGAGTGAGGTAAGAGAGCCGAGGGACAGAAAAAGGAAAGGATATAAACTGAAAAAAGAATAAGCCGTTAGAGGACAGATAGAAGAGAGAGAGAGTACCTACCCTAAGGGACTGCAGGGCCTCCCTTCTGGGGCGGCTCTAAGGGAGGAACAGATAAAGAGAAAAGGAAGAAGAAGAAGAAAGGGAAGAAAAGAAGGGATGCTGAGAGGAGAGAACACTGCCCATAGATACACTGATTGAGAGGCTTATAAGCTCAGAACCAAAAACAAGGAAGCAAGAATCCCTCCTGATAGGACTGAGAGAAGGTTCAACTGAACCGCTTGTATAGATTGGACACAAAATACAGATTCTCTAACTTCTCATCATCCCAACCCCCTACACTCTAGCTGCGAGCTCACAGACTGCCCAGGCAGAAAATCTGTTCTGGAAGGAGAGCGCCCAACTATGAGGGGGATAAGCCCCTTAGCACCTTGTTGAGTGCTAACACCAAAGTGTGTGGATAGGGGTTAAGCCCTATAAAAGGCAGCTTTGCAAGAAAGATAGCGTGGGAACTCAATCGGACTCCACTCCCTGAAGGCAAGACAAGAACAACAGCTCAAGGTTAAAGAAGTGCAGAAGCAACAACCAGAAGAAGCTGACAATATTAATACCTGCCAGAGGGAACCTGAAAATTGGGGCAGAGCCACAGAGGGACAGTCTCTTCAGCTGTGAACTGAACAACACGGCAAAGAAGCCAAGAGGTCACCTTTAGGGGCAATCAGAAAGAGTTCCCTCAGGACAGAATAAGTCCTACTCGTTTCCCTTTACCTTGAGGAAAAAAGATCCGTCCAGAGAAAAATGGAAATCAGGATAGGTTTTTTTTTTTTTGGCATAAAGGCCAAAAAGGAAGGGAGAGGAATGAGAAGGGAGGGGGATACGCCACAGTAGGAGGCCACAGTAGGGGAAGGTGGGCGGGTATCAGTAATGTATGGTGAAGATACAAGAGAAGATCAAGAATTACGGTAGGTATGTAATTTTCATATCTTCCCTTGTCAGTCTTCACCATTCATTACTGCTTTGGGGGGGGGGGGTTAATAGAAACCCTGAGGGAACAAGACCCCCAGCCTCCTGCTGGTGGGGAACAGGAGGGGAAGACCCTGGGCTAATCAGATGAGAAGTCTATGGCAGAGGAGAGCTAGGTGGTGTCCCCCGGGGACAGGGAGACAGAGGAAGCCCCTGCAGAAGCCTCCTAGCCCTGGACGAAAAGAGATGGGTCCCCTGGAAAGCGGAGCAAATCACCCTACGCCAGACCAGGGGTGACAACCTTGATAGACGAAGCCATGCCGTCAGTCTAATACAGATCGCTGTCCCTGCAAGCCTGGAAGCCACCTCACTGGCGTTGTAAAATGCCCTTGCTTGGTGTCTTGCCAGCTCCAGGCCTATAGCAGAGGGGGCAATAACTTGTCTGGATTGCTCCGTATCAGGCATTGATGATAAGACTTGGGAAAGCATCGACCATAAATGCCTACTGTAGGCAGCATGGTGAGCCTGATGTGATGCAATGCATAACATCGCACGAGAGGAAGAGAACACTCTTTGCCCCCACTGGTCAAACTGTAGGGAATCTGAGTCCGGTGGACGATCGTGCGCCAGGCGTCGGCATCCGGAGGGAGTTTCTAGGTATGCCAATCCCGAAGGCGGGTTGGGAAGAGTACCTAGAGACTCCAATTGGGCACAGTACCTACTTCTGCAGTCTGCTGGGGCTGGAGAAGGAGCGGCTGGTGACTGCCAGGAACGGATAGACACCTCCTGGAAGGGAATAGGCCAGGATAGTATCACCAAATGCTGGGCACTGAATTCACTGAGGAATTCACACATCTCCCATTCGGTATTGTCTCGCCTAACAAAAGAGATGCAAAGATCCCTCATTATACTCAAAAGGAATCGCTGATATTCAGTGAAATCAGCATCAGAGGAGAGATGAGCAGTGGGTTCCTCTCCTTCCAAGGAGGAGGGAGATGAGGATGATGGAGAGCTTGAATGTCCAGAGGACTCCTGCGGTGGTGGGGAGAGGAGAAACACCCGCTCATGCATATCTCCAATGTATGAGGGGAAGGCCGCGACAGAGCCTCTGAACATCCCCCAGGATAACGGGCCCGTAGGACCGACATGGCCTGGGAGAGAGGGGGTGGCTGCAGAGGAATGGAAGAGGGACAACTACGGCGAGGCAACTGTCCTCTGCTGAGGCTCTGAAATCCGGAAAACGGAGCCAGAGCTGGCGGGATCCCGGACAACAAACCAGGTCGCAGAACGGAACCCTGGGGATGCGAAGCCTGGAACAGCCTAGTAGGGGATCCTCCTCTGTGACAAACCTGGGGCTGCATGGGTCCAGAAGGGCAGCCCACAGCAATGCCACCAGAGGGGTCCCTGGAACTCAAGGGGGAAAGACGGGGCCCAGTGCTACAGCTCCTAAACGCACCCCGAGGGGTGGCAGGCGAAGACCAAGGCGCCTCAACCCGGCCTCTCAACCCCCCAGACTCTGAGAACGCCCTCCTACTCGACCCCAGCGACACCCCACTCCAAGGAGGTGCAGCAGCACCGGGATCGGCAGCTACCGCAACCGCCTCAGGAGGATGAGCCCCTCCCTCTGCCTCCACACCATCCCCTTCCAGGGACCCCAGACCACCCACAGCCTGGGAGGCCTCAGGAGAGGACAGAAGAGAGGACAGAGGAATAGGCGCGCTACGCTGCCTAACACTCGTCTCACTGGAGACCCTGACTCCAAAGAGTCAGGGTGTCAGGACGGGTCCACATCTGAATCATCTTCCTCCGAGGAGGAAGAGACCAGCTGGACCTCAATACTGGCAACCCCAGGAGTCTCCAGCGAAACGGCACCGTGAATGGCGCGGTGCCAGCGGTGGCACCAGACGATCTCGGACCACCCGCAACGGCCAGACGCAGCCCTAACTCCCTAACGGCGCCAGTCAGACCCGCAGCACCACCCTCGGTGCTGGGACCTGACTCCGCGCCACTAGGAGAGTCAACCGGGCCTACGGCGTCGCAGGCAGCACCGAGAACCAACAGCCTCGATCACCGGCACCATGAGTGGCACCGGGATCCGAAGCGGCGCTGGAAGGTGGCGTCGAGGGTCCACCAATGCTGAGCCCAGCAGACCTGGGCCTCGACACTGGGGAGCCTGCACCTCTGAAGAGGTGACTGCCGAGGCAGTGTCTCCACCGCGGCCCCGGAAGAGACCCCAGTGTTCCTCCGACACCGCAAAAAAAGCCTCCTCTTCGGCAAGAGAAGATGAGGAGGCCTCCTCCTCTCCAGACCATATAGGCCTGAGAGGGGACCCGGAGGAAGGGCCTAGAGACCTTACCTGGGAATCCCTGGAGAGGCGCCGTCCCCCGAAAGTCAGCGGAGCCTTGCCGATCTTGAACACGCGGACTTCCAGGACGCGACAGTCCATCGAGAAACAGGCGTCGCACGCATCCATATTATGGTTGGGTCCCAGGCAACGAAGGCAAACATCATGCCGGTCTGTGATGGAAAAATGCCGGCCACAGGAGCACCGACAACCTTAGACTTGCGTTTTGCCCTCGAACCTGACATGATGCGAAACAATTAAGGCAAAAAACAAAATAGTTCTCGGCGTCGTCGAATATAATATAAATAACAGAACGGTCTTACCAGTTGACAATGTCGAGAAAAAAGAACGGGATGAAGGAGAAGTCTGTGAAGACGACAACGACAGCTAGGCCTAGTGACGTACTAACTCTACCGCGCAGCAGGTGCAGCCTCGATGGCAGGAGAAACAGAACTGAGATGGAGGAGGAGGAGTCTGCGGCACCTAATGGCCACCCCTCGCGCATGAGCACGCGCATAGTTTTTGGGGTGGCGCCGCTGGAGCTTCTACACTAAAAAAAAAAAAAATCCCCCTTAGTGGGTGCGTGCCTCCAGCACTAACCCAAGCATAATGAATGGTGAAGATTGACAAGGGAAGATCAGCTCTTGCAGCAGGTTACACCTTTAGAACTGAAGCCGGCAGGTGCCAGGACCCCACAGAAAAATTCTAGCTAGCAGTATCCAGCGGGGGACCGTCCCTGACGTCGGCTCCTCCCTAACGTCAGGCATCATATAAAAGGGGGCGGTCCCCCAGCATCCCCAGTTCTCCTGCCGGATACTCCCGGCCCAAAGGTGACATCTGAAGGGGAGACTGAGGATCCGCTTCCAAAGGAAGGTTTGTAGAAGACTGGCGTCAAAGACACTCTAGCCTAGAAACTAGGTCAGAAGACTCGACCTCCAGAGGGGAAGGTGGGAGGGGAAACTACCTGCGGCAACAGCTGTTCTGAAAGATCTACTGTTATAGTAAGTTCTTACGTAACTGTACTATCTTACTTCGAGAAACAGCTCTTGCAGCAGGTTACACGATTAGGACTGATTTCCAAGCAGTTAGGGAACTATTTCCTTATCGGGAGGTGGACTGGAGAGATGTTGGTCAGATTTCAGGAAAAAAGACCCTGCAGAACCGCCAAGCCAAAACCTGCTCTCTGCCTAGAGGCAATATCCAGACTGTAATGCCTGATGAAGGTGTGTACAGTGCTCCAGGTTGCTGCCGCACAGATGGCTGACGTGGAGATGTTCTCTAGCGCAGCAAAGGAGGTAGCCACTCCCCTCGTAGAATGATCTTTTATCAGTCCCGGTAAAGGTTTGTTGCGCTTCTGGTAACAGAATGAGATACATTTCACAAGCCATCTTGAAAGTGACTGCTTAGATACAGGTGCACCTTGCATCCTGTGCGTGAAGGAAACGAAGAACTGGTCCGACTTACGATGGGCTCTGGTTCTAGCCAGATAGTATCTGAGGCTCCTATGCACATCCAGAGTGTGCAACAGGGATTCTCCCCTGTTAGAATGATTGGGGTAGTACACTGGGAGGTCAGTGTCCTGGTTGAGTGTGACGGCCGAAACCACTTTGGGAAGGAACTTAGGATTTGTTCTTAAGGACACCCTGTCCTTGTGAAAAATCAAATAAGGATCCTTGCACATTAGTGCATGAAGCTCAGAAATTCTTCTGGCAGAGGTAACTGCAACTAAAGAGAGCGTCCTCCAAGCGAGGAGATGCAGCTCGCAATCCGTGGCTGGTTCAAAAGGAGGCAGCGTAAACTGCTCTAGAACAAAAGGGGCCGGATGGCATTCGTCCCAGAGTACTATGGGAATTGGCAGACATACTGGCTGCACCCCTGGCGCAGCTCTTCAACAGGTCACTTGAGATAGGGAGGGTACCTAGGGATTGTCGAGAGGCACATGTAGTGCCAATCCATAAAGGGGGGGTTGAGGGAAGTACCAGGTAACTATAGACCCATCAGTTTGACCTCGGTGGTGGGAAAATTAATGGAGAGTATACTAAAGGAACGATTGGGGGTGTACTTGGAGGAGGTGGGAGGTCTGGATAGTCGGCAACATGGGTTTGTGCTAGGTAGATCATGTCAAACCAATCTTGTGGAGGGGAAAGCCTGTGGATGTATTATTCTTGGACTTCAGCAAGGCATTTGACTCCGTCCCCCACAATGGTCTGGTGGTGAAACTGATGGGGTTAGGAGTAGGCCCTTTGATGGCCAGATGGACTGAAAACTGGCTAGCTGGATGCACCCAGAGAGTAGTGGTCTGTGGGGAGCTCTCGAACCCTAGAGAGGGTTGGTAGTGGGGTACCGCAGGGCTCAGTCCTGGGTCCGATCCTGTTTAATGCATACATATCGGACATCAGGGAGGGTATAGGGTGTGAAATGAGTCTCTCTGCGGATGACTCCAAGATGGGAGCAGTAGTTGAGGGAGAAGAGGGGAGGTTGGCCCTGCAAGGGGACCTGGACACCCTGGAAAGCTGGGCTCACACATGGAAATTAAATTTCAATATCACCAAGTGCTAGGTGCTGCATCTTGGGTGGGGAAACCCTAAACACAGGTACACCCTGGGAGGGGAGGCGTTGGAGGCCTCAATAGGGGAAAAAGACCTAGGGGTCATGGTGGATGCATTATGAATAACTCTGAGCAGTGCAGGAGAGCTGCAAGGCAAACAGGATGTTGGGATGCATCGTGAGGGATCACCTCTAGGAGCAAGGAAGTGATTCTGCGCTGTACAATGGACTGGTTAGACCACACCTTGAGTACTGTGTACAGTACTGGAGACCACACTTGAAGAGGGACATACAGCTCCTGGAGAGGGTACAGGAGGGCAACTAAGATGATACGAGGGCTGGGGATTTGACGTATGAGGACAGACTTGAGGAGCTCTGCCTATTTTCACTGGAGGAGAGGAGAGACAGGGGACATGATTGGTCTTCAAGTACCTCAAGGGAATAAATAGGAGTAAACATGGAGGATCTTTAGACTAAAGCAGGGAGGTATCACCAGAGGCATAGTTTGAAGTTGGAAGGTGGAAGGGTGAGGGGAAAGAGGAGGAGGTTTTCACTGAGAGGGTGGTGGACCCTTGGAATGCACTGCCTGGCGAGCTGGTTCAGAGATCCACAGTGGAGGGCTTCAAGAGAGGGTGGGACAGACACAGAAAGTGGATGTATCAGATGATGGCCTGTACCAGGGGGATGGGGATGGATGATAGGGGTTTCTGGAACACAAGGGAGGGGAGGGCCTCGGCACCCAACTAGGGATCTGAGGTTCGAGCAGACTCGATAGACCGTAAGGCCTAATCTGCTGGCAAATAGTATGTTAGTATGTAAGATCCCAAGGTGGAATCGGGTCTTTGATAGGGAGGCCTCAAATGCAGGACTCCGCGCAAAAAAGCGTGGGAAGCCTCTAGTTGCGTTAGAGACCGGTGATCTATAGGTGAACGGTACGCCGAAATGGCGCATAGGTGTACCTTAATGGAGGAGAAGGCAAGTCCTGCCTCGTAAAGGGACAGGAGGTAATCTAAAACTGACCTCTCTGAACAATCCACTGGGGTCAATCCGCGAGCTTGAGCCCAGATGCAGAATCTACACCACTTTACGGCATAGGATGCATGAGTGGAGGGCTTTCTGGACGCCACCAAGACGTCTGCAACTTCCTGAGAAACTCCGTATCTCAGGACTGCTATGTCCTTAGCAGCCAGGCATGCAGGTTCAGCGACCGAAGATTAAGATGGACCAAGGAGCCTGCCTCCTGGGACAGAAGGTGAGAGCTGAATGGCAGGGGCACTAAAGGTTCCTGGGCCAGTTGATGCAAGAGAGGAAACCAAATCTGCCTGGTCCAAAAGGGCACTATCAAAATGAGAGATGCCCACTCTCGGAGCTTCAATAGAACCCTCTGGCTCAAAGGGAAGGGCAGGAAAGCGTAGAGGAACCTGCCCATCCACGAGAGGGACGTGTCTCGCCAGAAAACACCAGGCCCTGGATCTAGCGAGCAGAAATTGGGCAGTTTTGCATTGAATGGGGATGTAAAGAGGTCTAATTCTGGTGTCCCTCATCTGCGAAACAGGTCCTCTGTGACTTCTTGAAGCAGTTCCCATTCATGGACTCTGGCCTGCGATCGGCTTAGACTGTCAGCGATGGTGTTGTCCACTCCGGGAACATGTACTGCAGTTATTTGTGCGCCGTGTTGTAGTACTCAATTCCAAACTCTCTGGGCCTCCCTGCAAAGGGGGTAGGAAAGAGGGCCTCCTTGCTTGCTGAGATAATGCATCACCACAGTATTGTCTGTTTGTACCAGGAGAGTACCCTGAGGAATTTCTGACTGAAAAGCCTGTAGGGCGTACAGGACGGCTCTCATCTCTAGAATGTTTATGTGAAGATGAGATTCTAGAGACGACCAGGTGCCCGGAGTCCTGACCCCAATGAGATGAGCTCCCCATCCAGATCCCGAGGCGTCTGTGGAGAGAGTTACTGAAGGAGGAGGTACAGTGAAGGGGACTCCCGTCGATATGCGGTCTGGGACGAGCCACCAGTGCCAGTCTCAGATGACTGCATTCGTGATCCGGACTGGATGCTGCAGATGATCTTGCTTCTGGTCCCATTGGGCCCGTAACATCCACTGGGTGACCCACATATCGAGTTGAGCTAGGGGAACTGTTACAATGGCAGCCGCCATGTGTCCGAGCAGGCAAAGAATGGTCCTGGCTGGTACCACTTTCTTCTCCAATGTATCCCTTATGAGGGATCTAATGCGTTCCGCCCTGTGCTGAGGAAGGAATGCCCTCCCTCAAGTGGTGTCCAGAATTGCTCCTATAAACTGCAAATTCTGAGACGGGACAAGGTGTGACTTCTCCTGGTTGATGGTGATGCCCAACGATTGGAAGAGGGAACAGGTATCCTGGATCGTGGACATCAGGGCATCCCATGAGGGTACCATGAGGAGCCAGTTGTCTAGGTACAGAAACACGTAGTGACCCTGCCTCCTGAGAGCTGCTGCCACGACTGCCAAACACTTCATGAACACCCGAGGTGCTGAAGACAGTCCCAAGGGATGGGCTTGGAACTGGTAGTGGCGTCCCAGAAACTTGAAACGCAGGAACTTTTGGTGCGATCGGGAGATGCAGATAGGTGTCCTGCATGTCCAGTGACGTCAGCCATGCGCCCTCTTTGAGCATGGGAATAAGACCCAGGAGGGTCACCATGCGAAAGCGCTTGTACAACACAAAGGTCTTGAGGTCGCTGAGATCTTAAATCAGGCGCTAGTACCCTGTTTTTTTTGGAACCAGGAAGAAGTGAGAATAATAACCTTTTCCTCTTTGGTTCGGTGGAACATATTCTATGGCTTCCTTGTCCAGGACAGCTAAGATCTCCTGCTGAATGAGCAGGGCATGCTGACCCGAACAGCGGGAGAGCAGGGGAGGTTTGGGCGGTGGGTGGTCGAGGAACTCGACAGAGTGTCCTCGACTTACCAACTGCAACACCCACCGGTCGGAGGTTATCCTCTGCCATCCCGAAAGGTGATGAAAGATGTGACCCCCGACCTTCTCGACCCTTTGATCCAGAGGAGGGGCGGGGGCCGGGAAGGAGTCATGCTGTGGTGGAGTTGGACCCTGCAGGCTGGGCAGCCTTAGGGTGTTCTGGGCCCTGGCCCGTGGGGAACATGGCTTGACTTTTATGGCTGAAGTTGCCCCTGGGTTGCTGGCCAGAATGTGGCTGTTGCCGTTGCTGCTGGCCGCGACAACGGTTCTGGTTCCTACGAAAGGAACCAGATTTGGGCCTGTACAGTCTGGACTGCCTTCCCGGCATCCTGTAACTTGGAGATGACCCTTTCGTATTCCTCACCGAACAGGACAGTTCCATTATAGGGAACGTCCAGGATGATGTTCTGGATGTCCAGGGTAAAGTCGGAGACTCTCAGCCAAGACGGTCTCCGGAGACAAATGCCTGAGGCTGCTCCCCTGGCTGCCAAGTCCACTGAATCGTAGGCGGCTCGGAGAACCTGCGTCCCCACGTCTGACCCAGTCCAAAGGAGGCTGAGCAATTCATCCTCCTTCTCGCCATCCGGGAAATCGTTCATAAGGTCCTGGCCCTGTTTCCAAAGGGCATTCTGAAACTGCACCGTGTGTGAGATAGTTCAGAGACCTTATAGAGCATGTAGCAGCCGCATACATGCATCTTCCCATGGAATCTAATTACTTAGATTCCTGGTCTGGAGGCTGGGTACTCAGGTGCTCAGGCCACTGAGACCGATCATGAGATGCTGTAATGACCAAGGAATCGGCCAGGGGTTGTTGTGCCAAATACGGGTTTTCCAATGGAGCCCTGTAGAGGTGGTCAGCCTTTTTTGGAACAGCTGGAGTCGAATGTGGACACTTCCAAGCAGCCTTGGGCCATCTGTAAAGGTGGGACCACCACAGACTTTGGATCCTTTTGCCTAAGATAACGAGCAAGGCATTGTCTCTTGGGGTCTAAATCCTCTGTCTCCCACCCCACATTTTCCTGGATGTGCCTCATGATTTCTGAAAATGAGGGATCATCCGTTGGTGACCTGGGGAGGTCTCATGGGTCTGATGATGGGGGACTAAAGGGGGGATGAGACCTGGAAGTGTTGGACATATCCAGCCTGGAGTCATCCCCTGGAGAGTGTCGTCTGCCTCTACCTCTGGGTCGTTTGGGGCTAGGAGACCCTGAGGGAGACCGTGATGTGCGTCTCTTTCTCTCTCTGGACCTGCCCCCGGGAGGTGGAGTTGGCTCCTTAGGGGTCGAGGGTCTTGAACCTTCAGTGCCTCGAGGTGGAGGTGGAAGAGGCTTGGTGGGGACCACATCCTTTTTAATGGTCTCCCACCAAAAAGTGAACATGTCTTTTACCTCCTGTATGTTCATACCCGATGACGGACCTGGTGTCGGTCTGTCGCCGGGAGCGGGCCCCGGGTCCTGGGGAACCACTGGATCCGGCGACAGTTCCCTGGGCAAGCCGGCATCCTCCGTGTCGCCTGTCTGGTCGTCAGGTGGCGTGGTGACCTCTTCTCCAGAAGACCCCTGATGTCAGTTCGGTAGTCCGCTTGGCGGGCGCCGGGTCTGACGCCTTCTTCGATTCCGATGTCCGCCTAAGGGACGTCAGCTCTGAGGTCTTCCTCTCTGGAGCTTTTGGAGGTTGGGAGACGGACCTGAGGTCAGTGTTCCAGTGTCAGTCTGATGCCCCGCTGGATTTAGAGGAAGACTTAGACTTATGCCGGTATGAGGATTCCAGCCGGGAGGCGGAGTCGGGCGCCTGAGTAGTCTTGAGCGGGTGTAGAGAGGCTGAGGAGCCCCCTGAAGACCTTACCTTAATGGGGGTGGTTGGGAGCGAGCCCGGGAGGGCGATCAATCAGACCGTGCAGAGCAGGAGCTGGCCCTGGACTCTGAAGACCAGCTCGGGGATCTCGACCTACCAGAGTCCCGATGCTTGTCCTGGTGTTTCCCAGATTTTTGGGATGGTTTCCCTTTGGAGGAAGGTCTCTTTTCCATTTTCTTACGTTTCTCCTCAAGAAGAAACCCCTGAAGGGCCTTTTGGCGGCGGATCCAGGTCCTGCTATTAAACTGCTGGCAGACTGAACAGGCCTGGGTATCATGCTCTGGGCCCAGACACCTCACGCAGGCTGAATGATGATTGGCAAAAGGGATCTGCTTGCCGCAGGCACACTTGGATGGGTGTCCTTCAAGAGAAGTAGTAGGAGAAGTAGACATGGAATATTTGTTGAAAAGGGATTTTCAAAGATTTCACGTGTCGTTCATCTGTTCAGGCATCCGTGAGGCAGATGCTGGCGAGTCGACGGCGGGAAAAGAACTGGGGATGCTGGGGGACCGCCCCCTTTTATATGATGGCTGACGTCAGGGAGGGGCCGATGTCGGGGGTGGTCCCCCACTGGATACTGCTAGCTAGAATTTTTCCGTGGGGTTCTGGCGCCTGCCGGCTTCAGTCCTAATGGTGTAACCTGCTGCAAGAGCGGTTTCTCAAAGTAAGATCAGTAGTTCTAGGAGTGGTATATGTTGTTAATCCACACTATTTGGCATGTCCCTTTCCTTTAAGGATTGCTGGGAGGTCTTCAAGCTGGCTCCTCCACCCACCCACCCGGGTGGTATATCCCTCGGCTCTGCCCCATGAAGCCAGATCTTAGCCCACTGGAAGCCAGGTTTTGTGCATCCGCAGCCAGAGAGGTCGAGTGGGTCCGTATGGATGAACGACCTATACCACTCCTAGAAAGTACCATTACATAAGATCTTACCGTAACAGTAGATCTTCATGGAATGTCTCTTGCAGCAAGTCATTACTTCTGGGAGTTCCCAACAGGTGGCGCTATCACACGGCAGCTTCTTCCAGCAGTCCTCTCACTAAGGACCACCCACACGACATCACTTCCTGGCTGCTGCATATAAATGTGGGTGGTTCCTGGCATCCTCTGTTCCCCGCCGGGTTCAGTTCACAAAGAGAGGGACCGAGGAACCAGTGAATCCCAACCCTAAAATGTCAATGTTTTCCCTGTTATAGATGGCAGGGGGACGGAGGGCAGGAAGGCAGTTACTGCAAGAGACATTCCTCGAAGATCTACTGTTACGGTAAGATCTTACATAATTGTACTACCTTCCATGGAATGGTCTCTTGCAGTAAGTCATTACTTCTAGGAGATTCCCAAGCAGTTATGTCCTAGTGGGGAGGACAATTATGATAGTATGCCTTGTAGGACCTTGCGGCCGATGGCGGTATGGCTTCTGGAGGCAATATCCAAGTTATAGTGCCTGGTAAAGGTATGGATGGTGGACAAGGTGGCCACATTGCAGATGTCAGTGATGGAAGCACCTTTAAAACAAGCCGCAGTGGCCGCTATGGCCCTCGTGGAGTGAGCTTGAACATGAACCAGTAAGGATTTGTTATATTTATTGTAACAGTAGGTTATGCAATGGGCTAGCCAGCCGGATAGGGTACGTTAAGCGATTGGTAGACCTTGTCGACCCGGTGTAAAAGAGACGAATAGTTGAGAAGTTTTTCGAATATCCTTCGTCCTATTTGTATAGTATCTCAGGATGCGATGGACATACATCATATGCAGTATATGTTCTCCTGAATTGAAGTATTCAGGAAAGAAGACAGGTAGTTCCATAGTCTGGTTTAGGGTCTGTTCCGAGACCACTTTAGGGAGAAAGGAGGGATTAGTGCGAAGCACAACCCTTTCCTTGTGAAATATAAAGCAAGGTTCCCTGCACATGAGGGTATGAAGCTCTGAAATGGGTTTTGCAGATGTAATGGATACTAAAAGTAACGTTTTCCATGAGAGAAAACAAAGGGCACAAGTAGCTGCCGGTTCAAATAGCTCTACTGTAAGTTTTTCTACCATGAAATTTAGATCCCACAGTGGAATGAGTTTGCGAACAGGCGGCTTTAAATGTAAAATGCCTTTTAAGAACATTTTTGCCAAATGATGTTGATATATAAGATGGCCATCCAGGGGTACATGGAAAGCAGAAATGGCGGCCATATATACTTTAATGGAGGAGTAACTGAGACCCTCTGCAAATAGTTTAGCTAAATAGTCTAAAGATTCCTGTGAATGGGCAAGAATATGGATCCAATGATTGGGATGCTGACCAAATGGCAAAACGTTTCCATTTAGAGTTGTATGTTTCTCTGGTAGCCGTCTTGCAGGCAGCAAGGAGGATGTCTGCTACCTTGTTGGATACCTGTAGTCTGTTTATTAGAGCGGCCTCTGGGATAGGGTTACCACCTTTGGTTGAGGTAAAAACCAGATCCAAAACCACACCCCAAACTCTGCCTCTGGCTCCACCCCTTTTTTATGACTGGCAAGTATATCACTCCTCCTCCAAAGCCATTTGTAATGTTGGAATAGACATTACTAGTGATAGGAAATTATTTTTATACTGTTATTTATTTGCTTTATTTATTCAGTTATTTATTTTTTTATTCTTTAGCAACCAGGTTACCTTCCATAGGCCACACAGCCTATTTTACAGGAGTGACCCAGGAGCACAGGAAGGTTAAGTGACTTGCTCAGGGTCACACAGTGGGAATCAAACTCAGGTCTGCTGGATGTGCCAAGCTCATCCACAGCTTATTGCTCAGCCCTCTGTTAAATACTCGTCCATTTTCCTTTCCATGTCAGCTGTGTATTCTGATTTTTGATAACTTTATTATCAGTGCTTGTGGTACCCTTAATACTGCACTGTGTTCCCCTTTACCTCAGCAGTTACTGCTGTTTCTTTTCATATTTCTAAGACATTCCACAATTTCAGATGCACAATTCCATGCTGTTTACCTGAATGACCTGTCAAAGTGTAGCTAATATCATGGAATGTTCAGGTAATACAAAAAATTAGAGCAAATGTAGTGATAAAAGCAATAAAAGTTAAGATTATTAATTTAACAAAAATGGGTTTAAAACTTACCATAATATAGAACAAACAAAAAAGAAACACATGAGAGCACATAAAGATGTAAAAACTGTTTCCTGTCATAGCAGTAAAAGACCATACTTAAAATTCAGAGAGGAAAAGAATAGGTTAATTTACTGCTAATGATCTTAATGACCAGACTTTACACTTCTCAGACAGTCTGGTTTTACAAACAAAGGCAGGTCTGAATGACTGTGACAGCAGAACTTCTTTGTAACCTGGACATGTAATGCAGCCAAAACAGTGAATGATTTGATACATCAGTTTTAAGAGTACATGAGCACTCAAAATGGCCCAAAAACCGGACTGCATGTAACTAAAACCGGATGACCGGATAAGGACCCTAAAAGACGGATTATCCGGTCAAAAACCGGACAGGTGGCAACTCTACTCTGGGACCGGACCGGAAGCTCTAAATCTTTCAGTTTATGGCATTTCTTCTTAAAGTCTGGTTTGAGTATCACTCGGATTTAAGGTACTTTTTGGATTTGCTGTCTCAGGAGAGGTTGTATGTGTCAAGGCCACGTTTGCGCACTGATGAGTACAGTGGCCCGATCTGTCATGAATTTTAATAGTATTTTGAGTAGGGGAAGACATATGAGAAGGGTTTTGTCCAGTTTTGGGACAAAGAATCTATAAAGCTTCCCTTTATGTTCTGGATAGTGGAGAAGTATCTGAGGAGTATGTGATTGGTTGGGGATGCAAACAGATGTGTTATTGTGGTACCCCAAGCGTGTAGTTTCCCAATTTATATCCTGCGTTATGGATTCCGGTGAATTGTTAATATATTGAGATGGTCCCGATGGAGTGTGACCTGGGATTCAGCATCAAAAGCTGACGTAGGGTATGCGGGATTCGCATGACAACGGCCAGAAACAGGGAACTGTGATAGTATATGAGGCCCTGTTTGGGGTAGGAATGGACAGTCCACCACAGAAGGGCACCTGAAAGAGTAAGAGGTATCCATATGTGATGTTCTTAATGACCCATGCTGTGATACCATTGAGTGACCACTATCCATTTCTTTGTATAACTTGCCTCGAGTGGCTTGTTGTAATATAGCCTCTTGATTAGGGCCTCTGGGTATAAGGCAGGATGACCCCAAAGCGTCTCAGAGGCCCAGAGGGGGAGACAGGGGATCTGCAATTTGAAATCATTGAGAGGTAGAGGGGGCAGGACCACCTGACAGGCGAGTCCGGTATGTTTTAGAGGTAGTGAATGTACCCCTTACTGTTTGTCCCTTACCACGTGTGTTCTTATTGTAATAATTTCTTCTCCTGTTGAAATATTTGTATTGATTACATTGCTTATAGTATAGGCCTTGTACTGTACATAATTGTCTACCTGAGGCTTGTAAATTGTCCAGAATGGTTTGTGCCCCTGGACCAAAAAGTTTATTGCCTGAAAAGGGGGCATTGGCCACTTTGTGTTGTATATATTGTGCAAGGCCAGAGACTCTTAGCCAGGCCTGATGGTGTATAGCAATGCCTGTGGCTGAAATTTTAGCTCAGGTATCAACTATATTGTAACCCGTTCTTAAGAGATGTCGGGAAAGTGATGTGAGTTAATTATAGGTATCAATTGATCTTTTTCAGGAGAAGAAGGTAGTTTGTCAATGATTTCGAAGGCGGAAGAGCCCAGAGTACGTTGATATTTCAGCATATGGCCCTTGTAATTTAATATTCTAATTTTTAGGGTGCTGAATGCAAATACTTTCTTCCCCATGCAATCAAAGCATCTGGAAAAAATATATAACAACAAAGGAAAAAGCCTTCATGGTTGACAATGAAAATAACTAGACTCTCGGGGAGTTTATCCAGAGGATGAAAAGGATGGAACATCAGTAAACAAGGAAAGGTATAAAAGATGTTAAGAAAGCTTAAAGGGGAATAAGGAAATCCAAAAAACAGCTTGAAACAAGATTGGCAATGAACAAAAATAAAAAAGGTTTTATGTTTATGTGAACAGGCAGAGGGGAGGAAATAATATGATGGGGCCTTTAGTAGTTAATGGGAAGGTAATATCGGATCCTTTGGAGATGGCAGAGGAATTTGCCAAATGTTTTGGTGCTGTATACAAGGAACAGAGCAATAGGCTGGACACTAGATTGGGAAGTGCTGGAGAGCTTGATGTAAAGAAGATAATAAGAGAAGAAAAAGTGATGCAAAAGATTATGAGGTTAAAGGGGGATAAAGCAGCAGGACCTGATGAGATTCACCCGTATATGGTAACGGAGCTGAGACATGAGTTAGTAACTATTATTACCTTGTTGGGGCAAAGGTCACTCACTGAGGGTGTGGTGCCGGAGGAGTGGAGGAGGACATATGTGGTACTCATATATAAGAAGGGTAAAAGGGATCAGGCGGTAAATTACAGACCAGTGAGCTTGATGGTGGTGGAAAAAATAATTGAGGGGATAACAGGTGAAGAAATAAAGGGTATAATGAGTAAAAAGGTAATAAAAGATCAGTTTCAGCATGGATTTGTTGAGGGGAGAGGTCGTGTGAAACAAATCTTATAACTTTTATGAAAACATACATGGGTGGATGAAGGATGGAGTTTGGATGTGGTGTTGCTGGATTTTAGCAGAACATTTGACACTGTCCTACATAATAAGATTGTGGACAAAATGAGTAGGTATGAGATAAATACTAGCATCATAACATGGGTAGAACAGTAGTCAACAAACAGTAAACAACAGGTTAGAATAAGGGGCCTATTGTCAAAACCTCAAGGGGTGGGGAGTGGCATCCCGCAAGGGTCTGTGTTGGGACCCCTGTTTCGATTATTCACAGGTGATCTGGCACTAGATAGTGGAAATAGGTTGATGAAATGTTCAGACTATGTGAAAATCGGAGGGATTGTCGACTCTTTTGATGATAGATTAACATTTGGGAGAGACATTTTACAAATTCTGGAGTGGGCAGAGGGACACTGAATGAAATTTAATGAGGATAAATGTATTATAATACATTTGGTAAGGAAAAATAATCACCAGACTTATTACATGAAGGGTATAAAATTGAAGGTTTCTACATGTGAGAAGGATTTGGGAGTTTACATCCAGAATGACTTAAAGAATAATATACAGTGTAGAAATGTATCAAATAGAGCAATGTATTTGGTAAGCAGCATTAGAAGAGGTTTCCACTCTAGAAGTAGAGAGGTACTAATGCCATTATTTATGACCCTGGTTAGGCCCCTATTGGATTACTGTTCAACAGTATGGAGTCCTCATCTAGTAGGGGATGTTAGAATGGTGGAAAGGCCACAACAGACATATACAAAGTTGATTGTAGGGTGTAAGGATCTGGATTATGACGGAAGATTGAAGAAGTTGGGACTGTGGACCCTGAGGGATAGAAGAACTAGAGGGGATATGTTTTGTCTCTATAAAATTCTAAAGGATGAGAGTATGAGAAAAGAGATGGGAATAGAATTTAAAGATTAAATATATCAAATGAGAGAGCATAATAGGCAATTAAGGGAGATGAAAAGTAGGACGGATATAAGAAAATATGGTTTTAAGAATAGAGCAATTAGAATGTGGAATAAATTACCACAGGAGGTAGTGGAAGTAGAAACTGCTGAGGCCTTCAAGGTTCGGGTAGATCAGTACCTAAATGATGTTGGTAACTTAGGTTGCCACCACTGAATTGTGGGGAAAGCTTACATGGGCTATGCCTTTATGACTTTCCTATATTCCAGTATGAAATCCAGTATGAGTCTTTGTCTGGGCGTACTGTACTTGTATGTCTTGGTTTACTGGTGAGATCGTGAGCTGCTGTGATGACGACAGAGTCGGCAGCCAGCATTTTAGACAAATATTGATGGTCTAATAGAGCCTGATACGAGTCTGTTCGCTTTGCGAGGCAAAGCGGAGGTAGCTGTAGGTTGGCTCCAGGCCCCTGTGATTGCATTTTGGTACACTTAGATTAGTTGGGGTATAACCAGGGCTGGTTCCTCTGGGAGTTCCAGATACTCTGCCATATTTTATCTTGTTCGGTTGTAGAAAACCCCATTGCGGTTTGTATTTAGATCATCATATCTGCAAATGATGGGTTATCGTGGGGTGAGGCAACTCTGAAAGGTTGAGTTATGTCCTCGTCAAAGGATGATGGTATAGAATAGGGTGAGTCTATATCCAGAAAGTACCTATTAGGAGAGCTTTCATACTGGATTTCTTCTGAAGGATCCTCCACAAATTGAGGTTCAATATTTGAATAGTATTCCTCCATAGGTTCAGGGGGAGGAAAAGAGGGGGAGCGTTCTAGCTCCGTACGTGCCCGCTTTGGTGGAGGTGGAGAGGAAGGCTGGGGAGAAAGAAGGGTAGTATGATCAGGAGTGTGATCGAAACCCAGAGATTGTAAAACTTTATTGATAATGAGTTCTATATTAGGTACCTGTGAAGGCGGCAGGTCGACTGTTGTCGGTTGTGAGCCCATTGTAATTGATGTAGTTGAAGGTAATGGGTGTTGCGGAGGATCAATTTGTGCCTCCCTATAGCCTGACATAGAATTCATTTAATGAGGGGTATGTTCCCTATATGATGAATGTGGTGCATTCATGGGGTTGAATTTTGTTGATTTGCCCCTTTTTTCCATTAGGTGTGACCCCATAATCTGTATCGGAGTATCCCCTTGGATGCGAGTGTCTGTCTCCGAACTTGGAGAATATGCCTTTAAATGCCTTATTTTATGATGAAAGCATGCTCTGTCAATGGTGGCATGGATCCCGTCGACAGGGCAGCGGAAAAAGGTGTTTAGTTGATGGTGGAATAAGCCCCGTCGATTAGGGAGCAAGAAATGGAAGCTCCGTCGATGGGGGAGTAATCCCATCAACGAGGGAGTAATTTTGGTGTGTTCTGTCGACGGGAAAGGCAGCCCTGTCGACAGAAAGTGCTCCCTGAAAGTCTCCATTGACGAGGAAGTGTGCCTTGTTGACAGGAGTGTTGTAAGAGAGTTGTCGTCAATGGGGGAAGCTTCCCCGTCAACGGAGGGGCAGAGAAAAGGTGCCCCATTGACGGGAAGGTATTTATATATATATATATATATATATATATATATATATATACACATATGTGAAGAGGCTGTATGCTGAACCACAACGAAGGAAGTTTAGAGGCCTGTCAACGGGGGTATGTCCCCTCGACGCTGAATGTCTTTTTGATGAGACATTTTTTGTTAAGGTTGCCTTGGAGTGTGGCAGGGCAGGACTTGAGGAGAAGGTATTTCCTTCACCCTTGTTGTTTTGGAAGATGACTCAGTGGATTTGGGGTCCTTGGTATGAGCCCCCTGAGTCTGTGACAGGGAATTTTTGTCTTCCATAAATGTTAAGTTTCTGGCAAGAAGCACAGGAAATGGTGCTGTGTATGAAGCCCAGGCACCCCAAGCTGTAAATGAAGAAGGTTCAGTTCTCATCGATGACTACTTACACAGAAGACTGATCTAGCTGCTGTGCGAGCTGAAGCTGGTGGGAAAGTGAACAGAGGATGTCAGGAACCACCCACTTTTATAGGCAGCAGCCAGGAAGTGATGTCGTGTGAGTGGTCCCTGGTGAGAGGACTGCTGGAAGAAGCTGCCGTGTGATAGCGCCACCTGCTGGGAACTAAGAGAAGTAATAACTTACTGCACAAGACCATTCCGTGGAAGATCTACTGTTACAGGTGAGTAACCTGTTTTTCTAGGATCATGGATATGCTGTTCATCCACATTATTTGGCAGACTCCTAGCAGTTCTCAATGAGGAGGAGGGAGGGAGGCAAGGCACACCCCCACCCAACCCCCCCACTGATACTCAATTGGAGAAAAGAGATTGGAGAACCGAGGCCCCAAAACCAGCATCCCGGCGTGATTCAAGGTCGATGTGGTAATGGGTAATGAAGGTGTTTGCTGACTTCCAGGTAGCAGCCCAACAGATTTCCTGGATAGGGATGTCCCTGGAAGCAGCCACCGATGCAGCAGTATGGCGGGCAGAATGAGCTCCAATCCCTCTGGGAAGCTCCATGCCTGCCAACTCATAGCACAGACTTATGCAAGATGCAATCAACCTTGCAAAAGTCCATTTTGCTGCAGGTCTGCCAGAAGCGGCTTCAGCATAGGTGACAAACAGCTGGCGA
Source organism: Neoceratodus forsteri (assembly GCA_016271365.2). Taxonomy (NCBI): domain Eukaryota; kingdom Metazoa; phylum Chordata; order Ceratodontiformes; family Ceratodontidae; genus Neoceratodus; species Neoceratodus forsteri. The sequence goes on from CM057453.1 coordinate 1,097,113,531, forward strand.
ACCTCTCCCTGAATTTCCGCCGTCCTCTCCTTATAATAGTAGAGGGCTCATCTCAGGTCCAGGTTATGGAGCCTGTATTTGGCTTCCTAGGTGTAATTAGGATAGTCTACTGGCAGAGTTAACACCTGGTTAAGGTGAAACTTCGACACCACCTTCGGAAGGAATTTCGGGTGGGGGCATAGGACAACATTGTCCCTGTGGAAAACCAGATAAGGGGAGTCCAGTGAGAGCGCCTGGAGCTCCCCTGTCCTTCTGGAAGACGTGACAGCCACCAGGAAGGCCATCTTCCACAAGTGAGACAACTCACACTTGTGCACTGGTTTGAATGGCTGCCCATGAGCTTTGCCAGTACCAGTAGTAGATCTCACGGAGGTGGAGGTTCACGCACTGGAGAGGATATGTGATCCAGGCCTTTGAAAAACCACCCGACCACTGTCTCCTGTGCCAACGTCGGCTGACTGGCCCACGCCCGCTAAGCAGAGATGGCTGACAGTTACACCCTAAGGGTCAATGACCTAAGACCCCCTTTGGACAGAGACCAAAGGTAGTCGAGAACTTTAGCCACTGTACAAGACAGAGGGTCCAGGCTCTTGCTCCGACACCAAATGGAAAACCTTTTCCATTTGAAGGCATTACATTTCCTGGTCGATTCCTTTCTGGATGCCTCAACCACAGTGATGACAACCTCAAAAAGACCCAAAGCCTGGAACTCTAGCCACTCAGGTTTCAGGCTGTGAGGTGCAGGGATTGAAGGTCCTGATGGTAAACCTTCCCCTGATTGAGAGAGATCAGGTCCAGGCGTGCTGGAAGCCACTCCAGGGGCCTGCAGCTGAGGCTGAGGAGATTTGGCTACCAGAATCACCTTCGCCTCGTCCCTCCTCACCTTGAGGAGCACATTGTGTATCAATGGAAATGAAGGGAAGCCGTAGAAGAGGCCTGGGGTCCATGGCCTCGAAAAGGCATCCCTCTGGAGCGAGCCCTGCTGAGGGGCTGGGCATGAAACAGCCTCAGCTTGGTGTTTTCCCCGGAGGCAAACAGGTCCACCATCGGTTTGCTCCAGTGGGAAAAATGGAAATTACGTACCTACTGTAATTCTTGATCTTTTTATACGAAGTCTCCACCACTCATTCACACTAATGGGATCTTTGCCAGAGGCGCTAGGACCCAGCGAGAGCAAACGTTTTGAGAAGGTCGGCGCCAGAGATGGAGCCACAAGGAAGTGGCACCATGAGCCATGGCTTGTGCAGTAAAGACTACCTCGTCATCGACCCTCCAACCGCTTCAGCACCTTTTTTTCCAAGGAGGTGCAGCGTAACTAACCTAGAGGTCTAACCTAACAAAACTGGACATAAGATAGTCTGAATGACCTGTGTAAGAAGGGTCAACAATAGAGTCATCACAGCCCAACTACTGAGGGAGTGAAGACCAAAAACAGAGACGTGAGCTCGGGAAGTGGCAGGTGGGCGTATGAATGAGTGGTGGAGACTTCGTCCAAGAAGATCAAGAATTACGGTAGGTACGTAATTTCCATATCTTCCTGGACATAAAGTCTCCACCAATCATTCACACTAATGGGAGAGTACTAAGCTAACAAACCCCCCTGAGATGGGCGGCAGGAAAAACTAAGAGCTCACACACTTGGGACAGAAGTCCGTTAAGAATAATCCTACCAAACGACAGATGTCGCCTGGCATGGACTTCTAAACCACAGTGTTTAACAAAAGTATGCACTGAGCTCCATGTAGCCACAATGCAATTGTCTGTAAGGGCACGTTGCGGATTTCCGCCAGAGATGCCGCGACTGCTCTAGTAGAGTGAGTATACACTCTGCTCTCCAGCTTAACCTGCGCCATGGAATAACAGTGGCGGAGGCATGCTACCAGCCATGCTTAAATACACCTAATAGCGACAGGTTGACCCAGCAGGATCTTGCAGAAGGAAACAAATGGTTGTTGAGTCTTGCAAATTTCTTTTGTTCTATCCAGACAGAATCGCAGTGCTCTCTTAACAGCCAAAGAATACACGGTATGTTCCCCCTTCATTCTGGAAGTTAGCAAAGTAGGTAGGTAGGACTAAAGGTTGCTTTAGATGAAATTCTGAGACAACTTTGGGAAGAAACTTAGGGTGAGTCCTAAGAACTACTTTTTCCTCGTGAAATACAGAGTATGTTGGGGGGGGGGGGGTCTGTGACCAGAGCATGTATTTCAGAAACTCTACGGGCCAAAGTGATGGCCACAAGGAAGGCAGTTTTCCAAGTGAGGAACTTCAACTCGCAGGTAGCTAGAGGCTCGAAAGGTTTCCGAGTGAGTATGTGTAGCACAAGGTTAATGTCCCAGACTGTGACTGGATGTCTGATAGGAGGTCTGGTATGCAGAATGCCCTTAAGAAACCTCTTAACTACAGGCAACTGAGCCAGAGACAAGGAATGTACCGGCTCATGATGAGCTGAAATGGCACAGAGATGAACTTTGACAGTAGAGTACTGCAGGCCTGAATTTGAGAGGTCTAAAAGGTACTCCAAGACTTTGTTTCGTGGGCAGACAAAAGGGTTCGAAGATGATTTTGCACACCACAGAGAGAAACACTTCCATTTGGCTGTGTAGGTTTTTCTAGTGGCTGGTTTACGCACAGCCAAGAGAATATCTGAAACCCTACAGGAAACACTGAACCTATTCACCTCTGTCTCTTCAGGAGCCAAAGGTGAAGCGCCTTCAGATTGTGATGGACCACAGGCCCCTGGGTCAGAAGGTTCATCTGAAGGGGAAGTGCCTTCGGAAGGGTTGCCGACAGACTGTTGAGCAGCAGGAACCATATCTGTCGAGGCCAGAAGGGAGCAATGAGAATCATTCTGTCTCCCTGAGACTCGAATTTGAGAAGCACCCTCTGAATTTGAGGAAGAGGAGGAAAGGCATATAGAAAGCGTTTTGTCCACTGTAGCCTGAACGCATCCTGACAGAAAATGCCAGGTCCTGGATTTCTGGAGCAGAAGAGAGGCAGTTTTACGTTGAGTGGGGATGCAAAAAGATCCAGGTCTGGATTTCTTCACTCTTTGAAGAGTGACTGAGCAATGGTTGAGTCGAGAGACCACTCGTGAGGATCTGTGTCCGTTCTGCTGAGACGGTCTGCCGGTTAGTTCTGCACACCTGGTAGGTAAACCATGTGGATTAGAGCCTTGTGCTCCAGGCACCATTCCCACACACTCTTAGCTTCCCTGCATAATGGGTAAGAGTGTGCACCGCCCTGTTTGTTGATGTAATACATCACTGCTTTGTTGTCCGTTTGAAGGAGAATGTTCTTGTGACAGAGTATGTCCTTCAAGGCCCAGACTGCATAGAGGACGGCTCTCATTTCCAGGATGTTTATGTGGAGCTGGGACTTGTCCTGAGTCCACGTACCTTGGGTGTGGAGATCCTGGCAGTGAGCTCCCCACCCCATCAGGGACGCATCGGTGGTAATGGAGATCTGATGATCCAGAGGAGCAAAGTGATACCCTTCCTGAAGGTTGTTCTCCTGCGACCACCAGGTGAGACCTCTTTAGAGGTTCTGTCACCTTGATGGGAAGGGACTGAGGGTGAGTGGTTGGGGACCACTGAGTACTGAGCATCCACCGAGAGGTTCTCATGTGGAGACAAGCTAGAGGTACAGTGAACAACGAGGATGCCATGAGACCCAGCATCCATTGCATCGAGATAGCTTGAAGCAAACTGTTTTCTCTGATGTATCGGGCCATCTGTAGGATATCACTACTTCTGTCCTCTGGAAGAAAAGCTTTCGCACAGGAGGTATCCAGAAGAGTTCCTATGAAAAGGAGTTTCTGGGAGGGCTGCAACTGCGATTTGTTGTGATTTAGCAGGACTCCCACTGACTTGATGAAGTCTGAAGCTTTGGCTACAACGTCCAGAGCTCCCTGCCTGGAAGGGCTTGCTAGAAGCCAGTCATCCAGGTATAAAAACACTTGAATTCAGATTTTCCTGAAATGTGCTGCGAGAATTGCACAACATTTGTAAAAACTCGCGGTGCCGAGGATAGCCCAAAGGGCAGGACTCTGAACTGATAATGTTGACCCAACTCCACAAACCTCAGGTATTTGTGGTGCTTTGGGTGTATAAGAATGTGTTGGTAGGCATCCTGCATGCCTAGGGAGGCTAGCCAATCGTGTCGATGAATCAAAGGTAGAAGGGTACCTAGAGATATAATTTTGAACTTTTCCTTGTGAAGGAATTTGTTTAACTTTCTATGATACAGAATGGGGTGCATGCCTCCAGTTTTCTTTGGAACTAGAAAGTAATGGGAGTAGAAACCTGTGTTTTGTTGGTCCGGCAGAACTTCTTCTACTGCCCTGTTGTTCAGAAGGCCTTGCACCTCGGAAGCAAGAAGGTCTGACTGTACTGCAGATAGCCTGGGCTGTGGTTTGGGGGGATGATCTTGGGGGGTGGGTTCTGAAAGACTGAGCGAATACCCCTCGCAGATTATCCGAAGGACCCATTTGTCTGATGTTACAGACTTCCACTGGTCGTAGAACTGAGTCAGACGTCCTCCCACTGCTGAGGAAGAGTCCCCCTCAGGCAGTTACATAGATACATAGACAGTGTCGGCAGATAAGGGTCTATGGCCCATCTAGTCTGCCCATTTGAGCTTGTAAGTTCAGTTTGTTTTCCTAGAAGTCTATTTCCCCTTACCCCTGACCTCTAGAATTCCTTTATGTCTCTCCCATGCATTCTTAAATCGTGATTGTTTCAGCCTCACCACTTCCTCTGGCAGGGTGTTCCACTTGTCCACCACCCGTTCTGTGAAGAAATTCTTTCTCATGTTTCTCTGAAGCGTCCTCCTCCAACTTCATCCCATGCCTCTGGTCCTGAAACATCTTTTCGCTTAAAATAGTGTTTTCCTGCACCCTGTTCCTCCCTGTAAGATACTTGTATGTCTCTATCATATCCCTCTCCCTCCTCTCCTCCAGGGAGTACATGTTCAGTTCCTTCAACCTGTCTTCATAGGATTTGTGATGCAACCATGCACCATCTTTGTTGCCCTCCTCTGAACCTTCTCTACCCTGTCTATGTCCTTCGTAGGTATGGTCTCAGAACTGTACACTGTACCCAGGTGGGGCCTCACTAGTGTCTTGTATAGCGGAATTATGACCTCCCTTTTCCTGCTGGTGATGCCCTGCCTATACATCCCAGCATCCTATTTGCTTTACCTGATGCCTTGTCACACTGTTTCCTACCTTGAGGTCATCAGAGATGACAACCCCAAGATCCCTTTCCTGCTTGTGCATGCTATATCCTCACCCCCAACTGATATATTGTGCCAGGGTTTTTGTGCCCCATATGCATTATCTTGCACTTCTTTGCATTGAATTTCAACTGCCAAACCCTTGACCATTCTTCAAGTTTCTGCAGGTCCCTTCTCATTCTGTCTACACCTCTGGTGTGTCTACACTGTTACAGAGCTTGTGTCATCAGCGAACAGTGAAATTCTGCCTTCTATATCCTGTGCAATGTCACTGATGAAGATGTTGAATAGGACCGGTCCCAGCACTGATCCTGTGGTACCCCACTGGTCACTCTTCCCTCTGTGGAGTGACAGCCATTTACCACCACCCTCTGTGTCCTGCCACCCAGCCAGTTACCTACCCACCACACTACTGTCCTGCCCACACCATATTCCCCAGTTTGTGTAATAGTCTTCTATGTGGCACAGTGTCAAAGGCCTCCTGAAGTCCAGATAGGCCATGTCCACTGCCCTCCCCTGATCCACCTCCCTAGTCACCCAGTCAAAAATTCAATGAGGTTGGTCTGACATGACCTCCCTGGTGAAACCATGCTGCCTTGGGTCCTGTAGTCCATTGACAACCAGATGTTCCACCAACTCTCCTTCAGTAGTGCTTCCATGATCTTTCCCACTACCGAGGTGAGGCTGACTGGTCTGTAGTTCCTCTCTTTCTTTGTTCCCACTTTTGTATAAGGGGACTGACTACATCTGCTATCCTCCAGTCTTTGGGTACCTCCTGTTTCCAGTGATTGGCTGAACAGGATAGCCAGAGGTTCAGCCACCACCTCTCTTAGTTCTTAAGACCCTGGGTGCACCCCATCTGGCCCCATTGCTTTGTCAACTCTTATTACTTCCAGTTCCTTCAGGACCCTTTCTCGTGTAAAGGGACTTGTGTCCATTTCTGCACCATTCTCACCCCTTGTACTCCCTTCAGACCCATTACCCCCCTCTTCCTTAGTAAAGACTGAGCAGAAATACCTGTTCAATATGTCAGCTTTACTGTTGTCATCCTCCACGCTGCTCCCATCCTCCCCCTTCAGTCTAACTATCCCTCCTTTGTCCTTTTTTTTCACTTATGTACCTGTAAAAGGTTTTGTCCCCTTTAACCACTGATTTTGCAATGTGTTCTTCTGTCTGAGCTTTGGCTTCCCCATGACTTCCCTGCCTCCTTTGTTTCTCCTGGTACTTCTCCCATCCCCTTCTGCCTGTGTCTTTTTGTATTGCTGAATGCAGTCTTTTGGCTTTCACTTTCTTTGCTACCTCTTTGGAAAACCATAATGGTCTCCTCTTTTTTCTCTTGCTAACCTGCTTAATGCATAATTCTGTTGTTCTTATAATCCCCATTTTAAATACTGCCCACTGTTCCTCAATCCCTGATTCCTGTCCCATTCCCCTTAATGCCTCTTTCAAGCATCTTCCCATTTTCCCAAAGTCTGCCCCCCTAAAATCCAGGATACGTTTTTTTGTGTGGTTTGGTTCTGCTCTTTCTGTGATTTCAAACCACAATGACTGGTGGTCACTGTTACCCAGGTGCTCCCCCACTGTTACCCCCATCACACTGTCCCTGTTTGTGAGCACAGGGTCCAGTATTGCCTTCTGCCGAGTTGGTTCCATGACCAGTTGCTTGAGGAAGGCACCCTGAAGGGAGTCCAGGATAAATCTGCTCCTAGTTGATGCTGCTGCTGGGATGCTCCAGTCCACATCTGGTATATTGAAGTCTCCAACCAGTACTACCTCACCTTGTCAGCCATCCTTTGGATGGCTAGCATCAGCTCTATCTGTTTCTTCCTCCTGGGCTGGTGGTCTATAGACCACACCTGTGTGGATGGCTGGCCCCATTTTCCTTTCCAGCTTAACCCACAGTATCTCCCCATTTTGTTCCTCCTGGATCTGTGTGGCCCTTATGTCATTTTTCACATACAGTGCCACTCTCCTCCCTTCCTGCCTGCTCTGTCTCTTCTGAATATGTTGTAGCCAGGTATGGCCATCTCCCAGTCATGGTTATCATTACACCAGGTTTCAGTGATGGCCACAATGTCCAGGTCTGACTGTACCATGACAGCCTCCAGATCTTCCATCTTGTTGCTAAGGCTCCTGGCATTTGCACACATGGCTTTCCATGATTTGACCTCCCTAGACTGCTTCACTGTTCTACTCCAGCCCTTCCTTGGTTGTCATTTATCCCTGGTTCTCCTTGCTGTCTGCCCTTCTGCTGAATTTTGCCCTTTCTGCTTATCCACCTTTTGGACACTAATCTCCAACTTTACTTACTGCTTTGCAGAGATAGCCCTCCTCTGGTTCACTGGTTCCATTACTAGCTGTGGGGTGAGCAAGTGGGTACCATCCTTGCTGGCCTGCCACCCCCTTGTTAGTTTAAATGCTTGTCAATGTAGCATTTAAACTTATCATTGAGTGCTTGGATTCCCCTCCAGGATGGATGCAGGCCGTCAGGCTTGAACAAACCTCCATCCTCCAGATGGGTCCCCAGTCACCAATGAATCCAAACCTTCCTCACAGCACCAGTTCTTCAACCATGAGTTAAAGTTCCTGGTCATGCACTCCTATGCTCTCCCTTGCCTCTCACAGGTAGTACTTCGAGAAAGTGACAGAAGTAGCTACTTGCTTGAGACCCTCCCCAGTTTCCTAAACTCTTCCTGAACTTCCTTTGGCTCCCCATTTGCCAAGTCATTAGTACCTAGGTGGATAATGACATCCAGCTCACCCTCCTGTCTTGCCTTCCCAGTGATCCCCAGTATCTTCCTTCCATCCTCCATGCCGTGGCACCTGGTGAGCACCTCACCTCCCTGTCCTCCCTCCTGTGTTCCTAGCTGGATCCTCTTATGATGGAGTCCCCACCAGGATTCAGTCCTCCTCCTCTGGGGTCCACTGCTTTCCCACTGAGGTCACCTCCTTGCCTAACCTCCACATCCTTTCCTTCCACTTCCCTGGGTACCTCTATTTGGTTGTCCTCATTTCAGTGTGGCATATGAGTTCTTGAGAGGAATAGGATCTGGGATGTGCCTCTGCCTGACTGCTCTAACCCTCCCTGAGCCCACTGTCATCCAAGTGCTCCTCGTCTCGGCATCCTTGAGGCAGCTGCATTGGACTGGGTGGTTCCTGGACAGGGGTGATGGTACTCCTGACCCAGTTTACTTCCGCTCTGAGTCTGGCTACCTCATCCCTCAGTCCCGAGGATGATGCAGATGGGGCAGCACCTCAGTGTCCAGAAGGTCTGCCTGAATATGGCTGCCCAGCCACTGCATTGCACCACTCCCACATTATACTGCAATTCCACTACTTATCTGCTACTGAAGCTCTCTTAGTTCTCTTTTATTTATTTACAGTATTAAAATCCTGTAACTGATCCTCAGATATATATTTTTAAGGAAAAGAAACCAATAAATAAATAAATGAGTCAAAACACTTATGCGTGCTGAGGATGGTCTTCTTCCTTATGCCCTCCTACTTCCACCCTTACTATACCTGTGTTTAGCTCCTGTCAATCAGATTTATCAGGGCATATAATTAAGAGTTGGGGGAAGGGTGGGAGGGCGAAAATTGCAACAATTAAAGACAGCACAGAATTACACCACCACTATTTTTTAAATTTTCAACAGCCCAAAAACAATTATAAGTAAAGACAACACAGAAAGAAAGTATAGTGTCACTACAAGCCTACAATCTAAGTTTAAAAGAAAAATACCAGTTACCAGTTACTCTGAAGCACTGAATTGAATATGTTTCCTTCCTTCACCTTCTGGCTTCTTCTCAGTTGAGGTGGGACCTGGGCTGAGAACTCAGAAGGTGGCACTGGGCACTTTGGGGCCTTGTGCCTTCTGCTGCGCTTTCGTTTATGGCTGCGGGGTGTGGCTTTTGTTAAAGCCCCCGCTGCCTTTGCCCCAAAAGGACAGAAAGTTGTGAATGTGATGCTTACTGGCACCCCCCCCCCGGAGAGGGATCGGGTGCGGGTCAAGCTATCTTGATGGCTGACCTAGTCTTCTGTGTAGCTTCTGGAGCTTGTTCCATCTGGGGTCCGAACAAATACATACCGTCAAAGAGTGAGGCCATGACCTGCTGCTGGCCATCATCTGTGAAGCCCAAAGTACGTAGCCAAGAGGGGCGATGGGTATAAATGCCTCCTGCCGCTGCTGGAGAAGCAGTATCGAAAGTGTCCACTGCAGCTTTAACCTGTTGGTTATTAGATTTGATGCCCCTGGTTATGGTGTGAAGTAGCTCTGAAATAGTTTCTGACTCAGGCAGAGCTTCTACCATTTGCTTGAGTGAATGCAAAGGACATACTCATATGGAGAAAAATAGCCCCGGTAGCTGGCAATACGCATACCCAGGGTGAAGGCAGCAAAGACTCTCTTACCTAAGGTGTCTATCTTACGAGATTCTTTATTGATAGGCTGGGCTGAGGGAGGACGGCCTTGTCATTCTCTGCTAAGACTACAATGGGATCAGCAAAAGCTTGTGAGGCCAATATGGGTTGATCCTTGGGAGCAGCGTACTTCCTATCTATGGACTTAGCCACGGAAGGGATGAGAGCAGGATTGTTCCATACCATCTGAGAAAGGGTCTCAAAAGATGGCTGTACCGGAGGAGCTAAATTCATAAGGATCTCTGGGACATGTAGGTATTAGAGTCTTAAAAGCTTCCCAGGATCGATTTCTGTAGTCTGGAGAGAAAGAGTGGAATTTAAATTTTTCAGCAGAGACTTAAAGGAAAGGTCTTCGACCACAGGCTCTGCAGCACAATATAACTTCTGCTCCTTCAACATCATCACCCAGACAAAGATCTGGGTCAGGCTCAAAATCATCTCCTGACAGTCCAGGGGGCACTGTATGGACAGGAAAGGAGTGAAAATCAGAATGGAAATTAGAAGAGGAAAGAATCGGAGTCGAAAAGCCCTGGAGGCTGGACGGCACCATACCATGCATCGGCGCAGATGAAGAACACTGTGCCGAACCCAAGGAAGTCGGTGTCATCGGAAACAGCCCAGCACACGGTGCAGACAGAGCCCTCGGTGCGTGGACGGTGCCGACAGAGCCCCTGGACGGCGCCGATGGAGCCTTTGGCTGCAGACGGTTCAGAGAGTGTTCCAAGGTTCCAAAAACTGCGATTTGAAGGAAAAGAAGGAAAATTAACAGGAGATAGAGGGATTGGAGTGGACCCCTGTGCAGCAGCCATGTGAGGGGGGAAAACACCTGAGCACAGAGTCGACGGCACCGAAGAAGGTGCTGCGCGACTAGGAAGGTCCAACCGCTCTACCCGGTCCCTCAAGTGGCCCGAAGACCCCGGAGTGACTGGGCCAGGCAGCTGGACCAGCCTCTGAGCCCATTGTTCCATAAGAGCAGCCCACTGGTGAAACTGCTCATCGGAGACCCGTCCAATAGGCGGGGATGGGCTCCAATGTCGAAGAGGTCGGGCACCGGAGCCAGAAATTGTCAACTCCGAGAGGGGAGAAGACCGGTGCCTAGCCCCAATGACCGACTGTCGACATGCAGACATACGAGAAGGCGACCTCGAGTGATGCCTTCTCTTTTTCAACTTGTGCGCCGAAGAAGAACGCAAGGCCGAACGGTACCGCAAATGGGACCGTATCCTTTTATGCTTTCAGGGGGCCTGCCCATCTCCCTGAGCACTGGACCGTCCATTGTCAGACCCACCCTCTGGGGAGGGCGGCAGACTGGACCCAGCCCGGCTGACTGAACAGCTTTCATACGAAGTCTCCCTACCGTCACCTGACCCACTCATGGTTGACTCCGTCAATGGAGGGCTGAAGACTTCTTTATTAATCAATAAATTTAAATAAAATCTACTCAGTACTTTCGAAGATAAATTACAAAACAATAAACTGAAAACTATGCTGCTAGTTTGAAGTTCGACTCCTGGCGGGCAAGTGACGTCATCACTGAAGTGCACTCGATGGCAGAAAAAAAGGAACTGAAGCGGTTCCAGGGTCGACACCGAAGTAGTCTTTATTGCATGAGCCATGGCTCATGGTGCTGCTTCTTCGCGGCTCCATCTCTGGCACCGACCCTCTCATAAAGTTTGCTCCCGCTGGGTCCTAGTGCCTCCAGCGTAGATCCCATTAGTGTGAATGAGTGGTGGAGACTTTATGTCCAGGAAGATCAGGCTGTAAGCTACCTCTGGATGGAGAGACTACTCATGAGATATCTCGCCTAAGCGGCTGAGAGCATCCGCCAGATGGTTTGAGGCTCCTGCCACATGAATGGCTAGGAGATCTGCCTCCAGACGGTGGACGAGGCTCCGGATGCGGAGCGCCTCCCTGCAAAGCGGACGGGAATGCGTGCCGCCCTGTTTGTTGAGATAGTATATGGTCATGGTATTGTCCGTCTGGACATGAACCACTTGAACCCGGAGCTGAAGAGCAAAAGCTGACAGGGCCAGCCTGACTGCTCTGAGCTCTAAAATGTTGATGTGGTATCGGAACTCCTCGGGGGTCCAGAACCCATGGGCCCTTTTTTCCCCCCATGTGGGCTCCCCAGCCCATGAGAGAGGCATCAGTCGTGGGGACGGCCGTCGGCTCTGGGCGGACAAACAGGATCCCTTCCTGCAACCGGTCTGGGGCAGTCCACCACTGGAGAGCATCCCACATCTTCTGGGTTACAGTGATCGGTTGGTCAAAATGCCCATGACGCTGAGTCCACTGGGCAACCAGCTCCCATTGGAGGGGGTGCATGTGCCACCGGGCCCAACGGACTACAGAGGTTCATGCTGCCTGCCATGTAACCCAGAAGGTGCAGAAAGTCCCAGGCAGATCGCAGTTGCCCAACCAGAAATGATTGGGCAAAGGAGGAGAGAACCTCCACCCTGTCCACCGGGAGCTGAGCTGTGGCTTGACGAGAGTCAAGTTCTGCCTCGATGAAGCACATCACCTGGGAAGGAACGAGTTCCGACTTGGCCTCGTTGATCAGTAGGCTGAGTTGGGAGCAGGTCTGGAGGGCCAGGTCCCTGGACCTCTCCACCTCCTGCAGGGTGGGACCTGCTAAGAGCCAATCATCGAGGTAGGGATATTCTGACCCCCCGGCCTGAGATGAGCTGCCACCACTGCGATGCATTTGGTGAAGACCCGTGGGGCTGATGACAAGCTGAATGGCATGGCTTGGAACTCATACAGGGTCCCTTCGGCTCTGAAGCGGAGGAACCACCAATGAGACAGACGGATTGGGACGTGAAAGAATTCGTCCTGCAGATCCAGTGAACATAACCACATGTTTCGCTCCAGGGATGGTATGATCTGGGACAGAGTGACCATCCGAAAGGTGCGTGATCTGAGATACTGATTCAGGTCGTGCAGATCTAGAAGGGGCACCACCCCCCCCATCTGCTTGGGCACCAGGAAGTACCTGGAGACAAAGCCTGGGTCTCCTGGAGAATCTGCCACTGGAGCTACTGCCTCCTTGAGGAGGAGCTCAGTGTTGTCGTCTCGGAGAGCCGACCAAGTATGGATGGATACTCTTTCTTCCTGTGGGGCGTGGGCTCGGCATAAGAGAGTACTACTCGAATTCCAGAGGCAGTCCCTGAACGACCACCTCCAAGACATAAAAATTACGTACCTACCGTAATTATGATCTTTCTGTGTATCTTCACCATTCATCACAGATGGGTACTGGCGGAGATCAGGACCCGCGGGAGCCTTTTTTTTTTTAATAAGGATAGGGCGGAGTCAACGCAGCATCGAGCGCCACCCTCGAGGTCAAGTACCACGTGGCACCTCGAGGATTAGCCGTTGTGTGTCGACCTACTGCCTACCAGTTCTCAGTCGCTGGAGAGGTAAGAGGAAGGGATGGAGGGTGGGACAAGAGAGTCCAAGGGACAGAAAAAGGAAGAGAAAAACTGAACTAAAAGGAGAAATAACGACTGAGAGGATAGCATAGAGGAAGTAAGACTAAGGGGATTGGGTAGGGGCCCCAATCTCTGGAAAAGGAAGAAGGGAGGGAAGGGGGGAGAGAGAATTTAGGAGAGAGTGAGAGGTAACAAGGATCCAGGACCCTTGTCCGTCACCAGACTGTATAGGAACTGCAAGGAGTAGCAAAGCTCATTTGCCAGAATTCAAGGCACAGAATAACTGGCAATACCCCAAAAGCAGAGTCGGCTATTCTGGAGAAGGACAGGGTACAGGGACTCAGTACTCTCTCTGTAAAGATATTTGGTGAAAAAAAGGGAAGTTCTTTTTTTTTTTTTTAAATTAGATGGATAACAGAAGGAGGGCAACCACCAGCTCTCACCCCGTAGGAGTGAAGATATGTAGTAGAGAAGGAGTGCCACTCGAACTGTACCCCTTAGGGAAGAAACTACCCCCCTGTGTGTCCCAACTTTACCCTGCTCAAAAAGAGGGGTAGGCATAGAGGGAGGAGGATCCAGAGACTGAAGCCCCAGGGGGATGGCGGGCGGGATTGTGATTGTAATTTTTATATCTTATCTGTGTCAATCTTCACCATTCATCACAGATGGGTGAGTACCAAGCCCCCTGAAGGGGGTTGATTCATTGCACCCTAAGGGACAGCGTCCCCTAGCCCTCAGTGGGTGACACACTGAGGGGGGGAACCTTCTGGGCCTGAGGAGGCCCGAGAGTGGGGAGAGCGAGACGGGTTCCCCCCGGAGGGGGAAGGAGTTTGCCCCGACAAACGTCGTCTCGCCCTACGGGAAAAGAGATAGGTTCCCTGGTGAGCGGGCCAAGGGTGACAACCGGGAAAGGCGAAGCCACGCCGATCTCCTGGTGCAGATCGCTGTCCCTACTACCCTGGTAGCTACCTCACTGGCGTCATAAGATGCCCTTGCTTGGTGCCTTGCTAGCTCCAGACCACGTGCAGAGAGTGCGATGGCTTGCCTGGTTTGCTCCGAGTCGGGCAAAGCAGCTAGGATCTGACCTAGCGCTGACCACAAGAACCCGTTGTAGGCTGCATAGTGGGCCTGATGAGCAGAGATGGAGAGAAGCAACTGTGCCGAGTAGAAAGTCCTCCTCCCCCAGAAATCAAAATCCGAAGAGTCCTGATCTGGTGGCCGGTCACGGTGGAGGCCTGAAGCCCGTCAGGGTGTCCAGTTAATCAATCGGACTGTGGATGAGGCATGGAACCGTGAGACTCCGGGGAGCAGAATACCTCTGGCTGAGGTCCCTAGAGGCAGGAACTCCAGAGAAGGGCCTCTGCTAGAAACGCATGGACGCCTCCCGAAAGGGAGCAGGCCAGGCCGGCACCACAAGGGTGGCCGCACTGAAATCGCCTAGAAAGGCGTGTGCCACATGCTCAGGATTGCTGACCGACAGGGGAGAAAGGTGAAGGTCCTCCATCATCCTCACGAGGAAGTGCTGATACTCAGAGAGATCAGCGGCAGGAGAGATATGGACAGATGGTTCCTCTCCCCCAGAAGAGGGGGATGAGGAGCTGGAGGTCACCATACGCTCCGAGGGTGGTTGCTCGGGGGGAGGTTGAAAAACCTGGCTGTCCATGGCCCTAACGAGGCAGGGAACCAAGCAGCCACCACCTGAACTGCTCCCAGGTGAGAGGGCCGCTAGGACCAAGAATGCCTAGGGAGCCGCTGGAGAATGCGGCAGAGGGATAGGAGCAGAGCCGAGAGAAGAAGTCAACCTCTGCCAGGGCTAGAGCGGACCATGGACACCCGAGGAGGGTGTCCGGAGACTCGCAGGCCGACAGCTGTACAACCACGTTGGTACTGCCTAGGCTGCGCCCAGAAGATCCCCCGCCTCAAAGAATGGAACCCCTCAAGAGAACCTGAAGGGAAGGGCGGAAGTCCGCACTGCGCTTCGGCCCAGGCGGGTGGACCCCAGAGAAAGGCCGACGCGCCGACCCCCACACCCTCGACCCCTCAGAGCTCGAGAGAGTCCTGGTCCCCAGAGGGCCAACCTAGGTAGCTGGCAGCTCTGGGCTGCCCCCGAAGGGGAGACCCAGGGAGCAGCACCCTCCACTCCTGTAGACTTCTCGATGGGTCCCAAAGTTGGGCGATCGAGACATACTACGGGAGGGGGTACCACCGACGAGGGGTCAAGGAACCCTCCAAGGCCAGGTTGCATGGCAATGGTGGCACGCACCATAGCCTGCTGGTCAGTACCACTGACCCCAACATCGGGGAGAACCTGATGCTCCTCAGAAGGGAGCTGGCTGTGACTTGTCATCGAGACCACCGGCTCGCCCTCCTCTGCAGACAACCCCGAAGGGTGTGACTGCCCGTCCGACTCTGAGCCCGACTCCGAAGAGGTAGAGTCTGAGGCCCTAAGCCAAACGGTAGGAGGGTGAGGAAAGGCGACCTTACCAAGAAGCCCAGTAGCCAAAGCAGTGGCCGAGGCGGCACCCGTGCCCTCCACAGCCCCGCAAGCGGGGCTAACAGAAGGCGGCAGGGCAGCTCGGGCCAAAGATCCTGAGCCAGGGCCAGCCGGGCGCCGTCAGTCCACTGGCACCGGGGCGTACCAGGAACAGAGACGGGCCGACGGCAGCCCCAGCAACAGCCTCGCGCCTGCCAGGCCCCTCGGCGCCGCGAATGGCACCGGCAAACGCCCACGCCCAGCGACCGCGCTAACACGGCATCGCCAGGCTCTCGGCGCCACAAGCGTACCAAGAGCACCAAGCGCCGGCGGCCGACAGACGACTCCGAAGGCCTCACGCGCCCGTGCTCAACCTCGGCGCGCGCGAGACATAGCGAATGCGACGCCAATCCAGGGTCACGCGCCAGCAGCGCGCGCTCGAGCCCATTGCGCCGAGGACTAGCCCCAACGGTGTCGACCCTGGGCCTTCCAGACCCGCGGGAGCGACACTGGGGAGCCTTCACCCGAAGGGCGATTACCATGGCGGGCCTCCCGCCCGCTCCCGGAGGAAGCGGGACGGGCCTCCTGCGCTGGGAGGAGCCTCGCCAAGGCTAGGCTACAAGAAGCCGAGGCTCTCCTCCTCGGTCTGTGAGAACCGAGGGGACCCGGAGGAAAGGCCGAGAGCGCGCGGCTTGGACCGACGAGTGCGAACCCTACCCCCGAAAGTCAGCAGAGCTCGCCCTACTTTGAACGCGTGCTGTTCTAGGACACGGCGGTCCATGGAGAAGCAGGCATCGCACGAATCCATGTCACGAAGTGGGCCAAGACACGCGAGACACCGGTCATGCTGGTCGGTAACGGAGTACTTGCAGCCGCACGGGCACCGACGCATAGGGGGCCGCCCCGCCTTAGAAGGTTTCTTGCCCTCTGACCGCGACATGACCTGCGGAAAAAAACACCAAAAATAGACTCGACGTCGCTATACTTTAAAATAAATAGAAAGACCTTACCGGTGACGTCGAGTGGAAGCAGAACCCAGAACTAGCAGGAGACCGACGGACTGTCGAACGCACAAATGCGAAAGGCTAAGGCCTAAAAACTGTCAAAACTTCTTCAGTGGCTTCCCACGAGGTGACCTTGACGGGGAGATGAAGAACTGGTAGGCGGTGAGCTCGACACAGCTAACGGCCAATCCCGAGCGCCACGTAGTATGTCGGCCTCGAGGGCGGCGCCGATGCTGCGTCGACTCCGCCTATCCCTTTAAAAAAAAAAAGGCTCCCGCGGGGTCCTGATCTCCGGCCAGTACCCATCTGTGATGAATGGTGAAGACTGACACAGATAAGATCCACCTGTCCGTGGTGACAGCGGACCAGGCGGAAAGGAAGGGACAGAGCCGGCCTCCCACAGGAGGACCCAGAGCTGGTGTGACGAGAGAGGGGGTGGCAGCCCCTGCCCCGTTACTGAGCAGGCTTGGAGCAGAAGGATCCAGGACCTGAACCTCGGCCTCCTTTACGGACCTGGGAGGGCCCGAGCTTGGGCCAGGGAAGAGACGGCTGCTGCTGTCCTCCTTGAAAGGAGGGTTGCTGGGCTGCAGGGGAAGAGTGCCGAAAGGGCTTCTTATTCTGCTGCTTCTTACTGGAAGAACCTTTAGCAGAAGTGGCGTCCTAGGTAGCATTGGACTGCTCAATATGCTAGAAGGTGACCAGCCACACCTGGGCCGAAAAGATCGGTGCCCAGGAAAGGCACATCAGCTCGTTTGTGCTGAATATCTGCTGGGAAAGAGGAGAGCCTCAGCCAAGCCCTGTGGCGAGAGGTAACTGTGGCTGCCAATGAGTGGGCACAAAAGTCCCCAGTGTCCAGGGCCGTCTGAAGCTGCTATTTGGCAACAGCCTGGCCCTGGTCCTGGACTTGCTTGACCATGGTCTGCATGTCTGTGGGGAGGTGTGGGAGGACTTCATCCAAAGAACCCAAGAGGGCATGGGAGAAGTGTGCCATGATGATGGCCGAACTTGCCTGACAGAGGCCTAAAGATGAGGCTGCATAGACCTTTCGAGCCGAATGATCCAAGTTTTTGGATTCCTTTTTGGGAGGTCGGTCAGTGTCGGCAGAACTGCCAGTACACCCGAATACAGAGGCGGTCACCAGGCTCTCAGCCGAAGGGTGCTCTGTGAACCCCACAAGGGACCCCATGGGCACCGCATATATGCGGGCCTCACGGGCAGATGGAGCTGGACAGGAGGCAGGGCACTGCCAAAATTCTAAGGCCGGGCCAACTATGGCCTCAGTCACAGTATCCCCTCTCTTGAGGATGTTCGTGAGAGGATACTCCACCTTTTTCTGGACAGGTTCCAGGGGCATCCCTGTAGACTCAGAGATGAGATGAAGAATGCACTGAAAGGATGAAGGACATTCCTCAGTCTCTATCCCACCAGCCGATTCGTCATCCCCGGGATGAGAATGTAGGCCGGTCTCATCCATATCCGAGGAATCCGGATACAACAGTCGTCCGCCCAGGTCACCTTCAACCTGCCAAGGGTGGTCCGGGGTGACAGTGACTGAAAGACGCCGGGGAAGCCCGGTGTCTGGTCTGTCTTCCTTAGAAGGAGCCCCTCCCACAGGCTGCTTGGGCAGTGGTTCCACCACGATCAGTAGAGAGACTGGTTTAGGCCGAACTGGAGGTTTCGCCAGCTCCACGGGCAGGGAAGCCGACTTAATCGGCCCGAAAGAATCGACTTAGGTCTGGGGCTGACAGCCAAGTAATGGCGAGGGTAGAAGCGAGAGTCAGCTTGTGCCGGACAAAATTAGCTGTTGCCACATAAGGTCCTCGTGGCGCTGGAGTCTGCGGCGGAGCCTCTCCTCATCTGAGGACGACGAGGACAACCGATGCAGTCGCCTCTTTTTTGAGCACTTGTGGCGCTTCCTCGACCTGTTGGTCGAGGGGTCCTAGACCTCGATCGAGATCGGACAGGCCGATTCAGTCGCTCGGGAGACACCGGCAAGACCGGAGTCCAATTAAGAGAATCGTTGACTGAAGTCGGTGACAATGGGCCGACTGTGTCGATTATTTCAACCTCGTCGATCAACACTTCAGTCGACTGGCCAGATGGCAAAGCCGAGAAACCAGCGTCCAAAGAGGCAATTTCGAACTAAGTCGAGACTGCTGGTTCCTGGGACTGAGATCTCTCCCGATCCCAAGAATGTCTTCGCTGAAACGAAGACGATCCCAGGTCCTTTTACCGCTTATGGGACCAAGAGGAGTGCGTAACCTCGGGACCTTCTCCCTTAGTCGGGAGAGACTGGCACAACTCTCATAAGGAACCTGAAAAGCTGAAGTCCAGGTTGAGCGGAACGACGAAGCTCCGAGAGGAAGATTCCGTGACATGAGCCGCTTCCTCCTCGAAGGCTTGCATGGGTTCCAATTGTTCGGTGGATCCTGTGGCTGCGGAAACCGCCCACCAAACCTCCTTTGATTTCACAGGAGGGTTCAGTTTTTCCGGCCTCCCCAACTTCAGGCGTGCGAGATGGTCGTCGAGGACGTTAGGGTGAAATGCAAGACAAAAATCACACTTCGAGGTGTCATGGTTGACACCCAAGCAATAGACTCACGCGGTGTGGGGATTGGTGCGTGACATCTTCTGGCTGCACAAACACCAGTGAAATCCGGAGGAAGACTTGTCTTCCATAATTGAAGATAAGAAGTCACGATCGCTAATGCGAACTAGACGAATTTTCGGAATAACCGAAGGTTTTGAAGCCAAGGACTACAAAATGCGGGAGCACGAAGGAGGCAACCTGAATCTTCCAGCGAAGATCTGGCGTCATGGGGCGGAGCCGAGGGAATATACCACCTGGGTGGGTGGGAGGAGCCAGCTTGAAGACCTTCTGGCGATCCTTAAAGGGAAAGTGATATGCCAAATAGTGTGGATGAACAACATATCCACGATCCTAGAAAAAAGATTTTCGGTGGAGTGAGAGCCTAAGACCCTCAACCCAGTGTGTGTGTGTGTGTGAGTGTTTTTTGAGTTGGTATGCAAAACAAATGCCCATCTCTTTTTTTTTTGTCAACAATAACAAGAAAACAAAAGCAAAACAAAGAAAAAAAAAAACAGAATCAGAGCCCCTAGAAGGGGTGTTGCCTGGAGAGATGTTAGCACCTACTATGGTGCTGCCAGCTTGACCAGCAGAGGAGCTGCCCAGAGGTCCTGGCTCTGTCTGAGCAGGGGATGGTGGGCGGGGCGTAATAATCAGTGATTTAGATATTCCAGAAGAGCATCAGTTACGATGAGAATTACATTTGAATATCTTCCAGTAATCAATCTTCACCACTGCTTCGTCCAGGAGCTGGCTTACCCTGAGGGAAACAGAAATCCCTCAGCCCCTTGCGACGCAGAGAACACCTGAGGAGGAGCTCCTTATGGGTCTGGCAAGAACAGACACTGCTAAGGGGCAAGTGGGTGCTTCTGTGGCACAGGAGCGGATGGGCACCACAACAGCTCTCGTTTGACCAAGCAAAAGAAAACGTTAGCCCCTTAGAAGTGTGAGTTTAGCTCCTTACATAAGGCCAAAGGTGCCAGCTTGGAAAGGCAAAAGTCATGCCACTCGCTTGAGGCAGACTGCAGTTCTCACAAACCTAGAAGCCAATGCCACTTAGCAAAAAGGCAAATGGCTTACCTGACTAAGTCATTTTTTGGCATTTGGTCAGCTAAGAACTGACCTAACTCTAACCAAAGGTGCTCACTGAAGGCTGCTTGATGTACTGCGATGAACGACATAACACATGCCAAGGTAAACACCTTCCTGTCCAAGGCATCTGCCTGAACAAAGTCAGCCTCAGGTTGGTCATGCGTAGGCTGTTGCGGCCCTCTCGGGGTCTCCAAGACCTCCAGCCCTAAAAAGCCATGAGGTACTGCACCTGCAGATCCCGAGGGTGCGCAACATCATAGTATGAGGTCCCTGGGGGCTGCAGGACTCCATGTTATCCTTGATGAGTCCTCAGAGGCTCTTGGCTAAGAAGGGGGTGACTGTACAGTCATCAGAAAGCTCCAAGGTGTGCCAGCTCCAAGGACACCAGACTGTAACTTAAATATGAGCCACTTTCAATGCCTCAAGCATTTCTGCCAGAAATCTCTGGTACACAGTGTATTTGGAAGCTGATGACAAGTGAAGGGTTACTTCATTGTCCTTTGAGGATGCTGCTGATGGAGATGAGGTGCTGAAACTAATGGGTAGTGGCACCGGGGGATGGGTGAAACCAGACCCTTTCGAACTTCCTGTGGTATATTTCTAAAGTACCAACCACATCTCTGTGATGAGACCAGATAACTGGCCCCTGAGGATCAATGTACCTTGGTAGCTCTGGCAAAGGTGTCAGAGATCTGTGAGGGAACAATTCAATTCAATTCAAATTTTATTTATAAAGCGCCTTTCAAGACCAAGGCGCTGTACAAAAATATTAAAATCCAGACATTAAAAGTCAGCCACAACTAACAGGAATACGCTAAACTAAAAAGATACGTTTTTAAAGCAACTTTAAAGTTATCGATGGTTGGACATTCTCTTAACCAACGAGGTAGAGAATTCCACAGGGTTGGTGCCGAAAAACAAAGGCACGAGATCCTGATGACTTTAATCGAACCCTGGGAATCTCCAGCAACCCCTCGTTGGCGGAACGGAGAGGACGGAGGGGGCAGTAGGGAATCAGGAGATCTTTCAGGTAGCCGGGTCCCTGATCATGTAGAGCTTTAAAGGGTAGTAAACCAACCTTAAAGGTGATCCGCCACCGAACAGGCAGCCAGTGCAGTTCGCGGAGCACAGGCGTAATATGACTGGTTCTAGAAGTCCCAGTCAGAAGCCTGGCTGCCGCGTTCTGCACCAGCTGGAGGCGGCGGATATCAACCCCTGGTAGCCCTAGGTAGAGGGAATTGCAGTAGTCCAGACAAGTAGTGACAAAGGCATGGACCAATGTTGGAAGGTCCTCCGGGGGAATCAGATGTTTCACCTGGGCGATATTCCTCAGATGGTAAAAAGAGGATCTGACAAAACAGCAGACACCTGGGATTTCATGGTCAGACCATCATCAAAAATAACGTCCAGATTTCGCACCTGTCCAGAGGTAGAGAGTGGTACACCACCAAGTAGTAAACCTGATGGTTGTCCAGCTCCCAGACCCACCCCCAGACGACCTGGATCCACGACCAATACCTCAGTCTTATCCGGATTGAGTCTCAACCAGCTCAAACTCATCCAACGTCTGATCTCATCAAGGTAGCTATTAAGTGCAGAGAGTGCATCACCCTGATCGGGAAGAAAGGACAAATACAGCTGTGTATCATCTGCATAGCAGTGAAAACCCAGACTGTATCGCCTGATGATTTCTCCCAATGGCAGCATATACACTGCAAACAGCATGGGAGCTAAAATGGAGCCCTGTGGTACCCCACAAGGCATGGAGTGAGCGCCAGAGGAATAAATTCCAGTGACAACTCTCTGAGACCTGTCCATGAGGTAAGAACGAAACCAATTGAGGACTGTACCAGACAGCCCACAAAAGACCCTCAGGCGCTCCAATAGCACTCCATGGTCTACAGTGTCAAATGCAGCACATAGATCGAGAAGGACCAGAATGGTACACGCCTTTCGATCTCTGGCCATTAGGAGGTCGCTCAATACCCGAACAAGGGCAGCCTCTGTACTATGCCTTTTCCTGAAACCACGCAGACATTGTGAGATATAAGATGATCATCCAATTGCAACGCAACTGCCTTTTCAATAACCTTACCAACAAATGGCAGGTTAGAGATAGGCCAGTAGTTAGCTAGACAATCTGGGTCCAAGGAGGATTTTTTAAGGAGTGGTCGAACTACCGCCTCCTTAAGGGGGTCAGGAAAAAAAACCCTCTCCAAAGACTTCCCGACAATGTCTGCAAGGATTGGGTAGATAACTTCTACACAACCTACTAAAAGAGGTGTAGGACCCAGATCCAAACTACAACTAGTTGATCGCATTGTTTGGATGATCTTCACAATGTCTGCAAATTCCGGCTGGTGAAAATCTAACCAGACAGGCCAAGGGCAGGCCACTACTAATCGACCACCGCAATCCCCGTAGGAGAGGTCAGACCGATGCCGGACCTGATGTTGACAACCTTATCCGCAAAAAAGCGAGCAAACTCCTCGCATCTTAGCTGAGAAAAAGCTTCTCTTGGCTGAAGAGAGACTGGATTGCACAGTCTGTCCACAGTCCGGAAAAGCTGAGCCGGTCGATTTGTGCAGCAGAAATCTCTCTGGACAGGAATTCTGCCTTCTTACGAGTGATTTCTGATTGATAGCTATCATAATGTGCCATCAATCTAAGCCTGTCAGCATCAAGGCCCGACTTCCATGGGCTCTCTCCGGCCTCCGGCCTACTGCGCCTGCTCGCTGAAAGACCATCCAAACCCGAGGCTCCTTGGGCCGGAGGGTGAGAGCGAACACGAACATGAAAATTTTGTCCAGAGCATCTCCCACAGCCTTATTATAGGCTAATACAAGATCATCTGGACTCATGCATTCACCCGACAAACTCGATAGATCCAGCACCGCCATTAGGTCATTGAGGTTAACACCCCTTAAAGGGCGGTACTGAACTGTCTCCGTAGGGGCAGACCTATTAGAGGGGGTCCTGAAACGGAACCTTATGGTGTAATGGTCAGACCAACTGACTGGTTCCACCCCCAAATCAGTGATCTCCTTACCCAAGAGAAAGACCAGATCCAAATAATGACCCCCTATATGGGTAGAGAAGGTAACAACCTGTGTCAGGCCCAGCGTATTCATCAGCTGGAGGAGATTTTGACCAAAATGAGATAGTTCATCGTCGACCCAGACATTGAAGTCGCCCAGAAGTATCAGTCTGGGAAACCTCAGCACCAGGTCGATGATGAAGTCTGCAATCTCCTGCAGGAATTCTCCACCGTCACCTAGTGGACGGTAGACGAGGAGGATCCCACAACCTGCACCCTCACCCAGGGTATATTCAAAGGATCTGGTGTTTCCCAGTGGCACATCCACAAGGCCCAGTTCAGATTTAAACATAATGGCCACACCCGCCCCTACGATCCAGCCTCAGACGGTGTATCACCGAGAACCCGGCTGGAGTTACCGAGGCCAATAAAGGGCCTGGATTTTCATCCAGCCAGGTCTCGGTGATGCAAGTCAGATCAGATGATCCAACAAGATCAGCAATAATAGCTGTCTTGTTCTTAATTGATCTGGCATTGCACAACACTGGCAAGGCGGGATGAGCTGTCGGGGAAGACCTTGGCACCTGTCCGATTATTTCGGAACCCTTGGGTATGGGGACAAGACAAGAGTAACCTCTATCCTGACAGAGACACAGGATCTGTAGGACCTCTACCAGAGATGAGAGGTTGCACAGGGGACCTCCCCGGAGGGAAGGGTCTGGAAGGATCGTCCAAACAGGGTCAACCCACATCTGAGGAACAACCTGGTCAGTACCATGGGGGTATTCCCCCATATGGGGAAAGCAGAGCCATACAGTCCCCATATGGCGGTCCCAGTCCCCACCAGTGATATCAGCTAGCAGCTCCAGGGAGAACATCACCTCCCAGCTGTCATCGGACTCCAAGCCAGTGCTGCCTCCTGCACCTGGCACAGGGTCGACAACAGGCCTGGAGACAGGTTCACCCCGTCGTTGGGCTGGTGCCATCCTCAAAGCCAGGCCCGTCAGGTCCAGCATTGGCTCCAGCATCGACCCCAGAGCCATCTCCAATTCTGGTGATGGGAGCAATACCATGGCACGACATGCACTGTGAGCAGCACTGGGACCACGGAGAACCTCAGGGGTAACACAATTGCTGACGTCATGCTCAGTGTCTGGCCCAGGACCGACACCATGGTCGTCATCAACGCCTGGCTGTGACATCAAGGTGTCCACTGAGGGAGACTGAGCATATAACGCTTTGACCTCACCACCGGGGATGTCTGCTGCCCAGTGCGCATAGACTGGGGGGCACAAAAGGAGCTCACCGAACACAAGACCCACCCCCAGGAACTCCAACACCTCAGCAGGCAAGGAGGACCCTATGCTTCTTCGACACCAGAGCTGCCATGAAGGGGCCTAGAGGAAAGGCCCAGAAACCTTAACTTGGCCTCACCAGTGGGATGCCTGCCTCTGAAGGCGGGGGTCGGACAACTCCACCTCATCAAGTGGATTTCAAGTGTGCAGCAGTCCATCATGAAGCAAGCGGTCCACTGAGAAGCAGGCGCTGCACCAATCCATATTTTAATCAAGGCCATGTAGGTCTGATTCCGGTCAGTCATCGCCATCTGTTTTCCACAGGGGCACTGACGCATTATTGGGGGCACATTTTAGGAGCAGTATACTTACGATCTATCTGTCGACAGACAGAGGGAATGGACATAGGGCTGGCCCACACTGCCTCTGAATGTTTCAAAAGCAGGTAGAATGGGAGGTACAAGGTATAAGGTTGACCGGCACAGTAGGAACGTTGAGCCACTCCAGCCGGAGTTGTTTCCCTGGGTCAGTTGCAGAGGGCTTGAAAGCAACGGTTACATACATACTGCGAAGCAGAGTCTGGAAAGAAAGGTCCTCCTGTGGAACAGGATGAGGGCCTGGAGTTGGGTTATCCAGGCTGTAAAGAGAGCCATCATTACTGCCCTCAGAAATAATAAGGTTGGGGTTCAGACGACTCCTCCTCCAACTCCTCTCCAGAAAGAGGAGCTGGGAGAGGAGTGGACCTCGATATGCCCAGCCCAGGTCTAGGCATCGGAAACACAGGCGACAGCAGTGCTAGCAGAAGAGGAGTCAGCACCAGGCCCGCAATGACCCAGCAGAATTCGGCACCGGCACTAAAGGAGCTGACGTCACCAAAGAGACTGAGGTCGGCACCAAGGAATCCCTCGACACTAAAGGTGGTGGCACATGCAACACTGCGTGCAGGACTGGGACAGGCCCCACGAGGCCTGAACCCGGTGCAGCCTATACCACAGGTCCAGCCAGCACAGAAGTGACCGGAGAAGCTACCTGGGTCGGTCCCAAAATATGGACACTGCAAGGGGTACAGCTAGTGGAACCGGCGTCAGCAGTGCGGTCACCAACAAGGGCTCAGAGGCCGTTGAAGCCAAATACTCTACCTGGCTCTACATGGTCTGAGTGTGTGACCAGTGTCCCTGGCCCTGAGGAACCCAGAACCGGTTCCGCGGGAACGAGCAAACAAGCCAAACGCTGTACCCATTGCTTTGTATGAGCTGCCCACTGGATTCCCCACAGAAGGACAGGGAGGAGCTCTGGGCCTGAGACCTTGAACGCCCATGAGCAGGAGTCGGGGATACCAATGGTGCCTGAGAGGGCTTCCTGCTCCTGGACCTCAAAGACCTTGTGGCAGACCTACCAGAGGGTGACTTTGAGTGGTAATGTTTCTTTTCCTTCTTACAGGAGGACGAAGAACTCGAGGTAGAAGAACTCGAGGTCGAGTAGAGCAGGGTCCATGACTAGGATCGAGGACAGGCCCGCTTCTTTTTGTGTTTACGGGAGGGCTGTCCTCCCCATGGAATATAGGGCTGCCCAATGTCAGAACTCTCCCTCGAAGAGGGAAGTGGACTGAACAAGGCCCCACTGCTGGAGTAGCATGCCTGAAGAGGCTCCCTACAGTCACCATCGCCATCCATGGTCTTCAACTGTTTGGTAGGGTTGAGAAAACTAACAGTAAAAGTTTTATTTATTTATTTTAACTAAACTGACACAAAAATAAACACTAGCTTAAATACTAGAAACAGACTTAATGCTGGTGTCATTCAGACATGAAGATCTGACTCCCAGCAGGCGAGCGACATCAAAAGTGAAGCGCACCTGACGACAGGAAAAAAGGAACTGAAGAGGTTGAGGGCCGGTGCTGAGGTAAGCCATGTAGCACAAGCTAGTCTTGTGTTGCCACACGTGTGCAGCCTACCTCAGCGCCGGCCCTCCTGAAAAGTTCTGGCTCCTGCAGAGTCCTAGCACATATGACTCAGAACACATCAGTGGGAGACCTAAGCTGTGACTCACAGACACCTCTCCAGCATACCAGACATGGGTAGACATGGTGTATAATATTTACAGGATGGAGACATGGACAGCCTCCATTCGGGGTGAAAAGGAACTGAATAAGATATTTTGGAGATGCTGAGTGATGTTCCAATTGGCACAGAACCCAGAATTTGTACCTTAAAATGTTAATGTGTCCCTGGTCACCACTAAGATTACATAGGTACTTTGTCAGTAGCCTTAAAGAGCAACTGACATGACTGTGTATGTACAGTCTCTTAATATCAGCAGCCAGTCACTGTTTTCAATAAAATGTTCTGTTTTAAGAAATGATAGTTTTAAATGTTATGTACCATTGTAGCAGCTCGTTTTAGATTTAATAGCTCCAGCATTTTTAACCCCAGCTCATTATCATTAGATGTGATGGCGAAAAGTAGGGATCGAGAGCTAGAGCCAGCTCTCTCATATAGTGCTGTTGTCTATGGCACTAATTATGACAGCTGCTTCTCCCCCAGTCACTCAGCTCAATCTGTCCCCGTTTTTAGTGGCACATGATAAATACAGTACAGCCAGGAAGACTATTTATTGGTTTTGTGTTTTCTGTCCGACACTGACTCAAAAAACATCATCTGCTTAATTCAAACCTTTGAAGGATATCTACACAAGCAGCCAGCAGCTCCCCCCCACAGCCACTGAATTAGCCTTCAGCCAATCTCCCATAGCCACTGCAACAGCATGAGCCTTCCAACCTCCCTATAGCCATCCAGCAGCGGCCAAGCCCACATAGCCATTCCAAGAGCCTGAGTCCCCCTAGACACACAGCTCCTGGGCACATACCAGAAACTGAGTAGAAATCCCAGAAGCTAAAGACACTAGCACGGCTGAGGATGGTGGCTATGGCCACCCAGGAGCGTGGCAGTTAACAGACAAGGGGCATGGCAGACGAGGCACAGTTTGGCTTGTGCCAGAGGCCAGTGCTGCTCACCATGTTGCCGGACAGGGTGTCACCTCTGCAGCTCTGCTGATACCACAGTCCTGGATTTCAGTGACTTCCTCCTCCTTGCCACTGCCCCTACAGATAGTCCCTGATGGGTCAGCTGTCACCACAATGCCGCACGCCCTACCCTCAGAACTGGCAGTGCCTGCACCTCCTGCAACCTCACCGCTCTAGCAGCGCTCATGCCACTGGCTCAAAGCACTCCCTGGGCAGGAGGTAACATGCGCCATGGTCCCCCTCCTGGCCCAATCCGAAACAGGTCCCTGCGGCTAGCGGTCCCTCCCTTGTCCTCGATGTCCCCATATGCTTAACAAACAGACATTCCTGGTGTCAGTCGCTTCCCAGTCTACAAGCGTGAACTGGACATCTCTCTCCTGGTGTCTAACTGTGCCCACTCCCTATCAATAATCCTTGTTAAAATATAACATGAAAGCATTCCCTGGTAACTGGTCCCCCCTCTCCCCACCCAGGTGCCCGTCCAATAATAACCAACAGTCCTGGTGTCTAGGGACCCCACACCCGGCAGGTAGTGTCCCACCATTAGATACTCCATCCCATCACAGAGCCAGCGACCGGCACACCTTTTCACCACGGCCGGCCACCGACTGAGTGTCAAGAAGCACATACTGTACAATCAGCTGTTACAGTATCGCTCGCTTGACAACTATCAACAACCAGCCTTGGTGGAGAGTGAATGGCTGTGCCAGTCCGCGGACTCCGAGATGGGATGGGAAAAAGCGGTGGTGGGTCATTACCTGCTGGTGGTCTAGACATCAGGAACTGTTAGGTATTGGATGAGAGCCGAGGATGGGGGGGACCACTAGCCACCAGGGAATGCTTGCATATTAGTCTGGATGATAGAGCTAAACTTTCACCCCAACATTGTGAAGTGGATAGGGTCCTGACTTGCAAATAGAAGACAAATAGTCTGTATCGGAGGATTTTCCTCTGACTGGGGATATGTGACTAGTAGTGCCCCTCAGGGATCTGTGCTGGGTCCAACATTATTTAATATTTTTATATCATCAATGCAAATGTCCCCCAAGTCATGGATCTGCAAGTCTGCAGACAATACCAAGCTAGCAACAACTGTAAACAGCGAGTTAGCCACTGCCCAGTTCCATAACAATTTATATAACTTGGAGAGCTGAGCCAGACAGCATAAATTAAGGTTCAATGAAGAAAAATGTAAAATTATGCATTTTGGATGCAAAAATAGAATGGCCAAGTACACTCAAAAATGGGAGATTGAATCCACAGATAGAGACAGCCCACAGAATTTACCATTACTAATAAACTGTCATTTGATGATCACAAAAGTGAGATTGTGAAAAGGGGTAATAAGTTACTGGGGTGTATATTTAGGCACATAAATAGAAGAGGTGCAGCAGTTATAATGCCGTTATTCAATGCATTGGTTAGGCCCACACCTCTCAACCTTTCATCACTCAAATGTGTGACAGTACGTGTGACAAATGGGCAAAATGTGTGACACATCATGAAAAATGACACTGCAAGATCAGAACACTGTCTAAATCGGTGCACTTATGTTATTCATGTTTGCTGATAACTGAGTATCATATATTATGAATTCCTGCATTGACGTTTCAGTGGGCAGTATGGAATATTACCTGTGCCATGTGAGACAGGGGGTTTCAGAGAGGTAAAATGAGTGACGTACCTTGTAATGTGCGACAGTTGAGAGGTATGGTTAGGCCTCATCTGGAGTACTGTATGCCCTTTTGGGTGCCACACAGTAGAGGTAGTATCAACTTGTTGGAGAGGGTCCAGAGAAGAGCCACCAAAAGAATTAGAATTTTTAAAAATCGGGTATATGAAGAAAGGTTAGATGAATTGAACTTATACTCACTAGAGTATAGACGACAAGAGCAGATTTATGCCTAGTGTAGAAAGCATTTAAAGAGAATGACTTACGGGAGTGTGCAGGATTTGGAAGGAAACTGACCAGTAGAGATACCAGAACCTACACGTATCAACTAAAAAGAGAGATGTATAAAATCCATAAAAGAGGAGGATGAATTAACCAAAGGGTGGTGGCAACATGGAATACCCTCCCTGAAACAGTGGTGTGCAGTAAAAATATGGATGCATTCCAGAAATCATTGGATAAATATTTGTGCAGTGTATACATTAGGAAACACCACTGAAAAGCGGCGAGTCATTTATGGCTAATGCTGACTGACTCAGATAAACTCTACGAGATCTGTGACGCTGGGGGACTGGGCACCACCAGTGTCCGTGTTCTGTTTGTTTGGGGTGGGGGAGAGATCACTGGGGTATACAAAAAAAATGTCCAGCATGACACTCAGAGATAAAAGGAACAAGAAATCGACTAATTTAATTTATTCCTGCCTCCTACTGACTCAAACATTCGGGTAATCCATGTAAATGAACACCGTGTGTAACAAGGGATAAAGAAGTGTGTCCCAATATTTCAGCCTAAACCTCATTTTGGTCTAAAACATAATGTATCTGTGTAACAAATATTGACCTATGAAGCTGGACCATATAAAACTTGTAAAGCTACAAGTCAAACTAAGCCACAAGTTGCAATATTAAAAGTGCCTTTTGATATTTGTGCTGACCATGTTAGTAATAGAAAACGGGTGTCTTAAGTTTCTGCAAAGACAGAAATACAGGGATAGAGTTTAAATTACCCTTCTGACTATCTTTAGTGTTTGTCATTATGTGGACAGGCTAAAATGCTTGTATGCACATTCCTAAGCCCAAACCTATTTCTTCCTCCTAGACTTTGGTAACTAGCAGTGACAGTTGTTGTTAGCCATATATGAAAATAGAATGTACACTATCTATACATTTGTGCTGACCAAAAGATGTGCTCATACATATACCAAAAGGAGAATTGCCTTTTAAGTTGATGTTTGTACTTGTTATGAACCAATTATAGACAATCACAGGAAATGATAATGCTGTCTTCCACTATATAAGCAAGCCAGCCTACACTGTTAGTTTGAAGAATGAAGGATGTACCACTTGTAATCTCTCGCTGTGATTGTTATAATCATTAAATTCTTCCGCCATCAGCCTCATCTCCGTTCGTCTCCTTTCTAAGTATCTGTAATTGACAATTTACTAACTGTAATTTTTTTCACAACGCTACACCGTGTCTGAGACCTGTCACACTCTTAAAATGTATTTATATAGGTGTCTCGATCTTTCTTAACCTCACTGTTAAAACCAGAAGATTTTCAATGGGAAGTTAAAGTCTCACTCCCCACCCCCAAACCCTCTCTTCTGTTGTTCTGTCACTTTCTGACAGTGGAGCTGCGCATTAATGGTGATAGGATGAAGTGTAATGTGTCTGATACAACTCAATGTGGCAATCTGTAAACCTCCACTGCTAAGGTTACAGAGTACAGACCTACAGAGTTACTGTTCACAACTAATCAGGTATTTTGAAAGTGAGAGAGAGAAAACATGGTTTTGCACTGAGCCATTAGTCATACGAACTGACTTTTTGTTTAACTTTGGTGCAAATACAGTAATTGAAACTCATTTTCATAACCTACTAGAAAGCTTCTGAGGGAAGTATCCACTCTATCATGTTCACCGGACAAAGCTCTATAAAAAAATGAGTAAATGAAGAAACTGCAACATGAAGCGGTGCCGGGGATGGACAGTACTGCAGAAAACTGGTAAAACAGTAAGGAACACACAAGGTGGTCTGGTGTGCTTTCTCCGTCTATTTAGGCAATTTTTTTTATCAGGATCCAAAGGCATGAAGGAAATATTTAAGTGACATCATGATTCACCAGCAAAACACCGTTATGGTTTTTAAAGGTAGAAGACAGATAAAGGAAACATGACTTGAAGCAAGTCATTCAGGGTTCAGGTGTGGTGTGTAAGTGGGAAACAAGGGTTTCCTCTTGGATTGTTCTAGGAGCCAAAAAACACTAATCCAAGCTCAAATCCCTTTCTAGACGAAATATGCTGCCTTTGCCCCCAACCCTGCTGGAGATGGTGATCCTGGTGCTTCTCCTAGCGGCAGTACCTGCTGCGAGTAAACCCCCAGACGAAAATCCTATTCCCATCATCCCGCACACCTTTAGACCCCACCCCCAAACGTCTCCAGTCTTACAATGAGCACGGTAGCCTGACGAAACAGAGCAGTTTTGTGCTTTACCCCACCGTACTCACTGGACCCAGTAATAAAAGAAAACGATCATAAGCTGCTCCAAGAATGGCCCAGGAAGCTTAATAAAGCAGAAAAAGAATAGGGTTATACACAGATTTATTTAAAACATGGTGAAGTGTCATCGACACTCATACCGCCTGATAACTGGAACTGATCTCGCAGAGACATCAGGCTGGTGCTCCTCATTCACGCATGTGCAAAATCAAAGTCAAGTTTATTGCAGGAAAAAACTCTGTTGAGCAAGCTCATTCACAAGGAGGTCCTGGGACATTTACACAGATATACAGATATCACACAGACAGGTATTATTGACTGTAATTAGACAGAGTGCCAATATAAATCATAAAAGATACATCATAATAAGGTACAACCTAGCAGTGTAAGTTGGAACTGATGTGGCTGATCGGCAAAAAGTATAGTATTTGCACCAGTTGTTTTTCCCTCCAATTCTGTGATACACAATTAAATTTTGTTGATTTTAAAAGAACATATACACTATGTTAGGGGAAAAATAAATACACTGTGTAAAACACATGGCCAGGAAGACCTTGGTTAGATTAAGGTCTGCATCTGTTTCTAATTTGAAAATGAGCACTGAACTGCATTAGGGAGTGATATGAAAAACCAAGTTGGTGCTGTGAACAATTCCTTGATATGACAAGCTGTAACAAAAAAAAAAAAAAAAAGAGATTATCCTTTTTACAGCTGTCAGAACTTGACATGGATTGAGGCTGGCAAAAGTATGAGAGAAATTAAAATTACGTACCTACTGTAATTCTTGATCTTCATGTATATCTTCACCATTCATCACTAGTGGGTTCAAGCCAAAGGTGCAGGACCCCGCAAGAAGCTTTTCTGCTTTAAAGGAAGGCTGTCATAAACCCGATTTTCCTGCCTGCCAGCCACTACTCACCTGCCAACTTGCAGTGAGAGAGGTTCATGTCTGTTGTAGTAGGTGTATTTCACTTAAAATATGCATTTTATGTCCTACCGCATGCCCGAACTCAGCTGCAAATTTCTCAAACAGAATTAAATAGGTTAGACTGCTCCGTTTTTGACTGGGTTTGTTTCTAGAGGTAGAGCTCAAGCAATACTACCAGGCACAACGTTTCTTTTTACTTTGGGAAAACATGCCCCGATCGTCACGAAGCGGTGATCCGCACACAACAGGAAGATAACCAAGCTCACCCACTAGCCCACAAGTTCAAGCTCGGTCTTCCGGTGTTGCAGCACTGTCAGAATGGCGCTTTCAGGACAGCACTAGCAACCTCCATCAAGGCAACAAATGACTACAATTGCATACCATATGCAAGCTGCAAAATGAAAAAAAATAAAGGTTGTGCTAATTGGGCGTTCCTGCAGCCGTAGTGATTGGCACAAGAGTTTATGACAGCCTTCCGTTAAGAAAAAGCTTTACTGCTCTAGGAGGAGGGGTGATGTCGGAGACGACACCGCCCTCGAGGCCAACGCATTGCGTGGTGCTTACAGGTTGGCCAGTAACCGGTGGCGTCCCCTCCACTACCTCAGTTCTGCTTGCTGGAGAGGAAAACAGATAACAGAAAACATGGGTGGAGAGTGGGCAACGGAGCCCAAGGGACAGTAAAAGAAAAGGATATAAACTGAAAAAGGAATACACCGGCAACAGAGGATAGTTTTTTTTTTTGTTGGGGTTGGAGCCTAGCTGGGTTTGGAGAAGGGCCCCCAACCTCTGGGCAGGCAGAGAGGGAGGAGAGTTAGACAGAAAGATAAGGAAAGAAGAAAGGAGAGAGAAAGTGAGGGGAGAGAGAGAGAGTAGGAGGAGACGAGGTTGGGGGGGGATGGACTATGCCCCACACGCTTTGGAATCCTATTGACCAGGGTAACTTTTAAGTTGACCAGTTTCACCCATTGTGAAACAAAAGGAGTTGCATTTTTTTTTTTTTGGGAGAAGAGCCTGGAGGCGTTTTAGAAGAGTCTGAATGTATGAGCCCAGAACCTGGGGGATCCCAAAAGGAGAAGGAAACTGTAACCCTCACCCTCAACAGGGGTTTGACAAGAGACATGGCCTACAAGCCAAGCTAACTTTTCTGGTTCACAAGGGAAAGCACCAGGTTTTTAACATTCCCTCTTCCCCTACCTCTTTAAGCTGGAAGCAGAGAGAGAGGGAGAGAGACTGCCTTTCAGCCAGGGATCACCTTGGGGCCCAACTGAGACCCTGGGTGAAAAAGAGTAGAATCCCTTAATCATAGCACCACTGGGGAGGTGATTAACAGGGGAAAAACCTCCTGGAGGTTCATACAACCTGAAATCCAGGATGACTAAGTATAACAAGGGATCCTGGTAAAGAATATCCTGTAAGGGAGTTATAGAGAAGGATATAGGGGCCCCAGGCCATAGTCCCAGAAAAGGGGCCAGAATAGTCGGACCCCAAGAGTTGGGGGACATAAACAAGACTCAGAGAGACCTATCGACCCTAACTACTGTAAAGAGAGCCCTCGGGAGTGAAGGGAAAAATGGCCAGAACCCTGCCTTGCCTCCCCCGCGTGAGCCCATTTGCTTCAGAGAAGTCGCAGGGAGCCAGGAGGGACCAGTGGGACTGTGCCCGCAATTGGCCTCAATGGGGTGGGGGCGAGCAGGGAGGAGGCACTACTCAGAAAATGAAGCCCATGAGGGGATGGCAGGCAAGAGGCAGTGATGAATGTTTAAGATATACAGGAAGATCAAGAATTACAGTAGGTACGTAATTTTCATACCTTTCCTGTATCAATCTGCACCATTCATCACTGGTGGGTGAGTACTAATTCCACAAAGTGGACCGGTACCTCCCTGAAGGCTGAATTGCCTTCAGACCCTCGTGGAGGAGTCAGAAGGGAGAGGGCCCATCATAGGTCTGGACAGACCCGCTACTGTTGAGAGCGAGGATGGCTCCCTTGACCAGCAGGAGAAGGAGGGTGCCCAGACAGTTCACGCATGGCTCCACGGGTGGAAAACCGGGCCCCCCGGAAAGGCGAGGCAGTCACCCTACAGCGGTCCAAGGGTAACAACCGGGAGAGGCGAAGCCATGCGTCCACCTACTGCAGACCGCAGATCCCATCAGTCTGGAGGCTACCACACTGGCGTCGTACGACGCCCACACCTGGTGTCTCACTAGCTCCAGACCCCTTGTGGTTATGGCAATAGCTCGACTGGTTGCCTCGCCATCAGGCAAGGCTGATGGGAAGGCTCCCATCACGGCCCCACAGGCGCAGCCCAGGCCTGTGGCTGCCTGATGTGCTGCGATAGATAATGGACGTGTTGAGGCAAAATCAATCTGCCCCAGTGGTGAAACTCCACAAAATCCGTGTCCGGATGACTGTCTCTTGTTAGGCGCAGATGCCCAAATGGAGAGTCTAGCCACTCCAGACCAGAAGAGGGGTGGGACAATGACCCTGGAAACCCCAAAGAAGCGCAATACCAGCACTGGCAATCCCCAGGGGCTGGGGAACTGGAGGCAGGTGACTGCCTGGTGCTGTGCAACTCCTCTGCAAAGGGCCGAGGCCACAGAGGGATAAATTATAATTGTGTACTCACCGTAACAGTAGATCTTCAAGAGAATTTCTTGCAGCAGGTAATACTTTTGGGTCCTTGCCAGAGGGCGCTCTTCTGCACAGCAGCTTCTTCCAGCAGTCTTTGCCTAAGGGCCACCCACACTGTGACCTCATCATTGTGTGACTATACATGTGTGGGCTGCTGAAACTCCTCATTTCCCAACCGGATTCAGCTCACTGATCACGAAAATCGAGGCGCTTTTGAAACCTTCTTGTTATATATGTATACGTTTTGTGTCTATGGAAAATAATTTGCTGTCTTAGAGAAAGATGGAAGAAGGAGGAAGGGAATGCACCTGCTGCAAGAGATTCTCTCAAAGATCTATTGTTACGGTAAGTACTCAACTATACTATCTTCTTCGAGAAAATCTCTTGCAGCAGGTAATACTTTTGAGATGACTCCAGCGCAGTAATACCAGAAGGGTGGAAGATTATAAGAGAAGGCCCGTAGCACCGCACGACCAAAGGCTGTTCGGCGGTGGGAGGCAATATCCAAATTATAATGTTCATGAAGGTATGGATTGTGGACCATGTGGTTGCATTACATATATCTGTAATGGACACTCCTTTGAAGCAAGCAGCTGTAGCAGCCATGGATGTTGAGTGCGCATGGACAGGGCCTGGTAGTGGTTTGTTGTATTTGTTAGAACGTAATGGAGTTAGCCAGCCATGTGGAAAGGGTTTGTTTGTAACAGGGAGCCCTTCTCTAGATTGTGCGAAGGAGACTAAGAGTTGTGCTGTCTGTCTGAGTGGCTTAGTTCCCGTTGTGTAGTATCTGAGCATCCTGGCACATCAAAAGTGTGTAGAAGTGATTTCCCCTAGATTGGGATGTTTGGGGTAATAAACAAGTACAGCACCTCAACTGATTTGAGAGTATGTTCCGAAACCACCTTCGGTAAAAAGGAGGGGTTGGTGCATAGGGAAATTCTGTCTTTGTGGAAAATAAGGTATGGTTCTCTGTACATTAGAGCCTGAAGTTCAGAAATATGTCTGGCACTATAAATAGAGTCACAGGTGGCCACAGGTTAAAAAAAAGGGGCCATGGTCAATTTTTTCCAGAGGGAAATTAAGGGGGTTGAAGATGTAACATTCCCCTGAGAAACATTTTTGCCAAGTGATGTTGGTAAATCAGTTTGCCTTCATTTGGTTCATGAAAGGCCAAGATGGAGGCCAGCTGAACTTTAATGGAGGAACAGCTCAGGCCAGTAGCTGGAAGCGAGGATAAATATTCCAAGACTTCTGTTATTGGACATGAAAAGAGGTCCATGGACCGAGAGGCAGCCCATATGGAAAAAATGTTTCCATTTTAAGTCGAAGGTTGTTGTAGTAATGGGAACCAGATCTTTATAGGAGCGGGACGGAAGGGAAGGCATATAAAAGGAGTGCTGTCCAAGGTTGGGACACGGCATCTATAGATAGCCCCTACTGTTTGGGATAATAGAATACAAGTTGGGTAGCTGGTGGTTCACTGGGGAAGCAAACAAATATATTTGGGAATTCCTCACATCTGAAAGATTTGTTGAAGGACCTCGTGATGCAATGCCCACTCGTGGGTGGAAGAGTGACGGCTGAGGTAGTCCGCCAAAGTGCTATTGTGTTCCAGTAAATGGATGGCTGTTTAGGGTGAGGTCCTGCTGTAATGCCGTGTACCACACTGTCAGTTTCCTTGCACAGACTGAGGGACTTGGACCGTCCTTGTTTGTTGAAACAGTAAACTACCATAGTGTTGTCTGTTTGAACTAAGAGTGGGTTGGGGCGAAGGTATGGATGGAAGGCCCAGAAGGCAAGCCATACTACTCTCATTTCCAGTAGATTTTTATGCAGAGAGGCGGAGCCTGGGTCCCACTGTCCCAGAGTCTTGTATGGACCTAGATGTGCGCCCCAGCCGTCGGAGATACATAGACACTGTTGGCAGATATGGGCCTATGGCCCACCCAGTCTGCCCATTTGAGCTTGCATTGGTAGTTAGTGTTTGGGATGGTGGTAGGTATTGGAAGGGGATACCCTGAGAGATGTTGGGACAGCATGTCCACCAATTGAGCGCAGTTTGTAGGCTTGAAGTGACCCAAATGCGAGCGGTATCCAGTGAACACGGCATCCGCAATTGAGCACCTACAAAAACGGTGACAATTACAATGCCTGTGTTCATGAATACCTGGCAGGGTAGTGGGACGGGAAGCTACATGCACGCGCGGGGTGGGGGGAAGGAGGAAGGTATGTGGGAGGGTGTGGCAGGCAGCTGCTGAGCTGGTTCGCTAGTGTGGTAGGGAGGTCAGTCGGTTGGGAGGTGCAGGGTTGGGTCGACATGGTGCCTCCCCAGCAGCCAGCTTTTCTTTTCCAAGTATTTCACCCCTGACATGCACCCCCCTGGAGATGAGAATCCTTTAGTAGCCGAGTGCTGTAAAACACATCCATGGATCTCGGGCACCCTCTTCCCAGTCCCCGTGAGTGTGCATTGCTGAAATTCATTTTCGGCCATGTACAGTCGCGGTAACGGCGATCACTATTCCACGATTGCCGTTATGACATACAACCAATGCAAGCCTCGAAGGAATTTGACTTCTGATGCCACTGACTTTGTAGTGCCCATTGGACAGGCCGCATGCATAGTCTTGCACGGGCTACAACTGAGATGGCTGCTGCCATATGCCCTAAAAGGCACAGTAGTTGTCTTGCTGATACATACTGTGCTGCTTGAACTTGAATGGCCAGGGACATTAGTTTGGTTTGTCTGTCCTCTGGTAAGTAGGCATAACCAGTGGCACGGTGTCCAAGACTGCTCCTATGTATTGGAGATGTTGGGTGGGGATCGGGTGGGACTTGGGCCTATTCTGTAATCTCCAAGGCTTGAAATCACTTCAGAGTGGCTCGTAAGGAGGAAAGAAAAGAGTCCTTTGAATCTGCCTTGGCAAGCCAATCATCCAGGTATGGAAAGACGTAGTGGCTTCATCCCCAAAGTGCCGCAGTCACCACAGCTAGGCACTTAGTAAACACCCTTTGGAGCAGATGAAAGTCCAAAGGGCAAGGCTCTGAATTGGTAGTGCTGACCTAGCAATTGAAACTGGAGAAGGCGGTGGTGTAGAAGATGGGATGGTGGTTCTAGGGGCAGGCTAGGACTGATCGCAGTCTCAACCGGTGGCTGTACAGCGTCCCTGCATTCTACCATTTCTTCTGGACTGAAAGTATTGGTATCAGTACTGAGTCAATGGCTGAGCACAGTGATACAGGCCATGGACTGTTCTAAGCTGTCCACCAGACGCCCAGAGGTCATCCATAATTGTCTGGGTGTCAGGATCAAAGGTTTTGAGCCATTAATAGTGCATTCATAATCTTATGTTGCACATCTGGGGTAAATCCAAAGACTCTAAGCCATGTATGTCTCCTGATGGTAATACCTGTGACTGTGGTCCGAGCTGAAGTATCCGAGATCTAAGGATGTGCCGTGAGATAGAATTACCAGTGGCCATAGTAGCCAACAATTGCTCCTTTCTGGAAAATAAGGGAGTTTGTTGACAAGAGCTGTGGCTGAAGACCACAGTGTATGTTGGTATTTAACCATATGTCCCACATAGTTGAGAATCCAAACATCAATCGTCCCCACTTGGTATACCTTTTTGCCAAGGTAGTTCATGCGGCAGGGAGTCTTTGTCAAGTGGCAAGGAGCTCATGTGTCTAGGCTTTTTAGTGTGATCATGAGCGGCATTCATGACCACAGAATCTGCATCCAGGGTGCTTGCAAAGTAAGGATGGTCCATCGGAGTTTGGTATAGGCCATCTGCCTTCCTTGGTATGGCAGGACCATTGAAGGTTGGTTCCAGGCAGCCAGTACTGCATTGTGGTATGCCTGAATCAGTGGAGGTACCACAACTAGACACCCCTCCGGGAGTTCTAGACAATCTGCCATGTCTCTACGTTGTTTGTCTTGTTCTGTGGTTAAAAATCCTATCACTGTTTGAATCTGGGCCATCAGATCATGAAAAGATGGAACATCCCGGTGGAGAGCCTGCTGTGTAGTGAGCAGCATCCCAGGAATCCTCAATGATTTGCCCTCTGCCTGCCCACACACGTCCATTCACATGTATGTGGATGACACTGTACTGTATGCATCCGGCCCCCCATCCTCTGATGTGGCAGCCAGACTTCAGCGCGACTTTAATGATGTCCAGCTCTGGCTTTGTTCAAATCAGCTATTCCAGAACGCTAAGACGACCATCTTCAATGACCTTCGGCACAAGGCAGAGGCTCTCTTGGCTCCCCTCTCTCCCCACCTTCCACACCCTAGATGGGACAAAGCTGGAGGACTGCACCTCCTTTAGATACCTCAGGGTCTGGCTTGACCAGCACCTCAACTTTTCTGTACATACTGAGACCATCCACAAGAAGCTGCATTCCAAGCTGGGAGCCCTGTATCGCAACAATGGATGCATCCCGCTGCAGGCTTGCCGTGCTATTGTACAGAAAATGATTCTCCCAATTTTTTGACTACAGTAACGCAGTCTACAGTGCCACTCCCAAAACTTCCCTAATCACAGTGGATACTCTCTTCCACCCTTTCTGTTGTTTTGCCCTTGACTGCCCTCCTAGTACCCACTGCTGTGTCCTCTACCAATCCCTGTGCCTCCCCTCTCTTCAGGATAGAAGGCTGTCTCGCTGTGCTAGGTTTACAGCCAAGTTCTGGACCAAGTCACTGCCCCCGTACCTCTCCGCAGCCATAGCTCTCGTTCCCCCCCCCTTGCAATCCCTCAGGAACTATGCCCCCCATTCTTTCACCATCCCGCTTAAGTGCACCATTGCAGGCCAAGCAGCCCTCTCATACCGCACTCCTCTTGGCCATTCATCATGCCTCCTCCGCACATGACCTCAACTCTCTCCTCAAAGCCCACTTCAGCTCCACATGCACCATTTCTCTGACCTAGGCCTGCGCACTTACTACCTGTCTGGCTAGGATGTCAGTTCATGCTGCCGGATTGAACATCAGGCTGTGTTATATCTGGACTAGCTGTAATCATCTGAGATTGTTTATCTTAAGTAATTTCCTATTGCACTGCATCATAATATCTGCTGTAACTGTGTATAATGTACTGTTTCTTGCTGTATGCTATGTATTGTCAGTACCCCCCTCGGACGTATCTGGAATTGAGCAGTTTGTCTGCTCAGTATGACTTCCTGGTAAAACTTTTAAATAAATAAATAACAGAAGTCAATGATGAGGCCTTGGAGAGAGAGGCAGAGGTCTGCCATCATCAGAAAAATATTCTCCTAATTCTTCTTCACAGTCATCCTCTGGAAAATAGTCCTCCACAAAAGGAGAAGATATATTAGGAGGAAGGTCCTGGTCCAAACGGAAAATGTTTCAGAGGGGGAGTAGGTGAGTGTGACCGACAGATTCCCTGGGAGTAGAGGTCTGAGCATCTCTCATCACCTGTAAAAAACTGTCGGGACGACAGTAGCCACATCTATTGAGGGTGGCGTGGTGACAGGAGTTGCCTGTCTATGAAAAATAATAGAAATCAAAGATGGTGTATGTCTCTGTATATGCAGAGGTCTGGAGCCTGGGGTGTATAAACCAGGATCCCTGGAGCAGTCAGTTGGGCCCCAATGAGTAGCCGGTTAAGGAGGAGGAGAAATTATCATAAGGGAAAAGCCCCTATCCTTCATCACAGAACCAGAAGCCGTCATCCATGGCAAAGTATATGCAGAACATAGTGAATGTCGAAAAGGTGGTACCATCGACTAGGCCAACAGTGGCAGTGTAATAGTCAACGAAGAGTCCAGTGGATCGACCTCCAAATCAGCAGAAACTGCTGAAAGGGCACTAGACAACATAGTTGATGACAAGGTGGGTAAAGTTATCGATGAAGGTAGTGTCTTATGTGGCTTCCTCGATGGTGTGTCATCTGAAGTGGTGGCCATCGACAAGCGTTTTGTAGAAGAGGATGAGGAGGATTTTTCCCTGTCCCTGTTATGTTTGGATGAGTGTCTGTGGGTGGGGACTTTCTGAATTTAGTCCCCTTCTCTAGAAGAGCAATTTTTTGTTATTTCAAGCATGGTCGATGACAGGATAGACAGGTGTGTCGAAGAAGTTATCCTGAGGTGCATCATCGACAGTGTGCACACAGATAGTAGTGTCAGTCAACGAATGTGTAACCGTCTTTGATGATGAAGTCATCTTTGTGGGGCACTGTCGACAGTGTACACTGGTAGCAGTGCCCGTCGATGGGTGCAACTCCTGGGAGGATGAGGAGTATTGCTCTAAATCCTGGTGATGCTGAAATGAGCATCAGTGCACGTATCGTCGACAACAGTGCAAATGGCATTGATGATGAAGGCATCTTGTAGTGTACCATCGATGGTGTACACTGGTAATAGTGGCTGTTGATGAGTGCAACCTGGAAGAGGATGAAGAGTATTGCTCCATGTCCTGTTGGTGTGTAAATGAGAGTCATTGCAAGCAACGTCGATGATAGTGCAAACGTCGTCTACGATGACGTCATCTTGTTGTGCATCGTTGATGGTGTGCACTGGTAACAGTGGCCGTCGATGAAAGCAACCTTAAGGAGGACTAGGAGGATTGCTCCATGTCTAGCTGATGTGAAAATAGTTGTTCTTCACAAAGACGGAATCCTTTGGTGCACCATCGTTTGTAAATCTAAGTAGATTCATGTCGTCGATGGTGGGGATGGAGAAAAAAAACAAACAAACAAAAAAAAAAACAGTTTATAGTTTGATGTCTCGTCAATGAAAAACTGCATACACTGGGAAAAGGAAAGTGCTGTGTGCAAGCTGAAGATGGCGGAAAAAGAACCGAGGATGCCTGGCGCCGCCCACACTTATATAGTCACACAATGAGGAGGTTCACAGTGTGGGCGGCCCCTAGGCAAAGACTGCTGGAAGAAACTGCCATGCAGAAGAGCGCCCTCTGGTGAAGACCCAAAAGTATTACCTGCTGCAAGAGATTTCCTCAAAGAAGATCCAAGGATTCCTGGCTGTACTATCCAAGGAACACTATAATCGCATGTGCGGTATGGCGTTGTTGGACTGGGGTTAAAATGAGCTCCTCCAGCACAGTCATCAGGAACTGCTGATACTCCGTGAAGTTAGCATCAGACGACCGGTATGATGGGGAGTCCTCTTCCTCAGAGGAGGAAGCTGACGAAGCGGAGGGGCTCCGCATAGGGAACGACAGTGCTGTTCAAGGAGATGCAAAGACCATCTCATCTATGGCCCTATACTACTCCCAAGTAATGGGCCCAAAGAGAATGGGGGAGGTTGCAGGGAGAGCAAGGGTCAGGCAGGATGGTCATGAGCGACTTCGTCCTCCCTGTCAGGGCTGTAGGCACCAGCAGGGGGACCCCTCTACTGCAAGGGGGTGCGCTGCCCAGACCCCACCTGCTGCTCAACTGTCCCCAAGCCAGCAGGGGAAAGCTCAAGGGGAGAAGACCCCTGATGGGGAGACCAGAGCCCAGTGAGCCCAATAGGGCGGCCCCTGTCCCCACCTGATGCAGGGCTCCGTCCACTGAGGGAGGAAGGAGTGCTTGGCCCAGCAATCCTATGCTTTTCCAAAGTGACTAAGGCCACCTGGGCAGAGCAGGGTATGGACCAGCCCAACCCCCCAAGAGAGGACCGTGACCTGCCCCTCGAGCGAGGTCTTCCAATGGCAACCAATCTTAAGGACAAGGGAAAAGAGAAGCCAGCACCAGGGTTAGCCTCAGACTCCCCCAACTCTGCGGCGGCAACCAACAGAGATCCGGTGCCGAAATCCACCTCCTCCACAGAAACAGGTCCCAAGTCCAGGGGTTCATATAGAATCCAACTCTATAAAAAAAAGCATTGGGCAAAGATCAGTAATCTACAGAGCTATAAAAATCTTCAATAGTATTCCATCTAAAATCACCAATGTAGGGACCGTTCAATTGTTTAAGAAATGTCTTGTTGTTTAGCTAAACAATTTAAATGTTTGTCACTGTTTTCAATACTGTATTGTATTTTATATTGTTAGTTTAATGTATTTGACCTTTGTACTCTATGTTTATCTGTTGACTTGTCGCTTGTGAAAACGGGCAGTTTTTCTCATCTAGCTAACAAGCATAAAAAATAAAAATGAAATGAAAATGAAAGAGGCACCATCCCCGAAGGTGGCACCGAAAAGGGCACCAGGGTTAGTCATGGCACCAACCTCGGCGCCATCACCAGATGCAGTACCGACATCGACTTCAGTGTTGATATCAGAGTTGGCACCAACATCGGTGATCGTGCCAACCACGTGTAGCTGAGGCCTTGACACCAGAGTCTTCTGGTTCCTCAAAGGGGAACTGGGCCTGGAGCGGTCAGCAGCCGACCCCCCCCTCCCCCGAAGGAGGCTGACTGCTCCTCAAGGCTCCCAGACTCAGCGGGATGTGAGTCTGTGGCGGCCTGCTCTTCCCCGGTGCGTGTAGCAGCAGGGTGAGGCCCAGGGGACAGGCCCAACGTCCTTACATTAGCGGCCCTCGTTCGACGCTTGCCACTGAAGGTTGAGGGAGTCACGTCCCAACCTCGTTGCATGGAGTTCAAGGGCGTGGTAGTCCATACTGAAGCAAGTGTCGCAACAGTCTGTGTCATGGTTCGGTCCTAGGCAAGTGAAGCATCGGGTCATGCGCATCCGTTATTGTGAACCGACTTCCATAGGGGCACAGATACAGAAACATAGAAGCTGATGGCAGAAGGAGACTGCTAAGTCCATCCAGTCTGCCATTTGTTTTGGACCTATTTTGACACTCTAGTTGCCCTTTGTAGTCGAGGCTCCCTTGTGTCTATCCCGTGCATTCTTTTTTATCACGACATTGTTTCTCCCCATGGCTCGGTCTGCCATCGACCAGCCACTGTCCTCTGCACTCCATGCAATCCCCAGCAGCTTACTCACATAGGGCTAGCACACACAGTACCCGTGGCAGGACCCCCAATCCGGCCGCCGGGCCCGGATCTAATACCCAGGTGCAATTCCACACAGGTCCAAGGGTATGCAGAGGCACAGCCATCAAGCCGCCAAGACCAACCGCCATTTTCCGCCATGTTTTTCTCCCCTTAGGAGTACGGATGTGCAATAATGTGTGTGCACAATGTGCCGACGTCTAGCGTACTCTTACCTCTAGATGCACTGCAACTGTGTAACCCCGATCTCCACTGGGGACCGCTGCAGCACAGTGCGAGCCCGGAACCTACCCCTGAGAGAGGAGAGCAGTCTAGAGATGCTCAATCCACTCCTTCCCCGGCCGACCCCCGACAGCCCATGCTCGTACCCGAACCCGGGTCACCGGCGTAGCATGAGGTGTGGCGTCCAGTGCCT
The DNA here is from genome assembly GCA_016271365.2 of Neoceratodus forsteri. Lineage (NCBI taxonomy): Eukaryota > Metazoa > Chordata > Ceratodontiformes > Ceratodontidae > Neoceratodus > Neoceratodus forsteri. The sequence continues at coordinate 1,097,158,192 of CM057453.1, forward strand.
CAGTGCCACCAGGCCGGCTATCCCACGCATTCTTGAATACCCCCACAACCTCTTGGTGCAGGCTGTTCCAAGCGTCCACCACTCTTTCTGTGAAGTAAAACTTTCTGGTGTTGGTAGAGAACCTCCCTCCTTGCAGCCTGAGGTCATATCCTCGGTCCTCGAGCCCTTCTTAAAGTGAAAAAGTTCCTGTGCTTACATCTTGTTAATGTCTTTCATGCACTTGAATGTTTCAGTCATGTCCCCTCTCTCTCTTCTCTGCTCCAGGGAGAACATATTCAGTTCCCCAAGTCTTTCCTCGTAGGACATGCACAGCAGACCTTGAATCTTTTTTGTCACCTTTCTCTGCCCTGTTTCCACCCGAGCCATCATGATCCTAACATACTGGAAAGCAATCTACAACTCGGTTTCAAGGAAGCTGAGCAGTGGTTTTGTGCACACAAACTGGTACTAAACTATAAGAAAGTTTTGTTGTTTACCTCTTCTCGCAATAAATACAGGACCTGTGCTATTACCATTAGAAATAACTTGGAAGCCCCACTCGAACAAGTCCAGCCCTTTAAGTATCTAGGAGAAACCTTGAATAATTATCTCACCTATGTGCCTCACATCGAGAATGTTGCCAAGGCTGTTAATATTAGAATTGGACTACTCTACAGATACAGGTGGTGTCTGGCCCCAGAAGCTCTCAAGTTCGCAATTTACAGTTCGGTGTTGTCAATCATCGATTATGCTTTGGTCATTTACGGAGCTGCTACCACTACCTCACTTAAAAGATTAATGGTCGATCTGAACAAGGTGTGTAGGCTACTCAAGGGTGCTGCATGCCTCACTCACACTTGTGAGCTATACACTCAAACTGAATGGCTTCAGTCAAGTGATAGGATCAAATTCCAAACGTGTACTAACCAAAAAGTTTCTCCTTGGGCTCATGCCACCAGGAGTGGGAAGTCTTATGAACAAATCTGTTAGGACCCAACATACTCACACTTCCACCATCAAACTCCTGCTTGTTCCCAAGTGCCATACAGCTCAATGCCAGTGATCCTTCTCGTATAGAGCCCCACTTTGGTTCAACGGGTTGCAAAATGAAATAACTAGTCTACTTAAACTTGGCCAGTTCAAGCATTTGCTCTGCCAGTATTTCATATCTTAAAGTTCCTGTGATTGCTCTCTCTAACTCCACCTAACCCTAGGTATGCCTGTCTTCATCCCCGCTCTCCCCTGTTCACCGCCCTCCCCACCCCATATCCCACCACTTGTTCTTCATGACAAGGCCCATGGCTGCTACCATTTTTTTCTCTTGCCCTTTCTCCCTCTTAACATCCTGGTTACCCCTATCAGCAACAGTGACACAGTACCTTGCTGCCACCAATTTTTTCTCAAAGTCCTATAATCCTTCCACCTCCTGTATCTTCCTTCTTTCGCCTCCATTCCTTTCTCTTATTTTGAATAGTTATGATGATCTATGATGTATTTATACACTGCCACAGTATGTTAGTAACTCAACCTGTTAGTTCTCCTGTGTCTGTTTGTAACTCTCCCCTTTTGACGTGGAACCTTTGTAAATGAGCTGTATTGTGCCCAAAGGTATTTTGTAATCCAAGAGTAAATAAAACAAAAATAAATAAATTAAATAAATGTCCTTCCTGAGGTAAGGCCTCCAGAATTGGACTCTGTATTCCAGGTGAGGCCTGACAAGTGGTCTACACTGTGGTAGTACCACCCCTCTCCTCCTGCTCGTGATTCCCTTCCCAATGCAGCCCAGCATTCTGTTAGGCTTCAATGTTGCCTTCTCACACTGCTTACTAACCTTCAAGCCATCTGAGATTATGACTCCCAGATCTCGTTCCTGGTTTGAGGCCGCCAGTCTTTCGCCTCCTAGGTAATACTCCTTTCTTGGATTTTTCTTTCCCATGTGCTTGACCTTGCACTTTTTGGGTGTTAAATCTCAGCTGCCACACTCCAGACCATTCTTCTAGATTGAGGTCAGCTTCCACCTTGTTCACTCCTTCTGAGGTGTCCACCTTGTTACATATTGTACACTTGTTACAGACTACACTTGAGTGAGGAGGGAAAGAAAGTATTGAAACAGAGGATAGAGGAGTACATAGAGGAAGTTGGGAATTTAAACTAGGAGTGGGGGGTGGCAGTTGGGGAAGAGATATGCAGAGACCACAGGTTGAGAAACCATATGAGCTTACCCCCCATAACAGTGACAAAGGACAAATGGCAAGTACTGTTGGTGATGCTAGGAAAGGAGGGCAGGATGGGAGGAGAGGGTGGAAGGTGGTTACCCTTAATGCTAGGAGCCTTGGGAGGAAAACTGCAGAGTTACAGGTTCTCATGGCAGAGGGAGAGGTGGACATTGCAGCCATCATGGAAACATGGGCCACCCAATACAATGACTGGGACCTGTCTGTACCAGGGTACAGGTTATTCGTAGGGACAGGGTGATTGGGAAAGGAGGGGTGGCACTATATGTGAAGGAAGGACTGAAGTGTGTAAGGAGGAAGGGGAGGAGGGTGAGTGCAGGTCACTTTGGCTGCATCCAGGTTCCAAGAATAGGATTCTTAGAATGGGAGTGGTGTACAGGCCACCATCTCAGGCGGAGGAGTTAGACAGGGAACTAGCGGGACAGATCAGGAGGACCTGCGAGAAGGGTAGTGTGGTGATTGTGGGGGACTTCAACATGCCAGGGTGGACTGGAGCACCCCAACAACTAGGAACAGAAGGAGCAGGTACTGCTGGATGCCTTCAGGACAGCTTCCTGCTGCAAATGGTCAGTGAACCAACCAGGTTAGGGAATACCCTTGACCTTGTGCTGGCAAATGGGGACTTTGTGAGAGAACTTACAGTGGAGGAACGCTGTCAGGGTGACCACCACTCAGTATGGCTCACATTGGATATGGGCAAGGAAGGAGTGGAATCTGGCACAATAGTGCTGGACTTCAGGAGGGCCGACTTTGGGAGGATGGGGAAGTGGTAAAGGGTACCTGGCCAGAATTCAATCTAGTATGGACACTAACCAGAGGTGGGAGCTCATAAAGCTGGGAATAGTGGAGGCAACAAAACCTGCTGCAAAGCCAGAGCAAGAAGGCTAGGGCTAGAAACCGATCTGGTTGAGCAAGGAGGTCATGGAAAGGTAGGAGGAAAACAGCTGCCTTTAGGAAGTACAAGAAAACAGGGAGGGGACAGGGAGGAGTACTTGACAGAATCGAAGGAGGTGACAAGGGCAGTAAGGAGCCAAAGCATCTAGAACTCAGGCTGGCACAAGGCATTAGAAGGGAAGAAGGACTTCTTTAAGTACATCAGGGAAAAGGAGCTGTAAGGACCACATAGTAAGGATTAGGAAGGAGGGGGGTTGGGTGGAAGCAGGGTGCGATAAGGCGAAAGCACTAAATGAGTACTTCTGCTCAGTATTTACTAAAGAGAGGAGGGGGTGACACCCAAGGTGGGAGAAATGGCAGAAGCAGGGTGGGAAGTGGTGACAGATGGGGAAATCATGGAGAGCAGAGTTCGAGAGGGTTTGAAGGCACTGAGGGTGGACAAGGCACCAGGTCCAGATGGCATCCACCCCAGGGTACTGAAGGAGCTGGCAGAGGTCCTTGCAGGACCTTTAGCAGACCCATTTAATGCCTCACTACATTCGGGGTGTGTACCTCAGGACTGGAGGATGGCTCATGTGGTGCCCTCCACAAGAGTGGCCCCAAGGATGAACCGGGAAACTACAGACCAGTGAGCCTCACATCCATTGTGGGCAAGCTAATGGAGACTATCCTGAAGGAGAGGCTGGTGGCCCTCCTAGAGGCCAAAGGACTGCAGGACAGCAGACAGTATGGCTTCATACGTGGCAGATCCTGCCAAACCAACCTAGTCGAGTTCTATGACTGGGTAACTAGGCAACTGGACAGGGGCCATGCAGTGGATGTCCTGTATCTGGACTTCAGTAAGGCATTCAACTCAGTGCCACATGGAAGGCTGGGAAGGAAGTTAGGAGGCACGGGGCAGGTGCAAAGCTGGTGAGATGGGTAGGGAACTGGCTGCAGGGAAGGCAACAGAGGGTGGTGGTGGGTGGGGAGCTCTCACACCCAAGGGCAGTGACGAGCGGTGTTCCACAGGGCTCGGTGTTGGGACCAGTGTTGTTTGGGATATTCATTGCAGACATATCATGGGACATCAAGAGCAAGATCAGTCTGTTTGCTGATGATACCAAGGTAGGCGCGGTGGTGGATGACCTAGGGGGATGGCAGGGGTTGCAGGATGATCTGCCAAAGCTTGAAACCTGGTCAGACACCTGGCAACTGGGGTTTAATGCCAAAGAGTGCAAGGTGCTGCATTTTGGGATGAAGAACCCAAGGAGGAGTTACCAGCTAGGGGGAGTGCAGCTAGCCCAGACAGAGGAGGAGAAGGATCTGGGTGTGCTCATTACAGGGTCAATGAACAACTCGGCACAATGTAGGTGAAGGCAGCTGCAAGGCCAACAAAATGCTGGGTTGTATTGCAAGGGTATATCCTCGAGGAGGAGGAGGTGATTCTGCCACTGTATAGGTCATTAGTTAGACCACACCTGGAGTACTGCGTGCAGTACTGGCGTCCGTATCTGAAGAGGGACATTAAGTTACTGGAGGGGGTGCAGCGCAGAGCGACAAAGATGATCAAGGGGCTGGGGACTTATCATACGAGAGGAGGTTGAAGGAGTTGAACATGTACTCACTGGAGGAGAGGAGAGACAGGGGTGACATGATTGAAACCTTTAAATACATGAAAGGAATAAACAAGACGGGTACAGAGGGCTGTTCAAAGTAAGGAGGGGAGGGCCACCAGGGCCATGATATGAGACTGGAGCGAGGAAGGTTGAGGAGGAGATAAGGAGACACTTTTACAGAGAGGGTGGTGGATGGGTGGAATCGTTACCTGCTGAAGTGGTATGCAGTAGAACAGTGGACTGCTTCAAATGAGGATGGGACAGGACAAGGGGGAGGGTTAATGAAGGGGAAGGGTGGAAGGGAGGGGCAGCTGCAGAATAAGGGGTGCTAGCTGCACATTCGAGCAGACTTGATACACCTCTAAGCCTTTATCTGCGGGCAAATTTCGTATGTTCGTATATCTTGGTGTCGTCTGCGAACAGACATACCTTTCCTTCCAGTCCGTCAATGATGTCTGCTATAAAAGCACTGAAGAGCAGAGGCCCTGGCACTGAGCCCTGGGTCACCCTGTCTTCCATCGACTGCGTTCCATTAACCTGTACCCTCTGGGTTCTGCCTTGTAACCAGTTTTGTACCCATCTGACTACTTCTGGACCAACCCGTGTGGTCAAGCTTCTTTACCAGCCTTCTGAGTGGAACCCAGTTGATGTCCCCACCTTCAAACTTTTATGCCCCGAACCAGACATGGAACCGCACCAAAATAAAACGAAGCAAAAGACTCGGTGCTGGCTAAACTTCAGAGAAAAAAGGAAAAAAAAAAAAAAAATGAAATGGAGCTGAAAACGGTGTCAAGTAACTTTCTGAGCGAGCAGAAACGGCAAACATGGGTAGTGACGCAGTTGATCCTCTCAGGTATCACTGTCCCATGGAAAACCTGCAGCCTCGATGGCAGGAAGAGCAGAACTGAGGTAGTGAAGGGGACAATGCCAGTTACTGACCAACTCGTGAGCACCACGCAATGTGTCGGCCTCGAGGGCGGTGCTGTCTCCAACATCGCCCCTCCTCCTAGAGCAGTAAAACTTTTTCTTAAAGAAAAAAAGCTTCCTGTGGGGGCCTGTACCTTCAGCTTGAACCCACCAGTGATGAATGGGGATGATTAGCTGAATTATGACTGCAAATCTGAAAGCCTCTGAATACATATACTGCAGCTCAACAAATAACGTCAGATAGGCAAGCCGAGTACTGATGGAGATACTGAAAGCTGCAGTAGTAAAAACTTTATAACAATGATTTCCCTACCATAGTATGTTGAAACAGGGCATGGTGCAGCTTGAGAAGCTCCCCCCTTCCCCTCCACAATGTTATAAAGGTGATCAGCTGTTTGCTGAATTGCTTCATACAAATCAAAGAACCGAAGCCCTCTCTGACTGGAGCAGCTCAGTCCTTTGAAGTACAGGAAGTTTCCACTCAGCAAGCGGTGTCATGACCACAGTGCGTGGTCATTAGTCTAAACGGCCGAGCCCCTACTATTTTCAACTGCAATAGGCTCTGCACTGAGACACCCTCGCAATCAAATGTAAAAAGGAGGGACAGCAAGTGTAAATGACGTACCTACCATAATTCTTGATCTTCTTGGACGAAGTTTCCATCACTCATTCACAGTGTGTGTGTGTGTGTGTGTGTACTACGCTGGAGGCACTAGGACCCAACTCGAGCCAAAATATTCAGGAGGGCTGGCGCCAAGGTAGGACCACGTATGTGCGGCGCCGCACGAGACTGGCTCGCGCCATACAGGCTATCTTGGCGTCGACCCTCCAACCGTCTCAGTACCTTTTTTACTGAGAAGGTGCTGTGTAAACTAACCTAGTAAAACTAACCCATTTCGGACATAAGATAATCCATATCCCCATGTAAGAAGGGTCAACTCAACAGTATCTTCACAGCCCAGCCAATGAGGGAGGAAGGGAGGACCAAAAACAAGATAATTGAGCTTGGGGCGTGGTGGGTGGGCGTGTGAATGAGTGGTGGAGACTTCGACAAGAAGCTCAAGAATTACGGTAGGTACGTAATTTGCATATCTTCCTGGAAATAAAGTCTCCATCACTCAGTCACACTAGTGGGAGAGTATGAAGCCAAAATAATCCCCTGAGAAGGCTGGCAGGAGAGAGAGAGGAGCTCACTCAGGACAGAAGTCCATTAAGAATTGTCCTGCCAAAGGACGGATGCTGTTTGGCATGGACATCCAACGTGTAGTGCTTCACAAAGGTGTGCACAGAGCTCCAAGTGGCAGCATTGCAGATGTTTGCAATGGGCATGTTCCGAATTTCTGCAAGAGATGTTATGACTGCGCTGGCAGAGTGGGCGTACACCCTGCCTTCCAGCTTGACCTGCGCTATTGAATAGCAATAGTGGAGACATGCTATCAGCCATGCCGAAATGCACCTGATGGCAACAGATTGACCCAGCCGGGCCATGCTGAATGAGACAAAGAGTTGGTTGGATTTGCGAATCTCCTTCATTCTGCTGATGTAGAACCACAAAACCCTCTTTACATCCAGAGAATGTAGGGTACGCTCCCCTTCATTCCGAACGTTCGCAAAGTAGGTAGGAAGGACCAAGTGCTGGTTCAGGTGAAATTCCAAGACTACTTTCAGAAGAAATTTAGGATGAGTTCTGAGAACCACCTTGTCCTTGTGAAATACTGTATATGGTGGGTCTGTGACCAGGGGGTATCCCGTGATAATAGCGACGCGATTATAGCGACTACAAAATCGCGACTACAGAACAGCGAAAAATAATTAAGCGACCATGGAACTACAACGACTCATTTCTAATGGTGACTACATTTGCAATAATAGCGGCCAATAGTGCTTACCTTACACTGATGCAAAATCCGCCCACTCGAGAAGCAAAATCAATCTAAGTAGAAGTTAGTTTCCGTTTCCTGTTGTACATCATAAAACCCCAACCCCCCAGTAGTAGAGTCAGCAAAATATCCCAGTGGATATGGCAGTCGAATTTCTCACCAGCCAAAAAGGTAAGCCACTGGCGCTGTATGGGGGCTACCTTTATCACCGAGATGAGGAAAAGTCAGATAAAGTTTATTGGAGATGTGCAGATTCTCAAAAATATAGTTGCCTTGCGAGACTGCACACCTCCGGGGAAAACGTAGTAGCCGGTGTCAAGCAACATACACACGTACCTGATGCTGCTGAAATCGGTGTTAGGTGTGTGATGGCTAACATAAGGACAAGAGCACACTCTACAGTGGAGACAACTGCACAGGTTGTGGTCAAATGCGCTACAGCTGCACCTGAGGCAGTGACTGGAAGGCTACCTGGAATTAGCTTGATAAAATGCACTGTGCAGCATATTTGGCAACAGGAGAGTGGCTGTCCTGCAACTCCTACCACAGTGGAGGACCTTATTATCCCCCCGAATTCTCTATTCTGAGCTCTGGTGAATGGTTTCTACTATATGACAGTGGGCAGGAGAAAGATCGAGTGCTATTGTTTTCAACAGAAAATCTGCAATTTTTGAAGGAATGTGGGGACGGGATGCTTGATGGCACATTCAAGTCCTGTACAGCTTTATTCAGTCAATTGTACTCTGTGCACGGTATTCGTTCGGGAATGCTTTTAACAGCAGTTTATGCTTTAATGAGTTCCCTCAAAACAACGTCTTATGAGGGAGTCTTTTCTAAGATTAGAACCCTCGTTGCTGACCCTTGCCCATCAAATTCTATCATGGATTTCGAGCGGGCATCATGGAAAGCATTTACCAATGTTTTCCCAGAAACACAACTTCGTGGTTGCTTTATCCATTTTGCACAGGTATTGCAATGACCCAGACTTTGCATTGCACTTACGAATGCTGTTATCATTGGCGTTTGTGCCACCTACTGATGTTATAATGAAATTTGAAGAAATTAAAGAAATGGATTTTTTTTGCAACACATGAAGAGTTGTTACAGCCAGTGCTTAACTACTTTGGAGACACCTGGCTTGGGCACCAGAAAGGCAGAACAGCACATTTCCCAATACATCACTGGAACTGTTACACTACTATTCATACGGGGTTAGCAAGAACTAACAACAGCGTTGAGGGATGGCACAGGGGATTCAACTGTAGGCTACGCGCATGTCATCCTAGCATTTGGAAACTGATCGATGGTCTAAGAAAAGAACAAAAGCTTTGTGAGATGAAAATGCAGCAGCTAATTTCTGGTGCTGCATCTACTGGCAGTAAAAGGAAGTACAAGGATCAGAATATTCGTATAGCTGTAACTGTGGATCAATACGAGTCCTGTACTACATACGAGTATTAGCCTACAATTTTCAGTTTAAGCAGTGAAGAAGAAATCTGATTGCAGTTTGCAGACAGAAGTCGTCTAGAAGACAGAAATGAACGACGTGCAGTGAAGTGCTGTGAAGATTCGAAAGAAAGAAATGAAGGTTTTCCTGGCTTTGCCAGTTTTTTTTTAAATTGTGAAGATCGCTGTTTTGACGTTTCAGATCCTTGTTCAGATCCTTGTTCTCTGGTACAGAAATTAGCTGCTACATTTAAATCGTGTCTGTTTTCAATTGTTGTTCTGCTTTGCCGGTTTGTTCAGTATTAAATAGGCTTTTTAGAGTCGTTCGGTTTTCTCAGTACTAAATTGTCACCAAGAGTTTGATGAAATGTATAGAACTTAGCTGCTGCATTTAAATCAGCTTTCATTTTGATTGTTGTTAGGCTTTTTAGAGTCGTTCGGTTATTTGTGGAAGGCGACATCGGGGAGCACAATTTGATGCGCCGTTTTAACTCGCGCTGTTTTGTACTGTCGCCTTTACTGAGGTCGCCGGATATGTAGTCACCCAAATTAACACTGCGATTTTAAAGCCGCTATTATTACATAGAACTTACCAGGGCATGTATTTCAGACACCCTGCGAGCAGAAGTAATGGTTACAAGGAAGGCAGCCTTCCAGGTCAGGAACTTCAGCTCACTGGTTGCTAGAGGCTCAAATGGCTTACAGGTGAGCATGTCTAACACAAGGTTGATATCCCAAGCGACTACCGGTCTCCTGACTGGCGGCCTAGTGTGGAGGATTCCTTTAAGGAACCTCTTGACCAAGGGCAGCTGAGCCACTGACATACTGTGAATAGGCTCGTGGTAAGCCGAAATTGCACAGAGGTGTACCTTCACCGTTGAGTATTGCAGTCCTGCATTAGACAGGTCTAGCAGGTAATCTTAACACCTTGTTTGGTGAGCAAATAAAGGGGTCCAGGGAGGGTTTTGCACACCAGATGGACCAATTGTTTCCACTTTGCCATGTAGGTTTTCCTAGTGGATGGCTTATGCGCTGCTAGGAGAATGCCCGAGATTCTATGGGAGACGTTGAACCTACCTACTTCTATCTCCCCAGGAGCCAGGCATGGAGATGAAGGGACCTCTGGTTGGGATGGACCACTGGACCTTGGGTCAGGAGGTCCATCTGAAGTGTAGCTGTCTTGGCGGAATCTCCGATAATCTGTTGATTAACGGAAACCATATCGGATAAGGCCAGTACGGGAAGATGAGAATCATAATGCCCCCTCTGCCTCCAGTCTGAGTAGCACCCTCTGAATTAATGGAAGAGGAGGAAATGTGTAGAGAAAGTGTTTTGTCCTCCGCAGTCAATGCATCCTGACAGAAAATGTCATGTTCTGTATTTATGGAGCAGAACAGAGGCAGTTTTGCATTGAGTGGGGACGCAAAAAGGTCCATGTCTGGAGTGCCCCACTCTTCGAAGAGCGACTGCATGACGTTCCAGTCGAGAGACCTCTTGTATGGATCTGCCTCCATTCTGCTAAGGTGATCTGCCAGATCATTCTGAATTCCTGGCAGGTAGACCGCCTGGATCTAGAGCTTCGTGCTCGAGGCACTATTCTCACACTCTCGTTGCTTCCTTGCACAGAGGGCAAGAGTGTGCTCCACCCTGTTTGTTGATGTAGTAAATCACTGCCTTGTTGTCAGTCTGAAGGAGAATTCTGAATTCTTTGCAACAGAGGATGTCCTTCAGGGCTCAGACAGCATACAGGACAGCTCTCATTTCCAGGACTTTTATGTGTAGCTGGGACTTGTCCTGACTCCACAGGCCCTGGGTGTGGAGATTTTAACAGTGAGCTCCCCAACCGATCAGAGATGCATCTGTGGTGATGATGGTCTGTGTCTCCAGTGGGGCAAAGGGAAAACCTTGGAGAAGGTTGTCTTCCTGAGTCCACCAGGTCAGTGAACTCATTAAGGGTTCTGTCACTTTGATGTGGAAGAACTGTGGAAGTGTGGTCGGAGACCATGGAGTACTGAGCATCCACTGTGTGGTTCTCATGTGCAAACGAGTCAGGGGCACCGTGAACACAGATAACGCCATGAGACCCAGCATCTGCTGCATCAAGAGAGCTCGAACCGAGTTGTTCTTGATGAAGCGAGCCATCTGGAGAATATCTTTTCTCCTGTCTTCTGGGAGGAAGGCTCTTGCCCTGGAGGTGTCCAGGAGAGCTACTATGAATAGGAACTGCTGAGATGGCAGAAGCTGCGATTTTTCCAGATTCAGAACAACTCCCATGGATGTAAGGAACTTGGAAGCCATAGCAAATGCTTCCTGTGTCCCTTGTCTGGAGGAACTCGCTAGGATCCAATCGTCCAGGTACGGGAACACTTGAACTCCGAGTTTCCCGAGATGCATTGCAAGTACTGCAAAGCACTTTGTAAAGACTTGAAGCGCCGAGGACAGCCCAAAGAGCAGGACTCTGAATTGGTAGCACTGGCCCACAGCCACAAAGCATACATACTTGTGGTGGCTTGGGTGCACCGGGACGTGTTGGCAGGCATCCTGCATGTCCAGGGAAGCCAGCCAATCATTTAGATAAATCAGAGGTAGGAGCATTCCTAGCGATATCATCTTGAATTTCTCCTTGAAGAGGTATTTGTTTAACTTCCATAGGTCTAAAATAGAGTGCATACCGCCTGTTTTCTTTGGAACTAGGAAATAGTGGGAGTAGAAACCTGTGTCCTGTTCTGCTTGCAGAACCACTTCTACTGCCCTGTTGTTCAGAAGGCCCTGAATCTCGGCAGCAAGGAAGTCTGACTGACTGACCGACACAGTTTGGGCTGTCATTTGGGTGGATGATCTGGAGGGGTCTCTGAAAAATTTAGAGAGTAACCTTCTCGAATTATCCTGAGGACCCATTTGTCTGTTGTGACTGACTTCCACTGCTTGTAAAACTGAGTCAGATCCCCCTCCCCGCAGAAGAGGAGTCCTCCTTGGGCAGCTGAGGTAGGACACGGGCCAGGTCTTTAGAGGGTGACACTGGGCGCCTTCAGGCCACGTGCCTTCTGTTGTATTTTCTTTTGTGGTTGAGGGTCTTGGGTCTTGTGAAAAGCCCCTCGGCCTTTACCATGAAAGGACGGATGGTTATGAAACTGCCGGCGGTTTCCGCCCTTCTGAGGGGCAGCAAGAGTCGGTCTGGCTGTCTTAATAGCAGTCCTAGTTTTCCGAGTGGCCTCTAGTGCCTGTTCCACTTGTGGGCCAAACAGATAAACTCCACTGAATGGAAAGTTCATGACTCTCTGTTGAGCATCATTTGTGAACCCTGAAGTCCTTAACCAACAGTGACGCCGGGTACATATCCCGGCCGCTGCTGCTCTAGAAGCAGTGTCAAAGGTGTCCATAGCCACCTTAAGTTGCTGATTGTTGGACTCAATGCCTCTAATAATGGTCTGGAGAAGCCCTGAACTAACGTCTGACTCCAGAACAGCCTCCACAGTGGCTTTGAGCAAATGCGAGCGGGTATACTCATATTAAGAGAAACAGCCCTGGTAGCTAGCAATACACATTCCTAGGGTAGCAGCAGCGAACACTCGCTTCCCCAGAGTATTGATCTTACAGGATTCTTTATTTACTGGATGAGCCGTAGATTCCGGAGGAAGAATGGTTTTGTCATTCTCTGCCAAAACCACTGTGGTGTCCACAAAGGTCTGAGAGGCAAGGATTGTCCTATCCTTAGGGGGAGCATATTTCCTGTCTATGGACTTAGACAGAAGGAACGAGCGCCAGGCTGTCCCACACCATCTGTGAAAGAGTCTTGAAAGAGGGCTGCACTGGAGGTGTCAATTCCAGAATTTCAGCAACATGCAGATACTGAAGGCGCAACAGCTTCCCAGAATCCACTTCAGAAGTCTGTAGAGAAAGGGTGGCATTCATATTCTTCTGAAGAGATTTAAAAGAAAGGTTCTCGACCAAGGGCTCTGCTGAAGTAGAGGGCTTACTTTCCACTCCAAAGGATGAATCTTCATCCAAATCACACCCTAATCGCAGATCAGGATCCAACTCAATATTATCTCCTACTAGCCCAGGAGGGATAGTATAGAAAGGAAAGGGAGGAAGAGCAGCAGGGGGAGGGACTCCCTGAATCAGAGTCGAAAACTTCCAGCACCCAAGGCAGCTCTGAAAACAGCGCAGTGCATGGCACCGGGCGCGGCACCACCAAGGCCAGAGCTGGGGGCGCCACCGCAACCGGTGCCGCGCCTGGAGACCCTAACCCCAACACTGGGGCACCCAAGACTGGAGACCTGAAAGTACGAGAAGGAGTAGGAGAAAGCAGTACCTGTGCTGGCCCCTGCGCCGCAGTTATGTGAGTGAGGCAAAGGCATGACAGCATGGAGTCAGTCGCACCGAAGATGTTGTGCGACTAGGTTGACTCAACTGTCCCGCTCGCAGGTCCGCGGCCCCCCAGGCCCCAAGATCAGCTCTGCTGGCATGGGAAGTTGGGACAACCGCCGGACCCACAGCTCCATAACAGTGGCCCAAAGATGAAACTGCTCAGCGGAGGACCCCCCCCCAGGGGGTGGGGAGGGACTCCGGAGTCTAGGACCACGATCGCTGGGAACTGAGGCTGCAAGCGACCCCAATGGAGCCGGGGTCAGCCTCCTGTCCCCCCCACTACCGACGATCTTCATGCAGAAGTAGCAGAGGGCGACCTTGAGCGGTACCGCTTCTTCGACCAGTGGGATGAAGAACAGCTTGAGGCCAAGTGGTGTCGGGTCCCCAACCTCAATCTGGAACAGGCCCGATTCTTTTTGTGCTTTCGGGAGGACCGCCCTTCCTCCCGAGCACCGGACTGCCCATGGTCAGACCCCCCCCTCCAAAGACGGTGGCAGACTGGACACAGTCCTGATCCTAAAACAGCTTTCAAGTGAAGTCTCGCTACTGTCAGCAGACCCGTTCATGGTCGACTCAGTCGAAGGCGGGCTGAAGAAGAAGACTTCTTCTGTTCTTCATTGAAAAAGAATGAACTTTAGAAATATATATATATACACTAAAACTAATCAAAACTGAACGACTATGCTGCTGTCGTATAAAGTGAAGATTTGAATCCCTGCGGGTGGGCGACGTCATCACTGAAGTGCACTTGATGGCAGGAAAAAAGGAACTGAGTCAGTTGGAGGGTCGATGCCGAGATAGCCTATATGACATGAGCCAGTCTCGCGACGCCACGCATGCGCAGTCCTACCTTGGCACCATCCCTCCTGAAGATTTTTGGCTCCCGCTGGGTCCTAGTGCCTCCGCTGTACTCAGCCCGCCCCCACTAGTGTGAATGACTGGTGAAGACTTTATGTCCAGGAAGATCATGCTTTTCTTTTTGTTTTTTTCTTCGGAAGCAGAGTCAGATGCCTCCTCAGATGCTCTTATTTTTGCTGGATTCAGAGTTCCCCAATCAGACACCCTGACCTCTAAACCACCTTTAGCAGCCTTATCCTTCTGCTTACGCTGAGAGGATGGACCCTCTTCTAAGCCTTTAGGTGATGTGGAGGCAGACTGTGAAGCCATAAGGCCTTCTAATTTCTTAGCCCTTTTCTTTACTGTTGTAGGACAAAACTTGATACAAAGCTCACATTTAGTAAAACCGTGAGCCAGACCAAGGCACATCAAACACAACTCATGGCAGTTTGCCTTAGCCAGGAGTTGGAAACAAATTTTGCAACTTTTTAAGCCTGTAGGTCCTGTCCTCTTTCTGGGTCTGTCAGTCATGCCAATTTCTGATGACCTTTACAGCACTTCGGTTCCCCAATAAAAAAAAAAGTAGAGAATTGCAGTGCGCACCTTTATAAAAGAGGGAATTGCTGTCAAATAAATATAAATACAGAAAAAAGTCTGAAGTGTTTTTTGGTTCCACCAGAAAAGGGAACAGAGACAAAGAAAATAAGAACTGCAAAGCGGTTACAAAAAGGTATGCATTTTTAGTGTGAGTGTGTGTGTGTGTGTGTGTGTGTGTGTGTGTGTGTGTGTCAAAATAAGTATTGTGATTCCCTGAAAGCAGGAACCGCCTTGCAAGAGGCCTTTCTCCGGTTCCTGGGAACCAATGAGGAACCAGAGAAAAAGTAAATACAGTAATGCGACAAAACCCCTATGAATACACTCTACCACAGAGTTATCGAAAACTAAACTGAAGTAACTTTTTCGAAGTAAATAACAAATCGTCAAGCGGCAATGAAGTTGTGGAGATGACTTTGGGGCAACTTCTTCCTTCAGGCAGTGAAATAAATCTGACAGAGGACAGAGTTAAGCGTGACCACACAGCAGAGTTCTTAATTTCATTCCAAGATTCCATAATTGGCACACAATTCTAGGCTCTAGGGCAGCTCATTTCCAGGGAAATAGCTGCAGGGATTCCTGGGACTTGAATGGGGATTTCCTGTGAAATATCTAGATATACTGGGGGAGCCTGGGGGATATAAAACCAGCAATGCTTCACTACTTTATGAGCGTAGTCATCGCTTTTTATACATAAAATACTTACTATGTTGACTGTTTCCATCATTGGTGAAGATTTTGCAGAACTAAGTCTGGCAGTGTCCATTGCAGCCTGCAAGAGTTAGAAAGGAAACCAATCACATCTAGAGGCCTTTGACACAGGCACAGCATTCAACCCTAAGATCTCATGAGACAATAAATTCAAACCTGTAAGCTGAGTGACGCATACATTTAAAAGCTTTAAAACTACATATACCAAAAAAAAAATCATAATCAGGCTTATAACATGGGTAAGAACAATCTAGCCACCTTTTTGGCTAAAATGCAAGAGTGTAATTATCTGGCTATAATTACTGTCCTGTACTTGTTTAGCATGTGCACCAGGTTTGGTTATAATATCAGTATACCTCAAATGAAACTAGGTTTTTGTCTTCTGCTCAAATTCCATACAGAACATAATATTTTCTTATCCAAAATCATGAAAAAAACATTTTTAAGTAGGATGCATGTTAAGTAAGCAACAACACATGACAGACAGGTGACTAGCATGAGATAAACACCTGTCAGGTGTGCAGTCACGGCTGAGGCTCTTGCACAGAAGGCCTTCAGCATCTGGAAGGATGTTTATCTCATGACAGCCACTGACCCTCATTGTCTTACTGCACTTATATAAAATACGTCACCTTACAAAAATGGAGAAAACAAATTGGGGGAAAAGCAACATTTTAAAACATCAAGGTTAACCCTTGTAGGGCTACAGACTAATGTCTGTCCAGAACTCCAATACGTTGTAATTCTGTCAGCAGTCTAAGGGTTAAAGGCACACATGGAAAAAAAAATGCTACTCACCTATAACCGTAGTTTTAGGAGTGGTATATAGTTCATATCCACACACTGAAAGTTCCACCAGAATTACTGATTCATCAGATGTCTTAAAGCTAAGCTCCTCCAACCACCTGGGTTGCATATCCCGACTCTGCCCTGTGACGTCAGATCTTTGCACACTGGAAGCAGGGATGCCTGTGCCACTTGCTAGGGGAGGCTTGGTGGGTGGTGTGGATGTAAACTATATACCACTCCTAGAAAGTACAGTTATGTAAGAACTTACCGTAACAGTAGTTCTTCAAGAGGATCTCTTGCAGCAGGCCATTACCGGTAGGACTAAGCCATCAGGTGCTGGGACCACAAGGAAACCTTTCTAAGCTAGCAGTCTACCAGAGGGGTCCACCCACCTCAGATGTCAGTGGAGGCATCAGCCTATCCTATATAAGGTGGGTGGCCCCCATGCCCTCCTCAGTTCTCCCACTGCAGACCATAAGCAGGATACTGGAAGGACACCGAGGTAACCCTGTAGCAGAGTAACAACAGAAGGCTTGCCCCGATGGAAGGGGAGAGAGAGACACAGGAAGAAAAAAGGGGAAGGAGGGAGGGAAAGCTGGGCCTACTGAAAGAGATCCTCTCTAAGATAGGGCAGTTGCATAAAAATTTACCGTTGTCACAGATGCACCCTGCAGGTCAGGCCCTCTGCTCTCACGAGTCCTGGTGTCAAATATGAACCTTTTCTACTAGGACACCCAGTTTACAGGCTCAGATATGTACTCTCTTCGGGGGATGCAGTACAATACTTCACCCTGTGGGTACCCAGCCAGGTTCAAAAGTCTACACTTACGATTCAATTTGAGACCTAGGTATATTCTCACCTTAGCAAGACAAGTAACACTTTTTTAAGCCCCTAACAGTTGTCAGAATTATTCAAATTTTTTCAGCATTCACATGCAAGAAAAACTGAGAAGGCACCAGCAGAATTTCAAGGAAAACAGTGTTTACAAAAATTGAAATAGATAAAATACAAAACACAGAACATATAACAAATACTTAGTCAAAATAAAAGGGAATTTCAGAAACAAATATGCCTGTAACTGAATTTCTAATCAATCTAGTTTTCTAGTTGGCATTACCTAACTGTAACAGAAGTGCTTTTTTCTTTCAGAACACAGTGTGTGTGTGTTCTCTTAGGAGTCCAGAGACAAAATCTGTCACTCCTTTAAGAGTCCAGAAATGAAGTGCGTCTCCCCTCAGATGCTTGGCAATCGTGAACAACAATCTCTACACCTCCTTGTGATGTCACAGCACATGAGGTCACTGTTTGTCCTGTCATTCATTTTGTAACCCAACCAAGTATATCCAAGGGTGTCATTTTATTGTTAGCTGAAAATCTGCAAAGTTAGCAATATAAAAATACGACTGTCTCTTTGATCAGAAAATTTCCTTTGATGCTTTTAGAACACGCATCCTGCCAACAGTTCCCTTCTAGGTGTGAAGAGCTATTAACAGATAGCTGTTAGAATTTGTTGCTTCCTAGGATGTCGTAAAAGATGCAACCTTCTATGATTCCCTGACTTCAGAGTAGAACTATTTTACAAGGTGTTATAACCTGGCCCTTGGAAGGAAGTTTTTAATTAGACTTTCCACTGGACCAGTTTTACAACAGCCAGCTGTTTCAGCATGCTGGGGCCTCTGGGGTCAAGAGGCAGTATAGCGCAGTGGTCTAAGGCTCTGAGCTGCAAATCTGGTGACATCCAGCAGACCAGACCTGGGTTTGAATCCCACAGCTTCCACTTGCATACTGTGTGGCCCTGAGCAAGTCACTTAACCTCCTTGTGCTCCCAGGTCGCTCCTGTAAAAAAGCTTCCAGCTTAGTGTGCTATACCTGGTTAAACAACTAAATAAAAAAGAAAAAAAAAAAAGAGGTCAGGCCTCTTTAAAAGCTGATGACTGCCTTTTCTCCAAGTAGACATTCACATAACATATTTTTATATCACAAATATTATACAACATAAATAAGTAAATGGCAGAGCATCACACTCCTCCCCTCCCAGACTGAATTTGGGGGATCTATTCCTGCATGGGATGAGTTCCCCAAAGTCAGTTCATTGCTTAAACTGTGTCGAAAGCCCATCTGCATTTTTGTTTGCTGTCCCTGACCTGTGTGAGACAGTCATGTCATTACCCTGGAAGGCAAGGCTCCATCTTAACAGCCTACCATTTGTTTTTCCCATTTGTGCCAGCCAAACCAAGGGTTGTGATCAGTTTGTACCTCAAATCCCGTATAGGTATGGCTCCAAATTCTTTAGTGCCCACACCATGGCAAGACAGTCTTTTTCCACTGTAGAATAAGCCTGCTCCCTGGGAAGTAAATTCTTACTGAGGTACGCTACTGGGTGATCTTTCTCTTGGTTGGACTTTTGACTAAGCACTGCCCCAATACCCACAACTGAGGCATTAGTCTGGACTGCAAAGGGTTTACTATAGTCTGGACTTGTTAATACAGGTGCACTGCTGCACAGTGCCTCCTTTGGCCGTGTAATGGCTTGCTCATAGGCTGGTTCCCAGATAACTTTCCTAGGCATCTTTTTCTTTAACAGGCCAGATAGGGGAGCGGCCAGGGCACTGTAGTTTGGTATAAATTTCCCACAGTACCCTGCTGTCCCTAGAAAACTCCAAACCTGCTTCTGTGTTTCAGTTCTAGGCCATGGCTTGATTGGCTCTATTTCTGCTTGGTTAGGACGAAGCTGTCCCTGGCCTACTACGTGTCTGAGGTATGCCACCTCAGCCATGGCCACCTGGCACTTCTCAGCTTTTACAGTGAGTCCAGCCCTCTGTATCCTGCCTTAACGTGGGACAGGTGTTCCTCCCAGCTGGCACTAAAGATGGCAATGTATCGTCAAGTGCATCGGGCGTACTCCTCCTTTCATTTAACACCTGGTTCACCAACCTTTGGAAGGTGGCAGGGGCTTTCTTCATTCGGAAAGACATTACCTTAAACTCAAATAACCCTATTGGAGTGATGAAGGCTGACCTCTCCCTAGCTCTGGCAGTTAATTCTACCTGTTAACACACTTTTGTCAGGTCAACAGTGGTAAGGTATGTCGCCCCTCCCAACTTGTCCAGGAGTTCATCCATCCGTGGCACTGGGTGGGTGTCCGATTTCATGACTGCGCTGAGTCCATGACAGTCCACACAAAAACGAGTAGAGCCATCTGTCTTGGGAACAAGGACTACGGGTGAGGCTCCGAGGCTGTGGGATTTCTGGATTACCCCTAAATACAGCATTTCATCCACCTCCCTTCTAATATCCTTTTGGACAGCCTCTGACACCCGATATGCCATCCGCCGTATGGGTGCTTGCATCCCTGTCTCCACTTCATGTGTCACTAAGTGGGTTAGTCCAGGCTTGGCACTAAACAATGGGGCAAAGTCTGCTAAAACCTCCCTTACTTCCTGGATCTGGTCCGGGGTCAACTGGGCCGACATTTTAATTGCCTCCACAGAGGACTCACTCTTGCTTTCTTCCAGCAAGTTCAGAAGGGGTTCTCCTTCATCCTTCCCTTCCCCAGGACTGCACATTGCAAAGACCATGTCAGCCCTATTAGCATATGACTTCATTATGTTTACATGGTACATTCTTTGGGTATGTCTCCTGTCAGGCAGTTCTATAATGTAGTTTACGTCATTCACCTGTCTGACTACCTTGTGCGGTCCTGCCCACTCAACCTGCAGCTTATCCTTCCGGACCGGGATTAGGACCATGACCTCCTGATCCACAGTGTACTAGCGAGCTCTGGCTCTGCGGTCATACCACACCTTTTGTTTTTGCTGAGCAGCTGCCAGGTTGCTCTGGGCTGTCCCCATAAGCTCCTTCAGCTTTTCCCTAAACTCAAGGACATAAGCCACTATGGTAGTTCCCTGGGTGCCGTGTTTGCCTTCCCAGTGCTCCCAAATCAAGTCTAGGGGCCCATGTACCCTGCGTCCATAAATGAGAGCTCGAAGGGGGAAAACCCCGTCGACTCTTGGGGCACCTCCCTGTATGCGAACAACAGGTGGGGGAAGGTTTCTCCTAGTCCCTCTCAGGCTGATCACCAAACGCTTGGAGCATCGTTTTAAGGGTACCATTGAATCTTTCCACAAGCCCACTAGCTTGTGGGTGATAAGGTGTCGTGCATCTCTGCACCACCCCACACTTCTCCCACAAACATTTCATCAGGTCTGACATGAAGGAACACCCTCGATCAGTGATAACCTCCTGCGTAAACCCAACATGGGAGAAAATCCCTATCAAGGCATCTGTCACTTTGTCTGTCCTCAGGGAGGATAGGGCAACTGCCTCTGGGTACCGGGTGGCATAATCAACCACAGTTAGGATAAACCTCTTCCTGGAGGAGCTGGGGGTATTCAAAGGACCCACAACATCCATTCCTACCCTCTGGAATGGCTCCTCCACTATGGGCAAGAGAATTAGGGCGGCTTGGGTTTTCTTACCCACCTTCCCTATTTCTTGGCACTGGTGACAAGACCTGCAATACTCATTCACCTGCTGAGTGAAGTTGGGCCAACAGAAATTCTGGGCCAATCACACTATAGTGCATGTGATTCCCAGATGACCAGATATGGGAATATCGTATGCAATCTTGAGCAAACGCTCACGGTACCCCTGGGGAACGACAAGCTGCCTGTCCATCACCCCTCCCTTGGTCTTTACATCCTGCGTATACATCAGTCCATTGTCCCAATAAACAGTAAAGTTATGTAGGAACTTACCGTAACAGTAGATCTTCGAGAGAGGTTCCTTCAGCAGGTCATAACACTTAGGACTAGCGCCATCTGGTGTCAGGACCCAACAGCAGACTTTTCAGCAATACCCAATGGGGGACCACCCACCTGACATCACGTGACCACGTCAGCATGGCCGTATATAGTGGGCAGTCCCCAGGCCCACCCTCCAGTTCTCCCGCCGGAGACCAGAAGGAGAGGAAGCTGGTCTGGAGACCCAAAAGAAAAAAAAATGGGTGGGGGAGGGGACCTCTTTCGAAGATCTGTCACGGTAAGTTCCTACGTTACTGTACTATCTTACTTCGAGAAGTTTCCTTCTGTAGGTCATAACACTTAGGACAGATTCCCAAGCAGTCCCTCGAGTGAGAGACTGAGAGAAACACGGGAGGAGGAACAACTGAAAGCCAAAAAGGAGCACGCCCTGGATAGAAGGCCCTGCAGGACAGCTAGGCCAAACCCGGCCCTTCGCCTAGAAGCAATGTCCAGAGTGTAATGCTTGGTAAAGGTATGGATGGAATTCCAGGTTGCTGCTGCACAGATCTCCGCTGCAGAAACATTACTAAGAAAGGCTGCAGATGCAGCCACGCCCCTAGTGGAATGAGCCTTGATAGACCCCTGCAAGGGCTTATCATACTTTTGATAACAGTAGCGAATACAGTTGGCTAGCCACTTAGAAATGTATTGCTTAGAAACAGCTTTGCCCAAGGATTTTGGGCAAAAGGAAATGAAGAGGTGATCGTCTTTACGCATCTCTTTTGTTCGGAAGGTGCAACACCTAAGAACCGTCTAACGTGTGTAACAGAGTCTCACCTCTATTTGTTGGGGCCGGGTAGTACACCGGAAGCTCGACTGACTGATTGAGGGTGAGCTACGACACCACCTTAGGAAGAAACCTAGGATGTGTGCAAAGAACCACCTGGTTCTTGTGAAAAATAAGATACGGCTCTTTACAAATGAAAGCCTGAAGCTCAGAAATCTTTCAAGCAGAAGTAATGGCAAATAAAAACAGTGCCTTCCAAGATAGGTAGCCCATTTCACAGCTCATCGCTGGTTCAAAAGGAGGGAGAATGAGCTTCTCCAACACAAAATTAAAATCCCAAGGTGGTGCAGGGCCGTGGATGGGAGTTTCAGATGACGAATCCCTTTCAGGAAGGCTCTGGAGATCTCCAATTGAGCCACGGGTTTACCATCCACTAGCACATGGTAGGCCGAGATAGCTGACAAATGAACTTTTAAAGAGGAATAAGAGAGCCCAGAATCTGAAAGATAAAGCATGTACTCCATTAACTGCGGGGCCGTACAGATTAAGGGGTCCCAACCCTTGGAGGCCGCCCAAACAGAAAAATGTTTCCACTTCATAGCATAAGTGGACCTTGTGGAAGGCTTCCGAGCCTCCACAATAACCTGAGTGACTCTCGAAGAGACCCCGAAACAGAAAATAACTATGTCTGCAGGAGCCAGGCATGGGGATGCAGGGTTCTGAGCCCCGGATGCAATAGCCGGCCCTTGTCCTGGGTTAACAGGCAGTGCTTTAATGGAAGTGGAACTGGGGGTTCCCTGGACAACTGAAGAAGAAGTGGGAGCCATATCTGTCTGGGCCAGAGAGAAGCAATCAGAATCATTCGAGCTCACTCTATCTGAAGCTTAAGGAGCACCCTCTGAAGAATGGGAAATGGTGGGAAGGCATATAAGAATCTCCCTGTCAAAGAGAGAGAGACAACGCATCGTGCCAAAACGCACCAGGCTCTGGAATGAGCAAGCAGAAGCTGGGAAGCTTTGCGATGGATGGGGAGGCGAATAGGTCGCGTTCTGGTTGCACCCATTTCTGGAATAGTGACTCCGCCGCGTCCTGATGTAGTTCCCATTCGTGGGCGAGGGTGAACGATCTACTTAAGCAGTCGGCAAGGACATTTTCCACTCCTGGAACATGCACAGCTGTAAGAGACAGGTTGTGCAGAACTGCCCAGTTCTTGCTGTATTCAGACATAATGCAGTTAGCCCCAGCACTTGAACTGCCCCGGAGAGGAAAGAGTTAACTCCATGCAGAAGCATGGAACATTGAGCTCGAGCTCGGTTTTCAAACCTCTGTCTGTGGTACTTCCCAGTGTAACCGTCAGATTCTTATGAGCAACTAACTAGGCACTAAAATATGGAAATTGTTTGAAACATATAGCGGAAAGGCAAAAAATAGTTTTGGGGTCCAAAAAGACTTAAGTCGAGAACCCAAGAAGAAACAAGGTAGTGACAATTTAGGCTATGAACACAAGAATAATGAACATAACAGCTACCCCACCAAAAGGGAGGGTACAAGGTACACCCCTGAGGTACAACACTGTACCTGCCAGACCACTTCCCAAAAACAGGTTCTCAGAGGGGAGGCAGGGGGGAGGTCTGAATACAGCAAGACTCCATTAGAAGAAACAACATTACTATGGTGAGTAATTTTTTCTTCAAACATGAAGTCTTGCTGTATTCAGACATAATGCAGACTACCAAGCAGTTCCCTATGGAGGAGGGAATGCAGAACCTACTTTGGGAACAGGATCTGTACTGCTGTGCCAAACCTAGCATCACTCCTAGCCTGGATGTCCAGGTAGTAATGCTTGGTGAATGTAAGTACTGTTTTCCAGGTGGCTGCCTTACAGATCTCTAACAAGGGAATATCTATGGCTGCAGCTAGAGAGGCAGCTGTACCCCTAGTGGAGTGAGCCTTAGGCCTGAAGGGGATGTTCTACCCAATTAGTCATAGCAGAATTGTATACAAGAAACAATCCACCTGCCAATAGTTCTTTTAGTGGCAGGCTTACCTTTCCCCACTTCACCATAAGTGAGAAACAAATGAAGACAGTTATTTCTGTGTGCGCCTTAGTATGCTCTAAATGGTAGCTAAGAGCCCTTTTAACATCCAAACTGTGTAATCTTCTTTCCCCTGAAGAAGAATGGTCACTGAAAAACACGGAGAGATATGGAGTGGTTTAGGTGGAAATCCAATACCACTTTAGGCAAGAACTTCCTATTAGTTCTTAGGACCACTTTATCCCTATGGAAGGATATGAAGTCAGGTTCAACTGACAGGGCCTGTAATTCACTACTCCACCTGGCAGAAGTAATAGCTACCAAAAACACAGTTTTCCAGGTCAAGTACTTCAATTCAGCCAAAGCCATAGGCTCAAAGGGTGGCTGCATCAGCTGAGCAATGCAGACATTAAGATCCCAAGGCGGAGTAGGCTCCCTAAAGGGAGGGTTAATGTGGAGCAGACCTTTGAAAAACTTTCTGAAAACAGGATGAGATTCCAGGGAATAGCCCTTCCCTGCTGAGAGGAATGCAGAGACAGCTGCTAGATGAACCTTCAGAGTGGCAGTCCTAAGGCCTAGACCTTTCAGATGAACTAGATAGTCTAAGGTTGTGGAAATGTCTGCAGAATAAGGCAGGATGCCTTTCTGAGAGCACCAAATACTGAACCTCTTTCCATTTGGAATTTTAAGTTTTTCTAGTGGAAGGTTTCCTGGAGACCTTTAGAATATTCAGAACTTCCTGAGAGAGATGAAGTGCTGCATATTCTAACTATTCAAGAGCCAGGCCTTGTGGTTGAGGGACTGGAGATTGGGGAACCAGATCCGCCCCTGGGAGGAGGAGAGAAGACTGTATCTCCTGGGAAGACACAGGGGACGTGACACAGCCAAGGACAACAGAAGAGGATACCAGGGCTGTCTGGCCCAGTCTGGAGCCACCAAAATCACTGTGCAGGGTTGAGTTCTTATCTTGATCAGAACTCTGAATAGGAGAGGGAAAGGAGGGAAGGCATAGAGAAACCCGCCCTTCCAGTCCAGAATGAGGGCATCCTGGGGATCTGTCCCCAGGACTGGAGGTCTGCAACAAAACAGAGGAAGTTGTTGATTGTCTGGTGCTGCAAACAGATCTATGTCTGGGATGCCCCACCTGGAGAAAATGATCCTCAGAATGTGAGGATTCAGGAACCATTCGTGATGTCCCTGTGAAATCCTGCTCAGGGTATCTGCTAACACACTGTCTTTCCCTGGAAGATGAACCGCTACCAGGGAAGTCTGAAGGGAATAGGCCAGAGACCATATCTTCATGGCCTCCATGCACAAGGCCATGGACCGAGTGCCTCCCTGCTTGTTGATGTACCACACTGTGGTAGTGTTTTCCACCCTAATTTGGACCACCTTGCCCTTGACTGAATCTGAGAAGGTCTGAAGGGCTAGAAAACTGCCCTGAGTTCCAGAAGATTGATATGAAGAAGAGACTCCTACGGGGACCAGATTCCCTGAGCTGTTAGGGCTCCCAAGCCTAGGAGAGAAGCATCCGTAGTCAGTACTACTGCTGGAACTTGAGGGAGAAATGGAACCCCTTGTCTGAGGTTGTCCTGGTCCAGCCACCACTGGAGAGCTTGTACCAGAGTTTGGGTCACTGGAATCAATTTGGAGAGTGTGTCCCTTCTCTGTGACCAAAAGGACCTTAGATGGAACTGAATGTCCTGCATCTGAAATCTGGCTCCCTGAACCACTGCAGTGGAGGCTGCCATGTGGCCCAAGAGTTGGAGGAACTGTCTTGCTGGAAGAGAAACCTGAGGCCGAAATGAGGAAGCTAGGTCTACTCCGGCCTTCACCCTTGCCAGAGGAAGGAAGGCTTTTGCTTGGACAGTATCCAATTCCACCCCTATGAAGGTGAGAAGCTGTACTGGTTCGAGGACTGATTCTGTCAGATTTAGAAGAAACCCCAGAGAACTGAGCAAGTCCTGGGTGGTTTGCAGAGCTGCCCTGACCTGACCTGATGACTGCCCTACCAGCATGCCAGTCATCCAGATATGGAAAAATGGTGATACCCTGTCTTCTGAGGTAAGCCACCACTACTGCAAGGCACTTTGTGAACACCCTTGGAGCTGATGTTAGGCCAAAAGGCATGGCCTTGAACTGATAGTGACCTGAAGGCAACTCGAACCTGAGGTATTTTCTGTGGGAGCACCTTATAGGAATATGGAAGTAGGCACCCTTGAGGTCCAGTGATGCTAGCCAATCTCCTGGCCTTAAAGAGGGAAGGATTATTCCCAGACTTACCATTTTGAATTTGGGTTTTGATATGTGTTTGTTCAAGTACCTTAGATCCAGGATGGGTTGCCACGCCCCTGTTTTCTTTGGGGTAAGGAAGTACCTGGAGTACAGGCCTTTTCCCCTGTGTTGAGTAGGAACCTTCTCCACGGCTCTGAGAGCTAGGAGAGAGGAAACCTCTACCTCCAGGGCAAGGGTTTCTGAGACTGATGCAGGTGGAAAAGACTTGGCCCTCCTTTTTGGGTACCTTTTGAAACTGAGGGTCAGTCCCTGGCTTACTACTTCCAGGACCCACTTGTCTGAGGTAACAGACTTCCAGGCCTGAAAGTAGTAAGCCAGCCTGCCTCCTACTGGGATTGGGGAGTCGACCCGGGCTGACACCTCGGGGTGTCTGCTTGGCAGGAGCCTTAGACTGGGAGGAGGAAGCAGCCCTGCTCATCCCCCTCTTGTCCCTCCCTCGGAAAAAAATCCTATGTGGGTAAGAAGAGGAGGCCTGGGCTTGGTAAAAAGGCCTGTAAAATGGCCTGCCCCTGCCTCTGAACTGCTGCTTTTGAGGAGTGGCTTGCCTTTCCTTGGACTGTGCACTCCTGTAAGTTGTCCTGTATTCATCCATTTTCTTCATGTAAGCCTCTGTCTGCTCCCCAAACAGAGAGTTACCAACTACAGGAAAATCCATAGCCTTAGACTGGGTGTCCTGTGATAGGCTAGTACATCTGAGCCAAGCATGCCTCCTGAGAGACACAGATGTAGCCATGACTCTGGATGCCATATTGTTGGAGTCCACAGCAGCGTGAAATTGTACTTTGGATGCCTCAGTTCCATCTGCAGCCACCTCCTCCAACTCTTTGGCTAGCTGGGGGGAGGCCTGTTGAGCCAGTTTCAGAACCGTATCCCACCTGGACTTCTGGTACCTGGCTGGATAGGCCATATAATTTGCCTGCCTGAGTCCCAAAGAGGATGCCAAGTATGGTTTTTTTGGCCACGGCATCAACTTTCCTGGAGTCCTTGTCTGGGGGGTGTGAAGCCAAAGGAATGTTTGCCCTGTCACAGGCTGCAGCCTGCACTACCCCAACATGGCTGCAATGTGAATAAAGGAACTCCGCAGCTGAGCCTGATAACACATACCTCCTGTCCATTCTTTTATCTACAGGAGGTAAAGAGTTAGGAGTGTGTAGAATCTTTTGTGTCCGTTTCCCCAAGGACTTATGAAAGGGTATAGACAACCTTTTGGACTCTGGGATGTCCATCATCTCCACAAAAATCAGGCTCTTCTTCCTCCTCAGCAGCTTCAACCATAGGGAGCTGGAGGGTTTGGGCCACCTTCTTGTAAAACAAGAAGTGTGAAGGGGACTCAGAGAGCCTGGGAGGAGAGATATCAGAGGGCCTGTCTGGGGAGACGTCCGGTTCAATGGGCACATCCAGACCCCCCTGGTCGTCATCATCATCGGGATAATCTTCGTCTCCCTCCCACTCCTCATAGAAAGCATCCGGATTGTAATCCGAAGGAGCCAGTTCCGACCGAACTGACCACCTAACCGGCTCTGCCGGTTCTGACGGAACCGGGCGAAGCGACTGGACAATACTAATCGCTTTGGCTATCTCATTCGTGGTTGGAGTATGCGGTACTGGATCCCAACTGGCAGACTTTCATTTCTTTTTTGATGGAACCGACCCCTCAGAGTCAGCTCTCCTTTTGCCAGAGGAGGTATCGCACAGGTTAGTAGGCACCTCCTCAGGTTCGTCCGCAACCGAGCCGGGCTGGCCATCCGGATCCACAGACTTCTCGGCTTCCCTTTCCCTCAACCTACTCAGTCTTTTTTCTAGAGTGGTTTTGGGAGAGTTTCTACAAATTTGGCAGTCTGACTGGAGGTGGTCAAACCCCAGACAATAAACACAGATGAGGTGGGGATCAGTCTTGGCAAAGGCCTCCCCACACTCAGTACAGTGTTGAAACCCAGTGGGACTGGTTTTCTTTTTGGGTTTCTCAGACATGGCCAACCTACCAAAATTACCCTATAGAAGCTTTCAAGCCAGGTAATACAAACCGATCGGTAACAACTGTGTCACGGGTTTGGAAAAGAACCGAGAAAAAGCCTGGTTCTTTTGAAACTGACTGGTACCGGAACACCACACTAATCCCAGAAAGATATTATTTAAAATTAGAGAATTCACAAAGTCAGTTCCTAACTGGACTGACCGAAAAGAAACCGAAGAGACAAACAATTTCCACACTTAAATAAAATTAAAACACAGTCACTACCTATCTACAACACTACCTGTACCATAGCCAGAGAATGGAAATCTGAAAACAATAAAAGAAATGTTTTTTTAAAACCGAACGCTTTACTATACCGAACCGAGCAGGAGAAATCTCCAGAACGACTTCACTGTTAGGCGGAGTAAAGAATCTGATGGTTACACTGAGAAGTACCACAGACAGAGGTCTGAAAACCGAGCACGAGCTCAATGTTCCATGCTTCTGCATGGCGTTAACTCTTTCCTCTCTGGGGCAGTTCAAGTGCTGTGGCTAACTGCATTATGTCTGAATACGGCAAGACTTCATGTTGTTTGAATAGGTCCCTCTGAAGCGCAGAGAAGATGAGGACCGGCTGGTCCAGCTGATCCTGAAGCTGATCGCACTGAACCCTGAGGGACCATGGAGAAATTCTCATGTGGAGCTTCGCCAGGGGAACCGTGAAGATAGAGGCTGCCATCAAGACGAGAAGATGGAGGACTTCTCTGGCTGGTAAATACTTGGACGACGCCACCAAGGTGGCCTGTTCCATAAGAGTGTCCCTCCGATCCGGAGGGAGGAAAGCTCTGCCCTGAACTGTATCCAGAATAGCTCCAATAAACTGAAGCCGCTACGAAGGAGTCAGGGATGACTTGGGGACACTGACTGTAATCCCCAGTCTGGAAAACAGGTCCAGGATAATCTTGAGGGCCTCCGAAAGGGACTCCCTGGATGGAGCTGAAATCAGCCAATTGTCCAGGTAAGGGAATACTGCAATATCCTGGCGTCTCAGGGCTGCAGCCACCACTGCTAGGCACTTGGTGAAAACCCTGGGTGTCAAGGAAATGCCAAAGGGGAGCACTTTGAATTGAAAGAGTTCCCTCTGGAAGTCAAACTGCAAGAGCAGCAGTGACTCTGCAAGACTGTGATGTGTAGGTAAGCATCCGGCATGTCCAGAATGCACAGCCAGTGACTCTCCTGCAACAGGGGTAGGAGGCTCTGGAGAGTTAGCATCCTGAACTTTTTGTACACGACAAACAGGTTCAACCTGCTGAGGTCGAGAACGGGTCTCAGGTCACCTGTCTTTTTTGGAACCAGGAAGAAATGGGAGTAAAACCCCTGCCCTCTTTGCCGAAGAGGGACCAACTCTATTGCTGCTTTTAGCAAGAGAGCTTGAACTTCCTCCCTTATTAGAAGTATCTGGTCTCGAGAGTAGGCCGACCTTCGAGAAGGGGGATTCTGGAGGAACTTCCAGAAACTCTAGAGTGTGCCTTACGAACACTAACTGCAGGACCCATTTGTCGGAGGTGATGCTCTGCCACTCCTGGACATAGCAGTAAACCTCCCCCCTCACCGGCTCCTCTTCCAGAATTGGAGGAGGGGTGGGGCTATGGAGTCAGGAAGATAGACGCTGGGTTTTGGAGGCAGGGGGTGTCAAAACTGTTCCCGTGGCCTTATGCTTACCCTGCTGAAACTGGGTACGGCGTCATTGCTGCCTCCAGGTCTGTCTCTGAAAGGGCTGCTAGGGCTGGCCGCCCAGCTGCTTGCCCGAATGGTACATGGACCTCACAGACCAAAGAGGCTGACCTCGTTCTTTAAGGTCTGTGATGATGTCCTCGGCATCCCTGCCAAAAAGCACCGAGCCCTGAAAGGGGGCGTCCTGAATGGCTGACTGGACCTCGATGGTGAGGCCCAAAATGCGGAGCCAGGCGTGCTACTGAAGGGAGACGGCGGTCACCGAGGTTCATGCCACTGAATCGACAGAGCCGTAGGTGGCCTGAAGAGCGTGCCAACAAGAAACCTTGGATTGTTGGATATCCTGGGCAAGCTCCTCGAGGTCCGAATCCGGCATAGATTGGATCCAGTCCTCCAGCCTGGCCAGGGTGGCCTTTTGTTGGGACACCATATGGGCTACGTAGTTCAGGGACCTCAACGCACATGTAGTCGAGGAAAACACCTTTTTCTCGAACTGGTCTAACTGCTTTGAATCTGTCAGGAGAAGTACTCATGGTGTTTAGGAGCAGAAGAATGGTCCTGAGCAGCAGAAATGACAACAGAGTCTGCCTTGGGTTGCCCGGACAGAAAAAGGGGCCTCTCTAGGCACCCAGTAAGTCCTGTCTGCTTTCTTAGGGTCAGCTGGGATGGAGTGGGGCAGTTGCCAGATAGTCGAGGTGAGGTCTTGGTGAGGTCCAATCCAGGGAGGAACTGGGATCAGGGGCAAAGACTCCAGGTTTAGATGCTCAGTGAGCCTCTGCCGCATTGGATCCTGTTCCTCCAACTCCCACTCGTACTTTAGGATAGACCTCAGAAGTGCCGAGAAAGAAGGATCCTCTGGAGGTGATTTGGGTTAGACCTTCACTGGGACCGGCGATTCTATGTGGGTAGATTCCTCCGATGATTCCACCCCCCAAGTCCAGATCATCCCCTGCACTAATATCTGGAAGAAAAATATTCAAGATCGCTGTACCCCGGATGTGGACCATGTCGGAGAGAGAGAGTCCACAGGGGAATCAGACCTGAGAGAAGGAGAAGGAGGAGGAAGTCTACTCTCCAGGTCCGTAACCAGCTCAGCCCTCGCCTCTTTCCACCAGGTCTGGATGACTGCCCTGATGTCCGGTTGTGGTGCCGGTGGGGGTGGCGGAGTGAAGGTGGAGGCAGAGGGGGAGCTGGGGGGTATGCATGGGAAGGGAAAGAATACCCATGATACCCCTGTGAAGGATAACCTGGGAACGGGTTGTAACCTGGGTAATAATACCCCAAGCTGTGTCTGTCGGGCAAGGGACCAGCCGGGGTATGGTCTATAGGACACCCCGAAGGGTAGTGAGGGGCATAGTGGAGTCTCGAAAAAATCCCCATCATCAAAGAAGCCGATGATGGGGGCATCCACGTCGGACCAGGGGTCGTACATATAGGCGGCTGGTCTGGCACTGGATAAACAGACGTCGGGATCACCATTGATGGGGCCGGCAGATCCAGTGTCAGAAAAGGATCTGGCATTGGATAGGACGGCGTCAGAACCCATCGCGAGATATTAGTCGACGGACACGCGCCTGCCGAAACGTCCAACGGCAGAGGCAGACGAATGGGTCCCGGCCAGGAGACTGTCGTCATCGGAGCTGGTGTAGGAGGAGGAAGAACTGGGTCCAACGAGGGAGTGGGATCCGGCGTCGGTTGGCCAACCGTCAGGGAAGGACTCCCTGTATCGGGAATGGGACGGACCTCCATGGGCAGCTCTAGCAGAGGAGGAGAAGCCTCCCTGTCCAAGAGCCATGGAGGGAAAGTGGGTGTGACCCTGGCATATGGACAATGTCCAGGGGACCAGCGCTATCTCCAGCCGGGGTAGTAGGCTCTGAGGTTGTCGCTACCGGTGGAGGAGTAAGAGGAAGAGGGGCTGTCTTCCCCAGGCTCATCTGGACATCGGGTTGGCTGACTTGAGTCTCCGATGGGAGAGCTGCATCTGTGCAATCCCTTGCGGGGACTGGCTGATCGGGCGCTTGAGCTGTGAAAGGAGGGGAGAAGCCCCCCCAAGCTTAGCGACTCCAGCCTGCAGGACCCTGAGGGCCGGGGAGCCAACTTAACGCCCGCAGTACAGTCCCCAGAGGAACTGGGGAGTGTCTTAGTGGCAGTCACAGCGCAGTCCTCGGAGAAGCCGAGGGCCGACTTACCTGTGCTCATCACCGGGAGAAGGGTCACAGCCTTAGCCTCCACGGATGTGGCCTGGATCTTCACAGCAGGCGGCGGGGGAGAGGCCTTACTGGTCGTGGGCCTCGAAGCCTCGAGTCTGGCACCTTCCGGCTGATGCTCCTTCTCCTTGTGCTTCTCCTTCTTTTTGTGTTTAGAGGGGGAACCTGAAGATGTTGAAGCGGAATCTCTGATTTTCTCCATCTGTTTCTTGAGGGAGGCTAGATGCGATTTTAAAAGATGGGCCTCCAGAGCCTGCTGCCTTCATTTCCGAGTGGCCTGGTTAAACGGGAGGCAATTGGGCAGGTGGCCACGGGATGGTCTGGGCCTAAGCAGATAACGCACTGTCGGTGACCATCCTTGTGCGGGATCTGGGTGCCACAGGATTCACACTTCTTTTTAGGTAGAGATGACACAGAAGCACAAAACTGCTGAAGAAAAAGAATGTTTTTTAAAAAAAAAAAAAAAACCATGCAAAAAAATACCAGCCATTGCTGTAGTGAGTCTACCAGAGGGAGCTGCATGAGGCGACGGTGGGAAAGAATTGGAGGGTGGGTCTGGGGACTGCCCACTATATAGGGCCACGCTGATGAAACGTGACATCGGGTGGGCGGTCCCCTGTCGGGTATTGCTGGAAAAGTCTGCCGTAGGGTCCTGACGCCAGATGGTGCTAGTCCTAAGTGTCATGACCTACTGAAGGAACCCTCTCGAAGTAAGATTTTATGTTTCCCGTCCTCTCCCTGTGCCCCATCAGAGTCTGCCCAAGCCCTCAGCTTCTCTAAATTAGGGTAATTTTTCTGAGCAGCTGCAAAATACTTATACATTCCCAAGGCATGGGACAGGTCCCCTCCAGTTTCTAAACTAGGGCCCCAAGCGCTAGCGTCAGGGCATTCAGAGTCACTGCCATCCCTAACCCTCTGACAATGGGCTACCCCCCTCCTTCCTCAGAGTAACCCTCTGCAGCTGTTCTGTTAACTGCTACCTGGGGAATTTCTACCCCCCCTTCATTATTCTCCATATCAGGAGACACAGGCTGGGGAACCAGCCACCCAATGATTTCCACAGGGGCTTCTATGGGGTCCAGGGAACTACAATTTACCTTTGCTGCGGGTAACTAAACACCATCCCGTTTGAGACTATTGCCAATAATTACATCGACAGCAAGGTTCTCTGCTACGGCAACATTTTGCTCATTCCCCTTCCTGTCTCACCCCAGTCTAGGAGGACACTAGCGAATGGCAACGTTTTCTCCTCCCCAGTGAATCCCCGTACAGTCACAAATTGATGGGTATAAGCTGTTCAGGCTCTATCAACTCCCCTTTTACCAAAGTCAGGGATGTCCCCATGTCCCTTAATCCATGGGTCTGTACCCCATTCACAGTGACTGGGTGTATGTGTTCCCTCATGTTTACTGGCATGCTTTCAGGGACACACAGTCAACCCACTTCTTTCCAAGCACCACTTTGTGCACTGTCTGCCCTTTTTGGACACTGCCTGGCAAGGTGCCCAGCTTGTCTGCAAACCCAACACTCATTTCTGTTTTCAGGCAAATCTTTTCTCTGAAACCTGTGGCTAACTGGTTTTGGTGGAGGCAGGAAGGGTTTTAGCTGCCCTGAAGGCATGCTTTTCACTTTCTGCGCTGCCACACCTGCCCCATTCCCTCAGAGTAGGTCTGCTCCTGGCATAGTGGTCCGAGAGTTCAGCAGCCTCTTGCACTGTTTCTGGATCTCAGTCCTCTAGCCAGGTTTTCAGTTCTGCTGGGCATGCCAAAATAAAACTGCTCTAAAACTACAATATTTTCAATTTTTTCTACAGAGTTTGCTTCAATCCCTTCCCACCGTTTTAAAAACTGACGTTGTTTAGTGGTTAGCTCCTCATAGCTCATGTCAGGGCTTCTCCTGAGCTTATGGAATTTAACTCTGTATGCCTCTGCTGTTAAACCATATTTCTTTAACAGTGCAGCTTTAAGTTTACTATAATCATTACTGTCCTCATTGTCCATTTGACTGCATGCGTTCCGAGTTTTCTCGGTAAGTAACGGGGATAGCTAGAAGCTCCAGGACACACTGGGAATTCTTGCCTGAACACATACTTTTTCAAAGGAATTTAAAAAGGCATCCATATCTTCCCCCTCTTTAAATTCAGCTATCAATTTAGAATTTAATTTGAAACCCAGTCCTGGAGTCCTAGTTACACCCAGGCCACTTACCTGCTCTGGCACTGGTCTTGGGAGTTGTAGCTTCTCCAGTTCACTTTTCCTCTGGCGCTCTCTCTCCTTTCACTTGGTCTCTCACTCAGCCTTTTCTCTGACGCTGTTGCTCTCTTTCCTCTGCCACTCTCTGAAACTGTCATTCTCTTTCCTCCCGCGCTCTCTGCTGTTGGTTTCCTTTTTCCTCACTCTCTCATTGCTCTCACTTCTCCTCTCTCTTTCCATTTCCAGCTTCCTCTGTTCAATCTCCCTTTGCTGTTGGGCTTCGAACATTCTCTGTTCAAACTCCAGCTCCATCCTCCGCAACTCCATCTGCAGCCTGATCCCTTCTGGCTCCAGAATGTTGGTGACCTTCCCCTGTTGTGTGGCTCTTGGTTTGCACTGGCCCTGCTGTCCTCCTCCCTGGGTCTGGACACTGCAATGGACCCTGGCCCCTCCATGCCCAAGGGTTGGTCCTTTCCAGTCACAGACTGTGACTCGAGGTCTTGGGCATCGGCTTCAACAAGAGCCTCCACGAGATGCTTTTTGGCTTGCCCCTCGTGCTGGACTCCTCTCTCTTGGCACCACTGCCTCAGGTAGTCTGTAGTGTACTTACTGTAGTTGGATGTCATCTTCTTCCCTATCTATGGCTACACTAACGTACACCCAAAAAAACAAAAAAAAAACAGGTAGGGAACTTAGACTGTAAGCACAATGATATAGTTCTTTACTTTTTAAATCACTGCCTTATTTTGCATGGGAGTTGTACAGTATTTAATCTGACACACTGGACTGTTAATGCTCATGTTACCAAATACTTTTAAATCGCACCGCTGCCAACCAGATCGGTCACAAACGCACCCTGCAGGTCAGGCCCTCTGCTCCCACACTGCCAAACCTCAAAGTGCACTATGTGAACAGGAGACAAACAGGGTAACCCTCCTGTCTGTTTTGGGTCTGAATCACCTACTAGCCTTGAGTCCTGGTGTCAAATATGAACCTTTTCTGCTAGCACACCCATTTGTACTC
Organism: Neoceratodus forsteri; assembly: GCA_016271365.2. Lineage (NCBI taxonomy): Eukaryota > Metazoa > Chordata > Ceratodontiformes > Ceratodontidae > Neoceratodus > Neoceratodus forsteri. The sequence continues at coordinate 1,097,193,423 of CM057453.1, forward strand.
TCTTCAGGGAATGCAGTACAATACTTCACCCTGTAGGCACCCAGTCAGGTTCAAAAGTTAGGGTCACCACCTTTGGATGAGGTAAAAAATGGATGCTAAACCACACCCCAAACTCCACCTCTGGCCCCACCTCTTTTCATGACTGGCGAATATATCACTCCTCCTCCTCCAAAGCCATTTGTAATGTTGGAATAGACATTACTAGTGATAGGAAATCATTTTTCTACTGTTATTTGATTTATTTATTCAGTTGTTTGTTTTTATTCTTTGGCAGCCAGGTTAACTCCCATTGGGCACATAGCCCATTTTACAGGAGTGACCCTAGAGCACAGGAAGGTTAAGTGACTTACTCAGGGTCACACAGTATGCAAGTGAAGGCTAGGTGAATCAGACTCAGGTTTGCTGGATGTGCCAAGCTCATTCACAACTTACTGCTCAAGCCTCTATTAAAACACTCTCCCATTTTCCTTTCCATGTCAGTCATGTATTTTGAGGTTTTGACCAATTTTTGATAACTTAATTTTTATTGGTGCTTGTGAGCCCTTAATACTGCACTGTGTTCCCCTTTACCTCAGCAGCTACTGCTGTTTCTTTTTATATTTCTAAGACATTCCACAATTTCAGACACACCATTCCATGCTGTTCATCTGAATGGCCTGTGAAGTGTACCTAATAGCATGGAATGTTGAGGTACTACAAAAAAAAGAGAGTAAATGTAGTGATAAAGGCAATAAAAGCTAGATTATTAATTTATCAGAAATGGGTCTAAAACATACTAGAATATAGGACTAACAAAAAGAAACACATGAGGTCACATAAAGGTGTACAAGCTGATCACTCTCAAAGCAGTAAAAGACTATACTTAACATTCAGAGTGGAAAAGATTAGGTTAATATACTGCTAATGATCTTAATGGCCATACTTTATACCTCCCAGACAGACTGCTTTTACAAACAAAGGCAGGTCTGAATGACATCAGAACTTCTTTGTAACCTGGACATGCAATGCAGCCAAAACAACGAATGATTTGATACAACAGTTTTAAGAGTATATGAACACTCAAAATGGCCCAAAAACCGGACTGCATTAAGCCAAAACTGGATGACGGGATAAGGACCCTAAAAAACAGACGAGGCATACTGATGAGTCCTCGTAGGACGAAACACGTATCTATGTCATCTGTTAGTACCCTTTGCAAACTGTGTGAGAGGCCTTTCAGCACCATGCAATTCTGCCTAAAGCAGAACCAGCATAACATTCTGTGGTGATTTGCATATGCAGCCCATGATGCTTTGCACTGTGTGGGCATGTGTGATTTTGTATTTTTTTGAAACTTGGCTTCCCAGCCAAATGCCCTTTGGGGTAACCCTAGCCTCAGTGTTTGCGCACAGAGGTCTCTGTCTTTTAAATATTTTTTTATTTTAATGGGTTCACCACAACATAACCCAGACAGACCATCTTAGGGTAGCTGGTTCATTCCACTGGGGTGTCAAACAGACGAGGCATACTGATGAGTCCTGGTAGGAAGAAACACGTGTCTATGTCATCTGCTAGCACCCTTTGCAAACTGTGTGAGAGGCCTTTCGGCACCATGCAATTCTGTTTAAAGTTGAACCAGCATAACATTCTGTGGTGATGAACCCTATCAAAAGTCTACCCTTATGACTCAATTTGAGACCTACGTGTATTCTTTCCTTAGCAAGATAAATAACACTTTTTTAAGCCCTTAACAGTTGTCAGAATTATTAACACTTTTCCAGCATTCACATGCAAAAGAAACCAAGAAGGCACCAGCAGAATTTCAAGGAAAATAGTGTTTACTAAAAATTGAAAATAGATAAAATACAAAACACAGAACGTATATCATAAATACTTACAGTCAAAAGGGAATTTCAGAAACAAATATGCCTGTAACTGAATTTCTAGTCTTAACCTAGTTTTCTAGTTGGTTTTACCTAACTGTAACAGAAGTGCCTCCTTCTTTCAGAACAGTGTGTGTGTTCTCTTAAAGAAGTGACAGACTATCTCTGGACTCCCAAGAGAACACAGACACACTGTTCTGAAAGAAAAAGGCACTTTTACAATTAGGTAATACCAACTAGAAAACTAGGTTAAGACTAGAAATTCAGTTACAGGCGTATTTGTTTCTGAAATTCCCTTTTATTTTGACTGTCAGTATTTATGCTGTATGTTCTGTGTTTTGTATTTTACCTATTTTCAATTTTTAGTAAACACTATTTTCCTTGAAATTCTGCCTTCTCAGTTTCTTTTGCATGTGAATGCTGGAAAAGTGTTACTAATTTTGACAACTGTTGAGGACTTAAAAAAAAAAGTGTTACTTATCTTGCTAAGGAAAGCATATACCTAGGTCTCAAACGGAGTCATAAGGGTAGACTTTTGAACCTGGCTGGGTGCCCACAGGGTGAAGTATTGTACTGCATCCCTCGAAGAAAGTACATATCTGAGTCTGTTAACTAGGTATGCTAGCAGAAAAAGTTCATATTTGAGACCAGGACTCGAGGCTAGTAGGTGATTTGGACCCAAAACAGACAGGAGGGTTACCCTGTTTGTCTCCTGTTCACATATTGCACTTCGAGGTCTGGCACTGTGGGAGCAGAGGGCCTCACCTGAGGGGTGTATCTGTGACAACCGTAACTGTATGTCTTCGAGAGTATCTCTCTTGCAGCAGGTCATAACACATAGGAATCTTCCAGCTGCAGGCCATGTTTCCGGAGGATTTCAAAGCAGTCGGACTGGGACCACCCCCCTTTGCATTATGTGATGTGTGATAAGCAATATATAATGAGGGCAGTCTCACATACTCCTCAGTTCTTTTTCTCAGAAGCAACTGAACATAGGGTTGAATAATGAAGTCACTTCTGAGGGAACAGAGGAGAGAATAGGAGAACCCACCTTGTGGAAAATGAAATTGTATAATTTATTGGAAGGAGATAGAAATTTAAGAAAATCAGCGTCCTAGAGCATTTACAGAAATGGGGAACGGAAGAAGGGTCAGCATGACCTGCTGCAAGAGATACTCTCGAAGATCTACAGTTACGGTAAGTTCTTACGGAACCGCACTATCTTCATCGAGTCAATCTCTTGCAGCAGGTCGTAACACATAGGAATGAACTGGGGGTAGGACATATTATGTCTTATGAGAGCATATCTTGGAGGACTGCTCATCCGAAGTTAGTCCTCTTTTTAGATGCCAAGTCCAAACAATAATGTTTATTCAAGGTATGGACACTGGACCATGTAGCCACATCACAGATGTCAGCTGCTGACACTCCTTTTAAGCATGCTGTAGATGTAGCTACTATTCTCGTGGAGCATACCTCTCAAGTGTCCCTGATTTTGCCTCAAAATTTTCCTCTGTCCCCTCATAAAATTTGTGTTTTTGTGACAGAACAGTGGAGATTAAAAGCACAAAATAATGTCAAACATTAACGTAACATACTTGTTCTTCTTCAAAAAATACATCTTAACACAAATCCCTTTATTCTGTCAGCTTTCTGAGTGACTAGCACCTGTTTTTAAGATTTGTCCCTGATTTGGGGTCTTTGTCCCTGATTTTTTAAGCCTTGTCCCTGATTCATGAAGCAAAAGGTTGAGATGTATGTCATGGACTGAGGTTTGACCACGCTTGGGAGAGCTTTGCCATATTTTTTATTTTTTTTATAACAAAAACCAATGCAGTTGGAACTGGACAGACACTGCTTGGAAATGGGGCTGCCCTAATTTCTTGGGGCAAAAGAAACAAACAGTTGCGTTGTTCTGTGCTTCTCCTTAGTTATGGAATAACGTAAAGTTCTACGAACATCTAGGGTGTGAAGCAAAGTTTCTCCAGGATTATTGTGTTCTGCATAATATACTAGAAGTTGAATCGACGACTCAAAGTAAATTTTTTTTTTGTCATTTTTATTGCAAATATTGTAAGAGACGCATCATATATAAATCCCGATTCAAACTGTAAGAATTCTGGTGCCAAGGCTCCAGTACAATGTGATACAAGGTTAAAAGACAAAGACACATTAATTACAATGTCAATACATTTTAGATCTAAGGCAATCTGTAGAACGATACCTTCACTATTTCTTTTACCATATATGATTATTCATTCAAAGCTCATCACCAGGCTGTTTACTTTCAAAGCCTTCCCTCTCCCTCAGCATAAGCAGCACCATCGACCGAGCCACAGGAAGCCCCTTAGGGAACAAAATCAGAATTTAACTGTGGTACGCACCATATCCTGATTCAAAGTAAATTTTGATACCACTTTTGGAAGAGAAGTAGGAATGGTACGTAAGGACACCCTGTCCTTGTGAAAAATCAAATGGGGCTCTTTTACACATCAGAACAGAAATGAATCTAGCTGACTGTATAGTAACTAAAGTTTTCCATGACAAAAGCACAGGTCACATGGGGCTGCGGGTTCAAAGAAATCTAATATCAATTTTTCTAGGACCAAATTAATGTCCATGGAGGCAAAGCGTTTCTCACTGGGGTTGTAAGGTGGAGAATATCTAGCAAGAAAGTCTTCATGATTTCTAACTGAGCTCTAGTGTTATCACCTATCGGGAAGTGGAAGGCAGATATTTTTGATGGATGGACTGTAACAGAGGAGTATGAGAGCCCAGACTCCGAGAGGAAGAGCAAATAGTCCAAAATACACTAAGAAGGACAGAGAAAGGGTCCAATTCTGTTCTGCCCAGATAGAGATATGTGTATTTCTAAGAATGTGATTTTCTAGTAGAAGTTTATCTGGCTGCTTTAAGGACTTCTGCTACTTGAGGGGAAACATGGTACCTGTAAAGGGCTATTTCATCAGGAGCCAAGCAGGAAGAAGGTACAGGGAGCACAGACTGGGATGAAGGAGCGATCCCTGAGCCCGAGTCAGAAGGGTGGGATGAAGAGGGAAAGGTATCTGTTCCTGATCAGTCAATTGCTGCAACAGTGGGAACCACACCTGTCTTGGCCACAGAGGCGCTATCAGAATCATAGTGGCTGTGTCCGGATATAGTATTAACAGTACCTTGTGAAAGAGAGGGAATGGAGGAAAGGCATACAGAAATTCTTCCTGTCCAGGAAAGAGATCACGCATCTAGCCAGACAGTGCATGGAGCTGGCTCTAGCAAAAGTGAATGAAGTAACTTTTTGTTGAGCGGAGAGGCAAATAGATCCCCATCTGGATGACCCCTGCAGTCGAAGATATCTTCGATTACTTCTTTGAGTATTTCCCATTCATGAGTCGCCGTCTTGGAGGGGCATAGTGTAACCGCTATTATATTGTTTTTTCCTGGGACATGTACTGCTATAAGGTGGAACCCTATGACCATGGCCCAACAGCCATATTCTTATGGCTTCTCTGCCTAGAGGAGAAGAGAGACTCCCTGTTGGATCAGGAAGCACATCACAGCGGAATTGTCGGACTGGGTCAGTACATAATCCGTTGGCAAGAGGCTCTCAAAGGCTTGGAAAGCATATGAACCATTCGCACGCCTAAGAAATTTACATATAGATGTGTCCTCTTGCTACCAGACTCCCTGGGTTTGGAAGCCATCAAATGAGCACCCCACTCCTGGATGGAGGCAGCTGTCATAAGAGAATGCCGGGGAAGTGGGGATCAGAAATGCTTCCTTTTCACCAAATCATCCGGAGTCATCCCCCAACGGAGAACACGGACCATAAGGGAGGAGAAAAAGACTTGGCTCCTAAGTTGTCTGACCTCTGATCCTACTGCACTGTCGGGTTCCTTTGAAGGACCTTCACCTGGAACCGGGCATACAGAACTGTACATATGGTTATGGCCACATAACTCAAAAGTCTGAGGCATAGCCCGGGCAAGACATATCTGGCGCTCAGAAAGGAGAGGCCAGGGCGATAAGACATTCCTTCTGATCTATGGGAAGGAAAGCTGTCCCCACAGACTTATTCAGTACAGCTCCAATGTACTGAAGGCACTGAGTGTAGCCCATTTTGGATTTTGGGATATTTATTATTCCTAGAGATGTGAATAACTCTATGGTCCAGGCAAAGGTTCTTGCTAAGAGAAATTCTGATGATGCTTTGGGAAGATAGTTGTCTAGGTATGGAAAGTCATATAGGCCCACTCTACGGAGGTGCGCAGCTTACGACTGATAGGCACGTCGTAAAGACTCTGGGAGCAGAGGCGAGCCTGAATGGGTGGGCCCTGAACCAGAGCCAATCACCATTCTGAACTTTTTGTACTCTATGAGTAGTTGTAGATCTCTGAGATCCAATATGTGACAAAGATCTCCTGTGATCTTTGGTACCGGAAAAAGAGGGAGTAAAAGCCCCCATCTCGTTCAGAGGGAGGGATAGGTTCGATAACAGTTTGTAGTACTAGAGCTTGAACATCTACTGCCAGAATCAATATATGCTTTGGTGGACAAATGAAAATTACGTACCTACCGTAATTCCTGACCTTTCTGTGTATCTTTACCATTCATCACCTCTGGGTTTCTGGCGGAGGTCACGACCCCTGGGGTTTTTGGATGGGCGGGTCGGCCTTTATGTCAGAGCCACCCCTTGAGACCAAGCCGACTGCATGGTGCTTGTGGGTTGACCGTTAGGTGTTGTCGACCTCCGCCCTCCCACCAGTTCTGAGTCACTGAGAGTAAGAAACGGTTGGGAGAGAGGGATAAGGAAGTCAAGAGACAGACAAAGAAAAAGATATACAAAATAAAAGCAGAAATAAACAACTGAGAGGACAGAAGGAGAGTTGGAAATCTAAGGGGATTGGGAAGGGGCCCCAATCTCTGGAAGTCGAAAAAGAGGAAAGGAGTGAAGGAGGGAAAAATCAGAATAGTGAGGGGGAGGACATACCCTGAAGCTTAGATCTGTCTCCAGATTGTATAGAAACTGCGAAGGAGTAGCCAGAAGGCTGAACTGCCAGGATTCAAGGCACAGAATAACTGGCAGTAAACTCCGACATGAGCAGAAGCAGCTATTCTGAAGAAAGATAGGATACAGGGCTCTACTCCCCCCAAAACCCTCAGAGAGGAGAGAGAGAGAGAAACAAGGTTTAATTAAAATGGTTTTCTAGGATAAGTCCTAAGGACAAAGATGGAGCAGGTAAGAGGAGAAGAGAGAGAAAGAAGAAAGGGCAACCAACGGGGTGGAGCTGAAGCATTAAGGAGAAGGTGCCCATTCCCCTGACCCTCCACCCCCCCCGACAGGAAGTATAAATTCCCCATGTGTACCCTAGGTCACCCCGCTCCTGACCAGCGGAAAGGAAGGGGGAAAAGGGAGCACACAGAGGGAGGGGGACACAGAGACTAAGGCCCCAGGGGGATGGAGGGTGGGATTATGATGAATGGTGAAGATACACAGAAAGATCAGGAATTACAGTAGGTACGTAATTTTCATATCTTATCTGTGTCAATCTTCACCATTCATCACCTGTGGGTGAGTACCGAGCCCGGGAGCCCTAACTCTAAAGGACAAAGTCCCTTAGCCCTCAGTGGGTGAGACACTGAGAGGGAGAACATTTATGGGCCTGGCGAGGCCTGAGAGTGGGGAGAGCGAGATGGGGACCTCTAGAGGGGGTAGGAAGTTGCCCCGACAGACACCGCCTCACCCTATGGGAGAAAAGATGAGTTTTCTGGCAAGGGGAGGTAATCACCCTACGCCGGGCCAAGGGTGACAACCGGGAAAGACTCAGCCAGGCCGATCGCTTAGTGCAGATCGCTGTTCCTACGACCCTGGTAGCTACCTTGTTAGTGTTATAAGACGCCCTCGCTTGATGCCTTGCTAGCTCCAGGCCACGTGCAGAGAGTGCAATGGCTTCTCTGGTTACCTCCCTATCAGGCATAGAAGCTAGGAGTTGACCTAGCCTGGACCACAGAAACCTATCATAGGTAGCATAGTGGGCCTGATGTGCTGAAATTGAAAGAAGCAACCGTGCTAGCAGAAAGTCCTCCTCCCCAGAAGTCAAAATCCATAGAATCTGGATCGGGGGGCGCGAGCCCATCAGGAGTATCCAGCCGCGCCAATCCTGACTGAGGATGAGGCATACGACCTGGAGACTCGGGGGGGGGGGGGCCACATTACCTCTGGCTCAGAGCCCAAGGGGCTGGGACTCCGGAAAAGGGTTTTTGCCAGAAGCGCAACGACGCCTCCTGAAAAGGAGCAGGCCAGGCAGGCACCACAAGGGTATCCACACTGAAATCGCATAGGAAGGTGCGCGTCAAGTGCTCCGGATTGTGCCGAGTGGGTGGGGTGACATGCATGTCCTCCATCATCCTCATGAGGAAACGCTGATACTCTGCGAGATCAGCAGCAGGAGAGATGTGGACAGAGGGCTCCTCTCCCCCTGAAGAGAGGGATGAAGAAGCGGAAGACCTCGGAGATCCAGGGGTTGGTTGCTCAGGGTGATGGTGAAACACCTGTCTGTCCATGGCCCTGACACAGGAAGGGAAGTGAGCAGCCACACCCCTGAACTGCTCCCGGGAGAGAGAGAGAGGTCCCCTAGGCCCAAGAATGCCTGGGAGCACAGGAGAAGGTGACAGAGGAGTGGGGACGAGGCCAACGGCAGACGGCGACAGTCATCTGTCCGGGCAAGAGAGTGCACCAGGGGCCCCAAGGGTAGAAGGGGCTCTGGAAAACCCTACAGCTGACAGCTGATCAACCATACCGGAACTGCCTAGGCTGTGTCCTGAAGATTCCCCCCTGTGAGGTGACCGGGATGGTGGAATCCAAAATGACGGTCCCTACCCTCCAAAGACCAGGGCCCTCTCAAGGAGACCGAGAGAGAAGGACGAGGGTCCACGCTACGACTCCTTCCCGAACCCGGTTGGGTACCAGAAAAGGGCTGCCGCATCTAACCCTGACCCCTCGGAGTCCAAAAGAGCCCTCCTCCTCTCACAGACCAGTCTAGGCAGCTGACAACCCGGGTTAGTCCCCATAGGGAGAACAGGGAGTAGCACCTTCCCCTCCTGTGGGTACTCAGATCGGCCCCAAAGTTGGGCGATCCAGGCACACCACCTGAGGGGGTACCACAAATGAGGGGACAGAAAACCCTCTGAGCCCAGGCTGCAGAGCAATAGTGGCCTGCACCACTGCCTGCTGGTCAGCACCCCTGACCCTGGACACGGGGATAACTGCCCACCCCTCAGAGGGGGGCTGGCTGTCTCCGGTCAGTCCAGGAACCTACAAGGGTGCCCACATGGGCCACCAACTCCAAAGAGTTGGAGACCCTGTCCAAATCAGACTCCCGACTCCAAGAAGGTAGAGACCGAAGTCTGATGCCAGACAGTACGCGGGTGCCTGCTGCCATCCCTATCAAAGTGGGTACCAGTCCGGGTGTCTGCACCAGAGCAGATGCCTACATCTCCCACCACACTGTGAATGGTGCCCGAAGACACGGCGCAGAGGCTGGTAGCTGGTAGCAGAAGCAGAGTCAATACCTGCCACGGCACCGTCTCTGCCCACAGCGCCTCAAGCGGCGCCCAAGTCAGGGATGGTGCCAAAAACAGCTCCCTGGGAACCAGAAGCAGCACTGAGGACGACAATCCCCACATCGCCATGTCATCACTAGGCACCGCAAGCTGCGCCGGAGCTAGACATGGCGCCGTCCTCGGCTTCGGCACCACAAACGTCACTGAGGCAAGAAGTGATTGAGGATGGCACCACAGAATCTCCCACAGCACCGTCAGCACCATCGGCTCCACGAACAGCGTCGAAAGCAGAGATGGCGCTGACCCCGGTGCCGCCAGGGCTCACGGTGCCACGAATGGAGCCGAGGCCCAAGATGGCGCCGACAGATGGCATCGAGGACGGTGCCAACTCAGGCTTCCCAGCCCAAGAAAATGACACCGGGGGAGCCTTCGCCCCCGAAGGGGTGATTGCCAGTGCGGCACCTCCCGTCGGCCCCCCGGAGGGGACAGACTGGGCCTCCTGCACCGCGGAAGGGGCTTCTGCAACAGTGAGGCCACTAGGAGCAGAAGCCCCCTCCTCCACGGTCCTTACAGAACTGGGAGGGGACCTGGAGGAAAGGCCGAGAGACAGTGGCTTGGCCTGACGAGTATGCGCCGTCCCCCGAAAGTCGATGGAGCTTGTCCAACTCTCAATGTGCGTTGCTCGGTAACTGACGGTCCATGGAGAAGCAGGCATTGCAACGAATCCATGTCGTGAAGAGGCCAAGACACACAAGGCAGCGGGCCGCGTTGGTCGGTGACGGAGTATTTAGGATGCACGGCACTCATTTCAGGGGGCCGCCTCGTCTTCAACGATTTCTTGACCCCCAACCAAGACATGACCTATGGTAAAACAAACTAAACAAAGACTTGATGTCACCAACAAAATAAAGAAAGGAACAGTCTTACTACAGCGGCATCGAGTGGAGGCGAAAACGGAACCAGCAGGATATACAGACAGTGTTGAGAGAATTTTCGGCATCGAGCACAAGAAAAACTAGGCCCCTTGTAGAGAAGCTCTTCATGAGGTGCGACCTCTACGGCGGGAGATGAAGAACTGGTGGGAGGGCAGGGTCGACGACACCTAACGGCCAACCTGCGAGCGCCACGCAGTGCGTCGGCCTCAAGGGTGGCGCTGACAGTGCGTTGACTCCGCCCATCAAAAAAAAAAAGCTCCCGCGGGGTTATGACCTCCAGCCAGAACCCACAGGTGATGAATGGTGAAGATTGACACAGATAAGATGAGACATTTCTTGGAGGCACATCCGGATAAATGTCTAACAGACCTAAAGAATAATCTGATTGAATTAATTCTGTACCCATACGTCTGATAATATCCTTTGCCAATCCTGTAGTGAAAATCTATCTGCTACTTCCATGGGTTTGGGTCCTAGAACCAATGATTCGGGAGGACCTTCAGTCTGTGTTTGGTCCATGGTGGGGAACTGCGGGGGCAGGTCTAGCTGTCGCAGGTGCAGAGGAGTGGGAAGGCAAGTAGACAGTAGACTGGCTCCAAAAACAAATTTTTTGTGACCTTAAAAGGGAGCGGTCAGAATAGACTGCAAATGTCAGGGCCAAAAAACGATATTTTCAGTCAGAAGTGCCTTCTGAGACATATGCCTGCAGTAGAGGCCATTGCAGTGGTATCAAATGCATTGTAAGTAGCTCTAAACAGTTGCATACCCACCACAGAAGCAGTTCTGACTACTTTAATAGTTAAGTTTTTGCTGCAGTGTCAGGAAGGGCCTAGATATGTTCCAAAAGAAGCTTTCAAAAGTTCCTCTTGGTACTTGAAGAGGTGACCCCTATAATTTAGAATTCTAAGGGTCATAGTTAAGGATAACAAAATCCTGTTTCTCATATCATTTAGTTTCCTTGACTCCCTATCAGGGATTAGAGCACTAAGAGGCTGTGGCTAGTGAGCCTGGCAGAAGTCTCATTAAGGACCACAGGATCTGCTTGTGGAGGTAGGGAAGGACAAATATGGATGATCCACCAGGCTTAAATAAGTCCTATCTGTCTTTCTTGGCATGGAAGTTATGGTAAAAAGTTGCTGCCATGCAACCAGTACAACTGCTTCAAAAGCTTCCACAAGGGGAGGGACGACCACCGTAAGTAGGTTAGTTAGTCCCAAGTAGCTTGCCAGTTTGCATCTAGATTTTAATGGAACCAGGGGAGAACCTCACAGGTTGAGGTTGTGCCAGACTGGTGAGGTCTAGCATAGTATGGGCTAGAGCCTACATGTGCACCATGTCCATACTGAATTGGCCATACATCCCGGAAGGAATACAGTGAGACTCAAGTGCTTTTGGTGGGAGGGAACCCAATGGTTAGGCTGCAATGGTGTCAAACCAAAGCAGACATCGACTAAGCCAGTGTTGACAAGCGGGGCACAAGCCAGGATAGACAAGAGTGGTGAGCCTTCATCAATGAGAGGCTTGAAGCCATAATCGACGAGAGGGCCGAAGCAGTCATTGATGAGAGGGCCGAATCCATCGTCGACGAGAGGGCTGAAGCCATCATCGACAAGAGAACGGAGTCTGAAAGACCGGCATCGTAGATGGAGAGAAAGACGAGAGAGCCACGGCCTCAGAAAGTGCAGTCAAAACTGCTCTGGTTGCAGGACACCCACAAGGAGCACCTAAGACTGTGTTGATGAAGCAGACACAGGCAGATAGTAGTCTTCATATGCTGAAGTCTTTGTTGTACTGGTTTCATAGGACTGTACACAAATACTGAAAAACAAAAGTATACTTTGTTAAATAAAAAGGTCGTACACAACCTGAAGAAGAAAATGACTGTTTAAACTATAAAAATAAAAATAAATACAAAGCGTAGTTCTTCGCTGACTGAAGCTGATCTCCGCCGGAGATGTGTTCAGGTCGCAGAAGGAAAAAGAACTGAGGAGTCTGTGGGACTGCCCTCCTTATATACTGCTTAGCACACATCACATGGTGCAAAGGGGAAGGTCCCATTCAGACTGCTTTGAAATCCTCCGGAAACATGGCCTGCAGCTGGAAGATTCCTATGTGTTATGACCTACTGCAAGAGATTGACTTGATGAAGATGTACTGTTATGGTAAGTTCTTACGTAAATGTACTATCTTACTTCAAGAGTATCTCTTGCAGCAGTACCGAGTCCCAAGCAGTTCTGGTACGACACACAAGCAGGCCAGGCGACAGGCTAAAAAATAACCTAAAAGAGGAGGCCTTGGAGGACAGCTAGGCCGAAGTTGGCTTGACGCCTAGAGGCAATGTCCAGACTATAATGCTTGGTAAAGGTGTGGTCTGCACTCTAGGTGGCAGCAGCGCAGATGTCTGTAGCTGACACATTACGAAAGCAAGCCACTGATGCAGCCATACCTCTTGTGCAATGGCCCTTAACCCCTGCAAGAAGTTCCTTGTAGTACATCTGGTAATAATAGACGATGCAAATTGCTAAACACTTAGACAAACACTGTTTGGACACCAGGGCACCTTCTTTCCCTGGGTCGAATGAAACAAACAACTGATTGGACTTCCGAAATTCCTTAGTCCGGTGTGTGCAGTAGTACCTCAAGATTCTATGCACATGCATGGTATGGAGCAATGCCTCCCCTTGACTGGAATGTTCTGGAAAATACATGGGCAGGTGGATGGATTGATTCAAAGTAGACGCCAACACCACTCTAGGAAGAAACTTAAGGTTTGTACACAAAGACACCCTGTCTTTGTGAAAAACTAAATAAGACTCCTTACACATGAGGGCCTGAAGCTCTGAAATCCTTTGCGCAGCAATAATAGCAACTAAAAATGAAAATTAAATACTCACTGCAATTCTTGATCTTCTTGGACAAGTCTTCACCATTTAATTAGTACTGTTGGGTTTACAAGCAGGCGTGGGACCTCAGGCTCAAAGTCTTCAACAGGCTGGCACCGATGTGGGACCTCCCCAGTGATTAATCCACTGAAATCTTGGCTTGCGCCTGTGTACGCTACCTTACGCCAACCCTCCAACCACCTCAGCACCTTTTTTTTTTTTTAACAGAGGAGGTGCAGCATAATATAACCTAAGAAACACCCAACCTAACAAGGGCATAAGATAGCCCGACTGACCCTGTATGAGAAGGATCAATTTAAACATGTCTTCACAGCCCAGACCAAACGAGGGAGTAAAGACCAGGAACAGACTGAGTGAGCTTGGGGATGGTGGGTGGGCATATGAATAAATGGTGAAGACTTGTCCAAGATGATCAAGAATTACAATGAGTATGTAATTTTCATATCTTCCTGGATTTAAAGTCTTCACCATTTATTCATACTGCTGAGTTAGAGAACCAAGCTAAAACCAAATCCCCCAAGCAGGGTGGTAGGAGATGGAGCTCACTCAGGACAGAAATCCATTAAGGATTGTCCTGCAAAGGAAGCATGTTGTCTGGCATGGACATCCAGGACATAGTGCTTTATGAAAAGTGTGCACTGAGCTCCAAGTAGCTGCTTTGTAAATGTCATCAATAAGAACCGAGTGAATCTCCGCCAAAGACGCAGAAACCACTCTGGTTGAATGGGCACATACCTGGCCTTCCAACTTGACCTGTGCCGGGTGGGGTGGGGGGCCTGACAGAGGAGAAGATGGCTGCATAGTTCAGTGGTTCGGGATCACCCAGCCTTTAACAAACATATTACCTCTCTGCAGGGTTCTTATCTGACAGAAATCTGCTAACTCCTATGGCATCTGTTAGAAAATCGGCTAAAAAGCAAGCTCAACTATGCTTTCCGACAACTAAAACGAAGTAAACGATCAACCCGAAACAGGGTGCCACAGAAAATATGGCGTCTACCTCAAAAGTGGGCCCTGAACAGGCCAACCCTGAAAATGCAGAATTGACAGAACAACAATCGTCGAGTACTATGGCTGTGCTCTTAAACAGTACGAAGTTTGATATTACCAGTCAAATGCGTGTAGGTTTCGAAAACATAGGATCACAATTAACTCACCTCCAACAAACGGTGAATGGCCTCAGTGATACTGTCAAAACGCATGCGACCCAGCTGACTGAGTTGGAGCAACGGGTGAGTGACCGGGAGGACACCCATCAACGAGTGGACCACAGCCTGAATCAAGCACTGAGGGAGATAGAATCTCTCAAGGCCAATTTAGATGATCATGAAAACAGAGAGAGACAATGCAATGTACGCATCGTGGGGATGCCGGAGGGGTCTGAGGGGAAGGATTGTGAGGCTTATATTAGAACTTGGCTGAAAAGCAAGCTACACCTACCAGACGACACAACATTAGAAATCCAGCGTGCCCACAGATCCCCGGGCCGTAGACCAGGTCCTAACAAGCGCCCTTATCATCTAATAAAATTTCTCAGATTCCTGGATAGGCAACTTGTGCTGGAGAAGGCCAGGGAGGCGGGTCGAATCCAAGAACAGGGCCAGGGGGTAAGCATCTTCCAGGACTTCTCAAGGCGTCTGCAAGGAGAATGACAGGCGTTCACACTGGTTCACAGAAAGCTACATGAAATAAACTGCCAATTCTCATTACTTTATCCAGCTCATATGGCGATTCACCCTCGTAACAGGGAAAGCAGATCCTTTAGTGATCCTACGGCAGCAATGAGTTATGTGGAGCAGGAGCTGATGCCACGGCATGGAAACGCGGACGGAGGTTGAGATGAAGAAAGATAAAGCTCTGTTTCCACGGGATTCTAAGTACTCTCTCTGTGGTGAACTTATCCTGGTCTAATATTTTAAGTGCTGAGTAGCAAATTGCTCTGAGAAATGGTCGCATGAGGGATAACTAATTTACTGATATTGCATTTTTTATTTAGAGTGAATAGTTTTGATTATTATGGGAATAATGCAGTGGTTTTGAAGGTAAAGCAGGGTTGGGGATGAGATGGAGGCGGTAGAGGTCCATAATGGCAATATCCTCAGCCTATATAGGCTGGGCCTCTGAAGTTTTGATTCTGAGAGTTTGGGGAGTGATCAGGCCGCCTCTCGAAATCCTCGCCCTGAAATCATATTTTTACCCCAGCAACTATTGGGATTATTTGTTTTCTGACACGGTTGCAAGGGGGTAATTACTCAAATGCTATTATTTCTTTATTATTATGTGATTATTTTACTCTCATTCGATTATACTACGTATGATATGGAGATGTCACTCAGGGATACGAGGTGTTCAGTGGTTAGGGGCGGGGAGTTCCTCGTTGGTACGAGGGGGCAACAAAAGAGGTCCGCCTTGGAATTGTTTCCAGTTTACAAGGGCTGGGCCTCTGAACTGTTGGTCTTGATAGCTTGAGGAGCGCTCTGACCGCCTGTGGAATCCTCGCCCTGATTTTATAATTGTTTTCACTTTTGCGATTCTGCAGGAATGCTGTGCCATCTAGTTTTACTAAATATTCATTGGCTAAGAGTAAATCAGCAATTGTATTATGTTTTCACGGGTTGACCTGAGCAGCGAGTAAATAATATGTTTGGGAATGGGGGAGGGACAAGGAATGAAGGAATGGATTTAATTATTGAAACTAAAAGTACTGTGCTTGTAATGGTTGGGACCAATTGACTAAAAAGATGGGACCCTTGAATTTGTGAGGAAGAAAGTGCTATGGGTTTTAATCTGTGACAGCATAAGAGGGTAAGGTGAGAGAAAAACTGGATCCCTGATCTGGGGGGTTCACTTCTCGATCCCTCCGCCAAGGGTTCTAGTATTCAAATGTTTAACTTTACGTATAAAATAATGTTATCAGGCTTAAACATGTATCTTGGTGGAATTTCCCAGCCTCTATGGAGGAAGTTCTCCTCTGTCCCCCCCCAATCCAGGACAAATGTTAAAAAAGATATATCATTGGTTACCTTGTGTTAGTTGGTTGGGTGGTCCCACCCCGGTACATCCACGAATAGTAGTGGGTTTTAGTGTTTAGGAGGTGTAAGTTGTGGTTTACTCCGGGTGGGGGATAGGTATTGGGGGTAATTTTTGCTTGTTAGGTGGATATAGTAGAATGGGGGAGGGGGGAAGTTGGGGTTGTTCTTGTTTTTATAATTGAAAACAAAAAGGGAAAAATTGGATTGCTGCACTGGCTCATAAGAGTGGGGATACATGTTTTTGCAGCATAAATTTTACTCAAATCAAATGTCCTCCTTGAAATGTGTGACGTGGAATGTGCGAGGTATAAAGACGGTGGTCAAGAGGAAGAGGATACTGTCATACTTTAATAAACAACATCGGGGTGTCTTGCTTATGCAGGAAATACACCTAAATAAGGCTGAGGCTCAGTCGCTAGAAAGGGTGGGGGGATTGCTATTGGTCGCACCCTTCACCTGCAAGGCACGTGGGGTGGCGATATAGTTTCGTCCGCACTTAAGGGTAGAATTACATAAGTCAATATCAGACCCTCAGGGAAGATACGTGCTAGCATATGTCATGGTAGAAGGGTATAGATACATCATGATGTCAATATAATGGCCAAATATTGATGATCGGGATTTCTTTGTCCATTTAGCTATTAAGTTGGCTCCTTACCCGGACAATTTAATTTTAGGGGGGGGGGACTTTAACACATATTAGGATCAATCCTGTGACACCTCACATACTCGTTATAGACACCCGCCTAAAAGCTCCTTAGTGTTGAGGGATATGGCAAAGGATAGGGTTTTAACTGAAATCTGGAGACATTATCATCCAGGAAAGAGAGACTATTCTTATTACTCGGTTGTGCACATAATTTTTTACATGATTAGATTACTTCTTGGTCTCGCCTAGTGTATTGAGAAGTTTGAAATCTCCATACTATGGCCCAATTTGTGTCTCCGATCATGCACCATTGTGTGTAGATTTGACCAGGGAGGGGGGTTCCCCTACCATGAAGGCAGTGGAAGCTGGATCCTATATTGTTAAATTTACCTACATATAAGGTCCATATTCAGAAGGTGATAGAGGATTTTAGAATACATAACAAGATTAGTGATACGTCAGCTGCTACAACCTGGGAAGCCCTTAAGGCAGTAATTAGGGGAGAGACAATATCATTTGCAGCAAATCTGAATAGAGAGGCTATGAAGCAGGAGAGAGATTTAGAGGAACGTGTTTTGCAGCTGCAACGTGAGATAATGCAAAACAATGCTGTGCATAGAGTAGCAGAACTTAATTCCCTAAAGGGACAATGGGCAACAGTGGCAAATAAACAAATAGAAAGGGATATATTGAAGGCAGGGGCTAGAACCTATTTTGAAGGGGACTTGGCTGGAAAGTGGTTGGCTTGGAGGATACATTCGAAGCAAGCAGAGAGAGAGAGTGACTGTCTCGCTCAAAACCAGTGAGGGTACACTCACCTCAGATTCTAAACGGATTGAGGAATTTCGGTCCTTTTACCAGGACCTATATACATCTGAAGCGCCCGATAATGTGGACCCAACTGCATTTCTAAAAAATATTCAGTTAACCTCGGTTGATGATCCAGAAAGGGAGCGTATTAATAGACCCCTCACAGACAATGAAATAAAGGAAGCCAACTGGGGCTCGAATTTAGGGAAAGCTCCTAGGCCAGACGGGGTGCAAATGGAATTTTATAAAATATTCTGGGACAATCTTAGATGGTTGCTTAGTGAAATGATAAAAAAAGCCATGATAACGGGAGCTCTGCCTCCCTCCTTCCAACTGGCCACCATTATTGTACTTCCAAAGCCGGGTAAGGATCCTATAAAATGTAGTTCATATAGACCTATTTCATTACTAAACACAGACTATAAAATAATAGCAAAAATTATAGCTAAACGGTTGGAGGAAGTGTTGCCTTCTTTGATAAATCAAGACCAATGTGGATTTGTGAGGGGGAGACAAGCTAAGCACAATTTGAGGCAGACTCTCAATATAATTCATAGCTGGTTGGGCAAGGGGGGAGCCCCATACAGAGGCCTTCTGGCACTGGATGCCGAGAAGGCCTTTGACAGGGTGGAGTGGGATTTTATATTTGCCACGCTTAGTAAATATCGCTTTGGCCCAACTATTACGAATTGGATAAGATTGCTTTACTCTAACCCTAAAGCTCAAATATTTACTAACAATATTATATCCCCACCTTTCTCACTTACTAGAGGCACTAGGCAGGGGTGCCCTTTATCCACCTTTACTATATGTTTTAACCATGGAGGTGCTGGCAACCGCCATAAGTCAAGACCCAAGAATTCAAGGCTGCGTGACTGGAGGAAGAGATAAAAAAAATTTCCCTTTTTGCAGATGATGTTTTGTTATTCTTTAAGGATCCAAATAAGGCGCTCCCGGCTTTAACCAATTTATTCGCAGAATATGGTCCTATGTCAGGGCACAAAATAAACTGGTCCAAATGCGAATGGCTCCCGCTGGAAGAAACAAAAAATATTATACAGATTCAGCAATATAGGATCAAACCTGCCTCTAATATAAAATATCTTGGGGTAAATATTCCCAGCAAGCTAACTTTTCTTTTTCGTCTGTACTATATACCCCTACTTAACAAGATTAAAGTTCAATGTGAAAGATGGAAGGGATTCCCACTGACTCTAATTGGCAAAGTAAACCTTGTTAAGATGTTTATTTTACCCCAGTGCCTCTACCTTTTTCAGTCCCTCCCAGTGTGGATTCCTAACTATTACTTTAACTCCTTGAGTGGTGCTCTGGTAACTCTCCTCTGGGGCTCGAGGAGACCACGGATTCGTCAGGATCTCTTATGGAGACCGGAGGTTTGGGGCTCCCAAATTTGACGTTATATTACCTAAATGCTCAAATCTCTGCCCTTCAGGATATTATAGGCAAGAAAAAGAAGTGAGGTCCTGGGTGACAGTGGAGAATGAGAATAGTCCCCTAGATTTGACTCCCTCCATTTTTGCTTCTCTATTGAGTGGCAAGTCCTCGCAAACAATTAAAAACCCGTTCTTAAAAACCTCGGTTAGGATTTGGTTAAAAGCCCATGAGATTATGAGCTACTCTCCTGCCCTATCCCCGGATTCCAGTATTGGGAGCTGCCTGGAGGAGGAAAAGGTAAAGGCCCCAGAGAAGTGGTCATTGGATAGATGGAAAGAGAAAGGACTACTGCATATAGCACAGTTCTATGAGAGAGGTTCGGTAATCCGTTATTCAGTGATGGTGAAAAGATACAATTTACCCCCTCAGAGTTTTTTCACACATCTTCAGATCCACTCCTGTTTACAGGCCTGGGATCTGAGTAGAGTTCTACTTCGTTCCCCCCTTGAGGAACTTATATGGCAAGTAATGACTACGACTAAATTAAAGGTTGTGACAGTGGCCTATAAATCCCTTTTAAATGCCCTACCGGACTTGGGTCAGAGTCTAAAACAAAGATGGGACAGCGATTTGGGGGATGATTTCATGATCCTGGGTGATTGGCAACTGGTTCTGAGGAAGGATATGAAGTGCTCTGTAAATAAAAAATTAAGAGCCATTCATTATAATATACTTCAAAGAGCATATTTCACTCCAAAAAGTGCTAATAAAATAGACCCAAACCGCTCAGACAGATGCCCAAAATGTAAGGTGGGACAAGGTAATTTTATTTACATGTTATGGGAATGTGCTGCCATGCAACAGTATTGGAGGGGGAGTTGCATCCATTCTGCAAAATACACTACATGACTCACAAACAGTGGGGATTCGAGAGGTTATTTTAGGCCTTCCAGGAACATCTTCGAGGGGCAAAGGTCTTGACCATCCTTTGTGGGCATTGGGTACGGCGGTAGGAAAACAGATGGCTGCCCGTCACTGGGGTCAGGAGGCAGCTCCGTCGGTGATGGAATGGGCAAAAAGCCTTCTTCAATGTATGAAACTTGAGCATGTCCGGCTTAGAGCAACAGGGAGAGAGGAGAATACAAAGGGATATGGGAGCCCCTTGAAGTAGCCATTTCTCAGGGATGGTTCCCTGTATTATAAGCCAATGTGGATGGGGATTCACAGGGGCTCTTCTGGATCTCCTGTTGTATTTAGTTACCTCCTCTTGAAATGATCCAGTGACTTTTATCTGGACCGGGGTGTAGACTATTCTCTTGGTGATACAGGGGACAGATAACCTGAGTATCATATGCGCACATTCCAGAAAAAGTAAGAACCTTTATTTCTTAGAAATTTTTTTTTCTTCCAGAGACACCTCAAGAACTTGACTGAGCATCAACATGGAGAACCCTAGAGACAATGAAACTGACAATTAGGTGTGCATTTAATAACTATGGACATTACTACATTTCAAAGCTCAGAGACGAGAACAGAGAGTTTTGCCAAATAGGTGTCTATTTTGTAATAGTCATTATAATATGAATATGAAAGATATGCAAGATATGATAGTAGGCTTGTTTCCCCCTACCTCTCTGAGGTAGTCCAGTGTGTCAAACTACAATAAAGTTTGAAAAAAAAAAAAATGACCTGTGCCACAGAGTAACAGTGGCGAAGGCATGCCAATATCCAAGCAGAGATACATTTGATAGACACTGGCTGACCCAGCCGGGTCACGTTGAAGGACACAAAGAGTTGCTTGGCCTGACAGATATCCCTGGTTCTACTGATGTAGAACTGTAGAGCTCTTTTAACATCCAGAGAATGAAGGGAGTGTTCCCCTTCATTCTGGAAGTTACAGAAGTAACTGGGAAGAACCAAAGGCTGGCTGAGTTGGACATCCGAAACCATTTTGGGTAGGAACATAGGGTGATAATGGAGGACCACCTTGTCTTTATGAAAGATGATATACGGATAGTCTGCGACCAAGGCATTATTTCAGAGACCCTGCGAGCAGAAGTGATGGCCACCAGGAAGACGGTCTTCCAGGTCAAAAACTTTGACTCACACATGGCTAGAGGCTCAAACAGTTTAAGAGTGAGCATGTCCAGTACAAGACTAATATCCCAGGGGCATCCGGCTTCCTAACTGGGGGACTCGTGTGAAGAATGCCTTCGAGGAATCTTTTGAACAGCAGTAATTGAGCCAGGGACATGTTCCGGACTGGCTCATGATACAATCATACAAAGAAGCCAGCAGAAAAAGGCCATTCGATCTATCAAGTCTGCTCGTATTGCAGGGTCCACAGCTTGAGCTAATGTCCCTGCCCTCCCTCCCCACTCCTTCCAAACTCCCTACCCATGATCCTTACCTTCCCCCATGCCTATCCCAGCCTTTCTTAAAGCTGCCCACTGTCTTCAACGAGATGACCTCTTACAGCAGCGCATTCCAACTGTCCACAATCCTCTCTGTGAAGTGCTTCCTCACCTCCCTCCTAAACCTCCCACCCTCCAGCTTAAGACTGTGCCCCCTCCTGTTATGGCTGCCACTCAGTTTAAAGAGATTCTCCTTATCAACCTCATTTATCCCTTTCAAATACCTGTAAGTCCCAATCACGTCCTCTCTCTCTTTCTTCCAGGGAGTACATGTTCAGTGCCCTCAACCTCTCCTCGTATGCCTTAACTGGCTGACCCGCTATCATCTTTGTAGCCCTCCTCTGGACCATATGACAAGCATATGATAGCGCACAGAGGTACACCTTTACAGAGGAGTATCGCGTCTTGCATCTGAAAGGTCCAGTAGGAACTCCCAACACTTTATCCGGAGGACACTGAAATGGATCTTAGCACACCATTCTGAGAAATGCTTCAATTTAGCTGTGTAAGTCATCTTGGTGGAAGGATTATGAGGCAGCAAGAGGATCTGCAAGATTCTCTGAGAAACTTTAAACCTGCTCACTTCCATCTCCTCAGGAGTCAGGCGTGGAGATGAAGGGAGCGCAGGTTGGGATGGATCAGGGTCCCTGTGCCAGAAGGTCCATTCATACAGGCAGTTGCCTTGGAGGAGCCTCCGACAACTTGCTGATCAAAGGAAACCAGATCTGATGAGGCCAGTATGGTGCAATTAGAATCATTTTGCCCAGTGTGCCTCCAATTTGAGTAGCACCCTCTGAATTAGTGGAAGAGGAGGAAATGCATGCAGAAAACGTTTTGTGCACCACAGCCTGAATGCACCCTGACAGAAAACGATAGGTTCTGGATTTCTGGAGCAGAATTGAGAAAGTTTTGCGATGAGTGGGGACGCAAAAAGATCCAGGTCTGGACTGTTCCACTCGTCAAAGAGAGACTGCATGATTGTTGCAAATGACCACTCGTAAAGATCTGCTTCTGTCCTGCTAAGGTGGTCCGCCAGATCGTTTTGAGTCCCTGGCAGGTAAACTTCCTGAATCAGGACACTGTGGTCGAGGCACCAATCCCACACCCTCATGGCTTCTCTGCAAAAAAAGGCAGGGGTGTGCCCCGTCTTGTTTGTTGATGTAGTAAATCACAGCCTTGTTGTCCATCTGAAGAAGGATTACTTTGTGACCGACAACCTCTTCTAGGACTCGGATGGCATACAGGACTGCCCTCATCTCTAGAAAATTGATGTGAAGATGAGACTCTTCTCGAGTTCACAAGTCCTGGCAGTGAGCACCCCCCCCCCAGCCGAGCAGAGATGCAGCTATGGTGATGGTGATCTGAGATTCCGGTGAGGCAAAGGGAAGACCTAGTAGAAGGCTGCCCTCTTGTATCCACCATGCAAGTGAGCGATGCAGGGGCTCTGTCACTTTGATGAGGTAAGACAGAGGATGTGTAGATGGGAACCACTATGTTCTGAGCATCCTGCATCCACTGAGTGATCCTCATGTGCAATTGAGCTAGAGGCACTGTGAAAAGGGAAGTAGTCATGAAGCCTAATGTCCGCTGCACGGAGTGAGCTCATACAGGGTTGTTTCTCTCTGATGAACCAAGCTATCCTCCTGTCCTTCGGGAGAAATGTCCTCCCTTTTGTAGTGTCTAAGAGGGTTCCTATGAAGAGGAGCTGCTGGGAGAACTTAAGCTGCGACTTCTCTAGGTTCAGCAGTACCCCCATGGAGGTGAGGAACCAAGATGCTGTGGATATCACTTTGTGTCTCCTGCCTTGATGGCCTTGTCGAAAGGGGAAGACTTGAAAGCTGAGCTTTCAAAGGTGTGCAGCCAAAACACCTGGTAAAGACTTGAGGCACAGAGGAGAGCCCAAAGGGCAGTACTCTGAATTAGTACTGTTGACCCAGTGCCACACAGAGAAGGCACTTGTGGTGGTGTGGGTGTACTAGAATGTGCTGGTAGGCATCTTGCACGTCCAAGAATGCCAGTCAGTTATGTTGCTGGAGAAGTGGTAGGAGCGTTTCCTTAAGGAGACCATCATGAAGTGAGCTTCTCCCGGAAGAACCAAGGCCATCTTGAACGTCTCCCAGAACAGGAACTTGGTTAGCTTTCTGAGGTCAAGGATGGGGCGCATGCTGCCTGTCATCTTTGGAATCAGAAAGTAATGGGAGTAGAAACCCATGTTCTGCTCTGCCCAGGAAACTACTTCCACTGCCCTGTTTTTGAGAAGGCCCAGTATCTCTGAAAGGAGAAGGTCTGACTGAATGGTTGTCACACTGTGCTGTCGCTTGGGCAGAAGGTCTGGGAGAATTCTATGCAAAGTTGAGAGCGTAGCCTTCTCGAACAATCCTAAGGACCCACTTGTCTGTGGTGATAGACTTCCACTGGTTGTAAAACCGAGTCAGACAACCTCCCACTGCAGTGGAAAAGTCTACCTTGCGCAGCTGAGGTGAGACCGGGGCTAGAATTTCTGACAGTGGCATTGGGCGCTTTTGGCCCTTGTGCCTTCTGCTGCATTTTCTTTTGTGGCTGAGGAGACTGGTGCTTGTCTGGGGCTCCTCAGCCTTTTCCTCAAAAGGGCTGCCTGTTATGAAAAAACTAACAGTTCCTGCCTCTCTGAGGAGCTGAAGGAGCCAGTCTGGCTGTTTTAATGGCAGTCCTGGTTTTCTGAGAGGCCTCCAGGGCTTGTTCCACCTGTTGGCCAAACATATGTACCATCAAAGGAGACATTCATTACCTGCTGTTGAGCATCAGAGGAAAAACCCCGATGTCCTAACCCAGGAACGTCTTCTAATACAGATTCCGGGGGCAGCCACCCTGGATGTTGTGTCATATGCGTCTATGGAAGCTTTTAGCTGATGGCTATTACATTCTATTCCCCGGGTAACTATCTGTAAAATCTCAAATTTAGAGCCAGACTCAGGGAGACCTTCCACTAGAGATTTAAGGGAAGTCCAGGGGCATATTCATATTGGGAGACATGCCCTTGACAGCTGGCAATATGCATGCTCAGAGTTGCAGCTGTGAAATCCCTTTTCCCATGGTATCTATCTTATGAGATTCCTTATTGATAGGATGTGCTGACACTTCTTGGGGAAGAAATGTAAATGACATACCTACCATAATTCTTGATCTTCTTGGACAAGTCTTCGTCAATCATTCATACTGCTGGGTACTATGCCCTCCACAGAAGGGATACATGCCGGCCTGGTCCACACTGAGTGTGACAAAGTCTCAAAACAGGGGGGCACAGGGGGCATAAGATTCATAGGAATGTCGGGAACATGAAGGAACTCAAGGTGTAAGACCCTGCCTGGGTCCACAGAGGAAATTTAAAGGGCCAGGGTGGCTCCTACGTTCATAAGGAGGGACTGGAAGGAAAGGTCCTCGACCAAGGATTCAGAAGAGATAGAAGGCTTGCCTTCCAAGTCACAGACAGAGTCATTTTCGACGTCAGACAAAATTAGGTCAGGATCAGACTCATCATGTTCTACCTCTACCCCTGAGAGGTCAGGAGCTAATCTTGTGAGACCAAAGTCTGGCCTAGGCAAAGGGTACACAGGAGACACTAGAACACGTATCAGCATCGAGGAACTCTGCACTGTATGCAGCACCAAAGTGGCTGACGCCGCATCAAAGCACCCGACACTGCCCGCAGCACCGAAGCACTGACCGCACATGGCACTGAAGCACCAGATGCCGCACGTGACCCCTAAGAAACCAACGCCACATGCGGCACCTAAGCACCTGACACCGCATGTGGCACCAAAGCATGCAGCACTGAAGAACCCGATGCTGCACACAGCACCGAAGCACCTGTCGCTGCATGTGCCAATGAAGTACCAGACGCCGCACCAAAGAACCAGATGCTGCACTGAAGAACTTGATGCCATACGCGGTACTGAAGAACTAGACACTAGCGCCTCTGGTGTAGTACCCAGCAGTATGAATGAATGGTGAAACCTTTAAGTCCAGGCAGATCAGCTTTGTCATTCTCAGTAAGGACAACCAGCACATCCGTGATGGGCTGCACGGCTAAAATGGGTCTCTCCTTGGGAGGGACATATTTCCTATTTATGGACTTGCAGACAGAAGGAATAAGGGGCAAGCCTTGCCCATACAGCTTCAGACAAAATCTCGAAGGGTGGGGGAACAGGTGGTGCAAGGTTCACTGGAATATTCAGAATATGAAGCCACTCCAGACACAAAAGCCCACCTGGGTTTACAGAAGAAGTCTGAAGAGCCAGGGTCACCACCATATTCCTAAGTAAAGAATAGCATGAGAGGTCCTCCACTGGATTTTCAGATGGGATTGAGGGTTTACTGTCCAGGCTGTAGAAAGAGTCTTCATCGCCTTCTTCAGAAATTATAAGGTCGGGATCAGACTCCTCCTGCTCCATGTCCCCCCTCAGAGGGAGCAGGCATGGCCCCTAATAGGCCATGATCAGTTCTGGGAAATGGAAAAACAGGAGACATCAGAACCAGCGCTGGACCAGCACTGCAGAGCTCAGCACTGACCCACGGGGGAGCTGGTGCCAAATGTGATGTCGAACACGGCACTGACCATGATGGAGTCGAGCAAAGAGCCAACCCAGACCTAGAAAAAAAAAAGAGGGCAGAAGGGGATGGTACCTGTGCCAGTCATAGGTAGGAAACAGAATATGGTGGGGGGGGGAGGGCGCATGGAACCAGTTTCGGCAGTGCGGGCCCTGGAAAGAGAAGAAAAGCTGTTGCCAGCACTGAACGCTCAATCCGTCTTGAAGGACCCAACCGTGGCTCCGAAGCACTAAGGTCTGAAGGCCCTGGTACTGGATCTGTGGGAAGGGCCAAACGAGACAGACACTGTAACCACTGCTCCATAAGAGCAGCCCAGTGATGAAACTGCCCACTGGAAACCCCATAAGAGGACAGAGAAGAAAAAATTACTCACCGTAATCTTCTTTCTTCCAAGTGATACTCAGGTATTCAGAACTCTTGCAGTGTCCCTTTAAGACAAAACTGCCCAGAGAGATTGAACACATGCAAATCATGGAATATTTTGCATGAGCCACTTTTTCAAATGCTGCCTTCTAACTGCCTTAGTTCTAAACCCTTCAGATTTCCTGGAAGCCTGGAAAGACAGGTCCACGAGGACTAAGTGTAATAATAATACTAATTATAATAATAATAATAATTATTGTAGGAACTCCCTTAACACCCAAAAAGGCCTCCAACTAGAGGGCATAACATATGAAAGAATACCCCTGAATGTCAGAATCACCTGAAAAGGGGGAACAACAATAGTGAACACAATCACAACAAATGTGCCAGAGTGTGGCACAGATACCCCTGAGAACACAGTATTTTCAGGAGTGCAGAGGCTACTGGTTCTAAAAGGGGAGGCAGGTTGGGGAGTTCTTACTACCCGAGTATGACGAAACAAGATTACTATGGTGAGTAATTGTTTCTTCTAACCCCAGTAATACTCAGGAATTCATAACTCTTGCAGACTAAAAAGCAGTACCTTTGGAGGTGGGCACAGAATCTACTTTGGAAACAGACTCTGCAGAACTGTTGTGCCAAACATGGCATCATCACTGGACTGAATGTCCACATTGTAATGCTTTGTAGAGGTGTGTACTGTTTTCCAGGTAGCTGCTTTTACAGATGACCGCCAAGGGAACATCCCTGGCAGCTGCTAAGGTAGCAGCTGTACCCCTTGTGGAACGGGCCCTCAACCCTGTTGGGGGCTCCTTTCCAGCCTAGAGTAACCAAATTGGATACGCTGTACTATCCAGCGAGAGATGGACCTTTTTGATGCTGGGTTACCCTTTCCTACATTCTCATAGGTCAGGAAAGCACAGTTACGTAAGAACTTACCGTAACAGTAGATCTTCGAGAGACGCTCTTGCAGTAGGTAATTACATACAGGACTGACGTCGGCAGGACCCCACGGAAAACTGTCTAGCTAACAGTCCCTGGCGAGGGACCACCCCCACGTCAGGTGACCGGCATCAGAAGACGTCATTATAAAGGGGCGGTCCCTGTCGCCCGCCTTCCAGTTCTTTCCTGCCACAGGACAGAAGAGGCTGGACGAGAGAGGAGTGGATATTTTCCTTAATGGAAAAGGAGCTGAGAAAGCTTAGGGGGATGGAGGCAAGGAAGGTGCTACCTACACTGCAAGAGCCTCTCCAGATCTACTGTTACAGTAGGTTCTTCATCAACTATACTGTCTTACTAGAGAGGCTCTTGTAGTAGGTAATTTTTTTTAGCTTTTTGTTGACCGGGTAGTGTAATTAGACAACCTCCTGCCTATTTTCAGGCACTGCACCTGGAGGGGATAAGATGAATGCCAACTGACCTTGAACCAGATTAAGCTGTTGGTGGTATTTAGTGAATGAGGGAAATTTGGCCAGGACACCGGGAAATTCCTCACTCTTTTCGAAAGTGCCATGGGATCTTTAACATCCACCTGAACTACCACCAATCCAGGCAGATGGGACTCGGTTTAACATCTCATCCGAAAGACGGCACCTCAGAAATGCAGCACCCCTCTCATGCTGCATTACAGTGTCAGTACTGGGATATTAACCCAAGTGCCAGATGTGGGAACTGAACCCACAGCCCTCTGATCTCCTGGCCTCAGAGGCAAGTGTGCTACCTACTGAGCCACTGACACTGTACAAATTAATTACATATAGGACTGAGTCCCAAGCAGTCTGGAACAAGGAGAAGCACCGGGAGGAGGAAATCTACTCCAAGTAGGAGCTCTAGCTGTGCAAGCCTTAAGATAAGAAACCTTGCATGACAGCCAGCTCAAAGCCTGCTCTACAGCGAGAGGC
Organism: Neoceratodus forsteri; assembly: GCA_016271365.2. Taxonomy (NCBI): domain Eukaryota; kingdom Metazoa; phylum Chordata; order Ceratodontiformes; family Ceratodontidae; genus Neoceratodus; species Neoceratodus forsteri. The sequence goes on from CM057453.1 coordinate 1,097,221,834, forward strand.
AACATCCAAACTGTAGTGTTTTGTAAAGGTAGGGACAGAGGTCCAGGTGGCGGCAGCACAGATATCTGCCGCTGACACATTCTCGAAACAAGCCGCTGAGGCAGCAACTCCTCTGGTGGAGTGGCCTCTTACTTGACCCAGCAGTGTCTTCTTGTACTTGTCATAACAAAAAGTGATGCAATTAGCCAACCATTTAGATAGGCATTGCTTAGAAACAGCATTGCCTTCTCCTTTGTGTGCAAAAGAGACAAACAATTGATCGGTCTTCCTGAGATCTTTTGTTCTGTTAGTGTAGTATCTCAGAATCCGGTGAACATCCATAGTATGGAGTAAATACTCCCCCTGATTGAAGTACTGCATAAAACAGGTGGGTAACTCTATGGACTGGTTTAGAGTAGACTCCGCTACTACCTTAGAAAGAAACTAAGGGTTAGTGGACAGAGCAACACATTCCTTGTGAAAAATCAAGTACGGAATTTTACACATCAAGGCCTGGAGCTCAGAAATTCTCCGAGCGGAACTAATGGCCACCAGGAAGAGTCTTCCATGAAAGGAACTTCAAGTCTGTTGAAGCTGCTGGTTCAAAAGGAGGCAGAGCAAATTTCTCGAGAACAAAGTTCAAGTTCCAAGGGGGAGCAGGAGTACGTATAGGAAGTCTCAGATGGAGAACCCCTCTAAGAAAAGTCTTAGAGACCTCCAGTTGAGCAAATGTCTTGTCTGCAAAGGGGACATGATAGGTCGAGATGGCGGTCATGTGGACTTTCAGAGAAGAATGACTAAGACCCAGGTCAGAAAGATGGCGTAGGTACTCCAGCAGAAGCCCCTCTGAACAGGAGAAGGGTTCCATGTCCTTAGAGGCAGCCCAGATAGTGAATCTTTTCCACTTCATGGCGTAGGTAGACCTAGTAGAGGGTTTTCTATCCTCCACCAAAATCTCCGCCACTTGGGGAGAAACCCCAAAGCGGGATTGAGCTAAGTCTGCAGGAGCCATGCATGCAGCTGAAGAGATTTGAGGCCTGGATGGACCAGGGTCCCCTGATCCTGGGTCAGCAAACCTCGTGATAGAGGAAGAGGAAGAGGATGATCCTCTGAGTACTGTTGTAGAAGAGAGAACCAAACTTGCCTGGGCCAGAAAGGAGCAATCAGAATAATTTGTGCTCCTTCTGAAGCCAGATTCTGTAAGACTCGTGGGATAAGTGGAATTGGGGGAAAGGCATAGACAAATCTGTCCTTCCAGTCTAGAGACAGAGCGTCTCTCCAGAAAACACCTCGCTCTGGAATGAGCAAGCAGAAGACGGGAAGCTTTGCGTTTAGAGGGGATGCAAACAGGTCGACCTGTGGTGTTCCCCAAAGTCGGAAGATACTGTCTAGGATCCCTTGGTCCAGTTCCCACTTGTGAGCCACAGCAGACAAGTGACTTAGCCTGTCTGACAAGGTGTTGTCAACTCCCGGAACATGAACTGCCGTGAAGTGAAGGTCGTGTTGCCCAATCCCAAACCCTCACTGCTTCCCCTGCAAAGAGGGTAGGACCGAGTCCCCCCCTCCATTTGCTGATGTACCAAACCATGCCCATGTTGTCCGTCTGGACAGCTAGGTGGCCAGGAAGGATGTATGGGTGAAGGGCTTGGAGAGCGTACAACACTGCCTGAAGCTTGAGCACGTTGATGTGGAGTGTCTGTTCGAGCTTGGACCAAGGGCCCTGGGTCCAATGGTGACCTAGATGGGCTCCCCAACCTTCGCCCGAGGCGTCTGTGGTTAGAGTCTGGGAGGGGGGAGGACGAAAGAAAGGAACTCCCCGTAGCAGGTTCTCTCGAACCATCCACCACTGCAAGTCTCGGAGCATCGGCGAGAGGAGACTAGAACTAGGTGATCTAAGTCATCCACTAACTGATCCCATTGGGAGCGGAGAGTCCACTGAGAAACTCTCATGTCAAGCCGAGCGCGAGCAACTGTCGGGATAGCAGTCGCCATAAGCCCGAGAAGGCGAAGGACCGACCTTGCACTGACTCGCCTGCAGCCAGACAACAGACTTATTTGAGTCTGGAGGGTGGATGCCCGGTCTGGTGGCAGGAAGACCCTGCCAATGGTTGTGTCTAGAATCGCCTCGATAAACTGTAGTCTCTGAGATGGGATCAAGTGAGACTTGGAATGGCTGATGGTAATACCCAGGCAGGCAAAAACCTGCTGGGTAAGGGAGAGGCAGCGCAGGAGTTCCTCCCTGGACGAGGCCACAAGGAGCCAATCGTCCAGGTATGGGAAAACCTGCACCCCCCCCCCCCCGGAGTATGCAGGTTGGCCGCCACCACTGCCAGGGATCTGGTAAATACTCAGGGAGCCGAGGATAGGCCAAACACAAGTGCCTTGAACTGGTAGTGGTCCCCCTTGAACGCAAAATGAAGGTATTTGCGATGAGACAGGCGAATGGAAATGTGCAGGTAAGCATCCTGCATATCCAGAGCACACAGCCATTGTCCCGACTGAAGGAGGGGCAGAAGGCTCTGCAATGAGAGCATTCTGAACCTTTTGTATTCCACAAAAAGATTCAGGGAACTGAGATCTAGAATGGGTCTGAGATCTCCTGTCTTCTTTGGGACCAGGAAGAAGTGGGAATGGTAACCTGTCCCTTGAAGATGAAGAGGGATGGGTTCTATTGCTTCTTTCGTAGTACAGCTGAAATCTCTTCCTGGACCAAGAGAAGATGTTCCCGTGAATATGATGACTTTGGGGTGGGTGGCGAGGCGGTTTCTGTAGAAACTCTATTGAGTGTCCTTCTGCGATCAGCTGGAGCACCCAAGAATCTGATGTTATCCTCTCCCAGCCCGGAAGGTGGAGGGAAATCCTCCCTTCTACCGGTTCCTCCAGGGAGTCCAGAGGCTGTGGGAGAGGAGAAGAGTCAGGTGGTGTGGGGCAGCGCCGTAGCTGAAGCACCCACTGTTTTATTGGGCGGAGGGGGGCTTAGCAGCTGTGAGGGCCCAACATTTTGTGGCCCGCCTTCCCTGGAGTTTCACCTTGGGCCGATTCCGTCTGCGAAAAGGATGGCGCTGCGGCTGGTGGGGATGGTACATGGAGTCAACGGACTTCAGTGCCATCCCCTTCTCCTGCAAATCGGCGATGTACTTGACATCTCCACCGAAAAGCACCGACCCTCGGAAGGGCGCTTCCTGGATGGCGAACTGTACTTCCAGGACCAACCCTGACACATGGAGCCAAGCATGATGACGTAAACCTACGGGGAAAGCTGAGCTCCATCCAGCAGTGTCCACTGCATCGTAGGTCACACGAAGCATGTGTCGACTGGCCGAACATGCAGAGCGGACAAGATCAGTCAACTCCTGGTTGACCTGAGAGTCCGGTAGGGAGTCTAACTTGGTTTCCACCTGAGTAAGAATGGCCTTCTGGTAGTCCCCCATATGACCGACACAGTTCAGGGCCCTAATTCCCAGCATGGAGGAAGCGAAGATCTTCTTTCCATACTGGTCCAGTAGGCGGGATTCTTTTTCAGGTGGCGACGAACTGAGATGTTTTGGATTCGCCGACCAGCCGTAAGCGGCGCTAATCACTACCGAGTCGGCACGAGGGTGGGAATCTAAAAAAATCAACACCCTCGGGAGCCTGATATAGCCTATTTGACTTCTGCGGAAGTGGGGCTAGAGCCAACGGCTGCTTTCAGATAGTGGTAACCAGGTTGGCGTGAAGCTCTATCCAGGGTGGCACTAAAGTAGGAGCTGTCACGGGCAGATCCAGATGCTCGGCGAGTTTCAACCGCTGAGGGTCTGGTTCCAAAGAGTGCCACTGATGAACCTCCTGGACTTTTTGTAGCAACTCCGTAAAGAAAGGATCTTCCAGAGGAGTCCTTGGCCTGGGCGTCGAGGGAGAGTGTCGCTCGTCATCCCTTTCGGAGCAACCGTCTGAGGAATCCAAGGAGTCAGAAGGTGAAGAGGAAGAGGAAAAGACTCCCTTTCCCAACCCAGGGGAGGAATGGACCTCCTTGGGAAGTAACCGAGGAAGCATATCCTGCCCCTCTCTGGACCCAGAGGGAAGAGCCCTGGTGTCCGGAGGTGGTGAGGGAGTGTGCCGACGCGGACGTACGGGAACCTGAGATGGCACTGTCGTCGGAAGGTGGCTCTCCACCTCCCTGGTGAGTTGAGCCTTGGCCTCAGCCCACCAGGAGGCCAGAGTCTCCTGCAAATCCACTGGCGGCTGTGGGGGCGGTGGAGGAGAAGGAGGAGGAGGGGGATAAGGGTATGGGTTGTATCCACACAGAGAGTATCCAAAACCCGGCGCAGAAATCCAGGCGTCTGATATTGTGGCATCGGAAAGACCAGCGTCGGGTACTGTGGCGCTGGATACTGTGGTCCCGCATATGATGGCGTCGGATAGGACGGAGGGTATCCAGGAGCCGGAGGAGCTGCCGGAGCAGACAGCCCGGCCGGCAGCCTCACGGGCGGTTCCAAGTTGGAGGACCCGGTTGCGGGGTGACATCCAGGAGTGGGATGTCGGCTGGAGTCAGTAACACCGGCACTGGGGGCCGGCATCGGAGGACCTGGCATTGGAGGTGCCAGCGTCTGGGGAACCAACGTCAGATCCGGCGCAACCAAAGGAGGATGGTCTGACAGAAGAGGAACCCCAGCGTCGCCTGGGGATGGAGGGGAAAACTTTGGGGTCGGCTGGGGACTGGGGTCCCCGGACGGCAGCGAAGTCTGTGGAGAACCGGGGACAGCAGACGTGGGGGGGGTCAGTCGTCTGTTCTTTCGCCGCCCGGACGCTGGACAAGCCGACATGCGGTTTTACAGCGAGATCCCGTTGGGCGCCAGAGGATCCGACGTCCGACTTATGGGAGCCTTCACCGGAGGCAGACAGAGAGGAAGGATCGGCCTGGTCTGGCTGGAGAGGGGTCACGCGCCTTACTGGCTTTCTCCGCGCGGACGTCGGAGGTGCTGACATCCGGCTTACTGGAGTCGCCCACACCAGTAGGCCGTGAAGTTACGGACGAACTGGGGGCGGAGGCCTACAATTGCCCGGAGGTGCCCGAAAAGCCTGAGCATGAGCCAGATGGGCGGGCCGACGCCACCTCGGAAGCCTCCGAGGCGGCCGTCAAGGAGCGGTCCCCCGGATGGGACGTTACCTGAGTCCCGGCGACTCCCGAGGGAGACGCGGTGGAGGAGCCCTTGTCCCAGTGCCTCTCCTTGTCTTTCTTCTTCCGATGGCCTTCGGAGGAAGTGGAGCTCTTTCTCCATCGAACTCACCTTTTTCTTCAAGATGTGGACTTCAAGGGATTGCTGCCGCCTTTTCTGGGTAGCCACACTGAAGCTGGGGCAGTGCTGGCACTTCTCGACTGGGTGATTGGGGCCTAGACAGAACAGGCACAGGGAATGGCCGTCCTTGTGCGGGAGTTGGGTGCCGCATGAATCGCACTTATTTTTGTGCTCGGAGGGTGTAGGGGACAACATACACTGACGATGACCTGACGAAAGTCGAAAAAAGTCAAAATTATGCGGTAAAAACCGACAAAGGGAGGCTGACGAAGCAACAAACTTTTCTGCAAGACGCTGCACGAGCTAACGGTGGGAAAGAACTGGAAGGCGGACATCAGGGACTGATGAGCTAACGTTGGGAAAGAACTGGAAGGCGAGCATCAGGGACTGCTAACTAGAAATTTTTCCGTGGGGTCCTGCCACCTGCCGACGTCAGTCCTATATGCAATTACCTACTGAAAGAGCCCTCTCAAAGTAAGATCAGCTGTTTTCAGTCCTGCCTATGGACTTCAGTGGATGTCAGGAAGTAGCTAAGTGCTCTTTTGGCGTCCAGACTATGAAGACTCCTTTCACCAGAACTAGAGTGTTCAGTGAAAAAGACAGGTAAGGTAATGGTTTGGTTCAAATGGAAATCAGAAACAATTTTAGGAAGAAACTTCCTGTTTGTTCTCAGGACCACTTTGTCTCTGTGGAATGAAATGTAGTCATAGAAACATAGAATTTGACGGCAGATAAGGACCGCTTGGCCCACCCAGTCTGCCCATTTCCCTACCTGATGGATAAGTTGCAGATCCTAGTTAACCAGCAGCCTAATTCTTCCTACCCCAACCCCCTAGAATTGCCTTATGACTGTCCCATGCATGCTTGAATTCCACCACTGTTCAATTCAGAGACTGGAGCTCACTGATTCTTCTGGCAGAAGTCATTACCATGAGAAAAACAGTTTTTCATGTGGCATATTTCAAATAAGCTGAAGACATAGGCTCAAAAGGGGGGGGACCTCTGAGCCTAACTATACACACATTTAGGTCCCATACTGGCACCGGTTCCCTGTCAGGGGGGTGCAAATAGGCCAGGCCTTTAAAGAACCTTTTGAAAATAGGGTCTGAGGCCAGAAAAACATTCTGTCCAACTGAAATGTAAGATGATGCTGTGGCCAGGTGTACCTTTAAGGCGCTGGATTGCTAGTCCAGTGAATGCAAATAGGTAAGACAATCCAGCACAGCTGGGACACCAGCCTGTGCTGATATCATTCCACTGGTTGAACACCAAACAGAAAACCTTTCCCATTTTGCAGAAATGTTTTTCTTAGTGGAGGGTGTCCTGAAACCCCTTAAAATGTCTAAGACACTTTCATAAAGATGCAAGCTTGCATATTCTAGGTTCTCAACAGCCATGGCTTGAGCCTGAGTGAGTTGAGGTTCGGGTACAGGAGCCTCCCCTGGTTGGAGGTTAGTAGATTGTGCCTCTGAGGAAGGTGTATTGGTTCGACCACAGACATGGAGAATAGCAGAGAGTACCATGGCTGCCTGGCCCATTCTGGTGCTATCAAGATCATTGATGCTGACTGGGACCTGAGCTTGAGCAATGCTCTGTACACCAGACAGAAGGAAGTAAAAGCATACAGGTGCTTCCCTGACCAATTCAGAGCATCCAGGGGGATTGTTCCCCGATCTGGTGGTCTGCAATAGTACTGTGGCAGGTAGTGGTTCTGGTGGGACACGAACAAGTCTACTTCTGGGGTGCCCTGTCTCCTGGAGATCACTTGTACCACCTAACTGTTCAAGGCCTATTCGTGGTGGGCCTGCCTGATTTGACTCCGGGTATCTGCCAAGGTATTGTCCTTGCCTGGCATATGAATAGCCTGCAGGGAAACCCCCATGGAGTATGCTAGACTCCATACTTTCATGACTTCTGTGCAGACAGGGCTTGACCTTGTCCCTCCCTGCTTGTTTATGTAGTACAGTGTGGTGGTATTGTCTGTTCTAACTTGTACCACCTTTCCCTGTACTAGCTGTTTGAAAGCCTTTAGCCAGTAACACCGGTCTTAGCTCCCACAGGTTTATGTGCAGGAGTGACCCTGCACTTGACCATGTGCATTGGGTGGTGTGACCCCTCAGATAGGCACCCCACCCTAGTAGAGATGCATCTGTTGTCAGAACTGACGGAAACTCTTGTTGAAAAGAAACTTCTTCCCTTAGGTTGGTTTCCTCTTTCCACCATTGAAGGGCCTGTAACAATGTTTTTTGTTACTGGAATTAGTTTTGAGAGAGTGGATTCTTTCTCTGACACCAGTGTTCACTGAGGGGAAACTGAATGACTCATCTGGAACTTGGATTCCAGAACTGTGCCAGTGGTGGCTGCCATGTGGCCCAGTAACTGAAGAAACTGTCTTGCAGTTTTTGGTTTGTTCAGGCTGAATGGGCCCGCTACCAGTGGAATACTTCTTGCCCTGCCCAGAGGCAGGTAGTCCGTTCCTTGCAAGGTAGCAAGTGCTGCTCCTATGAACTGCAGTGACTGAGCAGGCTGAAGGACAGACTTTTTATTTTTTTTTTTTTTTTTTTTTTTTTTAGAGTTTTCAGAAACCCTAGAGACTCCAGGAGCCCCTGGGTGAGTTGCAGATGATCCCCACTTGCTGGGGTGATTTTCCAACCACCAGCCAGTCTAGGTATGGGAAAACTGTGACATCTTGTCTTCGAAGGTGTGCCACAACCACTGTCAAGCACTTTGTGAACACTCAGAGCTGCAGTGAGACCAAAAGACAGGGTTGAAACCGGTACTGACCTGATGGGAGTCTGAACTGGACCTTATAGGGATGTGGAAGTAGGCAGCTTTTAGGACCAATGATCCCAATCAGTCCCCTTTTTGGAATGTTGGCAGAACCAATGCCAAAGTCACCATTTTGAACTCTGGCTTTGTCAGATGCTTGTGTAGTACCCTGACGTCTAAGACAGGCCACTACTCCCAATTTTCTTTGTGGTACCTTTTGCTGTACCAGGACAGGCTTCACTGTCTTTGACAGTAACAGGTTTTGAACTTCTTTTAAAAGTTTTCTCACTACATTTGTAGATGGTTTGAAAACTTTTGTTTTTAATGCTGGAAGGAATCAAACTCGGAGACAATCCCTGACTCACTACATCCAGGTGCTATGGGTACTGCTGATACTGAGGCACAGTCACGGCATGACAAAAAAACCTTACTGTGACATTATCTGCCTGTACCTCCCCTTCCCTAAGTTTTAGTAGATGGGGAAGCCCTTTCTTTTGCATAACTGCTTCTGCAGGTGGTTCTGTAGGCTGTTAATTTTCCTGGAATCCTTGTCAGGAGGATAGGATGCCAGGGGTATCTTTGCCTTGTCACAGGCTGCCACTTGTACCACTCTCTGGTGGACAGGGTGAGAAAATAAAATGTCAGCTCCCTACCTGTCCAGCTGATATTTCTTGTCCAGCCTCTTGTCAGAGGGGGAACAGAGCTTGGAGTTTGTAAAATATTTAAAGCATCTCCTAGAAGAATTTACCTACAGGAAGGAGAAGCCTATTTTTAGTGGGTTTCAGCCCCATCATTTCCAAGTATTCAGCTTTCTCCTCATCCTCAATCACTTCACTGGTGGTGATGTTCTCAGAAATGTGAAGTGTGAGGAATAAACCTCAGATGCTCTGTGGGGAGAGCCAAACTCCTGTTCAGGGGAAACCTCAGGTTCAACAGGGTCCCTTCCTCCATTTCATCATAACCACATTCTTTCTCTTAAATAACAGGAAGACTGAGCACAGGAGACAAACTGCTTTGCAGGGGCCTGCTGCTGAGAGGCAGACAGCCCTTGAAAGCCTGAATGACCTTAAAGGCCTATGCAATTTCTTCAGGAGTTGGCAGGCTTTACAGCAGGGACAGAAGTCCCCAAATGCCATCCAGCAGGGGGTTCTATGTGCTTAGTTTTCTTCAATTTTTTTGAGGGAACTGGGGAGTCAGCCGGTTCAGCAAACCTCTTAGGAACTGCTTGTATACCCATCTCAGGGGCAGCAGTTGCAGTAGTAGTAGTTGTGGTTTCACCCACAGTAATTTAGGGTGTTGGCTTGTCAGAGCGCAAGGTACCCTTAGGTGGTGATAATTTTCTCTACAGCTTTATTCAGGCATTTTTCCATAGTTTTCTCAGGACATGTATGCAGATTTCACTCTGCTTTTAATGTTCATGTCTTAGCAAAATTTCACCACACTCAATACATGGCATGAAACCGGGATCACCAGTTTTCTTCTTAGTTTTTCTAACATTATCAATGTAAAACCAATAAAAGTTGCAACCGCTAAAAATGTTTTAAATGTAAAGTTGTGGTTGGTTCCGGGACCGATCAGAAACTGGGAACCAAGAAAAAAGTGAACTGAGGCTATCGGTTCAGGAACCGGTTTTAGCAGTTCATAAAACAAGTTAATTTAATAAAATTAAACATAACCAGTGGAGTTTTTAGTCAGAAAACTTCAGTAAATATAAAATAAACTTCAGTTTACCCCCAATTATATTGAACTGGGAGAAACCAAGAAAACTTACAATTTAAACACTAAAACTACGAATTAACTTAAAATTACAAGAAGTAAAAGGCAGCAAATGAAATGTGAAGAATACTTAAATATATTTCATAAGTTTTCTCACATCAGAACAAAATGATGAGGAGATGATCTTCGAGCGTCTAGTTTTGACAGGCAGAGAGAGAAATCTGAAGGGTTTAGAACTAAGGCAGTTAGAAGAAGGCAGCATTTGAAAAAGTGGCTCGTAAAAGATTCCATTATTTGCATATGTTCCATCTCTCCAGGCTGTTCTGCAGTAAAGGGACACTGCAAGAGTTATGAATACCTGAGTATTACTGGGGTTAGAAGGGCTGTAGTGTTGAGTCTTCAGAACAATCGTGAGCGGAACTCGTCAGGGAACCAGCCGGAGCCAGACAGAGCCTGCCACTCCTGACCACTGAAGACCTCTTGGCAGATGAGCCAGAGAGAGACCTCGAGTGGTACCGCTCCTTCCCCCTCCAATGAGAAGAGGAAGAACTCGAGACAGAGCAGTGCAGGGTCCCTGACCTGGACCGGGAACGGGTCTGGTACTTTTTGTGTTTACGGGAAGACTGTCCCTTCCTCCCAAATTCTGACTGCCCCGTGGTCAGACCCCCCCAGAGACAGTGGCAGACCGAGACAACCCAGCTACCAAAGCAGCTTCCATCGGAGAGTCCCCACCATCACCGCCTCCATCCATGGTCGACTCCTTTGATTAGTGGGGCTGAGAGGAAAAATAAAAGAGCTCTCTTTTTTTGTTTTTCTTATGGAAAACAAATCAGACTAAAAACTGAAAGACTAGATGCTGTTGTCGTTTATATGTGAAGAGTGGACCCCCGGCGAGGAAAAAAGGAACCGAGGCAGCTGAAGGGTCGACGCTGAGGTAGCCTACACAGGTGTGAACCATCTCGTGGTGCCGCACATGCACAGTCCTACCCCAGGATCAGCCCTCCTCAAGATTTTTGGCTCACGCAGGGTCCCAGTGCCTCCGGCTTGTAACACAGCAGTATGAATAAATGGTGAAGAGTTAAAGTCTCTGAAGATTAAAGCTTTCCATGACAGAAAGCATAGCTTGCAAGACACAGCCGGTTCAAAGGGAGGCAACATAAGCTTTTCTAACACAAAACTAAGGTCCCAGGGCAGGACAGGATCCCTCATTGGGGGCTTCAAGTGCAAAATACCCCACATGAAGCTGTGGGGATACATCAAGTTGGGTCAATGAGTGCCCATCTGAAGGTACAACGTGCAGAGATGGCAGAGAAATGCACCTTAATAGAGGAGTACCATAAGCAGAGTTCAAGAGGGGCAGAAGGTACTCTAAAACCTGATCAGTGGGACAGATGAAGGGATACAACTGGTGTGAGACAGCCCAAAATGTGAAGCACTTCCATTTCATGGAGTAGGTGGCCCTGGTGAAGGGCTTCCTGGCCACCACCAAAACATCAGCCACTCTAGGGGAGACCCAGAATCTGGCTATGGCTGTGTACTCAGGAGCCATGTATGGAGATGGAGTGACTTGAGATCTGGATGGACCAGGGTGCCCTGTTGCTGGGAGAGCAAGTCTGTGCACAGGGGCAGGGACAGCGGAGGTTCCACTGCCAGTTGCTGTAGTAAGGGGAACCAGATCTGATGAGTCCAGAAAAGGGGTGTTGAGGATCATCATAGCCCCTTCTATCTAGAGTTTGATTAGAACTCGTTGAAAGAGGGGGAAGGGAGGGAAGGCATACAGAAACCTCCCTGTCCAGGAGAGGGACAATGCTTCTCACCAGAAAACTCCAGGCCCTGGATCTAGTGAGCAGAAATGCAGTAGTTTTCAAATTAAAGTTCAAGGTTATTGCAGGAAAACTTCATTGAGCACGCTCATTTACAAGGAGGTCCGGGTAGAACAACATATCAGAATACAGAACAATACAACTGGTATAACACAGTTCAGACAATTAGGAGATAAACAATATAAATACATAGTACAATCATTTGTATAAATTGCATAACAAAGTTTGGACAATAAGGGGATAAGCAACAACAATACAAAGCACCACACATATGCATGACACAATTCAAATTTCACAAGGAAGGTGACATAATTAAAACAATGGTTGCAGGAGAAAAGCTATGCTTAAAACACGGAGGTATATGAGTAAGCATTAATGCGAGATGAAGGAGGCTTCTACTGGGGAATTAATGCAAGGTTTTTTTTTGGGGTTGGCAAGAGGTCAAGGCTAAGTGCCTACAAACACCCAACCATGCATTAATTCCCTAGGAGAAGCCTCCTATGGAGGAGGGCATTAGTGTGCTTGTAACATGGCAAGTGCAATGCAAGTATTACTTACATAATGTTTTACTTGTTATGAAACATACATCAGCAGCAGGAATTATTTTATTTACTGAATAATGGTTTACATCTCGTACTTTATAAGGCTCTGACAGTATGCGCGTACAAGTTGCAGTGCCGACATCGAGTTATATAGTGTGTAGCAACTTCTCACACATTATGACTTTCCTTTATGTAAGAACATACACATAACATAATGGTGATAGTTACAAATGTGGCACTTCTACTCGGGTGTTGTACTCGTCTGCGTCCCTTTCTTGATCATATTCGTGCCTTGCTGTGTTGTGGGAATGATGTATTGGCTGCATACTTTACTGTGCCCAAAGAGTGAGAGCACTTCTGTGACCTGAGTGTTGAGCACTGCGCTGAGCTTTTTGACCAACAGGTGGCACTTTTACAACAGCACACCTCTTCTGCTGTGTTTGTGAAAGATGTGTCTGATGAGGTTGTACTTTTGCGATGCTATTCTGCTGTGACTATTGCTGTCTATATCGGGTCGCTTCCTGCACTGCAAAAGCACACTTTCAAGTTGTAAACATGTATTGTTTGCTGCCGATTGTTCTCCAGACTCCCACAGAATTGGACGAGTGCCCCAGACACTGCATTTCTGACCAATAGGTGGCGCTTTTACTAAAGGACCATACCTGTGGTTAATTTCTATCTCCTCTGTTACTTGGCTGTGGTGTTGACTGCTGTGTTTCATTGTGGTGCGACTGCTGCACTCTCAACTGGCTGGGTGGGTGGGAAACAGCACACTTTGCTATTATTTGCTGTCTCTGGAGGATCACAGTTGCAGCAGCGGAGAACACACCGCTGTACTGCCTGTTTAGGAGCTGTGCCTTGCATTTTACAGTCTCTGTTCCTAGCGCCACCTATTGGTCAATCTTGTGGCAATATATACCGTGGTGAATTTCTGCCCAGCGCACTTAACGTTTCTCAGACTCGTGCACAGGACAAAGCGTGTTCTATTGTTTTCCTCTGCACGCTCCCAATGGCAACACAGCATCTATCGTGGATTAATGCCATGTTGCTTTTGTGCCACCTGACATGATTGCTCCAATTGGATTTCTTGTTTCCACTGCTCTCATTTGTGCCATGTTACAAAAGGAACTAGAGGTCATGAAGGGGAGGAAGGGTGGAAGGATGGTTGGTAGGCAGGCAGTACTTACAGTCCTGGTAGAACCATACAGGGGAAGTACTAATCATTATGGCACTGACAGGTTTCCCTAAGTGTCTTACTGAACACAGATTTAAAAATGTTTACGGAGACCAATTCTGTGAGTTTAAGTGTGTGTTGTATTTTAAACCAGCTGGCTGGGATGACGCTGTGAGGGGATGCAAAAAGGTCCAACTTGGGCAGACCCCATCTGTTGAAGAGGTCTTCTACCACTAAAGTTAGAAGTTCCCACTCATGAGCTCATGATCTTGAGCGACTTAGGCTGTCCATCAGGATGTTTTGGTCACTGGGAACATGAACGGCCGAGAGTTCCAGGCCATGCTTGATGGCCCAATACCAAACCCTCACTGTTTCCCTGCACAGGGGATAGGAATAAGTCCCCACGCTTATGTAATAAACCACGTACATGTTGTCCATCTGAACCAACAGCGGACCAGGGGACACCTGAGCCTGGAAGGCCTGAAGAACATACAATACTGCCTGCATCTTCAGGACACTGATGTGGAGATCCTTCTTGATTTCGGACCAAGTCCCTTAGGTTTGGTGGGTCCTCACATGGGCACCCCAACCGAGGCTGGAGGTGTCACTGTAAGAATCTGCTGAAGGAGAGGTACAGAAAAGGGCACTCCCCGAAACAGGTTCCTGGGCTCCAGCCACTAAAGCAGCACCTTTATGACTGGACCAAACACCCACACTGATTGGTCCAGGGCATCCATGACTTGGTCCCACTGTACTCGCAGTGTCCACCAAGGGATTCTCATGTGCAGCCTGGCTAAGGGAACTATCACAATGCTGTGGCCATGAGCCGCAAAAGCCTTAAGAACTCCTTCACCTGAACATGGTGAATGGAGAAAAGAAGGTGGGCCTGAGCCATCAGGTGCTCCGCTCCGTCGGAAGGTAAGCAAGCTTTGCCCTGAGCTGTTGTCAGGACTGTCCCTACATAAAGGAGACGCTGGCAGGGGGAGAGAAATGATTTGGGCAGATTGATGGTAATGCCCAAGGCCTGGAACAGGTTGCAGGTACTCGCAAGTTTGTAGCAGACAGTCCCTGGACGGGGCTGCTTATAGCCAGTTGTCCAGGTATGGAAAGACGTAAAACCCCCCAGTCATCCAGGTATGGAAGAAGTAAAAACCCTGTCACCTCAAGGCGATGGCCACCACCACCAGGCACTTGGTAAAAACCCTTGGGGCTGTAGACAAGCCAAAGGGCAGAGCCCGAAACTGGCAATGTTCTCCCATAAATGGAAGTTAAGGAAGCACTGAGAGGTGTGACAGGGTTGAATAAGACCCCGTCCCATTTGTTATGTAGAAAGAGTTGAACGCAAGGATCTGTTTTATCCTCTTCTTTTCTGTCTCTTGTCTGGCTGCACAGTCAAATTTTTCTTGTGAGACCTAGGAACTGGCCACTCTGACAGTCTCACTATCCCCCGCTATCTCTCTGTCTTCACTTGCTGTTAATATCTTTTCTTCCCCCTTACATATCTGAAGTTATGAAATGTATGTGAATCTTTATGTGGAAGTGGGATCCCTTGGTTTCAAAATGTACATAGTTATATTGTTCTAATTACTGCAAAAAGCCATTTGGAACTTGGGGGGGTCACCTGGAATGCAACACTAGCTTTTTTTGTAGAGCTGTTAACAGGAGATCAGTTCAGGGACACCATGTACTGTTTTGTTACAGCTGCAAGGAAGGAAACTGACAAGAACATTTTCTGAAAAACAGGATATTTCCTTAACAAGTTCCCAGACAAAGACTTACAAAAAGGGCAGCAATACTTCTGCTAGAGAGAGAGAGCAAGACTGAAACTTGAAATTAGAAATATCCTCAGACGAAGGACTTTGTTTTCTGTGTTTGTACTGCGTTAGTAAACAGTTATGCTAAACAATTAAATTTTTTATTTTACTGTTACTGGAAAAAATAAAACGCTACTTGAAAATTTTATACCTGCTCCTGGTCTTCTTGACCTGTGCCTCAACGACAGGAGGCAAAAACTTTGATGTGCAAGTAAGCATCCTGCACATCCAAAGAGCAGAGCCAGTCCCCCTGATGAAGCAGAGGCAGTAATCCCAGAAGAGTGACCATCCAGAAACATTTGTACTCTATGTACAGGTTGACGTTGCTCAGGTCTAGGATGGGTCAGAGATCCCCTGTCCTCCTGGGAACCAGGAAGAAGTTGGAGTAGAACCCCCTTCCCTGTTGGAAGCTGGGAACAGGCTTTATAACCTTCTTTTGCAGTAAGGTTTGAATTTCTGCCCATATTAGGGAAACATGACCTGGAGGATATGTGGACGGACCTGCAGAATTTTCTGGAGGCCACGCTAGCAACTCTAAAGCATGGCTGTACTCGATGAGCTGTAGCACCCAGTTGTCTGTAGTGACTTCACTCCACCTGTCCAGATGGATGGAGAAATGACCCATGACTACCCCCTCTTGAAGCCCTAGAGGAGGTAGAGGGTCTAGCAAGGAGTCAGGAAGTGGGGGCAGCCCCTGGCTGGGCTGCGGTCGCACCTCTAGTGGCCTGGGGAGGAGCTGGGGCAGGCAGAGGAAGGACAGCACCTGCTTTGCATTTGCCCTGAGCCTTGGGAGGGGATCAGGCCTGTCTAAAGGAGGAGCAGCAAAAGGGGACCCTGTGACCTGACTTCGGCTGGGTATGGTACATGGAGTGGATCGACTTCAAGGCCCTCCTGGAGGTTTGGAGCTCAGAGATGTCTTGAATATCTCCCCCAAACAGCTTGATACCCTGAAAGAGAGCATCCATAATGCTGGACTGGACATCTGGAGCAAAGCCCGAGTCTCTAAGGCAGGCATGTGCTATCATCTGCTTTACATAGATACACAGACAGTGTCGGTAGATAAGGGCCTATGGCCCACCCAGTCTGCCCATTTAAGTTTGTAAGTTCAGTTTATGTTTTCCAGGAAGTCTGTTGCCCCTTACCCCTGACCTCCAGAATTCCTTTATGTCTATCCCATGCATTCTTAAATCCCGCGATTGTTTCAGCCCCCACCACTTCCTCTGGCAGGGTGTTCCACTTGTCCACCACCTGCTCTGTGAAGAAATTCTTCCTCACGCTTCCTCTGAATCGCCCTCCTCCAACTTCATCCCATGCCCTCTAGTCCTGGAACATCTTTTTCGCTAAAAATAGTGCATTCCTGCACCCTGTTCCTCCTGTAAGATACTTGTATGTCTCTATCATATCCTCTCTCCTCCTCTCCTCCAGGGAGTACATGTTCAGTGCCTTCAACCTGTCCTCATAGGACTTGTGATGCAATCCATGCACCATCTTTGTTGCCCTCCTCTGAACCTTCTCTACCCTGTCTATGTCCTTATGTAGGTAAGGTCTCCAGAACTGCACAGTGTACCTAGGTGGGCCTCACTAGTGTCTTGTATAGTGGAATTATGACCTCTTTTCCTGCTGGTGATGCCCCTGCCTATGCATCCCAGCACCCTATTTGCTTTACTGCTGCCTTGTCACACTGTTTCCTGCATTGAGGTCATCAGAGATGGTAACTCCAAGATCCCTTTCCTGCTTGGCATGCTATATCCTCACCCCCAACTGATATATTGTGCCAGGGTTTTTGTTCCCATATGCATTATCTTGCACTTCCTTGCATTGAATTTCAACTGCCAAACCCTGACCATTCTTCAAGGTTCTGCAGGTCCCTTCTCATTCTGTCTTCACCCTCTGTGTGTCTACTCTGTTACAGAGCTTTGTGTCATCAGCGAACAGTGAAATTCTGCCTTCTAGGTCCCACGCAATGTCACTGATGAAGATATTGAATAGCACCGTCCCAGCACTGATCCCTGTGGTACCCCACTGGTCACTCTTCCTCTGTGGAGTGACAGCCATTTACCACCACCCTCTGTGTCCTGCTGCCCAGCCAGTTACCTACCCAACGCACTACTATCCTGCACACACCCATATTCCCCAGTTTGTGCAATAGTCTTCTATGTGGCACAGTGTCAAAGGCCTTGCTGAAGTCCAGATAGGCCATGTCCACTGCCCTCCCTGATCCACCTCCCTAGTCACCCAGTCAAAAATTCAATGAGGTTGGTCTGACATGACCTTCCCTGGTGAAACCATGCTGCCTTGGGTCCTGTAGTCCATTGACAACCAGATGTTCCACCAATCTCTCCTTCAGTAGTGCTTCCATGATCTTCCCCACTACCGAGGTGAGGCTGACTGGTCTGTAGTTCCGCTCCTCTTTGTTCCCACTTTTGTATAAGGGGACTACATCTGCTATCCTCCAGTCTTTGGGTACCTCCTGTTTCTAGTGATCGGCTAAACAGGATAGCAAGAGGTTCAGCCACCACCTCTTAGTTCTTTAAGGACCCTGGGTGCACCCCATCTGGCCCCATTGCTTTATCAACTCTTATTACTTCCAGTTCCTTCAGGACCCTTTCTCGTAAAGGGACTTGTGTCCATTTCTGCACCATTCTCACCCCTTGTACCCATTCAGACCCATTACCTCCTCTTCCTCAGTAAAGACTGAGCAGAAATACCTGTTCAATATGTCAGCTTTACTGTTGTCATCCTCCACACAGCCCCCATCCTCCCCTTCAGTCTCACTATCCCTCCCTTTGCCTTTCTTTTTCATTTATGTACATGTAAAGGTTTTGTCCCTCACCCACTGATTTTGCAATGTGTTCTTCTGTCTGAGCTTTGGTTTCCTTACTGACCTCTCTGCCTCCCTTTGCTTCTCCTGGTACTTCTCCCTATCCCCTTCTGCCTGTGTCTTTTGTATTGCCTGAATGCAATCTTTTTGGCTTTAACTTTCTTTGCTACCTCTTTGGAAAACCATAATGGTCTCCTCTTCCTTTTCCTCTTGCTAACCTGCTTAATACATAATTCTGTTGCTCTTGTAATCCCCATTTTAAATACTTCCCATTGTTCCTCAACCCCTGATTCCTGCCCCATTCCCCTTAATGCCTCTTTCAAGTATCTCCCCATTTTCTCAAAGTTTGCCCCCCTAAAATCCAGGATACGTGTTTTTGTGTGGTTTGGTTCTGCTCTTTCTGTGATTTCAAACCACAGTGACTGGTGGTCACTGTTCCCCAGGTGCTCCCCCACTCTTACCCCCATCACACTGTCCCTGTTTGTGAGCACAAGGTCCAGTATTGCCTTCTGCCGAGTTGGTTCCATGACCAGTTGCTTGAGGAAGGCACCCTGAAGGAGTCCAGGATAAATCTGCTCCTAGTTAATGCTGCTGCTGGGATGCTTCAGTCCACGCCTGGAATATTGAAGTTTCCAACCAGTACTACCTCACCCTTGTCTGCCATCCTCTGGATGGCTAGCATCAGCTCCCTATCTGTTTCTTCCTACTGGGCTGGTGGTCTACAGACCACACCTGTGCGGATGGCTGGCCCCATTTTCTTTTCCAGCTTAACCCACAGTATCTCTCCCCCATTTTGTTCCTCCTGGATCTCTGTGGCCCTTATGTCACTTTTCACATACAGTGCCACTCCTCCTCCTCCCTTCCTGCCTGCCCTGTGCTTTGCTGCTGATCTGCCAGGTGCAGCTTCAGTTTATGTCACGAACAGCTGGCGAGCCTCACCATGAACTCCAGCCATGCTCTCCCTATATTAAGAGAGCACCCTCCACAGGTCAAGAGTATGGAGCTTGGGGTCGGCCTCCAAAGATGGGCTGCTAAAGCATACCAGAAGGTTAATAACCTGGTTAAGGTGAAACTCCAATACTACCTTTGGGAAGAACTTCAGGTTGGGGTGAAGGACGACTCTGTCCCTGTGGAAGACAAGGTAGGGAGACTCCACTACGTATGCATGGAGCTTACTGATCCTTCTGGCTGACGTGATGGCTACCAAGAAGGCCCTCCTCCGCGACAGGTGAAACATCTCACATCTGTGCTTAGGCTCAAATGGCTTGCCCGTGAGCATAGCCAGCACCAGCAGCAAGTACCTTGGTGGTGTGCATGCACCAGAGGAGACAGATGGTCCAAGCCCTTGAAAAAGCACCAGACTTCCTTCTCCTGAGCCACCACAGGCTTATCAGCCCACGCCCAGTAAGCAGAGATGGCTGCCAGCTGCGCCTTGAGTCTCGTCCCTTGCAGTTCCAACTGACAGAGGGAACAGAGGTATTACAAAATGCTCACCGCAGGCAAGGGAATCAAGCTCCTTGCCCTGTCACCAAATGGAAAACTGCTTCCATTGAAATGCACAGCATCTGCGAGTTGACTCCCTTCAGGAAGCCTCCACAATGTGGAGCACATCTTCTGACAGACGGAAGGCTTGGAATTCTAGCTGCTCAGGGACCAGGCCGTGAGGTGCAGGGACTGAATGTCTGGGTGCAGGACTTTACCATGTTGTTTGGTCAGCAGGTCCGTACGAAGATGCAGCTGTCACACAGGTCTGCTGCTGAGGCTCAGGAGATTCAGTTATCAGAACTACCTTGGTCAGTCTGAAGCTATCAGGATCATCTGCGCCTTGTCCACCACTGTGTGGATCAAGGGGAAAGGAGGGAAAGCGTACACAAGGCCTGAGGTCCACAGTCTAATGGAAGCATCCCCCAAAAGTGTCCTGGACGATGGGGGGGGGGGTAGGCACAAAACAGCCTCAGACTGGCATTCTTCCAGAAAGCAAACAGACCACCCAGGGGAGTGCCACACAGGGAGAACAGGTGGTTCACCACCTCCTGATTCCTGGACCACTCGTGCAACATCTTTCCAATCCGGCTTAATGTCTGCCAGCTGACTGTGAACTCCGCGATGGGGACTGCTGAAAGATCTGCGCCAAAGTTGTGCAGGATGGTCTAGGTAAGGGGGATCTCCCAACACAGGGGAAGGGAGTGTGTTCTGCCCAGCCTGTTCAGGTATAAGATGGACGTGGTGTTGCCTGTCTGACCTGGCCACTGACTAGAGGAGCTAATTCCGTCAGAGCAAGCCACAATGCATGGAGCGCCAGCAGATCTTTTTTTTAATAGAGCTTTTGGTCTCCCCGTTGCCACCTCCCATCTGCTCCGGCAACGGAGAGACATAGCATTTTCTTGTTTTTCTCCCTCCTATTCCTCAGACCCCAGAATATGGTCATGCGTGCCTGTGGAGGCGAGCATGCACCTCATGGCTCCTCTGACAGCTCCTTTCCCTCATCCAGCCTAATGCCAAGTCTCCCACTGGGCTTGGCATTACCACCAAGTCTCCACTTGGTGGCAGCCAAGAGCCTGGGAGACTCCAGATCCCTCATAGGGATAGGAGAGCTGCCTCCCCTCAAGCCGACCCATGACAACCCAAGCTCGCTCCCAAATTTGGGTCACCGGTGTGGCACAAAGTATGGTGTCCAGCGCCACAACATTCAGTGCCACCGGGCCGGCAGTTCCAGCAGGTTTATGTGGTGATGGACTCCCACTGTGACCAGAACCTAGGCGCCTCGTGGTTTCCCAGATGTGCTCCTCACATCATAAGAGGCATGTCCTGATCCTCTGACTTCAGCAGCCATTTCCTGACTGTGATGACGACACTGATTTTGGGCCTTGCTTCTTCTTCACAGCTGCTAAAGTTTTAAACAGAAATAAATGTTCTACAGCTTTCTTGCAACATTGCTTGTAGCTTGGTTGAAGCTCTGGCAGATCTCACAAGTCCTCACATTGCGAGATGGGCCCAAACAGCACACACAGACATTGTGTGTATCTTCTTTATAAAGTTTATCTCTGCACTTACAGTACCAACATAAAGCTTCTTTTGATTTTGGTGGCATGAACAGATGACAAAAAACACTGTATAAATAATAATAAATGACAACAGCTGGTTGATGCTGTTTCCTACAGAAACATAGACTCTGACAGCAGATAAGGACCGTCTGGCCCATTTAGTCTACCCATTTCCCCTACCTAAAGGATAAGCTGCAGATCATGGTTAACCAACAGCCTACTTCTTCCTACCTCCCACCAGACTTGCCTTATGTCTGTCCCAAGCATTCTTGAACTCCCCCACTGTTTTTGACCCCACAACCTCCTCAGGAAGGCTGTTCCATGCATCCACCACCCTATCGGTGAAAAAGAACAGTTTACTCACCTGTAACCAGGGCCCCGATTTTTCTGCGGCACATCGGAGCAAAGTTCTGCAGCAGGGTTCTCATTTGCCGCAGAACTTCTGCAGCACTCAACACCAATTTCTGCGGCAATTCTGCGGCACATTTTTACCCTTAATTTTTTCCTTTTTTTGTTTTTTTTTTGCCATATCTGACACAATGCACGCCAGTAAATATGTCATTTTATGGGTGCTTGTCACCAAATTTTCAACATAGCTATTTCAAGACCTCTGTTCATGAACAGTGTCACTGTGATTTTCTTAATTTGTCCCGTACATTGATTTCGCGACACCGACTGCGCCATTCTGCGCTACAAGGGTGGAAACACATTTTGGGGTGAGATGTGAAAAATGACAGCTGTACTACTCATAAGACAGTGTGGTGAAATGGCAATGTTGAAACTCTGGAGGAAAATATTGAATTTCATGCGAACTTACGAGCTCATGAACTGGCAACGCACGCTGTTAAACAGTCATTTTTGATGTTTCATAATTAATTGGAGTACGGCTCTTATAATGATAACATTGTGAGCGGCATTACCGGCGGGTGATTTCGCAGTCACTGCGAAATCACCTCTCGAGCCCTAATAACGCCATGACAGTGACATCATTCATGAGAAGGGGTCGAAAACCCCATGTTGAAAATTTGGTGCAACAATTCCAAAAATGCCTGAGATATGCACAGTTGAACCCTCCTATTCAGCCCATTATACAGCTCACCGGCATTTCCTCAGTTCAAGGGTCGCCTTTGAAGAGTGCAGACGTGTTCCCGGTCCACCAAGATCGCCGCTCGGAGTCCGGAGGTAAGTAGGGTGGGGGTGTGAGAGGCTGGTGCGCAGTGGGTGGGTGCGGATGTGGAGGGGCTCGGAGACGCGCTGGGACAGTTTTTGTTTTACAGGGAAAAAAAAAAAAAGACGTCATGGACTGCTTGCCACGCTTGGGTGGGCTCTCAGAGTGGCACAACGACTTTGTGGGGGGCGTTTCAGCGACAGGGATTGGGCACCCTGCCGGCAAAAAACTATTACATCGCTTGCCATGCTGGGGTGGCCTCAGCGTGGCACAAGGACCTTGGGGGCGCTCAGCCGATGGGGATTGGGCACCCCATCGGCAAATTATTGATTGCCACGCTGGGGTGGGCGGCAGCGTGGCATGTAAGCATTTGAGGGGATAGTGAAGCCGACGGGGATTGGGCACCCCGTCGGCAAATGAAGCGGACGCTTGTTCCG
Organism: Neoceratodus forsteri; assembly: GCA_016271365.2. Taxonomy (NCBI): domain Eukaryota; kingdom Metazoa; phylum Chordata; order Ceratodontiformes; family Ceratodontidae; genus Neoceratodus; species Neoceratodus forsteri. The sequence goes on from CM057453.1 coordinate 1,097,244,397, forward strand.
TTGGGCGGCCGCGAATCGCTGGGTGATGGAATTCCATGGATATTTCCCAAGTTCGTCGATCCGCTGAATCGCGTGGAAACCTCGGGCCCTGCCTGTAACAGTAATTCTAGGAGTGGTATATATTGTTCATCCACAATTCTTGGCATGTCCCTTTCCCTTTAAATCTTGCTGGAAGTCTTCGTTGGCTCCTCCCACCCACCCTGGTGGTAAATACCTCGGCTCCGCCCCATGATGCCAGATCTTAGCCCACTGGAAGCAAGGTTGTGCGCCCAAGGCGGGGGAGGTCGGGTGTGTGGGTGTGTGTGGATGAACATATACCACTTCTAGACTTACTGTTACAGGTGAGTAACCTGTTCTTCTAGGAGCATGGATATGTTGTTCATCCACACTTCTTGGCAGACTCCAAGCAGTTCTCTGGGAGGAGGGAGGCAAGGTGCACACCCCTACTTAGGGAACAGAGATTGGAGAACCGATGCCCCAAAATCAGCATCCCGGCGTGACTCAAGGTCGATGTGGTAGTGGGTGATGAAGGTGTTTGCTGACTTCCAGGTAGCAGCCCGACAGATTTCCTGAATAGGGATGTCCCTGGAAGCAGCCACCGATGCAGCAGTATGGCGGGTAGAATGAGCTCTTATCCCTCTGGGAGGTTCCTTGCCCGCCAACTCATAGCACAGAAAGTACAGTTATGTAAGAACCTACCGTAACAGTAGATCTTCGAGAACAGCTCTTGCAGCAGCTAACACCATTAGGACTGAAGCCAGCAGGCGTCAGGACCCCACGAAATTCTTCTAGCTAGCTATCTCCAGCGGGGACTGCCCCGGACGTCGGTCCCACCTCCGACGTCAGGCGTAGTACATAAGGGTGCGGTCCCGCCAGATTCCCCAGTTCTCCCGCCGGAGACTTCCGGCCGCAGGATGACATCAGAATGGGAGACCGAGGATCCACCGTCAGAAGACAAAGAGGTATAAGTCCCGTTAAAGGCTCGAGAAGCCATGCCTCCTCCAAGGGGGAAGGTGGGCGGGAAGGCACCTGCTGCAAGAGCTATTCTCGAAGATCTACTGTTACGGTAAGTTCTTACGTAACTGTACTATCTTACTTCGAGATACAGCTCTTGCAGCAGGTAACACCATTAGGACTGATTTCCAAACAGTAGCGCTTGCAAACACTCTGGGAGGAGGATACTAGAAGGCTCATTCCAAGTCCTGGTTCTAGGACAGGAGACCCTGTAGCACGGCCAGGCCGAAGCCGGCTCTTCGCCGTGAAGCAATGTTTAGGCTACAATGCCTGATAAAGGTATGGACAGAGCTCCAAGTGGCTGCTGCACAAATGGCTGAGGTGGAAACACTGCGAAGTGCTGCAAAGGAGGTGGCCACTCCTCTAGTGGAATGGCCCCAAACTGATCCCGGAGGGGCTTTTGATATCATAGCAGTATGATATGCACTGGACAAGCCAGCGAGAAAGGGACTGTTTCGATACTGGCTGGCCCATCATCCTTCAGTAAAGGAAACAAAAGCTGCCCGACTTACGAAGCTGCTTAGTCCTGCTTAGGTAGTACCTTAAGCTGCGGTGAACATCCAGGGTGTGGAGCGTCTCCTCTATTAGAATAATTAGGGAGTAGACCAGCAGGTCAATGTCCTGATTGAGAGTGAGTGTGAGACCACCTTAGGCAGGAACTTAGGTTGGTCCTCAGGGAAACTCTGTCCTGGTGATAAAACAAATAAGTTCCTGCACATGAGAGCCTGAAGCTCGAAACTCTTCGCTGACGAATAGCACCAAAATAACGCTTTTCCACGATAGAAAACGCAGCCTCGCAACTGGGCGTGCAGGTTCAAAGGGGGAGCGTGAGCTGTTCCAGGATGAAGAGTATATCCCATGGAGGCACAGGGTCCTTAATGGGAGGCCTAAATGCAACACCCTCGCAGGAATTCCCGACAGGCATCTAATTGCGCCACAGTGCGCTGTCCCACTGGAAGGTGATAAGCGGAGATAGCACATAGGTGCACCTTAATAGAAGTAGAAGTGAGACCGAGCGGAAAGGGAGGCAGGTACTCTAGCACCGCCTTCACCGGACAACCTAGAGGGGAAAGGCCATGTGCTTGCGACCATAACAAACAAAACGGGCGCCATTTCATGGCGTATGTTGTATGCGTTGCCGGCTTTCTGGCTGCGGAAAGGACTTCCGCCACCTCTTGCGAGACCCCGTGTCGCAAAATGGCTATGTCTCTAGGAGCCATGCATGCAGGTTCAGAGAGCGTAAGTCCGGGTGGACCAGTGAACCCTCCTCCTGAGACAAGAGATGGGAGCTGAACGGCAACGGGAGCGGAGGTTCCCGGGATAACTGCATTAGCAAAGGGAACCAGATCTGTCTGGGCCAAAAGGGGGCCACCAGGATCATTGTTGCATGCTCCCTGCGCAGTTTGAGAAGAACTCTCTGGATCAACGGGAAGGGAGGGAAAGCGTACAGGAATCTGTCCGCCCAGGAGAGGGACAACGCGTCTCACCAGAAAACACCAGGCCCTGGATCTAGCGAGCAAAAATTGGGCAGTTTTGCGTTGGATGGGGAAGCGAACAAGTCCAATTCTGGAGTTTCCCATCGAAGAAACAGATCCTCTGCCACCTCCTGAAGAAGTTCCCACTCGTGGACTCTGGCCTGGGAACGACTCAGGCCGTCTGCGATTGTGTTGTCCACCCCGGGAACATGTACTGTGATCAAGTTCGCACCGTGTCGGATTACCCAATCCCACACCCTCATAGCCTCCCTGCAAAGGGGGTAAGAGTGTGCGCCTCCTTGTTTGTTGAGGTAATACATCACCGCCGTGTTGTCTGTCTGAAGCAGGAGAGTACTCGGCGGGATCTCTGACTGAAATGCCTGCAGGGCATAAAGGACCGCCCTCATCTCTAGGACGTTGATATGGAGGTGAGCCTCCTGAGGGGTCCACGTTCCCTGGGACTTCACCCTGTCCAGGTGTGCTCGCCACCCTAGTCCTGAGGTGTCTGTGGTGAGGATTACCTCCGGGACGGCATATAAACGGGACACCGCAGAGAGTGTCCCTGGGTCTAGCCACCATTGCCCCTCTTGAATCACGGCGTTCGTGATTCTGACCGGATGCTGCATGTGGTCTTGCCTTTGGTCCCATTGCACCTTGAGCATCCACTGAGTTACCCGCATGTGGAGCCTTGCGAAAAGGACGGTCGGAATGGCCGCAGCCATGTGTCCGAGCAGGCGAAGGACCGACCTGGCTGGGACGGTCTTCGACGAAAGATCCCTGATGAGGGATCTGATGCGCTCCGCTCTGTCGTCTGGAAGAAATGCTCTTCCCTGAACGGTGTCCAGAACTGCGCCTATGAACTGCAGCTTCTGCGACGGTACCAGGAGAGACTTCCCGTGGTTGATTAAGATGCCCAGAGATCGAAACAGGTCCTGGGTACTCTGCATCGCCAGTAACGCCGCCTCTCTGGAGGCGGCCATGAGAAGCCAATCGTCCAGGTATGGGAACACATAATGGCCCTGTCTCCTTAGAGACGCTGCCACGACTGCCATGCATTTGGTAAAGACCCTGGGTGCCGATGACAGCCCAAATGTAAGGGCTCGGAACTGAAGATGGTGGCCGAGAAACTCGAAGCGCAGGAACCTCCTGTGCGCTTGAGCTATACGGATGTGCAGGTATGCCTCCTGCATGTCTAGAGACGCTAAGAAGGCGTCTTGCTTTAGCATGGGAATAAGACCCGGAAGAGTCACCATGCGGAATCTTTTGTAGGCGACTGACATATTGAGGTCGCTGAGGTCCAGAATCGGACGGAGGTCCCCTGTTTTCTTTGGAACCAGGAAGAAGTGGGAATAGTATCCGTATCCTCTCTGGTTGTCTGGGACGTACTCTATTGCTCCCTTTTGCAGGAGCGGGAGTACTTCTTGTCTGATCAATGACTTGTGCTGACCCGAGTAACAGGAGAGCAGAGGCGGCCTCGAGGGTGGCTTTTCTGCGAATTCTATAAAGTGGCCTCTTCCAACCATCTGGAGAACCCACCTGTCGGTGGTTATAGACTGCGATCCTGGCAGGAATTCAATGCGACCCCCGACCATGAAATCCTGTTGATCCTGAGGGCCGGGGGCCGGAAAGGAGTCAGGCTGTGGCGGCTGAGGGGCCCGCTGGCTGGGCCAGCTTAGGAGAGAGCTGGCCTCGACCTGCGGGTTGTTTTCCCTGGGCTCTGCAGAGACCGGAGCCCCTCTGTTGTGGAATGGGGCGGGACTGTTGTCTCTGCGTCCGTCCACGAAATCGGCTTTGGTTCCTACGAAAGGAACTAAGTTTCGGTCAGTACATGGCCTGAACCGACCTCACCGCCTTCCCAGCCTCTTGGAGTTTGGTGATTACCCTCTCAGAGGGTTGACCAAATAAAACTTCTCCCTCGAATGAAGCGTCCATGATGTTTTTCTGGACGTCCGGGGTAAAACCGGAGACACGGAGCCAAGAGTGCCTCCGGAGGCATACACCTGAAGCTGCTGCTCGGGCCGAGGAGTCCGCGGAGTCGTACGCGGCTCGTAGCACTTGGGTTCCCACGTCCGAACCCGTACGGAGGAGCTGCAACATCTCCTCCTTCTGCTCACCTTCTGGCAATTTCTCAGCCGCATCCAGACCCTGCTCCCAGAGGGCATTTTGGAACTGCACCATGTGGGTCAAATAATTAAGGGATCTGATGGCGCAGGTAGCGGAAGCATACATGCGCCTACCCATGGCGTCCAGCTGCTTGGACTCTGGGTCCGGTGGCAGGGTGCTCAAATGTTGCGGTCTCTGGGACCGGTCATGAGAGGCTGTTATGACCAGAGAGTCGGCCTGAGGGTGCTGAGCCAAGTACTGGTCTTCCTTTGGAGCCTTGTACAGGCGGTCAGCTTTCTTCGGCATCACCGGGAGTGAATGTGGACGCTTCCACGCTGCCTTGGTGACGTCCACGAAAGTGTCTACCAAGGGTGGCACCACCACAGGCTTGGGGTCCTTCTGCTGAAGATATTTTGCAGGCGTAGCCTTCCGGGGTCTAACTCTTCCGCATCCCATCCCATGTTCTCTTGGATGTGTCTCATGATGTCCGAGAACGAAGGGTCATCCGGAGGAGACCTTGGAAGCTCACGTAGGTCCGGAGAAGGGATGTGAAGGGGAGATGAGGATCTAGATCCTGTTGAAAACTCTGATCCCGTGTCCTCCGTCGAAGGCGAGCGGTGGCATCTTCTGGGTCTCTTAGGGCTGGGTGACCCAGAAGAGGATCTGGACGGAGGTCTCCTTTTATCTGGTCTCCCCCTTGGAGGGATCCTGGGCCCCTGGGAGGAGGTAACCGGCCTGCAGACCCGGATGGAGAAGGGGGCGCAGGAACCGGAGGAGTAACTGCCTAGGAGGAGGGGGGTGGGGACCATGTCCTTTTTGATGGTATCCCACCAGTAAGTGAAAAGCTCCTTAACCTCTGAAAAAGAAAGGCTCGACGACGGACCGGGAGCTGGTGGTCGGTCATCGGGTCCCGGCGTCGGCTCCACAGGGGCCTCGGGTTGCGGGGAGGGTTCCCTGGGAGTCTCAACAGGACCAGGGTTGCCCGTCTGGTCCTCAGGCTGTGTCAACTCCTCCTCAGTGATGGTCTCCTGACTGACGTCGGTCGGAGGCGTCGGGGTCTTCTTCTCAATTGGTGAGGGTGTCGGTCCCCCTACCGGCATCCGGGGATAAGTAGGCTTGGACAGCGACGGTCTTCTGACGGACGACGGCTCTGGGGACCTGTGGCGAGAGGCCGACGTCGGGCGAACCGGCGTCGGGTCCAACGGCCTCTTAAGCGAGGTGAGCTCCTTGGTCTTCCGCTGGGGAGGAGGAAGCAAGGAGGCAGACCTGGCGTCGGGTTCAGAATGGCGGGAACCCGACTTGTGGTGATGGTGACAGTCCCCCGACTTAGCCAGGGCCTTGGAGGACGAGGAAGGCCTGGGAGTCTTGGCCTGAGAAGAGAAGCCTGAAGATTTTCTCACCGCAGACAAAAAGCTGAACGAAGAGAACGAATTTCCCGCAGGAAAACACTTTACCACGCGTCGCGCGCTAGAATCTGAACCGAAGGGTCAAGACATGCAAGTCAACGGCGGGAAAGAACTGGGGAATCTGACGGGACTGCCCCCTTATGTACTATGCCTAACGTCGGAGGCGGGACAGACATCGGGGGCGGTCCCCGCTGAAGATAGCTAGCTAGAAGAATTCCGTGGGGTCCTGACGCCTGCCGGCTTCAGTCCTAATGGTGTAACCTGCTGCAAGAGCTGTATCTCGAAGTAAGATCTATGCATGATGTAATCCACCTTACAATGGTCCGTTTGGCTGCAGGTCTGCCAGAAGTGGTTTCAGCGTAGGTGAAAAACAGCTGGCGAACCTCTCCACGAATTTCCGCCGTTCTCTCCTTATAATAGGAGACAGCACGTTTCGGGTCCAAAGTATGGAGCCTGTACCTGGTGTTCGAGGTGTAGTTGGGGTAGTATACCAGCAAAGTCAACACCTGGGTAAGGTGGGACTCTGACACCACATTTGGAAGGAATTTCAGGTGGGGGCGAAGGACAACTCTGTCCCTGTGAAAGACCAGATAAGGGGAATCCACCGAAAGCACCTGGAGCTCCCCTGTCCTTCTGGCTGACATGATAGCCACCAGGAAGGACATCTTCCACAAGTGTGAAAGCTCACACTTGTGCATGGGTTCGATTGGCTTGCCCATGAGCTTTGTCAAAACCAGCAGTAGATCCCACAGAGGTTCACGCATCGGAGGGGATATGTGATCCAGGCCTCTGAAGAAGCACCCGACCACTGTCTCCTATGCCAATGTCGACCGAATGGCCAGCGCCTGGAAAGCAGAAATGGCTGCCAGGTGCACCCTAAGGGTCGATGACCGCAGACCCCCTTTGGAGAGAGACTAAAGGTAGTTGAGAATGTCAGCCACAGAGCAGGATAAGGGGTCCAGACTCTTACCCTGACACCAAATGGAAAATCTCTTCCATTTGAAGGCATAACATTTCCTGGTCGTTTCCTTTCGAGAAGCCTCCACCACAGTGTAGACATCCTCGGAAAGACCCAGACCCTGCAACTCTAGCTGCTCAGGTACCAGGCTGTGAGGTGTAGGGACTGAAAGTCCAGATGGAATACGTTCCCCTGGTTCAGTGATATCAGGTCTGGGAGTGTGCAAAGCCGCTCAGCAGGTCTGCAGCTGAGGCTGAGGAGATCTGGATACCAGAACTGACGCAGCCAATCTAGGACTACCAGGATCACCTTCGCCTTGTCCCTCCTCACCTTGGGTAACACCTTGTGGATCAAGGGAAATGAAAGGAAGGCGCAGAGGAGGCCTGGTGTCCACAGTCTCGAGAAGGCATCCCCCTACAGCGAAACCTGCTGAGGGGGGCGAGCACGGAAAAGCCTCAGCTTAGTGTTTTCCCTGGAGGCAAACAGGTCCACCAACGGTTTGCCCCAATGGGAGAACAGACTGTAAGCTACCTCTAGATGGAGAGACCACTCATGGGATGTCTGACCTATGCGTCTGAGAGCATCCGGTAGCTGGTTCGAGGCTTCTGCCACATGAATGGCTAGAAGATCCGCCTTCAACCGGTTTACGAGGGTCCAGATGCGGAGCGCCTCCTTGCACAGCAGATGGGAGTGCGTGTCGCCCTGTTTGTTGAAATAGTACATGGTCGTGGTATTGTCCGTCTGGACTTGAACCACTTGACCCCGGAGCTGATGAATGAAAGCTGACGGTGCCAGTCTGACTGCTCTGAACTCCAACAGGTTGATGTGGCATCGGGATTCCTCAGGGGGCCAGAACCCATGGGTCCTGCTGTCCCCCACGTGGGTTCCCCAGCCCATAAGAGAGGCACTGGTCGTGAAAACGACTGTTGGCTCAGGGCAGACAAACAGGATCCCTTCCTGCAAACGGTCTGGGTGGTCCACCACTGGAGAGCATCCCACATCTTCTGGGTTACAGTGATCAGATGGTCAAAATGACCGTGGCGCTTGAGTACACTGGGCGGCCAGTTTCCATTGGAGGGGCGCATGTGCCATCTGACCCAATGGACCACTGAAGTGCACACCGCCATGTAACCCACAAGGCACAGAAAGTCCTGGGCAGGGTGCAAGTGCCCAACCAGAAATGATCCGCCAAAGGAGGAGAGAACCTCCGCCCTCTACGCCGGGAACAGAGCTCTGGCTTGACAAGAGTCGAGCTGTGCCCCGATGAAGCTCATCACCTGAGGGGGCATGAGTTCAGACTTGGCCTCGTTCATCAGGAGGCCGAGTTGGGAGCAGGTTCGGAGAGCGAGATCCCTGGACCTCTCCACCTCCTGAAGGGAGGAACCTGCCAAGAGCCAGTCGTCGAGGTAAGAGTAAATTCGGACTCCTCGACACCGAAGGTGGGCTGCCACCACTGCAATGCATTTGGTGAAGACCCGTGGGGCTGATGACAGGCCGAATGGCATGGCTTGGAACTCGTATAGGGTCTCTTCGACCCTGAAGCAGAGGAACCGCTGATGGGACGGACAGATTGGAACATGAAAGAATGTGTCCTGTAGATCCAGCGAACAGAAATGGAAATTACGTACCTACCGTAATTCTTGATCTTCTTGGACAAAGTCTCCGCCACTCATTCACACCAATGGGATCTACGCCGGAGGCACTAGGAACCAGCAGGAGCAAATGTGTTTGCAGGAGGTTTGGCGCCAGAGATGGAGCCATGGGGAGCGGCGCTGTGAGCCTCGGCTCGTGCGGCAATGACTATCTCGGCGTCAGCCCTCCAACCGCCTCAGCACCTTTTTTTCCCCAAGGAGGTGCAGCGTAACTAACCTAGGAGGATAGCCTAACAAAAATTGGACATAACATAGTTCGGACGACCCATATAAGAAGGGTCAAGGAAGAAGTCTTCACAGCCTAAAGATTGAGGGAGTGAAAACCAACAACAGAGGTGAGCTCGAGGGATGGTGGGTGAGAGTGTGAATGAGTGTGGAGACTCCGTCCAAGAAGATCAAGAATTACGGTAGGTACGTAATTTCCATATCTTCCTGGACATAAAGTCTCCACCACTCATTCACACTGATGGGAGAGTAACATGCTAATAATCCCCCAACAGGGTGGCAGGAGAAACCAAGAGCTCACAAATTTAGGACAGAAATCCGTTAAGGATAGTCCTGCCAAAAGAAATATGTCCCCTGGTATGGACATCCAGGGCATAGTACTTGACGAAAGTATGCACTGAGCTCCAGGTACGTGACACAAATATCTGCACGGGCACGTTGCGGATTCCACCAGGGATGCCGCGACCGCTCTAGTAGAGTGAGCGTACATTCTGCCCTGCAGCTTAACCTGAACCATGGAATAACAGTGGCGAAGGCATGCCACCAGCCATGCTGAAATGCATCTGATACGACAGGTTGACCCAGCCAGGTTTCGCTGAAGGACACAAACAGTTGTTGAGCTTTGCGAATTTTCTTTTGTTCTATCTAAATAGAAATGCAAAGCTCTTTTGACGTCCAAAGAATGAGGGGCACACTCTTCATTTTGGAAGTTCGCAAAGCAGGTATGAAGGACCAAAGGTTGGTTTAGATGGAATTCTGAAACAACCTTAGGGAGAAACTTAGGATGGGTCCTAAGAACGACTTTGTCTTTATGAAACACAGTATACGGAGGGTCTGTGACCAAGGCATGTATCTCAGAGACCCTGCGGGCCGAGATAATGGCCACCAGGAAGGCAGTTTTCCAAGTGAGAAATTTCAGCTCACAGGTAGCTAGAGGCTTGAAAGGCTTTCAAGTGAGCATGTCCAGTACAAGATTGATGTCCCAAGCTGTGACTGGACGTCTGATAGCAGGTCTGGTATGCAGAATTCCCCTAAGAAATCTCTTAACCACAGGTAACTGAGCCAGAGACAAGGAAAGTATTGGTTCATGATACACTGAAATGGCACAAAGGTGAACTCTGATTACAGACCTGAATTTGAGAGGTCTAAAAGGTATTCTAGAACTTTATTGGGTGGGCAGGAAAAAGGATTCAAGGAGCATTTTGAACAACAGAGCAAAAAACACTTCCATTTGGTGTGTAAGTTTTTCTAGTGACTGGCTTGCACGCAGCCGGAAGAATATCTGAAACTCTGCAAGAGACATTGAACCTGTTCACCTCTATCTCTTCAGGAGCCGAAGGTGAAGCGATCTCAGATTGGGATGGACCACAGGCCCCTGAGTCAGAAGGTTCGTCTGAAGGGGAAGCGCTTTCGAAGGGGTTTATGACATACTGTTGAGTAACGGAAATCATATTTGTCAAGGCCAGAAGGGAGCAATGAGGATCATTTTGTCCCCCTGGGACTTGAACTTGAGAAGTACCCTCTGAATTAGTGGAAGAGGCAAAGGCATATAGAAAGCGTTTTGTCCACTGCAGCTTGAACGCATCCTGACAGAAAATGCCAAGCCCTGGATTTCTAGAGCAGAAGAGAGGCAGTTTTGTGTTGGGTGGGGATGCAAAAAGGTCCAGGTCTGGAGTTCCCCACTCTGCGAATAGTGACTGAACTACGGTTGAGTCGAGAGACCATTCGTGAGGATCTGTCTCTGTTCTGCTGAGACGGTCTGCAGTTTGTTCTGCACTCCCGGCAGGTAGACCGCTTGAATTAGAGCCTTGTGCTCCAAGCACCATTCCCACACTCTCATCGCTTCCCTGCATAAAGGGTAAGAGTGAGCACCGCCCTGCTTGTTGATGTAATACACAACTGCTTTGTTATCCATTTGAAGGAGAATGTTCTTGTGACAGAGAATGCCCTTTAAGGCCCGGACAGCATAAAGGACAGCTCTCATTTCTAAGATATTTATGTGAAGCTGGGACTCATCCTGAGTCCATGTTCCTTGAGTGTGGAGATTCTGATAGTGAGCTCCCCACATCATCAGGGCCGCGTCTGTGGTAATGGAAATCTGATGATCCAGAGGAGCAAAGGGATATCCCTGAAGGAGATTGTCCTGTTGTGACCACCAGGTGAGAGACCTCTTCAAAAGTTCTGTCACCTTGATGAGAAAGGACTGTGGGTGAGTGGCTGGGGACCACTGAGTAATGAGCATCCATTGAGAGATTCTCATGTGGAGGCGAGCTAGAGGTACAGTGAGCACCGAGGATGCCATAAGGCTGAGCATCCGTTGCATTGAGATAGCTCAAACCGAGCTGTTCTCTCTGATGTATCAGGCCATCTGTAGGATATCGCTCCTTCTGTCCTCTGGTAGAAAAGCTTTTGCATAGGATGTGTCCAGAAGAGTTCCTAAAAAAAGGAGCTTCTGGGAAGGCTGCAAGTGAGATTTTTTTTAGATTTATCAGGACTCCCATGGACGTGAGAAAGTCCAAGGCTGTAGCTACTGCGTCTAGAGTTCCTTGCCTGGGAGGGCTTGCTAGAAGCCAGTCGTCCAGATACGGGAACACTTGTATTCCAATCTTTCTGAGATGTGCTGCGAGAATTGCACAACACTTTGTAAAAACTCGCAACGCCGAGGATAGCGCAAAGGACAGGACTCTGAACTGATAATGCTGGCCCAAAGCCACAAACCTTAGGCATTTGCGATGCTTTGGGTGAATAGGGATATACTGGTAAGCATCCTGCATGTCCAGGGAGGCTAGCGAGTTGTGTTGATGAAGCAAAGGTAACAGAGTTCCTAGCGAAATCATTTTGAACTTTTCTTTGGGAAGAAATCTGTTCAATTTTCTGAGGTCCAAAATGGGGCGCATGCCTCCGGAATTCTTTGGAACTAGAAAGTAATGGGAGTAGAACCCTGTGCTCTGTTGCTCCATCGGAACTATTTCTACTGCCCTGTTGTTGAAGGCCTTGTATATCAGCGGCGAGAAGCTTTGATTGAAGAACTGGCAGGCTGGGCTGACATTTGGGGGGACGATCTAGAGGAGTCTCTGAAAGATTGAGGGAATACTCCTTGGGGATTATCCGGAGGACCCATTTGTCCGGAGTTATGGACTTCCACCAGTTGTAGAATACAGTCAGATGACCCCACACCGCCAAGAAAAAGTCCCCCTCGGGCAGCTGAGGTGGGACTTGGGCCAGAAACTCAGAAGGTGGCACTGGGTGCTTTGGGCCCTTGTGCTTTCTGTTGCGTTTTCTTTTGAGGCTGGGGGGTTTGATTCTTATTAAAACCTCTCCTGCCCTTGCCTCGAAAGGACTGACGGTTGTGAAATTGATGCTTATTAACACCCCCCAGAAGGGGTGGGAGCGGGTTGAGCCAGTTTAATGGCAGACCTAGTCTTTTGAGTGGCCTCTAGAGCTTGCTCTACTTGCGGACCGAAGAGATACACACCGTCGAAGGGTAACGCCATGACTTGTTGCTGGGCATCATTCATGAAGCCTGAAGTGCAAAGCCAGGAGTGACGGCAGGAACAAATACCTGCCGCTGCCGCTCTGAAGGCAGTATCGAAAGCATCCATAGCTGCTTTAACCTGCTGGTTGTTGGACTCGAAACCCCTGGTTATGGTCTGAAGAAGCTCTGAATTCGAGTCCGACTCAGGTAGAGCTTCTACCGTTTGCTTGAGCGAATGCCAAAGAACATACTCATATTGAGAGAAATAACCCTGGTAGCTGGCAACCTGCATACCCAGGGTGAATGTAGCAAAGACTCTCTTACCTAAAGTATCTATCTTACGAGATTCTTTGTTTACAGGTCGGGCTGTAGTAGCTTGAGGAAGGACGACCTTATTCTCTGCCAGGACTACAATAGGGTCTGCAATGGCTTGGGAGGCCAAAATGGGTCAATCCTTGGGAGCAGTGTACTTTCAATCTATGGATTTAGCCACAGAAGGAATGAGAGCGGGATTATTCCATGCCATTTGAGAAAGCCTCTCAAAGGAGGGCTGTACCAGGGGAGATAGATCCACAGGGATCTCTGGGACATGAAGATAATGGAGCCTTAAAAGCTTCCCAGGATCGATAACTGTAGTCTGGAGAGAAAGAGTGGAATTCAAATTCTTTAGCAGAGACTTAAAAGACAGGTCCTCGACCACAGGCTCTGCAACAGGATTAGGTCCAGCTCCTTCCACATCTTCACCCAGTCGAAGGTCTGGGTCGGGCTCAATATCATCTCCTGACAGTCTAGGAGGGACTGTATGGACAGGAAAGGAATGAAAATCAGAAGGAAATGAGGAAGGAAAAGGATTCGGAGAGGAAAAGCCCTGAAGACTGGTTGACGAAAAGCCAGGCCTCGGCACTGAAGAAAAAAACAGCTCCGAAAAGCTGCATGGTGGCGAAGAAGAATATGGTGCTGAAAAGCCACCGAAGACGGCGCCGGAAGGCTGCACGACGCTGAGGATGGTGCTGACAGGGCGATCAGCGCAGAGGACGGGCGCTAACACAGGCGATCGAGCCGAAATGCATCTGACGCATTTATGGGGCCGAAACCAACTAGGGCCCCAAAATTAGGGATTTGAGGAAAAAGGAGGAAGAATACCAGGAGATAAAGAGCATCAGTGTGGCCCCTGCGCCACAGCCATGTGAGGGGGCAACTCCTGAGCGCGGAGCCGGCGGCACTGAAGAAGGCGCCGCACAACTAGGGAGGCCCAACTGCCCTGCCCGATCCCCCAAAGAGCCTGAGGGCCCTGCAGTGACCGGGCCAGGCAGCTGGACCAACCTCCGAGCCCACTGCTCCATCAGAGCGACCCACTGATGAAACTGCTCATCTGAAGCCCTACCAGAAGGCGGGGAAGGGTTCTGATGTCGAAGAGGTCAGTGACCAGAACCAGAAACCGGCAACTCCGAACGAGGAGACTGGCAACTGACCCCAATGACCGACTGTCGACGCGCAGACATATCAGAGGGCGACCTCGAGTGATGCCTTCTCTTTTTTGACCTACGGGCCAAAGAAGAGCTCCAGGCTGAATGGTGCAGAGAATGCGACCGTTCTCTTTTATGCTTCCGGGGGGGGTAACACCCCTTCCCTTGGGCACTGGACCATCCGTTGTCAGACCCTCCCCCTCCGGAGAGGGCGGTGGACCGGACCTAGGCCAGCTGACTTAACAGCTTTCATACGAAGTCTCCCTACCGTCACCTGACCCGCTCATGGTTGACTTCATCAATGTAGGCTGAGACTTCTTTCTTTAATAAGAATAAATGATCTTAAGTGGTACTTTATTCGAAAAATACTACAAAATAATAAACTGAAAACTATGCTGCAAGTTTGAAGTTTGACTCCTGGAGGGTGATCGACATCGTCACTGAAGCACACTCGATGGCGGGAAAAAAGGAACTGAGGCTGTTGGAGGGTCGACGCTGAGATAGTCATTGCCGCATGAGCCGAGGCTCGCGGCTCCATCTCTGGTGCCGACCCTTCTGCAAAAAAGTTTGCTCCCGCTGGGTCCTAGCACCTCCGGTGTAGATCCCATTACTGTGAATGAGTGGTGGAGACTTTATGTCCAGGAAGATCCACATGTTTCGCTCCAGGGATGGTATGATCTGGTTCAGAGTTACCATCCGTAAGGTGCAGGACCTGAGATATTGATTCAGGTAGTGGAGATCTAGGATGGGGCACCAGACCCCCATCTGCTTGGGCACCAGGAAGTCCCTGGACATGAAGCCTGGGTCTGTAGAAGGATCCGGCACTGCAGCTACTGCCTCCTTGCGGAGGAGCTGAGCTATATCGTCTTGAAGAGATGATTGAGTGCAAGCTGAGATCCTTTCCTTGCGAGGGGCTTGGCTTGGCTGGGAGGGTACTGCACGAACTCTAAGGGCAGTCCCTGACCAACGACTTCGAGAACCCACCTGTCCAAGGTGATATCGGACCAGGCGGAAAGAAAGTGGTGGAGCCGGCCCCTCACAGGAGGACCCAGAAAGGAAAATTACGTACCTACCGTAATTCTTGATCTTCTTGGACGAGTCTCCACCACTCATTCACACTAGTGGGATTAGCGCCGCAGGCACTAAGACCCATCGGGAGCAAACTTTTTGCTGGAGGGTCGGCGCGAGAGACGGCGCCGCGAGACACGGCGCTGCGAGCAGCGGCTCGAGCGGTAATGACCATCTCGACGACGACCCTCCAACCGCCTCAGTACCTTTTTTACCAAGGAGGTGCAGCGCAACTAACGTAAAGAGTAAACCCAACATTAAAAAACGGACATAAGATAGTCCGTATGACCCGTGTAAGAAGGGTCAGCAAAGAAGTCCTCACGGCCTAAAGATTTGAGGGAGGAAGACCAATACAGCGTGAGCTCGGGGATGGAGGGGGATGTGAATGAGTGGTGAGACTCGTCCCAAGAAGATCAAGAATTACGGTAGGTACATAATTTTCCTATCTTCCTGGACATAAGTCTCCACCACTCATTCACACTAGTGGGAGAGTACCAAGCTGATAATCCCCAAAGGGCGGCAGGAGAGCCAGAGCTCACGCTCTCAAGATAGAAGCCCATTAAGGATAGTTCTGCCAATGCGAATGTCACCAGCATGAACATCCAGTGCATAGTGCTTAACGGTTATGCACTGAGCTCCAGGTGGCGCGGTATATATCTGCATTGAACATTGCTAATTTCCGCAGGGATGCACGCTGCATCGCCTAGTAGAGTGAGCGACACTCTACCTTCTAATTTAACTTGAGCCATGGAATAGCAATGACGAAGGCATGCCACTAACCATGAAGAGATGCATCTAATAGCGACAGGTTGACCCAGCCGGTGTCGCTGAAAGAAACGTAACAGTTGCTGAGTCTTATGAACATCCTTGGTTCTATCTAAATAGAACCGCAAGGCTCTCTTAACATCCAAGGAATGAAGAGCCTGCTCCTTCATTTTGGAAATTAGCTAAGTAAGCTGGAAGTACCAGAGGTTGGTTTAGATGGAATTGACACAACCTTGGGAAGAAATTTAGGATGAGTACGGAGAACTACCTTGTCTTTATGGAATACAGTATACGGAGGGTCCGTAACCAGGGCATGTATCTCAGAGACCCTGCGGCTGAGGTAATGGCCACCAGGAAGGCAGTCTTCCAGGTAAGAAATTTTAGCTCACAGGTAGCTAAGGGTTCGAAGGCTCGAGTGAGCATGTCCAGCACCAGGTTAATGTCCCAGGCTGCAACTGGACGCTAACAGGGGTCTGGTATGGAGAATCTTAAGAAATCTCTTCACTATAGGTAACTGAGCCAGAGTTAAGGAAGAAACCGCTCATGGAACGCTGAGATGGCACTAAGGTGAACTTTAACTGTGGAGTACTGAAGACCTAAGTTTGACAGGTCCAAAGATACTCCAGAACCTTGCCAGAGGACAGGAAAAGGGATTCCAAGAGGATTTTGCACACCAGAGAGAAAAACGTTTCCATTTGGAAGCGTACGTTTTTCGGGTGGCTGGCTTCCGAGCAGCCAGAAGGATGTCTGAGACTCTACGAGAGACGTTGAACCGATTCACTTCTATCTCTTCAGGAGCCAAGCATGAAGGTGAAGTGATTTCAGGTTGGGATGGACCAACGAACCCTGAGTCAAAAGACTGATTTGCAAAGGAAGTGGTCTCGGAGAGGCTGCCAACATACTGTTGAGTAGAGGAAACCATAGTTGCCGAGGCCAGGAAGGAGCAATGAGAATCATCTTGGTCCCTGAGACTCGAACTTGAGGAGTACTCTCTGGATTAGAGGAAGCGGTGGAAGCAGAAAGAAAGCCGCTTTTGTCCACGCAGCCTGAACGCATCCTGACAGAAAATGCCAGGCCCTGGATTTCTGGAGCAGAAGAGAGGCAGTTTTATGCTGAGGATGCAAAAGGTCCAGGTCTGAGTCCCCACTCTTGAACAGGGACCGAGCTACGGCTGGATCGAGAGACCACTCGTGAGGGTCTGCCTCCGTTCTGCTGAGGTGATCTGCTAGGTCGTTTTGTATACCTGGCAGATAAACCGCTTGAATCAGAGACTTGTGCTCCAAGCACCACTCCCACACCCTCATTGCTTCCCTGCAAAGGGGATAAGAATGAGCACCGCCTTTCTTGTTGATGTAATACATCACTGCTTTGTTGTCCGTTTGAAGGAGAATGTTCTTGTGACAAAGGACATCCTTCAGAGCTCGGATTGCATAGAGGACCGCTCTCATCTCCAGGACATTTATGTGGAGATGAGTTTAACTGAGTCCATACACCTTGAGTGTGGAGGGAGAGACAGTGAGCCCCATCCCATTAGCGATGCGGCCTGTGGTGATGGAGATCTGATGATCTGGGGAGCAAAGCGAATCCTTCCAGGAGATTGCTCTCTTGAGACCACCAGGTGAGAGACCTTCAAGGGGCCCGTCACCTTGATGGGATAAGACTGGGGTGAGAGGTCGGGACCACTGAGTGGAGAGCATCCATTGGGTGGTTCTCATGTGCAGTCGGGCCAGAGGGACAGTGAAGACCGAGGACGCCATGAGACCCAACATGCGTTGCATCGAGAGCTGTAACTGATTGGTTCTCCTGATGTAATGGGCCATTCAAGGATGTCGAGTCTTCTGTCCTCTGGAAGGAAAGCCTTCGCTGAATAGGTGTCTAGAAGCGTCCCTATGAAAAGGAGCCTCTGGGAGGGTTGCAGTTGAGATTTTTTCAAATTCAGCAGAACTCCCATGGACGTGAGAAGACGAGAAGTCGTTTGCACGGCTTCCAAAGTCCCTTGGCCAGAAGGGCTTGCTAGAAGCCAATCGTCCAGGTAGGGAAACACTCGGAGTCCGACTTTCCTGAGATGCGCCAAGAACTGCACAACACTTTGTAAAAACTCGCGGCGCCGAGGATAGCCCAAAGGGCAGGACTCTGAACTGATAATGCTGACCCAAAGCTACAAACCTGAGGAACTTACGGTGGGTCGGGTGGACGGGGATATGCTGGTAAGCATCCTGCATATCCAGAGAGGCCAGCCAGTCGTGCTGATGCAGCAAGGGTAACAGGGTACCTAGGAAATCATCTTGAATTTCTCCTGGGAGGAATTTGTTTAACTTTCTGAGGTCTAGAATGGGGCGCATCCAGATTTCTTTGGAACCAGAAAGTAATGGGAGTAGAACCCTGTGTTTCGTGAGATGCGGGGCACCAGTTCTATTGCCCTGTTGTTCAGAAGGCCCTGGATCTCCGCGGTGAGGAGGTCTGACTGAGAGGCCGACAACCTGGGTTGTCGTCTGGGAGGACAATTCGGGGGGGTTTCCAAGAAATTGAGAGAATAACCCTCGCGAATTATCCGAAGGACCCATTTGTCCGAAGTTATGGACTTCCACTGGTTGTAGAAGTACATCAGACGACCTCCCACCGGAGGAGAAAGTTCCACCTCGAGCAGAGTGGATGGAACTTGGGCCAACGACTCATAAGGTAGTGCTGGAGCTTTAGGCCCCGCGCTTGCTGCGTGTTTTTGAGGTTGGGCAGGTTGGCTTTATGAAGCTTCCCCTGCCTCTGCCTCGAAGCGACTGACGACTATGAAACTGACGCCTGTTCACATGCCCCGAGAGGGGCAGGCGGAGGTCTGGCCAACTTAATGGCCGATCTAGTCTTCTGAGTGGCCTCTAAGGCTTGCTCCACCTGAGGGCCAAAAAGAAAGGCGCCATCAGCAGCGCCATCACCTGCTGCTGAGCATCATTCGTGAAGCCAGAAGTAGGCAGCAGAATGGCGCCGAGTACAAATCGCGGTTGCTGAGCGAGAAGCAGTGTCGAAAGCGCCCATGGCGGCTTTGACCTGTTTGTTATTGGACTCAATACTCTTAATAACGGTCAGAAGAAGCTCTGACTTGGAATCCGAATCTGGAGCTTTCAACCATTCTTTTCATAGAGTGCCACAGGATATACTCATACTGAGAAAATAGCCTTGATAACTGGCAACACGATACTTAGAGTGGAGGCAGCAAAGACTTCTTACCTAATGTATCAATCTTACGACTCTTGTTAATAGGTCGAGCTGTAATAGTTTGAGGAAGAACGACCTTATCATTCTCTGCCAGGACTACAATAGGATCCGCATAGGCTTGGGATGCCAAAATGGGACGATCCTTGGGAGCTGAATACTTTATCAATGGATTTAGCCACTGAGGGAATAAGAGCAGGATTATTCCATACCATTTGAGACAGCGCCTCAAGGAAGGCTGGATCGGAGGAGTCAAATCCGTAGGGATCTCCGAGCATGAAGATACTGGAGTCTTAATATCTTCCCAGGATCGATGTCTGTAGTCTGAGAGAAAGAGTGGATCCCAGGTTCTTCAACAGAGACTTAAAGGACAGGTCCTCACCACAGGCTCTGTAGCAAAGAAAGATCCTGTTTCTCCACTTCATCACCCAACCAGGTCTGGGTCAGGCCTCAACATCATCTCCTGATGGTCCAGAAAGGACTGTTTGGACAGGAAAGGAGTGAAAATTAGAGAGGAGGAAATAGCAGAAAACAAGGAGAGTCCCTCATACTGCCGTGCCGAGACGGCAAACGGGCTGAAGACGGACCGAGGGAGGCGATGGCGCCGAAGAGGCACGCTGCCTCGCAGCGCCCGCGGCGCCCTATCCAACGGCACCACCGGGCGCACCGCGAGACCATGGACGGCGCCGCAAGACCCAGCGGCACCGAAAACGGCGCCGACAAGCCAACAGACCCTGCCGAAGGCGCCGGAAAAGCCCCAGGAACCTGGAAAGCTAGAGAAGGAAAAACAGAGATAAGGGCATCGGTGAGGCCCCCGCGCCGCAGCCATGAGGGGGAAACACCTAAGATGGAGTCACTGGCACCGAGAAGGAGCCATGCGACTAGGAAGGTCCAACCGCCTCTACCTGATCGTCGGAGGGCCCGAGGCTCCGAGGCAACCGAGCCAGGCAGAAGAACCAACCTCCGAGCCCATTGCTCCATAAGAGCGGCCCACTGATGAAACTGCTCATCTGGAGTCCTACCTATAGGCGGGGAGGGGCTCCGATGTCGAGGACGACGATTACCGGAAGTAGGCGACTCCGAAGAAGGAGACTGGCAACTAGCAACGATAACCGAGGCCGACGCAGAGACATACAGAGGGCGACTCGGTGATGCTCTCTTTTGACCTGTGGGTCAAGAAGAGCTCGAGGCCGAACGGTGCCGAGATGCGACCGCTTATTTTTATGCCGGCGGGGACCGCCCATCCCCCGGCATCGGACTGACCGCTGTCGGAACCCCGCTGAGGAGAAGGGAGGCTGACCGACCCAGCCCGCTGACTGAACAGCTTTCATACGAAGTCTCCCTACCGTCACCTGACCTGCTCATGGTCGACTCCGTCCAGTAGGCCGAGACTTCTTCAAGTAAAATTTAAATATTAGAAAAATTTAACGAAAATAGAATAAAATTAAGCGATACTACTTATCGTGATAAAGTTACAAAAAAACAAACTGAAAACTATGCGCTAGTTTGAAGTTTGACTCCCGACAGGCGAGCGACATTGTCACTGAAGCGCACTCGACGGCGGGAAAAAAGGAACTGAGGCGGTTGGAGGGTCGTCGCCGAGATGGTCATTACCGCTCGAGCCGCTGTTCGCGGCGCCGTGTCTCGCGGCGCCGTCTCTCGCGCCGACCCTCCAGCAAAAAGTTTGCTCCCGATGGGTCTTAGTGCCTCCGGCGCTAATCCCACTAGTGTGAATGAGTGGTGGAGACTTATGTCCAGGAAGATCTGGTGTGATGGGTGTAGGAATGGCAACCCCAACCCATCACTGAGCAGGCTTAGAGGCGGAAGAAGCTCCTGGACTTGTGCCTTGGCCTCCTCTACGGGACTGCTGAGGACCCTACTTGGGCCGTGGGCACCAAGCTTGAGCCTGCTGTTGTTGCTGCTGACCTCCTTGATAGGAAGGCTGTTCGACCACAGGGGAAGAGTGCTGAAATGGCTTCTTTTTCTACTGCTGGTTCTTGCCTGAAGAACCTTTCACAGAAGTGGCATCCAAGGTGGCACTGGACTGCTTTATGTGCTGAAGGTGACCAGCCACTTCTGGGCTGAACAAGTCGGTGCCTAGGAAGGGCACGTCAGCTAACTTATGCTGAGTATCCGCCGGGAAGGAGGAAAGCCTCAGCCAAGCCCTGCAGCGAGTGGCCACAGCGGCTGCTAAAGAGCGGGCACAGGAATCATCTATGTCCAGAGCCTTCTGGAGCTGCTGTTTTGCAACAGCATGGCCCTGATCGTGGACCTGCTTGACCGTGGTCTGCATGTCCATGGGAAGGTGAGGGAGGACCTTGTCTAATGACCCCAGGAAGGCATGAGAGAAGTGTGTTATGATAACAGCCGAGCTGGCCTGATGAAGACCTAAGGAAGAGGCCGCATAGACTTTATGGACAGAGTGGTCCATATTCTTGGACTCCTTGTCCAGGGGTCTGTCAGTGTTGGCCGAGCTTCCAGTACGCCTGAACACAGAAGTGGTCACCAGGCTCTTGGCTGAAGGATGTTCTGTGAACCCCGCCAAGGACCCCATGGGCACCGCATACTTGCGGGCAGACAGTGCTGGACAAGAAGCCAGATGCTGCCAAAGCTCAAGAGCCAGGCCAATAATGGCTTCGGCCACTGGAAAGGCCTCCATCGAGGTATCCCCCCCTTTTGAGGATATCCGTAAAGGGGTACTCTGCCTTCTTCTGGATGAACTCCAAGGGCATTCAGGTAGATTCAGAGATCAGGTGGAGAATGCCCTGAAAGGAAGAAGGGCCTTCCTCCAATCCTGCCATGGAAGACTCATCATCCCTGGGATGGGAGTGTAACCTGGTGACGTCAGAGTCCGAAGAATTGGGATATAATGGCCTCCCACCTAGGTCTCCTTCGATACACCGAGGGCGATCGGGGGCAACCGTTATCGACAGACGCCGGGGAAGCCCGGTGTCTGTTCGGTCCTCTTTCGAGGGAGCCCCTCCCTGAGGCTGCTTAGGCGGTGGTTCCACCAGAATCGGTGGAGAGACTGAGGCAGGCCGAACCGGGAAGCAGGCACCTACGGGCGGGGGAACCAAAGGCTTCGGTTCCGCAGGGGTCAGCGCTGGCCTAGGAGGCAGGAGCCAAGTGATGGCTGGGGTAGACAGCGGAGCCAGCTTCTGCCCGGACAAAACCAGCTGTTGCCACATGAGGTCTTCATAGCATCGATGGAGTTTCTGCTGAAGCCTCTCCTCATCCGAGGAGGATGAAGACCTGCAGCACCTCTTTTTTGAATCTTTGTGTTTCCTCGGCCGATGGGTCGAGGGAGTTCTGGACCTCAACCGAGATTGGGCAGGCTGAGCCAGTCGATCAGGAGACACCGGGGTCAGTGAAAACCCGAGGGTCCGGAACCGGGTCCTGAATGGGGACACCAGCAGGCTGGGTCTCCCCGTCAGGAAAGACAAGGACTGGAGTCCTTTCCAAAGAGTCGTCGACTGGGGTCGGTGACAGAGGGTCGATTGGGTCAAGAATAATCTCCACCTCATTGGCCACCTCCTCCGTCCCCTGGCCAGACGGAAGATCCGTGAAGCCAGCAGCTGAGGATGCGATCTCGACCGAAGTCGAGACCGTGTGATCTTATCTGTGTCAATCTTCACCATTCATCACATTTGTGTTATCGGCTGGCGGTCATGACCCCGCGGGAGCTTCTTCTTTTTTTGATGGGAGGAGCCGACGCACCCTCAGCGCCGCCCTCAAGGCCAACGCGCTGCGTGGCACTCGTGAGTTGGCCATTATGTGCTGTTGACTCCGCCCTCCCACCA
The DNA here is from genome assembly GCA_016271365.2 of Neoceratodus forsteri. Taxonomy (NCBI): domain Eukaryota; kingdom Metazoa; phylum Chordata; order Ceratodontiformes; family Ceratodontidae; genus Neoceratodus; species Neoceratodus forsteri. The sequence goes on from CM057453.1 coordinate 1,097,267,008, forward strand.
GTTCTTCATCTCACGCCGTCGAGGTCATCTCGTGAGAGCTTCGAGAGAAGAAAAGTGAGGCCTTACCTGCTTCGCAGCAAAAGTTTCCATTGACTCTGTGTCGTTTCTTGGTGTTGTAGTCCGCCGGCTCCCTCCTGCCAGTTCTGTTCACCATACTCGATGTTGCCCGGTAAGACCTTTCCATTACTTTTGTTATTCTGCAACGTCGAGTCTTGTTTGGTGTTTTTTTCTCCATAGGTCATGCCTCGGTTGGAGGGTAAGGAAAATGAAAATTACTTACCTACCATAACTATGATCTTTCTGTGTATCTTCATCATTCATCACATTTGGGTATATGGCCGGAGGTCAAGAACCCCGCTGAAGCTTTTTGTAGGTGGAGTCAGGGCGCCTCGAGCTGCCCTCGAGATGACGTATCACGTGGCACTCGTGGTTGGTCGTTAGGCCGCCTACTCCGCCTGACTGCCAGTTCTGAGTTGCCAGAGAGGTGAGGAAAAGGGGTGGGAGGGTGGGACAAGAAAGTCCAAGAGACAGAAAAGGAAAAGATGTAAAACCAAAAGGAGAGATAAACGACTGAGAGGAGAGAGTAAGACAAAAAATTGAAATGCTAAGGAGATTGGGAAGGGGCCCCAATCTCTGGACACAGAAAATGAGGTAGTTAGGGAGGGATAGGGATTTTATAAAACATAAAACTTAAAATGAGAGGGGGCCAAAAAACACCAGTCATATGCTGGATTCTGCCCTGTCTCTAGATTGTATAGGAACTGCAAGGAGTAGCCAAGAGACTTAATCATCAGAATTTAAGGGACAGAATCACTGGCAAAAGAAAACTCCTTTAACACAGAAAAATGGATATTCTAAAGAAGACAGGATACAGAGATTCTCCCCCCTTTCCAAGGGAAAATTGAAATTTTAAGCAGAGATAGATCTTTTTAAATCATGTCCAACGGACAAGTAAAAAACTGAGGATTGACAGGACTGAAAGAGGAAAGGAAGGAGGAGAGGATGGAGGGCAACCGCCCACTCCTACCCCACAGGAGTGTAACCAGAGCACTAGAGAGGGAGTGCTGCCCCCTCCCGACCACTCTCCATCTAGAAATACCATCCCACTATGTGCCCCAGATTACCCCTCAGGGGGATGGCGGGTTGGATTGTGATGAACGGTGAAGATACACAGAAAGATCATAATTATGGTAGGCACGTAATTTTCATATCTGTGTCAATCTTCACAATTCATCACATTTGGGTGAGAGCCGAGCCCCCCCAAAGGGGGTTTGAAAGCCCTAAGGGACAGAGTCCCTTAGCTCTCAGTGGGTGACACACTAAGAGGGAGAACTTTCTGGGCCTGGAGAGGCCCAAGAATGGAAGATCCACAGTGCGGATCTACGCTTTTCCTCTTCGCTTTATTTGAGAGAGCCCCATTCTTTTGAGGTAGGGGACCGTCCTTCTGGACCTATACGGCCCCGGTCGCCTCACAGGGGGGATTCTTCCAGGTGCAGCCAAGGCAGTTCCAAAATGGTTGTTCAGCTGTCGGCTGCGGAGTCTTCCAGGGCACCTTTATCTTCTGGCGCTCCTGGTCCGCTCCCTAGCCCAGGCGGAGGTCAGCTGACTTCTCTTTTTGGCTCTGTCCCTATCCCTCTGCCACATTCTCCTGTGTTCCCAGGCATTCTTGGTCCTAGCAGGCCTCTCTCCTGGGAGCAGTTCAGGGCTGTGGCTACTTGCTTCCTTGCTTACGTCAGGGCAAGGGACAGACAGGTTTTTCAACCTCCCCCCGAGCAGCCACCCTCTGAACAGTTGAGGTCCTCTAACTCTTCATCCCCCTCTTCTGGGGGAAAGGAGCCTTCTGCCCACATCTCCCTGGCTGCTGATCTTGTGGAGTATCAGCGATTCCTCGTGAGGATGTTGGAAGACTTGCACATCTCTCCTGCCACGCAGACCAATCCAGAGCACTCGGCGCACGCCTTTTTCGCCGACTTCAGTGAGGACACCCTTGTGGTGCCCCCCACCTGCTCTCTTTGGGAGGCGCTACTATGCTCCTGGACAGAGACCTTTTTCTGGAGGTCCCGCTCTAGGGAACTCTGCTATAGATATTGCGCCCCTCAGTCTCTCCAGGTTCCACGCCTCAGCCTCAGTCAGGACTGACGTAGCTGGATACTCCTGATGGGCTTTGTGCCCTTCACCATGACCAGCCCCCAGACCAAGATTCCTTGGATTTTGATTTCTGGGGGAAAAGGACCTTCTACTCAGCATGGTTGCTGCTTTCTACTTCTGCAAATCAGGCCCACTATGCAGCCTATGACAGGTTCTTGTGGTCCAGGATAGGTCAGCTCCTAGCCTCATTGCCTGACACGGAGCAAACCAGACAGGCCATTGCACACTCTGTGCGTGGCCTGGAGTTAACAAGGCACCAATCAAGGGCACTGTTTGATGCCAGTGAGGTAGCTACCAGGGTCGTAGGGACAATGATCTGCACTAGGCAGACGGCATGGCTATGTCTTTCCCGGCTGACACCCTTGGCCCGGTGAGGGTGGTTAACTCTGTGCACCAGAGAACCTATCTCTTCTCCTGTACAGCGAGACGGCGTTTGTCGGGGCAACTTCCATCCCCCTCTGGGGGAGTCCCTGTCTCACTCTTCCCACACTCAGACCTCCCCAGGCCCTGAAGGATCTCCCTCTTAGCGTGTCACCCACTGAGAGCTAAAGGACTCTGTCTTTTAGGGTTAAAACCCCCTTCGGGGGGCTCGGCACTCACCCAAACGTGATGAATGGTGAAGACTGACACAGAGAAGATATGAAAATTACGTACCTACTGTAATTATGATCTTTCTGTGTATCTTCACCATTCATCACAGTCCCACCCGCCATCCCCCTGGGGCCTCATTCTCTGGGTCCCCCTCCCTCTCTGTGCCCTCACTTGCCCCCTTCCTTTCTTTGTCAGGAGTGGGATAAATAGGGGCACATAGGTGGATCATATTTCTAAGGGGAGGTGGTCAGCGTGGGGCGCACTCCTTCTCCAGTGCTTTAGCTCCACCCCTGTGGGGTGGGAGTTGGCAGTTGTCCTCCATTCTCTATGCCTCCTTTGTTCCTGTCAATCCTTAATTTTCTTTGTCCATTGGACATATCCTTCCATAAAGCAAAAAAAAAAAACATTTTTCTTACACCAAAAATCTTTTCCCTAAGGGGGGGGAGAATCCCTGTGTCCTATCTTTCCTCCACAATAACCATTTTCTGCCCTTTGGCGTTATTGCCAGTAATTCCATGCATTGAATTCTGTCATTAAGCCTTTTGGCTACTCCTTGCAGGTCCTATACAATCTGGAGACAAGTCAAGGTACAGGGTATGGTTCTACCATCCCCCTCAACCTTACCCTAAATTCCTTCTCTCTCCTATTGTCTATTTCCAGAGATTGGGGCCCCTACCCAATCCCCTTAGTTTCCTTCTTCTTCTTCTTCTTCTGTCCTCTCAGTTGTTTATTTCTCCTTTTGGTTTATATATATTTTCCTTTATCTGTCCCTTGGACTTCCTTTTCCCACCCTCCCATGGCGGGAGGGCGGAGTCGACAGCACATAACAGCCAACCCACGAGTGCCACGCAGTGCGTCAGCCTCGAGGGCATCGACTGCGCCCAATAAAAAAAAAAAAAAAAAAGGGAAGCTCCTGTGGGGTCATGACCTCCGGCCAATAACCCAAATGTGATGAATGGTGAAGATACACAGAAAGATCATAATTACGGTAGGTACGTAATTTTCATTTTCTGGGACTTGGACCTTCTCAGTCCCAAGAACGCCTTCTGGACGAAGATCCAGGGTCCTTATCCCTCTTCCGAGGGCGGGAGGAGTGAGCCTCAGGCGCCACCCCTGGTGGGAGAGATCACAACCCCCTGAGGAGCCCAAAAGTGGAGCCAAGGTTAAGTGGAACAAAAAAGCTTCAAGTGGCTGAAGCTTGAGCTGCTTCCTCCTCAAATGCCTTCATTTGTTCCAGCTGCTCGGTGGATCCCGCAGCCGCGGAAACCACCCACCTCACCTCCTTTGATTTCACCGGCGGGTTCCTTTTCTCTGGTCTCCCCAGCTTTAAGCGTGCCCAGTGGTCATCCAGGACATTGGCATGGAAGGCCAAGCAAAAGGTGCATGACGAGGTGTCATGTCCGACACCTAGGCAATAAAACGCACATTAGGTGGGGATCGGTGCGTGACATCTTTTGGCCGCAGGGGCACTGGCAAAATCCGGAGGAAGATTTCTCTTCCATGTCCGATGTGGTAAAATCGGAATCGCTAACTCGAACGACTTTTAAAGTAAGTGTCGCCAAAAAACGACGCTTTGAATCCAGGGCCTACGAACTGCTGCAAGAGCACGAGGGAACCTGTATCTTCCAGCAGAAAGGAAGATCTGGCTTCATGGGGTGGAGCTGAGGTATTTACCACCAGGGTGGGTGGGAGGAGCCAGCTTGAAGACTCCCGGCAAGATTTAAAGGGGGAAGGGACATGCCAAGAAGTGTGGATGAACAACATATCCATGCTCCTAGAAATACTTCCTCATATTGCCTCTCAGCCATCCCCCCTCCATCTTCAAATTGTGTCCCCTTGTTCTTGCACATCTCTTTTTCTGAAAGATGCTACCCTCTTGGACTTTGTTGATTCCCTTGTGGTACTTGAAAGTTTCTATCATGTCCTCCCCTTTCCCTCCTTTCCTCAAGGGTATACATATTAAGCTCCTTTAGTCTCTCTTTGTATGGCTTCTGTTGCAGACCCTGCACCATTTTAGTTGCCCTCCTCTAGTCTGCCTCCATCCTATGTCCTTGCGGAGATGGGGCCTCCAAAACTGCATGCAGTACTCCAGATGGGGTCTCACCAACTGTCTGTGCAGAGGGATAATAAATGAAAATTACGTACCTACCGTAATTCTTGATCTCTTGTATCTTCACCATTCATTACTGTTGGGTGTAAGCCAGATGCGCGCACCTCCTATGGGAGCTTTTTTTGTTTTGGGAGGAGTTGGCACCAACGGCGCCACCCACGAGTGTGACACACCGCATCGTGCACGAGGGGCAGCCGTTAGGCACCACAGACTCCTCCATCCCAGTTCTGTATAGCCGGAGAGGCGAAAAAAAGGGTTAGAAAAGATAAGAGCGAGGCAAGAGAGCTGAGGGACAGAAAAAGGAATGGAAACAAACTGAAAAAGGAATAAGCCAAAGAGAGGACAGGAAAGAAGGAGAACCCAACCCTAAGGGACCGCAGGGCCTCACTCCTCAGGCGGCGCTGAGGGAGGATCAGATAGAAGGAGAAAGGAAGAAGAAGAAGAAAACAATAGTGGGAGGAGGGGAAAAATCTGCCACGACTACTGGGTGAAATTGCCTTGAAGTTTACCAGCCCAGGGCTTGAAGGCAAGGGAGCAAGGATCCCTCCAGATTAAACTGTTCTAGATGGTTAAACTGAACCATCTTCACAGCCTGGTACGAGAGAGGCAAATTTCCCTACTCACCCCACTATCCAATTACCCACAACTCAAGCTGAGAGTTCACATGTTGCCCCAATGGAAAAATCATCTGTTCCAAAGAGGAAAGAGCCCCAAGTAGGTGTAGGGAAAAAGACCCCACTAGTACCCAGTCATATGATCGAGTACTAGAAAAAGGGGGCCCTATGAAGGGCTCAACCTACTTTTGGAAAACAGACAGAGATAGGGAAGGAAACTCCTTTGACTCCCTGGACTGATAAGGCAGGGGTCGAAATTGGTACCAGTCCACCAGCCAAAGCTGGAAGATTTCAAATCGGGCTAGCAAATTTTCCTCTAACTAGCCCTTGGACTTGTACTTGCAGAAGGCAATGTTTCAAGGAACACCAGCTAGGCCAGCAGAGACTGAGGGGCTAAAGGGCTTTCCCAGTCACTAGCCCATGCTGACTGGTGGCTTCAAAACCAAATTCGACCTCTGAAGACAGTCCCAAAATAGGGGACACCACAGAAAAAGGGTTCCGCAGAATCAGAAAGAGCTCCCTCAGAAGGTAAGGGTGAAGCTCTACTTGCCCTCCTCTCGGATCAAAGCCTCCGTGGCTTCAGAAAAGGAACAGAAGGTCCTGAGATACCAGGGGGACTCAGCCCCCAAATGGCCTTGAGCGGGAGGGTGAGCAGGGCGGGGGAAACGCCCAAGAAATGAGGCCCATGAGGGGAAGGTGGTTGGGATTCCGCAATGAATGGTGAAGATACAAGAGAAGATCAAGAATTGTAAGTACGTAATTTTCATATGTTCCCTTGTCAATCTTCACCATTCATTACTGTTGGGTGAGTACCAAGCACCCCCGAAAGGGGGCCTAGCATAACCCTGAGGGAACATGACCCTCAGCCTCCTGTTGGTGGAAAACCGGAGGAGACGACCCTAGCCATACTAGACTGACACGTCTAAGGGCGAGGACTGCTAGGAGGTGTCCCCTGAAGGTGAGGGGACAGAGGGAGCCCCTGAAGAAGCCTCCTAGCCCTGCTGGAAAACAGACTGGTCCCCCAGAAGGTGGAGTGGATCACCCTATGCCGGGCCAGGGGTGACAATCTTGAGATGAAGCCATGATGTCCGTCTGATACAGACTGCTGTCCCCGCAAGCCTGGAAGCCACCTCACTGGCATCATAAGATGCCCTTACCTGGTGCCTTGCCAGTTCCAGACCTATGGCGGAGAGGGCAATGGCCTGTCAAGATTGTTCTGAATCAGGCAGTAATGCTAGCGCTTGAGCTAGCATCGACCACAAGTGCCTGCTGTAGGCAGCATGGTGTGCCCGATGTGACGCGATGCACATCAACGTGCAAGTAGAAGAGAAAACTGTTTTCCCCCACCAGTCGAATTGTAGGGAATCCAGATCCAGTGGATGGCCATGCGCTACGCGCCGAAGCCCAGAAGGAGTGTTCAGGGAGCTCAGACCCGAAGGAGGGTGAGAAAAAGATCCTAGAGATTCCCGGGGAGCATAATACCTTCTCCTGCAGTCTGCAGGAGCTGGAAAAGGGTCAGCTGGAGACAGCCAGGTGCGGACAGATGCTTCCTAGAAAGGAATAGGCCAGGACGGCACTGCCAGGTGGTAGGTACTGAACTCGCTGAGGAATTCACCCATGTGCCGCTCAGTATTGTCCCTACAAACATAAGAGATAGAGAGATCTCAAACCATCCTCGAAAGGAAATGTTGATATTCAGTGAAATCAGCATCAGAAGATAGATGAATGTTGGGTTCCTCTCCCTCAGAAGAGGGAGTCGAGGAGGACGAGGAACTCGACTGGTCAGAAGACTCCTGTGGCAGAGGAGACAAACAAAAGACCCGCACATCCATGGCCCCGACATATGACGGGAAGGCCGCCGCAGTGGATCTGAACATCTCCCTGGTTAAAGGCCCCGTAGGACCCACATGGCCTGGGGAGGTGGCTGCAGAGGGATGGGAGATGGGCACCTGCAGGGAAGTGCCTGACCTCTGCCAGGGTTCTGGAATCCAGGGAATGGAGCCTTAACTGGAGGGATCCCTGAGATCATAACGGGTTGCTGAGAGGAAATCTGAAGATGCGAACACAAGAAGAGCCCAGATGGGGTTATCTCCCCTGTGACACGCCTAGGGTTGCATGTGTCCAGAAGGGCAACCCTCAACGCTGCCACCAGAGGGCACCCTGGAACCTGAGGAGGAAAGACGAGGCTCAGCGTTACGGCTCCTCCTTGCGCCTGGCAGGGCGGCAGTGGAGCCCTGCCGCCCCTCACCCCTACCCCCTCAGACTCCAAGGACGCCCTCCTTCTCTACCCCAGCGAGGTAGTCCCCTGATCCATAGGCTCCCCGAGGGAGGCCACAGAAGCAAGAGTCTTCAGTACCTCAGGAGGGCACAGCAGCACCAACACTGGCAGCTGCCACAGCCCCTCCAGAGAAGAAAACTCCATCCACAGTCTCCGAGCCATCACCCCCCAAGACCCCTGGCCACCCACCGCCAAGAGCTCCTCAGAAGCAGACCGCTGGAGACTCAGGAATGGGTTTGCTGGACTGCCTGACACCATGCCCCACAGAGACTTCCGATCCTGAAGAATCGGGCAGCCAGTCCAGATTCAAATCTGAGTTGCCCCTCCAACAGGAGTCAACCAGAAGGACCGATACTGGCCACCCCCCGCTTTCAGAGACAGCACTGCGAACGGCACCATCCCAGGACGCCGCACTGCTGGCGGCGCCGGATAGGCTCACCGCGCCGCCCACAGCTCCGGAACCCAGCACCAACCCACCCATGGCACCGGTCGAGTCTCTAGCACCGCGCCAGAACCCAAAACAGCCCCACCAGAGGAGTCACGCAATGCACCAGCACCACAAATGGCACCAAGCCCTGAAACGATGACATACACAGCGCCATCACCGGCACCGCAAATGGCATCAGGATTCAAAACAGTGCCACGAGGTGGGTGTCAAGGGTCTGCCACTGCCGGACCCAGTAACGGTGGGCCATGACACTGGGGGAGCCTGCACCTCGGATGAGGTGGCTGCCGAGGCGGTATCGATGACGCAACCCCGGGAGGAGTCACGCTGCTCCTCCAACACCGCGAAAGAGGCCTCCTCCTCAGCAACACTAGAAGATGAGGAGACAACCTCCTCACCGGACCGTATAGGCCCGGGAGGGGACCAGGAGAAAGGGTTTAAAGATCTGGCCTGGGAGGCCTGAGAGCGATGTCGGCCTCTGAAAGTCAGCAGGGCCCTGCTGACTTTGAATGCACGGATTTCCAGAACGCGATAGTCCATGGAGAAACAAGCGTCGCATCTATCCATGTCACGGTTCGGTCCCAGGCACCACAGGCAAACATCATGCCGGTCTGAAACGGAAAAATACCGGCCACAGGATGGGGGTCCGTCCCACTTTCGATTTGTGTTTAGCTCCAGAACCGGACACGATGCAAAAATAAACACAATAAAAGATCCCGGCGCTGTTAGAAAAGACAAGGAATGGACTTACCGGCTTTCAATGGCATCGGCATGGAGAACCGGGACGAAGGAGAAAATGGCATCAAAAACTCGAATGTTGAACGATGATGCTCATAAAATGAAGAGCAGCTTGTAGCAGGTGCAGCCTCGATGGCAGGAGAAACAGAACTGGGATGGAGGAGGAGGAGTCTGTGATGCCTAACAGCCACCCCTCGTGCACCACGCAGCGTGTCATGCTCGTGGGCAGCACCGTTGTCACTGACCCCCCCCCCCAAAAGCTCCTGTAGCAGATGCGTGTATCCAGTTTACATCCAACAGCAATGAATGGTGAAGAGTGACAAGGGAAGATCTTCCTGTTTTCTACTGGTGATGCCTCTCCCTGTACATCCCAGTATCCTATCAGCCATCCTTACTGCCTTCTCACATTGCTTGCTTACGTTTAGGTCATCTGATGTGACCACCCCCAGGTCCCTTTCCATTTGTGTTGTTGTTAATACCCCTCCCCCCCCACATTGTGTACTCCTCCCCCTGGGATTTTGTTTTCCAGGTGCATTACTTTGCACTGAATCTGAGCTGCCATACTTTTGACCATTCCTCCAACTTTGCCAAGACCCTTCTCATCCTTACCATCCCCTCTTGTGTATCAACCCAATTGCAGATCTTTGCGACGTCTGCAAACAGGCATACTTTTACTTCTAGTTTCTCTGCAATGCCACTTATAAAGACATTAAAAAGGACTGGACACAGTACTGAACCCTGCAGTACCCCACTAGTAACCCCCCTTTCTTCAGAATAAACTCAGTTTACTATTACCCTCTGTGTCCTGTTGTCCAGCCAATTTTTTTACCCAGGCTAGCACCCTCAGAGTGGGACCCACTCCCAGGCTGGCTAATTTTGTTATTAATCTTTTGTGTGGGACTGTGTCAAATGCCTTGCTAAAGTCTAAGTAGGCCATGTCCACAGCCCCTCCCTGGTCTACTACTCTGGTCACCCAGTCAAAGAAATCTATTAGATTCGTCTGACATGACTTTCCCGCTGTGAATCCATGCTGCCTTCGGTCCTGTGCCCCGCTGACCTCTAGATACTCAATGATTGTTTTTTTCAGAAGAGATTACATCATTTTCCCTACCACTGAGGTCAAGCTAACAGGTCTGTAGTTTCCTGCCTCTGCTTTGCTCCAACTTTTGTGAAAGGGAATCACATCCTCCCTTCTCCAGTCCTCAGGTACCACACCATCTTCCCATGATTTGTTAAAAAGGGTATTCAGTGGTGTTACTAGTTCTGCCCTTAATTCTTTTAGAATTCTGGGGTGAATTCCATCAGGCCCCATTGCTTTTTCCACCTTCAGTTTTAACAGTTCTTTCAGAACCCTTTCTTCTGTGAAAGGACTGGTATCGACTTCCAATCCAGAGTGCTTCTATTGATTGAATTAGGTACCTCCCCTTCTTTTGTTAATACTGAGCAGATATATCTGCTCAGTATCACTGCTTTTTCCACTGTCCCTCTCTGTCCACTCACCCTCCCCTTTATTAAGCCTCACTATCCCTGCCTTGGTCTTTCTTCGCTCCCTAATGTACCTATAAAAGGTTTTATCCCCCTTCTTACCTGAATTGACTATCTTTTCCTCGGTTTAGGCCTTTGCTATTCTGACTGCCTTCCCCACTTCCTTCTGCTTTAACTGGTACAGTTCTCTGTCCTGCTCCTTGTGTTTCCTTATACTTCCTGAATGTTTTTTTTCTCCCTAACCTTCCCCACCACCCTTGAGAACCACAGTGTTTTTTTCTTTCGTTTTGATTTATTTCCTTCACATAAAGGCTTGTTGCCTCTGTGATGGCAGTTTTAATGTTTCTCCATTATTCCTCCACCCTTCTTTCCTGCCTGTTTGCTAGTGCTTTTCTGAGGCACTCTCCCATTTTGACAAAGTCAGCCCTCCTAAAGTCCAGTACCTTCACTTCTGTATGGCTTGACTCTGTAGCTGTGTTTATCGTGAACCACACTGTTTGGTGGTCACTTGTTCCCAGATGGCTACCCACTTCTAGATCTGAGATCCTCTCTCCGTCCCCATTTGAGAGTACCATGTCTAATATTGCTCCCTCCTGAGTGGGTTCCAAAAAAAAAAAAATTACTTACCATAGTAATCTTCTTTCTTCCCAGTGATGCTCAGACATTCAGAACTTTGTGCAGTCATCCTGATGGGTTGGACTGCCCAGAGAGATGGAACACATGCAAATGATGGAATTCTTTGCACGTGAGCATCTTTCAGATACTACCTCTACCAATTGTAGCATTCTAAACCCTTCAGATTTGTAAGAAGCCTGGAAGTCAGGCAACATGGAAAAATCCGACAACTAATTAATAAACACTTTTTTAGGATTAGCCTAATAAAAACTTGCTACAAAAAACCTCCAAGGGAGGAACTATATCTATATATAATAATGATGTTCACCATATAGTGAGAAAAACTATTAAGAGAGACAGAAAACTCTGTTAAAATCTATCAAGCATAGAAAATGTATCCAGAAGGAATGGCTATGGCACTAGCATGCTGAATGCAGAGGCTGAAGTTCTGAAGGAGGATGGGAGGGAGTATGAATGTCTGAGCATCACTGGGAAGAAAGAAGATTACTATGGTAAGTATTTTTATCTTCTAACCCCAGTAATGCTCAGACCATTCATAACTTTGTGCAGACTACTAAGCAGTACCCCTGGTGGTGGGCACAGAACTTATTTTGGAAACAGACTACAGGACTGCTGTGCCAAACTTGGCATCACTCTGACAAAATATCTAAATTATAATGCTTTGTAAAAGTGTACTGATTTCCAAGTAGCTGCTTTACAAATGTCCAACAATGGCACCTCCCTAGCAGCTGCAATAGTGGCAGCTGTTCCTCTTGTTGAATGAGCCCTCAGCCCAGCTGGGGACTCTCTACCTGCTTTAGTGTAGCAGAATTGAATACACCGGACAAGCCACTGAGAAATGGATCTTTTTGAGGCTGGTTTGCCCATTCCAACATCCCCATATGTAAGGAAAAGTTGTTTCCTGTCTTGCCTATGGCCTTTAGTAGCTGTCATGTAGTAGCTGATAGCTCTTTTCACATCCAGGCTGTGAAGCCTTCTTTCACCAGAGCTGGCATGATCTGTGAAAAAGACAGGCAAAGTGATTAATTGGTTCAGATGGAAGTCTGAAACCACTTTGGGAAGGAATTGTCTGTTTGTTCTGAGGACTACTTTGTCCCTGTGGAAGGAAATGTAGTCCTAGTCAACACAGAGAGCCTGAAGCTCACTAATTCTTCTTGCTGAAGTAATTGCTACTAGGAAAACTGTTTTCCAGGTAACATACTTTTAAATGGGCTGTAGCCATGGGCTCAAAAGGAGCCTGCATCAACCTTGCTATACATACATTAAGATCCCAAGAGGGCACTGGTGCCCTATGAGGGAGGTGCAAATGCATTAGGCCTTTGAAAAATCTTTTGAAAATGGGATCTGATGCTACAGATACCTTTGTCCTAGCAGACAGGTATACAGATACTGCTGCAAGGTGAACTCTTAAGGAACTGGGTTTGCAGACCTTGTGAATGCAAATGAGTTAGATAATCCAACACCACTGAGACCCCTGCATCATTTGGGGTGAAGTTTCTAGTACAGCACCAGAAAGAGAATCTTTTCCACTTAGCAGAATAAGTTTTCTTAGTTGAAGGCTTCCTGTAACCTTTCAAGATGTTTAATACAGCTTCAGAAAGGTTCAAGCCTGCATACTCTAACTCCTCAAGAGCCATGCTTTGAGGTGAAGAGACTTGAGATTTGGGAATAGCAATGTTCCCTGACTGGAGGTTAGAAGATTGTGCCTGAGAGGCAAGCTTATTGGCCTGCTCACTGCCATGGAGAGCAGAAGAGAGTACCATGGCTGCCTGGGCCAATCTGGAGCTATCAATATCAGAGAAGCTGAGAGGAAACTGAGTTTCAGCAGTACCCTGAAAACTTGAGGAAAAGGGGGGGAATGCATAGAGAAACTTGCCCGACCAATCCAGTACCAAGGCGTCCAGAGGGACTGTGCCTTGGGCTGGTGGCCTGCAACAGTACTGAGGCAACTGGTAGTTCTGGTGGGATGCGAACAAGTCTATCTCTGGAACGCCCCACCTGCTGAAAATTACCTGTACCACCTGCTTGTTCAATGTCCATTCGTGATGGCACTGATTGATCCGACTCAGTGTGTCTGCCAAGATATTGTCCTTTCCTGGCAGATGGATGGCTTGCAGGGACACCCTAAGAGAATATGCCAGAGACCAAATTCTCATGGCTTCTGTGCATAGGGGACCTGATCTGGTGCCACCTTGCTTGTTTATGTAATACACAGTGGTGGTATTGTCTGTTCTGACCTGTACCACTTTGCCCATTACCAGTGTAGAGAAAACTTTTAGTGCCAGCCGCACTGCTCTGAGTTCCAGCAGATTTATATTCTGGAGGGACTCTGCTTCTGACCAGGTACCCTGAGTTGTGTGCTCCCCTAGATGGGCATCCCAGCCCAGCAGGGATGCATCTGTTGTGAGGACTAGTGAAGGATCCTCCTTCTGGAAGGGGACTACTTGTCTTAGGTTGGATTCCTTTTTCCACCACAAGAGGGCTTGTAACAGGGACCTTGTCACTGGAATGAGTTTTGAAAAGGGGTATTTTTTCTGACTCCAATGAGTCCTGAGGTGAAACTGGATGTGTCTCATGTGAAACCTGGAACCCTGCACTGTGCCTGTGGATGCAGCCATATGACCCAAGAGCTGCAGAAATTGCCTGGCTGTTTTTTGACCATGCAATCTGAAGGAGTTTGCTATGGTCTGAAGACTTTGCACCCTGTCTAGTGGTAAAAAGGCCCTGGCCTGTAGGGTGCTGATCTCTGCCCCTATGAAATGTAAAGTCTGTGTAGGGGTGAAGACAGATTTTTTCTGGTTTATAAACTCAGGGACTCCAAAAGATCCTGAGTGAGCCTTAGAGAGGTTGCGACCTGCTCTGGTGATTTGCCCACTACCAGCCAGTCGTCCAGGTATGGAAAGACAGTCACTCCCTGTCTTTGAAAAAATGCCACCACAGCTGTTAGGCATTTTGTAAACACCCTTGGTGCTGAGGAAAGGCCGAAGGGTAGGGTTGCAAACTGATAATGACCTGATGGGAGTCTGAATCTGATATTTTCTATAAGATTCCTTTATGGGGATGTGGAAATAAGCGTCCTGTAAGTCCAGAGATGCCAGCCAGTCCCCTTTTTGGATAGTTGGCAGAATCCAAGGCAAAGTGACCATTCTGAACTTTGGCTTTTTTAGGTGCTTGTTTAAAGCTCTGAGATCCAAAATTGGCCGCCACTCCCCATTTTTCTTTGTTGTTAGGAAGTATCTGGAGTAAAACTCTTCCTCTCAGGGTTGTAGGAACTTGTTCCACTGCTTTGAGCTGAAGCAGCTTCTGAACCTCTGCCTCTAGCAACGAAATTTGTGCTAGGGGTGGGAAAGTGGAAACCCTGGGGTGTCTTCGAGGAAGAAATTTGAACTGCAGAGACAGACCCTTGCCCACTACCTCCAATACCCACTTGTCTGTGGTGATGGTTGACCAGAGGGGGAGGAAATGGGACAGTCTGCCTCCAACAGGTAGGGAGGAGGCAGCTTGCATCTCAGGGGTTCTGTTTAGGCTGGGATTGAGGTTGTGGCTGAGCCCCTCGCCTAGAGCCCCTTCTACCCCTACCCCTTGAATAGCCCTGTGGGGAGGAACTGCTGGTACTGGGGCATGGCTACTGGCTGGAAAAAGGGTCTTGATAAAGAGGAACGACCCCTAGCCCCCCTTCCATAGGGCCTAGTGGATGAGGAAGCTGTGTCTCTAGCAGAGTTACTTTACACGAGCCTTATATTCATCCACTTTTTCATATAGGCCACTGTGGACTCTCCAGAAAGGGCATTTCCCAATGGGAAATCCAGGGCCTTGATCATATCCTGAGTGAGGTTTGTAGCCCCAAACCAAGCAAACCTCCTCTGAGCCACTGTATTAGCCATCCATCTGGCTGCAGTGTCATTCAGGTCAGCGGCCATCAGGAACTGGTACCTGGCCACTTCTAGCCCAAACCTGGCAGTTTCAGCCAGGTCATCTGACAAGGGTGCGGTGGCCTTCATGGACATTGCCAGTACCGACTGCCACAGGGATTTCTGATACTGGGCAGCATAAGCTGGAAAAGTGGCCTGTCTCATGGCCAGCGAGGCTGATAAATAGCCCTTTTGGCCATACTGTCCAATTTTCTGGAGTCCTTGTCTGGTGGGTGTGAGGACAGAGGGACTTTAGCCATATCACAGGCAGCTTGCTGTATTACCCTTGAAGATCAGGGTGGGAAAAAGGGAAGTCCGCTCCCTCCCTGTTGAGCTGGTATTTTTTATCTATTCGCTTATCAATAGGAGGAATAGAATTTGGGGTTTGGAGGAGCTTCATAGCTTACTTTTTGAAGAATTTATACACTGGGAGGAGGAGGGCCTTTGTGGATGTTAACCCCATTATATTGGGGTACTCAATCTCATCCTCATCCTGCTATGTTGTGGCAATATCCAGAGCATCTGCCATTTTCCTTACAAAAGAAAAATGAGAGGAAAAATCCTCAGACACTCTGGAAGGCGAGCCAAATTCCTGCTCAGGGGAAACCTCTGGGGGAATAGGTTTGTCCTCCTCGTAAAGCTCAACCTCTTCAAAATAGTGTTGCTCCGGATCAGGAGGCAACACAGTAGCAGCAACCTGGGGACCCTGGGAAGGGGCAGGAGACTGAGGGATGATGCTCTGCAGAGCCTGAATAATTTTAAATGACTGGCCTATATCCTGAGCCGAAGGCATTACAAGCTGCTGCGCAGAAGTCCCTGGTTTAGCAGGAGAGTGTTCTGCATGTTTGAGCTTATTTAATTTCTTTGAGGAAACCAGAGAGTCAACCGGTTCTATCCCTCTTTTGCCTCTTTTTCACCCGTATCAGGGGCAGGGGTAGAAGCACTGGTTAATTCAACCACAACAGACTGGGGTGTCACCTGGTCAGAGCCTGAAGGACCCTTTGGAAACATTTTATTAAGCCTTTCAAGGCGCTTCTCAACAGTTTTTTTCTGGGAATGTTCATATATATCACATTCCTGTCCAAATAAAATTAAACCCCAGACAAGCCACACATAAAGTGTGCTTGTCTGCCTTGGCAAACACATCTCCACACTTCAAACAGTTTTTAAAACCAGGCTCCCCGGTTCTCTTTTTAGGTTTCTCAGTCATGGCGAAAGATAAAGTGAAAAACCTCCAACCGCTAAATACCAAATCTAATGCGGTAATTTAAACAGCTTTTTTTTTTGTGGTCGGTTCCTGAACCGATAAGGAACCGATGGAACCGAGAAAGGAGATGAAAAAATTAACCGGTTCAGCGGTTCTGTAACCGATAAAAAGCAGTTACAAATAAAATCTTTTAGGACCAAATTTTAGTGATAATGAACAGGTTCTTTAATCAGAGAACCGAAACTAAGTTAAAACTAACTTGGATCCCTCACGGTTATACCGAACCACAAGGAACCGAGAAAACAACAATTTAAACAATAATAACTAACAATTAATAGAGGCAGTAAAAGAAAACTAAAAATACTTATGGTTTTTATGACTTTTCTTTCTTCTTTCACGCGAAAGAGGGCGTCAGAGACTCTGAGCGACCAGACTTTCAGGCGGAGAGAAAAATCTGAAGGGTTTAGAACACTACAGTTGGTAGAGGCAGTATTTGAAAGATGCTCACGTGCAAAGAATTCCATAAGTTGCATGTGTTCCATCTCTCCAGGCAGTCCAACCCATCAGGATGACTGCACAAAGTTATGAATGGTCTGAGCATTACTGGGGTTAGAACACTACCTGTCTGAGGCATGCCCCCTGTAGGGCATCGAGAATGACCCTGCTCTTGGATGTGGCTGCAGCAAAGGTGCTCCAGTAAATATCTGGCATATTCAGGTCCCCCATCATTAATATCTCCTGTAGGTCCGACAGCAATGATCAACAGCGGGGAAAAGAACTGATGAGTGATCGGGCCACCCACATTTATATAGTCGAATACGTGGGACATCGTCATGGGCGGCTGCAGCAAGCAAAAGTTTCCTTAGTTCCAAAGGTGTGGTCTAATGGAGGAAATATCCTCGAAGAAGATCATACATTGTCTTATTTTTAGGAGCAGCATATTTTTTGTCTGCCTGCTTGGGGACAACCGCTACTGAAGCAGGTGTCTGCCAAACTGCATCCAACAAGGTTTCCAGTGCAGGATGGTTTGAACAACCAAAATGACCAGCAGATTAAGCACATTTAGGAACGCCAGTTGGAGGTGCATATCCTTGTCAATGCCTGCTGGCTAGAAATGCAATGCTCAGTGCATATTTCTGAGCAGAGCCTGGAAAGAGAGATCCTCCTGAGGTACTGTCACAGGAACTGAATCTCATGCCTCTTGACTATAAGAGACATCACCACCACCTTCAGAGATAGTGAGGTTGGGGTCTGACCTGTCCCCCTCTATGAACTGTGCACATGGCATGACACAGAGCATGAGCAGGACCTGGACTATTTCTATTTGTGACTCATGGAGGACTGCCCTTCCACCTTGGTGCTGAATTGCCGGGTACCAGAGCACCTGCCCAGAGAATAGTGGTGGTTAGACACAGCCTCGTTGCCAGAGCAAGTGGCCTGTTTAGACTCCACCTTGTGTAGCGTCAATCATTCTCAGGAGTTAAAGCTATGAGGAGAACTTTTCTGTTTACACTAAAACTGGCGCAAAAATAAACTCGCGTGTGTAGTGATGTGTGCACAGGGTCTACTAGCCCCACCAGCCCCCACCAGGAAGATTCATTTTTACTAGTTACTGTTAACAAAAAATACCTATTTAAAAAAAAAAATCAAAAAAAAGATTACTTTTTTTAAAATGTAATTTTCTCAAGTTTACCCCTTTCATAAGCACATAAAGACATTTCAGGGGCGCGCATTATGCTAACCTAACTGCACATCCAGGGGCAGAAGGCACTCTGCCTACGGCATTGTGCATCACTACACCCCTGGACGTATGGTTTATTTGTGGCAGGGTAAGTAGCAGAGATTTCCCAGGCAAGCTGGTAAGGTCAGGGGGGCGATTTTTCATGGTCACCAAAGAAACACCACTCCAATAACTCAACTTACCTTCTCTTGTTCTGTTGCACGCAGGCTCAAGTAGTTAAGAACCTGTGGTTCCAGCACACTTAAAGACTCCAGCAAAGCAGGAACGAGTCGGGGTGCATGAGGCTTCAACATGGCTCCGGCACTTTTACTGATTTTTACAAGAGTGTTAATACTAAACATGAAACAAAAAAACAAAACTCAATTACACAGCTCAGAGCATGGCACAAATGTTCCTACGAACCAGGACTTTTATTAATAGTAGTGGTGCTTTCTGTATTTATTGTTTATTGTCTCTATCAAATAATGTTTCTATACTATGTCAAGTAAAGGCTATGCACAAAGCCCAAGTCCTGTAACATTCTCCTTAAGAACTCTACTAGTCCTTGAAGTACAAGACCACCCAGCTGAAAAATATGAGACCCAATTTGTCAGGTTTATACAAGGCTTCCTTGGGGAAGTGAAGAATTTTCCTTAAGGAACACGGTCAGCTTTTGGACCAATTTCCATTACCCCCATACTGGTTGTACCTGCTAAGACAGCTTTACCAAGTAATTGGTTACAGTACATTTTAAATGCATAGTTAACATTTATTCACAATTTTTCCCCAAAATACCTTCTAGTCACCCAAAACTATGTGCACGGTCTGCTCCTTCCCACACATCCCCAGCACAGCTAAGGAGGTGAAATGCATTGAACTCGTGCATGAACAAGTTTGGCGATTTTTGAGCAATATAAATGAAATGGCTGGCTTTATTATATGAAGTGGGATGATTCTGGCAATACCAGTTATTTTTGTAAAACGAGGGTTATTTCATATAGAAATTGCTGTCAGAAAATAACCCTCTGTTTACAAAACAAGTGGTATTGCCAAATTCAGCCCACTTTGTAAAATATATTCAATTTATATTGCTCAGAAATTGCCAAACTCATTCATGTACAAGTTTGGTGCAATTCACTGCCTTAGCTCTGTCGAGGATGCGTGGGAAGGAGCGGACTGTGCACATAAGGTCGAGACAACTGGAAGGTATTTTTGTGCAACATTTTTTTTTTTTTAATTTTCTTTTTATTAAAAAAGAGAGGTCATGACCACAATGCATTACAGACAATTACTTTGTCAGTTTGTCTTTTTCTACATTTTCTGTCCACATTTTGATAAAAAAACTTACATTCCAATAAACCCCTTGTATTTCCCCTTGACCCCCTAAGGGGGGAAAAAGTCCAAACTTAATTCAGAGCTCTCTCTCCCCTACCACCTTTCATCTCATCTAGCTCCCATCATCCAGGTATAAAATCCGGGTCTATGCTGGAAATGCAAAATACCCATGGTCTCCACAATAGCTCAGCCTGTGGGGCTTTGTTGTGCAATTTAGCCGTAATAGTCTCCAAATGATAAATGTTAGATACTATCTTATTCCAGTCCCCTATGGTCGGAACTATCTCTGACATCCAGCGCCTTGTTATGGCCTTTTTGGCAGCCGCTATGTAAATGGGTAACAAAGTTTTATGCCAGGCTGGGGTATGTGGGGTAAATACTGCCAGGAGAACCATTTCAGCAGTCAATTTGATCTCTTCTCCCAAACATTCAGACATTGCCTGCTGAAGGTTACACCAATATGGCATTAATAGGGGGGCATGTCCAAAAAATATGGGCAAGGCCAGCTACCTGGCATCTACAAGATCTCCAGCATCTGCCATAGGAGGAAGGGAGATATTTAATTAGAATGGCTGGGGATCAAAAAAAACGTACTCTGCATCTCCAGGCAAATTCCCTCCAAATACATGAATGAGTTATCTTACAAGCCATAGGAGAAGCCCGAAGCCAATCCTGCTCAGAGATTTCCATCTCCAAATCCCTAGCCCAGCTTCTCATGATAGAAAGTGATAAGTCACCCATTCCCTGGCGTAGGATCTGGTAAACATGGCCCACTAGATGTTCCCAGAGCTGACCAGTTATAGCATCTTCTAGGAGTTTCCAAACAGTTGGAACTGGATTGGGCAATTGTAGTGTTATATCCCTTTGTCTTGGAAGATAATTTTTAACCTGGGTATAATCTATAGATAGATGTCCCCTTCAGGTAAACCATAGTCTCTCTGTAATGTTTCAAACTGGACAATGCCCGTATCTGTTATAAATTGTCTAAAGAATTGAAGTCCCACCCTCCTCCACCTAATAAAGGTGTGATCTAATGTTGCTGGGATAACCATCCTCTGAGATCAAAGTAAACAGGAAAAAAAATCTTTAAAGCATTTATTTTTCTTTAAGTGGTACCATGGTGTTAAAATTTGAGCTGTGAAGGGTGTAAAGTCCCTCAGCTGTGGGGCCTTGTCTACTGAGGCCATGGCTATTTTCAAAATGTTGTATAAATCATTAATGGCAAACTCCATATCCTTCCAAGGAGCCTCAATAGACGGGGAAAGCCACCATTTTAGGATCTTGATAAAGGATGCCAAAGCACACAGCCTTAAGTTAAGAAGGTTTGCGCCTCCCTCTGTCAGTGGAAGCTGCAGCAAGGTCATCCTTACCCGAGGTTTCTGACCATGCCAGATAAAATTAGAAATAATTCTATCCCATGACTTAAAGTAAAAATTAGCAGGGAAAGTTGGAATATTTTGCAACAGATATAATAGTTTTGGTAGGATGATCATTCTAATGGACTCTATTCTCTGAAAAAAAGTCCAAGGGCAGAGATGACCAAGCCGTTAACTCTGACTGAATTTGTATCGACCAAGGTTCATAATTTAGCAACTCCACATTTTCTAAATTTTTTGGAATTATTATACCTAAATATTTAATTTGTGTTTTGTACCATTTTAAGGGGTATTTGTTTTTTAATGTTTGGGTTGGGGAAAAGTTTAAAGCTAGCAAGTCTGTTTTAGTGATATTTAAAACAAATCCCGATATCTCAGAGAAAAGTGTCAGGGAATCCCACAGGGCAGAGAGGGAAGTCTCTGGAGAGGGGGCTGAAACCAAGATATCGTCAGCAAACAAAGCCACCTTATATTCCCTTTGACCCATAGGAACCCCCTCCACACCTACATTCCTCCGAATTAGCTCCGTTAGGCGTTCAACATTCAACATAAAGAGCAAATAGTAAGGGGGGCAAGGGACAACCCTGTCTCGTTCCCCTTTGTATGGGTATTGGTTGGGATAATCAGCCATTAATTCTAATACAGGCCTTAGGAGACGAATATACATTCTTAAGGCATGTTGAAAAAGAATCTGGAAATGCAAATTTGGACAGGGCTGCCCATAGAAAATCCCATCCCACCTTGTTGAATGCTTTGTCTGCATCAAGGCTAATTATAAGAGGGAATCTTTCAGGCCTGAAGATGTTCCCTAATAAGAAATACTCTACGGAGATTATCTGAAGCACTTCTTGATTTCACAAAGCCCGCCTGATCTTTGTGTATTAAATCTAGTAGAATGGGTTTCAGTCTTTTGGCCCAAATGGCCATAAATAATTTATAAACTACGTTTAGGATAGAAACTGGTCGATAAGATTTGGGAAGGGTGGGGTCTCTTTCTGGTTTAAGTAACGGAGTTAAAATAGCGTAATTCCGAGACGGAGGAGGGGTCTCTCCCTCAAAGACTGTCTTACAGGCTGGAAGAAAGCTAGGTAATAGTTGTGGAATAAATGTTTTGTACCATTCTGGACTAAATCCATCCAGGCCTGGGCTTTGTTGAGATTTAATTCTTTTTACCTGATAAAGTATTTCCTCCGGTCTAATCGGTCTTTGTAGTTGAGAAGAAAAAAATACTCACCTTAGTAATGTTGTTTCTTCTAATGGAGTCTTGCTGTATTCTGACAAATTGCAGTGAGGTCCAACCTTCGAACTGCCCCGGAGATGAAAGAGTTAACTTTCCATGCCAGGCATGGAACGCAGAGCTCAAGCTCAGTTGAGACTCTGTCTGTTGCTGTTTGAACTCAAACTGTCAGATCTTTACGAGCTAAACTCACTGAGTGTCCTGTGTGGAAGCTGTAAACCTACACCAGCCAACTGGCTACTAAGTATAATAAACAGATTTTTTGGTCCCAAAACAAAGACTCAAGTCAGGAAACCCAAAAAATGAAATAAACACAACACTCATTCACCCAAAGAAAAGGGGGTGATAATAAAAAGGTGGGGCACCTCTTGAGTGCCAACACTGCTACTGCCCACCCATATCCCAAAAACAAAGGTTCTGAGAGGGGAGGGCAGGGGGGGAGGTCAGAATACAGCAAGACTCCATTAGAAGAAACAACATTACTAAGGTGAGTAATTTTTTTTTCAAGCAACATGAAGTCTTGCTGTATTCTGATAAATTGCAGATTATCAAGCAGTACCTCCATGGAGGAGGGACAGAACCTACCTAGGAAATAGGCTCTGAAGCACTGCTGTGCCAAACCGAGCATCACTCCTAGCCTGGATACCCAGAGAGTAATGCTTGGTAAAAGTGTGAACTGTTTTCCAGGTAGCTGCTTGACATATCTCTAAGACAGGAATATCCCTGGCAGCAGCCAGGGAAGCAGCTGTACTCTGGTAGAGTGAGTCCTCAGGCCTGAAGGTGGAATCCTACCTAGCTTTTCATAGCAAAATTGAATGCAAGAGACAATCCACCTGGCAATGGATCTTTTAGTGGCAGGTTTTCCCTTACCAACCTCACCATAAGTGAGGAACAGTTGGAGGGAGTCAAACCTGTGACCCTTGGTACGCTCTATGTAGTAGCTAAGGGCTCTTTTCACATCCAAACTGTGCAGCCTCCTTTCACCAGCAGAGGAATGGTCAGTGAAGAACACTGGAAGAGACAGACTGGTTAAGGTGGAAGTCTGAAACCACCTTAGGCAAAAACTTCCTGTTAGTCCTGAGGACCACCTTATCTCTATGGAAAGAGATAAAAATCAGGCTCTACTGACAGGGCTTGTAATTCGCTTATGCACCTGGCAGAAGTGATGGCCACCAAGAAAACAGTTTTCCAAGTCAAGTACTTAAGCTCTGCTGAGGACAAGGGCTCAAAAGGGGGTTGCATAAGCCGAACAATGCAAACATTAAGGTCCCAAGCAGGGGCAGGGTCCCTGAATGGCGGATTGGTATGAAGCAATCCCTTGAAAAACTTAGAGAATACAGGATGAGCTGAAAGGGAAGAAGGCTTACCTGCTGAAAGAAAAGCAGAGACAGCTGCCAGATGCACTCTTAGTGTAGCTGGTATGAGTCCCAAGCTATTCAGATGAACCATATAGTCAAGGACTGTGGGCAGGCCAGGAGACTCTGGAGAAATATGCTTCCCAGAGCACCATATGGAGAATCTTTTCCATTTGGAATTGTAAGTTCTTCTGGTGGAAGGCTTCCGAGAAGCCTTTAGGATATCCATAACACCTTGAGAGAGGTGTACATCAGCAAACTCTAACTCTTCAAGAGCCAGGCCTTGAGATTGAGAGATTTGAGATCTGGATACCAAACCCTCCCCTGAGCACAGGTTAACAGGTTGTAATTCCTGGGAAGAAACAGGGGAAGGTGGACTGCTAAGGACAACAGGAGAGGGTACCAGGGCTGTCTGGCCCAGTCTGGAGCAATCAGAATCACCTTGCAGGGTTGAGACCTGATTTTGACTAGCACCTTGAACAGGAGAGGGAAGGGGGGAAGCATACAGAACTTCCCTTCCCAATTGAGAACTAGGGCATCCAGGGGGACTGAGCCCAACACTGGGGGCCTGCAGCAAAAAAGTAGAAGTTGGTGATTGTCTGGGGCTGCAAAAAGATCTATCTGTGGGGTGCCCCATCTGGAGAAGATCACCTTCAAAACCAGGGAATTCAGTGACCATTCATGATGGACCTGAGATATCCTGTTGAGAGCATCTGCCAGGACATTGTCCTTGCCTGGGAAGTGTACTGCTGTAAGAGAGGTGTTCAGGGAATAGGCCAGAGACCATAACTTCATTGCCTCTGTGCACAAGGCCATAGACCGAGTGCCCCCTTGCTTGTTGATATACCACATTGTGGTGGTATTGTCTGTCCTGATTTTAACTACTTTGTTCTGAACAGACTTGGAAAAAGCTTGAAGTGCTAGAAACACTGGTCTGAGTTCTAATAGACTGATGTGAAGCAGAGATTCCTGAGGAGAACACAACCTTTGGGTGGTCAGGTCTCCCAAGTGGGCTCCCCACCCAAAGAGGGAGGCATCTGTAGCAAGGATTAGCGAGTGAGACTGAGTGACAAAAGGAACTCCCTGTCTTAGATTGTCCTGATTCTGCCACCACTGCAATGCCTGGATCAGGGTTCAAGTCACTGGGATTAGTTTAGTCAGAGGATCCTTTTTCTGAGACCAAAAGGCTCTCAAGTGGAACTGAATGTCCCTCATCTGAAATCTTGCTCCCTGCACCACTGCTGTAGAAGCAGCCATGTGCCCCAGGAGCTGCAGAAAATGCCTTGCTGGTCGAGACACCTGTAGGGTGAATGAAGAGGCCAGTGCAATAAGGGTCCTTGCCCTGTCCAGGGGAAGGAAGGCTCTTGCCTGTACTGTATCTAGCTCTGCACCTATGAAGGTGAGGAGCTGTACAGGCTCTAGAACTGACTTTGAAAGATTCAGAAGGAAACCTAGAGAAGTGAGCAGTTGCTGAGTTATCTGTAGGTGTAACTTGACTTGGTCTGGGGACTGGCCTACTATGAGCCAGTCGTCCAGGTATGGGAAGATGGCAATCCTTTGCCTCCTTAGGAAGGCAACTACTACTGCCAGGCATTTTGTGAACACCCTTGGAGCAGAGGTTAGGCCAAAGGGCATTGCTCTGAATTGGTAATGGCCTGAGGGCAGCTCGAACCTGAGGTATTTTTGATGGGAGCTTCTGATGAGAATATGGAAATAGGCATCCTTGAGGTCCAGGGAGACTAGCCAGTCCCCTGGCCATAAAGAGGGTAGAATTATTCCCAGAGTCACCATTTTGAACTTTGGCTTTAAAAGATGCTTGTTTAAATATCTGAGATCCAGGATGGGCTGCCATTCTCCTGTCTTTTTGGGGGTGAGGAAGTACCTGGGTACAATCCTTTCCTTCGTAGTAGGTGGAACCCTTTCTATAGCTCTGAGAGCCAAGAGGGAGAGGTCTCTGCCTCTAGGCAAGTGCTCTGAAGGATTTGCAGGTGGAAAGGATCTGTTCTCATCTTTGGAAATTTTTGAAGCTGAGAACCAGTCCCTGGCTTACTACTTCAGGACCCATTTGTCTGATGTTAAAGACATCCAGTCCTGGACAAAGTAAGCCAGCCTGCCCCTACAGGTGGTGCAGAATCGCCTGGCAAACCCATCAGGGTGCCTGTTTGAGCAGGGGCTTTAGGCTGAGGGGTGGAAGCAGGCCTGCTTAAATTTCGTCTGCCTCTTCCCTAAAGAACCCCTCTGAGCATAAGCAGAAGAGGAGGTCTGGGCTTGGTAGAAAGGCCTATGAAAAGGCCTGCCCCTGCCCCTGGGATGCTGCCTCTGGAGAGTGGCCTGCCTTCCTTGGCCTGAGCACCCTATAGGTGGTCCTGTATTCATCCATCTTCTTTCATAGTTCTCTGTTTGCTCCCCAAACAGAGAATTACCCAAAACAGGAAAATCCATGGCCTTAGTCTGGGTATCCTGAGACAGGCTAGTACATCTAAGCCAAGCCATCATACGAAGGGCCACAGATGTAGCCATGACTCTAGATGAAACATCATTGGAGTCCACTGCAGCATGGAATTGCACCTTGGATGCCTCAATACCAACCGCAGCTACCTGCTCCAGCTCCTTGGCAAGCTGGCCAGGGACCTGTTTAGCTAAAGCCATGACAGTGTCCCATCTAGATTTCTGATATATAGCTGTATAGGCCATATAATTGGCCTGCCTGAGTCCCAAGGATGCTGCCATGTACTGTTTCTTTGCCATGGCATCAATCCTCCTGGAGTCCTTATCTGGGGGGTGTGAAGCTAAGGGTATATTTGCCTTATCACAGGCAGCAGCCTGCACTACCCCAACATGGCTGCATTGCTGGGTAAGGAACTCTGTATCTGAACCTGAAAGAGTATACCTCTTGTCCATTCTCTTATCCACAGGAGGTATAGAATTAGGAGTCTTTAAAATTTGAAATGTCTGTTTCCCAAAAGACTTATGAAGGGGAATAGACAGCCTCCTGGACTCTGGGATATCCATCATTTCAACATAGTCAGGCTCCTCCTGGTCATCCACAGCTTCTTCCACAGGAAGCTGAAGGGTTTCAGCCACTTTCTTGTAAAACACGAAATGGGAGAGGGACTCAGAAAGCCTAGGAGGAGACACTCCTGAGGTCTCTCTGGCGAGATGTCCGGGTCAATGGGCACATCCAGACTTTCATAATCACATTTACTTTCCTCATACTCTCCTTCCTCCTCCTCCAGTTCACAAAACTCCTCTAAATCATAATCCGGAACCGGTGGAACCGACCGAACCGAGCGCCTTCCTGATGGTGCCGGTTCGGTCGCAACCGGGGATAGTGACTGAACAATTTTTATCACTTTGTCTATTTCATCAGCGGTTGGAGAAGAAACTTTTGGATCCACACCGGCTGATTTATCCCTTCTTGTTCTCTTAACTGGAACCGATTCCTCGGAATCGGTTCTCCTTTGCCTGAAGGTTTCACCCTGGTCAGAGGGCATTCCTTCTGGTTCGCTGGAACCGAACCGGCTGGCCATCTGGTCAGTGGACTTTTGACCTCCCTTTCCTGAGCCTACCAACTCTTTTTCCAGGGTAGCTGCAGGAAAACGCTACAAATCTGGTAGTCTGAATTGAGGTGGTCAAACCTCAGACAAACACAGGTGGTGGGGATCAGCCTTAGCAAAGACTTCCCACACACACTACTGTGTTGAAACCCCGGGCCTGGTTTTTCTTTTGGGTTTCAGACATGGCCAGTCCTAACCAAAACGTACCTTTTCAGCAATCCGCCAGGCAAAGACACCCTTATTGGTTCCTGACCGTAACATGGGTCGTGAAAAAAATGTAATAAATTTTTTTTTTTTTTTTAGAAATGATAAGAACCGGTAACCACACTCAAAGTAGAAATAAAGACTTTTAAACAACCTGATCGGTTCAAACCGAACCGATCCCACGTTTACAAGGTCCACACAGAAAATAAAAATAAACCTATCTAGTACTCACGAATACCACAGACAGAGACTGAACCGATAGGTTGCGGTTTAAATTTGGTCGAAAATCAAGAAAAACGGTACTTTAACCGACAAATTGAACCGAGCAAAGGAGAAATCTCCGGAGTGACTGTTCAGTGAGGTGGAGTAAAGAATCTGACGGTTTGAGTTCAAACAGCAACAGACAGAGTCTCAACCGAGCTTGAGCTCAGCGTTCCATGCCTGGCATGGAAAGTTAACTCTTTCATCTCCGGGGCAGTTCGAAGGTTGGACCTCACTGCAATTTGTCAGAATACAGCAAGACTTCATGTTGTTTGAAATCTAGGATTCTGAAAGTTTAGGTAAAGGGATTTGGTCTAAAAACTCCTAAATTCTATGTTTGTGTTCCGGGGTGGGGGCTGTATATAAAGATTTATATAACTGTTTAAAAGTTTGTTTGATTTGGTTCTCTTTATATGTAATGGAGCCAGTAGATTGGGTTTTTATTTTCAAGATAGTAGAAGCTCTTTTATTGGCCCTCAATTTCCTTGCCAGGTTTCTTGCCCCTTTTGTCCCCCCTTCATAATTGTATTGTCATAGATATGCCAGTTGCTGGAAAGTTCTGTAATCCATAATGTTTTGTATCTCCTGTTTTAAGCCTCTTATCCATCTCTGGAGATTAACATCTCCTTATCTATATAAGAACTTATAGGAGGACAGGAGGTCTTCTAAGAATTTTAACCTGGCATTTTGTTTTTTTAATTTCCGGGAGGTGTATTCTAGAATCTCCCCCCTTAGTATGGCCTTCAATGTATCCCACTGGATAGCACTAGAGACTTCCAGAGTCAGATTCTCCTGAATAGCCTGGGGGATATGTTTCCTCATGGCATCAAGGAGCTCCTGATCCTGTAAAAGTGATGCATTAAATCTCCAAGTTTTAAATTTTCTTTGTTTCCCTAAGTCAATTTATAGAATCAGGGGATTATGATCAGATAGTATTCTTGGTTCAGTTATGATATCCTGAACTAATGAAAGGTGTTCCCTCGAGACAAAAAAATAATCCAGCCTGGAATATGTTCTATGGCCTGCTGAAAAAAAAGTATATCCTGGGACTGTTGGGAAAGTCCTGCTCCAAACATCTTCAAATTCTAAGTATGCCAATTTTTTTTTTAAATATTTTCCTGTATTGGGTAATCTATTGGGGTTTTGATTAGGTGAATCTATATAGGGATCTAATGTCAGATTAAAATCTCCTCCCATGATCAAAATTCCTTTATATTTTTCCATCACCTTATGAAGGAATGAACGAACAACCGGAAGTGGAGTCTGTGGGGGTAAATAAGCATTAACTAAAGTTACAGTCTGTGAATAAATTCTTCCGGTCAGAATCACAAATCTACCCTGTGAATCCGAAAAGGAATCTAGAACTTCAAATGGGGTAGAGGCCGGCATCAAAATAGCCATTCCCCTCTTATGTTTTTTTGGATTAGAGGAGGCAAACACCAGATATCTGCCCCCCAGTGTAACTTGGAATGTTCCGACAAGGAGAGACGAGACTCCTGTAGCAAAAACAAATCTGCTTTCTGCTTGTGCAGATACTGCATAATTCTATACCTTTTAACTGGGGAATGCAATCTATTCACATTTAATGACAGAATATTCACTGGGATGTTAGTCATTTGCATCCGGGGGGTTATCACTATTATGTAGGCAGGGGCATTGTTCAGTTTCCAGAGAATATTTTATGTATTTGATTATATTGGAAGTATTCTTTCATCCATACTCTGGTGGCCCTAAACGACCAAACTCAGCACCTCTGGAGATAAAGGAAATTTCTTTTATCTACTATTCCTTCAGAAACCACATGTCCAACCTTTTTTTGAGGACAACAGTGTCAAATCTAGATTTGTGTCACCCTCTCTCTTCGATTTTAACTTAGTCAAAACCAAATAACCCATTAATCTAAATAGCTGTTGAAAACCCTTTTGTCCTCTTATCAAGGAAACTATATACATTTGGTCTTCCATTCGTGGGGGGGAAAAAAAAAAAAAACCTTTTCCCACTCTGTCCCAGACCTACAGAATCTGTGGTCCGAGGACAGGGCAACACTTCTAAAGAGAAACAGACTCATCTGAGGGGAGCCTCAGAACAGACACAGAGTTACCATACCTATTCCTGTAGTGGTTAATTAATGGGCATTGAAATCTTAGATCCGAATAGAATGTTCAGAATGAACCTTAAACGTTCTCACCCTGATTCACCTTTTCTAAATCTAATTAAATTATCTGTACCCCACTTATTATTTATTTAATATCTAGTTTCCCCACCCCCTATTATGTAGAGAATCATTCAGCCTAACTGAATCCAGATTTTGATACATATATCACAGTAGTTTCCCATCAGTAGAAAACAACAAAGATTCCTAATTCAATTAGCATGTAGAATCGAGGCTAAGTTCCCCATCACTTTCCTCGCCCCTCAGAAGAGGAAGAATCACCCTCGGAACTCCCCCCCCCTTCAAACTATTAACATTTGATTTTCCATCCCTGAATCTTACTTCTTCTCGTCCCCCTCCCCTTTCCCAGACCGCAACCTTCCAAAACTTCATATCCCCCCCATCAAGAGAATAATCGCATCCATGTCCTTTCCCTTTAAAGTTTATCTAGTCCTCCAATGATAAGAATGAAGTCAAATTAAGAACTTAAAGTACAAATTTGAATCATGTATTTCCTTCCTTAAGTTAACCCGTAGGAGATCTTCCATGCTGATCAGAGGAACGGGGGGGGGCTGCCATACGAAACGAAGGAGACCGAGGGAGAGAAAGGCAATTTCCATGTCCTGCTGTCTATTTCGCCCAGTATATAAGGCCTTTTATTGTGCAGGGTTCCTCTAGAAGGAGATGCCCTCCCTCAACCCCGTATGTCCCCAACAGATCCAGAACTCAGGGGCCGCCCTCTGGGACAAAGGAGGTGGGGGGAGAGAAAGGCAATCTCCATATCCCGCTAGCCATCTCGCCCTACACCTAGGGGCGTTTTTTATGTGCGATTCCCCTATGGGAGATGCCTTCCCTCAACCCCACAACCCTCCAAATGACCCAAATGTCAGCGGCTCACTCAGACCTCCTTGATCCCCCCATCCCGGTTTGCTCTCCTCTTTTAAGCCTCCAGGCTTTCTTATTGATCACTACCATGAGGAAGGTGCAGCAAGGATTGCCCCCTCTATCCTGTTACTCCCAGGCCAAGTCACGCTTGGTTAGTGGAGGAGGGAGGAAACAGATCCACTTCTATTCCAGGAACGGGGGCTAAGGCACCCGCTGAGAAATCAGCAAGAGATCGCAGTCCATTCCCCTTCAATGAGCGAAGGCAAAACCTGGCTCCAGTTTTAGCTGGTAAATTCCTTTCCTTCAACTCCTAAATGCTTTGGATCTAGGCCATGTTAGTCTCTCTTCCCTAGCTACCTCCTCCATCTCTCAGTAAAAACCGGCACAGTTATTCCGTTTCAGACTGGAGAGTTAGATTCCTTAGGTGCTGGATTTTATCCAGTATTGTCTGTAGTCTCTGGTCACCAATTTCCATTCTAGACACTCCTCTATTTCCAGGCCTGGTTAAAGTGTTCTGGTCTCTCATCGCCATCTTAGGTATTTCTTTCACATCTAGGATTCCTCTTTGTAAAAGATCCGATCTGGCCTCCGATGCTGACTGATATATTATGGGATCTGCCGGGAACTGAACTACCATTTTTGCAGGGTATGGAGTACGAAATTTTGTTTTTTGCTCTAAGGGATGGAAATAGCGGTGTGTACTCCCTTCTCATACGTTGTGTAGCCGGGGCATAGTCGTTATTGAACAAAATTCGCTGTTCTCGCCATTGAACTCTCTGTTTTCACCAGGCCTTTGTTAAAAGCTGGTCTTTTTGGTAAAGCTAACAAATCGCATTACAAACGATCTGGGGCGAAAGGCTCATTAGAAGGGGGCCTAACGCCTATGTGTGCCCTTTATTCAGCTGGTATTCCGGATCAAATCTAACGCTTGTCGTAGCAGCATTTCAGCAAATGCAACCGGATCGTTACCCTCCTCTCCCTCTGGCAATCCGAACACACGTATGTTTTTCCGTCTGCCTCTGTTCTCCATATCCTCCAACCTAACTGATGTGTGCAATTGTTCCATCTGCTAATGCATATACTGCTTTCTCTATGATCGATATTTTGTTTAAGTTAGTTGTAGTCTGAGTTTCCAACTCGGCAGTTCTAGATTGCAGCTCTGTCAATTTCATTCACATATCTCGAAGGGCCTCTCTCATCTCTAACTGAAATTCGGTTATTGCTGCCAGAATAGTTTCAGAGTTAGGAAGATCTGGATTTTGTTTCTTCTTTTCTTCATCTCTTCTACCCCTTTCTGATTCTGACTGTGGGAGAGCGGACTGGTTAGAGTCAGAGCTCTCTATTTCGTTTTCATCTTCATCTGGTAAATCTCTAAGCTGTTGAAAACGGTTACGATCTATACGAGCCATGTCTCCACATCGCCCTGTCTCAGTAGCTGATTTATTTCTTCGTTTGTGCTTCAATCTCTCTTCTCTATCCCCTTTCAAAGTTATTATTTGTAAATACTTAAAAATCAATACTGTAAGGAGGAGATTCTACTGCAAAAGCGAGCACTGAGTGAGAGCTGAGATCTGTTGCGTATTCACAGCGCCATTACCCAACCGGAAGTCCTTTTGTGCAAAATATTGAATAAATATAATGACTATGCATCTGAAATGTACTGTAACCAATTAATCAATACAGCTCCGTTAGCAGGTACAGCCAGTACAGTGGTAATAGAAACTGGTACAAAAGCTGACTGCATCACTTTAAAGGGGAACAGTCAGCACTAAGAGCCCCACACCCATAAGTGGGGCTGGTCCCAATCTGCATGTTGTGTGCAAAAAGAAATTTATTTATTTTATTTACTGTTTACTGTTTAAAGTACATTGTATCAGGTGGACTTTGCTGACTTCCAAGCTGGCACTGTCTGTAACCAGAAATTTCAGAATCCCCTGTAACTTTGTGCTTACTGTTCCCCTTTAAAGAGCTACTAACCCAAATACTGCTTCGAGGCAGGCAGCTCATGACAAGACCTGACTAAAACATGTGCAGGGTGTTACAACCATTCTGTGGGACCTCATGATGTTTGTCTTGTACCTTGTGTGTGTTTTAAGGGCAGAAAGCAGGATTATCTAGATAAGACTGCCCCTCATATCAGGGCGCTCTTCAGCTTTTGGAGAGAATTGTGGGGTACACAGGGTGTGACACACCTGACCTAACTCCAGATGCATACAAAATTACCCCGACAGTTTGGAAACTAAAATCCGAGTCAAACAGTCAGAGACTGCTATATCATGTAGTTCTAACTATACTATATTAAAAATAAACACTAGTTTGCACTGCACAGTGAGGGTGAGTGAACCAGAGGTAAGCCCAGAGCTACTGCCAGTCTCCACCCTATATATGCTAGTGTCTTATGAATGGCTCTTAACCTGGATAAAACTTGTGCAGGGGTGTCGCCTACAACCATTCTGCGGGACTTTTAAAAGTATGTCTTGCACTCAGTGCGTTTTAAGAGCAGAAAAATGAAAATTATGTACCTACCCTAATTGTTGATCTTTCTGTACATCTTCTCCATTCATCAGTGGTGGGTACAAGTCGGAGACGCAGGACCCCGAGGGAGCTAATTTTTTCCTAAAGGGGGGAGAAGCCAGCACCAAAGGCGGTGCCGCCACCCTCAAGGTCGACGCACTGCATAGTGCTAGAGGGTTGGCCAGTAACAGAGGCAGCCTCCTCCTCCTCCACCTCACTTCTGCACACTCCGGATAGTGAAAACAGAAACAGGGAAAAAGAAAAAGGGTGGGGGCAAGGGAGCCTGAGAGATAGGAAAAGGAAAGAATATAAACAGGAAAAGAAATAATGCCAGACAAGAGGACAGAAAGAAGAACCTAGGAGGTCTGGGACAGAGGGCCCCAACCGCCGGGCAGGCAAGGGAGGGAGAGTAAAAGAGGATAGAAAAGAACAGAGAGATAGGGAAAAAAATGGGAAACCCCACGACACCCCAGCAGAGGTCCAGAGGACTCTCTGGGGGCCCAAGGGAAAGGGGCACTACTGTCCAATGCCACACTTCCAACTACTGAAATTTTTTTTTTTTTGTTAGCTCTACAGAGGGAGGATTGGGAAACAGAAAACCCGCAGGTTGAAAGAAGGCTTAAGGAAGGGCCAAGTGGACATTGGTCCAGTCGGATAGCAAGTAAGCCAGGGCACCAGGCTTGAGGGTGCCCTCTCCCCCAGCTCAGAGGAGGTGGAGGGTGTGGAAAGGGTCTCCCACTCTTGTCCTTAAAATACTCCAGGATGGGGACAGAACCCATCCCAAGGCAGGGTCCCCCCTACAATAAAGACTCCTCCAACAGAAGGTCTTACGGAATAGACATCATATTCTCCGAGCTGGACAACAGGAGGAGCAGAGGATGGTCTGGGGGAGGTCCCTCTCTTCACAGATATATAATATATTGTTTTAGACAGTGAACCCTGCCCAGGAAGGACACAGCTGTAAAAAGCAGCAAGAAAAGGAGTCACAACTCCAGAAAAGAAGGGGACTAGAGGTCCCCAGGGCCCGCCCAATTTCCCCTTAGTGCCAATGAGGACCTCACAGGTCGAGCTGATCAGAGCTGGCAAAACCTGGACCCTCAAGAGGAAGGGTCCAGGCAATCAGCCGGAGGTAAGGGGGTCCCCATTAGGATTACGAGAAGGCGGCACAGGGGAGCCCCTACCATGAGAGGGCAAGCGCCCCTGCTTGCCCTCCCCCAAAGGTGGACCTCTGTCACTTCACCGGTTGGAGCAGAGAACCCCGAAGGTACCAGTAGGACTAGGCCCACAATTGGCCTCAACTGGGGGAAGGCAAGCAGGGAGGAGGCACTGTCCAGAGTCTGAGGCCCAAGGGAGAAGATGGGCGGGAGGCACGAATGATGAAGATATACAGAAAGATCAACAATTATGGTAGGTACATAATTTTCATATCTTCTTTGTATCAATCTTCATCATTCATCACTGGTGGGTGATTACCAATCTCCCCGAAGGGGACCTGGTACCTTTCTGAGGGAAAAGTTTCCCTCAGCCCCTAGTAGGGGAAACACAGGGAGAGGAGACTCTCACAGGCCAGTCCAGGCCCTTGACTGGTCAGGGTGAAACAGGGTCTCCCTTTGCCTGGGAGAAGGAAGTCACCCCACAAGTTGCTGCCTCACCCTGTAGGAGAAGAGGCGAGTCCCCCAGAAAGTGGAGGCAAGCACCCTTCACCGGGCCAGGGGTGTCCACCTAGAAAAGGGAAGTCATACCGTCCGCTTAATGCAGATTACTGTCCCCACCAGCCTGGTATCCTCTTCCTCAGGGTAGGAAGAGGAGGCCAACGAGTCTGAAGAGTCAGAGTCTGGCTGCTCCTGGGAAGACAGGTGGAAGACCTGCTCGTCCGTGGCTCTCACGTAGCAGGAGAATTCAGCAGCCGTGGTCCCGACCTGCTCCCAGGTCAAGGGGCACAAGTGACCCATGTCACACAGGAAAGAGGGGGGAGGAGGAGGAGGCAGAGGGAGGGGAGTGGAGAAAGCACTCTCAGAGGGTAAGAATGCCCTCTGCCAGGGCTACAACACCCTTCAGGCAATCCAATGCCAGAGAAGGATCCACTGGTCTCCTTCATCAATGGCCACTCAACCAGACCGAAATGGTCAGGACTGAGCCCAGAAGTGGAACCCCCTGTGAGGTGATGAGGGCCACGTAGGTCCGTTAGGGTGACCCCTAACCCCACTTACAGAGGTCTCACCTGAAGACGATGAAGGGGAGAATGCAGGTTCAGTTCTGTGGTTCCTCTCCGAGCCCCGTAGGGCTCCAAGGGAAGGCCGCGGCACCTCACCTCACCCCCTCTGACTCCAAGAGGGACCTCTTCCTCATTACTAATTGCAGGGGTTCCACCACATCTACTGGGGAAGTGGCTGGCGTGGGAGCCCCCTTTTCAGCATCGGAGGACAGAGCGGCTCCAGGAATGGTGCTGGCTCTGGACCCGGTGCAGGAATACTCAATTTCTACCGGGACAGAATCACTCTCAACATGAGGCGCCCCCATGGTACTGCTACTGGCTCTGGAGAGTAACTCTGCACCACAGTCAGTGCTGGGGACTGCATAGATTTTAATTACTGGCCCCAAAAAAAGAGTGGATTGGGAGAGACCGTAGGGCAGGGAGAAGGAGAGCCCTGGAACCCTGAGGAGTCAGGCTGCTAATCCAGATCTGCATCCCAATCCTCCTCCTCCGAAGAGGAGATCAGGGAGATCTCAAGAGAAGCCACCACAAGCCCTCCTTCCAAGGCACCACGAACGGTGCCACGGGGAGACCAGCACTGCCTACAGCGCCGCTCTTCTCATTGGAGTCGTAAACGGCTGTAGGATCAGAAACGGCTCCGACAGGTGATGCTGAGGAAGCCTCCGGGCCAGGCCAAGTAGGCTTATGCCATGACACCGGGGGAGCCTGCATCTCCGAGGAGGTAACAGCCAAAATGGTGCCCCCAACCAATCCCCCAGAGGGGACTGACTATCCCTGCAGCACTGTGGAAGAGACCTCCGCCCTGGAGAGGCTTGAAGAGGTGGAGGCCCCCTCCTTCATGGCCCGGTATAGAACTGTGGGAGGGGCCTGGTGGAAGGGGTTGGCAGACCTGCATCTGGCGTCTCGCGCATGACACCGCCCCCGAATGTCAGCGAAGCATGGCTGACCTTAAACGCTTAGTATTCAAGATCTCTATCGTCCACAGAGAAGCAGGCATCCCGACAGTGAATATCATGGTTCAGACCCAAGGCAGATAGGCAATGCTCATGCCAGTCTGTCACGGAAATCTGCCAGCCACAGGGACACAGACACATGGGGGACTGGCCTGCTTTAGATGATTACTTCTTTTTTGTCCCACGAACCTGGCATGACTTTATGGTTAAATAAACACAAGCCTTCAGCAAAAACTCGGCACCGAAAGAAAATGGAATGAGCTTACCAGAGTGCAGAGAACAGGAAGCACAGGTATCTAATTCAACCCCGAGTGAATGGAAGCAGCAGAACTCTGAGGTGTCAAGCGGAAAAAGGTAGGCCGCAATGGTGTAGTTCTCTTCAGAGCTCACTCACGAGGTCGATGCGCACTCAACGGCAGGAGAAGCAGAACTGAGGTGGAAGAGGAGTCGGCGTTGGTTACTGGCCAACCCTCAAGCGCCACGCAGTGAGTCGGCCTCGAGGGCAGCACCACCTCTGGCACCTCCCCCCTTTCAGGAAAAAAAATGGGTCCAGCCAGGTCCTGCACCTCCAGCTTGTACCCACCAGTGATGAATGGTGAAGACTGATACAGATAAGATCAATATTAACTAGATAAGAGTGCTCCTCCTTCTGTGAGGGCACTCTGACTTTTCAGGAAGACTGAGGCACAGGGGGTGTGCGACACCTGAACCAATTTTGGGTTTTGACAGAATTACCGGCTGACAGCTTGGGAACCGAAATCTGAGCCAAACAGTCATAGACTGCTAGTGTAGTTGTAATTACATCATATTAAAAATCACTAGTTTTAGGCTGTATAGTAAGAGCGAGTGAACCACAAGCACACCCAGCACTACTTCTTGTGCCCGCCCTATATCCATCAACATCTTGTGAGTGTTGCAGACACGTGGTAGAAGCACCTGGCATGTCTGCAGTGTCAGATGCGGTAGACTTCGTAGCTGGGCCAAAGATCTAAGTGATTACTCATTGGAACAAGTCAATGAACCAAGACAGTGTACTTCTCTGTTTGGGTACACCACCTCTCCTGGGGCAAGAACAGTAGTTACATAAGAACTTACCGTAACAGTAGATCTTCAAAGGGATCTCTTGCAGCGGGCCATCACCAATAGGACCAAGCCATCAGGACCACATGGAAACCTGTCTAGCTAGCAGTCTACCAGAGGTGGTGCCTACCTCCAACATCAGAGCCCGATGTCAGCCAATCTTATAAAAGGCATATGGCTCCTGCACCCTCCTCAGTTCTCCCACCAGAGACCCTAAGCGGGATGTTGGAAGGGAGGACTGAGGAAGACTCCGAGGTAACCCAATAACAAACAGAGTAAAAGCAGAAGGCTCGCCCTTATAGAAGGGGAGACAGACATAGGAGAAGGGTGAAGGAGAGAGGGAAAGCAGGGCCTGCTGCAAGAGACGTTTTGGTTCCTGGGAACATGGATGGCTGAGAGTTCCAGACTGTGCTCACTGGCCCAATACCAGACTCTCATCGTTTCCCTGTATAGGGGAGACGGAATGAGTTCCCCCACTGCTTGTTTATGTAATAAACTACGCACATGTTCGTCTGAACCAAGAGCGGACCCGGGAATAGCAGAGTCTGAAAGGCCTGCAGGGCGTACAGAACCACCTGCATCTCCAGGACATTTAGGTAGAGATCCCTCTCCATCTCGGATCATGTCCCTTGAGTTTGCTGAGACCTCATGTGGGCTCCCAAGACTGCATGCATCTGTCGAGGGATCTGCTAAGGGGGCATGGAAAAGGAATCCCCGAAAAGGTTGCTGCATTCTAGCCACCACAACAGTAGCCTCTTGAATGGATCCAACACCAGGACTGGTTGATACAGGGCATCCATGCACTGGTTCTACTGGACCCACAGTGTTCACTGAGGGATTCACATATGCAGCCTGGCTGAGGGAACTGTGGCAATGGCTGCGGCCATGAGGCCTAGGAGCCTCAAGAAGACCCTCGCCGGAACGTGACGGCTGGAGTAGAGGAGACAGGCCTGGTCCATCAGGTGTTCTGCTCTGTCTGGGTTAAGAAGGCCTTCTCCTGGGTGGTGTCCAGCACTGTCCCTATGTACAGGAGGTGCTGGCAAGTGGTCAAGAAAGACTTTGGGAGTTTGACAGTAATGCCCAAAGCTTGAATTAAACAGCAGGTGTGAGGAATAGTTTGCAAGAGATGGTCCCTGGATGGGGCTACTAACAGCCAATCATCCAGGTAGGGAAAGATGTAGAACCCCTGCCATTTCAAGGTAGCTGCCACCACCGCCAGGCATTTGGTGAAGACCCTGGGAGCTAAAGACAAGTCAAAGGGCAGAGCTCTGAACTGGTAGTGTGCTCCCTGGAAGCAGAAGGGGAGGAAGCACCAGTGGGAGGCAAAAACCTTGATGTGCAGGTAGGCATCCTGCACATCCAGGGAACAAAGTCAATCCCTCTGATGAAGCAGGGGCAGCGAACTCTGAAGAGTAACCATCCTGACCAGTCTGTACTTCATAAACAGGTTCAGCTAGCTTAGGTCCAGGATTGGACGAAGATCTACTGTCCGCTTGGGGACCAGGAAGAAGTAGGAGTAGAACCCCCTTCCCTGCTGACACCTTGGAACTGGCTATATGGACTTTTTTCAAAGTAAGGCCTGGATTTCCTTCCGGAAAATTGGGTATGGCCGGGAGGACACAAGGAATCGTCTGGAGGATTTTTTGGAGGCTGCTAAATGAACTCAAGAGTGTGACCATGCTCGATGAGCTGTAGCACCCAGCTGTCTATGGGGATTTCCCTCCACCTGTCCAGATGCAGGGAGAATGACCCCCAACGACTGCCTCCTGAGGAACGATTGAAGGGGGGTCTGGCAAAGAGTCAGGAGGTAGGAGCAGCCGCCACTGGGCTGCTACACACCCGGCAATGCAGGTGGTGGTGGTAGAGGGAGGGGAGAGAAGCCCCTGCTTTCTGCTTACTCTGGGCTTTGGGTGGAGGTCGGGTCTGTCTGCAGGAGGAGTGACAAAAAGGAGCCTGCTGCCCCGGCTTTGACTGGGTATGGTACATAGAAAGGATGGATTTGAGAGCCCATCCTGAGGTTTGGAGTTCGGAGATAATATCCTGGACATCTCCCCCCCAAAAGTCTGAACCCCTGAAGGGTGTGTCCGTAACATTGGACTGGACATCCTATGCGAAGCCAGGAGTGGTGTCTCATACAGATGCCTATAGCCGCTGCCTGGCCTGAGGCATCTACTGCATCACAGGTAGCCCTGAGGATGTGGGTACCGATGTCTGAGCCCGTTTTCAGGGCTTGAAGGGTTTGCTGCTTGAAGGGGTCATCCAGCATGGGAGGCTGTCCACATGGGCCACATAATACATGGCTCAGATGGCCAGAGTGGCAGAAGTGAAGGTCCACTTGCCCATCTGGTCCAGCTTACGGGACTCCTTGTCTGGGGAAAGGGAACTTAGGTGCTTCGGTGTTTTGGTACAGTTGTGGGGGCTGCACTGATGACTGAATCGACCTTGAGCTGTTTGCCAAAGTACAGCTTGCCGGCCGGGGTGTGGTAAAGCCTGTCAGACTTTATGGAAACTGCCGGTACCATACAGGGTGTTTCCAAGTGGATCGAGTAATGTTCTTGTAGGCGTCGATCAAGGTGGGGGGGCCAGCAGTCAAGCAGCATCTGGCTGACATAAGTATACGGCAAGCCAACGCCACTCCAGGTCCTGATCCTGCATCTCCCACCCCGTGATGTCCTGAATGTGTCTCATGATGGCCATAAACATGGGGTCAAGGGGGGGAGGTGACACTTAGGGATGTTGCTGGGTGCCTCTCCCCATCTGAGGAACCCCCCCCCCGGTTTCCAGGGGATACACATCAAGTTCCTCCATTATCTCCTCATAGGTCCTCTGTTGAATGCCATGCACCATTTTGGTCACCCTCCTTTGGACTCTCTCCACCCTATCTATATCCT
Organism: Neoceratodus forsteri; assembly: GCA_016271365.2. NCBI lineage: Eukaryota > Metazoa > Chordata > Ceratodontiformes > Ceratodontidae > Neoceratodus > Neoceratodus forsteri. Next base: position 1,097,306,906 of record CM057453.1, read on the forward strand.
TTTGTAGATGAGGTCTCCAGAACTGTATCCCATACTCTAGGTGTGGACGGACCATGGACCTGTATGGGGCATTATCACCTCTCTTCTCCTGCTTGTGACACCCCTCCCTATGCATGCCAGCATATCGCTTGCCTTTCCAACTGCCTTGTTGCACTGGTTTGCCTCCTTTAGGCTGTCCAAATTAATAATCCCCAGATCCCTTTCCTGCTCCACTACCACCACATCCTCGCCACCTAGTGTGTACATTGCCCTTTGGTTCTTGTGCCCTACATGCATTATTCTACACTTCTTTGCATTAAATTTCAGTGCCAACTCTCTGTCCACCCCTCCAGCCTTATCAGGTCCTCTCTCATATGCTCCAACCCCCACCCCCTGGTACGTCCACACTATTATAGACTTTTGTATTGTCCTTAAACAGGCACACCTTCCCATTCAGTCCCTCCACAATATCCCCAAGGTAAATGTTAAAGAGTATCGGACCCAATACTGATCCTTGGTGTACCCCGCTTGTCATTCCTCCCCAGAATAAACCCATTTACAACCACCCTTTGACTCCTGTCACCAAGTCAGTTTTCCACCCACTTTGTTATTTTGACCACTACCCCCAGACTGCTCATCTTGCTCACCAGCCTCCTGTGAGGGACAGTGTTAAGGGCCTTACTGAAGTCCAGACAGGCCACGTCCACCACCCCTCCCTGACTGCACTCTCCTGTCACCCAGTCGAAGTATTCAACGAGGTGAATCTGCATGACCTTCCCTTCATGAAACCATGCTTTCTGTTGTCCTAAAACCCCTTTTCTACATGGAATTCTACTATCCTTTCCTTGAGGAGTGCCTCCATAATCTTTCCCCACCACTGATGTAAAACTGAATGAATGATAGTTACTTGGCTCCTCCTTGCCTCCGCTCTTGTGCAGTGACACCACGTCAGTCTTTCTTCAGTCTCCTGGAACCCTCCCTGTGTCCAGTGACAGGCTGAACAGCCTCATTAGTGGTTCTGCCAGGTCTTCCCTTAGCTCTCAAAGCACACTAGGATGTAGGGCACCCGGACCTATTGCCTTGTCAACCTAAACTTCCTCAATTCCTCCAGCACCCTGCTCTCCTTGAATGGGCTAGTGTTCACCTCGGTACCCTCCTTGCCCTTCTCCTGCAATACCAGTCCCCGTCCCTCCCTTTCAGCCGTAGACACTAAGCAGAAATGAAAATTACGTACCTACCGTAATTCTTGATCTTCTTGGACGAGTCTCCACCACTCATTCACACTAGTGGGATTAGCGCCGGAGGCACTAGGACCCATCGGGAGCAAAGTTTTTGCTGGAGGGTCGGCGCGAGAGATGGCGGCGTGCAGCGGCTCGAGCGGTAAAGACTATCTCGGCGCCGACCCTCCAACCGCCTCAGTACCTTTTTTACCAAGGAGGTGCAGCGCAACTAACGTAAAGAGTAAACCTAACATTAAAACACGGACATAAGATAGTCCATACGACCCGTGTAAGAAGGGTCAGCAAAGAAGTCCTCACGGCCTAAAGATTTGAGGGAGAAGACCAACACAGCGTGAGCTCTGGGGATGAGGGTAAGGGTATCGAGTGGTGGAGACTCATTCAAGAAGATCAAGAATTACGTAGGTACGTAATTTTCATATCTTCCTGACATAAGTCTCCACCACTCATTCACACTCAGTGGGAGAGTACCAAAGGATAATCCCCAAAAAGGGCGGGTAGGAGAGCCAGAGCTCACGCCTTCAAGGTAGAAGCCCATTAAGGATAGTTCTGTCGACGCGGAATGTCGCCTGGCATGAACATCCAGTGCATAGTGCTTAACGAAGGTATGCACTGAGCTCCAGGTGGCGGCGCTGCAGATAAGCACTGCAATTGAACATTGCGACTCGCTAGGGATGCTGCCAAGGGATCACTCTAGTAGAGTGAGCGTGACACTCTACCTCTAATTTAACTTAAGCCATGGAATAGCAATGTCAAGGCATGCCACTAACCATGATGAGATGCATCTGATAGCGACAGGTTGACCCAGCCGGTGTTGCTGAAAGAAACAAAGAGTTGCTGAGTCTTATGAACATCCTTGGTTCTATCTAAATAGAACCGCAAGGCTCTCTAACATCCAAGGAATGAAGAGCTCGCTCCTTCATTTTGGAAATTAGCTAAGTAAGCTGGAAGTACCAGAGGTTGGTTTAGATGGAATTTGACACAACCTTGGGAAGAAATTAGGATGAGTAATGGAGAACTACCTTGTCTTTATGGAATACAGTATACTGGAGGGTCCGTAACTAGGGCATGTATCTCAGAGACCCCATGGGCTGAGGTAATGGCCACCAGGAAGGCAGTCTTCCAGGTAAGAAATTCAGCTCACAGGTAGCTAGGGTTCGAAGGCTTCCGAGTGAGCATGTCTAGCACCAGGTTAATGTCCCAGGCTGCAACTGGACGCTTAACAGGGGTCTGGTATGAAGAATCCCCTTAAGAAATCTCTTCACCATAGGTAACTTGAGCCAGAGTCAAGGACGAAACCGGCTCATGGAACGCTGAGATGGCACTAAGGTGAACTTTAACTGTGGAGTACTGAAGACCTGAGTTAGATAGGTCCAAAAGATACTCCAGAACCTTGTCAGGACGACAGGAAAAGGGATTCCAAGAGGACTCTGCACACCAGAGAGAAAAACGTTTCCATTTGGACGCGTGACGTTTTCTGGTGGCTGGCTTCCAGCAGCCAGAAGGATGTCCGAGACTCTACGAGACGTTGAACCGATCACTTCTATCTCTTCAGGAGCCAAGCATGAAGGTGAAGTGATTTCAGGTTGGGATGGACCAACACCTGAGTCAAAAGATTGATTTGCAAGGGAAGTGGTCTCGGAGAGGCTGCCAACATACTGTTGAGTAGAGGAAACCATAGTTGCCAAGGCCAGGAGGGAGCAATGAGAATCATCTTGGTCCCCTGAGACTCGAACTTGAGGAGTACTCTCTGGATTAGAGAAAGCGGTGGAAAGGCGTAAAGAAAGCGTTTTGTCCACCGCAGCCTGAACGCATCCTGACAGAAAATGCCAGGCCCTGGATTTCTGGAGCAGAAGAGAGGCAGTTTTGGCTGAGTGGGGATGCAAAAAGGTCCAGGTCTGGAGTTCCCCACTCTTTGAACAGGGACCGAAGCTATGGCTGGGTCGAGAGACCACTGTGAGGGTCTGCCTCCGCTCTGCTGAGGTGATCTGCTAGGGTCGCTTTGTATACCTGGCAGATAAACCGCTTGAATCAGAGACTTGTGCTCCAAGCACCACTCCCACACCCTCATTGCTTCCTGCAAAGGGATAAGAATGAGCACCACCTTGCTTGTTGATGTAATACATCACAGCTTTGTTGTCCGCTTGAAGGAGAATGTTCTGTGACAAAGGACATCCTTCAGAGCTCGGATCGCATAGAGGACCGCCTCATCTCCAGGACATTTATGTGGAGATGAGTTTCAACTGAGTCCATACACCTTGAGTGTGGAGGGAGAGACAGTGAGCTCCCATCCCATTAGCGGCGCGCCTGTGGTGATGGAGATCTGATGATCCGAAGAGCAAAGGGAATCCTCCAGAGATTGCTCTCTGAGACCACCAGGTGAGAGACCTCAAGGGGCTGCGTCACCCTGATGGGATAAGACTGGGGGTGAGAGGTCGGAGACCACTGAGTGGAGAGCATCCATTGGGTGGTTCTCATGTGCAACCGGGCCAGGGGTACAGTGAACACCGAGGACGCCATGAGACCCAACATGCGTTGCATCGAGAGAGCTATAACCGATTGGTTCTCCCCGATGTAACGGGCCATCCGAAGGATGTCGAGTCTTCTGTCCTCTGGAAGGAAAGCCTTCGCGGAAGAGGTGTCTAGAAGCGTCCCTAAGAAAAGGGGCCTCTGGGAGGGCTGCAGTTGAGATTTTTTCAAATTCAACAGAACTCCTATGGACGTGAGAAGACGAGAAGTCGTTTGCATGGCTTCTAAAGTCCCTTGGCCGGAAGGGCTTGCAAGAAGCCAATCGTCCAGGTAGGGAAACACTCGGAGTCCGCCTTTCCTGAGATGCGCCGCGAGAACTGCACAACACTTTGTAAAAACTCGCGGCGCCGAGGATAGCCCAAAGGGCAGGACTCTAAATTGATAATGCTGACCCAAAGCTACAAACCTGAGGAACTTGCGGTGGGTCGGGTGGACGGGGATATGCTGGTAAGCATCCTGCATATCCAGAGAGGCCAGCCAGTCGTGCTGATGCAGCAAGGGTAACAGGGTACCTAGGGAAATCATTTTGAATTTCTCCCTGGGGAGGAATTTGTTCAACTTTCTGAGGTCTAGGATGGGGCGCATCCCCCCAGATTTCTTTGGAACCAGAAAGTAATGGGAGTAGAACTCTGTGTTCCGCAGATGCGGGGGCACCAGTTCTATTGCCCTGTTGTTCAGAAGGCCACGGATCTCGGCGGTGAGGTCGTCTGACTGAGAGGCCGACAACCTGGGTTGTCGTCTGGGAGGACAATTCACGGGGGTTTCCAAGAAATTGAGAGAATAACCTCGAATTATCCAAGGACCCATTTGTCTGTTATGTACTTCCACTGGTTGTAGAAGTACATCAGACGACCTCCCACCAGAGGAGAAAGTTCCACCTCGGGCAGTGTGGATGGAACTTGGGCCAACAACTCATAAGGTGGCGCTGAGGGCTTTAGGCCTCTGCGCTTTCTGCTGCGTCTTCTTTTGAGGTTGGGCAGGTTGGCTTTGATGGAAGCTTCCCCTGCCTCTGCCTCGAAAGGACTGACGACTATGAAACTGACGTCTGTTCACATGCCCGCGAGAGGGGCAGGCGGAGGTTGGCCAATTTAATGGCCGATCTAGTCTTCTGAGTGGCCTCTAAGGCTTGCTCCACCTGAGGGCCAAAAAGATAGGAGCCATCAAAAGCAGTGCCATCACCTGCTGCTGAGCATCATTCGTGAAGCCAGAAGTATGCAGCCAGGAATGGCGCCGAGTACAAATCCCGCGGCTGCTGAGCGAAGCAGTGTCGAGCGCCGATGGCGGCTTTGACTTGTTGGTTATTGACTCAATACTCTAATAACGGTCAGAAGAAGCTCTGACTTGGAGTCCTAATCTGGAAGAGCTTCAACCATTCTTTCATAGAGTGCCACAGGATATACTCATACTGAGAAAAATAGCCTTGATAACTGGCAACACGCATACTTAGAGTGGAGGCAGCAAAGACTCTCTTACCTAATGTATCAATCTTACGAGACTCTTTGTTAATAGGTCGAGCTGTAGAGTTTGAGGAAGAACGACCTTGTCATTCTCTGCCAGGACTACAATAGGATCCGCAAGGCTTGGGATGCCAAATAGACAATCCTTGGGAGCTGAATACTTTATCAATGGATTTAGCCACTGAGGGAATAAGAGCAGGATTATTCCATACCATTTGAGACAGCGCTCAAGGAAGGCTGGATCGGAGGAGTCAAACAGAGGGATCTCCAAAGCATGAAGGTACTGGAGTCTTAATATCTTCCCAGGATCGATGTCTGTAGTCTGGAGAGAAAGAGTGATCTCAGGTTCTTCAACAGAGACTTAAAGGACAGGTCCTCACCACAGGCTCTGTAGCAAAGAAAGATCCTGTTTCTCCACTTCATCACCCAACCGAAGGTCTGGGTCAGGCTCAACATCATCTCCTGATGGTCCAGGAAGGACTGTTCGGACAGGAAAGGAGTGAAAATTAGGAGAGGAGGAAATAGCAGAAAAACAAGGAGAGTCCCCGAGGGCCCTCGGCGCCGAGACGGCAAAACGGGCCGAAGACGGCACCAAGGAGGCGCACAGCGCCGAAGAGGCACGCTGCTCAAGAAGAGCCCCGGCGGCGCCAAGAAACGGGCGCCGAATGGCGCCGCCTCACCAAGCGACACCGCCAGATCCGGCGGCACAGCGGCGGCGCCAAGAAGACTACGCGCCAAGGAACCCAGCGCACCGAAACGGCGCTCGGCTGGGCCAACAGACCCCGCGGAAGGCGCCGAAAAGCCCCAGGAACCTGGAAAGCAAGAGAAGGAAAAACCAGGAGATAAGGGCATCGGTGTGGCCCCTGCGCCGCAGCCATGTGAGGGGGGAACACCTACAGGAGTCGCTGGCACCAAGAAGGCGCCGCAAGAACTAGGAAGGTCAACCGCCTTACCTGATCGCCGAGGGGCCCGAGGGCCCGAGGCAACCGAGCCAGGCAGAAGAACCAACCTCCGAGCCCATCGCCCATAAGAGCGCCCACTGATGAAACTGCTCATCTGGAGCCCTACCTATAGGCGGGGAGGAGCTCCGATGTCGAGGACGACGATTTAATGGAAGTTGGCGATCTGGAAGGAGACCGCCAACTAGCAACGATAACCGAGCCGACGCCAAGACATACCACAGAGGGCGACCGAGTGATACCTTCTTTTTGACCTGTGGGTCAAGAAGAGTCGAGGTCGAACGGTGCAGAGAATGCGTAATCGCTTATTTTTATGCCGGCGGGGACCGCCCATCCCCGGCATTGGACTGACCATTGTCGGAACCCGCTGAGGAGAAGGAGGCTGACCGGACCCAGCCCGCTGACTGAATATTACACGAAGTCTCCCACCGTCACCTGACCTGCTCATGGTCGACTCCGCCCAGTAGGCCGAGACTTCTTCAAGTAAGTTAAATTTAAAATATTAGAAAAATTTTACGAAAATAGAATAAAATTAGCGATACTACTATCGTGATAATGTTACAAAAACAAACTGAAAACTATCGCTAGTTTGAAGTTTGACTCAACAAGCCGACGTCGTAACTGAAGCGCACTCGAAGCGTGTGGAAAAAGGAACTGAGGCGGTTGGAGGGTCGGCCAGATAGTCATTACCGAGCCGCTGCTTGCGGCTACCGTGTCTCACGCCGACCCTCCAGCAAAAAGTTTGCTCCCGATGGGTCCTAGTGCCTCCGGCGCTAATCCCACTAGTGTGAATGAGTGGTGGAGACTTATGTCCAGGAAGATATACCTGTTTAGCAAGTCTGCTTTTTCTGAGTCCCTCTCTACCAGTGCTCCTCCCCTCACCATTAAGTCCAATTATACCCTGCTTGTTTTTCATTCTCTCACTGACATATCTGAAGAACTGTTTGTCTCCCCTTCTGGCCTCTCTTGCTATCCTCTCCTCCATATCTGCCTTTGCCCTTAGCTTTTCCCTATACATCTCCCTGGCCTCCATTCCTTGTGTTCTTTCATATATCTTGAAAGCCCCTTTTTTTCCCTTATTGCCCTTGCCACCTCTCTAGAACACCAAAGTGTCCTCCTACCTCATCTTCTCTTGCCTTGCTTCCTAATGCACTGTTCAGCGGCCTTCACAACTTAAGTCCTCCCTTTATTACCCCCCACAGTTCTTAGTCTCCCAGCATTTTCCGACCTTCCAAATCAACCCTAAAAATTATTCTGCTGAAATCCGCCCTTTGGAAGTCCATTACCTTTGTGGTGGTTCGATTCCCTGCCTTCCCCGTCTTAGCCTAAACCTAATGGCTCTGTGGTCACTTGCCCCTAGATTGTCTCCGACTGAGATCTCAGCCACACTGTCCCTATTTGTCAGTATTAGGTCTAGTGTTGCCTCAACCCTAGCAGATTCTGTTACCAGTTGCTGCAGGAGTGATTCTTGCAGGGATTCTAGTATCTCCCTACTCCTAGCCGATATATCTGCTGAACTCTCCCATCTCACATCTGGGAGATAAAAATCCCCTACCAGCAGAAGTTCTCCCTGACTTTCGATCCTTTGTACCTTCTGCAATAAATAGCAGTTATGTAGGAGCTTACCGTAACAGTAGATCTTCGAGAAAGGTTCCTGCAGTAGGTCTTCACATATTGGACTGTGCCCCCTGGCGTCAGGACCACATGGCAAACTTCTAGCTAAGAATCTATAGTGGGGACCGCCCCCAACATCACACGATGGAACGCTGGCATGAGTGTATATAGGGGCGGTCCCTACGCCCGCCCTCCAGTTCTCCCACCGGAGACCTCGGAAGAGGAAACAGGAGAAAGGAGTAGAAACTCCTGAAGCCCTGAGCTGCTAAAAACAAAGCCCTGGGACAGGAAACGAGGAAAGTACAGGAACTGGGGAAAGGTGGGAGGGAAATAGAGACTTACTGCAGGAACCTCTCTCGAAGACCTATTGTTACAGTAAGTTCTTATGTAACTGCTATATTTTACTTTGACAGGGTTCCTGCAGTAGGTCTTCACATACAGGACTGAATAGCAAGCAGTCAAAGAAAAAAGGAAGTCAGAGACTAAGTTCTGGGAGGAGGAAGCGTCTGTCAACTAGAGGTCTGCTTTAGGACAGGAGGCCTTGCAGAACTGCGAAGCTGAAACCGGTTCTGCACCTAGAGGCGATGTCCAGACTGTAATACTTGATGAAGGTATGGACGGAAGACCAAGTGGCCGCTGCGCAAATGTCGGCAGTGGACACATTCCTCAGGAAGGCCGTCAAAGCAGCCATGCCCCAAGTCGAGTGGCCTTTCACGTCCCCTGGAAGGGGCTTCTCATACTTTTGATAAATATACAAGATACAAGTAGCCAACCATTTAGACAAACCATGTTTGGAAATGGCCTTGCACTGACATTTGGGTGTGAAAGCCACAAACAACTGTTCAGAACTACAAGGCTCTTTGGTCCTAGAGATGCAATCTCTCAGAATCCTGTGCACATCTAAAGTGTGCAAGAGGTATTCCCCCTGTTTGAATAATCTGGGTAATATATCAGCAGTTCAACATTCCGGTTCAAAGTAAATTCCAAGACTACTTTCGAAAGAAAGAAAGAAAGGGTTAGTCCGCAGAGCCATCTGGTCTCTGTGGAAAATCATAAATAGCTCCTTACAAATGAGGGCCTGAACTCTGAAATTCCTTGAGCTGAAGTAGCAGCGACTAAAAAGAGCGTCTTCCAGGACAAGTAATGCATATCGCAACTTGCTGCTGGCTCAAAAGGGGGCAAAGTAACTTTCTCTAAAATAAAATTTAAATCCCTTGGGGGAATCAGATTACAGACTGGATGGAGGCTTAAGGTAGAGGATCCCCTTAAGGAAGGTTTTGGAAACCTCCAACTGAGCAAGGGTTTTGCCCTCCACTGGAAGGTGGCAGGCGGAAACCGTAGAGAGGTGAACCTTCAGTGAGGAATAGCTAAGGCCCAAATCAGACCAGTGCAAGAGGTACTCAAGGACCTGGGGGGCAGACCAAGAAAAAGGGTCCAAGCCTTTGGCCATGGCCCAGATAGAAAATCTCTTCCATATCATAGCATACGTGGATCTGGTGGAGGGATTTCTGGCCTCCACTAGGACCTGAGTGACTCTGGAAGACACACCAAAACGTGAGATGGCTATGTCCAAAGGTGCCACGCATGCAGGTGGAGAGACCGGAGGTTTGGATGCACCAGGCTGCCCTGCTACTAAGATAGAAGGTAGTGGGAGAGAGGAAGAGGTACCAGGCGTTCCAGCGTCAGCTGTTGCAGCAGAGGGAACCACATCTGCCGAAGCCAAAGGGGGGCTATGAGAATCATGTGGGTCTCTTCTGCCTGAAGCTTCAGCAGTACTTTCTGTAGAATAGGAAAGCATACAGACATCTCCCTGTCCAGGACAGACACAGCACATCTCGCCAAAAAACTTCAGTAGTTTTGCGCTGGATGGGGAGGCTAATAGATCTATTTCTGGCTGATCCTACTGAAGGAAGAGATCTTCCACTACTTCCTGCTTTAGCTCCCACTCATGAGCCCATGCAACAGTGCAGCGGAGACTGTCTGCAAGGACGTTGTGAACTCCTGGAACATGGACTGCTATCAATGTCAGACCGTGCTGGACTGCCCAGTACCACACACGCACTGCCTCCCTACAGAAGGGATACGACTGGGTGCCTCGATGTTTGTTGATGTACCAGACCACTGCAGTGTTGTCGGTCTAAATCAGAAGTGTTCCCGGAAGAAAGAGGGATTGGAAAGCTTGGAGAGCATACACCACAGCCTCATCTCCAGAACGTTTATATGTGGATGCTCCTCTAGGGGAAACCACGTCCCTCGAGTCCGATGGTCTTCCAGGTGGGCTCCCCAACCCAACCATGGCCAGAGGCATCCGTCGTGAGGGTCATGGAGGGGGGCAGGGGGTGGAAAGGAACTCCCAGGGAAAGGTTGGATAGGTTTTGCCACCAGAGGAGATTCCTCTTCAGACTGTTGGAGGCTAAGACCCTGTGGTCCATGTCGTCCATGCACTAATCCCACTGGACCCTGTGGGGCCATTGGGTCACCCTCATATGCAGTCTGGCCAAAGGGACTGTGGGTATGGCAGCCGCCATGAGACCTACCAGGCAGAGGATAGAGTGCACTGTGGTCCAATGGGAGGAGGACACCAACGCAGCTTGGTGAATCAGGGTTTCTGCCTTGTCTGTAGGAAAAAATGCCCTGTCCTGGACCGTATCCAGCACTGCTCCAATGAACTGAAGGCACTGGGAGGGTGAGAGCTGAGATTTGGGATAGTTCACAGTGATGTCAAGTCTGGAGAACAGGTCCAGGGTGGTGGAAAGAGATTCCATCAGACTGTCCTGAGATGGTACTGACAACAGCCAGTCATCCAGGTAAAGGATCCCCTTGCAGCACAAGGCCACAGCCACCACCATTAGGCACTTGGTGAAAACCCGAGGTGCCAAAGAGAGACCAAACGGGAGGGCCTTGAACTGATAATGGCTCTCCGTTGCCCCCAATAATGATGGAAGCCCTGAAGGGGGCATCCAGCAGGGTGCTTTGGACATCTTGTGCCAGTCCCACAAGATAGAGCCAAGCCAGGTGCCTCAAGCAAACTCCTGTAGCGGTGCAACAGAACACAATCAACGGAGTCATAATTGGCCCATAAGACATGGCAGCAGTAAGACTGATTAAGTCTGATCTTCTCTAGAAGCCTATTCCTGAGGTCGTCATCCGGAATGGCCTGGAGTTCCTTCTCCAAGTAGGATAGAGCAGACTCCCGAAAGTATACAATATGGGCCACATAATTTAAAGAACGAATGGCACAGGTAGAAGAAGCATAGACCTTGTGGCCATATTGGTCCATTAGTTTGGACTCCTTGTCCAGTGGGGAGGCACTCGGGTGTTCAGGCTGAGCTGATCCATCACAGGCTGCTGTAATGACAACAGAGTTGGCTTGAGGTTGGGTAGTCAAATAGCAAGCCCCTTCTGGGGGCTGACAGGTCCCATCTGCTTTCTTGGAAACCACAGGAACAGATAACAGTTGTTACCATGTGGCACAGGTTAAGTGCTCATGCGGCCCAGTCCATGGAGGGATGGGGAGGGGGTCCGCATTAGTGAGATCCAGATATTCTGCCAGCTTCTTTCTCTTGGGATCCATCTCCTGGGATGCCCAACCGCAGGCTTGTTGTATGGACCGGAGGAGTTCTGCAAAGGACGGATCCTCCAGTGGAGACTTTGGAGACTCCTTGGGCTGAGGCTCTATCAGGGAATGAGGCTCCGAATGGCCCATAGAGTTGAAGTCCAAATCTGAGACAGAAGATTCTGGTCTGCTGGGCAAAGAGGTTACATCTGAGACCATCTCCTTGATCCTAGCTCCCAAGGGAACCCCCACTGGATGCCTGCCCGAATCCCTATCGGACGTCCAGTCCATAGGGGATGGGCTCCTAGTTAGTGCACTGTGGGTCAGGGTGGCAGCCACGACCTGATGGGGTTGACCCAACTCCTGCAAAGGTTGGGACTTAGCATCCTTCCACGAAGCTGAAATAGTTCCTTGGGGTTCCTGCTGGGGCAGAGGAGGTGGTGGAGGAGAAGGAGGCAGTGGAGGCTGACAGACTAGGTACCTCATAGAATAAGGGGGTAGCCAGGTGTCTGGTACCAGTAATGGTATGGATGGTAGCTTTAGTACATCTGGCCCTGGCCCGGTGTCTGGTACCCTGGCGATGGCCCTCCCGGTGTCGGGTAGTAGGGGAACTGAGGTGGCAGGTAGCCGGGATAGTTGCTCATGGGGCCTGACGGTAGGACGGGTAGACAGCCCAAGGAGTGGTGGTGCCGAGGGACCACTGGGGGCAGTAGGGTCTGACCGCAGGCCTAGGGTTGGTAAGGGGACCCCTGATGGGCCACAACGGTGCTCCGGTGTCTGAGCGAATAGTCCCTGGCCCATGTCCAAATCTGTAGGAGTATGAACTGGGGATTGGCTCAGCATTTGGGGTGTAAAGGCACCGTCGACAGGTCTGCCGGGAGGCGGGAGTCTCAGTAAGTAGGCCCGATGCAGGAGAGGTCTCCTGGACAGCAACTCTTGATTCCCGGGGGACCGGAAAATGAGACGTCAGGCTGGGTCAGTGAGGCCCGGGAGGGAGAACCCTTGCAGGACCAAGGAGAGCCTGGAAGCTCTCTCTGCATAACGTCGGGAACCACAAGGGTATCCGATGGGAGAGCAACCGCCAAGCAGACCTCGGGTATGCCGGCGACTGACTTATTGGCATCAACCTGGCGGGCGCTGGAGGAGCCGACGTCCAACTTACAGGTTGTAGTCAGGCTGACAATAACCGGGAGGCTGGAGTCTGGCTGGTGGACCAAGGCTGAGCACCTGACAGTAGAGCCGGTAGAAGACTTATTGGCCAAGCTTGCAACAGGCCCCAAAGGAAGGTCCTCCGGAGAGGAAACCCCTGACTGCCCACTGACCAAGGCAGAAGGGGGGAAGGTGTACAATCCGCCGGGGAGGCCCCACCTGGTGTGGCAACAACTATCTGGCGACGTTGTGTGGTGGGAGAATGATCCTGCTCCCGGCGCTTCTCCTCCTTTTTCTCCAGAGTGGGTGAAGAAGAGCGTTCCCTCAGCTCCTGAAGCTCTTTTTCCATCGATGCAAGGTGTTGTTTTAGGAGATGGTCATCGTGGGCCTTCTGGCGATGGGTACATGTGGCCTGGTTAAAGGATAGGCAGATTTTGCAATCCACTATCTTGTGTTTGTGGCCCAGGCACAGAACACAGTGGGAGTGGTCATCCTCATGTGGGACCTGAGCGCCGCACTTCAAGCACTTTTTTTCTTTACGTGAAGACGTACATATGATTATAGAAAAGAATATGGAAAAAAACTTGTAACTATACTAGTGAAAATGGCGGACGACTGAAGCTGTTCACTGCGAGGTCAGACGATTCAGGTCGACGGCAGGAAAGAACTGAAGGCCAGACGTCGGGACCACCCCCGACAAATAGTCACGTCGACGTCCTGTCACGTGACGCCAGAGGCAGTCCCCCGCTATAGACTGCTAGCTAGAAGTTTGCCATGCGGCCCTGACGCCAGGGGGCACAGTCCAATATGTGATGACCTACTGCAGGAACCCTCTTGAAGATCTCGTTGTCCACTTCTTCCCCTGGATTGGGTGACCTGTATACCACTCCCACTCTGTGTTCTGCTCTGCCCAGGGAACCACTTCCACTGCCCTGCTTTTGAGATGGCCCAGTATTTACAATCGAGTATTGCAGTCCCGCACCTGAAAGGTCTAACAGGTACTCCAACACTTTATCTGGAGGACACAGACATGGATCTAGGTAGATCTTAGTACACCATTCTGAAAAATGCTTCCATTTAGCAGTGTAAGTCTTCCTGGTGGAGGGCTTGAGCGCTGCCGAGAAGGTCTGTGAGATTCTCTGGGAAACTTTAAACCTGCCCACTTCTATCTCCTCAGGAAGCCAGGAGTGGAGATCAAGGGAGAGCAGGTTGGGACAGACCTGGGGTCCCTGTGTCAGGAGGTCCATTCGTAGAGGCAGTTGCTTTGGAGGAGCCTACAACAACCTGTTGATCAATGGAAAACAGATCTGTAGAGGCCAGTATGGTGCAATGAAAATCAACTTGCTGCCGTGCACCTCTAATCTAAGGCAGCATCTGAATTAGTGGAAAAGGAGGAAATGCGTAAAGAAAACATTTAGTCCACTGCAGCCTGAATGCATCCTGACAGAAAATGACAGGTTCTGGATTTCTGGAGCAGATTAGACACAGTTTTGCATTGAGTGGGGACACAAAAAGGTCCAGGTCTGGACTGCCCCACTCGTCGAAGAGCTATCACACGACATCTGGAGCAAGTGACCACTCGTGAGGATCTGTTTCTGTCTTGTTGAGGTGGTCCGCCAGATCGTTCTGAGTTCCCGGCAGGTAGACTGCCTGAATCAGAACATCGTGGTGGAGGCACCACTCCCATACCCTCATGGCTTCTCTGCATAGAGAGGAGTGTGTCCCACCTTGCTTGTTGAGGTAGTACATCACAGCCTTGTTGTCCATCTGAAGAAAGATTATTTTGTGACTTGACAACTTCTTCTAGGACTCGAAGAGCATACAGGACCGCTCTCATCTCCAGAAGGTTGATCTGAAGATGACATTCCTCCATAGTCCACACTCCCAGAGTGTGAAGGTCCCGGAAATGAGCACTCCAGCCAAGCAGAGATGCATCCGTGGTGATGGTGATCTGAGATTCCGGTGGGTCAAAGGACAGACCTTGTAGAAGGCTGTCCTCCTGTACCCACCATGCAAGTAATCTTCGCAGAGACTCCGTCACCTTAAAGGGGTAAGACTGCGGATGTGTTATAGGGGGATCAGTGCATGCTAAGCATCCACCACGTGGTCCTCACGTGCAGTAGAGCTAGAGGCACCATGAAAGGATGAAGCTATGAGGCCTAACATCCGTTGCATGGAATGAGCTCTTACTGGGTTGTTCTCTCTGATAAAGCGAGCCATCTGGAGAATGTTGTTCCTCCTGTCCGACGAGAGAAAAGCCCTTGCCTTGGTAGTGTCTACGAGGGCTGCTATGAAGAGCAGCTGCTGGGAAAGTTGAAGAGGTGGGTTTTCCAGGTTCCAAGGAGGTGAGCAAAGTACAGTTACGCAAGAACTTAACCATAATAGTAGATCTTTGAGAGGAACTCTTGCAGCAAGTAACATCGTTAGGACTGAAGATGGTAGGCACTAGGACCCCGTGGAAAACTTCCTGCCAGCAGTATACAGCAGGGGACCACCCCCTGATGTCCGCCTATTATATAAAAGGGGCAGTCCCCCAGTACCACCTCAGTTCTCCCACCAGAGACCCCAGCAAGCACAGTGATAGGAGCACTGAGGTGTTCCTCTGAAACCAAGGAAAATGTAACAGTGATGATGAGGCAGTCACCAGGAGAATGGAGGAAGAGAAAGCAGCACATGCTGCAAGAGCTCCTCTTGAAAATCTATTGTTACGGCAAGTTCTTATGTAACTGTACTATCTCACTTCGAGGGAGCTCTTGCAGCGTGTAACACCTTTAGGACTGAGTTCCAAGCAGTGAAAGGACTGACCCCTGTCAGCTGGGAGGAGGGAGAGATCAGTGTAAGGCTCTCAAGAGAGAAGGCCCTGCAGGCCTGCCAGTCCAAAACCTACCCTATGGCTAGAAGCAATGTCCAGACTATAATGCCAGATGAAGGTGTGGACAGAACGCAAAGTGGCACACTGCACAAATTCCAGCAATCGAGATTTCTGAATGAGGCAAACGAAGCAGCTACTCCTCTGGTACAGTGACCTTTAACCGGGCCCGGTAAAGGCATGTATTTATGGTAACAATAAACAATGCAATTAACTAACCATTTGGACAAACACTGTTTTGAAAAAGGAGCCTCTTCTTTCCACGGGGTGAATGAAACAAATAACTGATCAGACTTTCTGATGGTTCGGGTGCAATCAAAACAACAACAAAGCACCTGGTGGACATCCAGAGTACGCAGTAAGGCCTCCCCTGGATTTGAATACTCTGGATAATACACGGGCAAGTGGATGTCTTGATTCAGAGTAAACTCAGACGCCACTTTAGGAAGAAACGTAGAATTGGTCCTCAAGGACACCCTGTCCTTGTGGAAAACTAAATAGGGCTCTTTACTCATCAGAGCATGAAGCTCAGAAATCCTCCGAGCAGAAGTAATATCAACTAAAAATAACAGTTTCCATGACAGAAAGCGTAGCTCACAGCTTGTGGCAGGCTCGAACGGAGGCAAAGTAAGCTTTTCCAAAATGAACAACAGATCCCAGGGGGAAAGGGTCCCTGATGGGAGGTTTCAGATGCAGTAATGCCCTGCAAAAAAGTGAGAGAGAGGTCAAGCTGGACAAGAGTCTTGCTTTCAATAGGTGCATGGTACGCAGAGATGGCGGATAAGTGCACCTTCACTGATGAGTAACTCAGGCCTGAATCCAAAAGGGAAAGGAGGTACTCTAGAACTAGATTCTCCGGACAGGTAAAGGGATCTAGGTGATGGGCGGTGGCCCATATGCAGAACCGCTTCCACTTCATAGCATAAGTGGATCTAGTGGAAGGTTTCCTGACTGCCACTAGGACATATGCCACCCAGGGAGAAATCTGGCCACTGTTAAGTCTGCAGGAGCCATGCATTATGGTGCAGTGACTTGAGGTCTAGATGGACCAAGGTGCCCTGCTCCTGGGAGAGCAGATCAGAGCACAGAGGCAGAAGAATCGGAGGCTCCTCTGGTGGTTGCTGGAGGAGCGGAAGCCATATCTGGTGTGGCCAGTAAGAGGCTATCAGGATCAATTCTGCCCCTTCTGATTGCAACTTGAGCAGAACTCTCTGAAGCAAAGGAAAGGGAGGGAAGGCTTACAGAAACCTCAGTGTCCAAGAGAAGGACAACATGTCTTGCCAGAAAACACCACACCCTGGATCTAGTGAGCAGAAACATGGCAGTTTTGCGGGACGTGATAGGTTCAGTTCTGGGAGTCCCCACCTGTCGAAGATATCTTTGACAACTGAGGAAAGAAGTTCCCACTCATGTGCCTTCGACCGAGAATGGCTTAGACTGTCAGACAAGGTGTTTTGAACGCCCGGAACATGCACAGCAGTCAGGTCCAGGTGACGCTCTATAGCCCAATACCAAACTCTCATCGCCTATCTGCAGAGGAGTATGTATGCGTTCCCTTTGCTTGTTTATGTTGAAGACCACAGATATACTGTCCATCTAGATTAAAAGAGGTCAGAGGAGCAGGTTTGCCTGAAAGGCTTGCAGAACATACAGGATCGCCCTCATTTCCAAAACACTGATGTGGAGATACTGCTCCAATGGGGACCAGGTCCCCCCAAGTCTGATGGTCTGCCAGATGGGGCCCCCCAGCCCTGGCCTGATGTGTCCATGGTCAGGATCTGTCGCAGTGACTCCAACCAGAAGAGGACCACTTTGGAGAGATTTGAGGGTTCAGCCACCGCTTTTTGTGAATTTGTGATGCAGATTTTAAGGTGTTTTGTATTGTGTGATGCATCTCTGTACAATTTGGACTGTTGATATTAACTTCTGTATTCAACTTCAGCCGACCCACTTCAGTAAGAGTTTTTGGCCGCAATAAAGTAAATAAACAAACAAACAATACATCACTTCATAGTCTATCGCACTGAGTAGGACACAGACACTGGAAGATCCAATTCGTCTGTGTGCTGATCCTACTGAACCCGAAGGTTTCACTGGGCTACCCTTATGTGCAGGCAAGCCATGGGAACCATTGCAATGGCTGCTACCATATGTTCCAGTAGTCTTAGGAAAGTTCTGGCTGAAACCTGGCAAGATGATAGGACCAGTTGAGCCTGTGCCTGAAGGCATTCTTCCCTGTCTGGGGAAAGAAAGGCTTTGCCTTGGGTGGTATCCAAGATTGCCCCGATGTACTGAAGTCTTTGACTCAGCAAAGGAGAGGATTTGGGGAGGCTAAGAGTTATCCCCAGATCCCGAAACAGAGTAAAAGTGACCTTCATGGTTCTGAGGAACTGCTCCTTGGTGGGAGCTGTCAGAAGCCAGTCGTCTAGGTAAGGGAAGACACATTGGCCTTCCCTCCTTAAGGCTGCTGCCACTACTGCGAGGCATTTTGTAAAGACTCATGGGGCTGAGGACAGTCTGAATGGCAGAGCCTGAAACTGGTAGTGGTTTTCATGAATCCCCCTGACAAAGTAAGAGGAGAAGGCGGAAGAGGGACCATCCTGAACCATCTGTATCCTATATACTGGTTCAGGTGGCTGAGGTTCAGGATGGGATGTAGATCTCCCATTCTCATTAGGACCAGGAAGAAATGTGATTAGAATCCCTTCCCTTGCTGTACTGGTGGGATGGGTTCTATGGCCTCTTTTCTCAGGAGCGCTTGGATCTCCTCTTGGATAAGGGCAATATGGGCCTGAGGGTAATGGGAGGGGATTGTCCAGAGGGATCTCCAAAATCTGAAGGTGTGCCCTTGTTCCACTGTGACAGGGTAGAATAGGACCCTGTCCCAATTGCTATGGAAAGAGTTTCAATGCAGAGATATGTTTTATTCTCCCCTTTCCTGTCTCCTGCCTGTCTGGTTGTGTAACCAAATGTTCCTGTGAGACCTAGGATTTGATCACCCTAACAGTCTCGCAATTCTCTGCCTCTCTCCCTTGCATATCTGCTGATACAAAAATATATGCACATCATTATATGGATATGTAACTGATGTTGGGACCCCTTTTGTTTAGAAATTACATAGTGTTAAGTTTTGAGATGTATATAATTATAATTTGAAATGACTGAAAAAAGCTACTGTAAACTCAAGAGGTTACCGGAGTACAAGTTTTAAGCCTTTTGCAGAAGAGCTGTGATAAAAGGGCCTCAGCTCAGGGACACGCTGTTCTAGTTGCACCTGCCTGATACTTATAAGAACAAGATGATTATTAAGAATGGGGGTTGGAAGGACTTAGAGAGCTGAGCTGCAACTGCAGGTTAAATGGACACAGAGATTGAAGAAAAACTCAGATGGATCTTCCCTGTTTATTCTGCCTTTGTAAATAGTTATACTGAACAAGTTTTTTTTTTTATGTTACTGCTAGTACTAATAATTTATGTGAATTCTACAACTGCTCCTGATTTTTCCTATGCTACCAGACCTGAGCCTTGATGACAGATGGTGTCAGAAGTGGGATTTATGCCATGCATACTCTAAGCCAGGAGTTTTGTGCATGGGTACTGGACCTAGTACCAGGGAAGCACAGAAAAAGGTATGGATTCTGCAGCAGCAAGTTGAGGAGTGGTTACCAGGAGAATGGCAGCCAAACTAGCAGAGACAGAAGTCCAAGCCGAGATTGTACAGCCAGCAAAAGTTATGCAAAATAATGGGAAGCGGCAGAACCTGAAAACCTGATGGACTTTTTTAAATGGTAGGCTATACAACAAAGAGAGACTGAGAAGCAGAGAGGAAATGAGATTCAACGTTTAGAAGCACACAGGAGAGACAGGAGCAACGATGGCTGGATGCCTCGCAAGTTATCAAAGGCAGAGGATCTGGCACACATCCAGACAAGCAACAAAATGCAAGCAACTTAAAGCCCTTAAACTTACAAAGTTGTGTCCCTCTGATGATATCGAGGCATACCTGACAACTTTTGAAAGAGCTGCCACAGCCTAGCAATGGACAATCAGATTGGTGCCCTACCCGACAGGAAAAGCCCAACTTGCCTACAGCGATATGGACACAGCACAGTCAGAAAACTATGATCTGGTGAAAAGTGAAATCCTAAAAAGATATGACATCTCGGAAGAGACCTACAGGCAGAGATTTCGATCGCTGAAGTACAACTCGGTCGACAATCCTCGAGAAGCCTTCACCCGCCTCAGAGAACTCCTGATAAAATGGCTCCAACCAGAGAGCCAAACAGTCCCACAGATCATAGACACATCTGCAATGGAGCAAATCATCAACATCCTGCCTACAGATGTGCAGCTTTGGGTAAAGGAACACTGACCAGAGAGTGGGAAAAAAGGCTGTTTCTTTGGTGGAGGACTACCAAATGGCCAAACAGATGCCACAACAGCGAGGTAACAGGCAAGCACCGGTAAGACACTCTTTTTCCCATTTAAACTCCAAGCCTGATAAGAACTCTGGTAGGAGTAACAAATATGTGCCCAGATGTTATTTGCTATAATTGTTATAAGCCAGGCCATATTTCAAGAAAGTGTCATAAGGAGAGTGGCACTGGAGATGATTTGTCCTTCGCAAACTGGGGCAAAAACTTAACAGATGTGAAGGTGGGGAATAAGATTGTAAAGAGACTCACTGATTCGGGAAGTAGACAGACCTTAGTGCATGTTGAAGTGCTGGGAAAACACTGTGCAAAAGGACCAGGTACTGGTGTCATTTGCACCCATGGGGACACTCAAAACTATCCCAACACCCAAGTGACTGACCATTAAGGGTGGGGTTGCAACAAGTGAAAGTGGGGGTAGTACCCAAGTTACCTATACCTATGATTATTGGGAATGACTTTCCAGGATTTATTGAGTTAATCAAAGAGGGAGTAAATCCTGATGTTTCAGTAGCTATGGTGACGACAGCTCAGGCAAAAAAAATTTCAGACAGTGGGGGGCACTTTTACTTTCAGTGATTTTGATTCACACTTGTTTGAGCACAGCTCCAAGATCCAGAAATCCAGGAAAGAAAGACGATGCCTGAAGAAACTGTGGCAACATATGACTGATGATCATAAAGGGTTAAAATATGAAAATGCTGAAAATAAACTGATCACTGATTGTGATTTTCTTTCAGAACAAGCTAGCAATGTTTCTCTCCAGGGTTATTTTAAGCAGCTGGGGGTAAAACCAAAACAGGGTGGACCAATGTTTAAAAAAATATAATGGGTTACTGTGCAGAGTTTGGGTTAAGCCTCAGACACAGGAACAGACAGAAATGGAAATTATGTACCTACCGTAATTCTTGATGATCTTGGACGGAGTCTCCACCACTCATTCAAACTGATGGGATCTATGCCGGAGGCGCTAGGACCCAGCGGGAGCAAACTTTCTCCAGGAGGGCCGGTGCCAGAGATGGAGCCGTGAGAAGCGGTGCCACGAGCCTCGGCTCATGTGGCAATGACAATCCCAGCGTCGACCCTCCAACCGCCTCAGTACCTTTTTTCCGAGGAGGTGCAGCGTAACTAACCTAGAAGGATAGCCTAACAAAAAATGGACATAAGACAGTCCGGACGACCTATATAAGAAGGGTCAACAAAGAAGTCTTTACAGCCTAAAGATTGAGGGAGTGAAGACCAACAAGTGAGGTGAGCTCAGGGGATGGTGGGTGGGCGTGTGAATGAGTGGTGGAGACTCCGTCCAAGAAGTACAAGAATTACGGTAGGTATGTAATTTCCATATCTTCCTGGACATAAACTCTCCACCACTCATTCACAATGATGGGAGAGTACCGAGCTAATAATCCCCCAAGAGGGTGGCAGGAGAGACCAAGAGCTCACAATTTTAGGACAGAAGTCCATTAAGGATGGTTTTGCCAAATAAAAGATGTCGCCTGGCATGGACATCCAGGCCATAGTGCTTGACTTAAGTATGTACTGAGCTCCAGGTAGCCGCATTGCAAATATCTGCAATGGGCATGTTGTGGATTTCCACCAGGGATGCCGCGACTGCTCTAGTAGAGTGAGCGTACACTCTGCTCTCCAGCTTAACCTGCGCCATGGAATAACAGTGGAGAAGGCATGACACCAGCTATGCCGAAATGCATCTGATAGCGACAGGCCGACTCAGCCGGGTCTCGCTGAAGGAAACAAACAGTTGTTGAGCTTTGCAAATTTGTTTTGTTCTATCTAAATAGAAACGCAGAGCTCTTTTGACATCCAAAGAATGAAGGGTATGTTCTCCTTCATTTTGGAAGTTCGCAAAGTAAGTAGGTAGGACTAAAGGTTGATTTAGATGGAATTCTGAAACAACCTTAGGGAGAAACTTAGGATGGGTCCTAAGAACTACTTTGGCCTTATGAAAATTACGTACCTACCGTAATTATGATCTTTCTGTGTATCTTCACCATTCATCGTATTTGGGTTATCGGCCGGAAGTCATGACCCTGTGGGAGCTTCTTTTTGAGGGGATGGGCGGAGTCGACGCACTCGGCGCCGCCTCGAGGCAGACGCACTGCGTGCCCTCGTGGGGTCAGCAGGTGTGTTGTCGACTCCGCCTCCTGCCAGTTCTGAGTCGCGGAGAGAGAGGAAAAGGGATGAGGGTGGGACAAGGAAGTCCAAGGGACAGATAAAGGAAAAGATATATAAACCAAAAGAAGTAATAAATGACGGAGGACAGAAGAAGAAGAAGAAGGAAAGTAAGGGGATTGGGTAGGGGCCCCAGTCTCTGGAAATAGGCAAAAGGAGAGAGGAAGAATTTAGGGTAAGGTGGAGTGGGTAGAATGGTAGAACCATACCCTGGACCTTGACTTGTCTCCAGATTGTGTAGGACCTGCAAGGAGTAGCCAAAAGGCTTAATGACAGAATTCAAGGCACAGAATTACTGGCAGTAACTCCAAAGGGCAGAAACGGTTATTCTGGAGGAAGATAGAAAGGAAAATTACGTACCTACCGTAATTCTTGATCTTCTTGGACGAGTCTCCACCACTCATTCACACTAGTGGGATTGGCGCTGGAGGCACTAAGACCCATCGGGAGCAAACTTTTTGCTGGAGGGTCGGCGAGAGACGGCGCCGCGAGACACGGCGCCGCGAGCAGCGGCTCGAGCGGTAATGACCATCTCGGCGACGACCCTCCAACCGCCTCAGTACCTTTTTACCAAGGAGGTGCAGCGCAACTAACGAAGGGTAAACCAACATTAAAAACGGACATAAGATAGTCCGTATGACCCGGTAAGAAGGGTCAGCAAAGAAGTCCTCACGGCCTAAAGATTTGAGGGAGGGAGAGCACAATACAGCGGTGAGCTCGGGATGGAGGGAGGGATAGATCGAGTGGTGGAGACTCGTCCAAGAAGATCAAGAATTACGGTAGGTACGTAATTTTCCTATCTTCCTGGACATAAGTCTCCACCACTCATTCACACTAGTGGGAGAGTACCAAGCTGATAATCCCCCAAAAGGGCGGCAGGAAAGCCAGAGCTCACGCGTCTAAGATAGAAGCCCATTAAGGATAGCTCTGCCGAATGCGGAATGTCGCCTGGCATGAACATCCAGTGCATAGTGCTTAACGAAAGTATGCACTGAGCTCCAGGTAGCGGCGCTGCATATATCTGCAATTGGAACATTGCGATTCCGCTTAGGATGCCGCATCGCCTCTAGTAGAGGAGCGCACATTCTACCTTCTAATTTAACTTGGAGCCATGGAATAGCAATGACGAAGGCATGCCACTAACCATGAAGAGATACATCTAATAGCGACAGGTTGACCCAGCCGGTGTCGCTGAAAGAAACGAACAGTTGCTGAGTCTTATAACATCCTTGGTTCTATCTAAATAGAACTGCAAGGCTCTTTAACATCCAAGGAATGAAGAGCCTGCTCCTTCATTTTGGAAATTAGCAAAGTAAGCGGGAAGTACCAGAGGTTGGTTCAGATGGAATTTGACACAACCTTGGGAAGAAATTTAGGATGAGTACGGAGAACTACCTTGTCCTTATGGAATACAGTATACGGAGGGTCCGTAACCAGTGCATGTATCTCAGAGACCCCGCGGCTGAGGTAATGGCCACCAGGAAGGCAGTCTTCCAGGTAAGAAATTTTAGCTCACAGGTAGCTAAGGGTTCGAAGGCTTCCGAGTGAGAATGTCCAGCACCAGGTTAATGTCCCAGGCTGCAACTGGACGCTAACAGGGGTCTGGTATGGAGAATCCTTAAGAAATCTCTTCACCATAGGTAACTGAGCCAGAGTTAAGGAAGAAACCGGTTCATGGAACGCTGAGATGGCACTAAGGTGAACTTTAACTGTGGAGTACTGAAGACCTAAGTTTGATAGGTCCAAAAGATACTCCAGAACCTGCCAGGAGGACAGGAAAAGGGATTCAAGAGATTTGCACACCAGAGAGAAAACGTTCCATTTGGAAGCGACGCTTTGGGTGGCTGGCTTCCGAGCAGTCAGAAGGATGTCTGAGACTCTACGAGACGTTGAACCGATTCACTTCTATCTCTTCAGGAGCCAAGCATGAAGGTGAAGTGATTTCAGGTTGGGATGGACCAACGAACCCTGAGTCAGAAGACTGATTTGCAAAGGAAGTGGTCTCGAGAGGCTGCCAACATACTGTTGAGTAGAGGAAACCATAGTTGTCGAGGCCAGGAAGGAGCAATGAGAATCATCTTGGTCCCCTGAGACTGAACTTGAGGAGTACTCTGGATTAGAGGAAGTGGTGGAAAGAAGAAAGCGCTTTGTCCACCGCAGCCTGAACGCATCCTGACAGAAAATGCCAGGCCCTGGATTTCTGGAGCAGAAGAGAGGCAGTTTTGCTGAGTGGGGATGCAAAAGGTCCAGGTCTGAGTCCCCACTCTTTGAACAGGGACCGAGCTACGGCTGGATCGAGACCACTGTGAGGGTCTGCCTCGTTCTGCTGAGGTGATCTGCTAGGTCGCTTTGTATACCTGGCAGATAAACCGCTTGAATCAGAGACTTGTGCTCCAAGCACCACTCCCACACCCTCATTGCTTCCCTGCAAGGGATAAGAATGAGCACCTTTTGTTGTTGATGTAATACATCACTGCTTTGTTGTCCGCTTGAAGGAGAATGTTCTTGTGACAAAGGACATCCTTCAGAGCTCGGATTGCATAGAGGACCGCTCTCATCTCCAGGACATTTATGTGAGATGAGTTTCAACTGAGTCCATACACCTTGAGTGTGGAGGGAAGACAGTGAGCTCCCATCCCATTAGCGATGCATCTGTGGTGATGGAGATCTGATGATCCGGGGAGCAAAGGGGAATCCTTCCAGGAGATTGCTCTCTTGAGACCACCAGGTGAGAGACCTTCAAGGGGCTCGTCACCTTGATGGGATAAGACTGGGGTGAGAGGTCGGGGACCACTGAGTGGAGAGCATCCATTGGGTGGTTCTCGTGTGCGTCAAGGAGGGATAGTGAAGACCGAGGACGCCATGAGAGCCCAATGATGTTGCATCGAGAGAGCTATAACCGATTGGTTCTCCTGATGTAACGGGCCATACTGAAGGATGTCGAGTCTTCTGTCCTCTGGAAGGAAAGCCTTCACTGAAGAGGTGTCTAGGCGTCCCTATGAAAAGGAGCCTCTGGGAGGGTTGCAGTTGAGATTTTTCAAATTCAGCAGAACTCCCATGGACGTGAGAAGACGAGAAGTCGCTTGCACGCTTCCAAAGTCCCTTGGCCGGAAGGGCTTGCTAGAAGCCAATCGTCCAGGTAGGGAAACACCTGAGTCCGACTTTCCTGAGATGCGCCATGAGAACTGCACAACACTTTGTAAAACTCACAGGCCGAGGATAGCCCAAAGGGCAGGACTCTGAACTGATAATGCTGACCCAAAGCTACAAACCTGAGGAATTTGCTGTGGGTCGGGTGGACGGGATATGCTGGTAAGCATCCTGCATATCCAGAGAGGCCAGCCAGTCGCGCTGATGCAGCAAGGGTAACAGGGTACCTAGGAAATCATCTTGAATTTCTCCCTGGGGAGGAATTTGTTTAACTTTCTGAGGTCTAGAATGGGGCGCATTCCCCCAGATTTCTTTGGAACCAGAAAGTAAAGGGAGAACCCTGTGTTTCGTAGATGCGGGGCACCAGTTCTATTGCCCTGTTGTTCAGAAGGCCCTGGATCTCCGCTGTGAGGAGATCTGATTGAGAGGCCGACAACCTGGGTTGTCGATGGGAGGACAATTCGGGGGTTCCAAGAAATTGAGAGAATAACCCTGCATTATCCAAGAACCCATTTGTCTGAGGTTATGGACTTCCACTGGTTGTAGAAGTACATCAGACGACCTCCACCAGAGGAGAAAGTTCCACCAGGCAGAGTGGATGGAACTTGGGCCAACAACTCATAAGGTAGCGCTGGGGTTTTAGGTCCCCGCGCTTTCTCGCTCTTCTTTTGAGGTTGGGCAGGTTGGCTTTATGGAAGCTTCCCCTGCCTCTGCCTCGAAAGGACTGACGATATGAAACTGACGTCTGTTCACATGCCCCGAGAGGGGGCAGGCGAGGTCTGGCCAACTTAATGGCGATCTAGTCTTCTGAGTGGCCTCTAGGCTTGCTCCACCTGAGGGCCAAAAAGAAAGGAGCCATCAAAGCAGCGCCATCACCTGCTGCTGAGCATCATTCGTGAAGCCAGAAGTACGCAGCCAGGAATGGCGCCGAGTACAAATCCGCCTGCTGCTGAGCGAGAAGCAGTGTCGAAGCGCCCATGGCTTTGACCTGTTGGTTATTGGACTCAATACTTTTAATAACGGTCAGAAGAAGCTCTGACTTGGAATCTGAATCTGGAAGAGTTCAACCATTCTTTTCATAGAGTGCCACAGGATATACTCATACTGAGAAAAATAGCCTTGATAACTGGCAACACGATACTTAGAGTGGAGGCAGCAAAGACTCTCTTACCTAATGTATCAATTCTTACGAGACTCTTTGTTAATAGGTCGAGCTGTAGTAGTTTGAGGAAGAACGACCTTGTCATTCTCTGCCAGGACTACAATAGGATCCGCAAAGGCTTGGGATGCCAAATGGGACGATCCTTGGGAGCTGAATACTTTATCAATGGATTTAGCCACTGAGGGAATAAGAGCAGGGTTATTCCATACCATTTGAGACAGCTGCCTCAAGGAAGGCTGGATCGGAGGAGTCAAATCGTAGGGATCTCCAGCATGAAGATACTGGAGTCTTAATATCTTCCCAGGATCGATGTCTGTAGTCTGGAGAGAAAGAGTGGATCCCAGGTTCTTCAACAGAGACTTAAAGGACAGGTCCTCACCACAGGCTCTGTAGCAAAGAAAGATCCTGTTTCCTCCACTTCATCACCCAACCGAAGGTCTGGGTCAGGCTCAACATCATCTCCTGATGGTCCAGAAAGGACTGTTTGGACAGGAAAGGAGTGAAAATTAGGAGAGAAGGAAATGGCAGAAAAACAAGGAGAGTCCCCAAGGGCTGCCGGCGCCGAGACGGCAAAGCGGGCTGAAGACGGCACCGAGGAGGCGCACGGTGCCGAAGAGGCACGCTGCCCCGCAAACGCCCCCGCCCCGCAGTTCGCGGGCGCCGGCTCTCTACAACACCCTCCAGCAAAGTTTGCTCCCGGCGGGTTTTAGTGCCTCCGGCGCCAATCCCACTAGTGTGAATGAGTGGTGGAGACTTATGTCCAGGAAGATCACAGGGATTCTCCCCCACCTAGGGAAAAGATCTTTGGTGTAAAAAAAAATTAGTTTTATTTTTTTTTATGGAAGGATATGTCCAACGGACAAAGAAAATTAAGGATTGATGGGAACAAAGGAGAAGTAGAGAATGGAGGGCAACTGTCGACTCCCACCCCACAGGGGTGGAGATAAAGCACTGGAGAAGGAGTGCCCACCACGCTGACCACTCTTCCCTTAGAAATATGATCCCCCTATGTGCCTCTGTTTATCCCACTCCTGAAAAAGAAAGGAGGGGGCAAGGGAGGGCACAGAGAGGAAGGAGGACCCAGAGACTGAGGCCCCAGGGGGATGGCGGGCGGGAATGTGATGAATGGTGAAGATACACAGAAAGAATTACAGTAGGTACGTAAATTTCATATCTTATCTGTGTCACTCTTCACCATTCATCACATTTGGATGAGTGCCAAGCCCCCTGAAGGGGGTTTTAACCCTACAGGACAGAGTCCCTTAGCTCTCAGTGGGTGACACACCAAGAGGGAGAACCCTCAGGGCCTGGAGAGGCCCGAGAGTGGGAAGAGTGAGACGGGGACCGCCCCAGAGGGGAAAGGAAGTTGCCCCGACAAACGCCGTCCCACTCTATTGGAGAAGAGACAGGCTCTCTGGTAAGTGGAGTTAATCACCCTACGCCGGGCCAAAGGTGACGACCAGGAAAGACGTAGCCATGCTGCCCACCTAGTGCAGATCACTGTCCCTACGACTCTTGTAGCTACCTCGTTGGCATCATACGATGCTCTCGCTTGGTGTCTTGCTAGCTCCAGGCCACGTGCAGAGAGTGCGATGGCTTGTCTGGTTTGCTCTGTGTCAGGCAAAGAGGCTAGGAGCTGACCCAGCCTGGCCCATAAGAACATACCATAGGATGCATAGTGGGCCTGATGTGCTGTGATGGAGAGCAGCAACCATGCCAAGTAGAACCCCCTCCTCCCCCAGAAGTCAAAATCCAAGGAATCTTGATCTGGGGGCCAGTCACGGTGGAGAGTGCGAAGCCCATCAGGAGTGTCCAGCTGCATCAATCCTGACTGAGGATGAGGCATGGAACCTGGAGACCTCGGGGGGGGGGGTGCAATACCACTGGCAGAGATCCCTAGGGGTAGGAACTCCGGAGAATGGTCTCTACCAGGAACGCAATAACGCCTCCCGAAAGGGAGCAGGCCGGGGGGGCACCACAAGTGTGTCCTCGCTGAAGTTGCCTAGAAAGGCGTTCACAGAGTGCTCTGGATTGCTTTGAGTGGGAGGGGTGATGTGCAGGTCCTCCAACATCCCACAAGGAATCGCTGATACTCGGCAAGATCAGCAGCTGGGGAGATGTGGACAGAAGGCTCCTCTCCCCCAGAAGAGGGGGATAAGGAGTTAGGGGATCTCAACTGCTTAGAGGGTGGCTGCTTGGGGGGAGGTTGAAAAACCTGTCTGTCAATTGCCCTGACATAAGCAGGGACTCGAGCAGCCATGGCCCTGAACTGCTCCCAGGAGAGAGGCCCGCTAGAATCAAGGATGCCTGGGAGCACCAGAGAATGTGGCAGAGGGATAGGGACAGAGCCGACAAGAGAAATCGACTGACCTCCGCCTGAGCTAGGGAGTGCACAAGGAGCACCAGCAGAAGAAGATGCTCCGGAAGACCCCACAGGCGACAGCTGAACAACCATTTCAGAAAAGCCTTGGCTGCGCCCGGAAGAATCCCCCTCCGTGAGGTGATCAACAGATAGGTCCAGAAGGATGGTCCCTACCTCCAAAGAATGGGGCCTCTCAAAGAAACCAAAGGGAAGAGAGAGCCACACTACGTAGCTCCCAGAGCCCGGTGGCTCCAGAAAAAGGCCGCCACACAGAGCCCATGCCCCTCAACCCACTGGAATCCGAAAGCACCCTCCTCCTCAAGAACGCCAGCCTAGGCAACTGGCAGCCCTGGTCAGCCCCTGAAGGAGCTATCCAAGGCATAGCACCTTCCCCTCCCATGGGTGCTCTGATCGGCCCCAAAGTTGGGCAAACTAGGCACACCACCTGAGGGGTTACCACCGCTAAGGGCTCAGAAAACCCTCCAAGGCAGGGCTGCAGAGCAATGGTGGCCTGCACCGCTGCCAGCTGGTGAGAACCCCTGACCCGAGCCCCAGTAGTCCCTGCCCGCTCCTCAGAGGGGGGGCGGACTCCGGCCTGTCGAGGACACTATGAGGGTGCCCATGCCAGCAGCTAACTCCAAGGAGCCAGACTGCTGGTCTGACTTAGAGTCCGATTCCTCCTCCGAAGAGGTGGAGATCGAAGCCCTGTGCCAAACAGTTGGTGGGCGCCTGCTGCCATCTTGACCAGATAGGGTACCAGAAACGGAGACCGTACCCAAGTCGGTACCAGTGTCCTCTGCAGTACTGCGAATGGTGACAGAAGAAGATATGGCTCCAACCAGGGCAGCAGTCTCAGAGCCAGAAGCAGACACGGTGCCGTCCCGTCCCACGGCACTGCGAGCGGCGCCGAGGACAGAGATGGCACCGACAACGGCTCAGACAGTGCTCTTGGTGCCGAGGCCAGAAACCCCCACGGCACCGTCCTGCCCCACGGCGCCGCGAGCGGTGTGGAGGACAGAGATGGTGTTGATGACACCTCCGACAGCACTCTCGGTGACGTGCCCATGCCCGGAACCATGAACGGCCCTGGAACTGGACACAGTGCTGTGCTCAACCTCGGTGCCACAGACGGCGCCAAGGCGAGAAAAAGTGAAAGACGGCGCCGTGGAACCTCCCACGGTGCCGCTAGCACTATCAGCTCCGCAAACGGCACCGACAGCAGCCACGGTGCCGAGTGATGGACCAGCGCCGATGACGACTCCGTCAAGGCCCATGGCGCCATGGACGGCGCAGAGGCCTGAAATGGCGCCGATAGACGGTGTTGAGGATGGCACCGACCCAGGCCTTCCGAGCCACGGGCCCGACACCGGGGGACGGAGTGGGCCTCCTGCACCGTGGGAGAAGCCTCAGCCATGGCTAGGCAACGAGAGGCCGAGGCTCCCTCCTCCTCAGCCCGTATAGAACCGGTAGGGGACCTGGAGGAAAGGCAGAGAGAACGTGGCTTGGCCCAACGAGTGTGCGCCTGAACCCTGAAAGTCAGCGGAGCTCACCCCACTTTCCATGCGAGTTGCTCGATGGCCCGGCAGTCCATGGAGAAACAGGCGCTGCACGAATCCATGTCGTGAAGCGGGCCAAGACACGCAAGGCAACGGTCATGCTGGTCGGTGACGGAGTATTTTCGGCCGCATGGGCACCGTTGTGGGGAGCCGTCCTGCTTGAAACTTTGAAGTTTTCTTGCCCTCTGACTGAGACATGACCTACGGAGAAAAAAAACACCAAACAAGACTCGACGCTGCAGAATAACAAAAGTAACGGAAAGGTCTTACCAGGCGATGTCAAGTATGGTAAACAGAACCAGCAGGAGGGAGCCGACGGACTACGGCACCGAGAAAACAACACGGAGTCGAAGGAAAATTTTGCTGCAAAGCAGGTTAGGTCTCACTTTTCTTCTCTCGAAGCTCTCACGAGGTGACCTCGACGGTGGGAGATGAAGAACTGGCAGAAGGCCGTAGTTGACAGCACATAATGGCCAACCCATGAGCGCCACGTACTGAGTCAGCCTCGAGGGCGGCGCTGAGGGTGCGTCGACTCTGCCCATCCAAAAAAAAAAAAAGAAGATCCCATGGGGTCATGACCTCCGGCCGAAAACCCAAATGTGATGAATGGTGAAGACTGACACAGATAAGATCACAGTATACGGAGGGTCTGTGACCAAGGCATGTATTTCAGAGACCCTGCAGGCCGAGGTAATGGCCACCAGGAAGGCCGTTTTCCAAGAGAGAAATTTCAGCTCACAGGTAGCTAGAGGCTCGGAAGGCTTTTGAGTGAGCATGTCTAGCACAAGATTAATGTCCCAGGCTGCGACTGGACATCTGATAGGAGGTCTGGTATGCAGAATACCCCTAAGAAACCTCTTAACTACTGGTAACTGAGCCAGTGACAAGGAAAGTACTGGTTCATGATAAACTGAAATGGCACAAAGGTGAACTTTGACAGTAGAGTATTATAGATCTGAATTTGAGAGGTCTAAAAGGTACTCTAGAACTTTATTTGGTAGGCAGGAAAAAGGATTCAAAGAGGATCTTGCACATCAGAGTGAAAAACGCTTCCATTTGGCTGTATAAGTTTTTCTAGTGGCTGGCTTACACGCAGCCAAAAGAAAATCTCAGACTCTGCGAGAGACATTGAACCTGTTCACTTCTCTCTTCAGGAGCCAAGCGTGAAGGTGAAATGACCTCAGACTGGGATGGACCACAGGCCCCTGAGTCAGAAGGTTCGTCTGAATGGGAAGCACTTTTGAAGGGGTTTCAACATACTGCTGAGTAACAGAAACCATATCTGTCGAGGCCAGAAGGGAGCAATGAGGATCATTTTATCCCCCTGGGACTCGAACTTGAGTAGTACCCTCTGAATTAGAGGAAGAGGAGGAAAGGCATATAGAAAGCGTTTTGTCCACTGCAGCCTGAACGCATCCTGACAGAAAATGCCAGGTCCTGGATTTCTAAAGCAGAAGAGAGGCAGTTTTGCGTTGAGTGGTGATGCAAATAGGTCCAGGTCTGGAGTTTCCCACTCTTTGAAGAGTGACTGAGTGACGGCTGAGTCGAGATACCACCCGTGTGGCTCTGTCTCCATTCTGCTGAAATGGTCTGCCAGTTCATCCTGCACGCCTGGCAGGTAAACCGCATGGCATTAGAGCCTTGTGCTCCAGGCATCATTCCCACACACTCATAGCTTCCCTGCATAATGGTTAAGTGTGTGCACTGCCCTGTTTGTTGATGTAATACATCACTGCTTTGTTGTCCGTTTGAAGGAGAATGTTCTTGTGACAGAGCATGTCCTTCAAGGACCGGACTGCATAGAGGATGGCTCTCATTTCCAGGACATTTATGTGGAGCCGGGACTCGTCCCGAGTCCACGTCCCTTGGGTGTGGTGCTTCTGGATATGAGCTCCCCATCCCATCAGGGACGCGTCGGTGTTAATAGAGATCTGATGATCCAGAGGAGCAAAGGCATACCCTACCAGAAGGTTGTTCTCCTGCAACCACCAGGTGAGTGATCTCTTAAGAGGTTCTGTCACCTTGATGGGAAAGGACTGAGGGTGGGACTTCCGGTGGAGCCGATAACCAAGATGGCGGTTTAGTTGAGAGCTCCGCGATCCCCCCTCACTAAATCCCTAGCATTCACAGAGTTTTACTGCCTTTGGGATCTAGAAAGTAGTACAATTGCAGGGACTGTGGCTAAAACGATTCAAAAACTGTTTATTTGTACACAGAAGAAAGTGGGACTGAATAAATCCAACAGCCGCAATGTCGGCCCGGGAGGCCTCCGACTACGAGCTCTCAGTGGCCCTGTCTGAAATCTCCGAACAGATTACTTCAGCTCGTGGCAAAATAAAGAATAAACGAGTGAAGCTCGATACCATATACCAGGAACTGCTTGCATTCCGAGCGGAAATAAAAGATATGTATGGGGAGCTGTGCAGGGATGTGGCAAATTTAGAACAGACAGATTCCGCTGAGAGACAGATCACTGTGGTAGAAAATAGGGTGGATGACATTGAGGAGTCTTGTACATGAACTGCAAGATCAATATGCCCTTCTCCACTCTAGACAAGAAGATACGGAGAATAGGGCCCGACGCAAGAACATACAAATCTACTGTATTCCGGAGGGCTCAAAAGGCCAGTATCTACCTGATTTTATCACAACTGTTCTGAGAACAGCCTTAGAATTGCCCTCAGACATGCTGTTGGAATTAGAGCGAGCCCATAGGGCGTTAGGCCCATGCACCAATGACCCAAATGCTAGACCTCTGTCAATTATACTCCGCTTCCTCAGTTATGCAGTAAAAGAAAAGATCCTGACTGCAGCATGACACAAGGGGAAGATTTTCTTCAGAGAGATATGAATTTACTTAGATAACGATTATGCCCCCCAAACCATGCGGAATCAGGGCTTATGCTGACTTTTCCCAGTTCTGAAAGAGGCAAATATTAAGTTTTCCACTCCTTACCCTGCTCATCTCATTGTGCAGCTCCCGACATGCAGGAAGGAATTTCACTCTGCAGAAGAGGCCAGGGAAGAGCTTCTCAAAATAGGGATCCAGATTAAGAAGTGGGCCGAGTTAAGACCTCCGGTATCACCGAGGCTACCCAGATGCCAGACGGTGACTCCACGTGAAGAACGTCAACAAGCTGGAGAGCAGAGACTGGACAGTCTAAAGAGCCGACTCGCTACATTCCGCAGACCTACCCATGGCAGAACCTGATTTAAATTTAGAAAAACACGGAGAAGTCCCTAGTGAACCCAGTCTACAGATAGACCTCTGGAGACTTTAACTGCAGAGACTTTCTTATCTGGGGCCGAGTCCTGAATTCAGGACGTTGCACAGAGACAATTTCAGGCTGGTATAAATAGGCCTACAGTGGAACCCTGTTTTTTCAGTTTCTAGCCAATATATAAGGCTTTACAACTATAAGGAAAAGTATATGAATGGGAAAGAAGGAGGGTTTAGTGTACAAATAATTGGAAATATGTATGATGGCCAAATATTTATTAAAGAAAATAATCTGAAGCTGAGGGGGGAGCCTGCGACTACCGCCAGGCTATTAGGCTTATGTTAGATTTAAAAGGGCAGCAAAGTATTATATTTTGGTTTATTTTTGGAATCCAGCTTAATATCCTGCCCATTTTTTGTTTTAACCTTAGAGGGAATTTATACCCTCTGGAGGCCCAAGAGCTACATGCACCCGGACTACCTCCGATTCCTTCCGATGGTCTGGAGGAACATTTAGGGAGAATACAAACAATCTCCCCTGCCTTGGAAGTCGTAGTCGATGTACATAGTTCAAGTCTCAAGGTGTGGTTTCTCCTCGCCTTTTGGTTTACATAGTTAGTTATACAGTTCGTACAGACAAACGCATTTAAAAAGTGTAAAAAAATAGTTCCAGTTTTCCAGTTGCATTTACAGCTACAGCAGGATAGCAGGGTTGACAGTAACGTTCAGATTAAAGATTTACATGGATGGACTCGCTCTTGGGGGAAGGGGGTGAGGCAGGGAGCTAAGGGCCTAGAATCAAGCAAAAGGGAATGCATTATAATGTTTCTTTGTTGTTGTGGATCCAAATTACACCCTTCTTTCTACGGGTTGAATGGGGAGGGGGTAAGGAGGTCCTATTGCATTATAGTTTCCTATAATGGCGACCCAAATAATTAGGGCGTTGTCCCTGAATATAAACGAGTTGAATAACCCGATCAAAAGAGCAAGACTCTTCCAATACCTAAGGAAACATTTATCTGATGTCATATATTTACAGGAGACCCATTTGACAGACGTCGAACACTCTAAATTATCGGAAGGGGGGGTGGTATCAGGTCTATGCTTCGTCTTTCCGTAAGGGAAAACGACGTGGGGTGGCAATTATGATTTCTCAGACCTCCCCTTTTCACCTATCCTCGCAGCTCACTGATCCTCAGGGACGGTATGTGATCCTTAAGGGGACACAGTTTGGGAAGCAGGTAACATTGGTAAATGTATATTTCCCTCCAATGATGCCTGTAGCAGTATTGAAACAATTCTTTGGCAAATTAATAGACAATCTTCAGGGATGTTCGATTATGGGTGGGGATCTTAATCTTACCTTAAACCCCCATTTAGATTCATCCTCCCCACAAAAACACAGATCCTCCCCGGCCCTGAAATATTTCCGGACTAACATGGATGCAGTGGCCATGACCGATGTCTGGAGGTTTTTCTATCCAACGACAAGGGGATATACATTTCATTCTCCTCGTCATGACTCCCATTCCAGATTGGACTATTTTTTTATTACCCGGGAACATACGGATTACTTACAAGACCTGACAATTGGTCCCAGATTTCTTCCTGATCATTCACCCCATTCTTAAAACTAGATTTTAAAATTCCTAAGAAAACCACTAGTTGGGGTCTAAATACCTCATTTTTAAGGGATGGAGCCTTTAGAGATGGTTTCAAAGATAAAATTGCTCAGGTAATTGCAGAAAACTCAGGTTGGGAGGTTTCCACATCTATGCTGTGGGACACACTTAAGGCGGTGATTCGTGGGGCAATCATAGCCTATGCAACGGCTAGAAAAAAAAAACCTTGGGAAAGGCAATATAATAGGCTTCATGGTGAATTGAGAGATCTCCAGGCTCATGTCCCTATAACTGAAGAGATTAGGATACAAATGAAGCAAACAAAGGCTAGTCTGCAGAAGCTCTTAGATGATAAAACACAACAGGCTTTGTTTTATCTGAAATCTTATAGGTTTGAGGGAGGTCCAAAAGGGGCTCGGAACTTGGCTAGAAGATTAAGAGGGCAGAGGACAGCCACATACATTTCACACTTAACTGATTTAACATCTAATACCCGAGTAACTCACACAGAGCAAATACAATTTTGCTTTAAGAATTATTACTCCCAGCTATATACTGCCCCAGCGCTTACTGACCCGAGTAATTTGGAGGAGTTTTTTCACTCCTTCACTCTTCCTCGTTTGCCAGAAGATGTGGCAGAGACACTGAAGACCCCCAATTAGGTAAGAAGAACTTAAAAGAGTAGTGATAGATAGCAAAACCTTAAAAACCCCAGGCCCTGATGGAATGCTGGCGGAGTGGTATAAAACCTTCTACAAACAGATCGCCCCTGTATTGGTTAAGATATTTCAGGAGATTCAAGAGGGGGGGAACCCCCTTGGGATTATACTAATATCTCTCCGATGTTGAAACAAGGTAAACCCCCAGATTTAGTTACCTCATATAGACTGATATCCATACTCAATATGGATTATAAGCTGTTTATGTCTATATGGACTCATGGAATAGAGGAACTGATACCCGAGCTAGTGAATTCAGATCAATCAGGGTTTGTCCAGAACCGACAAATTTCGGATAATATCCAAAGGACAGTACATCTCCTTGATTATGTGAATCAGAGAAATATCCTGGCGACCTTGGTCAGCCTGGATGCTGACAAAGCTTTCGACCGGGTTAGCTGGACTTTCCTCAGGAGGACACTCTCAGAGTTCGGGCTTCCAGGGGAATTTATTTCCCTGCTGCAAAGGGTATATGCCTCTCCAAAGGCGTACATCAAGGTGAATGGCCAGCTATCAGATAGGATACATCTCGGCAGGGGGACTAGGCAGGGTTGCCCACTTTCACCATTTCTGTTTGCTTTGTATATTGAACCACTGGCAGAGGCCATTAGGTGAAATGCTGACATTCATGGGATACCTCTGGGGGGGGGAAGAGAATTTACTCTCTCATTAAATACGGACGATATACTGCTGACCCTATTAGACCCCGAAAGCTCGGTCCCGGCCACACTAGAGGTGATAGAGAGGTTCTCGGAGGTTGCTGGATATAGAATTAATATTCAAAAGACAGATATTTCACCTCTCAACTTTGTTCAGTCCCAGGCTCTGAATACTCTATTACCAGCTAGATGGCAAAATAATAGAATGCGGTATCTGGGAGTTGTTATTCCCAAAGACCTGGAACTTTTGGAGCTCCTAAACTTGGAGCCTGTGACTATAGCCATAGAACAACTAACAGGAAGGTGGGCACACCTGCACTTATTTCATCAGCGTATCCAGACTATTTGAATGATGGTGTTTCCAAAGATTCTACATTTTTTTTTTTTCAAACTTTACCTTTAATTCCATCCAGATTTTACTTTTTTTCCTGGGATAGAATATTCTCCAGGTTTGTCTGGGCCGGGAAACACCCAAGGATAAAGTGGTCATCCATGCAATTACCTATTGCCAAAGGAAGTTTAGACCTTCCTAATTTAAAAGAATA
This sequence comes from Neoceratodus forsteri, assembly GCA_016271365.2. Taxonomy (NCBI): domain Eukaryota; kingdom Metazoa; phylum Chordata; order Ceratodontiformes; family Ceratodontidae; genus Neoceratodus; species Neoceratodus forsteri. Next base: position 1,097,343,874 of record CM057453.1, read on the forward strand.
CCACAGAGCTGTGACATCTAGGGTCATTCTTATATGGCTTAATAGACATAATATGCCCCCGTGGAAATTAATTGAATTTACTCTGAATGATCTTCATGATATAATCCCTGTTTTGTTTTCTCCATTAGACTCCATTCCATCTTTAAGGGACTTCACTTGGGGGACCTGTAATATATTAAAAATATGGTACGAGCTCAGGTCAGCCCGGGAACTTACAGAGTTGTTCTTTTATTTCCAACTCGTGACTAAGGAAAAACAGTTCATAGCAGCCAGACAAGACAATACTTATGAGGAGTGGCATAGATTATGCCTTTCAATGTTTTACCAATTTTTAGATATACATGGGGTAATGCCCTTTGCCTCCCTGTAGTCTAGATTTGGACTCCCTTTCACACATCACTTCAGATTTCTGCAGGTATGCTCATATCTGATGGATCTGGGCCCTACTCGAATGGTTCTTCCTTCTCTGAAGCCCAATTTCATGAATCTGATTATTGAGGCAATTGAGGGAAAACTTCCAACATAATTAATTGGTCAGCTCTATAGAGCCTTGAGGGAAAATTGGAAGCAGACCACAGAGAATGTTCTGACTAAGTGGAATAAATAATTAAATACTCAGAGTACATATGATAAATGACTGGAGCCAATTATTCCGTCTATGAAGTCTTCTTCAGCTCCCTATTGGCTTGAATATATTTGGAAGTGTTGCATGCATTTCTTTAGGTCTCCAGATAAACTGGCCAAATTCCTACCTGGAAACCCAGGAATGTGTTGGAGAGAATGTGGGCAGGTGAGGGCTAATACCTCCCATATTTTTTGTTCATGCCCGAAAGTTTCCCTTTATTGGAAAGAAACTGACAGGAGTCTCCAATTATTAATTGACTCAGATTTGGTTTTAACAAATCAAATGGTCCTGTTATACATTGGGGAAGAGGGTTTAGTACCTCCAAAAAAAAGCAAACTCTACTTATACTTAGCTGCAGCTAAGAAGGTGATCACCCACTTATGGCGGAAGTCCACAATCCCAACTTTGACTCACTGGCACTCTACAGTGTCAGAGATCTATATCTGGAACAACTCTTTGCTAAAAGAACTGACTGCATTCCCAAATTTGAAATTTATTGGAGGTCTTGGGTCTTCTATATTTCCCCATTAGATGATTCATTTATTCCCTGACGAGATGAGCCCCTTGGTACCTGCGTCTCTCTTCCCCCATGTACCCAATTATCAATTATATATAGCCAATGGACATTATTTGACCAAAGTGAATTTTATAAATGGTATAAACTGCTTAGAGTGACCTGTAACATATGACTTTCCACTGTATATGTATATCCTGAACAATGAAATTGCTGCACAAATGTATTCCTGCTGTAATACTGACCTGAAAAATAAAGAATATTAAAAAAAAAAAAAAAAGAAAAAAAAAGAAGTAGACCCTGACGGTGGAGTACAGAAGGCCAGCATTTAAAAGGTCCAGCAAGTACTTCAGAATTTTGTCAGGTGGGCACCAAAAGGGGTCCATGTGGGTTTTCGTGCGCCAAATGGAAAATCTTTTCCATTTGGCTGTGTAAGACTTCCTGGTGGAAGGTTTACGAGCAGTCAAAAGTATTACAGAGACCCACTGAGATCCCTTGTACCTCTTCTCTTCTATTTCTTCAGCAGCCAGGCCTGAGGGTGAAGGGAGCACAGGCTGGGATGGACCAGATGAGACTGAGTCAGTAAGTCCATCCTGAGTGGGAGGATCCTCGGTGTGCTGATTTAGTCTATCAGCAGAGGAAACCATATCAGTCGAGGCCAGCAGGGGACAATTAGAATCACATAGTCTCTGTGTGCCTCCAGTTTAAGCTGAACCTTCCGAACCATAGGGACTAGAGAAAATACATACAGAAAAAGAATTTGCCATTGCGGTCTGAATGCATCCTGACAGAAAATGCCATGTCCAGGCTTTCTGGAGCAGAATCGAGGCAGTTTGGTGTTGAGTGGGAATGCAAAAAGGTCAATGTCTGGTGTTCTCCACACACTGACCAGCGATCTCGCATCTAGAGCTAGTGAACACTCGTGAGAATTGGCCTCCGTACAGCTGAGCTCATCTACCAGAACATTTTGTACTCCAGGCAGGTAAGCTGCTTGGAGCAGGATCCCCTGCTCCAGGCACCATTCCCACACTCTCACTGCCTCCTTGCAGAAAACGGAATTACATACCTACCGTAATTCTTGATCTTCTTGGACGAAGTCTCCACCACTCATTCACACTAATGGGAGTACACCGGAGGCACCAGGACCCAGCAGGAGCCAAACTTTTTCACTAGAGCCGGTGGTGAGGTGGTACTGGGCACTTTTGGTGGTTATGCCTTCTGCTTTGTTTTCTTTTGCGGCTGAGGAGGCTGGTGCCTGTTTAGGGCTCCATGGCCTCTTCCTCAAAACGGCTGCCTGTTATGAAAAAAATGGCAGTTCCTAGTGCCGAGCTAGGCTCGTGCAGTATAGATTACCTCAGCGTCAACGCTCCAACCGCCTCAGTACCTTTTCCCCCTGAGGAGGTGCAGTGTAACCAACCTAGAGAGGACTAACCTAAATATCGGACATAAGATAGTCCAAATGATTTATGTAAGAAGGGTCAAAGAACAAAGTCTTCACAGCCCAACGATTGAAGGAGTGAAGACCATAAACAGAGAAGTGAGCTCGGGGAATGGTGGGTGGGCGTGTGAATGAGTGGTGGAGACTCCGTCCAAGAAGATCAAGAATTATGGTAGGTATGTAATGTCCATATCTTCCTGGACATAAAGTCTCCACCACTCATTCACACTAATGGGAGAGTACCGAGCTAAAATAATCCTTCGAGGCGGGTGGCAGGACAGAGGTGCTCACTTAGGGCAGAAGTGTATTAAGGATTGTCCTGCTAAAGGACTGATGTTGTCTGGCATGGACATCCAACGCATAATGCTTTACAAATGTATGCACGGAACTCCAAGTGGCTGCACTGCAGATTTCAGCTACAGATGCCGCGACTGCTCTAGTAGAGTGAGCGTACACTCTGCCTTCCAGCTTGACCTGTGCCATGGAGTAGCAGTGGTGAAGGCATGCCACTAACAATGCTGAAATGCAACAGGTTGACCCAACCGGGTCATAATGAAGGAGACAAACAGTTGTTGAGCCTTACGAATCTCCTGTGTCTAGTCCAGGTAGAACTGCAAAGCTCTCTTTACATCCAAAGAATGAAGGGTACACTCTCCCTCATTCTGGAAATTTGCAAAGTAGGTAGGTAGGTAGGAAGAACTAAAGGTTGATTCAAATGAAATTCTGAGACAACCTTAGGAAGGAACTTGGGAGGAGTCCTAAGAACCACCTTGTCCTTGTGAAACACAGTGTACAGAGGTTCTGTGACCAAAGTGTGTATTTCTGATATTCTACGGGCAGAAGTAATGGCCACCAGGAAGGCAGTCTTCCAACTTATGAATTTCAACTCAAGTGGCTAGAGGCTCGAAGGATTTACAAATGAGCATGTCTAGCGCGAGGTTAATGTCCCAGGCTGCAAATGGACGTCTAATGGGCGGTCTGGTATGCAGAATGCCCTTAAGAAACCATTTAACTACAGGTAAGTGAGCCAAGGACACAGAAAGTACAGGCTCATGGTATGCTGAAATTGCGCAAAGATCAATTTTGACTGTAGAGTACTGTAGACCTGTGTCAGAGAGGTTTAAGAGATATTCCAGGACATTACTCAGTGGGCATGAAAAGGAATTCCAAGATGATTTCCGCACACTAGATAGAGAAACACTTTCACTTAGCTGTGTACGTTCGAGTATCTGGCTTGCGCGTAGCTAGGAGAATATCTGAAACTCTATGAGAAACGTTAAACATGTTTACCTCTATCTCCTCAGGAGCCAGAGGTGAAGGGACCTCAGGTTGGGATGAACTACAGGGCCACTGGTCAGAAGGTTCATCTGGAGTGGAAGTGGTTTCAGGGAAGTTTCTGATAACCTGTAGATTAGAGGAAACCAGATCTGGCAATGCCAAAATGGGGCAATGAGAGTCAGTCTTCCCCCGTGCCTTCAATTTGAGCAGCACTCTCTGAACTAGGGGAAGAGGAGGAAATGCGTACAGAAAGCATTTTGTCCACCAGAGCCTGAATGCGTCCTGACAAAAAACTCCAGGTCCTGGATTTCTGAAGCAGAAAAGAGGCAGTTTTGCATTGATTGGGGACACAAAAAGGTCCAGGTCCGGAATTCCCCACTCTTTGAAGAGTGACTGAACAACGGTTAAGTCGAGAGACCACTTGTGAGGATCTGTCTCTGTTCTGCTGAGATGGTCTGCCAGCTTGTTTTGTACTCCTGGCAGGTAGACCACCTGAATCAGAGCCTTGTGTTCCAGGCACCATTCCCACACTCTCATTGCTTCCCTGCATAATGGGTAAGAGTGTGCACCGCCCCTGCTTGCTGATGGAATACATCACTGCCTTGTTGTCCGTTTGAAGGAGAATGGTCTTGTGACAGAATATGTCCTTCAAAGCTTGGACTGCATACAGGATGGCCCTCATTTCCAGAAAGTTTATGAGGAACTGGGACTCATCCTGGGTCCACGTGCCCTGGGTGTGGAGATCCTGGCAGTGAGTTCCCCAGCCCAGTAAGGACGCACCCATAGTAATGGAGATCTGGGGATCTAGGGGGCGAAGGGATATCCTTCCATAAGGTTGTCCTCCTGAGACCACCAGGTCAGTGACCGTTTCAACAGTTCTGTCACCTTAATGTGAAAGGACTGAGGGTGAGTGGTTGGTGGCCACTGAGTGCTGAGCATCCACTGAGACGTTCTCATGTGGAGATGGGCCAGAGGTGCAGTGAACACCGAGGATGCCATGAGACCCAGCATCCACTGCATTGAAAGAGCTCGAACTGAGCTGTTCTCTCTGATGAAGCAGACCATCAGTAGGATATCGTGCCTTCTGTCTTCCGGAAGGAAGGCTTTTGTGCACGTGGTGTCCAGAAGGGCTCCTATGAAGAGGAGCTTCTGGAAGGGCTGCAGCTGTGACTTTTTCAGGTTGAGCAGAACTCCCATGGACGTCAGGAAGTCTGAGGCCATAGCAACGGCCTCCAGAGTCTCTTGTCTGGAGGGGCTGGCAAGAAGCCAGTCGTCCAGATATGGGAATACTTGAATTCCGGTTTTCCTTAGATGCACCGCAAGAATTGCACAGTACTTTGTAAAGACTCGCGACTCCGAGAATAGCCCAAAGGGCAGGACTCTGAGTCAGTAGTGCTGACCCAATGCCACGAACCTTAGGTACTTGTGGTGCTTTGGGTGTATCAGAATGTATTGGTAGGCATCCTGCATGTCCAGGGAGGCTAGCCAATCATGTTGCTGAATCAAAGGTAACAGGGTACCGAGTGATATCATCTTGAACTTTTCCTTACAGAGGAACTTGTTTAACTTTATGAGATCGAGAATAGGGCGCATGCCACCTGTTTTCTTTGGAACCAGAAAGTAGTGGGAGTAGAAACCTGTGTTTCGCTGATCCAGTGGGACTACTTCTACTGCCCTGTTGTTCAGCAGGCCTTGCATCTCGGAAGCAAGAAAGTCTGACTGCTCAGCAGACAGCTTGGGCTGCCACTTGGGAGGATGATCCAAAGGGGTTTCTGACAGGTTGAGAGAGTACCCCTCGCGGATTATCCTGCGGACCCATTTGTTCGAAGTTATGAACTTCCACTGGTCGTAGAAGTAAGTCAGACGTCCTCCTACTGCCGAGGAAGAGTCCCCCTCGGACAGCTGAGGTGAGACCTGAGCCGGAAACTCACAGAGTGGCACTGGGTTCTTTTGGGCCCCATGCCCTTTGCTGCATTTTCTTTTGCGGCTGAGGGGTTTGGTTTCTGTTGAACCTTCCTCTGCTTTTGCCACAAAAGGACTGAGAGTTATGAAACTGACGCTTATTCCTGCCTCCTTGAGAGGCAGCGGGAGGAGGTCTAGCTGTCCTACTAGCGGACCTAGTTTTCTGAGTGGCCTCTAGTGCTTGCTACACTTGAGGTCCAAACAGATACGTACCATTGAAAGGTAAGGCTATGACCTTTTGTTGGGCATCATTCGTGAAGCCCGAAGTGCACAACCAAGAATGACGATGGGTACAAATACCAGCCGCTGCCGCTCTGGAGGCAGTATCGAAAGCGTCCATGGCAGCATTAATCTATTGATTGTTGGACTTGATACCTCTAGTAATGGTCTGTAGTAGCTCTGAATTAACCTCTGATTCGGGCAGAGCTTCTACTGTTGCTTTGAGTGAATGCCAGAGCACATACTCGTATGGAGAAAAATAACCCTGGTAGCTAGCAATGAGCATACTCAGGGTTGAAGCAGCAAAGACTCACTTACCCAAGGTGTCGATCTTGTGAGATTCTTTGTTTATAGGATGAGCTGTGGATTCCTGAGAAGGACAGCCTTGCCATTCTCTGTCAGGACCACTACGGCATCAGCAAAGGCTTGAGGCGCCAGGATGGGACGATCCTTGGGAGGGGAATATTTCCTATCTATGGATTTTGCCAGAGAGGGAATAAGAGTCAGATTGCTCCACACCATCTGGGAAAGGGTCTCGAAAGAGGGCTGCACCGGAGGGGTGAAATCCATAGGGACTTCTGGAACATGCAGATACTGGAGACGTAAATGCTTCCCAGGATCGATTTCCGTGGTCTGAAGAGAAAGGGTAGAATTTAAATTTTTGAGCATAGACTTAAAGGAAAGGTCTTTGACCACAGGTTCTGCAGGAGGATTGATCCTCGCCCCTGAGGCAGACTCTGCATCAAAATCATCACTGAGCCGAAGATCAGGATCAGGCTAAATGTCGTCTCCTGACAGTCCAGGTGGGACTGTATAGACAGGAAAGGGGTGAAAACCAGGAGGAAGAGAAGACAGAATAGGAGTCGAAAACCTCTGAAATGCAAGTGGCGCCACCCACACTGCCAAAGAGGACGGCACCGAGTACAGAGGCGGCGCTGACACAGACATACATCGAGCGCGATGCTGACATGACACTCAGCACCGAATACAATGCTGGCAGTGGATGCGATACTGCGCACAGCGTTGACACCACACGTGGCACCACGACAAGCTTGGCGCCGGAGACACCGACTGCGATAGCGGTGCCAGGAAGGTTGGCAGAGCAAGAGAAGTCTGCAAACTTCGATTTGAAGGTAAAGGAGGAAAAATTGCAGGAGACAAAGGCATTGGTGTGGACCCTTGTGCCGCAGCCATGTGAGGGGGATACACACCGAAACGTGGAGTCGATGGCATTGAAGGAGGCACAGCATGACTCGGCAGTCTCAACTACCCCACCTGCCAAGCCACAACCGAGAGACCTGAAGGCCTCGGTGACGGACTAGCCAGTTCGGGCAGTCAGGACAAGCTCCACGTGCACTGCTCCATAACAGTGGCCCAATGGTGAAACTGCTCATCGGAAAACTCTCCAGCGGGCGGGGAGGGACTCCAGTGTTGAAGATGCCTGTTGTTAGAGACAGAAGCCAGAGGAGACTCCAAAAGAGGCAGAAACCAGCTCCAGGCCCCGACAACTGACCAACTACATGCAGATGTGACCTCGAGGACGAACAGTGCAGAGAATGGGACCGTTTCTTTTAGCCTCGGGAGACCGCCTTTCCCGATCACTGGACCGACTGTTGTCAGACCCCCGTCCAGAGAGGGCAGCAGACCAGACCCAGCCTGGCTGACTGAACAGCTTTCATGCAAAGTCTCCCTACTGTCACCTGCCCCACTCATGGTCGACTCCATCAATGGAAGGATGAAGACTTCTTTCTTTGTTGTAGAATAATAAAAGTATACTTTTAAAATGCAATCAGTACTTTTGTGAAATCTTACAAAACAATAAAACTGAAAACTAGCTGCTAGTTGAAGTTTTGACTCCTGGTGGGCGAGCGATGTCACTGAAGCACACTCGATGGCAGGGAAAAAAGGAACTGAGGCGGTTGGAGGGACGACGCCAAGCTAGTCTATTACGTGCGAGCCTAGCTCGTGGTGTTGCTCCCTCACGGCTCCACCTCAACGCTGGCCCTCCTGAAAAGGTTTTGCTCCCACTGGGTCCTAGTGCCTCCAGCATACTCCCACTAGTATGAATGAGTGGTGGAGACTTTATGTCCAGAAAGATCAGTGTGTACTTTTCCTTGCTTACTGAGGTAATACATGACTGACTTGGATGTCTGTAGGAGAACTGTTTTGTGGCTGATGGGATCCACTATGGCTCAGAGGCAATACATCACAGCTCTCATTTCCAGCACACTGATGTGGAGATGAGTCCCCGAGTGGTTCCAGACACCGTGTTTGGAGATCCTGACAGTGGGCACTCCATCCCATCAAGGAGGCATCCATGGTGACAGTCACCTGAGACTCTGGCTGGGAAAGGGAAAACCCTGGAGGAGGCTGTCATCCTCTGTCCACATTGCAAGTGACCAAACTAGGGGTTTGGTCACCAGAATGAGGTAAGACTAAGGATGCGATGCTTGTGACCACTGTGCACTGAGTCGTTCTCATGTGTAAGCTTGAAGAGAGCTTGCACAGATTTGCTCTCCATAACTAGTGCGCCAACTGCACGATCGCTTCCTGCTTTCTGGAAGGAAGGCCTGGGCCTCAGTCATAACCAGAAGAGTTCCTATGAACAGCAATTGCAGAGCTCAAATGGAGGGAAGGAACTGAGAGGCCATGGCCACTGCTTGTTCTTCCTCCTGCCTGGCTGGATTAGCTATCGGCCAGTTGTCCAGATAAGGGTAAACCTGGAGTCCTACTTTTCTCAGCTGTGCTGTAAGTACAGTGAAGCACTTTGTAAAGACTCGAGATGCCAAGGATAGACAGCCCAAAGCTGTCCCAGCACAATGAATCAGAGTTATATATAATGGCTGGGGTACACTAGAATATGCTGATCAGCATCCAGAATATCTAGGGGAGGCTAACCAACCAATCCTGAGCTTTCAGGAAGGGACGCAGAGATCCCAGAGAAATTATCTTGATTTTTTCTCGATCCATGAATTTGTTCAAATTTTTTTTTTTTTTTTAATTTTATGCTTATTGTTTTCACAAAAAAACATGATCATCTCCTCATACAGGGCAATAGCTGATGCATAGACAGTCATACAAAAAAATTACAATTGTCTCTTGTAATCTTAAATAGGAGTAGGGGATACCAAACATTCAAGTTAAACTGAATTTAAATGTCTTCACCAGTTATTTCCATCTATGGGTCTATGCCAGAGGCACTAGGAGCTCATGGGAGGCCAGAACTTCCCTAGCCTACAGTTAAGGGGCCCTTCAGTGACTGCACCACCCATGAGGCTCACGTATAACGTAGCGCTCGTAGACTTTGCCAGTTACTGGCGCTGGACCCTTGCTCACCTCAGTTCTGTCACCAGGAGAAAGACAAAGTGGGAGAAATGAAGAATAGGGGCAAAGTTGCCCAAGGGACAGTGACAAGGATATAGGATATAAAAAGAACAAAACAATAAAACCAGACTACCAGGAAAGAGAAGGGGGGCGCGAGTTTTATTTATTTATTTTTTATAGGGACTATTTATCGCCATCCTTCCAGCTGCCCCCTTCAGCCTGAATGGACCCCGCTCCCAGCCCCAACATCCTGGAATTACCAGGGCCTACCTTATGCCCGATTTGGGAGCAGAGCCAGCGGAGGGTTGGGAGTCATCCTGCAGCCGGAGGATCCATTTTCTTCCAGTTACCCCGGGGCCCCAGGAGTAGAGACGCATGTGCGTGGAGGCGCGCATGCATACTACAGCCCCCTTCAGCCTGGTGCTCCCTCCGGCCTGCACTGCCTCCTGGCCTCCACCACGAGGCAGTCAAGGGTCGAGGGATACCACCTTCCTTCCCCAGAGAGGAGAGCTGCCTCTGGGCGGCTCCATCCAGCTCCGCGCCCTCCCCCCCACTAACCTAAGACGGCCTGTGCTCATTCTCGAACACAGGTCGTCAGCATAGCACGAGGTATAGCATCCAGTGCCTCAGCCCACGGCACCACCAGGCCAACAAGAGTTGTTTCTTTTTATTAAAACAGAGGCTGATGCCATCTGGCAACAGTCCTCTCACAAACGGGGTGCCTAAACAATAGGGAAGAGGACCCCATAGTAAGGAAAGCTTGCTAGCACAACAGACAAGAGGTAGACAAAGAGCTAGCAAGGAATCACAGGATTCCATAGAGGGCTAGCCTGAAGATAGGAATGTAGGGAAAAAGGCTGGAGTCCTGCTGGTAGGGGAACAAACAGGGGCCTGGAAGAATAGCTGAAGCCCTCGGGAGGGTGGAGAGGCTTCATTTACTGTTGCTGTCTGAAGGCTTAGCCTTGTTTAGAAAAAAAAAAAAAACAGTCTCCAAACGAAACAGAAATAGGGCAGTGCAAGAAAACAAATGGAGAGTCTTCTTTGGACATAGGAATCTCACAATGCAATGCTACAGCAAAATAAAAACTGCCCGGGAAGGATTTGTTCTCCTCACTTGCCTTTTCCTTTTTTTGTTTTGTGCTTTTTATATAAATTTTGTTTTAGAAAAATACATACAGAGAGGACGTGGTCTACATAATTACATTAGTTTCACTCCATTTTGCATTTTCCTGATCTTATTTTTTTTTTTCCCATTTTAAAAAAGAATGAGAGGGTCACTCTGAGGACCCCGCATACCGTTCCTGCCAGCCTGGAGGCTACCTCATTGGCATAAGATGCCCTCACTTGGTGCCATGCCAGCTCTTGGCCCTGGACAAGAAGGAAAATGGCATGCGTACATGCCTCACAATCTGGCAAGAATGCACGGAGCTGACCCAGCATTGACCATAAATGCCTGCCATAGGTTGCCTGGTGTACAGAGACGCAGAACACAGTGTGCACCACTGACAGCACCCTATGGACCCAGGCATCAAACTGCTGAATCTGGCTCTGGGGGATGGTCATGTACTGGGTGCCAATGCCCAGTAGGGCTGTCCAGGAACCGGATCCCAGAGGACCCCACAGGTGTGCAATACCTGCACTGTACATCCCTCGAGGCTGGTCAGGAGGCAGAAGGATGGACCAAATCTCAAGAAATCCAGCACTACCTACCACAAAAGAGCCAACAAGTGTGATAAAATTCACAGCATTTATTAAAGGCAAAAGGCAAAATACGTAACAAGGCATATAAAGGAGTACAACCCTCACAAAAGTGCAAATGCACCAAAGCTGGATAGCACAGGCAGAGCCCTCATGAAACACTCCAACCAGTTTCACCCAAAGGGTGTGTGGTTGGCGACCACTGAGTAGTTCTCATATGAAGATGAGCCAGAGGCACAGTGAACACTGAGGATGCCATAAGACCCAGCATCTGCTGCATCAAGAGAGCTCGAATTGAGCTGTTTTCTCTGATGAAGCAGGCCATCTGGAGGATGTTGTTCCTTCTGTCCTCCAGAAGGAAGGCTTTCGCGTTGGAGGTGTCCAGAAGGGCTCCTATGAAGAGGAGCTGCTGGGAGGCCTGTAGCTGTGACTTTTTCAAGTTTAGCAGAACTCCCACGGTCGTGAGAAAGTTTGAGGCTGTAGCTACGGCTTCTAGAGTCTCTTGTCTGGAGGGGCTCTCGAGAAGCCAATCGTCCAGATATAGGAACACTTGAATTCCAACTTTCCTCAGATGCACCGTGAGAACTGCAAAGCACTTTGTAAAAACTTGAGGCACCGAGGATAGCCCAAAGGGCAGGACTCTGAATTGGTAGTGCTGACCGAACGCCACTGAAAAAGAGGAGGAGGAGGAGCAGAAAGAATCGGCGTAGAAAACCTCTGAAACCCATGCGGCACCACAAGCGATCCCGGCGCTGCCACAGGAGGCGGTGCCAAGAATACAGGCAGCACCAGCATGGGTAGCGGCACCAAGCATGGCGCAGACACAGAAAACAGCACCACACACAGCACCGGGGAAGCCGGCACCGAGCGTGGTGGCAGCGCCGGATAGGCTGGCGCCGCAGACAGCGGCGCAGCAACAGAAGTTTCCAATCTCTGATTGGCAGAAGAGAAATAAAGAAATTCAGCAGGAGATAAAGGCACCAGTGTGGACCCCTGCGCCGCAGCCATGTGAGGGAGATAGACACCAGGGCGCAGAGTCGACGGCACTGGAGAGGGCACCATGCGACTAGGAAGTTCCAACTGCCCCGCCTGCAGGTCCGAAACCGACAGGTCCGAAGGCCCCAGCGACGGACTAGCCGGCTCAGGCAGCCGGGACAACTGCTGCACCCACTGCTCCATAAGAGTGGCCCAATGGTGAAACTGCTCACTGGAGGACCCCCCAGTAGGCGGGGAGGGACTCCGGAGTCGAGGATGTCGGTCCCCAGGATAGAAACCGGAGGGGACTCAGGGGGAAGTGGAGACTGGCCAGCCCCCGGCAACAGACGATTGATGCGCAGACATACCAGAAGGCGACCTCAAGCAGTGCCACTTCTTTTTCGACTGGGAGGCTCAAGAAGAGCTCGAGGTCGAGCGGTGCCTAGAATGAGACTGCTTCTTTTTGTGCTTTCCGGGAGACCCCCCCACCCCCACCCCGAGCACTGGACCGTCTGTAGTCGGACCCCCCACTCCATAGAGGGTGGCGGTCCAGACCCGGCCCAATAGACTGAAGAGCTTTCATGCAAAGTCTCCCTACCATCACCTGCCACACTCATGGTCGACTCTTTCAATGAAGGACTGAAGACTTCTTCTGATGAAAATGAATTTAAAGTTAAATATTTTACTTTATTTTCTCTAGAAAACAATAAAAGTACAATAAACGAAACTGAAGACTACAGCTGCTGTCGTATAGACGAGAAGTTTTGACTCCCGGCGGGTGAATGTCGTCATCACTGAAGCGCACTCGGTGGGGAAAAAGGAACTGAGGCAAGCTGGAGGGTCGATGCTGAGGTAGTCTATATGGCGCGAGCCTAGCTCACTGTGCTGCTTCCTCTTGGCCCTACCTCAGCACCAGCCCTCCTGAAGATTTTTGGCTCCCGCTGGATCCTAGTGCCTCCGGCGTAGTCCCATCAGTGTGAATGAGTGGTGGAGACTATGTCCAGAAAGATCATCTCACCAGGGGGAAGGAGGGAGGGAAAGCAGTGCCTGCTGCAAGAGCTCCTTTCGAAGATCTACTATTACGGTAAGTTCTTATGTAACTGTACTATCTTACTTTGAGTGGGTGCTTTTGCAGCAGGCTATTACAATTAGGACACAATCCCAAGCAGTCCTGCGAACAGGAACTGTGAGGCGGCTGTAAGCAACAGTGCTAGAAACAGGGCACCTTTAAGAAGAGAGGCCCTGAAGGACTGCTACGCTGAAGCCTGTCCTTCACCTAGAAACAATGTCCAGGCTGCAGTGCTTAATGAAAGTATGCATGGAGCTCCAGGTAGCTGCTGCACAGGTGTCTCTGATGGAGACATTTCTCAAGGATGCGAATGAAGTAGCCACTCCCCTGGTAGAATGACCCCTAACTGAGCCTGGTAGGGTTTTGTTGTACTTACTGTAACAGAAAACAATACAATTGAACAACCATTTTGACAGAGTTTGATTTGACACTGCAGCGCCTTAGCATCAAGGTGCAAAGGCCACAAACAACTGCTCCATCTTGCGGTGTGAAGCAGTGCGTTTCAGATACTATCTCGGCACCCTGTGGACGTCCAAAGTATACAGGTGCGCTTCCCCTCTGTTCGAGTGATCCGGGTAATATACCGGAAGACTGACATCCTGATTTAACGTAAGTTTGGAGACCACTTTGGGCAAAAACTTACGACTGATTCATAAGGACACCCTGTCCCTATGAAAAAAACCCTGTCCTTATAAAAAATTAAATAAGGCTCCTTATACATCAGGGCCTCAAGCTCGGAAGCTCTCCGAGCAGAAGTACCTGCAACCAAAACTAACACTTACCATGAAAGAAAGCAAAGCTCGCAATCCGCGGGCAGGCTCAAACAGGGGAAGGGTAAGCTTCTCTAGCACGAACAGGAAAATGGGAGGCTTAATGTGTAAAATGCCCCCCAAAAAAGTACAGGACATGTCCAGTGGAGTGAGTGTTTTCCTTTCCATTAGTACGTGGTAAGCAGAGATTGCTGACAAATGTACCTTTATGGAGAAGTAGCTCAGGCCTTGATTTAATAAGGAGCGAAGATACTCTAATATAGAGTTCACTGGGCAGGTGAGAGGGTCCAAGTGACGGGGTGAAGCCCACAGACAGAATTGTTTCCACTTCTTGGCACAAGTGGATCTAGTTGAAGGCTTTCTCACTGCCATGAGAACATCTGCCACCTCTTGGGAGACCCCAAACCTGGATCTGACTAGGTCTGCAGGAACCAGGCATGAAGATGCAGGAATCTGAGGTCCGGGGTAGACCAGTGTTCCCGTATCCTGGGAGAGCAAGTGTGAGCTCAGCAGCAGCTGTATTGGAGATTCCACTGCCAGCTGCTGAAGTAGTGGGAACCAAATCTGCTGAGCTGTAGCTTCAGAAGAACCCTCTGAAGAATGGGGCAGGGAGGGAAGGCGTACAGAGACCTCCCTGTCCAACAGAGGGACATGTCTGGCCAGAAAACACCAGGCACGGGCTCTCGCGAGCAGAAGCTGGTCAGTTTGGCATTGAGTGGAGACACAAAGAGGTCCAACTCTGGACAGCCCCACCTGTCGAACAGTTGATCTGCCACCGACAGGAGAAGCTCCCATTCGCAAGCCTCAGACAGAGACTGGCTTAGGCTGTTGGCCAAGACATTTCTGACACCTGGAACATGAACAGCAGTGAGATTTAGGCGGTGTTCCAATGCCCAATACCGGACACTCATCACCTCCCGGCATAGGGGGGTAGGAATGCGTGTCCCCCTTGCCTGTTGACGTAAAACACTACCGATGTGTTGTTCATCTGGATGAGAAGGCGGCCTGGAGAAAGGTCCATCTGAAACACCCACAAGGTGTTCAGGACCACTCGCATCTTGAGAATGTTGATATGGAGCTTTTGCTCATCTGGAGACCATGTTCCCTGGGTTTGTCTGTCTCCCAGATGAGCGCTCCAACTGAGACAGGAGGCATCTGTCATTAGGATCCATCTCGGGGGCTCGTGCCGAAAATTGACCCCTCATTCCAAGTTGGAGCGATCCAACCACCAAGAAAGATTCTTACTGGGTCGGAGATCCTGACCAGCTGATCCAGATCGTCTGACCTCTGGTCCCACCACACCCTGAGCATCCACTGTGGGACTCTCAAGTGGAGGCAAGCCAAAGAATTTGTGGGAATGGCCACCACCATGTGCCCCAGAAGACTGAGGAAGGTCCTGGCTGGGACCTGTGGAGCCATGGATACCGTCCGGGTTGTGCCCCCTTAGACAATCCCACCTGTCCTGTGGGAGGAAGGCCATGCCCTGAACTGTGTTGAGGACTGCTCCGATGAATAGGAGTCGCTGACTAGGCTCTGGGGAAGACTCTGGAAGGTTCAGGGTGATGCTCAGCTCTTGGAAGAGAATAAAGGTGTCTCCAAGAGTGCGAAGTAGCTGAGCCCTGGAAGGCTCTGCCAAGAGCCAGTCATCTAGGTAGGGGAAGACATAATGGCACTGGCGTCTGAGAGCCACAGCCACCACTGCTAAGCATTTGGTGAAGACTCAAGGAGAGGTAGAACGGTAAGGCTCAGAACTGATAATTTCTCCCCCGGAAGTGGAACCTCAAGGAACTTCTGATGGGGAGGGGAGACCCTTACGAGCATATAGGCGTCCTGAATATCCAGGGAGCAGAGCCAGACCCCTTGACGCAAGAGGGAAATGAGGCCTGGCACAGTGACCATCCTGAACAGTTTGTACTCTATGAAGAGATTTAGGGAACTGAGGTCCAGGATGGGCCCAAGGTCCCCGGTCTTTTTTGGAACCAGGAAAAAATGAAAATAGTAGCCCTGTCCCTGTTGTCCCCAAGGGACCGGCTCTATCGCCCGCTTTAGCAAAAGGGCCTGGGTCTCTCCTTCTATCAGAGGAACGTGCAAAGGAGGATACTGGGAGGACACTGGTGGTTCTTCTGGAGGGATCTAGAAGAACTCGAGAGTATGTCCTCTCCTTATCAGGTCTAGAACCTAGAGGTCTGTCGTGACGCTGCTCCACCCCTCTAGGTAAAGGGAGAAATGACCCACTAATGCCGTCCCAATTGCCTCCGCCAGAGGAAGAGGGGCCGGTAGTGAGTCATTGAGTAGATCTGGGAACCGGCAGAGAGAGCTGGGAGGACTTGGGGCCTCTAGAGGTAGAGCTCCCAGAAGCTTGGGTTGTAGTCTTTCTCTTAAAGTCATCTCTCTGTGAGAATTGGCTGTGGATATTTTGCCCCGAGGCCTTACGAAATGGCCAGTTACAGAAAGGTTTCTGGTCCCCCTTATATAGCTTTCAAACGGACCAGATGGACTTCCCGGGATCTTCGAGGCGAGAGATGAGTTTCTCCGTCCCCCCTCCAAAAGGACAGAACCCTGGAATCAAAGGTCCAGGATTCCAGACTGCAGATCCTGGGGAAATCCTGAGACTCTAAGGCAGGCCTAAGGCAAACGCCGGAAGCCACTGCCCTCGAGGCCATATCTGCAGTGTTGTATGAGGCTCTCAAAACACGGGTGCCTACGTCCAAACCTGACTTCAGGAGGTCCAGTAGTTCAGTCTTTTGTGCCAAGTTTGGTAAGGCTTGAGCCACTTCTAGGCCCTTCTCCCACATGGCATTGTGGTACTGGACCATATGCATGAGGAAATTCAAAGAACGGATGGAACAGGTGGAGGCAGAATAAACCTTCTTACCCACCCAATCCAAGAATCTGGACTCAACACCGGGAGGCTGGGAACGGAGGTGTTTAGGCTTCTTAGACTTAGCATGGGCAGCCATAATCACCATAGAGTCCTCCTGAGGGTGTTCTGTCAGAAAAGGCTCCTCCCCTTGGGGCTCGGTACAGCCTGTCCGATTTCTTGGGAACTGCCGGGGTGGTGGAGGGATGCTTCCAAGTGATCAGAGTAAGATCCTGGAAGGTATCCACAAGAGGAGGAATTACCAAAGGCTTTGGCTCCTTCTGCCTCAGCTACTTTGCCAGTCTCCGTCGCTCCAGATCCAGGTCCTCCTTCTCCCATCAGTTGGAGGACTGGATGCGCCTCATGATGTACATGAAGGTCGGATCATCAGGAGGAGATCTGGGGGTGTCCTCATCCAGGGACACTGGCCTTTCTCATTGGAGAGAACGGCCGACCCAGAAGAACTGGGATGCAAACCATGGCCTTCAGAGGAGGAGGAAGAGGCTGATCTAGAATGAGTTGGGGATCTGCTCCTCTCATACGAACATAGTCTGCTGGGAGACCGGCGTCGGCTATGGAACCGGCGATGATTGGTTGAGCACTGAGGATGGCTTTCAGACTGGCGTTGGCTATATGATCGTCTCCTGCTAGGGGAGCAATGGTGAGTGGTACTAGTAGACCTGAAGCATCGTCAGTGCCAACATTCCTTATGCAGAGTCCGGCCAGGGGAATCTGCTGGAGTGTGTGACCGTGACTTAGGCTTGGGTTTTGAAGAGGAACTTTTAGTCATGGGAGAGGACGGCTTTTCGACTCAGCCTTTGTCCTTTACCTCCTCTGGAGTTGGAGTTGGATCCAGCTGCGGTGGAAGTATATCTTTTCTGACCTGACCCCACCAGAACTGGAAAAGTTCTGTGAGCTCCTCCTTGGTAAACTGTGCTGCGGCAGACCCCGCCAGATTGCTAGGTTTGTCCGGTGTGTAAGGAGCTATAGGCGAGGATGGGAGGTCAGGTAGGTCCCTGGGAGAGGAATAGACTTCCTGGTCCTTAGGAGTGGAAGCCCTATGGACCAGCGAATGTTCAGTGACGCCTTGGCAGACGTCCACTCTTTCTCTTGCAATGATGGTTTGGAGCCATCCAACTTAGTAACTGTCTTCAGCTTTGATTTGGTAGGCTGAGCCATAGGGGGTGGTGAGGTGAAGCCAGCTTTGAACCTGGCTCCCACTCCCCGTGTTCGGAGGTCTTGCCCGGAGCCCCAGGAATGACCAAAGTCAGGATTTTTCACAGTGGTACTGAAGCCCCCACGGAAGAAGAACCAGCGGTCCAGACTCCTGAGGTCGAGGGTGGCCACAAGGGTGCTGCCTTCACCTCCAGGGTGGAAGAGGCTGGCATGGAGACCGGGTCCTGACTACCACTGCCAGACATCGGTGGTTTGGCGGGAGTGGTAGGGTCTTGCCACCCTGTGGAGTGCTGTGAGTGGCGGGAACAATGGTCCGAACCTCTCGACCCAGAGGAGGACTTCTTATGGGGTGACCGGGAGCGTGAACGCCCCTTAGACCGGCCCTGGTTCTTTTTCGCGGGACTTACACTGGTCCAAGTCCCATTTCTTTTCTTTACGTTTTGTGGACCAGGAAGAGGACTTCTCAGCTGGCGAGCGTTGCATCACGGCCACCTGCTGTTCAAAACCACACTAACCCAAAGGTCCTTCCATTACAGAGCTCCAGTCTGGTACAATGAACTCCCCCCAGTTGTTTCCTCCATCAACAAGTTAGGTCCCTTCAAGTTAGCTCTCAAAGAACATGTACTTGTCTCACGGCACTGTCAATGCACCACCTAGTTTAGGAACCTACCATTCTCACCCCGCCTCTGAGCATCCGTCGGATGGCACAGCTCCAGCAAAGATGGTATCTTCTCACCGTGTTAATCGACATTGCTGGTTGCTACCGGCCATACTACTGCCTCTGCTTTGCACTATAATGGTGCTACCTGCCACACAAATTACCTTCTCTGCAGGGCTAGTACCCCTGAATACTATAGTTAACCTCTTGACAATGCCTCTGGTGGCAGTCACATGCTTGTTTAATATGCTAGTTTTTCCACTCCTTAGTATGCCCTAGGTTGCTTACGTCCTCTAGCGTACCAATACACTGGTGTACCACTGTAAACTGTTTATTATCTGCTGATTGTATAAGACAACCTATCTTTATATTGTGCATAACCTGGAACACTGTAGGCCACTGGGGGCCTGGAACCATTTAGCTGTTGTGATTGTAAATTGTAGGTCTTTTTTTCTCTTTGACCCAGAGCCTTTGTAAATGAGTCTCTGACTCAAAGATGGTAAATCCTAGAATATTAAATAAATAAATAAAATAAAAGATGTGCCTTAAGAGCCTTAAGGCGACGAATTCTGGTGCTGCCTGTAAAGCCACTGCAGACTGAACAGGCCTTAGTGTCTTGGTCTGGCCCTAGGCAAAAGACGCAGGCCTTGTGTTTGTCCTTTGCCAGTATCTGGCGGCCACAGATGCACTTCGTCCTCTTCTTTTCGGTGGAGGAGACCAAAGATGGTGAGGTTGACATGCAGTAGAAGGACGAAGTGAAAAGCGGAGTTTTCAAGAAATAAAGATAGAAAAAACTTTTGATAGCAACCACTAAACTTCATTCTAAAGGCAACTGAAGAGCCGATGGAAGCGGGACTGCGGCGGGAAAAGAACTGAGGTGGGGTTGGGGATCGCCCCCTGATATACCATTGGGTGACGTCAGGGCAGAGCAGTCATTGGGGGCGGCCCCACTGAAGACTGCTACCTAAAGGTTTCCAATGGGTCCTTGTGCCTGCGGCATAGTCATAATTGTTAACAGCCTGTTGCAAGAGGTCCCACTCGAAGTAAGATCTGATGGTTCTCCTAAGAGGCGAAGAGGTCTATCTCTGGGATGCCCCCACCTGTGAACACCACCTCCAGTACTTATCTGTTTAGAGACTATTCAAGGTGGTTTTGGTTGATTCTGCTGAGTGCATCTGCCAAAGTGTTGTCCTTCCCTGGAAGGTGGATGGCCAACAGGGACACCTGTAAGGAGTATGCCAGACTCCATATTTTCATCGTTTCTGCGCAAAGCAGTTTGGATCTCATCTTCCATGCTTGTTGATGCAATATATTGTGGTGGCATTTTCTGTCCTGACATGTACCACCTTGTCCCTTACCAGGGCTGTGAAGGATTGCAGTGCCAGGAGCATTGTCCTGAGCTCGAGAAGATTTATGTGCAGGAGTGACTCTGCAGGGGACCACGTATCATGGACTGTGAGCTCTTCCAGATGTGCCCCCACCACCCTAGGAGAGAGGCATCTGTTTTGAGCATCAGGCTAGGGGATTCCTTTCTCCCTGAGGTTGATTCTGTCTCACCACCGCTGCAGGGCCTGCAGCAGTGTCCCTGGCTCTGGTATCAGCTTTAAGAGAGGGTCTCTCCTTTGGCATCAATGTGCCCTGAGGTGAAACTGAATGTCTCCAATTTGAAATCTGCAGCCTTGCACTGTTCCTGTTGCTGCAGTCATGTGCCCCAACAACTGCAAGAAGTGCCTTGCTGGCCTTGGTCTGCTGAGACTGAAAGATCCTGCCAGCTGCAGAATATTGTCTACCCTGTTCTGAGGGTGGAATGCCCTCCCCTGCAGGTATCCAGTTCTGCCCCCATGAAATTCAATACCTGGGCAGGTTGGGATACAGATTTGTTTGGCACTGATTAAGAACCCTAGAGACTCTATTGTGTCCTGAGTGAACCCGAGAGCCTCTTTCATCGGTTGTGGTGACTTGCCCTTCGCTAGACAGTCGTCCAAGTAGGGGAACACCGTGATGCCCTACCTTCTCAGAAGTGCCACCACTACTGCCAAGCACTTTGTGAATGCCCTGGAAGCTGAAGTCAGGCAGAATGGCAGGGCTAAGAACTGGTAATGTCCTGAAGGTAGTCTGAACCTGAGGTACTTTCTGTGTGATTCCCTGATGGGAATGTGGAAATAGGCATCCTTTAGATCCAGTGATGCTAGCCAGTTTTCTCGCTAAGACATGGGAAGAATCACTGCCAAGGTTACCATCCAGTACTTTGGTTTTGCTAAGTGCTTTAGAGCTCTTAGGTCTAAAATGGGTCGCCACTCCCTGTTTTTCTTTAAGGTTAGGAAGCATCTGGAGTACAACTCTTTCCCCCTTTGGGTGAGGGGAATTGGCTCCACTGCTTTTGCTAGCAACAGGTTGGACACTTCCTTTTCCAGGAGTCTCCTTTCTGTAGGATATGATGAGCTGAAAAACCCTGTTCTTAGTCTGGGGAAAGTTTTGAAGCCGAGGGCTAGACCTGGACTCACCACCTCCAGCACCTGCTTGTCTGTGGTGATGGTTTTCCAAGTCTGGAAGTAGTGAGTCAGCTTGCCCCCTACTGGCACTCTTGAGGCAACCCTGACTGGCACTTCAGGGATTCTGTTTAGCCTGAGCTGCAGCCTGTGGGGTCTGGTCCCCTCATCTCAAAACCCTTCGACCCCTACCCGATACCTCCTTGGCTGCTGGTAAGCAGGTGAAGCATGGACTTGGAAGAAGGGTCTATCGTATCCCCCACCTCTACCTTCCCTTATTTATTTTTTTGTAATTTACATTTTATGCCCTGTTTTTTTCCCCTCATTTTCACCCTCACCATGCCACGGTCGCACAAATGTGGAGGCAAGCGCAAGCCATGGCTTCGAGGCACTCCCCCGGTACATTGCTGCCCCTGCCTGACTGCGCTGTCCATCGGACCGCCACCCGAGGACAGCAGAACTATTGGGGGTGATGGAGATCCTCCTCAGGAGAGGAGAACTGCCATTATGGCTGCTCAATCCTGCTCCTCCCAGCCCGTTCCCGTGTCGCCGGAGCAGTGCGAGGTGTAGCGTCCAGCACCTCAACCCTCAGCGCCACTAGGCTAGCAAGGCCTTTTCTTTTGCAGTATTGCTTCTGTAGGTGGCCTTGTATTCATCCACCTTTTTCATGTATGCCTCTGTTTCATATCCAAACAGGGAGCTGTTCACCACCAGGAAATCCATGGCTTTAGCTTGAGTGTCCTGTGTCAGGTTTGTGGTTCTGAGTCAGGCAAACCTTCTCAAAGCAACTGTTACTGCCTCTCACCTGGCTGCATTGTAACTGGCATCTAATGCCATGTGGAACTGGTACTTTGCAGCTTCTAAGCCACATCTTGCTGTTTCCAGCATGTCAGCCGCCAAACCAGGTGGTGCTTTGCCTGTCATAGCCATAACAGAGCTCCAAAGGGATTTCTGATACTGGGTAGTATAAGCCATGTAACTGGCCTGCCTGATGCCCAGGGAGGCTGCGAAGTAGCCCTTCTTGGCCATACTATCTATCCTTCTGGAATCCTTCTCAGGACGATGGGTTGCTAGAGGCACCTTGGCCCTATCACAAGTTGCTGCTTGTACCACCTCCTCTGGATCAGGGTGGGAGAACAGGAATTCCGCCCCTGATCAGTCAGTCAAGCTGATACTTATCAGTTTTTTTGTCCAGTGGGGGTATTGAATTTGGAGTCTCCAGGACTTTCAAGGCATGCTTTTTCAGGAACTTATTGATGGGGAGTAACAGCCTCTTGGTAGGTGCTAACCCCATCATCTCCATGAACTCCGCCTCCTCCTCATCCTCCACAGACTCATGTGTGGTGAGGTCAAGGGCATCCACCATTTGTTTCACAAATGTGAAATGAGAGGAATAGTTTTCTGGTAGCCTTGGAGGAGATTCAAAATCCTGCTCAGGAGAAACCTCCGGTTCCATCGGCTCATCTTCATCGTACTCTTCGTATGAGGGATCTTGTAACACTGGAACCAAGCTTTGAATCGTAGGGTGAGCTGTAATTGGAACCATTAGTGGAACCAATGGTTCCACTAATAATGGCTGCAGTTGAACCACCATGGTTAGCCACAGTTTGGACGGCTTGTAGGACTTGCAAAGCCTGAGCTGCTGCCTCTGTCATTGGTATGGTTGATTTTGGAACCAAGAGCTCCGTTGCTTTTAAGCTGGGGATTTGGTATTCTTTTTCTTATTTTTTTCTTAGCTGGAACTGGTTCTTTCACCGGTTCCCGAGGTATTTTAGGCTTTGATGTCTCGCCTTTTTCAGATGTGGTAGATTCAACATTTTTTGCCCTTTTTTTGGTCTGATCCAAAGTAGGATTGCTAGGATCAGATGGAGAGGCCATACTATCTTTAAAATGCTTAAGACGTTTTTCCACAGTTTTTTCTTGGAAAGTTTTACTGACATCACAGTCGACCTAGAAATGTGAAAACTCAAGGCACATAAACACAAATTGTGTTTATCAGCCTTAGCAAAGACCTTCCACACTTGGTACAGTTTTTGAATCCGGTATGCATTGTCTTTTTCTTTGGTTTATCGGACATAACCACAGACTATTTCTTTTGAAAAACCAAATAGATAAACTTAAGTTCTGTTTCCAACTGAGGTAAAAAGAGGTGAAACCCAAAAAAGCAGTTCGCAGTTCACAGAGTAAATCAGTCGGTTCCTGAACTGAGGAAAAAAACGCAAATCTGTCAAATTTAAACAAAACCGCAAAACAAGCCAAGGAGGATCTCAACTTAAGGTTTAAACATATTTAAAACCAAAAACTAAACGGAACAAGCGAAGACAGCTGGGTTCCTCGACAGCTGTCAAGAACCGCTGAGGAACTGCTGAGGTAAAAAACAACTAAAAACTAGCACTAACTAGAAAAGTAAAGGCAGCAGTACTAATACAGAAATAAAAACTAATATTTATTTTCAATGAAAGTCACGCTGAGGAGCAGTCTCCAAGGCGTCTAACGAGACAGGCAGAGAATGAAATGTGAGCGTTGTAGAACGCAGTAGTTGGTAAGGGCAGCAGTTTGAATGGTGGCAGGAGCCAATAGATGTTCCATCATTTGCATAAGATCCATTCATCTCCGGGGTAGTTCAATACAGGAAGCGGACTGCTAGAATTAATCATACTGAAGAATTCCTGGGGTTAGAACAGTTATGTACTCACCATAACAGTAGATCTTCAACATAATCTCTTTCATCAGACCACACCTACGTAATTATAAACCACCAGGCAATAGGACCAGACGGAAACTTTTGCAAGCAGTCCACTAGGGGCCGCCCATGACATCATCAGATGTTGGCTCTCCCATATAAACATGGGCAGCCCCCTTCCCTCCTCAATTCCCCACTGGAGATCATTCTCAGAGGACCTCATTGTAGAGAACCTGAGGCTCTGTCAACCAGGCAAGGCAGAGAGCAGCAGACAGACCCTCATGGAGAAGGATACAGCATTCACCAGAATCTCAGGATCTGATAGTGGGAAGGCATGGCCTGAAGAAAGAGATTCTCTCGAAGATCTACTGTTATGGTGAGTCCAAAAGAAATTACCTACCATAGTAAAATTGTTTCTTCCAGGGGATCACTCAGTATGCTTGACTAATACAGTTATGCCAGCTAGGTTCAGCTGCCCCAGAGGTGGAGTTTATGCTAATGATGCTCAAGAATTAGCCTAACAGGTTGCATTAAGATAGTGCTGACTGTAGCTGGAGCTGTCAGCCAGTCAGATTCATTTCTCCACTGACTGGACTAGCCTGCCCCAGATCTCGCTCTCCAAATCTTCGCTTGAAGAAGCAATTTTTTTTATAAAGTCAGCGTTTTCACTTAGTTTGTGTTGCCTTTAGTGTTTTAGCTTATTTTAATTGTATTTTCTTTCGTTTTCACGGTTCCCTGGAACCGCACAATAACTCCTTATACTGGCTCCTCCCACGGTTCCCATGCTTCATTTCTTAACTAAAAATACCACTTCTGAGGTAAAAAATCCACGGTTTTTATATTTTAACTGTATTCATACTGTGGTACCCTGTTTTTGATAGGAACCGTGTTTTCTACCATTTTTCATTATTTTACCTCAGGGACTGCTTTTTCTAACAGTTCCACAGCACTGGGAACCGACTGAAATTTTATATTTTTCCCTTTTAGAGAACAATTTTTCAAGGTCTTCTGACCAGTTGGCATGTCAGATAGACCCAAAAAGAGGACAGGACCCACTGGTTTTAAAAATTTTATTAAATGTTTTAAGATTGTGGCCAAGGCAGACGGCCACGACATCTGCCTGAGCTGTTTGGGTTCGGCCCATATTTTTACGAACGGTGACCTTTGCACTAAATTTTGCTCAAAAACAGTTAAGAAAAGAGCCAAAAGGCTGGAAATAATGGCTTCTCAGTCTGCCTCCCTGTGACACGGTGGAATAGGACCCTGTCCCAGTTGTTATGGAGAGTTTGAATGCAGGGATCTCTTCGGTCCTTTCCCGTCTCTTGTCTGTTTGGTTGCGCAACCAAATTTTCCCATGAGATGTAGGACTTGGATCACCCTGACAATCTCACAATTCTTTGCCTCTTGCTATCTCTCAGTCTTCCCCTGTTGTCTATCTTTTCCTCTCTTGCATATCTGCTGATATAAAAATATATGCAAATCATTATGTGGAAATTAGCTGATATTGGGATCCCTTTTAGAAATTATATAGTGTTACTGTTGAAATGTATATAATTATAGTTTGAGATGATTGCAAAAAGCTACTGGAAACTCAAAAGGTTACCGGAGAGCAATTTTTAAGCCTTTTGCAAAAGCTGTGGAAAAGGGACCTCAGTTCTGGGACATTGTGTTCATGCCGGCATCTGCCTGAGATATACTACAACATTTTAGAAACAAGCATTTGTCAATGCCGAATGTTTGCTTATTGGCATTGGTGGGGTGTGCCTTTGTGTCATCAGACATAACGGCCAAGGCATTTTACCACACCCTACCCTGCAGACACCGACAAGTGTTACGGTGTGCCTAGGGGTCTTTGGCCCTTATGCTCACCCCATTCCATCAGGAAATAAAGTGAGACGGGAGCAGTATAGGAGAATGGGGAGAACTTGGGGGCCAAAGAGTGCAAGGCACACCTCGATGCCTCTCACTGGCTGCAGGGTGTGGGTGGCTGTGGAATGGTATGAGCATTACAGGTGACAATCCCAAGTCACACCCATGATGCCTGTCAGTCTCTACAGGGTGGGGCATTATGGTAGGAAACCCTAACACCTCAGGCATTCGTTGGTATTTTCACTCCAAATTTTCAACATGAGTTTTTTGTGACTCCCACCTTATGAACAGTGGTAATATCAGTTTGTTAGGCGAAAGCTGATTTTACACAGTGACTATGGCATTTGGCACCACATGTGCGAAAACACATTTCGAACAGGATGTGAAAAATGACAGCTGTACAGTTCGTGGGAAGATGTAAAAATGGCAATGGTGAAAATCTACAGTGAAAATAGTAAAAAAAAACTGAAGTCACGAGCATACGTAGAAACTGCTCAATGCACACCTTTAATGTAATTATTTTGGGAATTTTTTACAGCAGACTGTCAACACAGGCATTCTGGGACCTCCGCTCACAAACAGCATCACTGTCATTTTCTTAATCTGTTCCGAACAGTGATTTCCCACAGCGACCACGCATTTCTGCGCAGAAATTGTGAAAATACATTTCGGCCATGTTGTGAAAAATTATAGCTGTATTGTTCATAAGACAGTGTGGAAAAATGCCAGTGGTGAAAATCTGGACTGAAAATATTACAAATTCATGAACTTACGAGGGTGTGTGGAAACAGCGCAATGCTCACTTGTAACACAGTCATTTTATGGACTTTTGTTACCAAATTTTCAACATAGCAATTTTAAGACCTCTGCTCATGAGCAGTGTCACTGTGATTTTCTTAATCTGTCCCAAACATTGATATCGCACACCGACTGCGCCACTGTGCGCTACATGCACAGAAACACATTTTGGTGGAGATGTGAAAAATTACAGTTGTATTGCTCATAAGGAGGCGTGGTAAAATGGCAGTGTTGAAAATCTGGAGTGCAAATATTAAAAATTTGCGAACTTACGAGCGTGCATTGGAACTGCGAAACGCACGCTCGTAAAAGTCATTTTTGGGAATTTTTTCCCCAGATTTTCAACATAGGGTTTTTGGGGGCCTACCTCATGAACTGTCACACTGTCGTTTCGTACATCGGTCCCGAAAGGTGGTTTCGCGCAGTGATCGCTAAATCACCTTCGGGACTGAATAACAAAATGACAGCATTCATGGAGGTGGGTCCCAAACCCCATGTTGAAAATCTGGTGAAAAATTCCCAAAATGCCTGAGATATGCATCAAAGTTGAAAAAACCCTACTTATTCCATTATACAGCTTACCGCATTTCACCAGACTCCAGAGGTAAGTATGTGGGGTGAGGGTGTGGGGAGGTAGGAGTGCATGAAGAGGTGGGTCTTGCGGGTGGGGAGAGGTCAAGACAGTCAGCGAGGATCGCTTTTTCTTTTTATGTTTTTTTTTCTTTTAGGAAGATGACGCGGGATGTTTGCCACGCTGGGGTGAGGCTCCAAGCGGCAGCTGAAATTTTTGGGGGCAGCCGGAGCTGATGGGGGATTGGGCACCCCAGTCGGCCATAGACAGGTTTGTGCGCTGGGGTGGGCTCCCAGTGTGGCACCTGGAAGTGTGTTGGGGGGCCAGCAGCAGACAGGCGTTTGCCACGCTGGGGTGGGCTCAGCGTGGTACCTGGAAGGCTGTTGGGGGCGCGAGCGCGGCCGAGGGATTGGGCATCCCCGCCGGGACATACTGTGTGTGTGTGGGGAGTGCGTGAGCATGCTGGGGTGGGCTCCCAGCGTGTTACTTGTTTGTGGGGGAGACATCTTCTTCAGTGCAGTGCCGATGTGTAGGCACTTTGCATACTGCCAACGCAGTATGCAAATTGCCTACACACTGCAGTGCTTTTCTTTGAACTATACACCGCTGCATTTGCAAACGCTGTCACAGACAGCTCTTACATTCATTGGCGGGGTGGGGCCATGCCTACAAAAGGCAGCAGGGCACTGGAAGTAGGGAGGCACATCTACGAATTCTTGTATGGTGGCACTATGTTTCTTGCACATGCGTACAAGCAAACATAAAAACAGGATGCTTGTTAATAACGGGGTTTGCAAGGACTTATGAAAACACAGAGCTGCAATTGCTTGGAAGAGAAGGGACACAGAGATTGAAGTAAAACTCAGATGCATCTTCGGTTTATTTTGCCTTTGTAAATAGTTATACTGAACAATTTAATTTTTTTATTTTATTGTTATCCATAATAAAACTCTTGTTGAGAATTTTACAACTGCTCCTGTTTTTTGCTATTCATCTTGACCTGTGCCTCGACGACAGATGGTGTCAGCCTAAGCGGGCTATACACCATGCATACTCTAAGCCACGAGTTTTGTGCGTGGGTACTGGACCTAGTATCAGGGAAGTATAGAGAAAGATACAGATTCTGCAGCAGCAAGTCCAGGAGTGGTTACCAGGAGAACGGTAGCCAAACTAGCAGAGACAGAAGTCCAAGCGGAAATTATACAGCCAGCACAAGTTATGGAAAAAGAACTGGGAGTGACAGAACCTGAAAACTTGATGAACGCTTTCAAATGGTGGGCTATACAGCAAAAAGAGACAGAGAAGCAGAGAGAAAAAGAGCTTCAACATTTAAAAGCACAGCGAAAAGAAGAAATGCAACAGCAGGAGCAGCAGATGAGAGAAGAGATGCAGCAACAAGAGCAATGATGGCTGGATGCCTTGCAAGCTATCAAAGGCAGAGGATCTGGCACAGACCCAGACGAGTAACAAAACAAGAGCAACTTAAAAGCCATTAAACTTATAAAGTTGTGTCCCTCGGATGATATTGAAGTATACCTGACAACTTTTGAAAGAGTTGCCACATCCTGCCAATGGTTAAAGCAGCAATGGACAATCAGACTGGTACCCTACCTAACAGGGAAAGCCCAACTTGCCTACAGCAGTGTGGACACTGCACAGTCAGAAAACTATGAGCTGGTGACAAGCAAAATCCTGAAAAGGTATGACATCTCGGGAGAAACCTACAGGCAGAGATTTTGATCTCTGAAGTACAACTCTGTCGACAGTCCTTGAGAAGCCTTCACCCGACTCAGAGAATTCCTGATAAAATGGATCCAACCAGACAGCAAAACAGTCCCACAGATCATCGATACATCTGCAGTGGAGCAATTCACCAACATCCTGCCTACAGATGTGCAGCTTTGGGTAAAGGAACACTGACCAGAAAGTGGGGAAAATGCTGTTTCTTTGGCCGAGGACTACTAAATGGCCAGACAGATGCCACAGCAGCGAGGTGACAGCCAAGCACCAGTAAGACGCTCTTTTTTCCATTTAAACTCCAAGTCTGATAAGAACTCAGGTGGGGATAACAAATCTGTGCCCAAAGACGTTATTTGCTATAACTGTATTAAGCCAGGTCATATTACAAGAAATTGCCATAAGAAGAGTGACACTGGAGCAGATTTGTCCTTGGCAAATTGGAGCAAGTATTAACAGATGTGAAGGTGGGGAATAAGACTACAAAGGGACTCGCTGATTCGGCAAGCAGACAGACCCTAGTGCATGTTGGAGTGCTAGGAAAACACTGTGCAAAAGGACCAGATACTGGTGTCACCTGCATCCACAAGGACACTTGATACTATCCCACCACCCAAGCGACTCTGACCATTAAGGGTGTGTCGCACCAAATGAAAGTGGGGGTAGCACCTAAGTTACCTGTACATGTGATTATTGGAAATGACTTTCCAGGATTTACCGAGTTAATCTCAGAGGAACCCTGCAGTTTCAGCAGCAGTGGTGACAAGCGCTCAGGTAAAGAAAATTTCAGATAGTGGGGACTCTTTTCCTTTCAGTGATTTTGATTCGGACTTGTTTGAGCACAGCTTCAAGATCCAGAAATCCAGGAAAGAAAGACGATGCCCGAAGAAACTGTGGCAACAAATGACTGATGGAGGGTTAAAATAAGAAAATGCTGAAAATAAACTGATCACAGATTGTGATTTTCTTTCAGAACAAGCTAATGATGTTTCTCTCCAGGGTTATTTTAAGCAGCTGGGGGGTGGGGGGTAAAGCCAAAATAGGGTGAACCAATGTTTAAAAAATGTAATGGGTTACTGTACAGAGTTTGGGTTAAACCCCAGACACAGGAACAGACAGAACAATTGGTTATACCACAGAAGTATAGAACAGAGTTGTTACACACAGCACGATAGTCCTATGGCAGGTCACTCAGGAAGGGAATCGAACCCTTTCCAGATTGCTGTATAGATTTTACTGGCCTGGAATTCATGAAGATGTTGCTGTTTATTGTAATTCCTGTGTGGAGTGTCAGAAAGTAGCCTAGTCACTAGAAAAGACAAGGTGAACCATTTCAAATTGTAAAAAAGAAAAACAGGTAGACTGTATGATGGAAGGAGCTGCCATGATCTCTTTTTGGCAAAACTGAAACAGTGCACATGAATTTACTACCACGGTTCCTTTTAATTTTTTCAGCAATCCCATTCTACCCACCCAGCTCATTTTCGAAAGCCATCAGAACTACAATAACTAAATTCATATAGAGAAGGAAAAGGCCCAGGATCAGATGGCCAATACCGACATCTCCTAAGATACAAGGTGGGTCTGGGTCTTCCAGAATTTAAGCATTACTTCTGGGCCGCTCAGCTGCAATACTTGATTCCTCACCTGACTGTGACCGAGTACCCTGTGTGGGTAAGCTTAGAGAGAGAGAGAGATATAAAGGGGATGGCTAGGTTAGAGGAGTTTATATATATATGGATAGTAATAGCATCAAGTAAATTAATACGGATAATACTTAGGCACTAACTCTCAAACAAATATGGATAGAGGTCTGTAGGAAATACCAACTTCCAGTTACCCTAGAGAGAGATACCTCTACGAGCATGTCTCGACTTTCTACCCTTTAAGTTTGATGGAAGGTTCTGTGAGTGGGAGAGACAGGGCCTGAATAAACTGGGACAATTTTTTCAAGGCAATGAATTTAAATCCTTTTCTCAACTGAGACAGGAATATCATCTTCCAGCCACAGATCTGTTTAGGTTTATGTAACTCAGACACAATCTATTATAATCAGGGAGGAGAACTAGGGTGGGGGGTTCTCAGAATCCCTTAAAGAACCATATAATTTCCCTTACTATCTCCCCAAAAACAAAGGAAGGGGTTTCACAGATAGTACAACTGATAACTGGTCTAGTACCAGATACAATGGCGTCAAGTAAGGGTAAAATGGGAATCAGAGGCTCATATACTGTAGTCCTCTCCGATTCAGAATGGGGAAAAAGTCTGGGAAGGAATATTCACCACGACGGCCTCTCCTTCTAGGAGGGACTTCAGATGGAAGGTGGCTCTCAGATACTTTCGTATACTTGTGATGACAAAACATTTTGGGGCCTACCCCTCAGACAAGTGCTGGAGGGGGAGCACAGATGTGGGGATGCATACCCATAATCTTTGGGCGTGCCCAATTTTAAAGAACTTTGTAAATCGGCAGCTTTGTTGGGGGTGAAGATATTTGAAATTGATATGCCTGTGGAATTTCCGATATTGGGGCTACCGGCCACAAGTTTAAGAACAAAGGCAAAAAAATATTCATATACCACTGTGTCGGCATCTGCTTTGAAAGCAGTCACTCAAATGTGGCTAACTCCCGCCCCCCCCACCACAGAATCCTGGCTTAATAATTGCAATCGTATTTTGGAGATGGAAAGACTGACAGACAAGGTACGGCTGAAAAAGGATAGATTTATTAGTCTCTGGATGTCTTTTTTCCATTATTTGGCAGCCGCCCAAAATAAGGACATTCCTGAGGTCTTGGCAGAGCAAGATTAGGTAAGAACACTGGTTTGCTCTTTACACAAAGATAGTCCAGAGGGTTCAAGAAGGTTGAATGGTGTTGTGGATCCCCCCTCTGCACCCTATGACCTCATTACAACCAAGATACATAAAATAATGAGTTATATGGCATTGAAGGGATTCCTTCTTGCTTAACGCTTACTCCTGGGTATTGTTTTGTACTGTTTTGGGGGGGGGGGGGTTGCTTTGTTTTCTATGTCATAGATGTGTAGGTTAATTTAATTTACCCTTACTCTTGATAGGTAAGTTAAATTTATCCTCATTCTTGATATGTTTTGTCTGCAAATGGATTGTATGAAGTTGTAATTGTTATGATTTGAATAATCTGAATAAAGTATAATTACAAAAAAAGAAAAGACAAGGTGCCCCTGGTGCACCTACCCTTTATAGATGTGCCTTTTGAGAGAACTGCAATGGATGTGGTTGGTCCTTTAGACAAAAGTAAAAAGGGTAACAGATTTATCCTGGTAGTATGCCACTATGCTACTCGATACCCAGAAGCAGTTCCAATGCATACTGTCACAGCTTCAAAAGTGGCAGCAGAGCTTGCAAAAATTTTCAGCAGAGTGGGCATACCTAAATAAATTATTACTGATCAGGGTAGTAATTTTGGTGCTGCATTACTTAAGGAGCTGTACAGACTACTAGGTATCACTGCCATAAGAACCTCCCCCTATCACCCTCAGACAGATGGTCTTGTTGAACGTTTTAACCAAACCCTAAAATGCATGTCAAAAAGGTTTGTAAAAGGGGAAGGGAAAGATTGGGACCAATACTTGCCTTACCTACTTTTTGCTTACAGAGAAGTGCCACAGGCATCAACAGGGTTTTTACCATTTAAATTACTGTATGGTAGGCAGCCCAGAGGGCCACTGGATGTGATAAAAGAAACGTGGGAAGATAACCCCACTCAGAAACAATCTATAACGTCTTATATGTGTGCCCTAAGAAAGAAGCTGGCAAAATATGTTAAAATTGCCCATAGTAATCAGGAAGAGGCCCAAAACCAGCAGAAGGTATATTTTGACCATGAGGTAAAAGAAAAGGTTTTTAAGCCAGGTAAAAAGGTCTTGCTACTGTTACCCACAACAGAAAAGAAACTGTTAATCAAGTGGCAAGGGCTTATAGGGCGCTTAGACGTACTGGCACCGTTAACTATGAGATTCAGACCCCTGACAGGAAAAATCCCACTAAGATATACCATGCTAACCTCCTCAAGAAATGGGTTGAAAAAAATGCCAAAAGCTGCTTTGCTGGTTTTACCAAAAATTGATAAAGAATATATTGATGTAGCTTATGACAGACTGGAACAAATTATAAATGCTGATGCTGTAAAGGTGAATGTCTCCTTAACCTCAGAACAAACTGCAGACATTCGTTATGTGATAGACATTTAACACTACTTTTATCACAGTACCAGGCCGAGCAAAAGGAACTGAGCATGTTATACGGACAAGGAATGCTTGTCCTATTAGGGAAAAAACATACAGGTTACCAGAGTGGTTAAGAGATGATATGGGTAAGGAAATACAAAAAATGAAAGAACTGGGTATCATAGAAGAGTCGAGGAGTGCTTGGCCATCTCCAATGGTAACTGTAAACAAGAAAGAAGGGAGTGTTAGAATCTGCCTTGATTTTAGGAAACAATCAAGTGTCAGAATTGGACAGCTATCCTGTGTCCAGAATAGATGATTTGGTGGACAGACTGGGTAGTGCAAAGCATATCAGTACCCTCAATCTCACCAAGGGTTGCTGGCAAATCCCTTTAGCTAAAGAATCCTGAGACAAAACTGCATTTGCCACTCCTGCTGGATTCTATCAGTTCACCACCATGCCCTTTGGTTTACATGGTGCACCAGCTACATTCCAGCGGTACATGGATGTAATTTTATCACCTCACACTGGTTATTGTGCTGCATACCTGGATGATGTCGTGGTGTACAGTCCAGACTGGAAAAGCCACCTGGAACACCTATGAGCAGTTATCCAAGCTATCAAAAATGCAGGTCTGACTATTAATCGTACCAAATGTGCACTGGGCATGCAGGAAACCACATATTTTGGCTATTGTTGGGAAATGGAGAAGTTAATTCAGAGGTTTCTAAAACAGAAGCTGTAGCTAACAGCCCTGTCCCCAAAACCAAGAAACATGTCAGGTCATTTTTAGGGCTGGCTGGCTGGTTATTATTGGAGATTTGTTTATTGTATTCTAGGAATTAATACCTTTGAGCCAAGGCTCTTTTACAAAGGTTCCGCGTTAAATTAGGTACAAACAATAGGGTTACAATGGGTTGCACATTTAGGTTACATTGTGTAAATAAACAGAGACATAAAACAGTTAAACATCAAAGACATTTATGAACGAGCAGATAATTACCAATTAAACACTTTCATCATTTAGAAAACATATGGAAAGGGAAAGATAGGTAAGGGAAGTGTGATAAGTAGTGTAAGAGAGAGAGGGGGGAGGAGCAGACCATAGTTAGAGAAGAGGATCCTCTACCAGGCCTTTGTCAGGTAAGTGGGCAGGGGTGGAGAAGTGAAATAGTTAGGATTTAATCGAGGCAGTCACAGGAGTTGGGAGGTGGCAAGGTGAGAGAATAGGCTAGATTTAAATGCACCTAAAGAGTTAGAGGAGGTAATAGAGGTGCTAAGGGTATTTAGCCAGTTGGGGGCACGATAGGCAAATGATCGTTGACCCTGTGTGGTCTGGCAATGGGGGACCTGAAGAAGCTGATTTTCTGATCTTCCGGTGGGTCGGACACTTGTGTTCTGGCATAGCAGGTCTTGAATGCAGGGTGGGGTGAGGCCCATGATGGATTTCTTAGCCATAAGGCAGGTGAGGTACTTTAAGCAGTTTGAGAGTTGTAACCACCCAGTTTCGGCATAGAGCTCGCAAGTATGAATACGTCGATGAGCACCAGTTACCAGCCGACAGGCCTTGTTAAGGGAGGTTGTGATACGTTTAAGTGCGCTAGAAGAGGCGGACCCATAGATAATTAAGCCGTAGTCGATGACTGAGAATTGAATAGCTAGCTTCAGTGCTGGTAGGGTAAGGAGTTGTCTGTTCCGGTAGAGTATCCCAAGCCGCTGATTGATAGTTTTGGATATACTATCGATATGTGTTGCAAAGACTAGGCCTTGATCAAATGTGATTCCAAGATATTTAAAGGTAGCCACCTGTTCAAGGGTGATTCCAGGGATGTGTTGATAGTGAGTGGTACTTGCCTTTTCTTGTTCTCGGGGCTTGAGAAAGCATGGATTTTGTTTTTTTGTGGTTTAGGACCAGCTTATGTTCAACGAACCACGCCTCAACACTGGCAAATGCGTGCTGGAGGCTGAGGCGTAAGGGGTTTGGATCTTTGTGCGAGGATAGAATCACAGCATCATCAGCATAGAGGATGATTTGCTCAGGACAGGATTTAGGAGGAGTTTAGAAAAAGGCTGAAGAGGAGAGGGCCTAAGATGGATCCCTGCGGAACTCCTGAGAGGACAGGCTTAGGGTCTGAGAGAACTCCAGCTATTTTTACAACCTGAGTGCGTTGGGCAAGGTAGCTTTTTATCCAGGCACCAGAGCCCAGGGAGAGCCCAAGAGACTGTAGTTGACTGATGAGTAGACCATGGTGTACAGTGTCAAATGCCTTCGTTAGATCAATGTACACAGCTCCGGTTAGGAGTCCTTTGTCCAAAGCCTTGTGGATTGCTCCTGAGAATTCGAGCAGGGCTATCGATGTGCTATGCCTTTGTCTGAATCCATGCTGCTGGGCACAGAGGATGTTATATTTCTGCAGGCAGTCTGTTAGCTGGTCGGCCACCATACGTTCAAGAGCCTTTGACAGGGGAGGAAGTATTGAAATAGGTCTATAGTTACCAGGCAGAGACTTATCACCACTTTTGTGCACAGGAGTGACTATTGCAGCCTTCCATATACTACGGAACTTGCTGGAGCAGAGGGAGAGATTGAATATTCTGGTGAGGGGGAGTAGAACTTCACCCAGAGTAAGGGACAGTATTTTAAGGTCAATAGAGTCACTGCTTGCCCGGGATTTAGATATAGCCTTCTTTATGTATTTATAAACTTCATGTGCTTTAACTATTTTAAGATGGAAGGGTAGAATGCTTGGAGGGACAGAGGGGGATATAGAGATTGGAGGGTCAGTATCAGCGAAGAAGTCAGATGCAAGGACACCGCTAAGGTCAGTGAAGGTCTCATTAAGGGTGTTTGCTATGACCAAGGGGTCAAGGGTGGTAGTGTCATCCACATTCAATATAGTAGGAGAGGATTTGGACTGCTTACCCGTGATATTTCTTAGATTGTCTCAGAAGGATTTCCCTTCACCCCAGGAGTTGGAGAGGGCATACTTGAAGTAGGCGCTCTTTACCCGGCGAGTCTCTTTGGTACAGTAGTTTCGGGCCCGTTTATAATTTTGGATGTCAGTCAGAGCCAGTGTCTCTTGCTATAGCCAGAGGTGGTCCTTCCTTTGTGTAGGGCCATTAGATTAGCAGTGAGCCAAAGGGTTTGAGAGCGCCACTTTGGCGCTTTTACAGGTGCAGGAGTCACAGGCAGCGTTGAAAGTGTTGATAAAGTGATTAAGGGCTTCATCGACATCTTGAGTATTGTAAATGGGAGACCAGTCTTTCTGTCTAAGATTTTCCTTGAGAGGAATAAGGTTACCAAAAGGTAGTACTCTGCTAGTGATGGTTCTAGAAGGTGGTTTTCTGAACTTGTTTGACCAGGTACATTTTATAGGAGAGCGGTCGCTAAGAGAGTCCGGGAGAACAGCGACATTATTTATCCGGGCTGGGTGATTGGTAAGGATCCAATCTATTAGGGTACTATTACCCTGATTTATAGTTTTTCCTAGTAGGTGAATTGACCAGCTGTGTTAAGTTTGCAGCAAGGATAGCATCCTTAGTCGACCCTGTGTCTGATGCTAGCCAGTTGATATTAAAGTCACCAAGGAGAAGGAGCTCAGCGTCAGGAGGTTGAGATCTGACGAAATCTAGTACAGTCTGGAGGCCAGACCCGGATCTTTAGGTGGGATATAGATAGCAGTAACCGTGAGGACTTTGTTGTGGGCACCAAGGAGAAGCTTGATAGGAAGGAGTTGTACACGGAATCAGTGGTGGTATACGAACAGGAGGCATGTGAGATAGTCCTTTATGTAAATGGCACAGCCACCACCCTTTGAAGTCTTATCCAGCCTGAGTATCTTGTAGCCTTGAAGAGATATGGCATGGTCAGAGCGTGTGGTGTCAGCCAAGTTTCAACAATGGCCAGGATATCAGGGTTATGTTGACTGGCAAAGTTTGTCTGAAGGCCAGTTTAGGTAGGAGACTACAGATATTTAAGGTGACAAAGGTGAGTCCCCACTCCGTTTTGGCAGGCTTTGTTGTGCTGTGGGAGATAGGGCCAGGATTAGGGTGAACACTTCCTGACATTAAGAGGACGAGGAGCAGGAGTTTGAGAGTCAATAGTCGTAATTCATAGTAGGTGGAAATCAGCCTCTGTTGCTTGTGTGTTTTGGTCCAGTACAGGCATCTAGGATCCCAGTGTAAAGCATTGGTCAGGAATAGGTGCCGAATCGCCCCCAGGCAATCGTCATAAATGTTCATGTTTAAACAGTCCATTGCTAGATAGCACCATTTGTGCGTATAGAGGGAGATTGCAATCGTACCTGATGAGGGGTAGATGGCCAGGAGGACCAGAGTAGAGGGTGGTGAGGGATAGGAAGAGGTAGGTAGATGGCATAGGGTAGGAAGCAAGGAGAGGGCTAGAAGAGACAGAAGAATGTGGTTACAGGGAGGCATAGTAGCTAGGAGAGGAGATAGGGGAGTAAAGATAAATGGATGTAGCAGGGGAGGAGAGGGAGGTGGGAGAAGGAAGCCAAGAGAGCTGAAAACACAGTGATGTGTGGCCTGTAATATCCTCAGAGTAGCTAGCAGCAGCAGGAAATGCAGGGCAGAGGGAGTGGTTTAGCAAGTGGTACAGGATAGGATGTAGGACAGTGGGCGGGTATTTGGAGCAAGGGGCGGCGACGAAGCAGACTATTTAATAAAGGTGGGGGGGGCACGTAAAATTTCAGCACTGAGCAGTGCAAGTCAATGGGCTCCGAGCCCAGCTAAGCCCAATGTCACCCAGACCAATCAGGAAGCAGGGTCTGGAGCCGGAGGCCAATCAGTGCTCAGCACAAAGCGCGGTCAGCCAATTGCTGCCGATCTCTGCTTCCCCAGTCTGAGGAATGTCCTTACCGGCTTTTTGGGTCGGGAGGCGGCTAGAGGAGGCGTCGTAGGTGGCTCGGTGAGAACCAGGTCCCATCGACCGTGCCCACCTGGTACACGACTAGCCCTCTCAGGGCTATGGCGTCTGGATGAGGGGGGAGAGAGAGAAGAGGGCGGTGAGTAAGCTTATATTGTCAGTGGCAAGTAGGCAGTGATGCAATGCTAATAACAGGGAGGAGTTTGTTCCCAACTTTGCTGAGTTAGCTACTCCCCTCACTGAACTCACGAAAAAATAGTACCCAAATAATGTGAAATGGACCCCCAAGTGTGA
This sequence comes from Neoceratodus forsteri, assembly GCA_016271365.2. Taxonomy (NCBI): domain Eukaryota; kingdom Metazoa; phylum Chordata; order Ceratodontiformes; family Ceratodontidae; genus Neoceratodus; species Neoceratodus forsteri. The sequence continues at coordinate 1,097,381,975 of CM057453.1, forward strand.
TGAAGCTTTTCAAGCCATTAAGACTGTATTATGTTCAGCCCCTGTTTTAAGAAGCCCAGATTCTGCGAAAACATTTTTGTTACAAACGGATGCATCAGAGGTAGGCCTCGGTTCAGTCCTGAGTCAAAATATAGATGGGACGGAACATCCTATTCTATACATAAGTAGGAAATTGCACGGCAGAGAGAAAAGGTACTCCACCATTGAAAAGGAATGTTTAGCACCAAAGTGGGCCATGGAGTCCCTCAAGTTTTATTTGCTAGGAACTGACTTTGTACTTATAACATATCACAATCCTCTCTGTTGGCTTAACCAAATGAAAGACAAAAATTCCAGAATCACAAGGTGGTACCTGGCACTACAGCCATTTAAATTCAAGGTGATACACAAATATGGAAATTACGTACCTACTGCAATTTTTGATCTTCTTGGACGAAGTCTCCACCACTCATTCACACTAATGGGAGTATGTCGGAGGCACTAGGACCCAGTGGGAGCAAACTTTTTCAGGAGGGCCGGCACCTGAGATGGAGCCGCGAGGAAGCAGTACCATGAGCCCAGCATGTGCAGTAATGATTATCTCGGCGTCAAACCTACAACCGCTTCAGTACCTTTTTTTCCGAGGAAGTGCAGCGTAACTAACCTAGAAAGAACGAACCTAAAAATCGGACATAAGATAGTCCGAATGACCCGTGTAAGAAGGGTCAACAACAAAGACTTCACAGCTCAGCCACTGAGGGAGTGAAGACCATAAACAGAGAAGTGAGCTCGGGGGAAGGTGGGTGGTTGTGTGAATGAGTGGTGTGGACTTTGTCCAAGATCATCAAGAATTATGGTAGGTACGTAATTTCCATATTTTCCTGGACATAAAGTCTCCATCACTCATTCACACTAAAGGGACAGCTAAATAATCCTGCTGAGACGGGCAGCAGGAGATAAAGAGCTCACGTGCTTAGGACAGAAGCCCATTAAGAATGGTCCTGCCAAACGACAGATGTTGTCTGGCATGGACATCCAAGGCGTAGTGCTTAACGAATGTATGCATGGAGCTCCAGGTAGCCGCATTGCAGATATCTGCAATGGGCACATTACGGATTTCCGCCAGAGATGCCGCAACTGCTCTGGTAGAGTAAGCGTACACTCTACCTTCTAGCTTGACCTAAGCCATAGAATAGCAGTGGCGAAGGCATGCCACCAGCCACGCTGAAATGCACCTCATGGCAACAGGCTGACCTAGCCAGGTCTCGCTGAAGGAAACAAACAGTTGTTGAGCCTTGCAAATTTCCTTTATTCTATCTAGATAGAACCGCAAAGCTCTCTTAACATCCAACGAATGAAGGGTACGCTCCCCTTCATTCTGGAAGTTCGCAAAGTAGGTAGGAAGGACTAAAGGTTGGTTTAGATGGAATTCTGAGACAACCTTACGGAGAAATTTAGGATGAGTGCTAAGAAATGAAAATTACATACCTACCATAATTTCTGATCTTTCTGTGTATCTTCACCATTCATCACAAATGGGTTCTGGCCAGAGGTCATGACCCTGTGGGAGCTCTTTTTTTTTTTTTTTTTGATGGGCAGAGTCGACACACCGACGGCGCCACCCTCGAGGCCGACGCACTACGTGGCGCTCAGGGGTTGGCTGTTAGTGTCATCGACCCCGCCTCCTGCCAGTTCTGAGTTGCCGAGAGTAAGAAAGGGTTGGGAGGAGGGACAAGGAAGTCCAAGAGACAAAGGAAAAGATATACAACTAAAAAGGAGAAATAAATAACGGAGAGGACAGAAGGAGAGAGAAGAATGAAGTGGATTGGGAAGGGGCTCCAATCTCTGATCTCAGAAAAGGAAAGGGAAGGAGGGAGGGAAGAACAAGAAATGGGGGGGGGGGGGGAGGACTTGCCCTGGACTGATGATTGTCTCCAGGCTGTATTAGGAGCTGCGAAGAAGTAGCCAGAAGGCTGAACTGCCAGAATTCCAGGCACAGAATCACTGGCAAGAACTCCAGCATGAGCAGAAGCGGCTATTCTGGAAGAAGGGACAGGAACAGGGTTGTTGTCCCCTCCCCCCGAAACCACATATCTGGAAGGGGAAAAACAATAAGTTTCCTTAATTAAAATGAGGGATGAGTCCCAAAGGACAGAAACGGAGCGTGACAGAGGAAGAGAGAGAGAAAGAGAAGAGAGGGCAACCACCAACTCCCACCCCAAAGGGGTGGAGCCAAGGTGCTGAGGAGAGAAGCGCCCTCTCTCCCGATCCCTCTCCTCTCCTGCCAAAAGTTAAAAATCCCCCTGTGTGCCCCAGATCACCCTGCTCCTGACCAGCGGAAAGGAAGGGTGGGCACACAGAGGGAGGGAGACCCAGAGACTGAGGACCCAGAGGGATGGAGGGTGGGATTTGTGATGAATGGTGAAGATACACAGAAAGATCAGGAATTACGGAAGGTATGTAATTTCCATATCTTATCTGTGTCAATCTTCACCATTCATCACATTTGGGTGAATACCGAGCCCCTCGAAGGGGGCCCTAGACCCTAAAGAACTAAGTCCCTTAGCTCCCAGTGGAGGAAAACACTGACAGGGAGAACCTTTACTGGTCTGGTGAAGCCTGAGGCTGGGAAGAGTGAGACTGAGACCCCCTGGAGAGGGCAGGAGGTTTCCCCAACAGACGCCGCCTCACCCTACGGGAGAAAAGGTAGGTTCTCCGGTACACAGAGGAAATCACCCTACGCCGGGCCAAGGGTGACAACCAGGAAAGACACAGCCATGGCATCCGCCTAGTGCAGATTGCTGTCCCTACAACCCTGGAAGCTACCTCGTTGGTGTCATAAGATGCCCTCACTTGGTGCCTTGCTATCTCCAGGCCACGTGCAGAAAGTGCAATGGCTTATCTAGTTACCTCCGAATCAGGCATAGAGGCTAGGAGCTGACCTAGCCTGGACCACAGAAACCTATCATAGGTAGCATAGTGGGCCTGATGAGCAGAAATCTGAATGAAGCAACCGTGCTAAGTAGAAGGTCCTCCTCCCCGAGAAGTCAAAATCCACAGAATCTTGATCTGGGGGCCAGTCACGGTGGATGGCACGGAGCCCATCGGGAAACTAGATGGCGCCATACCCATCCCCAGCGCCGAGAACAAAGAAGGTGCCATGACAGAAAAAGGAAAATTACGTACCTACCGTAATTCTTGATCTTCTTGGACGAGTCTCCACCACTCATTCACACTAGTGGGATTAGCGCCGGAGGCACTAAGACCCATCGGGAGCAAACTTTTTGCTGGAGGGTCGGCGCGAGAGGCGGCGCCGCGAGACACGGCGCCGCGAGCAGCGGCTCGAGCGGTAATGACCATCTCGGCGACGACCCTCCAACCGCCTCAGTACCTTTTTTACCAAGGAGGTGCAGCGCAACTAACGTAAAGAGTAAACCCAACATTAAAAAACGGACATAAGATAGTCCGTATGACCCGTATAAGAAGGGTCAGCAAAGAAGTCCTCACGCCCAAAGATTTGAGGGAGTGAAGACCAATACAGCGGTGAGCTCGGGATGGAGGATGGAGTGAATGAGTGGTGAGACTGTCAAGAAGATCTGAATTACCGGTATAATGTAATTTTCCCATTTTCCTGGACATAAGTCTCCACCACTCATTCACACTAGTGGGAGAGTACCAAGCCGATAATCCCAAAAGAGCGTGCAGGAGAGCCAGAGCTCACGATCTAAGATAGAAGCCCATTAAGGATAGTTCTGCGGATGCGGAATGTCGCCTAGCATGAACATCCAGTGCTATAGTGCTTAACGGCGTGCGCACTGAGTCCAGGTGGCGGCTGGTATATATCTGCATTGGAACATTGCGTACTTCCACTAGGGATGCCGCAGACCGCCCTAGTAGAGTGAGCGTACACTTTACCTTCTAATTTAACTTGAGCCATGGAATAGCAATGACGAAGGCATGCCACTAACCATGAAGAGATGCATCTAATAGCGACAGGTTGACCCAGCCGGTGTCGCTGAAAGAAACGAACAGTTGCTGAGTCTTATAACATCCTTGGTTCTATCTAAATAGAACCGCTAAGGCTCTCTAACATCCAAGGAATGAAGAGCCTGCTCCCCTTCATTTTGGAAATTAGCTAAGCGGGAAGTACCAGAGGTTGGTTTAGATGGAATTCTGACACAACCTGGGAAGAAATTTAGGATGAGTACGGAGAACTACCTTGTCTTTATGGAATACAGTATATGGAGGGTCCATAACCAGGGCATGTATCTCAGAGACCCTGCAGGCTGAGGTAATGGCCACCAGGAAGGCAGTCTTCCAGGTAAGAAATTTTAGCTCACAGGTAGCTAAGGGTTCGAAAGGCTTCCGAGTGAGCATGTCCAGCACCAGGTTAATGTCCCAGGCTGCAACTGGACGCTTAACAGGGGGTCTGGTATGGAGAATCCCCTTAAGAAATCTCTTCACCATAGGTAACTGAGCCAGAGTTAAGGAAGAAACCGCTCATGGAACGCTGAGATGGCACTAAGGTGAACTTTAACTGTGGAGCACTGAAGACCTAAGTTTGACAGGTCCAAAAGATACTCCGAACCTTGCCAGGAGGACAGGAAAAGGATTCCAAGAGGATTTTGTAACACCAGAGAGAAAAACGCTTCCATTTGGAAGCGACGCTGGGTGGCTGGCTTCCGAGCAGCCAGAAGGATGTCTGAGACTCTACGAGAGACGTTGAACCGATTCACTTCTATCTCTCTCAGGAGCCAAGCATGAAGGTGAAGTGATTTCAGGTTGGGATGGACCAACTAACCCTGAGTCAAAAGACTGATTTGCAAAGGAAGTGGTCTCGAGAGGCTGCCAACATACTGTTGAGTAGAGGAAACCATAGTTGCCGAGGCCAGGAAGGAGCAATGAGAATCATCTTGGTCCCCTGAGACTGAACTTGAGGAGTACTCTCTGGATTAGAGGAAGCGGAAAGGCGAAGAAAGCCGCTTTGTCCACCGCAGCCTGAACGCATCCTGACAGAAAATGCCAGGCCCTGGATTTCTGGAGCAGAAGAGAGGCAGTTTGGCTTGAGTGGGGATGCAAAAGGTCCAGGTCTGGAGTCCCCACTTTTGAACAGGGACCGAGCTACGGCTGGATCGAGACCACTGTGAGGGTCTGCCTCCGCTCTGCTGAGGTGATCTGCTAGGTCGCTTTGTACACCCGCAGATAAACCGCTTGAATCAGAGACTTGTGCTCCAAGCACCACTCCCACACCCTCATTGCTTCCTGCAAAGGGATAAGAATGAGCACCGCTTGTTTGTTGATGTAATACATCACTGCTTTGTTGTCCGCTTGAAGGAGAATGTTCTTGTGACAAAGGACATCCTTCAGAGCTCGATTGCATAGAGGACCGCTCTCATCTCCAGGACATTTATGTGGAGATGAGTTTTAACTGAGTCCATACACCTTGAGTGTGGAGGGAGAGACAGTGAGCTCCCCATCCCATTAGCGAGCGCCTGTGGTGATGGAGATCCGATGATCCGGGGAGCAAAGGGGAATCCTTCCAGGAGATTGTCTCTTGAGACCACCAGGTGAGAGACCTTCAAGGGCTCCGCCACCTTGATGGGATAAGACTGGGGTGAGAGGTCGGGACCACTGAGTGGAGAGCATCCATTGGGTGGTTCTCATGTGCAGTCGGGCCAGAGGGACAGTGAAGACCGAGGACGCCTATGAGACCCAACATGCGATCGAGAGAGCTGTAACCGATTGGTTCTCCTGATGTAACGGGCCATTCAAGGATGTCGAGTCTTCTGTCCTCTGGAAGGAAAGCCTCGCTGAAGAGGTGTCTAGAAGGGTCCCTATGAAAAGGAGCCCTGGGAGGGTTGCAGTTGAGATTTTTCAACTTCAGCAGAACTCCCATGGACGTGAGAAGAGTTAGAAGTCGCTTGCACGGCTTCCAAAGTCCTTGACGGAAGGCTTGCTAGCCAATCGTCCAGGTAGGGAAACACTGGAGTCCGATTCTTGAGATGCGCCCGGAGAACTGCACAACACTTTGTAAAACTCTGGGGCCGAGGATAGCCCAAAGGGCAGGACTCTGAACTGATAATGCTGACCCAAAGCTACAAACCTGAGGAACTTGGGTCGGGTGGACGGGATATGCTGGTAAGCATCCTGCATATCCAGAGAGGCCAGCCAGTCGTGTTGATGCAGCAAGGGTAACAGGGTACCTAGGGAAATCATCTTGAATTTCTCCTGGGGAGGAATTTGTTTAACTTTCTGAGGTCTAGAATGGGCGCATCCCAGATTTCTTTGGAACCAGAAAGTAATGGAGTAGAACCCTGTGTTTCGAGATGCGGGGCACCAGTTCTATTGCCCTGTTGTTCAGAAGGCCCTGGATCTCCAAGGTGAGGAGGTCTGGATTGAGAGGCCGACAACCTGGGTTGTCGCCTGGGAGGACAATTCGGGGTTTCCAAGAAATTGAGAGAATAACCCCGAATTATCCGAAGGACCCATTTGTCCGAAATTATGGACTTCCACTGGTTGTAGAAGTACATCAGACCCACCTCCCACCGGAGGAGAAAGTTCCACCTGGCAGAGTGGATGGAACTTGGGGCCAACGACTCAAGGTAGCACTGGGAGCTTTAGGCCCTCGCGCTTTCTACAGCTCTCTTTTGAGGTTGGGCAGGTTGGCTTTTATGGAAGCTTCCTCGCCTCTGCTCGAAGGACTGACGCACTATGAAACTGACGCCTGTTCACATGCCCCGAGAGGACAGGCGGAGGTCTGGCCAACTTAATGGCCGATCTAGTCTTCTGAGTGGCCTCTAAGGCTTGCTCCACCTGAGGGCCAAAAAGAAAGGAGCCATCAAAAGGCAGCCCATCACCTGCTGCTGAGCATCATTCGTGAAGCCAGAAGTACGTGAGCCAGGAATGGCGCCGAGTACAAATCTCAGCTGCTGTTGAGCGAGAAGCAGTGTCGAAGCGTCCCATGGCGGTTTTGGACCTGTTGGTTATTGACTCAATACTCTAATAATGGTCAGAAGAAGTTGACTTGGAATCCGAATCTGGAAGTGCTTCAACCATTCTTTTCATAGAGTGCCACAGGATATACTCATACTGAGAAAAATAGCCTTGATAACTGGCAATACGATACTTAGAGTGGAGGCAGCAAAGACTCTCTTACCTAATGTATCAATCTTACGAGACTCTTTGTTAATAGGTCGAGCTGTAGTAGTTTGAGGAAGAACCACCTTGCATTCCTCTGCCAGGACTACAATAGGATCCGCAAAGGCTTGGGATGCCAAAATGGGACGATCCTTGGGAGCTGAATACTTTATCAATGGATTTAGCCACTGAGGGAATAAGAGCAGGATTATTCCATACCATTTGAGACAGCGCCTCAAGGAAGGCTGGATCGAGGAGTCAAATCCGTAGGGATCTCCAGCATGAAGATACTGGAGTCTTAATATCTTCCCAGGATTGATGTCTGTAGTCTGAGAGAAAGAGTGATCCCAGGTTCTTCAACAGAGACTTAAAGGACAGGTCCTCAACCACAGGCTCTGTAGCAAAGAAAGATCCTGTTTCTCCACTTCATCACCCAACCAAGGTCTGGGTCAGGCTCAACATCATCTCCTGATGGTCCAGAAAGGACTGTTTGGACAGGAAAGGAGGAAATTAGGAGAGGAGGAAATAGCAGAAAACAAGGAGAGTCCCTGGCGGCTGCCGGCGCCGACGGCAAAACGGGCTGGAAGACAAGATCAGGAGGCGACGGCGTCAAGAGGCACGCGCCCGCAGCGCCGGGCGGCGCCTGCGGACGAAACGCGACGCGCTGCTGGACGACGCCACGCGACGGCACCGCCGAATCCACGCTGGCGATCGGGCGCCATGACGGTACCGCGACGACACTCAACGGGCGCCGCTTCTATCCAATCGGTACCACCGGGCGGCGCCAGAGACGGCGCCGCAAGACCCAGCGGCACCGAAAACGGCGCCGACAAGCCAACAGACCCTGCCGAAGGCGCCGGAAAAGCCCCAGGAACCTGGAAAGTTAGAGAAGGAAAAAAAACAGGAGATAAGGGCATCGGTGAGGCCCCCTGCGCCGCAGCCATGTGAGGGGGGGAAACACCTAAGCACGGAGTCGCTGGCACCGAAGAAGGCGCCATGCGATTAGGAAGGTCCAACCGCCCTACCTGATCGCCGGAGGGGCCCGAGGGCTCCGAGGCAACCGAGCCAGGCAGAAGAACCAACCTCCGAGCCCATTGCTCCATAAGAGCGCCCACTGATGAAACTGCTCATCTGGAGTCCTACCTATAGGCGGAGGGACTCGATGTCGAGGACGACGACATCGGAAGTTGGCGACTCAAGAAGGAGACCGGCACCAGCAACGAGCAATCGGCGCCGAATTACAGACATACCAGAGGGCTACCTCGAAAGTGATGCCTTCTTTTGACCTGTGGGTCAAGAAGAGCTCGAGGTGAACGGTGCCAGAATGCTACCGCTTATTTTATGCCAGCGGGGACCGCCATCCCCGGCATCGGACTGACCGCTGTCGGAACCCCGCTGAGGAGAAGGAGGCTGACCGGACCCAGCCCGGCTGACTGAACAGCTTTCATACGAAGTCTCCCTACCGTCACCTGACCTGCTCATGGTCGACTCCATCCAGTAGGCCGAGACTTCTTCAAGTAAAATTTAAATATTAGAAAAATTTAACGAAAATAGAATAAAATTAAGCGATACTACTTATCGTGATAAAGTTACAAAAAAACAAACTGAAAACTATGCGCTAGTTTGAAGTTTGACTCCGACAGGCGAGCGACGCCGCACTGAAGCGCACTCGACGGGCGGAAAAAGGGACTGGGCGGTTGGAGGGTCGCCGCCGAGATGGTCATTACCGACTGAGGCCGCTGCTCGCGCGCCAGGTTCTCGCGGCGCGCTCGCACACACCTCCAGCAAAAAGTTTGCTCCCGATGGGTCTTAGTGCCCCCGGCGCTAATCCCACTAGTGTGAATGAGTGGTGGAGACTTATGTCCAGGAAGATCTGCGTTGCACATGGCGCCAACAAGGAGCACGATACCACACCCAACACCGGCACCACCCTTGATGCCAGAGGCACCGACAGACAGGGTGGCGCAGTGCATGGTGCCGCCGCCAGCCCCAACGCTGAGGACAGCACAGGCAGAGCCCGTGGTGCCACAGACGGCACAGACAGTGACCTCGGCGCTGGAGAAGTCAGCACCGCAGACAATGGCAACGTTGCAGAGGTCTTAGAACTGTGATTTGAAGTTACAGGATGAAAAATGGCAGGAGATAAGGGCATCAGTGTAGACCACTCCACCGCAGCCGTGTGTGTGCGGGGGGGTAGATACCACAGTGCAGAGTCGACGGCACCAAAGAAGGCGCTGTGCGACTAGGAAGACCTAACCGCCCTGCTTGCCATTCCGGAATCGAAGGTCCCGAAGGCCCTGGTGTCGGACTGGCCGGTTCGGGCAATCGGGCCAACCTCCGAGCCTACGGCTCCATAAGAGCAGCCCACTGATGAAACTGCTCATCGGAAGCTCCTCCAATAGGTGGAGAGGGGCTCCGGTGTCGAAGAGGTCTGCCATCAGAGACAGAAACCAGTGACTCCAACAGAGGTGGAGACCGGTGCCTGGCCCTAATAACTGACCGTCAACGTGCAGACGTACCAGAGGGCGACCTTGAGTGATGCCATTTCTTCTTCAGCCTGTGTGCAAAGAAGAACTTGAGGCCGAACGGTGCAGAGAATGGGACCGTTTCTTTTTATGCTTCCGGGGAGACCGCCCATCTTCCTGAGCACTGGACCATCCGTTGTCAGACCTCCCCCCTCCGGGGACAGTGGCAGACCAGATCTGGCCCCACTGACTGAGCAGCTTTCATACGAAGTCTCCCTACCATCACCTGCCCCACTCATGGTCGACTCAGTCAATGGAGGGCTGAAGACTTCTCTCTTGTAAAAAGAATTTATAAAATATAATCAGTATTTATAGAAAATAAACTACAAAACAATATACTGAAAACAAAGCTGCTAGTTTGAAGTTTGACTCTCGGCGGGCGAGCGACGTCGTCACTGAAGCACACTCGACGGTGGGAAAAAAAGAACTGAGGTGGTTGGAGGGTCGACGCCGAGACAGTCATTACCATACGCGCTGGGCTTGCAATGCCACTTCCTCACAGCTCCATCTCAGGTGCCGGCTCTCCTGAGAAAGTTTGCTCCCGCTGGGTCCTAGTGCCTCCAGCGTACTCCCATTAGTGTGAAAGAGTGGTGGAGACTTTATGTCCAGGAAGATCTGGTAAAGAGAATTGCAATGCTGATTTTCTGTCAAGATATGGATCAAGAATGCGAGATCAATCTATAGAATCCACAAACTCAATATTATCTGGTTGGAACAGAGACTTAGAACTTGAGATATCTGAGGCAGAGTGGTTCTCATCGTCCCTACGAGCGGTCAAAATCTGACAATCTCATATTTGGAGAGAATACTCTTGGAAGTGTAGATCAAGATTTTTCAGGTCCCCGGCCAGTCTGACCAAATATCTCCCAATTGAATTTGGGGTCTGTTGGAGGGAATGTGGTTCTGAGATGGCGGACCTGGCACACATACTATGGCAGTGCCCAAGACTAATGCCCTTTTGGATATGTATTCAGGGGGAAATAAGCGAAGGACTAGAAGAGAGTGTTGAACTCACGGCAGAAATGGTTCTCATGGCTATTTACCTGGATCGCTCCCCCCGATGGACAAAAACTGCTTCCCGTTTTGCTATTTGCTGCAAAAAAATCCTTAAAGAAATGGATGACCAAAACAATACCAAGCACTCAAGAGTGGCGACGAATAGTGTATTGAATATACCAGATGGAAAATATTACAGCAAAACTAAATAATCAATCAGACAGATTCGCCTCTCTCTGGCAGAGATGGTCACTGTACCAGGCCAGAATTGACCCTGATTTTTGTCCATAGCGGACGGGAACTGGGGTGGTGAGGATATGAGATTTGAAAGAAGATGGTGAAATGTTTGTATTTTAAGTAACAATCAGTATATAATATAAAAGCCCTAAAGGCATTCTATATCTGTATCACACCAAACGTGAAGTTTATATAGACAATGACCACATTGTATTATGTCTCCTGAACTAAAAGAAAAGGAAAACAAATTCAATAAAAATAAATAAAAAAAAAAAAAAAAAAGATATGGATCAGGAATTGAGGGTACTGACGGTTGAAAAACAAATGTATGAGTTTAAACTTTACTGTCTGCTGTACTGTTACAGAAACGAGCATTTGTCAATGCCGAATGTTTGCTTCCTGGCATTAGCAGGAGTTGGACAGATGCAGTATAGGAATGGCACTGAACTACTGAACTGATGACAACTCCACCTTCACCCTGAAGAGATGGACAGGTATTGGGGTGTGCCTTTAGGTCATTGCCCATGACAGTCACGACATTTCACCTCACCCTACCCTTCAGACACTGACAAGCGTCGAGGTGTGGCTTGGGATGTTTGGGCTTTACATTCACCTCATTCCATAAGGAAATACGCTGAAATGGATGCAGTATAGGAGAATGGGGTGAACTCTGGGACCAAAGGGTCCAAAGGGCACGTCGATGCCTGTCACTGGCTACAAGGTGGAGGGGTGGAATGCCTTGAGCATTACTGTTGACAATCCCAAGTCACACCCCTGACACCTGTCAGTCCCTACAGGGTAGGGTGTTATGGTCGAAAACCCTAATGCCCTGGGCGTTTCTTGGTATTTTTACTCCAAGTTTTCAACATGGGCTTTTTGTGACCCCACCGCATGAACAGTGAGACTATCACTTTGTTAGGCGAAAGGTGATTTTGCACAGTGTGAAAACACATTTCAAACAGGATGCGAAAAATGACAGCTGTACTGTTCATGAGGAGGTGTAAAAAATGGCACTGTTGAAAATCTGGAGTGAAAATATAAAAAAAAAACGATGTCACAAGCGTGCATAGAAACTGCGCAACGCACACAGGTAATGTAATTAGTTTGGGGATTTTTTACAGTAGATTTTCAACATAGGCATTTTGGGACCTCCGCTCATGAACAGTGTCACTGTGATTTTTTTAATCTGTCCCGAACACCAGTTTCCCACAGCGACCACGCTATTCTGTGCCAGAAGTGCGAAACACATTTTCGGCCAGGGTGTGAAAAATGACAGCTGTACTGTTCATAAGGAAGTGTGGAAAATGTCAGTGTTGAAAATCTGGACTGAAAATACTACAAATTCGTGAACTTACGAGGGTGCATGGAAACTGCGCAATGCATGCTCATAACAGTCATTTTATGGACTTCTGTCACCAAATTTTCCACATAGCCATTTTAACACCTCTGCTGATGAACAGTGTCACTGTTATTTTCTTAATCTGTTCGAACATTGATTTTGTGACACTGACTGCTTATTGTGCGCGAGCATGTGAGAAAACACATTTAAAGCTGTGATGTGAAAAATGACAGCTGTACTATTTATAAGGAGGTGTGGTAAAATGGCAATGTTGAAAATCTGGAGTGAAAATATTAAAAATTCTCAAAGTGCGTAGGAATTGCGCAACGCACGCTCATAAAACAGTCATTTTGGGGAATTTTTCACCACTTTTTCAACATAGGGTTTTTGGGGGCCTTGCCGCATGAATTGCGACACTGTTGTTTCGTTAAACCGTTCCAAAAGGTGGTTCCATGCAGTGACCGCGAAATCACCTTTCGGGACCGAATAACAAAATGACAGTGACTGAGTTCATGAGGTGGGGTCCCAAGAACCTCATGTTGAAAATTTGGTGAAAAAATTCCCCAAAAATGGCCAAGATATGCACCAAAGTTGAAAAAAAAAAAAAACACTATTTATGCCATTATACAGCTTACCGGCATTTCTTCAGTTCGCAGTTGGCTTTGAAGAGTGCAGATGTGTTCCCGGTCCACCGAAGATCGTGGCGCCAGCCTCCAGAGGTAAGTATGGGGTTGAGGGTTGGGGGGAAGGAGGGGTATACAGACGGTGGGTGCGGGAGCAAGAGAGTCAACGAGGGACTGTTTTTTCTTATAGGTTTTTTTTTTAACAAAGACGATGTGGGACTTTTGTCACGCTGGGGTAGGCTCCCAGCGTGGCACCTGGAAGTCTGCTTGGGGGGGGGGAGTGGAGCCGACGGGGAATTTGGCACCCCTCCATCAGCCATATGGACTTTTGTCATGATGGGGTGGGCTCCCATCATGGCACCTGGAAGTCTGGTTTTTTGGGGGCATTGGTGCTGACGGGACTGGGCAAATTTCACGGGCCAAACAGTGCAGGAGCCATGGAGTTAACACTGGGGTGGGCCCCCAGTGTGCTGCTACTTTGTTGTTTGTTGGGGCGACTGGAGCCGAACGGATTGCAAGGAAAAAATGGAGCTGTCTATGACGGCAGTTCAAATGCAGTGCTGATGTATAGGCCGATGGCAGTATGCAAATTGCCTACACGTTACCACTGCTGATTGTAGTGGTCTTTTACTTTGAACTGTATGCCACTGCATCTGAACTGCTGCAAAAAGGAGCAGGGCATTGGAAGTGTGGGTGGCACACCTACGAAAACTCATATGGTGGTACTATGTTTCTTGCACATGCGTGCAAGCAAACATAAAAAGGATACTGCAAATGTGCTTAATTTCTGAAACATAGAAGCTTATGTTAGACAATTAATAGAAAGTTTTAGAAATCTGTTCGAAAAAACAGGTTCCCTCTTAAGGAAGGGGGAGTATGTGACAGGGTGGAATAGGACCCTGTCCCAGCTGTTATGGAGAGTTTGAATGTAGGGATCTGTTCTGTCCTTTCCTGTCCTGTCTCTTGTCTGTCTGGTTGCACAACCAAATTGTCCCCTTAGACCTAGGACTTGATCACCCCAACAGTCTCGCAGTTCTTTGCCTCTCGCTATCTCTCAGTCTTCCCTTGCTGTCTGTCTTTTCCTCCCTTGCATATCTGCTGATATAAAAATATATGCAAATCATTATGTGGAAATGTAACTGATACTGGGATCCCTATGTTTAGAAATTATATAGTGTTACTGTTGAAATGTACATAATTATAGTTTGAGATGATTGCATAAAGCTATTGGAAACTCAAGAGGTTACCTGACAGCAATTTTTAAGACTTTAGAAAGCTGTGGAAAAGGGTCTCAGTTCTGGGACATTGTGTCCTGCCAGCACCTGCCTGAAATATACTAGAACATTTCAGAAAAAAACAGGATGCTTTGGGGGTTGCAAGGATTTATAAAAAGACAGAGCTGCTACTGCTTGGAAGAGAAGGTACACAGAGATTGAAGGAAAATTTAGATGCATCTTCTGTTTATTTTGCCTTTGTAAATAGTTATACTGAACAATTTTATTGTTTTATTGTTATCCATAATAAAACTCCTGTTGCAAATTTTACAGCTGCTCCTGGTTTCTCCTATGCTTCCTGACCTTTGCCTCAATGACACTCCCCCTCTAACAACGCTTCAGAAGAACGGTCCAATAAATGACTTGCTAGGTTAATTCACAGTCCGGCAGTGCAACAGGGGCCTGACCTAGCTGCAAACACAGGTGCTTGTTATATGCTGTCTGACGGGTCTGGTGTACAGCACTGCAAATGATGCTTCCCGAAGTGAAAACCCTCTTCCCCAGGCATCTACCTCTGTAGAATCAACTTCAGAAGGTCAGTCATGCACAAGGTGCTTCGGTCCAGTCAAAGACTGCAGCAACAGAATTCTTGAAGTGGGATGAGGTATGGCTCCTGCAGATACAGAGAGGGGGCAATATCTGGTGTTGGACGTCCCTTAGGGCTGGAGCAGGAAAAAAAATTACAGAGCCAGACAGTCCTAGATGCCTCCCTGAAAGCCAAAGGCCAAGAAGGGATGACAACACAGTCTTCATGAAACTCCCCAAGGAATCTTAGTGGCAAAGACGCAGGATTGCTACCTACAAAGGATCTTGCATTCAGCTCCATCGGCATCTCCATGAGGAACCTCTGGAATGAAAAGTACTCAGCATCCACAGACAGGAGCAGGAAGAAGTCCTCATCATCGGAGGAAGTCGGAGTAGAAGAGCCGGACTTGGGGAACAGGTGGTGTCAGGCCCATGAGTCTCAACTGGACCCGGTCAAACTCTAAGCAGAATACGTGGAGGGCACCAGCCACCCTCCCACAGTGAGACCAGGTGGGAGGACCGATGATACCTGGCCACTTGAAGGGGGGGAGATAGAGGCCCAGAATGGATTAAGAAGCCAGAGGCTCCAGGCTCTCTGCCAGGGCTATGGAGATGTCCAGGGGATCTCAACCTGGCAAAACTGCCAGAGTTGAGCTGACCAGTGAAGCAACCCAGTCAGTGCAATGGTGGCGTGGGGGACCCCAAGGTGAGAAGAGTGGAGTTGTACATGTACAACAGGGCAGCTTTGGTCCTCACCAGTGACGTCGGCTGACGGTTCCTGGCAATGGTTCCTGGGCCACCGGGCCACTGCCCAAACAGTGGCCAGTGTTGTCTCCAGCACCACTCTCAGGATCAACAGCAGGCTCAGCACTGGGTTCTATTTTCTCATCAGGGCTGGCCTCATCCTCAGAGAGAGGCACTTCACCAATCCCAGCAATGCCTCCGAAGCAGTCCCTGCAAACAGCACCAAGAACCGACCCAGTACTGTGGACGGTACTGGGATCCAAACTGTCACCAAAGGAAGCACCACAACAGGTCTCAACACCATCCCCAGGACCAGGCCCAAGGACAACACCGGGGCAATACCGTCAATGGGGTGGGTGCTTGGAACCGGGTCCAGGGTCAACCCCATTATCCCTGCCCCTGCCCAATCCCCAAGAGAGGTATCCTCATCCTCCTCACCACCACAAGGGTGCTCAGGAGAGGAGATGATAACCACCTTGGACCAAAGGTCAGGGGCAACTCTGGTACTGGACCTTCTTCAAGCACTGGGAACAGTGGCAGTAGGAGACCCAGCCTCTTGACCAGCACTGCCCCGCACACCAGTACCATGGGCGTTAGCAGGAGCCAGGGCAGCACCAGGCCATGACACCCAGGTGTCCACTGGTGCAGACCAAGTATATATAGCCTGAGTCTCACCAACGGGGACATTTGCTTCCCCATGGCAGATAGACAAGGGGGGTGCTCAGATGACCCCTCCGAAGCAGACTGTCCACCAGACCCATCCCAGGGTTTCTGTCATCTCAGCAAGGTGAGCGTGAAGAGGATCATGATCTTCCTCAGCACCAGAGGTACTGGGAAGAGGCCCAGGGGAAAGGCCAAGACTCCTGACCTTGGCATCACGGGTGTAATGGCTGCCTCCAAAAGTGGGGGGGGGGGGGGCCAATGACCCCTCATCAGTAAACGGAGTTCAGTGACAATCTGTCCATGAAAAAAAAAGACCTCCCGCTGGTCCATATCATGGTCAGGGCCAAGGCAGGAGTGAGATTTTGTATGATGGTCTGACACTGCGACAGGGCTCCCAAGGAAGCACCAATGCTTCACTTCGTGACTCCAACCCCCCCCCCCAAAAGACATGGATTAATGCTCAGTAAAACCATACCCTGAAGTGGGTTAATCCCTTCATCTTCACAGCCCAAACCAGGCACAAAGAGGTAAAGATCAACTCAACCATACTGGAGTGAGTCCGGGGAGGGGGGGGATGGCGGTGGGCACTGGAATCAATGGTGAAGATATTCTTAGAGAATCAAGAATTATGGCGAGTACGTAATTTTAATATCTTCCAAGAATCAATCCTCACCATTGATTAACGGACACTTCATCTGTCGCAATGGATTCTCACTGATGAAAAAACTAGATGAGGTGTTCCCTTACTGGGTAGAAGTGAATCACCTCTGGCAGCTGAGGTGAACACAGGACCTGAAACTCAAGGATGGCAAGGGCACCTTCAGCGTACTTCCTTCTTCTGCTGAGTAGGCCGATTTCTACTCTGGTAGCCCCCTCAACCTCTGGGTTGAAAGGACAGGCTACCTTGGTCGTAGCCACAACCTTTTCTCTTGCAGAGGGTGGACTGGTTTGCTCTACAGCCCTTAAAGGCAAAACCTTTCTCAATAGAGTCCTTGAGAGCTTGCCTGACCTGCTGTCCAAAGAGATAAGTGCCATGAAGGGGCACATTCACAATCTGCTGCTGGGCCTCTGGAGCACAGCCAGTAATCCGCAACCAGCAGTCTCTTAGAATGCAGACTCCTGCAGCTACAGAACAAACTGCTGCCATCTGAAGACTACACAGAGGTTTCAGCTGGTGACTGTTGGACGCAGTACCCTGAGTACCAGTTATAAGGAGCTTCTGCTTCAAGTACAAGTGGCAAACTCTGTACAAAGGACTTGAATTTCATACAGGGTACTTTGAAATATGGGCCACGTAGCTTGCTATCCTTAAGCCCAGAGTGGCTGAAGCAAATGCCCTTCTGTTCATGGTACTGATCTGGTGCGACTCTTTGTTAGGGGGCTAATCAGAAAACTCTTTAGGAGTGATAGCTTTATCATTTTCAGCCAGAAATGAAAATTACGTACCTACCGTAATTCTTGATCTTCTCCATTCATTACTGCTTGGGTTGAGCGGGAGGCGCGGACCCGCTACGGGAGATTTTTGGAGTCGCTCAGCAGGCGCCGCCTCAAGGATTTGATGCTCGCTGGCCATGCGCGAGGGGCGGCTGTTAGGTGCCGCAGACCTCCTCCATCTCAGTTCTGGTAGCCGGAGAGGCGAAAATAAAGTGTAAGAAAAAAGAAAGTGAGGCAAGAGAGCCGAGGGATAGAAAAAGGAAAGGAAATAAACTGAAAAAGGAATAAGCCGATGGAGAATAGACAGAGGAGAGAGAATTCCTACCCTAAGGGACCGCAGGGCCTCCTTTCTGGGGCGGCTCTAGGGGAGGAACAGAGAGAGGGAGAGAAAAGTAGAACAAGAAGAAGAAGAAGAAGAAGAAGAAAGAAAGAAAGAAAGAAAGAGGCATGTTGAGAGGGAGAACAGTGCCCATCGAGCATTGTTGGTTGAGAGGCTTATAGGCTCGAAACTAATAAGGGAGCAAGAATCCCAGTTGCTAGGACTGAGGAGAGGTTCCACCGAACCTCCTGAACAGACCCAAGAGAGGGCAGACTCTCCAAACTCTCAACATGCCAAGTCCCCTCATCCTAGTTGAGGGCTCCTAGACTGTCCGAGCAGAACCTGTTCCAGAAGAGCGCCCAACCAGGAAGAGGACTAAGTTCCTTAGCACCTTGTTAAGTGCTAACACAGAAGAGTATGGGGAAAGACTATGCCTTCTCGAAGGCAGTTTGTAAGAAAAGTAGAGAGGAACTCAATCAGACTTGCTAGGACAAGGCAGACAGAAGCTTGAAGCTGACAAGTTCAGTCAGCAGCTGGAAAAGCTTGAATAATAATACCTGCTAGGGGGATTCCAAACTTTGAGGAGGCCAAGACAGGGCATGGCCACCAGGCTGTGAAACTACATGACCTGAAGAAGGTAAGGAATCGCACCATAGGGCAGTCAGAAAGAGTTCCCTCAGAATTAAAGAAATTTGCAACCGTACTTGTTCCCCCCTACCTTGAGGAAAAAAGAGAATCCATTCACAAGAATGGGGAAAAAACAGAAAAAAATTATTTTTTTTTTTTTTGCATAAAGGCCAAGGGGGAGAGAGGAACGAGACGGGAGGGGGAGACGCCACAGAAGGAGGCCACTGAGGGGAAGGTGGGTGGGTATCAGTAATGAATGGTGAAGATACAAGAGAAGATCAAGAATTACGGTAGGTACGTAATTTTCATATCTTCCCTTGTCAATCTTCACCATTCATTACTGCTTGGGTGAGTACCAGCCCCCCCCCTAAAAAAGGGGGGGTAGAAACCCTGAGGGAACAAGACCCCCAGCCTCCTGTTGGTGAGGAACAGAAGGGGAAGACCCTGGCTAACACAAAGAGAAGCCTAAGTGGAGAAGAGCTGAAGGTGCCCCCGAGGACGGGAGACGGAGGAAGCTCCTGCAAAGTCTCCTAGCTCTGGAGGAAAAAGATGGGTCCCTCGAAAGGAACGCATCACCCCACGCCGGGCCAGGGGTGACAACTTTGATAGATGGAGCCATGCCGCCCGCCTAATGCAGATCGCTGTCCTCAAGAAGCCTGAAGCCACCTCACTGGCGCCATAAGATGCCCTTGCTTGGGTGTCTTGCCAGCTCCAGGCTCATAGTGGAGGGGCAATAGCCTCGTCTGGTTTGGTTCGTATCAGGCATTGATGCTAGAGCTGGAAAGCATCGACCACAGATGCCGATTGTAGGCAGCGTGATGAGCCTGATGTGATGCAATGCAAGCCACCGCACGAGAAGAAGAGAACACTCTTCGCCCCCACCGGTCGAATTGTAGGGAATCCGAATCTGGAGGGCGGTCGTGCGCCAGGCGGCGGTGCCCGGAAGGAGTCTCTAGGTACACCCAACCCGAGAACGGGTTGGGAAGGGTACCCAGGGATTCCGAGGGGGCACAATACCTTCGACGACAGTCTGCCGGGGCTGGAGAAAGGACGGCTGGCAACTGCCAGGAACGGATAGACGCCCTGGAAGGGATAGCCAGGAAGGTACCACCAGGTGCTGGGCACTGAATTCTCCAAGGAATTCACGCTGCCTCCGCTCAGTATTGTCTCGCCTAACGAAGAGATTCAAGATCCCTCACCATCCTGAGAGGAATCGCTGATATTCCGCGGAAATCAGCGCCGGAAGAAAGATGAGCAAGGGGTTCCTCTCCCCCAGAGGAGGAAGACGAGGATAATGGAGAGCTCGAATGTCCAGAAGATTCCTGCGGCGGTGGGGAGAGTCGAAAGACCCGCTCATGCATGTATCTAACGTATGAGGGGAAGGCCGCCGCAGAACCTCTGAACTGCTCACAGGATAACGGACCCGTAGGACCGACATGGCCTGGAAGAGCGGGGGGTGGATGCAGAGGTCCTGGAGAAGGGCACCTATGAAGAGGCAACTGAACTCTGCCAGGGCTCTGAAATCAGGGGAACGGAGCCCGAGCTGGCGGGATCCCGGACAACAGACCAGGTCGCAAGACGAGACCCTGAGGATGCGATGCCTGGAAGAGCCCAGGGGAACCTCCCCTGTGACGAACCCGGGACTGCATGGATCCAGAAGGGCAGTCCACAGCAACGCCACCGGAGGGAACCCCGGGGCCCAAGAGGAAAGGGCGGGGTTCACGCTATGGCTCCTAGCCACCCCACGAGGGGTGGCCGGCGGAGACCGGGACCACCGTCCCCCACCCCTCGACCCCTCAGACTCCGAGAGAGCCCTCCTCCTCGACTGCAGCATTCCCCCACCCCGAGAGGATGCAACAGCACCCAGGAGGGTAGCTGTCATAGGCCCCCTAGGAGGGGGAGCCTCCTCCTCAGTCCCCACCACATCACCCCCGGGACCCAGGGCCACCCCTAGCCCGAGGGCCCTCAGGGGAGAACGGGAGTGGGGACAGTGGAAGGGCCTGCCGCGCCGCCTAGCACCCCAGCCACCGGGGACCCTGACCTCAAGAGTCAGGGTGCCAGGATGGGTCCACATCTGAGCCATCGACCAAGAGGACGAGACCAGCAGAACCTCGATGCTGGCAACTCAGGGGTCCTCACAACGGCGCCATAACGGTGCCGGGCGCGCCAGGGACGGGCGCCGGATGACCCCAGCCCACTTGCGACAGCCAGGTCCGTCCTGGCTCCTGCCGCACTAGTTAGCCCACGGGCGCCGCTTCCCGCTCGACTCCCAACCCGGCGCCACCAGGAGCACAAACCGGCCTGCGCGCCGGGCGTCAGGGTGGTACCGCCACGGGCGCCTGTCTTGATCACCGGGCGATCCGGAACGGGCGCCGGAGGGTGGCGCCGAGGGTCCACGGTGCCAGGCCCAGAAATCGTGGCCTCGACACTGGGGAGCCTGCACCTCCGAGGAGGTGATCGCCGAGGCGGTGTCCCCTGCCACGGCCCTGGAAGGGACCACAACGCTTTCGACACCGCAAGAGAAGCTTCCTTCGGCAAGAGAAGAGGAGGAAGCCTTCCTCCGCTGGACTGTGAGTAGGCCCGGGAAGGGCTTCAGACCTACCTGGGAATCCCGGAGCGACGCCGCCTCTAAGGTCGGTTGGGCCTTGCCGAAGCTTGAACGCGGACTTCGAGGGGAGACGACAGTCCATGGAGAAACAAGCATCGACGCGTCCATGCCGTGTTGGATCCCAGGCAACGGAGACAGACATCATGCCGTCCGAGACGGAAAATGCCGCCACAGGAGCACCGACGATAGGGCGCCCGCCGATTTCACGCCTTGCTCCTAACCGGACATGATGCGAACTAAACAAGGAAAAAAAGGCAATAAAGCACTCGGCGCCGCAGTATAGAAAGAAAAAGGAACGGTCTTACCGGTATACGGCGTCGAGTGAATGGTCTGAGAAAACGAGGAGTCTTGAGGTTGGAAAAACCGAGAAACTATTCGCTACCACGCAGCAGGTGCAGCCTCGACGGCAGGAGAAACAGAACTGAGATGGAGGAGGAGTCTTCGGCACCTAACGGCCGCCCCTCGCGCATGATGCGGTACGTCGTCCTCGAGGGCGGCGCCGCTGGAGCCGACTCCAAAAAACCTATATGGTGCGCGCCTCCGGCTTAACCCAAGCAGTAATGAATGGTGAAGATTGACAAGGGAAGATTTATAATAGCATCTGTTATGAGCTGAGTGCAGTACATACAGTAGCTGTGGCACTGGGCGTCACCCATTTCTTGTCTGCCTGACGGAAGACAGCAGGAACAGAAGCTGGTTTGCTTCAACAGCCCCAGTGAT
The DNA here is from genome assembly GCA_016271365.2 of Neoceratodus forsteri. NCBI lineage: Eukaryota > Metazoa > Chordata > Ceratodontiformes > Ceratodontidae > Neoceratodus > Neoceratodus forsteri. The sequence goes on from CM057453.1 coordinate 1,097,403,725, forward strand.
AGTCTCCAGACTAGGTTGGACAAGCAGTGCCAGCGACATAGGCATACTAGGCACATTCAGAAACTTCAGCTGGAGGCATCTTGCCCAATCAATGGGTCTCCGTGGGCCTACCGGTCAACAGAATTCAATAAATAAATCAATGGCCACATCCTGAAACTGCGCAGTACTATGCATGTTTCTGAGCAGTGCTAGAAAGGAGAGGTCCTCATGAGGAACTTTACCAGGGTTTGGCTCAGGTTCCTTAGGTTCTGAAGGACAGTCTCCCTTGTCACTAGAGTATTCTCCAGTAATGATTAAATCCAAATCCATTTCATTATCATAGTCTGGATGAAAAGGCACTTGAAGAGGGAATGGCACTGTACATGATGTCATGCTCAGTGTTGTGGGTGCACAGTATTTGGCGGAGACACGGAGTGTGGCACTGATGTCACAGCTGGCCTCGTACAGAGAACCACTCGCAGCACACAAAAGGTGGGGGCGATCGACACCGAAGGTGGCACCAACGATGATGCTGGTACCAAAGTTGGATGCAACTGAGTTGGGAGGGGGACACTGTCATAGACCCTGGCACCGAAGTCAGCGCTGATGTACCCAAGTGTAATGGCAGAGAAGGCATCACAGGAGTATGCCCGAAGGGCAAGGAAGCTGTCAGGACCTGACCCAATGACATCCTTGATGCCATCGCACTGAAACACTGCTCCATAAGTGCCACTTGCCAGACTGCTCATCTGAAAACTCCCAAATAGACAAGGGGAGGCATGGGGATGAAGACAATGGGCCCCCGGGCTTCAAAATATCCAGTGTCATTGATGGGAACAATAGTGGAGACACAGAGTCTGCAGGAGTCAAATGTCTTGATGCAGAATGACTACAGTGTGACCTTGGCTGGTGCCTTTTGTTCTCTTTATGCAGAGCATAGTGGGATCTGGACTGTTTCTTTCTGCAACTCCGGAGGACAGCCTTTCCTCAGGGCACGAGATTGGCCAGTACTTTAACACTTGCCCATAGGGGAGTACTGGCAGGACACAAATTCACTGCCTAAGTAACTTGCCCATTGAGGATCCCCACCTTACATGGTGTCAACCATTCTTAGGAGGCAGGACTGTGAGGAAACTTTTTTTTTTTTTTTTTTTTTAAACTTAACTGACACGAAAACAAATAACTGCAGATAAATACAACTAAACCAAAGAACTGATCATGGACCTGGTACAGTTTCACTGGGAAGCAGAGTTTCAGGAGGTGTTGTCCCAGGAAGACTGGCTCCAGATCTGGCGAAGACAGCATAAAACCTCAAACTCACATACATGGAAAGAATTTTCCTGGAAGATAGTATCCAGATTTTTTCATACTCCCAAGTCTCAGCTAAATTCTCGGTTAGTGGGGACTCCTCCTGCTGGAGGCAATGTGGTTGCAAGGTAAGCCACACATGCTCACGTTTTTTGGTTTTGCCCGGTACTCACATCTTTTTGGTCCGTGATAGGAAGCAGGATACTGGATCTTTTCCCATCTCTAGGTGACTTCACCCTGGTTGTTGGGATCCTACTTCATTACTCAGGCCATTTTAAAAACCCACACCACATCTACTTACTTAATATATTGCTGGGTACAACCAAGAAGTGTATCACACGTTTGTGGCTTCGCCAGATGCCCCCACTATAACAGCCTGGGAGGACACAATATATGATGTCTATAAATTAGAACATACGACAGCCAGGTTACAAAATAAAATCTCAGAATTAATGAATTGCTGGAATATCTGGTTCATACACATGTATCAAAGAAGACCAGACCAGCAGGCATGGGTTTCCCTCAATACGACCTCCCACATTGGTCCTCATTGGTGCCTTTTGTTCTCTTTTATGCAGAGCATAGGATCTGGACTGTTTCTTTCTGCAACTCCGGAGGACAGCCTTTCCTCAGGGCACGAGATTGGCCAGTACTTTAACACTTGCCCATAGGGGAGTACTGGCAGGACACAAATTCACTGCCTAAGTAACTTGCCCATTGAGGATCCCCACCTTACATGGTGTCAACCATTCTTAGGAGGCAGGACTGTGAGGAAACTTTTTTTTTTTTTTTTTTTAAACTTAACTGACACGAAAACAAATAACTGCAGATAAATACAACTAAACCAAAGAACTGATCATGGACCTGGTACAGTTTCACTGGGAAGCAGAGTTTCAGGAGGTGTTGTCCCAGGAAGACTGGCTCCAGATCTGGCGAAGACAGCATAAAACCTCAAACTCACATACATGGAAAGAATTTTCCTGGAAGATAGTATCCAGATTTTTTCATACTCCCAAGTCTCAGCTAAATTCTCGGTTAGTGGGGACTCCTCCTGCTGGAGGCAATGTGGTTGCAAGGTAAGCCACACATGCTCACGTTTTTTGGTTTTGCCCGGTACTCACATCTTTTTGGTCCGTGATAGGAAGCAGGATACTGGATCTTTTCCCATCTCTAGGTGACTTCACCCTGGTTGTTGGGATCCTACTTCATTACTCAGGCCATTTTAAAAACCCACACCACATCTACTTACTTAATATATTGCTGGGTACAACCAAGAAGTGTATCACACGTTTGTGGCTTCGCCAGATGCCCCCACTATAACAGCCTGGGAGGACACAATATATGATGTCTATAAATTAGAACATACGACAGCCAGGTTACAAAATAAAATCTCAGAATTAATGAATTGCTGGAATATCTGGTTCATACACATGTATCAAAGAAGACCAGACCAGCAGGCATGGGTTTCCCCCCTTGGCCAATACGACTCCCCACATTGGTCCTCATTGGTGCCTTTTGTTCTCTTTATGCAGAGCATAGTGGGATCTGGACTGTTTCTTTCTGCAACTCCGGAGGACAGCCTTTCCTCAGGGCACGAGATTGGCCAGTACTTTAACACTTGCCCATAGGGGAGTACTGGCAGGACACAAATTCACTGCCTAAGTAACTTGCCCATTGAGGATCCCCACCTTACATGGTGTCAACCATTCTTAGGAGGCAGGACTGTGAGGAAACTTTTTTTTTTTTTTTTTTTTTTTTAAACTTAACTGACACGAAAACAAATAACTGCAGATAAATACAACTAAACCAAAGAACTGATCATGGACCTGGTACAGTTTCACTGGGAAGCAGAGTTTCAGGAGGTGTTGTCCCAGGAAGACTGGCTCCAGATCTGGCGAAGACAGCATAAAACCTCAAACTCACATACATGGAAAGAATTTTCCTGGAAGATAGTATCCAGATTTTTCATACTCCCAAGTCTCAGCTAAATTCTCGGTTAGTGGGGACTCCTCCTGCTGGAGGCAATGTGGTTGCAAGGTAAGCCACATGCTCACGTTTTTGGTTTTGCCCGGTACTCACATCTTTTTGGTCCGTGATAGGAAGCAGGATACTGGATCTTTTCCCATCTCTAGGTGACTTCACCCTGGTTGTTGGGATCCTACTTCATTACTCAGGCCATTTTAAAAACCCACACCACATCTACTTACTTAATATATTGCTGGGTACAACCAAGAAGTGTATCACACGTTTGTGGCTTCGCCAGATGCCCCCACTATAACAGCCTGGGAGGACACAATATATGATGTCTATAAATTAGAACATACGACAGCCAGGTTACAAAATAAAATCTCAGAATTAATGAATTGCTGGAATATCTGGTTCATACACATGTATCAAAGAAGACCAGACCAGCAGGCATGGGTTTCCCCCCTTGGCCAATACGACTCCCCACATTGGTCCTCATTGGTGCCGGCCAGCCCCAAAACATTTCTCTTTTATCTAAAGGCTGCCCATACTCTGTATGAGACCTAATATTCTACAGTGACTGCAGAGAATTAATCATATAATCTACTGAGTTCTCCCATGGATTTCCCAGGCTCCCTAAAGGGACAATTACAGACCTAAACCAAGAGACTTTTTTCCTTCTTACTTCTATACAGTACGTCAAGGATAGTTTCATATACTTAGTGACTTCTATAAATAATGGAATATACTCAATGCATAAGATATACCATATATCCTGTTTATGTACCAATGTAATCATTGTACTAACGTGAATCATGTAATCCATTATCCACATTCATTTATTACTGTGATAATACTCTGTGGTATTTTTTAAGGAAAAAAGCTGAAATAAAAAAATAGTTTCAAAAAAAGAAGTACACACCTTAGTGCCCGAACCTCTGTTACCGAACTCATAATGCCTTTGTCTAAAAGGCAAGGCAGGAGTACAGCAACAGTTCGCTGACCTGATGCTCCATTGGAGGGTTCACACATTCGTACACACACCTAGAGATTGTAGAGAAAAGTTTTGTTAGCATCATGAGCATCCACTTAAAACCAGTTCCACCACAGATATCTAGAAAAGGATTTCTCTTTGGAGAGTATAGTAGCTTTTTTTTTTTTTTTTTTTTAAAGCACTGAGCCACAGCTAGGGGAAGGGATATAGCACGTTAAACTTCCCTAGCATAGTCACGAGACATGATGCAAAGCCAAAGACCTTATGTCTGTAGGGTTATTAAAGGTACCTTAATGCAGGAAGTAAATTCTAATTATTCTATTTACGAACAAAACAAGAAAGAGCGAGACCCATAGATAACAACTGCTGCAAATCACCTGGCGTGTACCGTGGCAAAAAGCTCCTAGCGCCTCAGGGTTCACTACCCCTTCTCAGAGAAGCCAAAGGTAAAGTGAAGACATACACAGGTAATTTAAATACACAGTGCAGGCATCACAAGGTGCAGAAAATCACATCCTACTCAGTTTCCCAGCTGATCTAAAGTTGAAACACAACCAAATTCTTATTTTAAAAAACACAATGTTTTAATCTGTTCAAACAATTTTGTCAAGATCCGCATACTGCGATACAGTGACAACTTTCTCTAATCAACTTCTTTTACTGTACCAAGTAAGGAAAAAAACTAAAAAACTGACAGTGTAAATAGGTGCTATAGTGCAAACCACACTTAAAAACTAAGAATGACCTGGTGGAGATGCAGTAAAGCACTACAACAACAGCAACAACTGGCATGGCTTATACAAGGAAAGTAGGTGCTAAAACTAGGGGTCACAGCCTAAGATTGGTAGGAGGAAGGTATAAGGGCAATGTGAGGTGGTGTTACTTTACTGAGAGGGTGCTGGAGTCCTGGAACAGATTGCCGGAAGAGGTGGTGGGAGCTGAAACAGTGGAGAAATTCAAGAGGATATAGGACAGACATAAGGGGCTGGCCAGGGGCAGAGTGGGATGTCTCTGGACAAAGGGGACGAGAGAGAGAGAGAGAGTGTGTGTTTGTGTGTGTGTGTGTGTGTAAGGGGTAGACTCGATGGGCCAACTGGGTCCTTTTCTGCCACCAGATTTCTGTAATTAAAAATCACACACTCACCGTAACTGTTGATCTTCCTGATTATCTCCACCATTCATTCACACTTATGGGTCTGACCTGGAGGCTCTAGGGCCCACCAGGAGCAAAGTCTTTTACAGCCTAGGGAACTGCCATCAGTGCTAGTGCCACCCACGAGACAGATGTAGTGACGTCACAGTTTTGGGTGGCCAGTAACTGATGCAGGTCCCCTACCTTCCTCAGTTCTGTTAGCCAGGAGAAAAATTGGTGGAAGAGAAAAAAAGAGAGAGAGAGGGGGCTATAGATTTCTAGCCCAAAAAGATAGGAAAAGGATACAGCGTATAAAATCACAAAACTAATAAAGCCCAACTACCAACTTGGAGAACTCCGGGATGGGCCCAAGTGGCATAGGTGTAGTGGATGTCACAGTCAGCCTGGCCATCTGGACAGGAAGGTGAGAAGCCAGCAGTCCTGGCACGTAGGTCTGGTTGGCATTGGAGAGACCAGAGGGACTCTCCTGAGGGTAGGATGGCAGAAAACAATTTAAGAAGGGCCTTGTACTCCAGGAAGACAAGGGCCAAGGATTAAACAAAAAGGAAGAACAGAAAAGTGATGGAAGCAAGCCCAGAGCATGCTACTACCCCTACCCTCTTGCCACTCCAAGAGAGGGAGAGAAAAAGGAGACAGACGCAGCATCAAAGTGTGAAACAGGATTCAGCTTAAAAGGCCATGAAAGAACAAAAATAGCCCCCTTTGTCTCCACCTCTCCAAGGATCTGAGGTAGGGGCTACACCTTGATTTGAGGCTATGTTACCAGTAGGCTAAGGCTGGAGACATACAAGGTAGAAGCAAGGGTCACAGCAGCCCTGTGGGGTAACCCAAAAAACTCCTAGAAAGAAGGGGAAACAAAGGGAGTTAAAAACACAAAAAAAGTAAGTTTTTTTTTGTTTTTTTGTAAGGAAAGGGTAGAGGCCCTTATTTTTGAGGATTTTTGGTTCATACCAAAAAAAAGAAAAACACAAAAATAAAACGGAGAGTGGGAAGGGTCAAGAGGGTCCTGTTCCCACAGAAAGTAAGGCACAGGGGTATCCTGTAAGAGGAGAGAACCATAAGTGAGTGGCAAGAGGATATTGTTTGTTCAAGACACAGGGTGAGCTGACTATAGGCCTTGACTCTTACCTGAGAGGGGGATGGTAGGCAGGCATGAGAATGAATGTTGAAGATATTCTGGAAGATCAAAAATGAAAATTACGTACCTACCGTAATTCCTGATCTTCTCTTGTATCTTCACCATTCATTACTTACTGGGTGTTAGCCGGAGGCGCGCACCCGCCACGGGAGCTTTTTTTTTTTTTAAAGTTTGCCTAACGGCACCGCCCTCGAGAGTGACGCCACATGCGCGAGGGGCGGCCGTTAGTAGCGACCAACTCCTCCTCCAACTCAGTTCTGTGAGCCGGAGAGGCAAAAGTGAGAGTAGAGAATATAGATAGCGAGGCAAGATAGCCGAGGGATAGCAAAGCAAGGAAGAATGAACTGAAAAAGGAATAAGCCGATGGAGGAAGGACAGAGGAGATAAAGTATCCCTAGCCTAGGGACTGCAGGGCCTCCTTACCTGGGCGACTCTAGGAGGAGAGATAAAGTAAGAAGATGAGAAAATAGAAGAAGAAGAAGAAAGAGAAGAGAGAGATGGGATGTTGAAGGGACCAGAATGCCCAACGAGCATAGTTAGCTTAGAGCTGAAGGCTCGACTAAGAGGGAAGCAAGAATCCCCGGAGATAGAGCTGAAGAGAAGGTTCACCAAACCCACTAGACAGACTCTGGAGGGCATAGTCCTTATCCTCAACATGCCATTAAAGTTAGTTGATACCCCCCTCGGTTCCTGGCCGCGACAGGCCTAGAATCTCGGAGGACACCCGAGGAGGGAAAGGAACCCCAGACAGCAGGAGAGTGCTGCCTGGGACTTAGAAAAGGAAATGTAAGCCTTCTGTATGCTTAAGCATAGAAATGGGACTCAGACAAACTGGCCAAGGCTTAGGCTGGCCGGGATTGGATATGGTCAGCACAGCTCTTCTGTAAAAATTGTCCAGAGGACACTTAAAAGGAGAAACCAAATGTAAACTAGCGAGAAGGGAGATTACCTTCTCATTTCCCCTCTTGTTTGTTTTTCCTTTTTTTTTTTTACAGAAGAAATTTGAGGTTGGTTGCATGACCCCAAAACCAAGGTGCCTATAGCAGCTCTAAAAGAGTTCCCTCAGCATTTTTTCCTTTTTTTAAAAGAAAAAGAAACAGACGTGTTCGCTCCTCTGCTCTGCAGGGCAAGAATGGGGGTTGATTCCAGGGCAATATCTGGAACACGGGATTGCAGGATCAACTGAATAGCCTGAACCAGGCCAAAACCCCAGAGATATCTTGTCAGGATAACGGCAAGAGATAGTTGTGCAGTCTGATCGCCAATGCAATCCACGAGATGGCCCACGAATCTTAGAGTAATTAATTTTTCTGGAAAATTAGAACCCCCCCCCAGAAGGTTTTTTTTTTTTTTTTGAAAATTAAGCAATTTTTCCTAGTTTTTAAGAAAAATTTTTTTTTTTTTTTGCAGAGAGAGGAAGGAGACGGGAGGTGGAGAAGCCACAGGAAGAGGCCACTGAGGGGATGGTGGGCGGGAGTAGGTAATGAATGGTGAAGATACAAGAGAAGATCAGGAATTACGGTAGGTACGTAATTTTCATATCTTCCCTTGTCAATCTTCACCATTCATTACTTCCTGGGTGAGTATGAGTCTTCTTCCCCTGGAGGGGAAGAGGTAATACCCTGAGGGAACACTTACCCCCAGCCTTCTGCTGGTGAGAAACAGAAGGAGAAGACCCTGGCTTATTCAGAAAGCCTAAGTGGGAGAAGAGCTAGGAGGTGCCTCCCCAAGACGAGGAGACGGAGGGAGCCCTGTAAAGTCTCCTAGCTCTGGAAGAGAAAAGGTATGGGCCCCGGAAGGCGGATGCAATCACCCTCACGCCGGGCCAGGGTGACAACCTGGAAAGACGGCCATGCCGTCCGCCTGATGGTGATCGCTGTCCCCGCAAGAAGCCTGGAAGCCACCTCACTGGCGCCATAAGATGCCCTTGGTTGGTGTCTTGCCAGCTCCAGGCCTACCGCGGAGAGGGCAACGGCTTGTCTGGTTTGCTCCGTGTCAGGCATAGATGCCAGCAGCTGGGACATCAGCGACCACACATGCCGGTTATAGGCAGCGTGGTGAGCCTGATGTGATGCAATACATGCACTCGCACGAGAAGAAGAGAACACTCTTCGCCCCCAACGGTCGAACTGGAGAGAGTCCGAACTGTGGTCGGTCGTGCCAGGCAACGGCCCAGAAGTAGTATCCAGGTATACCAAACCTGAGGACGGGTTGGGAAGGGAACCTAGAGACCTCAGAGGGGCACAATACCTACGCTGGCAGTCCGCCTGGCTGGGAAGAAGCGCAGGGAACTGCCAGGACCGGATAGACGCCCCTGGAAGGGGATAGGCCAGGAAGGTACCACCAGATGCTGGGCACTGAATTCACCAAGGAATTCACACGCCTCGCTCGTATTGTCTCCGAACATAGGAAATCCGGAGATCCCTCACCATCCCCGAGAGGAAACGCTGATATTCTGTGAAATCAGCATCGGAGGACAGATGAGCAGGGGGTTCCTCTCCCTCAGAGGAGGGAGACGAGGATGATGGGGAGCTGGAATGCTCAGAGGATTCCTGCGGCGGTGGGGAGAGTCGAAAGACCCGCTCATGCATGTATCTAACATATGAGGGGAAGGCCGCTGCAGAACCTCTGAACTGCTCCCAGGATAACGGACCCGTAGGACCGACATGGCCCGGGAGCGGGGGTGGTGAAGGCAGAGAGATGGGAGAGGGGCACCTGCGAGGAGGCAACTGCTCTCTCATGAGGGCTCTGGAATCCGGGAAAGGAGCCCTAGTAGGAGGGATCCCGATATCAAACCAGGCCGCAGAACGGAACTCTGGGGAAGCGGAGCCTGAAGAGCCCTGGGGAGAAACCCCCCGCGACGACGCCCGTGACTGCATGGATCCAGAAGGGCAGTCCGCACAAACGCCGCCGGAGGACACCCTAGAACCCTGGGGGGAGGGACGGGGCTCTGCACTACGGCTCCTGGCCACCCCCTGAGGTGGCCAAAGAAGACCGGGCAGCAGGCCGCCTGCCCCTCAACCCCTCGGATTCCGAGAGGGCCCTCCTCCTCGACTGCAACGTCCCCCTGTCCCTAGAGGAGGCAACAGCACCCCGGGGGGTAGCCGTCACCGAGCCTCCAGAGAGGGGAGCCTCCCCCTCCGTCACCCCCACGTCTGCCCCCCGGGACTCTCGGCCACCCCCAGCCGAGGAACCCTCAGGAGACGACGGTAAGGGGGACAGAGGGAGGGGCCCGCTGCGCCGCCTGGTACCCCTAGCCACCGAGGACCCAGATCCCGAAGAATGGGGGTGCCAGGATGGGTCCACATCTGAGTCATCGTCCTCTGAGGAGGACGAGACCAGCAGGACCTCGATGCTGGCCACCCCAGGGGTCCCCGAGGCCACGGGGCCGCGAACGGCCCCGGTACCAAGGGCGACGCCGCTTCCCACGCCGGCAGCAGGAAGGTCTAACCCACACCCCCAGCAGCTCCGCAGGCCCGCACCGCCTGGAAGGGGAAGGCCAACGGCGCCGCCGCAGCGTTGAGGCGGAGCGGTACTGTCGACGGCGCCGCCATGTCCACTGGCACCGCGAACAGCGCCGAGGCTAAAAGCGGCATCGTTAACGGCGCCTACTCGATCACCGTGCCGCAAACGCACCGATCCGTTAGGGAACGGCGCTGCTGGATCACCGCACCGCGACCCGTGCCGGGATCCGAAACGGCGCCGTGAGGCGGCGTCGAGGGTCCACCCAAGCCGGGCCCAAAAGCCAAGGGCCTCGACACGGGGAGCCTGCACCTCCGAAGAGGTGACTGCCGAGGCGGTGTCAGCGCTAGTGCCCTGGGAGGGGCTACGACGCCTCAACACCGCGGAAGGGGCCTCTCGGCAAGATAGGGTGAGGAAACCCCTCCTCGGATCAGAGTAGGCCCGGGAGGGGACCCGGGAAGGGCTCAAAGATCTCGCCCGAGATTCCCGTGAGCGACGCCGTCTCTCGAAGTCGGGCGGGCCTTGCCGAGCTTGAACGCGGACTTGCGGGACGCCGACGGTCCATCGAGAAACAGGCGCCGCATGAATCCATATCATGGTTGGGTCCCAGGCAACGAAGGCAAACGCTGCGCTGGTCCGAGACGGAGAAATGCCGCCCAGGAGCACCGACGATAGGGCGCCGCCCGTCAAGAATGCTTAGCTCCAGAACCGGACATAACGCGAAACCAACGAGACTAAAACACAGTAGGAAATACACCGCTCCGACAGAAAAGAAAAAGAACAGTCTTATCAGACGGGCGCTGAATGTCAGGAAAACGGAGTCGGAAACTGCTACAACTACCAGCGCTACGCTGCGGACAGGTGCTGCCTCGACGGGCGGGAGAAACAGAACTGAGTTGGAGGAGGAGTCGGTCGCTATTAACGTCACGCATGACGCTACTCTCGAGGGCGGTGCTGTTAGCAAACTTTAAAAAAAAGACTCCTCGGAGGGTGCGCCCGCTAACACCCAGGAAGTAATGAATGGTGAAGATTGACAAGGGAAGATCATTAAAATTACGTACTCACTGTAATTCTTGAACTTCTTGGACCATCTTCACCACTGATTCACACCAATGTGTTCTGAGCCAGAGGCGCTAGGACCCTTCAGGAGCCAGAACTTTTCCGGATGGCTGATGCCGAGGTAGGCTGCACACGTGTGGCACTGCAAGACTAGCTCACGCTGCATGACTTATCTTGGCACCAACTCCCAACTGCCTTAGTACTTTTTTTTTTTTTTTTTTTTACCGAGAAGGTGCAGCACAACCTAACTAAACATAACACCTATCTAAACAGCATAAGATAGCCCTAGTGACCTGTATAAAGTGTCAACAACAAATAAAGCACCGTCTTCACAGCAGAAGCCAAAAACAAGGGGTGAAGACCAACGAAGAGACAGGATGAGCCTAGGCAATGGAGAGTGGGTGTGTGACTCAATGGTGAAGATGGTCCAAGAAGATCAAGAATGATGGTGAGTACGTAATTTTAATACCTTCCAAGACCAATTTTCACCAACGATTCACACCAATGGGTTGGAGCAGGGGGTTTCAACCTTTTTATGTGCACGGACTCCCAGAGCGAATGTCAGTAGTAGCAGGGACCCCTACCCGCAATGGTGGACAGAGGGTGCAGGGGGAGAGTGGCAGTTAAGTTTATTACACAAATAGTGATGGGGGTATGGAGTTTGGGCACAGAAATGAAAATTACATACCTACCATAATTCTTGATCTTCTTCGACAAGTCTTCACCACTCATTCACACTAATGGGATCTGCGCCGGAGGCACTAGGACCCAGCGGGAGCAAACTTTTTGCTAGAGGGCCGGCGCCAGAGATGGAGCTGCGAGGAGCGGCACCGCGAGCCTCAGCTCATGCGGTAATGACTATCTCGGGGCCGATCCTCCAACCGCCTCAGTACCTTTCTTTCCGAGGAGGTACAGTGTAACTAACCTAGAAGGATAGCCTAACCAAAAACCGGACATAAGATAGTCTGGATGACCCGTATAAGAAGGGTCAACAAAGAAGTCTTCATAGCCTAAAGATTTGAGGGAGTGAAGACCAACAACAGAGGTGAGCTCGGGGGATGGAGGGTGGGCGTGTGAATGAGTGGTGGAGACTCGTCCAAGAAGATCAAGAATTACGGTAGGTACATAATTTTCATATCTTCCTGGACGTAAGTCTCCACCACTCATTCACACTAATGGGAGAGTACTAAGCTAATAATCGCCCGAGAGGGCGGCAGGAGAGACCAAGAGCTCACAGTTTTAGGACAGCAGTGCATTAAGGATGGTTCTGCCAAAGGAAGAATGTCGTCTGGCATGGACATCCAGTGCATAGTGTTTAACGAAAGTATGCACTGAGCTCCAGGTAGCCGTGTTGCAAATATCTGCAATGGGCACGTTGTGGATTTCCGCCAGAGATGCCGCGACCGCTCTAAGAGAGTGACCGTAAACTCTGCCCTCCAACTTAACCTGTGCCATGGAATAGCAGTGGCGAAGGCATGCCACTAGCCATGCTGAGATACATCTGATAGCGACAGGTTGACCCAGCCGGTCTCGCTGAAGGAAACAAACAGTTGTTGAGCTTTTATGAAAGTCTTTCGCTCTATCTAGATAGAAACTAGGCCTCTTAACGCCTAAGGAATGAAGAGATCATTCTCCTTTATTTTGAAGTCTGCAAAGTAAGATTGAAGGACCAAAGGCTGGTTTAGATGGAATTCACACAACCTTAGGGAAGAAATTTAGGATGGGTTCTAAGGACTACTTTGTCTTTATGGAACACAGTATACGGGGTCTGTGACCAGGGCATGTATCTCAGAGACCCTGCAGGCTGAGGTAATGGCCACCAGGAAGGCCGTTTTCCAGGTGAGAAATTTTAGCTCACAGGTAGCCAGAGGTTCGAAAGGTTTCTGAGTGAGCATATCTAGCACAAGATTAATGTCCCAAGCTGCAACTGGACGTCTTGTAGGAGGTCTGGTATGCAGAATTCCTTTAAGTAACCTTTTAACCATCGGTAACTGAGCCAGTGACAAGGAAAGTACCGGATCATGATAAGCTGAAATGGCACAAAGGTGAACTCTGACTGTAGAGTACTGCAGACCTGAATTTGAGATGTCTAAGAGGTACTCCAGAATTTTATCTGGTGGGCAGAAAAAGGGATTTAAAGAGGACCTTGCACACCAGAGCGAAAAACGCTTCCATTTGGCTGTGTAAGTTTTCCTAGTGGCTGGTTTCTGTGCAGCCAGAAGAATATTTGAAACCCTGCGAGAGACATTGAACCTGTTCACTTCTACCTCTTCAGGAGCCAAGCGTGAAGGTGAAGCGACCTCAGGTTGGGATGGACAACAGGCCCCTGTGTCAAGAGGTTCGTCTGAAGGGGGAGTGGTTTTGGCGGAACTGAGTAGTGGAAACCACATTTGTCGAGGCCAGAAGGGAGCAATGAGGATCATTTTGTCCCCCTGGGATTCGAACTTGAGAAGTACCCTCTGAATTAGAGGAAGAGGCGGAAAGGCGTATAGAAAGCGTTTTGTCCACTGCAGCCTGAACGCATCCTGACAGAAAATGCCAGGCCCTGGATTTCTGGAGCAGAACAGAGGCAGTTTTGTGTTGAGTGGGGATGCAAAAAGGTCCAGGTCTGGAGTTCCCCACTCTGCTAATATTGACCGAACTACAGCTGAGTAGAGAGACCATTCGGTGAGGATCTGTCTCTGTTCTGTTGAGGTGATCTGCCAGTTCGCTCTGCACCCTGGCAGGTAGACCACTTGAATTAGAGATTTGTGCTGTAGGCACCATTCCCACACTCTCATCGCTTCTTCGCGTAAGGGCTAGAATGAGCACCACCCTGTTTTGTTGATGTAATACATCACTGCTTTGTTGTCCGCTTGAAGGAGAATGTCTTGTGACAGAGAATGTCCTTCAATGCCGGACCACATAAAGGACGGCTCTCATTTCTAAGACATTTATGTGAAGCTGGGACTGACTTGAGTCCACGTGGCCTTGAGTGTGGAGAGCCTGACAGTGAGCTCCCACCCCATCAGGGACGCTGCCTGTGGTAATGGAAATCTGATGATCCAGAGGAGCAAAGGATACCTTCTAGAAGATTGTTCTTTATACCACCAGGTGAGTGACCTCTTTAGAGGTTCTGTCACCTTGATGAGAAAGGACTGCGGGTGAGTGGTTGGGGACGACTGAGTACTGAGCATCCATTGAGAAGTTCTCACATGAAGGCGTGCTAGGGGTACAGTGAACACAGAGGATGCCATGAGATCTAGTAGTCCGCTGCATCGAGTGAGCTGGAACCGAAGTTTCCTCCCAATGTAACGGGCCATCTGAAGGATATCGCTTCCACCTGTCCTCTGAAGACAAGTCTTCACACAGGAGGTGTCCAGAAGAGTTCCATAAAAAGGAGCCTCTGTAGGCTGCAGCAGCGATTTCTGAGGTTTAGCAGGACTCCCATGGATGTGAGAAAGCGTGAAGCCGTGTCTATGGCGTCCAGAGTTCCCTGTCTGGAAGGACTTGCCAGAAGCCAATCATCCAGATAAGGGAACACCTGTATTCCGATCTTTCTGAGATGCGCTGCGAGAACAGCACAACACTTTGTAAAAACTTGCGGCGCCGAGGATAGCCCAAAGGGCAGGACTCTGAACTGATAACGCTATCCCAGAGCCACAAACCTCAGGAATCTGTGATGCTTTGGGTGATTAGAAATGTGCTGGTAAGCATCCTGCATGTCTAGGGAGGCTAGCCAGTCGTGTTGATGAAGCAAAGGTAACAAGGTTCCTAGAGAAATCATTCTGAATTTCTCCTTGGGCAGAAATTTGTTTAGTTTTCTGAGGTCCAGAATGGGGCATGCCCCAGTTTTCTTTTGGAACCAGAAAGTAATGGAATAGAACCCTGTGTTTCGCTGATGCAGCGGCACTACTTACTGCCCTGTTGTTCAGAAGGCCCTGAATCTCGCGCGTAGAAGGTCTGATTGAAGGGTTGACAGCTTGGCTGTCATTTGAGGGACGATCCGAGGGTCTCCACAAGATTGAGTGAATACCCTCGGATTATCCGGAGGGACCCATTTGTCTGAGGTTATGGACTTCATTGATTGTAGAAGTGCATCAGACGACCTCCCACCACTGAGGAAGAGTCCACCTCGGCAGCTGAGGTGGGACTTGGGCCAACAACTCATAAATTGGCGCTGGGCGCTTTGGGCCCTTGCGCCTTCTGTTGCATTTTCTTTTGAGGCTGGGGAGTTTGATTTTTATGAAAACCTCCTCTGCCACGAAAGGACTGATGGTTATGAAACTGACGTTTATTAACACTCCCTCGAGAGGGGACAGGAGGAGGTCGAGCCAACTTAATGGCTGACCTAGTCTTTTGTGTAGCTTCTAGAGCCTGTTCTACTTGAGGGCCGAAAAGATACACACCATCAAAAGGCAAAGCCATTACCTGCTGCTGTGCATCATTCGTGAAGCCTGAAGTGCGCAGCCAGGAATGACGGCGGGTACAAATACCAGCCGCCACCCGGGGAAGCAGTGTCGAAAGCATCCATAGCTGCTTTAACCTGCTGGTTGTTAGATTCTATACTCCTGGTAATGGTTTGAAGAAGCTCTGGCTTTGTATCCGATTCCAGTAGAGCTTCAACCATCTGTTTGAGTGAGTGCCAAAGGATATACTCATATTGAGAGAAATAGCCTTGGTAGCTGGCAATACATATACCCAGTCTGGAAGCAGCAAAGACTCTCTTACCTAAAGTGTCTACCTTACAAGATTCCTTATTACTAGGTCGAGCTGTAGTAGTTTGGGGGAAGAACAACCTTATCATTCTCTGCCAATACTACACTACGATCCGCAAAGGCTTGGGATGCCAAAATGGGTCGATCCTTGGGGGCTGAGTATTTCCTATCTATGGATTTTGCCACCGAAGGAATGAGAGCAGGATTATTCCATACCATTTGAGATAGCGTCTCAAAGGAGGGTTGTACTGGAGGAGTCAAATCCGTAGGGATGTCCGGAATATGGAGGTACTGGAGTCTTAGCAGTTTCCCAGGATCGATGTCTGTAGTTTGGAGAGAAAGAGTGGAAATCAAGTTTTTCAGCAGAGACTTGAAGGACAGGTCCTCGACCACAGGCTCTGCAGCAGGAATAGATCCTGTTTCTTCCACTTCATCACCCAGTCTAAGGTCTGGGTCAGGCTCAATGTCATCTCCTGACAGTCCAGGAGGGACTGTATGGACAGGAAAGGAGTGAAAATCAGAGGAAAATGAAGGAGGAAAGGAGTTGATGGAGGAGTCCTGACAAGTGTATGACGTTCTAAGAACCCCCGGCGTTGCGGAGGCGAACGGCGCCGAGGAAGCGCATGGCACCCAGAAGCCACACAGCGCCAAGAGGCCAGATGGTGCCGCAACGATCGGCGCCGAAGACGGCGCCGAGCGTGCCATCGACGCTGAAAACACTCCAAGACGCCGAAAAACAGGATTTGAGGGGAAGGAAGAAGAGCAGGAGATAAAGGCATCGGTGTGGCCCCGCGCTCGCAGCCATGTGGGGACACTTAAGCGCGGAGTCGACGGCACCGAAGATGGTGCCGCCCGACCAGGGAGGCTCAACCGTCCTACCTGGTCTCCCAAGAAGTCCAAAGGCCCCTGAGTGACCGGGCTAGGCAGCTGGACCAACCTCCAAGCCCACTACTCCATAAGAGCGGCCCACTGATGAAAAAGGAAAATTACGTACCTACCGTAATTCTTGATCTTCTTGGACGAGTCTCCACCACTCATTCACACTAGTGGGATTAGCGCCGGAGGCACTAAGACCCATCGGGAGCAAACTTTTTGCTGGAGGGTCGGCGCGAGAGACGGCGCCGCGAGACACGGCGCCGCGAGCAGCGGCTCGAGTGGTAATGACCATCTCGGCGACGACCCTCCAACCGCCTCAGTACCTTTTTTACCAAGGAGGTGCAGCGCAACTAACGTAAAGAGTAAACCCAACATTAAAAAACGGACATAAGATAGTCCGTATGACCCGGTAAGAAGGGTCAGTAAAGAAGTCCTCACAGCCCAAAGATTTGAGGGAGCAAGACCAATACAGCGGTGAGCTGGGGATGGAGGGATGTAGGATGAGTGGTGGAGACTGTCTAAGAAGATCAAGAATTACGTAGGTACTGTAATTTTCCTATCTTCCTGGACATAAGTCTCCACCACTCATTCACACTAGTGGAGAGTACTAAGCTGATAATCCTCAAAAGGGCGGGTAGGAGAGCCAGAGCTCACGTGGCCTAAGATAGAAGCCCATTAAGGATAGTTCTGCCGAATGCGGAATGTCGCTTAGCATGAACATCCAGTGCATAGTGCTTAATGAAGGTATGCACTGAGCTCCAGGTGGGCGTGCATATATCTGCAATTGGAACACTGCGACTCTCATGGATGTTGCGATCACCTAGTAGAGTGAGCGTATACTCTACCTTCTCTATTTAATTTGAGCCATGGAATAGCAATGACTAAGGCATGCCACTAACCATGAAGAGATGCATCTAATAGCGACAGGTTGACCCAGCCGGTGTCGTGAAAGAAACGAACAGTTGCTGAGTCTTATAACATCCTTGGTTCTATCTAAATAGAACCGTCAAGGCTCTCTTAACATCCAAGGAATGAAGAGCCGTTCTTCATTTTGGAAATTAGCTAAGTAAGGGAAGTACCAAAGGTTGGTTTAGATGGAATTCTGACACAACTTTGGGAAGAAATTTAGGATGAGTAACGGAGAACTACCTTGTCTTTATGGAATACAGTATACGGAGGGTCCGTAACTCAGGCATGTATCTCAGAGACCCCATGGCTGAGGTAATGGCCACCAGGAAGGCAGTCTTCCAGGTAAGAAATTTTAGCTCACAGGTAGCTAAGGGTCTCAAAGGCTTCCGAGTGAGCATGTCCAGCACCAGGTTAATGTCCCAGGCTGCAACTGGACGCTTAACAGGGGTCTGGTATGGAGAATCCCTTAAGAAATCTCTTCACCATAGGCAACTGAGCCAGAGTTATGGAAGAAACCGCTCATGGAACGCTGAGATGGCACTAGGTGAACTTTAACTGTGGAGTACTGAAGACCTAAGTTTGACAGGTCCAAAAGATACTCCAGAACCTTGCCAGGAGGACAGGAAAAGGGATTCCAAGAGGATTTTGACACCAGAGAGAAAACGCTTCCATTTGGAAGCGTGATGCTGGTGGCTGGCTTCCGAGCAGCCAGAAGGATGTCTGAGACTCTACGAGAGACATTGAACCGATTCACTTCTATCTCTTCAGGAGCCAAGCATGAAGGTGAAGTGATTTCAGGTTGGGATGGACCAACGAACCCTGAGTCAAAAGACTGATTTGCAAAGGAAGTGGTCTCGGAGAGGCTGCCAACATACTGTTGAGTAGAGGAAACCATAGTTGCCGAGGCCAGGAAGGAGCAATGAGAATCATCTTGGTCCCCTGAGACTCGAACTTGAGGAGTACTCTGGATTAGAGGAAGCGTGGAAAGGCGAAAGAAAGCGCTTTGTCCACCGCAGCCTGAACGCATCCTGACAGAAAATGCCAGGCCCTGGATTTCTGGAGCAGAAGAGACGAAGTTTCTCGCTGAGTGGGGATGCAAAAGGTCCAGGTCTGGAGTCCCCCACTCTTGAACAGGGACCGAGCTACAGCTGGATCGAGAGACCACTGGAGGGTCTGCCTCGCTCTGCTGAGGTGATCTGCTAGGTCGCTTTTGTATACCTGGCAGATAAACCGCTGAATCAGAGACTTGTGCTCCAAGCACCACTCCCACACCCTCATTGCTTCCTGCAAAGGGATAAGAATGAGCACCGCCTTGCTTGTTGGATGTAATACATCACTGCTTTGTTGTCCGCTTGAAGGAGAATGTTCTTGTGACAAAGGACATCCTTCAGAGCTCGGATTGCATAGAGGGACCGCCTCATCTCCAGGACATTTATGTGGAGATGAGTTTCAACTGAGTCCATACACCTTGAGTGTGGAGGGAGAGAAGTGAGCTCCCCATCCCATTAGCGATGCGCCTGTGGTGATGGAGATCTGATGATCTGGGGAGCAAAGGGGAATCCTTCCAGGAGATTGTTTCTTGAGACCACCAGGTGAGAGACCTTCAAGGGGCTCCGCCACCTTGATGGGATAAGACTGGGGTGAGAGGTCGGGGACCACTGAGTGGAGAGCATCCATTGGGTGGTTCTCATGTGCAGTCGGGCCAGAGGGACAGTGAAGACCGAGGACGCCATGAGACCCAACATGCGCTGCATCGAGAGAGCTGTAACCGATTGGTTCTCCCTGATGTAACGGGCCATTCAAGGATGTCGAGTCTTCTGTCCTCTGGAAGGAAAGCCTTCGCTGAAGAGGTGTCTAGAAGCGTCCCTATGAAAAGGAGCCTCTGGGAGGGTTGCAGTTGAGATTTTTTCAAATTCAGCAGAACTCCCATGGACGTGAGAAGACGAGAAGTCGTTTGCACGGCTTCCAAAGTCCCTTGGACGGAAGGGCTTGCTAGAAGCCAATCGTCCAGGTAGGGAAACACTCGGAGTCCGACTTTCCTGAGATGCGCCGCGAGAACTGCACAACACTTTGTAAAAACTCGCGGCGCCGAGGATAGCCCAAAGGGCAGGACTCTGAACTGATAATGCTGACCCAAAGCTACAAACCTGAGGAACTTGCGGTGGGTCGGGTGGACGGGGATATGCTGGTAAGCATCCTGCATATCCAGAGAGGCCAGCCAGTCGTGCTGATGCAGCAAGGGTAACAGGGTACCTAGGGAAATCATCTTGAATTTCTCCCTGGGGAGGAATTTGTTTAACTTTCTGAGGTCTAGAATGGGGCGCATCCCCCCAGATTTCTTTGGAACCAGAAAGTAATGGGAGTAGAACCCTGTGTTTCGCAGATGCGGGGGCACCAGTTCTATTGCCCTGTTGTTCAGAAGGCCCTGGATCTCCGCGGTGAGGAGGCCTGACTGAGAGGCCGACAATCTGGGTTGTCGTCTGGGAGGACAATTCGGGGGGGTTTCCAAGAAATTGAGAGATAACCCTCGCGAATTATCCCAAGGACCCATTTGTCCGGTTATGGACTTCACTGGCTGTAGAAGACATCAGACGACCTCCCACTGGAGGAGAAAGTTCCACCGGGCAGAGTGGATGGAACTTGGGCCAACGACTATAAGGTAACGCTGGGAGCTTTAGGCCCCTGCACTTTCTGCTGCGCCTTCTTTTGAGGTTGGGCAGGTTGGCTTTATGGAAGCTTCCCTGCCTCTGCCTCGAAAGGACTGACGACTATGAAACTGACGCCTGTTCACATGCCCCCGAGAGGGGCAGGCGGAGGTCTGGCCAACTAATGGCCAGACCATAGTCTCTGAGTGGCCTCTAAGGCTTGCTCCACCTGAGGGCCAAAAAGAAAGGAGCCATCAAAGGCAGCGCCATCACCTGCTGCTGAGCATCATTCGTGAAGCTGAAGCACGCAGCCAGGAATGGCGCCGGTACAAATCGTGCTGCTGAGCGAGAAGCAGTGTCGAAGCGCCCATGGCGGCTTTGACCTGTTGGTTTTGACCAATACTCTAATAACGGTCAGAAGCAGCTCTGACTTGAACCGAATCTGGAAGAGCTTCAACCATTTCTTTTCTATAGAGTGCCACAGGATATACTCATACTGAGAAAATAGCCTTGATAACTGGCAATACGATACTTAGAGTGGAGGCAGCAAAGACTCTCTTACCTAATGTATCAATCTTACGAGACTCTTTGTTAATAGGTCGAGCTGTAGTAGTTTGAGGAAGAACGACTTGTCATTCTCTGCCAGGACTACAATAGGATCCAAAGGCTTGGGATGCCAAAATGGGACGATCCTTGGGAGCTGAATACTTTATCAATGGATTTAGCCACTGAGGGAATAAGAGCAGGATTATTCCATACCATTTGAGACAGCTGCCTCGAAGGAAGGCTGAATCGGAGGAGTCAACCGTAGGGCTCTCCAAGCATGAAGATACTGGAGTCTTAATATTTTCCCAGGATCGATGTCTGTAGTCTGGAGAGAAAGAGTGGATCCCAGGTTCTTCAACAGAGACTTAAAGGACAGGTCCTCACCACAGGCTCTGTAGCAAAGAAAGATCCTGTTTCTCCACTTCATCACCCAACCAAGGTCTGGGTCAGGCTCAAGATCATCTCCTGATGGTCCAGAAAGGACTGTTTGGACAGGAAAGGAGTGAAAATTAGGAGAGGAGGAAATAGCAGAAAAACAAGGAGAGTCCCCAAGGGCCTGCGCCGAGACGGCCAAACGGGCTGAAGACGGCACCGAGGAGGCGCACGGCGCCGAAGAGGCACGCGGCCCCGCAAGCGCCCCCGGCGGCGCCGCTGACGACAAAGCACATGGCGCGGCCGACGACGCAGTGCACGGCGCCAAGGACGACGCCACGATCGGGCGCGCAGCAGACGACGCCGCCGTAATGGCGCCGCCTTATCCAACGGCACTACCGGCGGCGCTTGCTAGATTCGCTACCGCAAGACCCAGCGGCACCGAACGGCGCCGATAAGCTAACAGACCCTGCCGAAGGCGCCGGAAAAGCCCCAGGAACCTGGAAAGCTAGAGAAGGAAAAAAACCAGGAGATAAGGGCATCGGTGAGGCCCCCTGCGCCGCAGCCATGTGAGGGGGGAACACCTAAGCACGGAGTCGCTGGCACCGGAGAAGGCGCCACGCGACTAGGAAGGTGCAACCGCCCTACCTGATCGCCGGAGGGGCCCGAGGGCTCCGAGGCAACCGAGCCAGGCAGAAGAACCAACCTCCGAGCCCATTGCTCCATAAGAGCGGCCCACTGATGAAACTGCTCATCTGGAGTCCTACCTATAGGCCGGGAGGGACTCGATGTCGAGGACGACGACACGAAGTTGGCGACCAAGAAGGAGACCGGCAACTAGCAACGATAACCGAAGGCCGACGCCGAGAGATATACACTAGAGGGCCACCTCGAGTGATGCCTTCTTGACCTGTGGGTCAAGAAGAAGAGCTCGAAGTCGAACGGTGCAGAGAATGCGACCGCTTATTTTATGCCGGCGGGGGACCGCCCATCCCCCCGGGCATCGGACTGACCGTTGTCGGAACCCCGCTGAGGAGAAGGAGGCTGACCGGACCCAGCCCGGCTGACTGAACAGCTTTCATACGAAGTCTCCCTACCGTCACCTGACCTGCTCATGGTCGACTCCGTCCAGTGGGCCGAGACTTCTTCAAGTAAAATTTAATATTAGAATAAAATTAAGCGATACTACTTATCGTGATAAAGTTACAAAAAAACAAACTGAAAACTATGCGCTAGTTTGAAGTTTGACTCGACAAGCGGCGGCAGTATAGTCACTGAAGCGACTGACGGGCGGAAAAAGGAACTGAGGCGGTTGGAGGGTCGCCGCCGAGATGGTCATTACCGCTCGAGCCGCTGCTCGCGGCGCCGTGTCACGCGGCGCCGTCTCTCGCGCCGACCCTCCAGCAAAAAGTTTGCTCCCGATGGGTCTTAGTGCCTCCGGCGCTAATCCCACTAGTGTGAATGAGTGGTGGAGACTTATGTCCAGGAAGATCTAAGCTGCTAGTTTGAAGTTTGACTCCCGGCGGGCGAGCGACGTCGTCACTGAAGCGCACTCGACGGCGGGAAAAAAGGAACTGAGGCGGTTGGAGGGTCGATGCCGAGACAGTCATTACTGCACGAGCTGAGGCTCGTGGTGCTGCTCCTCACGGCTCCATCTCTGGCGCCGGCCCTCCAGCAAAAAGTTTGCTCCCGCTGGGTCCTAGTGCCTCTGGCGCAGATCCCATTAGTGTGAATGAGTGGTGGAGATTTATGTCCAGGAAGATTTGCTGGTCAGAGACCAGATTTGAATCCCATATTCACTACGTGACCCTGAGGAAATGGAGGTGTGGGAAGTGTTAAGGAGTGGAGAATTGTTAATAAAAGGTACAGATCTGAATCCCATTAGGATGATCCAAGATGACCACTGGGAGGCTGTAGGTGCTAGTCTGGACAGTCCTGCAGGTCAAGAATATTCCCCCTTTGTGTAGTTTGGTGAAACAAGGAAGGATTAATGCACGACAGAAGCAGGCTCTACTAGGGAATTAACTCCTGGTTCGGAGGGTTGGGGTACAAGGCTGGAGGCAGAGTGCCTCCAATCACCAACCGGGCATTAATTCCCTAGTAGAGCTCGCTTCTGGAGGGCATTAATGCGCTTGTAACATGGTACATGGTAAAAACAATGCAGAAATATTGTGGTTCGGATAGAAAGTGCTACATTTACTGTGAAAGATAAGACATGTTTTTTTCTGATCACTATTTCTGGCAGAGGGTTTTTCACGTTTTCAGCATCCTTTTATATCGTGACTGCTACATAACTGTATGCCTTATTAAACATTGTACATTTGAACTCAATATACACTTAATTTTGCTGAAAATTTTTTTTCATAACTGAACATTTAGATAGTTTTACAAACACTTGTAATCTACTGCCATCTAAGCAACAACTTTGGTTGTAATGCACTACAGGTCCACTGAATAACATTATGTGTCCCAACACTTTGTTCTTGTTGTTACATCTATGTTGGTCCATTAAAAGGTATCAAATCATTTGCTTCTGGACCAACACTTTACATGCACATTCATGCAGTGGAAAGGAAAGTAAAATGGTACATTGTAAAAAGAATGCAGAAATATTATGGTTCAGCTAGAAAGTTTCACATTTACTGTGAAACACAATGAAAAATGTTTTTTCTGATCACTTTATTTTTGGCAGAGGGTTTTTCATATTTTCAACATCCTTTTATGTCGTGACTGCTACATAACTGTGTGCCTTATTAAACACTGTAAATCTGAACTCGAGACACACTGTAAATTATGGTGAAACAATTTTTTCCCATAACAGAACATTTACATAGCGTTACAATCACTCGTTATCTACTGCTATCTAAGCAACCTTTAGTACAGTATAATGCACTGTGAGTCCACTGAATAACATTATGTGTCTCAGCATTTTACATGAACATTGATGCGGTGGAAGGTTGATTATTGAGGCCGCTTTTACAATACGGTATCATTTAGTACCTATATTTCTTCTTCTACAGCATATTATGGCTTGCGCTACTTGCAGAAGTGAAATAGTTAAAATTCACTGGGCCATTAATTGTAAAATGCTCCAATTGAAGGGACTGAAACTAGTACTGCTGTTGTGATTCTAAGCGTGGGTACTATCTTGATTACGGAATTTGGTGTTGGCTTCTTCTGAATTGTTTCCTGGAGACATAAGCACAGTCCCGGTGTGTTCTCTTGAATTGGTCACATCTTTCTCATACATTGGAGAAGTGGCGGCTCCTGACAGGTCATAATTTTTCATCATGCTCTTTTCACATGAAAGAGGACTACACTGCTGGGTGACTCTACGATCTGATCTCTTCTCTGGTTATTGTTTTGGTACATATATCTTGTGGAACACTAAATTTCTGTGTGTAGTTTGGAAACTTTTGTTGAGGACAACTGCTCAAGAAGTAGTTTTGCATCTGCTTTTATACTGCTGTCTGTGCAGGCTTTGGTGCTAGATGCATTCCTGTTGGCCTTTGAAAGAATTCCTGACCATTTCCTCTGGTCATCTTGAGATGAGCACCAGTAGTTCTTGAGGCTGGTCTCACATCTATGACTGGTGATGGACATTATCTCCCTGGATGTGAGACCAGACTCGGACAGCATTTGGATGGCAGTACTCCTAATGGAGTGGTTAGTGTATCTGCAGCATAAGTTAGCATCAAAAGAGATCTGAACCATCAGATCTCCTTAATAGTTCTTGCCCATGGGTTGCTTTAAAAACCAACACTCTCTTGTGTCCAGCACTTTTTGTGACAGAGACAATAGATGTAAGTAAAATTATGGAGCATTAGGAAGGCAGCGAGCAATACACTCTTTGAAAATTGCCACAGGGCAATCAGCACTACCAGGCTTTGCATACAGCACATCACGGAGAGCTTGCTTAGTCCCTTCACTGGTTTTATTATGGTTCTTCGTGCTCTCATTAAAGACAACCATTATGAATTCAATGCCATGCTTATCAGTTTCAAATTTAAATGAGTCGTGCTTTAGGAGACGCTGCCCCTCTCTACCACATCTGGCTAGGCCTAATTGAATTTCGAACCATAGCTGTCTGATTAAACATAGGCTGTCTCAGGAATCAATCTGCTGCAAGACCGAATTTTGTCTAGGTCAGAGGGGGAAATACGAGGATGGTGAGATGCTGTATCCTTTCCTGCCCTTCTGTATTCTTTCAATATGGCTAAAAATACATTTGTTTGCAGAATTAAATTGAGGGTCTGAAGCCATATTGATATTTCTGTTTACCACAACTCCATTTATATAATGGTTGAGGCCAGCTCTGATTCCAACAAATTAACTTGTACGGTATTGCTTCCCTTCCTCAGTTCTCACTGTCCCCTAAATTTGTCTGAGAAGGGAAGCCAGTCTATTAATAGAAACAGTGCTTATATCAAGTTGGGTCTCAACCAGTCAGAGAAAACGTTGCAAGCCCATGAGGCATTTTTATGAGTACTGACCCGCATTTTCTCTGCTCCAGCTGACAGAGATCAGTTGCGCTTAACTCGATGAGTCTACAGGCACCACTAACCTTCCCTGTGTGTGTAGCAGGCTCAATATATATATATATATTTTTTGGGTATTGTTTATTCTCCCACGGAGCTCTGGCTACAACCCCCCGCACTCGTCGTTCCCCGGTGCCATCCCCGGACATGAGACCCTCCTTCAGCACCCCATGATTTCACCTTCATGGGCAGGGTGGTGAGGAGCGACTGACCCACCACAACGGATCCATGCCAGGGAGGTGTCCTCCAGGAGTGGCACCGGGAACGACGTGCCGCCAGCCCGGACACCCATTTTTTCTATTTTTCCTCCCGGCCGAGACCGTGCGTGCAATGGCGTAGCGACTGAGTCTTAGCGCCGCTCCGATGCAGCGCGCAGTCAGGCGTCTGCCACGCCTCCTCCCCCTTGTCTTGCGACTACGTGCTGTGAATCCCCAGCCTCCGCTGAGGTCAGACAAGCACCGGCCGGCCAAATCCCGGAGATGGAGAGCGAGTCCTCGGGAGCTCAATCCATCTCCGCCCGCCAGCCTGGCCACCCGTGCCCATTTCGAACCGCGGTGCCGGCGTGGCGCGAGGTGTGGCGTCCAGCGCCTCAACCCTCAGCGCCACCGGGCCGGCTAATATATATTTTTTATCTTTCTTTTTCAGAGGTGGTCAGCGCATTGGGATAGAGGAGACCTCGAGACGTCCTTTTGCAGGATATCAAACACTCCTGCTATGTCAACCCATGCTGCAGTACCACATATTTCAAAGGTAATAACACCACCTTCTGGAACATCACTGCTGTTCAATAAGTTAGGCTTCGCGGACACTGCTACAAGACTTAGTAGTGTTACACAATCGTTGCGACAATGCAAATGCGACTGCTGAGCGGGTGGGACATTAGAATTTCTATACTGTTCTCAGTGGTAATTCATTTGTGCACATATTCAGTACTGCAAAATGAAGTGGGAATTAATAACAGCTTCACTTTGCACCACGAGGTACGTTTCAAACAATTATAGTACTGGATATCACTGACAGTAGTAATCTTGCCATGTTACAAGTTACCTGCATCTCACTGTCCTAAACACAGACCCCCTGATCCAGTGCGAGTCTCCTCACTCCGTCCTTAGACTTGGGGCAAAAAAGCTGCATATTACCTGTGCATACAACCCCCCCCCCCAACAGTGGCCACTGTGGTTTAGATGAGGAGCTCAACCAAACGGCCATGCTCTCTGGCAAAAATTAAGTACTTGTAACTAGGGGATATAAATATAAACTGGTTAGGAAAGTGCCTACCTCACTCTCCAAAATACAGAGCTACAACTTGCATCAAATGATCACCAAATCTACAAGGACTGCATCCAGCTCCAACACCTTAATCGACTGGGTGCTAGTAAACAGTACTGAGCATATCCTCTCAGTTGGCACTCATCACCATCCGAAACTATGCTAACCTGAATACCGAAAGCTTTCTTCACGATGTAGCCAACACAGACTGGTCCAGTCTCTATCTGCCCTCTGACGTGCAGTCCGCTCTCTGCCATCTTTACTGAAAATTTTTCTGCCATTCAGGACACTCCCGTGCCTTGGATAACATGTTGAGTCAAAGGGAAGCCTACCCGTTGGCTAAAAGAAGATCTACTAAACAAAATAAAACAGCATGATAAAAGCTGGAGCCGTCTGAAGTCCTCTGGCCTACAGGAAGACCAAAACACCTACAAGACGCTTAGAAATACATGCAAAAAGGAGATCAGGGCAGCTAAAAGCTCCTATTTCAAAATCTTATTAACCAGTGCATCAGGGGATCCTAAAAAATTCTGGTCCCACATAAAAACATTCCTGGGATCTAACCTGTCCCCACCCCGAATGACATGGTACTAAATGGTGCCCACTGCAACAACCCTCAGACCATTGCTAATTTCTTTAATGACCAATTTACAGACTTGACTAAATATACATTTGCTTTCCCTGCCTCGAATCAACTGGGTCCTTCAACTCCCTCTCGCCAAGCATCAAACCCCCCCCTTCGCTTTAAGGCCATTACTCATAGGGAGGTCAAAAAACTCCTCAGAAAGATCTCGGACAGCACAGCCACTAGATCAGACAGTATCAAGCCCAGACTGCTACAAATTGCTGCACCTCTCATTGCCGGACCCCTGGCTAGAAATTTTACACTCTCCTTATGTCACAGCATAGTCCCGGACATTTGGAAAACAGCAAGAGTCACCCCGGTCTTCAAAAACGGCGACTCTAAAGATCCCTCTAATTATAGGCTCATAGCCATCCTGTCAGTTCTAAGCAAAATATTGGAAAAGCTAGTTGCCATGCAAACCACTGAATTCCTCCAAGACAATGACCTCCTAACTGCTGCACAACATGGCTTTGGAAAAGGTCAGAGCACCACAACCACCCTGCTCAAATTTACTACAGACACCCTTCACTGCGATGGACTCAGGGTTTCTCACAGGAGCGGTTTTCATCGATATGTCAAAAGCCTTTGACTTGGCAGATCACCCACTTCTCCTCGACACACTCCACTCTATTGGCTTTGCTCCTAGTGTTGTCAGTTGGTTTAAAAGTTACCTGCCAAATAGGGCCCAAACCATTAAATTCAGTTCTACATGCTCCGACCTAAAGATGGTGAACATTGGAGTTCCCCCAAGGCTCAATCTTTGGGCCACTTCTCTTCTCAATTTTTATCACCAGCATCACCACTAATTCCTTGACACCTCATCTGTACTCCATTCAGATGACAAAGTAATGTATGCCAGTGGGAAAGATGTGTCCAATATTAACCTACGTCTCGCCTCCGATTTCCAACGCACACAAGCCTGGCTACGGGACCACAAACTTGTTCTAAATGAGACAAAAACACAGTCCATGCTATTCGGGACCCTCCCTAAACTCAAGACATTACAAGATAAATTCAGGGTCCCTGCTTAGATGGCTCACTCATAACTCCTGTAACGGTACTTAGATACCTTGGGGTCACCCTTGACCAATCTCTAAATTTTGAACTCCACATTATCAACGCGTACAAATCAGTCAGTTCCAAGCTAGGCATGTCATACCAGACCAGCCACATGCTAACCCCTACTGCTAGTGAGGCTATAGCTCGGGCCATACTCCTACCTACTCTGACCTATGGAGTGGCCACTTATGCTCCTTTACCAAAATCAAATCTTCAACGATGGGATGTCATCTATAACGACATCTGCAGGTTTGCCTCAGACTAAAACACCATTGTCTACTATACTCTGATCTAAACTGGTTGTCCCCCCAACGATACTAGACTTTACTCCCTCAGCTCCACTGTCGACAGCATTATGAGATCTCGCACCCCAACAACTCTGGCCGAGTTACTCACCTACCAGACCTCAACTATGGCCTACGCTCTGCTGACAAATCCCTACTATGCATCCCCAAATGCAGTACCATCAAATGCTCTAGAGCCTTTGCCCACCATGCACCTCAATTATGGAACTCACTCCCTCTGGACATCCAGCTAGCTCCTACACACAATGCTTTTAAAAAGCGCTCTGCCAGCATCTCAGCTCCACCAACCAACGCTCCCATTTCAAACCTCCTTAGTCCTCTGGGTATCCTGCCTATCCCGAACCTCTTACCTTTTCTCCACAATACTCCCCTTGCTGTACAGCCTATCCCAGGTCTCTCTCTCTCTCCTGACACGAGCCACCCGCAGCCATCCCTTCTGTCTTTGCCAGCTCCTACCCTATACCCTACCTTTCCTTATCCTGACCTGCTATTATCCCTACTGTTCACAATCTTGCCATTCCCCTGCCCATTATCCCCCTGCACTTGTCAGTTTTTGACCACATTTTTATTTATCTATTTTATTGTACTTTCTAAATTGTATTTTCAGTACTGCTACTACAATACTCTTGCTACTGTATATTTTTTGTCATGCTACGACTGTAAAAATCTCTATGATCCTACCAGGACCACCCTGTGTACTACCTGTAATGCTTAGCTTATTGTTAAATGTTTTTTGAAATACCCTGTATACTATCTGTGCTGCTTAGCCTATTGTTTAATGTTTCAGAACACCTTGTTTATGTATTTCAATGTAATCTACTGTTTGTTATACCTGCAATGTCTGCCCTGTAACCTCTCGGGTCGTGCCTGAAAACAGTCATCTTTATAGCTAGCGCACCCACCCGGTAAACAAACACTAAATAATGTCTTTCTGCATGGGTTAAATACACTTTTATGACACCTTTTATAGCTGTAACTGAGTGAAGGAGAGAAAGAAATGTGGCGAAAGACGCTGCTCTGCACACCACTGATACATACTAGATACTATGAGTGAGAAACAGCACAAGCAAAACAAATAACTGAAATTGAATGTTTTACAATGTCTGTACAGCTCAGCAATATTGTATGATATTGGGATATTATGTGCTAATATGTATGTTGTATGGTATTGTTATTGATGTTCAATGTATTCGATATTGCAACTATACTAAATGTAGGATATAACTTAGGGCCTCGCTGGAAGTAAGCTTGTCTCAGCCGAGTTGTACCTATTCAGTTTTTCTCAGCTGAATAAAAATCTTACTACTACTAAATAACCATTTTTTTTTTATTTTCAACTTTCTTTTTATCCCGCCTGTACTACCCTCTTGTCCACTCCTTTGGATCCTTGATCAACCCCCACAGACCACTGCTACAGAGTCTGCCCCTAGAGTACCCGGTCTCTCCACTGTATTTCCTTGATGCCCGGATATCCCCCCGGGTGGAGCAAGGAAGGGCCCCTCTTCCTCGACCTTGCTTGAGGAGAGCCGGCAATGCGGGGTCTGCCCATTAATTGATGGTTGGGAGGCACAGATCGGTCTTCATCTAGGACCGAGAGGAGGGGTTTCCATTTTTTCTGTTCCTTTCCACCCCTAAGGACGTCGGCTCGGGTGGACGATGTGCTGACGCATGACGCTACCAAGTGCCTGACAGAGTCCTCCCCTCCCCAGCTCCAGCACCATGGGAACTGCCACAGCCCTGAAAGTCAGTGCTCTGACTGACCCTCAGGGACGTTGGGTGTCAGAAGCACCCCTAGAATCCCACCCCAAAGGAGGAGAACATCCGTTGGGACGCTCAATCCTCCTTCCCCCTGCCTATTCCCAACAACCAGAGTTTGTTCCTAAACCCAGGTCGCCAGTGTGGTGCGAGGTGTGGCGTCCAGTGCCTCAACCCTCAGTGCCACCGGGCCAGCTAAATAACTGGTTTTAACAGGACTCTTTTCTTTGCAACTGCTTGCCTCCAAGTATTTATTTTATGAAAAGGAGCATGAAAACAGCTGGGGCTGCTATGGAAGAGCATGCAAAAACTGTTCAAAACACCGAGATGGCATTAAACACCATTTCTACAGTTTCATATTTAACATTTTTCCTGCTCACTCCAAGGATCCCTATGCCTTGCTTAGGGACCCCAGGGGTCCTAGGACCCCTCGTTGAAAAACCCTGGGTTAGAATACCAAGCTGAGATGAAAGTCCCCTGGGCAGGGCAATAGGAGGCAGAGCTCACTCAGGACAGAAGTCCATTAAGGACTGTCCTGCCAAAATAAGCATGCTGCCTGGCATGGAGATCCATGGCTTAGTGCTTGATAAAGGTGTGCACTTTGCTCCAGGCGGCAGCTCTGCAACTATCGGCGATAGGGACAGAGCGAATCTCTGCCAGGGTTTACAGCGACTGTTGTGATAGAGTGGGCATGAACCTGGCACTCCAGTTTGTCCTGCGCCATAGTATAGCAGTGACAGAGGCAACTGACAATCCATTAAGAAATGCATTTGATCATAACTGGCTGACCCTGCTGATTGGGGTGAAAGGAAATAAAGAGCTGCTGCTTCGACAGTTAGAAGTCCTTAGTTCTATCGCGGTAGAACATGAATGCTCTTTTAAAGTCCAGAGTGGAGGGTGCACTCCCCTTCATTCTGGAAGCTGGGAAAGTGCGTAATTAGTACCAAAGGCTGGTTTAAGTGAAAATCTGACACCACCTTCGGTAAGAACTTGGGATGTGTTTGGAGAACCACCTTGTCTCTATAGAAAATAGTATACAGAGGATCCATAACCAATGCATGTTTCTCAGAGACACTGCGGGCAGAGATATTTGTGACCAGAAACGAAGTCTTCCAAGTTAGGAATCTGAGGTCACATGTAGCCAGGGGTTCAAAAGGGCTTACAGGTGATCATGTCCAATACAAGGCTGAGGTCACAGGTGGCTACGGGTTTCCTAACTGGGGGCCGTGTGTGCAAATGCCTTTCAGGAACCTTTCAAATAGAGGCGGCTGAGCTAGAGAGAGGTTCTGAACAGGCTTGTGATACGCTGACACAGCACACAAGTGGACCTTAACTGCAGAGTCTTGCAAGCCTGCATCAGAGAGGTCCAGCAGGGACTAAAAAACCCTGTCTGGCGGGCATCGGAAAGGGTCTATACGGGATTTGTATCACCATTCAGAGAAACACTGCCCTTTGATTGTGTAGTCTTCCTGATGAAGGGCTTACGAGCAGCCAGAAAAATCCTCAGAGACCCTCTTGGACACCTTGTACCTTCCCATTTCTAGTTCTTCAGGAGCCACGCGTCAAGATTCAAACATACGACTATGACAGCAGATTTAGGCCAGAAGGTCTATCATGTCTGCTTGAGCTCAACTCACAGCTGAGATACTGCTACTGCCCCCGCCACCCTCACTCCTAAGGTAGCCTCCCCAAGTTCCCCCACTGTCCTCCACCCCCCACACCTGTACTTGCCCATGTACCTGTCCCAGCCCCTCTTAAGCAGCAGTACTAGATGTCACCAGCCCACTCCTGTGGGTCAGGATTCTCTGCATCACAGCGAGTCACTCCTGTGACAGGGGTCAGGGCTACCCCTTCTCTATTCTTTTAGCACGCTCGCTGTTTCACAACTAAATGTACACCAAAGAATCCCAGGGTTCCCTCTCTCCATGTGAGGGGGGTGAAAATACAGTCTCGAGTGCGTGTTCCTGGAATAGAACCCTCTCAGCCACTGCACAATGAACCAGAAAGCCACAGGTGTGTTTAGGCTTCAGGGGGCCCTGTACACCCTATTATGCATCTTACCCCAGAAATGCAGAGACTGGTTCAAACCCCTGTTTACACGGGGATGTAAGACACAGATCTTGAGACAAATTGCTTATTAACTTGCAGTCATGTTCCCTTTTTTTTTTTTTTTTAGGAGATGATTTGACTCAAATATATTCGCTCATACATAGAATATTTAATCTCATTCCTTAAAAACATTTTATATGCTGAAAGTCACCTGATATATGTATGCTACTCTTTTTGATTAGCTAAGGAAGTTTTACTTCTTATATCCTAAATTGTGAGGGGCTTTTTATGCTGTTATTAGACAGGAGGCTGACTAAAGATGGACAGCCTATTAATAAGTATGTTTATTTATTCTGGCGCAGATAACTTCCTCAAACGCTGGGGCAATATATTGCTGGATCTCAGATCCAAGGGGTTTACTGGGGCTAGGTGGCTTGGCGTTTTGCATACATATGGGAATGTCTAGAAGGGATGATATGAGGGGGTGGGGGGGAGATATATACACAAAAGATCTCTAGAGGGCTATTCTTCATTACTTATACTCTATTTCTGCTTCACGTACTTGTATTTTCTACTTTCTATTATCTGAAAAACTGAAGTTCACCAACTTACTATAATAGATAATATGACTTCGGATATCAGACTTTGTAACTATACTAAGAATATTTCTGTCAGCTTAAAGAGTCTTGAAGGTATTTCTGACCACCTAGCTAAATACCTGAATTATAGAAACAGCGTAACAAACATCATAAGTTAAATATTTCTACGTAAATGACACTTAACAACTTAACAATGGTCACTTGGAACATCAGAGGCCTGATCATAAACTTAAAAGGCACTCGGTGATACGTCACCTTAAAAACCTTGGGGCCTCAATAACGTTTTTTCAGGAGATGCAGCTAATAGAAGATCACTACAATCTAATGTGTAGGGAATGGGTAGGGCAGGTTTATGGGTCTGGGAATAGTTCAAAGAAGGCAGATGTACTCATTTTTTGCAAGAAATGTTGCTTTGCATCTTGAGCATCAAGTGACAGATACTGATGGGCATTTTCTAATTTTAAAAGGGAAAATAGGAGAAGAATATTTTACTTCTGTAAATATCTATGGTCCAACAGCCCCAGATCGTAGCATTTTTGAAAAGGTATTTAAGTTGCTAAATAGATACAATCACACAATTGTTATACTAGGGGGAGACCTAAATGCAATCATAGATCCCACCCTAGACAGATCCATTGTCAGGCCACATAGATCCCACCCTAGACAGATCCATTGATAGGCCACATAGATCCCACCCTAGACAGATCCATTGATAGGCCACATAAAGCAAAAGTAGATAAGGAATTAGATGCTCTGTTATCCAATACTAGACTAACTGATATATGGAGACTGCTCCACCCAGAAGTGAAGGAATACGCTTTTTGGTCCCAATGCCACAGATCAGGTTCTAGGCTTGACTATATATTGGTTCCTAAAGATTCCATTAAGAGGGTTAATTACACATTAATAAAACAAACTGTGATTTGAGATCACTCACCAGTGGTAAAAACAGGTTACTCACCTGTAACAGTAGTTCTAGGTGTGGTATATGTTATTCATCCACACTTACTGGCACGTCCCTTTGCCCTTTAAGGATTGCCAGAAGTCTTCAAGCTAGCTCCTCCCACCCACTCAGGTGGTATAACCCTCAGCTCCACCTCATGACGCCAGATCTTAGCCCGCTAGAAGCCAGGTTTGTGCATCTGCAGCCGGGGAGGTCAGGTGGCTCCGTGTGGATAAACAACATATACCACTCCTAGAACTACTGTTACAGGTGAGTAACCTGTTTTTCTAGGATCATGGATATGTTGTTCATCCACACTTATTGGCAGACTCCTAGCAGTCCTCCGGGAAGAGGAAGGCAAGATGTACACCCCCACTGATACTCACTTGGGAAATAGAGATTGGAGAACTGAGGACCCAAAACCAACATCCCAGCGTGACTAAAGGTCGATGTGGTAATGGGTAATGAAGGTGTTTGCTGACTTTCAGGTAGCAGCCCGACAGATTTCCTGGATAGGGATGTCCCCGGAAGCAGCCACCAATGCAGCAGTATGGTGGGTAGAATGAGCTCTTAACCCTATGGGAGGCTCCATGCCCACCAACTCACAGCACAGACTTAAGCAAGATGTAATCCGTTTTCCTGCAGGTCTGCCAGAAGTGGCTTCAGCGTAGGTGACAAACAGCTGGCGAACCTCTCCCCAAATTTCCTTCATCCTCTCCTTATACTAGGAGAGAGCTCGTCTCAGGTCCAAAGTATGGAGCCTGTACTCGGCCTCCGAGGTGTAATTAGGGTAGTATACTGGCAGAGTTAACACCTGGTTAAGGTGAAACTCTGACACCACCTTTGGAAGGAATTTCGGCCGGGGGCGTAGGACAACTTTGTCCCTGTGGAAGACCGGATAAGTGAGTCCACCGAAAGCATCTGGAGCTCCCCTGTCCTTCTGGCAGATGTGATAGCCACCAGGAAGGCCATCTTCCACAAGTGTAAAAATGCACACTTGTGCATTGGTTCGAATGGCTTGCCCATGAGCTTTGCCAGTACCAGCAGTAGATCCCACAGAGATGGAGGTTCACGCACCAAAGGGGACATGTGATCCAGGCCTTTGAAAAAGCACCCGACCACTGTCTCCTGCGCCAACGTCTGCTGACAGACCAAACAAAGACAGACAGAGACCAAAGGTAGTCGAGAATGTTAGCCACCGCGGAGCAACAGCGCCCACTGACTAGAAGCTTTTAGTGGGAGCTCTTTAATCAACTGTGTTTAAATCTATCAAAACGATGATTTCCAGTGAAAAAACATGATTTGCACGACTAGATCAGCATTCCTAAGAGTCTGAGGAACGTTTTGATACCTTTCTGGATAATGGGCCGTAATAGCAAAGGACCTGCATCAACCGCAAAAACCCAGCCGGTGGACACAGCATCAGTGGACACTGCAGCAAAATCTATACCGGAGCCTGATCCACCCTGGCGAGCCCTCCAAAAACCTATGCAGGCCATTGACACCAAAATGGAATCAATTCAAACAAAATTCGTAGAACAGGATGCCAGAATTAACACCATTTTTAAAATGGCAACAACAGCAGAATCTATGGCCACAAAGGCGTTAGCATCATCGGGCCAACTGATTCAAGAAAATGCCCAACTAAAAAAATCGCTTGGAGGCCTAAGAGAACTTGCAGAGGGCCGCAAATATATGCATTGTGGGACTACCCGAAAAATGGAAATTACGTACCTACCGTAATTCTTGATCTTCTTGGACGAAGTCTCCACCACTCATTCACACTAATGGGATCTACGCCAGAGGCACTAGGACCCAGAGGGAGCAAACTTTTCAAGAGGGTCAGCACCAGAGATAGAGCCGCGAGGAAGCGGCACCGTGAGAAATGGCTCGTGCAGTAAAGACTACCATGGCGTTGACTCTCCAACCACCTCAGTACCTTTTTTTCTGAGGAGGTGCAGCGTAGCTAACTTAGTGGTCTAACCTAACAAAATCGGACATAAGATAGTCCGAATGACCCGTGTAAGAAGGGTAAAAATATATTCTTCAGAGCCCAACCACTGAGGGAGTGAAGACCAAAAACAGAGACGTGAGCTCGGGGGATGGCGGGTGGGCATGTGAATGAGTGGTGGAGACTTCGTCCAAGAAGATCAAGAATTCCGGTAGGTACGTAATTTTCACATCTTCCTGGACATAAAGTCTCCACCACTCATTCACATTAATGGGAGAGTACCGAGCTAACAAACCCCTGAGATGGGCGGCAGGAGAAACTAAGAGCTCACATACTTAGGACAGAAGTCAGTTAAGAAATGAAAATTACGTACCTACCGTAATTCTTGCTCTTTCTGTATAACCTCACCATTCATCACTAGTGGGTACTGTGCCGGAGCCAGGACCCCGTGGGAGACTTTTTTTTTTTTTTTTTAAACATGGGTGGAGTTGATGCAGAGTCGGCGCCCCCCTCGAGGCAGACATTCCACGTGGGGCTTGAGGGTTGGCAGTTAGCTGCTGCCGATTCTGCCTCAGCCCCAGTTCTGACACGTTGGAGAGTGTAAGGAAGGGTGGGTGGGTTGAAGCAAGACAGCCTAAGGGATAGATAAAAGGAAAGGAAGAATAAACCAAAAGGAGAAATAAATGACTGAGAGGACAGAAGGAGAAATTTAAAAGGAAACTGGGGAAGAGGAGGGGGACTCAATCTCTGGAAGGAGGAGGAGGAGGAGGAAAGGAGAGGGAGAGGTAAGGGGGGGGTAGCACACCCCCAGGAGCGATATGCACTCTAACCTATTTAGAAGACTATAGTCCAGCCTTGGACTATTAAGCTCAGCTGCAGGAGGCAAGTAGGGGTTGCAAGCAGCCTAGGTCTAGAGACCAGAGAATTGAAGGTGCAGGCTGGGGTGTGTCTCAAACTCTCCCCCCTCCCTACCAAAATGAGAAAAATTAAACACAGCCAAAGACATAAGGGACAAGAGCTCCAATATGAGACTCCAAATAACAGACACTTGGGTAAAAGAGGGGGGAGAGAAGAGGGCTGCCTCACCCCCAAACTCCCCAGAAGGAGAGAAAGTGAAACCTATCCCCAATCTCCAAAAACCCCTAAGGGTTTACCCTCTGTGTCCTCCACAGTCCCTCCCTCCTAAACACAAGGAGAGGAAGCGAGAAAAGAGAAGACTCACAGGGGGAGGGAAGAGGAAGTCCAGAGACTGTGGCCCTCAAGGGGAAGGAGGGTGGGATTTATTTATTTTACTTTAGTCTTTGGTAACCGGGTAAGGCCCACTAGGCACAAGTGCCCGTTTTCAGGGTGACCTGGGAGCACTGGGCGGTTAAGTGACTTGCTCAGAGTCGCACAGTATACAAGTGGAGGTTGTGAGAATCAAACCAAGATCTGGTCTGCTGGATGTACCAAGCTTGTTACTCTAACTTCTAGGCTATACTGCCAGCCCATTTAGTGATGAATGGTGAAGAGACACAGAAAGATCAAGAATTATGGTAGGTATATCATTTTCATATCTTATCTATGTCAGTCTTCACCATTCATCACTAGTGGGTGAGTACCAAGCCCTCTCAAAGGGGGCCCTGAAACACCCTAAGGGACTAGGTCCCTCAGCCTCCAGTGGGTGAGACACCAAAGGGGAGAACCGTTACAGGCCTGGGGAGGCCTGGGACTGGTCTGGGTGTGAAGGGGATCCCCCAGTAGGGGAAGGAGGGTGCCTCGAGAGCCTCCATCTCACTCTTAGGAGAAGGAGATGGGTTCTCCGGTATGCGGAGTAAATCACCCTACGCCGGGCCAGGGGTGATAACTGGGATAGGTGAAGCCATGCTGTCTGCCAAAGGCAGATCGCTGTCCCTACCACTCTGGATACCACCTCATTGGCGTCATATGATGCCCTTGCTTGGTGCCTTGCTAGCTCCAGGCCCTGCGCAGAGAGGGCAATGGCTTGCGTGGTTTCCTCCGAGTCAGGCATTGAGGCTAGGAGCTGACCTAGCCTAGACCACAAGAACCTGTTTTAGGCTGCAAAGTGGGCCTGGTGTGCTGCTACAGAAAGAGAGATCCGTGCTGAGTAGAACATCGTCTCCCCCAGAAGTTGAAATCCACAGAATCCGAATCCGGGGTGCGGTCATGGTAAGAGCCGCAAGGCCACGAGATGGTGTCCAGGGAGGTCAAGCCTGAAGCGGGATGAGGCAGAGAACCTGGAGACCCAGGGGAAGTGCAATACCACTGGTGTAAGTCTCTTGGGGCTGGAACGATGGAGAAGAGATGAAGCCGGAGTCCATGTGACTCCTCCTGGAAAGGAAGAGGCCAGGCGGGAGACACCAGGTGGGCCGCACTGTACTCGCCTAAGAAGGCGCGCGTCACATGCTCGGGATTGCTGACAGGAACAGGGGTAAGATGAAGCTCATCTAACATCCTCTCAAGGAAGCGCTGATGAGGACAGATCAGACGCCGGGGAGATGTGGACCGAAGGTTCCTCTCCCTCCATAGAGGAAGAAGAGAATGAAGACGAGCTTCCAGGTTCAGGGTCCGGCTGCACGAAAACGTGGTGGAACACCTGCTGGTCCAGGGCATTGAGATAGGTGGGAAAATGTGCAGCAGAACCTCTGAACTGTTCCCAGGTGAGAGGTCTGCGAGGACCAGGAATACCTGGGAGCACCGGGGATGGAGACAGAGGCTCAGGGGACATGCTCCTGGCAAAAGAATGGTCTCTGTCAGGGCAGGGGAGCCAACAGGAAACCCTTCGCAGGGAGAGGGACCCAAAAGCTGCCGCAGCTAACAGCCATTCAACTGGGTCAGAATGGTCAGAGCTGTGCCCAAAGAAGAAATCCCCTGTGAGGTAACCGGGACCGTACGAGTCCAGAAGGACGGCCCCTGACCTCAGAAGTTAAAGTCCCTCTTGAGCACTCCTCCAGGGAAAGGCGAGGGCCCATGCTTCGGCTGCTCCCAGAACCCGGCTGGGCTCCGGGGAGGGCGCGCCATGCCACACCTCTACCTCTCAACCCTTCGAAATGAGAGAGGGACCTCGTCCTTGTAGCCACCAGCCCAGGTAGCTGGCAGCTCTGGCAGCCTCCGAGGAATCCACCCAGGGAACCGTAACCTCCCCCTCCTGGTGCGCCCCAGGCTGCCCCAAACTTGGGCTGTCCAAAACACACCACCGAGGGGGGTGCCCTAACTGAAGGAACAGCAGTGCCAGCGACCCCAGGTTGCACAGTAGTAGTCACAGGGACCACCGCTGGCTGGTCAGACCCCCTAATCCTAAGGTCCACCGGCGACAACGGACCCCCAGAGGAAGGCTGAGTGGGGGCCGAGGTACTGGAAACAGAGGGTCTTAAGATTCCGAGGAACCTGGGAGCCAGTCTGGATCAGACGCAGAGTTCGCCTCCGAAGAGGCAGGCTCTGAGGTCCGGTGCCAGACAACTCCCAGAGCCCCTCCAGTTCCTGGACCCCGAAGTGGGACACCCTGGGATCTGGCACCGCAAACAGCGTCCGAAAAAAAGCACAGCCACACGCATGGCGCCAACACCCACCCCGGCGCCGCGATCGGCATCGAGTTGGGCGGGACCCCAAGTGCAGCCCCACACTCCCCCCGGCACCTCCGGCCACCAAACCAAACACGGCATCACGCACGACCCTGACACCTACCCCGGTGCCGTGAGTGGCACCAAAGTCATGAGCGGCTCCGAATGCGACACCGCAGAACACTTCTGCACCGAAGGCAGGGCGATTCAGACTGTGGTGCAGATTCCATCCCCGGCGCCGAGGACAGAAAAGATGCCAGCTTGAGCCACGGCGCCGAGCCGGGCCCAGAACCAGGCCCAGAAACAGCATCAGAATCGACGGTGGCACCAAGAGAAGGCCCGACGTGCCACACAAATCCCACGGTGCCACAGGTGGTGCCTGGGCCAAGAGCGGCATTGCGAGACACCGCTGAAGACGGTGCCGGCTCGGCCCGGGAACGTGACACCGAGGGAGCTTTCGCCACTGAAGAGGTGACTGCCGATGCGGTGCCTCCCAACTGACCCCAAAGGGGGCCGGCCTGGGCCTTCTGTACCGCAGAAGAAACCACTGCTGCGGCAAGGCTAGAAGAGGCAGGGGTTCCCTCCTCCACGGGCCGTATAGGACAGGGAGGGGACCCGGAGGAAGGGTTGAGAATCCTCACCCTGGCAGCCACCACTGCCAAGCATTTTGTAAAGACTCACGGAGCAGAACAGAGGCCGAACAGAAGAACTCTGAATTGGTAGTGCTCCCCTTGGAAGTGGAACCTCAGAAACTTCCTGTTGGGGGGGAAGACCTCGATATGCATCTATGTGTCTTGCATGTCTAGG
Source organism: Neoceratodus forsteri (assembly GCA_016271365.2). NCBI lineage: Eukaryota > Metazoa > Chordata > Ceratodontiformes > Ceratodontidae > Neoceratodus > Neoceratodus forsteri. The sequence goes on from CM057453.1 coordinate 1,097,444,288, forward strand.
GAGCAGAGCCATTCTCCTTGGTGCAGCACAGGAAGTAGACCTGGGAGGGTCACCATCCTGAATCTTTTGTACTCTATAAAGAGATTGAGAGAGCTGAGGTCCAGAATGGGACAAAGATCCTGTGTCTTTTTTGGGACCAGGAAGAAGTGGGAGTAAAACCCCTTTCTCCGCTGATGCAAGGGGATTACCTCTATTGCCCTTTTCTGCAAGAGGGTCTGAATCTCTCCTTCTATTAGTGGGATGTGAGAAGGAGGATAACGGGAGTACTTTGGCGGAGTATTTGGAGGAAACTCCGTGAACTCCAGTGTGTGTCCTCTCCTGATGATATCCAGGACCCATTGGTCCACAGTGATTGACTTCGACTCTTCAAGATGAAGGGAGAAGCGGCCCTCGACCGTCTCCCCTGAGTCTTTCTCTGGAAAGGGGGGGGGGAGAGTGAGTTATTGGGCTGAGCTGGGCATAGGCAGAGTGGCCTGGGAGGACTTGGGCCCACGGGTAGGAACGCCTCCAGGCTGCTGGTTACCAGCTCTCCTACGAAAGCCGCCTCTCTGACCCTGCTGATTACCACGGGCGTGACCTTGGCCACCTGAGGGCTTACGAAATGGCCATTTTCGTTGCCGTCGCTGATCGCCGTGGTACATTTGACAGACCGACCAGACAGACTTGCCCAACTCTTGAAGATGAGAAATCACAGCTTCTGTCTCCTGCCCAAGTAACACGGTACCTTGGAGCAGTAAGTCCTTGATACTGGACTGTAGATCCTGGTGGAAGCCCGAAACTCTCAACCAGGCGTGGCGCCGGAGGCACACCCTGGAAGCGGCTGCCCTGGCTGCTATATCTGCAGTGTCGTACGAGGCTCTCAGGACATGGCAGCCTACGTCGGAGCCCGATTTCATGATATCCAGAAGTTCCGTCTTCTGATCGGAATCTGGCATGGCCTTTAATAGCTCTTGTCCCCTCTCCCACAGAGCATTCTGGTACTGGACCATATGCGTCAGAAAGTTAAGGGACCGGAAGGAAAAGTTGGAGGCAGAATAAACTTTCTTGCCCACCTGGTCCAAATACCGAGACTCTGGATTGGGAGGCTGTGAGCTAAGGTGCTTCGGCTGCCTGGATTTGTCATGGGCAGCCGTGATCACCGAACAGTCCGCCTGAGGGTTCTCTGCTAGAAAAGCTTCTGCCCTCGGGGCCTTATACAGCCTATCTGACTTCTTGGGAACAGCCGGGAAGGAAGCTGGATGCCTCCAGGTGGTCTGAGTCAGGTCCTGGAAGGTGTCCACTAAAGGAGGGACCACCAGTAGTTTCGGCTCCTTCTGCCTCAGGTATTTTGCCTATCTCCGGCGTTCCAGATCCAGGTCCTCCATTTCCCACTCATTGGAGGCCTGGATATGCTTCATGACGTCCATGAAGGTTGGATCGTTGGGAGGCGAACAAGGTTGGTCCTTCTTTCCCAGGGACTGCTCTAAGCTGAGAGCGAAAGATGATGAAGACGAAGAAGAGGGAGATCGACTATATGATCTGGAAAAGTCTGATCTCTCCTTATGACCAGACTCCCTCTGTCATCGGTAACTGGAGGACCGACGTCAGTCCGAAGACCGACTCTGGTCCTGAGACCGGCAACAGAGCAAAGACCGGCGAATGTCAGAGGACCGACGTCGGGAGTGCTCTCGTCTAGAAGAACGACAAGGGCTGCGTGTTCAAGCCCTGGACCAGTGACGGTCTCCAGAGTCCTTGGAGCGTCGTCGGTGGTCTCCAGACCGGGCACGGGAACGAGCCCTAGAACGATGTGTAGGCGGTCGCTCCGAGGACTTCCTCTGGGAAGGCTCACCTCCTGGCTGTGGTTTGCCTGCTGGGTCCGGTACCGGAGTCTGAGCCGGCGACGAGTGGGGGGTCGCACTTCTGGACCTGCCCCCACCAAAAGGAGAACAACTCATTCTTTGAAAAAAGCTCGGCCACACAGCCCGAAAAGGGAGTATCCGGGATGTCGGACCATGAAGGAGAGCCCTCCTGGGGGCCCAGGGGGGAGGAGGACTTGGGAGACGGGGACATCGGCTCTTCCATGTCCGATCCCTCACCCTTTGCCCCTTCAACCGGTGTCAGTGGTGGAACCGGCATGACGGGTGCCGCGGGGCAGGAGAGTCCTTGGGCTCCGGGGGCGCGCCTTTAGCAGCCGGCAACAGTGCCTTGGCAGGTGGGGCCGCACCTTTCACCTCCAAGGCCTTGGTGGTAACCCTTAGTGGGATTACCTTCGGTTTGGTCGGCTTCTCCCCCAAAGGGCCGGCCTTGGCCTGCGATGACTTGGGACGCTCTCCTGAGCCCGAGGAAGGGCAGGCCTTCTTGAGAGAGGGCCTCGAATGAGATCGGGACCAGTGTCGGGACCGACTACGGTCTTTCCCGTGGCGCTTGGATTTTTCTTTGCGCTTCCCCTTAGAGGAGTGCAGATCCATCTTCTTCTCCAGTAGAAAAGCCTTCAGGGCCTTCAGACATCGGATCCGGGTCCGGCTGGTAAATGCCTGGCAGGCTGACCTTGCCGCAGTATCGTGGTGCAGCCCGAGGCAGAAGACACAACTTTTGTGCCCATCCTTGGCAGGGATCTGCCTCCCACAATCGCACTTATTCTGATGGGGTTCTGGCGAGGCAGACGATGGTGAAGACATCTGTCGATGAACTGCAAAAACCGTCGGAAAATGGCCTGACGTCGGTAACTGGAAAAAAACGTAGAAAAACGGTAGCAAAAAGCGGGTTTTCGGAAAGTAGTTTAGCTGTTCCTGGCAAGCTGGAGTGAAGTCTTTCTCTTCACATGTGGGACGCAGCGGGAAAAGAACTGAGGTGGAGCTGGGTCCGCCCCCTTTTGTACCAGGGCTGACATCGGGGGCGGTCCCTGCTGTATACTGCTGGCTGAAAATGTTTCCGGAGAGTCCTAGTGCCAGCGGCATAGTCCTGATTGTTATAGTCTGCTGCAAAAGCTCCCACTTGAAGTAAGATCAGTACATGGCATCAGCCTTGTGACTCAGGCAGGCTAATTATATGGGCTATGCAGCCAGGTACCAGAAGTCCAGGTGGGACACTGTACTGGCACTGGATAAGCAGGCCTCCCCCCAGCTAGCCTCGGAACTAGAGGGGTTGGCTGCTGATAGGATTGGGGCATCTAAGGTACAGTTCCATGCTGCTGTGGACTCCAATGATGTGTCATCTAGAGTCATGGCTACATCTGTGGCTCTGCGAGAATGGCTTGGCTCAGAATGTACTAGCCTCTTATAGGACACCCAGGCTAAGGCCATGGATTTCCCTGTGGTGGGTAATTCTCTGTTTGGGGAACAGGCAGAGAATTACATGAAAAAGATGGATGTGTATAGGACCACCTACAGGAGTGCACAGTCCAAGGAAAGGCAGGCAACTCCTCAAAGGCAGCAAGCTAGGGGCAGGGGAAGGCCTTTTCACAGGCCTTTCTACCAAGCACAGGCCTCTTCTCCTTTTCCTCAAAGGGGGTTCTTCAGAGGGAGAGGCAGAAGAGGGATGAGCAGGGCTGCATCCACCCCTCAACCTAGGGCTCCTGCCAAGCAGACACCCTAATGTGTCAGCCGGGTCGACTCCCCCATTCCTGTAGGAGGAAGGCTGGCTTACATCGTCCAGGACTCGATGTCTGTTACCTCAGACAAGTGGGTCCTGGATGTGGTAAGCCAGGGGCTGGTTCTCAGCTTCAAGAAATTTCCAAAGCTGAGGGCCAGATCTTTTCCACCTGCAAGCATCTCCGAAACTATTGCCTTAGAGACAGAGATTTCATCTCTACTGGCTCTAAAGGCTGTATAGAGAGTTCCTACATTGCACAGGGGCAAAGGTCTGTACTCCAGGTACTTCTTTACCCCAAAAAGACAGGGCAGTGGCGACCCATCCTAGACTTAACATACCTGAACAAACATCTTTTAAAACCAAAATTAAAAATGCTGACTCTGGGAATAATCCTTCCCTCTCTAAGGCCAGGGCACTGGCTAGCCTCTCTGGACTCAAAAGATGCCTACTTTCACATTCCCATCAGGTGCTCCCCACAGAAAGTACCTCAGGTTCGAATTGCCTTCAGGCCATTATCAGTTCAAAGCTATCCCCTTCGGCCTGACATCGGCTCCAAGGGTATTCACAAAATGCCTAGCAGTAGCAGTGGCCTTTTTAAGAAGGAAGAATACTTCCATACCTGGACGACTGGCTCATTGTGGGTCAGTCCTCAGACCAAGTCAAGTCAGACCTACTAGTGACTCAGCAAGTGCTCACTTCCCTAGGATTCTTTCTCAATCTTCCCAAGTCAGTTCTCGAGCCTGTACAGCCCCCCTCACCTTCACAGGTGCAGAGTTGGATACAGTCAAAGCAAGAGCTTTTCTTCCCCTGGAAAGGGCAAGGGCTATTGTAGAGCTGGCTTCTTCATTCCACCTTCTGGTCTCTCGGCCAGCAAGGCACTTCCTTCAGCTTCTGGGCCACATGGCAGCTTCTGCAGCAGTGGTCCAAGGGACCAGATTTCAGATGAGGGACATTCAGTTTCACCTGAGGGCCTTTTGGTCTCAGAAGAAAAGATTCTCTAACCAAACTAGTTCCAGTGACTCAGACTCTGATCCAGGCTCTCCAATGGTGGCAGGATCAGGGCAACCTCAGACAAGGAGTTCCATTCATCACTCAGTCTCACTCTGTGGTCCTAACCACGGATGCTTCTCTATTGGGGTGGGGAGCCCATCTGGGGGCTCTCACAGCCCAGGGACTGTGGTCCCCTCAGGAATCCCTTCTTCATATCAATCTCTTGGGAACTCAGTGCGGTCTTTCTGGCCTTGCAAGCTTTCTATCAGTCAGTGCAGAACAAGGTGGTTCAGGTCAGGACAGACGACACCACCACCACCACCATGTGGTACATCAACAAGCAGAGAGGCACTCAGTCCACGGCCTTGTGCACGGAAGCCACGAAATTATGGTCCCTAACTTATTCTCTGCAGACCTCTCTGATAGCAGTCCACCTTCCAGGGAAGGACAATGTGCTAGCAGATGCATTGAGCAGGATCTCCCAGGGCCATCACGAATGGTCCCTGGACCCTCCGGTGTTGAAAGTGATTTTTTCAAGGTGGGGCACTCCAGAGATAGATCTCTTTGCAGCCCCAGACAATTACCAACTTCCTCTGTTTTGTTGTCGATCCCCAGTCTTGGGCTCTGTCCCTTTGGATGCTCCGATTTTGAACTGGGAGGGGAAATTTATATATGCCTTCCCTCCCTTTCCTCTACTGTTCAAGATTCTGGTCAAGATAAGGTCACAACCCTGCAAAGCGATTCTGATTGCTCCAGACTGGGCCAGGCAGCCTTGGTACACCCTGTTGCTGTCCCTAGCAGTCCATGTTCCCCTGTCTCTTCCCAGGAATTACAACCTGTTAACCTCCTCTCAGGGGAGGATTTGGTACCCCAATCTTCGGTCTCTCAATCTCAAGGCATGGCTCTTGAAGAGTTAGAGGAAAAAATTACTCACCTTAGTAATGTTGTTTCTTCTAATGGAGTCTTGCTATATTATGAGAATTGCAGTTTGTCCCACCATTAGAACTGCTCCGGAGGTGAAAGAGTTAACTACCATTCTAAGAATGGAGTTTAGAGCTCGAGCTTGGTTAGAGAAGCTCTGTCTGGATAATTTCAAACTGAAACTGTCAGATCTTTACGAGCAAAAACTCACTAAGGTTCTGTGTGGAAGCTGTAACCTACACTAGCCAACTGGTTACCTAAATATTAACACACATTCCTAGTTCCAACACAAAGACTCAAGTCAGGGAACCAGAAAATAATAAAATAAGGTAGAATAAAACACCACACCCCAAAACCCCAAAAGGGGTGAAAAACATGTAATGGGCATAACTGGTGCCCACACTGGAACTGCCCACCCCATACCCAAGTAGAAGTTCTGAGAGGGGCAGGCTGGGGGGGAGGTCATAATATAGCAAGACTCCATTAGAAGAAACAACATTACTAAGGTGAGTAATTTTTCTTCAAACAACATGAAGTCTTGCTATATTATGACATGCAAATACACAGCAGTACCTCCATGGAGGAGGGACAGAACCTACTTAGGGAATAGGCTCTGAAGCACAGCTGTGCCAAATCTAGCATCCCTCCTGGCCTGGATATCCAAGGAGTAATGCTTGGTGAAAGTGTGTACCGTTTTCCAGGTAGCTGCTTGACATATCTCTAAAATAGGGATGTCTCTGGCAGCAGCTATAGACGCAGCTGTACCTCTGGTAGAGTGAGCCCTCAGGCCTGAAGGGGGACCCTTCCCAGTTTTTGATAACAAAATTGGATACAAGAGACAATCCACCTGGCAATGGATCTCTTAGTGGCAGGTTTACCTTTTCCAACCTCACCAAAAGTGAGAAAAAGTTGGAGGGATTCGAACCTATGACCCTTGGTATGCTCTATATAGTAACTAAGGGCCCTCTTAACATCTAAACTGTGCAACCTCCTCTCACCAGAGGAGGAATGGTCAGTAAAGAACACTGGAAGGGAGATAGATTGGTTAAGATGGAAGTCTGAAACCACCTTAGGCAAAAACTTCCTGTTAGTCCTAAGGACTACTTTATCCCTGTGAAAGGAAATAAAGTCAGTCTCCACTGACAAGGCTTGTAACTCACTTATGCGCCTGGCAGAAGTGATGGCTACTAGAAAAACAGTTTTCCAAGTCAAATACTTGAGCTCTGCAGAAGACAGAGGTTCAAAGGAGGTTGCATCAACTGAGCAATGCAAACATTAAGATCCCAGGCAGGGCGGGTCCCTGAAAGGTGGATTAGTATTGAGTAATACCTTGAAAAACTTGGAAAAAACAGGGTGAGTGGAAAGAGAAGAGGGCTTTCCTGCTGAAATAAAAGCAGAGACAGCTGCCAAATGAACTTTCAGGGTAGCTGGTCTCAGGCCCAAAGAATTAAGATGGACCATATAGTCCAGAACAATGGGCAAATCAGCAGATTCCGGTGAAATATGTTTCCCCGAGCACCAGATGGAAAACCTTTTCCATTCAGAATTATAAGTGGCTCTAGTGGAAGGCTTCCTGAAGCCTTCAGGATGTCGAGAACACCTTGAGAAAGGTGTAGGTCAGCAAACTCTAACTCTTCAAGAGCCAAGCCTTGAGGTTGAGGGATTTGAGATTCGGATACCAAACCCTCCCCTGGGCACAAGATAACATATTGTGCCTCCTGGGGAGGCACAGGGAAGATGGACTGCTAAGGACAGAAGGAGTGGGTACCAGGGCTGCCTGGCCCAATCTGGAGCAATCAGAATCATCCTGCAAGGCTGGGATCTGATTTTGACTAGCACCTTGAATAGGAGAGGGAAGGGAGGAAAAGCATATAGAAACTTCCCTTCCCAATCTAGGAGAAAGGCATCCAGAGGGACTGAGCCCATCACTGGGGGCCTGCAACAAAACAGTGGAAGTTGGTGATTGTCCGGGCTGCGAAAAGGTCTATCTGAGGGGTGCCCCATCTGGCAAAAACTATCCCCAGTACTTGGGGATCCAGTGACCATTCGTGATGGCCCTGGGAAATCCTGCTGAGAGCATCTGCCAGGACATTGTCCTTTCCTGGGAGGTGAACTGCTATGAGGGAAGTGTTCAGGGAATAAGCCAGAGACCACAACTTCATTGCTTCAGCGCACAAGGCCGAAGACCGAGTGCCCCCTTGTTTGTTGATATACCACATTGTGGTGGTGTTGTCTGTTCTGACTTGGACCACTTTGTTCTGAACAGATGCAGAAAACACTTGAAGTGCTAGAAAGACAACTCTGAGTTCTAGCAAATTGATGTGGAGCAGAGATTCCTGAGGGGACCACACTCCCTGAGTGGAGAGGTCGCCCATGTGAGCTCCCCATCCCAGAAGGGATGCATCCGTAGTGAGGGTCAAGGAATGAGATAGAGGGATGAAGGGGACCCCCAGTCTTAAATTGCTCTGATCCTGCCACCACTGAAGGGCCTGGATCAGGGTTCGAGTCACTGGGACCAACTTGGAAAGGGGATCTTTTCTCTGAGACCAAAAGGCTCTCAAGTGAAACTGAATGTCCCTCATCTGAAATCTTGCTCCTTGCACTACAGCTGTGGAAGCAGCCATGTGCCCTAGGAGCTGTAAGAAGTGCCTTGCTGGTCGGAGAGACCTGCAGAGTGAAGAGGAGGCCAGGGCCACCAAGTTCCTTACCCTCTCTAAGGGTAGGAAGGCTCTGGCCTGCTTTGTGTCAACCCTGCACCTATGAAGGTGAGTACGGAACAGGTTCCAAAACTGACTTTGGAAGACTGAGCAAGAAGCCCAGAGAGGTGAGCAGCTGCTGGGTAACTTGCAGGTGTGATTTGACCTGTTCTGGAGACTGGCCTACAATGAGCCAGTCGTCTAGATAGGGAAAGACAGCAATCCTTTGCCTTCTTAAATGAGCAACTGCTACTGCCAGACATTTTGTGAATACCCTTGGGGCAGAGGTGAGGCCGAAGGGCATTGCTCTGAACTGGTAATGACCTGAGGGCAGTTCGAATCTGAGGTACTTTCGGTGGGAGCTTCTGATTAGAACATGGAAATAGGCATCCTTGAGGTCCAGGGAAGCTAGCCAGTCCCCTGGCCTTAGAGAAGGTAAAATCATTGCCAGAGTCACCATTTTGAACTTTGGTTTCAAAAGGTGCTTGTTCAGATATCTTAGGTCTAAAATGGGCCGCCATTCTCCTGTCTTTTTTGGGGTAAGGAAATATTTGGAATACAGACCCTTGCCCTGGTGTAGGGGGGAAACCCTTTCTACAGCTCTGAGAGCTAGGAGGGTTGAGACTTCTGTTTCTAAGGTAAAGGTCTCTAGAGGGTTTGCAGGTGGAAAAAATCTGGCTCTCATCTTTGAAATGTTTTGAAACTGAGAACCAGACCCTGGCTTACTATTTCCAGGACCCATTTGTCTGATGTTAGAGACTCCCAGTCCTGGGCGAAGTAAGCCAGCCTGCCCCCTACAGGTAGTGGAGAACCAGCCCTGGGCACCCCATCAGGGTGCCTGTTTGGCAGGGGCTTTAGGCTGAGGGGTGGGAGCAGACCTACTTGCACCCCGTCTGCCTCTGCCTCTGAAGAACCCCCTCTGAGCATAAGCAGAAGAAGCCTGAGTTTGGTAAAAAAGCCTGTGAAAGGGCCTACCTCTACCCCTGGGGGTCTGCTTCTGAGGAGTGACTTGCTGCTCCTTGGCTTGTGCACTCCTATAAGTTGTTCTGTATTCATCCATTTTCTTCATGTAATTCTCTGTCTGCTCCCCAAACAGAGAATTCCCCACCACAGGAAAATCCATAGCCTTAGTCTGGGTATCCCGTGACAAGTTAGTACACCTGAGCCAAGCTAACCTACGAAAGGCCACAGATGTAGCCATGACTCTAGAGGATACATCATAAGTATCCACAGCAGCATGGAATTGCACCTTGGAAGCCTCAATACCATCAGTAGCCACCTGCTCCAGCTCCTTGGCAAGCTGGCCAGGGGCCTGTTTGGCCAAAGCCATGACAGTGTCCCATCTGGATTTCTGGTATCTTGCAACATAAGCCATGTAACCTGTTTGTCTGAGTCCCAAGGACGCTGCCATGTATTGTTTTTTAGCCATGGCATCAATCTTCCTGGAGTCCTTGTCAGGAGGATGTGAAGCCAGGGGAATGTTAGCTTTATCACAGGCTGCAGCCTGAACTACCCCGACATGACTGCATTGCTGTGAAAGAAAGTCTGTATCAGGACCTGACAAAGTGTACCTCCTGTCCATCTTTTTGTCAACAGGAGGCACAGAATTAGGGGCTTTTAGAATTTTTATTGTTTGCTTCCTAAAAGACTTATGTAAGGGGATAGATAATCTCCTAGACTCTGGGATATCCATCATTTCCACAAAATCAGGTTCCTCTTGCTCATCCACAGCTTCCTCTAATGGGAGCTGGAGGGTTTCAGCAACCTTTTTATAAAACAAAAAATGAGAAGGGGACTCAGAAAGCATAGGGGGAGATTCTAAAGGTCTGTCTGGGGAGATGTCCGGTTCAATGGGCACATCCAGACACTCAAAGTCACATTCACACTGTTCATAATCCTCCTCCCCCTCCTCTGGTTCATAAAAATCTCCAATATCATATTCTTGAACCGGTGGAACCGACTGAACCGACCTTCTACCAGACAGTGGCGGTTCGGACGGAACCGGAGAAACTGACTGTACAATTTGTATAGCTTTTTGCTATTTCTGCAGCAGTTGGAGAAGAATTTTGGACTCCATACCTGCTGATTTTTAGTTTTCTTTGCTGGAACTGGCTCCTCAGAGCCAGCTTTACGTTGCCCAGAAGTCTTGCCTGGTCAGAGGGCACTCCCTCCGGTTCGGTTGGCACCGAACCGGGCTGGCCATCCGGGTCAGCGGACTTTTTGGCCTCTCGTTCCCTGAGCCTGCCCACTCTCTTATCCAGGGTGGCTGCAGGGAAATTTTTACAAATCTGGCAGTCTGAATTGAGGTGGCCAAACCCCAGACAATAAACACATGTAGTGTGTGGGTCAGCCTTGGCAAAAGCTTCCCCACAGACACTGCAGTGTTGAAACCCAGTGGGCCCGGTTTTTCTTTTGGGTTTCTCAGACATGATGCCAGCCTAACCAACAAACTTGCCCTTTTAACGGCAGTGCCAGGCAAGACACCCTTATCGGTTCCCAACCGTGTCACGGGTCGTGGAAAAAAAACGTAATGAAATCCGTTTTTTTTAGAACCGATAAGAACCAGGAACCACACTCTAAAAGCTTTAAAATGCTTATAGTTTAAAGTTTTAACCAACCTGATCGGTTCGAACCGAACCGATAAACATTTACAAGTTCCACATAGAAATAAAAACCTGTCTATTACTTACAATACCACAGACAGAGCTTGAACCGATCGGTTTGCGGTTAAAATAATAATACTCGCGGTTGAATTTACCGAGAAAATACTGTTTAAACCAACAAATGAACCGAGCAGTAGGAGAAATCTCCGGAGCGACTGTTCAGTGAGGCGGAGTAAAGAATCTGACAGTTTCAGTTTGAAATTATCCAGACAGAGCTTCTCTAACCGAGCTCGCGCTCTAAACTCCATTCTTAGAATGGTAGTTAACTTTTTCACCTCCGGAGCAGTTCTAATGGTGGGACAAACTGCAATTGTCATAATATAGCAAAACTTCATGTTGTTTGAATATGCAGATTTGCATCTGTCCCAAGAGGTTCTGGATATTCTCAAAGCCTCTCGAAAGCCTGCCACCAGAAAAACTTATAACTACAAATGGAACAGATTCAGCATTTGGTGTTCCAAGAAGCATATATCACCAGACACTGCTGAATTGTCTACAGTTCTGGATTATATGGTTCATCTTAATGGCCTAGGCCTCAGACCAGCTACTCTCAAAGTACATTTGTCAGCTGTTTCTGCTTTTCTGTCAGTGGGGAAGCCTTCCTCACTGTCATCTCACCCTGTTTTCTGTAAATTTTTCAAGGGATTGCTTCATACCAATCCCCCCTTTAGGGATCCTACCCCTGCTTGGGATCTTAGTCTCTGCATTGCTCAGCTTATGCAACCCCCTTTTAAGCAGAGCTTAAGTACTTGACTTGGAAAACTGTGTTCCTGGCAGCTATTACCTCTGCCAGGCGTATCACTGAATTGCAAGCTCTGTCAGTGGATCCTGATTTTATCTCATTCCATAGAGATAAGGTGGTCCTTAGAACTAACAGGAGGTTTTTACCTAAAGTGGTTTCAAATTTTCATCTGAACCAATCTATGTCTCTCTCTCTGTGTTCTTCACTGATCATTCTTCTTCAGAAGAAAGAAGTTTACACAGTTTGGATGTTAAAAGAGCCCTTAGTTACTACATTGAGCGTACTAAGGCTCACAGGTTTGACTCCCTCCAGTTGTTTCTCACTTATGGGGAAGTGGGGGAAGGGCAAACCTGCCACTAAGAGAACTACTGCTAGGTGGATTGTCTCTTGTATTCAATTCTGCTATGAGAAGCTAGGCAAAATACCTCCCTCAGGTCTGAGGGCTCATTCGACTAGAGGTATAGCTGCTCCCCTGGCTACGGCCAGGGATATTCCTTTGCTAGAGATATGTAAAGCAGCCACCTGGAAAACAGTCCATACATTTACCAAACATTACTCCCTGGACATCCAGGCTAGGAGTGATGCTCGGTTTGGTACAGCAGTACTGCAGAGCCTAATCCCAAGGTAGGTTTGATTCCCTCCTCCATGGAGGTACTGCCTGGAAGTCTGCAATAGTCAGAATACAGCAAGACTTCGTGTGGTTTGAAGAAAAAAAATACTCACCTTAGTAATTATGTTTCTTCTAATGGAGTCTTGCTGTATTCTGACCTCCTTCCCAGCCTCCGCTCTCAGAACCTGTTTTTGGGAAGTGGGCTGGCGGGTGCAGTGTACACCCAAGGGGTGCAGTTGGGCACTCCCTCCTTTTAGAGAGGGGGAGTGGGTTATATTATTAATTTAACAGTCTTAAGTTGTTCACTACCTGGTTTTTGATTTTTGATTTCCTGACTTGAGTCTTTTGGGGATCCAAAATATTTGGTTGCCATTTGGCTAGTAAACATTTTACAATTTCCACATAGTAGTTAGTTAGTATTAGCTCATAAGAATCTGATGGTTGTGCTTCTAAGTGCAGCAGACAGAAGTCTGAACCGAGCTTGAGCTCAACGTTCTATGCTCTGCATAGAAAATTAACCCTCTTCTCTCCGGGGCAGTTTGCATGCTGGGCCTAACTGCAATAGTCAGAATACAGCAAGACTCCATTAGAAGAAACATAATTACCAAGGTAAATAATTTTTTCTTCTGGTTGTAGGAGGACTGATTTGCTCATTTCGCGATGTGGTTTAGGACCAGGATGACTGTGTGTATATAGAGATTTAATGTACGGTCAGCTCATCTCTCTTGGCCAATGAGATTTCTAGATTTTTTCTTGCCATTTTATAAAATGATTTAATTAGTCCTAAGGCAGATTTCGCTATTAGAAAATCTAAAGTTAACTACATAGGCTCAGAACCAAGAGCAACAAAACCATTAGCAATAAGGCTAAAACAGAACTCCACATTCACCAGCATCACAGCAATTAAAAACAGATGCTCAGGTAGCATCCTCCTAAAACACAGACAAATAAAGGAGGAATTTAATGAAGTCTATAAGTAAGTATATGGGACAGGACAGGATAATACTGGGTCGAAAGTACATCAGCTCTGTGAGGGCCTATATATACACACCTAAGGTAAAAACACAGGACCTAGACATGCTAGGAGTAAATATTACAGAATATGAGATCAGAAACACTATTAAAATGTTAAAGAAAAATAAAATCCCTGGCCCTGATGGGTACTCTGTTAACTTTTGCCATACCATTTTGTAATAAGTTGATACCCATTCTAAAAAGTGTGTGTAATGAAGCAATGGATAAAAAGGACCTTATCTACTGATCAAACTAGAGGTCTAATTACATTATTTCACAAAGCAGGCAAAGATCCACTACAGTGTGGTAGTTACTGCCCGATTTCCCTAATAAATATGAATATTAAAATTCTGGCCAAAATCCTTTCAAATAGACTGGAAGGGGTCCTACCCTACTTAATCTCCATACAACAAACAGGATTTATGAAGGGGCGTCATTCAGCGGACAATACCAGAAAACTGTTCCATATTTTGGACTGTGCTAATAAGGCTAATATACCATGTGGGTTATTGGCATTAGATGTGGAAAAGGCTTTTGACAGAATTCTCTTGTCACACATATTTGAAATAATAGATCTTTATCAGCTTCCAGAGAATTTTGTTAAATGGGTCAAGATTCTGTATAATAATAATAACCCCTCTTCAGCTGTAATCACCAATGGAATAACATTTCCTTATTTTCAACTTCATAAAGGAACTACGCCAGGATGTCCATTGTCCCCACTACTATTTAACTTAACGATAGATCCGCCAATAAGAAAGTTAAATGTAGACGCCACTATCAAAGGTATCCAAATCAAAAATGTATCATCTGCATACTTCAGTATACGCTGATGACCTCCTAATCACACTGTCAGACCCAGAGCAATCATTACCTCAAATTTTTGAAATACTTAATGACTTTATCACATTCTCAGGATACAAGCTAAATACATAGAAGTCGTCATTTTTGCCTTTAAACAGACAATATAATAAGGAAGAAATTTTGAGATATGGGCTTATTTGGGCACAGAACAATATACATTATTTAGGTATTAAAATCTGTAAAAATTTTGCAAATACAGTGAAAATGAATTTGGATGAAATAAAGAACAAAATTGCTGGATCCCTTGCTAAATGGAATAAATTACCATTGGGGATGTGGGGAAGGTTGGATGCAATAAAAAATGAATATTCTTCCCATAATTCTTTATATTTTTATGATGATACAATGTCATATAAACAAAAATTGGGCTGAAAAACTTAATTCGGATCTGTCAAGGTTTATCTGGGGATATAAAAACATTTGCCTAGCTTATCAGAAGTTGTCTGGAAGTAAAACTAACAGAGGATTGAAAGCTCCTGATTTGTTTTATTACTACTTGGCAGCAAGGGTATCCCAAATTACAAAGTGGAACTTGTCTGCAGTTATTAGTGGATGTACACCAGAATGGGTGCAGATAGAAAAGGAACTGGCGGAAACACAGGGGACATCTCTCAATTCTGTGATACTTGCAAAAAATCTGAAGTCAACGGGGTCCAAAATAATAACAGATGTGTGCAGAGTTATAAGGTATGTAAAATCCTGTCTAAACCTAAACACAGCAAATTGCAAATTTCAACCATTATGGGGAAATAGAAATTTCCTGGACAATGATAAGGCTTTACATAACAATAACTGGGCACAAAGGGGTATTAACAGGGTTCAAGATTTAGTTAAAGCAAATACATTCCTCTCGGACTATGCAGTCAAACAGGAGTATTATGCAAAACTTCGATGTATAATTGCAGCAGCAAATCAAGTGGATTACATACCTAACAATAACACAGTTTGCTTTTTGGGCTACATGCAAACCGGTACCTCTATCTCAACCATTTATAATTTAATCCTAGAATGCAGCAGAGGAATGATCCCTGAACCCGCAAGAAGATGGTCTACAGAGTTGGGGGTAAGTACCCATAATTGGTATTGGGAGAATATATGCTACGGTAAACTTAAGGCTGACACACTTTAAGACACTTCACAATTTATTTTTTACACCCGTGTTCATGCATAAGTTTGATCTAACTCGAAATCCCAATTGCAATAAATGTAATCAAGCTGAAGGTACTTTGACACTTATTCTGGGAATGCAGACAGACCAAGGAATTATGGGAGAAGGTACGTAATAAGTTCCAGACTTTACCAAATATACCTTCAAAGATTAATATTGAAACATGTATTTTAGGTCACTTTGCTGAAGATCAGGTCTGGTCCACAGAACAAAAACAGTCTCTTCTTCTTAATGGGGTTGCGGTCAGAATCTGTATTCTTAAAAGCTGGCTGGAAGAAAAACTTTGCTCTATTACAGAATGGAAGAATAATTTTCTAGAGATTCTCAGAGTAGAGAGGTTGACCCTACAAGTGAGGTGTATAAGTCATACATTTGATAACAAATTTGGTAACTTATATAGACTATTTGCTGATGGGAGACTAGCTGGTGGAGCTGGTATTGGGCGAGTTAATATTAATCTAGCTATCTTGGCAAATTGTTTTAATCTGACAAATCAGCATTCATCTAAAATTGTCCCTCTATGGACAAGCTTTTAAGAATTGGCAAATAACATAATGGTGAGCAAAATTTAAAAATAATTAAAATAAGACCCAGGTTTGAAGAGCATTCAGTCTTTTTAAGTTATATTCTAACTCAATCTATATCTATTCTCGCATTCTTATTTTCTTTTTCCCTCTATTTAAAAAAAAAGATTATATGTTAAATGGTGTTATAATTTCAGTTAGACATTTACTAAAGGTAACTCTTTCTTGCTGGCCTAAGATTCCTGAATTAATTAGTTCACATGTAGTAGGGGAGCAATGGTTATTTAGGCCAGCTACATAGAAACACAGACTCTGACGGCAGATAAGGACCAGTTGGCCCACCCAGTCTGCCCATTTCCCTTACTATTGGATAAGCTGCAGATTCTAGTTAACCAACAGCCTACTTCCTGCAACCCCCCACTACAATTGCCTTATGTCTGTCCCATGCATGTTTGAATTCCCTCACTGTTTTAGACCCAACAACCTCCCCAGGAAGGCGGTTCCATGCATCCACCACTCTCTCTGTGAAAAAAAATTTCCTCACATTACCCCTGAGCCGCCACCCCCGACCTTTAAATTGTGCCCCCTTGTTCTTACACATCTCTTTTTCTGAAAGATGCTACCCTCCTGGACTTTGTTGATTCCCTTGAGGTACTTGAAAGTTTCTATCATGTTCCCCCTGTCCCTCCTTTCATCAAGGGTATACATATTAAGCTCTCTCAGTCTCTCTTCATATGGTTTCTGATGCAGACCCTGCACCATTTTAGCTGCCCTCCTCTTGACCGCTTCCATCCTGTCTATGTCCTTGTGTAGATGGGGTCTCCAAAACTACACACAGTATTCCAGATGGGCTCTCACCAACTGTCTGTACAGAGGGATAACCACTTCCCTTTTTCTACTTGTGATGCCCTTTCCTATGCATCCCAGTATCCTCCTGGCTCTCCTTATCCACCTTTAGGTCATTTCATATGACTACTCCCAAGTCCCTTTCCATTTTTGTTGTTGTTAGTACCTTCCCTGATATTGTGTACTCTTCTCTTGGGTTTTTGTTTCCCAGGTGCATTACTTTGCACTTCTTTGCACTGAATCTAAGTTGCCATATGTCTGACCATTCCTCCAACCTTGCCAAGTCCCTTCTCATCCTTTCTACCCCCCCCCGTGTATCAACTCTGTTACAGATCTTTGTGTCATCTGCAAAGAGGCATACCTTTCCTCCAGACCCTCTGCAATGTCACCTATAAAGATGTTAAAGAGGACTGGACCCAGTACTGAGCCTTATGGGTATCTAACTAGTAACCCCTTTCTTCTCGAAATGTGTTCCATTAACTATTACCTTCTCAGTCCTGTTGTGCAGCCAGTTTGTTACTTCCAGGCTACCACCCTGGAACCCACTCCCAGGCTGGCTAACTTGATTATTAATCTTTTGTGCAGGACTGTGTCAAATGCCTTGCTAAAGTCTAGGTAGGCCATATCCACAGCCCCTCCCTGGTCTATTACTTTGGTCACCCAGTCAAAGAAATAAATTAGTTTCATCTAACATGACCTTCCTGCTGTAAATCCATGCTGCTTTGGGTCCTGTGCCCCACTGGCCTCTAGGTACTCAACAATTCTTTCTTTCAGAAGTGATTCCATCATTTTCCCTACCACTGAGATCAAACTTACTAGTCTGTAGTTTCCTGCTTCTACCTTGCTCCCACTTTTGTGAAGGGGAATCACGTCTGCCCTCCTCCAGTCCTCAGGTACCACCCCATCCTCCCATGATTTGTTAAAAAGTGTGGTCAGTGGTGTCACTAGGTCCTCCCTTAGTTCTTTTAGGATTCTGGGGTGAATCCTGTCAGGCCCCATTGCTTTGTCCACCTTGAGTTTTAGGAGTTCTTTCAGGACTCTTTCTTCTGTAAATGGACTGGTGTCAACCCCCCTACCCAGAGTGCTTCTATTTTCTGGTTTAGGTAACTCCTCATCTTCTTTTCTGAATACTGAGCAAAAGTATTCATTCAGTATCTCTGCCTTTTCACTGTCTCCCTCTGCCCACCTCCCCTCTCCTTTATTAATCTTCACTATTCCTCTCTTAACCTTTCTATGCTACCTAATGTACCTATAAAAGGTTTTGTCCCCCTTCTTTTTCATATTTAGTAAGCTTTATTAAGTTTACCAAACAACAATCAGTCCATATTCATATTACATAACATGGTACACTACACCACATTATTACTTTAAACTTTGTAGCTGATCAGGGCCTAGTGGTATATGAAAACATTCTATCACAATAAAGGTGAAAAGGGAAGTAAAAAAAGGAAATCAGTAAACGATATATAAACCACCCCCCTTCCCAGCACCTCCCCCTTCCCCAACCCTCCCTGTCCCTTGCCATCGGGAGAAAGATAATGAGGAAGAGAAGGAGAAAGAAAAAAGGGAGCATAAATTAGAGGAGAGAAGCTGGATCAACAAGAAACAGCCATATATTATCGGTTTTATCCAGATATTTTAGGGTAAATTCCCAGAGCCAATGCAGGGCATATTAATTACATAATAGGGTATGTAGAGGGGCCCAGGTCTTCTGATATTTCTTACTATTTCCAGAGTAGTTTGCTATACTGTATTCTGCTTGCAGAGCAAAAAGAAGAATTTCCTGAAGCCACTCTACATATGTGGGAGTCTGTTGATCCAGCCAGTGACGCAATATCACTTTCTTAGCACATAAGGAGATTAGCATCATATATTTCCTTTGGTTACCAATAAGGATATCACTTGAATCTCCCAAAATACAAATTCCTGGCTGAAAGGCATTTTGCAAACCTAATAGTGGGTTAAGTCTAGCACTAATACTCTCCCAGAGGGGGAAAGCTTTGTCATATTCCTATAAAATGTGGAGTAGTGTGCCCCGCTGTTTCCCACACCTGGTACACGGATCTGCCTGGAGCTTACCCATTTTAAAAAAGTTTTACAGGAGTGTAGTATAGATCCTGTATTATCTGAAATTGTAGCAATCTATAACGGTCCCATCTAACATCCTTATACGACCTTTTCCAGATCTGTGACCACTGACGGGGATCCTCGGTGGTTGGAGGGAGGGAGCTGTCCCATACATATTGAGGAATACCGTCAGGTCTGTAACTTTTTTCTGCAGCTCTTTATAATAGTATGAAATTAAATGAGAACTCGGCCTTGTATGTAACGTACTAAGTATGGGCCCAGACAGATGGTGGTCCCATAGTCCACTACCGAAATGCCTTAAAAGGACCTGGGAAATCTGAAGATACTTAAAACAAAAGGATACAGGTACATTATACTTAGCCACTACCCCTGGAAAGGTTAATAATCTATAGTTTTCTGTTAAGTCTATAACCTTTTTCCCTGCTCCCTCCGTCCAAAACCTTTGAGTAATAATCTTCCCACCTATTTTAAAATTAGGATTACCCAGAATATACTGGGAAATGTCTTTCTCCATGGTTTCTCTTATGGTATGATTCAACTGTTTATGGATATGAAGGGTTTTCATAATGGGAGTATTTTTGAGCTGTTTTGGTACCTTATTAAGTGAAAGGTATGGTAATGCCCTTATGTCCAATCCGGCTGAGATACAGAGCGATTCTTCTATCTGCAGCCACAAAGGGACATAGATTTCCGATATGGGAGGCGAAAGAGAAGTCAGCCATTGTGAGATAACTAAACAATTAGCAGCAAGATAGTAAAGATATATATTAGGGATTTGTAATCCCCCTAATTCTTTTGGTCTCTGTAGCTTGGATATCGATCTACGTGGAGGTTTATGCTTCCAGATGAAGTTGGAAATGATACCATGAACATAAGTAAACCACTTCTTAGGTAAATACTGGTGGCATAGTTGAAGGGGGTATAACAGCCGGGGCAAGATATTCATTTTAATAATGTTAATTCGCCCCCAGAGAGAAATAGGGAGCATTGCCCATCGGTGCAGGTCAATTTTAATACGAGTTATTAATTGATCTAAATTATATTACTTCATTTTGAAAGAAGAAAGGGATAAATAGATACCCAGGTATTTCAACTTATCTTTAACCCAAGTAAGCCCAAGATGTTGGATATCAGCCTTTAGGGTCCAGTTATTTAGAGGCATAACCTCAGTCTTAGACAAGTTTAATTTATAGTTAGATAGATAACCAAATTTCTGGATAATATCCAACGAAGCCGGTATAAATTTTGCTGGATATGTTATGTGAAGTAAGATATCATCCGCATATACTGATATTTTGTATTGGAGATGGTTGACAGTAATTCCTGTAACCAAGGCCGAAGTGTTCAGCTTTCTGATGAGGGGTTCTAAAAATAAATTAAACAAATGAGGAGAGAGCGGGAAACCTTGGCGGGTGCCCTGGTGTAATGTAAAGGGGGAAGAGAACACACCATTACAAAAAACACAAGCTGATGGGGAGGAGTAGAGAACCTTAACCCACCTTACAAATTGTGCCGGAATTTGATACTTCGGGAGCAAATGGAATAAGTAGTCCCATGACACCCGGTCAAAAGCTTTCGCTGCGTCCAGTGACATCAAGACTGCTGGTATATTAGAGTCCCTGGAAGCAGAGATAAGATGAGAGATTTTCCTCATGTGATCTGCCGACAGGCGTCCAGCCACAAAACCCACTTGCTCCGGACTAAGTAATGTTTGCCACACTTGGGCTAAGCGGGTAGCTAAAATTTTTACTAAGATCTTCAAATCTACATTTATGAGGGAAATTGGGCGGTAGCTAGACATCATATTGGGATCTTTATCTGGTTTTAATATGACCACAATGGTAGCAGAAGTAAAGCTGTGATCTGAAAGGCCATTCCTGTAAATGTAGTCAAAAAAATCGAGGAGTTTAGGACCTATTTGGGCTTTGAATGCTTTATAAAAATTAGATGTATAGCCATGAGGGCCTGGGGACTTATCTGGCGATAGAGCATCGATGGCCTGATAGACCTCGTTTAAAGTTAAAGGGGCTTGCAGAATTGAGGCTTGGTTTTGAGATAGTTGTGGGAGCTCTATGTCTTGAAGAAAATAATCCATTGAAGTGCAACTAAAAGTCGTAGGGGAGCAAGAGTAAAGTTTCTGATAATAGTCCTTACAGTAAGAGGCAATGTCCCTGGGGGACGTACATAGAGTGGCGGAGGTATCTCGCATGGCTACAATAAATCTGTCCGCCATCTGAGCTCTAAGTTTCATGGTGAATAATTTCCCAGCCTTATCCCCTTGGTCAAAGTATGTAATTTTAGAACGTAGAAGGAGATGTTCAACTTTATCACTAAGAAGGATATTATATTGAAAGCAAAGGCTTTCTAACTTTTCTAAATCCTCAGGCTTAGGATGAGACATAAGGCCTCGCTCCAGTGCCCTGATCTGTTGCAGGAGTAGGGAGGACTCGCAGGATATTTTCTTTTTTCTTATTGACGCTATACGAATAACCTCTCCCCTTAATGAGCATTTCAAAGCTCCCCATAATATATCCAATCTTGGCATGGTAGAGGAGTTGAAAGCGTAAAATTTGTCTATAAAATCTCCCAAATGGCCCCTTAATTGTTCCGATTTTAAAAGCTGAGCATTAAGCCTCCACGTTTTGTCGTGAGTCGTTGAGTTAGGTAGCATCCATTGTAATAAAATTGGGTGATGATCTGATATCACTTTTGCTAAATATTCACAAACTTGGACTCCTGATAGGTGCTCAGTCCCCAACAAAAAGTAGTCAATTCTCAAAAAAGTATTGTGTGGTTGGGAATGAAATGAGAAATCTTTTAGTGAGAGGTGGAGGGTTCTCCATGGATCGACAAGACCAAGTGAGTCCATCAAGTCCCTCAATGCCAATTGAGCGGGGGTGAGGGGGAAGCTTTTAGAGTTAGATCCGTCTAACAGATTATTAAAAACTAGATTCCAATCTCCTCCAATAAGCATAGGAGATTTAGACCAGGGAGCTAGTTTAGTCGCTAAATTGGTAAAGAAATGTGGGTCATCTCCTACTGGCACGTAAATTGAGCCCATAATCATTTCTGTATGGAACAGAATCGCCTTAATAATTATATATCTACCATAAGGGTCAATAATCGAGTCTAATAACTTGAAGGGTATCCGGCGTGCAATCAAAATAGCTACGCCCCGCTTACGACTATCAAACCCAGCCCCCAAACATTACCTACCCATGAACGTTTGAAAATCTCAATCTGTGCAGTGGGTAGGTGGGTTTCTTGAAGGAAGGCTATATCAATATTGATCCTCGAGAGGTGCAAAAGAATTTTAGCTCTTTTAGTGGGAGACTGGGCACCTTTAACATTCCACGAGCAAAACCTTAAAGGCATGGCCATGAGTAAGTAAGAAAAATCTTAACATGTCCTTTAAGAGTAACTATCCAGCATCTGTCGGTATCTCCAGCTCTGCAAGCCACAACACCCTTACCCTGTGGTAAGTGGAATTTATCCCTTTTCCCCTAACCTTCCCTTAATACAGGCTCCCAGTTCCCGATGGCAATAACACCCTCTACCCAACTGACCCATTTGGCTAATTCTCCCAATACTATAAAAAATAACCTAACATATGTATATGTGAACAAAGAGGGGACACAGCATATTATAAATGGATACTTGAAGCCATAGAACCTTTTCCCCTTCACTCTTACCCATATCCCTAGTGCCAAAGCAAGGTCACCAACATATGTATTGTCCTATTTAAATACCTGGTTCATAAAGTGGCATCTTCCCCAGATCGTGTTACCTACACCTAAAACACCAGATTATAACCCCCACTATGGCAACTATCCCCCACCAGTACCAGAACATGATGCACTGAGTGGATTGCAGTTGTCTCCCGACCTTGCTCCCTGCCCCAGCTCCCTCTATGAACTACCTAATGATTATATTTATATCTTATCTGAACTATTCAATCTAAACAACAGCTCACTGGATTATCATGCTCGTCTATCAGCAGCTGAATTAAATAAGGAAGGGGGAGAGAAAAGAGAAAAAAAGAAGAAGGGGGGAAGGAGGGGGGAGAAGGGGGATAGCCTTAAAAATAGAAACCCTAGTATTTGGGGGCCCGAATTCAAGAGCATAGATTCTCCACAGTGAGAACCAAGTCTGATGGTAAATGAAACCGTTCTCCTTCCTGTAAACGGCGTACAATAAGCGAAGATATCACACTGCCTCTTCAAGGGGAGATGGGAGAAGACAGTCTGGGCTGTATCAAATGTCTTCTAATCAGGTCAGTAACAAGGAATAGGGAGAGAAAAAAAAAAACCGGGGAAGACATATAGCCTCCAGGTTTGAGTCTAGTTGTAATCAAAACAAAATAGAGTTAGGCATCTGTCCTCAGGCAAGCACCAGACGGCTGATCCATGTTTTAAAGATGATCTTCGTATCTTCAGTTCAAACAAAAGAAAACACAGTCTTTGGTGACCTCTTGTAGTCAGGTGGCAGAAATGAACTGCTTTGACCAGCGAGAAATTCCTCGTTGCGACAAAAACACCACGGAGCCAGGAAAGAAATGGGATATCATCAAGGCCCTCAGCCAACATCCTCATCGAGAGGCAAAGAGGTCAGGGAATAAGGATTTTATTTCTGTACTGGCTTGTTGAGCAGTTTCATAGGAAACCCATTTTCCTGCATGTTGTACAGATAGGCGTGCCGGGTATTGCATCTTAAACTTGATCCCTGCAGGTATTAGCCGTGAAACCAGGAGATGGTACTCCGATCTCTTCTGCCTAACCGTGACTGGGAGATCTTGAGTAAATCTTAGTGGGTGATCCTCCCATAATATTTTTTGTAGGCTTCTGACTTGCCCCAGGATATACGATTTGTCCACAAAGTTCAGGAATTTAATGATTAATGGCCTTGGGGGTTTATCAGCGGCAGGCCTGGGACGTAATGAGCGATGCGCCCTTTCTATGATATAAGTTGTATTATTAGGCAAGGGGCCAACGATTTTCGTGAAGAGCTTTTGAAGAAACAGAATGGGTGTAGAGCCCTCCACATCTTCCGGTAAACCAAAGATGATCAAATTGTTCCTGCGGCTACGGCCCTCTAAATCCTCCAGTTTTGCTTCAGCTTTGTGTAGGCACTGTCTGATAGCTATTATATCTGGTTCCATCCTTTCCTTCCAGCTTTCACTGGATACAGTGCGGGCTACTAAGTCTGAGATGGCTCAATTAGTTTCAGTAAGTTCACTCCTGGTTATCTTTACTTCATTAGCTATTTCTTTCAGAGCTTCTTTAAAGGACTGAATCTCATCCATGAATTTTTGCTCAGAGAGAGGTGTCTGCCCTAACTCAGTAGTATTGGGGGCAGTTAACTTAGAAGAAATGCCCGCTGTGTCTTTCGAGCGCTTTGAGCCCTTCTCCGGGGTTTGTGGGGGTGTGTGCTTAGGCAAGGCCTGGTGCATCTCCGCCTCCATTTCACAGTAGGCCCCAAGTCAGAAATCAGGCCGTATTGTAATGTTGCCCGAGATTGTGGATAAGCGGCGGATCCTCGTCTCTCCTGGCACCTTCTCGGTCACTTCACCCAGCAATTGGCTCAAAAGCAGCAATGAACAGGTAGGCAAAATCGTTAATTAACGGAGCTGAGGCGGAAGCGCGATCAGATTGCTGCACTTCCTACAGGAGCATCACGTGATCTGTCTTTGTCCCCCTTCTTAACTGAGTTGGCTATTTTTCCCTCGGTTTGGGCCCATGCTATTCTGACTGCCTTCCCTACTTCTTTCTGCTTTAATTGATACAGTTCCCTGTCGTGCTCCTTCTGTGATTCCGTATACTTTTTGAATGCAGCCTTTTTCTCCTTAACCTTCCCTGCCACCTCTTTTGAGAACCATAGTGTTTTTTTACTCCACATTGTTTTCTTTATTTGTTTCACACAAAGGCTTGTTGCCTCTATGATAGCAGTTATGATATTTCTCCATTGTTCTTCCACCCCTCCTTTTTGGCCATTTGCTAGTGCATTCCTCAGGTATTCACCCATTTTGCCAAAGTCGGCCCTTCTAAAGTCCAGTATCCTTGTTTTTGTATGGCTTGTCTCCATGGTTGTGCTTATTGTGAAGCACACTGTGCAGTGGTCACTTGTTCCCAGATGTCTACTGACTTCTAAATTTGTGATCCTCTCTCCATTTGAAAGTACCAGGTCTAGTATTGCTTCCTTCCAGTGGGTGCCAACACCAGCTGTCTAAGGCCTGCCCCCTGCAGGACTAACAGATTACCCTGCTCTTGGATGTGGCTGCAGTACATGTCATCCAGTTAACATCTGGCATATTCAGGTCCCCCATCAACAATATCTCCCTTTTTCAGCCATTTTGAGAATGTCCTCTATCATTTTCTTGTCCGTTTCCTCCCCTTGAGATGGGGGTCTGTATACAACCCCTGTGCGGACTGTGATGCCATTCCCTGTCTCCAAGGTGACCCAGAGTGCCTCTTGTCCTCCCCCTTTACTTTTTAGTTCTGTAGCTTTGATCCCTTCCCTTATGTATAGAGCTACTCCACCTCCTCTTTCACCCTCCCTGTCCCTTCTGTAGACTGTGTACCCCAGTATGCTGACATCCCAGTCATGGTTCTCCGTGTACCATGTTTCCATGACTGCCACAATATCCAATTTTTCATCTTCCATCAGGGCTACAAGCTCAGGAAGCTTGTTTCCCAGACTACGGGCATTGGTACTCATTGCCCTCCATTTAATGTTGGCTTTATCCTTCCCCTCCCCCAATCCCTGCTCTTATTGCCCTTGTCTATTTTACCATTTACCCCTGTCCTGCCCTCTGTTGAGCTCTGTACCTCAGTGTTTACCTTACTATCTGCCATGTTTTGTGGGGGGAGGCTTGAAATTTCCTGCCTCTTATCAGCAGCTGTTATTAGTAATAGTATAAACTGAATAATTTGCGACTGTACAAATTAATTCTTCAAATACTTTATAGCTAATGAAAATATCTACCATGAGACAATTGTCCTTTTTGTTTTAAGACATTAACTCATTCTTTAATTGGTAGATACATTGTACAGGAAATACAGGTTACTCACCTGTAACAGGAGTTCAAGGAGTGGTATATGTTGTTCATTCACACTTGTTGGCAGGTACCTTGCCACTTTAAGATGGGCCGGAAGGCCTTCAAACTGGCTCCTCCCACCCAACCAGGTGGTAAAACCTCGGCTCCACCCCATGGCCCAGATCTAGCCGCTGAAGCCAGGTTGTGTCGCCCGCAGCCGTGGAGTCGGGTGGGTCCGTGTGGATGAAAACATATACCACTCCTAGAACTCCTGTTACAGGCGAGCAACCTGTATTTCTAGGGATGTGGATATGTTGTTCAATCCACACTTGTTGGCAGACTCCTAGCAGTTCTCCAGGAGGAGGGAGGCAAGGCGCACACCCCCTACTTAGGAAAGAAGGACTGGAGAACTGAGGCCCCAAAACCAGCATCCTGGCGCAACTCGAGGTCGATGTGGTAATGGGAAATGAAGGTGTGTGCTGACTTCCGGGTAGCAGCCCTGCAGATTTCCTGAATAGGGACATCCTTAGAAGCAGCCAGCGATGCAGCGGTATGGCAGGTAGAATGAGCTCTAATCCCTCTGGGTGGCTCCTTGCTCGCCAACCTATAGCAGAGATCAATGCAGGAAGTGATCCACCTGCCAATTGTCCACTTGGCTGCAGGTCTGCCAGGTGCAGCTTCAGCGTAGGTAACAAACAGCTGGCAAACCTCTCCACGAACTTCTGCCGTACGCTCTTTACAGTACGCGAGCGCCCTTCTCGGGTAGAAGGTATGGAGCCTGTACTCTGCCTCCAAGGTGTGATTTGGGTAGAACACCGGTAGATTAAGCACCTGATTCAGGTGTAACTCTAACACCACCGTCGGAAGAAATTTCGGGTGGGGGCGCAGGACAACCTTGTCCCTGTGGAAGATCAGGTAAGGAGATTAAATTGAAAGTGCCTGGAGCTCCCCGATCCTTCTTGCTGACGTGACAGCCACCAAGAAGGCAGTCTTCCACGACAGGTGGGACATATCACACCTGTGCATCAGTTCAAATGGCTTGCCCATGAGCTTGGCCAGTACCAGCAGTAGATCCCATGGAGGTGGAGGTTCACGCACCGGAGGGGATATGTGATCTAGGCCTTTGAAAAAATGCCAGACCACCTTCTCCTGCGCCCCCGACTGCTTGTCGGCCTGCACCTGGTAAGCAGAGATGGCTGCCAGGTGCACTTTAAGGGTCGTCGACCGAAGCCCTTGCTGAGAAACGGACCACAGGTAGTCCAAATTGCTAACCAACAGGCAGGACAAAAGGTCCAATCCCTTGCCCTGACACCAAATGGAGAATTTCTTCCATTTAAAGGCATAACATTTTCTGGTCGACTCCTTACGGGACGCCTCAATGACGCTGAGGACCTCGTCGGAAAGACCCAAGGCCTGGAACTCTAGTCGCTCAGGAACCAGGCTGTCAGGTGCAGGGATTGAAGGTCCGGATGGAGTACCTTCCCCTTGACAACAGACAGCAGGTCCGGGTGGGCTGGAAGCTGCCTCGGGAGCCTGGAGCTGAGGCTGAGGAGATTTGGATATCAGAATTGGTGAGGCCAGTCTGGGGCTACCAGAATCACCTGCGCCTTGTCCCTCCTCGCCTTGAGAAGCACCTTGTGGATCAAGGTAAATGGAGGGAAGGCACAGAAGAGGCCTGGGGTCTACGGCCTCAAGAAGGCATCCCGCTGCAGCAAGCCCTGCTGAAGGGGGGGGCGTGGAACAGCCTCAGTTTTGCATTCTCCCTGGAGGCAAACAGGTCCACCTGAGATGTGCCCCACAGGGAGAACAGATCTTGCACTACCTCAAGCAGGAGAGATCACTCGTGAGATGCTTTGCCTATCTGGCTGAGGGCATCGGTCAGACTGTTCAAGGCTCCTGCCACATGGATGGCTAGGAGATCCGCCTCCAGACTGAGCATGAGAGACCATATGCGAAGAGCCTCCTTGCATAGAGGCAAGGAGTGCGTCCCGCCCTGCTGGCTGAGTTAGTACATGGTCGTGGTGTTGTCCATCTGGACCTGGACCACCTGACCCCGAACAAATGGAGCGAAGGCAGTCAGGGCTAGCCGGACTGCACAGAGTTCCAGCAGGTTGATGTGGCATTGGGACTCCTGAGGAGACCAGTGACTGTGGGCCCTGTGCTTAGCCAGATGGGCACCCCAACCCATCAGAGAGGTATTGGTCATCAAGATGACTGTTGGCTTGGGGCGGACAAATGGGATACCCTCCTGCAGATGAGCTGGGACAAGCCACCACTGCAGGCCGTCCCACATCTCCTGGGTCACGGAGACTGGCTGGTCTAGAAGACCTGAGCGTTGAGACCACTGGTGGGCCAGCCCTCACTGCAGGGGGCCATATGCCAGTGGGCCCAACGGACCACACTGGTACAGGCTGCCATGAGTCCCAGAAGGCGCAGGAAGTCCTGGGCAGGGCACAACTGCCCAACCAGAAATGACTGGGCAGAGGAGGAAAGGACCTTGGCCCTGTCCGCCGGGAGCCAGGCTCTGGTTCGGAGAGAGTCGAACTCCGCCCCAATGAACTGGATCACCTACGAAGGCATGAGTTCTGACTTGGCCTCATTGATAAGGAGGCCTAGTTGAGAGCAAACCCGGAGAGCCAGGTCCCAGGACTGCTCTGCCTCCAACCTGGAGGGGCTGCTATCAGCCAATCATCCTGGTAAGGGTAGACTCGGACCCCTCTGTGCCGCAGGAATGCTGCCACCACTGTCATGCATTTGGTGAAGATCCTGGGAACTGAAGAAAAGCCGAAGGGTATGGCCCAGAACTTGAAGAGGTTCCCTTCTGCTCAAAGGTGGAGGAACCGCTGATGGGGCGGATGTATTGGGATGTGAAACAACGCGTCCTGAAGATCCAGGAAGCAGAACCACGTGCCCAGTTCCAGGGATGGTATGATCTGAGCCAGAGTGACAATACGGAAGGTACGCGGCCTTAGGAACTCGTTCAGGTAGTGTAGGTCGAGAATGGGGTGCCAGCTCCCCCCCCACCCCATCTGTTTTGGAACCAGGAAGTACCTGGACACAAACCTTGGGCAAGGAGGAAGATCTGCCACCTTGCTGACTACCCCTTGTGGAGGAGCAGAACTATGTCGTCTCAGAGAGCCGACAGGGAGGCTACGGATCAGGGAGCAGACTCGAAAGGGAGGGACCTGCAGAAATTCCAGAGGCAGGCACCTGCCAACCACTTCCAGCACCCAGCGGTGCATGGTGATAGCAGACCAGGTGGAAAGAAGTGGCTGAGCCAGCCCCCCCCGGGGGGACCCAGGGGAGGTGTGACGGGGTTGGGGGCGGCACCCCGCAACCCGTCACTGGACAGGCTTGCAGGAGGAAGAACCGGCCAAGGGGCAGCTCGGACCCTTCCCCCCAGGCTTCCTGACTGAGGAAGCGATGGGCTTGGCTTTGGGGTGCCAAGAATGAGCCTGCTGGCCGTGCTGCTTGGCGGGTTTTGACGCAGAAGCGGAGGGACGAACGGGCTTACGCTGCTGTTGGCGACCTTTGTCCCTCTGAGCAGATGCAACTGAGTCTAAGGTGGCATTAGACTTCTTGATATGCTGGAGGTGACCTTCCACCCCTGGGCCGAACAAGTCGGTCCCTAGAAAGGGGACATCTGTTAGCTTGTGTTGGGTATCAGCCACGAAGGTCGAGATCTGCAACCAAGCCCTGTGGCGCACGGCCATTGCGGCTGCAACTGACTGGGCACAGGAGTCTCCGATGTCCAGAGCTGTCTGTAGCTGCCGTTTAGCCGCAGCCCTTCCCTGATCCCGAACCTGCTTGACCGTGGTCTGAAGATCGACTGGGAGCACTTCATCCAGGGAGCCCAACAGGGCATGAGAAAAGTGTGCCATCAGGACAGCCAAGCTAGCCTGATGAACTTTCCTCCCCCCGAGTAGTCCAGCTTTTCGGACTCCTTGTCTGGGGGCTTGTCCATTTCCCTAGTGTTACCGGAGCACCGGAAGAAGCTGTCGGCCACCAACCCCTCGGCCGAGGGGTGCTCCGAGAAACCAGAGAGGGAGCCGGTAGTGACTGCATACTTACGGGCCATCCTGACCAAAGGTGCAGGACAAGAGGCTGGGTGCTGGCAGAGCTCTAGAGCTGGACCCACAATGGCCTCGGCCACTGGGAAGGCCTCCGAGGGGAATCCCCTTTGTCCAGAATCTCCGTGAGGGGATCTCTGGCCCGCTTCTGCACTTGTTCGAGCGACATCCCAGTGGATTCTGAGATGAGTTGAAGGATACCCATGAACGAGGTGGGGCCCTCGTCCAAGGACAGACATCCCTCGCGAGGATTACAAGTTGAATGGACGGGAATGCAACGAGGAGTCTTCGGATTCCTAAGAGTCCACATAGAGCTGCTGACCACCTAAGCCACCCTCCACTCGCTTAGGATGATCGGGTGTGAGGGTGACCCGACAACCAATGGGGCAGCCCTTGAGTCGACCAAGAATCCTTGGTTGGAGCCCCAAAAATCAGCTGTGGAGGAGATGGTACCACCACAATGGGTGGGGCGGCCAGTCTAGGCCAAGCGGTCGGAGACGGAACCGGGTCTTCGGCCAAGGAACCGGGAGACTGCTTCGGCCGTTCTGGCAACAGCCATGTAATCACCAGTGAAGGAGCCGGAGTCAGCTTGTTGCCAGCTAAAAGAAGTTGCTGCCACATAAGATCTTCATAGTGCTGACACAACTTGCGCTGGAGCCTCTCCTCGGACGAGGAGGATGAGCGGCGGTGCTGCTTTCCGCAGTGTCAGGACCGGGACCACCAACGGGACTTACCCAAAGTGGAAGAGGACCATGACCAAGACCCTTGGTGGTGCCGACGGTGGGCCAAGGAAAGAGTGGGGGGGAACCCGCAGCTCTTCTGGTTCAGGGTCTTTGACTGAGGTTGTTGGCTCAGGAAGCAGAGACAAGTCCTCAGAGGGCACTGGGGGAACCGGTGTCTGGGAGTTGTCAGCCTCCTCGGTCGACTACCTGTCAGCAGGCTCAAGAAAAATCTCGGCCTCATGACTGGAGTCTCTGCCAGCTTGTCTGACAGGGACTCCAAGAAACCAGCGGCCCGGACTGCAACCCTAACCGAAGTCGAGGAGACGACGATGATCCGGGGAGAGAGACCTCTCCTGCTCTCACGAATGTCGATGCTGGGATTTACCTTTGTGGTCCTTCTTCTTAGACTGAGAGGTATGAGACCCAGAAGGACCCTCTCCCTTGGTAGAGAGGGACTGACATAGGTCCCGAAAGGAAGCCGTGTAGAAGTAGCCCAGGGAGAGTGGGATAAAGGCCAACATCGAGGAGGATGAAGATGCGGCCTGGGACGCCTCCTCCTTGAGGGCTGTGAGCTGTTCTAGCTGCTCCGCATAGTCTGCCGCCCAATGGGCCTCCTTCGAGTTAACCGGTGGGAACAGTTTCTCTGGTCGTCCCAGCTGGAGTTGGGCAGCGCTGTCCTTGAGCACCAAAGGGGAGAAGGACAAACAGAGGCCGCAAGCCTGCGGGTCGTGGTCAAGTCCAAGGCAGTAGATGGACGTGGCATGAGGATCGGTGCGAGACATCTTCTGCCCGCAAGGGCACCGATGGAACCCGGGAATGGATTTAATATCCATCTCAGCTGCGAGGGAATCGAGCGAAGACCGAACTCGAGTACAAGTTTGGGAAAATCCGAAGATTTAAGATCCAGGCCTACAAAATGCAGGAGTGCTAAGGAGGGAACCTGAGCTTCCAAGCGGTGAGGAAGATCTGGCATCATGGGGCTGAGCCAAGGATTTCACCACCCGGGTGGGTGGGAGGAGCCAACTTTAATACCTTCCAGCCCATCTTAAAGCAGCAAGGTACCTGCTAACACGTGTGGATTGAACAACATATCCCCATCCCTAGAATGTTATTTCATGATTCTTGATAACATTTATTTATCTATGTTAATGATGAGCTTTTGATGAATAGTTTTGTGATATATATATATGTGGTTAGATTGTACCTGTGTTTTGTATTGAAATATTTCAATATGTTATAACAGTATTTATGCTTTATGTATTTGTTCATTGATCTAATAAAAATTCTTACTGATTAAAAAGGAAAAATGAAGTTACTCCCTTGATCAGAGATAACCTCCTGCAGAAACCCGACATGGGAGAGAATCCCTAGCAAGGTGTCTGCCACTGTGTCTGCCTTAACTGAGAAGAGGGTGACCACCTCTGGGTATCAGGTGGCGTAATCGACCACTGTCAGGATGAACTTTTTTCCAGAGGAGTTTGGGGTATTCAAGGGTCCCACAATATCCATTCCTACCTTCTGGAATGGCTCCTCCACAATAGGCAAGGGAAGTAGGGCAGATTTTGTTTTACTATCTGCCTTCCCTATCTGTTGGCACTGGTGACAAGACCTGCAATATACCTTCACTTGCTGGGTCAAGTTAGGCCAACAGAAATTTTGGGCTAATCCCTGCATGGTGCATGCAATGCCCAGATGTCCAGACACGGGGTGATCATGGACGACCTTGAGCAACTGCCCACATTACCCCTGGGAACAACAAGCTGCTTGCACATCACCTCTCCTCTCTGTCCTCACGTACTGTGTATACAAAAGTCAGTTGTCCCAAAATACCCTACGTCTCATGTCACCTCTTTGTGTCCCGTCAGATTCTGCACAAGCCCTCAGCCTTTCCAAACTAAGGTCAGTCCTCTGAGCAGCTGCAAAATCTTTACATTTTCACAAAGCATGGGACATGTCCCCCTTCAGTTGCTAAACTGGGGTCCATAGCTCTAGCATCAGGGCATTAAGAGTCACTGCCAGCCCTAACCTTCTGACCATTTGTTATTCCTCCCTCCTCAAGAGTAACCTTCTGTAGTTGTTTGAACAGCTACTTGGGAAGTCCTACTTCCCCTGTCACTATTCTCCCTTTCAGGAGACACAGGCTTGGGAACCAGCCTCCTATTCTTTTCCATGGGGGCTTCTGTGGAGTTCAGAAAATTACAAGCGGCCTTAGCCGTCTGACTACGGCTAACCGCACACACCACCTCCTGCTGTAGATTATTCTCTATAATCACATCCAGAGCGAGGATGTCTGCCACTGCCACTTTTTGCACCCTCTCTCCCGTCTCACCCCAATCCTGGAGAACACTAGCTAGTGGCAGGGTTTTCTTCTCCCTTGTGAATCCCCTCACAGTGACAAACTGATTAGGTATAAGCTGCTCAGGCTCAACCAGATCCCATTTTACCAGGGTAAGAGATGCCCCTGTGTCCCTTAACCCATGGGTCTGCACCCCATTTACAGTAACCGGGTGTACGTGCTCCCTCATGTTCACATGCATACTCTCAAGGATATACAGTGCACCCGCCTCCTATAGAGGTACACGTTGTCCACTCTGTACCTTTTTAGGACACTGTCTAGCAAGATGCCCAGGCTGCTTACAAAACCAACATTCATCACCCCCAAAAAACATCCCTTCTTGGTAACTTGGGGCTTCCCATTTTCCGCAGAGACATTGAGGATTTTACCTGCCCTGAAAGCATGTTTTTCCCTTTTTGCCCTGCAGCACCTGCTCCCCCCACTTCCTTTTAAGGCAGGTCTGCTCCTGGCATAGCGATCCGAGAGCTCAGCAGCTTGCTGTGCTGTGTTTGGATCTCGGTCCTCCAGCCAGGTTTTCAGCTCCACTGGGCAAGGCCAAAAGAACTGCTCCAATAACACAACTTCCTCAGTTTTTCCCACAGATTTGGCTTCCACACCCTCCCATCAACGTTTTAAAAACTGCCACTGCTTTGTGGATAGTTCTTCAAAGCTCATGACAGGACTTTTTTTGGAGTTTACGAAATTTAACCCTGTAGGCCTCAGGAGTCAGTTCATACTCAAGTAAAGCAGTTTTAAGTTTCTCATAGTCTTTGCTGTCCTCATTGTGCATTTGGCCTAGCACCCCATGCCCTTTTCCATTAAGCAGTGGGGATAGCTGAAGGTTCCAGGACTCCCTGGGCATCTTGGCCTAGATACAGACCTTTTCAAATGAATTCAAAAAAGGATCCATATCCTCCCCATCTTTAAATTCAGCTATTAATTTGGAATTTAATTTATACCCCAGCCTTGAAATTTCAGGTTCACCCCTACCACTTACCTCCTCTGGCGCTGGTTGTTGGGAGTCTTAGCCAAACCAGTTCAGACTCTCTCTGGCGCTGCTGTTCCTCAGCCTCTTTCTGGTACTGCTTTTCCTCGGCCTCTCTCTGGAGCTGCCTTTCTTGCATGACAAGTTCCCTCTGATGCTGCCTTTCTTGCATTTCTGCTTCATGCTCCCTTTGAAGCCATTTCTCAGCAAGCTCCGATTTCCTTAACTGAAACTGTAGCGTTAGCCTCTCTACCTCAGGATCTGTGATGGACTTCACTTGGTGCTATGGTTCCGGGTCCTCTCTGGTCTCACTGTCCTCCTCCCTGGGACTGGACACTGTGACGTTCCTTTGCACCCCCATGCCCAAGGTCTGGTCCCTTTCAGTCACCGGCTGTGACTCGGTGCCCTAGGCTGCTGCCTGTTCATTGGCTGCCTCAAGGGCTTCCATGAGGTGCTTCTTACTGCGCCCCTCATACTGGACCCTTCAGCTCTTCTACACTGTAGTCGCTGTACTTGGAAGTCATCTTTCTTCCCTAAACTACCACTAGTCTGCATTCTACTTGCAGCAAAAAAAAAAAAAACACGTGGGGAAGTATATCCTGTAACCAATTTTTCCTTTTTCCAGATTTCTGCCCTGTTTGTTTGTGTGGTTGTTCAAACAGTTCGCCAAGCGCACTACTGCTCACCAAATCTGTCATATGCTCACTCCTCTGTCACCGGAATTCCCTGGGTTACAGTGAATCCTTCCTGTGACAGGGGTCAGGGATATCCCTTCTCTGCCTTTTTAGCATGCTCGCTCTTTCACAACTGAACGTACACCAGAGAATCCCAGGGTTCGCTTTCTCTCTGTGTGAGGATGCAAATACAGTCTTGAGTCTGTGTTCCTGGAATAGAACCCTCTCAGCTACTGCACAATGAACCAGAAAGCCACAGGCATGTATAGGCTTTGGGGTGGCCCTATACACCCTATTACGTGTTTTTCCCCAGAAATGCAAAGACCAGTTCAACCCCCCCCCCCAACAGACTCCTCCTGAGACCTTTCATATTTCCACCCGCTTTTCATACACAGAGGCCCTAGCGGTACTTCAGTTTGGTAGTGTTTGGCCCTTAAAACAGTCACACAGGCGTAGTATAGCTCGAACAAGCCTCCCCAAGGCAACACACACAAAAGACATTGGCACAATTAACTTAAAAGTTAAGCCAAAAAGCTTTACTAATTAATTAATAAATGCAGTAAATAACTTAAAGACAGATAATTGTAGACGCTAGTTACAGGATATGGAAAATAAAATGGAAGTATACAAAAAAAAATTTAATTTTGAAAATTCTACCTCAAGTCCTTAGTTGTTGAATTTGAAGTGCAAAGTGTTCTTAAAAGTGGTAGCTGAAGTCTTGGCTCTTGGTCAGGAGAAATGTTGACAAGAAATCATCTCTGGACAAAGTCCCCAATAAAAAAAAGGCTCAGATACAGTCTTGCACCCTTGTTTTATGGGGTTTCTCAAAGGGCAGGCACAGTAAATAATGACTTGCTCTGCAGTTGGCTAGCATTCCATCTCTATGGCTACACAACCAATTGGCGTTTAGTATTTTATTACAAAAAACAACAAATGTGCATTTCTGAATATGAGAGGGAAAAAAGGCTCAGATGTCAGTTAGTCTAAATAAAAATTTTAGGAAACCATCCAGCCTCCGAAATAGACTGTAATTATGTTACACTCAATACAGCCATTTACTTAAATGGTAGCCCATTCAGCTGTAATGAGATTAAGTCAGTGTAGACCTCTCAAAACAAAAAGTGTCCAGACATCACAGCTCCTCTAGAGGTCCTGGCCTTTCCACAAGTAAACTGGGCTACCTGGCCTCCCAGCTATGCTTAATTATTCTTGTGTCTCCTAAATTATTTAATTAAACTCTAGTCCTCGACTAGCAGCAAACAACTTCTCTGCCCAGTAACAAGAAATTATATTTTGGGGGCTATGGGTTTCTTTGCACCCATGAGCCCTTGCAAGTTACACTGGGCCACCCTGGGCATCTCTGATGCATTTCTTACATAAAATGCAATAAAATATGATTAGAACAATAAGGTATGGCCTTATCTTGCCTCACTAGAGTTAAAAATAATCGGATCGGACTTATGGTGATGTCACCGACTTGAATGGGGGCGCTATAGTTGAGCTCCAACAGACCCTCTCGAATAACTAGCTCCGGTACATGCAAACCATACTAAAAACAACAAAGAATGGCATCGTGAACAACCGGAGGCAACAGGGTGAGCCGGCCAAGGAGAAAAAACCACACAAACCCCAAATTCGAAGTGGATGGGCCCCAAGAGAAATCAGGGCCTAGTCGGGGCTCCTCCCCAGCAAGCCAAAGGAGCTTAGATCCAGACACAGACGTGAAATGTGACCACCTGTCTCACACCCAATTTGAAACATTACTACAAGAGATTAAGTCATTTCAGGGTGAGAACAGGCAAGAATTTCACACACTGCGGCAGCAATTAAAAGCAGTGGAGGAGTACATGGAGGAGTCAGAGACCCACATTTCCTCTGTTGAGGACAAAACTGAGCAACTTCAACAGGCCGTAGAATTTGTCCTACAAAAACAAGAAGCAAGTCAGGACAAACTAGTGGACCTTGAGGCTAGATCTCAACGGGATAATATCAGGATCTATGGTCTGCCTGAAGGGGCAGAGACTGGTAAAATGACAGACCTTTTAGAATATTGCTTAAGAAATAGCTTAGATTTACCAGCCACATTTAACTTCTGAGTGGAAAGAGCGCATCAAGCCCTCACCCCACAGCCCTTGGACCTGAATGCAAGACCCTGTTCGGTGGTGTTCAAACTATCAAGCTACAAAGATAAGGAGGAGATACTTAGAGTGGCTTGGACCCAGAAAATAGTAAAATACAACGCAGCCCACTTGATTTTTGATAACGATTATACCACCCCAAAAAAAAAACTAGTAAAACAGAGAATGGCATACTTGGGCATCTTGAAGAAACTGAGGGCATGCCAAGTGCAATTTCAAACTCCTTATCCAGCGAAACTAAAGATATTCTGGGACTCAGGCCCACCATTTACCAGACACTGGAGGAAGCTGTGGCTGCCATTAAGGAGGGGAAGCTGGAGTCCCCCACAGACAAGACCACAGGACACATGACCCAAAACAACACAAACAGGATGGACACCGGGAGAGCTTCATCATCATAGGAACTCTGCCAAGAAGGCCTGCAATGAACACGGTTCATGAAATTGGCAGATTACTCCAAACTTTCCAGGAGAAGCGTGCGACTAGAGGAACCACCGCATCGGAGGAGACCTGAAATGCTGGAGGTTAGCCTATCCTTAACTTTTTACCTGCTGAAGGCCTTCAGCAGTGACTGATGAGTTTGATGTGCCGAATCCCCTAAGTGGGACACATCAAACTCATTTGAGCAGGGTGCTTTTGCAGCAAACACTGGACACAAAGCTTCCCAAAGACAGAGGGGAAGAAATGCAGTTTCATTTTTTGAACATTAATCCTCCAGAATAGCGTATACTTATAAAAAGGTGCTTGATATGTTCCCCTTAATTTACTATTAAATCTGAGAGGTGAGTTAAGTCTCCAAGGGAGTCTGAGGAGAACTTAAAGGGAGAGAATGGATTATACCTGTTAATTTTATGATACATGCATTTTAAGTTACACTCCCTATCCTCAGACAAGGAATCTTTGTTTAATTCTTCAAAGCAGAGACAGTCAATGGAACTGATTAGAAATTACTCTGCCCAACACAGCTTAGCCAAAGAAGTGAACGTTCAATGTAAATAAGTAACATTCAAGTAGACTTAAGTTAAACAAAGAATTTAATTTCAAGGTCATATTACTTGGGAGATCAGACTGGTTATGATGTATCTAACCCACTGTATTTACAGTAGCATGCACCATGGGGGAGTGCAGATGTCCCGAGGGGGTTCTTTATCCACAGTTGGGGTTAAACTGGGAAGGGGGGAGAGAGGGAGGAGCTCTTTTAATCTTCTTCTTCTTCTCTCCTCCTCTCTTTCTTCCACTCTCAAGAGTGGGCGGATATCTTTAAAAGACTTGATACAGAAATACCAGGTATTTCCCTGAACTCACTCTGGGTAGTACAGGGAGGGGAAGCACGAGGCTTCTGAATAATGAAGGCTGATATTTTAGAAAAGGACACTCTAAATATGGAGGGTTTTTCCATCTGCTACAGAGGAAGATGAGGTGAGAGTAACAGAGAAGCCCTAGGAACTAAGTGGAACTGATAAGGGAATTGAAACTTTAGGGTGCGGGCTGGAGAAAACTATGGAATATTGTTCCAATATTTTAGAACGTAGAAACTCCCCCTCAAACATAGAAGATGGGCATTTTGCCTCTGGCCAAACTCAAACACTATGTAGGGATCTTTTTCTTTTTCCCTGCCTTTTCATACTCAATTTTTTTTCACAGAGAGGGTACGAGGGGCAAATCAGAAGTACGGGATGGAGGGACGATATGATGCATAGCCATTAGTGGATGACGATGTATTTGGCTTATACCATCTTGCTACAGTCCATATGTTTGGACCCGGGGTCCTGAAGGATCTTAACGTCACATTAACCCCCATTCCTGTGGAGGACTCTACGGAGATCTCCACAGGGAGTTCTAGGGAGCAAAAGCTCCTGCTTCTCTCCCTTGGAAGCAGAACTATAAATAAGCTGTGAGTTTGTTTAACTGTTTGTATTGGTCCAACATGCTCATGCAAAACTTGATAATATATATATCCAGGTGGGGGAGATCAGTGTTAGACCCACCCACAATGTTCAGCATTAGAAAGGTACAA
The DNA here is from genome assembly GCA_016271365.2 of Neoceratodus forsteri. NCBI lineage: Eukaryota > Metazoa > Chordata > Ceratodontiformes > Ceratodontidae > Neoceratodus > Neoceratodus forsteri. Next base: position 1,097,482,958 of record CM057453.1, read on the forward strand.
AGAAAATCTAAGCCGAGACCCTGTAAAACCATCAAAGCAGTGGCGGCTTGGCTACAAATATTAAGGTCTCAGATGTACATTAAAATCTGAAATAAATATGGCTCCCAACATGAAAGTAACCACCTGTTCACAAAATGTTGATAGTCTTAATCCAGTTAAGAGGCACAAGGTCCTTTCATATCTCAAAAAACAGAAACCCACATTTTTGATGCTTCAGGAAACTCACTTGGAGAAACAGGCGCATCAGAAACTGAAGAAGTTTGGGTTCTCCCAAGTGGTAGCTTCCCTCCTATAAAGGAGGTAAGAGAAGGAGTGTGGCTGTTCTTATCCCTAAATACATGCCTTTTTAGGTCATATCCACCCATACAGACCACGAGGGGCACTTAGCGATAGTATCGGGGCTCCTTCAGGAGACTAGGATTACCTTAGCGAGCATATATATACCTCCAGGCTCAGATTCCAGAATAGTTATATCTCTTTTCCAACGAATTACAGAGCACCAACAAGGGATTCTGGTATTGGGAGGAGACCATAACTTAATGTATGACATGCTTGACACCACTAGAACCCACCCACCCAAGAGAACAGGAGCACAGAAGATGGCGCAGACTTATTTGAGGCTGGATGGGTAGATGCATGGTGTTGTTTGAAACCACATGGTCGTGGCTACACCCATTATTCAGTACCCCACCAAATATACACATGAACTGACTGTTTTCATGTCTGCAGAGAGCACCAACACAGACTGCACTCGTGCGATACGATACCGTCAGTTCTATCAGACCACTCACTTCGGGTTCTCCACATGGACTGGGGAGGAGAGGACAGGACAACTCATTGGAGAGTCAATAATTTTTAGTTTAGTCTCCCAGAGTTTGGGGAAGAAATGAAAAAAAAAATCCAGCAGATACTGCAGGACAATGCAACACCAGAGGTAACTCTGGGTATCCTTTGGGACACCCTGAAAGTTGTACTTAGAGGTGATATCATACAATTTGCAGTACAGTACAAGAAAAAACAAGCCCTTCAGTTAGACAAACTACAAAACCCAATTAAAGGAACTTTTGTCACAACACGCAGGAGGAGATATGGGAGTGCTCCCCCTAGTGGATGCAATCAGACAAAGAATACAGTATATTTTAGACCTAAAAACTGAACAGGCTCTCCAATTTTTAAAACAAAAGTGAGGGAGGGCCACAAGCTACTCGCCTCTTAGCACATCGACTCCGACAAAAAATAACTCAGACCAAGACCAATATTACACAGATCAGATCTTTGATCTCTGGTAAACCGGAGACACGTCCAAAATTAATCATGCAAGCAAGCTTTTATAAAAGTTTATAGGAAGGAACCTATACACACCGGAGCATCAAGTAGATATATCAAAGACACAGAGCTTCTTAAGAGAGTCTGAAACTTCCCAAATTATCACAGGAACAGAGGACAGTACTCGATGCCCCAATTACAACAGCAGAATTAGCTAGAGCAATTAGTGGCCTTAAGACCAATAAGAGCCCAGGCCCAGCTAGCTATACAAGTGAATTTTATCAGAGTTACAATAGGCAATTGCTCCACAGTCTACTAAAGGCCTGTCAGGGAGTGATGGAAGGGGAGGGGGCCCAAAGATAATAGAGATATGCTACAGCTTCTAGCATTTTAAAACCAGACAAGGACAACATGGCCTGTGCCTCATATAGGCCCATATCTGTGCTCAACATCGATTACAAAATTTTTACAATGGTGATAGTGGAAAGGATGCAGAAATTCCTCCCTTCTCTTATTAACCCAGATCAGTGTGGATTTATTCCAACCAGGCAGGCCCAGGATAACATAAAAAAAAAACATTACATCTTCTGCATCATACCACCTAGTTAAACTCCCCTTTTCTGTTTCTGAGTTTAGATGCGGAGAAGGCCTTCGACTGGATGTCATGGCCCTTCCTGGAGGCTGTGCTTGATAAGCTAAACTACTCTATAGAATTTGTAAGACTCATATGAGCACTATATAATAATCCTATGGCCCACATTAAAATTAATGGATCTATCTCAGAACCCATTCCCTTGCTGCATGGCACTAGGCAGGGGTGCCCTCTGTCGCCCCTGCTTTTTGCTTTATACCTGGAGCCACTGGCACAAGCAATCAGACAACGTCCAGATATAAGAGGAGTAGATACTGGGGCAACATAAACTTGCATTATATGCAGATGATCTGATTCTTTATTTAACAGATCCAGAGGCTTCACTCCCACCTTTATGGAGACTACTGGTAAAATCTGGGGATCTTACGGGATACAAGATAAACACTTTAAAGACTGAAGCTCTGAGGCTTACTCACTCACCATCTTATGCAATCCTACAATCTTTCCCCTTTAAATGGGACCTAGAGAACTTTAAATATCTAGGGGTTCAAAGAGTCAAAGACTCCTCTAAAGTAGGAGATCTTAATTACCTCCCCTTAAAACAACAGATCTCTTTGGATCTTGAAAGATGGAAAACTCTACCCTTGTCTCTGATCCAAAGAGTGGAGGCGGTAAGGATGTATCTACTACCCCGCTTTCTTTATCTGACCCAGACGCTGCCATCCCCTCTTCCCCCCAACTTGATCAGAGAATTAAATTAAAAAAAACATAGAAATATATATGGGGACGACAGCAGCCTACAATTAGATTTTCAGTGCTACAGTTACCCAAAAGACTTTGGGGGGGGGGCGCTTGGCACTACCAGATTTGGAAGCCCATTATTTGGCATCACAACTTAGAACAGTCTTTTACTGCTCCAGTCTCAATATTGAGCAAAATGGAGAGACTTGGGAGATGAGAGAGGAGGATCTTTTAAACATAAATAAGATACTATTACAAACACCAAGGATCACCCTGGGGGAGATAACTGAAAACCCAAACACTTTAAACACATTAAAGACCTGGAAGACTATAACAGAATCTCGGAGGCTGTCTCCATTTAGACATAGACTATATTCACTCCCATATCATCGCCCTTTCACTCCAGCCCTTCTTGACCATGGGTTCCGGAAACGGGAAAGGATGGGACTCCATTTGATAGGACATTTTCTAAGGGATGGGAAATTATTTACACTCAGTTATGGACTTGAAAACCGCTTATTACTTCGGAGCACAAGATCATTTTAGAATCCTGCAAGCCTTGAGTTTTGCTAAAACTCTATTGGGAGAATCACAGACAAAAGCTACACCTCCTATAATAATAGACTAATGCAGAGGGCACTAGATGGTCAGGTAATCCCACCCATATGAGATGATATATATTTATAAGGTGGTGATTGACTATATGGGTGACTCGTTACAAAAATTAAGACAAATTTGGGAGAATGACTTGAACACCCCACTCACAGAAGATATGTGGAACAGACTTATTAGAGGGCTACACTATGGGACCTCCTCACCGTCATGGAAGTTCTTGTGGAAGTTGACCCTTTCGTTACTTTGTGACCCCTGAGAGGCAGGCGAAATATTCAAAACATAAAGATGCCACATGTTGGCAGAGATGTGGCGAGACCTTAGCCACACACAGCCACATATTTTGGCACTGCCAAGAAATACAACCCTTCCTAGGGGAACTATCCCACGCACTCTCCCAAATATTTATGGGGGTCCATCAGATTACTCCATACATGTTTCTTTTCTTTGATTTTCTTCCACCCTGTAGGAAACCCCAAACCAGAAAACTATTGTCAATATGTATACTTGCAGCAAAGAAAGTAATAACGAAGAACTGGCTTTCTCCTACCCCCTTCAACAATGGTATGATGTTATGATCCACATTAATATAATGCTGCAACTGACTGCAGCAGTACATAGGAGAAAGGAAAATGTTGAACTTATCTGGAAAAGATGGGTAGTATATATCTCCCTATATAGAAAGGACTTTATGTCCTAATTATACCATATTATACTTTATAAATACACAAAAATGCATTAACTTGAACAGTTATTTAACATGGCCATAAAAGATAGGACAAATGGACTTTAAGATGTACATTACAGACATATTACACTATCTGCATTTGAATGCATGAACTGTATAGCAAACTGGAATAACTATGTAGACCAAAGAACTAAGTTATGTATGTTTGTTAAGTATATTGTTTATGTTTGGAAAACTATAATAAGTTAAAAAAAAAAAAAATTCTGATCTTTTGCAACAGTTTGTTCCTGTGCTCTATTGAGCACTTACCTGGTAATCTTTCTTGTTTTCGCTGTACTATCACCCCATAATTTGCTCCATTTTTCTTTGTTTTTGTTTACATTTCTCCCACCCGCCATGTTGAATTGGAACCCTTTGCTGCAAACCGCACATGCGTATGATTTGCAGCACTACACAGGGACAAGAGGAACATGCAGCACAGGGTCCCACGGAAGTAAACAAAAGATGAGATGCGACGTGAAGGGGCAGTTCGGCTGCAGATTAGGCAGCAACCATATTTACTGTGGCTCCACAGCAATGGACATACATTTTAAATATCTAAAAAACAGAAGCTCTCTAGAAAAAAAAAACACATACAGATATGGAAACCTTAATTATAGCTGCATGATTCTAGCCAAAAAATAGAATTTTGATCATCACTTCCTGATTATCTAGTACTGCTGCTTTAAAGCTCCCCACCGACTCCAGTGAGATCACCACCTCTGGTAGCGCATTCCATGGCGCCACCACCCTTTCTGTAAAGCAGTTCCCCCTCCCCTGCCAGTTTCATGCTGTGTCCCCTTATGGTTCATTCACCCTTTAATCTAAACAAACCCTCAGTTTCACCTCTGTTGATATCCTTCAAGTACTCGAAAGTTTCAATCATATCCCCCAGTCCCTTCTGTCCTCCAGGGACTACATGCTGAGCCCCCTCAGTCTTTCCATGCAAGTCTCATCCCCCATACCATGGAATATCTTACTTGCCCTCCTCTGAACCCTCTCCAGTAACATGACATCCCTCTTTAAATATGGGCACCAGAATTGCACACAGTACTCCAGGTGAGGCCTCATCAAGAATTTGTACAGAGGTAGGATAACCTCATCCCTCCTTGAAGTGATCCCCCTCGCAATGAACCCAGTATTCTAACATACCAACATACTAAAATGCCAGCAGAATAGGCCTAACGGTCTTTCGTGTCTGCTCGTTTGGTCAGCCCCCATCCTGGGTGCTGACCTTGCTGTCCCCCTCGCCTTCTCTGGCTTCTCCCTTCCCAGTTCCGGATATTCTTGCTGCATTGGATTTTGCTTCCTGAACCCTTCCCCTGTACCTGTCCCACCCCCTCTTGAACCCCTACTCTGTTCGCTTTTGCTACTGTCTTCCTACATTGTTCTGAGTGGTTCATTTTACCTGTAATCACCACCCCAGATCCCTCTCTTCCTCCAAGGTAGACAACTGCTCCCCCCCGATGACAGCTGTAACCTGGATTCCTAGCTCCCAAGTACAGTACATGGAAATTATGTACCTACCGTAATTTTTTTTTTTTAAACTTTGTATTTACTGTTTTGAATAAAACACATAGAATACAGTCCAGGCAGAGACATATCGCATGATATGACATTTTAGACACTTTGAGGGCGCCACTCCTCCTGAATTCCTATCTAGTATTTATTCTACTGCTGTAAGATGCATCTTGGGAGGTTATTTAAATTTTATATTTCTAAATTAACACTACACATTTTTGCTGGGGAGATAGCCCATGAGCGGCATGGAAGAAGACAGTCATTTCTGATATATAGTGTCCAATACTTCTGTAGTCCCCTAAATAGGGACAGTGAAGAAAGAAAAATTCCATGCTTTAACTACATTTTGGGGCACAATAAACAGTGCCACATTCTAAAAAGAAATACCACTTTTGGAATTATTTTATACTAAAAAATGCCTGTCTAAAGGAACATTTATACAAGAAAAAAGGCACTATAATTACACACATTCTTTAAGGTAAGTTAACAGATCATCAACTCTGTGGAACACAGAGAGATATGGTACACCACATTTTTTAACTGGGAGAAAATTCAAAGGAGGGGAAAGAAAACAGACTGGTAGCAGGAGTTCCAATTAAAACTTCGGTTCAGTACTCACGCACACTCAACTCAGGGAAAAGAAAAACGTTTTGTTTAGAGTCAAAGTCTCCCTCTCTCCTAAATAAAGCAGGTAATAATCCAAATGGAATTTTCATGCCTCATCGTCCTCTGAAGAGATTTCACTTTGATCCACTGGATGTCTTCTTCTCAGGGCCTATTTCTGAGCCCAACGATTAGCACCTTTCACGTCCGAGAAAATGAAGACCTTCTCCTGATGTGTAATTCGTAGTCGGGCCGGAAAGATGATACTGTGCTGGATCCCCGCCTCTCGGAGGAGCGCCCTGGTTCCTTCAAATTGCTTTCTCCTTTGCCTAGTTGCAAAATTGCTGGGTATAGTCGTACTGTTTCCCCTACACACAAGAGCATTTTCTGCTGTCTTGCAAGCGCTAGCAAATAATCCCGATAGCAACCCCATCTGTTACTGCCAAAACTGCATGTGGAGCCTCCGGATTATCTGGTCTACCTCTGGCTGCAATTCTGTAGGCTTTTTGTATGCCCTTGATGCGAGCACTAGCTTCATCCCGAACTGTTGACTGAGCCAGCCATGAAGAAATAGGACCAAATGGTCACCCTCACAGCCCTCTGGCAGGCCCAGAATATGAATGTTTGGTGCCCTTGCACGATTTTCCTAATTTTCCAGCCGCATTCTCAAATGCCCATTCTCCTTTAATACATTAGCCATAGCACCCAAGGCAGCATCCAATTTTTTCTTGGCTTCTGTGGACTCAGCTATAACTGTATCCATATTAGTTTCCAGACTCATGACTCTGTTAGCAATACCGTCTATTTTATCTGCCAGACCAGAGACGGAGGAAATTAGCCAATTAATCTTATGGCCCAGAGATTGTAAAGTTTCCTCTCCATCTCTCTCTCTCTCTCTGTATCTGCAGCCTGTTGGAGGATGGTAGACAGCGTGGCAGCCAGAGCAGGAGTATTTTTGGGTTTAGCTCAGTCATGAAGGCTCCAATCCTTCCTAGGATTTCCCACAGTCTTACTGAGGACTTCTGAATGTAAAATTTATACAGAGTGCTGTCCCATCTGGCTCGAAAATATCTAATTTTAGCTTCCAAATTCAGGCGTTGTAAGAAGCTCTATTCAAAAGCAGCCATATTGCTCAGGCTCACCAGCACCCTCCCCCCCACACCGTAATTCTTGATTTTCTTGGACAAAGTCTCCACCACTCATTCACACTAATGGGAGTTCACCGGAGGCGCTAGGACCCAGTGGGAGAAAACTTTATTCAAGATAGTCGGCACCCGAGATGGAGCCGCGAGTAGGCAGCACCGCAAGCCTCGGCTCGTGTGGTAAGGACTGTCTCAGCATCGACCCTCCAACTGCCTCAGTACCTTTTTTTCCGAGGAGATGCAGTGTAACTAACCTAAAAATCGGACATGAGATAGTCAGAATGACCCGTGTAAGAAGGGTCAAAAATAAAGTCTTCACAGCCCAGCCATTGAGGGAGTGAAGATCAAAAACAGAGAAGTGAGCTCAGGGACTTTGGGTGGGCATGTGAATGAGTGGTGGAGACTTCGTCCAAGAAGATCAAGAATTACGGTAGGTACGTAAATTCCATATCTTCCTGGACATAAAGTCTCCACCACGCATTCACACTAATGGGACAGCACTGAGCTAAATAATCCCCCCCCGAGACGGGTGGCAGGAGATAAGAAGGTCACATACTTAGGACAGAAGTCCATTAAGAATGGTCCTGCCAAGCGACGGATGTCGTATGGCATGGACATCCAATGCGTAGTGCTTAAAGAAAATATGCAAGGAGCTCCAGGTAGCCATATTGCAAATATCTGCAATGGCCACGTTACGGATTTCCACCAGAGATGCCGCGACTGCTCTGGTAGAGTGAGCATATACTCTGCCTTCGAACTTGACCTGTGCCATAGAATAGCATTAGCAAAGGCAAGCCACTAGACACGCTGAGAAACATCTGATAGCAACAGGTTGACCCAGCTGGGTCTCGCTGAAGGAAACAAATAGTCATTGAACTTTGTGAATCTCTTTTGTTCCATCTAGATAGAACCACAATGCTCTTTTAACACCCAGTGAATGAAGGGTATGCTCCCCTTTATTCTGGAAATTTGCAAAGTAGGTAGGGAAGACTAAAGGTTAGTTTAGATGGAATTCTGAGACAACCCTGGGGAGAAACTTAGGATGAGTCCTAAGAACCACTTTGTCCCTGTGAAATACAGTGTATGGGGGGTCAGTGACCAATGCATGTATTTCAGAAACTCTACGGGCCGAGGTGATGGGCACCAGGAAGGCCATTTTCCAAGTAAGGAACTTCAATTTGCAAGTAGCTAGAGGCTCGAAAGGTTTACGAGAGAGCATGTCTAGCTCAAGATTAATGTCCCAGGCTGCGACTGGGCATCTGATAAGGGTATTCTGCGTACTAGACCTCCTAAGAAACCTTTTAACCACAGGCAACTGAGCCAGTGACATGGAAAGTACCGGCTTATGATATGCTGAAATGGCGCAAAGATGAACTTTGACTGTAGAGTACTGCAGACCTGAATTTGAGAGGTCTAAGAGGTACTCCAAGACTTTATTTGGTGGGCAGGAAAAAGGATTCCAGGAGGATTTTGCACACCAGATATTGAAACGCTTCCATTTGGCTGTGTAGGTTTTTCTAGTGGCTGGCTTGCACACAGCCAAAAGGATATCAGAAACTGTACGAGAGACATTGAACCTATTCACCTCTATCTCTTCAGGAGCCGACGGTGAAGTGACCTCAGGTTGGGATGTACCATGGGACCCTGGGTCAGAAGGTTCATCTGAAGGGGAAGCGTCTTCAGGAGAGTTTCCAATAGACTGTTTTTTTTTGTTTTATTATTTCAATTTATACTCCTCCCCCCGTACGGCCCCCATCTGACCGGCTCCCCCAGCTCGGTCCCCCGGAATTACCGGGGATTACCTTACGCCTGGTCCGGGAGCAGTGCCTGTGGAGACTCAGTCGCCATCCTGCCGCCGGTTTGTTTTTCCTCCATTTTCTCCATCCCCCAAGGGCCCCAGGATAAGGTCACATGCATGTGGAGGCACGAATGCATGCACCTTACAGCCCTGGTAATGACTCTCCTCCGCCCGCCCCATTGGCCTATCGGTGGCACCCCGCTTGCGCAGCACCTTGGCTTCCACCGGGGGTAGCCATAAGTGAGGGATGCCATCCCACCTCCCCAGAGAGGAGAGCTGCCTGTTGGCCGCTCCATCAAGATCCACCCCCCTTGCATGCCGACCTCTGATGACCCAGGCTCGCTCCCGAACCCAGGTCGCCGGCGTGCTGCGAGGGGAGACGTCCAGCGCCTCAGCCCTCTGCGCCACCAGGCTGGCTTCTGATAGACTGTTGAGTAGCGGAAAATGGAAATTACATACCTACCGTAATTCTTGATCTTTCTGGACGAAGTCTCCACCACTCATTCATACTAATGGGATCTACGCCGGAGGTGCTAGGACACAGCGGGAACAAACGTTTTTGCAGGAGGGCCGGCGCCAGAGATGGAGCCGCGAGCCTCTGCTCATGCGATAATGACTATCTCGGCATTAACCCGCCAACTGCCTCAGTACCTTTTTTCTCCGAGGAGGTGCAGCGTAACTAACCTAGAAGGATAGCGTAACCAAAAGCCGGACATAAGATAGTCCAGAAGACCCGTATAAGAAGGGTCAAGAAAGAAGTCTTCACAGCCTAAAGACAGAAGGAGTGAAGACCAACAACAGAGGTGAGCTCGGGGGATGGTAGGCGGGCGTGTGAAAGAGTGGTGGAGACTTCGTCCAACAAGATCAAGAATTACAGTAGGTACATAATTTCCATATCTTCCTGGACATAAAGTCTCCACCACTGATTCATACTAATGGGAGAGTACCGAGCTAATAATCTCCCGAGAGGGTGGCAGAAGAGACCAAGAGCTCACAGATTTAGGACAGAAGTCCATTAAGGATGGTTCTGCCAAACGAAACATGTCGTCTGGTATGGACATCCAGGGCATAGTGTTTGACAAAAGTATGCAGTGAGCTGCACGTGGCTGCATTGCAAATATCTGTAATGGGCACGTAGCGAATTTCCACCAGGGATGCCGCGACCGCTCTAGTAGAGTGAGCATACACTCTGCCTTCCAGCTTAAGCTGTGCCATGGAATAACAGTGGCGAAGGCATGCCACCAGCCATGCTGAAATGCATCTGATAGCGACAGGCTGACCCAGCCGGGTCTTGCTGAAAGAAACAAACAGTTGTTGAGCTTTGCGCAAATCTTTTGACCTATCTAAATAGAAACTCAAAGCTCTTTTGACGTACAAAGAATGAAGAGAACGCTCCCCTTCATATTGGAAGTTCGCAAAGTAAGTAGGAAGGATCAAAGGTTGGTTTAGATGGAATTCTGAAACAACTTTGGGGAGAAACTTAGGATAGGTCCTAAGAACTACTTTGTCTTTATGAAACACAGTATACGGAGGGTCTGTGACCAAGGCATGTATCTCAGAGACCATGCAGGCCGAGATAATGGCCACCAGGAAGGCTGTTTTCAAAGTGAGGAATTTCAACTCACAGGTAGCTAGAGGCTGGAAAGGTTTTCAAGTGAGCATGTCTAGCACAAGATTAATGTCCCAGGCTGTGACTGGACATCTGATAGGAGGTCTGGTATGCAGAATTCCCTTAAGGAACCTCTTAACCATGGCTAACTGAGCCAGTGACAAGGAAAGTACTGGCTCATGATAAAGTGAAATGGCACAAAGGTGAACTTTGACTGTAAAGTATTGCAAACCTGAATTTGAGAGGTCCAAAAGGTACTCTAGCACTTTATTTGGTGGGCAGGAAAAAGGATTCAAAGAGGATTTTGCACACCAGAGCAAAAAACGCTTCCATTTGACTGTGTAAGTTTTCCTAGTAGCTGGCTTGCCCGCAGCCAGAAGAATATCTTAAACTCTGCGGGAGACATTGAACCTGTTCACTTCTGTCTCTTCAGGAGCCAAGTGTGAAGGTGAAGCAATCTCAGATTGGGATGGACCACAGACCCCTGAGTCAGAAGGTTCGTCTGAAGGTGAAGCGGTTTTGGTGGGGTTTCCGACATACTGTTGAGTAACGAAACCCATATCTGCTGAGGACAGAAGGGAGCAATGAAAATCGTTTTGCTCCCCTGGGACTCGAACTTGAGAAGTACCCTCTGAATCAGAGGACGAGGCAGAAAGGCGTATAGAAAGCGTTTTGTCCACTGCAGCCTGAACGCATCCTGACAGAAAATGCCAGGCCCTGGACTTCTGGAGCAGTTTTGTGTTGACTGAGGATGCAAAAAGGTCCAGGTCTGGAGTTCCCCACTCTGCAAATAATGACTGAACTACAGTTGAGTCACGAGACCGTTCGTGAGATCTTTCTCTGTTCTGCTGAGATGGTCTGCCAATTCGTTCTGCACTCCCGGCAGGCAGACCGCCTGAATTAGAGCCTTGTGCTCTAGACACCATTCCCACACTCACATTGCTTCCCTGCATAAAGGGTAAGAGTGTGCACCGCCCTGCTTGTTGATGTAATACATCACTGCTTTGTTGTCCATTTGAAGGAGAATGTTCTTATGACAGAGAATGTCTTTCAAAGCCCAGACTGCATAAAGGACGGCTCTCATTTCTAAGACATTTATGTGAAGCTGGGATTCGAGCTGAGTCCATGTACCTTGAGTGTGGAGAGTCTGACAGTGAGCTCCCCACCCCATCAGGGACGTGTCCATGGTAATGGAAATCTGATGATCCAGAGAAGCAAAGGAATACCCTTCCAGAAGATTGTCCTCTTGCGACCACCAGGTGAGTGATCTCTTCAGAGGTTCTGTCACCTTGATGAGAAAGGACTGAGGATGAGTGGTCGGGGACCACTGAGTAATGAGAATCCACTGAGAGGTTCTCATGTGAAGGTGTGCAAGGGGTACAGTGAACACCGAGGATGCCATGAGACCTAGCATCCGTTGCATCGAGAGAGCGGAAACTGAGCTGCTCTCTCCGATGTATCAGGCCATCTGAAGGATATCGCTCCTCCTGTCCTCTGGAAGAAATGCTTTTGCACAGGTGTCCAGAAGAGTAAACATGAAAAGGAGCCTCTAGGAGGGCTGCAGCTGCGATTTTTTGAGGTTTAGCAGGACTCCCATGGATGTGAGAAAGTGTGAAGCCATGGCTACGGCATCTAGAGTTCCCAGTCTGGAAGGGCTTGCTAGAAGCCAATCGTCCAGATATGGTAACAACTGTATTCCAATTTTTCTGAGATGCGCTGCGAGAACTGCACAACACTTTGTAAAAACTCGTGGCGCCGAGGATAGCCCAAAGGGCAGGATTCTGAACTGATAATACTGTCCCAAAGCCATGAAACTTAGGCATTTGTGATGCTTTGGGTGAAGAGAAATGTACTGGTAAGCATCCTGCATGTCCAGGGAGGCTAACCAGTCACGTTGATGAAGCAAAGGTAACAGGGTTCCTGGTGATATCATCTTGAATTTCTCTTTGGGAAGGAATTTGTTTAGTTTCCTCAGGTCCAAAATGGGACGCATGCCCTCGGTTTTCTCTGGAACCAGAAAGTTATGGGAGTAGAACCCCGTGTTCCGTTGATGCAGCAGAACTACTTCTACTGCCCTGTTTTTCAGAAGGCCCTGTATCTCGACGGTGAGAAGGTCTGATTGAAGAGCTGACAGCCTGGGCTGTCGCCTGGGAGGATGATCCGGAAGGGTCTCCAAAAGATTGAGGGAATACCCTTTGCGGATTATCCGGAGGACCCATTTGTCCGAGGTTATGGACTTCCACTGATTGTAGAAGTGAGTCAGATGACCTCCCACCGCTGAGAAAGAGTCCACCTCAGGCAGCTGAGGTGGGACTTGGGACAACAACTCAGAAGGCAGCACTGGGCACTTCAGGGCCTTGCACCTTCTGCTGCGTCTTCTTTTGAGGCTGGGGGGCTATGTTTTTATTAAAACTTCTTCTGCCTTTGCCTCGAAAGGACTGACGGTTATGAAACTGGGATTTATTAACACCCCCTCGAGAGGGGACAGGAGGAGGTCGAGCCAATTTAATGGCTGACTTAGTCTTTTGTGTAGCCTCTAGAACCTGTTCTACTTGAGGGTGGAAGAGATACACACCATCGAAAGGCAACACCATTACCTGTTGCTGTGCATCATTCGTGAAACCTGAAGTGCGCAGCCAGGAATGACGGCGGCTACAAATGCCCGCCGCCGCCGCTCAGGAAGCAGTATCGAAAGCTTCCATAGCTGCTTTAACCTGCTGGTTGTTGGACTCGATACCCCTGGTTATGGTTTGAAGAAGCTCTGAATTAGTGTCCAACTCCAGTAGAGCGTCAAGCATTTGTTTGAGCGAATGCCAAAGGATATACTCATATTGAGAGAAATAGCCTCGGTAGCTGGCAATACGCATACCTAGGGTGGAAGCAGCAAAGACTCTCTTACCTAAAGTGTCTATCTTATGAGATTCTTTGTTAATAGGTCGAGCTGTAGTAGTCTGGGGAAGAATGACCTTATCACTCTCTGCCAAGACTACAATAAGATCTGCAAATGCGTGAGATGCCAAAATGGGTCGATCCTTGGGAGCAGCATATTTCCTGTCTTTGGACTTAGCCACGGAAGGAATGAGAGCAGGATTATTCTATACCATTTGAGACAGCGTCTCAAATGAGGGCTGTACTGGAGGAGTCAAATCCATAGGGATCTCCGGAACATGGAGGTATTGGAGTCTTAACAGTTTCCCAGGATCGATATCTGTAGTTTGGAGAGAGAGAGTGGAATTCAAGTTTTTCAGCAGAGACTTAAAAGACAGGTCCTCTACCACAGGCTCTGCAGCAGGAATAGACCCTGTTCTTTCCACATCATCACCCAGCCTAAGGTCTGGGTCAGGCTCAATGTCATCTCCTAACAGTCCAGGAGGGACTGTAATGGATAGGAAAGGAGTGAAAATCAGTAGGAAATGAGGAAGGAGAAGGGTTAAAAGAGGAGTTCTGAAGGCTGAATGACATTCTAACAGGCCCTGGCGCCGGAGAAATGCATGGCGCCGAAAATACACACGGCACCATAGACAGTGCCGAGAGGCTGCACGGCGCCGGGAAGCCACACGGTGCCGATGAAGCGCACAGTGCCAAGAAGCCACACGGCGGCAAAGACGGCGTCGACGAAGCGCACAGTGCCGAGAAGCCACACGGCACCAAGAATAGTGCCAACAAAGCGCATGCAACGACAGATGCATCGGCGCCGAAGACGGCGCTGAGCATGCCATCGATGCTGAGGGCGTTGAAAACATCCCAAGACTCCGAAAAACAGGATTTGAGGAGAAAGAAGGATGAATACCAGGAGATAAAGGCATCGGTGTGGCCCCCTGTGCCACAGCCGTGTGTGTATAGGGGGGGGGAGACACCTAAACGCGGAGTCGACGGCACCGAAGATGGCGCCGCTGTGACTAGGGAGGTTCAACCGCCCTACCTAATTTCCCAAGAAGCCCAAAGGCCCCTGAGTGACCGGGCCAGGCAGCTGGACCAACCTCCAAGCCCATTGCTCCATAAGAGCAGCCACTGATGAAACTGCTCATCTGAAGATCTACCAGAGGGCGGGGTAGGGCTCCGATGTCGAAGACGTTGGCTACCACAAACAGAAACCGGCGACTCCAAAGGAGGAGACCGCCAACTAGCCCCAATAACTGACAGTCTATGCGCAGACATATCAGAGGGCGACCTCGAGTGATGCCTTCTCTTTCTTGACCTGTGAGTCGAAGAAGAGCTCAAGGCCGAACAGTGCCGAGTGCGACCATTTTCTTTTTATAAGCTTCGAGGACCGTTCACCCCTCGGCATTTGACTGTCCGTTGTCAGACCCCTCCGAGAAAGCGGGGACTGACCCAGCATGGCTGACTGAACAGCTTATACGTAGTCTCCCTACCGTCACCTGACCCGCTCATGGTCGACTCCGTCAATGTAGGCTGAGATTTCTTCTTTAATTAAAAATAAATAAACTAAGCGATACTTATTCGAGATATTACTACGAAACAATAAAAACTGAAAAACTAAGCTGCTAGTTTGAAGTTTGACTCCTGGCGGGTGAGCAACGTCATCAATGAAGTGCACTCGACGGCGGGAAAAAAGGAACTGAGGCGGTTGGAGGGTCAACACAGAGATAGTCATTACCGCACGAGCTGAGCCTTGTGGTGCTGCTCCACGTGGCTCCATCTCTGACGCCAACCCTCTAGCAAAAAGTTTGCTCCCGCTGGGTCCTAGTGCCTCTGGCACAGATCCCATTAGTGTGAATGAGTGGTGGAGACTTTATGTCCAGGAAGATCAGCTTTCATATGAAGTCTCCCTTCTGTCACCTGACCTGCTCACGGTCGACTCCATCAATGTAGGCTGAGACCTCTTTCTTTGATAAGAATAAATTATTGTAAGTGGTACTTTATTCGAAAAATACTACAAAATAATAAACTGAAAACTATGCTGCTAGTTTGAAGTTTGACTCCCGGCGGACAAGCAACGTTGTCACTGAAGCGCACTCGATGGCGGGAAAAAAGGAACTGAGGCAGTCGGAAGGTTGACGGTGAGATAGTCACTGCCGCATGAGCAGAGGCTCGCAGCTCCATCTCTGGCGCCGGCCCTCCTGCAAAAAAATTTGCTCCCGCTGGGTCCTAGCGCCTCCAGCGTAGATCCCATTAGCGTGAATGAGTGGTGGAGACTTTATGTCCAGGAAGATCCATATTTGCCAAGGCCAGAACAGAGCAATGAGAATCATTCTGTCCCCCTGAGACTCTAATTTGAGAAGTACCTCTGAATTAGAGGAAGGGGCAGAAAGGCTTACAGAAAGTGTCTTGTCCACCGCAGTCTGAGCGCATCCTGACAAAAAATGCCAGGTTCTGGATTTCTGAAGCAGAAGAGAGGCAGTTTTGTGTTGAATGGGGACGTAAAACGCTCCAGGCCCGGAGTTCCCCATTCTTTGAAGAGTGACTGAATGACGGTTGAGTCAAGAGTCCACTCGTGAGGATCCGTCTGTGTTCTGCTGAGAAGGTCTGCCAGCTCGTTTTGCATTCCTGGTAGGTAAACCACCTGAATCAAGACCTTGTGTTCTAGGCACCACTTCCATACTCTCATCACTTCCCTGCATAAAGGGTAAGAGTGTGCACCGCCCTCTTTGTTGATGTTGTACATCACTGCTTTGTTGTCTATTTGAAGGAGAATGTTCTCGTGACAGAGTATGCCTTCAAAGCTCGGACTGCACAGAGGACGGCTCTCATTTCCAGAATGTTTATGTGGAGTTGGGACTCATCCTGAGTCCACGTACCTGAAGTGTGGCGATCCTGGCAGTGGGTACCTCAACCCATCAGGGATGCGTCCATGGTAATTGAGATCTGATGATCCAGAGGGGCAAAGGGATATCCTTCCAGAAGATTGTCCTCCTAGGACCACCACATGAGCGACCTCTTCAGAGGTTCTGTCACCTGGACAAGAAAGGTCTGAGGCCGAGTGGTTGGGGACCACTGAGTACTGAGTATCCACTGGGAGGTTCTCATATAGAGACGAGCTAATGGTACAGTGAACACTGAGGATGCCATGAGGCCCAGCATCCACTGCATCGAGATGGCTCGAACCGAGCTGTGTTCTCTGATGTATCGGGCCATCTGTAGGATATCGTTCCTTTTGTCCTCTGGAAGAAAAGCCTTTGCATAGGAGGTGTCCAGAAGAGTTCTTATGAAGAGAAGCTTCTGGAAGGGCTGCAACTGCGACTTGTTGAGATTCGGCAGGACTCCCTTGGACGTGAGGAAGTCTCAGGCTGTGGCCACGGCCTCTAGAGTCTGTTGCCTGGAGGGACCTGCTAAGAGCAGTCGTCCAGATATGAAAACACTTGTATTCCGATTTTCCTGAGGTGCACCACGAGAATTGCACAACACTTTGTAAAAACTCGAGGCACCGAGGGTAGCCCAAAGGGCAGGACTCTGACCTGATAGTGTTGACCCAATGCCACGAACCTTAGGTATTTGTGGTGCTTTGGGTGAATGAGAATGTGTTGGTAGGCATCCTGCATGTCCAGGCAGGCTAGCCAATGGTATTGATGAAGCAAAAGTAGCAGGGTACC
Organism: Neoceratodus forsteri; assembly: GCA_016271365.2. Classification (NCBI taxonomy): domain Eukaryota; kingdom Metazoa; phylum Chordata; order Ceratodontiformes; family Ceratodontidae; genus Neoceratodus; species Neoceratodus forsteri. The sequence continues at coordinate 1,097,500,120 of CM057453.1, forward strand.
TAGTGAAATCATCTTGAACTTTTCCTTGTAAAGGAACTTGTTTAGTTTTCTGAGATCCAGAATTGGGCACATGCCGCCAGTTTTCTTTGGAACCAGGAAGTAATGGGAGTAGAAACCTGTGTTTCGTTGCTCCAGCAGAAATAGTTCTACTGCCCTGTTTTTCAGAAGGCCTTGTACCTCGGAAGCAAGAAGGTCTGACTAAACCGCCGACAGCCTGGTCTGTCGTTTGGGAGGATGGTCTGGAGGAGTTTCTGATAGATTGAGGGAGTACCCCTCGCAGATTATCCGGAGAACCCATATGTCTGATGTTATAGATTTCCACTGATTATAGAACTGAGTCAGACGTCCTCCCACCGCTGAGGACAAGTCCTCTTCGGACAGCTGAGGTGGGACTTGGGCCAGAAACTCAGAAGCTGGCACTGGGCGCTTTGGGACCTTGTGCCTTCTGTTGCGCTTTCTTCTGCAGTTGAGGGTTGTGGTTTTTATTACAACCTCCCCTGCCTTTGCCGCAAAAGGACTGATGGTTGTGAAACTGACCCTACCCTTGTTTACACCTCCTCTGGAGGGAGTGGGTGTAGGTCTGGCCGTCTTAATGGCCGACCTAGTCTTCTGCATGGCCTCCAGAGCTTGCTCCACATGAGGCCCGAGCAGATACATACCATCAAAGGGTAAAGCCATAACTCGCAGCTGGGCGTTGTTCGTGAAGCCCGAAGTACACAGCCAAGAGTGGCGGTGGGTGCAGATGCCAGCCGCCGCCACCCGGGAGGTGGTATCGAAGGCATCCATTGCAGCTTTAACCTGTCAGTTATTGGATTTGATACCCCTAGTTATGGTGTGAAGCAACTCTGAGCTAGCTTCCACCATTTCTTTGAGGGAATGCCAAAGTACATACTCATATTGAGGAAAAATAGCCCTGGTAGCTGGCAATGCGCATGCCCTGGACTGAGACAGCAAAGACTCTCTTACCTAAGGTGTCTATCCTATGAGATTCTTTGTTTATTGGTCAGGCCATAGATCTTTGGGGAAAGACGGCCTTATCAGTCTCTTCAAAGATCACAATGGTATCAGCAAAGGCTTGTGAGGCCAAAATAGGACAATCCTTGGGAGAAGCATACTTCCTATTGATGGACTTAGCCACGGAAGGAATGAGAGCCGGATTCTGCCACACCATCTGAGAGAGTGTGTCTTGAAAGAGGGCTGTACCGGAGGGGTTAAATCCATAGGGATCTCAGGGACATGAAGATATTGGAGTCATAAAAGCTTCTCAGGATCAATCTCTGAAGCTTGGAGAGAAAGGGTAGAATTTAAATTTTTGAGCAGAGACTTAAAGGATAGGTCTTCCACCACAGGCTCTGCAGAAGGATTGATTCCTGCTCCGAAGGCAGTATCATCAACATCATCACCCAGACGAAGATCTGGGTCAGGCTCAAAATCATCTCTCGACAGTCCGGGGGGACTGCATAGACAGGAAAGGAGTGAAAATTAGGAGAAAGAACTGAAGAGAAAAGAATCGGAGTCGAAGACCTCCAAAGACCAGCTGGTGCCGTACTAGTCCCCGGCGCCAAGAAAAAAAAGAGGGGGGCGCCCACGGCACCGACAGCCCACATGGCGCAGAGGACAGCGCCGACAGCCGACAAGGCGCTGAGGGCCTACACAGCACCGAGGATGGTGCCGATAGCGCGCACAGCACCAACAGAGCCCCTGGCATCCTCCCGGGGCTGCGCATGGCGCCGACAGAGTGCGCGCAATCACAAGACAGTGTTCAATGAGCCCGCGGCACTGCCAACGTGCCGAGAGTCCTAGGGTCAAAAACTGCAATTTGATGAAAGAGGGAAAACTGGCAGGAGATAGAGGCATCGGTATGGACCCCTGCGCTGCAGCCATGTGAGGGGGATAAACACCGGAGCACGGAGTCGACGGCACCAAAGAAGGCACTGCACGACTAGAAAGGCCCAATCATCCTACCCATCCCCCCGGAGCCGAATGGGCTGAAGGCCCCGGCATCGGAGTGACTGGCTCAGGCAACTGGACCAACCTCCAAGCCCACTGCTCCATAAGAGAGGCCCGCTGGTGAAACTGCCCATCGGAAGCTACTTGGAAAGGCGGAGAGGGGCTCCAATGTCGAAGAGGTCGGCCATCGGAGACAGAGACCGGCGACTCCGACAGAGGTGGAGACTGCTGCCTGGCCCCAACAACTAACCGTCTATGCATAGACATACCAGAGGGTGACCTCGAGTGATGCCTTTTTCTCTCTGACCTATGCGTCGAAGAGGAACTAGAGGTCAAACAGCGCTGAGAATGGGACCATTTCCTTTTATGCTTTCGGGGGGACCGCCCATCCCCCTGAGCATTGGATCGTCCGTTGGCGGACCGGACCCGGCCCGACTGACTGAACAGCTTTCATAAGAAGTCTCCCTACCGTCACCTGACCCGCTCATGGTCGACTCAGTCAATGGAAGGCTGAAGACTTCTTTATGTATAATTTAAATACACAATATATATAATATATTCGGTACTTCATAATAAAACTACAAAATAATAAACTGAACTATTGCTGCTAGTGAAGTTTAACTCCCGGTGGGCAAGCAATGTCTTCACTGGTAGCGCACTCAACCGTGGGGAAAAAAGGAACTGAGGCGGTTGGAGGGTCGACGCCGAGATACTCTACAGCACGAGCCGAGGCTCACGGAGCTGCTTCCTTGTGGCTTCATCTCTGGCGCCAGCCCTCTTGAAAAAAGTTTGCTCCCGCTGGGTCCTAGTGCGTAAGGCGAACTCCCATTAGTGTGAATGAGTGGTGGAGATTTTATGTCCAGGAAGATACTACACTTCCTGGCGTTGAAACTCAGCTGCCATATTTCTGACCACTGATCTAAGTGCTCCAGATCTTCCCGGAGTGTCCTTCCCTCATCCCTATCCAATAGTGCTCCCAATTTGGAGTCGTTGGCAAACACGTTCATTTTACTTAGAACTCCATCAGCAATGTCCGCTATGAAAGTGTTTAACAGTATTGGGCCCAGAACAGACCCTTGCCGGACTCTACTAGTGACTATCTTAGGAGTCGAGAGCTCCACCCTAACACCACCACCCTCTGCTGTCTGTTGCCCAACCAGCTACCAATCCATTTAACCATCTTCCCTCCCACCCCCATGTTCCTCAGCTTGCCCACCAGTCTCCCATGTGGAACAGAATCAAATGCTTTTCTGAAGTCTAGATACAGGCCATGAAGGGATCGCAGGTTGGGATGAACCAGGGATGCTTGTGTCAGAAGGTCTGTCCGGAGAGGGAGGGTTCTCGGAGGGCTGAATGACAATTTGTTGAGTGGGGAAAACCGTATCTGTCACGGCCAGCATGGGGTGATTATCATTTTGCTTCACGTGCCTCTAGCTTCAGCAGTACTCTCTGGACTACAGGAATAGGAGGAAATGCATACAGAAAACAATTTATCCACCGCAGCCTGAATGCATCCCGACAGAAAATACCACGTTATGGATTTCTGGAGCAGAATCAGGGCAGATTGGCATTGACTGGGGATGCAAAAAGGTCCACCTCTGGGGTTCCCCACTCACAAAAGAGAGACTGCACGACATCTGGTGCCAACGGCCACTCATGACGATCTGCTTCTGTCCAGCTGAGCTCGTCCGCTACACTGTTCTGAGCTCCCAGCAGATAAATCACCTGGATCAGAAATTTAAACTATGTACTCACCATAATTCTTGATCTTCCAGACTATCTTCACCTTCTATCGTGCTTCAGTCTTAGGCCAGAAGCACTAGGACCCTGCAGAAGCATATGCCTCGGAAAGTTTTGGAGGAAGGGGGCTGACGTCAGAGACAGCACCGCCCATGAGGCAGACATATGATGTGGCACTCATGGACTGGTCAGTAGCTAACGCCAGCCTCCTCAGTTCTGTTTGCCTAGGAGATGAAGAAAGGGCAAGAAAAAGGGTTGCGGCAAGTGAGCCAAAAGGATACAGGATAGAAAAGGATCAAAATAATAATTGAGCAGAAAAGAGTAAGATTCTTGGTGGAGGGACCTGGACGTGGCCAAGAATGACCAGGGCAACTAGGCAGCAGGAGAGAGAGAAAGACGGAAAAAGAGAGTGTGAACAAGAGGGAGAGGGGGAGAGAGAACCCAAATTCTTGGTCAAAAAACAAGAGTGTCAGAAGAGCTGGCTCTCAGACTTAAAAAGGTGTCAGACATCCTCTGAAGATAGCAGATTCTCAACAAGGATCCTGGTCCATGGATGTCAAGGGCCAGCTAAGGAGTCGGTTGTAAGGAAAGAAGTACCATTCTTGAACAAAATGTAATCACTGGGGTTCCTCCCAGACTAGCAATGTTGATAATTTCTCCTGGTCTGATTACGTACAGTGGTGTTCCCCAGGATGAAACCCAATTCTGCAGCATTTTGTAGCACTCTGCTGAATGCTGCAGCAGACCTACTGAATAAAGCAATGCAATTTCAATGGTAATTAGCCCCTTTTGTCATTCAGAAAAATGTGACTCTGCCGGGATGAAGTGAATGCCATAGTTCCCTGCATGACAAAAGGGACTAATCGCCATTGAAATTACATTGCTTTATTCAGTAGGTCTGCTGCAGCATACTGCAGAGTGATTTTAAAGTGGATTTTATCCTGGGGGAATGCCACTTTTATTATGACCATTTCAATAAAGAAATTCAAAAAAAAAAGGAAAGTACCTTTCTGAGCTGAGAAACTGCAGATCAGTCTATGAGCATTGGGAAAAGCACACTGCTAACCGTAGGTGTCCATCTGAGGAAACAAGGACTACAAAGGGTAGAATTATTAATCCCATATAACCAAGACATTATATGGTAGAGGCAAGCATCTTATTTTGAAGGTTTGAAAGGTGACCAAGGGCTCAAAGGAGCCAAAAAAGGTAGTTTCTAAGGCTGAAAGAAAAGCAGCCTTGAGGGGGACAAAAGACCGAGAAAGAGGTCCTTGCCAGTACAAAAAAAAAGGAAAAAAAGAGGAATAGGGATCCTCAAGAAAGGATTCCCTTCCTTTAAACTTTCTGTCTTTAAGAAAAGTCTCAAAAACAGGGTACTAAGAAAAATAGAGGTGTATCAGGCCACAGAAAAAGAAAGGTGAACTGAAACAGAAGGAGCTGAACTGGTAAGGAAAATGGGCTATGATACTAGAATTCCTTGTCCCTAGGACTCATGCTCATCCAGAAAAGTCTTGTCCCACAAGAAACCAGAAAAGGCAGTCCAACCGCAAAAAATGAAAATTAAGTACTCACTGTAATGCTTGATCTTCCAGAATATCTTCACCATTCATCACTGGTGGGTCTTAGCTGGAGGCACTAGGACCCTGCGTGAGCGTATGCCTTTAAGAGTTTTAAAGGAGGCGCTGATGTCGGACACGGCACCGCCCATGAGGCAGACATATGACATGGCGCTCATAGACTGGTCAGTAACCGACGCTGGACCCCCTCCTCCTCAGTTCTGTTCACGCAGGAGAGGAAGAAAGGCTAAGAAGATAGAAGGGTTGGGGCATGGGAGCCCAAGGAATAGGCAAAAGGATATAAGATATAAAATGAACAAATGAATAAAAGTCGACCTGGGAAGACAAGAACAAAAATTCTGGGTGGAGGATCATTAGAACTGTCCAAGGATGACCAGGAAAAGGGGCAGCAGAAAGAGAGAGAGAGAGAGAGAGAAAGAGGACCCCAACAGTTGTGACTGTACTCCCCAAGAAAGGACAGCATCAGATGTGCAGGGTTGTGGCCTGAAAAGTAGAACAATCACAGCTCCCTCATCATCTCCGACAGGAACAGCTGATAACATGTGTAGTCAGCATCAGAGAGGTGGACCAAGATATCCTCTTCCTGAGAGGAGGAAGACTGAGAAAAAGAGAAGCCGGACTCAGGGTGTGACGGTGCTGGGGTTTCAGGCCAAAAGATGGCCTGGTCCATTGCCCTCAGGTACTGTAGGTTGGGAATGCACTAGCTGATGCTTTGAACTGCTCCCAGGTCACGGTCCCATAGCACCAGAAATGCCCGGGAGAGGGGGACAGACAGGCAGAGGAGAAGGATCATGAAGGACCAGGCCAGGTCCTCTGCTAGCACTACGAGAGTGTATAGATGATCTGGGCGGTGCCACTGGGGGGAACCCCCAGGTGGGGAGGTTGGAGCCATACGGGTCCTACAGGGTGGCCCCTATCCCCACCTACCACAGGCCCAGAGGAGTCAAACGACCCTAGTCAGCACTATGACTTAGCTAGAGTCCCCAGCTACTTTAGTCATGGAGCCAACTGGGACCTCCCAACCACCATCTCACCTGGGAGGCCTCTGTCACTTGAACTAAGCACAGATGCATTAGTAGCAGCAGAAACCAAGAGTAAAGGAGATCCAACTCCGTAAACTGCACCAGAACCTCCCCATAGCAATGCAAATGGTGCCGGAATAAGACTCAGTGCCGCGGATGGCACTGGAAGCGACACCGGAACCTAACCTGGAGCCGTTCACAGCACTGCCATCCCCTCTGATGCTGTAATCAGCACCGGAAGCATCCCTGGCACCACAAGCAGCATCATGGAACACGGGGTGGAGGGGCAGTGCAACCGGCACCCAGACTGAGGTGGTTGTGGTCTGGTGCCAAGGTAAGCTGGGTAGCGTAAACTAGTCTAACGGTGTCATGCATACGCGCAGCTTACCTCAGTGCCAGCCCTCCTGAAAAATTCTGGCTCTCACAGGGTCCTAGTGCCTCCAGCTCAGACACATTAGTATGACTCGGTGAAGATGGATTCCTACAAGATCACGTGTGGGCAGGGGCTCCTCATGGGTCTGGCGGGACCTGAAAGTGATCAGGGACAGATGGGGGCTCCTGAAGCACAGGAACAAAAGGGCAACCCGACAGCCCTCATTTATTTTATTTATTGAATTTTGGTGACCGGGTAGGCCCGCTGGGCCCAGAAGGACCCCTTTTTCAGGGGCGACCCGGAGATGCATTAAGTGGGATTACATGTAATTACATGGCATACGTGGTGATAGACAGTAAACAGGTAATTAACTGACATACAGGTTCAATAGTTACAGTTTTTGACATTGATTCATAACAGAGGCAAACAAATGAGGCCCCTGGAACTGTGAGTTTAGCACCTTAAGCTGGGCCAAAGGTAGAAGTCAGGAAAGGTGAAGCCATGCCATCTACCTGAGGCAGACTGCAGGTCCTGTAGACCTAAAGGCCACATTACTGGCATCATACCATGCCCTTAATCGGTGCTGAGCAAATTCTAACCCTAAAGCAGTAAGACAAATTGCTTGCCCGAGTAAATAAAAATTTGAAAGCCCTATCCACCAAGACTTTCAAACTGTAAAAATGAAAATTACGTACCTACCGTAATTCTTGATCTTCTTGGACGAGTCTCCACTACTCATTCACACTATTGGGACTCCGCCGGAGGCACTAGGACCCATCGGGAGCAAACTTTTTGCTGGAGGTCGACACCAGATGGCGCTGCGAGCACCAGCTCGCGCAATGACTATCTCGGGCGCCGACCTCCAAACCGCCTCAGTACCTTTTTACCAAGGAGGTGCAGCGCAACTAACGTAAAGAGTAACCTAACCTTAAGACCGGACATAAGATAGTCTGGGCGACCCGTGTAAGAAGGGTCAACAAAGAAGTCTTCACGGCCTAAAGATTTGAGGGAGTGAAGACCAACAAAGCGGTGAGCTCGGGGGATGGAGGGTGGGCGTGTGAATGAGTGGTGGAGACTCGTCCAAGAAGATCAAGAATTACAGTAGGTACGTAATTTTCATATCTTCCTGGACATAAGTCTCCACCACTCATTCACACTATTGGGAGAGTACCGAGCTAATAATCCCCCGAGAGGGCAGCAGGAAGACCAAGAGCTCACGTTTCTAGGACAGAAGTCCATTAAGGATAGTTCTGCCGAAGGTGGAATGTCGCCTGGCATGAACATCCAGTGCATAATGCTTAATGAGGCATGCACTGAGCTCCAGGTGGCGGCATTGCAGATGTCTGCAATCGGAACATTCCGAATTTCCGCTAGGGATGCCGCGACCGCTCTGGTAGAGTGAGCGTAAACCCTACCTTCCAATTTAACCTGTGCCATGGAATAGCAATGTCGAAGACATGCCACTAGCCACGATGAGATGCATCCGATAGCGACAGGTTGACCCAGCCAGGTCTTGCTGAAGGAAACAAACAGTTGTTGGGCTTTGCGAAAACCCTTGGTTCTACCTAGATAGAAACGCAAGGCTCTCTTAACATCCAAGGAATGAAGAGATCGTTCCCCTTCATTTTGGAAGTCCGCAAAGTAAGAGGGAAGGACCAAAGGTTGGTTTAGATGGAATTCCGACACAACCTTGGGAAGAAATTTAGGATGAGTCACGAAGAACTACTTTGTCCTTATGGAACACAGTATACGGAGGGTCCGTAACAGGGCATGTATCTCAGAGACTCTATGGGCTGAGGTAATGGGCCACTAAGAAGGCCGCCTTTCCAGGTGAGAAATTTTAGCTCACAGGTAGCCAGAGGTTCGAAGGTTTCCAGTGAGCATGTCTAGCACAAGGTTAATGTCCCAAGCTGCACCAGGCGTCTTATCACGGGTCTGGTATGCAGATTCCTTTAGAAATCTCTCAACCATAGGTAACTGAGCCAGAGACAAAGAAGAAAACGGCTCATGATACGCTGAAATGGCACTAAGGTGAACTTTGACTGTAGAGTACTGAAGACCTGAATTTGAGAGGTCCAAAAGTTACTCCAAAACCTTGTCTGGTGGACAGGAAAAGGATTCCAAGAGGATTTGCACACACAGAGCTAAAAACGCCCACTTAGACATGTAAGTTTTCCGAGTAGCTGGCTTCCGAAGCAGCCAGAAGAATGTCTGAAACTCTTCGAGAGACATTGAACGGTTCACTTCTAACTCTTCAGGAGCCAAGCGTGAAGGTGAAGCGATCTCAGGTTGGGATGGACCACGGACCCGAGTCAACAGGTTCATCTGCAGGGGAGTGGTCTCGGAGGGCTGCCAACATATTGTTGAGTAGAGAAACCATAGTTGTATCGAGGCCAAGAGGGGGCAATGAGAATCATCTTGGTCCCCTGGGACTCGAATTTGAGAAGTACTCTCTGAATTAGAGGAAGTGGCGGAAAGGCGGAAAGAAAGCGTTTTGTCCACCGCAGCCTGAACGCATCCTGACAGAAAATGCCAGGCCCTGGATTTCTGGAGCAGAAGAGAGGCAGTTTTGCGTTGAGTGGGGATGCAAAAAGGTCCAGGTCTGGAGTTCCCCACTCTTTGAATAGTGATTGAACTATGGTTGGGTCGAGACCACTCGTGAGGATCTGCCTCTGTTCTGCTGGAGACGGTCCGCCAAGTCATTTTGTACACCTGGCAGGTAGACCGCTTAAATTAGAGATTTGTGTTCCAAGCACCATTCCCACACCCTCATCGCTTCCCTGCATAGGGGTAAGAGTGAGCACCGCCTGCTTGTTGATGTAATACATCACAGCTTTGTTGTCCGCTTGAAGGAGAATGTTCTTGTGACAGAGGATGTCCTTCAAAGCCGGACCGCATAAAGGCGACTCATCTCTAGGACATTTATGTGAAGCTGGGCCTCGAGTTGAGTCCATACACCTTGAGTGTGGAGAGAGCGACAATGGGCTCCCCATCCCGTTAGCGATGCGACTGTGATGATGGAGATTTGATGATCCAGAGGAGCAAAGGGAAATCCTTCCAGGAGATTGCTCTCTTGAGACCACCAGGTGAGAGACCTCTGTAAGGGTTCTGTCACCTTGATGGGATAAGACTGTGGGTGAGTGGTTGGGGACCACTGAGCAGTGAGCATCCATTGGGTGGTTCTCATGTGTAGCCGAGCTAGGGGTACAGTGAACACTGAGGATGCCATGAGGCCTAACATACATTGCATTGAGAGAGCTATAACTGATCTGTTCTCCCCAGTGTAACGGGCCATGTGAAGGATATCGAGCCTTCTGTCCTCTGGAAGGAAAGCCTTCGCACAAGAGGTGTCCAGTAGAGTCCCTATGAAAAGGAGTCTCTGGGAGGGCTGCAACTGTGACTTCTTTAGATTCAGCAGAACTCCATGGACGTGAAGAAGGCGAGAGGCCGTCTGAACGGCTTCCAGGGTCCCCTGTCTGGAAGGGCTTGCTAGAGCCAGTCGTCCAGGTAGAAACACCGGATCTCGAAGCTTCCTGAGATGCGCCAAGTAGAACTGCACAACACTTTGTAAAGACTCATGGGCGCCGAGGATAGCCCAAAGGGCAGGACTCTGAACTGATAGTGTTGACCCAGAGCCACAAACCTCAGGAATTTGTGATGCCTCGGGTGAATAGGGAATAGTGCTGGTGGCGTCCTGCATGTCCAGGAGGCTAGCCAGTCGTGTTGATGACAAAGGTAACAGGGTTCCTAGAGAAATCATTTTGAATTTCTCCTGTTTAGCTTTCTGAGGTCTAGAATGGGGCGCATACCCCCAGACTTCTTTGGAACCAGAAAGTAGTGGGAGTAGAACCCTGTGTTTCGCTGATGCAGAGGCACCAGTTCTACTGCCCTGTTGTTCAGAAGGCCCTGAATCTCGGCGGCGAGAAGGTCTGACTGAAGGATTGACAGCCTGGGTTGTCGTTTGGGAGGACGATTCGGAGGGGTCTCCAGAAAATTGAGAGAATACCCCTCGCGAATTATCCGAAGGACCCATTTGTCTGAGGTTATGGACTTCCACTGGTTGTAGAAGTACATCAGACGACCTCCCACCGGAGAAGAAAAGTCCACCTCGGGCAGTGGAGATGGAACTTGGGCCGGCAACTCATAAGGTAGCACTGGGCGCTTTGGGCCCTTGCGCTTTCTGTTGCGTCTTCTTTTGAGGTTGGGCAGGTTGGTTCTTATGGAAACTTCCTCTGCCCCTGCCTCGAAAGGACTGACGATTATGAAACTGACGTTTACCGACATGCCCTCGAGAGGGGGTAGGAGGGGGTCGAGCCAGCTTAATGGCCGATCTAGTCTTCTGAGTAGCCTCTAGAGCTTGCTCTACCTGAGGACCGAAAAGATACGAGCCATCAAAGGGCAACGCCATCACCTGCTGCTGTGCATCATTCGTGAAGCCCGAAGTACGCAGCCCGGGAGTGACGGGAGAGTACAAATACCAGCGGTGCTGAACGAGAAGTAATGCTCTAAAGCATCCATGGCTGCTTTGACCTGTTGGTTATTAGATTCAATACCTCTGGTAATGGTCAGAAGAAGCTCTGACTAAGAGTCCGAGTCCGAAGAGCTTCAACCATCTGCTTAATAGAGTGCCACAGGATATACTCATACTGAGAAAAATAGCCCTGGTAACTGTATCCATACTTAGAGTGGACGCAGCAAAGACTCTCTTACCTAATGTATCAATCTTACGAGACTCTTTGTTAATAAGTTAGAGCTGTAGTACGAGGAAGAACGACCTTATCATTCTCTGACAGGACTACAATAGGATCCATAAAGGCTTGAGATGCCAAAATGGGACGATCCTTGGGGGCTGAATATTTCCTATCAATGGATTTAGCCACCGAAGGGGTAAGAGCAGGATTATTCCATACCATTTGAGACAGCGTCTCGAAGGAAGGTTGAATCGGAGGAGTCAAATCCGTAGGGATCTCCGAAGCATGAATATTGGAGTCTTAACCGCTTCCCAGGATCGATGTCTGTAGTCTGGAGAGAAAGAGTGGAACTCAGGTTCTTCAACAGAGACTTAAAGGACAGGTCCTCGACCACAGGCTCTGTAGCAGTGAAAGATCCTACTTCGTCCACTTCATCACCCAACCGAAGGTCTGGGTCAGGCTCAATCATCTCCTGATAGTCCAGGGAGGACTGTTTGGACAGGAAAGGAGTGAAATACAGGAGAGGAAGGAAGAATTGAGAGGAAAGAGGTGTCCTCGAGAGCTCCCGGCACCGAGGAGGCAAATGGAACCAAGAACGGCACCGAAGAACAGCGCGGCGCCGAAGACGGCGCCGAGAAACCGCCTGGCACCGCAGACAGTGCCGAGAAGGTGCATGGCGCCGAGGAGGCGATGGCACGAAGCCCGCGATGCCGCAGAAAAGGCGCAGGCGCCGCAGGCGCCGCGGAAACTCCGCGACACCGCGGGACGGCGCTGAGCACCGCGGCGCCGCAGGGAGCGCCGAAGCTCCAGCGACACCGCGACGGCGCCGACAAGCCCTGTGATGCCGAAATGGCGCCGACGCTTCTGCGACGCCCTGACGGCGCCAAAAGCATCCCAGGACCCTGAGAAAACATGGTTAGAAGGGAAAATAGCAGGAGATAAGGGCATCGGTGTGGGCCTCGCGCTGCAGCCGCGGAGGGGGAAACACCCAAGCGCCGGAGTCGCTGGCACCGAGGGAGGGAGGCCGCGCCACCAGGAAAGTCCAACCGCCTACCTGGTCACCGACAAGCCCGCGCCCGCGGGCAACCGAGCCAGGTAGCAGAACCAACCTCCGAGCCCACTGCTCCATAAGAGCGGCCCACTGATGAAACTGCTCATCTGAAGACCTACCTATAGGCGGGGTAGGACTCCGATGCCCGAAGACGGCGGCTACCGGAAGCAGAAGTTGGCGACTCCAAGGGAGGAGACCGGCAACTAGCCACGATAACAGACCGTCGACGCGCAGACATATCAGAGGGCGACCTCGAGTGATGCCTTCTCTTTTTAGACCTGTGGGCCGAAGAAGAGCTCGAGGCCGAACGGTGCCGAGAATGCGACCGTTTGTTTTTATGCCTCCGGGGGGACCGCCCATCCCCCCGGGCATTGGACTGACCGTTGTCGGACCCCCGTTCGGGAGAAGGAGGTGGACCGGACCCAGCCCGACTGACTGAACAGCTTTCATACGAAGTCTCCCCTACCGTCACCTGACCTGCTCATGGTCGACTCCGTCAAGTAGGCTGAGACTTCTTTATTGTATATTAAAATAGAATAAATTTAAGCGATACTATATCGAGATAATACTACAAAAAAATAAACTGAAAACTATGCTGCTAGTTTGAAGTTTGACTCGCGACAGGTGACGGCGTTACTGAAGCGCGCCGGCGGAAAAAAAGAACTGAAGGCGGTTGGAGGGCGGCGCGAGATAGTCGATACCGCTGAGCTAGTGCTCGGGCGCCATCTCTGGTGTTGACCCTCCAGCAAAAGTTTGCTCCCGATGGGTCCTAGTGCCTCCGGCGCAGTCCCAATAGTGTGAATGGGTGGTGGAGACTTATGTCCAGGAAGATCTGCTTTAAAAGCTGCCTGTCCAGCTTTATTTTACCACTGAAAAGCAGTGCTTCTGTTAAATTAGCGCTAGAAACTGGCGGTACTCAGCGTTTCAAAAGAGCTTGATAATACACTGTCCTAGGCAGTAAAATAGAGCTGCTCTGACTGTGTTTTTTGCAGCACTTTATAACTAAGTGATTACAGCGCTTTTCTGATTAAGTGACATTCTGGGGTGAATTTCTGGCCCACCCATGCTCCCCCAATGCTTGGCTTTATTAAACAAACTTCCTCCCCCTCGGTGAACGCCTACAGGAGTACACTGTCTCATTGCCAGACACACTTTTTTTATTTTTATACTTACTTTATTGAGGATGTAAGCAACATGACACCACATAAAAATATCTTCCAGTCAGATATAGACAAGTACTTCAGATAATGTCACTTCAACAATGGCTGCAGTAATAGTAGGCCTCTCTTTGGCCTGTTTTGTTTTTACAACCATAAAAAAAAAGACATAAAACAACCTCCCTAAGGTCAAGACTGGGTAACCTTAACAAAACTGTAACATTACTATTCCCGACTTTAGTTCCAAATTTGTTATCTAAGGGAGAGGCCTTCTAGCCTAAGATATGACTACACGGGTTTTTTTATTATTCTGGTCAACAAGCCCCCATAATATGCTATATCTGGTGCCACTGATATATGATATTAATCCTGTTGTAAATCCCATCTGGACCATCTAGCTACAAATGCTTCCCTTCTGTTCTGGATTTGAAATGTTAAATCTTCCATTTTCTGGATGTTCAAAATCAGTTCTCTCCAGTCACTCAAAGTAGGTGGGATTGGTTTTAGCCACTTACGAGTAATGGCTTTGTTACAGGCCATGGTACAAATATACCACAAATAGAGTGAAATGGAGCCTCTAATACCCTTCATAGGTAAACCGAATACTAGATGATAGAGGGAGAAGGGTTCTTCTATCTGGAATCATTTTCTCAGATGTTCTTGTACCTGTCCCTTAAAGATGTCTAAAAAAGGGCAGGAATAAAATATGTGAACTGGATAAGCTCTTTGCTCCCCACACTGTCTCCAGCAAGCTGAGCAAACAGCTGGGTCCCAATCTGTCACTCTATCAGGGGTAAAACAAAATCTAACTTTTACCCTCCTGAATTCCTGCCATAATGGCTCGGAAGTCACTTTAGCCAAGTTACCCCAAATTTTATTCCAGTCTAGAAGAGAGAGACGAGTACCCCATTCCTCTTCCCATTTTGTGATAATGTACTGACTTGTCTTGGCTTTATGAGCATTTTAAAACTGATACACCTTGGTGATTGTTGGTCTGGAAGTGGTTAGGGAAAGCAGGTCCTCAAGGAGTATATGTCCTGTAAGGTCTGTGGGGCTTTGTGACATAATTCTTAATTTCCTTTGGATGTATGTGGATTTCTGCAAATAATGCCATTTACCTTTTGAACTTTTGGGCACATTCCTCAAAAGAGAACATAACTGTCCCCCTTATTATCTGCTTAGGGTATCTGAACCCCTTCACCGCCTGGCACCTGTACCATGGATCCAGACCACTAGGTAGAAAGTCCGGGGCATGTTATTAGCCAGCAGTATAACCAAATATCTACTTTAACATTAGGGCATTTGCAGAACATGTCCCAAGCTATTAGAGTAGTCTGTATAGCTCTGTAATCTTTTACTACTGGGGGCCTCTGTGCAGAGGGCTGGTAGAGGCATTAAGATGGGGTATTTCCCTGTAACAGGGTGGTCTCTATGTCCTGCCAATGTGTCCATGCAGGAGTATGAGTCCAGAGAGGGGCATGCTCCACCTGGGCGGCAAGCCAATATTCTAGAAAATCTGGTACTGCCTGGCCTCCTGTTTTTTTCCCCCAACATTAGAAGAGTTCTACGTAATCTAGGTTTCCGACTGGCCCAGATAAACTTAAATATCTTCCCTTGAAGATCCCTAAACCATTTTTGAGATAATGCAACAGGAACGCATTGAAATAAATCCCAAATCCTAGGCAATATATTCATTTTTACCGTTTGAATTCTGGAGTACATAGGGAAAGGGAGCATCAGCCGTCTTTTCATGTCTGTTACTACTGGTTTAGAGTTATCTAGATATAAATAGTTAGAATCAGCCCTTAAGGTGACTCCCAAATACTTAAGGGTATGCAAATCCCATCTCATTTTATAGTTTGCTTGTAGGGCTGGCGGAGGTGTGTGATTTATTTTTAAAATCTCTGTCTCTGTGGTATTAAGTGTGTACCCAGACAATAAAGAATATTCCTCTATGATATCCATCACTCTAGGCAGAGATATGTCTGGAGATGTCAAATATAAAAGGACATTGTCCACAGAGAGTGCGATCTTGTGATTCATCCCTGCTAACTGTACACTTTCATGTTCTTGTCTGTTCTTATCCACTGGGCCAGAGGCTCAATATACAAGGAGAACAACAAGGGTGACAAAGGGCACCCCTGTTGTGTGCCCAACCCCAAGGTAATCCCTTTAGAAACCATGCCATTAGTGTGTATATATGCTTGTGCATCTGTATACAACCTGGTTATCGTAGCTATAAAGTCATCCGTGAACCCAAATCCAGCAAGTATCTCATATACAAACTTCCAATTTACCTGGTCAAATGCTTTTTTCGCATCTAGGCTGAGTATTAATGCCACCTTTTTAGTCCTATTTAGATGGTCTATAATATGTATTGTTCTACGGGTATTATCTGCTGCCTGTCTATGAGGGATAAATCCTGTCTGATCTCTATGAATCAAATTTGGTATTATTGATTGGAGTCATCTGGCTAATATGGATGTAAAAAATGTATAATTGACATTCAGAACCGAAATTGGTCTATATGAAGAACAGGCTGTTAAGTCCTAGCCGGGCTTGGGCACATTACCACCTGTCTCCAGGAAGGGGGTAAGACTGCACCCTCCTTAAACATTTCCTGATAGGTCGGTCTTAATAATGGGATAACTGTCTGGCAAAACTTCCTGAAGAACTCTGTGGGGAGTCCATCATTGCTGGGGGATTTGCATGTCTTTCCCTCTGCTATCACCTTATTAATTTCCTCGGTAGTGAAAGGAGCCATAAGTTGGGAGTTCCAAGTCTGAGACACCTGTGGTAGCCCCAGGGCACTTGAAAGAGTGTGAATTTTCCCTGGTTCTGGATCCACACATGGAGCATAGATAGTACTCCATAAATGTTTCTGATATGTGAGATAGGATTATAACTTTTCTCTTAGTGTGTGGATGTATTATACGAGTGATCTGAGCCCGGGCTCGTCTGGCCCCAAATCTGATGGCCAACAGTCGTAGGGACCGAGGACCCCCCTCATAATACTTTTGTTTCAAAAAATGTAAATTTCTCTCTACCCTTAGGTCCAGCAACTAATTTAATTGGGTTTTCAATTTCTTAAGCTTCTTTCCCCACTCCCTGTCAAATCTAATTTATTTTTCTTACAAGATTTTTATTTGCGCTTCCTATTGTTTTTGTTTCTCTGCCCTTTGTCTTTTTCTAGCCATAGCAATTACTATCAATTTACCCCGGACCATGGCTTTAATAGTGTCCCATAGGATCCCCCTACTTACTCCACTAGTCTCATTCTCCTGCATAGTCTGAGTCATTACCTGTGGAATTTGATCTAAAACCTCAGGGTCATTAAGAAGTAACAGATTCAGTCTCCAAAAAGTGGATCTTTGTAGCAGGAAGAGGTCAATTGTCAAAGTTAAGGGTGTATGATCTGATAATCCGAGACTGCCTATCTCACATTTTTGCGCTCGCCAGAGGGAGTCCCTGGACAGAAAAAAAATAATCTAGTCTGGAGTGTAACTGATCAGTGGCGGAGAAATGAGTAAAGCCCTTTCTCTGACCTTCTAAGAAAGTCCACACATCCTGCAATCCTAATCTTGTTAAAAGGGATCTAACCAGTTTTATGATCTTGTAAGATTTCTGGGGAATTCTAGAAGTGGTGTCACTGACAGGGTCGAGGGTCATATTCCAATCCCCACCCAAAATGGTTGTTCCTTCAGCCTTCTTAGCAAGAAGTAATAATATTTTTCTGTACACATCGAAGGGGGAATTAGGGGGCACATATACCGAGGCCAAGGTGAGTCTGTGTCCATTTAGGGAGCCCTTTAAGAGGGTATATCTCCCTTCACTATCCTGTACCCGTCTCCATAACCTCCAGGGGGGTAGGTCTGCCCTATTTATAAGAGGAAAAGCAGACCTCCGAGTAACCAAAATTCAGCAATTTCTCATGCTCTTTTACAAACAAATGTGTCTCTTGAAAGAGAATATCTGGTTTCATTTGTTTTATATACTGTAAGGTTTTTTTTTTTTACATTTAATCAGGCTTGTCAGACTATTGACATTATATGTCAAGATTTTGATTCCCGTATTTGTCTAAAAGATTTCGTCAGTTTGCACCTTGGCCAAAGGTAGGAACCCCTTCCTCTCCATTTTTTCCTAACTAATCTCTGAAGTCAGGGGAAAAAAAATTACCCAGTAAATTACAGAACAAGCTTAACATGAACAAACATCACTAACCTGGTATAAAACCAGCTATCTAAATATAATCCAACTATAAAATGTATTTTACATTTTTCACCTCCAAGTTGGGGGGCACTGAAAGTTCAGCACCCTCTCTGCTAAGGTTAAAGACACCGGCAGAGCTGTAGCATTGTGGGTATCCTCCGTGATGAGGATTGCTACGGGGCAATTTTCTTGATGGAAAAGAGCCTGGAAACATTGCCCTGTAAGATACAGTAAAATCCACCACTGACCCGGCTGCGTTGTTCTCAGCTATTTCCCTCCTCCTCCCACCCCACAGACAGGTTTCCTTCAGTAAGAAACTGCTACTCCAGCAGATCGAGACTCCTCCATTTATAAATACATAGTCTCGATTTGCTGGAATGTCAGTCTACTCCATCAAAAAAATTGCCCCTGTAGCAATCCTCATATGAGAGGGACATCCCAAAGTAACAATGCATCCCCCTCCCTCCACTTCTGCATTTTTCTCTTCTTTCTTTCTTTCCCCCATCTTTTAAGAGCGTCATCAAGTCCCAAGATCCATGATGCAATCCAAGTCTAAGTAGGCCCTTTCCCCTCCCTCCCTCCCCTAGTATCCCGCTTTCATGAGCAGTCAAATGTCCCTCTGCGATGCAAAATGATTAGTTTGGATCTAATTTTACATGGAACCGTTTGAACAAAAAAAGTGTTACATTGCCACAGTCTCACAGGGAATGCATCAAAGAGCCAGGGAAACAGTCTCCATACGTTTGAGTTTAGGGGTGATCATCAGCATGTGCATCCAGCATGTTCAATGCCTTGCTATAGCATCTGCTACGCGCCTCCCCCCCCCCAAAGTCCCAGCATACATCTTCAGCACCAGCCATGCCAGGATGTCACTGAGTCTCCTTGAAGGTAGCTAATAAAAATTTTTAAACAGTACCTTCAGACAGAGTTTTAGCTGGTCAGGTGTTTGTACCCTCTCAATCTTTTGTTCTACGTTGCTGGAAGATGATCTGCGTTGGTCCAAGGTGGTTCCTAAGGGAGCTAAATGAGGACACACCCTGTCACAAGTTATCTTGTCCCCCTGGGAGCAGTTTACATAGCTGTATAAGGTTCCTGTCTGGTCTCTAGCATGAGACCTCGATCTTTAAGGGTTGTTTCGGCTTCTTCTGGAGTCAGGTACATCTGAGGGCCCTCGTCCCAAAAAGTTTTCATTTTGGCAGGGTAGAGGGTCTGGAATCTGATTTTTGTGCTGCACAGAGCTCTCATAATTGGACTATACAGTAATCGCACTCTGAATTTCAGGGGGATAATCCTGGTCTATGAACTGTCTAGCACCATTATATGTAATTTCTTTTTGCTGCCAAGCCCGCCAAAGAATCTCTTCTTTGATGCGATAGCTCGAGAACTTCATCAGTATTTGGCATGGCCTAGAAGTAGGATCTGAGGGCCGCGGCCCTAAAGTATGATGTGCCCGTTTGATTCGAACCTCCAGTGTGAGTGGCAAAGCGAGGACGTCGCGGAGCATATCTTGCAGAAATAGGGCCATATTGTCTGTCTCTGCCCCTTCTGGTAATCCCGATAGCCTTAGGTTATCCCTCCGTGATCTTTCCTCCAAATCGATGCATTTTGCTTGCATTAGGTTAAAGTAGTCAAACAGAGAGGCCAAGGAATCTCTGTGCATGGCTGAGTCAGTTTCCAACAATGAGACTCTTTATCTACTTCCTTCAGCGATGAATCTAAGTCAGAAAGCTTAAGGTGTAATTTCTGAAATTCTGTTTTATTTTCTTTGTGCAGCACTGGTATTTCTGCCAATATTGTGTTTAAATCCGTGGTACTTTGGTGACTTGCATCATTCCCAGGGTCTGAGGCCTGTTGCTGAGCTCGTGGTGGAGAAGGGCAGCGGCTTCTGTCCTGAGATAGTAGTCAATATCGGGAGCCATCCAATTGCTGTTTTGCAGGTTTATAACTGTCCCTCCCTTTCGGTGGCATTCTTCAGGCTGGTGGGGTCAGTTGTATAACAAAATGGGGCTTTTTATTGGCAGTCTGTTGAGGAGCTTTCCGTTTAGGCTGCTGCTCGAGCCGTGGCGGAACCGAAAGTCTCTGTCAGACACACCTTAAAGTGACGGTCTTAAATCTTTGTGTCTTACTGTCAGTAGGCTACCCTGCATCTCTTGAGGTCAGACCTAATACCAGGTTGGCAAACCCAGAGCATAGGTAGTGGTTGAGCTGGCCCCTGCACCCAACATATTATTTCTCCCACCTAGCATATTATTCTATTCAAAATGGATGCCAAAATTAGCAGGCACATTACACTAGGTGGTATCCCTTTACAGCTGATCCTAACCCTGGTGCTTGCCTTTTATCCCAAATACCCTGCCAACTACCAACACCAACAGCCACCAAGAATACCTCTTCCGGTGCAGCAAACCGACTCAATGGGAGACCCACAGTACTCCACCTTCTCCTACGCACCCAGTGCTACTGCACATATGGGCCTCTGCTCGAAGGATGAGCCCTATTTTGACCTTAAGTCTATTCCCCGGCCTTCACCTAGTGCTAGGCCCACCTGCCAAATACACCTCCCGTAATCCGCTGAGGCCACAAGCAAAACTCATCTACCCGAAGTTATGCAGAAAACTTATCCTAATCCTGTTGTTGATCTTGGGTAACATTCACCCTAACCCCGGACCACTGCCTACTAACCAACAGTTTCTAAGGGGCAATTAAAGATTGTGGCCTTGAGCATCTGTACTCTCTTAGCTAAGCTAACTCAGCTTGAAGCTTGGGTGGAACACACCCAGCCAGATGTCACTGCTCTAACAGAGATCTGGCTCTCCCCACGTAATGCGGGCTCAGTAGTCTCCCTTAATGGCTATAAGAATGCACAGGCTGGACTGCACTGATAAAGGTGAGGGCGGCCGCATAATCTACACCCGCAGTGCCACAAAGTCCCACTGGCTCTGGCCAGCAAGAACTGCGAATGCTTAACTGTAAACGTCATGCTTGGCAAAGGGCATAAGTGTCTAAATGTCATGGTCACCTACATTCCTCCCAGGCACCAGAAAGCAGGGATTGAAGCCTTTGCTAATTACTACTCCCAAGTTAACAAGAAAAAGGAGGCTATCATCCTGGGGATTTTAACTCCAACTGGCTTGCCAGCTCCAGTGCCACACATAGGGATCGGTCTCTGGACTTTACCTAATGCAGATGGTCTCAAACAGCACTAGGACTAACTACCACACAGGTACATGCACCCTGATCAACTGGGTCCTAACAACACACCCAGAAAGACTATCTAATGTCAAGGTTCTCTCTGATGCCATGAGTGATCATTCACCGGTCCAATGCGAGTGCTTAGCTAAACAGGCCAGGTCCCCCCAAGATTGGTGAGGAATAGGATTATTAAAAAAAAAACATGCCATGGCTCACTTCAAGAACTACCTCGCAGGCATAGATTGGAACTTCATTGATAAATGCCCCCCTTTTGACACAGCACTCCAGCCATTCATCTCCCATTCCAAAACAGCTGCAGACAAGTTCACTCCTTATTGCAAGAAAATGATAAAGGGAGGTAATATGGATTGGGTCACCCCTCAACTGCTCAGTATCATGCAGCAGCGAGACACGCTCTAGCACCATGCCAGGGAGACGGGGGCAACTGCAGATATAAACAGGTACGAAGCGGCCTGTAACAGGTGTACATGGGAAATCTGGCAGGCCAAGGCCATGAACCATAAAAAACAGGCTCAATGCTGGGGTGATGGGAAGTAGTTCTGGACTTGATAAAGAACCTCCTAGGGTAAGGTAACAGGTCCCCCAATGCTTCAGCACAATGGTGAGGTAATACTAGATGATGATACCATGTCCAATATCTTTAACACAGCATTCTCAGATTACAGCTCAGTCCTCTCCCCCAGACTGGCTATGTACCCCACCTGGAGTACCAGCTACCTCCTTTTCTAATTCCAGACCCGACGCCAGTACAAGCCCTAACTTCTATTTCAAACATGTAACTGCTCAAGAAACAAAAAAATACCTAACTAGAGTGCTGGGCAAAACCAGGATGGGCAGCGATGGTGTCGATATGAAACTGGTAGCCACTGCTCTACCTGAGGTCATCATACCAACAGCAAAGCTATTTAATCTGTCTCTCCGCTTGTCCACTTTCCCTTCTACCTGGAAATCCGCTCTTGTAACCCCAGTGCTAAAAGGAGGTGATAAGGCAATTGTGTCTAATTACAGACCTATCTCCATACTGTCCCCACTCTCCAAAGCACTAGACAGAATTACAGTTGACCAACTCATGGACCATCTGCACAAATACAACCTCCTCTGCCCACAGCAACATGGCTTCCATAAGATGCATAGCACAAATACTGCCTTAGTTGATTTCACAGGCTATGTGTATGAAGCACTTGACCAAGGCCAAGTCACTGAGTACCTAACCAAATACAACATCCTCTGCCCAGAACAGCACGGCTTTCGTGCAGGGCACAGTACTGGCACGGCGCTAATTGAGTTTTCAAACTTCATACACTCCTCCCTGAATGCTGGCTCCCTAGCCGGGGCAGTGTTTGTTGATCTCTCAAAGGCCTCTGACACTGTCTCCCACCCCCTCCTGCTGGATGCCCTCTGCCACACTGGCCTCTCTACTGGGCCGATCTCTTGGTACACCAACTACCTATCTGACCGCTCTCAATGTGTCAAAATCAACGGGACACTTTCCAAAACCTGTCCCATCTGCTCAGGTGTCCCCCAGGGCTCCATCCTGGGACCGCTACTCTTCTCAATCTACCTTAACACCCTGCCCAGTGCATGCACTGGTAGAATTCTGCTGTATGCAGATGATGCCGTCCTCTTTGCCACCCACCGCAACCCCAACTCCCTTCAGGACACCTTACAACTATCCTTTAATGATGCCGAAACCTGGTTTAAAGAGCACAGACTTGTCATCAATCTCAAAAAAACTAAAACAATGCTCTTTGCCCACCCCCAAAACAAAGCCAGCAACTTCCCACTTCACATCCTCCCCAGCTCCAAACAACCCCTTGAACTAGTCTGCTCTTACAAGTACCTTGGGGTTTCTTTCGACACAGCCCTCTCCTTCCACACCCACATTGATGCACTTGCCTCTGCTACTAATGTGCGGCTAGGTATCCTCTACCGCTATAAAAACTGTCTCCCCCCATTGCCCTCCGACTAGTGGTTACATCCTCGATACTGTCCCTGGTGGACTACAGCCTACCTGTATATGGTGCTACTGACTCGACTGCCCTCAATAAAATCCGCCTTATCCTGAATAAGGCATGTAGGCTTATTACAGGGGCCCCCAGGCTCACTCACACATGCCAGTTATATGACAAGGCAATGCTGCTTAATCCAGATGAATGACTACAATACCAAACCAGCCTCATAATGAAAAAAACCCTTCTCGGACTATCCCTTCCCGGGCTGACAGCCTCCATCTGCCAAGCCCAGCCCTTGGTTTACACTCGAACCTCTAGCAAGGCCACCCTTCTGATCCCAAGAACCAGGACCACCCATGGACAGAGGTCTTTCTGTTACAGAGCTCCATCCTGGTATAACGTGCTCCCTCCCACCATCTCTGACACCCCCACGATCTCCACTTTCAAAACTGCACTGCGGAACCAGCTATTTAATACACGTAACTGCACCTGTCTCTAGTTGTGACTTAGTCCACCATACACTGACAAAGCTCATATGAGTGGCACCACATCTCACCTCCCTCATCCTGCCCGTTTGCCCATTGAACTAGTATCACCATGCTGTTTCTGCACGTTCCCGCGTGCCAGAATGTGCCACTGTAACTAGACTGGTTTTCTTTTCTCTCTGTACAAATGATTGTAAATACATGTTGTTGTTTTTTGCTACAATTTGTAACTGTGTGATGTAACAGTGAGTCTGTAATGTAATGTGTTTGTCTTCAATGTGACAAGGTACCTTTGGAAATGAGCCTCTGGCTCAAAGGTTGTAAACTGATGTAAAGATAAACAAGGCCAAACTAATTGGAGCTATCTATATAAACCTTACCAAGGCTTTCGACCCTTTGGATCACTAGCTGCTGTTACATAGGTTAGGTTGCCTGGGGCTGTCCTTGGGCACAGTCGAGTGGATCGCTAGCTACCTAACTGGACATTCCCAAAGGGTAAAAATTAACGGAGCAGTCTCCCAGGCTTGTGAAGTCACTATAGGGGTCCCCTAGGGCTCTATACTGGGCCTGCTCTTGTTCAGCCTCTTTGCGAACAATCTCCCAGAGGCATGTCCTTCGACTACGATCCTGCTCTGTGCAGACACCACAGATATCTTTCTGTGGTATTCGTGGCAAGAGACTTACCAGGCACCTGCAGCACAACTTTGACATGCTGTAGAACTGGTTTAAGAACAGCCTATTGGTGCTCAACAGCAAAAAAACAAAGACAATGCTCTTTGCTGGGTGGCAAAAGAGAAGAACTGCTCCACCCTTCATCATGAATGACAGCTCTCACTCCACCCTCGAGCAAGTGTTCTCCTTCAGGTACCTGTGAATCACTATCAATGAGTCCCTTGCCTTCAACGAACATAATCGTACTATAACCAACACCGCTAACAGGAAGTTAGGGGCCCTCTATAGGCTTCGGTCCTGCCTCACTCCAGAGGCCAGGTATCAGGCTGTCAAGAGGTACAATCCTAGACTATGGAACTGTGGTCTATGGTGCAGCCTCCAACACAAGCCTACACAGAGTCCACACAACCCTAAACAAAGCCTGCAGACTTGTCTTAGATGCTGATCACCTTATGCACACTTATGATCTATACAATAGAACAAAAGGGCTTATTCTCAAGGACTGGATCAGACTCCAATTCTGCCTCCTGGGGATGCAAGCCCTGCTTGGACTTGCACCACCTTCTTTACAGTCTTTATTTTGCCCTGCCCCTTATAAACATGTTACGAGAAGTGTTACAAAACACACGCTTGCAGTACCATTCAGAAGAACTACCCTAGGGAGTCACGCCTTTGCGGTCAGGACAACCACCCAGCTAAACAAGCTTCCTCAAGCCATCACAAGCCTGACCAGCATTAGTCACCTAAAATCTGAACTTCTGAATTTCACTGCTCCACCTACACACTGCTACTGCTCTACCTAACCCCCAGGGTGTTACCTGTGTACCCTACTAGACGATATCCACACACACTCCACTGAATCGGACTCCCCACACTCTTACCTATTGCCCGCTACACATTCACCAAGATGTTTCTACCTTGGCATCCTCTTGCTTACAACAAGGCTTATTAGCTGCTATTTGTGAATACCTAACTGAACTGTTAGCACCTTGTTCATACTGCCGGTGTTTTGTTCCTTACGTACTCTGTGTTAAAGACAGTACTTAACAATTTGCCTCTCTTGTATTATATTAGTTTATGTGTTACCAATATGTTTATGACAATGTTTGTTAGCTGCATTTGCTATTCCAAACTCATATAGTTGTTCCCCTCCTTTTACTGATGAGGACCCTCTGTAAATGAGCTCTTAATTCAAAGGTTTGTAATTTCAATTCCTAAATAAATAAAATAAAATAAATACATACCCACCTAATTCTTGATCTTTCTGTGTATCTTAACCATTCATCACTGGTGGGTTGTGGCCAGAGGAGCAGAACCCCGTGGAAGCATTTTTTTTTTTTGTAAAGGGGAGGAGTCAGTACTGTGGGAGGCACCACCCTCGAGGCCAATACACTGCGTGGCGCTCGCGGGTTGGCCAAGCCAGCAACTGGCACAGACTCCTCCTCCATCCCAATTCTGCATGCCGGAGAGTGAAGTCAGGAAAAGAGAAAGAAAGAGGGTGGGGCAAAGGTGCCCGAGAGGTAGGAAAAGGGAAGGATATATACAGAAGAAGAGATAATGCCGTCCAAGAGGACAGAAGGGTGAACCTAGGGGTCTGAGACAGGGGGGCCCCAAACCTCTGAGCGGGCAATGGAGGGACAGAGTAAGGGAGGGAGAGTTAAGAGGATAGGAAAGAAGGCAAGATAAGGAAGCGAGGAAAAGGGGACACTGCACCGCCCCTGCAGAGGTCCAGAGGACTCTCTGGGGCTCTGGGAAGAAGAGCACTGCTGTCTTAAGCCACATCTGAGTTTTTTCATATCTCCGCTGAACTGTAGTGGGAGACAATACCCCCAGGTTTGAGGAAAACCACCAGGTTGCCTGCACTGTACTCGCTCAAGAAAGCGCGCGTCGCCTGCTCAGGACTGCGTCTTGCAAATCTTGATATGTGGAGCTCGTCAACCAACCTCGAAAGGAAACGCTAATAGGAAGTTTGATCAACATCCGAGGATAGGTGGACAGAAGGATCCTCTTCCTCATGTGAGAAAGATGAAGAAGTCGACGAGTCCGGGGAGTCCGAGTCCGGCTGCCGCAGGGGTGAGTGGTGAAACACCTGCTTGTCCATGGATCTAACATGGGCTGGGAAATGGGCAGCCATGGCCTTAAACTGCTCCTAGGTTAGAGGCCCCGTAGGACCAGAGTGGCCTGGGAGAAGGGAAGGGGAAGGCAGAGGTAAAAGGGCCAAACATCTCTGCGAAAGAGGACGACCTCTGCCAGGGCTCAGGGACCGAACAGGTGAACCAACACCCTGGAAGGATCAGTCAGTCGAGGCAATCACAACCCATTCAACCATCCTGAAATGGTGAGGACTGAGCCCTGAAGGATATTCCCCCCTGTGAGGCGACCGGGGCTGCGTGGGTCCTGAAGGGCGGACCCTAGCCTCAAGAGACGGGATTCCCCCCGGGGAGACCTCAGGGTAGAAGACAGGGCCGGCGCTGCTGCTCCTACCCTACCCTAGCCCTTGTGGGCTACCAGGGAAGGATGCTGCTCCTGCTCCTGTCCCCTTAACCCCTCAGACTCAGAGAGGGACCTCTTCCTTAGGACCAACCAAAGAAGCTCAACCTCACCTGCCAACCCTCGAGGGACAGCAGAATAGGGAACCTTCACCCTCGTCCCAGACGTCCTAGCAGGTCCAGAAGTGGGCCCAGTCTGGACACGTAAAATGGAGGGATTCACCTCCTCCAAGTCCAGAGGCCCCACTACCAGTGTCCACTGGACCCTCTGGTGCTATCCCGTGGCTCCGACACTGGTAGAAACCACCAGCACTGTAGGAGGGGGTTGGACATGCACCGAAGAGCTGTACGGGGAAGAGTCTGAGGACTCCGAAGAATGCAGAAGTCAGTCTGGATAAGCCTTTGAGTCACTGTCCCCCGAGGAGGAACATATCCAGAGGACCATCCGAACTCCCCCGCTCCCAGCACCACAAGCAACACAGCGAGCCGGCCCAGCACGGCCCACGGCACTGCTCCGATCACCAGCACCATGCACAATGATAGGCAGCTCCAAGGAAATCATCAGGATGGGCCTGGCAGACATAGGCCATGACACCGGGGGAGCCTTCACCTCCGAGGAGGCAACTGTGAAAATGATGCCTCCGGCCCGACCGCCGGAGACATTGGACCAGACCTCCAGCACCATGACAGGGGCCACTGCCGTGGCGAGGCTAGAAAGGGTGGAAGCCCTCTCCTCCATGGCCCATATAGAACCGGAAGGGGACCCGGAGGGGTCAAGGGACCTACGTCTGGCGTCCCTGGTGCGTGCCGGTCCACTGAAAGTCAGCGGCGTACAGCCAACTTTAAATGTGCGGTGTTCTATTACTCTGCGGTCAATGGAAAGACAGGCATTACAATAGTCCATATCATGGTTAGGGCCCAGGCAGGTCAGGCAATGATCATGCTGGTCCGAAACAGAATAAAGCCGGCCACAGTGACACCGCCGCATCAGGGGATGGCCCACCTTCGAAAATGTATTTTTCTTGTCCCCAGGACTAGACATGATTGGATGGAAAAACAATAACAAATCAGCAAAAAGGTCTCGGTGCCGAAGAAAAGTAAGGAAAGATCTTACCGGAGTCGATGGTGCCGAGATCGCAATGGCTCCTATAGAACTAGGACGGTTAAAAGACTGTTCAAACGGACTAGACCCGATGTCGCAGTATCAAAAATGCTCTTCTCAATAGGTTGTGCTCACTCGACGGCGGGACAAGCAGAACTGGGATGCTGCAGTAGTCGGCATCAGTTGCTGGCCAACCTGTGAGCGCAACGCAGTACGTTGGCCTCGAGGGCGACACTGTCCATTGCACCGACTCCTGTCCCTTAACAAAAAAAATAAATGCTCCCACGGGGTCCTACTCCTCCGGCCAGAACCCAACAGTGATCAATGGTGAAGACTGACACAGATAAAATCTTGCATTGCGGCACTGCAGTTACAAACTGACCTACTCGCAACCACAAGTCGCGACTGAAGGCTGCCTAATGTGTCTGGTGAGTGGCAATGTAGGAAAAGGCACTGGGCAAGATAAAAACCTTCCTTCCAAAGGCATCCAGCTCAGCAAATATGTCTCTGGAGGTCAATCACGTCTGAGACGTCTAGGACCTGATGGGGTCTGCAGTACTTCCAGCCATAAAAAAGGGTGAAGCACTGCACCTGCAGATCCCGCGGGTACGCAATACTGCAGCAAGAGGTGCCTGAGGGCTCCATGGCAAGAGTAGGCAGGTCTGCATACTACCCTTGATGCCTCCTCAAATGCTCTAGGCCAGGGACGGATGATAATAGTGCCACCATGGGGAAGGACTTCCAATGGTAGAGCTACCAGATCACAGCCTGTACTGGACCTAATGTCAGGTACTTTTAAGTTATCACCATCAGGAATTCTGGTACAGCTGCTGGGGACATGGGGGTAGATGTTTTGTCCTTTGAGGAGAACACTGACAGGAATGAGGCACTGACCCGAGAGGTTGCTTGTGCAAGGCAGAAGAACGGGAACTATGTTTGTTGGAATCCATGTGGAAAGTATCCAAGGCACCAGCAAATGCTCTGTGTTGCTTACGTGTTAGTGGCCCCTCAGAGCCTATGAACGTAGCAACCTTTCTAGGAAGCAGTGAAGCCCTGGAGGAGGGAGAAACTCACTATCTTGAGGGCCTCTAACTGGGCTGCAGAACTGCACACGGGGCCTTGCTCAAGGGGCGGGCCTGGCAGAGTTGCCAAAACAGGGACCACCAACATCAGAGTGACCTGGCTGGTGCTTATAGGAGGAATTCCCCCAAGTGAGGAGAGCAGAGTAGTACAGTTTTTGCAGTGTAGCCCCAGTCTTTACCAGTGGCAGTGTTGATCAGCGGTTCTGGAAAGAACTCCTCCCCGAGCCCACCATCAGACTCCAAGCTGGCACCAGGATGAGCGTCGATTATTACCTCAAAGATGGGTTCACCCAAATCACTGCAGCCAACACCACCCCCAGTGCTGGCCTCAGCATAGGCCCCAGCATTGACCACAGAGTCATCCATGACCCTGGCGCCATTTAAAGATGACCCCAGGGGCAACACAGTCACTGGTGCTGCACCTAGTGCCAGGTCCAGAACCGACACCATGGCCGTCGCCATGTCTATCGCTGAAGGTGATGTCATCCTCCCCCTAGGTGCTGCTGGTGATACTGGAGGAAAGAAAAACCTGCAACTTAGCAGCTGGACGCACAAAGACCCCAGTACCAGTCCCTCTGACAAATGGAGTCAAATGGGGCCCTGTCTCACATCCAGTGCCACTCGGCTCACCATCACTGCGAATGAATGTGCGGCACCCGATAACGACTCTGAGGCGTTCACAGAGTGTATAACTTTTCCCTCAGCATCGGGGATGTCTACTGCTCAGAGCAAGTTTGCAGCCGTCCATCTAAAAAGAGCCAGCTGTCCACCAGACCCACCCACCAGGGCCTCCGACGCTTCAGAAAGGTGAGATTGGGGAGGTACTTCCTTAAAACCCAGAGGTCCCAGGAACAGAATCAGTCAAAAGGACTTGTGAATGTTCCTTGGGTGTGTGTGCTATGCGTAACTTACCTCCAAAGATACGTGTCAGGCAACCCCACTTCATAGCAAAGATCTCAAGGGTATGCTGATCAACTGGGTAGCAGGCATCTTATTCATCCACATCGTACTGAAGGCCAAGACAGGTGGCAGAACACTGAAGCCAGTCTGTTACAGCCTTCTGTTTCCTACAGGGCCACTGGCACATGATGGGTAGATGCCGGACTTTCTTGGTCTTCTTACACTTTGCAATGCAAAATAGTAAAATAAATGGAGAAAGGCAAAGTGAGTAAACTTTGGTGGTGACACAGGTTGAATTTTTACGACGAGTGAACTGAGGCATTGTCTCTCTCCTACAGTGTGCACTCTATGGTGGGAAGAACAGAACTGAGGTGCACAAGGGAGCCTAGAACTGTTATTGGCTAGCGTGTGCGGCACGTGAGGAGCACAGACACTAAGTAGATGTCTGCTCCTTTCCTGCAAAAAGAACAGTTATGCAAGAAAAACAGGTTACTCACCTGTAACAGTAGTTCTAGGAGTGATATATGTTGTTCATCCACACTTGGTGGCATGTCCGTTCCCTTTAAGATTCTTGCCGGAAGGTCTAAAAGCTGGCTCCTCCCAACCACCCGGGTGGTATATGCCTCGGCTCCACCCCTTGATGCCAGATCTTGCCCGCTGGAAGATTAGGTTGTGCGTTGAAGCTGGGGAGGTCGGGTGGGTCCGTGTGGATGAACAACATATACCACTCCTAGAAAGTATAGTTACGTAAAAACTTACCGTAACAGTAGATCTTTGAGGGATGTCTCTTGCAGCAGGTAATACTTTTGGGTAGTTGCTAGAGGTTGCTGTGGTGCACGGCAGCTCTTCTAGCAGTATTTCACCAGGGGCCGCCCGCCGATGACATCATCATCTTGCTTCCTATATATGAGTGGGCGGTCCCTGGTAGCCTCAGTTCCCTGCTGGATTCAGCTCACTAAGAGAGGACAGAGGGGATCTGAGCTACCAAAGGTGTCCCTTCCCACGTGCTAAGTAGAACAAAGTCATTCTCTTAGAGAAGGAGGGGGGTGGAGGAAGGGAACAAACCTGCTGCAAGAGACATTCCTCAAAGATATACTGTTACAGCAAGTTTTTATGTAACTGTACTATCTTCCACGGGATGGTCTCTTGCAGCGGGTAATACTTTTGGGATGAATCCCAAGCAGTGTAACCCAAGAAGGTGGAATTATGATAGGAGGCCCTGTAGGACTGCTCGGCCAAAGGCTGTCCTACGGCGGGATACAATATTTAAATTGTAATGCTTTGTGAAAGTGTGGATGGTAGACCATGTGGCTGCATTGCAGATACCAGTGATCGAGGCCCCTTTGAAGCAGGCCCCCATGGAGGCCTGGGCTCTAGTGGAATGGGCTTGTACTGTTCCAGATAGGGGCTGCTTGTATTTTCTGTAACAAAATGTGATGCAATTAGCCACCCAACTAGAAATGGTTTTCTTGGCAACTAGGGAACCTTCACTCAGAGGCAAAGGTGACAAACAATTGAGAGGTTTTTTCTCAAGGATTTGGTACGTTTTATATAGTACCTCAGAATACGATGAACATCTAATGTGTGTAGGAGCTGTTCACCCTGATTGAAGTGTTCCGGGAAGTAGACTGACAATTTCATGGCCTGGTTTAACGTATGCTCTGAAACCACTTTCGGCAAAAAAGAAGGGATGGTGTGGAGAAACACCCGATCCTTCTGGAAGATTAAGTAAGGCTCTCTACACATCAGAGCCTGAAGCTCGGATATACGCTGAGCCTAAGTGATGGCCACTAGAAACACCAGCTTCCAAGAGAGGAAGCGGAGATCAGTGGTAGCCGTTAGTTCAAAGGGTGCACGGGTGAGTTTCTCCAGTATGAAATTCAACTCCCAAGGGGGGTCAGGGTGCTTTACAGGAGGTTTCATATGAAGCATACCTCTTAAGAACATCTTGGCAAGATAATCTTGATACAGTAATTTGCCTTCATAGGGTACATGACAGGCCGAAATGGAGGCCAGATGAACCTTGATAGAGGAAAAACTAAGGCCCTTATTGGCACATGAAGCCAAGTAGTCCAGTATTTTCGGTGAAGGACATGAAAATGGATTTGTGGAAAGGGAAGTAGACCATAAGGAAAATCATTTCCATTTAGCGTTCTATGTTTCCCTGGTTGATGGTTTTCGTGAGGCCAAAAGAATGTCAGCCACAGGTGAGGAGACTTGAAGACATGTTATAAAATGTCCTCAGGAGCCACACGTCCTCAGTAGTCAAGCGTGAGGGTGCAGAGCCTTCAGGCTGGGGTGAAGCAGGGTGCCCCGCTTCTGAGTCTGGAGATCTGGTCTGATTGGCAACCGAATTGAGTCCGCCATGGATAGCTGTTGGAGTAGGGGAAACCACACCTACCTGGGCCATAATGGGGCTATGAGGATCATCATGGCAGGTTCGAGTTGTAGTTTCAGTAGAGTCCGCTGCAGGAGTGGGACAGGGGGAAGCATATAAAAAGCGTCCTGTCCATGGTTGGGACAGGGCATCAGTAGGCAGTCCCCTTCTGTTCAAGATAATGGAAAAGTATTTGGGAAGTCTGCGATTGTCTGGGGAAGCAAAAAGGTCTAGGTGCGGGGTCCCCCAGAAACGGAAGATCATCTGAAGAACTTCGTGATGAAGGGTCCACTCATGAACGAAGGACTGGTGACTGAGAATGTCTGCCAGGGTATTTTGGCATCCTGGAAAATGGACGGCAATTATTGTGAGTTGCTGGAATGTGACTTCCTGACAGACCTTCAATGCCTCCCTGCAGAGAGCACGAGATCTGGTGCCTCCTTGTTTGTTCAGACAGAACACCACTGATGTGTTGTCTGAATGGATTAGTAAGGGCCCAGGATGAAGGTGGGGCAAAAAGCCTAAAGGGCCAGGCGAACCACCCTCATTTCCAAAAGATTTATGTGTGGTAAAATGGCGAATTGGAGCCATTTCTATTGAGTCCCATAAGGGCCGAGGTGAGCTCCCCAGCCGTCCAGAGACGCATCCATGGTCAACGTTTGCTGGGGAGGAGAAGTCTGAAAGGGTATGCCCCGAGACAGGTGGTACCGGTGTGTCCACTAAGCTAGGGCGGAGCAGAGGGATAGGGTGACACTGAGAATGTCGTCGAAGTCACTCGACCGTTGGTGCCACTGATTCTGAAGCAACCACTACACTGGTTTCATACGAAGAAGAGTGTACGCCACTGTGGGAATGGCAGTTGCCACGTGCCTCAGAAGACACAAGAAACTTCTGGCTGTTATGGACTGCTAGGTTCAAGCATGCGAAGCTAGAGATAGGAGTTGTCTTGTCTGTTGACAGGGAGGTAAGCCCTGGCTGAAACCGTGTGCAGAAGTGCTCCTATATACTGGAGTGACTGGGAAGGCTGCGGGTTGGACTTCTGCCAGTTTATGGTAATGGCTAGATTTTGGAATAGGGTAAGGGTGGCCTGGAGGGAGAGAACCAGACCCTGTTTGGAATGTGCTTTTATCAGCCAATCAACTAGATATGGGAAGACAAAGGGTGCGTCCCTTCTGAGGGCCGCCGCCACTATGGCAAGGCACTTGGTGAAGACACTTAGAGCCGATGAGAATACAAAAGGAAGGGCTCGAAATTGGTAGTGATGTCCCAGCAATTAAAAGTGCAGGAACCGGTGGTGGGTGGGGTGGATGGGGATGTGCAGGTACACATCTTTCATGTCCAAGGCACATAACCAATCCCCCTTTTTTGACATCGGTAGTATGGGTGTTAATGTGACCATCTGAAACCTCTTGTACTGAATGTGTAAATTCAGTTGTCTTGGGTCGAATATCGGTCTGAGGTCTCCTGTATGTTTGGCGATCAGATAAAAATGCGAATAGAATCCTTGATGCATCTCCGAAGGAGGAACAGGATCCATGGCTTTTTTGTGTGAAGCCTGAAGTTCCTCTTGGAGAATAGGAACATAATCAGGCGGATAACGGAATTAGCAAGGTGGGTGCAGGGAGGTGGAGATGTAAGTTCCAGTGTATGCCCCATACGTATGATTTGAAGTACCCACCCGTCCGAAGTAATGACTGTCCAGGCCTTCAGGTGAAGGGCAAACCGGCCCTCTACAGCTTCCGAGGCCTGAAGAAGGAAATGGGGTGCAAGCCCTAACAGATCACTGGGCAGGGGGTTGGCCCGCAGCACCCAGAGGGTGGGAGTGTGATCCTTTCAATGAAGGCATGGCACTCCTGGAGGAGGTGTTAGGACGCTCGTGGGAACCACCTCGATACACCCCTCTAGTCTTGCCTCTCCGTTTTTAAAAGTTTTGTGAATGTGACTGGTATGAGGACTGTTGGATATGGTACATACCATGCACCGTATGGAGAGTGTGGCCTGATGTCTGGAGATCATCCAAGAGCGTTTGGGTGCCTGGGCCAAAAGGTTTAGCTGGAGCCAGGCAAGACAGCGGAGGGTGATGCCTGTAGCCACTGCCTGGGCAGAGGTATCCACCGCATCATATTCTGAGCAGAGGAGATGCTAGGAAATGGAATTTCCAGTGGATATGGTAGCCAGTAAGAAAAAATTACTCACCTTAGTAATGTTTCTTCTAATGGAGTCTTGCTATATTATGACTGATGCAGTTTGTCCCACCATTAGAACTGCTCCGGAGGTGAAAGAGTTAACTTCCATGCAGTGCATGGAACTTAGAGCGCGAGCTCGGTTAAGAAAGCTCTGTCAGGGTAATTTCAAACCGAAACCGTCACATCTTTTCGAGCAAAACTCACTAAGGCTCTGTGTGGAAGCTGTAACCTACACTAGCCAACTGTCTACTAAAATATTCACACATTTTTCAGGTCCCAACACCAAGACTCAAGTCAGGGGACCAGATAAAATAAATAAAACACAACACCCAAACACCCCAACAGAAGGGGTGGAAAACATAAAAGGGGGCATCAATAAGTGCCAACAGTGGACTGCCCACCCCATACCCAGAGTAGAAGTTCTGAGAGGGGCAGGCTGGGGGGGAGGTCATAATATAGCAAAACTCCATTAGAAGAAACAACATTACTAAGGTGAGTAATTTTTTCTTTTAAACAACATGAAGTCTTGCTATATTATGACTGATGCACGACCACACAACAGTACCTCCATGGAGGAGGACAGGAACCTACTTAAGAATAGGCTCTGAAACACTGGCTGTACCAAGCCGAGCATCCTCCTGGCCTGGATATCCAGGGAGTAATGCTAGGTGAAAGTGTGTACTATTTTCCAAGTAGCTGCTTGACATATCTCCAAGATAGGGATATCTCTGGCAGCAGCTAGAGGCAGCTGTACCTCTGGTAGAGCGAGCCCTCAGGCCTGAAGGGGAACCTTGCCAGTTTTTGATAGCAAAATTGGATACAAGAGACAATCCACCTGGCAATGGATCTCTTAGTGGCAGGTCTCCCTTTCCCAACCTCACCATAAGTGAGAAATAGTTGGAGGGAGTCAAACCTGTGACCCTTGGTACACTCTATGTAGTAACTTAAGGCTCTCTTAACATCTAAGCTGTGCAGCCTCCTCTCACCAGAGGAGGAAAGGTCAGTGAAGAACACTGGAAGTGAAATAGATTGGTTAAGGTGGAAATCCGAAACCACCCTAGGCAAAAACTTCCTGTTAGTCCTGAGGACTACCTTATCCCTGTGAAAGGAAATAAAGTCAGTCTCCACTGATAAAGCCTGTAACTCACTTATGCGCCTGGCAGAAGTGATGGCTACTAGAAATAGTTTTCCAAGTCAAATACTTAAGCTCTGCCAAAGACAGAGGTTCAAAGGGGGGTGCATCAGCTGAGCAATGCAAACATTAAGATCCCAGGCAGGGGCAGGGTCCCTGAATGGAGGATTGGTATGAAGCAATCCCTTAAAAAACTTGGAAAATACAGGGTGAGCAGAAAGAAGAGGTTTCCTACTGAAATGAAAGCAGAGACAGGCTGCCAAATGCACTTTCAGGTAAGCTGGTCTCAGTCCAAAGAATTAAGATGGACCATATAGTCCAAAACAGTGGGTAAATCAGCAGATTCAGGGAAATATGCTTCCCAGAACACCATATGGAAAACCTTTCCACTTGGAGTTATAGGTAGCCCTGGTGGAAGGCTTCTTAGAAGCTTTCAAGATTTCGAGAACACCCTGAGAAGTTGTAGATCAGCAAACTCTAACTCCTCAAGAGCCAGGCCTTGAGGTTGAGGGATTGAGATTCGATACCAGACTCTCCCTGAGCACAGGTTAACAGATTGTGGTTCCTGGGAGAGACAGGGGAAGATGGACTGCTAAGGACAGAAGGAGTGGGTACCAGGGCTGCCTGGCCCAGTCTGGAGCAATCAGGATCATCTTGCAGGGCTGAGACCTGATTTTGACTAGCACCTTGAACAGGAGAGGGAAGGGAGGGGAAGGCATAGAGAAACTTCCCTTCCCAATCGAGGAGAAAGGCATCCAGGGGGACTGAGCCCAACACTGGGGCCTGCAACAAAAAAGTGGAAGTTGATGATTGTCTGGGGCTGCAAAAAGATCTATCTGAGGAGTGCCCCATCTGGCAAAAACTATCCCCAGTACTAGGGGATCCAGTGACCATTCATGATGGCCCTGGGAAATCCTGCTGAGAGCATCTGCCAGGACATTGTCCTTGCCTGGAAGGTGAACTGCTATGAGGAAGTGTTCGGGGAATAAGCCAGAGACCACAACTTCATGCGCCCGCATGAGGCCGAAGACAAGTGCTTGTGTTGTTGATGTACCACATTGTGTGGTGTTGTCTGTTCTGAACTGTACCACCTTGTTCTGAACAGATGCAGAAAAAACCTGAAGTGCTAGAAGAACAGCTCTGAGTTCCAACAGATTGATGTGGAGCAGAGATTCCTGAGGGGACCATAACCCCTGGGTGGAGAGGTCGCCCATGTGAGCTCCCCATCCCAAGAGGGATGCATCTGTAGTAAGGGTCAAAGAGTGGGACAGAGTGATGAAGGGCACCCCTTGTCTCAGATTGCTCTGATCCTGCCACCACTGAAGGGCCTGGATCAGGGTTCGAGTCACTGGGATTAACTTGGATAGGAAATCTCTTCTTTGAGACCAGAAGGCTCTCAAATGGAACTGAATGTCCCTCATCTGAAATCTTGCTCCTTGCACTACAGCTGTGGAAGCAGTCATGTGTCCTAGGAGCTGCAGGAAATGCCTTGCTGGTTGAGAGACCTGCAGAGTGAAGGACGAGGCCAGGGCCACCAAGGTCCTTACCCTTTCTAGGGTAAGGAAGGCTCTGGCCTGCTTTGTGTCCAGTTCTGCACCTATTAAGGTGAGTACCTGTACAGGTTCCAGAACTGACTTTGAAAGATTGAGAAGAAAGCCCAGAGAGGTAAGCAGCTGCTGGGCAACTTGCAGGTGTGATATGACCTGGTCTGGAGACTGACCCACAATGAGCCAGTCGTCCAGGTAGGGAAAGATGGCAATCTTTTGCCTTCTTAGATGAGCAACTGCTACTGCCAGACAATTTGTGAATACCCTTGGGGCAGAGGTAAGGCCGAAGGGCATTGCTCTGAACTGATAATGGCCTGAGAGCAGTTCGAATCTGAGGTACTTTCGGTGGGAGCTTCTGATAAGAACATGGAAGTAGGCATCCTTGAGGTCCAGGGAAGCTAGCCAGTCCCCTGGCCTTGGGAGGGTAAAATCATTCCCAGAGTCACCATTTTGAATTTTGGTTTTAAAGGTGCTTGTTCAGATATCTTAGGTCCAGGATGGGCGCCACTCTCCTGTCTTTTTGGGGTAGGAAGTACCTGGGTACAGACCCTTGCCCTGGTGTGGGGAGAAACCCTTTCTACAGCTCTGAGAGCCAGGAGGGTTGAGACTTCTGTTTCCAAGGCAAGAGTCTCTAAAGGGTTTGCAGGTGAAAGGATCTGATTCTCATCTTTGGAAATTTTGAAGCTGAGACAGACCCTGGCTCACTACTTCCAGGACCCACTTGTCTGATGTTAAGACTCCCAGTCCTGGACGACAAGCCAGCCTGCCCCCTACAGGTAATGAAGAGCGGCCCTGGGCATCCCATCAGGGTGCCTGTTTGGCAGGGCTTTAGGCTAAGGGTGGGAGCAGGCCTGCTTGTACCCATCTGCTCTCCCTCTGAAGAACCCCCTCTGAACATAGGCTGAAGAGGAGGCCTGGGTCTGGTAAAGGCCTGTGAAAGCTTGCCCCTACCCCTGAGGCTGCCTCTGAGGAGTGGCTTGCCGTTCCTTGGCTGTGCACTCCTATAAGTAGTTCTATATTCATCCATTTCTTCATATAATTCTCTGTCTGCTCCCCAAACAGAGAATTTCCCACCACAGGAAAATCCATAGCCTTAGACTGGGTATCCTGTGACAAGTAGTACACCTGAGCCAAGCCAATCTCGAAAAAGCCACAGATGTAGCCATGACTCTAGAGGATACATCATTAGAATCCACTGCAGCATGAAATTGCACCTTAGATGCCTCAATACCATCAGCAGCCACCTGCTCCAGCTCCTTGGCAAGCTGGCCAGGGGCCTGTTGAGCCTAAAGGTCAGGACAGTATCCCATCTAGACTTTTGGTATCTCGCAACATAAGCCATATAGTTTGCTTGTCTGCGTCCCAAAGGCGCTACCATGTATTGTTTTTAGTATGGCATCAATCTTCCTGAGTCCTTGTCAGAGGATGTGAAGCCAGAGAGGAATCAATAGCTTTATCACAGGCTGCAGCCTGAACTACTAACATGACTGCATTGCTGTGAAAGAAAATCTGTATCAGGACCTGACAAAGTGTACCTCCTGTCCATCTTTTTATCCACAGGATTAGGAGCTTTTAAAATTTTTATTGTTTGTTTCCTAAAAGATTTATGTAAAGGAATAGACAATCTCCTGGACTCTGGGATAGCACATCATCTCACAAAGTCAGGCTCTCTTGCTCATCAAAGCCTCCTCTAAAAGGAAGCTGGAGGTTTCAGCAACTTTTATAAAACAGAAAATGAGAAGGGACTCCAGCAAGCCTAGGGGAGAGTCACCTAAAGGTCTGTCTGGGGAGATGTCAGGTTCAATGGAGCAATCAGACTTTCAAAGTCACATTCACACTGATCATAATCATCCTCCCCTCCTCTGGTTCATAAAACTCCTCTATATCATATTCTTGAACCGGTGGAACCGACCGAACCGACCTTTTGCCAGATAGTGGCGGTTTGGAGGGAACCTGGGAAAGTGACTGGACAATCTGTATTGCCCTGGCTATCTCTGCAGCATTTGGAGAAGGAATTTTTGACTCCACACCTGCTGACTTTCTAGTTCTCTTTGCTGGAACTGGTTCCTCAGAGTCAGCTTTATGTTTGCCCGAGGAAGTCTGGCCCTGGTCAGATGGCACTCCCTCCGGTTCGGTTGGCACCGAACCGGGCTGGCCATCCGGGTCAGCGGACTTTTTGGCCTCTCGTTCCCTGAGCCTACCAACTCTCTTATCTAGGGTAGCTGCAGGGAAATTCTTGCAAATCTGGCAGTCTGCATTGAGGTGGTCAAACCCCAGACAATAAACACATGTGGTGTGTGGGTCAGCCTTGGCAAAGGCTTCCCCACAGACACTACAGTGTTGAAACCCAGTGGGCCCGGTTTTTCTTTTGGGTTTCTCAGACATAATGCCAGCCTAACCAAAAACTTGCCCTTTTGTTGGCAGTGCCAGGCAAGACACCCTACTCCCGGTTCCCAACACGTGTCCGAGTCGTGGAAAAAAGCATTAATGAAATCGACTTTTTAAGAACCCATTAAGAACCGAGAACCGCACTCTAACAAGCCAAAAGCGCTTCAGAATGAAGTTTAAATACAATCTGATTGGTTCAAACCGAACGATAAACATTTACAAGTTCACACAGAAAACCTATCTATTGCTTACAATACCATAGACAGAGCTTGAACCGATCGGTTTTGCGGTTAAAATAATGAAAATCGCGGTTGAATTTAACCGAGAAAAACTCTTTAAACTGAAAAATGAACCGAGCAGCAGGAGGAATCTCCGGAGCGACTGTTCAGTGGTAAGATAAAAGAATCTGACGGTTTCGGTTTGAAATTACCCTGACAGAGCTTTCTTAACCGAGCTCGCGCTCTAAGTTCCATGCACTGCATGGAAGTTAACTCTTTCACCTCCGGAGCAGTTCTAATAATGGGACAAACTGCATCAGTCATAATATAGCAAGACTTCATGTTGTTTGAATTGGTATTTCTCCTGTGAAGGAGGGGGTTTTTTGACTATTACAAGAGCCGAGGACCAGAGGCTACATTGGTATTCCACCATATGTCCCATATAGTTAAAGATTCTCAGATTCAGTGTGCCTGCCTGGAAGACTTTCTTTCCTAGATAGTCCAGGCGACGGGATTCCTTATCTGGAGGTAAGGAGCTCATGTGTCAGGGGTGTTTAGTACGATCAAGAGTGGCAGCAATAAATAAAAATTACGTACCTACCGTAATTATGATCTTTCTGTGTATCTTCATCATTCATCACAGATGGGTACTGGCCGGAGATCAGGACCCCGGGACCTTTTTTTTAAAGGATAGGTGGAGCCCGGTAGCAGCATCCCGGCGCTGCCCTCGAACCAACGTGCTCACGTGGCGCTCGAGATTAACAATTAGGCACAAATTAAACTCCATCTACAATTCTGAAGTTGCGGAGGGTAGAGGAAGGGATGAAGGGTGGGACAAAGAGGTCAAGGGACAGAAAAGGAAGAAAAACTGAACTAAGAGGAGAAATAACGACTAAGAGGACAGCATAGAAGAAGTAAGACTAAGGGGGATTGGGTAGGGGCCCCAATCTCTGGAAAAAGAAGAAGGGAGGGAAGGGGAGAGAATTTAGGAGAGTGAGAGGTAACAAGGATCAGGACCCTTGTCCGTCACCAGACTTATAGGTACTGCAAGGAGTAGCAAAGCTCATTGGCCAGAATTCAAGGCGCAGAATAACTGGCAATACCCCAAAAGCAAGTCGGCTATTCTGGAGAAGGACAGGGTACAGGGACTCAATACCTCTCTGTAAAGATATTTGAGTGAAAAAGAATTCCTTTTTTTTTTTTTAAAGTTAGATGGATAACAGAAGGAGTTCAACCACCAACTCTCACCCGTAGGAGTGAAGACATGTAGTAGAGAAGGGTGCCACTCGAACTGTACATAGGGAAGAAACTCCCCCGTGTGTCCCAACTTTATCCGCTCAGAAGAGGGTAGGCACAGAAAGGAGGAGGATCCAGAGACTGAAGCCCAAGGGGATGGCGGGTGGGATTGTGATGAATGGTGAAGATA
The DNA here is from genome assembly GCA_016271365.2 of Neoceratodus forsteri. NCBI lineage: Eukaryota > Metazoa > Chordata > Ceratodontiformes > Ceratodontidae > Neoceratodus > Neoceratodus forsteri. Next base: position 1,097,541,056 of record CM057453.1, read on the forward strand.
CACAGAAAGATCATAATTACGGTAGGTACATAATTTTATATCTTATCTGTGTCAATCTTCACCATTCATCTGAATGAGTGATACCAAGTCCCCGAAGGGTTGATTCGTGCACCTAAGGGACAGGTCCATAGCCCTCAGTGGGTGACACACTAAGGGGAACCTTCTGGCCCTGAAGAGACCCGAGTGGGGGAGGCGAGGCGGGGTCCCCGGAGAAGAAGTTGCCCGACAAGCTGTCTTGCCCTATGGGAAAAAGATAGGTTCCCTGGTGAGGCGGAGCAAATCACCCTAGCAAGCCAAGGGTGACAACGGAAAAGCGTACTGCCCGATCTCCTGGTGCAGATCACTGTGCCTCGACCCTGGTAGCTACCTCATTGGCGTCATAAGATGCCCTTGCCAGTGCCTTGCTAGCTCAGGCCACGTGCAGAGAGTCGCGATGGCTTGCCTGGTTTGCTCTGAGTCGGCAAAGCAGCTGGGATCTGACCTGGCGCTGACCACAAGAACCTGTTGTAGGCTGCATAGCCGGGCCTGATGAGCAGATATGGAGAAGCAGCCGTGCGAATAGAAGTCCTCCTCCCCAAGTCAAAATCCAAGGGTCTTGATCTGGGGCCGGTCATCAGTGGAGGCCGCGAAGCCCGTCAGGGGGTGTCCAGGTCGTCAATCCGGACTGCAGATGAGGCATAGAACCTGGAGACTCTGGGGCAGAGCCAATACCTCTGGCTGAGGGTCCCTAGAGGCAGGAACTCTGGAAGAGCCTCTGCCAGAAGCGCATGGGCCCTACGAGAGGAGACAGGCCAAGCGACACCCTGAAGGTGGCCACGAAATCACCCTAGAAAGGCGTGCGCGCCATGCTCAGGATTGCTCACAGACAGGGAGAAGGTGAAAGGTCCTCCATCATCCTCACGAGAGCGCTGATACTCGGAGAGATCAGCGGCAGGAAGATATGGACGATGGTTCCTCCCCTAAAGAAGAGGGGGTGAGGGCTGGAGGTCACCATGCGTTCGGTGGCTGCTGGGGAGGTTGAAAACCTGGCTGTCCATGGCCCTAACGTGGGCAGGGAACAGGTAGCCACATCTGAACTGCTCCCAGGTGAGGGGCGCTGGGACCAAGAATGCATGGGAGGCTGGAAAATCGCGGCAGAGAGATGGGGCAGAGCCGAGAGAAGAAATCGGCTGACCTCTGCCAGGGCTGGGAGGCGGACCATGGACACCCAGGAGGGTGTCCCGGAAGACTTCAGCTGACAGCTGTACAGCCATGTTGGTACTGCCTAGGCTGCGCCCAGAAGAATCCCCAGTGGGCGGCCGGGCGTATAGATCAGAAGGGCGGTCCCCTGCCTCCAAGAATGGGACCTCAAGGAACCGGAAGGGAAGGGTGGAAGTCCGCACTCGGCTTCATCAGGGCGGGGTGGACCCCAGAGAAGACCGACATGGACCACACCCCTCGACCCCTCAGAGTCTGAGGAGGGTCCTGGTCTCGAGAGGGCCAGCCTAGGTAACTGGCAGCTCTGGGCTGCCCCGAAGGGAGACAGGAGCAGCACCCTCCCTCCTGTGAGACTTCCCGATGGGCCCCAAAGTTGGGCGTCGAGACACACTACGAGGGGGTACCACCGCCGGGTCAAGGAACCCTCAAGGCCAGGTTGCATGGCAATGGTGGCACGCACCATAGTCTGCTGGTCAGTACCACTGACCCCGACCTCGGGGAGAACCTGGCGGCTCCTCAGAAGGGGACTGGCTGTAACTCGTCGTCGAGACCACTGGCTCACACCTCCTCTGCAGACAACCCGAGAGAATGCGACTGCCAAGTCCGACTCAGGCCGACTCCGAAGGGTAGAGTCTGAGGCCCTAAGACAAGCAGTAGGAGGCGAGGCAACCTTACCAAAGGCCCAGTAGTCAAAGCAGTGGCCGGCCCGGCACCCGTGCCTCCACAGCCCCTTAAGCGGGGCTGACAAGAGCAGCAGGGCAGCTCGGGCCAAGGTCCTGAGCCAGGGCCAGCCGGCGGCGCCAGTCCACTGGCACCGGGCGGTACCAGGAACAGAGGCAGGCGCCGATGGCAGCCCAGCAACAACCTCGGCGCCCGACAACACCAGCGACGGCTCCCAAAGCGGACTCATGCGCGAACCACGGCACCGCTTCAAGCTCCTCGGCGCCCGCGCGGAGCCGGAACGCCGAGGCAGCACCGACAGGCGACTCCGAGGACACCGCGGTGCCGTGCTCAACCTCGGCACGAGGACAGCGCGAGGCGAGACATGTGGCGGCGAATCCAGATCGCAGTGCGGGGAGCAGCGTCGAGCGCCACAAACAGCGCCGACAAAACCTGACGCCGAGGCAATCGGCACCGACAGGGCCCGGCACATGAGCGGCGCGAAGGCCCAGCGGCACCGACCGATGGCGTTGAGGCGGTGTCGACCAGACCTTCCGGACCACGGGAGCCTTCACCCCGAAGAGCGTTGCCATAAGCGGTGCCTCCCGCCCGCTTCCGGGGAAGCGGGACAGGCCTCCTGCGCAGCGGGGAGCCTCGGCCAAGGCTGAGCTACAAAGCCGAGGCTCCCTCCTCCTCGGTCCGTATAGAATCAGGAGGGACCGGAGAAATGCCGGCGGCTTGGTCCGGCAGGCGAACCCCTACCGGAAAGTCGGCGGGCTCGCCCTACTAAGCAGCTGTTCTAGGACGCGCGGTCCATGGAGAAGCAGGCATCGCACAAATCTATGTCATGAAGCGGGCCAAGACATGCGAGACACCGGTCATGCTGGTCGGTAACGGAGTATTTGCGGCCACACGGGCACCGACGCATAGGGGGCCGCCCCGCCTTAGAAGGTTTCTTGCCCTCCGACCGCGACATGACCTACGGAAAAAAACACCAAAATGGACTCGACGTCGCTATACTTTAAAATAAATGGAAAGATCTTACCGGCGACGTCGAGTGGAGGCAGAACCCAGAACTAGCAGGAGACCGACGGACTGTCGAACGAACAAACTCGAAAGGCTAAAGGCCTAAAAACTCTTCAAATTTCTTCAGATGGCTTCCCACAAGGCGACCTCGACAGCGGGAGACGAAGAACTGGTAGGCAGGCGGAGTCGACGCAGCCTAACGGCTAATCCTCGAGCGCCACGTAGTACGTCAGCATCGAGGGCGGCGCCGATGCTGCGTCGGCTCCGCCTATCCTTTTTAAAAAAAAAAAAAAAGAAAAAAAGGCTCCCGCGGGGTCCTGATCTCCGGCCAGTACCCATCTGTGATGAATGGTGAAGATTGACACAGATAAGATCTACTGAATTAGCCTTGGGGTTAAAGGATAAGAATGGGTGATCGGGGAAAGCCTGGTACAAACTATCCACCTTCCGAAGAAGAGCCAGGACAACGGAAGGCTAATCCCAAGCCGCCAGTACCGCATTCTGGTATATCTGGATGAGGGAGGCTACCACAACAACCGGGTCCTCTGGCAGTTCAAGATAGTCTGCCATGTCTTTTCTCCGCTTATGCTCAGTAGTAGAGAAATCCATCATTTTCTGTATCTGAATCATCATATCGTGAAATGAGGGGTCATCAGGTGGGGAAGCCGCTGCATGGCGGGTGGGTTCCTTGTGCAGAGATGATGCAGTGGAAAGAGAGGACTGAGGACAAGAGTCCCATTTTGAATGTCAGTATTCTCCAGATCCTCTGGTACGTCATCCGGGAATTCTAATTCCTCGGAGTAGTATTCTTCCTCATAATTTGAAGGGAAATCAGGTGGGGAGGTGGGCCACTCACCAAGACAACGTTTTGGTGGAGATGTGGGCAACCAGGAAGGGTGATCCCCAGTATCAGGAGCCGGAGACTGTGAATGCCTTACCTTCAGAACCTGCTGTACTACAGTATCCATGTCCACAGAGATAGTGGTGGGGGATTCTGTGAAACCAAAGGAACAATAGAGGAAAGTGGATGTGGAGCAAAAGCAGGTCTGAAGCCCGGATCAAACAATCCAGGGTCCCAGTCCCAATCAAGCTGGTCCCTATGAACAAAAGCCCTTGAAGGAAGGGGGCAGCGCTGAAAAAGTAAAATCCATGGTATTCCCTAGAGTCCCAGGGCCCGATTCCAACAGGGCTGAAACAGAGGAAGATTTGACATGTTTAACAGCCGTCGACAAGAGACGAGTCACCGTCAACGGGGCATCAATGGTGTTAGCATAAGATTTTGTTGAAACTGCCGACAGGGCGCTGAAAGGCACCGTCAACAAGAGAGAATAAACTCCCATCGACGAGGAGGCAGGTTTAATAGGTGCCATCGACAAGGAGAGACCTGAAGTGGTCGCTGTCGACGAGCACTTGGAAGAGGTTGCAGTGGGGCATCCTTCTCACGTCTGTGCTTCTTGTGTGAAGCACGAGGTGCGGGGTCCTTGGGAAGGGCCCCTTGCTTCTCTAAGACCGGATTTTTGTTCCATAAGGTAAACCTGGATATCAAGCAATCATCGGTGATGAGTTGCTTGGTTGAATTCCTGAAAAAGTTCACAGGAAAATGAGTGTGTGGGTCCCAAACAGCAGGCACAGACTGAATGACTGTCAAAACGGTAGATTTTCCTACCACAACGACAGGAGCGAAATAAATGTGATTTGTTTGAAGGTCCTTCTGACATCCGTCGATGAAGGAGAGGGAACAGGAGAAAAACATTCCTGTTTGCTCAGTTTCTTGTCGATGATTGCCTACACTTTGCACTAGCTGCTGCGTGCGAGCTGAAGACAGCAGGAGAATGAACTGAGGAACCCAGTGACCGCCCACTCATACAGGAAGCAGGATGATAATGTCATCGATGGGCAGCCCCTGGTGAAAAACTGCTAGAAGAGCTACCATGCACCACAGTGACCTCTGGCGACTACCCAAAAGTATTAAGTGCTGCAAGAGACCATCCCGTGGAAGAACTACTGTTAGAGGTGAGTAACCTGTTTTTCTAGGATCGTGGATATGTTGTTCTATCCACGCTTGTTGGCAGACTCCTAGCAGTCCTCCGGGAGGAGGGATACAAGGCACACACCTCCTCAATACTTACTTGGGGAAATGAGACCCCAAAACCAACATCCCGGCATGACTCTAGGTTGATGTGGTAGTGGGTGATGAAAGTGTTTGCTGACTTTCAGGTAGCGGCCCTGCAGATTTCCTGGATAGGAATGTCCCTGGAAGCAGCCACTGACGCAGCAGTATGGTAGGTGGAGTAAGCTATATCCCCACAGGAGGCTCCTTGCCTGCCAACCTATATCAGAGATCAATGCATGATGTAATCCATCTGCCAATCATCCGCTTGGCTGCAGGTCTGCCAGATGTGTTGTCAGCGTAGGTGACAAACAGCTGGCGAACCTGTCCCCAAACTTCAGCCATCCGCTCCTTATAATGAGACAGCGCTCACCTCAGGTCCAAAGTATATAGCCTGTACTCGTCCTCTGAGGTATAACTGGGGTAGTACACCAGCAGAGTCAACACCTGGTTAATGTGAAACTCAGACACCACCTTTGGAAGGCATTTCGGGTGGGGGCACAGGACAACCTTGTCCCTGTGGAAGACCAGGTAAGCAGACTCAACAGAGAGCGCCTGTAGCTCCCCAGTCCTTCTGGCTGACATAATAGCCACCAAGAAGGCGGTCTTCCATGACAGATGTGACATCTCACACCTATGCATTGGTTCAAATGACTTGCCCATGAGCTTTGCCATTGCCAGCAGTAGATCCCACGGTGGTGGTGGTTCACACACCAGAAGGGAAATATGGTTGAGGCCATTAAAGAAAGGCCAAACCAAATTCTCCTGTGCCACCGTCTGCTGACTGGCCTGTGCCCGGTAAGCTGAGATGGCTGCCAGGTGCACCTTAAGGGTCATAGACTGAAGACCCCCTCTGAAGAGAGACCAAAGGTAGTCGAGGATACTGGCCACCGGACAGGACAAAGGGTCCAAGCCCTTGCCCTGACACCAAATGGAAAACCTTTTCCATCTGAAGGCATAGCACCTTCTGGTCAACTCCTTTCTGGACGCTTCCATGACTGTGAGTACATCCTCAGAGAGACCCAAACCCTGGAACTCTAGCCGCTCAGGAACCAGACTGTCAGGTGCAGGGACTGAAGGTCCAGATGAGTGTGTACGGACACCATTTCCTCCCGTGGGGCTTGGCTTGGCGGGTATTGCTCGAATTCCAGAGGCAGTCCTTGGCCAACCACTTCTAAAACTCATCTGTCCATTGTAACAGCGGACCAGGCGGAAAGGAAGTGGTGACGCTGGACCCCCATGGGAGGACACAGAGCTGGTGTGACAGATATGGGGTGGCCAACCCCATCCCATCACTGGGCAGGCCTGGAGGAAGAGGGTCCAGTTTGGGGACCACCTGAACCCCAACCTCCAGGTTTACGGGCTGCCGGAGGCCCGGACTTGGGCCGAGGGTGCCAAGGTTGAGCCTGTTGCTGATACTACCCCGATTGGAAATGGGACTGCTTGGCCGCAGGGGCAGAAGGCCAAAAGGGCTTTCTCTTCTGCTTTTTGGAACCCTGGGATTCCTTCTGAGCAGAGGTCACAGAGTCCAAGGTGGCAATGGACTTTTCTATGTGTTGGAGATGACCATTCACCCCCTGGGCCGAAAAGATTGGTACCCAGGAAAGGGACATTTGCCAGCTTGGGCTGGGTGTCCCCCATGAAGGTGGATACCTGCAACCAAGCCCTGTGGTGCATGGCAACTGCGGCAACCGCCAAGCAGGCGCAGGAGTCCCCGAGGTCCAAGGCCGTCTGGAGCTGCTGTTTCGCAATCAACCGACCCTGGTCGCGGACCTGCTTGACCATGGTCTGGAGGTCTGCAGGGAGGTGAGGTAGAATGTCATCGAGAGAGCCCAGGAGGGCACGAGAGAAGTGCGCCATGACGACAGCCGAGCTTGCCTGACAAAGACCCAGCGAAGAGGCAGCATAGACTTTCTGGGCCGAAGGGTCCAATTTTTTGGACTCTTTGTACGGGGGTTTATCGGTATCTCCTGAATTACCAGAGCACCTGAACACAGACTCAGTCACCAGTCCCTCAGCCATGGGGTCTCTGTGAATCCCGAAAGGGACCCAATGGGCACCGCATACTTGCAGGCCATTTGGGCAGAAGGCGCGGAGCAGAAGGCAGGGTGCTGCCACAGCTCCAAGGCCGGACCCACAATGGCCTCAGCCACTAAGAAGGCCACAGTCAGTGAATCCCCTCTTTTGAGGATATCAGTGAGGGGGGTATTTGGCCCATTTCTGAATGGGTTCTAAGGGCATCCCACATGAATTCCGAGAGGAGGTGGAGGATGCCCATGAAGGAAGAAGGGCCTTCCTCTGTTGAAAGACTACCAACAGATTCCTTGTCCAAGGGGCAAGAATGTAGGTCGGAGTCCTCGGACTCCAAAGAGTCCGGATAGATCGTTCGGCCACCAGAGTTGCCCTGCACCCACCTAGGATGGTCAGGTGTGAGGGTGATGGACAGCCTATGCGGAAAGCCTGGAATGGGCCGAGACTCCTTAGAAGGAGCCCCAGAAGGAGTCTGCTTAGGTGGGGGCTCCACCACAATCGGTGGAGAGGCCGGTTTTGGTCGAAATGGGATGATTTTGACCGACTCTGCAGGAGGAGGAATGGTGCGGATCAGCTCCCGAGGAGTAGACATCGGCCTACAGGGCGATGGCCAAGTAATGGCCAGATTAGAAGCCAGGGCTGACATCTGGCTGGACATAATTAGCTGTTGCTGCATTAAATCCTCATAGTGTTGGGGTTTTCTGTTGAAGCCTCTCCTCATCCGAGGAGGATGAAGAAGAGTGGCAGCGGTGCCGCTTCTCAGGGTGCTTATGCACCCTCTGGCCTGACGGTTGAAGGTATCCGAGACCTCAATTTGGGCCGCTGGGGGGGGACCGACAGGGTCGCTCTTAAGGAGCCGGGGAGAACCATGGCTCTTCCTGGTCAGGGATCTGGACCACAGGGGGATTCCCAGTGGGTTGGGTCTCCTCCTCGGCGGCAGGCAGGACCAGGGTCCTGAATAAGGAGTTGTCGGCCTCATCGAGCGATGACAGGTCGATGGGGTCGAGGATAATCTCAACCAGAGCGTTATCCCGCATCTTAGCCGGCTGGAATGATGGGGGTACTGTGAAGCCAGCAGCTGAGGCCGCAACCTCGTCCGAAGTCAAGACAGAAGATTCCTGGGACAGAGATCTCCCACAGTTCCAGGAGCGTCATCAGCAAGACAAAGTTTCCGTAGGCTCCTTGTCCTTTTTACAGGACCAGGAGAAATGCGCACCAGAGGGTCCCCTCTCCCTTGGTAGGGAGGGACTGGTTCAACTCCTGAAAAGAGCCTGAGAAGGTGGAGCCCAGATTGAGCAGGACGAAGATGGACATGGAAGAGGACAGATCTGTGGCCCGAGCTGCCTCCTCTTCAAAGGTCTTCATCTATTCGAGCTGCTTGGCAGACCCCGCAGATTTGACTGGTGGATTCCGTTTTTCCAGTCTGCCTAGTTGCAGTCATGTGAGACGATCACCCAAGACGTTTGGATGAAAAGCGCAACACATTTTGCACGCCTGGGTGTCATGACCGAGACCCAGGAAATTAATGCACGAGGCATGCGGGTCAGTGTGAGACATCTTTTACCCCCATAAGCAGCAGCGGAAACCGGTGAGGACTTGTCCTCCATTGTGGTCGAGATCGCAAATCGACTGGGAGAAACTCTAATGAGTCAGTTTGGGTAAATCCGTAGATTTAAGCACCAGGGCCTACAGTAACGCATGAGTGATAAGGAAGGAACCTGAATCTTCCAGCAGAAAGAAGATCTGGAGTCAAGGGGTAGAGCCAAGGCATACACCACCCAGGTGGATGGGAGGAGCCAGCTTTTAGACGATCCGGCAAGAATCTTAAAGGGAAAGGACATGCCCACAAGAGTGGATAGAACAATATATCCACAATCTTAGAAATGGAAATTAAGTACCTACCGTAATTCTTGATCTTCTTGGACAAGTCTTCACCATTTATTCACACTTCTGGATTCTAGCAGAGGCGATAGGAGCCAAAACTCTTCAGGAGGGCTGGAGCCGTGGTAGGACTGCACATGCATGGCACTGCAAGATCAGCTGATGCCTGTATAGACTACCTTGGCATTGACCCTCCAAGCGCCTCAGTACTTTTTTTTTTTTTTTTACCATAGAGGTGCAGCATAACTAAACCTAAATAAATACCCTAGCCTAACTAGGACATAAGACAGCCCTGCTTGACCCGTAGAAGAAGTGTCAATAGCAATGTCTTCACAGCCCAAACCGATGAGGGAGTGGAGACCAGGAACAGAATGAGTGAGCCCAGGGGATGGTGGGTGGGCGTGTGAATTATGGTAGGTATGTAAAACAGGTTACTCACCTGTAACAGTAGTTCTAGGAGTGGTATATGTTGTTCATCCACACTCTTTGGCATGTCCCTTTCCCCTTTAAATCTTGCCGGACGTCTTCAAGCTGGCTCCTCCCACCCACCCGGGTGGTATATACCTCAGCTCCTCCCCATGCCGCCAGATCTTAGCCCGCTGGATGCAAAGTGATGCGCCTTAAGCCGAGGAGGTTGGGTGGGTGCATGTGGATGAACAACATATACCACTCCCAGAACTACTGTTACAGGTGAGTAACCTGTTCTTCTAGGAGCGTGGATATGTTGTTCATCCACACTCTTTGGCAGACTCCTAGCAGTTCTCCAGGAGGAGGGAGGCAAGGCGCACACCCCCTACTTAGGAAACAGAGATTGGAGAACCGAGGCTCCAAAATCAGCATCCCGATGTGACTCAAGGTCGATGTGGTAATGGGTAATGAAGGTGTTTGCTGACTTACAGGTAGCAGCCTGACAGATTTCCTGGATAGGGATGTTCCTGGAAGCAGCCACCGATGCAGCAGTATGGTGGGTAGAATGAGCTCTTATCTCTCTGGGAGGCTCCTTGCCCGCCAACTCATAGCACAGACCTATGCATGATGTAATCCATTTTGCAATGGTCCATTTGGCTGCAGGTCTGCCAGAAGTGGTTTCAGTGTAGGTGAAAAACAGCTGGTGAACCTCTCCCCGAATTTCAGCCGTCCTCTTCTTGTAGTAGGAGAGAGCACGTCTAAGGTCCAGGGTATGGAGCCTGTACTCGGCATCCGAGGTGTAGTTAGGGTAATATACCGGCAAAGTCAACACCTGGTTAAGGTGAAACTCTGACACCACCTTCAGAAGGAATTTCGGTTGGGGGCGCAGGACAACTTTGTCCCTGTGAAAGACCAGATAAGGAAGTCCACCGAGAGTGCCTGGAGCTCCCTGTCCTTCTGGCTGGACGTAGCCACCAGGAAGGCAGTTCACTATGACAAGTGTGAGACTCACACTTGTGCATGGGTTCGAATGGCTTGCCCATGAGCTTTGCCAAAACCAGCAGAAGATCCCACGGAGGTGGAGGTTCACGCACCAGAGGGGATATGTGATCCAGGCCTTTGAAAAAGCGCCCGACCACTGTCTCCTGTGCCAATGTTGACTGACTGGCCCGCGCCCGGTAAGCAGAGATGGTTGCCAGGTGCACCCTAAGGGTCGATGACCAAAGACCCCCTTTGGAGAGAGAGAGAGAGAGAGAGACCAAAGGTAGTCTAAAATGTTAGCCACAGGGCAGGATAGGGGTCCAGACTCTACCTGACACCAAATGGAAAACCTTTCCATTTGAAGGCATAACATTTCTTGGTCGATTCCTTACGAGATGCCTCCACCACGGTGTAGACATCCTTGAAAGACCCAAAGTCTGGAACTCTAGCCGCTCAGGAACCAGGCTGTGAGGTGCAGGGATTGAAGGTCTGGGTGGAATACCTTCCCCTGGTTCAATGATATCAGGTCCGGGCGTGTACAAAGCCGCTCCAGGGCCCTGCAGCTGAGGCTGAGGAGATCTGGATACCAGAATTGGTGGGGCCAGTCTGGGGCTACCAGGATCACCTTCGCCTTGTCCTTCCTCACTTTGAGTCACACCTAGTGGATCGAGGGAAATGGAGGGAAGGTGTAGAGGAGGCCTGGGGTCCATGGCCTTGAAAAGGCATCCCCCGGCAGCGAGCCCTGCTGAGGGACCGGGCATGGTACAGCCTCAGTTTGGTGTTCTCTTTGGAGGCAAACAGGTCCACCAACGGTTTGCCCCAACGGGAGAACAGACTGTAAGCTAAATCTGGATGAAGAGACCACTCATGGGATGTCTGGCCTATGCGGCTGAGAGCATCCGCCAGTTGGTTCGAGACTCCTGCCACATGGATGGCAAGGAGATCTGCCTCCAACCGGCTGACGAAGATCCAGATTCGGAGCGCCTCCTTGCATAGCAGATGGGAGTGCATGCCGCCCTGTTTGTTGAGGCAGTACACGATCGTGGTATTGTCCGTCTGGACTTGAACCATTTGACCCCGGAGCTGAGAAGTGAAAGCTGACAGTGCCAGTCTGACTGCTCTGAGCTCCAACAGGTTGATGTGGCAACAGGACTCCTCGGGGGTCCAGAACCTGTGGGCTCTGTGGTCCCCCATGTGGGCTCCCCAGCCCATGAGAAAGGCATCGGTCATAAGGACGATCATCGGCTCGGGGCGGACAAACGGAATCCCTTCCTGCAGACGTCTTGGGATGGTCCACCATTGGAGAGTGTCCCACACCTTCTGGGTGACAGTGACCAGCTGGTCGAAAAGACCCTGACGCTGAGTACACTGAGTAGTCAGCTCCCACTGGAGGGGATGCATGTGCAACCTGGCCCAACGGACCACTGAGGTGCACGCCACCATGTAACCCAGAAGGCGCAGGAAGTCCCAGGCAGGGCGCAAGCGCCCAACCAGAAATTATTGGGCAAAGGAGGAAAGAACCTCCGCCCTGTCCGCCGGAAGCCGAGCTCTGGCTCTGCCCCAATAAAGCCCATCACCTGAGAGGGCACGAGTTCTGACTTGACCTTGTTGATCAGGAGGCCTAATCAGGAACATGTTCGGAAGGCCAGGTCCTTGGACCTCTCCACCTCCTGCAGGGAGGAACCTGCCAGGAGCCAATCATCGAGGTAGGGGTATATGCGAACCCCTTGACGCCGTAGATTAGCTGCCACCACTGCAATGCATTTGGTGAAGACCCGAGGGGTCGATGACAGGCTGAACGGCATGGCTCGGAACTCGTACAGGGTCCCTTTGGCCCTGAAGCGGAGGAACCGCTGGTGGGACGGACGGATTGGGACGTGAAAGAACGTGTCCTGTAGATCCAGTGAACAGAACCACATGTTTTGCTCCAGAGATGGTATGATCTGGTTCAGAGTTACCATCCGGAAGGTGCGAGACCTGAGATATTGATTCAGGTCATGAAGATCTAGGATGGGGCACCAACTCCCCGTCCGCTTGGGCACCAGGAAGTACCTGGACATGAAGCCTGCGTCTGTAGGAGGATCCGGCACTGGAACTACCGCCTCCTTGTGGAGGAGCTGAGCAAAGTCGTCCGGAAAGGCCAACTGAGATCCTTTCCTCCCGTGGGGCACGGGCTCAGCAAAGAAGGTACTGCTCGAACTCTAGAGGCAGTCCCCGACTGACCACTTCCACGACCCACCTGTCCGAAGAGATACCGGACCGGGCGGAAAGAAAGTGGAGGAGCCGGCCCCCCACAGGAGGACCCAGAACTGGCGTGACACGAGTAGGGTTGGCAACCCCGACCCATCACTGCGCAGGCTTAGAGGAGGAGAAGGCTCCTGGACCGGTACCTCAGCCTCCTTTGCGGAGCTGTTAGGGACCCTGCTTGGGCCTAGAGTGCCAAGCTTGAGCCTGCTGTTGCTGCTGATACTGCTGACCTCCCTGGAAGGGGGGGCTGTCTAACTGCAGGGGAAGAGTGCCGAAAAGGCTTCTTCTTGCGCTTCTGCTGGTTCTTGCCCGAAGAACCCTTAGCAGAAGTGGCATCCAAGGTGGCATTAGACTGCTCAATGCGCTGGAGCTGACCTGCCACTCCCAGACCGAAAAAGTTGGTGCCAAGGAAGGGCACATCAGCTAGCTTGTGCTGAGTATCCACCAGAAAGGAGGATAATCTGAACTAGACCCTGCGGTGAGTGGCCACTGAGGCTGCTAGTGAACGGGCATAGGAATCTCCAGTGTCCAGAGCTGTCTGGAGCTGCTGTTATGCAACAGCACGGCCCTGGTCATGGACTTGCTTAACCGTGGTCTGCATGTCTGCTGGGAGATGAGGGAGGACTTCATCTAGCCACCCCAAGAGGGCGTGAGAGAAGTGTGCCATGATCACTGCCGAGCTGGCCTGACGAAGGCCCAAGGATGAGGCAGCATATACCTTCCGGGCAGAATGATCCATATTTTTGGACTCCTTGTCCGGAGGGCAGTCAGTATCCGCTGAGCTACCCATGCGCTGAAACACTGAGGCAGTCACAAGGCTCTCGGCCGAGGGATGCTCAGTGAAGCCCAAGGACCCCATGGGTACAGTGTACTTGCGAGCCATGTGGGCAGACTGAGCCAGGCACGAGGCAGGGCGCTGCCATAGCTCAAGGGCTGGGACAACAATGGCTTCGGCCACTGGGAAGGCCTCCACTGGGATATCCCCCTCTCTTAAGGATATCCATGAGAGGATATTCCACCTTCTTTTGGATAGGCAGCAATGGAATACCAGTGGACTCAGAAATGAGTCGAAGGATGCCCTGGAAGGAGGAAAGACCTTCCTCCAGGCCTGTCACTGACAACTCATCATCAGGGTGTGAGTGAAGACCAGTGGTATCAGAGTCCGAGGAGTCGGGATACAGGGGTCTCCCGCCTATGTCCCCTTCAATATGCCTAGGGTGATCAGGAAGAACAGTGATGGACAGATGAAGGGGCAAGCCCGTATCTGTCCAATCCTCCTTCGAGGGGGCCTGTCCCTGAGGCTGCTTAGGTGGTGGTTTCACCCAAATTGGTGTGGAGACCGGAACAGGCCGAGCAGGAATGTGTGCCCGTCCTACCGGAGGGAGAACCGGAGTCCTCGGTACCGGAGGAGTCGTGTCAGCCGAAGAGGCTGGGGCCAAGTAATGGCTGGTGTAGCCGGCTTTTGACCAGTCAGAATTAGCTCTTGCTACATAAGGTCCTCATAACGTCTAAGTCTCTCCTCATCTGAGGAGGATGAGGAACGGCGGCGGCGCCTGTTCCGGGAGTGTCTGTGACCCTTCTTCGGTTTTTTGACCGACGGGGTCCTACTCCTCGATCGAGACCGATGGTGTCGGCTCTGTCGAACGGGAGAGGCCGGATTCAGTGAAAACCGAGGTTCCGGCTCCTGTCCCTCAATCGGGATGCCCGAAGGACAGGTCTCCTCATCGGGGAAAGAAAGGATGGGTGTCCTTTCCAAGGAGTCGTCGAGCGGGGTCGGCAACAACGGCTCGATCGGGTCAAGAGAAATCTTGGCCGGTTCTGCCGTATCCTCAGCCTCGATGCCTTAGCCTGATGGAAGGTTCGAGAAGCTGGCGGCTGAGGAAGCGATCTCAACCGAGGTCAAGACTGCCTGGTCCTGTGGATTAGACCGCTCTCAGTTCCACGAACGTCTTTGGCCAGAAGATGATTTGGGGTCCTTGTCCCTTTTCTTGGGGCGGGAGGAGTGTGAGCCCGAGGGCGCCTCGCCCTTGTTAGGGAGAGACTGGCACAGCTCCCGAAAGGACCCAGTAAAGGTGAAGCCCAGGTTAAGTGGCATGAAAAAACTTCGGCTGGCCGAAGCTTGGGCAGCTTGCTCCTCAAAAGCCGCCACCTGTTTGAGCTGCTCGGCGGATCTCTTGGCTGCAGAAATCGCCCACCTGGCCTCCTTTGATTTCACTGGTGGATTGCGAAGCTCCGGTCTCCCTAGCTGTAGGCGCGCCTTGCGGTCATCCAGGATGTTAGGATGGAAGGCCAGACAGATGGTGCAAGCGGTGGTGTCATGCACGGCACCCAAGCAATAAACACACAAGAGGTAGGGATCGGTGCGAGACATGTTTTGTCCGCAAGGACACCGGCAAAATCCGGGGGACGACTTGTCCTCCATGTCCGATGTGCTCGGATCAGAATCGTAAACTCTTACGAGTTTTAAAGAAAGCAAATTCGGCGAAAACCGTCAATTAGACTCCAGGGCCTATGGTACTTGAAAAGTAGCATGAGAGAACCTGAATCTTCCAGCAGAAAGGAAGATCTGGTGTCATGGGGCGCAGCTGAGGTATATACCACCTGGGTGGGTGGGAGGAGCCAGCTTGAAGACTTCCGGCAAGATTTAAAGGGGAAAGGGACATGCCAAAGAGTGTGGATGAACAACATATCCATGCTCCTAGAATTTCCATATTTTTCTGGACTTAAGTCTTCACCGTTTATTCACATTTCTGGGTTAGAGTACCAAGCTAAACCAATCCCACGAGCAGGGCGGCACGAAACAGAGCTCATTCAGGACAGAATTCCATTAAGGATTGTCCTGCCAAAGGAAGTATGTTGTCTGGTGTGGATATCCAAACTGCAGAGCTTCATAAAAGATGTGCACTGAGCTCCAAGTAGCTGCTTTGCAAATCTCAGTAAGGGGAACTGAGTGCATCTCCACCAGGGACACAGCAACTGCTCTGGTTCAGTGGGTGCGTACCTGGCCTTCCAACTTCACCTGCGCCATAGAATAACAATGGCGAAGGCATGCCACTACCTATGCAGAAATGCATCTGATGGATACTGTCCGACTCAGCTGGACCACACTGAAAGACACAGAGTTGCCTAGCTTAATGGATTTCCCCAGTCCTAGCTCTGTAGAACCGTAGGGCTCTCGACATCCAGGGAATGATGGGTTGTTTCCCCTTCATTTTGGAAGTCAGCGAACTAAGTAGGCAGAACCAAGGGCTGGTTTAGGTGCAACTCCAACACCACGCTGGGCAGGAAACTTAGGGTGAGTACGGAGAACCACCTTGTGAAAGACCATGTAAGGAGGGTCTGTGACCAGGGCAAGTATTTCAGAGACCCTGCGAGCAGAAGCGATGGCCACCAGGAAGGCAGTTTTCCAGGTCAGGATCTTCAATTCATATGTGGCTAGAGGCTCAAAAGGCTTACGAGTGAGCATACCCAGCATGAGGTTAATGTCCTAACTGGAGGCCTTGTGTGTAGAATGCCTTTGAGGAATCTCTTGAACAAAGGCAGCTGAGCCAGAGATATACCCTGGACTGGCTCGTGATAGGCAGAAAGCACGCATAGGTGTACCCTGACCACTGAATACTGCAGTCCTGCATTTGAAGGGTCTAACAGGTACTCCAACACTTTATTTGGTGGGCATCGGAATGGGTCCAGAGGGATCTTCGCACACCATAGCAAAAAACGCTTCCATTTAGAGGTGTAAGTCTTCCTGGTGGAGGATTTAAGCGCTGCCAAGAGAATCTGTGAAATTCTCTGGGAAACTCTGAACCTCCCCACTTCTATCTCCTCAGGATCCAGGCATGGAGATGAAGGGAGCGCAGACTGGGATGAAACAGGGATCCCCGTGTCAGAAGATCCATCCGTAGAGGCAGCTGTTTTGGAGGGGCCTCTGATGACTTGTTTATTAATGGAAACCACATGTGTCAAGGCCAGTATAGTGCAATTAGAATCATTCTGCCCCCCTGTGCCTCTAGTCTCAGCAGCATCATCTAAACAAGTGGTAGTGGAGGAAATGCGTACATACAGAGTCTTATCCACCACAGTCTGAATGCATCCTGACAGAAAATGCCAGGTTCTGGATTTCTGGAGCAGAATAGAGGCAGTTTTGTGTTGAGTGGGGATGCAAAAAGGTCCACATCCGGACTATCCCACTTGTCAAAGAGCGACTGCATGATGTCTGGTAAAAGTGACCACTCGAGAGGCTCTGCCTCTGTTTTGCTGAGGTGATCCACCAGATTGTTCTGAATTCCTGTCAGACTGCCTGAATCAAAGTGCTGTGTTCGAGGCACCATTCCCATACCCTCAAGGCTTCTCTGCACAAGGGGTAGGAGTGGGCTCCCTCCTGTTTGTTGATTTAGTACATCACTGCCTTGTTGTCTGTCTAAAGAAGGATTACTTTGTGACAGAGGACAACTTCAGGGCTTGAACAGCATACAGGACTGCTCATCTCCAGAACACTGATGTGCAGATGAGACTCCTTCTGAGTCCATACTCCTTGAGTGTGGAACTGCTGGCAGTGAGCCCCCCAGCTGATCAGAGATGCATCCATGGTGACAGTAATCTGAGACTCCTTGCGGGGGGTGGGGGGTGCAACAGGCAAACATTGCCAAAAGTTGTCCTCCTGGATCCACCAAGCAAATGATCTCCGCAGAGGATCTATCACTTTGATGGGATAAGACTGTGGACGTTATTGGGGGACCACTGTGTGTTGAGCATCCACTGGTGGTCCTCATGTGCAACCGAGCCAGAGGCACTGTGAAAATGGTAGAGGCCATGAGACCCAACATTCGTTGCATGGAGTGAGCTTGCACAGGGTTGTTCTCTCTGTTGAAGCAAGCCATCTGGAGAATGTAGTTTCTCCTGTCCTCTGGGAGAAAGGCCCTCATTTTGGAAGTGTTGAGGAGCACCCCTGTGAAGAGAAACTGCCGAGAGGTTTGAAGGTGCGACTTTTCCAGGTACAGCAGAACTCTCATGGAGATGAAGAACTGAGATGACGTGGTGACTGACTCCTGTGTCTCCTGCCTTGACAGACTTGCCAAAAACCAATCATCTAGGTATGGAAAGACTTGAATGCTGAGCTTTCGTAGTTGTGCAGCGAGAAATGAAAATTACGTACCTACCGTAATTCTTGATCTTCTCTTGTATCTTCACCATTCATTACTTCCTGGGTGCAAGCCGGAGGCGCGCACTCGTCACGGGAGCTTTTTTTTTTTTTTTTTTAAAAGCTTGCACCAACGGCGCCGCCCTCGAGAGTGACGTCATGCGTGAGGGGCGGCCGTTAGTAGCGACCGACTCCTCCTCCAACTCAGTTCTGTGAGCCGGAGAGGCAAAAAGCGAAAGCATAGAAAGAGAGATAGCGAGGCAAGATAGCCAAGGGATAGCAAAGTAAGGAAGAATGAACTGAAAAAGGAATAAGCCGATGAAGAAAGGACAGAGGAGATAAGAGCATTCCTAACCTAGGGATCGCAGGGCCTCCTTACCTGGGCGACTCTAGGAGGAGAGAGAAGGAAGGTAATGAGGAAGAGAAGAAGAAGAAGAAGAAGAGAAAGATGGGATGTTGAAGGGACCAGAATGCCCAACGAGCATAGTTAGCTGAAAGCTTAAGGCTCGATTAGCAGGAAGCAAGAATCCCGGTGATAGAGCTGAAGAGAAGGTTCACCGAACCCACTAGACAGACTCAGGAGGGCATAGTCCTCGTCCCTCAACATGCCATGGTCCTGATTCCCCCCGGGCTCCTGGCCGAGAAAAGCCTTTAACTGGAGGACACCCAGTAGGAAAGGATAAATCCCAGGCAGCATGTAAGAGCTGCTCAAGGGTTTAGAAATGGAAAATCTAGGCCTTTCAGGCGGTTTATAGGTATTGAAATGGAACTCAGTTGGACTTGCCAAGGCAGGGCCAGAGGCTTGGGCTGGCGAAGATTGGTCATGGTCAGCACTGCTTCTTTGCAAAACTGTCCAGGAAGGACACTTGAAGGGAAAAACAATCATCAATATTATTATAAGAAAGAATTTTCTTTGCCTTTGTTTGTGTTTTTTTTTTTTTTTTTATAGAGCATAACTTGCAGGCTTAGGAGCATGACCCTAAAAGCCAGAGATTGCCTTACAGCAGTCGGACAGAGTTCCCTCAGTTTTTCCTTTTTTTTAAGGAAAAATAATCGTACCCGTTCCTCTGCTCTGCAAGGCAAGAATAAAGGGGGGGTTTGTGATTCTAGGGCTTAACAGCTGGTAGCAGGGAATTGCGGGATTAAAACTGTATAGACAGAGTCGGGCAAGAACCCCCAGAAGTATCTCGCCAGAAGGTATGGCAAGAGATAGTTGTGCAGCCTGATCACCACACGCAATTCTAGGAAAACGCCCAAGAATCTTAGAGTAAATAATTTTCTGGATAGAAATAAGGGCCCCCCTAAAAATATATATATATTTCTTTTTTTTTTTTGGAAAATTAGAGTAATTATTCCTTTTTTTTTGTATATTTTTTTTTTTGCAGAGAGAGGAAGGAGGCGGGAGGAGAAGCCACAGGAGGAGGCCACTGAGGGGATGGTGGTGGGGTAAGTAATGAATGGTGAAGATACAAGAGAAGATCAAGAATTACAGTAGGTACATAATTTTCATATCTTCCTTGTCAATCTTCACCATTCATTACTTCTAGTGATACTAAGCTCCTCTCCCCCCCGGGGGGGGAAGAGGTAAAATATCCTGAGGGAACAAGACCCCCAGCCTCCTGCTGGTGAGAAACAGAAGGAGAATACCCTGGCTTATTCAGAAAAGCCTAAGTGGGAGGAGAGCTAGGAGGTGCCTCCCGAGGACGAGGAGACGGAGAGAGCCCCTGCAAAAGTCTCCTAGCTCTAGTGGAGAAGAGACGGGTCCCCCGGAAGTCGAAGCGAATCACCCTACGCCGGGCCAGGGGTGACAACCTAGAGAGACGAAGCCATGCCGTCCGCCTGATGCAGATCGCTGTCCCCGCAAGCCTGGAAGCCACCTCACTGGCGTCAGAAGATGCCCTTGCTTGGTGTCTTGCCAGCTCCAGGCCTACCGCGGGAGAGGGCAATGGCTTGTCTGGTTTGCTCGCATCAGGCACTGATGCCAACAGCTGGGACATCATCGACCACAAATGCGGGTTGTAGGCAGCGTGGTGAGCCTGATGAGATGCAATACAGGCAACCATACGAGGAAGAGAACACTCTTAAGCCCTAGCAGTCGAACTGGAGAGTCCGGATCCGGTGGGCAGTCGTGCGCCAGGCAGGCGCCGGAAGAGTGTCCAGGTACACCAAACCAGAGGGGGTTGGGCAGGGTACCTAGAGACTCTGAGGGTGCACAATACCTCCGTGACAGTCAGCGGGGCTGGAGAAGAAGCGGCTGGGGACTGCCAGGACTGGACAGGCGCCTCCTGGAAGGGATAGGCCAGGATGGTACCACCAAATGCTGGGCACTGAATTCACCGAGGAATTCCCGCTCTCGTTCAGTATTGTCTCTCTGAACATGGAAATCGAAGATCCCTCACCATCCTCGAAGGAAGCGCTGATATTCCGTGAAATCAGCATCGGAGGAGAAGATGAGCAGGGGTTCCTCTCCCTCAGAGGAGGGAGACGAGGATGATGGGGAGCTGGAATGCCCAGAGGACTCTTGCGGCGGTGGGGAGAGTCGAAAGACCCGCTCATGCATGCATCTAACATATAAGGGGAAGGCCGCCGCAGAACCCCTGAACTGCTCCCAGGATAACAGACCCGTAGGACCGACATGGCCTGGGAGCGGGGGTGGTGGAGGCAGAGAGATGGGAGAGGGGCACCTCCGAGGAGGCAACAGCTCTCTGCCAGGGCTCTGGAATCCGAGGAACGGAGCCCTAGCTGGAGGGTCCCGGACAACAGACCAGGCATGAAGCGGAACTCTGGGGAAGCGGAGCCTGGAAGAGCCCAGGGAGAACCTCTCCTGTGACGCGTCAGGACTGCATGGATCAGGGCAGCCCAAGAACGCCGCCGGAGGGCACCCTAGAGCCTCGACGGGAGGGGCGGGCTTGCACCACGGCCTCCTGGCCACTCCCGAGATGGCTAAAGACCGAGCGCCAGACCCACTGCCCCTCAACCCTCGGACTCTGAGAGGCCCTCCTCCTCGACAGCAGCATCCCTGTCTCCAGAGGGGCAACAGCACCCGGAGGGTAGCTGTCACCGGCCTCCTGAGAGGGAGCCTCCCCTCCGTCACCCCACGCCTGCCCCTGGGACCCCTGGCCACCCCAGCCGGGAGCCCTCAGGAAGCGACGGAAGGGGGGACAGAGGGAGGGACCCGCTGCGCCGCCTGGTACCTCTAGCCACAGGGGACCCAGACTCCGAAGAGTGGGGGTGCCAGGATGGGTCCACGTCTGAGTCATTGTCCGAGGAGGACGAGACCAGCTGGACCTCAATGCTGGCCACCCCAGGGGTCCCAGAGGCCATGACGCCGCGAACGGCACCGGTACCAACGGCGGCGCCGCTCGCCTCCCCAACGCCGGCAGCAGCCAGGCCCAACTCCCAACCCCCCACGGTGCCGGCAGGACAAACGGCACCGCTCCCGGTGCCGGAAACCGACCCGGCGCAGCGAGGAGGCAAGATCAGGCCCACGGCACCAACGGCGCCGGGAGGTGAGGCGGCGCCGCCATGACTATCGCCGAGGCCCAAAGCGGCACCGCCAACGGCGCCGCCATGATCACCGGCACCGCGAACGGCGCCGGGATCCAAAACGGCGCCGAAAGGCTGCGTCGAGGGTCCACCGGTGCCAGGCCCAAAAGTCGAGGGCCTCGACACGGGAGCCTGCACCTCCGAGGAGGTGACTGCCGAGGCAGTGTCGGCATCACGGCCCGGGAGGGACCCGACACTCCCGACACCTGCAAGGGCCTCCTCCTCGGCAAGAAAAAGCCGAGACCCTCCTCCTCGGACCGTATAGGCCGGGAGGGGACCTGGGGAAGGGCCTAGAGACCTTACCTGAGAATCCCTTGAGCGACGTTGTCCCCGGGTCGGGCGGGGTCTTGCCGAGCTTAGCACGCTGGACTTCCAGGACCTGGCGGTCCATAGAGAGCAGGCGCCGCAGAATCCATGTCATGGTTGGGTCCCAGGCAACGAAGACAAACGTCATGCCGGTCCGAGACGGAGAAATGCCGGCCACAGGAGCACCGACGCATAGGGGCGCGGCCCGTCTAGAAAAACGCTTAGCTCTGGAACCGGACATAACGCAAACTAATGAGAAAAACAGTAGGAAAACACACCGGCCGCTTTAGAAGAAAGGAACAGTCTTACCGGTTGGCGTCGGTGTGTGCAAAGAGGAGTCGCTGGCGCAGTGAAAATACAAGCAGCTCCGTGAGCAGGTGCTGCCTCGGCGGCCAGGAGAAACAGAACTGAGTTGGAGGAGGGTCGGCCGGTCTACTAACGCCCCTCACGCATGACGCCACTCTCGAGGGCGGTGCCGTTGGTGCAAAGCTTTAAAAAAAAAAGCTCCCGTGATTTAGAAAAGGCCATTCGAAGCCACACCCAGGAAGTAATGAATGGTGAAGACTGACAAGAGAAGATCTGCAAAACACTTTGTAAAGACTTGAGGCGCAGAGGAAAGCCCAAAGGGCAGGACTCTGAACTGGTAATGTTGTCCCAGCGCCACAAAGTGGAGGTACTTCCGGTGACTCGGGTGTACTGCGATGTGCTGGTAGGCATCTTGCATATCCAGGGATGCCATCCAGTTGTACTGATAAAGGAGTGGTAGCAGAGTTCCAAGGGAAGTCATCTTGAATCTCTCCCTGAACAAGAACTTGTTTAACTTTCCGAGGTCAAGCATTGGGTGCATGCTGCCTGTCTTCTTTGGAACTAGAAAGTAATGAGAGAAGAAACCAGAGTTGCTGTCTGCCCAAGGAATAATTTCTACTGCCTGTTTCTGAGAAGGCCCTGTATCTCGGAAGTGAGAAGGTCCGAATGAGCAGCAGACAGACAGACTGTGCTGGGTTCCATGTCAATTCAGTGCAAACAACTGATGCGCGGCTAAAAGCCATGAGCTAATTTCACTATAACACAATAGCACGCTTTGCAAATCGATCGCAGGCTAGAACAGTGCATCACACATGTGGTATATAGCCTGCAGCAGTTGGCAGCTCATTGTTTGGCTGACCAGAAAAGAGCAGAATGCTTCTCTTATTAACTCGCTTTGCATACCTTCTGGCATAATAGCAGCTAAGTGAAACAGAATCATTATTTAGTAAATCTTGGACTGCACTACTGCCTTGGCCACTGTCCATAACCGAGCACCAGCTGCCTGCTATTTGTATTTAAAAATTAGATTATCTATCCCTGGTAGCCTAGCAATCCTTCTTTCTGTGGCGCAGTGGGGTATGCTGGTGAATTAGGGACAATTACTGGTTGCACCTTTGCTTTTCCCATTATTCAAATACAGTGCGTAGCTGACACGGGATTGGGCTCCCAAATGTCGGCCAATAAATAAAACAACTGTCAAAAATCAAGACATACAAACTGGGATTGCCTTTATGAAGTCGAATGATAACATGATAGCTCTGGGTTCTTAACAGTGTGTACCTCTAGCAGTAAAGTTGCAGGATAAATAAACTATAGGAAATCCCAGTTTGTACGTCTTCCTGCTTTTTTGACAGTCTCACCAGAAAAGCCTGGAAGAAGTTTTAGTTCTTTTTCGGAGAGTCCAGTCCTGTGTCGGCTATGTGCCATATTTGAACCGCATCAAAAAGGTCTGTGCACTATGTTTACATGCCCTGAAATGGACACGCGCTAACTGATGCGCTGAGTTGTATGCGTGGCATTGACGTGATACCCGGTGCTGTCACTTGAGTGGATGATCTGAAGGGATCTCTGCAAAATTCAGGGAATATTCCTCCCAAACAATCCTGAGGACCCATTTGTTCGAGGTGATGGACTTCCACTGATTGTAGAACTGAGTCAGATGACCTCCTGATGTCCACCTCTAGCAGATGAGGTGGGACCGGGGCCAGATTTTCAGAGGTCTGTACTGGGCATTTTCGGGCACTGTGCCTTGTGCTGTGTTTTCTTTTGCAGCTGAGGAGTCTGGTTTATGTTAAAGGCCTCCACCTCGAAAGGACTGGCTTTTACAAAACTGTCGACAGTTTCCACCCCTTTGCAGAGCAGAAGGAGCCAGCCTGGCTGTTTTAATGGCAGTCCTGGTCTTCTGAGCAACCTCCAGCGCTTGCTTAACATGAGGCCCAAACAAATACGCATCATCAAATAGGACAGTCATGACCTGTTGTTGAGAATCAGAAGAAAATTCTGATGTTCTGAGCCAGGAGTGTCACCTGATAAAAATTATAGTGGTGGCAACAAATTACAGTGGCGACAGCCCTAGCAGCAGTGTCACAGGCATCCACAGAACAAGTTTTCAGCTGATGACTGCTGGATTCTATGCCCCTCATAATAGTCTGCAGAAGCTCCATGGTGGAATCAGACTCTGGGAGATTCTCACCCACTGACTTAAGAGTGTTCCAAAGCACATATGAGAAGTGTCCCTGATAACTGGCAATACACATGCCCAGAGTAGTGACTGTGAAAGCCCATTTCCCCAAGGTGTCAGTTTTGAGATATTCCTTATTGATGGGGCGAGCTGATGCCTCCTGCGGGAGAACCACTTTGTAGTTCTCCTCAAGGACCACCAAAGCATCTGCAATTAGTTGATATGCTAAGAAAGGATTGTGCCGGGGAGGTATACTTCTTGTTTATGGGTTGGCCACAGAAGGAATCAGAGCCAGACTCTCCCACACCACCTAAGACAAGGTCTCAAAGGAGGAGGGGGACAGGACGAGTAAGACTCCTAGAGACATTAGGAATATGAAGGCACTCCAGGCATAAAAGTCTACACAGATCCACAGTGGAAGTCTGTAGGGCCAGGATCATCCCCATGTTTCTGAGGAGAGATTGGAAAGAAATATCTTCAAATAGTCAGGGGTAAGGGGCAACAGACTTCCTGGAAAACATAAACTGAACTTACAAACTTAAATGGGCAGACTGGGTGGGCCATAGGCCCTTATCTGCCGACACTGTCTATGCATCTATGTAAATAAGGTCTCAATTGTGAAAGAAGGCTTCTCACCAAGATACGAGTCATCCTCTCCGTTGTCAGACAAAATGAGGTCAGGGTCTGACTCATCGCTTCACCTTGCCAGGCCAAAATTGGCCCTGAGAGGCTGAAGCCTGGCCTGACAAGGGGTATGTACCGGAGGCACTGAACTGCAATGGTATCAATCCACTCAGCGCTTGCACAAGAATCAGTGGCACCAGGCCCTCCAAGACCGTGCACTGAAGACCCCAGCACGGCACACGGCACCAGGTGTGCTGCTGGAACAAAACTGGAGTCTTAGAACCACCACCAGACCTAGAAAGAGAGAGGGAAGAAATCGGTACCTGTGCTGGCCCCTGCAAAGAGTCAAAGTTTGGGGGGGAGGCACGTGGAATGGGTGTCAACAGTGCCAGTACCGGTGAGGAGGGAATGTCCGCCGCCAACACCGAATGTGCGTGTCGTCACGTATGCCCCAACCACCGATCAGCGGCACCGGGGCCTCCAGGTCCACCGGAAGAGACACGAGACAGACACCATACCCACTGCTCCATAAGACAGGCCCAGTGGTGAAACTGCTCACTGGAAACCCCGCAAGAGGACAGATAGGGGCTCCAGTGTTGAGAGTTCCAGCTGTTAAGAACGGAGGTCATCGAGGATCCAGGAGGGGTTGGGGTGGGCTTGCCGTTCTCCACTTCCGAAGAGTCCATTGCAGACGTACCAAGGGGTGACCTCGAGCAATACCTCTGTCGGGAAGAAGAACTTGAGGTAGAGTGGTGCTTGGTCCCTGAACGAGATCGGAAACAGTCTCTCTTCTTTTTTGTGCTTATGAGAGGACTGTTCTCCCTCTTGAGCATCGGACTGCCCGTGGTAGGACCCCCATCCAGAAAGGGCAGCAGACTGGACACAGCCCCACTTCCAGAACAACTTTCCAGGGAAGTCTCCCTACCGTCACCAAGATTGTCCATGGACAACTCTGATGGAAGGGCTGAGAGAAAACTTTTCTATATTTTTTTTTATAAATAAAAGAATAACAGAATAACAATACTAAATGACTAATGCTGCTGTAGTACTGACGTGAAGAACTGACTCCCTGGGGCGAGCAACATCATCACTGAAGCACAC
Source organism: Neoceratodus forsteri (assembly GCA_016271365.2). Classification (NCBI taxonomy): domain Eukaryota; kingdom Metazoa; phylum Chordata; order Ceratodontiformes; family Ceratodontidae; genus Neoceratodus; species Neoceratodus forsteri. The sequence goes on from CM057453.1 coordinate 1,097,566,799, forward strand.
TCGACGGTGGGGAAAAATGGAACAGAGGCGGTTGGTGGGCCGACACCAAGGTAGCCTACACAGGCGCAAGCTGAGCTCGCGGTGACGCACATGCACGGTCCTACCAAAGCACTGGCCCGCCTGAAGATTTCTGGCTCCCGAAGGGTCCTAGCACCTCCGGCTAGAACCCAGAAGTGTGAATAAATGGTGAAGACTTAAGTCCAGGAAGATCTCACCATAACAGTAGATCTTTGAGGGTATCTCAGTCATCAGATTACACCGTAGGAACCTTCACCGTCAGTGAAGTGGAATCCACATGGAAGATTTTCAGCAGAACAACTGGGGATGCCCACACTGTCTACATCTGCCGATTTCACCAACCCTATATAGGCGTGGGCGGCCCCACTCCCTCCTTAGTTCTTTCCCTCAGAGACTAAGGGAGCAAAGTTTTCACCCCAGGGGACCGAGAGAAAGAGGTACCCATACCAAAAATAAAAGCTGAGTACACCAGATAGCTGGTTCCTAGACAGGAGCGCAAAGAAGGGGGTTGGTGGGAGGGAAATACACCTGATGACCGAGATCCCCTCAAAGATCTACTGTTACAGTTAAGTTCTTGGATCTCCATAAATTTAAGACAGGAGTCCTTGCAACACAGCCCTGCCAAATCCTACACAGGCTCTAGAGGCAATGTCCAGACTGTAATGCTTGGTGAAAGTGTGGACATCATTCCAGGTGGCAGCCACACAAATGTCAGCAGCGAAGACCCCTTTAAAACAAGCCTCCGACGTAGCTATGCCTCTAGTGAAATGAGCTTTGACAGCACCAGGCAATTACTTGCCATACTTGTTGTAGCAGAACACAATGCAATTTGCCAACCATAGGATAAACATTGCTTAGAAACTGAAGCGCCCTCTCTATCGGGGGCAAAAGAAACAAACTGCTTTGACTTTCTGGACTCTTTAGTCCATAGCAGATGATACTTCAAAGTTTTGCACACATCTAACATATGGAGCAGTGCTTCCCCTGGATTGGCACACTCGGAAAAATAAACAGGAAGGTGGACAGACTGACTTAGTGTAAACTCAGAAACCACCTTGGGTAAAAACGTGAGATCTGTGTGCAAAAATACCCTGTCTTTGTGAAAAATCAAATAAGGCTCCTCGCACCAGAGGGCCTGATGCTCTGAAATTATTTGAGCATAAGTAAGAGAGAAAGCGCAAATCGCAAGTCGCGATTGCCTCAGAAGAAGACAGGGTCAACTTCTCCAAAATAAAATTCAAGTCCCAAGCCAGGACATGGAAACGAATTGGGGGTTTTAGGTGCAGGATGCCCCTAAGGAGCGTATGGGAAAACATCCAGCTGAGCAATCGTGCAGTCACCCAGAGGCTCATGAAAGGCAGAAATAGCCGAAAGGTGGACCTTTACTGAGGAATATTGGAGGCCTGAGTCTGACAGAGATATCAGGTAGTCCAGGATGTGATTCATCGAACCGGTGAAAGGGTCTAGGGCATGCTTGGCAGCCCAGATGGCAAACTGATTCCACTTCATGGCATACAAGGTTCGGGTGGAAGGCTTCTGGATGGCCACCGGGATGTCTGACACCCTGTTAGAGACCCCAACCCTAGCAATAACTACGTTCTCAGAACCAGGCATGTGGATGGAGGGACCAGAGATTGGGATGGACCAGGGTCTCTTGATCCTGGGTCAGCAGATTCCTGCAGAGAGGAAGAGGGACCGGGGGTTCCTCTGCCAGCTGTTAAAGTAGAGGGAACCATATCTGGTGAGGCCAGAATGGAGCCACTAGAATCATGCTGGCCCCCGCCATCTGTAGTTTGAGCTGCGCCCTCTGGATCAAAGGAAATGCATACAGAAACCTTCTAGTTCAGGAGAGGGACAACGCGTCTCACCAGAAAACTCCAGGCCCTGCATATTGCGAGAAGAAATAGGGCAGTTTTGTGTTGGGGGGGGGACACAAAAAGGTCCAACTCTGGACGACCCCATCTGTCGAACAAGTCTTCTGCAACGGATGAGAGAAGTTCCCCCTCATGCATGCTGGACTGAGTCCTGCTGAGGGAGTTGGCCAGAGTGTTTAACACTCCTGGAATGTGGACTGCACAGTGTGTCAAACTGCATACCAGTGCCCACTACAACATTCTCATGGCATCCCTGCAAAGGGGGTATGAATGAGTCATGCCCTGTTTGCTGACGCAGTAGACTACACTCAAACTGTCTGACTGTACCAACAGTTGGCCTGGAGCAAGGTACTCCTGAAAAGCCTGCATGGCACAGAGCACCACTTTCATCTCCTGGACACTGATATGCATGGCGACTTCCCACTGAAACCAGGAGCCCTGGGTTTGAAAGGGACCCAGGTGCACTCCCCAGCCCAGTCCTGAGAGATCTGTGGTTAGGATCTGATGCGAGGAGAAAACCTGGAAGTGAACACCTTGAAGGAGATTCAAGGGATCAATCCACCACTGCAGTACCTTGCGCATGGGAGAAGAGGCCAGGAGTGGCTGATCTAACTCGTTCGTGCGTTGGTCCCACTGTACCCTGAGGGTCCACTGAAGGGTACGCATATGAAGCCTTGCCAGTGGAACGGAGGGAATGGCTGCTGCCATCAGGCCCAAGAATCTGAGGTACACCCTGGCAAAGATGTACAGACTCTGAGCAACCTCCTGAGTCTGGGAAATAAGGCACTCCACCCTGTTTTGGGGCAGAAAGGCCTTTCCCTGCCCCTATATACTGCGTTCTTTGGAACTGTACTAGAACTGACTTCGGCAGGATGACAGTAATGCCCAGGGAATGGAAAAGCTGGAGGAGTACGCTCTAGGGTCACCAAAAGCTGTTCCTTGGAAGGAGCCTTGAGGGCCAATCACCCAGATAAGGGAAGACATACAGTCCCTCTCTTCAGAGAGATGCTGAGGCAGCTGCTAAGCACTTGGTAAAGACATGCGGTGCAGAGGATAAGCCAAAGGATAGCACTTTGAATTGGTAATGCTCGCCCTGAAAGGCAAAACAAAGAAACCTTTGAGGAAGAAAGACTGAGGTGTGCAGGTAAGCATCCTTCATGTCCAATGAACACAGCTAGGCCTGGTAAAGTTACCATCCAGAACTTTTTGTACTGGGCAAAGAGACCGAGTTCCTTCAGATCTATGATGGACCTCAGTTCTCCTGTCTTTTTGGGGACCAGGAAAAACCTGTAATAAAACCCTTGGTTTCTCTGATGCCTGGGCGCAAATTCAATGGCCTGCTTGCACAAAAAAAAAGAGACTGTATTTCCTCCCAGAGGACAGACAGATGAGCCAGAGGGTAGTTGGAAGGTGGGGGAGGGGTGTCTGGAGGCTGGATAAGTTCCAGGTTATGACCCTTTTCTATGATCTGCAGAATCCATGTGTCTGAAGTTATGGTTCTCCATTGATTCAGATGGAGGGAGAACTGACCTCAGACCACTGCCTCCTGGATCTGGACCAGAGGTGGGGGGGGGGGGTCTGGCAAGGAGTCAGTCAGGCTGAGGTGGAGCCAGCTACAGAGACTGGTACACTTGCCTGCCACTTCAGCTTTGGAGGAGGCGGGCAAGGAAGCCTGGGCTCTACGCTTTCCTTGGGTACAGGGAGCCAACTCAGGCCTACTGGTCTGTCTACGAAAAGCAGGCCTCCCTTTGCCCCTTGGCCGAGTGTGGTAGATGGAATGGAATGATTTAATGGCAGTGTCTGAGGCCTGCAGATCATTAATGAGATCCTGAACATCAGGGCTGAACAGCTTAATTGCCACTGAAGGGGGCATTAAGCACCTTGTTTGGCACATCAGCTGCAAAGCCAGGAATGCCAACGAAGGCATATGCCAGTGGCAGCTGCCCTGACAACTGTGTCGGCCATGTTGTACAGTGCTCTGAGAAGGTGTTTGCGGACATCCTCAGCAGCCTGCAAACACTGAAGCAATTACTGCTTCTGAGAGCCATCAGAAAGGGCCTGGGCGGCAGTTTTGCCCTTTCTTCAGTTAGCATTCTGGTATTTAACCATGTGTGACAGATCATTTGCAATCCTCAGGCCTGAGGCGGAGGAGGCATAAGCCCTTTTTCCCCCAGAGGTCAATCCTATGGGATTCCTTATTCCTTATCCGGGTAAAGGGAACTAAGGTGTTTCCTTAGATCTGTCATGAGCTGCCTTGATGACCACTGAGTCAGTTTTGGCCTGGGCAACAAAGTAAGGGAGGCCCTGAGGGGCGTTTTAAAGTTAGTATGCCCAGCATGGCATGGCGGGCACCATGTCTGGTCTGTACCAGGCTGCTGTGGTTGCATTCTTCAATGCTGGGAGCACTGAAGGAATAATCTTAGGGGAAGACTCAGTGATCGAGAAAATCCACCAGGTCTTATCTGGTAACATCCTCTTCCTCAGTCTGGAAGCCCATTGTGGAAGACAACTGCTTCATCACATTAAAAAAATGTGGCATCCTCAGAAGGGGACCAAGGAATATGCTTCATAGAGTCCTGACCGACAGAGAAGGCAGAGGATTTGTCTGAGAAAAGATCTTCTCTTCATCCTGCACATCACCATCAGGGAGAATGAGATCAGGATGGTACTCCTCGACATTGTCCTCTTTATCAGAGTCCGGTGTCGGATTTGCCAGCAGCATCCCACGAGGAGTCTCTCAGAGTCAATCAACAGGCTTAGACGATGAAGCTGCCATCGACAGCATCAGCGAAGTGGGTCTATTTAAGGCACCAAGCTGCTGAACTAGTACATTTGTGAACTTCACAAGTACTTCGTTCAGGCCAATAGTGGAAGTCGATTGGGGGGGGGGTTCGATGGCACGGGTGCCGACCACCCTCAAGCTGTGTCCTGGGAACCCGACAAGCCTGTAGTCCTGGAGGGAGAAGGGTCAGGTCTCGATGGGACGGTCGTCGACAATGTGCTCATCGTCAACGACGGAGGGGCTGATGACCCAGAGGTCAATGGCCGAGCGCCTTGAGTGTTGGGCGGAGCTGTGGTCAGTATGGGTCTGGTAGGAACAGAGACCTGGACAGCTGGTCTCTTCGTCGAAGCAGCCAAAGCCGAAAAAGAACCCCCCAAAGGACAGGCCAACAGGGAATGGGAGTGCCACCAGGGGATATGGTCGCGATCCCAGTCTTTTTTATGACTCTTCCCTGAGGACTTGTCTCAGGCCTTGGGAGGCCTGGGAGTTGGAAAAGCTGGTTGACGACTGGGTGGCCAGGGCCCCGGAGGGCCCCTGCCCTGAGCTGGCTACCTGTGGTTTCACAAATTTTTTGAGAGCCTTCTTGCGTCACCTGAGGGTTGTTTGGTTAAACTTCTGGCAGAGCTCACAGTCCGAGACGTCATGGTCAGGCCCAAGACAGCAGACACAAACTGAGTATTTGTCTGTAAAGGCAATCTTCTTTCCGCGGTGGCAGCGATGGAAAAGAGAAGATGAAGGATTAACTCTCAACATAAGCAAAAAGAAAAATCTCTTTTAAAAAAAAAAAAAAAAAAAAAAGATCAAAGTAAGTATTGTACAAAAAGGCCGTAGGCCGAAAAACGCACGAACACTGCGATGAAGCATCCACGGAGACTCATGCAAGCAAGTCAATGGCAGGAAAGAACTGAGGAGGGAGTGGGGCCGCCGACACCTATATAGGGTTGGTGACTTCAGCGGACATCGACAGCGTGGGTGGCTCCAACTGTACTGCTGAAATTCTTCTGTGTGCATTCCCCTTCACTGATGGCGAAAGCTCTTACGGTGTAACCGGATGACCAACATACCCCTGAAAGAGATAATTTGCTCCTGCGGGGTCCTAGTGTCTCGAGCCCCAGACCAATAAGGGTAATCATGGAATATGTGTTTTTTGCAGAAATTGTGTGCGCTCACACTTCCTTTGTGTGAATTTGTCTGTCATCACTTGTTGTGCTGTGCAGAAAAGCACCCCAGACAGCTCCTGTGCATACAAGTCTGTATTTATCCTTTAATACTAGAGCAGAAGCCATTCTCTGCTAGACTGGACTGGTCATGATGCCTGTTCTTGCCCACTCTTGCTATCCAGCTCCACTCTAACCAGAAGCATTTATTCCATATGGGGACTTTTCTGAGAACAGAGTGCCATGATGGTTAGGTCATATGTGGAATCCTGATACTGGGAACCAGGCTACCACACTGCACTTGTACCGAGCAACAGATTTCATCCCGTGACTCCAGCTGTGAATGGATAGTACATTTACTCAATTCACAGCCCAGCTTTGTCAATACAGCTCAATTACATTTTGTTTTTAAATGTGCTTTTCTTAAAGAATGTTTCATGATTTTTTTTCCTGTGGAAGCATCCTTCTGGAATGCTATGCCACAATGTAGAAATATGTAGGAGGGTGACTTTTAAACCTGCTGAGGGTACTTCCTGAGAAAAGGAAATTCCCTGGATAGGAATGCTAACAGAAAGAAAATACAGTGAAGGTTAAAACTGAAAATCACAAACAATCCATTCCAAACTTGAAACACACTTACCTTGCTAAGAGTTTTCAGTGCTAGATCGGATGCCTTCCGTACAGACTCCTGTCAAAACAACAGTTCAGGTAATTTAACAACTGCTGCTTCATGTATAGACAAAGCAGTAATACACACCTGCCTCTCATTATGTGACAAATGCAATGCTCTACTGGGGTACTGTTGGGAGATTAGGAAGTATACTACTGGTTTTCAGTTCAAAGGAAAAAAACAATACTTACAAATTGTAGACTCTGCTATGCAGTTTTAAGATACTGAATTGATGTGTTTTCTGTATTGTGGTAGCTTCAAATAGCTCCAGTTTGGAATCTATCAGTGTCCTTGCAATACCGAGACCAGGTACAGACTAACAGGCACACAAGCTGTCTGTACCTGGTCTCCGTATGTCTCGGCAGCACTCGGGCGCCAAACCGCAGCTGTTTAAAAAGCCTGCAGTATGGTAAGTCTATGGAGACATTTCGCTGCTCCCCTGCCTGCCACGCTACCTATGGGGGATGAACCGCTGGGTGCTTGTGGGCACGACGGGGAGGGTGTTGAAACCTAAAATGCCAGCGGGGAGGGTGCAGGATCAATCAGATATAAATCAAAATAATATAATAATCAGTAAGTGCCACGTTTAATACTTTTTTTTTAGATCTGCTAATCAGGCCCAGCTTCACACGGAGGTGGGGCTCGATGGGACATGGACGTTTCCTTTAAATGGCATTACACATTTCTTGCCATTGTTTATGTTGGAACTCTACTTTTTTGACTAAGAATTTCAAATAGGAGAAGGAACGGAAAAAAAAAAGACCCCCAAAAAGAAAAGTCTCAGACCACTGACAAGGTAGCACAAGGGAAAAATTAAAATATAGAGTTTCAGGAAGGGGAAGGGATATTCAGGAAAAACAGATGTATACATGCCTGAGGGGTAAAGAAAGGACGGGTAAGGGGGGAGGTGAGCTGCCCAGATGTCTGGCTTGTAGTGGTGAGTGGGAGATGGTGGGTGGGTTGTGGTAATAAATGGTGAAGATACTCTGGAAGATCAACAGTTAGAGTGAGCACCTAATATTCATACCTTCCAAGACCAGTCTTTACCATTTATTACCATCTATGGATCAGAGTACCAAACCTGCCACCCATAACTGTTGTTCCCTCAGCCTCCTGTGGTGAGAATCACTATGAGGTAGGGACCCGTTATGGGCCTGGCAAAGCCCAAGAGTGGTCAGGGTCAGGCAGGGGCTGCCGTGGTCTGGGAGCAGGAATGTGCCCTACTAACTCATGCCTGACCCTGTAGGAGAAAAAGCAGGCCCCTGGAACTTCGAGGCAATCACTCTATGCAGGTTCAAGGGTGACAACCAGGAAAAATGAAGTCAAGCTGTCCACCTAATGCAGACTGCAGTTTCTGCCAGCCTGGAGGCTAGCTACCCCTTTGGCGCCATAAGATGCCCTTGCTTGGTGCTTCACCAGCTTCAGGCCCTGGGCAGAAAGGCAAATGGCCTGTCTAGTTACCCTGCAATCCAGCAAAGATGCTAGGAACTGATGCAGTGTCAACCACAGGTGCCTGCCACAGGTCAACTGGTGTGCAGAGATGCACAGCATGGTGCTGTGACAAGGTTAAATAAGACCCTGTGCCATTTGTTATGCAGAAAGAGTTAAATACAAGGCTCTGTTCTATCCTCTCCATTTCTGATTCTTGTCTATCTGGCTGCGCAACCAAATGTTCTCATGAGACCTAGGAACTGATCACTGTCTCACTATCTCTCTGCCTTCACTTGCTGTTTCTGTCCCATCTTCCCTCTTGCAAATCTGCTATTATAAAAATATATTTGAATCTTTGTGTGAAACTGTAAGTGATACAGGGATCCCTTGGTTTGAAATGCAAATAATTATACAGTTGAAATGTTTGCAAAAGCTATTTGGAATTTAGGAGGTTAACCGCAGAAGCCGTCTGAGCTTCTCTCAGGCGTGTTTGCAAACTCTTTTGCAGAGCTGTCAGCAGGAAGCCAGCTTGGGATAGTGTTTTATTTCCCAGCCTGCTCTGCAAAGAAACTAACAAGAACATTCTGTTAGGAACTGGAAGTCTCTTAATCAGTTCCCAGGCAGAGACTTAAAAAAAGAAAAGTACAATTACGTAAGAACTTACCATAACAGTAGATCTTCGAGAGAGGCTCTTGCAGTAGGTAATTACATATAGGACTGACGCCGGCCAGCGGCAGAACCCCACGGAAACATTTCTAGCTAGCAACCCCTGGCGGGGACCGCCCCCACGTCAGGTGACCGGCGTCATACAACGTCGGTATAAAGGGGCAGTCCCGGACGCCTGCCTTCCAGTTCTTTCCCGCCACAGGCCTGGAAGGCTCGGATGAGAGAGAAGCAGATATTTCCCTCAATGGAAAAGGAGCTGAAAAAGCTTAGGCGGATGGAGGGCGGGAAGACATTACCTACTGCAAGAGCCTCTCTCTAAGATCTATTGTTACGGTAAGTTCTTACGTAACTGTACTATCTTACTTCGAGAGGGCTCTTGCAGTAGGTAATTACATATAGGACAGAATCCCAAGCAGTCTGGAACAAACGAAAGGCACCGGGAGGAGGAACTACTCCAAAAATATAAAATAATCTAGCAGGTCTCAAGAAAGGAGGCCTTGCAAGACAGCTAACCAAGCCTGCTCTACGGCAAGAGGCAATGTCCAAACTGTAATGTTTAGTAAAGGTATGGACTGAAGTCCAAGTGGCGGCAGCACAGATGTCTCGTCACACGTTTGAACAAAGCCGCAGAGGCGATACAACTCAATTAGTGAGGATCTCTGACTTGACCCGGAGGGTCTTGTTGTACCTGTCATAACAGAAAGTGATGCACTGGGCCAACCATTTTGATAGGCATTGCTTAGAGACAGCATTGCCTTCTCTTTTGTGGGTGAAAGAGACAAACAACTGATCAGTTTTTCTGAGATCCTTCGTCCTATCAGTGTAGTATCTCAGAATCCTGTGAACATCCATGGTATGGAGCAGGTATTCTCCTTGATTGGAGTACTACGTGAAGAAAGCAGGTAATTCAATAGACTGATTCAAGGTAGATTCCGCTACCACCTTCGGAAGAAACTTAGGATTCGTGCGAAGAGCTACTTGTTCTTCAAGTAAAAATCAAATAAGGGATTTTGCACACGAGGGCCTGAGCTCGAAATTTGAGCAGAAGTAATGGCCACCAAGAAGAGAGTCTTCCACGATAAAACTTCAAGTCTGAGGAGCTGCAGGCTCAAGGGAGGAAGGGTAAGTTTCTAGGGACAAAGTTTAAGTCCCAAGCGGAGCTGGAGCCGGACAGGGGCCTGAGATGAAGTACCCTCTGAGGAAAGTTTGGATACCTCCAGCTGGGCAAATGCCTTGTCAGTGAAAGGGACATGGTAGGCTGAAATAGCCGCCATATGGACTTTCAAAGAGGAGTGACTGAGACCTAGGTCGAAAAGATGACGCATATACTCAAGCAAAATGGTCACATGGCAGGAAAAGGGCTCCACGTTCCTGGGCCTTGGCCAGATAGAAAATCTTTTCCATTTCATGGCATAGGGGGACCTAGTGGAGGGCTTTCTAGCCTCCACCAGAATCTCGGCCGCCTTTAGGAGAAACGCCAAAACGAGCTTGAGCTAGGTCTGTAGGAGCCATGTGAAGTTGAAGGACTTGAGTCCCGGATGGACCAGGTCCCCTGATCCTGGGTCAGCAATCCTTGAGATAAAGGAAGAGGAAGAGGAGGAACCTCTGAGTATTGTTGTAGAAGAGAGAACCAGATTTGCCTGGGCCAGAATGGAGCGATCAGAATCATTCTCGCTCCTTCTAAAGCAAGCTTCTGTAGCACACACGGGACCAGAGGAATTGGGGGAAAAGCATAGACGAATCTGTCCTTCCAGCTTAGCGATAGAGCAGCGCTCTAGAAAGTGCCTCGCTCTAGAGCGAGCGAGCAAAAGATTGGAAGCTTTGCGTTTTGGGAGGAAGCGAACAGGTCTATCTGAGGAGTCCCCCAAATTTGGAAGATGCTTTTTAGAACTTTTACGTCCAATTCACTCGTGTGGAAGGCCGACGAGCAACTAGTCTGTCTGCCAGGACACTGTCGACTCCCGGAACATGGATCGCGTGAGGTGAAGGTTGTGGAGAGAGCGCAATTCCAGACCCTCATCGCTTCCCTGCACAGCGGGTAGGACCGAGTTCCTCCCTGCTTGTTGATGTACCACACCACGCACATGTTGTCCTTTTGGACAGCTAGGTGACCGGGAAGGATGTATTGGTGAAGGGCCTGGAGCGCATACAGCACTGCTCGAAGCTCGAGCACGTTAATGTGGAGAACTATCTTCAACTTTGACCAAAAGCTTTGGGTTCGGTGAGGACCCAGATGGGCTCCCTAACCTTCGCCTGAAGCGTCCGTGGTCAGTCTGATCGGGGGGAAGGATGAAAAAAGGGGACCCCTCCCCGGAAGAGGTTCTCTCGAACCATCCACCATTGCAAGTCTCTTACCATCGTCGAGGAGATCAGAAACAGATGTTCTAGGTTGTCTATTCGTGGATCCCACTGAGATCGAAGAGTCCACTGAGAGATTCTCATGGTGGAGGCGTCTTGTGTGAACCGTCGGGATGGCGCTGCCATGCCCCAGTAGATGGAGCACTGACTCGCGGGACCTCTCCTGTGATCCGATAGGAGGGAAATCTGGACTGGAGGTAGGCCCCCTGTCCGGAGGCAGAAAGGCCTTGCACAATGTTGTGTCGAGAACTGCCCGATGAACTGGAGCCTCTGTGAAGGATCCAGGTGAGACTTGGAATGGTTGATGGTAATACCCAGGCCAGAAAACCTGCTGGGTGAGGAGAGAAAATGCAGGAGTTCACTCCTGGACAGAGACTGCAGGAGCCAGTTGTCAGGTAGGGGAAAACCTGAGCTCCCAAAAGAGCATGAGTGGGCCGCTACCACCGCGAGGCATTTGGTAAAAACTCGGGGCGAAGAAAGGACCAAATGGGAGCGCCGGAATTGGTAGTGGACTCCCTGGAACGCAAACCTGAGGTACTTTCGGTGCGAAGGGCGAATGGGGATGTGCAGGTACGCATCCTGCATATCTAGTGCACAAAGCCATTGGCCCGGCCGAAGCAGGGGCAAAAGGGATTGAAGGGAGAGCATCCTGAACCTCTTGTATTCCACATACAGGTTCAGGGAGCCAAGCTCGAGAATAGGTCTGAGATCTCCCGTCTTCTTTGGAACAAGGAAGAAGTGGGAATAGTACCCCGTCCCGTAGAGGTGAGGAGGGACGGGCTCTATAGCCTGTTTCGCAAGAAGTGCTGAGATTTATTCCCTGACCAAAGGAAGATGGTCCCTTGAGTAAGCGGAGTTCAGAGGGGGGTGACATGGAGGTTTCTGTAGAAACTCTATGGAGTGCCCCTCTGCTATGATCTGAAGCACCCATGAATCAAAGTTATCCTCTCCCAACCCGGAAGGTGGAGGGAGAACCTCCCTCCTACCGGTTCCTCCGGGGCGTCTGGAGGCGGTGGGAGAGGAAAGGAGTCAGGTGGTGTGAGGCAGCGCGCCGCAACTGGGGCACCCGTTGCTTTTGGTGCAGCGGGGACCTTGCAGCTGTGGGGGCCCGACGTTTAGTGGCCCGCCTTCCCTGAGGTTTCGCTTGAGGCCAGCTGCGTCTGCGAAAGGGACGGCGCTGTGGGGGATGGGGACGGTACATTGAATCAACGGATTTAAGGGCCGTTCCTTTCTCCTGCAAATCAGTGATGATGTCCTTGACATCACCACTGAAAAGCACAGAACCCATGAAAGGTGCTTCTTGGATGGCTGACTGCACCTCCGGGACCAGACCTGACACACGGAGCCATGCATGACGCTGAAGACTTACGGCAAACGCAGAGCTCCGTCCTGCGGTGTCCACTCCGTTGTAGGTCATCCTCAGAATGTGACGACTGGCCGAACGAGCAGAACGGACCAGGTCGACCAACTCCTGCTTGAGTTGAGAGGCAAAGAGTCGATCTTAGATTCCGCCTGGGTAAGGACGGCCTTCTGGTAATCCCCCATATGAGCTACATAGTTCAGGGCCCTGATCCCCAGTGTGGAAGAAGTGTAGATCTTCCTTCCATACTGATCCAGAAGGCGAGATTCCTTATCCGGGGGAGACGAGCGCAAGTGTTTCGGGTGTGCTGACCGGCCGTGAGCGGCGCTAATCACAACAGAGTCTGCACGGGTGAGAGTCTAAAAAGTCTACACCCTCCAGAGCCTGGTATAGCCTGTTCGACTTCCTGGGAAGTGGGGCTAAAGCCGACGGTTGTTTCCAAATAGTGGAAACAAGGTGGACGCGAGGCTCGATCCCAGGGTGGCACTAAGGTAGAAGCCATAAGGGGCAAGTCCAGATGTTCAGCGAGTTTTACCCTATGAGGATCTGGTTCTAAGGAATGCCACTGATGGACTTCCTGGATCTTCCTGAGCAACTCCGTGAAGGAAGGATCTTCTGGAGGAGACTTCGGAGGAGTCCTCGGCCAGGGCTTGGACGGAGAGCGTGGCTCGTCGTCTTTCTCGGAACATCCATCGGAAGCATCCAAGGAGTCCGAGAGAGAGGGAGAGGAAGAATCTGAAGCAGAGTAAGACTCCCTAACCCGTCTAGGGGGAGGAACGGGTTCCTTGGGAAGGGTCCCAGAACACGTGTCCTGCCCCTCTCTGGATCCCGAGAGAAAAACCCGGGAATCCGGAGGAGGAGAGGGAGAGTGCCGTCTGGGGCATACGGGAGCCGGGGGGGGGTGCAGTAGCCATAAGGCGCTCTTAGACTTCCTTGGTGAACTGAGCCTTGGCCTCAGCCCACCAAGAGGCAAGAGTCTCCTGAAGATCCACCGCGGCCTGGGGGGCGGTGGAGGATAACTGTCACGGAGAAATCCGTGGGGAAGTATCCGTAACCCGGCTGCAGGTATCCCAGTCGGGTACTGTGGCGTCGGGTACTGCGGTGTCGGGAGTCGGCACCGATGCAGCAGCGCAGGAATACTGAGACCTGGAAAACCAGCGTCGGATACGATGGCGGATACCAGGCACTGGAGGAGCTGTCGGAGCAGACGGCTCAGCCCGGTACTCCACGGGTGGATCAGTCGGGACAGGCCCGTGGGGTGGAAGGCCCACAGGAGGAGGAAAATCCCCCGCCGGCATCGGAGGGGCCGGTGTCGGGACTGGCGTCGGCGGGGCCAGCGTCGGAGGAGCCAGCGTCGGAGGAGCCGGGGCCGGCGTCAGGGGAACCAGCGTCAGATCCGGTTCTTCAGGAAGAGGATCGGACGGTATCCCATGGCCCCGAGTCGCGTCCGGGGACGGAGGAGAGAAATCCCCGGGGTCAGGCAGGGGGGACTGGGGCTCCCCTGATGGCAGTGAAGGCTGCGGAGAGCCTGGGACGACAGAAACAACAGGTTCTGCCATAGGCTCGGAGGCCCAGTGCACGTCGGAGGAGCCGACGTCTGGCTTATGGGCCGAGTCCCAGCGGACGCCAGAGGAGCTGGCATCCGGCTTCGGGGGTTCCTCGTCGGAGACGGGCCGAGAAAGAAAGGAGGCCCAGTCCGGAGGACACTGCTAGCGCCGCCCGAAGGGTCGGCGACTTAAGCCTTCTCCCGGCATCGTCGGAGGAGCCGACGTCCGGCTTAAGGGAGGTGCCCGCACCAGTAGGCCACAGGCCTGCGGCGGTACTGGGGGCTGGAGTCTCGTTTGGCCCGGAGACGCCTGGCGGGCTCGAACTCGAACCCGTCAGGCGGGCCGACGCCTCCTCCAAAGCCTTGGAGACTGTCGTCGGACGATCCCCCGGAGGGGATGTTACCTTGCCAGCGACTCCGGCCAGAGTCGCGGAAGAGAAGGCCTTCTCCTGGTGCCTTTCCTTGTCCGCTTCTTGTGCCTTCAGGGAGGTCGGCGCCTGCCGAAGTTTTCTCAGCTCTTTCTCCATCGCAAACATCTTCTTTTTGAGGAGATGGGCTTTGAGGGACTGCTGGCGTAGTCTGCGGGTGGCCGCGTTGAACCAGAGGCAGTGCGGACACTTGTCGACCACATGGTCGGGGCCTAGGCAGAAGAGTCAGATGGAGTGACCGTCTTTGTGAGGCAGTTGGGCGCCGCACGACTCGCACTTATTCTTTGAAGGGGACGACACATACTGAAGTTCACCTGACGAAAGGGGAATAAAATTCTGAAACTATTAGGAAAAAATGGCGAGTAACAGGACTGAGTGATAAGAACTTAACATGAGAACTGCCGAGCTCGACAGGAAAAGAACTGGAAGGCAGGCGTCTGGGACCGCCCCTTTATACCGATGTCGTATGGCCTTGGTCACCTGGCGTGAGGCGGTCCCCATGAGGACTGCTAGTTAGAAATTTTTCCGTGGGGTCCTGCCGCGGCGGCGTCAGTCCTATATGTATAATTACCTACTGCAAGAGCCCTCTCGAAGTAAGATATACAGGTTACTCACCTGCAACAGGAGTTCTAGGAATGGTATATGTTGTTCATCCACACTGTCTGGCAGGTTTCTTGCCGCTTTAAATCTTGCCAGAAGCTCTTCAAGCTGGCTCCTGCCACCCACCCGGGTAGTAAAACTCTCGGCTCCGCCCCATGACACCAGATCTAGCCCCCTGGAAGCCAAGTTGTGCGTCGAAGCCGGGGAGGTCGGGTGGGTCATGTGGATGACCAACATATACCATTCCTAGAACTCCTTTTAAAGGCGAGTAACCTGTATGTATTTCTAGGGACATGGATATGTTGTTCATCCACACTGTCTGGCAGACTCCTTGCAGTTCTTTGGGAGGAGGGAGGCAAGGCGCACACCCCCTACTTAGGAAATAAAGACCGGAGAGGGGAGGCCCCCAAACCAGTAACCCGGCGTGACTCAAGGTCGATGTGGTAATGGGTGATGAAGGTGTGTGCTGACTTCCAGGTAGCAGCCCTGCAGATTTCCTGGATAGGGACGTCCCTGGAAGCAGCCATCGATGCAGCGGTATGGTGGGTAGAATGAGCTCTTATCCCTTTGGAAGGCTCCATGCCCGCCAACCTATAGCAGAGATCTATGCAGGAGGTGACCCCCCTGCCTATCGTCCGCGTGGCTGCAGGTCTACCAGGTGCGGCTTCAGCGTAGGTGACAAACAGTTGGCGAACCTCTCCCCAAACTTCAGCCGTCCGCTCCTTATAGTAAGGAGGCGCTCTTTCTAGGGTCCAAAGTATGGAGCCTATATTAGGCCTCCGAGGTTTGATTGGGGTAGAACACCGGCAGAGTCAACACCTGGTTGAGGTGAAACTCTGACACCACCTTCAGAAGGAATTTCGGGTGGGGGCGCAGGACAACCTTGTCCCTGTGGAAGACCAGATAAGGATAAGGAGACTCAATGGAAAGCGCCTGGAGCTCTCCCATCCTTCTGGCTGACGTGACAGCCACCAAGAAGGCAGTCTTCCATGACAGATGAGAGATGTCACACCTGTGCATCAGTTCGAATGGCTTGCCCATGAGCTTAGCCAATACCAGTAGTAGATCCCACAGAGGTGGAGGTTCTCACACTGGAGGGGATATGTGATCAAGGCCTTTGAAAAAGCACCCAACCACTTTCTCCTGTGCCACCGACTGCTTCCCAGCCCGCGCCCGGGAAGCAGAGATGGCTGCCAGGTGCACCTTAAGGGTCGTCGACCAAAGCCCTAGCTGAGAAAGGGACCACAAGTAATCCAGAATGCTGGCCAAGTAACAGGAGGAAGAGTCCAACCCCTTACCCTGACACCAAATGGAGAATCTCTTCCATTTCAAGGCATAGCATTTTCTTGTTGACTCCTTACGGGATGCCTCAACCACGTTGAGGACCTCGTCGGAAAGACCCAAGACCTGGAACTCTAGCCGCTCAGCAACCAGGCCGTCAGGTGCAGGGATTGAAAGCCTGGGTGGAGTACCTTCCCCTGACTGATTGAGATCAGGTCTGGGCGGGCTGGAAGCCGCCTCGGGAGCCTGGAGCTGAGGCTGAGAAGATCTGGATACCAGAACTGGTGGGGCCAGTCTGGGGCTACCAGAATCACCTCGCCTTGTCCCTCCTCACCTTGAGAAGCACCTTGTGGATCAAGGGAAATGGGGGAAAGGCGCAGAAGAGGCCCGGGGTCCACGGCCTCGAGAAGGCATCCCCCTGCAGCAAGCCCTGCTGAGGGGTGTGGGCATGAAACAGCCTCAGCTTCGCATTCTCCCTGGAGGCAAACAGGTCCACCTGAGGGTGTGCCCTAGTGAGAGAGATAGTATACCTCCTCCAGCAGGAGTGACCACTCGTGAGATGCAGCACCTATCCGACTAGGGCATCGGCCAGAGTGTTGGAGGCTCCTGCTACATGGATGGCTAGAGATCCGCCTCCAGACTGCTCACACGGACCAAGTGCGAAAGCTTCCTTGCCGGGGCAAGAAGCGTCCTGCCCTGGCCGGTTTAGGTAGTACATGGTTGTGGTATTGTCTGTCTGGACCTGGACCACTTGACCCCGTACAAATGGGTAAGAGGGCATGAGGGCCGAGTCGGACCACTAGAAGCTCCAAGCAGGTTGATGTAGCATCGATTCCCGAGGGGACCAGGGCCGTGCACTCTCTGCTCCCCCAGATGGGCACCCCAACCCATCAGAGAGGCATCGGTCGATAGAGAGACCGTCGGCTCAAGGCGGACAAACGGGATGCCCTCCTGCAGATGAGCTGGAATGATGCACCACTGGAGAGCGTTCCATGTCTCCTAGGTCACTGCCACTGGCTGGTCCAGAGGACCGGAGTGCTGTGACCACTGGTCGACCAGTCCCCATTGTAGGGGATGCATGTGCCAACAGGCCCAACGGACCATGCTGGTGCAGGCCGCCATGAGGCCCAGGAGGCGCAGAAAGTCCCGGGCAGGACGCAATTGCCCAACCAGAAATGACTGGGCAAAGGAGGAAAGAACCTCAGCCCTGTCCGCAGGGAGCCGTGCTCTGGCTCGAAGAGAGTCGAGCTCAGCTCCGATGAACTGAATCACCTGCAATGGCATGAGTTCCGATTTGGCCTCGTTGATGTGGAGGCCAATCTGAGAGCAGACCTAGAGGGCCAGATTCCAGGACTGCTCCACCTGCGGTCTGGAGGGGGCCTGCAATCAGACAGTCGTCCAGGTAAGGGTACACCCAGACCCTTTGGTGCCACAGGAATGCTGTCACCACTGCCATGCATTTGGTGAAGACCCTGGGAGCTGAAGAGAGGCCGAGGGGCATGGCCCAGAACCCGTAAAGGGACCCCCTCCGCTCTGAAGTGGAGGAATCGCTGGTGGATGGACGGATTGGGACGTGAAAGAAGGCGTCCTGGAGGTCCAGAGAACAGAACCACAAGCCTCGTTCCAAGGATGGAATGATCTGTGCCAGAGTGACCATCCTGAAGGTTCAAGACCTTAGGAACTTGTTCAGGTTGTGTAGGTGTAGAATGGGGCACCAGCCCCCCCCATCCGTCCCTTTGGGACCAGGAAATACCTGGACACAAACCGTGGGTCTGGTGGAGGATCTGCCACACCACAGATCACCTCCTTCTGGAGGCAGGCAATGTCGACTCGACGAGCCGGGCAGGAAGCCCGCAACCCCGTGAGCCCCGTGGGCGACGGCTCAACAGGGTGGGGCCTGCTCGAATTCCAGAGGCAGACCTTTCTACCACATCCAAAACCCAGCGGTCCATGGTGATAGCAGACCAGGCGGAAAGAGTAGTAGTGCAGGGGTAACCCAGGGGGCGAGTGATGAGGCTGGGGAGACACCCCTCAACCAGTCATTAGGCAGGCTTGGAGGAAGGGCCAGCCAAGAGACCTCCTGGACCTTTCCCTCCCGGCTTCCCTGCTGGAGGAAGCTGCAGGCTTGGTTTTGGGGTGCCAAGGCGCGCAGCCTGCTGGCCCTGACTGCTGGGCATTGCTGGGCCGGACGCGCCGCCCAGGGGCAGAAGGCCGAAAGGGCTGACGCTGCTGCTGGCGGCCTTTGTCCTTCTGGGCAGACGTGATTGAGTCCAAGGTGGCACTGGACTTCTCGATCCTCTGCAGACGACCCTCCACCCTGGGACCGAACAAGTCAGTACCCAGGAAGGGTACGTCTGCCAGCTTGTGCTGGGTATCTGCCGTAAAGGTGGAGATCCGCAGGCAAGCTCTACGGCGCATGGCCACGGCAGCCACTACTGACCGGGGACAAGAGTCTCCAATGACAAGAGCAGTTTGGAGTTGCTGCTTTGCCACCACCCTTCCGTGATCCCGCACCTGCTTGACCGTAGTCTGGAGGTCAGCCGGGAGATGAGGAATCACCTCATCAGGGAGCCCAAAAGGGCGTGGGAAAAGTGTGCTGTCGGTGTGGCTGAACTGGCAAGGCCTGGACTGTAGCATGAAACTTTTTCACCAGCATGGTCCAGTTTCTTGGACTCTGTCGGGAGAAGCTGTCACGCCCTAAGCGTATCCGGAATGCCAGGAAAAACACCGTCGGTCACAAGCCCCTCTGCAGAGGGGTGCTCCGAAAAACTGGAGAGTGAGCCAGTGGGGACCTCATACTTCCTGGCCATCCTGGCCGGAAGAACAGGATAACCTAACAGCCGCCATAACTCCAGAGCTGGGGCCAACAATGGCCGGCCTCCGTGGGAATCCCCGATCAAAGATCTCCTGAGGACACTTGGCCGCTTGACAAGGGTTCCCTAAATGCCAGTAGACTCAGGATGAACAAAAGCATCCCCATGAGCGAGAATGGGCTCTAGGTCACTGACAGCACCCCAGTGGTCTCCAGGTCGAGGGGCTTGGAGAACAGAGAAGAGGCACCATCAGACTCCAAGGAGTCTGCAAACAGCTGCAGAGGGCCTGAGCACCCTCCACCTGCCGAGGCCGATCAGGAGTGAGGGTGACCGACAACCACTGGGGCAGCCCCTGACCCGACCGAGAATCCTTAGTCGGAGCCCCAGTTTTAGGTTGTGGAGACGGGGGTTCCACCACAATGGGTGGTGCAGCTGATTTTGGCTGAACAACCGGCACTGGCTTCAGCTCCTCGATGACCACGGAATTGCCAAGCAGCTCAGGTGACAGCCACTTAATGGCGGGAAGGCGGCGGGGTCGGCAACACCCCAGTCAGAAGGATCACAGCCACATCAACTCCTTGCCAGCGCCCGATGCAATCTCGCGAGGAGCTTATCCTCGAGGAGAGACGAAGGCGAAGGAGGCAGCGCCGCCACTTCCCTCGGTGCTGAGACCACGGTGTCGGCGAGATCGGCTGGACCGAGGAGGTCGAGACGAGCCAAGACCTCGGTGTTTCCGAGGGTGGGTCTGGGAGGGTGCAGGGAATCAGTTCCTCCCTCGGCTCGGGAACCGTAAAGAGGGACTCCGGCTCACAGCAAGTCATCGGTTTCCCACAGAGGAACCGATGAAGAAGGGTTGTCGGTTTCTCCAGTTGACAGCCCATCCGACGGGTCGAGAAAAATCTCGACTGCGTTGATGGACAGACTCGACCGGCCTGACCTGATGGGGACACCGTGAAGCCAGTGGCCTTAACCACAACCTTGACGAAGTCGAAGCATCGGCTTATCAGGGAAGGGACCTCTACCGCTCCCATAACGTCAGGTGGGACTTGACCTTTGAGTCCTTCTTCCTGAATCGAGGAATGTCCCGGCTGGACCCTCACCTTTTCTAGAGAGGGAATGACAAAGCTCCTTGAAAGAAGCCATGTAGGAGGATCCCAAGGAGAGCGGGATAAATGCCACGACCGAGGAAGATGAAGCTGCGGCCTGGGCCACCTCCTACTCGAGGGCGATCATCTGCTCAAGTTGCTCAGCCGAGCCAGCCGACCGACACCACCCAACAGGCCTCCTTCGACTTGACCGAAGGAATACGTCTCTCGGGGCGCCCAAGTTGAAGTCTAGCAGCCACGGTCCTGAGGACGTTAACTGAAAGGACTTGCACAATTTGCAGGCCATGCCCGGATCGTACTCAAGCCCAAGGCAGTAAACATCATGAGTGCGGATCGGCTCAGAGACATCTTCTGCCCCAAAAGCACTACGAAAATCGAGCTCGATTTGTCCACCAAACCACGAAGGAAGAAGCAGCCAAAATAGGAAAAGTGCGTACCTACCGTATTCTTGATCTTCTTGGACGAGTCTCCACCACTCATTCACACTAGTGGGATTGGCGCCGGAGGCACTAAGACCCATCGAGCAAACTTTTGCTGGAAGTCGGCGCCCGCGAGACACGGGCGCCCGTGAGCAGCGGCGCTCAGCAGTAATGACCATCGGCGACGACCCTCAACAGCCTCAGTACCTTTTTACCAAGGAGATGGCAGCAACTAACGTAAAGGGTAAACCCAACAGTAAAAAAAAAAAAAAAACGGACATAAGATAGTCCGTATGACCCGTGTAAGAAGGGTCAGCAAAGAAGTCCTCACGGCCTAAAGATTTGAGGGAGTGAAAACAATGCAGCGGTGAGCTCGGGGGATGGAGGGTGGCGTAACGATGAGTGGTGGGCTGGTCACAGACCAAGAATTAAAGTAGCAGTGCGTGATTTTCTATCTTCCTGGACACCAAGTCTCCACCACTCATTCACTAGAGTGGGAGAATACCAGTTGATAATCCCAAAAGGACGGCAGGAGAGCCAGAGCTCACGCAGCTCAAGATAGAAGCCCATTAAGGATAGACTACGAATGCGGAATGTCCCTTGGCATGAAATATCCAGTGCATAGTGCTTGACCCGAAAGTATGCACCGAGCTCCCAGGTAGCGGCGTTGATATATCTGCAATGGAACATTCGCACTTCCGCTAGGATGCCAAGGACCACTCTAGTAGAGTGAGAGACACTCTACCTTCTAATTTAACCAGCCATGGAATAGCAATGCGAAGGCATACTAACCATGAGATACATCTAATAGCGACAGGTTGACCCAGCGGGTGTGCTGAAAAGCGAACAGTTGCTGGTCTTGCGAACATCCCAGCGGTTCTATCTAAATAGAACCGCAAGGCTCTCTTAACATCAGGAATGAAAACTCGTTCCCTAGAAATTAGCGAAGTAAGCGGGAGTACCAGAGGCTGGTTCATGAATTCGACACAACCTTGGGAAGAATGAGATAGTACGGAGAACTACCTTGTCCTTATGGAATACAGTACGGAGGTCCGCAACCAGAGGCATTCTCAGAGACCCTGGGGCTGAGTAATGGCCACAGGAAACAGTCTTCAGGTAAGTACAGCTCACAGGTAGCTAAGGGTTGAAGGCTTCCAGTGGCATGTCAGCACAGGTTAATGTCCCAGGCTGCAACTGGGGCTGAAACAGGGGTCTGGTATGGAGAATCATGAAATCTCTTACCATAGTAGCAGGCCAGGTTAAGGAAGAAACCGGCTCATGGGCAGCGAGATGGCACTGGGTGAACTTGAACTATGGAGTACTGAAGACCTAAGTTTGATAGGTCAAGATACTCAGAACCTCAGGGGACAGAAAGGATTCCAGAGGTTTGCACCAGAAGCGTTCCATTTGGAGCGTCACGTTTTTAATTGGCTGGCACGAGCAGCCAGAAGGATATCTGAGACTCTCCCACGAGGCGTTGAACCGATTCACTTCTATCTCTTCAGGGCCAAACATGAAGGTGTGATTTCAGGATGGACCAACGAACCCTGGTCAGAAGACTGGTTGCAAGGGAGTCTGGGAGGCTGCCAACATACTGTTGAGTGAAACCACAGTTGCCGAGGCCAGGAAGGAGCAATGAGAATCATCTGGTCCCTGAGACTCGAACTGAGGAGTACTGATTAGAGGAAGTGGTGGGCGAGACGTTTGTCCATGGCGGAAAACATCCTGACGAAAATGCCAGGCCTGGATTTCTGGAGACAGAAGAGAGCAGTTTTCGTTGGTGGGGATGAGGTCAGGTCTGGTCCACTCTTTGAACAGGGACGAGCTCGGCTGGATCGAGACCACTCATGAGGGTCTGCCTCCGTTCTGCTGGTGATCTGCTAGGTGTTTTGTATACCTGGCAGATAAACGCTGAATCAGGACTGTGTAAGCACCACCCCCTCATGCAACCGGCAAGAATAAGAAACACCTTGCTTGATGATGTAATCACTGCTTTGTTGTCCATTTGAAGAGAATGTTCTTGTGACAAGGACATCCTTCAGAGCTGGACCCATAGACTGCTCTCATCTCAGGACATTTATGTGGGATGAGTTTCAACTCAAGTCCATACACCTTGGTGGAGGGAGACAGTGACTCCCATCACTAGCGTGCATCTGTGGTGATGGAGATCTCATGATCCGGGGGCAAGAGATCCTCAGGAGGTGCTCTTAGGACCCAGGTGAGAGACCTTGAAGGCTCCGTCCTTGATGGGATAAGACAGGGGAGGTCGAGGACCACTGGTGGAAGCATCCATTGGGTGGTTCTCACGTGCAGTGAGCCAGAGGGACAGTGAGGCCGAGGGCGCCATGAGGACCATGCGTTGCATCGAGAGAGCTGTAACGATTGGTTCTCCCTGATGTAACCCATGAAGGATATCGAGGTCTTCTGTCCTCTGGAGGAAAGCCCGCTGAAGAGGTGTCTAGGCGTCTATGAAAGGAGCCTCTGGGAGGTTTGAGGTTGAGATTTTCAAATTAGCAGAACTCCATGGGGCGTGAGAAGTGGTTACACAACCCAAGTCCTGGCGGAAAGGGCACTAAGCAACCGTCAGGTAGGGAAACTTTCAGTCAGCTTTCGAGATCGCGCAGAGACTGCACAACACTTTGTAAAACCTCAGGGGACGAGGATAACCAAAGGGCAGGACTCTGAACTGATAATGCTGACCCAAAGCTACAAAACTGAGGAATTTGCGATGGGTCGAGACGAGGATATGTTGTAAGCATCCTACATCAGAGGCCAGCCAGTCGTGCTGATGCAACAAGGGTAACAACTAGAAATCATCTTGAATTTCTCCCGGGGAGCATTCACTTAACTTTCAAGGTCTAGAATGGGCGATCCCCAGATTTCGGAACCAGAAAGCATGGGAGTAGAACCTGTGTTTAGATCTTCAGCCTTATTGCCCTGTTGTTCAGCCCTGGATCTCCGCGTGAGGAGGTCTGACTGAGCCGACAACCCGTTGTCTTATGGAGGTTTCAATTAGGTTCAAGAAACTGAGAGAAAATACGCCCTCTTGAATTATCGAAGGACCCATTTGTCTGAAGTTATGGACTTCACTGGTTGTAGAAGTACATCAGGCGACCTCACAGGAGAAAGGATTCCACCTCAGACAGGTGGATGGAACTTGGAGCGACTCATAAGGTGATAGCTGGGCTTTGGGGTCCCTCGCTTTCTGCGTCTTCTTTTGAGGTTGGGCGGGTTGGCTTTTATGGAGCTTCCCCTGCCTCTGCCTCGAAAGGACTGACGACTATGAAACTGGCGATCTGTTCACATGCCCCGAGGGGGCAGTAGGAAAGAGTCTGGCCAGCAATGGCGATCTAGTCTTCTGGTGGCCTCCAGGCTTCACCACCTGAGGGCCAAAGAAGGAGCCATCAAAGGCAGGCATCCCTGCTGCTGAGCATCATTCATTGAAGCCAAGTACCCAGCCGGAATGGCAGTACAAATCCCTGCGGCTGCTGGCGAGAAGCAGTCGAGCGTCCATGGCGAAACTGACCTGTTGATTAATGACCCAATACCTCTATAACGTCAGAAGAAGCTCGACTGAACCAATCTGGAAGAGCTTCAACCATTCTTTCATAGAGTGCACAGGATACTCATACGAAATAGCCTTGATAACTGGTCCATGAAATGGAGGCAGCAAAGACTCTCCCACCTAATATATCAATCTTCGAGATTCCTTGTAAGGTGAGCTGTAGTAGTTTGAGGAAAACGACCTTGCCACCTCTGCCAGGACTACAATGGATCCGCAAAACAGGATGCCAAATGGGACGATCATGGGGCTAAATACTTCTATCAATAGTTTAGCCACTGAGATAAGAGCAGGGTTATTCCATACCATTTGAGACAGCGTCTCGAGAGGAAACTGAATCGGAGGGTCAAATCGGTAAAGGGATCTCCGGAAGCATGAAGATACTGAGTCCCAATATCTTCCCAGGATGATATCTGTAGTCTAGAGAGAAAGAGTGGATCCCAGGTTCTTCAACAGAGACTTAAGGACAGGTCCTCGACCACAGGCTCTGTAGCAAGAAAAGATCCTGTTTCCTCCACTTCATCACCCAACCCGAAGGTCTGGGTCCAGGCTCAACATCATCTCCTGATGGTCCAGAAAGGACTGTTTGGACAGGAAAGGAGTGAAAATTAGGAGAGGAGAAATGGCAGAAAAACAGAGGAGAGTCCCAAAAAGGGCTGCGGCGCAGCGAGGGCAACCTAAAAGCAGGCCTGAAGACAGCACCGAGGGCATGCAGGCGCGCGAAGAGACCTGTGGCCCATAAGCGCCCCGGCAGCGCGTGGCGGCGATGGCGCTGTGACCCGGCCTTGTGACAGCGCCGCGAAAGGCGCCTTGACAGCGCCGCCGATCCAATGGCACCACCGGAGCCGAGACCCCATGCGCCGCCATGCTTATTTCCATAAGCTCAGCCGGCCAACAGCGCCGACACGGCCTGAACCCTACAGAAGGCGCCCGGGAAAAGCCCGGGAACCTGGAGAAAGCAAGAGAGGAAAAAAACCGGAGATAAGGGGGCATGGTGAGGCCCCCTGCGCCTGCAACCATGTGAGGAAACACCTAGCCGCAGTCGCTGTATCACCGAAGAAGGCGCGTAGCGACTGGGAAGGTCAACCGCCCTACCTGATGCGCGGAGGCCCGAGGGCCCGAGGTAACCGAGCCAGGCAGAACCAACCTCCAGCCCATCGCTCCATAAGGCGCCCACTGATGAAACTGCTCATCTGGAGCCCTACCTATGGCGGGGAGGGCTCCGATGTCGAGGACGACGATTATCGGAGAGTTGGCGACTCCAAGGAGACCGGCAACTAGAACGATAACCGACCGTCGACTGAACATACCAGAGGCGACCTCGAGTGATGCCTTCTCTTTTGACCTGTGGGTCGAAGAAAGAGCTTGAGGCGACGGCGCCGAGAATCGACCGTTTATTTTATGCGGCGGGGGCCTTTATCCCCAGGCATCGGACTGACCGTAGTCGGAACCTCGCTGAGGAGAAGGAGGCTGACCAGACCAAGCCCGGCTGACTGAACAGCTTTCATCACGTAGTCTCCTACCGTCACCTGACCTGCTCATGGTCAGACTCCGGTCCAGTAGGCGAGACTTCTTCAAATGAAGTTAAATTTAAATATTAGAAAAATTTTACGAAAAATAGAATAAAACTAAGCGATACTACTATCGTGATAATGTTACAAAAAACAAACTGAAAACTATCGCTAGTTTGAAGTTTGACTCCCAAACAAACGGCGTCCGTCACTGAAAGCGCTTTTCGTGGTAGAAAAAAGACTGAAGGCGGTTGGAGGGTGCGTAGCAGAGATGGTCATTACCGCTCGAAGGCAGCTGCTCCAGGCGCCGGTCTCACAAGCGCCGTCTCGCTACCGACCCTCCAGCAAAGTTTGTCTCGATGGGTCTTAGTGCCTCCGGCGCCAATCCCACTAGTGTGAATGAGTGGTGGAGACTTATGTCCAGGAAGATCTAGAAAATTTAAGAATAAGTTTCGGCTTAACCAACGAGTTTGGATCCAGGCCTAAAACGCAGAGCGCTAATGAGGGAACCTGAGCTTCCAAGCAGTAAGGAAGATCTGGCATCATGGGGTGGAGTCAAGAGTTTTATCACTCGGATGGGTGGGAGGAGCCAGCCTGAAGACCTTCCGGCAAGATTTAAAGCGGCAAGAAACCTGCCAATAAGTGTGGATTGAACAACATATCCATGTCCCTAAAAATGGAAATTATGTACCTACCGTAATTCTTGATGATCTTGGACTAGTCTCCACCACTCAATCACACTAATGGGATCTGCGCCGGAAGCACTAAGACCCAGCGGGAGCAAACTTTTTGCTAGAGGGTCGGCGCCAGAGATGGAGCCGCGAGGAGCGGCACCACAAGCCTCAGCACGTGCGGTAATGACTATCTCAGCGTCGACCCTCCAACTGCCTCAGTACCTTTTTTCCCCAAGGAGGTGCAACGTAACTAACCTAGGACAGCCTAACCAAAAACCGGACATAAAATAGTCCGGATGACCCGTATAAGAAGGGTCAACAAAGAAGTCTTCACAGCCTAAAAATTGAGGGAGTGAAGACCAACAACAGAGCTGAGCTCGGGGGATGGTGGGTGGGCGTGTGAATGAGTGGTGGAGACTCAGCCAAGAAGATCAAGAATTACAGTAGGTACATCATTTCCATATCTTCCTGGACATAAAGTCTCCATCACTCATTCACACTAATGGGAGAGTACCGAGCTAATAATCCTCCGAGAAGGCAGCAGGAGAGACCAAGAGCTCACAGTTTTAGGACAGGAGTCCATTAAAGATTGTTCTGCCAAAAGAAAAATGTCATCTGGCATGGACATCCAGGCATAGTGTTTGGACGAAATGCACTGAGCTCCAGGTGGCGCGACTGCAAATATCTGCAATGGGCACATACGGATTTCCACTAGGGATGCCACGATGGCTCTAGTAGAGTGAGCGTACACTCTGCCCTCCAGCTTAACCTGGGCCATGGAATAACAGTGGTGAAGGCATGCCACCAGCCATGCTGAAATACATCTGATAGCGACAGGTTGACCCAGCCGGGTCTCGCTGAAGGAAACAGACAGTTGTTGAGCTTTGCGAAAATCTTTTGTTCTATCTAGATAGAAACACAAAGCTCTTTTGACATCCAAGGAATGAAGAGAACGCTCTCCTTCATTTTGGAAGTTCGCAAAATAAGTAGGAAGGACCAAAGGTTGGTTTAGATGGAATTCTGAAACAACCTTAGGGAGAAACTTAGGATGGGTCCTAAGAACTACTTTGTCTTTATGAAACACAGTATACGGAGGGTCTGTGACCAAGGCATGTATCTCAGAGACCCGTGGGCCGAGGTAATGGCCACTAGGAAGGCTGTTTTCCAAGTGAGAAATTTTAACTCACAGGTAGCTAGAGGCTCGATAGGCTTTTGAGTGAGCATGTCTAGCACAAGATTAAAGTCCCAGGCTGCGACTGGACGTCTGATAGGAGGTCTGGTATGCAGAATTCCCTTAAGATACCTCTTAACCACAGGTAACTGAGCCAGTGACAAGGAAAGTACTGGCTCGTAATAAGCTGAAATGCCACAAAGGTGAACCTTAATTGTAGAGTATTGCAGACCTGAATTTGAGAGGTCTAAAACGTACTCTAGAACTTTATCTGGTGGGCAGGAAAAAGGATTCAAAGAGGATTTTGCACACCAGAGCGAAAAATGCTTCCATTTGGCTGTGTAAGTTTTCCTAGTTGCTAGCTTGCGTGCAGCCAGAAGAATATCTGAAACCCAGCGAGAGACATTGAACCTGTTCACTTCTGTCTCTTCAGGAGCCAAGCGTGAAGGTGAAACGATCTCAGATTGGGATGGACCACAAGCCCCTGAGTCAGAAGGTTCATCTGAAGGGGAAGCGGTTTTGTCGGAGTTTTCGACATACTGTTGAGTAGTGGAAACCATATTTGTCGAGGCCAGAAGGGAGCAATGAGGATCATTTTGTCCCTCTGGGACTCGAACTTGAGAAATACTCTCTGAATTAGAGGAAGAGGCAGAAAGGCTTATGGAAAGAGTTTTGTCCACCGCAGCCTGAACGCATACTGACTAAAAATGCCAGGCCCTGGATTTCTGGAGCAGAACAGAGGCAGTTTTGTGTTGAGTAGGGATGCAAAAAGGTCCAGGTCTGGAGTTCCCCACTCTGTGAACAGTGACTGAGCTATGGCTGAGTCGAGAGACCTGTCTCTGTTCTGCTGAGACGGTCTGCCAGTTCGTTCTGCACACCCCGCAGGTAGACTGCATGAATTAGAGCCTTGTGCTCCAAGCACCATTCCCACACCCTCATCGCTTCCCTGAATAAGTGGTAAGAGTGAGCATTGCCCTGCTTGTTGATGTAATACATCACTGCTTTGTTGTCCATTTGAAGGAGAATGTTCTTGTGACAGAGAATGTCCTTCAAAGCCCGGACTGCATAGAGGACGGCTCTCATTTCTAAGACATTTATGTGAAGCTGGGATTCGAGCTGAGTCCACGTACCTTGAGTGTGGAGAGTCTGAGAGTGAGCTCCCCACCCAATCAGGGACGCGTCCATGGTAATGGAAATCTGATGATCCAGAGGAGCAAAGGGATACTCTTCCAGAAGATTGTCCTCTTGCGACCACCAGGTGAGTGATCTCTTCAGAGGTTCTGTCACCTTGTTGAGAAAGGACTGTGGGTGAGTGGTCGGGGACCAGTGAGTACTGAGCATCCATTGAGAGGTTCTCATGTGAAGGCATGCTAGGGGAACAGTGAACACCAAGGATGCCATGAGACCTAGCATTCGTTGCATCGACAGCGCTGAAACTAAGCTGCTCTTTCCAATGTATCGGGCCATCTGAAGGATAATTGCTCCTCCTGTCCTCTGGAAGAAATGCTTTCGTACAAGAGGTGTCAGAAGAGTTCCTATGAAAAGGAGCCTCTGGGAGGGCTGCAGCTGCGTTTTTTTGAAGTTTAGCAGGACTCCCATGGACGTGAGAAAGTGTGAAGCCATGGCTACGGCATCTAGAGTTCCCTGCCTGGAAGGACTTGCTAGAAGCCAATCGTCCAGATATGGGAACACTTATATTCCGATTTTTCTGAGATGCGCTGTGAGAGTTGCACAACACTTTGTAAAAACTCGCGGCACCAAGGATAGCCTAAAGGGCAGGACTCTGAACTGATAATGCTGTCCCAAAGCCATGAACCTTAGGTATTTGTGATGCTTTGGGTGAATCAGAATGTGTTGGTAAGCATCCTGCATGTCCAGGGAGGCTAACCAGTCATGTTGATGAAGCAAAGGTAACAGGGTTCCTAGCGATATCATTTTGAATTTCTCTTTGGGAAGAAACTTGTTTCATTTTCTGAGGTCCAAAATGGGGCGCATGCCCCCGGTTTTCTTTTGAACCAGAAAATAATGGGAGTAGAACCCTATGTTCCGTTGATCCAGCAGAACTACTTCCACTGCCCTGTTGCTCAGAGGGCCTTGTATCTCGGAGGCAAGAAGTTCTGATCGAAGTACTGACAGCCTGGGCTGTCGTCTGGGGGGACGATCCGGAGCGGTCTCTAAAAAATTGAGGGAATACCCCTTGCGGATTATCTGGAAGACCCATTTGTCTGAGGCTATGGACTTCCATCAATTGTAGAAGTGAGTCAGACGACCTCCCACCGCTGAGGAAGAGTCCCCCTCGGGCAGCTGAGGTGGGACTTGGGCCAACAACTTAGAAGGCGGCACTGGGCGCTTTGGGTCCTTGCGCCTTCTGTTGTGTTTTCTTTTGAGGCTGAGGAGCTTGGTTTTTATTAAAACCTCCCCTGCCTTTGCCCCGAAAGGACTGATGGTTATGAAACTGGCATTTGTTAACACCCCCTTGATTTAATGGCTGACCTAGTCTTTTGTGTGGCCTCTACAGCCTGTTCTACTTGAGGGTCGAAGAGATACACACCATCGAAAGGCAACTTCATAACCTGTTGCTGGGCATCATTCGTGAACTCTGTAGTGCGCAGCCAAGATTGATGGCGGGTATAAATGCCCACCGCTGCCGCTCAGGAGGCAGTATCGAAGGCGTCCATAGCTGCTTTAACCTGCTGGTTGTTGGACTCGATACTCCTGGTTATGGTTTGAAGAAGCTCTGAATTAGTGTCCGACTCCGGTAGAGCTTCAAGCATTTGTTTGAGCGAATGCCAAAGAATATACTCATATTGACAGAAATAGCCTTGGTAGCTGGCAATACGCATACCTAGGGTGGAAGCAGCAAAGACTCTCTTACCTAAAGTGTCTATCTTACGAGACACTTTGTTTATAGGTCGAGCTGAAGTAGTCTGGGGGAAAGACGACCTTATCATTCTCTGCCAAGACTACAATAGGATCCACAAATGTGTGGGATGCCAAAATGGGTCGATCCTTGGGAGCAGCATATTTCCTATCTATGGACTTAGCCACAGAAAGAATGAGAGCAGGATTATTCCATACCATTTGAGAAAGCATCTCAAAGGAGGGCTGTACCGGAGGAGTCAAATCCATAGGGATCTCCAGAACATGGAGGTATTGGAGTCTTAACAGTTTCCCAGGATCGATATCTGTAGTCTGGAGAGAAAGAGTGAAATTCAAGTTGTTCAGCAGAGACTTAAAAGACAGGTCCTCGACCACAGGCTCTGCAGCAGGGTTAGATCCCGTTCTTTCCACATCATCACCCAGACGAAGGTCTGGGTCAGGCTCAATGTCATCTCCTGACAGACCAGGAGGGACTGCATGGACAGGAAATGAGTGAAAATCAGAAGGAAATGAGGAAGGGAAAAGATTCAAAGAAGAGGAGCTCTGAAGTCTGGATGATGCCCTAACAGGCCTCAGCGCCAAATTAGAGCATGGCACCGAAAAAATGCATGGCGCCAAGGACGGCGCCGACAAGGCACATGGCGCCGACAACCCCAACGGCACAGAGGACGGTGCCGATAGACGCATCGGTGCCGAAGACTGTGCCGAGCACGCCATCGACACCGAAGGCGTCGAAAACATCCCAAGGATCTGAAAAAACAGGATCTAAGGAGAAAGAAGGATGAATACCAGGAGATACAGAGGCATCGGTGTGGCCCCCTGCGCCACAGCCGCGTGAGGGGGGAAAACACCTAAGCGCGGAGTCAACAGGACCGCTCGACTAGGGAGGCCCAACCGCCCTACCTGATCTCTCGAAAAGCCCGAAGGCCCCAGAGTGACCGGACCAGGCAGCTGGACCAACCACTGAGCCCACTGCTCCATAACAGCAGCCCACTGATGAAACTGCTCATCTGAAGACCTACCAGAGGGTGGGGTAGGGCTCCGATGTCGAAGACGTCGGCAACTGGAAACAGAAACCGGCGACTCTGAAGGAGGAGACAGGCAATTAGCCCCAATAACCGACTGTCTACGCCAGACATATCAGGGGCGACCGAGTGGATGCCTTTTTTTGACCTGTGGGCCAAGAAGAGCCGGTATTTAACGGTGCCGGCACCGCTTACTTTTATGCTTTCATGGGACCGGCCACCGGCATCGGATCGTCCGCTGCCAGACCCCCTCCGAGAAGGCAGCGGACGGACCCAGCCCGCTGACTGAACAGCTTTCATCTGAAGTCTCCCTACCGTCACCTGACCCGCTCATGGTGGACTCCATCAATGTAGGCTGAGACTTCTTTCCTCCAATAAGAATAAATAAACTAAGCGGTGCTTTATTCGAGATATTATTACAAAACAATAAAACTGAAAACTATGCTGCTAATTTGAAGTTTGACTCCCGGAGGGCGAGCGACATCATCACTGAAGTGCACTCGACGGCGGGAAAAAAGGAACTGAGGCGGTTGGAGGGTCGACGCTGAGATAGTCATTACCGCATGAGCTGAGGCTCACGCTCTGTGGTGGACAGTATAGACGGAGGGGTCTTTTAATGAGTCCGGCAGGACCCAAGACTGATCAGGGTCTGGCAGAGGCTCCTGTTGCCTGGGAAACGGAGAGTGCCCCAACAGCTCGCAATCACCCTACGCCAGACCACAGGTGACAACCGGAAAAACAAAGCCATGCCATTCTCCTGATGCAGATCGCTGTTCCCATCAACAGGGAGGCTACTGTGTTGGCGTCTTACAATGCCCTCGCCTAGTGTTTCGATAGCTCCAAGCCCAGTGTGGAAATAGTGATGGGCTCATCTGGTTGCCTCACAATCGGGCATGGCCACAAGAATCTGCCCCAGCAAAGCCCGCTCTCGCAGCTCCATCTCTGGCGCCCGACCTCTAGCAAAAGTTTGCTCCGGCTGGGTCCTAGTGCCTCCAGTGCAGATCCCATTAGTGTGAATGAGTGGTGGAGACTTTATGTCCAGGAAGACCATGACAGGAAACATAAGCCACAACTTGCAGACTGCTCAAGCACAAAATTCAAATCTTAAGGAGGGACTGATGACGTAATATGAAAATTACGTACTCACCGTAATTTTGATCTTCCAAGATATCTTCATTCATTAATTACTGGTGGAATAAGCTGGAGGCACCAGACCCCGTGACAGCATGTAGCTTTAAGCTTTTTCAGGAGTGGGGGACGAGGTACAACATGGTGTTCGGAGGTCACCTAGTAACCAACACAGTCCCCCCCAACCTCCTCGGTTCTGCTTGCAAGAGAAGAAACTACATCAGAGAAAAAGGCAGAGTGGGGAAAGGGAGCCCAAGGAACAGGAAAAGGAAGAGATATTAACTGAACCTAAAGCCGATCAGAGAGCGAGAGATAGATACAAACTCTGGCAGAGGCTTTAAGGCTAGGGGTGAACACAGCCATTGGGCAGGCCAAAAGAAAGAGAGAGAGAGAATAATAGGGAGAGAGAGAGAGAGAGAATGGTCCCTTAAACCCAACTAGGGGCAAGTAAACTCACCATCCCATTTAGACTCAAAGAGCTGAAGACAGTCCACAGAGAGATTCCTGCATGGAGCCACCCTGTAAGGCATAAGGAGTTCGATAGAACAGGGCAAGGGTAGGCACACTACTAGTGTCCCACCCCCACTTTTTTTTCCCCTTCACAAACAAGGATTCACCTGGGACTTGGGTAAGGAACACTGGAGGACAAGAGGAGCAGTCTCCAAGGAAGGTCATAATAGGCAGTTGAAGGGAAGGCACCAGTCTCTGATCTAAGGAGCAGAATTCACAGAGAAGAAGAGCAGGTCCCAAGAAAAAAAAAAAATCCTGCAGAGTAATAAGAACAAGTTGCAAAATCCGTCCAACATTGCAGTGAGTGCCTACAACAGGCATAGTGTGCCATGGAACAGTACCATGGCACTGAAGCGGGTCTGATCCAAAATTCAGAACTGGCACCTGCAAGAAAAACAGAGGTCAAACTGGCACTTCTGGAATCAAAGCCAATGGGATTCCTGAGCGGTCTAGAGAAAGGTGTTCTCTATAAGGAGGAGGAAAGGGAGGTCTGCTGTCCACGTCTGCCTTCTCCTTCTAAAATTTAAGACGACGAGAGAACCTTCTCCTCCTGAACCAAAATCCAGAGCCCTCAGGGGGTGTCAGCAATATATCGGCCCTAGTGAGGGAGAAAGCAAAAAGGGAGGTGGCACTGCCCAGAAGCCTGATCACGAGGGGAAGGTGGGTGGGAAGCATTAATGAATAGTGAAGATATCTTGGAAGATCAAGAATTATGGCGAGTATGTAATTTCCATATCTTCCAGAGATCAATCTTCACCATTCATTACTAGTGGGGAGTACCAAGCACCACCTAGGCGGAGCTGGCACCTCCTGAAGGGAAAAAGTCTCCTCAAAACTCTGTGGTGGACAGTACAGATGGAGGGTCTTTAACGAGTCTGGCAGGAACCAAGACTAATCAGGGTCTGGCAGAGGCTCCCGTTGCCTGGGAGACGGAGAGTGCCCCAACAGCTCGCAATCACCCTACGCCAGGCCACAGGTGACAACCGGGAAAAACAAAACCATGCCATTTTCCTGATGCAAAACTGCTGTTCCCATCAACATGGAGGCTACTGCGTTGGCGTCTTACAATGCCCTCACCTGGTGTTTCGACAGCTCCAAGCCCAGTGTGGAAATAGTGATGGCTCATCTGGTTGCCTCACAATCGGGCATGGCCACAAGGATCTGCCCCAGCATAGCCCACAGGTGCCTGGCATAGCCTACCTGGTGTGCTGAGATCAGGGCCGGCTTTAGAGTTTTGGGGGCCCCCAGCAATACAAGTCATGGGGCCCTTCCTCAATCCAAACATTTTTTACTTTGTCCAAAATGCACATTTTATGTTCAATACAACCAGTTATATTTGTGTTTTTAGGGAGTGGTAGCAATGTTAATTTTTGGGGCCCCACTGTCCATTCAATGTATCTGTTCATTAGCCTCTGAGTGGACAGGGCATACCTTAGTGAATCATTTCATGATGTTATAACACCACAAGAAAAGGCTCCACAGAGCCTAGTGATGTCTTTTGGTGCGGTTTTACATTCAACATGAATAATAATTAAAAAGAAATTAAAGTGGCACTCTGGATCTGGTTGGGGGCCTCTTATTAGCAGGGGCCCCAGCAACGACAGGGTCTGCTGAGCCCAAAACAGGCTATGGCTGAGATAGATAACAGGAGACTTGCCGAGGAGAAACTCCCTACCCCAGCGATCAAACCCGCAGAGTCAGAATCTGAGGGACAGTCACATTTGAGGGCATGTACAACCAGAGGGTGTGCAGCCACCCAGGCTCGAGGAGGGGGTGCATAGCTGCTGGAGAACCGGGGGTACCTGCGCCTGGCAGTCCCTTGGGGCTGGAATAGAGTCTGAGGGAAAATGCCAGACACTGTGCGACTCCTCTCTGAAAGGTTGAGGCCATGGAGGATCATGGTGGATTCTGAGCTATACTCCCCAGGAAGGACAGTGTCGCATGAGCAGGACTGCGACCAGCATAGCAGGGAAGATGAAGCTCCTCCAGCATTGTCAAGAGGAACAAACGAATAATTAAAGTAATCAGCATCTCCCAAGATGTGGCTGGAGGTGTCTTCTTTCCTGGAGCAGAAAGTTTACAAGGCAGAGGAGCTGTACAGTGGAAGGTGGAGCATGGGACGGAGGAGCAAAAATAACCTCATCAATGGACCTGAGGTAGATGGGGAATGCAGCCACCGTAGCCCTGTACTGTTCCCATGTCAAGGACCCCAGGAGGTGTGAAAGACCTGGGAGAAGGGGGGAAGAGGCAGAGGAGAAGGATGGCCATGAGAGACCGCAGGTCCTCTGCCAGGGCTGTGGGAGCATGTAGGGGGCCCCTCCCGAGAAAGGGCCTGTGCAGCCCGCCCACTAGAGAATACGCCACAGGCGAGGAGCAAACATGGCGGTGACCTTGGGGGGTGGAGAGAAGAGATTTTCTGGTGAGGAAACCAGAGCCAATCTGGTCCACTGGGGTGGCCCTCGAGAGAGACCTTCCCAAGGCAGCAGCACGCAGAGGGGAGGGCAAGATAATCCAGCACTGGGATCAGTGCCAGAACCACCCTCAGTGCCCAACGCAACATCAGATCCAGCACTGTCTACTGATCCAGCACTGGAGTTGGAACCGGGCAGGCCTGCGGTGCTGCAAGCTGTGCCAGCACAAACAGAAGTAGCAGCATCGCCATCTGCACCGGACAGAAAAGGAACAGGCTGCAAGAATGGTCGAACGTTCAGCGGAGGAGAGCTTTGAGGCTGCAAAAAGCCCAAATGACAATTGGGATCATCATGATCCTCATCCGAACGGAGGACAAAATCAGGGAGCTCTCCAAGGAAACAACCCTGGCATCTCTTCCTCTTCTGGTACTGAGGACTGTGTCGGAAGGAGACCCAGCCGCGTCAATGGCGCCACCCTGCTCACCGACATCAGGGACAGCACTGGGAACTGAGGCAGTGCCGGCTGATGCCGCCAAGGGTGCCACCAATGCAGGCCCAGCATATAGGTGAGACCTGGGCACCGGACTGCAAGGGTAGAGTGGATCGGGTATGTTGGTAGGCATCCTGCATGTCCATGGAAACCAACCAATCCTGTGGCCAGAGGAGCAGTAGCAAGGTCCCTAGGAGATCATTCTAAACTTCTGCTGTATGAACTTGTTCAGTTTCCTGAGGTTCCAGAATGGGGCACATGACCCTGACATTTTGGAACGAGGAAGTAGAAGGAATAGAAGACTGTGTTGTGCTCCACCCTCCAGCACTACTTCCACTGTCCTGTTGCTCAAGAGGCCAGCAATCTCCTTTGTGAGAAGGTCTGACAAGAAAGGTGGGGGGCTGCTTCCTGGGAGGATAACCCAGAGGGGGCTCTGAGAAATTCAGTGAATACCCCTTCCAGATTATCCTGAGGACCCACCAACCAGTGGGAATGAATTCCCACTGACAGTAAAACTGAGGCAGACGCTCACCCAATGGAGAGAAAAGGTCCGCCCGGGCAGCCGAGGGAAAACTGGGGGCCAGAATTCCAGAACGCTGCACTGGGCGCTTTTGAGGCCTGTGCCTTTGGTTGCATTTTCTTTTGTGACTGGGGAGGCTGGGACTTGATTTGAGCTCTCCTACCTTTGCCTCAAAAGGACTGCTTACTTTGATAAAAAAAACTCACCCCTTTCCTTTCCTTTCTGGGGGTGAAAAGGGGCAGATTGATAAGTCTTGATGGCCATTCTTGTCTTCTGAGAGGCCTCAAGGGACTGTTCTACCCATTAACAGAACAGATAGGAGCCACTGAAAAGAACATTCATAACCTGCTGTTGGACGTGTCTAGAGAAATCAGACGTCCAAAGCCAGGAGTGCCTTCTTATGCAGATTCTTGCAGCAGCAGAGCGTGAAGCAGTGTCAAAGGTGTCCACAGCTGCCTTCAGCTGGTGACTGTACAACTCAATGCCATGGGTAACAGTCTGAAGCATCTTATGCTTAGTTTCTAACTCAGGCAAAGTCTCCGCAAGGGACGCAAATGAGGTCCAAATGGCATACTCGAACTTGGAGAAATGCCCTGGTAGCTTGCTATCCACATGCTAAGAGTAGCTGCAGCGTAATGCTCTTTTCCCACCTTAACTATCTTACACAACTCCTTATAGACAGGATGCACTGTGACCTCCTGAAGGAAATGGCCTTGTCATTCTCAGCCAGAATGAAAATCTTGTTAGTAATAGGCTAGGAAGCAAGGACAGGTCTGTCCTTAGGGGCAGTAAACGTACCATCTATCTGCTGACAGACAGTGGGGATAGACACAGACACTGTGTCCCAATGCGTCTCAAATGCAGGGGGAATAGGAGGTATGAGGCTGACCAGCATTCTGGAAATGCTGAGCCACTCCAGATGGCGACGTTTCCCTGGGTCAATGACAGAAGGCTCAAAAGCAACAGTTACATACATGTTGTGATGAAACGCCTGAAAAGAAAGATCCTCCTGTGGTACAGGGGAAAGGCCTGGGGTTGAATTACCCAGGCTGTAAAAAGAGTCATTGTTGCTGCGCTCAGAAATTATGAGGTCAGGGACAGACTCATCCCGCCTCCAGCTCCTCTCTGGGAAGAGGGGCTGGAAGACCAGGAGTCGGAAGGACAAGCAACACTGGCACCGGCAGAGAGGGAGTCAGTAACGACCACCGTGGCAGCAAAGGCGGAGCTAACACCAGTCCCGGCACCAGCAAAAGGGAAGTCAGCACTGGCAAAAGAGGAGCTGGCACTGGAGGCGTTGTCATGAAAGAAACTGGCCCAGATGCAGAGTGCTGTCTAGGCACCAGACACGGCCTGAACAGGCCATAAAGGGCCTGATCCCAATACTGAGCACAGCTCCACCCATGGCACTGAAGGTCCAGCCAGCACAAGAGTGACCAGCGGAGGTATCTGGGCCAGTTCCAAGACAGTGACACTGCAAGGGGGTGCAGCCAGTGGAACAGGCTTCAGCAGTGCGGTCCCTGACAATGACAAGGAGGTCATTGTTGAAGGCATATGCTCTACCTTGCTGGAGTGTCCCGACTGCGGGTCCAATGCCCCCCTCCCTCGAGGGACCTGGGGCTGGCTCTATAAGAAGGGGCAAATGAGCCAGATGCTGTACCCACTGCTCCATAAGAGCTATCCAGTGATGAAACTGACCACCGGAGTCCCCACAGGAAGACAGGGAGGGCTCTAGGCCCAAGACCTTGCACTCCCACAAGCAAAAAATGAAAATTCTGTACCTACCGTAATTCTTGATCTTCTTGGACGAGTCTCCACCACTCATTCACACTATTGGGATCTGCGCTGGAGGCACTAGGACCCATCGGGAGCAAACTTTTGCTGGAGGTCAGCGCCAGAGATGAAACCGCGAGGGCGGCACGCATGAGCCTCAGCTCGTGGCTGTTTATCTCAGTAATTCCTCCAACCGCCTCAGTACCTTTTTACCAAGGAGGTGCAGCGCAACTAACCTAGAAGGATAGCCTAACCTAAAACCGGACATAAGATAGTCTGGGCGACCCTTATAAGAAGGGTCAACAAAGAAGTCTTCACAGCCCTAAAGATTCGAGGGTGAAGACCAACAACAGAGGTGAGCTCGGGAGGCGGAGGGTGGGAGTGTGAATGAGTGGTGGAGACTCGGCCCAAGAAGATCAAGAATTACGTAGGTAGTATTTTCATATCTTCCTGGACATAAGTTCCCCACCACTCATTCACACTATTGGGAGAGTACCAGCTAATAATCCCCCAAGAGGGCGGCAGGAGAGACCAAGAGCTCACGTTTCTAGGACAGAAGTCCATTAAGGATTGCTCTGCCAAAGGAAAATGTCATCTGGCATGGATATCCAGTGCATAATGTTTAGCAATGCGCACTGAGCTCCAGGTG
Source organism: Neoceratodus forsteri (assembly GCA_016271365.2). Lineage (NCBI taxonomy): Eukaryota > Metazoa > Chordata > Ceratodontiformes > Ceratodontidae > Neoceratodus > Neoceratodus forsteri. Next base: position 1,097,605,609 of record CM057453.1, read on the forward strand.
GCGCATGAAATATCTGCAATGGGCACATTGAGAATTTCCGCTAGGGATGCCGCGACCGCTCTAGTAGAGTGAGCGTAAACCCTGTCCTCCAAATTAACCTGCGCCATGGAATAGCAGTGGAGAAGGCATGCCACTAACCATGCTGAGATACATCTGAAAGCGACAGGTTGGCCCAGCCGGGTCTCTCTGAAGGAAACAAACAGTTGCTAGGCTTTGCGAAAGTCCTTGGTTCTATCTAGATAGAAACGCAAAGCTCTCTTAACATCCAAGGAATGAAGAGATCGTTCTTCATTTTGGAAGTCCGCAAAGTAAGAGGGAAGGACCAAAGGTTGGTTTAGATGAAATTCTGACACAACCTTAGGAAGAAATTTAGGATGAGTCCTAAGGACTACTTTGCCCTTATGGAACACGGTATATAGAGGGTCTGTGACCAGGGCATGTATCTCAAAGACCCTGCGGGCTGAGGTAATGGTCACTAGGAAGGCAATCTACCAGGTGAGAAATTTTAGCTCACAGGTAGCCAGAGGTTCGAAAGGTTTCTGAGTGAGCATGTCTAGCACAAGATTAATGTCCCAGGCTGCAACTGGACGTCTTGTAGGAGGTCTGATATGCAGAATTCCTTTAAGAAATCTCTTAACCACAGTTAACTGAGCCAGTGTTAAGGAAAAAACCGGCTCATGATACGCTGAAATGGCACTAAGGTGAACTTTGACTGTAGAGTACTGCAGACCGGAATTTGAGCGGTCCAAGAGGTACTCCAGAACCTTATCTGGTGGGCAGGAAAAGGATTCAAAAAGTTTGCACACCAGAGCGGCAAACGCTCCACTTGGCTGTGTAAATTTTCCGAGTGGCTGGCTTCCGAGCAGCCAAAAGAATATCTGAAACCCTTTGAGAGACATTGAACCAGTTTACTTCTACCTCTTCAGGAGCCAAGCATGAAGGTGAAGCGATCTCAGGTTGGGATGGACCACCGGCCCCTGAGTCAAAAGGTTCATCTGAAGGGGAAGTGGTCTCGGAGGAACTGCCAACATATTGTTGAGTAGTGGAAACCACAGCTGTCGAGGCCAGAAGGGAGCAATGAGGATCATTTTGTCCCTTGGGATTCGAACTTGAGGAGTACCCTCTGAATTAGAGGAAGAGGTGGAAAGGCGTAAAGAAAGCATTTTGTCCACTGCAGCCTGAACGCATCCTGACAGAAAATGCCAGGCCCTGGATTTCTGGAGCAGAAGAGAGGCAGTTTTGCATTGAGTGGGGATGCAAAAAGGTCCAGGTCTGGAGTTCCCCACTCTTTGAATAGTGACTGAACTATGGTTGAGTCGAGAGACCACTCGTGAGGATCTGTCTCTGTTCTGCAGAGACGGTCTGCCAGTTCGTTCTGTATTCCGGTAGGTAGACCGCTTGAATTAGAGCCTTGTGCTCCAAGCACCATTCCATACCTTCATCGCTTCACTGCATAAGGGGTAAGAATGAGCACCGCCCAGCTTGTTGATATAATACATCACTGCTTTGTTGTCCGTTTGAAGAATAATGTTCTTGTGACACAGAATGTCCTTCAACGCTCGGACCACATAAAGGACGGCTCTCATTTCTAGGACATTTATGTGAAGCTGGGACTCTACTTGAGTCCACACACCTTGAGTGTGGAGAGCCTGACAGTGAGCTCCCCACCCCATTAGGGATGCGTCTGTGGTGATGGAGATCTGATGGTCCAGAGGAGCTCCTTCCAGGAGATTGCTCTCTTGAGACCACCAGGTGAGTGACCTCCTTAAAGGTTCTGTCACTTTGATGGGATAGGACTGCGGGTGAGTGGTTGGGGACCACTGAGTACTGAGCATCCACTGAGTGGTTCTCATGTGCAGACGTGCTAGGGGTACAGTGAACACTGAGGATGCCATGAGGCCTAGCATCCGTTGCATCGAGAGAGCTGGGACTGAGTTGATTTCCCCGATGTGAGGGGACATTTGAAGGATATAGTTCCTTCTGTCATCTGGAAGAAAAGCCTTCACACAGGAGGTGTCCAGAAAAGTCCCTATAAAAAGGAGCCTCTGGGAGGGCTGCAACTGCGATTTCTTGAGGTTCAGCAGAACTCCCATGGACGTAAGGAAGCGAGAGGCCATCTCTACGGCGTCCAGAGTTCCCTGCCTGGAAGGGCTTGCTAGAAGCCAATCGTCCAGATAAGGGAACACCTGTTTTCTGACCTTTCTGAGGTGCGCTGCGAGAACAGCACAACACTTTGTAAAAACCTGCAGCGCCGAGGATAGCCCAAAGGACAGGACTCTGAACTGATAATGTTGTCCCACAGCCACAAACCTCAGGAATTTGTGATGCCTCGGGTGAATAGAAATGTGCTGGTAAGCATCCTGCATGTCTAGGGAGGCTAGCCAGTCATGTTGATGAAGCAAAGGTAACAAGGTTCCCAGAGAAATCATTCTGAATTCTCCTTGGGGAGAATTTGTTTAGCTTTCTGTGATCCAGGATGGGGCACATGCCCCGGACTTCTTTGGAACCAGAAAGTAATGGGAGTAGAATCCTGTGTTCCGTTGATGCAGTGGCACTACTTCTACTGCCCTGTTGTTCAGAAGGCCCTGAATCTGGCAGAAGGTCTGATTGAAGGGTTGACAGCCTGGGCTGTCGTCTCTGGAAGAGCCGATCAGAGGTGTCAACAAGATTGAATGAATACCCCTCGCGAATTATCCGAGGACCCATTTGTCTGAGGTTATGGACTTCCACTGGTTGTAGAAGTGCACCAGACGACCTCCAACCGGAGAGGAAAAGTTCACCTCGGGCAGCTGAGATGGGACTTGGGCCAGCAACTCATAAGGTGGCGCTGGGCACTTTGGGCCCTTGCGCTTTCTGTTGTGTCTTCTTTTGAGGTTGGGCAGTTTGATTTTTATGGAAACCTCCTCTGCCTTGAAAGGATTGACGGTTATGAAACTGACATTTATTGACAGTCCCTCGAGAGGGGACAGGAGGGTCGAGCCAACCAATGGCTGACCTAGTCTTTTATTGTAGCTTCTAGAGCTTGTTCTACCTGAGGACCAAAAGATATGCACCAAAAAGAGCAGCGCCATTACCTGCTGCTGTGTGTCATTAAGTGAAGCCTGAAGTGCGCAGCCAGGAATGACAGTACAAATACCAGCAGCCGCCCGAGCGAGAAGCAGTGTCAAGCATCCATAGCTGCTTTAACCTGCTGGTTATTAGATTAGTACCTCTGGTAATGGTTTGAAGAAGCTGTGGTTTTGCATCCGATTCAGCAGAGCTTCAACCATCTGCTTGATGGAGTGCCACAGGATATACTCATACTGGGAGAAATAGCCTTGGTAATGACATCGCATACTTAGGGTAGAAGCAGCAAGACTCTCTTACCTAAGGTGTCTATCTTACGATTTTCTTTAATAGGTGGAGCTGTAGTAGTTTGAGTAGAACGATCATTATCATTCTCTGCCAAGACTACAATAGGATCCATAAGGCTTGAGATGCCAAAATGGGGACGATCCTTGGGGCTGAATATTTCCTATCTATGGATTTAGCCACGAAGGGGTGAGAGCAGGATTATTCCATACCATTTGAGACAACGTCTCGAAGGAAAGCTGAACTGGAGAAGTCAAATCCGTAGGGATCTCGGGGCATGAAGGTATTGGAGTCTCAACAGTTTCCCAGGATCGATGTCTGTAGTCTGGAAAGAAAGAGTGGAAACTAAAATTTTTCAACAGAGACTTAAGGACAGGTCCTCAACCACTGGCTCTGTAGCAGTAATAGATCCTGCTTTCTCCACTTCATCACCAGCCAAAGGTCTGGGTCAGGCTCATGTCATCTCCTGACAGTCCAGAAGGGTCTGTATGGACAGGAAAGGAATGAAGTCAGAGGAAAGGAAGAAGGAAGAGTGAAAGTAGGAGTCCTGAGCGCAAAAGGCGCCCTGAGAGCCTCCGAGGCGGCTGTGGGCACGGCACAGAGAACGCGCGAGGACCACACGGCGCGAGAAGACACGTGCCGAAGATAGCGCCGAGCGTGCCATCGACGCCGAGGGCACCGAAAACACTCCAAGACTCCGAAAAACAGGTTTGAAGGAAGAGAGCAGGAGATAAGACGTCGGTGTGGCCCCTGCGCCCGTATGTGAGGGGAGACACTGACGCAGTCGACCGGCACGAAGAGGTGCCGCCACGACCAGAGAGTTCAACCGCCCCTGGTCTCCCGAAAACCCGAAGACCCCGGTGGCCGAGCCAGGTAACTGAACCAACCTCGAGCCCATTGCTCCATAAGAGCTGCCCACTGATGAAACTGCTCATCTGAAGACCTACCTGCAGGCGGGTGGGGCTTCAATGTGAAAACGTTAGCTACAGAAACAGGGGTTGGCGACTCCGAAGGAGGACGGCAACTAGCCCGATAACCCGAGCGTCTCGGCGCAGACATATCGAGGGCAACCTCGTGATACCTTCTCTCTTTTTGACCTGTGGGCGAAGAAGAGCTCGAGGCGAGCGGTGCCGAGAATGTGACCATTTATTTTTATGCTTCCTTGAGACCATCCGTCCCTTCGGGCACTGGACTGACCGTTGTCAGACCCCCTTCCGGAGAAGCTGACGGACCGGACCCAGCCGACTGACTGAACAACTTTCATAATGAAGCTCTCACTGTCACCTGACCTACTCATGGTCGACTCAGTCAAAGTAGGCTGAGACTTCTCTTATTTTAAAATAAGAATAAACTTAAGCGATACTTATCGAGATATTACTACAAAATAACAAAACTGAAAACTATGCTGCTAGTTTGACGTTTGACTCCCGGTGGTCGAGCGACGTCATCACTGAAGCGCACTCGACAGCGGGAAAAAGGAACTGAGGAGGTTGGAGGGTCGACGCCGAGACAGTCATTACCGCAAGCTGAGGCTCGCGGTGCCGTTCCTCGCAGCTCCATCTCTGGTGCCGACCCTCCAGGAAAAAAAGTTTGCTCCCGTTGGGTCCTAGTGCCTCCGGCGCAGATCCCAATAGTGTGAATGAGTGGTGGAGACTTATGTCCAGGAAGATATGGAAATTACGTACCTACCATAATTTTTGATCTTCTCTTGTATCTTCACCATTCATTACTGCTGGGTGTAAGCTGGAGGTGCGCATCTGCTAAAGGAGTTTTTTTTTCTCTTTTTTGGAGGGAGGTCGGTGCCAACAGCACCGCCCACGAAACACGGACTGTGGTGCCACGATGGGTGGCTGTTAGGCACCGTGAGCAACTCCTCCATCTCCAGTTCTGTAAGCTGGAGGCGAAATAAAGGGATTAGAAGAATAAGAGCGAAGCAAGAGAGCCAAGGGATAGATGAAGGAAAGGAAACCAACTGAAAAAGGAATAAGCCGAAAAGAGGACAGGAAACAGAAGAACCCTACCCTAAGGGACCGCAGGGCCTACTTCTTTGGGCGGCTCTGAGGGAGGAACAGATAAGGGAAAGGAAGAAAGAGGAATCTAGAAGAAAAGAAGAGGGGATATTGGGAGGAGGGAAAAATACTGCCACAAATCCTGAGTGAAAGTGGCTTGAAACTTATCAGCTCGGATCAAGGAAGCAAGGATCCCTTCAGACAAAACTAGTTTGGATGGTTCAAACGAACCTTCTACACAGCTTGAAATGAGAGAGGCAGATTTCCCTACACCTCCCACTATCCATTATCAAGTCCTCAGGCTGAGCTCACAGAATGTGAAAGCAAAATCTGTTCGGAGGGGCGCTCCCAACAGGTAAGGAAAAAGACCCCACTAGTATTCAGATGTCGTCAGTGCTTTTTTAGTGAGGGCTGAAGAAACAATTTCTTTGTTAGAATAGACAGAGAAGGAGTTCCTTCTGACTCCTGGAGAAGACAGCGACCAACTGGGCCAGACCACCAGTGCAAAACGTTAATTTCTAATCGGGCTAGAACAAGTGTTGACTAGCCCCAGTCTGGCATAATCAGGTAATCCAGGTCCGAAGACTGAGGATAGATGACTGTCTCAGAGACTAACCCCGTGTCCAGAGATTGAGCTAATCTGGCCCTAAGGAAAGCCCCCAAAGGCAAAACCTTCAGGAAATCAGAAAAGAGTTTCTTTAGATGAAAAGGACGAAGTTTCGCCTGCTCTCCTTCTTACCCAAATTCTTAGTCACTTAGTCATGTTTTTTACTTAGAACAGAAGGTCCCAAGGAACCAGAGGATTAGTGCCCCCAGAGGAGGAGGAGCAAGCAGGGTGGGAAGCAGCCAGAAAAAGAGGCCCATGAGGGGAAGGTTGGAGGATTCAGTAATGAATGGTGAAGATGTAACAGAAGATCAAAATTACGATGGGTACATAATTTCCATATCTTCCATTGTCAATCTTCACCATTCATTACTGCTGGTGATGCTAAACCCCAGGGGCCTGAATACAACCCTGAGGAACAGATCCCTCAGCCTCCTACTGGTGGAAAGCATGAGGGAGACCTAACCAATAGACTGGTGCAGTCTAAGATTGCTGAGGGCAAGTGGGTGTCCCCCGTGGCCAGGGGAATGGAGGATGCCTCTGAAGAATCCTCCTTGCCCTGCAGGAAAACAGGCGGGTCCCCTGGAAAGCGGAGGAAGTCACCCTACACCGGGCAATGAGTGACAGTCTGGACAGACAAAGCTATGCTGTCTGCAGTATGCAGATCGCTGTCCCTGCCAGTCTGGAAGCCACCTCACTGGTGCCGTAAGAAATCCTTGCCTGGTGCCTTGCAAGCTCCAGACCCTGTGCAGAGAGGTCAATGGCTTGTCTGGACTGCTCTGTATCAGGCACTGACGTCAGAACCTGTGCTAGCATCGACCAGAGATGCCTGTTGTAGGCAGCATGGTGTGCCTGATGTGAACCTATGCACATCAACACACAATCTGAAGAGAAGACTCTTCATCCCCACAGATCAAATTCAGCAGAATCTAGATCCCGGTGTCTGTCGTGTGCCAGGCCCTGAGGCCTAGGAGTATCAAGGGATGTCAGGCCCGAAGGCAGGTGAGTTAGAAAACCTAGAGACTCTTGGGGGGCACAATACCATCTCCTGCAGTCTGCCGGGACTGGTGAAGGGGCGGCTGGAGACTGCCAGGCGCGGACAGATGCTTCCTGGAAGGGGATTGGCCAGGAAGGCACCACGAGGTGGCGAGCGCTGAATTCACTGAGGAATGCATGCATCTGCCGCTCAGTATTGTCCCTGCAGATGAAGGAGATACGAAGCTCTGAAATCAGCCTCAAAAGGAACCGCTAATATTCAGTGAAATCAGCGTCGGAAGATAGGTGTATAGAAGGTTCCTCTTCCTCAGGAGAGGAAGACAAGGAGGGAGTGGAGCTCGAATGTTCAGAGGACTCCTGCGGTGGGGGGACAGGCGGAAGACCTGTTCGTCCATGGCCCTGACGTATGAAAGGAAGGTTGCCGCAGCAACTCTGAAAGTCTCCCAAGTAAAGGGCCCTGTAGGACCCTCATGACCCGGGACAGTGGGGGGTGGCTCTGAGATCTAGGAAGCGAAGCCACCAAGACTGGGGACCCTGAGATCATACGGGTTGTGGGAGGTAACTTGAAGGCAAACCCCAGAAAAGCAGAGGAAACTCCTGTGGCCGACCCGAGGTTGCATGAGTCCAAAGGGCAACCCTCAGAATCGCTACCAGAAGGCACTCTGGAAACCTCAAGAGAAAGGCAGGGTTCAGCACTCGACTCCTTCCCACACCCCACAGAGCAGTGGAATGCACCACCGCTCCTCACCCGACCTCTCAACCCTCTGTCCAGGCGCCTCTTTCTCTACTATTACAGGGCTCCCCACTTTGCAGACCTCAGAGGCAGTCCACAGAAGCAGGGCTCCGCCCCTTCTGAAGAAGCCTCAGCAGCACCAGTGATGACAGCTGCCTTGAGCCCTCTCAGAAGAGGGCATCCTCCTACGAATCTCAGAACAATCACCCCTAGAACGTCCCAGGCCACCCCTAGCCGTGGGACCCCCATATTGAACCTGCTCCGGGGACTCGGGGAGCAGATCACTGGGCCGCCTGACACCCGGACCTATAGAGAGTTCTGAAGAATCAGGCTGCCAGTCCGGGTCCACCTCTGAGTCATCCTCCCCAGAAGAGGAGTCGAGCAGAGTAACCTCCATAGAAACTACTGCGGAACATCTCCTGCGACGGCACTGTGAACGGCACAGACGTAGGCTGCGACGACAACAGCTCCACTTGAGTCCCAGCCCACAGGACGGTGCCAGGAGACCAAAACAAGCGCTGTACGCCCAAGTCTCCCGGCACAGCGGCACCGGAACCCAAAACGGCGCCGCCCAAGCCCCCGGCTCTGCAGACGGCGTCGGAACCCAAAACAGAGTCGCTAGGCGGCATCATGAGTCCACCAGTGCTGGGCCCCACAACCGGAGTCCGCGACATTGGGGGAGCCTGCACCTCTGAGGTGACTGCCGGGATGGCGCCAACGATGCAACCCTGGAAGGAATCGCACCGTTCCTCCAGCGTCGAAGAAAAACCTCCTCCTCGGCAAGGCTGGAAGTGGAGGAGGTCCCTCTGCAGGGTCGTATAGTCCAGAGAGGGACTCAGAGAAGGCTCAAGAAATCTGGCCTGGGAGGCCCATGGGCGACATCATCCTCAAAAGTCAGCGAAGCCCTGCCAATTTTAAATCATAGATTTCCAACACATGGAGGTCCATGGAAAACAGGCATCACAGTGGTCATATCATGGTTGGGTCCCAGGCACGAAGACAAACATCATGTCGATCTGTGATGGAAAACTGACAGCCACATGGGCATCGACGCATACGGGCATGGCCCGTCTTGGATTTACGCTTGGCCCCCCTGAATCAGACATGATGTGAAATTAGTTTATAAACAGCAAAGATCTCAGCGCTGTCGAAATATAAAATGAAATGGTCTTACCAGCTTTAACGGCGTCGGGATGGAGAACCAGGATGAAGGAGTCAAATTAACGGTAAAGAGCGAAGGCCTAATGGCGCAGCAACAATTTCTCTCACTCGCACAGCAGGTGCAGTCTTGATGGCGGGAGAAACAGAAATGGGATGGAGGAGGAGTCTACGGTGCCTAACAGGCACACCATGCAGTGCTTAGCTCTCGTGGGCGGTGCCGTCGGCGCGATTCTTCCCTCAAAAAAAAAAAAACTGCCATGGCGGGTGTGTACCTTCTGCTTACACCCAGCAGTAATGAATGGTGAAGATTGACAAGGGAAGATCTGGAGACACCAGTGACGCTGGGGACAGCTTCCTGTTCCTAGATGCCGAATATTTCGCAGCAGACCTAACAGAGGGTGATCTCGAACTATACTGTTTCTTCCCCTTCTGACAAGAAGAGGAAGAACTCTAGGTTAAGCGGTGCCAGGTCCCTGACCGGGATCAGGAACAGGCATGCTTCTTTTTGTGTTGCAGGACGGCTATCCTCCCTCCTGAACACAGGACTGCCTGTCATCAGAACCCTCCCCTGCTGAGGGAAGTGGACCGGACACAGCCTCACTGCCGGAGCAGCATGCCTGAAGAGGCTCCCTACCATCACAGTCACCGTCCATGGTCCTCGCCCAGTGTTAGGTAGGGCTGAGAGATACTGACATTAAAACTTTTTTTTTTAAGTTATTAAACTGACAAAATAAATAACACTGGCTTTAAACACTAAAACTGGAAGAACTGAATGCTGTTGTCATGCAGGCGTGAATTTCTGATTTCTGGCAGGTGAGGTACATCATTACTGTAGTGTACTTGACGGGAAAAAAGTAACTGAAGAGGATGAGGGACCACGCCGAGGTAAGCCATGCAAGCGCAAGCTAATCTCAGAGTGCTGCGCAAGTGTGCAGCCTACCTCAGCACCGATCCTCCTGAAAAGTTCTGGCTCCCACAGGGTCCTAGTGCCTCCAACTCAGAACCCATTGGTGGAATCAATGGTGAAGATTCGTTCCTGGAAGATCAAAACATTTATATGAAAGGTTTGACTCACCTACATTGTATAAAAGTGTTATCTTGACTCGCATACCAAGATACTGCCATCTTATAAAGTTGGGTATGTCACAATGCATAGTGAACCAATCAGAGAGCAACTTTCACAATGCTGATGACATCACAACACCCATGTACAGCACAGAAGCCAGCAGTTGAAGTTAAAGAAAAACAGTAACATTTTTATACAAACAGTAGATTTAAAAAATGTAACTAGCAAACTAATGTACAGACTGAACATGCGATGTTCTGACTCAATATGCAGTTTATCATCAGTTGTGAAGGGGCAGAACTTCTATATCTCACTTGTGGGTTTGCTGCTCGTAAGTTATGGCCCTGCCCTCTCTCATGTATAGAAAAATTGCATATTTTGACTCATCCTATTGTATATCCAGTGTACAAATACACCTTAACGGTGACGAAACACAAAGTAAATTTTGCATTTCTATTAATCACTAAGGTGTAAACATTAGGCTTTACTTGCCTTGATATCATCTCGCACTCTAAAAAGAGTTTCCCATATTTCAGGAATCTTGTCAATGATGTCATCCAGCTGCCTTCCTCGCAACAGGTCATTCAGAGCCAAACAGCTACACAAAGGTAAAATACAAGTATATGAGATGCAAACTATCACGTTTTCACTTGAACTACAGTATAACCTCGATTATCCGAATGTACTGGGGGACATCAATTTTATTCGGATAATCGGGTGTTCGCTTAATTGAGAGACAACTGAAATTAATTACCGACACAGCCTGAATGAATGAATGCTAAACACTGAACATATAGCGGTACAAAACACATGACCTTTATTAAAGTACTGTATAAAAATAGAAATTACGTACCTACCGTAATTCTGATCTTTCTGTGTATCTTCACCATTCATCACCTTTGGGTACTTGGCCAGAGGTCATGACCCCATAGAACTTTTTTTTTTGGATGGGAGATCGACACACTCAGCCCGCGCCCTGGTGACTCACTACGTGGCGCTCATGGGTTGGCCATTAGGTGTTGTAGACTCTGCCCTCCCGCCAGTTCTGAGTCGCCGTAGAGGTGAGAAAAAAGGGTTGGGAGGGTGGGATAAGAAGTCAAAGGGATAGACAAAGGAAAGATATATAAACTAATAGGAGAAATAAGCGACTGAGAGGACAGAACAAGTTCGAAGACTAAGGGGGATTGGGTAGGGGCCCCATCTCTGGAAGTAGAATAGGAGGAGGGAGGGAGGGAGGGTTAAGGATTTTTATAAGTAAGGATAAGAGTTGGGGGAGACAGGAGAAACATACCCTGTAACCTTGACCTGTCTCCAGTTTGTATAGGAACTGTGAAGGAGTAGCCAAGAGGCTAACTGCCAGAATTCAAGGCACAGGATCACTGGCAATAACTCCCACAAGCAGAATCGGCTATTCTGGAAGAAAGGACAGGATACCGGGATATCTCCCCCCTCTCAACAGGATATTTTGGTGTAAATAAACTAGTTTCTTAAATTAATTGAGGTTATGTCCACAGGACAAGGAAATCAAAGGATTGGCGAGGAGAAGGAAAGAAAAGAGGGCAATTGCCAATCCCCACCCCTGAGGGTGGGCAGCTTTACTAGAGGTGCCCCCTTCCTGACCACTCTGCCCCTAAAGAAAAGTGTCCCTATATTTGATTTACCCTGCTCCAGACTAATAGAGGAGGGGCACAGAGAGGGACAGAGACTGAGGCCCCAGGGGGATGGAGGGTGGGATTGTGATGAATGGTGAAGATACACAGAAGATCAGAATTACAGTGGTCCGTAATTTCCATATCTTATCTGTGTCAATCTTCACCATTCATCCTGCTAGTGGTCACCGAGGCCCCGAAGAGGCTTTTAACCCTAAGGGCTGAGTCCCTAGTTCTCAGTGGCTGACACACCCTTTGCTGGTCTGGAGGCCCAAGAGTGGGGAGAGTGAGGCAGGGACCCCCAGAGGATAGGAAGTTGCCCGACAGGCGTCACCTCACTCTATGGGAGAAAGAGAGGTTCTCTGGTGGGGGCGAGTTGAGTCATCCTCGCCAGGCCAAGGGTGACAGCCGAGCGCCAGCCATGCCGTCCGCCTGAGTGCAGATCGTTGTCCTCGACCCTGGTAGCTACCTCACTGGCATCATATGATGCCCTTGCTAGCTCCAGGCCATGTGCAGAGAGTGCAATGGCTTGTCTGGTTTGCTCCATGTCAGGCATGGAGGCAAGGAGCTGACCCAGCCTGGACCACAGGAACCTGTCACAGGTTGCATAGTGGACCTGATGTGCTGCAATAGAGAGCAGCAACCGTGCAGAGTAGAACGTCCTCCTCCCCAGAAGTCAGAATCTGAGGAATCCTGATCTGCGGGCCAGTCACGGTTAAGAGCGCGAAGCCCATCAGGAGCGTCCAGTTGCGTCAATCCAGACTGAGGATGAGGCATGGAACCTGAAGACTCCGGGGGGCACAATACCTCTGGCAGAGATCCCCAGGGGCAGGAACTCTGGAAAAGGGTCTCTGCCAGGAATGCAATGCTGCCTCCGGAAAGGAAGCAGGCCAGGAGGGCACCACAAGGGTGTCCTCACTGAAATCGCCTAGAAAGGCGTGCGCTGAGTGCTCTGGATTGTGTTGAGTGGGAGGGTGATGTGCAGGTCTTCTAACATCCTCACGGTGCTGATATTCAGCGAGATCAGCAGCTGGAGAGATGTGGACAGATGACTCCTCTCCCTAGAAGAAGTGGATGAAGAGTCAGAGGACCTCGAAGGTTCAGAAGCTGGCTGCTCAGCGGGAGGTTGAAAAACCTGTCTGTCCATAGCCCCTAACATAAGAGGAACAGAGCAGCCTGAGCTCTGAACTTCTCCCAGGAGAGAGGCCGCTGGGACCAAGAATGCTTGGGAGTGCAGGAGAATGTGGCAGAGGAATGGGGCAGAGCCGACAATGTGAATCGGCTGACCTCCGCCTGGGTTAGGGAGCACACCAGGATCCCTAGGGAAGGAAGGAGCTCTGGAAAACTCCACAGCCGACAGCTAATCAACCAAACTGGAACTTCCTAAGCTGCGCCCTGAAGAATCCCCTCTGTGAGGTGACCGGGGCCGTGTAGGTCCAGAAGGACAGTCCCCTACTTCCAAAGAACAAGGCCCTCTTGAGGAAACCGAAAGGAAAGGGCGGAGATCCGCACTACAACTTCTCCCACAGCATGGGTGGGTCCCAGAAAAAGGCCGTCGCACAGGCCCCATGCCCCTCAACCCCTCTAAATCCGAGAGCACCCTCCTACTCCTCAAGAGAGCCAGCCTAGCAGCTGGTTGGCCCTCGAAGGGGCTATCCAGGGAGCAGCAGCTTCCCCTCCTGTGGGTGCTCCGATCGGCCCCAAAGTTGGGTGATCCAGGCACACCACCTGAGGGGGTACCACCACTGAGGGATCTGAGAACCCTCCAAGGCCAAGCTGCAGAGCAATGGTGGCCTGCACCACTGCCTGCTGGTCAGCAACCCTGACCCTGGCCCCGGCAGTCACTGTCCATTCCTCAGAGGGGGGCTGACTCCAGTCTGTCGAGGACACTACCAGGGTGTCCATATGAGCAGCCAACTCCAGACAGTCAGACTGCCTGTCTGACTCCTACTACTCCTCCGAGAGGTGGAGACAGAAGTCCTATGCCAAACAGTGCAAGGACAGAGATGGCGCCAGCAACCCGGCCAGACAACACTCCCGGCACTGGCTCCGAAACCCTCATGGTGCATTGCCCATGCTTTCGGAGCCACGAGCGGCTCCAGAACAGGACATGGTGCTGTGCTCAGCCACGGCCCGGGGTGAAAACAGTCAGGGATGGCACCATAGAGCCTCCCACGGCACCGCTAGCACCATCGGCGCTGTGAATGATATCAACATCAGCAACGGCACCGAGCGATGGACCGGGGCCAATGCCGATAGACGGCGTTGAGGACAGCGCCAACCCAGGCCTTCCGAGCCAAAGGGGTGACTGCCAAGGCGGTGCCTCCCGCCTGTCCCTCGGGGGGAACAGACTGGCCCTCCTGCACCGCGGAGGGGCCTCTGCCACGGCTAGGCTACAACAGGCAGAGGCCCCCGTCTCCTCAGTCCGTATAGAACCGGGAAGGGACCTGGAGGAAAGGCCGAGAGAACGCGGCTTGGTCAGATGAGTGTGTGCCTGACCACGAAAGTTGACGGAGCTCGCCCCACTTTCCAAGCACATTGCTCAGTGACCCAGCGGTCCATGGAGAAACAGGTGTCGGACGAATACATGTCGTGAAACAGGCCAAGACACACGAGGCAATGGTCGTGCTGGTCGGTGATGGAGAACTTATGGCTGCAAGGGCACTGTCGAGATGGGGGGCCGTCCCATCTTGGAAGTCTTCTTGCCCTCAGACCTAGACATGACCTACGAGAAAAGAACACCAAACAAGACCAGATGTCACAAAATAAAATAAATAAGGAACAGTCTTACCAGGCGACGTCGAGTAGGCTAACAAACCAGCAGGAAACTGGAGCCGACTGAATTGAATAAATTGGAGAAATTCTAACTGCACAAGGTTTGAGGTAGGCCTCTCAGATGCTTCTTCAGCAAGCATCCCACGAGGTGACCTCGGCGGCGGGATCGAAGAACTGGCCGAGGAGGGCGGTCGGCAACACCTAATGACCAACCTGCGAGCACCACACTGCGTGTCAGCCTTGAGGGTGGTGCCGATGGTGCATCAACTCTGCCCATCAAAAAAAAAAAAAAACTCTCGCAGGGTCATGACCTCCGGCCAAGTACCCAAAGGTGATGAATAATGAAGACCGACACAGATAAGATACTGAAATGTCTCATTTAAAATGTTCAACAAAAAAAAAGTAGGCTTTTAATATTCTTTAAAAGCAGTATTTCACTCAGAGTGATTAATGCAGTAGAATTGTAGCATAAAAACATCCAGAAGCACAGCAGTGCAACATTTAAACAGCAGCTCAGTGTAAAGTGCAAGTTCGGCAAGATCACAACACAGTAATTGGTGATGATAGACTGTTCTTTGCTTTTGTTCATTTATCTAAGCGGTGCCAATAAGGTGTGCACGTAGTCTGTATTGTCCTGACTTTCGAGCTAGCATAAACATTTATTAAAAGCCTCAACAGCTTCAGAGGTGAGCCGGTACCTGGACGAAAAAAGGCTTGCTTGCAGTCTTCTTCCTTCTCCTCTTCAGTCACCTCCATAACATTGAGGATATTTTGAGCGATGTTGACTCATGTCATCTGTAAGCTCTCCGTACCCACTGTCATCAGCATCAGGGGACCCACTGCACTATGGCATCAGGCAAGCAATCAGTTTGCTGGGCTAGTAAATTCAGCGCGAGTGTTCATCTCGATGATCTGCTCCACCATGACTGGCTCTGCTTGCAGCTTGTGAAGCACCTCTCATTTCTCCCAGTACCTGACAACAGTCTCCTGCCACACCTCAGACCATGCTTCCGACAAGAGGTAGCAAGCAACTTTTATTGCTTTTAGTGGCATCTGTTGATGTGAGCTGCTCATATGAACATGTGAAGAAGCCAGCAGAAGTAGCCATTTGGTCTATCTAGTCTGCTCATACTGCAGGGTCACAGCTTCAGCTACTGTCCTACCCACCCTCCCAACCATGATCCTTACCTTCCCCCTATGCCTATCCCAGCCTCTCTTAAAGCTGCCCACTGTCTTCAACGAGATCACCTCTTCTGGCAGCGCATTCCAAGTGTCCATTACCCTCTCTATGAAGGAGTGCTTCCTGACCTCCCTATTAAACCTCCCACCCTCCAGCTTAAGACTGTGCCCCCACGTGTTATGGTTGCCACTCAGCTTAAAGAGACCCTCCTTATCCATATTATTTATCCCTTTCAGGTACCTGAAGGTCCTAATCATGTCCCTCTCTCTCTCTTTCTCTCTCTCCCCCCTGTCCTCCAGAGAGTACATGTTCAGTGCCCTCAATCTCTCCTCGTATGCCTTACCCTGCTGACCCACTATCATCTTTGTAGCCCTCCTCTGTAACTTCTCTAACAGGTTAATTTCCCTTTTGATGTGTTGGCACCAGTACTAAACTCCATACTCAAGATGTGATTTTCTTCAGCAAGTACTGTAGCTAAAAGTGTTGACCTGTAAAGCCTCTTGACAGTAGCTAAAGTACCCTGGTCCACAGGCTGAAGCTCTGAAGTAGTGTTAGGTGGTAAAAAAAATACAGCGCACACCCCCATCTGCAGAAATCAGCTGTTTAGGATCTGGACAGGCACCTGCACTGTCTAGCAACAGTACGGCTCGTGGCAGAAGGTTTCAAGATCTTAAATGAATTCTGACCGATGGAACAAATTCAGTATGAAACCAATTTTTAAAATCATTGCGTTCATCCAGGCGTTACTCTGGGCAGTGTAACTCACGGGGAAGGTTTGCATATTAACATGTTTAAAACATCTAGGATGTAAAGACTTTCCAATCACTAGGAGCTTCAGATGATGGCTACCTGAAGCATTTGCACAACTCAGGACAGTCTGTCTGTCTTTATTTTTTTAAACCCTGGTGCAAACTTTTTAGACCAACAGGCAAGGGTCTTTTCAGGAAACGTTTTCCAGTAAGTGCCCATTCCATCTGCGTTGTAGATTTGTGCTTCAGTCAGTCCCTCAGCACTCATTGAATCACTCAACTTTTGTCGGAATGGAGCAATGTTGGCACTAGAAGTTGACAGCAATTCTCCGACCACAGAAAGCTGCCATATGCTGTGCTGCTTTTTAAAATGGGTAAGCCATCCCTCACTGGCACCAAATGAATCATCCATACTATTAATGTTCTGATGAAAAAAGATGGCTTTTGTTTTAAGATCAGTCCTGATATGGAGGTTCCTTTAACTCTATTTTGTAAGAACCATAGATACAGCGCCTATCAAGCTTCATCCTAGATGCTTTTCATACTTTTCCTATGGCGGGTCCATCTGGGCAGTCCATTGTGACATACTCCCAAAGTTTTCTCTTACAGCTTTCGGTTCACATATGGTTGCTGCCAATAACAAACTTGGCTGCAACATCCATTATGTGTTCACGGTGATCGAGACACTGAAGGACTGGTTTCTGCTGAATGTCAAGACCAGAGTTTTGGTTTGCTACCATCTGTAGCACTTTTAGACAACCAGGCTGCTTGGTGAAGTTCTGAGTTAGCATTTTATAAAGGCAAATTCCAAGCGTTAACAAGCTGCTAATCACGGTAATGAGTAAACTGCTTAGTTAACTGCGCTCTGCACAAGCTTCAAGGATGCCTAAT
The DNA here is from genome assembly GCA_016271365.2 of Neoceratodus forsteri. Lineage (NCBI taxonomy): Eukaryota > Metazoa > Chordata > Ceratodontiformes > Ceratodontidae > Neoceratodus > Neoceratodus forsteri. Next base: position 1,097,622,773 of record CM057453.1, read on the forward strand.
TACAGCCTGTTAAAACACTGGGGACATCACATGAATGCGGATAATCCGAAGATTCAGATAATAGGGTTACAGATAATCAGGGTTATACTGTATAAGGAAAAGTACAGTTATGTACAAACTTTCCATAGCAGTAGATCTTGGAGAGGCTCCTGCAGTCGCAACATCATTAGGACTAAGCTGCAGGACCCCACGGGAAAGTTCTGTCCCAGCAGTACCAAGGCAGAGGCCCCTCAACGTCAGCGCATCGGCGTCCAGTCTGGTATAAAGGGCAGTCTCCACACCCTCAGTTCTCCCCCATCAAAGATCCTGGAACAAGGTCCGACAGGAGAAAAAGAAGGACTTTGCTGGCCTGAAAAGGCGAGATAGAGAGAGAGAGAGAGAGAGAGAGATGGATGCGGAGGAAAAAGTGCCTACTGCAAGAGCTCTACCCGAATATTTACTGTTACGGCTTAAGTTACTACATAACTGTACTATCTTACTTTGATGGAGCTCTTGCAGTATGCAACACCGTTAGGACAGAATCCCAAGCAGTGCCCTAATGAAATATCTGGGAGGAGATGAAGAAAACAACCTCCATCAGAGAGCCGACTGCCGACAATAGGCCAGTGTCAAGAAGACACAGACTGAGTCTGGAGAGAACCCGAAAAAAGGGGATGCCTCCTATAGGGTAGACCAATCAAAAAACAGGTGACTACATCTGAAGAACCCTGAGGCAGAAAGTGCTTCCTCCTGAGATACCCGAGTAGGGGTCATAGAGGAGGGAAAGTGAACGACAGAAGCTGTCGGCAGGCTCCTTCGAAAGTCGAAGGAAAGCGGAGTCAAGACAAATCCATCCCGACTCAATTTTGTCTTAATCCCAACCCCTACCTAAGAAGAGCGTAGGAGGCCTGTAGACTCTAAAGACCAGATGTTAAGTCTCAGTGACCATCCCAGAAGCCAAACAGGCTGATGAAAAAAAAAACCCAGGGAATGATCCTGAGGCTAAAAGGGCATAATCCAGAAGAATGCCAGCCCTGCCTTCAAAGGAGCCATCAACAATGAGACTTCTTGCAAAACTGGTGAAGGCGGAGCAGAGAAGGTTGCAAAGCGGTCAAGACAGAAGGCATCTGACCTAATAAAGTCCTATTAGGACTAAGGTAATGCCCTACCCAACCTGGAAAAGAAACCTTTGAGAAAAAGAGGAGAAGTTGCCAGATAGGAAATATCTCCCACAGAAAGATCCCTATCTCTCACTCCCCAGCCTAAGCCCATCCCGTGGGATGAAGAAAACCAACCACTGCCTAACAGGCGAATGTCTGATGGGAGGTTGATCCTAGAGATTAAGGGTAAAAAACTGCCATTTTCCCTGAGGAGAGGATTCCCTTCAACGTCTCTCTCTTACTTCCTTCTTCTGTTGAGTTAGGAACACCGTACTCTAAAGAGAGGGCAGTATCCCAGAAGTCTAGATATGAAAATTACGTACCTACCGTAATTCCTGATCTTCTCTTGTATCTTCACCATTCATTACTTACTGGGTGTTAGCGGAGGGGCGCACCCCATCACAGGAGCTTTTTTTGAAAGTTTGCATAACGCACCACCTCGGGAGTGGCGTCATCGTCATCTGGCGGCCGTTAGTAGCGACTGACTCCTCCTCCAACTCAGTTCTGTGAGCCGGAGAGGCAAAAGTGAGAGCAGAGAATATAGATAGCGAGGCAAGATGGCGAGGGATAGCAAAGCAAGGAAGAATGAACTGAAAAGGAATAAGCCGATGGAGGAAGGACAGAGAGATAAAGTATCCTAGCCTAGGGACTGCAGGGCCTCCTTACCTGGGCGACTCTAGGAGGAGAGGTAAAGTAAGGAGATGAGAAAATAGAAGAAGAAGAAGAAGAGAGATGGGATGTTGAGAGGGACCAGAATGCCATGAACTATGGTTAACTTAGGCTGAAGGCTCGACTAAGAGAAGCAAGAATCCCGGAGATAGAGGCTGAAGAGAGGTTCACCAAACCAGCTAGACAGACTCTGGAGGGCATAGTCCTTATCCTCAACATGCCATTGTTCTTGATATCCCCTCGGGTTCCTGGCCACGACAGGCCTAGAATTCGAGGACACCCGAGGAGGGAAGGAACCCCAGGCAGCAGGAGGTGCTGCTCTGGGACTTAGAAAAGGAAAATGTAAGCCTTTCAGGCGTTTTAAGCATAGAAATGGGACTCAGACAGACTGGCCAAAGGCTTAGGCTGGCAGGGATTGGATATGGTCAGCACAGCTCTTCTGTAAAATTGTCAGGAGGACACTAAAGGAGAAACCAATATGCAAACTAGCGAGAAGGAGAGTACCTTCTCATTTCCCTCGTTGTTTTTCCTTTTTTTTTTTTAGAAGAAATTTGAGGATGGTTGCATGACCCCAAAATCAAAGTGCCTATAGCAGTCGAAAAGAGTTCCCTCAGCATTTTTCCTTTTTAAAAAGAAAAAGGAACAGGCGTGCCCGTTCCTCTGCTCTGCAGAGCAAGAATGGGGGGTTTGATTCAGGCAATATCTGGAACACGGAAGTTGCAGGATCAACTGAATAGCCTGAACCAGGCCAAAACCCTGAGAGATATCTTGTCAGGATAAGCGGCAAGAGATAGCCAGCAGTCTGATCGCCAATGCAATCCATGCAGATGGCCTAATGAATCTTAGAGTAATTAATTTTTCTGGAAAATTAGAACCCCCAAAAGGAGGATTTTTTTTTTAATTAATTTTTTGAAAATTAAGCAATTTTCCTAGTTTTTAAGAAAAAATTTTTTTTTTGCAGAGAGAGGAAGGAGGCGGAGGTGGAGAAGCCACAGGAAGAGGCCACTGAGGGGATGGTGGGCGGGAGTAAGTAATGAATGGTGAAGATACAAGAGAGATCAGGAATTACGGTAGAGTGCGTAATTTCATATCTTCCCTTGTCAATCTTCACCATTCGTCTCTGCGTGAGTACCAAGCTCCTCTTCCCTGGAGGGGAAGAGGTAATACCCTGAGAACAAGACCCCCAGCCTTCTGCTGGTGAGAAAACATAAGGAGAAGACCCTGGCTTATTCAGAAAGCCTAGTGGGAGAAGAGCTAGGAGGTGCCTCCCGAGGCGAGGGAGACGGAGGGCCCCTGTAAGTTTCCTAGCTCTGGAAGAGAAAGAGCAGGGTCCCAGGAGAACGGGCGAATCACCCTACCGGGCCAGGGGTGACAACCTGGAAAGACGAAGCCATGCCGTCCGCCTGATGCAGATCGCTGTCCCCGCAAGCCTGGAAGCCACCTCATTGGCGTCATAAGATGCCCTTGCTTGGTGTCTTGCCAGCTCCAGGCCTACCGCGGAGAGGGCAGCGGCTTGTCTGGTTTGCTCCGTGTCAGGCATAGATGCCAGCAGCTGGGACATCATATCACAAATGCGGTTATAGGCAGCGTGGTGAGCCTGATGTGATACAGACATGCACTCGCAAGAGAAGAAGAGAACACTCTTAGCCCCCTAACGGTCCTAACTGGAAGAGTCAGAATCCGTGTGGTCGGCGCCAGGCCAGGCATGCCAGAAGGAGTATCCAGGTATACCAAACCTGAGGACAGGTTGGGAAGGGAACCTAGAGACTCAGAGGGGGCACAATACCTACGCTGGCAGTCCGCCGGGGCTGGGGAAGAAGCAGCAGGGAACTGCCAGGACCGGATAGACGCCTCCTGGAAAGGGATAGGCCAGGAAGGTACCACCAGATGCTGGGCACTGAATTCACCAAGGAATTCACGCATCTCCCGTTCGGTATTGTCTCTCCGAACATAGGAAATCCGGAGATCCCTCACCATCCTCGAGAGGAAACGCTGATATTCTGTGAAATCAGCATCGGAGGACAGATGAGCAGGGGGTTCCTCTCCCTCAGAGGAGGGAGACGAGGATGATGGAGACTGGAATGCTCCAGAGAGTTCCTCTAGGCGGAGGGAGAGTCGAAAGACCCGCTCATGCATGTATCTAACATATGAGGGAGGGCCATGCAGAACCTCTGAACTGCTCCCAGGATAACGGACCCGTGAGAACCGACATGGCCGGGAGGCGGGGGTGGTGAAGAGCAGAGAGATGGGAGAGAGCACCTCCGAGGAGGCAACTGCTCTCACGAGGGCTCTGGAATCGGGGAAAGGAGCCCTAGTAGGAGGGTCCGGATATCAAACCAGGCCGCAGAGCGGAACTCTGGGAAGCGGAGCCTGGAAGAGCCCTGGGAGAAACTCCCCTCGGCCAGCCGGACATGGATCCAGAAGGCAGTCTACTAAGCGCCGGAGGACACCTAGAACCCTGGGGGAGGGACGGGGCTCTGCACTCGGCTCCTGGCCACCCCCTGGGGTGGCCAAAGAGACAGGGCAGCAGGCCACCTGCCCTCAGCCTCAGTTCGAGGGCCCTCCTCCTCGACTGCAGCGTCCCCCTGTCCCTACAGGCAGCACAGCCCAGGGGTGCCGTCACCGAGCCTCAGAGGGCCTCCCCTCCGTCACCCCCGTCTGCCCCTGGGACTCCCGGCCACCCCAGCCAGAAACCCTCAGGAGGCAGACGGTAAGGGGACAGAGGAGGAGCCCGCTCGCCGCCTGGTACCTAGCCACCCGAGGACCCAGATCCCGAAGAATGGGGTGCCAGGATGGGTCCACATCTGAGTCGCTCGTCCTCCAAGGGCGAGACCAACAGGACCTCGATGCTGGCACCCAGGAGGACACGGGGCATGAGCCCCCGTACCAAGCGGCGCCGCTCGCCCCCATCCACGCCCGGCAACAGGAGGCCTAACCCCACAACCCCAGTGGCTCCAGCGAGCCACGGCACGCCGAAGAAGGAAAGGCCAACAGCGCCCGCCCGGCTTGGCGTCCCGGAGGCGGGCGGCGTCGATGGCGCCCCGCCATGCGACCGCAGCACAATGACGGCACCCGAGGCCATGCGCACCCCAATGGCGCCGCTCAATCACCGGCGCCCATGAGCAGCGCAAGTCAAAGCAGTGCCGCCAGCGGGCTCGGCCCAATCACTGGTGCATGAGCGGCACCAGGATCCAGCTACGCCAAGAGCGGCGCGCCCGATCACGGCCCTTAGCAGGTGCGGGATCAAACAGCGCCATGTGGCAGACGTCCAAGAACCACAAGCCGGGCCCAAAAGCCAAGGCCTCGACACGGGAGCCTGCACCTCCGAAGAGGTGACTACCGAGGCAGTGTCAGCGCTGCAGCCAGGGACTCACGCTCCCAACACGCGGAAGGGGCCTCCTCCTCGGCAAGATAGGATGAAACCCTCCTCCTCGGACCGTAAGGCCGGAGGGGACCCAGGAAGGGCCTAAAGATCTCGCCCAAGATTCCCGTGAGACCGTCCCGAAGTCGGTGGGGCCTTTGCCGAGCTTGAACGCGCAGGACTTCGAGGACGCAACGGTCCATCGAGAAACAGGCGTCGCACGAATCCATATCATGGTTGGGTCCCAGGCAACGAAGGCAAACGTCATGCCGGTCCGAGACAGAGAAATGCCGACCACAGGAGCACCGACGCATAGGGGCGCGGCCCGTCTTCGAAGAACGCTTAGCTCCAGAACCGGACATAACGCAAAACCAACGAGACTAAAACACAGTAGGAAATACACCCGGCGCCGAAAGAAAGAAAAAGAACAGTCTTACCGTGACGTAGGCCGAAGTGTCAGGAAAACGGAGTCGGAAACTACTACAACTACCAGCGCTTACGGCGTGGACAGGTGCTGCCTCGACGGCGGGAGAAACAGAACTGAGTTGGAGGAGGTGGGTCGCTACTATAACGCCCACGTGCGCTGCATGACGCCACTCTCGAGGGCGGTGCCGCTAGGCAAACTTTAAAAAAAAAAAGTCCCGTGGCGGTGCGCGCCTCTGGCTAACACCCAGGAAGTAATGAATGGTGAAGATTGACAAGGGAAGATTACCCAGTGTCGTTGAGGCACAGGTCAGGAAACACAGGAAAACCAGGAGCAGCTGTAGAATTCACTAGCAGTAACATAAAAAAAATAAACTTGTTCAAAATAATTATTTACAAAGGAAAAATAAACAGATTCATCAGAGTTTTCCTTCAATCTCGGTGTGCCCAACTTGCAGACAATTGCAGCTCTGTCGTATAAGCCCTTCCTACCCCTCATTCTTAACAAGCATCTTCCAAAGTGTTCTTGTATGTTCAAGCAGGTGCTGCTAGAACACAGTATTCGGAAGCCCCTTTTCACAGCTCTTGCAAAAGGCTTAAAAAATGCACTCAGGTAACCTCTTGAGTTTCTAATAGCTTTTTGCAATCATTTCACATTATAACTGTATACATTTCAACACTATATAATCCAATATCATTTAAATTTCTACCTCATGATTTGCATATATTTTATATCAGCAGATATCAAGGAAGGAAAAGATAAACAGCAAGGGAAGACGAGAGACAATGAGAGGCAAATAATTATGAGACTGTCTGAGTGATCAAATCCTAGGTCTCACGAGAAAATGTGGTTACGCAGCTAGACAGATAAGGAACAGGAAAGGAGAGAACACAACAGATCCTTGCATTTAAACACTTTCTCCATTACAACTGGGATAGGGTCCTATTCAATCCTGCCACACTAGGTAAACCATCTATACCGCGTATGCCGCCCACCTAGATCCACCAAAATCCTGGAACAAAGAGTATGGACCTTCATGAACAGAGATAGAGGAAAAAATGGAATCTGTCCAGAATCCAGCACCTGCATGGAGTGCAGGGGGCAAGCAAACCCCAGTGACCCCATCCCAAAGGGGGGGAGGGGTCCCCTAGTGAGGGAGACCTTGCGGGAAGCCTTTGAGATTCCGAGCTCTGTTCCAATGCGAAGGTAGGGGACATCCGGTAAGATGTCTGAAGTACCCGATGACCGCAGAGGTCGTCTGGCATTACAGCAATATAAAAACTACACTACCAGAGGCACTGAGAGGATGGCCAATTGCCTTACCAGTAGAGGTCCCTGCCCAGGTAGCTTGATCTGCATAGGGGGGCGGCTTCATAGAGGGGCTGTTCGGACCAAACGCAAGGACTGTTTATTTTAATGTTTCAGAATGCAGGCACACTGAACAACAAGTTGCTTGTCTTCCGGTGCGACTTGGTGGGGTAGGGGAAATAAGGGGATTTGATAGAGATATGGTGCAATAACATAATGTAGCAAAAAATATACATATGAATACATACAATACAATTGAGTAGGCTGTACTGAGAGTAACAAAATACAAGAAGCTAACAGTTTTGGTCTAAGGAACTGGTAAAATGAAAAGTCGTACCTACGTAATTATGATCTTTCTGTATACTTCATCATTCATCACAGATGGGTTATCTGGCGGAGGTCAGGACCCATGAGAACTTTTTTAAAGGGGTGGTACGGGCAGAGCACACCATGGGCGCACGCCCTCGAGGCAGCGTGCACTGCATGGCGCCGAGGCTGGCCATTAGGGTTGTGTCGACTCCCTGCCTGCCATTCCTGAGTCGCCAGAGAGGTAAGAGGAAGGGATGGAGGTGGGACAAGAGAGTCAAGGGACAGAAAAAAAAGGATGACTGAACTAAAAGGAGAAATAATGACAGAGGGACGACAAAGAGGAGGTTAGACTAAGGGGATTGGGAGGGGCCCAATCTCTGGAAGCGGAAGAAGGGAAGGGTAGAGAGGGGAAAGAATTTAGGAGAGAGGGAGAGGTATTAAGATATCCGAGACCCTTGTCCGTCACCAGATTGTATAGGAACTACAAGGAGTAGCAAAGCTGCCTGCCAGAATTCAAGGCACAGAATAACTGGCAAATACTCCAGAAAGCAGAGTCGGCTATTCTGGAAGAAGGACAGGGTACAGGGATTCAGTACTCTCTCAAGAAAAGATGTTTGGTGAAAAAAAGGGTTTTCTTTTTTTTTAGGAGAAACAGTTGGATGGAAACCAGGAAGAGGACAGAAGGAGGGCAACTACCAACTCCCACCCCACAGGGGTGGAGACATAGTAGTAGAGAAGGAGTGCCGCTCGAGCTGTCCACTCTCCTTGGAAAATACCCCCCTTGTGTCCCTACTGTACCAGACTCCTAAAGAGGAGAGGGGGTGTCACAGAGAGGGAGGGGGACCCAGAGACTAAGGCCCCAGGGGGATGGTGGGTGGGGTTATGATGAATGGTGAAGATACACAGAAAGATCATAATTACGGTAGGTATGTAATTTTCATATCTTATCTGTGTCAATCTTCACCATTCATCACAGATGGGTGAGTACCAAGCTCCCCGGAAAGGGGTTGTTTCTTTACACCCTAAGGGATAAAGTCCCTTAGCCCTCAGTGGGTGACACACTAAGGGGGAACCTTCAGGGCCTGGAGGCCGAGGTGGGAGAGAGAGGCGGAGTTCCCTCGGAGGGGGAAGGAAGTTGCCCCGACAAGTGCAGTCTCACTCTACGGGAGAAAAGGTAGGTTCCCTGGTGGGCGGAGCTAATCACCCTACACTGGGCCAAGGGTGACAACCGGGAAAGACGTAGCCATGCTGATCGCCTAGTGCAGATCGCTGTCCCTACGACCCTGGTAGCTACCTCACTGGTGTCATAAGATGCCCTCACTTGGTGCCTTGCTAGCTCCAGGCCACGTGCAGAAAGTGCGATGGCTTGTCTGATTTGCTCAGAGTCAGGCAATGAGGCTAGGAGCTGACCTAGCCTGGACCACAAGAACCTGTTGTAGGCTGCATAGTGGGCCTGATGAGCAGAAATGAGTAACCGTGCCAAGTAAAGGTCCTCCTCCCCAGAAATCAAAGTCCGGGAGTCTTGGATCTGGGAGCCGGTCACGGTGAAGGCGCGAAGCCCATCGGGAGTATCCAAGTGCGTCAAACCAGACTGTGGATGAGGCATGGAACCTGGAGGCTCCAGGGGTGTGCAATACCTCTGGCTGAGATGCCTTGGGGCAGGAACTCCGGAGAAGGGCCACTGCCAGAAACACATCGACGCCTCCCGAAAGGGAGCCGGCCAGGGTGGCACCACAAGGGTGGCCTCGCCAAAATCACCTAGAAAGGCGTGCGCTGCATGCTCAGGATTGCTGATAGTGGAGGGTGAAAGATGCAAATCCTCCAACTTCCTCACGAGGAAACGCTGATACTCCGAGAGATCAGCAGCCAAAGAGATGTGGACAGAAAGTTCCTCTCCCCGAAGAGGGGGATGAGGAGCTGGATGTCACCATGTGCTCAGAGGGTGGCTGCATGGGGGGAGGTTGAAAAACCTGGCTGTCCATTGCCTAACATAAGCAGGGAACGGGCAGCCACCGCTCTGAACTGTTCCCAGGTGAGAGGGCCGCTAGGACCGAGGATGCCTAGGAGCGAAGGAGAATGTGGCAGAGGATGGGGCAGATCCAAGAAGAGATGTCGCTGACCTCGCCAGGGCTAGGGGGGACCCATGGGCACCGAAGAAGGTGCCCCAGAAGACCCCACAGCTGACAGCTGCACAACCACATTGGTACTGCCTTGGCTGCCGGAAGAATTCCCCAGTGAGGTGACTGGGGCCGTAAAGGTCCAGAAGGACAGTCCCCTACCTCAAAAGAATGGGACTCCCTCAAAGAAACAGAGGGGGAAGATTGGAAATCTGCACTACAGCTCCTTCCAGGGCCCAGGTAGACCCCAGAAAATGGCAGACGCGCCGATCCCACACCCATCGACCCCTCAGAGTCCGAAAGAGTCCTCCTCCTCGAGAGGGCCAGCCTAGGTAGCTGGCATCTCTGGGCAGCCGCCAAAGGGGAAACCCAGGGAGCAGTACCTTCCCCCCCTGCAGGTGCCTCGATGGGCCCCAAAGTCGGGCGATCAAGACACACCACTGGAGGGGGTACCACAACCGAGGGATCGAGTGAAACCCCAAAGACCAGGCTGCAGTGCTGTGGTGGTACGCACCACTGCCTGCTGGTCAGCACCACTGACCCTAGTCTCGGGGCCACTGAGCTTTCCTCAGGAGGGGCTGACCCAACTCATCGGCGGACCACCGTGCGCCCACGCCCGCAGCCAACCCCGAGGGTGAGACAGCACGTCCGACTCGAGCTCCACCCAGTCTCCAAAGAGGTAGAGTCCGGGCTCTGAGCCAACCTGAGGAGGGCGGGCAGAACTATCCCTGCCACCGGGCCCGGAAGCCACCGTTGTGCCAGAGTCGGTGCCAGTGCCCTCCACAACCCCGCCGAGCAGGATCCGGAGGAGGCACGGCCCCAGCCTGAGCCAGAGGTCCAATGCCAGGACTAGTCGCTGTACCATCCAATCCACCGGCACTGGGGTGGCACCAAGGACAGGGACAGCGCCGACAGTCCCAGCGGCACCCTCGGCGCCGACATCGCCCAGCTCCGACCGTGGCAGCACCGCGGCGAGCGAAGGCCAGACCCAGCACTGAACACGGCACCGCCCGGCTCATGGCTCCGCGGACGGCACCGACAGATGGAGTCGAAGGCCCCATGGCGCCGAGCCTCGAGGACATGGTGCCGTGCTCAACCTCGGCGCCGAGGCGAGACATGGCGAAGGACAACATTGGAATGGGTCTCACTGCGCCGCTGAACAGCATCGCGCCGCGCGATCGGGCACTGATCGAGCCCACGGCACTAGCCGCTGAAGTCGGCACCAACGATGGCCCCACCAGGGCCACGGCGCCGAAGGCTCCGACGGTGCCGACCGACAGCGTCGAGGACGGCGCCAACCTGGGCCTTCCAAGCCATGGGAACGACACCGGGGGAGCCTTCACCCCCGATGGGGCGATTGCCATGGCGGCGCTTCCCGCCCGCTCCCGGGAGGGAGCGGGGCTGGCCTCCTGCGCCGCAGGAGGAGCCTCGGCAATGGCTAGGCTACAAGTAGCCGAGGCTCCCTCCTCCTCGGTCTATATAGAACCAGGAGGGATTCGAGGAAAGGCAGAGAGTGCGGCTTGGCCCGACGCAGTGCTAACCCCTACCCCGAAAGTCGGCGGATTACTCCCACTTTCAACGCTGCTGTCTAAGGACCCGGGCGGTCCATGGAGAAGCAGGCGCTGCACGCAGTCCATGTCATGAAGCGGGCTAAGACACGCAAGACATCGGTTGTGCTGGTGGTGATGGAGAATTTTCGGCCGCATGGGCACCGTCACATGGGGGCCAATTGCCTTCCCGAAGACTTCTTGCCCGACCGAGACATGACCTATGGAAAAACACCAAAACAGACTCGATCGTCGCAAAATTCAAAAATAAGGAAAGATCTTACCGGCGACATCGAGTGAGGCAGAAAACAAATTGGCAGGAAACTGACGGACTTAACGCAAGGAAAAAGGATGCAATCAGGCCTACAATCTTCTTGAAGCTTCACGAGGCAACCTCGATGGTGGGAGCGAAGAACTGGCAGGCAGGCGGAGTCGACACAGCCTAAAGGCCAACCCTGAGCACCGAGAGCGGGCCGATGGTGTGGTCTCCGCCTTACCCTTTAAAAAAAGCTCCTGCAGGGTCCTGACTCCGCCACATAACCCATCTGTGATGAATGGTGAAGATTGACACAGATAAGATTAAAAATTAGATACAGTATCACAACCTTTACAAATAATGCAAGTGCTTGGTAACTCCTAACTGTACAGAAAATGGCTGACAGTTTTGATCTAAGGAGATGGCTGATAAAAAAAAAAACAGAAAATAGTTACAGTACTGTATCCACAGCCTTTACAAGAGAAAGCAAGTACTAAGTGACTGACACTAGCTGTATAGGAAAATGACTGAATGGATCAACTAGCTATCTGAATTTGGTCGCGTGTACTGAGGAGTGACTCAGACAGTACAATTTACAAGGTAAACCGAGTGCAAAAAATCGACAGTGCAAAACGAGAATTGGGCAGCAATAAAATAAAATTGGGCTAAGGAAGGGGGAGAGGAACAAGGGGGAGGGTACGGAAAAGAGGTGGGGGGAGGGAGGAAGGAGACAAGAAAAGGTTCAACCCTAACAGGTAACGAGTAGCCCACCCATGAGTTGCAGCAGGGCTAGAAAGGAGGAGGGGATGTGTGCATAGTAGGGTGATGAGGGAGAAAGGAGGCATCGAAGGGTGAGGATGAGATGTGGAATTAGGGAGGTGGGCAAGTAACCAGTTCAAACCCCTTCAGGATGATGAGAACCCTGCAGAGGATGAAGCAGGCATGAGAAAGGGCCTTATTTATTTTTATTTATTTATTGAAATTTCGGATAACACTTGAGAACAAGTTCATTTCATAGGTTCCACGTCAGACTGAAAAACACATTGGAAAAGTAGGAGATGGAGAACAAACAAAACAAGGAATTATACAAAACATTACAACAGTATATAACTAGAAATGTTCCAATACATGTGGCATTGTACAATGTATGCCAACAGGGACGCAGTAATGGAGGGGAAGTGGGAAGTTGTCCAGGGCCCTGAGCTCAGGAGGGGCCCACCTGAGGAGCTGGCATTACCCCTGGCATTAGCTGGTTTGGGAAACAGGGGCCCATTTCAAGTGACTGTCCGGGCCCCAAAATTCATAGCTGCAGCCCTGTATGCCAAGGTGCATATCTGATTAAAATCTTGACTTCAAAGGGTCACATTAGAGGGTGGGGTCTTATGAAACGACCCTTTACAGGAAAATGAGAACAGACTCAGCCTAATATCTAATAATCAACAAGGTAAGGAATGGTATGGTCCACGGGCCTCTTCAGAGGTGAGAAGGTATGGGACAAAGCATTTGAAAGTGAGCAAGGAGCTCCAGGAGCTAATGAGGGGGGAATGGGGAAGCCATAGAAGGGTGAGGGAAAAGTGGAAGGATCAAGAGGAAATGTGAAAGAAGAATGATTAGCAACTTCGAACCAGTTATTTACATGCTGAGAACAGTTATGCATAAGGATAGAATAAGTGCTGGTCAGAAGAAAGAAGGTTATTGGAAGCAGTCACAACTGGCATCAGCAACTAGCTGTTGCTTAAGTTTAACCTTGAAGGAGCCCAAGGTGGATGCTGAAGTGCCGTCATGGTACAGCGAGTTCCTCCACAGCGGACACAGTAGGCAAAGGACCTTGTCCCAGAGAAGTGCGACGCATATAGTAAAATCTGGCTAGTAGAGCTTCTGGTGCAATATGCGACGGTTGATAGGTAGTAGTAAGCTTTTGCACTCCTGGGGGTATTTTGCCTAAGCTTACTTTTGGACAGTAAACATGTTTGGTAAGCATGAGCCTACCTTGAATTAGAGCCAGTTAGCCTGAAATGTACATTTCGCAGGTATGGACAGACAGGCTGAGCTGTAAGGAGCCGGCATGCTTTGTTGGAGTGCAACTATGATGTGGTGTAGAGCTGTCCTCGGGTAGCTGATCCATAGATTGGTACGCCACAATAAATAAGCGAGTCAAGAGAGCTTTGAATAGCCAGGTTAAAAGCCTCTGGGATCAAATATTGCTTATGCTTATAAAGTAGCCCAGTGCGGGTGTTAACAGCCTTAGCAATGTTGTCAATGTGACAGGCATAGGTCATCGTACTGTCAATAGTAATCCCCAGATATTTAAAGAGCTGAACTAGCTCCAGGGGACAGCCCTCTTCATTGGTGATAGTAAGAGGGTAAAGTTCTGTGCCTATTTTGGGAGCTGGAGAACAGCATAGTTTTAGTCTCGTTGTAATTCATAACTAACTTGTGCTTATGAAACCATCTTTCTACGACTACAAAATGACTCCGTAGCTTGGATTCAAGAACCTTACGGTCTGGATCACTGGTAAACAGGATAGCACTGTCAGCATATGAAAGGATGCGACCCTGACAGGAGTAAGGAAGGATGTTAAGGAAAATGCTAAACAAAAGAGGGCCCAAGATGGACCCTTGAGGAACTCCAGATAGGACAGGTCTGCTACTTGAAAGGGTGTTACCAATCTTCACCTGCTGTGTACAGTTGTGCAGGTAACTTTCAAACCAGGCTACGCTGTCACGAGCTAGGCCAATGGTGGTAAGCTGTTCGACCAGGAGGGCATGATTCACTGTGTTGAAAGCGTTGGTTAAATCAATGAAAGCAGCACCGACCATGTGTCCTTGATCTAAGGAGTGGTGAATAAAGCCTGTGAACTCCAGAAGGGCGGTAGTGGTACTATGACCATTTCTGGACTCATGTTGTTGTGAGGCACTGTAGGTGATATTTTCTAAGTATTCAACCAGTTGGTCAGCCACTATACGCTCAAGAGCTTTCAAGAGTGGGGCAGGATAGAGATAGGTCTGTAGTTCCCAGTAATTGTGCGATCCCCGAACTTATGAACTGGTGTCACAGTGGCAGATTTGCATTCTGAGGAACTGAGTAACTAGGTGACATGTTAATAATATGTGTTAGAGGTGACAGAATTTCATCCAGCATAGAGACTACAAACTTAAGATCAGGGTGTCACCACTAAATCTTGATTCCCTAATACCTTGAGTAGGTAATTCCTGACTTCATGGGCTAATAGGGTTTCGAAGTAGAAAGGAGGATGAGAAGGGTGCAGAGTTTATTCCATAGAGAGTAGTCATTTGTGAGGGGGTGAGAGAAGTAGCTAGGTGGCAGGACACCACTCAGGTCTGAGAAGGCATTATTAAAAGTGTTAGCAATAAGTTTAGGGTCAAGTGAGGGTACAACACCAATGTTAAGCATGGTAGGGGCAGATCTGAGGTCTCTCCCAGTAACCTCTTTGGTTATTAGTCCAAAATGTTCTGCTATCATTCTAGGTCCGAGAGAGCACTTCCTTATAATATTGATTTTAGCTGCACAAATAGCTCTCGTGCAGTTGTTTCTAGCCACTCTGTATAGTCTGGATGTCGGCCTGGTTACACAGGGACCCAGACCTGTGCCATAGATGGTCAACAGCATTCAGAAGCTCAAGAAGGTCCAGAGAAAACCAGGGATTACAGCGGCCTTTGATGTTATGCTTTTTATGGGAAGGGGTGCCTATCACATATAGCACTGAACTGAAGAATGAATTGGTTGAAGGCAATGTCAGTGTCGTTAGGTTGTGTAAACCACTGACCTGTCATGATCACGCAGGTCAGCTTTTAGTGATTCAAAATGCCCACGGATGAGTACCCTGGTGGTAATTGTTCTAGCGGGTGGTTTAGAGAATTTGTTTGCCCAATGAAATAAGACTGGGGAGTGGTCACTGAAGGCATCTGGGAGTACAGTTGTGTCTGATATATGATCAGGGTGGTTAGAGAGCACCCAGTCCAGTAAGGTACCTGTCCCAGTTTTATAATTGATTCTAGTGGGGGACTAGACTAGCTGGGTGAGGTGAACTGCTGAAATTGCATCTCTGAAAGGGCTTGTGTCAGGAGAGAACCAACTGATACTGAAATCTCCCAACATGATAATTTCCAAATTAAGACTCGGAGAACCAAAACACTCCAGGAGTGGATCAAAGCAGGAGGCCGTCTGTCTGGGAGGAATATAGACTGAAAACACAGTAAGGGTTTTATTGTGTGCACCTAGAGGCACTTTTATGGTGAGGGCTTGCATATGGTCATCAGTTTTGGGCAGTTAGGACGAGACCTTAAAGGTTGTTTCGGAGGTAGATCACACAACCGCCCCTAGGCTTTGAGAGATGATCCTGTCTAAAGGCTGTGTAGCCTGGGATGGAAATTGAAGCATCCACTATTTTTGGAGAAAGCCATGTTTCTATGACTGAGAGGATGTCTGGGTTATGTTGTAAGATCCATGCATTCAGTACGTCCACTTTGGGGAGGAGGCTGCATATATTAAGTGAGGCAACTGTAAGTAACCCAGTAGATGACTGTGGGTATGCCGTTAATTGTGGAGGAGCCAGGGTTGGGGTGAATATTGCCAGAGACAGCAGCAACAGTAAGGCCAGTCCACACAGATATTCCTTTAACTGCTCGTTGTGGAGTTTGTAAGCTTCCTCTGAATCGAGCGCTTACAGTTGAGACCTAATAGTGGAGAGTCATAGGAGGGTGAAGGAGAAGGTGGTAGGGGAAATAGAGGGGTACAGAGAGGACAGGGCTTGACATGTGTGGCAAACCCTGGGGCCGGAACCCACCAGGGAAGGACCAACAAATGGAGGAGAAATGGAAAGGAGATGGAGGTCTGACCCTCCCAGATGTTGAGTACCCTGCCTGCACAAGGCATAGGTAGAGCATATCAGGAGGAAACAAGTAGATTGGCAGTGAGGGGGTGGAGACATCACTGGAGAGAGGAGGCAGGTGCCAATGACTGACCCCTCCCAGATGTGGAGTACCCTGCCTGTACAAGGCAGAAGTGGAGCAGCAGGAAGGTAACAGTGAGAAGACAGTGAGAGGCAGAACAGGAGGGAGTAGTTAGCAGGAAACAATTAGTAGGCAAGTATGGGGGAGGGAGGTAAGGAGTAGAGGTTAAGGTAAGAGAGACGAGAATTTGTTAGGGAGGGAGGGAATAGAGGAATGATCATAGAGTATTAGAGGTATAAATAGGGTGCACGAGGCGGAGAGAAATGGTCTGTTGTAGCAGAAGCAGTTAGAGGAGAAGGTAAATGGAAATTACGTCACCTACCGTAATTTTGATCTTCTTGGATGAAGTCTCTACAACTCATTCACACTAATGGGATCTACGCTGGAGGCACTAGGACCCAGCAGGAACAAACTTTGCAGGAGGCGGTGCCAGAGATGGAGCTGCGAGGAGGCGGCACATGAACCTCTGCTCGTGCAGCAATGACTATCTCAAGTCGACCCTCCAACCACCTCAGTACCTTTTTTCCCCAAGGAGGTGCAGCGACCAACCTAGGACAGCTTAACAAAAAACGGACATAAGATAGTCCAGAAGACCCATATAAGAAGGGTCAAGAAAGTCTTCATAGCTTAAAGACTGAGGGTGAAGACCAACAAAGGAGGTGAGCTCGGGGGATGGTGGGTGGGCGTGTGAATGAGTGGTGGAGACTTAGTCCAAGAAGATCAAAATTATGGTAGGTACACGATTTCCATATCTTCCTGGACAAAGTCCACCACTCATTCACACTAATGGAGAGTACCGAGGTAATAATCCCCCTACCCCCAAGAGGGCGGCAGGAGAGACCAAGAGCTCACAAATTTAGGACAGAAGTCCATTAAGGATGGTTCTGCCAAACGAAATATGTTTTCTGCATGACATTCAGGGCATAGTGTTGGACGAAAGTATGCGTACTGAGTTCCAGGTAGACACTGCAATATCTGCAGTAGGCACGCTGCAGACTTCACCAGGATGCTGCCACCATCTAGTACAGTGAACGTACATACTGCCCTCCAGCTTAACCTGCGCCACGGAATAACAGTGGCAAAGGCATGCCACCAGCCATGCTGAAATGCATCTGATAGCGACAGACTGACCCAGCCAGGTCTCACTGAAGGAAACAAACAGTGGTTGAGCTTTGTGAAATTCTTTCGTTCTAGCTAAATAGAAATGCAAAGCTCTTCTGACGTCCAAAGAATGAAGGGAACGCTTCCCTTCATTTTGGAAGTTCGCAAAGTAAGTAGGAAGGACCAAAGGTTGGTTTAGATGGAATTCTGAAACAACCTTAGAGAGAAACTTAGGATGGGTCCTAAGAACTACTTTGTTTTTATGAAACACAGTATACAGAGGGTCTGTGACCAAGGCATGCATCTCAGAGACCCTGCGGGCCGAGGTAATGGCCACCTGGAAGGCCGTTTTCCAAGTGAGAAATTTCAACTCACAGGTAGCTAGAGGCTCAAAAGGCTTTCGAGTGAGCATGTCTAGCACAAGATTAATGTCCCAGGCTGAGACTGGACGTCTGATAGAAGGTCTGGTATGCAGAATTCCCTTAAGAAACCTCTTAACCACAGGTAACTGAGCCAGTGACAAGGAAAGTACTGGCTCATGATAAGCTGAAATGGCACAAAGGTGAACCTTGACTGTAGAGTATTGCAGACCTGAATTTGAGAGCTCTAAAAGGTACTCTAGAACTTTATTGGGTGGACAGGAAAAAGGATTCAAAGAAGATTTTGCACACCAGAGCGAAAAACACTTCTATTTGGCTGTGTAAGTTTTCCTAGTGGCTGGCTTGCGCGCAGCCAGAAGTATATCTGAAATTCTGTGAGAGACATTGAACCTGTTCACTTCTATCTCTTCAGGAACCAAGCATGAAGGTAAAGCGATCTCAGATTGGGATGGACCACAGGCCCCTTGGTCAGAAGGTTCGTCTGAAGGGGAAGCGCTTTCAGAGGGGTTTCCGACATACTGTTGAGTAACAGAAACCATATTTGTCAAGGCCAGAAGGGAGCAATCAGGATCATTTTGTCCCCCTGGGACTCGAACTGGAAAAGTACCCTCTGAATTAGAGGAAGAGGCAGAAAGGCGTATAGAAAGTGTTTTGTCCACTGCAGCCTGAGGCATCCTGACAGAAAATGCCAGGCTCTGGATTTCTGGAGCAGAAGAGAGGCAGTTGTGGCCGAGTTCCCCACTCTACGAATAGTGACTGAACTACGGTTGAGTCGAGACCATTTGTGAGGATCTGTCTCTGTTCTAATGAGACGGTCTGCCAGTTCATTCTGCACTCCTGGCAGGTAGACCGCTTGAATGAGAGCCTTGAGCTCCAAGCACCATTCCCACACTCTCACTGCTTCCCTGCATAAGGGATAAGAGTGAGCACCGCCCTACTTGTTGATGTAATACATCACTGCTTTGTTGTCCGTTTGAAGGAGAATGTTCTTGTGACAGAGAACGTCCTTCGAAGCCTGGACTGCATAAAGGACGGTTCTCATTTCTAAGACATTTATGTGAAGCTGGGACTCGTACTGCGTCCACGTACCTTGAGTGTGGAGAGTCTGACAGTGAGCTCCCCACCCCATCAGGGACTTGTCTGTGGTAATGGAAATCTGATGATCTAGGGAAGCAAAAGGATACCCTTCCAGAAGATTGTCCTCTTGCAACCACCAGGTGAGTGACTTCTTCAGAGGTTCTGTCACCTTGATGGGAAAGGACTGAGGGTGAGTGGTTGGGGACCACTGAGTACTGAGCAGCCATTGAGAGGTTCTCATGTGAAGGTATGCTAGGGGTACAGTGAACACCGAGGATGCCATGATACGTCGCATCCGTTGCATCGAGATAGCTCGAACTGAGCTGTTCTCTCTGATGTATCAGGCCATCTGTAGGATATCGCTCCTTCTGTCCTCTGGTAGAAAAGCTTTCACACAAGAGGTGTCCAGAAGAGTTCCTATGAAAAGGAGCCTCTGGAAGGGCGGCAACTGTGATTTCTTGAGATTTATCAGGACTCCCATGGAAGTAAGAAAGTCTGAAGCCGTGGCAACGGTGTCAAGAGTTCCTTGTCTGGAAGGGCTTGCCAGAAGCCAGTCATCCAGATATGGGAACACTTGTATTCCGACTTTCTGAGATGCGCTTGCAAAGAACTGCACAACACTTTCTAAAAACTCGCAGCGCTGAGGATAGCCCAAAGGCAGGACTCTGAACTGATAATGCTGTCGCCAAGTCACAAACCTTAGGTATTTGTGATGCTTTGGGTGAATAGGAATATGTTGGCAAGCATCCTGCATATCCAGGGAGGATAACTAGTCGTGTTGATGAAGCAAAGGTAACAGGGTCCCTAGCGATATCATCTTGAAATTTCTCTTTGGGAAGAAACTTGTTTAATTTTCTGAGGTCCAAAATGGGGCGCATGTCCCTGGTTTCCTTTGGAACTAGAAAGTAATGGGAGTAGAACCCTGTGTTCCGTTGATCCAGCGGAACTACTTCCACTGCCCTGTTGCTCAGAAGGTCTTATATTTCGAGGCAAGAAGCTCTGACTGAAGAATTGACTGCTTTGACTGCCGCTGGGGAGACAATCCAGAGGGTTCTCTGAAAATTGAGGGAATGTCCCTCGCAGATTATCCGAAGGACGATTAGTCCAAAGTTATGGACTTCCACTGGTTGTAGAATTGAGTCAGACGACCTCCCACCGCTAAAGAATCCCTCGTGCAACTGAGGTGGGATCGGGCCAGAAATTCAGAAGGCGGCACTGGACGCCGGGTCCTATGCTCTTCCGTTGCATTTTCTTTTGAGGCTGAGGGGCTTGATTTTTATTAAAACCTCCCCTGCCTTTGCCTTGAAAGGACTGTCTGTTACGAAACTGGCGTTTGTTAACACTCCCTCGAGAGGGGACGGGAGGAGGTCGAGCCAAATTAATGGCTGACCTAGTCTTGCGTGTGGCCTCTAGATCCTGTTCTACTTGAGGGCCGAAGAGATACACACCATCGAAGGGCAAGGCCATGACCTGTTGCTGGGCATCATTTGTGAAACCTGAAGTGCGCAGCCAGGAATGGCGGCGGATACAAATGCCCACCGCCGCCACTCGGGAAGCAGTATCGAAGGCATCCATAGATGCTTTAACCTGTTGGTTGTTGGACTCAATGCCCCTGGTTATGGTTTGAAGAAGCTCTGAATTAGTGTACGATTCCAGTAGAGCTTCAACCATTTGTTTGAGCGAATGCCAAAGAATATACTCATATTGACAGAAACAGCCCTGGTAGCTGGCGATACATACCCAGGGTGGATGCAGCAAGACTCTCTTACCTAAAGTATCTGTCTTACAAGATTCTTTGTTTATAGGTCGAGCTGTAGTAGTCTGAGGAAGGACTACCTTATTATTCTCTGCCAAGACTACAATAGGATCCGCAAAGGCTTGGGAGGCCAAATTGGGTTGATCCTTGGGAGCAGCATACTTCCTATCTGTTTATTTATTTAGTTTTTGTTAACCAGGTAGGTGCACTAGCCATAAAATGACTATTTTCAGGCACGACCCAGGAGAGTACAACAAAAGGAGAACAGTTGAACAACAGTAACATGGGTACAATAATATAAATAGAGAAACAGTATAGCAGTGCTACAAACATACAATGGGTAGCAACAACAAAAATAATGGCAAGCATTATCCAGATTATGGCAGTAAGATATATAAAGTGCAGAAACCATGGACCCAACCTGTGGAGTGAAAGGGTTAATAAGACAGTAAGGTTATACAGAGAGAAATGTGAGGAATGTTCAAACATAACAAGAAAGACTGACAGAAGGAAGGTCAGGGGTGGAAATTGGCAAAACAACAGTGGATGGTCAGCAATAAGGTTCGAGAAGGAAGAGAGCTAGTAGTCAAGAAGTTATTTACAAAGAGAAGGAAAAATATGGGGAGAGGAAGAGGAGACAGTCTTGGAGCTGGATTAGAGGAGGGGTGACATTACTGTTAAGTCTCAGGAGCTTCAGGTTGGGTCAAAGCATGTACAAGCATCAGCTAAGGATAGATAACGACGATATTCACTTTTAAATCCAAGGTGAGACTGAGACAGCCGGAGGTTGAGTGGAAGAGCATTCCATAGCCTGAGAGCAGAGAACTGGAAGGCCCCTGTGCCTTTAGTCGTCAGACATCTTGGAACACAGAGCAAGGATTTGTCAGCTGATTGCAGGCCATGGGAGGATGGTTGAGGGACCAGCAACGCTGCCAGCTGGGATGGGTTTTTTCCCCGGATGATCGAGTCCATTAGTGATCCAAGGTAGTACTGTCTACTGGCAGAGGGTGAGAGCCAATTCAGATCCTTATAAAGAAGGCAGTGATGTCTGAGTCGAGGCAACAAAGAGGCAAATCGGCATATATTGTTATAAGTTATGTCCCATTTTAGTAGGGAGGTTTTATGGGCAGAGGTTAAGAATAGAGGCACCATAAGTAAGAGGTTGGGAGAAGAATACACTCAGGGCAAATGCTAATTTGGCCGAGGGTGTAATCATGTAGCTCGTTTTGTAAGCTACTCCTAGTTTCGAGTTTACAGCTTTGCACAAGGACTGAATGTGAAGATTAAAATCCAGGGACTGGTCCAGCAGGATCCCAAGGTACTTGAAGGAAGTAACATTTTCAAGTGGAAATCCTCCTGGATGAAGAACCTCCAGTAAATTAGAACAGGTTTTAATCTTCGGTGCAGAACCTAGGAGCATGGCTTGCCATTTCATTTAGTACAAGCTTATGGTCTAGTACCCAGTCTAAGACCTTATTGAAGTCTGAAGAAGTGATGTGTTTATGCAGGCAATACTAGAAGAACTAGTGTAGATGATCAGGTCATCAGCGTAGAGAATAGCTAAGTAGGATTCCAGGACCTCAGCTGCACTGCTGATAAAAATTGAGAACAGAAGGGGCCCAAGGATAGAGTCCTGTGGGACCCCTAGGCTGATAGTAGACGTGTTGGACAGGGAGGAGGACTTAGCCACACAAGGGACGAGAGCAGGATTATTCCATACCATTTGAGAAAGCGTCTCAAAGAAGGGTTGTACCGGGGGGAGTTAAATCCATAGGGATGTCCGGAATATGACGGTATTGGAGTCTTAAAAGCTTCCCAGAATCAATGTCCCTAGTCTGGAGAGAAAGAGTGGAATTCACATTTTCAGCTAAGACCTAAATGACAGGTCCTCGACCACAGGCTCTATAACAGGATTAGACCCTGCTCCTTCCACATCATCACCCAGTCTAAGACCTGGGTCAGGCTCAATATCATCTCCTGACAGTCCAGGAAGGACTGCATGGACAGGAAAGGACTGAAAATCAGCAGAAAAAGAGGAAGGAAAAGAAATCGGAGAGGAGACACCCTGAAGATTGGTAGAAGAAAAGCCCAGCCTCGATGCCGAAGAAGAGCACGGCGCTGAAAGGCCGCACAACGCCGATAAAGCAGACGGTGCCGAAGAACACGGCGCCAAAAAAAGCCATGCGGTGCCGAGAAAAGGTACCGAAAAGCCGCACGGCGCCAAGAGCTGCACTGTAAACGGTGCCGAGCGACCCACCGACGCCAACGGTGCCAAAACCAACCCAGGGCCCCAAAATTAGAATTTGAGGGAAAAGAAGGAAGAATACCAGGAGAAAGAGGCATTGGTGTGGCCCCCTGCGCCGCAGCCATGTGCGGGGGAAAACACCTGGGCGCAGAGTCGATGGCACCGAAGAGGGTGCCACGTGACTAGGGAGGCCCAATCGCCATGCCCGATCCCCCGAAGAGCCCGAGGGCCCCTGAGTGAATGGGCCAGGCAACTGGAGAAGCCTCCGAGCCCACTGCTTCATAAGAGTGGTCCACTGATGAAACTGCTCATCGGAAGCCCTACCAGAAGGCGGGGAATGGCTCCGATGTCCAAGAGGTCGGAGACCAGAACCAGAAACCAGCGACTCCGAATGAGGAGACCGGCAACTGACCCCAATGACTGATCATCGACGCACAGACATATCAGAGGGCAACCTCGAGTGATGCCTTTTCTTTTTTGACCTACAGGTCGAAGAAGAGCTCGAGGCCGAACGGTGCTGAGAATGTGATAGTTTACTTTTAGGCTTCTGGGAGTAGCACCCATCCCCTCGGGCATTGGACTGTCCGTTGTCAGACCCCCCCCCTTTCTGGAGAAGGCAGCGGACTGGACCCAGCATGGCTGACTGAACAGCTTTCATACGAAGTCTCCCTACCATCACCTGGCCGCTCATGGTCAACTCCGTCAATGTAGGCTGAGACTTCTTACTTTAATAAGAACAAATAACTAAGCTGCACTTTATTTGAGATATTACTACAAAACAATAAAACTGAAAAACTATGCTGCTAGTTTGACTCCCAGAGAGGCGGCGACGTCGTCACTGAAGTGCACACAATGGCGGAAAAAAGGAACTGAGGCAGTTGGAGGGTCGGACACCGAGATAGTCATTACCGCATGAGCTGGGGCTCACGGCCGCTCCTCGTGGCTCCATCTCTGGTGCCGACCATCTAGCAAAAAGTTTGCTCCCGCTGGACCTAGTGCCTCCAGCGCAGATCCCATTAGTGTGAATGAGTGGTGGAGACTTTATGTCCAGGAAGATTCTCCAATGTCCACGGCCATCTGGAGTTGCTCTTTTGCAAAAGCACGGCCCTGGTCACGGACTTGCTTCACAGTGGTCTGCATGTCTGCTGGGAGATGAGGGAGGACTTCATCTAATGACCCTAAGAGGGTGTGAGAGGTGTGTGCCATGATAACAGCCGAACTGGCCGGACGAAGGCCTAAAGAGGAGGCCGCATAGACCTTCTGTGCAGAATGGTCCATATTCTTGGACTCCTTGTCCAGGGGGTGGTCAGTGTCGGCTGAGCTACCAGTGCATCTGAACACAGAAGCAGTCACCAGGCTTTCGGCCGAGGGATGCTCTGTGAACCCCGTCAGGGACCCCATGTGTACCGTATACTTGCGGGCCATGTGGGCAGATGGAGCTGGGTAGGAGGCAGATCACTGCCAGAGTTCAAGGGCCGGGCCAACAATGGCTTCTGCCACTGGAAAGGCCTCCATCGGGGTATTCCCCCTTCTTGAGGATATCCGTAAGGGGGTATTCTGCTCCAGGGGCATTCCAGTAGATTCAGAAATCAGGCGGAGGGTGCCCTGAAAAGAGGAAGGACCTTCCTCCAAACCTGTCACTGATGACTCATCATCCCCCAGATGCGAGTGCAAACCAGTGGCATCAGAGTCCAAAGAGTCGGGATATAATGGTCTCCCGCCTATGTTTCCCTCGATGCGCCGAGGGTGATTGGGGACAACAGTGATGGACAGACAACGGGGCAGCCTGGTGTCTGTCTGGTCCTCTTTTGAAGGAGCCCTTCCCTGAGGCTGCTTAGGCGGTGGCTCCACCAAAATTGGTGGGGAGACCACAATAGGCCAAACTGAATACCGGCCAGCCCCCAGGGTCGGGGAACCGACTTTGGTTCTGAACCGATTCACTTCTATCTCTTCAGGAGCCAAGCATGAAGGTGAAGTGATTTCAGGTTGGGATGGACCAACGAACCCTGAGTCAGAAGACTGATTTGCAAAGGAAGTGGTCTCGAGAGGCTGCCAACATACTGTTGAGTAGAGGAAACCATAGTTGCCGAGGCCAGGAAGGAGCAATGAGAATCATCTTGGTCCCTGAGACTCGAACTTGAGGAGTACTCTCTGGATTAGAGGAAGTGGTGGAAAGGCGTGAAAGCGTTTGTCCACCGCAGCCTGGAACGCATCCTGACAGAAAATGCCAGGCCCTGGATTCCTGGAACAGAAGAGAGGCAGTTTTACGTTGAGTGGGGATGCAAAAGGTCCAGGTCTGGAGTCCCCACTCTTTGAACAGGGACCGAGCTACGGCTGGATCGAGACCACTCGTGAGGGTCTGCCTCCGTTCTGCTGAGGTGATCTGCTAGGTCGTTTGTATACCTGGCAGATAAACCGCTGAATCAGAGACTTGTGCTCCAAGCACCACTCCCACACCCTCATTGCTTCCCTGCAAAGGGATAAGAATGAGCACCGCTTCTTGTTGATGTAATACATCACTGCTTTGTTGTCCGCTTGAAGGAGAATGTTCTTGTGACAAAGGACATCCTTCAGAGCTCGGATTGCATAGAGGACTGCTCTCATCTCCAGGACATTTATGTGGAGATGAGTTTCGAACTGAGTCCATACACCTTGAGTGTGGAGGAGAGAGACAGTGAGCTCCCATCCCAGTAGCGATGCATCTGTGGTGATGGAGATCTGATGATCCGGGGAGCAAGGAATCCTTCCAGGAGTGCTCTTAGAGACCACCAGGTGAGAACCTTGAAGGGACTCGTCACCTTGATGGGATAAGACTGAGGTGAGAAGTCGGGACCACTGAGTGGAGAGCATCCATTGGGTGGTTCTCACGTGCAGTCGGAGCCAGAGGGACAGTGAAGACCCGAGGGCGCCATGAGACCCAACATCGTTGCATCGAGAGAGCTGTAACGATTGGTTCTCCCTGATGTAGCGGGCCATCTGAAAGGATGTCGAGGTCTTCTGTCCTCTGGAAGGAAAGCCTTCGCTGAAGAGGTGTCTAAGCGTCCATGAAAAGGAGCCTCTGGGAGGGTTGCAGTTGAGATTTTCAAGATTCACCAGAACTCCATGGAGCGTAGAGAAGTCGGTTACACAACCCAAGTCCTGGCCGGAAGGGGCTGCTAGAAACCAACCGTCAGGTAGGGAAACTTTCGAGTCCGACTTTCAGAGATCGCGCATGAGAACTGCACAACACTTTGTAAAACTTCATGGTATGAGGATAACCAAAGGGCTGGGACTCTGAACTGATAATGCTGACCCAAAGCTACAAACCTGAGATTTGCGATTGGGTCGGGGTGAATCGAGGATATGCTGGTAAGCATCCTGCATATCCAGAGGCCAGCCAGTGGTGCTGATGCAGCAAGGGTAACAGGTACCTAGGAATTCATCTTGAATTTCTCCCTGAGGAGGTATTTGTTTAACTTTCTGAGGTCTAGAATGGGCGCATCCCCAGATTTCTTGGAACCAGAAAGTAATGGGAAGTAGAACCCTGTGTTTACATGAATCGCGAGGCACCAGTTCTATGCCCTGTTGTTCAGAAGGCCCTGGATCTCCAGCGGTGAGGAGGTCTGACTGAAGGCGACAACCTGGGTTGTCGTGTGGGAGGATCAATTGGGGTTCAAGAAACTGAGAGAAAATAACCTCTGAATTATCCGAAGGACCCATTTGTCTGAAGTTATGGACTTCCACTGGTTGTAGAAGTACATCAAACTGACCTCCACCGGAGGAGAAAGTTCCACCTCGGGCAGAGTGGATGGAACTTGAGCCAGCGACTCATAAGGTAGCTGGAGCTTTGGGTCCCTACGCTTTCTCTCGTCTTCTTTTGAGGTTGGGCAGGTTGGCTTTTATGGAGCTTCCCTGCCTCTGCCTCGAAAGGACTGAGCGACTATGAAACGGCGTCTGTTCACATGCCCCGAGAGGGGCAGTGAGATCTGGCCAACAATGGCCGATCTGGTCTTCTGGTGGCCTCCAAGGCTTGCTCCACCTGAGGGCCAAAGAAAAGAGCCATCAAAGGCAAGCGCCATCACCTGCTGCTGAGCATCATTGATGAAGCCAAGTGCGCAGCCAGGAATGGCGCCGGTACAAATCCCTGCGAGCTGCTGAGGCGAGAAGCAGTGTCAGAAAGCGTCCATGGCGAAACTGACCTGTTGGTTAGTGGACTCAATACCTCTAATACCGGTCAAGAAGAAGCTCTGACTTGGAATCCGAATCTGGAAGAGCTTCAACCATTCTTTTCATAGAGTGCCACAGGATATACTCATACTGAGAAAATAGCCTTGATAACTTGGCAATCATACTTAGAGTGGAGGCAGCAAAGACTCTCTTACCTAATGTATCAATCTTACGAGATTCTTTGTTAATAGGTGAGCTGTAGTAGTTTGAGGAAAAACGACCTTGTCATTCTCTAAGGGACTACAATAGGATCCGCAAAAGCTTGGGATACCAAAATGGGACGATCCTTGGGGCTGAATACTTCTTATCAATGGATTTAGCCACTGAGGAATAAGAGCAGGGTTATTCCATACCATTTGAGACAAGCGTCTCGAGAGGAAGAGCTGAATCGGAGGTCAAATCCGTAAGGGATCTCG
The DNA here is from genome assembly GCA_016271365.2 of Neoceratodus forsteri. Classification (NCBI taxonomy): domain Eukaryota; kingdom Metazoa; phylum Chordata; order Ceratodontiformes; family Ceratodontidae; genus Neoceratodus; species Neoceratodus forsteri. The sequence goes on from CM057453.1 coordinate 1,097,650,058, forward strand.
AAGCATGAAGATACTGGAGTCTTAATATCTTCCCAGGATCGATGTCTGTAGTCTGGAGAGAAAGAGTGGATCCCAGGTTCTTCAACAGAGACTTAAGGATGGTCCTCGACCACAGGCTCTGTAACAAAGAAAGATCCTGTTTCCTCCACTTCATCACCCAACCCGAAGGTCTAGGTCAGGCTCAACATCATCTCCTGATGGTCCAGAAAGGACTGTTTGGACAGGAAAGAGTGAAAATTAGGAGAGGAGAAATGGCAGAAAAACAAGGAGAGTCCCAAGGGGCTGCGGGCGCCCGAGGGGAGCGGCAAAGCAGACACGAAGACAGCACCCGAGGGCGCGCAGGCGCCCGAAGAAACCTGTGACCCATAAGCGCCCGGCAGCACTTGGCGGCTTGATGGGCTGTGACCCGGCCTTGTGAGCAGCGCCGCGGAAGGCGCCCAGCGAGCAGGCGCCGCCCGATCCAATGGCACCACCGGTAGCGCCGAGACCCGATGGCGCCCGCCAGCGCTTCGCAGCCTCAGCGGCCCAGCAGCGCGACCGGCCTGAACCCTGCAGAAGGCGCGGGAAAAGCCCGGGAACCTGGAAAGCAAGAGAGAAAAAAACCAGGAGATAAGGGGGCATCGGTGAGGCCCCCTGCGCCTGCAACCATGTGAGGGGAAACACCTAGCCGCAGTCGCTGTATCACGAAGAAGGCGCGTAGCGACTGGGAAGGTCCAACCGCCCTACCTGATGCTGGAGGCCGAGGGCTCCGAGGTAACGAGCCAGGCAGAAGAGACCAACCTCCAGCCCATCGACTCCCATAAGGCGCCCACTGATGAAACTGCTCATCTGGAGCCCTACCTATAGGCGGGGAGGGGCTCCGATGTCGAGGACGAGCGATTATCGGAAGTTGGCGACTCCGAAGGAGACACGGCAACTATAACGATAACCGACCGTCAGACATGAACATACCAGAGGCGACCTCAGTGATGCCTTCTCTTTTGACCTGTGGGCGAAGAAAGGCTTGAGGCCAACAGCGCCGAGAAACCGTCGCTTATTTTATGACGCAGCGAGGCCTATATCCCCGGGCATCGGACTGACCGATGGTGAACCTCGCTGAGGAGAAGGAGGCTGACCAGACCCAGCCCGCTGACTGAAAGCTCATCACGAAGTCTCCCTACAGTCACCTGACCTGCTCATGGAAGACTCCGTCCAGTAGGCGAGACTTCTTCAAGTAAGTTAAATTTAAATATTAGAAAAATTTTACGAAAATAGAATAAAACAAAGCGATACTACTATCGTGATAATGTTACAAAAACAAACTGAAAACTATCGCTAGTTTGAAGTTTGACTCCCAATTTCAGGCGGCGGCATCGTCACTGAGGCGCTCTTCGGCGAAAGGGAAAAAAGGAACGAGGCGGTTGGAGGGTGCGTCGCAGAGATGGTCATTACCGCTTCGAGCAGCTGCTCTCGCGCGTCAAGTGTCTCATGGCGCGCTGCCTCTCGCACCGACCCTCCAGCAAGATTTGCTCCGATGGGTCTTAGTGCCTCCGGCCAATCCCACTAGTGTGAATGAGTGGTGGAGACTATGTCCAGGAAGATCTAGAATTTAAGAATAAGTTTCGACAAACCAGCGAGTTTGGATCCAGGCCTAAAGCATGAGGCTAATGGGGAACCTGAGCTTCAAGCAGTAAGGAAGATCTGGCATCATGGGGTGGAGTCAAGAGTTTTATCACTCGGATGGGTGGGAGGAGCCAGCCTGAAGACCTTCCGCAAGATTTAAGCGGCAAGAAACCTGCCAATAAGTGTGGATTGAACAACATATCCATGTCCCTAAAATGGAGAGTATGTACCTACGTGAATCTTGATGATCTTGAATAGTCACCACACTCCAATCACACTAATGGGATCTGCCCGAAGCACTAAGACCCAGCGGGAGCAAACTTTTGCTAGAGGGTCGGCGCCAGAGATGGAGCCGCGAGGAGCCGCACCACAAGCCTCAGCACGCATGCACGACTATCTCAGCCGACCTCCACAACTGCCTCAGTACCTTTTTTTCCCAAGGAGGTGCAACGAACTAACCTAGGACAGTCTAACCAAAAACCGACATAAAATAGTCCGGATGACCCGATAAGAAGGGTCAACAAAGAAGTCTCCTCACAGCCTAAAAATTGAGGGAGTGAAGACCAACAACAGAGCTGAGCTCAGATGGATGGAGGAGTGGCAGAATGAGTGGTGGAGACTCAGCCAAGAAGATCAAGAATTACAGTAGGTACATCATTTCCATATCTTCCTGGACATAAAGTCTCCATCACTCATTCACACTAATGGGAGAGTACCGAGCTAATAATCCTCCGAGAAGGCAGCAGGAGAGACCAAGAGCTCACAGTTTTAGGACAGGAGTCCATTAAAGATTGTTCTGCCAAAAGAAAAATGTCATCTGGCATGGACATCCAGGGCATAGTGTTTGACGAAAGTATGCACTGAGCTCCAGGTGGCCGCACTGCAAATATCTGCAATGGGCACATTACGGATTTCCACTAGGGATGCCACGATGGCTCTAGTAGAGTGAGCGTACACTCTGCCCTCCAGCTTAACCTGGGCCATGGAATAACAGTGGTGAAGGCATGCCACCAGCCATGCTGAAATACATCTGATAGCGACAGGTTGACCCAGCCGGGTCTCGCTGAAGGAAACAGACAGTTGTTGAGCTTTGCGAAAATCTTTTGTTCTATCTAGATAGAAACACAAAGCTCTTTTGACATCCAAGGAATGAAGAGAACGCTCTCCTTCATTTTGGAAGTTCGCAAAATAAGTAGGAAGGACCAAAGGTTGGTTTAGATGGAATTCTGAAACAACCTTAGGGAGAAACTTAGGATGGGTCCTAAGAACTACTTTGTCTTTATGAAACACAGTATACGGAGGGTCTGTGACCAAGGCATGTATCTCAGAGACCCGTGGGCCGAGGTAATGGCCACTAGGAAGGCTGTTTTCCAAGTGAGAAATTTTAACTCACAGGTAGCTAGAGGCTCGATCAGGCTTTTGAGTGAGCATGTCTAGCACAAGATTAAAGTCCCAGGCTGCGACTGGACGCCTGATAGGAGGTCTGGTATGCAGAATTCCCTTAAAGATACCTCTTAACCATGAGTAACTGAGCCAGTGACAAGGAAAGTACTGGCTCGTAATAAGCTGAAATGCCACAAAGGTGAACCTTAATTGTAGAGTATTGCAGACCTGAATTTGAGAGGTCTAAAACGTACTCTAGAACTTTATCTGGTGGGCAGGAAAAAGGATTCAAAGAGGATTTTGCACACCAGAGCGAAAAATGCTTCCATTTGGCTGTGTAAGTTTTCCTAGTTGCTAGCTTGCGTGCAGCCAGAAGAATATCTGAAACCCAGCGAGAGACATTGAACCTGTTCACTTCTGTCTCTTCAGGAGCCAAGCGTGAAGGTGAAACGATCTCAGATTGGGATGGACCACAAGCCCCTGAGTCAGAAGGTTCATCTGAAGGGGAAGCGGTTTTGTCGGAGTTTTCGACATACTGTTGAGTAGTGGAAACCATATTTGATCGAGGCCAGAAGGGACAATGAGGATCATTTGTCCCTCTGGGACTCGAACTTGAGAAAACTCTCTGAATTAGAGGAAGAGGCAGAAAGGCTTATGGAAGAGTTTTGTCCACATGCGCCTGAGCATACTGACTAAAAATGCCAGGCCCTGGATTTCTGGAGCAGAACAGAGGCAGTTTTGTGTTGAGTAGGGATGCAAAAAGGTCCAGGTCTGGAGTTCCCCACTCTGTGAACAGTGACTGAGCTATGGCTGAGTCGAGAGACCTGTCTCTGTTCTGCTGAGACGGTCTGCCAGTTCGTTCTGCACACCCCGCAGGTAGACTGCATGAATTAGAGCCTTGTGCTCCAAGCACCATTCCCACACCCTCATCGCTTCCCTGAATAAGTGGTAAGAGTGAGCATTGCCCTGCTTGTTGATGTAATACATCACTGCTTTGTTGTCCATTTGAAGGAGAATGTTCTTGTGACAGAGAATGTCCTTCAAAGCCCGGACTGCATAGAGGACTCTCATTTCTAAGACATTTTATGAAGCTGGATTGAGCTGAGTCCACGTACCTTGAGTGTGGAGAGTCTGAGGTGACTCCCCACCCAATCAGGGGCCATCCATGGTAATGGAAATCTGATGATCCAGAGGAGCAAAGGATACTCTTCCAGAAGATTGTCCTCTGCGACCACCAGGTGAGTGATCTCTTCAGAGGTTCTGTCACCTTGTTGAGAAAGGACTGTGGGTGAGTGGTGGGGACCAGTGAGTACTGAGCATCCATTGAGAGGTCTCATGAGAGGCATGCTGGGGAACAGTGAACACAAGGATGCCATGAGACCTAGCATTCGTTGCATCGACAGCGCTGAAACTAAGCTGCTCTTTCCAATGTATCGGGCCATCTGAGGATAATTGCTCCTCCTGTCCTCTGGAAGAAATGCTTTCGTACAAGAGGTGTCAGAAGAGTTCCTATGAAAAGGAGCCTCTGGGAGGGCTGCAGCTGCGTTTTTTTGAAGTTTAGCAGGACTCCATGGACGTGAGAAAGTGTGAAGCCATGGCTACGGCATCTAGAGTTCCTCGCCTGAAGGACTACTAGAAGCCAATCGTCCAGATATGGGAACACTTATATTCGATTTTTCTGAGATGCGCTGTGAGAGTTGCACAACACTTTGTAAAACTCGCGGCACCAAGGATAGCCTAAAGGGCAGGACTCTGAACTGATAATGCTGTCCCAAAGCCATGAACCTTAGGTATTTGTGATGCTTTGGGTGAATCAGAATGTGTTGGTAAGCATCCTGCATGTCCAGGAGGCTAACCAGTCATGTTGATGAAGCAAAGGCAACAGGGTTCCTAGCGATATCATTTTGAATTTCTCTTGGGAAGAAACTTGTTTCATTTTCTGAGGTCAAAATGGAAGCGATGCCCTGCTTCTTGAACCAGAAAAAATGGGAGTAGAACCCTATGTCCTGGATCCAGCAGAACTACTTCCACTGCCCTGTTGCTCAGAGGGCCTTGTATCTCGGAGGCAAGAAGTTCTGATCAAGTACTGACAGCCTGGGCTGTCGCCTGGGGGACGATCCGGAGCGGTCTCTAAAAATTGAGGGAATACCCTTCTATGATTATCTGGAAGACCCATTTGTCTGAGGTTATGGACTTCCATCAATTGTAGAAGTGAGTCAGACGACCTCCACCGCTGAGGAAGAGTCCCCTCGGCAGCTGAGGTGGGACTTGGGCCAACAACTTAGAAAGGCGGCACTGGGCCGGTCCTTGCGCCTTCTGTTGTGTTTTCTTTTGAGGCTGAGGAGCTTGGTTTTATTAAAACCTCCCTGCCTTTGCCCGAAAGGACTGATGGTTATGAAACTGGCATTTGTTAACACCCCTTGATTTAATGGCTGACCTAGTCTTTTGTGTGGCCTCTACAGCCTGTTCTACTTGAGGGGTCAAGAGATACACACCAATCGAAAGGCAACTTCATACCTGTTGCTGGGCATCATTCGTGAACTCTGTAGTGCGCAGCCAAGATTGATGGCGGTATAATGCCCACCGCTGTCAGCTCAGGAGGCAGTATCAAGGCGCCCATAGCTGCTTTAACCTGCTGGTTGTTGGACCTCGATACTCCTGGTTATGGTTTGAAGAAGCTCTGAATTAGTGTCCGACTCGTAGAGCTCAAGCATTTGTTTGAGCGAATGCCAAAGAATATACTCATATTGACAGAAATAGCCTTGGTAGCTGGCAATACGCATACCTAGGGTGGAAGCAGCAAAGACTCTCTTACCTAAAGTGTCTATCTTCTGAGACACTTTGTTCTATAGGTCGAGCTGAAGTAGTCTGGGGAAAGACGACCTTATCATTCTCTGCCAAGAACTACAATAGGATCCACAAATGTGTGGGATGCCAAAATGGCCGATCCTTGGGAGCAGACATTTCCCATCTATGGACTTAGCCACAGAAAGAATGAGAGCAGGATTATTCCATACCATTTGAGAAAGCATCTCAAAGGAGGGCTGTACGGAGGAGTCAAATCCATAGGGATCTCCAGAACATGGAGGTATTGGAGTCTTAACAGTTTCCAGGATCAATATCTGTAGTCTGGAGAGAAAGAGTGAAATTCAAGTTGTTCAGCAGAGACTTAAAAGACAGGTCCTCGACCACAGGCTCTGCAGCAGGGTTAGATCCCGTTCTTCCACATCATCACCCAGACGAAGGTCTGGGTCAGCTCAATGTCATCTCCTGACAGACCAGGAGGGACTGCATGGACAGGAAATGAGGAAAATCAGAAGGAAATGAGGAAGAAAAGATTCAAAGAAGAGGAGCTCTGAAGTCTGGATGATGCCGCCTAGAGCATGGCACCCGAAAAATGTATGGCGCAAGGACGGCGCCATAAGGCACATGGCGCCGACAACCCCAACGGCACAGAGGACGGTGCCGATAGACGCATCGGTGCCGAAGACTGTGCCGAGCACGCCATCGACACCGAAGGCGTCGAAAACATCCCAAGGATCTGAAAAACAGGATCTAAGGAGAAAGAAGGATGAATACCAGGAGATACAGAGGCATCGGTGTGGCCCCCTGCGCCACAGCCGCGTGAGGGGGGAAAACACCTAAGCGCGGAGTCAACAGGACCGCTCGACTAGGGAGGCTCAACCGCCCTACCTGATCTCTCGAAAAGCCCGAAGGCCCCAGAGTGACCGGACCAGGCAGCTGGACCAACCACTGAGCCCACTGCTCCATAACAGCAGCCCACTGATGAAACTGCTCATCTGAAGACCTACCAGAGGGTGGGGTAGGGCTCCGATGTCGAAGACGTCGGCAACTGGAAACAGAAACCGGCGACTCTGAAGGAGGAGACAGGCAATTAGCCCCAATAACCGACTGTCTACGCGCAGACATATCAGGGGGCGACCGAGTGATGCCTTTTTTTTGACCTGTGGGCGAAGAAGAGCTCGGGCTGAACGGTGCGCGTGCACCGCTTACTTTTATGCTTTCATGGGACCGGCCACCTCGGCATCGGACTGTCCGTTGCCAGACCCCCCCTCCGGAGAAGGCAGCGGACCGGACCCAGCCCGGCTGACTGAACAGCTTTCATACGAAGTCTCCCTACCGTCACCTGACCCGCTCATGGTGGACTCCATCAATGTAGGCTGAGACTTCTTTCCTCCAATAAGAATAAATAAACTAAGCGGTGCTTTATTCGAGATATTATTACAAAACAATAAAACTGAAAACTATGCTGCTAATTTGAAGTTTGACTCCCGGAGGGAGAAGGGCATGCACTGAGTGCACTCGACGGGCGGAAAAAGGAACTGAGGCGGTTGGAGGGTCGACGCTGAGATAGTCATTACCGCATGAGCTGAGGCTCACGCCTGTGGTGGACAGTATAGACGGAGGGGTCTTTAATGAGTCCGCAGGACCCAAGACTGATCAGGGTCTGGCAGAGGCTCCTGTTGCCTGGGAAACGGAGAGTGCCCCAACAGCTCGCAATCACCCTACGCCAGACCACAGGTGACAACCGGAAAAACAAAGCCATGCCATTCTCCTGATGCAGATCGCTGTTCCCATCAACAGGGAGGCTACTGTGTTGGCGTCTTACAATGCCCTCGCCTAGTGTTTCGATAGCTCCAAGCCCAGTGTGGAAATAGTGATGGCTCATCTGGTTGCCTCACAATCGGGCATGGCCACAAGAATCTGCCCCAGCAAAGCCCGCTCCTCGCAGCTCCATCTCTGGCGCCGACCCTCTAGCAAAAAGTTTGCTCCGGCTGGGTCCTAGTGCCTCCAGTGCAGATCCCATTAGTGTGAATGAGTGGTGGAGACTTTATGTCCAGGAAGACCATGACAGGAAACATAAGCCACAACTTGCAGACTGCTCAAGCACAAAATTCAAATCTTAAGGAGGGACTGGATGACGAATATGAAAATTACGTACTCACCGTAATTCTTGATCTTCCAAGATATCTTCATTCATTAATTACTGGTGGGAATAAGCTGGAGGCACCAGACCCCGTGACAGCATGTAGCTTTAAGCTTTTTCAGGAGTGGGGGACGAGGTACAACATGGTGTTCGGAGGTCACCTAGTAACCAACACAGTCCCCCCCAACCTCCTCGGTTCTGCTTGCAAGAGAAGAAACTACATCAGAGAAAAAGGCAGAGTGGGGAAAGGGAGCCCAAGGAACAGGAAAAGGAAGAGATATTAACTGAACCTAAAGCCGATCAGAGAGCGAGAGATAGATACAAACTCTGGCAGAGGCTTTAAGGCTAGGGGTGAACACAGCCATTGGGCAGGCCAAAAGAAAGAGAGAGAGAGAATAATAGGGGGAGAGAGAGAGAGAGAGAATGGTCCCTTAAACCCAACTAGGGGCAAGTAAACTCACCATCCCATTTAGACTCAAAGAGCTGAAGACAGTCCACAGAGAGATTCCTGCATGGAGCCACCCTGTAAGGCATAAGGAGTTCGATAGAACAGGGCAAGGGTAGGCACACTACTAGTGTCCCACCCCCACTTTTTTTTCCCCTTCACAAACAAGGATTCACCTGGGACTTGGGTAAGGAACACTGGAGGACAAGAGGAGCAGTCTCCAAGGAAGGTCATAATAGGCAGTTGAAGGAAGGCACCAGTCTCTGATCTAAGGAGCAGAATTCACAGAGAAGAAGAGCAGGTCCCAAGAAAAAAAAATCCTGCAGAGTAATAAGAACAAGTTGCAAATCAGTCCAACATTGCAGTGAGTGCCTACAACAGGCATAGTGTGCCATGGAACAGTACCATGGCACTGGAAGCGGTCTGATCCAAAATTCAGAACTGGCACCTGCAAGAAAAACAGAGGTCAAACTGGCACTTCTGGAATCAAAGCCAATGGGATTCCTGAGGCGGTCTAGAAAAGGTGTTCTCTATAAGGAGGAGGAAAGGAGGTCTGCTGTCCACGTCTGCCTTCTCCTTCTAAAATTTAAGACGACGAGAGAACCTTCTCCTCCTGAACCAAAATCCAGAGCCCTCAGGGGGTGTCAGCAATATATCGGCCCTAGTGAGGGAGAAAGCAAAAAGGGAGGTGGCACTGCCCAGAAGCCTGATCACGAGGGGAAGGTGGGTGGGAAGCATTAATGAATAGTGAAGATATCTTGGAAGATCAAGAATTATGGCGAGTATGTAATTTCCATATCTTCCAGAGATCAATCTTCACCATTCATTACTAGTGGGGGAGTACCAAGCACCACCTAGGCGGAGCTGGCACCTCCCTGAAGGGGAAAAAAGTCTCCCTCAAAACTCTGTGGTGGACAGTACAGATGGAGGGGTCTTTTAACGAGTCTGGCAGGAACCAAGACTAATCAGGGTCTGGCAGAGGCTCCCGTTGCCTGGGAGACGGAGAGTGCCCCAACAGCTCGCAATCACCCTACGCCAGGCCACAGGTGACAACCGGGAAAAACAAAACCATGCCATTTTCCTGATGCAAAACTGCTTTCCCATCAACATGGAGGTCTACTTGCTGGCGCCTTACAATGCCCCTCACCTGGTGTTCGACAGCTCCAAGCCCAGTGTGGAAATAGTGATGGCTCATCTGGTTGCCCTCACAATCGGCATGGCCACAAGGATCTGCCCCAGCATAGCCCACAGGTGCCTGGCATAGCCTACCTGGTGTGCTGAGATCAGGGCCGGCTTTAGAGTTTTGGGGGCCCCCAGCAATACAAGTCATGGGGCCCTTCCTCAATCCAAACATTTTTTACTTTGTCCAAAATGCACATTTTATGTTCAATACAACCAGTTATATTTGTGTTTTTAGGGAGTGGTAGCAATGTTAATTTTTGGGGCCCCACTGTCCATTCAATGTATCTGTTCATTAGCCTCTGAGTGGACAGGGCATACCTTAGTGAATCATTTCATGATGTTATAACACCACAAGAAAAGGCTCCACAGAGCCTAGTGATGTCTTTTGGTGCGGTTTTACATTCAACATGAATAATAATTAAAAAGAAATTAAAGTGGCACTCTGGATCTGGTTGGGGGCCTCTTATTAGCAGGGGGCCCCCAGCAACGACAGGGTTCGCTGGTGCCTAAAACAGGCTATGGCTGAGATAGATAACAGGAGACTTGCCGAGGAGAAAACTCTCCTACCCCAGCGATCAAACTCGGCAGAGTCAGAATCTGAGGGACAGTCACATTTGGGGCGGCGACAACCAGAGGTGTGTGCAGCCACTCCAGGCTCGAGGAGGGTGGGGCATAGCTGCTGGAGAACCGGGGGTGCAGTACCTGCGCTGGCAGTCCCTTGGGGCTGGAATAGAGTCTGAGGGAAAATGCCAGACACTGTGCGACTCCTCTGTGAAAGGTTGAGGCCATGGAGGGATCATGGTGGATTCTGAGCTATACTCCCCCAGGAAGGACAGTGTCGCATGAGCAGGACTGCGACCAGCATAGCAGGGAAGATGAAGCTCCTCCAGCATTGTCAAGAGGAACAACGAATAATTAAAGTAATCAGCATCTCCCAAGATGTGGCTGGAGGTGTCTTCTTTCCTGGAGCAGAAAGTTTACAAGGCAGAGGAGCGCTGTACAGTGGAAGGTGGAGCATGGGACGGAGGAGCAAAAATAACCTCATCAATGGACCTGAGGTAGATGGGGAATGCAGCCACCGTAGCCCTGTACTGTTCCCATGTCAAGGACCCCAGGAGGTGTGAAAGACCTGGGAGAAGGGGGAAGAGGCAGAAGAGAAGGATGGCCATGAGACCGCAGGTCCTCTGCCAGGGCTGTGGGAGCATGTAGGGGGCCCCTCCCGAGAAAGGGCCTGTGCAGCCCGCCCACTAGAGAATACGCCACAGGCGAGGAGCAAACATGGCGGTGACCTTGGGGGGTGGAGAGAAGAGATTTTCTGGTGAGGAAACCAGAGCCAATCTGGTCCACTGGGGTGGCCCCTCGAGAGAGACCTTCCCAAGGCAGCAGCACGCAGAGGGGAGGGCAAAGATAATCCAGCACTGGGATCAGTGCCAGAACCACCCTCAGTGCCCAACGCAACACCAGATCCAGCACTGTCTACTGATCCAGCACTGGAGTTGGAACCGGGCAGGCCTGCGGTGCTGCAAGCTGTGCCAGCACAAACAGAAGTAGCAGCATCGCCATCTGCACCGGACAGAAAAGGAACAGGCTGCAAGAATGGTCGAACGTTCAGCGTAGGAGAGCTTTGAGGCTGCAAAAAGCCCAAATGACAATTGGGATCATCATGATCCTCATCCGAACGGAGGACAAAATCAGGGAGCTCTCCAAGGAAACAACCCTGGCATCTCTTCCTCTTCTGGTACTGAGGACTGTGTCGGAAGGAGACCCAGCCGCGTCAATGGCGCCACCCTGCTCACCGACATCAGGGACAGCACTGGGAACTGAGGCAGTGCCGGCTGATGCCGCCAAGGGTGCCACCAATGCAGGCCCAGCATATAGGTGAGACCTGGGCACCGGACTGCAAGGGTAGAGTGGATCGGGGTATGTTGGTAGGCATCCTGCATGTCCATGGAAACCAACCAATCCTGTGGCCAGAGGAGCAGTAGCAAGGTCCCTAGGGAGATCATTCTAAACTTCTGCTGTATGAACTTGTTCAGTTTCCTGAGGTCGAGAATGGGGCACATGACCCCTGACATTTTTGGAACGAGGAAGTAGTAGGAATAGAAGACTGTGTTGTGCTCCACCCTCCAGCACTACTTCCACTGTCCTGTTGCTCAAGAGGCCAGCAATCTCCTTTGTGAGAAGGTCTGACAAGAAAGGTGGGGGGCTGCTTCCTGGGAGGATAACCCAGAGGGGGCTCTGAGAAATTCAGTGAATACCCCTTCCAGATTATCCTGAGGGACTCACTCAACCAGTGGGAATGAATTCCCACTGACAGTAAAACTGAGGCAGACGCTCACCCAATGGAGAGAAAAGGTCCGCCCGGGCAGCCGAGGGAAAACTGGGGGCCAGAATTCCAGAACGCTGCACTGGGCGCTTTTGAGGCCTGTGCCTTTGGTTGCATTTTCTTTTGTGACTGGGGAGGCTGGGACTTGATTTGAGCTCTCCTACCTTTGCCTCAAAAGGACTGCTTACTTTGATAAAAAAAACTCACCCCTTTCCTTTCCTTTCTGGGGGTGAAAAGGGGCAGATTGATAAGTCTTGATGGCCATTCTTGTCTTCTGAGAGGCCTCAAGGGACTGTTCTACCCATTAACAGAACAGATAGGAGCCACTGAAAAGAACATTCATAACCTGCTGTTGGACGTGGTTCAGAGAAACTAGACGTCCAAAGCCAGGAGTGCCTTCTTATGCAGATTCTTGCAGCAGCAGAGCGTGAAGCAGTGTCAAAGGTGTCCACAGCTGCCTTCAGCTGGTGACTGTACAACTCAATGCCATGGGTAACAGTCTGAAGCATCTTATGCTTAGTTTCTAACTCAGGCAAAGTCTCCGCAAGGGACGCAAATGAGGTCCAAATGGCATACTCGAACTTGGAGAAATGCCCCTGGTAGCTTGCTATCCACATGCTAAGAGTAGCTGCAGCGAATGCTCTTTTTCCCACCTTAACTATCTTACACAACTCCTTATAGACAGGATGCACTGTGACCTCCTGAAGGACAATGGCCTTGTCATTCTCAGCCAGAATGAAAATCTTGTTAGTAATAGGCTAGGAAGCAAGGACAGGTCTGTCCTTAGGGGCAGTAAACGTACCATCTATCTGCTGACAGACAGTGGGGATAGACACAGACACTGTGTCCCAATGCGTCTCAAATGCAGGGGGAATAGGAGGTATGAGGCTGACCAGCATTCTGGAAATGCTGAGCCACTCCAGATGGCGACGTTTCCCTGGGTCAATGACAGAAGGCTCAAAAGCAACAGTTACATACATGTTGTGATGAAACGCCTGAAAAGAAAGATCCTCCTGTGGTACAGGGGAAAGGCCTGGGGTTGAATTACCCAGGCTGTAAAAAGAGTCATTGTTGCTGCGCTCAGAAATTATGAGGTCAGGGACAGACTCATCCCGCCTCCAGCTCCTCTCTGGGAAGAGGGGCTGGAAGACCAGGAGTCGGAAGGACAAGCAACACTGGCACCGGCAGAGAGGGAGTCAGTAACGACCACCGTGGCAGCAAAGGCGGAGCTAACACCAGTCCCGGCACCAGCAAAAGGGAAGTCAGCACTGGCAAAAGAGGAGCTGGCACTGGAGGCGTTGTCATGAAAGAAACTGGCCCAGATGCAGAGTGCTGTCTAGGCACCAGACACGGGGCTGAACAGGCCATAAAGGGCCTGATCCCGGTGCTGAGCACAGCTCCACCCATGGCACTGAAGGTCCAGCCAGCACAAGAGTGACCAGCGGAGGTATCTGGGCCAGTTCCAAGACAGTGACACTGCAAGGGGGTGCAGCCAGTGGAACAGGCTTCAGCAGTGCGGTCCCTGACAATGACAAGGAGGTCATTGTTGAAGGCATATGCTCTACCTGCTGGAGTGTCCCGATCATGTGGTCCAATGCCCTCCCTCGAGGGACCTGGGGCTGGCCTATAAGAAGGGGCAAATGAGCCAGATGCTGTACCCACTGCTCCATAAGAGCTATCCAGTGATGAAACTGACCACCGGAGTCCCCACAGGAAGACAGGGAGGGCTCTAGGCCCAAGACCTTGCACTCCACAAGCAAAAATGAAAATTCTGTACCTACCGTAATTCTTGATCTTCTTGGCATAGTCTCCACCACTCATTCACCTATTGGGATCTGCGCTGGAGGCACTAGGACCCATCGGGGAGCAAACTTTTGCTGGAGGTCAGCGCCAGAGATGAAACCGCGAGGGCGGCACGCATGAGCCTCAGCTCGTGGCTGTTTATCTCAGTAATTCCTCCAACCGCCTCCAGTACCTTTTACCAAGGAGGTGCAGCGCAACTAACCTAGAAGGATAGCCTAACCTAAAAACCGGACATAAGATAGTCTGGGCGACCCTTATAAGAAGGGTCAACAAAGAAGTCTTCACAGCCTAAAGATTCGAGGGAGTGAAGACCAACAACAGAGGTGAGCTCGGGGGACGGAGGGTGGGAGTGTGAATGAGTGGTGGAGACTCGTCCAAGAAGATCAAGAATTACGGTAGGTACGTAATTTTCATATCTTCCTGGACATAAGTCTCCACCACTCATTCACACTATTGGGAGAGTACCGAGCTAATAATCCCCCAAGAGGGCGGCAGGAGAGACCAAGAGCTCACGTTTCTAGGACAGAAGTCCATTAAGGATTGCTCTGCCAAAGGAAAAATGTCATCTGGCATGGATATCCAGTGCATAATGTTTAACGTAAGTACGCACTGAGCTCCAGGTGGCCGCACTGCAAATATCTGCAATGGGCACATTGCAATTTCGCTAGGATGCCGACCGCCTAGTAGAGTGAGCGAAACCCTGTCCTCCAAATTAACCTGCGCCATGGAATAGCAGTGGAGAAGGCATGCCACTAACCATGCTGAGATACATCTGAAAGCGACAGGTTGGCCCAGCGGGTCTCTCTGAAGGAAACAAACAGTTGCTAGGCTTTAGAAAGTCCTTGGTTCTATCTAGATAGAACATGAAAGCTCCTTAACATCCAAGGAATGAAGAGATCGTTTCTTCATTTTGGAAGTCCGAAAGTAAGAGGGAAGGACCAAAGGTTGGTTTAGATGAAATTCTGACACAACCTTAGGAAGAAATTTAGGATGAGTCCTAAGGACTACTTTGCCCTTATGGAACACGGTATATAGAGGGTCTGTGACCAGGGCATGTATCTCAAAGACCCTCGGGCTGAGGTAATGGTCACTAGGAAGGCAATCTACCAGGTGAGAAATTTTAGCTCACAGGTAGCCAGAGGTTCGAAAGGTTTCTGAGGTGAGCATGTCTAGCACAAGATTAATGTCCCAGGCTGCAACTGGGCGCCTTGTAGGAGGTCTGATATGCAGAATTCCTTTAAGAAATCTCTTAACCACAGTTAACTGAGCCAGTGTTAAGGAAAAAACCGGCTCATGATACGCTGAAATGGCACTAAGGTGAACTTTGACTGTAGAGTACTGCAGACCGGAATTTGAGCGGTCCAAGAGGTACTCCAGAACCTTATCTGGTGGGCAGGAAAAGGGATTCAAAAAGGAGTTTGCACACCAGAGCGAAAAACGCTTCCACTTGGCTGTGTAAATTTTCCGAGTGGCTGGCTTCCGAGCAGCCAAAAGAATATCTGAAACCCTTTGAGAGACATTGAACCAGTTTACTTCTACCTCTTCAGGAGCCAAGCATGAAGGTGAAGCGATCTCAGGTTGGGATGGACCACCGGCCCCTGAGTCAAAAGGTTCATCTGAAGGGGAAGTGGTCTCGGAGGAACTGCCAACATATTGTTGAGTAGTGGAAACCACAGCTGTCGAGGCCAGAAGGGAGCAATGAGGATCATTTTGTCCCCTTGGGATTCGAACTTGAGGAGTACCCTCTGAATTAGAGGAAGAGGTGGAAAGGCGTAAAGAAAGCATTTTGTCCACTGCAGCCTGAACGCATCCTGACAGAAAATGCCAGGCCCTGGATTTCTGGAGCAGAAGAGAGGCAGTTTTGCATTGAGTGGGGATGCAAAAAGGTCCAGGTCTGGAGTTCCCCACTCTTTGAATAGTGACTGAACTATGGTTGAGTCGAGAGACCACTCGTGAGGATCTGTCTCTGTTCTGCTGAGACGGTCTGCCAGTTCGTTCTGTATTCCCGGTAGGTAGACCGCTTGAATTAGAGCCTTGTGCTCCAAGCACCATTCCCATACCTTCATCGCTTCACTGCATAAGGGGTAAGAATGAGCACCGCCCAGCTTGTTGATATAATACATCACTGCTTTGTTGTCCGTTTGAAGAATAATGTTCTTGTGACACAGAATGTCCTTCAACGCTCGGACCACATAAAGGACGGCTCATTTCTAGGACATTTATGTGAAGCTGGGACTCTACTTGAGTCCACACACCTTGAGTGTGGAGAGCCTGACAGTGAGCTCCCCACCCCATTAGGGATGCGTCTGTGGTGATGGAGATCTGATGGTCCAGAGGAGCTCCTTCCAGGAGATTGCTCTCTTGAGACCACCAGGTGAGTGACCTCCTTAAAGGTTCTGTCACTTTGATGGGATAGGACTCGGGTGAGTGGTTGGGGACCACTGGTACTGAGCATCCACTGAGTGGTTCTCATGTGCAGACGTGCTAGGGTACAGTGAACACTGAGGATGCCATGAGGCCTAGCATCCGTTGCATCGAGAAGCTGGGACTGAGTTGATTTCCCGATGTGAGGGGACATTTGAAGGATATAGTTCCTTCTGTCATCTGGAAGAAAAGCCTTCCACAGGAGGTGTCCAGAAAAGTCCCTATAAAAGGAGCCTCTGGGAGGGCTGCAACTGCGATTTCTTGAGGTTCAGCAGAACTCCCATGGACGTAAGAGGCGAGAGGCCATCTCTCAGCGTCCAGGTTCCCTGCCTGGAAGGGCTTGCTAGAAGCCAATCGTCCAGATAAAGGAACACCTGTTTTCTGACCTTTTCTGAGGTGCGCCATAGAACAGCACAACACTTTGTAAAAACCTGCAGCGCCGAGGATAGCCCAAAGGACAGGACTCTGAACTGATAATGTTGTCCCACAGCCACAAACCTCAGGAATTTGTGATGCCTCGGGTGAATAGAAATGTGCTGGTAAGCATCCTGCATGTCTAGGGAGGCTAGCCAGTCATGTTGATGAAGCAAAGGTAACAAGGTTCCCAGAGAAATCATTCTGAATTTCTCCTTGGGGAGAAATTTGTTTAGCTTTCTGTGATCCAGGATGGGGCACATGCCCCCGGACTTCTTTGGAACCAGAAAGTAATGGGAGTAGAATCCTGTGTTCCGTTGATGCAGTGGCACTACTTCTACTGCCCTGTTGTTCAGAAGGCCCTGAATCTCGGCGGCGAGAAGGTCTGATTGAAGGGTTGACAGCCTGGGCTGTCGTCTGGGAGGACGATCCAGAGGGGTGTCAACAAGATTGAGTGAATACCCCTCGCGAATTATCCGAAGGACCCATTTGTCTGAGGTTATGGACTTCCACTGGTTGTAGAAGTGCACCAGACGACCTCCCACCGGAGAGGAAAAGTTCACCTCGGGCAGCTGAGATGGGACTTGGGCCAGCAACTCATAAGGTGGCGCTGGGCACTTTGGGCCCTTGCGCTTTCTGTTGTGTCTTCTTTTGAGGTTGGGCAGTTTGATTTTTATGGAAACCTCCTCTGCCTTGAAAGGATTGACGGTTATGAAACTGACATTTATTGACAGTCCCTCGAGAGGGGACAGGAGGGGGTCGAGCCAACTTAATGGCTGACCTAGTCTTTTGTGTAGCTTCTAGAGCTTGTTCTACCTGAGGACCAAAAAGATATGCACCATCAAAGGGCAACGCCATTACCTGCTGCTGTGTGTCATTCGTGAAGCCTGAAGTGCGCAGCCAGGAATGACGGCGAGTACAAATACCAGCAGCCGCCGAACGGGAAGCAGTGTCGAAAGCATCCATAGCTGCTTTAACCTGCTGGTTATTAGATTCGATACCTCTGGTAATGGTTTGAAGAAGCTGTGGTTTTGCATCCGATTCCAGCAGAGCTTCAACCATCTGCTTGATGGAGTGCCACAGGATATACTCATACTGGGAGAAATAGCCTTGGTAGCTGGCAATACGCATACTTAGGGTAGAAGCAGCAAAGACTCTCTTACCTAAGGTGTCTATCTTACGAGATTCTTTAATAGGTGGAGCTGTAGTAGTTTGAGTAAGAACGACCTTATCATTCTCTGCCAAGACTACAATAGGATCCTCAAAGGCTTGAGATGCCAAAATGGGACGATCCTTGGGGGCTGAATATTTCCTATCTATGGATTTAGCCACCGAAGGGGTGAGAGCAGGATTATTCCATACCATTTGAGACAACGTCTCGAAGGAAGGCTGAACTGGAGAAGTCAAATCCGTAGGGATCTCCGGGGCATGAAGGTATTGGAGTCTCAACAGTTTCCCAGGATCGATGTCTGTAGTCTGGAAAGAAAGAGTGGAAACTAAATTTTTCAACAGAGACTTAAAGGACAGGTCCTCAACCACTGGCTCTGTAGCAGTAATAGATCCTGCTTTCTCCACTTCATCACCCAGCCAAAGGTCTGGGTCAGGCTCAATGTCATCTCCTGACAGTCCAGAAGGGTCTGTATGGACAGGAAAGGAATGAAAGTCAGAGGAAAGGGAAGAAGGAAAAGAGTGAAAGTAGGAGTCCTGAAAAGCGCAAGACGCCCTGAGAGCCTCCGGCGCTGTGGAGGCGCACGGCACAGAGAACGACGCCGAGGGACCACGGCGCGAGAAGACACGGTGCCGAAGATAGCGCCGAAGGTGCCATCGACGCCGAGGGCACCGAAACACTCAAGACTCCGAAAACAGGTTTTGAAGGAAGAGCAGGAGATAAGGACATCGGTGTGGCCCCTGCGCCCGTAGCCATGTGAGGGGAGACACTGACGCAGATCGACGGCACGAAGAAGGTGCCGCCACGACCAGGAAGTTCAACGCCTACCTGGTCTCCCGAAAACCCGAAGACCCCGAGTGGCGAGCCAGGTAACTGAACCAACCTCCGAGCCCATTGCTCCATAAGAGCTGCCCACTGATGAAACTGCTCATCTGAAGACCACCACCTGCGGGCGGGTGGGGCTTCAATGTCAAAACGTTAGCTACCAGAAACAGAGGTTGGCGACTCCGAGAAGAGGACGGCAACTAGCCCGATAACCCGAGCGTCTAGGCGCAGACATATCGAGGGCAACCTCGAGTGATACCTTCTCTCTTTTTTGACCTGTGGGCCGAAGAAGAGCTCGAGGCCGAACGGTGCCGAGAATGTGACCATTTATTTTTATGCTTCCGCGGGGACCGCCCGTCCCTTCGGGCACTGGACTGACCGTTGTCAGACCCCCCTTCCGGAGAAGGCGACGGACCGGACCCAGCCCGACTGACTGAACAACTTTCATACGAAGCCTCCCTACTGTCACCTGACCTACTCATGGTCGACTCCGTCAAAGTAGGCTGAGACTTCTCTTATTTTTAAGATAAGAATAAACTTAAGCGATACTTATCGAGATATTACTACAAAATAACAAAACTGAAAACTATGCTGCTAGTTTGACGTTTGACTCCCGGTGGGCGAGCGACGTCATCACTGAAGCGCACTCGACAGCGGGGAAAAAAGGAACTGAGGAGGTTGGAGGGTCGACGCCGAGACAGTCATTACCCGCAAGCTGAGGCTCGCGGTGCCGTTCCTCGCAGCTCCATCTCTGGTGCCGACCCTCCAGGAAAAAAAGTTTGCTCCCGTTGGGTCCTAGTGCCTCCGGCGCAGATCCCAATAGTGTGAATGAGTGGTGGAGACTTATGTCCAGGAAGATATGGAAATTACGTACCTACCAAAATTTTTGATCTTCTCTTGTATCTTCACCATTCATTACTGCTGGGTGTAAGCTGGAGGTGCGCATCTGCTAAAGGAGTTTTTTTTTCTCTTTTTGGAGGGAGGAGTCGGTGCCAACAGCACCGCCCACGAGAGCCACGCACTGTGTGGTGCACGATGGGTGGCTGTTAGGCACCGTAGACGACTCCTCCATCCCAGTTCTGTAAGCTGGAGAGGCGAAATAAAAGGGATTAGAAGAATAAGAGGCGAAGCAAGAGGCCAAGGGATAGATGAAGGAAGGAAACCAACTGAAAAGGAATAAGCGAAAGGGACAGGAAACAGAAGAACCCTACCTAAGGGACCATGAGGCCTACTCCTTAGGCGGCTCTGAGGAGGAACAGATAAGGAAAGGAAGAAAGAGGAATCTAGAAGAAAGAAGAGGGATATTGGGAGGAGGGAAAAATACTGCAAATCCTGAGTGAAAGTGGCTTGAAACTTATCAGCTCGGATCAAGGAAGCAAGGATCCCTTCAGACAAAACTAGTTTGGATGGTTCAAACGAACCTTCTACACAGCTTGAAATGAGAGAGGCAGATTTCCCTACACCTCCACTATCCATTATCAAGTCCTCAGGCTGAGCTCACAGAATGTGAAGCAAATCTGTTCGGAGGGGCGCTCCCAACAGGTAAGGAAAAAGACCCCACTAGTATTCAGATGTCGTCAGTGCTTTTTTAGTGAGGGCTGAAGAAACAATTTCTTTGTTAGAATAGACAGAGAGGAGTTCCTTCTGACTCCTGGAGAAGACAGCGACCAACTGGGCCAGACCACCAGTGCAAAACGTTAATTTCTAATCGGGCTAGAACAAGTGTTGACTAGCCCCAGTCTGGCATAATCAGGTAATCCAGGTCCGAAGACTGAGGATAGATGACTGTCTCAGAGACTAACCCCGTGTCCAGAGATTGAGCTAATCTGGCCCTAAGGAAAGCCCCCAAAGGCAAAACCTTCCAGGAAATCAGAAAGAGTTTCTTTAGATGAAAAGGACGAAGTTTCGCCTGCTCTCCTTCTTACCCAAATTCTTAGTCACTTAGTCATGTTTTTTTACTTAGAGAACAGAAGGTCCCAAGGAACCAGAGGATTAGTGCCCCCACCCCAGGGGGGGAGGAGGAGGGCAAGCAGGGTGGGGGAAACGCCCAAGAAAAGAGGCCCATGAGGGGAAGGTTGGAGGGATTCAGTAATGAATGGTGAAGATGTAACAGAAGATCAAGAATTACGATGGGTACATAATTTCCATATCTTCCATTGTCAATCTTCACCATTCATTACTGCTGGGTGAGTACCAAGCCCCCCCAGAGGGGGCCTGAATTTTGGCCCTGAGGGAACAGATCCCTCAGCCTCCTACTGGTGGAAAGCATGAGGGGGAGACCCTAACCAATAGACTGGTGCAGTCTAAGATTGCTGAGGGCAAGTGGGTGTCCCCCGTGGCCAGGGGAATGGAGGATGCCTCTGAAGAATCCTCCTTGCCCTGCAGGAAAAAAGGCGGGTCCCCTGGAAAGCGGGAGAAGTCACCCTACCCGGGCAATGAGTGACAGTCTGGACAGACAAAGCTATGCTGTCTGCAGTATGCAGATCGCTGTCCCTGCCAGTCTGGAAGCCACCTCACTGGTGCCGTGAAATCCTTGCCTGGTGCCTTGCAAGCTCCAGACCCTGTGCAGAGAGGTCAATGGCTTGTCTGGACTGCTCTGTATCAGGCACTGACGTCAGAACCTGTGCTAGCATCGACCAGAGATGCCTGTTGTAGGCAGCATGGTGTGCCTGATGTGAACCTATGCACATCAACACACAATCTGAAGAGAAGACTCTTCATCCCCACAGATCAAATTCAGCAGAATCTAGATCCCGGTGTCTGTCGTGTGCCAGGCCCTGAGGCCTAGGAGTATCAAGGGATGTCAGGCCCGAAGGCAGGTGAGTTAGAAAACCTAGAGACTCTTGGGGGGCACAATACCATCTCCTGCAGTCTGCCGGGACTGGTGAAGGGGCGGCTGGAGACTGCCAGGCGCGGACAGATGCTTCCTGGAAGGGGATTGGCCAGGAAGGCACCACAGGTGGCAGCTGAATTCACTGAGGAATGCATGCATCTGCCGCTCAGTATTGTCCCTGCAGATGAAGGAGATCTGAATCTCTGAAATCAGCCTCAAAAGGAACCGCTAATATTCAGTGAAATCAAGGCGGAAGATAGGTGTATAGAAGGTTCTCTTCCTCAGGAGAGGAAGACAAGGAGGAGTGGAGCTCGAATGTTCAGAGGACTCCTGCGGTGGGGGACAGGCGGAAGACCTGTTGATCCATAGCCCTGACGTATGAAAGGAAGGTTGCCGCAGCAACTCTGAAAGTCTCCCAAGTAAAGGGCCCTGTAGGACCCTCATGACCCGGGACAGTGGGGGGTGGCTCTGAGATCTAGGAAGCGAAGCCACCAAGACTGGGGACCCTGAGATCATACCGGGTTGTGAGGAGGTAACTTGAGAAGGCAAACCCCAGAAAAGCCCAGAAGGGGAAACTCCCCTGTGACGCGACCGAGGTTGCATGAGTCCAAAAGGGCAACCCTCAGAATCGCTACCAGAAGGCACTCTGGAAACCTCAAGAGAAAGGCAGGGTTCAGCACTACGACTCCTTCCCACACCCCACAGAGCAGTGGGAATGCACCACCGCTCCTCACCCCGACCTCTCAACCCCTCTGACTCCGAAGCGGCCCTCTTTCTCTACTTCAGTGCAGGGGCTCCCCACTTTGCAGACCTCCAGAGGCAGTCCACAGAAGCAGGGCTCCCCGCCCCTTCTGAAGAAGCCTCAGCAGCACCAGTGATGACAGCTGCCTTGAGCCCTCTCCGAAGAGGGCATCCTCCTACGAATCTCAGAACAATCACCCCTAGAACGTCCCAGGCCACCCCTAGCCGTGGGACCCTCATATTGAACCTGCTCCGGGGACTCGGGGAGCAGATCACTGGGCCGCCTGACACCCGGACCTATAGAGAGTTCTGAAGAATCAGGCTGCCAGTCCGGGTCCACCTCTGAGTCATCCTCCCCAGAAGAGGAGTCGAGCAGAGTAACCTCCATAGAAACTACTGCCGGAACATCTCCTGCGACGGCACTGTAGGCAGCACAGGCGTAGGCTGCGGCGACAACAGCTCCACTTGAGTCCCCAGCCCACAGGACGGTGCCAGGAACCAAAACAAGCGCTGCAACGCCCAAGTCTCCGCACAGCAGGCGCACGGAACCCAAAACGGCGCCTGGCCCCTCGCCTGCAGACGGCGTCGGAACCCAAAACAGAGCCGCTTAGGCGGCATCATGAGTCCACCAGTGCTGGGCCCCACAACCGGAGTCCGCGACATTGGGGGAGCCTGCACCTCTGAGGTGACTGCCGGGATGGCGCCAACGATGCAACCCTGGGAGGAATCGCACCGTTCCTCCAGCGTCGAAGAAGAAACCTCCTCCTCGGCAAGGCTGGAAGTGGAGGAGGTTCCCTCCTTGCCGGGTCGTATAGTCCAGAGAAGGGACTCAGAGAAAGGCTCAAGAAATCTGGCCTGGGAGGCCCATGGGCGACATCATCCTCCAAAAGTCAGCGAAGCCCTGCCAATTTTAAATGCGCAGATTTCCAACACATGGAGGTCCATGGAAAAACAGGCATCACAGTGGTCATATCATGGTTGGGTCCCAGGCACCGAAGACAAACATCATGTCGATCTGTGATGGAAAACTGACAGCCACATGGGCATCGACGCATACGGGCATGGCCCATCTTGGATTTACGCTTGGCCCCCCTGAATCAGACATGATGTGAAATTAGTTTATAAACAGCAAAGATCTCAGCGCTGTCGAAATATAAAATGAAATGGTCTTACCAGCTTTAGCGTCGGGATGGAGAACCAGGATGAAGGAGTCAAATTAGCAGTAAAGCGAAGGCCTAATGGCGCAGCAACAATTTCTCTCCTTTCGCTTTGTGAGGTGCAGTCTTGATGGCGGGAGAAACAGAAATGGGATGGAGGAGGTCTCTGATTGCCTAACAGGCACACCATGCAGTGCTTAGCTCTCGTGGGCGGTGCCGTCGGCGCGATTCTTCCCTCCAAAAAAAAAAAAACTGCCATGGCGGGTGTGTACCTTCTGCTTACACCCAGCAGTAATGAATGGTGAAGATTGACAAGGGAAGATCTGGAGACACCAGTGACGCTGGGGACAGCTTCCTGTTCCTAGATGCCGAATATTTCGCAGCAGACCTAACAGAGGGTGATCTCGAACTATACTTTTCTTCCCCTTCTGACAAGAGGAAGAACTCTAGAATAAGCGGTGCCAGGTCCCTGGCCGGGATCAGGAACAGGCATGCTTCTTTTTGTGTTGCAGGACGGCTATCCTCCCTCCTGAACACAGGACTGCCTGTCATCAGAACCCTCCCCTGCTGAGGGAAGTGGACCGGACACAGCCTCACTGCCGGAGCAGCATGCCTGAAGAGGCTCCCTACCATCACAGTCACCGTCCATGGTCCTCGCCCAGTGTTAGGTAGGGCTGAGAGATACTGACATTAAAACTTTTTTTTTTTTTAAGTTATTAAACTGACAAAAATAAATAACACTGGCTTTAAACACTAAAACTGAGAAGAACTGAATGCTGTTGTCATGCAGACGTGAATTTCTGATTTCTGGCAGGTGAGGTACATCATTACTGTAGTGTACTTGACGGCAGGGAAAAAAGTAACTGAAGAGGATGAGGGACCACGCCGAGGTAAGCCATGCAGCGCAAGCTAATCTCGCAGTGCTGCGCAAGTGTGCAGCCTACCTCAGCACCCGTCCTCCTGAAAAGTTCTGGCTCCCACAGGGTCCTAGTGCCTCCAACTCAGAACCCATTCGTGTGAATCAATGGTGAAGATTCGTTCCTGGAAGATCAAAACATTTATATGAAAGGTTTGACTCACCTACATTGTATAAAAAGTGTTATCTTGACCCAGCATACCAAGATACTGCCATCTTATAAAGTTGGGTATGTCACAATGCATAGTGAACCAATCAGAGAGCAACTTTCACAATGCTGATGACATCACAACACCCATGTACAGCACAGAAGCCAGCAGTTGAAGTTAAAGAAAAACAGTAACATTTTTATACAAACAGTAGATTTAAAAAATGTAACTAGCAAACTAATGTACAGACTGAACATGCGATGTTCTGACTCAATATGCAGTTTATCATCAGTTGTGAAGGGGCAGAACTTCTATATCTCACTTGTGGGTTTGCTGCTCGTAAGTTATGGCCCTGCCCTCTCTCATGTATAGAAAAATTGCATATTTTGACTCATCCTATTGTATATCCAGTGTACAAATACACCTTAACGGTGACGAAACACAAAGTAAATTTTGCATTTCTATTAATCACTAAGGTGTAAACATTAGGCTTTACTTGCCTTGATATCATCTCGCACTCTAAAAAGAGTTTCCCATATTTCAGGAATCTTGTCAATGATGTCATCCAGCTGCCTTCCTCGCAACAGGTCATTCAGAGCCAAACAGCTACACAAAGGTAAAATACAAGTATAGATGCAAACTATCCGTTTTCACTTGAACTACAGTATAACCTCGATTATCCGAATGTACTGGGGACATCAATTTTATTCGGATAATCGGTGTTTAAGTGAGAGACAACTGAAATTAATTACCAGACACAGCCTGAATGAATGAATGCTAAACACTGAATATATAGCGGTACAAAACACATGACCTTTATTAAAGTACTGTATAAAAATAGAAATTACGCTTTCCTACCGTAATTCTGATCTTTCTGTGTATCTTCCACCCATTCATCACCTTTGGGTACTTGGCCAGAGGTCATGACCCCATAGAACTTTTTTTTTTGGATGGTAGATCGACACATCAGCCCGCGCCTGTGACTCACTACGTGGCGCTCATGGGTTGGCCATTGGTGTTGTTAGACTCTGCCCTCCCGCCAGTTCTGAGTCGCCGTAGAGGTGAGAAAAAAGGGTTGGGAGGGTGGGATAAGAAGTCCAAGGGATAGACAAAGGAAAGATATATAAACTAATAGGAGAAATAA
This sequence comes from Neoceratodus forsteri, assembly GCA_016271365.2. Taxonomy (NCBI): domain Eukaryota; kingdom Metazoa; phylum Chordata; order Ceratodontiformes; family Ceratodontidae; genus Neoceratodus; species Neoceratodus forsteri. The sequence continues at coordinate 1,097,675,518 of CM057453.1, forward strand.
GCGACTGAGAGGACAGAACAAGTTCGAAGACTAAAGGGGGATTGGGTAGGGCCCCAATCTCTGGAAGTAGAATAGGAGGAGGGAGGGAGGGAGGTTAAGGATTTTTATAAGTAAGGATAAGAGTTGGGGGAGACAGGAGAAACATACCTGTAACCTTGACCTGTCTCCAGTTTGTATAGGAACTGTGAAGGAGTAGCCAAGAGGCTAACTGCCAGAATTCAAGGCACAGGATCACTGCATGCTCCACAAGCAGAATCGGCTATTCTGGAAGAAAGGACAGGATACCGGATATCTCCCCCTCTCAACAGGATATTTTGGTGTAAATAAACTAGTTTCTTAAATTAATTGAGGTTATGTCCACAGGACAAGGAAATCAAAGGATTGGCGGAGGAAGGAAGAAAAGAGGGCAATTGCCAATCCCACCCACAGGGTGGGCAGAAACACTGAGGAGGTGCCCCCTTCCTGACCACTCTGCCCCTAAAGAAAATTGTCCCTATATTTGTACACCCTGCTCCAGACTAATAGAGGAGGGGCACAGAGAGAGAGGACAGAGACTGAGGCCCCAGGGGATGGAGGGTGGGATTGTGATGAATGGTGAAGATACACAGAAGATCAGAATTACAGTAGGTCCGTAATTTCCATATCTTATCTGTGTCAATCTTCACCATTCATCACCTATGGGTGAGTGCCGAGCCCCCCCGAAGGGGGCTTTTAACCCTAAGGGGCTGAGTCCCCTAGTTCTCAGTGGCTGACACACCCTTTGCGGGTCTGGAGAGGCCCAAGAGTGGGGAGAGTGAGACGGGGACCCCCCAGAGGGGATAGGAAGTTGCCCCGACAGACGTCACCTCACTCTATGGGAGAAGAGAGGTTCTCTGGTGGGCGGAGTTAGTCATCCTACGCCAGGCCAAGGGTGACAACCGAGAAAGACGCCAGCCATGCCGTCCGCCTAGTGCAGATCGTTGTCCCTACGACCCTGGTAGCTACCTCACTGGCATCATATGATGCCCTTGCTAGCTCCAGGCCATGTGCAGAGAGTGCAATGGCTTGTCTGGTTTGCTCCATGTCAGGCATGGAGGCAAGGAGCTGACCCAGCCTGGACCACAGGAACCTGTCACAGGTTGCATAGTGGACCTGATGTGCTGCAATAGAGAGCAGCAACCGTGCAGAGTAGGACGTCCTCCTCCCCAGAAGTCAGAATCTGAGATCCTGATCCTGCGGGCCAGTCCGCAGTTAAGGCTTGAAGCCCCATCAGGGCGTCAGTTCGTCAATCAGACTGAGGATGAGGCATGGAACCTGAAGACTCCGGGGGGCACAATACCTCTGGCAGAGATCCCCAGGGGCAGGAACTCTGGAAAAGGGTCTCTGCCAGGAATGCAATGCTGCCTCGCGAAAGGAAGCAGGCCAGGAGGGCACCACAAGGGTGTCCTCACTGAAATCGCCTAGAAAGGCGTGCGCTGAGTGCTCTGGATTGTGTTGAGTGGGAGGGGTGATGTGCAGGTCTTCTAACATCCTCACGAGGAATTGCTGATATTCAGCGAGATCAGCAGCTGGAGAGATGTGGACAGATGACTCCTCTCCCCTAGAAGAAGTGGATGAAGAGTCAGAGGACCTCGAAGGTTCAGAAGCTGGCTGCTCAGCGGGAGGTTGAAAAACCTGTCTGTCCATAGCCCTAACATAAGAGGGAAACAGAGCAGCCTGAGCTCTGAACTTCTCCCAGGAGAGAGGCCCGCTGGGACCAAGAATGCTTGGGAGTGCAGGAGAATGTGGCAGAGGAATGGGGGCAGAGCCGACAATGTGAAGCGGCTGACCTCCGCCTGGGTTAGGGAGCACACCAGGATCCCTAGGGAAGGAAGGAGCTCTGGAAAACTCCACAGCCGACAGCTAATCAACCAAACTGGAACTTCCTAAGCTGCGCCCTGAAGAATCCCCTCTGTGAGGTGACCGGGGCCGTGTAGGTCCAGAAGGACAGTCCCCTACTTCCAAAGAACAAGGCCCTCTTGAGGAAACCGAAAGGAAAGGGCGGAGATCCGCACTACAACTTCTCCCACAGCATGGGTGGGTCCCAGAAAAAGGCCGTCGCACAGGCCCCATGCCCCTCAACCCCTCTAAATCCGAGAGCACCCTCCTACTCCTCAAGAGAGCCAGCCTAGCAGCTGGTTGGCCCTCGAAGGGGCTATCCAGGGAGCAGCAGCCTCCCCTCCTGTGGGTGCTCCGATCGGCCCCAAAGTTGGGTGATCCAGGCACACCACCTGAGGGGGTACCACCACTGAGGGATCTGAGAACCCTCCAAGGCCAAGCTGCAGAGCAATGGTGGCCTGCACCACTGCCTGCTGGTCAGCAACCCTGACCCTGGCCCCGGCAGTCACTGTCCATTCCTCAGAGGGGGGCTGACTCCAGTCTGTCGAGGACACTACCAGGGTGTCCATATGAGCAGCCAACTCCAGACAGTCAGACTGCCTGTCTGACTCCTACTACTCCTCCGAAGAGGTGGAGACAGAAGTCCTATGCCAAACAGTGCAAGGACAGAGATGGCGCCAACGACGGCCCAGACAGCACTCCCGGCACTGAGCTCCGAAACCCTCATGGTGCCGTGCCCATGCTCGGAGCCACGAACGGCTCCAGAACAGGACATGGTGCTGTGCTCAGCCACGGCGCCGGGGTGAGAAACAGTCAGGGATGGCACCATAGAGCCTCCCACGGCACCGCTAGCACCATCGGCGCTGTGAATGATATCAACATCAGCAACGGCACCGAGCGATGGACCGGCGCCAATGCCGATAGACGGCGTTGAGGACAGCGCCAACCCAGGCCTTCCGAGCCAAAGGGGTGACTGCCAAGGCGGTGCCTCCCGCCTGTCCCTCGGGGGAACAGACTGGCCCTCCTGCACGGAGGGCCTCTGCCCACCAGCTGGGCTACAACAGGCAGGGCCCCGTCTCCTCAGATCCGTATAGAACCGAGGAGGGACCTGGAGGAAGGCCGAGAGAGCACGGCTTGGTCAGATGAGTGTGTGCCTGACCACGAAAGTTGACGGAGCTCGCCCCACTTTCCAAGCACATTGCTCAGTGACCCAGCGGTCCATGGAGAAACAGGTGTCGCACGAATACATGTCGTGAAACAGGCCAAGACACACGAGGCAATGGTCGTGCTGGTCGGTGATGGAGAACTTATGGCTGCAAGGGCACTGTCGAATGGGGGGCCGTCCCATCTTGGAAGTCTTCTTGCCCTCAGACCTAGACATGACCTACGAGAAAAGAACACCAAACAAGACCAGATGTCACAAAATAAAATAAATAAGGAACAGTCTTACCAGGCGACGTCGAGTAGGCTAACAAACCAGCAGGAAACTGGGAGCCGACTGAATTGAATAAATTGGAGAAATTCTAACTGCACAAGGTTTGAGGTAGGCCTCTCAGATGCTTCTTCAGCAAGCATCCCACGAGGTGACCTCGACGGCAGGATACGAAGAACTGGCAGGAGGGCGGAGTCGACAACACCTAATGACCAACCTGCGAGCACCACACTGCGTGTCAGCCTTGAGGGTGGTGCCGATGGTGCATCAACTCTGCCCATCAAAAAAAAAAAAACTCTCGCAGGGTCATGACCTCCGGCCAAGTACCCAAAGGTGATGAATAATGAAGACCGACACAGATAAGATACTGAAATGTCTCATTTAAAATGTTCAACAAAAAAGTAGGCTTTTAATATTCTTTAAAAGCAGTATTTCACTCAGAGTGATTAATGCAGTAGAATTGTAGCATAAAAACATCCAGAAGCACAGCAGTGCAACATTTAAACAGCAGCTCAGTGTAAAGTGCAAGTTCGGCAAGATCACAACACAGTAATTCGGTGATGATAGACTGTTCTTTGCTTTTGTTCATTTATCTAAAGCGGTGCACCAATAAGGTGTGCACGTAGTCTGTATTGTCCTGACTTTCGAGCCAACGCAAACATTTATTAAAAGCCTCAACAGCTTCAGAGGTAGACGGTACCTGGACAGAAAAAAGGCTTGCTTGCAGTCTTCTTCCTTCTCCTCTTCAGTCACCTCCATAACATTGAGGATATTTTGAGCGATGTTGACTATGTCATCTGTAAGCTCTCCGTACCCACTGTCATCAGCATCACGGGGACCCACTGCACTATGGCATCAGGCAAGCAATCAGTTTGCTGGGCTAGTAAATTCAGCGCAGTGTTCATCTCGATGATCTGCTCCACCATGACTGGCTCTGCTTGCAGCTTGTGAAGCACCTCTCATTTCTCCCAGTACCTGACAACAGTCTCCTGCCACACCTCAGACCATGCTTCCGACAAGAGGTAGCAAGCAACTTTTATTGCTTTTAGTGGCATCTGTTGATGTGAGCTGCTCATATGAACATGTGAAGAAGCCAGCAGAAGTAGGCCATTTGGTCTATCTAGTCTGCTCATACTGCAGGGTCCACAGCTTCAGCTACTGTCCTACCCACCCTCCCAACCATGATCCTTACCTTCCCCTATGCCTATCCAGCCTCTCTTAAAGCTGCCCACTGTCTTCAACGAGATCACCTCTTCTGGCAGCGCATTCCAGTGTCCATTACCCTCTCTATGAAGGAGTGCTTCCTGACCTCCCTATTAAACCTCCCACCCTCCAGCTTAAGACTGTGCCCCCACGTGTTATGGTTGCCACTCAGCTTAAAGAGACCCTCCTTATCCATATTATTTATCCCTTTCAGGTACCTGAAGGTCCTAATCATGTCCCTCTCTCTCTCTTTCTCTCTCTCCCCCCTGTCCTCCAGAGAGTACATGTTCAGTGCCCTCAATCTCTCCTCGTATGCCTTACCCTGCTGACCCACTATCATCTTTGTAGCCCTCCTCTGTAACTTCTCTAACAGGTTAATTTCCCTTTTGATGTGTTGGCACCAGTACTGAACTCCATACTCAAGATGTGATTTTCTTCAGCAAGTACTGTAGCTAAAAGTGTTGACCTGTAAAGCCTCTTGACAGTAGCTAAAGTACCCTGGTCCACAGGCTGGAAGCTCTGAAGTAGTGTTAGGTGGTAAAAAAATATAGCGCACACCCCATCTGCAGAAATCAGCTGTTTAGGATCTGGACAGGCACCTGCACTGTCTAGCAACAGTACGTCTGGTGGCAGAAGGTTTCAAGATCTTAAATGAATTCTGACCGATGGAACAAATTCAGTATGAAACCAATTTTTAAAATCATTGCGTTCATCCAGGCGTTACTCTGGGCAGTGTAACTCACGGGGAAGGTTTGCATATTAACATGTTTAAAACATCTAGGATGTAAAGACTTTCCAATCACTAGGAGCTTCAGATGATGGCTACCTGAAGCATTTGCACAACTCAGGACAGTCTGTCTGTCTTTATTTTTTTAAACCCTGGTGCAAACTTTTTAGACCAACAGGCAAGGGTCTTTTCAGGAAAGCGTTTCCAGTAAGTGCCCATTCCATCTGCGTTGTAGATTTGTGCTTCATCGGTCCCTCAGCACTCATTGAATCACTCAACTTTTGTCGGAATGGAGCAATGTTGGCACTAGAAGTTGACAGTCTCCCGACCACAGAAAGCTGCCATATGCTGTGCTGCTTTTTAAAATGGGTAAGCCATCCCTCACTGGCACCAAATGAATCATCCATACTATTAATGTTCTGATGAAAAAAGATGGCTTTTTGTTTTAAGATCAGTCCTGATATGGAGGTTCCTTTAACTCTATTTTGTAAGAACCATAGATACAGCGCCTTATCAAGCGCTTCATCCTAGATGCTTTTCATACTTTTCCTATGGCAGGGTCCATCTGGGCAGTCCATTGTGGAGGCATACTCCCAAAGTTTTTCTCTTGCAACTCGGATTTCACATATGGTTGCGCTGCCAATAACAAACTTGGCTGCAACATCCATTATGTGTTCACCGTTATCGAGACACTGAAGGACTCGGTTTCTGCTGAATGTCAAGACCAGAGTTTTCGTTTTGCTACCATCTGTAGCACTTTTAGACAGCCAGGCTGCTTGAGTGAAGTTCTGAGTTAGCATTTTTATAAGGCAAATTCCAAACGTTAACAAGCTGCTAATCACGGTAATGAGTAAACTGCTTAAGTTAACTGCGCTCTGCACAAGCTTCAAAGGATGCCTAATTACAGCCTGTTAAAACACTGGGGGACATCACATGAATGCGGATAATACGAAGATTCAGATAATAGGGTTACAGATAATCAGGGTTATACTGTATAAGGAAAAAGTACAGTTATGTACAAACTTTCCATAGCAGTAGATCTTGGAGAGGAGCTCCTGCAGTACGCAACATCATTAGGACTAAGCTGCCAGGACCCCACGGGAAAGTTCTGTCCCAGCAGTACCAAGACAGAGAGCCACGCCCCCAACGCCAGCGCATCGACGTCCAGTCTGGTATAAAGGGGCAGTCTCCACACCACCCCAGTTCTCCCCCATCAAAGATCCTGGAACAAGGTCCGACAGGAGAAAAAGAAGGACTTTTGCGGCCTGAAAAGGCCGAGATAGAGAGAGAGAGAGAGAGAGAGAGATGGATGGACGGAGGGAAAAAAGTGCCTACTGCAAGAGCTCTACCCGAATATTTACTGTTACGGCTTAAGTTACTACATAACTGTACTATCTTACTTTGATGGAGCTCTTGCAGTATGCAACACCGTTAGGACAGAATCCCAAGCAGTGCCCTAATGAAATATCTGGGAGGAGATGAAGAAAACAACCTCCATCAGAGAGCCGACTGCCGACAATAGGCCAGTGTCAAGAAGACACAGACTGAGTCTGGAGAGAACCGGAAAAAAGGGGATGCCTCCTATAGGGTAGACCAATCAAAAAACAGGTGACTACATCTGAAGAACCCTGAGGCAGAAAGTGCTTCCTCCTGAGATACCCGAGTAGGGGTCATAGAGGAGGGAAAGTGAACGACAGAAGCTGTCGGCAGGCTCCTTCGAAAGTCGAAGGAAAACGGAGTCAAAGACAAATCCATCCCGACTCCGAATTTTGTCTTAATCCCCAACCCCTACCTAAGAAGAGCGAGGGGAGGGGCCTAGGACTCTAAAGACCAGATGTTAAGTCTCAGTGACCATCCCAGAAAGCCAAACAGGCTGATGAAAAAAAAAAAAAAAACTCCAGGGAATGATCCTCTGGAGGCGAAAAGGGCATAATCCAGAAGAATGCCAGCCCTGCCTTCAAAGGAGCCATCAACAATGAGACTTCTTGCAAAACTGGTGAAGACGGGAGCAGAGAAGGTTGCAAGGCGGTCAAGACAGAAGGCATCTGACCTAATAAAGTCCTATTAGGACTAAGGTAATGCCCCTACCCAACCTGGGAAAGGAAACCTTTGAGAAAAAAGAGGAGAAGTTGCCGAATGGGAAATATCTCCCACAAAGAAGATCCCTATCTCTCCACTCCCCCAGCCTAAGCCCATCCCGTGGGATGAAGAAAACCAACCACTGCCTAACAGGCGAATGTCTGATGGGGAGGTTGATCCTAGAGATTAAGGGGTAAAAAAACCTGCCATTTTCCCTGAGGGAGAGGATTCCCCTTCAACGTCTCTCTCTCTACTTCCTTCTTCTGCGTTTGAGTTAGGAAACACCGTACTCTAAAAGAGAGGGGCAGTATCCCAGAAGTCTAGATATGAAAATTACGTACCTACCGTAATTCCTGATCTTCTCTTGTATCTTCACCATTCATTACTTACTGGGTGTTAGCCGGAGGCGCACCCGCCACGGGAGCTTTTTTTAAAGTTTGCCTAACGGCACCACCCTCGAGAGTGGCGTCATACGTCATCTAGGCGGCCGTTATAGCGACTGACTCCTCCTCCAACTCAGTTCTGTGAGCCGGAGAGGCAAAAGTGAGAGCAGAGAATATAGATAGCGAGGCAAGATAGCCGAGGATAAAAAGCAAGGAAGAATGAACTGAAAAAGGAATAAGCCGATGGAGGAAGGACAGAGGAGATAAAGTATCCTAGCCTAGGGACTGCAGGGCCTCCTTACCTGGGCGACTCTAGGAGGAGAGGTAAAGTAAGGAGATGAGAAAATAGAAGAAGAAGAAGAAAGAAGAGAGATGGGATGTTGAAGGGACCAGAATGCCATGAACTATGGTTAACTTAGGCTGAAGGCTCGACTAAGAGAAGCAAGAATCCCGAGATAGAGCTGAAGAAGGTTCACCAAACCCGCTAGACAGACTCTGGAGGGCATAGTCCTTATCCTCAACATGCCATTGTTCTGATATCCCCTCGGGTTCCTGGCCACGACAGGCCTAGAATTCGAGGACACCCGAGGAGGGAAAGGAACCCCAGGCAGCAGGAGGTGCTGCTCTGGGACTTAGAAAAGGAAAATGTAAGCCTTTCAGGCGTTTAAGCATAGAAATGGGACTCAGACAGACTGGCCAAAGGCTTAGGCTGGCAGGATTGGATATGGTCAGCACAGCTCTTCTGTAAAAATTGTCAGGAGGACACTTAAAGGAGAAACCAATATGCAAACTAGCGAGAAGGAGAGTACCTTCTCATTTCCCTCGTTTGTTTTTCCTTTTTTTTTTTAAGAAGAAATTTGAGGTTGGTTGCATGACCCCAAAATCAAGGTGCCTATAGCAGTCGAAAAGAGTTCCCTCAGCATTTTTCCTTTTTAAAAAGAAAAAGGAACAGGCGTGCCCGTTCCTCTGCTCTGCAGGGCAAGAATGGGGGGTTTGATTCAGGGCAATATCTGGAACACGGGATTGCAGGATCAACTGAATAGCCTGAACCAGGCCAAAACCCTGAGAGATATCTTGTCAGGATAACGGCAAGAGATAGCTATGCAGTCTGATCGCCAATGCAATCCAAGAGATGGCCTACTAATCTTAGAGTAATTAATTTTTCTGGAAAATTAGAACCCCCAAAAGGAGGATTTTTTTTTAATTAATTTTTTGAAAATTAAGCAATTTTTCCTAGTTTTTAAGAAAAATTTTTTTTTTTTGCAGAGAGAGGAAGGAGACGGGAGGTGGAGAAGCCACAGGAGAGGCCACTGAGGGGATGGTGGGCGGGAGTAAGTAATGAATGGTGAAGATACAAGAGAAGATCAGGAATTACGGTAGGTACGTAATTTTCATATCTTCCCTTGTCAATCTTCACCATTCATTACTTCCTGGGTGAGTACCAAGCTCCTCTCTCTCCTGGAGGGGAAGAGGTAATACCCTGAGGAACAAGACCCCCAGCCTTCTGCTGGTGAGAAAACATAAGGAGAAGACCCTGGCTTATTCAGAAAGCCTAGTGGGAGAAGAGCTAGGAGGTGCCTCCCGAGGCCGAGGGAGCGGAGGGCCCCTGTAAGTTTCCTAGCTCTGGAAGAGAAAGGCAGGGTCCCAGGAGGGGGCGAATCACCCTACCGGGCCAGGGGTGACAACCTGGAAAGACGGCCATGCCGTCCGCCTTGATGCAGATCGCTGTCCCAAGACCTGGAAGCCACCTCATTGGCGTCATAAGATGCCCTTGCTTGGTGTCTTGCCAGCTCCAGGCCTACCGCTGGAGAGGGCAGCGGCTTGTCTGGTTTGCTCCGTGTCAGGCATAGATGCCAGCAGCTGGGACATCATCACTACAAATGCGGTTATAGGCAGCGTGGTGAGCCTGATGTGATGCAATACATGCACTCGCAAGAGAAGAAGAGAACACTCTTCGCTCCAACGGCTCTAACTGAGAGAGTCCGAACTGGGTGTGCGTCGTGGCGCCAGGCAACGGCGCAGAAGGAGTATCCAGGTATACCAAACCTGAGGACAGGTTGGGAAGGAACCTAGAGACTCAGAGGGGCACAATACCTACGCTGGCAGTCCGGGGCTGGGAAGAAGCAGCAGGGAACTGCCAGGACCGGATAGGCGCCTCCTGGAAAGGGATAGGCCAGGAAGGTACCACCAGATGCTGGGCACTGAATCTCACCAAGGAATTCACGATCTCCCTGCTCGTATTGTCTCTCCTAACATAGGAAATGCGATCCTCACCATCCTCGGAGGAAACGCTGATATTCTGTGAAATCAGCATCGGAGGACAGATGAGCAGGGGGTCCTCCCTCAGAGGAGGGAGACGAGGATGATGGGAGAGCTGGAATGCTCAGAGAGTTCCTGGTGGACGGGAGGAAGTCGAAAGACCCGCTCATGCATGTATCTAACATATGAGGGGAAGGCCGTCGCAGAACCTCTGAACTGCTCCCAGGATAACGGACCCGTAGGACCGACATGGCCCGGGAGCGGGGGTGGTGAAGGCAGAGAGATGGGAGAGGGAGCACTCCGAGGAGGCAACTGCTTTCAAGTAGGGCTCTGGAATCCGGGAAAGGAGCCCTAGTAGGAGGGGTCCCGGATATCAAACCAGGCCGCAGAACGGAACTCTGGGGAAGCGGAGCCTGGAAGAGCCCTGGGGAGAAACTCCCCGCGACGCACGCCGGACTGCATGGATCCAGAAGGCAGTCTGCACAAACGCCGGGAGGACACCCTAGAACCCTGGGGAGGGACGGGCCTGCACTACGGCTCCTGGCCACCCCCTGAGGTGGCCAAAGAAGACCGGCGCAGGCCACCTGCCCCTCAACCCCTCGGATCCCGAGAGGGCCCTCCCTCGACTGCAACGCCCCTGTCCCTACAGGCGGCAACAGCACTCCGGGTGGCCGTCACCGAGCCTCCAGAGAGGGGAGCCTCCCCCGCCGTCACCCCCACGCCTGCCCCTGGGACCCTCGGCCACCCCAGCCGAGAAACCCTCAGGAGACGACGCAAGGGGGACAGAGGAGGGGCCCGCTGCGCCGCCTGGTACCCCAGCCACCGAGGACCCAGATCCAAGAATGGGGTGCCAGGATGGGTCCACATCTGAGTCATCGCCCCTCCAAGGAGGACGAGACCAGCAGGACCCGATGCTGGCCACCCTAGGGGTCCTCGAGGCCACGGGGCGCGAACGCCTGGCAACATGGGCGACGCCGCCGCCCCTATCCACGCCGTAGCAGGAAGGCTCAACCCACAACCCCAGTGGCTTTCCAGCAGGCCCGCACCGCCTGGGAAGGGGAAGGCCAGCGCCGCCGGCAGCTGCCGGAGGCGGAGCGGCACTGCCGGCGCGCCGCCATGTCCACCGCACAGCGAACGGCGCCGAGGTTAAAAGCGGCACCGCCAATGGCGCCGCTTCATCACCGCGCCGCTAACGGGCGCCAGGAATCCAGTAGTGCCGCTTAACGGCGCCGTTTCGATTACTGGTGCCGCTAACGCACTGGATCCGTTCGTAAGAACGGCGCTGCTGATTACCGCACCGCTAACGGTGCCGATCCAAACGGGCGCTGCCAGGCGGCCGCCGAGGGTCCACCTAAGCCGGGCCCAAAAGCCAAGGGCCCTCGCATACCGGGGAGCCTGCACCGGAAGAGGTGGTCGCCGAGGCGTCAGCGCCATGCCCCGGAGGGGCTACGACGCCCCCAACACCGCCGAAGGGCCCTCCTCCTCGGCAAGATAGGATGAGGAAACCCCTCCTCCTCGGACCGTGATAGGTCTGGAGGGGACCCAGGAAGGGCCTAAGATCTCGCCCAAGATTCCCGTGAGACCGCCCCGAAGTCGGTGGGGCCTTGCCGAGCTTGAACGCTGCTGACTTCGAGGGACGCAACGTCCATCGAGAAACAGGCCGCAACGAATCCATATCATGGTTGGGTCCCAGGCAACGAAGGCAAACGCCATGCCGGTCCGAGACAGAGAAATGCCGACCACAGGAGCACCGGACGATAGGGGCGGCCCGTCAAGAACGCTTAGCTCCAGAACCGGACATAACGCAAAACCAACGACTAAACACAGTAGGAAATACACCCGCGCCGAAGAAAGAAAAGAACAGTCTTACCGTGACGTAAGGCCGAAGTGTCAGGAAAACGGAGTCGGAAACTACTACAACTACCAGCGCTATACGCCGTGGACAGGTGCTGCCTCGACGGGCGGAGAAACAGAACTGAGTTGGAGGAGGAGTCGGTCGCATACTAACGGCCGCTGCATGACGCCACTCTCGAGGGCGCCGCTAAGCAAACTTTAAAAAAAAAAAGCCTCGTGGCGGTGCGCCGCTCTGGCTAACACCCAGGAAGTAATGAATGGTGAAGATTGACAAGGGAAGATTACCCAGTGCGTGAGGCACAGGTCAGGAAACACAGGAAAACCAGGAGCAGCTGTAGAATCACTAGCAGTAACATAAAAAAATAAACTTGTTCAAAATAATTATTTACAAAGGAAAAATAAACAGATTCATCAGAGTTTTCCTTCAATCTCGGTGTGCCCAACTTGCAGACAATTGCAGCTCTGTCGTATAAGCCCTTCCTACCCCTCATTCTTAACAAGCATCTTCCAAAGTGTTCTTGTATGTTCAAGCAGGTGCTGCTAGAACACAGTATTCCGGAACAGAGGCCCCCTTTTCCACAGCTCTTGCAAAAGGCTTAAAAAATGCACTCAGGTAACCTCTTGAGTTTCTAATAGCTTTTTGCAATCATTTCACATTATAACTGTATACATTTCAACACTATATAATCCAATATCATTTAAATTTCTACCTCATGATTTGCATATATTTTTATATCAGCAGATATCAAGGAAGGAAAAGATAAACAGCAAGGGAAGACCGAGAGACAATGAGAGGCAAATAATTATGAGACTGTCTGAGTGATCAAATCCTAGGTCTCACGAGAAAATGTGGTTGCGCAGCTAGACAGATAAGGAACAGGAAAGGAGAGAACACAACAGATCCTTGCATTTAAACACTTTCTCCATTACAACTGGGATAGGGTCCTATTCAATCCTGCCACACTAGGTAAACCATCTATACCGCGTATGCCGCCCACCTAGATCCACCAAAATCCTGGAACAAAGAGTATGGACCTTCATGAACAGAGATAGAGGAAAAAAATGGAATCTGTCCAGAATCCAGCACCTGCATGGAGTGCAGGGGGCAAGCAAACCCCAGTGACCCCATCCCAAAGGGGGGGAGGGGTCCCCTAGTGAGGGAGACCTTGCGGGAAGCCTTTGAGATTCCGAGCTCTGTTCCAATGCGAAGGTAGGACATCCGGTAAGATGTTCAGTACCATGACCGCAGAGGTCGCTCAGCAGTCACAGCAATATAAAACTACACTACCAGAGGCACTGAGAGGATGGCCAATTGCCTTACCAGTAGAGGTCCCTGCCCAGGTAGCTTGATCTGCATAGGGGCGCGCTTCATAGAGGGCTGTTGGACCAAACGCAAGGACTGTTTATTTTAATGTTTCAGAATGCAGGCACACTGAACAACAAGTTGCTTGTCTTCAAAAGTGACTTGGTGGGGTAGGGAAATAAGGGGATTTGATAGAGATATGGTGCAATAACATAATGTAGCAAAAAATATACATATGAATACATACAATACAATTGAGTAGGCTGTACTGAGAGTAACAAAATACAAGAAGCTAACAGTTTTGGTCTAAGGAACTGGTAAAAATGAAAATTACGTACCTACCGTAATTATGATCTTTCTGTGTATCTTCACCATTCATCACAGATGGGTTATCTGGCCGGAGGTCAGGACCCATGAGAGCTTTTTTTTTTTTAAAGGGTGATGTGGCGACACACACATTGCCGCCCCCAGGCCGACGTACTGCATGGCGCTCGAGGGTTGGCCGTTAGGTTGTGTCGACTCCGCCTGCCTGCCAGTTCTGAGTCGCCAGAGAGGTAAGAGGAAGGGATGGAGGGTGGGACAAGAGAGTCCAAGGGACAGAAAAAAGAAAGGATGACTGAACTAAAAGGAGAAATAATGACAGAGGACGACAAAGAGGAGGTTAGACTAAGGGGATTGGGAGGGGCCCAATCTCTGGAAGCGGAAGAAGGGAAGGGTAGAGAGGGGAAAGAATTTAGGAGAGAGGGAGAGGTATTAAGATATCCGAGACCCTTGTCCGTCACCAGATTGTATAGGAACTACAAGGAGTAGCAAAGCTGCCTGCCAGAATTCAAGGCACAGAATAACTGGCAAATACTCCAGAAAGCAGAGTCGGCTATTCTGGAAGAAGGACAGGGTACAGAGATTCAGTACTCTCTCAAGAAAAGATGTTTGGTGAAAAAAGGGTTTCTTTTTTTAGGAGAAACAGTTGGATGGAAACCAGGAAGAGGACAGAAGGAGGGCAACTACAACTCCCACCCACAGGGTGGAGACATAGTAGTAGAGAGGAGTGCCGCCGAGCTGTCCACTCTCCTTGGAAAATACCCCCCTTGTGTCCCTACTGTACCAGACTCCTAAAGAGGAGAGGGGGTGTCACAGAGAGGGAGGGGGACCCAGAGACTAAGGCCCCAGGGGGATGGTGGGTGGGGTTGTGATGAATGGTGAAGATACACAGAAAGATCATAATTACGGTAGGTATGTAATTTTCATATCTTATCTGTGTCAATCTTCACCATTCATCACAGATGGGTGAGTACCAAGCTCCCCCGAAAGGGGTTGTTTCTTTACACCCTAAGGGATAAAGTCCCTTAGCCCTCAGTGGGTGACACACTAAGGGGGGGGAACCTTCAGGGCCTGGAGAGGCCCGAGAGTGGGGAGAGAGAGACGGAGTTCCCTCGGAGGGGGAAGGAGTTGCCCGACAAGTGCAGTCTCACTCTACGGGAGAAAAGGTAGGTTCCCTGGTGGGCGGAGCTAATCACCCTACACTGGGCCAAGGGTGACAACCGGGAAAGACGTAGCCATGCTGATCGCCTAGTGCAGATCGCTGTCCCTACGACCCTGGTAGCTACCTCACTGGTGTCATAAGATGCCCTCACTTGGTGCCTTGCTAGCTCCAGGCCACGTGCAGAAAGTGCGATGGCTTGTCTGATTTGCTCAGAGTCAGGCAATGAGGCTAGGAGCTGACCTAGCCTGGACCACAAGAACCTGTTGTAGGCTGCATAGTGGGCCTGATGAGCAGAAATAGAGGGGAGTAACCGTGCCAAGTAAAAGGTCCTCTTCCCCCAGAAATCAAAGTCCGAGGAGTCTTGATCTGGGAGCCGGTCACGGTGAAGGGCGCGAAGCCCATCGGGAGTATCCAAGTGCGTCAAACCAGACTGTGGATGAGGCATGGAACCTGGAGGCTCCAGGGGTGTGCAATACCTCTGGCTGAGATGCCTTGGGGCAGGAACTCCGGAGAAGGGCCACTGCCAGAAACACAACGACGCCTCCCGAAAGGGAGCCGGCCAGGGTGGCACCACAAGGGTGGCCTCGCCAAAATCACCTAGAAAGGCGTGCGCTGCATGCTCAGGATTGCTGATAGTGGAGGGTGAAAGATGCAAATCCTCCAACTTCCTCACGAGGAAACGCTGATACTCCGAGAGATCAGCAGCCAAAGAGATGTGGACAGAAAGTTCCTCTCCCGAAGAGGGGGATGAGGAGCTGGATGTCACCATGTGCTCAGAGGGTGGCTGCATGGGGGGAGGTTGAAAAACCTGGCTGTCCATTGCCCTAACATAAGCAGGGAACCGGGCAGCCACCGCTCTGAACTGTTCCCAGGTGAGAGGGCCGCTAGGACCGAGGATGCCTAGGAGCGAAGGAGAATGTGGCAGAGGGATGGGGGCAGATCCAAGAAGAGATGTCGGCTGACCTCCGCCAGGGCTAGGGGGCGGACCCATGGGCACCCGAAGAAGGTGCCCCAGAAGACCCCACAGCTGACAGCTGCACAACCACATTGGTACTGCCTTGGCTGCGCCCGGAAGAATTCCCCCAGTGAGGTGACTGGGGCCGTAAAGGTCCAGAAGGACAGTCCCCTACCTCAAAAGAATGGGACTCCCTCAAAGAAACAGAGGGGGAAGAGTGGAAATCTGCACTACAGCTCCTTCCAGGGCCCAGGTAGACCCCAGAAAATGGCAGACGCGCCGATCCCACACCCATCGACCCCTCAGAGTCCGAAAGAGTCCTCCTCCTCGAGAGGGCCAGCCTAGGTAGCTGGCATCTCTGGGCAGCCGCCAAAGGGGAAACCCAGGGAGCAGTACCCTCCCCCCCTGCAGGTGCCTCGATGGGCCCCAAAGTCGGGCGATCAAGACACACCACTGGAGGGGGTACCACAACCGAGGGATCGATGAAACCCCAAAGACCAGGCTGCAGTGCTATGGTGGTACGCACCACTGCCTGCTGGTCAGCACCACTGACCCTAGTCTCGGGGGGCCACTGAGCTTTCCTCAGGAGGGGGCTGACTCCAACTCATCGACGAGACCACCGTGCTGCCTACGTCCGCAGCCAACCCCGAGGGGTGAGACAGCACGTCCGACTCGGAGCTCGACTCAGTCTCCAAAGAGGTAGAGTCCGGAGCTCTGAGCCAACCTGAGGAGGGCGGGCAGAACTATCCCTGCCACCGGGCCCGGAAGCCACCGTTGTGCCAGAGTCGGTGCCAGTGCCCTCCACAACCCCGCGAGCAGGATCCGAAGGAGGCACGGCCCCAGCCTGAGCCAGAGGTCCAATGCCAGGACTAGTCGCTGTACCATCCAATCCACCGGCACTGGGGTGGCACCAAGGACAGGGACAGCGCCGACAGTCCCAGCGGCACCCTCGGCGCCGACATCGCCCAGCTCCGACCGTGGCAGCACCGCCGACGGCCCCGAAGGCAGACCCAGCACTGAACACGGCACCGCCCGGCTCCTTGGCTCCGCGGACGGCACCGACAGATGGAGTCGAAGGCCCCATGGCGCCGAGCCTGAGGGACATGGTGCCGCGGCTTCAACCTCGCGCCGAGGCGACATGGCGGCGACAACATTGGAATGGGTCTCACTGCGCCGCGAACAGCATCGGCGCCGCGATCGGCACTGATCGAGCCCACGGCACCAAGCGACAAGTCGGCACCAACGATGGCCCCACCAGGGCCACGGCGCCGAAGGCTCCGACGGTGCCGACCGACAGCGTCGAGGACGGCGCCAACCTGGGCCTTCCAAGCCATGGGAACGACACCGGGGGAGCCTTCACCCCCGATGGGGCGATTGCCATGGCGGCGCTCCGCCCGCCTCCCGGGAGGGAGCGGGGCTGGCCTCTGCGCCGCAGGGAGGAGCCTCGGCAATGGCTAGGCTACGAGTAGCCGAGGCTCCCTCCTCCTCGGTCTATATAGAACCAGGAGGGGATTCGGAGGAAAGGCAGAGAGTGCGGCTTGGCCCGACGAGTGCGAACCCTACCCCCGAAAGTCGGCGGAGCTCACCCCACTTTCAACGCGTGCTGTTCAAGGACCCGGCGGTCCATGGAGAAGCAGGCGTTGCACGAGTCCATGTCATGAAGCGGGCCAAGACACGCAAGACATCGGTTGTGCTGGTCGGTGATGGAGAATTTTCGGCCGCATGGGCACCGTCGCATGGGGGGCCGACCCGTCTTCGAAGACTTCTTGCCCTCCGACCGAGACATGACCTATGGAAAAAAACACCAAAACAGACTCGACGTCGCAAAATTCAAAAAATAAGGAAAGATCTTACCGGGCGACATCGAGTGGAGGCAGAAAACAGAATTGGCAGGAAACTGACGGACTTAACGCCGAAGGAAAAGGATGCAATCAGGCCTACAATCTTCTTGAAGCTTCCCACGAGGCAACCTCGATGGTGGGAGACGAAGAACTGGCAGGCAGGCGGAGTCGACACAGCCTAAAGGCCAACCCTTGAGCACCGAGAGCGGCGCCGATGGTGTGTCGGCTCCGCCTACCCTTTAAAAAAAAAAAGCTCCTGCAGGGTCCTGACCTCCGGCCACATAACCCATCTGTGATGAATGGTGAAGATTGACACAGATAAGATTAAAAAATTAGATACAGTATCACAACCTTTACAAATAATGCAAGTGCTTGGTAACTCCTAACTGTACAGAAAATGGCTGACAGTTTTGATCTAAGGAGATGGCTGATAAAAAAAAAAAAACAGAAAATAGTTACAGTACTGTATCACGACCTTTACAAGAGAAAGCAAGTACTAAGTGACTGACACTAGCTGTATAGGAAAATGACTGAATGGATCAACTAGCTATCTGAATTTGGTCGTGTACTGAGGAGTGACTCAGACAGTACAATTTACAAGGTAAACCGAGTGCAAAAAATCGACAGTGCAAAACGAGAATTGGGCAGCAAAAAAAAAAATTGGGCTAAGGAAGGGGGAGAGGAACAAGGGGAGGGTAATGGAAAAGAGGTGGGGGGAGGGAGGAAGGAGACAAGAAAAGGTTCAACCCTAACAGGTAACGAGTAGCCCACCCATGAGTTGCAGCAGGGCTAGAAAGGAGGAGGGGATGTGTGCATAGTAGGGTGATGAGGGAGAAAGGAGGCAACGAAGGGTGAGGATGAGATGTGGAATTAGGGAGGTGGGCAAGTAACCAGTTCAAACCCCTTCAGGATGATGAGAACCCTGCCAGAGGATGAAGCAGGCATGAGAAAGGGCCTTATTTATTTTTATTTATTTATTGAAATTTCGGATAACACTTGAGAACAAGTTCATTTCATAGGTTCCACGTCAGACGAAAAACACATATTGGAAAAGTAGGAGATGGAGAACAAACAAAACAAGGAATTATACAAAACATTACAACAGTATATAACTAGAAATGTTCCAATACATGTGGCATTGTACAATGTATGCCAACAGGGCCGCAGTAATGGAGGGGGAAGTGGGGAAGTTGTCCAGGGCCCTGAGCTCAGGAGGGGCCCACCTGAGGAGCTGGCATTACCCCTGGCATTAGCTGGTTTGGGAAACAGGGGCCCATTTCAAGTGACTTGTCCGGGGCCCCAAAATTCATAGCTGCAGCCCTGTATGCCAAGGTGCATATCTGATTAAAATCTTGACTTCAAAGGGTCACATTAGAGGGGGTGGGGTCTTATGAAACGACCCTTTACAGGAAAATGAGAACAGACTCAGCCTAATATCTAATAATCAACAAGGTAAGGAATGGTATCGGTCCACGGGCCTCTTCAGAGGTGAGAAGGTATGGGACAAAGCATTTGAAAGTGAGCAAGGGAGCTCCAGGAGCTTAACGGGGGAATGGGGAAGCCATAGAAGGTGAGGGAAAGAGTGGAAGGATCAAGAGGAAATGTGAAAGAAGAATGATTAGCAACTTCGAACCAGTTATTTACATGCTGAGAACAGTTATGCATAAGGATAGAATAAGTGCTGGTCAGAAGAAAGAAGGTTATTGGAAGCAGTCACAACTGGCATCAGCAACTAGCTGTTGCTTAAGTTTAACCTTGAAGGAGCCCAAGGTGGATGCTGAAGTGCCGTCATGGTACAGCGAGTTCCTCCACAGCGGGACACAGTAGGCAAAGGACCTTTGTCCCAGAGAAGTGCGACTCGGGGTATATTAAAAATCTGGCTAGTAGAGCTTCTGGTGCAATGACGGTTGATAGTGGTAGTAGTAAGCTTTTGCACTCCTGGGGGTATTTTGCCTAAGCTTACTTTTTTGGACAGTAAACATGTTTGGTACATGAGCCTACCTTTGAATTAGAGCCAGTTAGCCTGAATGTACATTTCGCAGGTATGGGACAGACAGGCTGAGCCGGTAAGGAGCCGGCATGCTTTGTTGAGTGCAACTATGATGTGGTGTAGAGCTGTTTCGGTAGCTGATCCATAGATTGGTACGCCACAATAAATAAGCGAGTCAAGAGAGCTTTGAATAGCCAGGTTAAAAGCCTCTGGGATCAAATATTGCTTATGCTTATAAAGTAGCCCAGTGCGGGTGTTAACAGCCTTAGCAATGTTGTCAATGTGACAGGCATAGGTCATCGTACTGTCAATAGTAATCCCCAGATATTTAAAGAGCTGAACTAGCTCCAGGGGACAGCCCTCTTCATTGGTGATAGTAAGAGGGTAAAGTTCTGTGCCTATTTTGGGAGCTGGAGAACAGCATAGTTTTAGTCTCGTTGTAATTCATAACTAACTTGTGCTTATGAAACCATCTTTCTACGACTACAAAATGACTCCGTAGCTTGGATTCAAGAACCTTACGGTCTGGATCACTGGTAAACAGGATAGCACTGTCAGCATATGAAAGGATGCGACCCTGACAGGAGTAAGGAAGGATGTTAAGGAAAATGCTAAACAAAAGAGGGCCCAAGATGGACCCTTGAGGAACTCCAGATAGGACAGGTCTGCTACTTGAAAGGGTGTTACCAATCTTCACCTGCTGTGTACAGTTGTGCAGGTAACTTTCAAACCAGGCTACGCTGTCACGAGCTAGGCCAATGGTGGTAAGCTGTTCGACCAGGAGGGCATGATTCACTGTGTTGAAAGCGTTGGTTAAATCAATGAAAGCAGCACCGACCATGTGTCCTTGATCTAAGGAGTGGTGAATAAAGCCTGTGAACTCCAGAAGGGCGGTAGTGGTACTATGACCATTTCTGGACTCATGTTGTTGTGAGCACTGTAGGTGATATTTTTCTAAGTATTCAACCAGTTGGTCAGCCACTATACGCTCAAGAGCTTTCAAGAGTGGGGGCAGGATAGAGATAGGTCTGTAGTTCCCAGTAATTGTGCGATCCCCGAACTTATGAACTGGTGTCACAGTGGCAGATTTGCATTTCTGAGGGAACTGAGTAACTAGGTGACATGTTAATAATATGTGTTAGAGGTGACAGAATTTCATCCAGCGCAAGGGCTACAAACTTAAGATCCAGGGTGTCACCACTAAATCTTGATTTCCCTAATACCTTGAGTAGGTAATTCCTGACTTCATGGGCTAATAGGGTTTCGAAGTAGAAAGGAGGATGAGAAGGGTGCAGAGTTTATTCCATAGAGAGTAGTCATTTGTGAGGGGGTGAGAGAAGTAGCTAGGTGGCAGGACACCACTCAGGTCTGAGAAGGCATTATTAAAAGTGTTAGCAATAAGTTTAGGGTCAAGTGAGGGTACAACACCAATGTTAAGCATGGTAGGGGCAGATCTGAGGTCTCTCCCAGTAACCTCTTTAAGGTTAGTCCAAAATGTTCTGCTATCATTCTAGGTCCGAGAGAGCACTTCCTTATAATATTGATTTTTAGCTGCACAAATAGCTCTCGTGCAGTTGTTTCTAGCCACTCTGTATGTCTGGATGTCGGCCTGGTTACACAGGGACCCAGACCTGTGCCATAGATGGTCAACAGCATTCAGAAGCTCAAGAAGGTCCAGAGAAAACCAGGGATTACAGCGGCCTTTGATGTTATGCTTTTAATGGGGAGGGGTGCCTATCACATATAGCACTGAACTGAAGAATGAATTGGTTGAAGGCAATGTCAGTGTCGTTAGGTTGTGTAAACCACTGACCTGTCATGATCACGCAGGTCAGCTTTTAGTGATTCAAAATGCCCACGGATGAGTACCCTGGTGGTAATTGTTCTAGCGGGTGGTTTAGAGAATTTGTTTGCCCAATGAAATAAGACTGGGAGTGGTCACTGAAGGCATCTGGGAGTACAGTTGTGTCTGATATATGATCAGGGTGGTTAGAGAGCACCCAGTCCAGTAAGGTACCTGTCCCAGTTTTATAATTGATTCTAGTGGGGGACTAGACTAGCTGGGTGAGGTGAACTGCTGAAATTGCATCTCTGAAAGGGCTTGTGTCAGGAGAGAACCAACTGATACTGAAATCTCCAACATGATAATTTCCAAATTAAGACTCGGAGAACCAAAACACTCCAGGAGTGGATCAAAGCAGGAGGCGTCCTGTCTGGGAGGAATATAGACTGAAAACACAGTAAGGGTTTTATTGTGTGCACCTAGAGGCACTTTTATGGTGAGGGCTTGCATATGGTCATCAGTTTTGGGCAGTTAGACTTAGACCTTAAAGGTCATTGTTTCGAGGTAGATCACACAACCGCCTCAGGCTTTGAGAGATGATCCTGTCTAAAGGCTGTGTAGCCTGGGATGGAAATTGAAGCATCCACTATTTTTGGAGAAAGCCATGTTTCTATGACTGAGAGGATGTCTGGGTTATGTTGTAAGATCCATGCATTCAGTACGTCCACTTTGGGGAGGAGGCTGCATATATTAAGTGAGGCAACTGTAAGTAACCCAGTAGATGACTGTGGGTATGCCGTTAATTGTGGAGGGCCAGGGTTGGGGTGAATATTGCCAGAGAGCAGCAGCAACAGTAAGGCCAGTCCACACAGATATTCCTTTAACTGCTCGTTGTGGAGTTTGTGAAGCTTCCTCTGAATCGAGCGCGCTTTACAGTTGAGACCTAATAGTGGAGAGTCATAGGAGGGTGAAGGAGAAGGTGGTAGGGGGAAATAGAGAGGGGGTACAGAGAGGACAGGGCTTGACATGTGTGGCAAACCCTGGGGGCCGGGAACCCCACCAGGGGAAGGACCAACAAATGGAGGAGAAATGGAAAGGAGATGGAGGTCTGACCCCTCCCAGATGTTGAGTACCCTGCCTGCACAAGGCATAGGTAGAGCATATCAGGAAGGAAACAAGTAGATTGGCAGTGAGGGGGAGTAGACATCACTGGGGAGAGAGAGGCAGGTGCCAATGACTGACCCCTCCCAGATGTGGAGTACCCTGCCTGTACAAGGCAGAAGTGGAGCACAGCAGGAAGGTAACAGTGAGAAGACAGTGAGAGGCAGAACAGGAGGGGAGTAGTTAGCAGGAAACAATTAGTAGGCAAGTATGGGGGGGAGGGGAGGTAAGGAGTAGAGGTTAAGGTAAGAGAGACGAGAATTTGTTAGGGAGGGAGAGGGAATAGAGGAATGATCATAGAGGTATTAGAGGTATAAATAGGGTGCACGGAGCGGAGAGAAATGGTCTGTTGTAGCAGAAGCAGTTAGAGGAGAGGTAAATGGAAATTACGTACCTACCGTAATTCTTGATCTTCTTGGATGAAGTCTCTACAACTCATTCACACTAATGGGATCTACGCTGGAGGCACTAGGACCCAGCAGGAGCAAACTTTTTGCAGGAGGGCCGGTGCCAGAGATGGAGCT
Source organism: Neoceratodus forsteri (assembly GCA_016271365.2). Lineage (NCBI taxonomy): Eukaryota > Metazoa > Chordata > Ceratodontiformes > Ceratodontidae > Neoceratodus > Neoceratodus forsteri. The sequence goes on from CM057453.1 coordinate 1,097,698,352, forward strand.
GCGAGGAGCGGCACCTCGAGCCTCTGCTCGTGCAGCAATGACTATCTCGGCGTCGACCCTCCAACCACCTCAGTACCTTTTTTCCCCCAAGGAGGTGCAGCGTAACTAACCTAGGACAGCTTAACAAAAAACGGACATAAGATAGTCCAGAAGACCCATATAAGAAGGGTCAAGAAAGAAGTCTTCATAGCTTAAAGACTGAGGGAGTGAAGACCAACAAAGGAGGTGAGCTCGGGGGATGGTGGGTGGGCGTGTGAATGAGTGGTGGAGACTTCGTCCAAGAAGATCAAGAATTATGGTAGGTACACAATTTCCATATCTTCCTGGACAAAGTCTCCACCACTCATTCACACTAATGGGAGAGTACCGAGGTAATAATCCCTACTACTCCCAAGAGGGCGGCAGGAGAGACCAAGAGCTCACAAATTTAGGACAGAAGTCCATTAAGGATGGTTCTGCCAAACGAAATATGTTTTCTGGCATGGACATTCAGGGCATAGTGTTTGACGAAAGTATGCACTGAGTTCCAGGTAGCCGCACTGCAAGTATCTGCAGTAGGCACGTTGCAGACTTCCACCAGGGATGCTGCCACCACTCTAGTACAGTGAACGTACATACTGCCCTCCAGCTTAACCTGCGCCACGGAATAACAGTGGCAAAGGCATGCCACCAGCCATGCTGAAATGCATCTGATAGCGACAGACTGACCCAGCCAGGTCTCACTGAAGGAAACAAACAGTGGTTGAGCTTTGTGAAATTCTTTCGTTTAGCTAAATAGAAATGCAAAGCTCTTCTGACGTCCAAAGAATGAAGGAACGCCCTTCATTTTGGAAGTTCGCAAAGTAAGTAGGAAGGACCAAAGGTTGGTTTAGATGGAATTCTGAAACAACCTTAGAGAGAAACTTAGGATGGGTCCTAAGAACTACTTTGTTTTTATGAAACACAGTATACAGAGGGTCTGTGACCAAGGCATGCATCTCAGAGACCCTGCGGGCCGAGGTAATGGCCACCTGGAAGGCCGTTTTCCAAGTGAGAAATTTCAACTCACAGGTAGCTAGAGGCTCAAAAGGCTTTCTAGTGAGCATGTCTAGCACAAGATTAATGTCCCAGGCTGAGACTGGACGTCTGATAGAAGGTCTGGTATGCAGAATTCCCTTAAGAAACCTCTTAACCACAGGTAACTGAGCCAGTGACAAGGAAAGTACTGGCTCATGATAAGCTGAAATGGCACAAAGGTGAACCTTGACTGTAGAGTATTGCAGACCTGAATTTGAGAGCTCTAAAAGGTACTCTAGAACTTTATTGGGTGGACAGGAAAAGGATTCAAAGAAGATTTTTGCACACCAGAGCGAAAAACACTTCTATTTGGCTGTGTAAGTTTTCCTAGTGGCTGGCTTGGCGCAAGCAGCCAGAAGTATATCTGAAATTCTGTGAGAGACATTGAACCTGTTCACTTCTATCTCTTCAGGAACCAAGCATGAAGGTAAAGCGATCTCAGATTGGGATGGACCACAGGCCCCTTGGTCAGAAGGTTCGTCTGAAGGGGAAGCGCTTTCAGAGGGGTTTCCGACATACTGTTGAGTAACAGAAACCATATTTGTCAAGGCCAGAAGGGAGCAATCAGGATCATTTTGTCCCCCTGGGACTCGAACTTGAAAAGTACCCTCTGAATTAGAGGAAGAGGCAGAAAGGCGTATAGAAAGTGTTTTGTCCACTGCAGCCTGAACGCATCCTGACAGAAAATGCCAGGCTCTGGATTTCTGGAGCAGAAGAGAGGCAGTTTTGTGTCGAGTTCCCCACTCTACGAATAGTGACTGAACTACGGTTGAGTCGAGAGACCATTTGTGAGGATCTGTCTCTGTTCTAATGAGACGGTCTGCCAGTTCATTCTGCACTCCTGGCAGGTAGACCGCTTGAATGAGAGCCTTGAGCTCCAAGCACCATTCCCACACTCTCACTGCTTCCCTGCATAAGGGATAAGAGTGAGCACCGCCCTACTTGTTGATGTAATACATCACTGCTTTGTTGTCCGTTTGAAGGAGAATGTTCTTGTGACAGAGAAGCGTCCTTGAAGCCTGGACTGCATAAGGGCGGTTCTCATTTCTAAGACATTTATGTGAAGCTGACTCGTATCAAGGCCCACGCATCTTGAGTGTGGAGAGTCTGACAGTGAGCTCCCCACCCCATCAGGGACTTGTCTGTGGTAATGGAAATCTGATGATCTAGGGGACAAAGGATACCCTTCCAGAAGATTGTCCTCTTGCAACCACCAGGTGAGTGACTTCTTCAGAGGTTCTGTCACCTTGATGGGAAAGGACTGAGGGTGAGTGGTTGGGGACCACTGAGTACTGAGCAGCCATTGAGGGTTCTCATGTGAAGGTATGCTAGAGGGTACAGTGAACACGAGGATGCCAGCCAGTCGTCGGCTGTGCATCGAGATAGCTCGAACTGAGCTGTTCTCTCTGATGTATCAGGCCATCTGTAGGATATCGCTCCTTCTGTCCTCTGGTAGAAAAGCTTTCACACAAGAGGTGTCCAGAAGAGTTCCTATGAAAAGGAGCCTCTGGAAGGGCGGCAACTGTGATTTCTTGAGATTTATCAGGACTCCCATGGAAGTAAGAAAGTCTGAAGCCGTGGCAACGGTGTCAAGAGTTCCTTGTCTGGAAGGGCTTGCCAGAAGCCAGTCATCCAGATATGGGAACACTTGTATTCCGACTTTTCTGAGATGCGCTGCAAGAACTGCACAACACTTTGTAAAAACTCGCAGCGCCGAGGATAGCCCAAAGGGCAGGACTCTGAACTGATAATGCTGTCGCCAAGTCACAAACCTTAGGTATTTGTGATGCTTTGGGTGAATAGGAATATGTTGGCAAGCATCCTGCATATCCAGGGAGGATAACTAGTCGTGTTGATGAAGCAAAGGTAACAGGGTCCCTAGCGATATCATCTTGAAATTTCTCTTTGGGAAGAAACTTGTTTAATTTTCTGAGGTCCAAAATGGGGCGCATGTCCCTGGTTTCCTTTGGAACTAGAAAGTAATGGGAGTAGAACCCTGTTTTCCGTTGATCCAGCGGAACTACTTCCACTGCCCTGTTGCTCAGAAGGTCTTATATTTCGGAGGCAAGAAGCTCTGACTGAAGAATTGACTGCTTTGACTGCCGCTTGGGGAGACAATCCAGAGGGTTCTCTGAAAAATTGAGGGAATGTCCCTCGCAGATTATCCGAAGGACGCATTAGTCCAAAGTTATGGACTTCCACTGGTTGTAGAATTGAGTCAGACGACCTCCCACCGCTAAAGAATCCCCCTCGTGCAACTGAGGTGGGACTTGGGCCAGAAATTCAGAAGGCGGCACTGGACGCCTTGGGTCCTTACGCCTTCCGTTGCATTTTCTTTTGAGGCTGAGGGGCTTGATTTTTATTAAAACCTCCCCTGCCTTTGCCTTGAAAGGACTGTCTGTTATGAAACTGGCGTTTGTTAACACTCCCTCGAGAGGGGACGGGAGGAGGTCGAGCCAAATTAATGGCTGACCTAGTCTTGCGTGTGGCCTCTAGATCCTGTTCTACTGAGGGCCGAAGAGATACACACCATCGAAGGCAAGGCCATGACCTGTTGCTGGGCATCATTTGTGAAACCTGAGGCGCGAGCCAGGAATGGCGCGGATACAATGCCCACCGCCACCGGGAAGCAGTATCAAGGCATCCCATAGATGCTTTAACCTGTTGGTTGTTGGACTCAATGCCCCTGGTTATGGTTTGAAGAAGCTCTGAATTAGTGTACGATTCCAGTAGAGCTTCAACCATTTGTTTGAGCGAATGCCAAAGAATATACTCATATTGACAGAAACAGCCCTGGTAGCTGGCGATACGCATACCCAGGGTGGATGCAGCAAAGACTCTCTTACCTAAAGTATCTGTCTTACAAGATTCTTTGTTTATAGGTCGAGCTGTAGTAGTCTGAGGAAGGACTACCTTATTATTCTCTGCCAAGACTACAATAGGATCCGCAAAGGCTTGGGAGGCCAAATTGGGTTGATCCTTGGGAGCAGCATACTTCCTATCTGTTTATTTATTTAGTTTTTGTTAACCAGGTAGGTGCACTAGCCATAAAATGACTATTTTCAGGCACGACCCAGGAGAGTACAACAAAAGGAGAACAGTTGAACAACAGTAACATGGGTACAATAATATAAATAGAGAAACAGTATAGCAGTGCTACAAACATACAATGGGTAGCAACAACAAAAAATAATGGCAAGCATTATCCAGATTATGGCAGTAAGATATATAATAAGTGCAGAAACCATGGACCCAACCTGTGGAGTGAAAGGGTTAATAAGACAGTAAGGTTATACAGAGAGAAATGTGAGGAATGTTCAAACATAACAAGAAAGACTGACAGAAGGAAGGTCAGGGGTGGAAATTGGCAAAACAACAGTGGATGGTCAGCAATAAGGTTCGAGAAGGAAGAGAGCTAGTAGTCAAGAAGTTATTTACAAAGAGAAGGAAAAATATGGGGAGAGGAAGAGAGACAGTCTTGGAGCTGGATTAGAGGAGGGGACATTACTGTTAAGTCTCAGGAGCTTCAGGTTGGGTCAAAGCATGCAAGCATCAGCTAAGGATAGATAACGACGATATTCACTTTTAAATCCAAGGTGAGACTGAGACAGCCGGAGGTTGAGTGGAAGAGCATTCCATAGCCTGAGAGCAGAGAACTGGAAGGCCCCTGTGCCTTTAGTCGTCAGACATCTTGGAACACAGAGCAAGGATTTGTCAGCTGATTGCAGGCCATGGGAGGATGGTTGAGGGACCAGCAACGCTGCCAGCTGGGATGGGTTTTTTCCCCGGATGATCGAGTCCATTAGTGATCCAAGGTAGTACTGTCTACTGGCAGAGGGTGAGAGCCAATTCAGATCCTTATAAAGAAGGCAGTGATGTCTGAGTCGAGGCAACAAAGAGGCAAATCGGCATATATTGTTATAAGTTATGTCCCATTTTAGTAGGGAGGTTTTATGGGCAGAGGTTAAGAATAGAGGCACCATAAGTAAGGGTTGGGAGAAGAATACCTCGGGCAAATGCTAATTTGGCGAGGGGTGTCTTATGTAGCTCTGTTTTGTAAGCTACTCCTAGTTTCGAGTTTACAGCTTTGCACAAGGACTGAATGTGAAGATTAAAATCCAGGGACTGGTCCAGCAGGATCCCAAGGTACTTGAAGGAAGTAACATTTTCAAGTGGAAATCCTCCTGGATGAAGAACCTCCAGTAAATTAGAACAGGTTTTAATCTTCGGTGCAGAACCTAGGAGCATGGCTTTCGTTTTCATTTAGTACAAGCTTATGGTCTAGTAGCCAGTCTAAGACCTTATTGAAGTCTGAAGTAAGTGATGTGTTTATGCAGGCAATACTAGAAGAACTAGTGTAGATGATCAGGTCATCAGCGTAGAGAATAGCTAAGTAGGATTCCAGGACCTCAGCTGCACTGCTGATAAAAATTGAGAACAGAAGGGGCCCAAGGATAGAGTCCTGTGGGACCCCTAGGCTGATAGTAGACGTGTTGGACAGGAGGAGGACTTAGCCACACAAGGGACGAGAGCAGGATTATTCCATACCATTTGAGAAAGCGTCTCAAAGAAGGGTTGTACCGGGGGGAGTTAAATCCATAGGGATGTCCGGAATATGACGGTATTGGAGTCTTAAAAGCTTCCCAGAATCAATGTCCCTAGTCTGGAGAGAAAGAGTGGAATTCACATTTTTCAGCTAAGACCTAAATGACAGGTCCTCGACCACAGGCTCTATAACAGGATTAGACCCTGCTCCTTCCACATCATCACCCAGTCTAAGACCTGGGTCAGGCTCAATATCATCTCCTGACAGTCCAGGAAGGACTGCATGGACAGGAAAGGACTGAAAATCAGCAGAAAAAGAGGAAGGAAAAGAAATCGGAGAGGAGACACCCTGAAGATTGGTAGAAGAAAAGCCCAGCCTCGATGCCGAAGAAGAGCACGGCGCTGAAAGGCCGCACAACGCCGATAAAGCAGACGGTGTGCCAAGAACACGTATACCAAAAGCCAGCGGTGACGAGAAAAAGGTACCGAAAGCCGCGACGGCGCCAAGAGCTGCACTTGTAAACGGTGCCGAGCGACCCACCCACGCCAACGGTGCCAAACCAACCCAGGGCCCCGAAAATTAGAATTTGAGGAAAAGAAGGAAGAATACCAGGAGAAAGAGGCATTGGTGTGGTCTCTCGCCGCAGCCAAGAGCGGGGAAAACACTCACGAGAGTCGATGGCAATCAAGAGGGTGCCACGTGACTAGGGAGGCCCAATCGGCCATGCCCGATCCTCGAAGAGCCCGAGGGCCCCTGAGTGAATGGGCCAGGCAACTGGAGAAGCCTCCGAGCCCACTGCTTCATAAGAGTGGTCCACTGATGAAACTGCTCATCGGAAGCCCTACCAGAAGGCGGGGAATGGCTCCGATGTCCAAGAGGTCGGAGACCAGAACCAGAAACCAGCGACTCTGAATGAGGAGACCGGCAACTGACCCCAATGACTGATCATCGACGCACAGACATATCAGAGGGCAACCTCGAGTGATGCCTTTTCTTTTTTGACCTACAGGTCGAAGAAGAGCTCGAGGCCGAACGGTGCTGAGAATGTGATAGTTTACTTTTAGGCTTCTGGGAGTAGCACCCATCCCCTCGGGCATTGGACTGTCCGTTGTCAGACCCCCCCCCTTTCTGGAGAAGGCAGCGGACTGGACCCAGCATGGCTGACTGAACAGCTTTCATACGAAGTCTCCCTACCATCACCTGACCCGCTCATGGTCAACTCCGTCAATGTAGGCTGAGACTTCTTACTTTAATAAGAACAAATAAACTAAGCGGTACTTTATTTGAGATATTACTACAAAACAATAAAACTGAAAAACTATGCTGCTAGTTTGACTCCCAGAGGGCGAGCGACGTCGTCACTGAAGTGCACACAATGGCGGGAAAAAAGGAACTGAGGCAGTTGGAGGGTCGACACCGAGATAGTCATTACCGCATGAGCTGGGGCTCTCGGTGCCGCTCCTCGTGGCTCCATCTCTGGTGCCGACCATCTAGCAAAAAGTTTGCTCCCGCTGGACCTAGTGCCTCCGGCGCAGATCCCATTAGTGTGAATGAGTGGTGGAGACTTTATGTCCAGGAAGATTCTCCAATGTCCACGGCCATCTGGAGTTGCTCTTTTGCAAAAGCACGGCCCTGGTCACGGACTTGCTTCACAGTGGTCTGCATGTCTGCTGGGAGATGAGGAGGACTTCATCTAATGACCCCAAGAGGGTGTGAGAGGTGTGTGCCATGATAACAGCCTAACTGGCCGACTAAGGCTCAAAAGAGGAGGTCGATAGACCTTCTGTGCAGAATGGTCCATATTCTTGGACTCCTTGTCCAGGGGGTGGTCAGTGTCGGCTGAGCTACCAGTGCATCTGAACACAGAAGCAGTCACCAGGCTTTCGGCCGAGGGATGCTCTGTGAACCCCGTCAGGGACCCCATGTGTACCGTATACTTGCGGGCCATGTGGGCAGATGGAGCTGGGTAGGAGGCAGATCACTGCCAGAGTTCAAGGGCCGGGCCAACAATGGCTTCTGCCACTGGAAAGGCCTCCATCGGGGTATTCCCTCTTGAGGATATCTCGTAAGGGGTATTCTGCCCAGGGCATTCCAGTAGATTCAGAAATCAGGCGGAGGGTGCCCTGAAAGAGGAAGGACCTTCTCCAAACCTGTCACTGATGACTCATCATCCCCCAGATGCGAGTGCAAACCAGTGGCATCAGAGTCCAAAGAGTCGGGATATAATGGTCTCCCGACTATGTTTCCCTCGATGCGCCGAGGGTGATTGGGGACAACAGTGATGGACAGACAACGGGGCAGCCTGGTGTCTGTCTGGTCCTCTTTTGAAGGAGCCCTTCCCTGAGGCTGCTTAGGCGGTGGCTCCACCAAAATTGGTGGGGAGACCACAATAGGCCAAACTGGAATACCGGCCAGCCCCAAGGGTGGGGGAACCGAAGCCTTTGGTTCCAGAGGGAACAGCGTCTGTCTGGGAGGCAGGAGCCAAGTAATGGTCGGTGCTGCCGGCGGAGCCAGCTTTTGACCAGTCAGAATCAGCTGTTACCACTTGAGAGCCTCATAATGTCGACGGAGTTTCCGTTGAAGCCTCTCCTCGTCCGAGGAAGATGAGGATTGATGGAGACGCCACTTTCTGAAGTGTTTGTGACCTTTCTTCGGTTTTTCGACCGAAGGGGTCCTGGTCCTCGACTGAGACCGTTGGGGTCGGCTGGTTCGATCGGGGGATGACAGAGTTGGGGAAAACCGAGGCTCCAGAATGGTTTCCTTGATGAGGTTACCCGAAGGTACAGTCTCCTCATCGGGAAAAGTAAGAACCGGGGTCCTTTCTAAGGAATCATCGACAGGAGTCGGCAATAAGGGCTCGATGGGATCGAGCGTACCGGCCTGTTCGGCAGTTTTCGGTCTTGGCCTGACAGAAGATCCGTAAAGCTGGTGGCCGAGGATGCGATCTGGTCCGAAGTCGAGACCGTGGGTTCCTGGGACTCAGACCTCTCACGGTTCCCAGGAGTGTCTTCTTCTGGAGGAAGAAGACTTGGGGTCCTTGTCTCTCTTCCGAGGGTGGGAGGAGTGCGAGCCCAAGGCGCCTCACTCCTGGTGAGGAGAGACTGGCACAACTCCCGAAAGGAGCCCGTAAAAGTCGAGCCGAGGTTGAGGGGAACGAAGAAGCTTCGACCGATAGAAGCTTAAGCTGCTTCCTCTTCGAATGCCATCATCTGTTCCAATTGCTCAGCGGATCTCACAGCCGCGGAAACCGCCCACCTCGCCTCTTTGTATTTCACCGGCGGGTTTCCTTTTCTCCGGTCTCCGCAGTTGAAGGTGTGCCTTGCGGTCACCCAGAACGCTGGGATGGAAGGCTAAACAAATTGTACACGACGAGGTGTCATGTCCAATGTCGAGGCAGTACACGCATGCTAGGTGGGGATCGGTGCACGACATTTTTGGGCTGCAGGGACACCCGCGAAATCTGGGGGACGATTTGCCCTCCATATCTGAAGCGGCATTGCGAACTCTAACGAGTTTGATAGCAAGTTGCGGTAAAACCGACGTTTTGAAACCAGGGCCTACGAAGTACAGAAGTAGCACAAGGGACCTGTATCTTCCAGTGGAAATGAAGATCTGGCATCATGGAGTGGAGCCAAGGTATTTACCACCCGGGTGGGTGAGAGGAGCCAGCTTGAAGACTTCCGGCAAGTTTAAAGGGGAACTGGACATGCCAGAGAGTATGGATGAACAACATATCCACGCTCCTAGAAATAACTCCTACCTCCACTTCCCTGAGGCCTATAGGAAGTGGAAGCCTTTTCCTTCTCAGTGTTGCTTTTTAGGTGGCTTTGTACTCCTCCATCTTTATCATGTATGCCTCTGTCTTGTCACCTAATAAGGAGTTTCCCTCACAGGGAAAATCAACAGCCTTTGTTTGGGTGTCTTGGGACAGGTTTGTAGTCCTGAGCCAGACAAACCTTCTTAAAAATACTGCATGGGCCATAAACCTGGAGGCAGTGTCACTGGTATCTACTGCCTTATGAAACTGGTACTTAGTTGCATCCAGGGCTGATTTTTCAAGTATCTGCTAAATCCTGCACCAGATCCCCAGAAGCTTTGTCACTTGTGGCCAGGACAGAACTCCAAAGAGCTTTCTGGTACTGGGCAGTAAAAGCCATATAGGCCGGCTGCCTCAGCAGCAGGGAAGCAGAAGTATAACTTTCTTCCCCATACTATCCAGCTTCTGGAATCTTTGTCTAGGGCCTGGGTAGAGAAGGGAACCTTAGCCTCATCACAGGCTGCAGCCTGAAACTGCTCCTTCATGGTCAGGATGGGAACAGAGGAACTCAGCTTCTTGCTTGTCGAGCTGGTACTTCTTTCCAATCTTTTTGTCAATGCCAGGGGTGGAGGTGGGGGTCTGCAACAATCTACAGGTTGCCTCCCTAAGGGGTTTATGCACCAGAAGGAGTAACCTCTTAGCTGGAGTTAGACCCATCATGTCTAAGAACTCCACCTCATCCTCCACAGTCTACTGGGTGAAGAGGTTTAGGGAGTTTACCATATGCCTCACAAAATCATAATGAGAGGAAAAATCCTCCTGGCCCCGGGGAGGAGAATCAAACTCTTGCTCAGAAGAACCACTAGGCTCTATCAGCGTCCCTTCCTCATCATAGTAGAACTTGGCCTCCTGATCCTCCTGAACTGGGGATGGAACTGGAGAGGGAACAGGCATGCCTATAAGTGACTCCATGGCCTGAAAAGACTCGAGGATCTACCATGCCTTAGCCATGCCCCCCACAGAGGGCATTCCATTTTTGTCCACGGATGGCTTCTTTCCTTCTTCAGGAGGAGGGGCAGTGACATGCTTTTCTTTTTGTTTTTTCTTAGCAGGATCCGTTTACGGTACCTGCTATGAGGGCCTTTTATGTTTACTTACATTGGGGTTTCCCTTTCAGGAACCCTAGACTCTGGGATGCCTTTAGCAGACTTTTCCTTCTGCTTACTATGGGAAGATGGGCAATGATCAGTGTGCTTAGGTGACATAGAGGTGAACTGAGAAGCCATTAAGTCTTCAAATTTTTTGGCCCTTAACGTAAGGCTTTTAGAGCAAAACTTCATGACGAGCTCACAATCTAAAAAAAGGTTATCAGAAACCAGGCACCTTAAACACAACTCGTGGCAGTCTGATCTGATGGAGGGCAGGATGGAGCATGACCACGTGGCAGAGATTTGAACTTCATGCCATCGTTCCCCAATTTACATAAAATTCCACTCTCTGGGGCAGCTCAGACCTGCAGGCTAACTGCAACAGTAAGCACAGTGAGGGATTCCTGGTTTTGAAATAAAGGCTCTTTTGACTTTGGTGGCATGCAGAGATGACAAAATAAACGGTTATGTAAAGCAGAAGAATAAACGGCAACAGCTAGTTGACATTTCCTTCAGCAGGTCCTACGAGGATGATAAGACAGCAGGAAAAGAACAGGATTGATGGGGTCACACATGTTAAGGGCCAGATTAACAAGCTGTGGTGCCCTGGGCAATGGGCAAATTGTGGGGCCCCCTGTGCCTTAACCAAGAAGTTGGAGGGTTGGGGGCTGCCTAGGCCCCCAAAAGCTGAATGGTTTTTGATGCCTTAAAAACGCATTTGGAGGGTCTTCCAGCTACTTTGAATGGCACTCTAGGGGTGGAAATAGAAGGCTATTGTTTGAAGTTGGATGGCTGGAGAGCATTCACACTAAGTTGCTGCTGGGTATGCTGCAGACTACACAGTAGCAGCTGTGGGGATACTACAGGCAGCACAGCATCCATTTATGGTAGGGACATACTGGCTGCACTGTGAGAAGACTGCCTGCACTGACAGGCTGAATTTCTTCCACTCTCTCTCTGTTATACTATGAGACTCTCCTTGGCATGATGACAAACAAATTACAAAGCACTGGGAGGAGATTAAGAGAGGCTGGCTGGTGCAATGATTAGTCACTAATGAGAGGCTGAATTCTCACACTCCCTCTCACTAGTATTAGTATGTTGATCCATCATCCTCTTCTAAGTTCTCACAAGTGTGAAGACAGTCACATCATTTTATTTAGAATGTAACTTTTTTTTTTAAAATAACACAAACTTATTATTTTTTTTACCTGATAAATAACTGCCTGATGGTGATTTGGATCCGACTGTCCACCTGGGTGCTGAGTCTGCTGACTTCAAGCTCCTCGCCAATGATGCAACAACTCCTACTTGACAGTCAGTCTCACTCTGAGTGAGTCTGACACCACACACAAGATGGCGGTGGGCTGCAGGTGCATTCTGCACTGCCTTACTAGACAGTTGGACTCAGTCTCACACTCTTTCTCTCTGACACGATTCAGCTTTATTTTTCTGGATCTGGACCTCGAGACCCAATGACCAACCCCTCTGAGAGTGAGTGGGCCTATGAAAGGAGGGAGGAATGATCTCTCTCTCTCTCTCTCTCTCTCTCACACGCGTCTACTCTTGATGACGACAGGAAAGGATTTGGTGGCTCTGAGAGAGAAGGAGTCCATAGGCGCGTGGTGCCATTTTCTTGAACAGGGCAGGACTTACTTCACATAAGCGTGACGTGACGGGACCACCATGTGCACTATGCCTGATTCATGGACCTGAGAGTGGGACTGAAAAGATCTGATCTGTGGGGTGGGTGGGGGCGCAAATCAGAACAACTCAATTGGCTAGACCTGACCTGCAGAGAGAACGTCTGTGGGGAAAGAAAAATCCCACAAATGGCCAGCTGTTTGGGCAGTTGAGGTGGCGGGAAAAAGAACGGTAGACAACCCCCCCCCAGGTTTAGTCACACACATTGGGAAAGCACAGGAGGGTCAGGGAAGAAAAAAAAAAAAAGTAACAAAAAATTAAAAAACCACAAAGGAAACCAGTGGCCCCTCAAACTAAGGGGGCCCAGGGCAACTGCCCCTTCTGCCCTATGATTAATCTGGCCCTGCACATGTTTATATAAGTGCTGATAAAAGATGTTGTCATGGGTGGCCCCTGGCCAGCAAAAGTTTCCATGTGTAACTAATGCCTGATGGCTATCGTTCCAAAGGTGTGACCTAATGGAGGAGATATCTGCGAAGAAGATCAACAGTATCTGAATAATGTTATCTAACTAAATGCTTTATATAAGATGTATTTTTATTTTTAGTAAGAAAAGATATCAGTTCAAAAAAAAAAAAAAGAACAGTGTGACTCTATGGAAAAAACTCATTCTAGAAAGATGTCTGAGCTATCTGAATATGAAAATGTTAAGGAAGAAAATGACTCCTATATTGTTACAGTTTGCCAGCATTTTGTTTCCGCTGGTTATATAGCATGAAAGATGAAGTCTCACCTAGATTCACGAACTCTCCACAGACTGCTGGTCAAGTTATTTATCACGTCTTGAAGTATCTCCTTCAGATATTTATCAACCTGTTTCGGATTGAGAAATGATAATATTTCAAAACTGATGACTCCTGTGTATCATTATCACAACCAAAGGCCTATAAGAGCTGCAATAGACATTTAAGAGGAATTCTTAAAATTGTATAATTTACTTTGGCTTGGCCTAACCTCATGACTCCTTTAGCAAAGCATCAGTCTAAGCAAAATCAGGAGTATATGGGTGGTAGTATTCCAAATAGCCTATACTGTACTGTATCTTGCTTGCTTTAATCACCGATCATGCACTAGTCTGACGACAAATTATGGGGAAAATTTTAAAAAATGCTTTTGACTGGATTACAATTCCTTCTATAAATCCTTATTATTAGTTCCTACTGATCTGGCCTCCATAAATCATACTCCAGCACCACCTCTCTACTACAGCTCATGGGCTCACTCCTTAAAGGGACTGTTGGGAGTCACATCACCTTTGCTACATCTGTAGTCCCTAAAAAAGTTTGGCACTTTCTCCCACTCTCTTCTGCTGGTCAAACTTGCTTGAGCTGGTCTAACTGTCCCTGTAGTTAGTTGGTTCCATTAATACTTTTGTGTAGGTCATAATCCATTTCAGTTAGAAGAGCCCTGTCTCTCCATCTCCAGTTAGTCTGAGGTTCTACAAGATTGTCCTTGGCCCTCCTAAATGACCTTCAAAGGTCTGTAGTTTCCCCTAACATTCTTCTGTATATGGTTGATATAGTCCTATTGCATCTGGCCTTCTGCTCCTGAGCTGACATTACAGCTTCAGCGTAACTTCACAAATGTCGAACACTGGCTCCGCAACACCAAGTCACCCCAAATCCATAAAAGACAGTCTCCATGACTGCTGGCACCCGGTAGGATCTGGCTAACAACCAATCCTCTCCTTTCTCCATGACCCTGGATGGCTCCCAGTAAGATGCTGTCCCTAACTTCAAATACATGGGTGTTTAGCATGACAGTCGTCTTGACTTCTCACTCCACATTGATGCCATCCATTCCAGGCTCCTTTATAAACTGAAGACACTTTACAGGAACATAGCCTGTATCCCTCTCTTGGCCAGGCATGACATTATCTAAAAAAAAAAAAAAAAAAAAATTATCCTCTCTGCAATCGATCTTGGTGATTTGGTCTAAAGTGGGACCCCCAAATCCTCCCTGGATGCCCTGTTCCATTCTTTCTACTGTTTTGCCCTGTACAGTCTGTCATGAGCCCACTCTTGGGGGCCACATCCCCTGAGCTCACAGTGCCCATCCCTAAGTGCAAACTGTGATAGGGAAATGGGAATATCCTCCATGTGTCCTCTTAAAGAGTGCTCGCTGAGGTCACAACTAAACACTCACCATCCCAGTCCCAGGGCGTTCTCTCTATTCTGAGTAAGGGCCAAATACAGTCCCAAGTCTGTAGCCAGGTGAGAAGTCTCCTTGGTTGCTCTACAGGGTGGGGGGCAGGTGTTACGAGCTCTTCAGGGTTTGCCCTTGTAAACCTGATTGTATCCTCTCCACTCGGGGTATGCAGCACCTAGTTCCCCCCTTACAGACTCCTCCCGAGACTTGTATATCCCCCTTACTTATGGCATCCAGATCCTTTTTCAGGATCCTAGTCTTGGCAGCAAATGGTAGCACTTCAGCAATTACAGGCTGGTCTCAGAATTTACTAAACCTTTTACTTCTACAAGCACAAAAATCACTCACAGGCAGTTTTAAAAGCAAAAATGCTTTCACTAAATCTAAATGTTTATCACATAATAATAATAAACTTTATTTATAATGCGCCTTTCAAAGTCAAGGCGCAGTACATGGTTAAAATAATTTCACAATAAAACATCATGATAAAATAACCAAAACTAGTTGTCAATCCACGTCGACATGATCCCCATATGCCTTATTCCATAGATAAGTCTTCAATGCTCGTTTAAAGCCCCCCACATTCATGCACCCCCTGATCCAATGGGGTAGAGAATTCCAGAGGGTCGGTGCCACGAACATAAAAGCCCAGGCCCCAGAAGATTTTAAAACCACCCTGGGAATCTCCAGCAACCACTCGTTGGCCAAGCGGAGTGGTTGCTCCAGGAGGTAAGGGACCAGAAGCTCTTTCAGGTAGTCAGGGCCCAGTCTGTGTAGGGCTTTGTAAGTCAGTAAACCGACTTTAAAGGTGATCCACCACTGAGCCGGCAGCCAGTGCAGTTCCCGCAGCAGTAATGTGGGAAGAACGAGGAATCCCCATCAGCAACCAGGCTGCGGAGTTCTTCACCAGCTGTAAGCGGCGGATATCAACCCCTGAAAGCCCAAAGTAAAGGGAGTTGCAGTAATCCAAACGTGAGGTCACAAAGGTGTGGAAAGGGAGTTGCAGTAATCCAAACGTGAGGTCACAAAGGTGTGGATCAATGCAGGCAGGTCCCTGGACAGAACAAGGTGCTTGATCCTAGCAATGTTCCTCAGATGGTAAAAGTATAACTTAATGACAGCCGACACCTGAGAATGTAATGTCAGCAAGGTCGTCAAGAATCACCCCTAAGTCGCGCACCTGTTCAGAGATAGGGAGCTCAACGTCCCCAAGGAATAAACCTGTGGGATGATTTGCTCCCCAACCCCCTATCCGGCAACCAGGATCCACAATCATCACCTCCGTCTTTCCATAATTCAACTTCAGCCAGCTGGACCTCATCCAACCTTGGATCTCGCCAAGGCAGTTGTTAAACACCAAGAGTGTTCCATTGTGGTCTGGTGCAAAAGACAGGTAGAGCTGGGTATCATCGGCATAACAATAAAACTCCAGCCCATACTGTCTTATAATGTCTCTGAGGGGAAGCATGTACACCGCAAACAACATGAGAGACAGCCCTGAGGCACCCCACAGGACAGAGAGGTAGGATTGGAGAAAAACACCCCCAACACCACCCTCTGAGTTCTACCAGTGAGGAAAGAAGTAAACCATATGTGAACCAAACCTGAAAGCCCACAGATGCATCTCGGGCGCTCAAGCAGCACCCCATGGTCCACGGTGTCAAATGCTGATGACAGATCAAGCAGAACCGAAATGGACTGTTTTTTCTGGTTTCTCGCCATCAGGAGATCATTGAGCACCTGAACCAGCACAGTCTTGGTGCTGTGTCTCTTTCGAAAACCAGACTGAAGAGGGTCGTAGATGCTATGGATGGTCAGATGGTTGTCCAACTGAGCAGCCACTACTTTCTCAATTACCTTCCCAACAAAGGGAAGGTTAGAGATTGGCCTATAGTTAGCGAGAGAGTCTGGGTCCAAAAAAGCCTTCTTCAACACTGGTGTCACCACTGCCTCCTTCAGGGAGCAGTGGTACTCAGAGTCAAGTGAGCACCAGAACTGGGATGATAACCTCCCCACAGACCATTATTAGGGCTGTAGGACACGGGTCTAAACTACAGCATGTAGTGCGCATACCCTGGACAATCCTCATAACATCCACGATTTCTGGCCTTTCGAAGGAACTCCAGGAAAAAAGAGGGATAGTGACCAGGGGCTGGTCCACGGCAGCTCCCATAGAGCGCGCTGCGCGGGTCTCCGCCCCGATGCCGTCCACCTTATCTGCAAAGAACCGAACAAGCTCCTCACACTGCAGTTCTGAAAAGGCTCTACGAACCTGTAGAAGGCTGGGTTGCACAGCCTGTCTATGGTTCGAAAGAGCTGGGCTGGTCTGAGTTCTGAGCGGCAACTATTTCCCCGGACAGGAATACTGCCTTCTTACGGGTAACTGCTGACTGACAGAGTCGGTAATGCTCTAGCAGTTTAAGATGGTCGGCCTCTAAGCCGGATTTCCCCCAGCACACCTCTAACCTGCATCCTAGTCGCGGCATCTCCCTCAAGTCCCCATCAAACCATGGTGACCGAGGGCGAAGGGAGAGAAGACGCACACGAACTGAAGCAATGGAGTCCACAGCGGAGGTAATGGCCTTATTATAAGCCAGAACCAAAACCTCTGGATCCAAGCTCGCCACTGGAAATTCTGATAAATCAAGCACCGCAGTTAGACCATCGGGAGTCACATCCCGTAAAGGGCTGTACTTGACCATCTCCATACGGGCTGGCCAACGAAGAGAGGTGCAAAAATTGAATCTCTCAGTGTAACGGTCAGACCATCCGAAGGGTTCCACCCCCACATCGGAGGCTTCCATCCCCAGGAGGAAGACCAGGTCAAGGGAATGGCCATGTTTATGAGTGGCAGAGGTAACCACCTGTGAGAGGCCCAATGAATTCATCAATTGGAGGAAGCGCTGTCCAAACTGCGAGAGTTCGTCATCAATCCAGGCATTAAAGTTACCCAGTACCATCAGTCTAGGTGACTCAAACACCAGGTCGACCACGATGTCCACCACTTCCTTAAGGAATAGCTTCTCATCTCCGGGTGGACGAAAGACGAGAGCCAGCCTATAGCCCCCCACCTGCCACGACGACACATTCGAATGAGCTGGTCTCCTCAACTGGGACACTAGTGAGATCCAATTCGGTCTTAAAACAAGCGCAACCCCCCCTCCCCTGCGATCCAATCTCGGTCGATGCATCACCGAATACCTGGCTGGAACTGCCGCCTCAAGTATGGGGCCAGCATTACCATCCAGCCAGGTTTCGGTGATGCAAGCCAGATCCGCTGTACCCACCAAGTCTGCAACAATAGCAGTCTTGTTCACAACGGATCTGGCATTGCATAACACCGCCCGAGTTGGACAGAACTCCAGGGATGCTCCAGCCACCTGCCCACCATTTATGGTGGTGCCCTTGGGTATGGAGGCCAGACAAGGAGGCCCACGTTCTAGACTCCATTTTGCCCCAGGGCGTCTTCTGGGCTTAACCACCCAAATGCGAACGTCCCTCTTGTCCACCCTCCACTGTTCACACCCCTGCCCCACCCCATCCTGCTGTGGGCAATTCCCAAAGCCCGACAGCGTTGATAGATGGAAAAAAGTAGCGGAGAGCATGAAGAGCGTGGGATGAATAATGCATGACCTGGGGGGGTGGGACAGTGATACATATCCCAATCCCAATATAAACTTTACAAACAAGAGGTTTAGAAATCTGGTTACAGAATAACAAAAATAAAGGTGGAAATATACATGCAAAAGCGCACTGTAAAATTTAACTATCTAGTTTCTACCTCATTTGTGGATTATCAAAGTCCAGAGAATAAATGAGTTTGCAAAGACCCAGTTCTCTCTTGTAGTCACTTGTCTTCAATGTGGCAATCTTGCTTCTCTTGTGTGTCAGAAGAGTGTCCAAAATGAAATGCAAATGCTTCTGTTTGGAGGCCCTATTTATAGGCATGGCCCTTCCAGTCTGTGGATAGATGGTGGCTTCATCTTTCTAGGCCAGCAGGGGTCTCCCTAGCGCTTTCCCAGGTTTTATGTGAACCGTATTACTTATTAGATTCTCTCACATGTCCAATATGCTGCCAGCCAACCAAATGTAAATATACCATGACAATTCCTGGAACCTAGCAGTTTTCCTTTGAAGTGTGAAGTTTATGACTGGTGAGAGCTTCCCCCATCTCCCTAATATGTTATTACACCAGTTTCCTTTTAAGTAGCTAACCAGGGGCTTCCATCCCTTTAAAACTGAATCTTGGTTTCCTGGTTAATCAGCTTCTTCATAGAGGAATGTCAAATATTTTGCAAGACATTTTGTCTTTCCTGTGACCTTTCAGTAACATTGGGCATTCTTTTGGCCCGTTTGGAATTTAGAGACATAATCAGGTTCCTCTGCATGTAAGCCTTTTATAGAATAAACAAAAATCACTGAAAAGAAATATTACAAAAAAAATATCTATGTCTGCAATATGCCAGCAGTTGGCAAACTCGCCACACAGTCCTCCCCGTACCTATAGCTGGTCCTTGTACTCCTCCCTCTTTTTTTCCTCACTTTAAAGTTTCTGCCTCCTCACTGTGCCTCCCTTATTTCTAAGTTTTGGTTTGGTCCCCTGTAGTTATCTCTCCACTCTCAACTAATCTCTAATTCCCTTTGCTCTGCTAACTCTCACTCCTTTTCCATTCCACGGGTTAAATCCTCTGCTGTTCAGTCAGCATTCTTCCACTGGATTCTCGTACTCTGGCTTCCACCCCAGCCAATATCCGTGCTACTTCCTCCCCATACTCCTTGAATATCTTACTTACAACACACACTATTTATGCTTGTTCCTGAACATACAGTAATTCTCTGTCTTTTTTCTCTCCCTACCAGTCTATCTCTTCCACTATCTGTACCGTTTCTTCTGCCTGTATTATTAAATACTGCTAGTCAAATCTACTATTTATTCTGTGGTACCACCCCTACTGCCTGTTTTAAACCGCAGTTTATTCACAGTATAAATATTCCTGTTCTATAATATTGCTGTATGTGTTCCATATGTACCACTCCCCCAGAACCCCTCTGGAAACAAGCTGTTATGGCTCAGTAGGCCCTGCCTGGTAAAACTATTTCACTCCGTAACTAAATTAAATAAATTACATTCCCCTCACAACCATGTCCCACATTTCCTAAAATAAGAACACTTTGTACACTGTACACTTTTTCCAGTGGTGTCACTATTTCTGACCCAATTTTACAGCTGAGAGGTTCTGAAGCACAGGGAAGTCAAGAGATTGGCTTAAGCTCACACACGACTAGGGTAGGATATGAACTTGGGGACCTCTGGTTTACAGTTCAGTTCCTTAACCAAAGAACCAACCACATTGTTGCCACCATGCTTAATAACCTTGTAGGAAGCCAGATCATTAAATCCTCCTTGTAAGACATGGTTTGTAATAATGACAGAATAACTGCTGTTAGAAGCTTGCTTTATAATATCGGTATGTGACCTAGATGGATATTGTTTTCTTTTGACTGCTTACCTGGCAAATTAGTGAAAAGACAGCTACTCCCCTATAAATAAAAATTATGTACTCACTGAAATTCTTGATCTTCTAAGAATATCTTCATCATTGAATCATACTAGTGGATCCAATCCAGTGACGCTAGAACCCAGCAGAAGACAGAATTTTTCAGAAGGCTGGCATGGTGGCAAGGCAGCGTGTATGCGCAACTTCGGGTGTCAGGGCACGCGGCCACTGGTTTACCACGGCATCAGCCCCAACAACCTCAGTACTTTTTTTTTTTTTACCAAGGAGGTGGGCAGCATAACCTAACAAGAACTGATGCACTTTAAGGGCATAACATAACCCTTGTGGCTTGCGAAAGGAGAGCCATCAAATCCAGTAACACAGTATCTTCATAGTCCAAACCAAGCATAAAGAGTGTGCACACCACACAACCAAACTGGAGTGAGTCCAGAGGATGGTAGGCAGGCGTGTGAATCATTGAAGATATTCTTAGAATATCAAGAATTAAAGTGAGTACATAATTTTAATATCTTCAAAGAATCAGTTTTTACAATAATGTGGTAAACACTCTGGTGAGAGTGGCCGTGTCTGCTGCTTCCAGTTTAGGATGAGCCATGGTATAGCAGTGAAGGGAATTTACAATCCAGGCAGAAATGTGCTCGATTATAACAGGCTGTCCCTTCTCATTAGGGCTGAAGGAGACAAACAGCTGTCTGGACTCTTCAAAGTCCTTGGTTCTAACCAACCTGCACCCGGTACAGAGAGATGGCTGCCAGATGCACCTTGACAGTCGTCGACTGAAGGCCCAACTGAGAGAGGGATCACAGGTAACTCGTGCGGTATAGATTATCTCAGCGTCGACCCTACAACCGCCTCAGAACCTTTTTTTCCGAGGAGGTGCAGCGTAACTAACCTAGAGAGGACTAACCTAAAAATCGGACATAAGATAGTCTGAATGTCCCGTTTAAGAAGGGTCAAAAAATGAAAATGACGTACCTACCGTAATTCTTGATCTTCTTGGACGAGTCTCCACCACTCATTCACACTATTGGGATCTGCGCCGGAGGCACTAGGACCCATCGGGAGCAAACTTTTTGCTGGAGGGTTGGCGCCAGAGATGGCAATCATGAGGACCAGCGGGCCAGCCCTAGCTCGTATGAACACGACTATCTCGAAGGCCGACTCCCCAACCGCCTCAGTAATTTTTACACAAGGAGGTGCAGCGTAACTAACCTAGAAGGGTAGTTTGACCCAACAACCGGACATAAGATAGTCCGGCGACCCATGTAAGAAGGGTCAACAAAAGAAGTCTTCACGGCCTAAAGATTTGAGGGAGCGAAGACCAACAAGAAAGGTGAGCTCGGGGGATGGAGGGTGGGCGTGTGAATGAGTGGTGGAGACTCGTCCAAGAAGATCAAGAATTACGGTAGGTACTGTAATTTTCATATCTTCCTGGACATAAGTCTCCACCACTCATTCACACTATTGGGAGAGTACCGAGCTAATAATCCCTCGAGAGGGCGCAGAAGAGACCAACAGCTCACATTTCTAGGACAGAAGTCCATTGAGGATGGCTCTGCAAAGGAAGAATGCCTGCCTGCATATGGACATCCAGTGCATAATGTTTAACGAAAGTATGCACTGAGCTCCAGGTGGCCGCATTGCAGATGTCTGGTTATGGGCACGCTATGGATTTCGCTTAGGGATGCCGCAGAACCGCTCTGGTAGAGTGAGCGAACTCTACCCTCCAACTTAACCTGCGCCATGGAATAGCAGTGACGAAGGCACGCCACTAGCCAAGATGAGATACATCTGATAGCGACAGGTTGACCCAGCCGGGTCTCACTGAAGGAAACAGACAGTTGCTGAGCTTTGTGAAAATCCTTGGTTCTATCTAGATAGAAACACAAGGCCCTCTTAACATCCAAAGAATGAAGAGAACGTTCCCCTTCATTTTGGAAGTCCGCAAAATAAGAGGGAAGGACCAAAGGTTGGTTTAGATGAAATTCTGACACAACCTTAGGAAGAAATTTAGGATGAGTACTAAGAACTACTTTGTCCTTATGGAACACAGTATACGGAGGGTCTGTGACCAGGGCATGTATCTCAGAGACCCTCATGGCTGAGGTAATGGCCACTAGGAAGGCAGTCTTCCAGGTGAGAAATTTTAGCTCACAGGTAGCCAGAGGTTCAAAAGGTTTCCGAGTGAGCATGTCTAGCACAAGATTAATGTCCCAGGCTGCGACTGGACGTCTTGTAGGGGGTCTGGTATGCAGAATCCCTTAAGAAATCTCTTAACTATAGGTAGCTGAGCCAGAGTTAAGGAAATAACGGCTCATGATACCTGAAATGGCACTAAGATGAACTTTGACTGTAGAGTACTGCAGACCCGAATTTGAGAGGTCCAAAAGGTACTCCAAAACCTTATCTGGTGGACAGGAAAAGGGATTTAAAGAGGACTTTGACACCAAAGCTAAAAACGCCCACTTGGCTGTAAGTTCTCGAGTGGCTGGTTTCCGTGCAGCCCAAGAATATCTGAAACTCTTCGAGACATTGAACCGGTTTATTTCCCGACCTCTTCAGGAGCCAAGCATGAAGGTGAAGTGATCTCAGGTTGAGGGACCACCGTCCCTGAGTCAAAAGGTTCATCTGCAGGGGAAGTGGTCTCGGAGGAACTGCCAACATATTGTTGAGCAGTGGAAACCACAGCTGCCGAGGCCAAAAGGGAGCAATGAGAATCATTTTGTCCCCCTGGGATTCGAACTTGAGGAGTACCCTCTGAATTAGAGGAAGAGGCGTAAAGAAAGCGTTTTGTCCACTGCAGCCTGAACGCATCCCAACAGAAAATGCCAGGCCCTGGATTTCTGGAGCAGAAGACAGGCAGTTTTGCGTTGAATAGGGATGCAAACAGGTCCAGGTCTGGAGTTCCCCACTCCTCGAACTATGGTTGAGTCGAGAGACCACTTGTGAGGGTCTGTCTCTGTTCTGCTGAGACGGTCCGCCAGTTCATTCTGAACACCTGGCAGGTAGACCGCTTGAATTAGACCCTTGTGCTCCAAGCACCATTCCCATACCCTCATTGCTTCTCTGCATAAGGGGTAAGAGTGAGCACTGCCCTGCTTGTTGATGTAATACATCACTGCTTTGCTGTCCATTTGAAGAATAATGTTCTTGTGACATAGAATGTCCTTCAACGCTCGGACCGCATAAAGGACGGTTCTCATTTCTAGGACGTTTATGTGGAGCTGGGACTCGACTTGAGTCCACGCACCTTGAGTGTGGAGAGCCTGACAGTGAGCTCCCCACCCCATTAGGGATGCGTCCGTGGTAATGGAGATCTGATGGTCCAGAGGAGCAAAGGGATACCCTTCCAGGAGATTGCTCTCTTGAGACCACCAGGTGAGTGACCTCCTTAAGGGCTCTGTCACCTTGACGAGATAGGATTGCGGGTGAGTGGTTGGGACCACTGAGTACTGAGCATCCGCTGGGTGGTTCTCATGTGCAGACGTGCTAGGGGTACAGTGAACACTGAGGATGCCATGAGGCCTGGCATCCGTTGCATCGAGAGAGCTGAGACTGAGCTGTTTACCCGATGTGACGGGCCATCTGAAGGATATCGTTCCTCCTGTCTTCTGGAAGAAAAGCCTTCACACAGGAGGTGTCCAGAAGAGTCCCTATAAAAAGGAGCCTCTGGGAGGGCTGCAGTTGCGATTTCTTGAGGTTGAGCAGAACTCCCATGGACATAAGGAAGCGCAAGGCCGTCTCCACGGCGTCCAGAGTCCCTTGCCTGGAAGGGCTTGCAGAAGTCAATCGTCCAGATAAGGAAACACCTGAATTCGACTTTTCTGAGGTGCGCTAGAACTGCACAACATTTTGTAAAAACTCAGCGCCAAGGATAGCCCAAAAGGCAGGACTTGAACTGATAGTGCTGTCCCAGAGCCACAAACCTCAGGAATTTCATATGCCTCGGTGAATAGGAATGTGCTGGTAAGCGCCCTGCATATCTAGGGAGGCTAACCAGTCGTGTTGGTGGAGCAGAGGTAACAGGGTTCCAGAGAAATCATTTTGAATTTCTCTTTGGGAGAAATTTGTTTAGCTTTCCGAGATCTAGAATGGAGGCGATACCGCCGGACTTCTTGGAACCAGAAAGTAATGTGGAGTAGAACTCGTGTTTCATGGGTGCGCTGGCACCACTTCTACTGCCCTGTTGTTCAGAAGACCCTGAATCTCGCCAGCAGAAGGTCTGACTGAAGGGTTGACAGCCTGGGCTGCCGTTAGGGGACGATCCGGGGGGGGTCTCCACAAGATTGAGTGAATACCCTTCGCGAATTATCCGAAGGACCCATTTGTCTGAGGTTATGGACTTCCACTGGTTGTAGAAGTACATCAGATGACCTCCCACTGGAGAGGAAAAGTCCACCTCGGGCAGCTGAGATGGAACTTGGGACGGCAATTCATAAGGTATCGCTGGGCACTTTGGGCCCTTGCGCTTTCTGTTGCGCCTTCTTTTGAGGCTGGGCAGGTTGATTCTTATGGAAACTTCCTCTGCCTCGAAAGGACTGGCGATTATGAAACTGTTATTTACTGGCATGCCCTCGAGAGGGGGCAGGAGGGGGCCGAGCCAACTTAATGGCTGACCTAGTCTTTTGTGTAGCTTCTAGAGCTTGCTCTACCTGAGGACAAAAGATATGCACCGCCAGAGGGCAATGCTATCACCTGTTGCCGCGCATCATTCGTAGCCCGGCGCGCAGCCAGGAATGACGCTGGTGCAAATACCAGCAGCCGCTGAACGGGAAGCAGTGTCAAAAGCATCCATGGCTGCTTTAACCTGCTGGTTATTAGATTCAATACCTCTGGTAATGGTTTGAAGAAGCTCTGGCTTTGAACCGACTCGCAGGGCTTCAACCATCTGTTTAATAGAATGCCACAGGATATACTCATACTGAGAAAAATAGCCTTGGTAAACTGGCAATACGACATTCTTAGAGTAGAAGCAGCATAGACTCGCTTACCTAAGGTGTCTATCTTACGAGATTCTTTGTTAATAGGTCGAGCTGTAGTAGCTTGAGGAAGAACGACCTTATCATTCTCTGCCAGGACTACAATAGGATCCGCAAAGGCTTGAGATGCCAAAATGGGACGATCCTTGGGGGCTGAATATTTCCTATCAATAGATTTAGCCACCGAAGGGGTAAGAGCAGGATTATTCCATACTATTTGAGACAGCATCTCGAAGGAAGGCTGAATCGGAGGAGTCAAATCCGTAGGGATCTCCGAGGCATGAAGATATTGGAGTCTCAACAATTTCCCAGGATCGATGTCTGTAGTCTGGAGAGAAAGTGTGGAACTCAGATTTTCAACAGAGACTTAAAGGATAGGTCCTCACCACAGGCTCTGCAGCAGTAATAGATCCTGCTTCGTCCACTTCATCACCCAACCAAGGTCTGGGTCAGGCTCAAAGTCATCTCCTGACAGTCCAGGAGGGACTGTATGGACAGGAAAGGAATGAAATTCAGAAGAGGAGGAAGAAGGAAGCAAGTGAAAAGAGGAGTCCCCAAGAGCCGTCGGCGCCGAGGAGGCGCACGGCACAGAGAACGACGCTGCGAGACCATGCGGCGCCGAAAACTGTGCCGAGAAGCCACACGGCGCCGAGTGCAGTGTCAACGCCGAGGATGGCGCCGAGAGGCCACACGAAACCGAGGGCCCCGAAAACACTTCCAGACTCAAAACAGGTTTTGAAGGAAGAAGAGCAGGAGATATGGGCATCGGTGTGGCCCCCGCGCACAGCCATGTGGGGAGACACTGTGCTGAGTCGACGGGCATCAAGAAGGTACTGTGCGCACCAGGAAGGTCCAACTGCCCTACCTGGTCGCTCAGAGAGCCCGAAGGCCCACGAGTGACCGAGCCAGGTAGCCGAACCAACCTCCGAGCCCACTGCTCCATAAGAGCGGCCCACTGATGAAACTGCTCATCTGAAGACCTACCTGCGGGCGGGGTAGGGCTCCCATGTCGGAGCCGTCGGCTACCAGAAGCAGAGGTTGGTGACTCTGAAGGAGGAAACCGGCAACTAACCCCGATAACCGAGTGTCTACGCGCAGACATATCAGAGGGCAACCTCGAGTGATGCCTTCTCTTTTTAGACCTGTGGGCCGAAGAAGAGCTCGAGGCCAAACGGTGCCGAGAGAGTGACCGTTTATATTTATGCTTCCGGGGGGACCGCCCATCCCCTCAGGCATTGGACTGACCGTTGTCAGACCCTCCCTCCGGAGAAGGCGGCAGACCGGACCCAGCCCGACTGACTGAACAGCTTTCATACGAAGTCTCCCTACCGTCACCTGACCTGCTCATGGTCGACTCCGTCAAGGTAGGCTGAGACTTCTTATTGTATTTATTTCAAAAATAAGAATAAATTTAAGCAATACTGTATCGAAATAATACTACAAAATAATAAAAACTGAAAACTATGCTGCTAGTTTGAAGTTTGACTCCCGACAGGCGAAGAGCACGCCGCCACTGAAGTGCACTCGACGGGCGGACAAAGGAACTGAGGGTGGTTGAGGGTTGACGCCGAGCTGTCGTTACAGCATGAGCTAGGGCTCGCGGTGCCATCTCTGGCGCCGACCCTCCAGCAAAAAGTTTGCTCCCGATGGGTCCTAGTGCCTCCGACGCAGATACCAATAGTGTGAATGAGTGGTGGAGACTTACGTCCAGGAAGATCAAAGTCTACACAGACCAACCACTGAGGGAGTGAAGACCAGAAACAGAGAAGTGAGCTTGAGGGATGGTGGGTGGGCATGTGAATGAGTGGTGGAGACTTCGTCCAAGAAGATCAAGAATTACAGTAGGTATGTAATTTCCATAGCTTCCTGGACATAAAGTCTCCATCAGTCATTCACACTATTGGGAGAGTACCAAACTAAATAATCAACCCCAAGATGGGTGGGAGGAGAGAAAGAGGAGCTCACTTTTTAGGACAGAAGCCAATTAAGAATTGTCCTGCCAAATCACTGATGTTGTCTGGCATGGACATCCAAGGCATAGTGCTTAACAAAAGTATGTAAGGAGCTCCAGGTAGCCACATTGCAAATGTCTGCAATGGGGACATTATGAATTTCTGCCAGAGATGCTGCAACTGCTCTGGTAGAGAGCGTACACTCTGCCTTCCAGCTTGAACAGTGCCATGTTATAGCAATGGCGAAGGCATGCCAACAACCAGGCTGAAATGCACCCGATAGCAACGGGTTGACGCAGCCGGGTCGTGATGAAGGAACCAAACAGTTGTTGAGCCTTGCAAATTTCTTTCGTTCTATGCAGATAGAACTGCAAGGCTCTTTTTATGTCTCAAGAACGAAGGTATGCTCTCCTTCATTCTGGAAGTTTGCAAAGTAGGTAGGAAGGACTAAAGGTTGATTCAGAAGGAATTCTGACACAGCCTTGGGCAGGAACTTAGGATGAGTCCTAAGAACTACTTTGTCTTTGTGAAATACAGTATACGGGGGGGTCTGTGACCAAGGCGTGTATTTCAGAAACCCTACGAGCAGAAGTAATGGCCGCCAGGAAGGCCATCTTCCAAGTGAGGAATTTCACCTCGCAAGTAGCTAGAGGCTCGAAAGGTTTACGAGTGAGCATGTCTAGCACAAGGTTAATGTTCCAGGCTGCAACTGGACATCTACTAGGAGGTCTGGTTACAGAATCCCCTTAACTACAGGTAGCTGAGTCAGTGACATGGAGAGTATTGGCTCATGATATGCTGAAATTGCACAAAGATGAACTTTGACTGTGGAGTATTGCAGACCTGTGTTTGAGAGGTCTAAGAGATACTCAAAAGACTTTATTCGGTGGGCAGGAAAAAGGATTCCAAGAGAAGTTTGCACACCAGATAGAGAAACGCTTCCATTTAGCTGTGTAGGTTTTTCTGGTGGCTGGCTTACGTGCAGCCAAAAGAATATCCGAAACCCTACGAGAAACATTAAATCTATTCACCTCTATCTCCTCATGAGCCAAGCAGAGAGGTGAAGAGACCGCAAGCTGGGATGGACTACAGGGCCCTGGGTCAGAAGGTTCATCTGAAGAGGAAGCGGTTTCAGAGAGGTTTTCGATAGTCTGTTGATTAGGGGGAACCAGATTTGACGAGGCCAGAATGGGGCGATGAGAATCATTCTCCCCCCCCCCGCCTCCAGTTTGAGCAGTTCCCTCTGAAGTAGGGGAAGAAGAGGAAATACGTATAGAAAACATTTTGTCCACTGCAGCCTGAATGCATCCTGACAAAAAACACGAAGTCCTGGATTTCTGGAGTAGAAGAAAGGCAGTTTTGCATTGAGTGGGGATGCAAAAAGGTCCAGGTCTGGAGTTCCCCACTCTTCAAAGAGTGGCTGAACGATGGTTAAGTCAAGAGACCACTCATGAGGATCTGTCTCCGTTCTGCTGAGATGGCCTGCCAGTTCATTTTGTACTCCTGGTGGGTAAACCGCCTGAATCAGAGCCTTGTGCTCTAGGCACCATTCCCACACTCTCATTGCTTCCCTGCATAATGGGTAAAAGCGTGCACCACTCTGTTTGTTCCTGCCTTGTTGTCCGTTTGACGGAGAATGTTCTTGTGACACAGTATGGCTCTCATTTCTAGGATGTTTATGTGTAGTTGAGACTTGTCCACGTACCCTGGGTGTGGAGATCTTGGCAATGAGCTCCCCAACCCATCAGGGACACAGCCGTGGTAATGGAGATCTGATGATCCAGAAGCGCAAAGTGATATCCTTCCAGTAGGTTGTCTTCCTGAGACCACCAGGTGAGTGACCTCTTTAAAGGTTCTGTCACCTTGATGAGATAGGACTGAGGGTGAGTGGGTGGGGACCACTGGGTACTTAGCATCTCCTGAGTGGTTCTTAGGTGGAGACGAGCCAAAGGTACAGTGAACACAGAGGATGCCATGAGGCCCAGCATCCACAGCATTGAGACAGCTCAAACCGATCTGTGTTCTCTGATGAATCAGGTCACCTGTAGGATATCGCTCCTTCTGTCCTGCAGAAGAAAAGCTTTTGTGCAGGAAGTGTCCAGAAGGGTTCCTATGAAGAGAACCTCCTGGGAGGACTGTAACTGTGACTTTTTGAGGTTAAGCAGGACTTCCATGGACGTGAGGAAGTCTGAGGCCGTAGCCATGGCCTCCAGAGTCTCCTGCCTGGAAGGACTTGCTAGAAGCCAGTCGTCCAGATATGGGAATACTTGGATTCCAATTTTCCTTAGGTGCGCCGCGCGAACTGTACAGCACTTTGTAAAAACTCGAGATGCCGAGGATAGCCCAAAGGGCAGGACTCTGAATTGATAGTGCTGACCCAACACCACAAATCTGAGGTATCTGTGGTGCTTTGGGCTATGAAAACGTGCTGGCAGGCGTCCTGCATGTCCAAGGAGGCTAGCCAATCATGTTGATGAATCAAAGGTAGCAGGGTACCGAGTGATATCATCTTGAACTTTTCTTTGTGAAGGAATTTGTTTAACTTACTGAGATAGAGAATAGGGCACATGCCGCCAGTTTCTTTGGAAGCAGAAAGTAATGGGAGTAGAAACCTGTTTCATTGATCCAGTGGAACTACTTCTACTGCCCTGTTGTTTAGAAGGCCTTATACCTCGGAAGCAAGAAGGTCTGACTGTGCCGCAGACAGCCTGGGCTGCTGCTTGGGAGGATGATCCAGAGGGGTTTCCAACAGGTTGAGAAAGTAGCCCTAGCAGACTATCCTGAGGACCCATTTGTTTGATGTTATACATTTCCACTGGTCGTAGAACTGAGTCAGGCATCCTCCTACTGCCGAGGAAGAGTCCCGCTTGGACAGCTGAGGTGGGACCTGGGCCAGAAATTCAGAAGGCGGCACTGGGAGCTTTTGGACCCTGTGCTTTCTGCTGCATTTTCTTTTGTGGCTGAGGAGTTTTTTTCTGCTAAAATCTCCTCTGCCCTTGCCACAAACGGACAGACAGTTGTAAAACTGATGCTTGTTCCCACCTCCTCGAGAGGGAGGAGGTCTAGCTGTCTTAATGGAAGACCTAGTCTTCTGTGTGGCCTCTAGTGCTTGCTCCACCTGAGGCCCAAACAGATACATACCGTGAAAAGGTAAAGCCATGACTTTTTGTTGGGCGTCATTCATAAAGCCCGACGTACGCAGCTAGGAAAGGCGATGGGTGCAAATGCCAGCCGCTGCCGCACTGGAAGCAGTATTGAAAGCGTCCACTGCAGCTTTAATTTGTTGATTATTGGACTCGATACCTCTAGTTATGGTCTGTAGTAGCTCCGCGTTAACCTCCGACTCAGGCAGAGCCTCCACCGTCTCTTCGAGTGAATGCCAAAGCACGTACTCGTATTGAGAAAAATAACTCTGGTAGCTAGCAATATGCATGTCCAGGGTCGAGGCAGCAAAGACCCTCTTACCCATGGTGTCTATCTTGCGAGATTCTTCGTTTATGGGATGGGCTGTGGATTCCTGAGGGAGGACAGCCTTATTATTCTTTGCCAGGACCATTATGGCATCAGCAAAGGCTTGTGAAGCCAAGATGGGGTGATCCTTGGGAGGGGCATATTTCCTATCTATGGACTTGGCCACAGAAGAACAAGAGCCGGATTCTTCCACACCATCTGGGAAAGGGTCGGGCTGTATCGGAGGGGCTAAATCCATAGGAATTTCTGGGACATGTAGATATTGGAGATGCAGAAGCTTCCCAGGATCGATTTCCGTGGTCTGGGGAGAAAGAGTAGAATTTAAATTCTTGAGCACAGACATAAAGGAAAGACCTTCAATAACAGGCTCTGCAGGAGGATTGATTCCTGCCCCAGGGCAGAATCAGTATCAGCATCATCACCCAGCCAAAGATCCGGATCGGGCTCAAAATCATCTCCTGGGACTTCCATTTTTAAGCACCTCAATGGCAGCCTAACTAGCAAGCTCCTAGAACGACCAGAACTAATCCATGAGCATCATACCTAACAAGCTCCCATCCTGTCTTCCAGAAGAGGTATACCTGCTTGCTTCATGGCACCGAAGCAGCGTTTTAAAGAAAATCTGCTGAATGGTGGTAACAAAGGGCTTAAAAATACAATAGAAGAACTGCAACCAACAGCGGCCTGCAGAGATGGACAGCACTGGGGGTCATCCATGCCTCAGACCTAGCAGCAGAGGAAGCAGACTGCACAATCACCTCGCGTCAGCTATGCCATACTCTTAAACAAATGTCAGAAACTCTGCAATGTCTGGAAGCTAAGGTTTCCGACCATTGGAAAGAAATTGAAGACCTGAAACGAAGAACAGGCTCCCTTGAGACCACACTTACTGATAATACCCAAACTACTGACATACATAATTTCACCCTCCTGGAGTTAAATCAGCATACTGTACTCCTCGAGCAACGACTGGAAGAGATGGAGAACCGTAATCATCGGAATAATGTTAGGATACATGGCCTACCTGATAGCACCGAATCAGGCAATAGGCTCTCTTTCATGGACTCCTTCCTCCACGAGATTCTTAATCTCCCTAAAGACAAAGCCCTGGATATCATCCGTGCACATCGGTCACTTATCCCACGACCTTGGGACCCAAATGTTAGGCCGCGATCAGTTGTGCTTGCCTTCCTTGACTATAGGGTCAAGAAAGAGATTCTTGCATTAGCCTGGTCCAAGAAAACCATATGTTTTGGTGATACCAGACTGTACTTTGACCATGACTTTACCCCCCAGCTTTTATCCAAAATGAGACGAGTATAAGCAATCGTTATGCAACTCCAACAAAAAGAACTGAGGGCATTTGTAGAATATCCTGCTCGACTTAAAATACTCAATGAAAAAGGTCCACTGCATTTTCAGGAGTTGAAGGATGCCACGGAGTTTCTGACTTAACATGAGATTGCCCTTGCAGAGTTGCCCAAGATCTTGGATGGGCTGCAGCAGGCCCATGGGAGAGCCTGGAGTATGCCTGGCCCAAAAAGACAAGGAGTTCATTACCGCACATACACTTCCGGCCTGTGGGACACAGTTAGGACCCAGAAATGCTCTCGTCATGGAGAACTAAGCTGACTGACTCAGACTTGAACAAGCTACTACACCAGATCACCTGGTAACGGGGAGAGAAACGGGACCTATACCCTGAATGAACATTGCCAGAACTGCAAGTAATCTTGACATTGAAGAAAAACCTTCAAACTACAAATGTGTAGTTCTATTTAACTCGGAGAGAGCGCATACACCTTGATAACAAATAGACCCTAATTTTCTACAAGCTATATTACTGTACCAGGATTGCAACATATTTTTACTTAGAAAGACGGCCTTTGTTTTTGAAATATACTGAATGCTGAGTAGATACGGGGTACAGGGGCAATGGGACGGTGCTGGTCGGGCCTTAGGGGGAGTGTGCTTTGGGAGGTGAGCGTGCGACTGATGGGGTGGGGGCCTAGGCTGGGGACCACATGCGACAACACAATAAACCCAATCAAAGCCTGATCGTTGAGCAGGGAAGCTGAACTGCCCATCATTTCCTCAATATACTAAATACATGGAGTTTCACCTTTGTCCCCATTATTCATATTGACTACAAACAGGGCACGGTAGCTCCGGGCTTGCTCCATTGGTCTCTGTAGTGGAGATTAGATGGGGGGGGGGGTATAGGAGGCCACAACAGTTCGCTGGCTTGTAATGGGGATCAGCTCTAATCTATAACCGGGGATCCCCTCGGTAAGAGATCCTCTGCTTTAAAATACATAGCCTGCTCAACTTGCTTGTAATCACAGAGACTGATTTACTTGGACTGGTCCCCCTCTATCTCCCCTGGTCGTTCGACTTCCCAATGTTATGTGGTCACTATACCCTATGTGCTCGTGGAGCGGTACTCCCCAAGACCCCGAAGGGGATTTTCCCCTTTCGCTGGTTTGTTTTCTGTTTCAAAAGGGTCGTAGAGGTAGCACACTCTCAGTGAGCCTACACAGCTGCCTTACTTTAAACTAAAAGAGGGAAGTAAGCGCCCATTACCACTACTATAGCCACTAGAGGTACAGTAAATACCAACTTAATCTCTAGATTTGGCAAGGGGCTAATTAGATTACACCTAGAAGCTCTCGGAGGGGGGTCTCTCAGTGGAGAGACACAAAAACCCCTCTAAGCTTGACTCACGTAACTTCAGAAGTGGGCAAGATAAGAGACCTTGAAATCAAGGACTCCAATTTGGAAGTGCACTTTTGCTTTCTGATTTTATTCTTTACTATTAGAAGTCATGCTGACCAAATTTGATGTATGTTTCGACAGTAGAACTATCCAATTTAGCTCGGTTTGTTTCAATGGTTTCAATTTTACATGCCAGGAAACAGCTATTCTTCTAAGTCTATTGACAGAGGGGAAATGGGGGGTTGGGGGTTCTGGGGAGGCTGGAGGAATCCCCATTAAAGAGTGGATTTTGGCAATACTTAGCCTGGAGAATAGATAAACGGGGAAATGCGATATGCTCATATAATGTGAAGGGACTCACCAACCCTATCAAACAAAGTAAGATTATAAGTCAGGCTAAGAAAGCGTCTGTGGACTTCTTGCTTTTGCAAGAAACATATCTATCAATGCAGGAGCATAATACATTCTTAAAGCTGGGATTCAGGGATTTGGCTGCTGCCTCCATATAAAAGAGGCAGAAGAAGGGGTACAATGGTCCTCGTCCCCTTGAGGACACAATTCAAAAAACCAGACTCAAAAGCTGACAAAGACGGATGCTTTTATATGCTTAAAGGGACGTTTCAGGGCAAAATTATAACCCTGGTTTTGGTTTATTTCCCGCCGTGGACCCCATACCAAGAGTACCGTGCTTTTCTGACCACACTCCTGGAGTGGGCTGAGGGGCAACTGATGTGTTGGTGACTTGAATCTTGTACTAAACTCCCATTTGGATTCCTCCACCTTAGTCCTTAAAAGATCACATCCTACAGCTGAGCAGGTAGTTTGATTACTCTCTGAATTAGGCCTAGTAGATGTCTGGCGTAATCAACATGGGAGACAGAGTGAGATTATCCTTTCGTTTTGGCTTCACATAACATGTACTCCCAGTTACATTATTTTCTAGTCTCAAAAGATGAAGGACACCATGACTCCTGGATAGGAGAATTTCTCCTCTTGGATCATGCCCCCCTATATATGAGAGTGGATATGGGGAAGATTAAATGTACCACTTTTTGGCGTTTGAATGTCTGCCTTCTAAAAGATAGGGAGACTCAGACATTATCAACAGAGACATATAATAATTTTTTGGTTGAGAACTTGGGACAGGCCAACTCCCAGTCTATTTTGTGAGAAGGGGGAAGCTGATACAAATAGCCTCCCAGAAAAAGAAAGCTAGAGAGGCTTGAAAAATGGAATTAACTAAATATGTGCAGGAACTAGAGGGACAACAAAAACAGAAACCAGATAGAGACGGGGCCCGACAGCTCCTGAAATATAAATGGGAGCTCTTGGGTATATTGGATTATCAAGTGGAACAAAAGCTTCTCTTTCTGCGTCAAAGATATTTTGAAGGGAGTCAACGCTCTTTACGTTTATTGGCCAGTAGACTCCGAGCTCAGAGGGCTCGGGCCACAATTACACAAGTTTGGTACTCCCGGAGGGGTCAAATGGTCCAAGAGGTACATACAGTTTTAGAGGCCTTCAGGGAGTATTACACTGCATTATATAAGGAGGAGACAACTCCAGACAAAGGACTGGCACAGGCTTACTTAGGAAAATTAAAGCTTCCTTAGCTTTCCTTAGAACAGGGGGAATCCCTTTTGGCCCCTATAACGGAGGAGGAGGTGAAGACAGAGACTGGATGGTTGAAGGTAGGCAAGTGCCCCGGCTCTGATGGTTTCCCCTCGAAACTCTATAAGTGTATGGGGAAACAGATTTTGCCTCTGCTTCTCCGGACGTTTTCCGAGGTGATGGGGGGGGGGGGGGGGGGAGAGAGAGAGGAGGCCACCCCGCCCTCCTGGTCCAGGGCTGTTATCTCTGTGCTGCCAAAGCTGGGGAAGGACCCTGCTAGATGTTCATCTTACCACCCTATCTCCCTAATGAACACAGACTATAAGATCCTGATGGCAATTTGGGCAAGACGTCTTAGGAGACATCTCCCTTCCCTAATTCACATAGACCAAATGGGGTTCATTCCAGGTAGACAAGCTCAGGACAACTTGTGTCACACAATACACATAATTGGGAAAGGCCTTTGATAGGGTCTCTTGGTCCTTTTTGTGGTCTGTCCTTTCCTGGTTTGGGTTCCAGCAGCAGGTTATTGTGGCCCTTTTCAGAATGTATGAGGCCTCAAGGGCATACGTAAGGACAAATGGCCATATATCAGAGGCATTTCAGCTAGAGAGTGGTACTAGACAAGGGTGTCCACTGTGTCCTTTGTTGTTCGCCCTTTACATAGAACCTCTAGCACAACTGACAAGACAACATCCTGGGGTGCGGGGTGTCTGCTCGGGAGGATCAACACATAAATTAGCATTATATGCGGATGATGTTCTGTTATATCTTACGGACCCTGAGACCTCTATCCCCATAGTAATGTCCTTAATCCAGGAATGTTCTAATCTGGCGGGTTATAAACTGAATACAGGAAAGACCGACATACTTAGCTTTAACTATAACCCGACAGTGCTCTTCAGAGTAAATACCCCATGCAGTGGGATCTCGAGACCCTAAAATATTAGGGGGTCAGGATCTCAAAGGATAATGCTCATCTCTGGGAACTCAACTATCCTCCGGTAATAAAGCATTAAAAACTGACATCCAACGATGGTCTGTGCTCCCTCTGTCTTTAAATTCCAGAGTCCAGGTGATTAAGATGAATGCCCTTCCACGTCTATTGTATCTGTTCCAATGTGTACCTTGTACTGTGACCCAACGTGACTTGGGGTTGTGGCAGGATATACTTCTCTCTTTCCTCTGAGGAAATAAGAGACCTAGAGTTTGTAAGACACTGCTGTAGCTCCCAAAGCATGGGGAAGGGGGCTGGCTTTCCCAAATTTACATGGTTACTGGATGTGTGCTCAGTGCGTATTGCCCTTCTGTGGAGCAACCCGGGTTATGATGCCCATTGGAAGAGGATAGACGTGGAGATGCTGGTTGACCCCCCAGTCCAGGCGTCCCTTTTCATAGAAGGATGCTCTAGAGACTTACAACAATATGCCAGCATGAGAGCAGTTTTGGAGGGTTGGAGGCGAGGCATTAGCAGAGGAGAAAATACACAACTTTTGCAATATAAGTGGTAGGCCTATGATCCTCTTTTTCAACCTGCTAAGCTGGACAAGTGGTTCCAATGACAAGCCAAAAGGGGATTTTATGCACCATACCAGATGTTAAATGGACACACTATTCTGTCCTTTGAGGTACTTCAGCAGCGGTATGGTCTGCATTCTGCATATAGACTACGATACTTCCAACTCAGAGACACAATAAACAGCTCCAGAGGCTCTCACTAACAAAGGAAACACACACAATTAAATCTCCTTTTCACATTTTCTGGAGGCCTGGAAGAGGGTGTCATGCCATATCCCGCCTATATGCAAATTATATTTCAGACATGGAGGTCACCTCTCTCCATATTAAACATAAATGGGAGTTAGACCTGCAGATCGCTCTCACAGATTGGCAGTGGCCTTTGATATGGAGAAACACGTGGACCACAGCCGAGTCTTTGGTTTGGAAGGACTTCTGTTGGAAGCTTAGAGTTAGATACTTTTTGATACCAGCCCAGATGGCTCATTTTACAACAGGAACATTAGCGGGGTGTTGGCAGGGATGTGGGAAGCAGAGAGCCACACAGGCCCATATATTTTGGACTTGCCCAGTACTGTCTTTGTTCTGGGTAAAAGTCCAGTTACACCATACCCAACTTTTTACAATACATACAAAGCTAGGTCCTGAACATATGATTTTGGGTTTATTTCCAGAGGAGTTGAAGAGTAAAGGTGAGAGATACCTATGGGCCATACTTGTGGCAGCTGCCCTTAAATCAATTACTAGGAAATGGCTCCAGGCTCCCCTCCCCCACCCAACGAATCGGAAAGATTGAATAGATGTCATAGAAAACATACACCTTAAGGAAAAATTAACTTTTACTATTAGACAACAAATACAGATTTAGGAAAACAGATGGACTCGATCGTTATTGTATGAGGCCTTGCCCCTAGAGGCTTGATGACGATAGGCATGTTCCCCTGACCTTGGATTCTCATCCCCCCGATGTTCTCTTTTGATCCCCATAGGTACTTTTAGAGAAGAACAGAGGATAACCTAATTCCACACTATTTTGTACTTTGGTGGTATTTGGAGTCCGCTTTAGGTAACAATATAGCTGATTTAACGTACTTCCTGGCATGAATGTGTTAATGATACTTTGATGTGGATGTTGT
Organism: Neoceratodus forsteri; assembly: GCA_016271365.2. NCBI lineage: Eukaryota > Metazoa > Chordata > Ceratodontiformes > Ceratodontidae > Neoceratodus > Neoceratodus forsteri. The sequence continues at coordinate 1,097,735,612 of CM057453.1, forward strand.
ATTTTTTAAATAGTACAGTGTTTATAAGAACTGTTTTGTAATACAGTAGAATTACTGAGTTTTAGCAGTAACACCTTCTCCCATGGTTAGGGGGAATTACAGAAGTGAAATGTAAGCTGTTTGGTTATTAAATACTATGTGACTTATGATCCAATATAACACAACAATAATAAAAGAAGTATAAAAAAAAAAATTTCTCTTGACAGTTCGGGGCGGAGGGGGTCTGTATCACAGGAAAGGAATGAAAAATCAAGAGGAAAAAGAGGAGGAGACAGAATCGAGTCAAAACTTCTGGAAACCAGACAGCGCTCAGACATCCTGGGTGCCGAAGAGTAGGCACGAGAACAGAGATGGTACTGACACAGAAAATGGTGCCACGCCAGGCGCTGCATGGAAGCCGCTGCATCAGACATAGCACCGGACACCACCCCGTGCTGGAAGGATGGCACCGAGCAGGGCGAGCACCACACAGGGCGCCAACACTACTCTCGATGCTGATGGGGCATACGGCACCACAGACGGTGCCGACAGCACTCATGGTGCTGAAAAAGACCTCAGTGCCAGAGAAACCGGCACCGCAGGCAACAGCACTGCTGCAGAAGTCTGCAAACTGCAATTTGAAGGCAAAGAATGAAAAACAGCAGGAGATAAAAATATCGGTGTAATCCCCTGAGCTGCAGCCATGTGAGGGGGATAGACACTGGAGCACGGAGTTGACGGCACCAAAGAAGGCGCCGCATGACCAGGAAATCCCGATCACCCTCCCTGCCGATCCGAAACCGACAGGCCCGAAGGCCCCGGTGATGGACTGGCTGGATCGGGCAGTCGGGACAACCTCCAAGCCAACTGCTCCATAACAGCGGCCCAATGGTGAAACTGCTCATCGGAAGCCCCCGAGGGGCTCTGATGTTGAAGAAGTCAGCTACCAGAGACAGAAACTGGCAACTCCGAAAGAGGCAGAGACCGGCCCCTAACACCAACTGACCATGCACCAGAGGGTGACCTCGAGTGATGCTGTCTCTTCTTCAGCTGGTGGACCAAAGAACTCGAGGCCAAATGGTGCCATGAATGGGAATGGTTTCTTTTTATGCTTTCGGGGGCCCCCGAGCACTGGACTGCCGCTGTCAGGACCCCCCAACCCCCCAGAGAGGCTGGCGTACCAGACCCGGCCTGGCTGAACAGTTTTCATGAGAAGTCTCCCTACCGTCACCTGCCCCACTCATGATTGATTCCATCAATAGAGGGCTAAAGAGTTCTTTCTTGTACAAGTAAGAATAAGTAAAACATAATCAGTACTTTTCATGATAAAATACAAAATAGCAAAACTGAAAACTAAGCTGCAGTTTGAAGCTTGACTCCCAGTGGGCAAGCATCGTCGTCACTATGGCACTTCGACAGTGGGGTAAAAAGAAACTGAGGCGGGTTGGAGGGTCGACGCCAAGACAGTCTATACCAGACAAGCCTGGCTCATGGGTGCGCCTCGTGGCTGCATCTCAGCGCTGACCCGCCTGAAAAAGTTTGGCTCCCACTGGGTCCTAGCGCCTCCGGCGTTCTTCTATTAGTGTGAATGAGTGATGAAGACTTTATGTCCAGGAAGATCTCTGAACCAAACCTGGTGTCGAAGGTCCATCCGGCACCAGAATGACCAGCAGAGGTATCGGGGTCAGTCCTAAAGAATTGCACTGAATGGGGGAGTGATTAATGAGGTAGAAGTTGGTGGTGTAATCACTGGCAAATACCCAGAGGCTGTTGACAGAGTCAAGCACTCTACCCAGCTAGAAGGCCCTGACAATGGCTGTGAAGCTAGCTCCACAAGGAGGGGAAAATGAGCCATAATCCATAATCCACAAGAACTTCCCAGTGGTGAAACTTTCCACCAGAGTCCCCACAAGTAGATAAGGAGGGACTCCGGGCCCAAGACCATGACCTCTCATGAGCAGAGTCTGTCAGAGAAACTGACAGCATTGGGAGGGCCTTCTGCTCCAAGACACTGAGGACCTCCTGGCAGACCTCATGGAGGGCAATCTCAAGTGGTACAGTTTCTTCCCTTTGCTACACGAACAGGAAGAACTTGAGGCTGAGCGGTGCGCACTCCCAACCAGGATTGGGACTGTCCCACCTTTTCTGTTTATGGAAGAGCTGTCCTGCCTCGCAAACACAGGACCACCCATCATCAGAACCCTCCCCTGGAGAGGGAAGTGGACTGGACAGGGCCCCGCTGCCAAAGTAGCCTGCCTGAAAAGGGTCTCTCTGCTGTCACCATCCACGGTCAATGACTGCTGCATGCTTGGGCTGAGAGCTGAAGAAATTATTTTATTCTTTTAAACTAAACTGATTAGCCAGCCCGGCAGGTCTGAGGCGCTGGACGCCTTACCTCACACTATGCCAGGGATCTGTGTTCGGGAACGAGCACGGCCACCAGGGGTCAGCAGGGAAGGGGAAGGATTGAGTGTCTGATGGACTGCTCTCCTTCTCTGGTGGGGGGGTCCTCAGTGGTCAGCGCTTTCCTGTCCCCTAGCAGAGGCTGAGGGACAGGGCGCTGCGCTGCAGTACAGGGAGAAGTTGGGGCAGACGTTCAGAGGGAGTGTGTGTGGATGAGTGCATGTTCCTCTCTGTGGGCCTCACTGTATGCCCCAGCTCCTGGGAGAACACTAGGAAAAAATGAAGCCATGGCACAATGGTGGAGGGCGCCTCACAGACTCCGCTCTTGGCCAACCATGGGACTGGACCACTGAATCCGGTCTCCGTGGGGTTTGGGGAATCCCACTTACCCCTGGGCAAGCCCTGGTGTCCGGGTCACCGCCAGATGGTGATTACTCAGGGCGCCCTCCAGAGGGGGTCCGGCTCAAGGAGGAAAAAGTAATAACCAAAAAAAATAAATAAATAACTAAACTGACACAAAAATAACAAAACCTGTTGCTGCAGAAAATAACTGAATGTTGTGGTTGTACAGCCATGAAGTTCTGACTCCTGGCAGGCACTCAGTGGGGGAAGAACAGAGGTGGTTGAAGGCTGGTGCCGAGGTAAACCTGTGTCACAAGCTCACCCTCACAGTGCCACAAATGCACACAGCTTACCTCGATGCCGGCTCTCCTGAAAAGTTCTGGCTTCTGCAGGGTCCTAGCCCTTCCAGCTCAGAACTCGTTTATGTGAATCAATGGAGAAGACAGATTCCCTGACTACTGTAGTCGAGGCATGGGTCAGGAAGCATAGGGAAAACCAGGAGCAGTTGTAAAATTCCATAAAACTGTTTATTTGTAGTTACAGTAACATAAACCTGTTCAGAATAACTATGCACAGAAGCAAAATAAAATCTTTCTTGTAAAAAATGTCATTCTTCCAAAACAAAACTATCTCAGCAATTCCTGTTTAGCTATTTTATAAGGCTTTTCAGCCCCCATCCTTATCAAGCATCCTGTCCTTGTAGGTTTCAGCAGGATCTGCTAGAACAGAGAGCTTCCCGAGCTCTCCCCCCCAACCACTGCACAAGGCTCAGAAATTTGCCCTCAAGTAACCTCTAGTTTTTAAAGTCACGACAAAATACAATACACATTTCAACAGTAATAGTAAACATTTTCTAAACAAAACTGATCCCAATATCAATAAGCTTCATTCCATACAAGGATTTGCACATAATTTTATTTTAGCTGACACAGATATGCAAGGAAGAAAAAACAGACAAGAGAAAACGGAGACAGAGAGAGACAAAGAATTGTGAGAGTGTTCAGGTTGATCAAGTCCGAAGTCTCACAGGAAACATTGGTTGCGCAACCAGACAGAGAAAAGGAAAGAATTCACTAAAAATACCACCAACAACTTAATTTGGTTCAATTTCAGTTGCTTACCATCTGTATCCCCCCATCCCCCGTCACCCCTGAAAAAGGGACTTCTAGGTCCAGTGGGCTTACCGGGTCAACAAAATTCAATAAATAAATAAATATAGATCCTTGCATTTACACACTTTCTCCATAACAAATGGGACAGGGTCCTATTCTACCCTGTCACAATGACCCTCATGTTTCCAGGAAAATGATCGGAGGCATGGAGGGGCAATAGAGTGAGATGAGGGAGAGTTAAAGCTCTAGCCAACGGGATTCCCAAGGACTTCACACATACTCAGGGGACTGCAAGATGTGACGAACTAGAAGGAATCCAGGTAGCCATACCAGTAAGTGAACATTATTTCCAGTTTTGCACCACAACATAATGCCTTTAACAGCATGTAAATTCCACCCACTTGTTCACACTGCTGCCAAAATACTTACTGCAGATTTATCAGTGACAAGTGCATTCCAAATGCTAGTCATGGCCATTCGGATGCCAGAGTTTGGATCAAACTGGTAGCGATACAGGCGTGGAACCAGCTGCGGCAAGAATGGAGACAGCTGTTCTCCAGCTTTTGCTGCAATCACGTTAAAACCAAAAGCAGCTCCCTGGAATAGATAAGTACAAATGTCAGTGAAAGTAAAGAGATAAAAATCACAAAGGTCTGTTCTTTAAACAAAAGTAAGTTACACTACAAAAGCATACTGAAATCAAATGTATAATAATCATTTAGAAGGGATGTCTTTTCTTCTGCAAAGACTAGAACATTTCTTTTACAAATCAAACCAATTGCATTAGGTAGGGAAGATGAAAAAAGTTATTTATTGGTTGGGAGATTCTTCTTAGTCACACACTTAGCAGATTCCTGGGGAGCCAGTGCCCAGAAATGAAAGTTACGAACTTACTGTAACTGGTGATCTTCCTGAATATCTTCTCCACTAAGCACCATTTATGGGTCTGGCCGCAGGCACTGGGAACCCAATGGAGTAAATCTTTTGCACAAGGGACTGACAACCACCACTGGTCATGGCACTTATGTGGCCCCACATGATGCGCACCTGCCAATAACCACTGCCTGCACCCACAGCAAACTCAGATCTGTTTGCCAGGAGAGAAGCAAAGATTGGGAAACTACAAGTTGAGGCTTTTGAACAACTGGCCCAGAGAGAAAGATAAAAGGATATAGGAAAAAAATAACCAAATAAAACCAGACTACCCACTCTCACAGAGAGAGAGAGAGAGGGAGAGAAGGGTGAATGACACACCTAATGTGGCATAGATAAAGGTAGTCTGGGTTACTGAGCCAGAGCCTCAAAAGTCACGCACTAGCCAGCTAGCAAAGCTAGACTGGCAAAAGGGGTCCCAGCAGCCCTATATGCATATAGGCTCTGGCCAACAGATAAAAAGGGGTTAGCTAAAGGAGACTCCCACTTGCTGATGAGATGGCACAGAGTGTACCAAACCAGCAACCTGCAAGTTATCACTGAAGTAAACAATCAGCATGTCACCAAAGATAAAACTGCTTCTGTCACGGCTGCATAGTGAGAGCTATGCTGACATCTCGCAAACAGAGGAAAAGGAGACTAAAAAGGCCAAATGCACCACAATCAGCTTCCCTACATGAATGGAACTGAAGCACTAAAGTACAGTTCCATAAGAACTTACAGTAAATGAGAATTACATATCTATCGTAATTCTTGATCTTAGTGTATATCTTCACCATTCATCACTAGTTGGTCAAGCCGGAGATGCTAGGACCCCATGGGAGCTTTAGCTTAGAGATTTTTTTTCTAGGAGGAGGGGATGGCACCAGGATGGTGCCGCCCTCGAGGCTGACACACTGTGTGGTGCTCGTGGGTAGGCCAGTAACCGTCGATGGCCCCTGCACTACCTCAGTTCTGCTTGCCAAAGAGGGAAAATTAGAGATAGAGGAAGAAAAGGAGGGTGGGGCAAGGGAGCCCAACGGATAGTAAAAGGAAAGGATTTAAACTAAAAAAGGAATAAGCCGGCCACAAGAGGAGGGAAAGGACATTGTGAGGTCTGGGACAGGGGACCCCAGCTACTGGGCGGGCCAAGAGAAGGATGATGAGAAGAAGGGGAGGGAAAAAGAACAGAAGAAGAAGAAGAAATGGAGGAAGAGGGGTGAGGATAGTGAGAGACATGCATGGCACCACTAAAGAACAGTCCAAAGGGGTCCTCTGGGTGGGAGCACGACAAAACGCTCCCGACAATACATCCCCAAGTCATTTCGCTCCTTTAATTAGCCACTCCCGACAATACGCTCCCTGTGTGAATTTCAGCAGTGAACAAATTCTGCAGCACAAATGACAGCATCATTATTAATAATTTTGCAGCTTTAAACGAAATTAAACGCTCCCTGTGTGTTAAATCGAACAAATTCTGCAGCACAACTCGGTTTAAACGGTGGGCAGCCAATCAGTAAGCAGCAGCCTGGTGCAAAATTTGAAAAGCCGTGGCTACTTCAGTCCGTACCTTGCTGGGAAGGACTTCAACCCGTGGGAGAGTGTGAGACGGACAACAGTGCGGAATGCCACTGCAGTCAGGCGCACCTGATCAGGGGCTCAGGTCTCGGGACACGTCTGATAGGTAACGTTTTGACTGATTTTATTGGTACCTACACTGGCAATTCTTAGTCATTTCAAAAGTCTTTGTCTCGTAATTGCTTGCAATGAAATATATTATTGCCCCTGTATGGTCCTGGCAAAGGCACTGGCTACTGGGCTGGAACATCTGCTCCCTACCCTTATACACCCTTCCCAGACTGGTTATGTTACAGTGAGGTTGAGGTGGAGCATATTTAATCCCTCGTTAATCTCATTTGGAAAGCCGGTAAATCCTTCTCTCCATCACCAGTGATCACTGTCAACTTCAAATTATATTTGCCAGAAGGTCCAAAAACAAGAACCTTATAGAACTTTTGCATGTTATAGTGGTTTCACTATACGCTTAATTGGAAACTACAGTGGGGGGATGCAGCAGTGTATCTAAGAAAACTGAATCTATTTTACATGCTGTTTGAGAGGGAGAGTGTTCACTATGTGTCGTGCTATTTTCTCTTATGAATGCAATGTGGGAGCGTATTGACAGGAGCGGGTTTGCAAGGCAGCGAATTGCCGGGAGTGTATTTAGCAGGAGCGAGTTGTCATGTACCCCCTCTGGGGAAACCCATTCCTCTCCATTTTTTTGTTTGTTTGTTTATGCTGTGGAGGAACCCAAGGCAGGAGAGGGAAAGAGAGAGAGGGTGCATAGGATAAGCCTCCCAGGCTGAAGAGGACTTCAAGGTAAGAACCAAGATGCTGTGCAAGCCGGTCACAGGCCTAGCAGATGAGAAAGCATCATAGGATACTGAGTGAATCATTAAAGGATGCGTCATCCTGGTCCACCAGAGAAGGGCAAAAGGGGACCATAGTTCTCTCACTCCCTGTCCTTACAGAATTAGAAGTGGGAACAGGACCCACCCTGGGTCAGGATCCCCTCAGACGTAGACCCCCCTCAATTCAGGCAGGTCCAAAATCTAAGAGAGATGAGACCCCCTCACACCCAGTGCTGCAGAAGCGGTAAGGTGGAGGCCTTAAGCCTCCAGGAGTGGAAAACCTCTTAGGAGGTTAGAGGGGACTCTGTCTCAGGTTAACCCAGAGTGGGTTACCCTGGAAATACAATGGAGTAACCAAGATTCCTGGAAGAGGGGACAAAGGTCCCTGGAGCCCCTCCTCCAATGGCAGAGATGGGGACCCAAACAAGAGGGCAAACCTGAGACCTGATGCAGGGCAGAAGACGAGCCTCTTCAGAAACAAAAGAGGGCCTTAACATGCCCAACAGGAAGGCCCCATTAGGGTCATGAAGGAGCCCCCCCCCCCGAAGAGCTCCCCTGCTTGCCTCCCCAGAAATGGGTCTGTCGCTTCAGCAAAGGATCAGTGGACCAGAGGTGCTAACAGGACTACACCCACAACTGGCCTCAATTGGGGGAAGGAGGCACTGCCCAGAGACTGAGGCCCAAGAGGGGAAGGTGGGCAGGGATCACTGATGAATGTCGAAGATATATAGTAAGATCAAGAATTAGGATAGGTACATAATTTTCATATTTTTTTTATATAAACATTTTTTATTAGAGAAGATTTTACAGTTTTTACATCCATTGACAGTCAATCCATTATTCGCATTAAAAAAGGAAAATATTACATTCACCATGCAAGGATACCAAACCATTAACAAGATATCCCACAGTTATCACAGTAACTTTCCTATACCAGTGACATCAGCCCCGAAAGCCTTCTGTCTCCTATCCCATAATAATATCATTTACCATTCCAATTTTCATTTCCCTGCCCCCACTCCAAGAGATCCCCATCCCTCCCCGCCTCCACTTCCCCAATTATGACTGTACCAACTGTCTAAGTTGGGAATCAAGGCCCTATACCATGGATTGAGCAGTCAAGCAGGGGAGGTACTCTCTTAAGGTACAAAGTAAGGGTCCTTAGTCATAATGTATATGATCCATCTTCTCCATTTTAAGGAGAAAAGTTCTGCCTGGTTACTTAGGTTATGCGTTATTTTTTTCGGATCTATATATATCATGCACTATCTCCCTCTAGCCCGAAGGAGTAGGTGGTTCAACCATGAGCCAACGTTTAGTAATAGCTTTTTACGCTGCATGGAGAAGAATGTTCAGAAGATGGCGAGTATGGGGGTCCCTCAGCTCCGGAGGGAAACAATGCAGAACAAAAAAGTTGCCATCATAAGGAAGTCCAATCCCAAGGAGGTCGTCTAACTCCTTAAATAAAGCCAGCAGAAAGGGCTGTAGTTTTGGGCAAAACCAGAAAATGTGGGAGTGGTGGGCTGCAGTCTCCCCACACAGGTGACAACATGCTGCAGAGCGGGTGGCCCCGTAGTACGAGGTTATTACCGGGGTTCGGAAGTATCTTACTAACAACTGCCATGAGAATAGTCTCCAAGAATAGGAGCATGTGGTTTTGGATACCATATGCCAGAGCACCATCCACTATTGATGATGTGATTTGGGAACCCAATTCCTCATTCCACTTTTCCCTTACCCCGAATGTGTCACCCCCTGCTGTTTCCAGCAAGAATTTATATAGTACTGAAACCACATGTGGTATTTCCCGGTCGTTTAATATTTGCTGGCTCACTCGAATCACCTGGAGATGTGCCTCAGGGGTTCGGACACTAAGGGGTAGGGATTCAAAATAATGTCGTAATTGTGAGTATCGAAAAAAATCTGATTGTCGTAAATGAAATTCCCGACTAATGGCTCGGAATTCTTTAAAATTAGGGCCCATCTGCAGCTGCGAGAGTCATAGGAGATGAGTATGTCTCCAATTCCAGAAAGTCTGGTCCAAGACGGCCAGGGGAAAATCCTCCAGTAAATCTATAGGACAGAGCATAACCAGAAAAGGAATGATCCCAAGGGTCCTCCTCATCGCCCACCAGACCTGAGTCTGGTATGCAATCCACAGGTCCCAGGTAAGTTAGCCCATCAAGGGTGGGCTTTTATGTAGAATCACTTTTTGGTATTCCCGACCGGGATAATTTTCATATCTTGACTGTATTACTCTTCACCACTCATCACTGGTGGGTGAGTACCAAGCACCTAAGGCGTTGGCACCTCCCTGAGGGCTACAGACTTCCTTCAGTCTCATGTGCGGAAAAACACAGGAAGGAAGCAAGGGGACCCACGCGGGTCTGCCGAGGCACGAGACTGGTCAGGGCTAGATCATTACCTGGGAGAAGGAAGCCACCCCAAAATTCTTGCCTCACCCTGGGGGAGAAAAAGTAAGCCCCTAGGAAGGGAGAGGCAATCACCTTTCACCGGGCCAGGAGTGATAATCACGGGAGATGAAGCCACACCGCCTGCCTAATGCAGACTGCAGTTCCTAGATGCTACCTCACTGGTGTCATAAGACACCCTTGCTTGGTGTCTTGCTAGCTCTAGGCCCCTGGCAGAAAGGCAAATAGCTTGCCTGGTTGCCTCTGTGTCAGGCAAGGTCGCCAAGAGTTTTCCCAACACCGTCCACAGGTGCCTAGCATAGCATGATGTGCCTGATACACTGAGAAGTGCCACCGAGAAAACTCTACCCCAGCAGTCAAACTCAGTAGAGTCGGACTCTGGGGGGCAGTCGTGTCTTGGGTGACGATGCCTAAAAAGGGTGTCCAAGAGCTATACCCCAGAAGAGGGGTGGGGCATAGTACCTGGGGACACCTGAGATGTGCAATACCTGCACTAACAGTCCCTTGAGGCTGGAGAGGGGCCAGAGGGACCCTAAGTGATGCTTCCTTGAAAGGGACAGGCCACGGAGGGATGACAATGTTTTTGGGGCTGAACTCTCCGATGAATGCCCGTGTCACATGGTCAGCATTGTGACTCGTGAAGTGGGATATGTGGAGCTCCTCAAGCAACCCTGACAGGAACCGCTGGTGATATCAGCATCTGAAGACAGGTGGACCAAAGAATCCTCTTCCTCTGGGGAGGAAGATGAGGAAGCAGAGAAGCCTGGTTTAGAATCTGGGGCTGCCACAGAAAGGACCCCACAATGGGGCAATCGGAGCTGGTCTGTCCCTTAAGGGTGGCTCTTAGCCCCACCTGTTATAGATCCTCCCTAATCTGGAGAGTGAAGAGGAGAGGGGTCGGCATTGTGACTCCTCCCAGAGTCACCAGCAGCTCTTTAAGTGGGATTGCGTTTCACCCCCGACCTTCTCAACCTCCCCTCCCTAGAAAGAGACCTGTTCCTCAGGTGGCCAACAGTGCCTGAAACTGTGGGCTCGAAGATAGCCCCAGCATTAGAGGAGGTGTTGGAAACAGCCTCAGACCCCACCACGGCACCGGAGTCCAACTCAGTGCCACATACAATGCTGGAACAAGACGCGGCCCTGGCATCAGACCCGGCACTGGAGACAGCGCCGGTCTAGCACTGCCCTTGGCACCAACACCCTCCCCAGCACTGGAGCTGGCACTGGATGATACAGAGGAGTCAGTCCCAAGGGCAAGGCCCACTGGGAAAGCGACTGAAAGCATGACACTGGAAACCAAATCGCTAGGCCTAGCCGGGCAACAGGATTCCTCAGAGTCAGGCAGCCACTCCAGATCAACCCGATCATCCCCCTCCAAAGAGGAAGAGATCGGGGGACCGGCTGAGAGGCAAGTCCCGAAACCCTGGCGGCACCAGAAGTGGGAGGACTCCACCAGCTCAGTCCCTATGTATAGCTGCGGCCGCGATACTGGGGGTGTCCACACTTCCGAGGAAGTGGTGGACAGTGAGGGGTCCTCAGCCAACCCCCTGGAGGTCTGACTGTCTGCTCAACCCCTCAGGCAGGCCTCTGGTCTCAGCGCGACCAGAACCAGCCAAGGCCTGCTCCCCCTCAGTTCGCATAGTACTGCAGGGAGACCCGGGGAAGGGCCCAACATCCAGACCTTGGCATCCTGGGACTGCCACCCACTCCCCGAAGGTGGGAGGATCCCGACCCACCTTCAACATGCACACCTCTAGGACCCGGAGGTCCATGGAGAAGCAGGCGTCGCAGTTGTCTATATCATGACAGGGGTCCAGGCAGGCGGCAGAATGATCACAATGGTCCAATACAGTCATTGGCTTGCTACAGGGGCAACGACGCATAACGGGCACGCCCCATCTTAGATTTGGAAGAAGGCCCATGATAGTTACGGACAACTTAAAACTAACTAAGGTAAAGACTCGGTGCCGTAGAAACCAGAAAACAAGAAAAACCAAAAGAAACAGTTTTACTGGTTCCTGCAGATGTCCTACGGCATTGAGTAACAGCAGTGGCAGAACTGATGGTGGGAAAAATAGAACTGATATGGTAGATGGGCTGGCAATGGTTACTGGCCAAATCGCTAGCGCCACGCAAGGCATCGGTCTCGAGGGCGGAGTGTCCCAGTACCAGCCCCTCTTCCTAGAGGAAAAGATCTCTAAGCTAAAGCTCTTGGGGGGCCTAGTGCCTCAGGCTTGACCCACCAGTAATGAATGGTGAAGATACATACCGTTAAGATCAGTAGATCTTCGAGAGAATCTTTTGCAGCAGCAGGCCACACCTATGGAACTACAGCCACCAGGCACTGGGACCACACGGAAACTTTTCCAGCTAGCAGTCTACCAGCAGACCACCAATCCCAACGTCATACGCCGATGTCACCAACCCTATAAGAGTGGGTGGCCCCAGTGCCCTCTTCAGCTCTCCTGCCGGAGACCATAAGCAACCAATGTCCTGCTGGGAAACTGAAGAAGAGCCAGAGGTTGCTTCCAGTGTCAAGTAAAAACAGAAAGGCAGAAGGCTCTGTGCTAAGGAGAGAGAGCAGACAAAGACAGACACAGAAAGGCCCAATGGCCCAGGGGGAAGAAGGGTGGGATGGCATAGCCTGCTGCAAGAGATCCTCTTGAAGATCTACTGTTACGGTAAGTTCTTACATAACTGTACTATCTTACTTTGAAAGTTATCTCTTGTAGCAGGCCACACCTTTGGAATGAGTTCCAAGCAGTTCTGACAATAGAGGAACCAGTCCACGTGGCTGGAGACCAAGAGCCTAAGAAAGAAGGCACTCCAGCACAGCTGAGCTGAAACTGGCCTTACACTTAAAGTTAACGTTCAGACTGCAGTGCTTGGAACAGGTATGGACAAAACTCCAAGTGGCAGCAGCACGTAGCTCTGCTGCTGAAACATGCCTGAAACAGGCAACAGAAGTGGCCACTCCTCTGGTGGAATGACTACGAACAGTACTAGGGAAGTCCACACTGGACTACCTGTAGCAACGCCCGCTCTCCAAGGGGCCTAACAAACAAACAGCTGTGGGGACTTCCTGCAGTCCATCGTACGGAGTGGAAAGAAATGCAGAATTCTGTTAACATCCAAAATATGGAGCAATGCTTCCCCTGAATTAGCATGCTGTGGATAATAGGCAGGTGGATGGTATGAGTTAAAAGTAAACTCAGACACCACCTTAGTAAGAGACTTTGGATCTGTCCTCAAAGAGATCCTATATATGGTGAAAAACCAAACAAGGTTGCTCACACACAAGAGCCCACAACTCTAAAATCCACCGAGCAGAAGTAATGGCAACTGGAAAAGAGGCTTGCCACTACAGAAAATGTAGCCCACAACTCGCGGCCTGCTCAAAATTGAGTCAAAGTAAGTTTCTCGAACACAAAATTCAAGTCCTATGGCAGGACTGGATTTTTTTTTTTTTATTTGGTTTTTGGTAACCGGGCAAGTACACTAGACAACAGTGTGCCTATTTTCAGGTACGACCCGGGAGATCACATTTCACAAAAACAGATTATGTTTTACATTACACCAGAACAGGAGATTATTCACAAGGCACAAACACGAGAGCAAGATACAAGTACATAAATGAATATCATAATGATAACAGCACAATTCAACAGGCTTCAATAGTGGTAGATTACATTTCACAAGAGCAATTAGCGATTTTCAAGGCACAACACAAGAGTAGATTACAGTAAATAGCGATAGTAGCACAATACAAAACACTTCCATAGTAGCAGGTTACAGGTTTGCAACATGCTTTATAGCGACACTAGCATAATGCAAACAGGTGGGAACAGGAGATTTTACAGGCAGCTGTATTAGACAAGTATTTGTTCAGAGGCTGTACCGGGGGACTTGAAGACTTTGAGAAAGGGGTTTGCCCTCAGTAGGGACAATGCAGAGCATGAGGTTGAGGACAGAAGTAACTGCTTATGGGGACGTGATTGGGCAGCCAAAGATTCCTCAGGGTATAAAGACTAATAAAGACTAAAAAAATAGGTTGAAGTAGTATGTGAAAGGGTTAGATTTGGGAGTCAAGGGGTTATGGGGTTGGAAACTGAAATTGTAAATAGGAGGCTTTAGGTGAAGAATGCCTCCCAGGAATATACGGGACACTGCTATCTGGGCCACCGTACAGCCATCAACAGGTACATGGGAGACAGAAATGATCAAAGAGGAGAACTTCAGACCAGAGTCTGAGAGGGACAGCAAGTACTCCAGAATCTGATACACTGGACAAGTGAAAGGATCCAAGTGATGGGAAGCCGCCCATAGAGCAAAGCACTTCCACTTCATGGAATAAGGGGCCCTGGTGGAGGGGCTTCCTAACAGCCACACTTACATCAGCCAACTAGGGGAACACCCCAAATCTAGCCCTGCCTGTGTCTTCAGGAGCCAGACGTGAAGTAGAGATCAGATGTCTCAAAGGACCAGGGTGCTCCACTCCAGGGAGAGCAAACCTGTGCACAGAGGAAGAGGCACTGGAGGTTCCACTGTTGATAGATGCAGTAGAGGGAACCAGATCTGATAAGGTCAGAAGGGGGCAAAGAGGATCACAGCGGCCCCTTTCCATCTGGATACTGATCTGCACCCTCTGGAGCAGAGGGAAAAAGAGGTGTGGCATAAAGGAACTTCCCTTTTTCAAAGAGGGACACTGCGTCCTGCCATAAAACTCCAGGCCCTGGAGGGGAGCAAGCAGAAGAGCAAAGAGAAAATTACTCACCTTAGTAATGTTGTTTCTTCTAATGGAGTCTTGCTATATTATGACATATGCAGTGAGTCCCAACCTTCGAATTGCTCCGGAGGTGAAAGAGTTAACTTTCCATGCCAGGCATGGAATTCTGAGCTCTAGCTCGGTTGAAACTCTGTCTGTTGTTCTTCAAACTCAAACCGTCAGATCTTTACGAGCTAAACTCACTGAGGTCCTGTGTGGAAGCTGTAAACCTACACTAGCCAACTGGCTACTAAACATCAGAACACATTTTTTGGTCCCAAAACAAAGACTCAAGTCAGGAGACCCAAAAAATGAAAAACACAACACCAAGTCACCCCAAAAAAGGAGGGGGTGAAAACAACAAGGTGGGCATCTACTAAGTGCCAACACTGCACTGCCCACCCACATCCCAAAAGAAAAAATTACTCACCTTAGTAATGTTGTTTCTTCTAATGGAGTCTTGCTATATTATGACATATGCAGTGAGTCCCAACCTTCGAACTGCTCCGGAGGTGAAAGAGTTAACTTTCCATGCCAGGCATGGAATGCTGAGCTCCAGCTCGGTTGAAACTCTGTCTGTTGTTCTTCAAACTCAAACCGTCAGATCTTTACGAGCTAAACTCACTGAGGTCCTGTGTGGAAGCTGTAAACCTACACTAGCCAACTGGCTACTAAACATCAGAACACATTTTTTGGTCCCAAAACAAAGACTCAAGTCAGGAGACCCAAAAAATGAAAAACACAACACCAAGTCACCCCAAAAAAGGAGGGGTGAAAACAGCAAGGTGGGCATCTACTAAGTGCCAACACTGCACTGCCCACCCACATCCCAAAAGAAATAATTACTCACCTTAGTAATGTTGTTTCTTCTAATGGAGTCTTGCTATATTATGACAATTGCAGTTTGTCCCACCATTAGAACTGCTCCGGAGGTGAAAGAGTTAACTCCCATTCAGAGAATGGAACTTGGAGCACGAGCTCGGTTAGAGAAGCTCTGTCTGGGTTATTTCAAACCTAAACTGTCAGATCTTTACGAGCAAAACTCACTAAGGTCTGTGTGGAAGCTGTAACCTACACTAGCCAACTGGCTACCTGACTATTAAGACATACGCCTGGTCCCAACACAAAGACTCAAGTCAGGGGACCAGAAGCAACAATATAATACAAGTAATAATATGACATAAAATAAAAACATAACACCCCAAAACCCCAAGAAGGGGTGAAAAACATATAATGGGCATAACTAGCGCCCACACTAGGCTGCCCACCCCATACCCAAGTAGAAGTTCTGAGAGGGGCAGGGGAGGTCATAATATAGCAAGACTCCATTAGAAGAAACAACATTACTAAGGTGAGTAATTTTTTCTTCAAACAACATGAAGTCTTGCTATATTATGACAATTGCAGAATACACAGCAGTACCTCCATGGAGGAGGGACAGAACCTACTTAGGGAATAGGCTCTGAAGCACAGCTGCCAACCGAAGCATCTCTCCTGGCCTGGACATCCAGGGAGTAATGCTTGGTGAAAGTATGTACTGCTTTCCAGGTAGCTGCTTGACATATCTCTAAGATAGGGATGTCTCTGGCAGCAGCTAGAGACGCAGTTGTACCTCTGGTAGAATGAGCCCTCAGGCCTGAAGGGGAACTTTCCCCAGTTTTGATAACAAAATTGGATACAAGAGACAATCCACCTGGCAATGGATCTCTTAGTGGCAGGTTTCCTTTTCCGACCTCACCATAAGTGAGAAAAGTTGGAGGATTCAACCTGTGACCCTTGACGCTCTATATAGTAACTTAGGGCCCTCTTAACATCTAAACTGTGCAATCTCCTCTCACCAGAGGAAGAATGGTCAGTGAAAACACTGGAAGGGAGATAGATTGATTAAGATGGAAATCTGAAACCACCTTAGGCAAAACTTCCTGTTAGTCCTGAGGACTACCTTATCCCTGTGGAAAGAAATAAAGTCAGTTTCTACTGACAGGGCTTGCAACTCACTTATGCGCCTGGCAGAAGTGATAGCCACTAGGAAAACAGTTTTCCAAGTTAAGTACTTAAGCTCTGCAGAAGACAGAGGTTCAAAAGGAGGTTGCATTAACTGGGCAATGCAAACATTAAGGTCCCAGGCAGGGGCCGGATCCCTAAAAGGTGGATTAGAATGAAGAAATCCTTTAAAAAACTTGGAAAATACAGGGTGAGCGGAAAGGGAGGAGGGCTTTCCTGCTGAAACAAAAGCAGAGACAGCTGCCAAATGTACTTTCAGGGTAGCTGGTCTCAGGCCCAAAGAATTAAGATGGACCACATAGTCTAAAACACTGGGCAAATCAGCAGATTCCGGGGAAACATGTTTCCCAGAACACTAAATGGAAAACCTTTTCCACTTAGAATTATAAGTAGCCCTAGTGGAAGGCTTCCTAGAAGCCTTTAGGATTTCAAGAACACCCTGAGAAAGGTGCAGGTCAGCAAATTCTAACTCCTCAAGAGCCAGGCCTTGAGGTTGAGGGATTTGAGGTTCGGACACCAAACTCTCCCCTGTGCACAGGTTAACAGGTTGTGATTCCTGGGGAGACACAGGGGAAGATGGACTGCTAGGGACAGAAGGAGTGGGTACCAGGGCTGCCTGGCCCAATCTGGGGCAATCAGAATCACCCTGCACGGCTGGGATCTGATTTTGACTAGCACCTTGAATAGGAGAGGGAAGGGGGGAAGGCGTAAAGAAACTTCCCTTCCCAATCTAGGAGAAAGGCATCCAGGGGGACTGAGCCCAACACTGGGGGCCTGCAACAGAACAGTGGAAGTTGGTGATTGTCTGGGGCTGCAAAAAGATCTATCTGAGGGGTGCCCCATCTGGCAAAAACTATCCCCAGTACTTGAGGATCCAGAGACCATTCGTGATGGCCCTGGGAAATCCTGCTGAGAGCATCTGCTAGGACATTGTCCTTTCCTGGAAGGTGAACTGCTATGAGGGAAGTGTTCAGGAATAGGCCAGAGACCACAACTTCATTGCCTCGGTGCACAAGGCACCGAAGTGCCCCTGCTTGTTGATGTACCACACTGTTGTGGTGTTGTCTGTTCTGACTTGCACCACTTTGTTCTGAACAGACACAGAAAACACTTGAAGTGCTAAAAAGACAGCTCTGAGTTCCAGCAAATTGATGTGGAGCAGAGATTCCTGAGGGGACCACACTCCCTGAGTGGAGAGGTCGCCCATGTGGGCTCCCCACCCCAGGAGGGAAGCATCCGTAGTGAGGGTCAAGGAGTGAGACAGAGGAATGAAGGGGACCCCCAGTCTTAAATTGCTCTGATCCTGCCACCACTGGAGGGCCTGGATCAGGGTTCGGGTCACTGGGACCAACTTGGAAAGGGGTCACTTGAGAGACCAAAAGGCTCTCAAGTGAAACTGAATGTCCCTCATCTGAAATCTTGCTCCTTGCACTACGGCTGTGGACGCAGCCATGTGCCCCAGGAGCTGCAAAAAGTGTCTTGCTGGTCGAGAGACCTGCAGAGTGAAGGAGGAGGCCAGAGCCACCAAGTTCCTTACCCTGTCTAAGGGTAGGAAGGCTCTGGCCTGCTTTGTGTCCAATTCTGCACCTATGAAGGTGAGCACCTGAACTGGTTCCAGAACTGATTTTGGAAGATTGAGCAAGAAGCCCAGGGAGGAGAGCAGCTGCTGGGTAACTTGCAGGTGAGATCTTACCTGTTCTGGGGACTGGCCTACAATGAGCCAGTCGTCCAGATAGGGAAAGACAGCAATCCTTTGCCTTCTTAAATGAGCCACTGCTACTGCCAGACATCTTGTGAATACCCTTGGGGCAGAGGTGAGGCCGAAGGGCATTGCTCTGAACTGGTAGTGACCTGAGGGCAATTCGAATCTGAGGTACTTTTGGTGGGAGCTTCTGATTAGGACGTGAAAATAGGCATCCTTGAGGTCCAGGAAGGCTAGCCAGTCCCCTGGCCTTAGAGAGGGTAAAATCATTGCCAGAGTTACCATTTTGAACTTTGGTTTCAAAAGGTGTTTGTTCAGATATCTCAGGTCTAAAATGGGCCGCCATTCTCCTGTCTTTTTTGGGGTAAGGAAATATCTGGAGTACAGACCCTTGCCCTGGTGTAGGGGAGAAACCCTTTCTACAGCTCTGAGAGCCAGGAGGGTTGAGACCTCTGTTTCTAAAGTAAAGGTCTCTAAAGAGTTTGCAGGTGGGAAAGACCTGATTCTCATCTTTGGGAACTTTTTGAAGCTGAGAACCAGACCCTGGCTTACTACTTCCAGGACCCACTTGTCTGAAGTTAGAGACACCCAGTTCTGAACGAAGTAAGCCAACCTGCCCCCTACAGGTAAAGGAGAATCAGCCCTGGGCACCCCATCAGGGTGCCTGTTTGGCAGGTGCTTTAGGCTGAGGGGTGGGAGCAGGCCTGCCCACACCCCGTCTGCCTCTCCCTCTGAAGAACCCCCTCTGAGCATAAGCAGAGGAGGCCTGGGTTTGGTAAAAAGGCCTGAGAAAAGGCCTACCTCTACCCCTGGGGGCCTGCCTCTGAGGAGTGGCTTGCCACTCCTTAGCCTGAGCACTCTTATAGGTAGTCCTATATTCATCCATTTTCTTCATATAATTCTCTGTCTGCTCCCCAAACAGAGAATTTCCAACCACAGGAAAATCCATAGCCTTAGTCTGGGTATCCTGTGATAAGGTAGTACACCTGAGCCAGGCCAACCTGCGAAAAGCTACAGAAGTAGCCATGACTCTAGAGGATACATCATTAAAATCTACAGCAGCATGAAACTGCACCTTAGATGCCTCAATGCCATCAGCAGCCACCTGTTCCAGCTCACTAGCAAGCTGGCCAGAGGCCTGTCTGGCCAAGGCCATGACAGTGTCCCATCTAGATTTCTGATACCTTGCTACATAAGCCATGTAATTTGCTTGCCTGAGTCCCAAGGACGCTGCCATGTATTGTTTTTTAGCCATGGCATCAATCTTCCTGGAATCCTTGTCAGGAGGATGTGAAGCCAAAGGAATATTAGCTTTATCACAGGCTGCAGCCTGAACCACACCAACGTGGCTGCATTGCTGTGAAAGGAATTCTGTATCAGGACCTGACAGGGTGTACCTCCTGTCCATCTTTTGTCCACAGGAGGCACAGAATTAGGAGTTTTAAAATCTTTATTGTCTGTTTCCTAAATGATTTTGCAAGGAATAGACAATCTCCTAGACTCTGGAATATCCATCATTTCTATAAAATCAGGTTCCTCTTGTTCATCCACAGCTTCCTCCAATGGAAGCTGGAGGTTTCAAGCAACTTTTTTGTAAAACATACAGTGAGAGGGGGACTCAGAAAGCAAAGGGGGAGATTCTAACGGTCTGTCTGGGGAGATGTCCTGTTCAATGGGCACACCCAGACCCTCAAAGTCACATTCATACTGTTCATAATCATCCTCCCCCTCCTCTGGTTCATAAAATTCTTCAATAACATATTCCTGAACCGTGGAACCGACCGAACCGACCTTTTATCAGATAGTGGCGGTTGGGATGGAACCGGAGAAAGTGACTGGACAATCTGAATAGCTTTTGCTATCTCTGCAGCAGTTGGAGAAGGAATTTTGGGCTCCACACCTGCTGATTTTCTTGCTTTCTTTACTGGAACTGGCTCCTCCGAGCCAGCTTTACGTTGGCCCGAGGAAGTCTCACCCTGGTCAGAGGGCACTCCCTCCGGTTCGGTTGGCACCGAACCGGGCTGGCCATCCGGGTCAGCGGACTTTTTGGCCTCTCGTTCCCTGAGCCTGCCAACTCTCTTATCCAGGGTGGCTGCAGGGAAATTTTTACAAATCTGGCAGTCTGAATTGAGGTGGTCAAACCCCAGACAATATACACATGTGGTGTGTGGGTCAGCCTTGGCAAAGACTTCCCCACAGGCATCACAGTGTTGAAACCCAGTGGGCCCGGTTTTTCTTTTGGGTTTTTCAGACATAATGCCAGCCTAACCAAAAACTTGCCCTTTTAAACGGCAGTGCCAGGCAAGACACCCTTATCGATTCCTAACCGTGTCACAGGTCTTGGAAAAAACTGTGATGAAATCCGTTTTTTTTAGAACCGATAAGAACCAGGAACCGCACTCTAAAAACCTTCAATTCAAGTTTTAAAACAAAGTGATCGGTTCAAAACCGAACCGATAACATTTACAAGTTCCACACAGAAAATAAACTTAAATTACTTAAAATACCACAGACAGAGCTTGAACCGAATGGTTTTGCGGTTAAAATAATAATATTCTCGGTTGATTTGAACCGAGAAAACACTGTTTAAACCGAGAAATGAACCGAGCAGTAGGAGAAATCTCCGGAGCGACTGTTCAGTGAAGCGAAGTAAAGAATCTGACAGTTTAGGTTTGAAATAACCCAGACAGAGCTTCTCTAACGAGCTCAGCTCCAAGTTCCATTCTCTCAATGGGAGTTAACTCTCTCACCTCCGGAGCAGTTCTAATGGTGGGACAAACTGCAATTGTCATAATATAGCAAGACTTCATGTTGTTTGAAACAGAGGTTCTAAGAGGGGCAGGCGGGGGGGGGGGTCATAATATAGCAAGACTCCATTAGAAGAAACAACATTACTAAGGTGAGTAATTTGTTCTTCAAACAACATGAAGTCTTGCTATATTATGACATATACAGACTACACAGCAGTACCTCCATGAAGGAAGGACAGAACCTACTTAGGAAATAGGCTCTGAAGCACAGCTGTGCCAAACCGAGCATCACTCCTAGCCTGGATGTCCAGGGAGTAATGCTTGGTAAAAGTGTGAACTGTTTTCCAGGTAGCTGCTTGACATATCTCTAGAATAAGGATGTCCCTGGCAGCAGCCAGGGAAGCAGCTGTACCTCTGGTAGAGTGTCTCGGCAAGAACTTCCTGTTAGTCCTGAGAACCACCTTATCTCTATGAAAGGAGATAAAATCAGGCTCCACTAACAAGGCTTGTAATTCACTTATGCGTCTGGCAGAGGTGATGGCTACCAGAAACACAGTCTTCCAAGTCAAGTACTTAAACTCTGCTGAAGATAAAGGCTCAAAAGGCAGTTGCATAAGCTGAGCAATGCAAACATTCAGGTCCCAGGCAGGGGCAGGGTCCCTGAATGGAGGGTTGGTGTGAAGCAATCCCTTGAAAAACTTGGAGAAAACAGGGTGAGCTGAGAGAGAAGAGGGCTTACCTGCTGAAATAAAGCAGACACAGCTGCCAGATGCACTTTCAGTGTAGCTGGTCTCAGCCCCAAGCTATTTAAGTGAACCATATAATCAAGGACTGTGGGCAGATCAGCAGATTCTGGGGAAATACGCTTCCCAGAGCACCATATGGAAAATGTTTTCCATTTAGAATTATAAGTAGCCCTGGTGGAAGGTTTTCTAGAAGCCTTCAGGATATCCAATACACCTTGGGAGAGGTGTAGATCAGCAAACTCTAACTCTTCAAGAGCCAGGCCTTGAGATTGAGAGATTTGAGGTTCGGGTACCAAACCTTCCCCTGAGCACAGGTTAACGGGTTGTAATTCCTGGGAAGAAACAGGGCAAAGATGGACTGCTAAGGACAGTAGGAGTGGATACCAGGGCTGTCTGGCCCAGTCTGGAGCAATCAGGATCATCTTGCAGGGTTGAGATCTGATTTTGACTAGCATTTTGAACAGGAGAGGGAAGGGAGGAAAACCAGAGAGAAACTTCCCTTCCCAATTGAGAACTAAGGCATCAAGGGGGACTGAGCCCAACACTGGGGGCCTGCAGCAAAAAAGGGGAAGTTAGTGATTGTCTGGGGCTGCAAAAAGATCTATCTGCGGGGTGCCCCATCTGGAAAATATCACCTCCAAGACCAGGCGATCCACTGACCATTCATGATGGCCCTGGAAAATCCTGCTGAGAGCATCTGCCAGGACATTGTCCTTTCCTGGGAGGTGAACTGCCGTGAGGGAGGTGTTCAGGGAGTAAGCCAGAGACTATAACTTCATTGCTTCAGTGCACAAGGCCGTAGACAGAGTGCCTCCTTGCTTGTTGATGTACCACATTGTGGTGGTGTCGTCTGTTCTGACCTGTACAACTTTGTTCTGAACAGATTTGGAAAAAAACTTGAAGTGCTAGAAAAACTGCTCTGAGTTCCAACAGATTGATGTGGAGCAGAGATTCCTGAGGGGACCACAACCCCTGGGTGGTGAGGTTGCCCATGTGAGCCCCCCACCCCAAGAGGGAGGCATCTGTAGTAAGGATTAAAGAGTGAGACTGAGTGACAAAGGGAACCCCTTGTCTCAGATTGTTCTGATCCTGCCACCACTGTAGGGCCTGGATCAGGGTTCGAGTTACTGGGATCAATTTGGTTAGAGGGTCTTTCCTTTGAGACCAAAAGGCTCTCAAATGGAACTGGATGTCCCTCATCTGAAATCTTGCTCCCTGCACTACTGCTGTAGAAGCAGCCATGTGCCCCAGAAGCTGTAGAAAATGTCTTGCTGGTCGAGAGACCTGCAGGGTGAATGAGGAGGCCAGAGAGACCAGGGTCCTTGCCCTGTCCAAAGGAAGGAAGGCTATGGCTTTCTCTGTGTTCAGCTCTGCACCTATGAAGGTGAGGAGCTGGACAGGCTCTAGAACTGACTTTGAAAGGTTCAGAAGGAAACCTAGAGAGGTGAGCAGTTGCTGAGTTATCTGTAGATGTAACTTGACTTGGTCTGGAGACTGGCCTACTATGAGCCAGTCGTCCAGGTAAGGGAAGATGGCAATTTTTTGCCTTCTTAGGGAAGCAACTGCTACTGCCAGGCATTTTGTGAATACCCTT
Source organism: Neoceratodus forsteri (assembly GCA_016271365.2). Taxonomy (NCBI): domain Eukaryota; kingdom Metazoa; phylum Chordata; order Ceratodontiformes; family Ceratodontidae; genus Neoceratodus; species Neoceratodus forsteri. The sequence goes on from CM057453.1 coordinate 1,097,758,764, forward strand.
GGAGCAGAGGTGAGGCCAAAGGGCATTGCTCTGAACTGGTAATGGCCTGAGGGCAGCTCGAACCCGAGGTACTTTCGATGGGAGCTTCTGATGAGAATATGGAAGTAGGCATCCTTGAGGCCCAGGGACGCTAGCCATTCCCCTGGCCTTAGAGAGGGTAGAATAATTCCCAGAGTCACCATTTTGAATTTTGGTTTTAAAAGGTGCTTGTTTAAATATCTGAGATCCAGGATGGGCTGCCATTCTCCTGTCTTTTTTGGGGTAAGGAAGTACCTGGAGTACAATCCTTTGCCCTGGTGTAGGGGTGGAACCCTTTCCACAGCTCTGAGAGCCAGGAGGGAAGAGACCTCTGCCTCTAGGGCAAGTGCCTCTGGTGGATTTGCAGGTGGAAAGGATCTGGTTCTCATCTTTGGGAATTTTTTGAAGCTGAGAACCAGTCCCTGGCTTACTACTTCCAGGACCCACTTGTCTGATGTCAGAGACTTCCAGTCCTGGACAAAGTAAGCCAGCCTGCCCTCTACAGGTAGCTGAGAATCAGCCCTGGCAATCCCATCAGGGTGTCTGCTTGGCAGGGGCTTTGGGCTGAGGGGTGGAAGCAGGCCTGCTGGTACCCAGTCTGCCTCTCCCTCTAAAGAACCCCCTCTGGGCATAAGCAGAAGAGGAGGCCTGGACTTGGTAAAAAGGCCTATGAAAAGGCCTGCCCCTGCCCCTGGAAAGCTGCCTTTGAAGAGTGGCCTGCCTTTCCTTGGCCTGTGCACTCCTATAGGTGGTCCTATACTCATCCATTTTCTTCATGTAATTCTCTGTCTGCTCCCCAAACAGAGAATTACCCACAACAGGAAAATCCATGGCCTTAGACTGGGTATCCTGTGACAGGCTAGTACATCTGAACCAAGCCATTCTGTGAAGTGACACAGATGTAGCCATGACTCTTGATGACACATCATTAGAGTCCACTGCAGCATGGAGTTGCACCTTGGATGCCTCAATACCATCAGCAGCCACCTGCTCCAGGTCCTTGGCAAGCTGGCCAGGGACCTGTTTTGCTAGAGCCATAACAGTATCCCATCTGGATTTCTGATACCTAGCAACATAAGCCATATAATTTGCCTGTCTGAGTCCCAAGGATGCTGCCATGTACTGTTTCTTTGCCATGGCATCAATCCTCCTGGAGTCCTTGTCAGGGGGGTATGAAGCCAAGGGAATATTTGCCTTGTCACAGGCTGCAGCCTGCACTACCTCAACATGGCTGCATTGTTGTGTAAGGAACTCCGTATCAGAGCCTGACAATGTGCACCTCTTGTCCATTCTCTTATCCACAGGAGGTGTAGTGTGAGGAGTTTTTAGAATTTTAACTGTCTGTTTCCCAAAAGATTTATGCAAGGGAACAGGCAGTCTCCTATACTCTGGGATATCCATCATTTCCACATAGTCAGGCTCCTCTTGATCATCCACAGCTTCCTCCATAGGGAGCTGGAGGGTTTCAGCCACTTTTTTATAAAACATAAAATGAGAAGGGGACTCAGAAAGCCTAGGAGGAGACACTCCTGAAGGTCTGTCTGGGGAGATGTCCGGGTCAATGGACACATCCAGACTTTCAAATCCACATTCACTCTCCTCATACTCCTCTTCCCCCTCCTCCGGTTCATAATATTCCTCTAAATCATACTCTTGAACCGGTGGAACTGGCCGAACCGTGCGCTTACCTGATGGTGCCGGTTCGGTCGGAACCGGGGAAAGCGACTGGACAATTTTAATCGCTTTAGCTATTTCTTCAGCGGTTGGAGAGGAAAGTTTTAGCTCCACACCAGCTGATTTCCTAGTCCTTTTTGCTGGAACCGACTCCTCAGAGTCGGATCTCCTTTTGCCCAAGGAAGTCTCGCCCTGGTCAGAGGGCACTCCCTCCGGTTCGGTTGGAACCGAACTGGGCTGGCCATCCGGTTCAGCGGACTTTTTGGCCTCCCTTTCCCTGAGCCTACCAACTCTCTTTTCTAGGGTAGCTGCAGGAAAATTTTTACAAATCTGGCAGTCTGCATTGAGGTGGTCAAACCCCAGACAAACACAGGTGGTGTGGGGGTCAGCCTTGGGCAAAGACTTCCCCACACACACTGCAGTGTTGAAACCCAGTGGGCCCGGTTTTTCTTTTGGGTTTCTCAGACATAGTACCAGTCCTATCCAAACTTACCCTTTTATGGCAATCCACCAGGTAAGACCCTCTTATCGGTTCCCAACCGTGTCACGGGTCGTGGAAAAAAACGTAATAAAATCCGTTTTTTTAGAACCGATAAGAACCGGTAACCACACTCAAAGTACAATATAAGATTTTTTAAACAACTTGATCGGTTCAAACCGAACCGATGAACCGTTTACAAGTTCCACACAGAATAGAGTAAAATATAACCTATCTAGTACTCACAAATACCACAGACAAAGACTAAACCGACAGGTTAAGGTTTAATTTCGGGTTGAAAACCGAGAAAACGGTACTTTAACCAACAAAATGAACCGAGCAGAAGGAGAAATCTCCAGAGCATTTGTTCAGTGAGGCGGAGTAAAGAATCTGACAGTTTGAGTTTGAAGAACAACAGACAGAGTCTCAACAGAGCTCAAGCTCAGCGTTCCATGCCTGGCATGGAAAGTTTAACTCTTTCATCTCCGGGGCAGTTCGAAGGTTGGGACTCACTGCATATGTCAGAATACAGCAAGACTTCATGGTGTTTGAAGAACCAGTAACCACACTCTAAAAGTACAATTTAAGATTTTCTAATAACTTGATCGGTTCAAACCGAACCGATAAACCGTTTACAAGTTCCATATAGAAAAGAATTAATATATAACCTATCTAGTACTCACAAATACCACAGACAGGGACTGAACTGACAGGTTGCGGTTTAAATTCGGTCGAAAACCGAGAAAGACGGTACTTTAACCAACAAATTGAACCGAGCAGGAGGAGAAATCTCCGGAGCGACTGTTCAGTGAGGTGAAGTAAAGAATCTGACGGTTTGAGTTTAAACAGCAACAGACAGAGTCTCAACTGAACACGAGCTCAGCATTCCATGCCTGGCATGGAAAGTTAACTCTTTCATCTCCGGGGCAGTTCGAAGGTTGGGACTCACTGCTACTGTCAGAATACAGCAAGACTTCATGTTGTTTGAATGCACATATGACCGATGAGAAGACCTTCTCCCTGAACTGGTCCATCTGCCTAGACTCCTTGTCTGGAGGAGAAGTGCTCTTGTGCCCGGGTGCTGAGAAGCAATCATGAGCAGCCGAGATCACGACAGAGTCAGCCGTCGGAAGCGTGTTACGGAATGGAGCATCCTTGGGCACCTGGTAAGTTCTGTCCGCTCTGTTGGGGACAGCCGGGATTGAATGAGGCATTTGCCAGCCTGGTGAGGTCCAATCCAGGGAGGAACAGAGATCGGGGACAGAGACTCCAGGTCCAGATATCCAGCGAATCTGTGGCGCATGGGATTCTGCTCCTTCGACTCCCATTTAAAGTGGTGTTGAATGGACCTCAAGAGGTCTGAAAAGGAAGGATCCTCCAGTGGGGACTTGGGAGAAACCTTACCCTTAGAGACCTGGGACTCATGGACCGAGAGCTCGCCCAAGATTGATCATCATCATCCCCCATGTCTGGATTGCCTCCTAAATCCAGAAGGACAATGTCCCTGGGTGTAGTCCCCATGATGTGAACGGTGGAACGGAACAAGCTCACTGGGGACAGGGACCTAGGAGAGCAGTGATGTGGGAGTCTGCTCTTTAGGGCAGTCACCAACTCCGTGGGCTTCTCCTGCCACCAAAACTAGAAGAGGGTCTTGAAATCCAGTTGTGCCGGAGTGGGTGAAGGAGGAGGAATAGGAGGGGGAGGAGGAGGGATGGCCTGGGGATGCGGATAATGATACCCTGGCATCCCAAATATCCATAACCCGGGTATGGGGTGTAGCTGGGGAAGTAGTATCCCATACTGTTCCAATCTTGAGGGGGACCTGCCAGGGGGTGGTCCGAGGGATACCGCAAGGGGTAATGTGGGACAGTACGGGGTCGCAGATAGTGACCCAACGTCAGTAGTCCTGATGGTGGAGATACCAACATAGGGCCTGCCGATGTGTAAATCAGCAGCAGGTCCAGCATAGGGGGAGCCATCATCGGAGCCAGCACCACTAGATCCGGCACCAGAAAAGGGTCCAGCGTCGGATAAGCTGGTGCTGGGACCTGATGAAGGGGATCCGACGGAGTGACTTTGTCTGGCACAAGAGCCGGTGGCAGAGGCAGACGTATGGGTCCTGGCTCGAAGACAGGTGTCTGAGGATCCGGCATCAGAGGTCTCGCCAGATCCAATGGAGGAAGGCTGTGTGGAGCAGCAACAGGTGCCAGGACAGGAACATTCCCCGAGGGGATAGGAGATGCCTCTGGAGTAGAGCCGGACGGCTAAGGAGGGACCTCCGTCCCAGCGACCCCGAAGGGTGAGTAGGGATTAGATCCAGAAGTGTGTTCCACATCCAAGGCCCCCCACACTATCTTCACCCGGGGTAGCAACTGGAGAAGGGGAGACTACCGGTGGGGAAGAGGGGCAGTCTCCCCAGACAAGCGCCGATGGGAGAGCCGCGTGTGTGCAGTCGCCAGAGGTGGTCAACTGACCAGACTGAGTCAGGCAGGAGGGGGAGGAGCCCCCATCCGACTTAACGATGGCCAGGCAGTCCCCAGAGGAGCCGGAGGCCAACTTAATGGCAGATGCAGTGAGGCTGTTGGAGGAGCCGCGGCCAACTTGCCTGCTGCAGAGGGTTTGCCGGACTTACCTGGATCCCCTGCTGCCGATTTTTCCTAAGGCAGAGTTGGATGGGGAGAGGCCTTGCTGGTAGAGGGCCCAGACGCCTCGGCCTGTGAACCATCCACGGAGCACTCCCACTCCTTGTGCTTCTCTTTCCGATGTCTAGCAGGGGAAGAAGAAGAAGAATCACGAATGTGCTCCATTTGTTTCTCTAAAGGCGCCAGCCAGGTCTTCAAGAGATAGGCCTCCAGAGCCTACTGACTCCTCTTGCGCGTGGCCTGATGAAAGGCTGGCAGTCCGGACAGGAGGAAGTAGGATGGTCCGGGCCCAAACAATGCACTTCACGTGGCCGTCTTTATGTAGAATTTGAGTGCCACAAGACTGACCCTTTTTCTTCAGAAAAGACATACAAGAGATGTAAATATGAAAGAATTATCGGCATAACTGAGCGAACAACTTTTGACGATAAGCGGTAAGTCTGAAACTGTCACAGGAGGCAATGGCGGGAAGAAGAACTGAGGATGGGTGTGGGACCCCACTATATAGGGTCAGGTCATGCGGACATCAGTTACATAATGTCGGGTGGGCGGTCCGCCGTCAGGTACTGCTGGAACAGTCCGCTATGCGGCCCAAACACCAGATGGCGCTAGTCCTATATGTGATGACCTACTGAAGGAACCCTCTTGAAGTAAGATTTTGTGAAACTCATACCCTGGAGGAATTGTGGCAGGATATCCCACTGTTAGTCCTTATTTGTATTATACTCTTGTTTTCTATATATTTTTTTTTTTTTTATAGGGAATTTCTGCTTATAAAACAAGTTAGTGTCATCAAGACCATAGGAAAAGACTGGGTTTGTTTTTTTCACAGAAACAGACCTAACCTTTTGACCCAAAGGCAGCTGGATGCAGGAACTGAGATGCCGAAGTTTTTTGTTTTTTTTTTAAACACAGATCTGCCAAAACCCTGTGGTATGTTATGAAACCATGTTTTCAGAAGCCACTGCTTTGAACCCAGGAAAACTGTCGTAAAATGCTGTATTTTATGGGGTACTAAGAGGGAAGCTGTTTCTGATAGACATGTGAAATTTCAACCCAATGTGTATAGTGGCTCTCAGGATATATTTCTGAAACATCAAAGGGGTTCATTCTTTCTAACCTACCATAAACCATGCTCCGTAGTTCCCTAGTAAGAAAACAGACTTTTTATTGGAATATTGCTGAAACTGCAGATTTCAAAAGGGTAGTAAGCAGAAACATTTGGCCTTGTGCAATTGCATGTTACTAAGTAATTATGCAGGAATAAGAGTGACCTCCCAGCCAGCATCATCACAGAGTTGTGAACTCACAAACTGGGTGGGACATTCTTTCCTCTCTGATATTGTTACGCCTGGCTGAGAGGACTGTCACTTTGGTTTCTGGACTCCTAAGAGACAATTCTGCAAAGATCTGGTAAGTAATGCCTGAACCAGTTTGCGAACTGAAACTAAGCTAGAATTTAGTTAATCAGTTGCAAGGTGCTTTGTTTCTGTATAACTGTCCAGTTTTATTTTTTCGGACTGACCTAAATTTATATATGTTCTGTTTTAGTTATACTGCATTTATTTAACTATTTTTTATTTTAGTAAACTTTGTTTTTTTCTTAAGAAGCTGCCTGAGACTTGCTCATTTGGGTGTTAATGTGGGAACAGTATTAATAATCTAACACAACTGTTACTTGCTTAGGGTGTCATCATATGCAACCAAAGTGAGAAAGATCTGGAATAGAGATCTAGCAGGATAGGGGAAAACAGTCTCATTTGAGTCTGCAAGGGGGTTTGTGAACCAGGCTGCTGCATGCCCTGTAGGGAGAAGGCCAGATCAGGTGTCACGCTGCTACCCGAAGTGAGTGTAACGATAACCTGTGAATCCAACCTGTGTAATAGCCAAGAAAGGGTTTCTATTTGGCCCCAAGACTCGAGACTGGCATTGTGCCCTGATCCAAAGAAAACAGGAGAGTATCTCTGTTTCTCCCCTATCACGGATTGCACTTAAAGGGTGGGTACTGTGAACTCAGTGGGCCTGACCCCAGGAGTGGGGTCATGACACTGCCCCTATGTATTGAAAATGCTGGCAAGAAGGTAAGACAGACATGGGCAGAGAGACTGTGATGCCCAGGATCCAGAACACCTGCCTAGTACGCTGAATGTTCAGGAGCAGCGGTGCCCTGGTCAGTGCCTAGGACAACTAGACATCCAAGATGGGAAGACATGCAGCTCTCTGTCCGGAGGGCAGCTGCTACTACTGCCAAGCTCATAGTAAGGACCCAAGGTGCAGAAGGCAAGCAAAGGGCAGTGCTCAGAACCAGAAATGTTCCCCTTGGAATTGAACCCAGAGGTACTGATGGAGGGGAGCTGTAGTCGAGGCACAGGTCAGGAAGCAAAGGAAAACCAGGAGGAGTTGTAAAATTTGCAACGAGTTTTATTAAGAACAGTAAAATTAAAAAAATAAAATTGTTCACAATAATTTATAATGGCAGTAGAAACATAGAAAACAGAGTCCTTCTGAGTTTCTTTTCTCAATTTCCAATCTCAGTCTCTCTCTTGCAAGAAATTGCAGCTCTGTTTTTTATAACTCTTTGCAACCATTGCTCGTTAAGAAAACAGCATGCTTCTCATACAGCGTTCTTGTAAGTTTCAACAAGTGCAGCAAAAAGAACACTGGCCCCTATGCATTAACGGGCGGGTATTACATGCTTGTGGCATGTACCCCACCAACGCAGCTCCGCCACCGTGGGAGATCCGTGGGTGGCCACATTCTCAAAGCGTGGCCAACGCATGACTCCTGTACGCTGCCCTGCCCCTCCTGGCGTGCAGGCCCACAGGGGGCTGTTAGGGGTGGGGCAGCGGATCTGGATGGGTGGCCAATCAACCGCCCGACCCAGACCTCTTAGATGATCTCCTGCGCCCATGTGCGCCAGGCGAGGAAACGGTGCACAGAGCGCCACAGTTGCCCGGCTGCCACCTGCAGGCCCCCCAGAGTGCTCCACAAGCTAGTGCTCCCTCAGTGGGTGTGCAATGGACCCTGCCTCGCAGCCACAGCCCGTGGCTGTTGCTCTTGGGGGGCGGCATAACAGACCCCCTGCCTTTATGGCTGCTCCAGCCTGGCGGAGGCGCCGACATCTGCGCCCAGCACTACGCACGTTTGTGCATCCCATGGAGTGCCAGACTGCCCTCTGCGCCTCCCCCGAACCACCCCTGCGCATAGGGCCGCATGCTGCCGAGGCTCCTGCGTGGAGGGCGGCCATCAGTTGTGAATGCCACATAGGGGGTGCAGGTGGGTCTGGAAGGGTGCCAAGTGGGCGATGACCAGGTTACACGGCCCGTACCCATGCTGCACTTTTGGAAATAGGGCCCTCTGTAACCCAGAACTGACCTCTTACTTACAGCTTCTCAGAGTCTGCAAACAGGTTAACCCCTTAAGCTCCAAACAGCTTTGCAATCATTTCAACTGTATAACTATATACAGTTTTAGCTCTGCAATCATTTCAGCAGTACAACTATATAGAGATTTAAACAAAGAGATCCCAGTTTCTGCAGCTGCCTGCTTACAAACATCACCACCTGCCTCGCCTGCAAGGAGCGGTTAGAAGGTACAGAGTTCCACCCTCCAGCATTATTCATCTGTAGACTTGTTTCAATAGTTTTTTCAGTTACAGTTTAAAGTAATTTAGGTATGATTTTGTGCTATGTTAGAGGGTACTTTAAGACACTTCTCCTACTGCAGTGAGTCAGCTGCGTACTGTAAGGCAATGATGTTCTAACCTTGCTTGTCTGCTAAGACTGTCTCAATACTGTAGGCTTGTTTAGTATGTATTGTATAGAGGTAGAGTCAGGCCTGCATTCCAGAGTCAGCCACTTGGTTTTGCACATTCCTCAGTCCCTCTCCCCTCCACCTTCCCTGCCTGACTTCCTGTCTATGCCAGGTACTTTTGGCAGGGACTGATCCTGTCTATTTAATTCTGCAGCTGCCTGCTTACAAACATCCCCACCTACCTCACCCCAGGTGGGACGCCTGCAAGGAGCTGTTAGAAGGTACAGAGTTCCACCCTCCAACATTATTCATCTGCAGACTTGCAGTAGGTAACCCCCCCCGGATTGGTGCTGATTTTATTAACTGTTTAACCAAACAGGGCAGTTTTCCATCTGCTCCTCATACAGCTTTCCCACTAGGTGAAACTGTTAAGATTTGGACACCTTCCATCCACCTCATTAACACAAGTTAAACTTTTTTTTTTTATTGTTTCCCACCACAAGCTCTCTCAGCAAGCTCTTCCTCCAGCCCTTGTAATTCCCTATCTTCCCTTTAGCAATCATTTCACTAACCCCCTGCAAGTCTTGAACCCATGCCCTCCAAAGCTCTGCCCCAATGACAACTGTTGCTCTTTCCTCTAGGCCACCATGACAGTGTTACTCTATTCATGCTTTGCTGTCACTGAACCTCCACCCCTCCCCCATCTTGCCTAGCACTTTCCCTCTATATTCTTGATGCCGTTGCAAGATTCCTCCACTAGAGGCTTTCCTCAAGTACTACTTTCTCCTGAACCTTAAAGCTGCACTGTCAAGAGTTTCTCCACCTTTTTATTAGCTTATTGTGTACTGTAGCAAGTGTACATTTCAGAATGGGCTGTCCTCCCCTACCTTAATCTGTTTTCTTTCCGTTTTTTAGGTCTTTAATTTTCTGTATTTTTCCCTTTTTTTTGTGTTACCCTCGGTCCGCAAGTAAATCTCCCGTCTCCTTGTTCCATCACATGCTCATGTTGCAGTACGCCGTTAAATTATTTTCGCACCTGTGCCTGAGCATTTCCTGCTCTTTATCTGTGCCGGAGTGAAATCTTTTGCTATTCTCCTTTGATTCCTACCGAACAAGCCAGCACAGTGCTGACAGATGGAACTTTTTTCAGTTTGTACCCTAACTTTATAAAAAAAAAATAATCTAACACCCCCCAACACACATTTAATTGTGTATGGCAGGAGTGCCCAATCCTATCAGCAGAAAGGATCCCCTCGTTTTGTTGTTTGCCGATGGGGTGTCCAATCCCGTCGGCAGAAAGCAACCCCCTCCCTTGTGTTTGCCGGCGTGGTGCACAATCCCATCGGCTACAGCTGTCCCCCCTAGACTCCGCTAGAATGCTGAGGCCCACCCCAGCATGCCACATCTCCTGTCATGTTTAAAGCGTCCCTGCGATGTTTTCTCTGTAGTTGTACCTGAAAGAAAGGATACAGTCCTCGTAGTCTCCACCCCACAACCGCGCAGCCACTGCGCACCTGACTCCCACACACCCCACCCCATACTTATCTCTGGAGCTTGGCGCGACGATCTTCGCTGAACTGGGAACACGTCTGCACTCTTCAAAGCCGACCGCTAACTGAGGAAATGCTGGTAAGCTGTAAAATGTAATGAACAGGGTTTTTTCAACTTTAGTGCATATCTCTGGCATTTTTGGGAATTTTTGCAAGAAATTTTCAACATGGGGTTTTTGGGACCCCTCTCATGAATTCTTGAACTGTCATGTCGTTAATCGGCCCCGAAAGGTGGTTTCGCGGTCACTGCGCGGAATCACCCTTCGGGGCTGATTAATGAAAGGACTGTGCCGGTGTTCATGGTGGGCTCTCAAACCTATGTTGCAAGAATTTGATGGGAAAAATGAAAAAAAAAAAAAAAAAAGACTGTTTTACGAGCGTGCATTGCGCAGTTGCTATGCACGCTCGTAACTTCAGGAGTTTGCAATATTTTCACACCAGATTTTCAACACTGCCATTTTGTCACACCTCCTTGTGAGCTATACAGCTGTCATTTTTCACATCCTGACCAAAATGTGTTTTCGCACTTCCGGCGCAGAATAGCGCGCTTGCTGTGGGAAATCACTGTTCAGGACAGATTAAGAAAATGTCAATGATACTGTTCATGAGCAGAGGTCCTAAAATGCCTATGTTGAAAATTTAGTGATGATAGCCCATCAATTGACAGTGTTACAAGTGTGCATTGCGCACTTTCCACGCACCCTTGTAACTTCTCAGATTTGTAATATTGTCACACCAGATTTTTAACAGTGGCATTTTGTCACACCTCCTCATAAGCAGTACAGCTGTCATTTTTCACATCCTGACCGAAATGTGTTTTCACAGTTCCGGCGCAGAATAACATGGTCACTTTGGGAAACCAGTGTTTGGGACAGATTAAGAAAATGACAGTGGTACTATTCATGAGCAGAGGTCTTAAAATCCCTATGTTGAAAATTTGGTGACGAAACTCCACAACACGACTGTGTTACAAGCGTGCGTTGAACTGTTTCCACACACCCTTGTAACTTTGCAAATTTGTAATATTGTCACGCCACATTTTTAACAGTGGCATTTTTTCACACCTCCTTATGAACACTACCTCTGCTATTTTTCACATCCTGGGTAAAATAGTTTTTGCACTCCTGCCGGAGAATAGCACGGTCACTCTGGGAAATCAGTGTTTGGTACAGATTACGATCAACAAGTGAAAGGGGCGAGTGACCGAGCTCAACTGAGCTCTGTCGGAACTGCTGTGGATTTGTTTGTGGGCAGAAAAAGGTGCCAACAGAGGCAGAAGCCCAGTACAAAAGGGCAGCCTGCAGCACCAAGAGAAACACACTGAGTGAGTGAGAGAGGGGGAGTGAGTGAGCTCCAGACTCCTGGTGACTGCTACCAGATTTCTTTGTGGGCAGAAAAAGGCGGCAACACAGGCAGGAGCCCAGTACAAAAGGGCAGCCTGCAGCGCCGGCAGAAATGGAACGAGTGAGTGAGTGAGTGAGAGAGGGGGAGTGAGCAACCTCAATGGACCTGTTTCAGGACGGCTGCAGATTTCTTTCTGGGCAGAAAAAGCCAGCAACAGAGGCAGGAGCCCAGTACAAAAGGCAGCTTGCAGTGCCAGGAGACATAGAATGAGCGACTGAGGGAGGGGGAGTCAGTGAGCTCAACGGAGCTCTGTTGGGACTGCTGCAGATCTGTTTGTGGGCACAGTACAAAAGGGCACCCTGCAGTGGCAGGAAAACCAGAATGAGCGAGTGAGCAACCTCAGCGGAGCTGTATTGTAACTGCTTCAAGTTTCTCTGTGGGCATAAGAAGGCAGCAACGCAGGCAGGAGCCCAGTAGACAAGGGCAGCCTGCAGCGCCAGAAGAAACGGAAAGAGTAAGTGAGAGAAGGGGATTGAGCGAGCTGAACAGAGCTTTGTTGGGATGGCTGCAGATTTTTTTGTGGGCAGAAAAAGGCGCCAACAGAGGCAGCAGCCTAGTACAAAAGGGCAACCTGCAGCGCTGGGAGAACCAGAACATCATCTCCTGACAGTCTAGGAGGGACTGTACGAACAGGAAAGGAATGAAAATCAGCAGGAATAGAGGAAGGAAAAGAATTCAGAGAGGAGAGGCCCAGAGAATTGGTCGGCAAAGAGCCAGGCCTCGGCACCGAGGAACACGATGCCAAAAAGCCGCATGGCGTCGAAGACAGCGCAGAAAGGCTACAAGCGCCGAGAAACATAGCGGCGCGAAAACCCTGCAGTGCGCAGAACAGTGCGAAAGGCCGCAGCGCCACAGTTGGCGCCGAGCGACCCACCAGGGCAGGGGGCGCCAAAACCAACCCATGACACCGAAAACCAGGATTTGAGGGAAAAGGAGGAAGAATATCAGGAGATCGAGGCATCAGGGTGGCCTCCTGCGCCGCAGCCATGTGAGGGGGAAAAACACCTCGGCGCGGAGTCGTTGGCACTGAAGAAGGTGCCGCGCAACAAGGGAAGCCCAATTGCCGTGCTCGATCGCCCTAAGAGCCGGAGAGCCCCGGGGCGACCAGGCCAGGCAACTGGACCAACCTCCAAGCCCATTGCTCCATCAGAGCGGCCCACTGATGAAACTACTCATCGGAAGACCTACCAGAAGGCGGGGCAGAGTTGTCGAAGAGGTCAGCGACCAGAACCAGAAACTGGCGACTCTGAAAGAGGAGACCAGCAACTGGCCCCAATGATCGACCATCAACGTGCAGACATATCAGAGGGCGGACTCGAGTGATGCCTTTTCTTTCTCGACCTATGAGCCGAAGAAGAGCTCGAGACCGAACGGGTGCCGTGAATGCAACTATCGATTCGGAGACATGCCTGGGACCGCCTCCTCAGGCACTGGACCCACCGCTGTCAGACCCCCGCTTCTGGAGAAGGTGGTGGACCGGACCCAGCCTGGCTGACTGAACAGCTTTCATATGAAGTCTCCCTACCATCACCTGACCCGTCCATGGTCGACTCCGTCAATATAGGCTGAGACTTCTTTCTTAAGAATAAATTACTGTAGCGGTACTTTATTCAAGAAAATGTTATAAAATAATAAACTGAAAACTATGCTGCTAGTTTGACTCCCAGCGGTCGAGCGACATTGTAACTGAAGCGCTCTCGTCGGGGAAAAAAGAACTGAGGCGGTTGGAGGGTCGACATCGAGATGGTCATTATTGCACGAGCAGAGGCTCGCGGTGCCACTCTTCGCAGCTCCATCTCCGGCACCATCCCTCTAGCAAAGGTTTGCTCCCGCTGGGTCCTAGTGCCTCTGGCGCAGAACCCCATTAGTGTGAATAAGTGGTGGAGACTTTATGTCCAGGAAGACCACTGATGTGGAGCACCAGCTCCTGGTCATACCAAGACCTTTGTGTCTTGTGAGTCCCCAGATGGGCTCCCTAGCCCAGGTCTGAGGTGTTTGTGGTGAGAATCTGGGATGGGACTGAAGGATGGAAAGAAATTCCCTTTGATAGGTTTGAGAGATCCTGCCACCAGCGAAGATCTCTCTGAAGACTGTTAGAGATCATGACCTTTAGGTTCATGTCGTCCGTCCTCTGGTCCCATGGGACTCAAAGAGACCACTGGGTGACCCTCACGTGAAGCCTCGCCATGGAAACTGTCGAAATGGTGTTCTCCATCAGTCCAAAAAGATGGAGCACGAAGTATGCTGGGATCCACCGGGCCTAGGCCATTAGTGTGGCCTGAGAAGCTAAGGTCTCGGCCTGATTCAATGTCACAAAAGCCTTGCCCTGAACTGTGTCTAGTACAGCTCCAATAAACTGAAGTTTCTGGGATGGTACTAGCTGGGACTTGGAAAAATGGACCGTTATGCCCAGAAGAGCAAACAAGTTCAGAGTGAAAGAGAGACTCTTTCAGGCTGGAAGGAGAGGGTGCTGCGAGAAGCCAGTCATCCAGGTATGGGAAGACAAATGCCCAGAAGACGTAAAAACGCCGCCACCACCACCAGGCATTTGGTCAACACTCTGGGAGCTGAAGAGAGGCCAAAAGGGAGTGCTCTGAAATGGAAATGCTTCTCCATAAAAACAAAACAGAGAAAGTGGCAGTGGGCCGGGAGGATAGGAATATGCAGGTAAGCATCCTGCATGTCCAGGGAGCACAGCCACGAATTTGGGTGGAGCAGGGGAAGGAGCACCTGAAGGGTCATCATACGAAAAGTAGTTATGTAAGAACTTACCGTAACAGTAGATCTTCAAGAGAGGCTCTTGCAGTAGGTAATTACATATAGGACTGACGTCGGCAGGTGGCAGGACCCCACAGAAAAATTTCTAGCTAGCAGTCCCTGGCGGGGACCGCTCCCACATCAGGTGACTGGCGTCAGACGACATCAGTATAAAGGGGCGGTCCCAGACGCCCGCCTTCCAGTTCTTTCCCGCCACAGGCCCGGAAGGCCCAGACGAGAGAGAAATGAAAATTACATACCTACCGTAATTCTTGATCTTCTTGGACGAGTCTCCACCACTCATTCACACTATTGGGTATAGCGTCGGAGGCACTAGGACCCATCGGGAGCAAACTTTTTGCTGGAGGGTCGGCGTCAGAGATGGCGCCGTGGCCCTAGCTCGCACGGCAATGACTCTCTCGGCGTCGACCCTCCAACCGCCTCAGTACCTTTTTTACCAAGGTGGTGCAGCTCAACTAAACTAAAGATAACCTAACTTTAGGCCCGGATATAAGATAGTCCGGGCGACCCGTGTAAGAAGGGTCAACAAAGAAGTCTTCACGGCCTAAAGATTTGAGGAAGTGAAGACCAACACAGTGGTGAGCTCGGGGGATGGAGGGTGGGCGTGTGAATGAGTGGTGGAGACTCGTCCAAGAAGATCAAGAATTACGGTAGGTACGTAATTTTCATATCTTCCTGGACATAAGTCTCCACCACTCATTCACACTATTGGGAGAGTACCGAGCTAATAATCCCCTGAGAGGGCGGCAGGATAGACCAAGAGCTCACGTTTCTAGGACAGGAGTCCATTAAGGATAGTTCTGCCAAAGGTGGAATGTCGCCTGGCATGAACATCCAGTGCATAATGCTTAACGAAAGTATGCACTGAGCTCCAGGTGGCGGCATTGCAGATGTCTGCAATAGGCACGTTGCGAATTTCCGCTAGGGATGCCGCGACTGCTCTGGTAGAGTGAGCGTAGACCCTACCTTCCAATTTAACCTGTGCCATGGAATAGCAGTGTCGAAGACATGCCACTAGCCATGATGAGATATATCTGATAGCGACAGGCTGACCCAGCCGGGTCTCACTGAAGTAAACGAAAAGTTGTTGGGCCTTTCGAAAATTCTTGGTTCTATCGAGATAGAAACGCAAAGCCCTCTTAACATCCAAAGAATGAAGAGAACGTTCTCCTTCATTTTGGAAGTTCGCAAAGTAAGTGGGATTACGGGCTGAGGTAATGGCCACTAGGAAGGCAGTCTTCCAGGTGAGAAATTTTAGCTCACAGGTAGCCAGAGGTTCGAACGGTTTCCGAGTGAGCATGTCTAGCACAAGGTTAATGTCCCAGGCTGCAACTGGACGTCTTATAGGAGGTCTGGTATGCAGAATTCCTTTAAGAAATCTCTTAACCATAGGTAACTGAGCCAGAGACAAAGAAGAGACCGGCTCATGATACGCTGAAATGGCACTAAGGTGAGCTTTGACTGTAGAGTACTGAAGACCAATTTGAGAGGTCCAAAGGTACTCTAAAACTTTGTCTGGTGGACAGGAAAAGGAATTCAAAGACTTTGCACACCAGAGCCTTCCACTTAGATGTGTAAGTTTTCCGGTGGCTGGCTTCGAGCAGCCAGAAGAATGTCTGAAACTCTTGAGAGGCGTTGAACTGGTTCACTTCTACCTCTTCAGGAGCAAAGCGTGAAGGTGAAGCGATCTCAGGTTGGGATGGACCACGGGACCCTGAGTCAACAGGTTCACCTGCAAGGGGAGTGGTCTCGGAGGAACTGCCAACATATTGTTGAGTAGTGGAAACCAGAGTTGTCGAGGCCAAAAGGGAGCAATGAGAATCATCTTGGTCCCAAGACTCGAACTTGAGGAGTACTCTCTGAATTAGAGGAAGGGTGGAAAGGCGTATAGAAAGCGTTTTGTCCACTGCAGCCTGAACGCATCCTGACAGAAAATGCCAGGCCCTGGAATTCTGGAGCAGAAGAGAGGCAGTTTTGCGTTGAGTGCGGATGCAAAAAGGTCCAGGTCTGGAGTTCCCCACTCTTCGAATAGTGACTGAACTATGACTGAGCCGAGAGACCACTCGTGAGGATCTGCTTCTGTTCTGCTGAGACGGTCTGCCAAGTCATTTTGTAAGCCTGGCAGGTAAACCGCTTGAATTAGAGCTTTGTGTTCCAAGCACCATTCCCACACCCTCATCGCTTCCCTGCATAAGGGGTAAGAGTGAGCACCGCCCTGCTTGTTGATGTAGTACATCACTGCTTTGTTGTCCGTTTGAAGGAGAATGGTCTTGTGACAGAGAATGTCCTTCAGCACACGAACACTATAAGGGCGGCTCTCATCTCTAGGACATTTATGTGAAGCTGGGACTCGAGTTGAGTCCACACCCTTGAGTGTGGAGGCGCAACAGTGAGCTCCCACCCCCATTAGCGATCGTCCGTGGTAATGGAGATCTGATGATCCAGAGGAGCAAAGGGAAATCCCTCCAGGAGATTGCTCTCCTGAGACCACCAGGTGAGGGACCTCTGTAAGGGTTCTGTCACCTTGATGGGATAAGACTGCGGGTCAGTGGTTGGAGACCACTGAGCATCCATTGAGTGGCTCTCATGTGCAGCTGTGCTAGGGGTACAGTGAACACTGAGGATGCCATGAGGCCTAACAGACGTTGCATTGAGAGAGCTGTAACTGATCTGTTCTCTCCAATGTAACGAGCCATCTGAAGGATATCGTTCCTTCTGTCCTCTGGAAGGAAAGCTTTCGCACAAGAGGTGTCCAGAAGAGTTCCTATGAAAAGGAGTCTCTGGGAGGGCTGCAACTGAGACTTTTGAGGTTCAGCAGAACTCCCATGGACGTAAGAAGGCGAGAAGCCATCTGTACGGCGTCCAGAGTCCCTTGTCTGGAAGGGCTTGCTAGGAGCCAGTCATCCAGGTAGGGAAACACTTGGATACAGAGTTTCCTGAGATGCGCTGTGAGAACTGCACAACACTTTGTAAAGACTCACGGCGCCGAGGATAGCCCAAAGGGCAGGACTCTGAACTGATAATGTTGACCCAGAGCCACAAACCTCAGGAATTTGTGATGCCTCGGGTGAATAGGAATGTGCTGGTAAGCATCCTGCATGTCTAGGGAGGCTAGCCAGTCGTGTTGATGAAGCAAGGGTAACAGGGATCCCAGAGAAATCATTCTGAATTTCTCCTTGGGGAGAAATTTGTTTAGCTTTCTGAGGTCTAGAATGGGGCGCATTCCCCCGGACTTCTTTGGAACTAGAAAGTAGTGGGAGTAGAACCCGTGTTTAGCTGATGCAGAGGCACCACTTCTACTGCCCTGTTGTTTAGAAGGCCCTGAATCTCTGCGTGAGAAAAGGTCTGACTGAAGGGTTGACAGCCTGGGCTGTCGTTTGGGAAGAGACAATCGGAGGGTCTCCAGAAAATTGAGAGAATACCCCTCGCGAATTATCCGAAGGACCCATTTGTCTGAGGTTATGGACTTCCACTGGCTGTAGAAGTGCATCAGACGACCTCCCACCGGAGAGGAAAAGTCCACCTCGGGCAGTTGAGATGGGACTTGGGCTGGCAACTCATAAGGTAGCGCTGGGCGCTTTGGGCCCTTGCGCTTTCTGTTGCGCCTTCTTTTGAGGTTGGGCAGGTTGGTTCTTATGGAAACTTCCTCTGCCTCTGCCCCGAAAGGACTGACGATTATGAAATTGCTGTCTACCGACATGCCCTCGAGAAGGGGCAGGAGGGGGTCGAGCCAGCTTAATGGCTGACCTAGTCTTTTGTGTAGCTTCTAGAGCCTGCTCTACCTGAGGACCGAAAAGATAAGAGCCGTCAAAGGGCAACGCCATCACCTGCTGGTGCGCATCATTCGTGAAGAACCGGAAATGCGCAGCCAGGAGTGGCCGAATACAAATACCAGCAGCTGCTGAGCGAGAAGCAGTGTCGAAAGCATCCATGGCTGCTTTGACCTGCTGGTTATTAGATTCAATACCTCTGGTAATGGTTTGAAGAAGCTCTGGCTTTGAGTCCGAGTCTGGAAGAGCCTCAACCATTTGCTTGATAGAATGCCACAGGATATACTCATACTGGGAAAAACCACCCTGGTAACTGGCAATACGCATGCACTTAGAGTGGGCCTTGGCAAGACTCTCTTACCCAATGTATCTATCTTACGAGACTCTTTGTTGATAGAATGAGCTGTAGTAGTTTGAGGAAGAACTACCTTGTCATTTTCTGCCAGGACTACAATAGGATCCGAAGGCTTGGGATGCCAAGATAGGGACGATCTTTGGGGCGGAGTATTTCCTATCGATGGATTTAACCACCGAAGGGTAAGAGCAGGATTATTCCATACCATTTGAGACAGCGTCTCAGAAGGAAGAGTTGAATCGGAGGAGTCAAATCCGTAGGGATCTCCGAAGCATGAAGATACTGGATCTTAACAGCTTCCCAGGATCGATGTCTGTAGTCTGGAAGAAAGAGTGGAGCTCAGATTCTTCAACAGAGACTTAAAGGACAGGTCCTCGACCACAGGCTCTGTACCAATAAAAGATCCTGTTTCGTCCACTTCATGACCCAGCCGAAGGTCTGGGTCAGGCTCAGCATCATCTCCTGACAGTCCAGGAGGGCAAGAACTTCCTGTTAGTCCTGAGGACCATCTTATCTCTATGAAAGGAGATAAAATCAGGCTCCACTGACAAAGCTTTAATTCACTTATCGTCTGGCAGAAGTGATGGCTACCAGAACACAGTCTTCCAAGTCAAGTACTTAAGCTCTGCTGAAGACAAGGGCTCAAAAGGGGCTGCATAAGCTGAGCAATGCAAACATTAAGATCCCAGGCAGGGCAGGGTCCCTGAATGGAGGGTTGTGTGAAGCAATCCCTTAAAAACTTGGAGAATACAGGATGAGCTGAAAGAGAAGAGGGTTTACCTGCTGAAATAAAAGCAGACACAGCTGCCAAATGTACTTTAGGGTAGCTGGTCTCAGCTCAGGTATTTAAATGGACCATATAATCCAGGACTGTGGGTAATCAGCAGATTCTGGGAAATCGCTTCCCAGAGCACCATATGGAAAACCTCTTCCATTTGGAATTATAGCTAGCCCTGGTGGAAGGTTTCCTAGAAGGCTTCAATATATCCATTACACCTTGGGAGAGGTGTAGATCAGCAAACTCTAACTCTTCAAGAGCCAGGCCTTGAGATTGAGAGATTTGAGGTTCGGTACCAAACCCTCCCCCGAGCACAGGTTAACAGGTTGTGTTTCCTGGGAAGACACAGGGGAAGATGGACTGCTAAGGACAGTAGGGAGTGGATACCAGGGTTGTCTGACCCAATCTGGAGCAATCAGGATCATCTTGCAGGATTGAGATCTGATTTTGACTAACACTTTGAACAGGAGAGGGAAGGGGGGAAAAGCACAGAGAAACTTCCCTTAACAATTGAGAACTAGGGCATCCAGAGGGACTGAGCCCAACACTGAGGGCCTGCAGCAAAAAAGGGGAAGTTGGTGATTGTCTGGGGCTGCAAAAAGACCTATCTGCGGGGTGCCCCATCTGGCAGAAATTACCTCCAGGACCAGGGGGTCCAGTGACCATTCGTGATGGCCCTGGGAAATCCTGCTGAGAGCGTCTGCCAGGACATTGTCCTTGCTTGGGAGGTGAACTGCCATAAGGGAGGTGTTCAGGGAGTAAGCCAGAGACCACAACTTCATTGCTTCGGTGCACAAGGCCGTAGACCGAGTGCCTCCTTGCTTGTTGATGTACCACATTGTGGTGGTGGTGTCTGTTCTGACCTGTACAACTTTGTTCTGAACAGATTTGTAAAAAACTTGAAGTGCTAGAAAAACTGCTCTGAGTTCCAACAGACTGATGCGGAGCAGAGATTCCTGAGGAGACCACAATCCCTGGGTAGTGAGGTGGCCCATGTGAGCTCCCCACCTCAAGAGGGATGCATCTGTAGTAAGGATTAAGGAGTGAGACTGAGTGACAAAGGGAACCCCTTGTCTCAGATTGCTCTGATCCTGCCACCACTGTAGGGCCTGGATCAGGGTTTGAGTTACTGGGATCAATTTGGTTAGAGGGTCTTTCCTTTGAGACCAAAAGGCTCTCAAATGGAACTGGATGTCCTCATCTGAAATCTTGCTCCTGCACTACTGCTGTAGAAGCAGCCATGTGCCCCAGGAGCTGTAGAAAATGCCTTGCTGGTCAAGAGACCTGCAGGGTGAATGAGAGCCAGAGACCAGGGTCCTTGCCCTGTCCAAAGGAAGGAAGGCTCTGGCTTTCTCTGTGTTCAGCTCTCGCCTATGAAGGTGAGGAGCTGGACAGGCTCTAGGACTGAGTTTGAAAGGTTCAGAAGGAAACCTAGAGGTAAGCAGTTGCTGAGTTATCTGTAGATGTAACTTGACTTGGTCTGGGACTGGCCTACTATGAGCCAGTCATCCCAGGTAAGGGAAGATGGCAATTTTGCCTTCTTGGGAAGCAACTGCTACTGCCAGGCATTTTATGAATACCCTTGGAGCAGAGGTGAGGCCAAAGGGCATTGCTCTGAACTGGTAATGGCCTGAGGGCAGCTCGAACCTGAGGTACTTTAGATGGGAGCTTCTGATGAGAATATGGAAGTAGGCATCCTTGAGGTCCAGGGACTAGCCAGTCCCTGGCCTTAGAAGAGTAGAATAATTCCCAGAGTCACCATTTGAATTTTGGTTTTAAAGGTGCTTGTTTAAATATCTGAGATCCAGGATGGCGCCATTCTCCTGTCTTTTTGGGGTAAGGAAGTACCTGAGTACAATCCTTTGCCCTGGTGTGAGGTGGAACTCTTTCCACAGCTCTGACAGCCAGGAGGGAAGAGACCTCTGCCTCTAGGGCAAGTGCCTCTGGTGGATTTGCAGGTGGAAAGGATCTGGTTCTCATCAGTGGGAATTTTCTGAAGCTGAGAACCAGTCCCTGGCTTACTACTTCCAGGACCCGCTTGTCTGATGTCAGAGACTTCCAGTCCTGGACAAACTAAGCCAGCCTGCCCCCTACAGGTAGCTGAAAATCAGCCCTGGCAACCCCATCAGGGTGCCTGCTTGGCAGGGGCTTTGGGCTGAGGGGTGGAAGCAGGCCTGCTGGTACCCAGTCTGCCTCTCCTTCTAAAGAACACCCTCTGGGCAAAGCAGAAGAGGAGGCCTGGGCTTGGTAAAAAGGCCTATGAAAAGGCCTGCTCTTGCCCCTGGAAAGCTGCCTTTGAGGGTGGCCTGCCTTTCCTTGGCCTGTGCACTCCTATAGGTGGTCCTATATCATCCATTTTCTTCATGTAATTCTCTGTCTGCTCCCAAACAGAGAATTACCCACAACAGGAAAATCCATGGCCTTAGTCTGGGTATCCTGACAAGCTAGTACATCTGAGCCAAGCCATTCTGCGAAGTGCCACAGATGTAGCCATGACTCTTGATGACACATCATTAGAGTCCATTGCAGCATGGAATTGCACCTTGGATGCCTCAATACCATCAGCAGCCACCTGCTCCAGCTCCTTGGCAAGCTGGCCAGGGACCTGTTTTGCTAGAGCCATAACAGTATCCCATCTGGATTTCTGATATCTAGCAACATAGCAACATAAGCCTGTCTGAGTCCCAAGGATGCTGCCAAGTACTGTTTCTTTGCCATGGCATCAATCCTCCTGGAGTCCTTGTCAGGGGGGTGTGAAGCCAAGGGAATATTTGCCTTGTCACAGGCTGCAGCAGCACTACCCTTACATGGCTGCATTGTTGTGTAAGGAACTCCATATCAGAACCTGACAATGTGTACCTCTTGTCCATTCTCTTATCCACAGGGGGTATAGTGTGAGGAGTTTTAGAATTTTAACTGTTTCCCAAAGATTTATCAAGGAATAGACAGTCTCCTAGACTCTGGGATATCCATCATTTCCACATAGTCAGGCTCCTCTTGATCATCCACAGCTTCCTCCATAGGGAGCTGGAGGGTTTCAGCCACTTTTTTATAAAACATAAAATGAGAAGGGGACTCAGAAAGCCTAGGAGGAGACACTCCTGAAGGTCTGTCTGGGGAGATGTCCGGGTCAATGGGCACATCCAGACTTTCAAATCCACATTTACTCTCCTCATACTCCTCTTCCCCCTCCTCCGGTTCATAATACTCCTCTAAATCATACTCTTGAACTGGTGGAACCGGCCGAACCGTACGCTTACCTGATGGTGCCGGTTCGGTCGGAACCGGGGAAAGCGACTGGACAATTTTAATCGCTTTGGCTATTTCTTCAGCGGTTGGAGAGGAAAGTTTTGGCTCCACACCAGCTGATTTCCTAGTCCTTTTTGCTGGAACCGACTCCTCAGAGTCGGATCTCCTTTTGCCCGAGGAAGTCTCGCCCTGGTCAGAGGGCACTCCCTCTGGTTCGGTTGGAACCGAACCGGGCTGGCCATCCGGTTCAGTGGACTTTTTGGCCTCCCTTTCCCTGAGCCTACCAACTCTCTTTTCTAGGGTAGCTGCAGGAAAATTTTTACAAATCTGGCAGTCTGCATTGAGGTGGTCAAACCCCAGACAATAAACACAGGTGGTGTGGGGGTCAGCCTTGGCAAAGACTTCCCCACAGACACTGCAGTGTTGAAACCCAGTGGGCCCGGTTTTTCTTTTGGGTTTCTCAGACATAGTGCCAGCCTAATCAAACTTACCCGTTTATGGCAATCCACCAGGTAAGACCCTCTTATCGGTTCCCAACCGTGTCACGGGTTGTGGAAAAAAACGTAATAAAATCCGTTTTTTTTAGAACCGATAAGAACTGGTAACCACACTCTAAATGACAGATTAATATATTTGGTTGAGACCGAACCGATAAACCGTTTACAAGTTCCACACAGAATAGAAATTAATGTAAAACCTATCTAGTACTCACAATACCACAGACAAAGTCTGAACCGACCGGTTGCGGTTTAAATTCGGTCGAAAATCGAGAAAAACAATACTTTAACCGACAAAATGAACCGAGCAGAAGGAGAACTCTCCGGAGCGACTGTTCAGTGAGGCAGAGTAAAGAATCTGACGGTTTAAGTTTGAAGAACAACAGACAGAGTTTCAACCGAGCTCGAGCTCAGCGTTCCATGCCTGGCATGGAAAGTTAACTCTTTCACCTCCGGAGCAGTTCGAAGGTTGGGACTCACTGCATATGTCATAATATAGCAAGACTTCATGTTGTTTGAACCCACAACTCTGAGTAGGGTGGTAGGAGATAGGGTTCACCCAGAAAGGACGGCCAAGGACTGTCCTGCTAATAAAAAGAGCCGTCTTGTAAAGAGCATCCAGAACATGATGCTTACAAGATAAGCGCTCGAGTTGTAACGCACCACTTCGCAGACGACTGCAATGGGCACAAAATGAAACTCTGCCAGGAAGTTGCAACCACTCAGACAGTGGCAAAAACCCGGACTCACAATGTGGTATAGGACCAAAACTAATAGTGTGAAAGACATGTACTAATCTAATGTAAAGGACCTCAGGAACTGCAAGAGCCGGAAGTAAAGTCTACAGGTTCAGGGTAGACTGAAAAGCAGAGACGGAACCCCCCACTACCAAGTATGGCTGACCTGCAAACAACAGGTCCAGGAGCACTTGAACCCCTTACTTGGTGAGCAAAAGAAGGTCTAGGTGGGGTTAGCCCATCAAGGAAAATGGTTTTCACCAAGTCACTTAAACCTTCCTCATGGAAGGCAAAGCACAACTAAGAAGCCTCTTGTGGTGGTCTAGTAGAATCAGATCCTACCCACTGCATATTCCTAAAGGGAATCATCCAGCCCCTGTGTGTATAACTGTAGTAGCAGTTTCTGAACTCAAAGAAAAGTGTACAGGAGGACGTGTTCACTGCGGGGGAAAAAAACATTCAGACAGAAAAAACCGGGCTGGATTTGTAAGGCAAATAGAGGCAGATGTGCGTTGAGGAGGAACACAGCAGGACCAAGTTTGGACTAACCCATACATAGAAGTGACCAAACAGTGGCAGAAGTGGCTCAATGCGGTGAGACACTACTTACTCCAGCCTCCCTGAAGGGAGCAGGAAGGACTCTAGTTTACTTTGTTGGGGAAAAAACAAAAAAAACAAACATCACTGCTTAGTCATGCAGTCGGAGAGAATAGCTTCAAGTGCTACTGGCATGGAACCAATGCGCAGGAACTGAAGATGTGAATATTTGAGAAGCTATCTCAGAAAAAGACCTACTTGACCTATGGTCAAGAAAGGAGTATGTCGTCTGTTAAGTTGAAGCAAGCATGGAAGTAGGAATCTAAGTTCCAACTCACTTCTGTTGCTGCTGCGAGGCTCTGATCAAGAGAAGAAAGCCTGATTTAAAAAAAAAAGGGAGGGACTAACAGACTTGTTAGATGCCTAGGTTTTGGAAATATCTCGGAATAAGAGAAAATTCTCTAGAGAAAAGAGGTGAGCTATACCACCGCTGAATCGGACTGCCCCTAGGGGTAGAAGAAATCAGGTACTCCTTACCGAAGTTTAGAGATGACCACCTCAGATCCAAGGTGTGGTATCGGGAAATTCCGACTAGGCCCTGTGCTGTGATAATTCTAACACCCCCCTTTTTTTATCTATCAGTACAAGCCTGACAAGGTTGTAGGCTGCTATTTCACAAGGATTGCCTGATACAGACATGGCAAGGATGTCATCCCTCTGAGGAGCAGGAGGAGCCTGAGGATCTGTAACTGAACCCTTGACTGGACTAATAATAATAGCCAGACAGATGTTAACTACCTTTGCCGAAGCAGCCACCAGAAGGGTAGCATCAAAAGAGGACTGTATACCCCTATCAAAGGAGCAGAACAGTCTGTGCAGCTCCCGACCACTGAATTAGAATGTTCCACATAGTGTAATTGTCTTGACAACTAAAAGAGTCTAGACGCAGAGGTGTATGGTCCACAGATCCAGTCTGAACACTACGGTGGACCCCATTAATAAGGAACTACTGAAAAGAACTTTCCATCACAGACTCTGATGATGGAGAGGGCGTGTCCTTCAGTATATAAAATGAGTCATCTGCTGTATCACTGACCAGAAGGACAGGGAGAGACTCATCTAGATGCCCTTCTACCGCAGAAGGACCCCAAAAAGAGGTCTAGAGACTCCGTCACCAGGAAGGATGTCAAGGAGCTTGGCACCATGTAGGGAGCTGAGAAAGTGCTTAGCGGAATGAGAGATTCTGTTAGCAGAACAGAAGAGTCCCATCAGTGGAAAACCACTGGATGACAAGACCCGATGCAGATTGCCACCCACTAAGATGTGTGGAAAAAATAATCCGCAGAACAGGACTTCATTCTGTGGAAACATCCTGCCACAAGTCCCGCAGAAGAAGAGGTCTGCAAACGGAGATCTTGCCCTAATTCAGTCGGACAGCACCAACTGGCACCCCAGCGGCACCAGCGTTACTCGTGGCACAGGAGGGCACCAAGCAGTACCTATGCCAACCTGGGAGACACCCGAGGGCACCCATGGCGTAATCCGCAGGTATCCTCGGCACTAATGGCAGCAACGGCAAGCAAGGGCAACCCCGATGCCCATGGCACCCAAGAAACCTATGGCACCCTGGCACCCATGACACCCATGGACTCATGGCACCCATGACACCCGTGGGTGCCATGCAGCAGCTGTGGGTACCCGGTGCCACCCGCGGGTGCCCGGCACTGCCTGTGGCACTGCCCACATGTGCCCAGCATCGGTCACGGCACCCACGGGTGCCCTCAACATCCACAAGCACCCACAGGCATCTGTGGCACCATGACACACCCACAGCACTGCCAGCGGCGCTGGCAAAGAAGGCAACAATGACAGCACCCACAGCGCCGAGCAATGGCGCCAATCCACAGCACCGACCCAAACACTAGCACTGCCCCCTACGGCACCAATGCCAAACCATTGTCACGGCGCTGGACCTGTGGTGCCACCAAGGTGTCGGGCACAGTGCCAGGAAAAACACCATAAAAAAGCCAATGGAGAAGGAAAAGTGGTGCCCGTGCCGGCCCCAGCATGGAAAAGGAAGAGGGGGGTAGGCACGAGGTGGTGAAGGCACCAAGAAAGCACCGCTCATTCTGATCAATTGTCCGGCTCTGGTCCAGCAGCTTGAGGCCGGAGGCCCGAAAACAGGAAAATAGCCAGGAAAAAGAAAAGTCAACCCCTCACCCACAGGAGCGGCCCAGAGGAACGCTCACCAGAACTCCAACGAGGACAGAGATGGAGTCCGGAGTCGAGAATGCGGCCATTAGGAGTGGGGCCAAGGGGAACCCATGAAAGTCGGTTCAGGCCTATCGCCCCTTCCAACGGACTGTCCTCGTGCAGACGTACCAATGGGCAACCTCGAGCAGCACCGATTCTTCTTTCCCAAGTGAGGAAGAAGAGCGAGGATAAGCAGAGCTGGATCCCGGCACTGCCAGATTCGTGCTGGTGGACTGCCCCGAGCATAGGGACCGTCTGTAGTCAGACCTCACCCATTACTTAAGGGTGGCGGACCGGCACAGCCCTCTGCCATAACAACTTTCAAACGAAGTCTTCCTATCAATACCGCTACCATCTAAGGATGACTCCGCTGATGGCAGGAAAGAATTTTTCTTCATAATCTTCTTTTCTTGTTCATAAAATAAGAAATTACTATTAAATAGATAAACAGTTAAATTAAACACTAAAAGCTGTTGTTGTATGAACGAAAACTTTGACTCTGGCGAGCCGAAGCGGTCGACATCCAGCGCTCGGCGGCAGGAGAAAAAGAACTGAGGCGGTTGGAGGTCGGCCGAGATAGCCTACACAGGCGCGAGTCAGTCTTGCGGTGCCGCGCATGCGAGGTCCTACCTCGGCGCCGACCCTTCAGAAACTCTGCTCCTGCTTGGTCCTAGTGCCTCCAGCGCTATCCCAATAGTGTGAATGAGTGATGGAGACTTAGTCCAGGAAGATCTCTATTGAGTGACCTCACTGGATGAGCTAAAGCACCCAAGCTTCTGCGGTGACGAACCTCCAACCGTCCAGGTAGAGGCCGAACTTCCCTCTGACCAGTTCCTCCTGTGTTACTGGAGAGAACGGAAGAAGGGGAAAGGAGTCAGGATGCCGAGGGAAGGAAAGCTTTTGCTCCAGAGGCCTGTTTGGGAAATTTGGCCTGTGGGGTTTGAGCTCCAGATCCAGGGGTGCGTTTCTTTGCTTGATGCTTAGCCTGGGATTTGTTCCACCTTCTTTAGCGGCGAAAAGGCTGCTTTTTCTGACCCATCTTGTATAAGGAACGGACGTCCTGCAAAGAGTGTCCACTCTCCTGCAGCCCAGTGTTGATATCTTTAGCATCACTGCCAAAGAGGACGGAACCCCTAAAACGGACATCTGGAAGAGAGGAGAGGATTATACGTCCTGTACAAGGCCTGCTATACAAAGCCAGGAGAGGCGGTGGAGACAGATCCCTGAGGCTGCCTCTCTAGCCACAGAATCCACTGAGTTGTAAGTCGCCCGTAGGGCGTGACGACACAGTGATTTCCCCTATCCTAACCTTGTCCAATAACCTCTTTCTCAGGGTTTCATCCCGAACCTGTTGAGGTCTCTTTCAAGATCCAAAAGAGAAGCTTTTTGAAAGGCGACCAAATGGGAGACGTAATTGAGGGAACATATCACACAAGAGGTAAGAGTAGATTTTACGCCCAAACTGATCAAGCTGATGTGAGTCCTTATCAGGAGGTGAAGAGTTCAAGTGTTTGGGCTGGTCTGAACAGCTGTGAGAGGCCGTGATTACCATGGAGTCAGCTTTAGGGTGGGAGTTAAGGTGAGGGATCCCTTCCGGGAGATAATAGGTGCGGTCTGCTTTGCGCGAAACCGCTAGTATGGAGGACAGTTGCTGCCAAATTGTGGTCACAAGGTCCTCATGGGGCCCCATCCATGAGGGAATGGGATAGGGTCAGAGGTTGCCAGGTCCAGATGCTCCGCAAGGCGTTTTCTTTGTGGGGCTACCTCTTTGGTCGGTCACCCACCAGCCACCTGAATGGAGTGCAGCAAATCTCCAAAAGAGTGGTCCTCCGGTGGAGACTTGGGAGAGTCTTTCAGGGGAACCTCTATGGGAGACCTAGGGTCTGACGGATCCGTGTCGGACTCTGTCAGAGGGCTTGGAACCGCTAGGAACAGAAGGGTCTGGTTCTGTGGTGCCAAAAGTTAAAGAGCCCGAAGCTCTGGTCCGAGGAGGTGGTGGAGAGGTGACCCTGCCGGTGGGTGCCTCTCCCACCAACTGTCTTAACTGTGACAGAAGCTGCATTCTGGCGTCCTTCCACCAAAGGGGAACGGACTCATGGTCTGGTACAGAAGGTGGAGGAGGAGGGGGATGGAAGATCGGATAACCTGGATACAGCCAATAAGGGTAATACCAAGAATACCCGGGATAACCCGGCGTGGGGTGTCCTGGGGTAGGAAACACCGGCATCGGGTAACCCGGCATCTGGAGGCCCAATGGAGGCACATGGCCCGGCGTCGGGTACTGAGTGACCGACGGAGGGCCGCCCGGGGGCAGGAGGGTTCAGAGTCTGGAAACCCAGCTGAAGGGCCCGCAGGGGGCATTGCCGTAGCACCAGCAGATGGCGTCAGATCCGAAAGCGCGCCCGAAGTACCAGAAGGTGGAGAGTTGATGGCGGGATCCCCAGCCGGCAACAGACTCCTGTCCGGAGACAGTGAAATACCTGGTGAGGGGGGAGAAGCTCGAGGGGCCCCCGACTGCAGGTCCGAGTGTGATCCGGCTAATGCAAAAAGCAAAGGATCGGGTGGCGAGTCCCTGGGGTGAAGAACCCTAGGGGATGACAGGTCGACTTGTCCCTCACTCTGTCCGGCGTTGGGGGCCAAACTGGAGCCCAACAGGAGAGTGGATGGATCCGGATGGCCGCCGGAGGCCATGCGCCCTTCGCTGGAGGTGAGGGGTGTCTTACCGGCAGGACAAGGCGAAGAGATTACAACCTCCAAGGAGGCTACCCCCGGCTGCCCGCTCACCTCGGCAGTAGGGAGAAGAGCCAGCCAAGGAGGCAGACAGGGCACCGAAGAAGTACTCTGAGTTGCAGGCCCCTCATGTGGCGATGGACTCGGGTCCCAGCGCTTCTCTTTACTTTTCTTCTTTTTGGGCGAAGACAACCTTTCCCTCAGTTTTGGAGCTCCTTTTACATAGATGCCAAGCGTTGGGTCAGAAGATGGGCCTCGAGGGACCGTTTGCACCTGGTTGAAGGCCTGGCAGATGGAACACTCCTGGATGTCGTGTTTAGAACCCAGGCAAAGGAGGCAGCAGGAATGGTCATCCCCGTGCGGGATTTGAGCACCACATTTAGAGCACTTTTTCTTCTGTCTAGATGACATCAATTTGAAGAAAAACTTTGAAGAGAAATATTAGTAAGAGGCGAAGAAAACTTTGACAAATATAACGCGGACATTGGATTGCTGTTCAAACACGAGCCGCACGTTACTGAGGCGCGGCAGGAAAGAACTGGAGAGTGGGCGTGGGACTGCCCCTTTCATAGTCGGGCTGATGTCACGACGTCGGGGGCGGTCCCCACTGATGACTTATCTACAAGTTTGCAGTGCGGACTTGACACCAGGGGGCACAGATCCGCAGTTACATACCACTATCGGCCAGGCATGAATTGGCCAGAAAATGATGCTCCCAATTTTTGACTACGATGATGCAGTCTACAGTGCTGCTGCCAAGACTTCCCTAACCAGATTGGACACCCTCTTTCATTCATTTCTGCCGTTTTCCCTTGGACCCCTCTCCCTTCACTCACCACTGTGATCTCTACAAATCTCTCCCATTTCCCATTGTGCTAAATTTATCTCCAAATTCTGGTTTAACTCCTTTTCCTCTTACCTCTCCTCTTCCATAGCCCCCCCTCCTTCACACTCCGAGATCCGATGCCACCCGGTCCATGGTAGTCCCTCACCGGTCAACCTCTGTTGGTCAGGCTGCTTTTTATCATTACTTCCCTAAACTATGGAAACACGCTCCCTAAACAAAAAACAGGTTACTCACCTGTAACAGTAGTTCTAGGAGTGGTATATGTTGTTCATCCACACTCTATGGCATGTCCCTTTCCCCTTTAAATCTTGACTGAAGTCTTCAAGCTGGCTCCTCCCACCCACCCAGGCGGTATATACCTCGGTTCCACCCCATGACGCCAGATCTTAGCCTGCTGGAAGCAAGGTGATGCGCCTAAAGCTCGGGAGGTCGGGTGGGTGCGTGTGGATGAACATATACCACTCCTAGAACTACTGTTACAGGTGAGTAACCTGTTTTTCTAGAAGCATGGACATGTTGTTCATCCACACTGTTTGGCAGACTCCTAGCAGTTCTCTGGGAGGAGGGAGGCAAGGTGCACACCCCCTACTTAGGGAACAGAGATTGGAGAACCGAGGCTCCAAAACCAGCATCACGACGTGACTCAAGGTCGATGTGGTAATAGGTAATGAAGGTGTTTACTGACTTCGAGGTATCAGCCTGACATATTTCCTGGATAGGGATGTACCTGGAAGCAGCCACTGATGCAGCAGTATTGCGGATAGAATGAGCTCTTATCCCTCTGGGAGGCTCCTTGCCCGCCAACTCATAGCACAGACCTATGCATGATGCAATCCATCTTGCAATGGTCCGTTTGGCTGCAGATCTGCCAGAAGTGGCTTCAGCGTAGGTGACAAACAGCTGGCGAACCTCTCCCTGAATTTCCACCGTCCTCTTCTTGTAGTAGGAGAGAGCATGTTTAAGGTCCAGGGTATGGAGCCTGTACTCGGCGTCCGAGGTGTAGTTAGGATAATATACCAGCAGAGTCAACACCTGGTTAAGGTGAAACTCTGACACCACCTTCGGAAGGAATTTCGGGTGGGGACGCAGGACAACTTTGTCCCTGTGAAAGACTAGATATGGGGAGTACACCGAAAGTGCCTGGTGCTCCCCTGTCCTTCTGGCTAACGTGATAGCCACCAGGAAGGCAGTCTTCCATGACAAGTGAGAGCGCTCAAACTTGTGCATGGGTTCGAATGGCTTGCCCATGAGCTTTGCCAAAACCAGCAAAAGATCCCACTGAGGTGGAGGTTCATGCACCGGAGGGGATATGTGATCCACGCCTTTGAAAAAGCGCCCGACCACTGTCTCCTGTGCCAATGTCGACTGACTGGCCTGAGCCCAGTAAGCAGAGATGGCTGCAGGTGCATCCTAACGGTCAATGACCGAAGACCCCCTTTGGAGAGAGACCAAAGGTAGTCTAAAATGTGAGCCACAGAGCAGGATAAGGGGTCCAGACTCTTACCATGACACCAAATGGAAAACCTTTTCCATATGAAGGTATAACATTTCCTGGTTGATTCGTTACGAGATGCCTCCACCACGGTGTAGACATCCTCGGAAAGACCCACAGCCTGAAACTCTAGCCGCTCAGGTACCAGGCTGTGAGGTGCAGGGAATTAAGGTTCAGGTGGAATACCTTCCTCTGGTTCAATGGTATCATGTCCGGGCGTGTACAAAGCTACTCCGGGGCCCTGCAGCTGAGGCGATCTGGATACCAGAACTGGCGGGGCCAATCTGGGGCTACCAGGATCACCTTCGCCTTGTCCCTCCTCACCTTAAGTAACACCGTGTAGATCAAGGGAAATGGAGGGAAGGCATAGAGGAGGCCTGGGGTTCATGGCCTCGAAAAGGCATCCCCCTGCAGCCAGCCCTGCTGAGGGAGGTGGGCACAATACAGCCTCAGCTTGGTGTTCTCCCTGGAGGCAAACAGGTCCACCAACGGTTTGCCCCAATGGGAGAACAGATTGTAAGCTACCTCTGGATGGACAGACCACTCATGGGATGTCTGGCCTACGCGGCTGAGAGCATCCGCCAGTTGGTTTGAGACTCCTGCCACACGGATGGCAAGGAGATCCGCCTCCAACCAGCTGAAGAAGGTCCAGATCCGGAGCGCCTCCTTGCATAGCAGACGGGAGTGCGTGCCGCCCTGTTTTTTCAGGTAGTACATGGTCGTGGTACTGTCCGTCTGGACTTGAACCACTTGACCTCGGAGCTGAGGAGCGAAAGCTGACAGTGCCAGTCTGACTGCTTTGAACTCTAGCAGGTTGATGTGGCACCGGGACTCATCGGGGGGTCCGGAACCCATGGGCTCTGTGGTCCCCATGGGCTCCCCAGCCCATGAGAGAGGCATCGGTCTTGAGGACGACTGTTGGCTCGGGGCAGACACATGGTATCTCTTCCTGCAGACGACTTGGGATGGTCCACCATTTATTTTATTTATTTTTTGTTGACCGGGTAAGCGCACTAGACAAATCCTGCCTATTTTCAGGCATGACCCAGGGAAGGGGGATACAGATGAATGCCAACTGACCTTGAACCAGATTAAGCTGTTGGTGGTATTTGTAGTGAATGAGGGAAATTTGGCCAGGACACTGGGGAAATTCCCCTACTCTGAAATGGCCAGGTGGCACTGTGAGACTGTTGGGAGGGAGGAACAGTCTCAGAATGGCTGACGACAGTGGAGAAGATCAGATGCAGGAGAGCTCGCTGGTTTTATCCAGAGCAGAAGGGAATGATACAGATGGAATGCACCCGAGGGGTGGCCAGCAAAATGTATCTAACCCCTCAAAACACAGTTTTCAGCTGGAAGGTGAAAAATGCACCGGAAGTCCAGCACATACGAGGAGTATGTCTAGCTTTAATCGCGAGAACAGGTCGGCTTTAAATCCGAACCCGGAAGTGCGGCTTCTTAATGCTGAGACAGCCAATGTTGCTTTGGAAGATCAACAGGCTCTAACTATATTACAAGAGAAACAACGCCTTTGGGAGAAGGCTGCCATGGAATATCAAACTGTACAGCTTGCGGCTGAAGATGAGATTTGGAAACGGAAGAGACCCGAGGTAGATTCCCCCTCAGGTCATACAGGTACCAACTTGAAAGTACATAAAGGTGCAAACAGGACTGAGGGGGAGAAAGCTTGTTCACCGAAGATTTCAGGGGGTATAGAAGTAGAACCTTCCCCTGCTTGGTCCCCAGATATCACCCTGAAAAGGGCGAGGTGGTTGCTGTTGGATTCTGGTCAGTGGATCGCGGACTCTGCCATACCAATTCCAGGAATGGATCATACCCCTCTAGCAGTTTTAGATGGGTTCAATCATGAGACTAGTGTTCCTGCAGCTAGGACTGAGGGTAGTTTAGACCCTGTTACCATAATAAAGAATGCAGAATTACCCGGCATAAACAGGCCTTTGATGGATCCAGGGGCTGTGGTTAATCAAAACCAGCCAGTTAATCCTAAACAAGGATCAAGATCATCTCGACAATGCCAAAGTGGGGATTTGGCGGGAAATACCAACCAAAGTAAGGCTGTGTCGTCGGGCCTCATTACGCCCCTGGGCAGTCCAGTATTGCCCAATACCGCCCACCCTGTCGGGTATTATTGCCTACCTAATCCTGCTTGGGTTCATTTTCAGGCCATACCATTAACTAAACAAACATTCAAGGTTATTACTGTATTGTTCCGTAATGAAGGGGTAAATGTGGAGGATATCTCCTATTGGTTGGAGGAAAAGTGTACTCTAAAAGGAAACCCAGAGCCCATTCTTGATACAGAAGGATTTTGGAATGGTGGTTGGAGATTTAAAGCTAATTTAAACCAAACCGAAGAAGGTTTACAACATCTTCCCAGTTGCTTTTATCTGGGAAGGGAAAAAGGATTTATCTTTTATCCAGGACAGCCCCGTCACTGCTATAAATGTGGTTCTGGCAGACACCTTAGCAGGAATTGTGAAGTTATTAAATGTGTCCAGTGTGGAGAATTAGGGCATACCACGTCAGATTGTCATCATCCAGCTAAATGCTCACTTTGTGAAGAACCCCATGTATTTACTGACTGTCCTTGGCTGCCCAAAATAAAACAAACGGAGACTTCTGCATACAGGATTTTCACCTAAATACAGCAGTACATGTGTTCAGAGGCAAAACCTGTACCTCCACCCCCCACCCCCGCCAAGTAGGCCTGAAACCATACCTAGTATGGAATGGGAGGACATTCCAGAAATTGTATCAACTACTCCCTCCCGAGAGGAGGAGAACTTAGTATCTACTAAAATGGTGATTCTTACAGATTCTGTTGTGGCCCAGGTTATTCCTAATACTATGCCTCCACCTGAAGAATCTTTTAACCTTGTTACTGCTAGATGTAGCAGTTTAAGATCCAGGACCACTAAAATACCAATATCTGAACAAGGTTTGATACCCCTCCAAAATGCATTTTCGGTATTACAGGAAGACATAGGTACTGAGTCAGATTCAACCTCGGTCCATTCTTCACAACCTGAAGGATCTTCTGATCCAGAACCAACTGCTGATGTTATGGATACAGTGAAAATTAAAAAAAGGGTCAACCTGGGACAAGAAAATCTACAAAAAAAAGAAATAATTAAAAAAAAAAGTATAGAGATTGGTGGGAAGATACAAAAATAGATATAAAACAGTATTTCCAAATAATTGGCAAGATTAATAGGACATTTAATAAAGGTACATATCTAAAAACTAGACAACAGTTTTTAGACTTACATTTTATAGTTGCACAAGGGGATTATACAGCCTTATCTGAATTAGATAGAACTCGGAAATTACTAAATTCAACACAATATAGTAGATATAAATCCTTAGATGTAGAAAGAAGATTTGGTTCCCAAGGAGGTAAAGCCTTTATGGACCCTTATCAGTTTTGTGCTGAACAAACACATCAAAAATATATGGCGGAAGTTTATGACTCTACGGGTAAAAAATGTACGACCAAGAAAGATATTATGAATGCTCTAGATAATCATATACAGCAATTTTTTGGATATGCTACTGTTTCTGCATCCCCACATTCCTTATGGTCAGCTCAAGTGATTCCACCTACGCTTGATAAACATAGCTGAGATATGTTGCTTGCTGATAAACTAGCTGATACTTCAAAGATGTTGTTTCATTAACAAAGGCAGGTACCAACCCAGGGAGTGATAGTTTGCCATATGAGATCTATCAAATAATTTTTACAATATTACAAGAATTTGCAGAGGTCTTAAGGGAAATTCTGATTACAGGAATATTAACCAAACAGTATGTCGGATGGTTTAGTAGTATTTATGTACAAAAAAGGAGATAGAACTAAGCTATCAAATTGGAGGCCAATTACCCTGCTTAATGCAGATTTTAAAATATTTACAAACCTGTTACATAATAGACTTATACCAATGGCTAATATTCTATTACACAGTTCTCAGGCATGTTCAATGCCAGGAAGAAAGATTTCTGATGGTTTAATATTACTTAGAGAAATATTTCATAGAGGTAATATTGGTGAGCTTACAAGTCTTATTTTTAGTCTGGATCAAGTTAAAGCTTTCAATAATGTTAATCATGAGTATTTATGGAGTTGTTTGGCTACATATGGCATTCCTGTAATGTTTATTGATTGGCTTAAAACATGTTATAAGTCTGCCTCTGCTAAAGCCTTTTGTAATGGGTGGATAGGTGGTAGGTGTAATGTTTTAAAGGGAGTACGGCAAGGATGCCCTCTGAGTGCTTTATTATATTTATTTACTATTCATCCGCTACTTAGAGTTGTAGAGAAAACAAGAGGTATACAGGGTGTATCTCTTTCCTGTGAAGACCCTGAAATAAAGAGCACTGCATATGCAGATGATATTTCTTTTATAATAGGAAATATCCCATCAGCACATAACCTGGGAAAAATGTTAACTAATTTTACGACTCATACTGGAGCTCAAAAAATTTCCAGAAATCTTGTTGCCTTCCTCTTAATGCTGAAGATGTCACAGATGATATAATAATCAGGGTACCAGTATTAAAAGGGACAGCCCCTATTTTAGGGATCTTATTTGGTTCTGAGGATTTGGCTTATCAGAATTGGATACTTACATTGAATGAAGCACAAAATAAAGTTAATCTTTGGAATACTTGGCGTTTAGCTAAATTAAAATGAATCTACATGATAAAAACTTTTTTGTTACCTATATTTTTATATTTAAGTACAGTATATAGTTTACCGTCAACTTGAGAAACCAGAATATATAGTTGCTTTTTTTCACTCATCTGGGGAAACCGTTAAAATCCAATTAAAAGAGGTTTATTATTGAGAGAAAAAAGAAATGGAGGGTTGAAGATGATATAACCTGTGGTATTTTTTTTCACCATATATTTATATGCTAATTTATTCCCTTTGGTAGCCCAAAAAATTAATAGATGGTCCCCTTGGGTCTTAGATTCCTTAGGACCTATTTTCTCTATTTGGCCCATGTATGCTGTCCTTCCCCGACAAATTTTGATTTCTTATTTACCTGATCCAATGAGAACCTGCTTTGCTAAAATAAAGCTATGGGGTATTTCCAAAGAGCATCTCCTTTCTTATACTTGGAAAAACTTGTATGAATCTTTGATTTTAAAATATTTTCAAGAGACAGCAGGATTTGATTCTTATCCTTTGTCAGATAGATTACTGATATGTGAAATGTTGATTTCCCCTCTTATTCCTATATTTATGTGGGATGTAACTTGGCTGGCCTTGCATGGTCGCCTAAATTTAAGAGGAAATCTAAAGCACAGACAGGTGTCGGAGAGATATTGTCCTAGAGGAACATGTCCAGATGTAACTGAGACAATGCAGCATTTATTCCTAGAGTGCCCTTTTATTCAGGGATTTTGGCAATCAATTCAACGTCACTGGCCTACATCTCCATTTGGTTTTATGACTTTAAAAATCTTATGCCTTGGTATTTTGCCTTTTCTATGGACGAAACAAGATAGAGTAACACTATGGTTATTTCTTGTTTGTTTTCAATTTTATATATGGTTTGTCCGGTGCAGAATGACTATTCAACAACTACATTTTACTTCTGAAGAGTAGTTTTTTTATGATAGAAAAAGCAATTAAAGAAATCAGGTTGCAAGATTATAATTCAATCCAGTCAACAACCTTTCAAGAAAGATGGGCCTCTATTGAATGGTTATAATAGATATTAGTAAAATGAGAATGTACAGTAAGTATATATGCCTAAATTATATTAAAGCATGATATAGAATAAATAATTTAAGATTTGAGTTATACAAATTTACATATAAATTATGTGGCTGTGTTTAAAAATATGGTTTAGTTAAAATTATTGTGTGACTTAACACTTTGGTTTTATTTTGACATTTGGTATATGTATAATGATTTGTATAAATTGATTTTGGTTTTGTGCATTATTTGATTATATGTTACTTTCCAACTTTAATAAAAATTCCCCTACTCTTTTCGATAAGTGCCATGCGATCTTTAACATCCACCTGAACCACCACCAATCCAGGCAGATGGAACCTCAGTTTAATGTCTCATCTGAAAGACGGCACCTCAGAAGTTCAGCATCCTTCTCATGCTGCACTACAGTGTCAGTACTGGGATATTAACCCAAGTGCCAGATGTGGGAACTGAACCCACAGCCCTCTGATCACCCGGCCTCAGAGGTGAGTGTGCTACCTACTGAGCCAACTGGAGAGCATCCCACATCTTCTGGGTGACAGTGACCAGCTGTTCGAAAAGACCCTGACGCTGAGTCCACTGAGTGGCCAGCTCCCACTGGAGGGGGCGCATGTGCAATCTGGCCCAACGGACCACTGAGGTGCAGGAAGTCTTGGGCAGGGCGCAAGTGCCCAGCCAGAAATGACTGGGCAAAGGAGGAAAGAACCTCCACCATGTCTGCCGGAAGCTGAGCTCTGGCTTGACGAGAGTGGAACTCTGCCCCGATAAAGCCCATCACCTGAGAGGGCATGAGTTCCAACTTGGCCTCGTTGATCAGGAGGCCTAACTGGGAACAGGTTCGGAGGGCCAGGTCCCTGGACCTCTCCACCTCCTGCAGGGAGGAAACCGCCAGGAGCCAATCGCTGAGGTAGGGGTATATCCGAACCCCTTGACGCCGTAAATGGGCTGCCACCACTGCAATGCATTTGGTGAAGAGCCGAGTGGCAGATGACAGGCCAAACAGCATGGCTTGGAACTCGTACAGGGTCCCTTCGACCCTGAAGTGGAGGAACCGCTGGTGGGATGGACGGATTGGAACGTGAAAGAATGCGTCCTGTAGATCCAGTGAACAGAACCACCTGTTTCGCTCTAGAGATGGTATGATCTGGTTCAGAGTTACCATCCAGAAGGTGCAAGACCTGAGATATTGATTCAGGTCGTGGAGATCCAGGATAGGGCGTCTCCAAGGAATCGTCGACCAGGGTCAGCGACAACGGCTCGAACGGGTCAAGAGAAATCTCAGCCAGATCTGCCATATCCTCGGCCTCGCCTTGGCCTAACGGAAGGTCCGAGAAGCCGGCGGCTGAGAAAGCGCTCTTGACCGAGGTCGAGACCGCCAGGTCCTGAGAATCGGACCGCCCTTGGTCCCAGGAATGTCTTCTTCGGGCAGAAGATGATTTAGGGTCCTTGATGATTTAGTGTGCCTTTTCTTAGGGCGGGAGGAGTGCGAGCCCAAGGGCACCTCATCCTTGGTAGGGAGAGACTGGCACAGCTCCTGAAAGGACCAAGTGAAAGTGGAGCCCAGGTTAAGCGGCATGAAAAAACTTAGGCCGGCCAAAGCTTGAGCAGCTTCCTCTTCAAAAGCCGCCATCTGTTCAAGCAGATTGGTGGATCTCGCGGCCGCGGAAACCGCCCACCTGGCCTCCTTTGATTTCACTGGTGGATTGCGAAGCTCCGGTCTCCCTAGCTTTAGGTGCACCTTCCGGTTGTGCAGGACGTTGGGATGGAAGACTAGACAAATGGTGCAAGAGGTGGTGTCATGCACGACACCCAAGCAATAAACGCATGAGAGGTGGATATTGGTGCGTGACATTTTCTGTCCGCAAGGACAACGGTAAAACCCAGGGGACGACTTGTCCTCCATGTCCGATGTGCTCGGATCGGAATGGCAAACTCTTACGAGTTT
Organism: Neoceratodus forsteri; assembly: GCA_016271365.2. NCBI lineage: Eukaryota > Metazoa > Chordata > Ceratodontiformes > Ceratodontidae > Neoceratodus > Neoceratodus forsteri. The sequence goes on from CM057453.1 coordinate 1,097,797,997, forward strand.
CAAAGAAAGCAAATGCGGCGAAAACGTTCGATTAGAATCCAGGGTCTACAGCACTGCAGAAGTAGCACGAGGGAACCTGAATCTTCCAGCGGAAAGGAAGATCTGGCGTCATGGGGCGCAGCCGAGGTATACACCACCTGGGTGGGTGGAAGGAGCCAGCTTGAAGACTTTCGGCAAGATATAAAGGGGAAAGGGACACGCCAAAGAGTGTGGAAGAACAACATATCCACACTCCTAGAATTAAGACATTCCTCATCCCCTTCGTCCATCTCTACACAACTTTGTTTCTCATACATGCAATTGTGTTTAAAGTTACCCCATCTGCTGCCCCCTTACATGTCCTTTCCACTGTCATACAATTGTCTATCTACTCCTAACCTGATTTTTGCATTCCCTAAGGCAGTTGAATCAACTCTGTGTAATTGTAATTGATTAAACACTGCTAATATTTAGCTCATATACTACGTAATGTTATATTTAAGTATATATCCTACTATAATGTCTAGTATGTTGTTACTCCCACTCCCTTTTTCCCTGATGCAATATCGGACTCTCTGTTTGTATCTGTTGTCTAAACACTTTAAATATAACCTTATAAGTATGTGTTTGTAATGTATATTTAAATATGTATGGAATGAAAAAATTTAATATGTTTGTTACTCCGACTCCCTATTTCCCGCAGGACACACCTGGAAACGAGCATATTTGTTGCTCAGTGTGCCTTTCCTGGTGAAACTTTTCAATAAATAAATAACCAAAATAAAACACCTAACCTAAAAGGGCATAAGATAGCCCTTATGACCTGTGTAAAAAGGGTCTACAGCAAAGAAAGCAGTGTCTTCACAGCCCCAACAGGGGCGGGGTGGGGGAGGAGTGAAGACCAACGACTAGAAAGAGTGACCCCACGGGATGGAGGGTGGGAGTGTGAATCAGTGGTGAATATGGTCCAAGAAGATCAAGAATTACGGTGCTTATGTAATATTCATATCTTCCGGACCAGTCTTCACCACTGATTCACACCAATGGGTTAGTACCAAGCTGAAACGAAAGTCCTCCAGGTAGTGCAGTAGGAGCCAGAGTTCACGCAGTACAAAAGTCCATTAAGGATTGTCCTGCCAAAAGAGGCATGCTGCCTGGCAGGGACATCCAGGGCATAGTGGTTGATGAAAGTGTGCACTGTGCTCCAGGTGGCAGCTCTGCAAATATCATTGACAGGGACAAAGTGAATCTCTGCCAGGGACACAGCAACTGCCCTGGTAGAGTGGGCATGAACCTGGCCTTTCAGTTTGACCTGTGCCATGAAATAGCACTAGCAGAGGCAAGCGATGATCCAAGCAGAAATGCATTTGAATGTAACCGGCTGACCCAGTCAGTTGGGGATGAAGGAGACAAAGAGCTGCTTGGACTGTCGGAAGTCCTTAGCTCTACTGAGGTAGAACCTGAAGACTCTTATTTTTTTTATTTTACTGTTTGTTGACTGGGTAAGTGGACTAGACAAATTCTGTTGACTGGGTAAGTGCACTAGACAACGTCTGCCTATTTTCAGGCACAACCTGGGGGAGGGGGATACAGATGAATGCCAAATGACCTTAAACCAGATTAAGCTGTTGGTGGCATTTTTAGTGAATGGGGTGAAATTTGGTCAGCACACTGGGGAAATTCCCCTACTCGTTGAGAGACGGCGCTGTTGGCCCAGGTTGATGGAGAGCTCAGTGGAGACTGAGCAGTGCGAGGAGCAGCATGCTGGAGTCTCATCCTCCGCCCCAGCCGATGGTCGAAAGGAGGACACCAGGGAAGCTCAGGAGGTAATTATGGAACTCAAGTCAGAAGACTCATGTGAGGATTATATAGCAAGCAATACTGAAACCAGCTCCACAAGAATAATCCCAGCAGACATAGCGATGGCAGGCACCCACTTAGAAAAGGAGCTGGACGCAAGGAGAAATGGAAATTACGTACCTACCGTAATTCTTGATCTTCTTGGACGAGTCTCCACCACTCATTCACACCAATAGGAACTGTGCCGGAGGCACTAGGAAGCAGCAGGAGCAAACTTTTTTGCTAGAGGGTCGGCACCAGAGATGGAGCCGTGAGGAGCGGCACCGCGAGCCCCAGCTCGTGTGGTAATAACTATTTCAGCATCGACCCTCCAACCGCCTCAGTACCTTTTTTTCCAAGGAGGTGCAGTGCAACTAACCTAGAAGGATAGCCTAACCAAGAAAAAACGGACATAATATAGTCTGGGCGACCCGTATAAGAAGGGTCAACAAAGAAGTTTTCACAGCCTAAGATTGAGGGAGTGAAGACCAACAACAAAGGTGAGCTCGGGGGATGGAGGGTGGGCGTGTGAATGAGTGATGGAGTCTCGTCCAAGAAGATGAATTACGGTAGGTACGTAATTTCCATATCTACCTGGACGTAAGTCTCCACCACTCATTCACACTAATGGGAGAGTACTGAGCTAATAATCCCCCAAGAGGGCGGCAGGAGAGACCAAGAGCTCACAATTTTCAGGACAGAAGTTCATTAAGGATGGTCCTACCAAATGAAAGAGGTCATCTGGCATGGACATCCAGGGCACAGTGTTTGATGAAAGTATGCACTGAGCTCCAGCATTGCAAACATCTGCGATGGGCACGTTGCAGATTTCCGCTAGGAATGCAGCGACCGCTCTAGTAGAGTGAGCGTACACTCTGCCTTCTAGCTTAACCTGCGCCATAGAATAACAGTGGTGAAGGCATGCCACCAGCCATACTGAAATACATCTGATAGCGACCGGTTGACCCAGCCGGGTCTCGCTGAAGGAAACAGAGTTGTTGAGCTTTGCAAAAGACTTTTGTTCTATCTAGATAGAAACGCAAAGCTCTTTTGACATCCAAGGAATGAAGAGAATGCTCTCCTTCATTTTGGAAGTTTGCAAAGTAGGAAGGAAGGACCAAAGGTTGGTTTAGATGGCATTCTGAAACAACCTTGGGGAGAAACTTAGGATGGGTCCTAAGAACTACTTTGTCTTTATGAAACAGTATACGGAGGGTCTGTGACCAAGGCATGCATCTCAGAGACCCTGCGGGCTGAGGTAATGGCTACTAGGAAGGCAGTCTTCCAGGTGAGAAATTTTAACTCATAGGTCGCTAGAGGCTCGAAAGGTTTTCGAGTGAGCATGTCTAACATCAGATTAATGTCCCAGGCTGTGACTGGACGTCTTACAGGAGGTCTGGTATGCAGAATTCCCTTAAGAAACCTCTTAACCACAGATAACTGAGCCAGTGACTAGGAAAGTACTGGCTTATGATGAGCTGAAATGGCACAAAGGTGAACTTTAACTGTAGAGTATTGCAGACCTGAATTTGAGAGGTCTAAAAGGTACTCTAGAACTTTATCTGGTGGGCAGGAAAAAAGGATTCAAAGAGGATTTTGCACACCAGAGAGAAAAATGCTTCTATTTGGCTGTGTAAGTTTTCCTAGTGGGCTGGCTTGTGCGCAGCCAGAAGAATATCTGAAACCCTGCGAGAGACACCGAACCTGTTCACTTCTATCTTCAGGAGCCAAGCATGAAGGTGAAGTGACCTCAGATTGGGACGGACCACAGGCCCCTGAGTCAGAAGGTTCATCTGAAGGAGAAGTGGTTTTGGAGGAGTTTCCGACATACTGTTGAGTAGTGGAAACCATATCTGTCGAGGCCAGAAGGGAGCAATGAGGATCATTTTGTCCCCCTGGGACTCGAATTTGAGAAGTACTCTCTGAATTAGAGGAAGAGGCGTAAAGAAAGAGTTTTGTCCATCGCAGCCTGAACGCATCCTGGCAGAAAATGCCAAGCCCTGGATTTCTGCAGCAGAAGAGAGGCAGTTTTGCATTGAATGGGGATGCAAAAAGGTCCAGGTCTGGAGTTCCCCACTCTGCGAATAGTGACTGAGCTATGGCTGAGTCGAGAGACCATTCGTGAGGATCTGTGTCTGTTCTGCCGAGACGGTCTGCCAGTTCGTTCTGCACTCCCGGCAGGCAGACCGCATGAATTAGAGCCTTGTACTCTAAGTACCATTCCCATACTCTCATCGCTTCCCTGCATAAGGGGTAAGAGTGAGCACCGCCCTGCTTGTTGATGTAAAACATCACTGCTTTGTTGCCCATTTGAAGGAGAATGTTCTTGTGACAGAGAATGTCCTTCAAACCCCGGACTGCATAAAGGACGGCTCTCATTTCTAAGACATTTATGCGAAGCTGGGACTCGACCCGAGTCCATGTGCCTTGAGTGTGCACAGCCTGACAGTGAGCTCCCCACCCCAACAGGGACGCGTCCATGATAATGGAAATCTGATGATCCAGAGGAGCAAAGGGGTATCCTTCCAGAAGATTGTCCCCTTGCGCCCACTAGGTGAGCGATCTCTTCAGAGGTTTTGTCACCTTGATGAGAAAGGACTGAGGATGAGTGGTTGGGGACCACTGAGTGCTGAGCATCCATTGAGAGGTTCTCATGTGGAGGCGTGCTAGGGGCACAGTGAACACAGAGGATGCCATGAGACCTAGCATCCGTTGCATCGAGAGAGCTGTCACTGAGCTGCTCTCCCCGATGTAGCGGGCCATCTGAAGGATATCGCTCCTTCTGTCCTCTGGAAGAAATGCTTTCGCACAGGAGGTGTCCAGGAGAGTTCCTATGAAAAGCAGCTTTTCTTTTTTTTTTTCTTCTTCAATTATTTAACCAGGTGAGACACACGAAGCTGAAAGCTTGTTTACAGGGGCAACCTGGGAGCACAGGAAAGTTAAGTGACTTGCTCAGGGTCACACAGTATGCAAGTGGGGGCTGTGGGATTCAAACCCATGTCTCCAGATTTGCAGCTCAGAGCCTTAAACCACAGCGCTATACTGCCTCGGAGGGCTTCTGGGAGGGCTGCAACTGCGATTTTTTGAGGTTCAGCAGGACTCCCATGGACGTAAGAAAATGTGAAGCCGTGCTCACGGTGTCTAGAGTTCCTTGTCTGGAAGGTCTTGCTAGAAGCCAATCATCCAGATATGGGAACACTTGCATTCCAATTTTCCCCGAGATGCACTGCAAGAATTGCACAACACTTTGTAAAAACTCGCGGCACCGAGGATAGACCAAAAGGCAGAACTTTGAATCGATAATGCTGTCCCAAAGCCACGAACCTTAGGTATTTGTGATGCTTTGGGTGAATAGGAATGTGCTGGTAAGCATCCTGCATGTACAGGGAGGCTAACCAGTCGTGCTGATGAAGCAAGGGTAACAGGGTTCCTGGTGATATCATCTTGAATTTCTCTTTGGGAAGAAATTTGTTTAATTTTCTGAGGTCCAAAATGGGGCGCATGCCCCCAGTCTTCTTTGGAACCAGAAAGTAATGGGAGTAGAACCCTGTGTTCCACTGATGCAGTGGAACTGCTTCTACTGCCCTGCTGTTCAGAATGCCTTGTATCTCGGAGGCGAAGCTCTGACTGAAGAACCGACAGCCTGGGGACGATCCGAGGGGTCTCCAAAAGATTGAGGGAATACTCTCGCGGATTATCCGGAGGACCCATTTGTCCGAGGTTATGGACTTCCACTGATTGTAGAAGTGAGTCAGACGACCTCACACCGCTGAGGAAAAGTCCCCCTAGGGCAGCTGAGGTGGGACTTGGGTCGACAACTCAGAAGGCAGCAATAGGCACTTTTGGTGCTTGCGCCTTATGCTGCATTTTCTTCTGAGGCTGGGGGGCTTGGTTTTTATTAAAACTTCCCCTGCCTTTGCCTTGAAAGGACGGACCGTTATGAAACTGGCATTTGTTAACACCCCCTTGAAAGGGGACAGGAGGAGGTCGGGCCAATGTAATGGCTAACCTAGTTTTTTGTGTGGCCTCTAGAGCCTGTTCGACTTGAGGGCCGAAGAGATATACACCATTGAAAGGCAACACCATTACCTGTTGGGCATCATTCGTGAAACCTGAAGTGTGTAGCCAGGAATGGCGGCAGGTACAAATGCCCGCCGGCGTCGCTCAGGAGGTGGTATCGAAGGCGTCCAAAGCCGCTTTAATCTGCTGGTTGTTGGACTCGATACCCCTGGTTATGGTCTGAAGAAGTTCTGAATTAGTATCAGACTCCGGCAGAGCTTCAACCATTTGTTTGAGCGAATGCCAAAGGATATACTCATATTAAGAGAAATAGCCTTGGTAGCTGGCAATACGCATACCTAGGGTGGAAGCAGCAAAGACTCTCTTACCCAAAGTGTCTATCTTATGAGATTCTTTGTTAATAGGTCGAGCTGTAGTAGTTTGGGGACGGACCAACTTATCATTCTCTGCCAAGACTACAATAGGATCCGCAAAGGCTTGAGATGCCAAAATGGGATGATCCTTTGGAGCAGCATATTTCCTATCTATAGACTTACCCACCGAAGGAATGAGAGCAGGATTATTCCATACCATTTGAGACAGCGTCTCAAAGAAGGGCTGTACCAGAGGAGTCAAATCCATAGGGATCTCCGGAACATAGAGGTACTGGAGTCTTAATAGTTTCCCAGGATCGATATCTGTAGTTTGGAGAGAAAGAGTGGAATTCAAGTTTTTCAGCAGAGACTTAAAAGACAGGTCCTCGACCACAGGCTCTGTAGCAGGAATAGATCCTGTTCCTGCCACATCACCCAGCCTAAGGTCTGGGTCAGGCTCAATGTCATCTCCTGACAGTCCAGGAGGGACTGTATGGACAGAAAAGGAGTGAAAGGCAGAAGGAAATGAGGAAGGAAAAGGGTTAAAAAAGGAGGAGTCCTGAAGGCTTGACGACGGTCTAACAGGCCTCGGCGTTGAAGTAAATGCACGGCTACGAAAAAAAACGCACGGTGCCGAAGACTACGCCGAGAGGCCGGACAGCGCAGACAGGCCGCACGGTGCCAAAGACTGTGCCGAGAAGCCACACGGTGCTAAAGATGGCGCCAACGAAGAGCACGGCACTGAGAAACTCAACGGCACCAAGGCCAGCGCCGACAGACTCATCACCACCGAAGGCGTCGAAAACATCCCAAGACTCCAAAAGACAGGATGTGAAAAGAAAGGAGGAAGAATACCAGGAGAATGAGGCATCGGTATGGCTCCCTGCGCCGCAGCCTTCTGAGGGGGGGAAAACACCTAAGTGCGGAGACACCAAAGACGGCGCCGCGCGACTAGGGAGACCCAACCACCCTACCTGATCTACGAAAAAGCCCGAAGGCCCCTGAGTGACTGGGCCAGGTAGCTGGACCAACATCCGAGCCCACTGCTCCATAAGAGCAGCCCACTGATGAAACTGCTCATCTGAAGACCTACCAAAGGGAAGGGTAGAGCTCCGACATCGAAGACGCTGGCTACCAGGAACAGAAACCGGCAACTCCGAAGGAGGAGACCAGCAACTAGCCCCAATAACTGACCGTCTACGCGCAGACATATCAGAGGGCGACCTCGAGTGATGCCTTCTCTTTTTTGACCTGTGGTCCGACGCAGAGCTTGAGGCTGAACGGTGCCGAGAATGCGACCGTTTACTTTTATGCTTTCGAGGGGACCGTCCACCCCCTCAGGCATTGGACTGTACGTTGTCGCCCCCCGGAGAAAGGCGGTGGACTGGACCCAGCCCGCTGACTGAACAGTTTCACACTAAGTCTCCCTACTGTCACGCGACCCGCTCATGGTTGACTCTGTCAATGTAGGCTGAGACTTCTGCTTTAAACAAGAATAACTAAACTAAGCGGTACTTATTCGAAATATTACTACAAAATAATAAAACTTAAAAACTAAGCTGCTATTTTGCAGTTGGACTCCCGGCAGGTGAGCGATGTCGTCATTGAAGTGCACTCGACAGCGGGAAAAAAGGAACTGAGGTGGTTGGAGGTTGGCCTGAAATAGTCATTACCGCATGAGCTGGGGCTCGCGAAGCCTCGTGGCTCCATCTCTGGCACCAACCCTCTAGCAAAAAGTTTGTTCTCGCTGGGTCCTAGTGCCCCAGCATAGTTCCCATTAGTGTGAATGAGTGGTAGAGACTTATGTCCAGGAAGATCAGTTTTGTTTCAGCTATTAGCTGAGGATGAGGAGCGATACCTAAAAAGAAAAATTCTAGAGAAGCATTTGGAGAAGCACAATGCAAGGGAAAGCAACAGAACTACTGAAGTGGCAGGAAGCTCTACGGAACAGACCAGTAAAAAAGAATGCGATGCACCATTACGTCTTTTGCCAGCACAAGAAGTCAGAAGGCAAGCATTTGGAACTATGGCGGAGCCTGAGGATGTGCAGCAATGGTCCCCTAAGCAGACACTACAAAACGCAGGGTGGAAACAGGTATCCTTGGAGAGATGGCTACCCGACTTTGATACAGCTTTTCTGGACGCAAGCACAGGTTCAGAAGGACACGCTTCAGGAGTGGAGACGGACCCCGTCTTCCGACAGGAGTCCAAGGTACAGGACAAAACAATAGCTACAGAAGATTTAATGGGTGACTGATAAGGGGAGGAAAGACACCCAGGAGGGAGAGGGGGTGTATAGAAACATAGAATTTGACAGCAGATAAGGACCGCTTGACCCACCCAGTCTGCCCATTTCCTACCTGATGGACAAGCTGCAGATCCTAGTTAACCAGCAGCCTACTTCTTCCTACCCCCAAGAACTGCCTTATGACTGTCCCATGCATGCTTGAATTCCACCACCGCTTTTGACTCCACAACCTCCTCCGAAGGCCATTCCATACATCCACAACCCTCTCTGTGAAAAATACTTCCTTAAATTACCTCTGAGCCATCCCCCATCTTCAAATTGTGCCCCCTTGTTCTTGCACACCTCTTTTTTGAAAGATGCTACCCTCTTGGACTTTGTTGATTCCTTGAGGTACTTGAAAGTTTCTATCATGCCCCTCCTCGAGGCTATACATATTAAGCTCCTTAAGTCTCTCTTAGATGTCTTCCAGTGCAGACCCTGCACCATTTTAGTTGCCCTCCTCTGGACAGCTTCCATCCTGTCTATGTCTTTGCAGAGATTGGGTCTCTAGAACTGCGCGCAGTACTCCAGATGGGGTCTCACCAGCTGTCTGTACAGAGGGATAATAAATGAAAATTACGTACCTACCGTAATTCTTCATCTTCTTGGACGAGTCTCCACCACTCATTCACACTATTGGGATCTGCGCCGGAGGCACTAGGACCCATCGGGAGCAAACTTTTTTGCTGGAGGGTCGGCGCCGGAGATGGCGCCACGAGGCACGGCACCGCGAGCCTCAGCTCGTGCTATAATGACTATCTCGGCGTCGACCTTCCAACCGCCTCAGTACCTTTTTTACCAATGAGGTGCAGCGTAACTAACCTAGAAGGGTAGCTTTAACCTAAAAACCGGACATAAGATAGTCCGGACGACCCGTATAAGAAGGGTCAACAAGGAAGTCTTCACAGCCTAAAGATTTGAGGGAGTGAAGACCAACAACAGAGGTGAGCTCGGGGGACGGAGGGTGGGCGTGTGAATGAGTGGTGGAGACTCGTCCAAGAAGATCAAGAATTACGGTAGGTACGTAATTTTCATATCTTTCCTGGACATAAGTCTCCACCACTCATTCACACTATTGGGAGAGTACCGAGCTAATAATCCCCCGAGAGGGCGGCAGGAGAGACCAAGAGCTCACGTTTCTAAGACAGAAGTCCATTAAGGATGGCTCTGCCAAAGGAAGAATGTCGTCTGGCATGGACATCTAGTGCATAATGTTTAACAAAAGTATGCACTGAGCTCCAGGTGGCCGTGTTGCAAATATCTGCAATGGGCATGTTGCGAATTTCCGCTACGGATGCTGCGACCGCTCTAGTAGAGTGAGCGTAAACCCTGCCCTCCAACTTAACCTGTGCCATGGAATAGCAGTGGCGAAGGCATGCCACTAGCCATGCTGAGATGCATCTGATAGCGACAGGTTGACCCAGCCGGGTCTCGCTGAAGGAAACGAACAGTTGCTGGGCTTTAAGAAAGTCCTTGGTTCTATCCAGATAGAAACGCAAGGCCCTCTTAACGTCCAAAGAATGAAGAGAGAACACTGTCCTTCATTTTGGAAGTTCGCAAAGTAAGAGGGAAGGACCAAAGGTTGGTTTAGATGAAATTCTGACACAACCTTAGGAAGAAATTTAGGGTGAGTACGAAGAACTACTTTGTCCCTATGGAACACAGTATACGGAGGGTCTGTGACCAGGGCATGTATCTCGGAGACCCTACGGGCTGAGGTAATGGCCACTACGAAGGCAGTCTTCCAAGTGAGAAATTTTAGCTCAAAGGTAGCCAGAGGTTCAAAAGGTTTCCGAGTGAGCATATCTAGCACAAGATTGATGTCCCAGGCTGCAACTGGACGTCTTGTAGGAGGTCTGGTATGCAGAATTCCTTTAAGAAATCTCAACCACAGGTAACAGACAGTGACAAGGAAAGTACTGGTTCATGATAAGCTGAAATGGCACAAAGGTGAACTTTGACTGTAGAGTACTGTAGGCCTAAATTTGAGAGGTCTAAGAGGTACTCCATAACTTTATCTGGTGGGCAGGAAAAAGGATTCAAAGAGGACTTTGCACACTAGAGCGAGAAATGCTTCCATTTGGCTGTGTAAGTTTTCCTAGTAGCTGGTTTCCGTGCAGCCAGAAGAATATCTGAAACTCATCGAGACACATTGAACCGGTTTATTTCTACCTCTTCAGGAGCCAAGCATGAAGGTGAAGCGATCTCAGGTTGGGGTGGACCACAGGCCCCTGAGTCAAAAGGTTCATCTGTAGGGAAGTGGTCTCGGAGGAACTGCCAACATATTGTTGAGAAGTGGAAACCACAGCTGACGAGGCCAGAAGGGAGCAATGAGGATCATTTTGTCCCCCTGGGATTCGAACTTGAGGAGTACCCTCTGAATTAGAGGAAGAGGTGGAAAGGCGTAAAGAAAGCGTTTTGTCCACCGCAGCCTGAACGCATCCTGACAGAAATGCCAGGCCCTGGATTTCTGGAGCAGAAGAGAGGCAGTTTTGCGTTGAGTGGGGATGCAAAAAGGTCCAGGTCTGGAGTTCCCCACTCTTCGAATAGTGACTGAACTATGGTTGAGTCGAGAGACCACTCGTGAGGGTCTGTCTCTGTTCTGCTGAGACGGTGTGCCAGTTCATTCTGAATACCTGGCAGGTAGACTGCTTGAATTAGAGCCTCGTGCTCCAAGCACCATTCCCATACCCTCATTGCTTCCCTGCTTAAGGGGTAAGAATGAGCACCGCCCTGCTTGTTGATGTAATACATCACTGCTTTGTTGTCCGTTTGAAGGAGAATGTTCTTGTGACACAGAATGACCTTCAAAACTCGGACTGCATAAAGGACGGCTCTCATTTCTAGGACGTTTATGTGGAGCTGGGACTCGATTTGAGTCCATGCACCTTGAGTGTGGAGAGCCTGACAGTGAGCTCCCCACCCCATTAGGGATGCGTCCGTGGTAATGGAGATCTGATGGTCCAGAGGAGCAAAGGGATACCCCTCCAGGAGACTGCTCTCGAGACCACCAGGTGAGTGACCTCTTTAAAGGTTCTGTCACCTTGATGAGATAGGACTGCGGGTGAGTGGTTGGGGACCACTGAGTACTGAGCATCCATTGAGTGGTTCTCATGTGCAGACGTGCTAGGGGAACAGGGAACACTGAGGAAGCCATGAGGCCTAGCATCCATTGCATCAAGAGAGCAGTAACTGAGGTGTTCTCCCCGATGTGACGGGCCATTTGAAGGATATCGTTCTTCTGTCTTCTGGAAGAAAAGCCTTGGCACAGAGGTGTCCAGAAGAGTCCCTATAAAAGGAGCCTCTGGGAGGGCTGCAGTTGCGATTTCTTGAGATTCAGCAGAACTCCCATGGACGTGAGGAGGCGAGAAGCCGTCTCTATGGCATCCAGAGTCCCTTGACTGGAAGGCCTTGCTAGAAGCCAATCGTCCAGATAAGGGAACACCTGTATCCCGACCTTTCTGAGGTGCGCTGCGAGAACTGCACTGCACTTTATAAAAACCCAGGTATTCAGAATGAACTGATAATGCTGTCCCAGAAACACAAACCTCAGGAATTTGTGATGCCTCGGGTGAATAGGAATGTGCTGGTAAGCATCCTGCATGTCTAGGGAGGCTAGCCAGTCGTGTTGATGAAGCAAAGGTAACAGGGTTCCCAGAGAAATCATTTTGAATTTCTCCTTGGGGAGAAATTTGTTTAGCTTTCTGAGATTCAGAATGGGGCGCATACCCCCAGCCTTCTTTGGAACCAGAAAGTAATGGGAGTAAAACCGTGTTCCGTTGATGCAGCGGCACCACTTCTACTGCCCTGTTGTTCAGAAGGCCCTGAATCTCGGCGAGAAGGTCTGACTGAAGGGTCGACAGCCTGGGCTGCCGTTTGGGAGGACGATCTGGGGGGTCTCCAGAAGACTGAGTGAATACTCCTCGCGAATTATCCGAAGGACCCATTTGTCTGAGGTTATGGACTTCCACTGGTTGTAGAAGTGCATCAGACGACCTCCCACCGGAGAGGAAAAGTCCACCTCGGGCAGCTGAGATGGGACTTGGGCCAGACATTCATAAGGTAGCGCTGGGCGCTTTGGGCCCTTGCGCTTTCTGTTGCGTCTTCTTTTGAGGTTGGGCAGGTTGGTTTTTATGGAAACCGCCTCTGCCTCGAAAGGACTGACGATTATGAAACTGACGTTTATTGACATGCCCTCGAGAGGGGGCAGGAGGGGGTCGAGCCAACTTAATGGCTGACCTAGTCTTTTGAGTAGCTTCTAGAGCTTGCTCTACCTGAGGACCAAAAAGATACACACCATCAAAGGGCAACACCATTACCTGCTGCTGCGCGTCATTCGTGAAACCCGAAGTGCGCAGCCAGGAATGACATCGGGTGCATATACCAGCAGCTGCAGAACGGGAAGCAGTGTCGAAAGCATCTATGGCTGCTTTAACCTGCTGGTTGTTAGATTCGATACCTCTGGTAATGGTTTGAAGAAGCTCTGGCTTTACATCCGACTCCGGAAGAGCTTCAACCATCTGCTTGATAGAGTGCCACAGGATATACTCATACTGTGAGAAATAGCCCTGGTAGCTGGCAATACGCATACTTAAGAGTAGAAGCAGCAAAGACTCTCTTACCTAAGGTGTCTATCTTACGAGATTCTTTGTTAATAGGTCGAGCTGTAGTAGTTTGGGGCAGGACGACCTTATCATTCTCTGCCAGGACAACAATAGGATCCACAACGGCTTGAGATGCCAAAATGGGACGATCCTTGGGGGCTGAATATTTCGTATCTATGGACTTAGCCACGAAGGTGAGGAGCAGGATTATTCCATACCATTTGAGACAGCGTCTCGAAGGAAGGCTGAACCGGAGGAGTCAAATCCGTAGGGATCTCCGGAACATGAAGGTATTGGAGTCTTAATTTCCCAGAATCGATGTCTGTAGTCTGGAGAGAAAGAGTGGAACTCAGATTTTTTAGCAGAGATTTAAACGACAGGTCCTCGACCACAGGCTCTGCAGCAGAGATAGATCCTGCTTCGTCCACTTCCTCACCCAACCGAAGGTCTGGGTCAGGCTCAATGTCATCTCCTGACAGTCCAGGAGGGACTGTATGGACAGGAAAGGAATGAAAATCAGAAGAGAGGAAGAAGGAAACGAGTGAAAGAGGAGTCCTGAAAAGCAGAGGAGCCTCGAGAGCCCCAGCGCGCCGAGGCGCCGCGGCACCGAGCGACGACGAGGACCACGTGGCACCAAAACGATGCCGAGACCACTAGGCACTGAAAATGGGCGCGAGAGCGGTGCGAGAATCCGCCTGAGCGCCTAAGAAGCGCCGAGAAGCCGCGACAGTCAAGGACGATGCCAAGACGCCACGGCACCGAGGACGACGCCGAGGCCACACTAACGCTTAAAGATAGCGCCGAGTACCCGCACGGCACCGAGGACACCGAAAACACCCCAGACCAAAAACAGGGTTTGAAGGAAGAAGAGCAGGAGATAAAGGCATCGGTGTGGCCCCTGCGCGCAGCCCATGTGAGAGGAACACTGGTGGCGAGTCGGCGGCACCGAAGAAGATGCCTTGCGACCAGAAGAATCCAACCGCCCTACCTGGTCTCTCAATGAGCCGAAGCCCACAGTGACCGAGCCAGGCAGAACTAACCTCAAGCCCATTGCTCCATAAGAGCGGCCCACTGATGAAACTGCTCATTTGAAGACCTACCTGTGGACGGGGTAGGACTTCGATGTTTAAGCTGCTGGCTACCAGAAGCAGAGGTTGGCGACTCCGAAGGAGGAGGCCGGCAACTAGCCCCGATAACCGAACGTCTACGCGCAGACATATCAGAGGGCGACCTCGAGTGATGCCTTCTCTTTTTAGACCTGTGGGCCGAAGAAGAGCTCGAGGCCGAACGGTATAGAGAATGCGATCATTTATTTTTATGCTTCCGCGGGGACCGCCCATCCCCCCGGGCATTGGACTGAGTGCTGTCAGACTCCCCCCCCCAGAGAAGGCAGCAGACCGGACCCAGCCCGACTGACTGAACAGCTTTCATACGAAGCCTCCCTACCGTCACCTGACCTGCTCATGGTCGACTCCGTCAAAGTAGGATGAGACTTCTTTATTTTTAAAATAAAACTAAGCGATACTGTATCGAGATAATACTACAAAATAACAAAACTGAAAACTATGCTGCTAGTTTGAAGTTTGACTCACGGCGGGCGAGCGACGTCGTCACTGAAGCACACTCGACAGCGGGAAAAGGAACTGAGGTGGTTGGAGGGTCGACGCCGAGATAGTCATTACAGCACGAGCTAAGGCTCGCGGTGCCGTGCCTCGTGGCGCCATCTCTGGCGCCGACCCTCCAGCAAAAAGTTTGCTCACAATGGGTCCTAGTGCCTCCGGCGCAGATCCCAATAGTGTGAATGAGTGGTGGAGACTTATGTCCAGGAAGATCTTCCTGTTTTCTACTGGTGATGGCTCTCCTATGCATCCCAGTATCCCCCAGCCCTCCTTGCTGCCCTCTCACATTGCTTGCCCACCTTTAGGTCATCTGATATGACTACCCCCAGGTCCCTTTCCATTTTTTTTGTTGTTAGTATCTCACCCCCGACTGTGCACTCTTCCCCTGGGTTTTTGTTTCCCAGGTGCATTACCTTGCACTCCTTAGCATTGAATCTAAGCTGCCATACATTTGACCATTCCTCTAACCTTGCCAAGTCCCTTCTCATCCTTTCCACCCCACCTTGTGCATCAACTCTGTTGCAGATATCTGTGTCATCAGCAAAGAGACACACTTTTCCTTGAGTCCTCTGCAATGTAAACATAAAGACATTGAAGGACTTGATCTAATACTGAACCTGCGTTGCCCACTAGTAACCCCCCTCTTCAGAGTGGACTCCATTTACTATTACTCTCTGTGTCCTATTCTCCAGCCAATTCTTTACCCAGGCTGTCATCTTGGGACCCTCCCAGGCTGGCTAACTTGTATATTACTCTTTTGTGTGGGACTGTGTCAAATGCCTTGCTAAAGTCTAGGTAGGCCATGTCCACAGCCCTCCCTGATCTACTACTTTGGTCACCCAGTCAAAGAAATCTATCAGATTTGTCTGGCATGACCTTCCTACTGTGAATCCATGCTGCCTTGGGTCCTGTCCTCTGGCCTCTAGATACTGACAATTCTTTCCTTCAGAGTGATTCCATCATTTTCCCTACCACTGAGGTTAAACTAACAGGTCTGTAGTTTCCTGCTTCTGCCTTGCTCCCACTTTTGAGAGGGAAGCACATCTGCCCTCCTCCAGTCCTCGGGTACCACCCCATCCTCCCATGATTTGTTAAAGAGGGTAGTCAGTGGTGTCACTAGTTCTACCCTTAGTTCTTTTAGAATTCTGGGATGAATCCCATCAGGCCCCATTGCTTTGTCCACCTTCAGTTTTAAGATTTCTTTCAGAACCCTTTCTTCTGTAAATGGGCTGGTATCAACTTCTGTATCCAGAGTGTTTCTACTGTTTGTTTTAGGTACCTCCCCCTCTTCATTTGTAAATACTGAGCAAAAATATTTGTTTAGTATCTCTGCCTTTTCACAGTCACCCTCTGCCCACCCTCCCCCCTTTATTAAGCCTCACTATCCCTCCCTTGGTCTTCCTTCGCTCCCTGATGTACCTATAAAAGGTTTTTCCCCTTCTTAACTGAGTTGGCTATCTTTTCCTCAGTTTGGGCCTTTGCTGTTCTGACTGCCTTCCCAGCTTCCTTTGCTTTAACTGATACAGTTCTTGTCCTGCTCCTTCTGTGATTCCTTGTACTTCCTGAATGCTTTCTTTTCTCTTGAACCTTCACTGCCACTTTCTTTGAGAACCATAGTGGTTTCTTACATCGTTCGTTTGTTTTTTTGCTTCACACAAGGCTTGTTACCTCTGTGGTGGGAGTTTTATTATTCCCCATTGTTCTTCCACCCTCCTTCCTGCCCATTTGCTAGTGCATTCCTTAGGCACTCACCCATTTTAGCAAAGTCAGCCCTCCTAAAGTCCAGTACTTTTGCCTTTGTATGGCTTGACTCTATTGCTGTGTTTATTGTGAACCATACTGTTCGATGGTCACTAGTTCCCAGATGACTACCCACTTCATCTCAGATTCTCTCTTCATCTCCATTTGAGAGAACCAGGTCTAAGATTGTTCCCTCTTGAGTGGGCTCCAATACTAGTTGTCTAAGGCATGCCCCTGTAGGGCATCTAGAATAACCCACTCTTGAAGTGGCTGCTGCAACTGCACTCCAGTTAACATCTGGCATATTCAGATCACCCATCAGCAATATCTCCCCTTTTCTGCCATTCTAAGTATACTTCCTATCATTTCCTTGTCCATTTCCTCCCCTGAGAAAGTCAGTCTCTAACCCTGTGCGGTTGTGGTGCCATTGCGGTCTCCAAATTTACCCACAGTGCTTCTTCTCCTCCCTGTTTACCCTTTTGTTCTGTTGCTTTGATTCCTTCCCTTATGTAAAGAGCTACTCCTCCTCCTCTTTTACCCTCCCTGTCCCTCCTGTAGATACTGTATCCTGGTGTGTTTAAGTCCCAGTTATGGTTTTGTGTGTACCATGTTTCTGTGACTGCCACGATATCCAGATGTTCCTCCTCCATCAAGGCCACTAATTCAGGAAGCTTGTTACTCAGACTACGGGCACTGGTATTCATTGCTCTCCATTTTTTGATGGCTTTACCTTCTGTTGCAGCATCCCCCACCGACCTTTCTACCTCGGTCTTTTTCTCATTTAGTACCCTGTTTTGTAGGGAGAGGCTGGGATTTTCCTGCTGCTTATCAGTGCCTCCCCCTTGACTAGTTTAAAAGCTTGCCAATGAAGCAATTAAACAGATTGCTCAAAAGACTTGTTCCCTTCCTGGACAGATACAGACCATCCTGCCAGTATAGGCTGGTGTCCCTCCAGGTGGAACCCCAGTCCCCAATGAAGCCAAACCCTTGTGCTCCACACCATTTTTTCAATCATTCATTAAACTGCATGGTGCAAAGTACCTTCGCCTCACTCATGCCATTGACAGGCAGCACCTCTGAGAAGGATACTGTGCGTGCTACTTGTCTTAGGCCCCTCTCCAACTCTACAAAGTCCTCCTGCACTGCTCTAATCTCATGATGAGCCAAGTCATTTGTCCCTAGGTGGACAATGATGTCCAGCTCAGACTCCCGTGCAGCTGTTCTCGTGATCCTGAGGATGTGCTTCTTGTCCCTCCAAGCCATGGCACCAGGCAGGCACCTTACTTCAGTTTTCCCTGCTCCCCCCAGTTCTATCCCCCTAATAACTGAGTCCCCCACCAGGAGCTGCTTCCTTTCCTTGTGGTGTCCTCTGCCTCCTTCCTGTGGGCCTCCTTTGTGACAGTTGTCCTCAGCCTCCTTAGTCTCCTCTGCAGGTGCATCCATAGGGGAGCTATGCTCCCCCAGAATGGTGTATGGATTGTGGAGTGGAACAACTGACTGGGTGTGCCTCTGTTCCACCATCCTCACCCTCCCTGAGCCCACTGTGGTCCAACTGCTGTGCTTTCTTCGCAACCTCTGAGGTAGTGGTGGTGGCTCTGGTGCTCCATGGATGGGGGAGGTTCCCTTCCTACCGTCCAGTGTGGCCTGGGGGAAGGTTCCCTTATTACTGTCCAGTGTGGCCTGAAGACAGGCAACTTCCTCCCTCAGGGCAGAGAGTTGTCTACAAATAGGGCAGCATGTCAGCCTCCAGAAAGACTGCTGCCCCACAGCCATTACATTGCACTACTCCCCACATGTTTATCTACTTTTTTTGTGTGTGTGATTGGTTTGTTATATAGAAATATATATATTATACAATGTGTATGCTTATATTGTCAGTGCAGTGTGCTAGAGAGGATATGACAGTGATATGCACCTTGCACTCTTGAGGAAATGATGTCAGAACCCCAGGTATAAAGGAACTATTTCCAGGGGTGGGTGGGGTGAGGAGTGGGAAGGGGTTGGGCCTAAACTGTGCCCTCACAAAACAATCAGCTAAAAGCTCTGACCCACCGCTGCGATGAGTGCCTTCCTGTCAGCAAGATGCCCTACACAACAATTTGACAGAGAAAATACCCTGCTAATCAAACAGAGAAAAATCCAGACATCCAAGTTAGACACAGGTAAACCTCCCCCAGCCCCAAAACAGCCTGGTGGTTTGTGCTCTGAAAGCAGTCAGCCCCAAAATAAGTCAGCTGTGCTTTAAACTCTTCCTGCACTGAAAATCTTAAGAATTGGAACAAATGGAGAGAGAAAGGTGGCAGGAATAAAGCTAAACAAACAACACCAGAAGAAAAAAGAAGATTAGGTACAGAATAATGTAGGGGAAAATACTGAGGAGGCCATGAGGATGGGTGAGGCAGCCCATAAAGCCTCAGAAAATGGTAACCCAGCTCGGGATACTACAAGGGAAATGAACTCAGGGGTGTTTCTACAGACAAGACATCCTAGACATCAAGAGGAAGCACAAACAAATCAAAATGCACCAAACCCTTCCCACGCCTCTCAGGAATCCCATGGGGGAAATATGGAAATTACGTACCTACCGTAATTCTTGATCTTCGATGAAGTCTCCACCACTCATTCACACTAATGGGAGTACACCGGAGGTGCTAGGACCCAGCGGGAGCAAACTTTTTCAGAAGGGCTGGCGCCGAGATGGTGCCTCGAGGAAACGGCACTCATGAGCTAGGCTTGGCGGTATAGAATATCTCGGCGTCGACCCTCCAACCACATCAGTAACTTTTTTTCCGAGGAGGTGCAGCGTAAGTGACCTAGAAAAGGACTAGCCTAACTATCGGACATAAGATAGTCCGAATGTCCCATGTAAGAAGGGGAAACAAAACGTCTTCACAGCCCAAATTGGAGGAGTGAAGACCAGAAACAGAAGTGAGCTTGGGGGATGGTGGGTGGGCATGTGAATGAGTGGTGGAGACTTTATCTAAGAAGATCAAGAATTTTGGTAGGTACGTAATTTCCATATCTTCCTGGACATAAAATCTCCACCACTCATTCACACTAATGGGAGAGTACAGAGCTAAATAATCCCCCGAGACTGGTGGCAGGAGACAGAGGAGCTCACTTTTTAGGACGGAAGTCCATTAAGAACTGTCCTGCCAATGACTGAAGTTGTCTGGCATGGACATCCAAGGCATAGTGCTCAACAAAAGTATGCACAGAGCTCCAGGTAGCTGCAATGGGGACATTATGAATTTCTGCCAGAGATGCCATGACAGCTCGAGTGGAGTGAGTGTACACTCTGCCCTCCAACTTGACCTGTGCTATGGAGTAGCAGTGGCGAAGGCATGCCACCAGCCACACTGAAATGCACCTGGTAGCAACAGGTTGACCCAGCCAGGTCGTGCTGAAGGAGACAAACAATTGTTGAGCCATGTGAATTTCTTTTCTTCTGTCCAGATAGACTCGTAAAGCTCATTTTACATCCAGGGAATGAAGGGTATGCTCTCCCTCATTCTGGAAGTTGGCAAAGTGGGGGGGGGGGAGGACTAAAGGTTGATTTAGAAGAAATTCTGAGACAACCTTAGGGGAGGAACTTAGGATGAGTCCTAAGAACTACTTTGTCTTTGTGAAATACAGTACACGGGGGGGGGTCTGTGACCAAAGCGTGTATTTCTGATACTCTTCCAGCTGAAGTAATGGCCACCAGGAAGGCCGCTTCCAAGTAAGGAATTTCAACTCACAAGTGGCTAGAGGCTCGAAAAGTTTATGAGTGAGCATGTCTAGTGCAAGTTTAATGTCCCAGGCTGCAACTGGACCTCTAACAGGTGGTTTGGTATGCAGAATACCCTTAAGAAACCTCTTAACTACAGGTAACTGAGCCAAGACAGGGAATGTACTGGCTCATGATATGCAGAAATTGCACAAAGAAGAACCTTGACTGTAGAGTATCGCAGACCTGTGTTTGAGAGCTCTAAGAGATAGTCCAGGACTTTATTCAGTGGGTAGGAAAAAGGATTCCAAGAGGATTTTGCGCACCAGATAGAGAAACGTTTTCACTTAGCTGTATAGGTTTTCCTGGTAGCTGGCTTATGTGCAGCTTAAAGAATATCCGAAACTCTACGAGAAACATTAAACCTGTTCACCTCTCTCCCCTTAGAAGCCACGCATGGAGGTGAAGAGACCTTAGGTTGGGATGAACTAAAGGGCCCTAGGTCAGAAGGTTCATCTGAAGGGGAAGCAGTTTTGGAGGGGTTTCCGGTAGTCTGTTGATTAGAGGAAACCAGATCTGATGAGGCCAAAATGGGGCAATGAGAATCATTCTGCGGCCCCCCCCGTGCCTCCAATTTGAGCAGTACTCTCTGAATGGGGAGAAATGCGTCAAGAAGCGTTTTGTCCACCACAGCCTGAATGCATCCAAACAAACGTCAGGTCCTGGATTTCTGGAGCAGAAGCGAGGCAGTGACTGAATGATGGTTAAGTCGAGAGACCACACATGAGGATCTGTCCCTGTTCTGCTTAGACGGCATGATAGCTCATTTTGTACTTCTGGAAAGTGAACTGCCTGAATCAGAGCTTTGTGCTCAAGATACCATTTCCACACACTCATTGCTTCCCTGCATAATGGGCAAGAGTCTGCACCGCCCTGCTTGTTGGTGTAATATATCACTGCCTTGTTGTCTGTTTGAAGGAGAATGTTCTTCTGACATAATATGTGCTTCAAAGCTCGGACTGCGTAGAGGACGACTCATTTCCAGAACTTTTATGTGGAGTTGAGACTCGTCCTGTCAATGGCATGAGTGAGGCGAGGGTACTTTGCACCATGCAGTTTAATGAATGGTTGAAAAAAATGGTGTGGAGCACAGGGTTTGGCTTCATTGGGTACTGGGGTTCCACCTGGCGGGACACCAGCCTATACTGGCAGGATGGTCTGCATCTGTCCAGGAAGGGAACAAGTCTTTTGAGCAATTGGTTTAAATGCTTCATTGGCAAGCTTTTAAACTAGTCAAGGTGGGAGGCACTGATAAGCAGCAGGAAAATCCCAGCCTGTCCCTACAAAACAGGGTACTAAATGAGAAAAAGAGCGAGGTAGAAAGGTCAGTGGGGGATGCCACAAAAGAAGGTAAAGCCATTAAAAAAATGGAGAGCAATGAGTACCAATGCCCGTAGTCTGAGTAACAAGCTTCCTGAATTAGTGGCCTTGATGGAGGAGGAAATGAAAAATATGTACCTACCGTAATTCTTGATCTTCTTGGACAAGTCTCCACCACTCATTCACACTATTGGGATCTGCGCCGGAGGCACTAGGATCCATCGGGAGCAAACTTTTTGCTGGGGAGTCGACGCCAGAGATGGCGCCGTGAGCCCTAGCTCGCTCGGCAATGACTATCTCAGCGTCGACTCCCCAACCGCCTCAGTACCTTTTTTACCAAGGAGGTGCAGCGTAACTAACCTAGAAGGGTAGCCTAACCTAAAAACCGGACATAAGATAGTCCGGACGACCCGTGTAAGAAGGGTCAACAAAGAAGTCTTCAAGGCCTGAAGATTTGAGGGAGTGAAGATCAACAAGAGAGGTGAGCTCCGGGGATGGAGGGTGGGCAGTGAATGAGTGGTGGAGACTCATCCAAGAAGATCAAGAATTACGGAAGGTACGTAATTTTCATATCTTCCTGGACATAAGTCTCCACTACTCATTCACACTATTGGGAGAGTACCGAGCTAATAATCCCCCGAGAGAGCGGCAGGAGAAACCAAGAGCTCACGTTTCTTAAGACAGAAGTTCATTAAGGATGGCTCTGCCAAAGGAAGAATAATGTCTGGCATGGAAATCGGTGCATAATGTAGCGTAAGTATGCACTGAGCTCCAGGTGGCTGCACTGCAGATGTCTGCAATGGGCACATTGCGGTTTCATAGGGATGCTGCTACCGCTCTTGGTAGAGAGGGCGTAAACTCTACCCTCCAACAACCTGCGCCATGGAATAGCAGTGACGAAGGCACGCCACTAGCCATGTTGAGATACATCTAATAGCGACAGGTTGACCCAGCCGGGCCTCACTGAAGGAAATGAACAGTTGCAGGGCTTTACGAAAATCCTTGGTTCTATCTAAGTAGAAACGCTAAGGCCTTCTTAACATCCAGAGAATGAAGAGCGTTCCCTTCATTTGGAAGTCCATAAAATAAGGAGGAAGGACCAAAAGGCTGGTTAGATGAAATTCTGACACAACCTTAGGAGAAATTTAGGATAGTCTGAAGGACTACTTTGTCCTTATGGAACACAGTATACGGAGGGTCTGTGACCAGGGCATGTATCTCAGAGACCCTAAAGACTGAGGTAATGGCCACTAGGAAAGCAGTCTTCCAGGTGAGGAACTTTAGTTCACAGGTAGCTAGAGGCTCAAAGGGTTTCCGGGTGAGCATGTCTAGCACAAGATTAATGTCCCAGGCTGCAACCGGACATCTTGTAGGGGGTCTGGTGTGCAGAATGCCCTAAGAAATCTCTTAACCATAGGTAACTGAGCCAGTGAAAGAGAAAAAACGACTCATGATCGGCTGAAATGGCACTAAGGTGAACCTTGACTGTAGAGTACAGGAGACCTGAATTTGAGAGGTCAAAAGGTACTCTAAAACTTTATCAGAGGGACAGGAAAAGGATTCAAAGAGGACTTTGCACACCAGAGAGGAACTTCCACTTGCAGTGTAAGTTTTCCAGTGGCTGGCTTCACGCAGCCAGAAGGATATCCAAACTCTTCAAGAGACATTGAACCGATTTACTTACCTCTTCAGGAGCCAAGCGTGAAGGTGAAGAGATCTCAGATTGGGATGGACCACGGTCCCCGAGTTAAAGGTTCATCTGCAGGAAGTGGTCTCGGAGGAACTGCCAACATACTGTTGAGAAGTGGAAACCACAGTTGTCGAGGCCAAAGGAGCAATGAGAATCATCTTGTCTCCCTGAGACTCGAACGTAGGAGTACTCTCTGAATTAGAGGAAGAAGCGGAAGAGGCGTAAAGCGTTTGTCCACGCGGCCTGAACGCATCCTGACAAAAATGCCAGGCCCTGGATTTCTGGAGCAGAAGAGGCAGTTTTCGTTGAGTGGGGACGCCAAAAGATCCAGGTCTGGAGTTCCCACTCTTGAATAGTGACTGAACTATGGTTGAGTCGAGAGACCACTCAGTGAGGATCTGTCTCTGTTCTGCTGAGAAGGTCTGCCAAGTCGTTCTGTACACCTGGCAGGTAGATTGCTTGAATTAGAGCCTTGTGCTCCAAGCACCATTCCCAGACCCTCATCGCTTCTCTGCATAAGGGGTAAGAATGAGCACCGCCCTGCTTGTTGATGTAATACATCACTGCTTTGTTGTCCATTTGGAGGAGAATATTCTTGTGACAGAGAATGTCCTTCAAAGCTCGGACAGCATAAAGGATGGCTCTCATTTCTAGGACATTTATGTGAAGCTGGGACTCGAGTTGAGTCCACACACCCTGAGTGTGAAGAGCCTGACAGTGAGCTCCCACCCCATTAGTGAGGCGTCTGTGGTAATGGAGATCTGATGGTCCAGAGGGCAAGGGGTATCCTTGCAGGAGATTGTCCTCTTGAGACCACCAGGTGAGAGACCTCCGTGGGGGTTCTGTCACCTTGATGGGATAGGACTATGGGTGAGTGGCTGGAGACCACTGAGTACTGAGCATCCACTGGGTGGTTCTCATGTGCAGAGCAGAGGTACAGTGAACACTGAGGATGCCATGAGGCCCAGCATCCGTTGCATCGAGAGCGCTGTAACTGACCTGTTCTCTCCGATGTAACGGGCCATCTGAAGGATATCGTTCCTTCTGTCCTCTGGGAGAAAAGCCTTCGCACAGGATGTGTCCAGAAGGGTCCCTATGAAAAGGAGCCTCTGGGAGGGCTGCAGCTGTGATTTCTTGAGGTTCAGCAGGACTCCCATGGACGTAAGGAGGTGAGAGGCCGTCTCTACGGCATCCAGAGTCCCTTGCCTGGAAGGACTTGCCAGAAGCCAATCGTCCAGATAAGGGAACACCTGTATTCTGAGTTTTCTGAGGTGCGCTGCGAGAACTGCACAACACTTTGTAAAGACGGTGCCGAGGATAGCCCAAAAGGCATGACTCAGAACTGAAAATGTTGTCCCAGAGCCACAAACCTCAGGAATTTGTGATGTCTCGGGTGAATGGGAATGTGCTGCTAAGCATCCTGCATGTCTAGGGAAGCTAACCAGTCGTGCTGATGAAGCAAGGGTAACAGGGTTCCTAGAGAAATCATTTTGAATTTCTCCTTGGGGAGAAATTTGTTTAGCTTTCTGAGATCTAGAATGGGGCGCATTCCACCAGACTTCTTTGGAACCAGAAAGTAATGATAGTAGAACCCCGTATTTCGTTGATGCAGCGGTACAAGTTCTACTGCCCTGTTGTTTAGAAGGCCCTGAATCTCGGCGTGAGAAGGTCTGACTGAAGGGCAGACAGCCTGGGCTGCCGTTTGGGAGGACAATCCGGAGGAGTTTCCACAAAATTGAGTGAGTACCCCTCGCGGATTATCCGAAGGACCCATTTGTCTGAGGTTATGGACTTCCATTGGCTGTAGAAGTGCATCAGCCGACCTCCCACCGGAGAGGAAAAGTCCACCTCGGGCAGTTGAGGTGGGACTTGGGCCAGCAATTCATAAAGTAGCACTGGGCGCTTTGGGCCCTTGCGCGTTCTGCTGCGCCTTCTTTTGAGATTGAGCAGGTTGGTTCTTATGGAAACTACCTCTGCCTCGAAAGGACTGACGGTTATGAAACTGACGTTTACTGGCATGCCCTCTAGAGAGGGCAGGAGGGGGTCTAGCCAACAATGGCTGACCTAGTCTTTGTGTAGCTTCTAGAGCTTGCTCGACCTGAGGACCAAAAGATATGCACCATCAAGGGCAATGCCATTACCTGCTGTTGCGCATCATTGGTGAAGCCTGAAGTGCGCAGCCAGTAATGGCGCCGGGTGCAAATACCAGCAGCTGCTGAACGGGAAGCGGAGTCGAAAGCATCCATAGCTGCTTTAACCTGTTGGTTGTTAGATTCAATACCCCTGGTAATGGTTAGGAGAAGCTCTGGTTTTGAATCAGACTCTGGAAGAGCTTCAACCATTTGCTTGACAGAGTGCCACAGGATATACTCGTACTGAGAAAAATAGCCCTGGTAACTGGCAATACGCATACTTAGGGTAGAAGCAGCAAAGACTCTCTTACCTAAGGTGTCTATCTTACGAGATTCCTTGTTAATAGGTCGAGCTGTAGTGGTTTGAGGAAGGACGACCTTATCATTCTCCGCCAGGACTACAATAGGATCTGCAAAGGCTTGGGATGCCAAAATGGGACGATCCTTGGGGGCTGAATATTTTCTATCAATGGATTTAGCCACCGATGAAGAGAGAGCAGGATTATTCCATACCATTTGAGACAACATCTCGAAGGAAGGCTGAATCAGAGGAGTCAGATCCGTAGGGATCTCCAGGCGTGAAGGTATTGGAGTCTTAGCAATTTCCAGGATAGATGTCTGTAGTCTGGAGAAAAGTGTGGAAATCATATTCTTCAGCAGAGACTTAAATGACAGGTCCTCACCACAGGCTCTGCAGCAGTAAAGATCCTACTGGCTCCACCTCATCGCCAGCCGAAGGTCTGGGTCAGGCTCAACGTCATCTCCTGACAGTCCAGGAGGGACTGTATGGACAGGAAAGGGATGAAAGCCAGAAGAGGAAGGAGGAAAAGAGACAAAGAGAAAGTCTCAGAGCCCAGGCGCCGAGAGCACGAGGAACCCCACAGCGGCCGCAAGCAGCGGCGCCGAGGATCGCCCGCGGCACCAGCAGTGCTGAACAGCGCAAGAAACACCGAAACACGCCTTTTGTGAGCGGCGCTGACCTAGCACGCCAGGGGACGCCCGGGACCGGCGCCTTGAGGCCGCCAGCCCAAAGGCTCTCCCAGAGACCGAAAACAGGTTTTGAAGGAAAAGAGCAGAAGATAAGGGCATTGTGTGGCCCCTGCGACAAGCCATGTGAGGGAGGACATTTGGGCATGGAGTCGACGGCACCGAAGCAGGTACCACGCGACCAGGAAAGTCCAACTGCCCTACCTGGTCACCCAGAGAGCCCGAAGGCCCACGAACGACCGAGCTAGGTAGCCGAACCAACCTCTGAGCCCATTGCTCCATAAGAGCGGCCCACTGATGAAACTGCTCATCTGAAGACCTACCTCGCGAGCGGGTGGGACTCTGATGTCAAGAGCGTCGGCTACCAGAAGGCCGCTGTTGGCGACTCGAAGGAGGAGACGGCAACTAACCCGATAACCCGAGCGTCTACGCACAGACTTATCAGAGGCGACCTCGGTGATGCTTTCTCTTTTAGATCTGCGGGCGAAGAAGAACTCGAGGCAGGCGATTGCAGAGATGCGACCGTTTGGCTTTATGCTTCATGGGACCGCCCATCCCCTGGGCATTGGACTGACTGTTGTCAGACCCCCTTCGGAGAAGGCGCGGACGGACCCAGCCCGACTGACTGAACAGCTTTCATACAAGTCTCCCTACCGTCACCTGACCTGCTCATGTTCGACTCAGTCAGTGTAGGCTGAGACTTCTTTATTGTTTTATTTAAAAATAAGAATAACTTAAGCGATACTGTATCGAGATAATACTATAAAATAATAAAAACTGAAAATTATGCTGCTAGTTTGAAGTTTGACTCCGACAAGCGGCGGCGTCGTCACTGAAGCGCACTCGGCAGGCGGAGAAAAAGGAACGGCGGTTGGGAGTCGGCGGCGAGATAGTCATTGCCGATGCGAGCTATGGCTCCAGCGCCGTTCCTGGCGCCCATCTCTGGCGTCGACTCCACAGCAAAAAGTTTGCTCCCGATGGGTCCTAGTGCCTCCGGCGCAGATCCCAATAGTGTGAATGAGTGGTGGAGACTTATGTCCAGGAAGATCATCTGGATATCGTGGCAGTCACAGAAACACGGTACACACAAAACCATGACTGGGACGTAAACATACCAGGATACACTATCTACAGGAGGGACAGGGAGGGTAAAAGAGGAGAAGGAGTAGCTCTTTACATAAGGGAAGGAATCAAAGCAACAGAACAAAAGGGAAAACAGGGAGGAGAAGAAGCACTGTGGGTAAATTTGGAGACCAGCAATGGCACCACAATCCGCCATCGGATATACAGACTTTCTCAGGGAGGAAATGGACAAGGAAATGATAGAAAGTATACTTAGAATGGCAGAAAGGGGAGATATTGCTGATGGGTGATCTGAATATGCCAGATGTTAACTGGAGTGCAGTTGCAGCAGCCACTTAAAGAGTGGGGTTATTCTAGATGCCCTACAGGGGCATGCCTTAGACAACTAGTATTGGAGCCCACTAGGAGAGGAGCAATCTTAGACCTGGTTCTCTCAAATGGAGATGAAGAGGATCACAGATGTAGAAGTGGGTAGCCATCTGGGAACTAGTGACCATCGAACAATCTGGTTCACAATAAACACAGCAATAGAGTCAAGCCATACAAAGGCAAAAGTACGGGACTTCAGGAGGGCTGACTTTGCCAAAATGGGTGAGTGTCTAAGGAATGCACTAGCAAATGGGCAGGAAGGAGAGGTGGAAGAACAATGGGAATAATAAAACTGCCACCACAGGGTAACAAGCCTTTGTGTGAAGCAAATAAACAAAAGCGAAATGATGTAAGAACCACCATATGGTTCTCAAAGGAAGTGGCAGTGAAGGTTCAAGAGAAAAGAAAGCATTCAGGAAGTACAAGGAATCACAGAAGGAGCAGGACAGAGAACTGTATCAGTTCAAGCAAAAGGAAGCTGGGAAGGCAGTCAGAATAGCAAAGGCCAAACCGAGGAAAAGATAGCCAACTCAGTTAGAAGGGGATAAAACCTTTATAGGTACATCAGGGAGGCGAAGGAAGACCAAGGGAGGGATAGTGAGGCTTAAAAGGGGAGGGAGGGTGGGCAGAGGGTGACTGTGAAAAGGCAGAGATACTAAACAAATATTTTGCTCAGTATTTACAAAGGAAGAGGGAAGGTACCTAAAACAAACAGTAGAAACACTCTGGATACAGAAGTTGATACCAGCCCATTTACAGAAGAAAGGTTCTGAAAGAACTCTAAAACTGAAGGTGGACAAAGCAATGGGGCCTGATGGGACTCATCCCAGAATTCTAAAAGAACTAAGGGTAGAACTAGTGACACCACTGACTACCCTCTTTAACAAATCATGGGAGGATGGGGTGGTACCGAGGGACTGGAAGGGGCAGATGATTCCCCTTCACAAAAGTGGGAGCAAGGCAGAAGCAGGAAACTACAGACCTGTTAGTTTAACCTCAGTGGTAAGGAAAATGATGGAATCACTTCTGAAGGAAAGAATTGTCCCGGTATCTAGAGGCCAGAGGGCACAGGGCCCAAGGCAGCATGGATTCATAGCGGAAGGTCATGCCAGATAAATCTGATAGATTTCTTTGACTGGGTGACCAAAGTAGTATATGGGGAGGGACTGTGGACATGGCCTACCTAGACTTTAGCAAGGCATTTGACACAGTCCCACACAAAGATTAATATCACAAGTCAGCCAGCCTGGGAGTGGGTCCCAAGATGACAGCCTGGGTAAAGAATTGGCTGGAGAATAGGACACAGAAGTAATAGTAAATGGAGTCCACTCTGAAGAAAGGGGGGTTACTAGTGGGGTACCGCAGGGTTCAGTATTAGGACCGGTCCTCTTCAATGTCTTTATAAGTGACATTGCAGAGGGACTGGAAGGAAAAGTATGTCTCTTTGCAGATGACACAAAGATCTGCAACAGAGTTGATGCACACGGTGGGGTGGAAGGGATGAGAAGGGACTTGGCAAGGTTAGAGGAATGGTCAAATGTATGGCAGCTTAGATTCAATGCTAAGAAGTGCAAGGTAATGCACCTGGGAAACAAAAACCCAGGGGAAGAGTACACAAGGGGTGAGATACTAACAACAACAAAAATGGAAAGGGACCTGGGGGTAGTCATATCAGATGATCTAAAGGCGGGCAAGCAACGTGAGAGGGCAGCAAGGAAGGCTGGGGGGATACTGGGATGCATCACCAGTAGAAAACAGGAAGTTATTATCCTCTGTACAGACAGCTGGTGAGACTCCATCTGAGTACTGCATGCAGTTCTGGAGACCCAATCTCCACAAAGACATAGACAGGATGGAAGCTGTCAGAGGAGGACAACTAAAATGGTGCAGGGTCTGCACCGGAAGACATATGAAGAGAGACTTAAGGAGCTTAATATGTATAGCCTCGAGGAAAGGAGGGAGAGGGGGGACATGATAGGAACTTTCAAGTACCTCAAGGGAATCAACAAAGTCCAAGAGGGTAGCATCTTTCAAAAAAAGAGGTGTGCAAGAACAAGGGCACAATTTGAAGATAGAGTGGGGGCAGCTCAGAGCTAATTTAAGGAAGTATTTTTTCACAGAGAGGGTTGTGGATGCATGGAACAGCCTTCCGGAGGAGGTTGTGGAGTCAAAAACAGTGGTGGAATTCAAGCATGCATGGGACAGTAATAAGGCAATTCTAGGGGTTGGGGGTAGGAAGAAGTAGGCTGCTGGTTAACTAGGATCTGCAGCTTATCCATTAGGTAGGGAAATAGGCAGACTGGGTGGGCCAAGCGGTCCTTATCTGCCGTCAAATTCTATGTTTCTATGTCCTGGGACCACATGCTCTGGGTGTGAAGATCCTAGCAGTGAGCTCCCCAGCCCATCAGGGACACGTCCGTGGTAATGGAGATCTGAGAATCCAGAAGGGCAAAGCAATATACTGCCAGAAGGTTGTCCTCCTGAGACCACCAGGTGAGGGACCGTTTCAGAGGTTCTGTTGCCTTGATGTGAAAGGACTGAGGATGAGTGGTTGACGACCACTGAGTACTAAGCATCCACTAAGTGGTTCTCATGTGGAGATGAGCCAAGGGCACAGTGAAAACCGAGGAGGCAATGAGACCCAGCATCTGCTGCATCAAGAGAGCCTGAACTGAGCTGTTCACTTGATGAAGCAGGCCATCTGAAGAATATCGCTCCTTCTGTCCTCTGGAAGGAAGGCTTTCACACGGAAGTGTCCAGAAGGACTCCTATAAATAGAAGCTTCTGGGAGGGCTGCAACTGCAACCTTTTCAGGTTTAGCAGGACTCCCATGGACGTGAGGAAATTTGAGGCTGTGGTCACGGTCTCCAGCGTCTCTTGTCTGGAGGGACTTGCAAGAAGCCAGTCATCCAGATATGGGAATACCTGAATTCTAATTTTCCTTAAAAGCACTGTGAGAATTACACAGCAGTTTGTAAAAACTTGAGATGCCGAGGAAAGCCCAAAGGGCAGGACTCTGACTTGTAAGAGAATGTGTTGGTAGGCATCCTGCATGTCCAGGAGGCTATGTCGTGTTGATGAATCAAAAGTAGCAGGGTACCGCACTGATATCATCTTGAACTTCTCCTTGTGGAGGAAATTTGTTTAACATTCTGAGATCGAGAATTGGGCACAAACCACCAGTTTTCTTTGGAACCAGAAAGTAGTGGGAGTAGAAACCTATGTTTTGTTGATCCAGTGGAACTACTTCTACTGCCCTGTTGTTCAGAAGGCCTTGCACCTCGGAAGCAAGATGGTCAGAGGCACTTGGTGTTCTGGGGCCCTGTGCGTTTTGCTGCGTATTCTTTAGCGGCTGAGGAGTTATGGTCTGTAGTAGCTCTGAGGAAACCTCCGACTCGGGCAGAGCTTCTGCCGTTGCTTTGAATTGTTCATTTATAGGACGGGCTGTGGATTCCTGAGGAAGGACAGCCTTATCATTCTCTGCCAGGGCCACTAAGGCATCAACAAAGGCCTGTGAGGCCAAGATGGGGCGATCCTTGGGAGGGGCATATTTCCTATCTATGGACTTGGCCACAGAGGGAATAAGAGCCAGATTCTTCCACACCATCTGGGAAAGTGTCTCGAAAGAGGGCTTTACCGGAGGGGTTAAATCCATAGGGATTTCTGGAACATGCAGATACCGGAGGTGCAGAAGTTTCCCCATGATCATTTCCCTGTTCTGGAGAGAAAGAGAATAATTTAAGTTCTTGAGCAGAAACTTAAAGGAAAGGTCTTCCACCACAGGCTCTGCAGGAGGATTGATCCCTGCCCCCAGGGCAGAATCGGCATCAACATCATCACCCAGCCAAGATCAGGATCAGGCTCAATATCATCTCCTGGCAGTCCAGGGGGGACTGTATAGACAGGAAAGGAATGAAAACCAGGAGGAAGAAGAGGAGGAAACAGAATCGGAGTCAAAAACCTCTGCAAACTATGCGGCGCCATCAACCACCCCGGCACCATCGAAGAGAGTGGCGCCGAGAACAGAGACAGTGCCAACACACAAAACGGCGCCGTGCATGGCGCCAACATGGAGCACTGGGCCGACCACCATGATGCCAACCACCCACGGCACTGACACCACCCCGTTGCCAAGGACGGCGCTGACAGAGCATGCTGTGCTGTGAACAGCGCCGACACCACACTCTGCCGGAGAAGCCGGCACCACAGGCAGTGACACCCTGCAGAAGTCTCAACTGCGATCTGAAGGTAAAGAATGAAAAATGGCAGGAGATAAAGGCATCAGTGTGCACCCCTGTACAGCAGCCATGTGAGGGGGATAGACACTGGGGCACGGAGTCAATGGCACCGAAGAAGGCGCAGTGCGACCAGAAGTCCTAACCGCCCAACCTGCCAATCCAAAACCGACAGGCCTGAAGGCCCCGGCGACAGACTGGCCAGTTCAGGCAGTCAGGACAACCTCCAAGCCCACTGCTCCATAACAGCGGCCCAATGGTGAAACTGCTCATCAGAAGCCCCTCCAATAGGCGGTGAGTAGCTCAGATGTCGAAGAAGTCGGCAGTCAGAGACAGAAACCGGAGACTCCAAAAGAGGCAGAGACCGGCCCCTGACCCCAACCACCAACTGTCTACGCGCAGACATACCAGAGGGCGACCTCAAGTGATGCAGTTTCTTCTTTGACTGGTGGGCCGAAGAAGAACTCTAGGCCTAATGGTGCTTTGAATGGAACAGTTTATTTTTATGCTTTTGGGGAGACTGCCCATCCCCCCCCGACCACTGGACCGTCCGTTGTCAGACCCCACTCCAGAAAGGGCGGCAGACCAGACCCGGCCGACTGAACAGCTTTCATACAAAGTCGCCCTACCTTCACCTGCCCCACTTATGGTCGGCTGAAGACTTCTTCTTGTACAAAAGTAATTTTATTAAGTGTAATTGGTACCTTTTGTGATAAAACACAAAATAATATAACTGAAAACTAAGCTGCAAGTTTGAAGCTCGACTCCCGGCGGGCGAGCGTCATCGTCACTGAAGCACACTCGACGGCAGGTAAAAAAGGAACGGAGGTGGTTGGTGGGTCAACGCCGAGATACTCTATACCGCACGAGCCTAGCTCACGGTGCCGCTTCCTTGTGGCTCCATCTCGGCACCAGCCCTTCTGAAAAAGTTTGGCTCCTGCTGGGTCCTAGTGCCTCTGGCATACTCCCATTAGTGTGAATGAGTGGTGGAGACTTTATGTCCAGGAAGATCAAGGTGATATACGGGAATGAGTCTCCACCCCACCCCCACCCAGTAGGCCTCAGAGGCCTATATTTGCAGATCTCTTTTCGTCTGCAGCACCAGCCCCAGATGAAATGCTGTGCTGATACAGTATAGGGGATGTTTAGACATCACCCCAGACAGGCTTTTTTGTGGGCAAATAATGGATTACAAATTCAATGCGCTTTTGGCATCGGAAGTGTTTGCTTTAATACACATATATGGGGAGGAGACCTTCGACATTAGTTTCAGTCCCTCCATCCCCATGCTTTTTAAAGATTCTGAATAAAGTATAATCAGCTAAAGTTCACACCACTTTGGACCCCCTTTATGTCTATACCCTTGACAAGACCCCCCCATAAAATTTATTATAATCATGTTCTGAAATGAAGGGGTGCATGTGAGCAATATTAGTCACTGGAGACAGCAATGGTGTGAGGTCCTGAGTGCCCCTGAGGCCGTTATTGATGAGGAATACTTCTGGACAGGGGCATGGAAATGTAGAGTAAAACTGAGACAAGAAGCAGAGGGAACTGTACATCTACCAAACAGTTTCTTCACTGGGAGGACAGAGGGTCCTTTTCTACATGGGACAACCAAAGGCATGTCATAAATGTGGGGACAGAACGCACCTTGCAAGTGTCTGTGATAAGGTACGGTGTAGTATTCACAGTAAGACTGGGCATATTGGGAGGGGCCGCTGTGGAGCCCGAGCTTGGAGGAAGCAAATTTTACAGCTCTACAATCTTCTACTTGAATCTATCGGAATCTGCTATTTCTCTCATATTATTTCAAATTCAGAGGTCACTATAAGGAAGAGGACCCTTGTTTTGCTAAGAATGGGTAACCCCAAACGAGACAAAACCTCCGGAGGTCCGGAGAAAAATAAAAAGTTTGGTGGAGCACCAGCCATGCGATCAGCGGACGAGGCCTCACCTACAGCAGACTCAGGCACTGAGGAAACATTAGGCTCGTTGGGCACAAAACTACAAAAGTAATACTTTCAGTAACTAAACTATCCCAGAAAGTGAAGCGGCTTCAATAGTAGGGTGCTAGTACTTGAAACTGCAATAATTACCTTGAAGGAGATCTGCAGGACATCCGTAAACAACTGGGCGCCTCCACAGTGACGCCACCCTCAGTGTTGGTCACGAAACCCAGCACCTGGGACTTCGCCTAGAAACTCTCTCGAGAACCAGGTCCGCTCTGCTAACCTGAGACTACTCGGTATGCCAGAGGGATGTGAAGGGGATCACCAACCTGTTTGTGAAGGAATGGCTGACGGATAAACTGGTACCCGGAGGGCACCGATCCCATAGAGGAGATCAAAAGGTTTATAGAATTATGCCCAGATGGACAGCAGGAAGATAGGAAAATTACGCATCTACCGTAATTCTTGATCTTCTTGGACGAGTCTCCACCACTCATTCACACTAGTGGGATTGGCGCCGAGGCACTAAGACCCATCGGGAGCAAACTTTTGCTGGAGGTCGGTGAGCCGAGCGCCCACGAGACCTGGCGCCACGCGGTGGTAGCTCGGCGGTAATGACCATCTCGGCGACGACCCTCCAGCCCGCCTCAGTACCTTTTTTACCAAGGAGGTGCACGCAACTAACGTAAAGGTAAACCCACATTAAAAGCGGACATAAGATAGTCCATTATGACCCGTGTAAGAAGGGTCAGCAAAGAGTCCTCCGCGCCCAAAGATTTGAGGGAGTGAAGACCAATACAGCGGTGAGCTCGGGGATGGAGGGTGGGCGTGTGAATGAGTGGTGGAGACTCGTCCAAGAAGATCAAGAATTACGGTAGAGTGCGTAATTTTCTATCTTCCTGGACATAAGTCTCCACTCATTCACACTAGTGGAGGTACCAAGCTGATAATCTCTCAAAGAGGGCTGCAGGAGAGCCAGAGCTCACGTTGCGTCTAAGATAGAAGCCCATTAAGGATAGTTCTGCCTGAATGCGAATGTCGCCTGGCATGAACATCCAGTGCATAGTGTAACGAAAGTATGCACTGAGCTCAGGTGTGGCGTTGCATATATCTGCAATTGGAACATTGAGAATTTCCGCTAGGGATGCTCACGACCGCCCTAGTAGAGTGAGCGACACTCTACCTTCTAATTTAACTTGAGCCATGGAATAGCATTGATGAAGGCATGCCACTAACCATGAAGAGATGCATCTAATAGCGACAGGTTGACCCAGCGGGTGTCGCTGAAAGAAACGAACAGTTGCTGAGTCTTCAGAACATCCTGGTTCTATCTAAATAGAACCGCAAGGCTCTCTTAACATCAGGAATGAAGAGCTTGTTCCCCTTCATTTTGGAAATTAGCAAGTAAGCGGGAAGTACCAGAGGTTGGTTCAGATGGAATTCTGACACAACCTTGGGAAGAAATTAGGATGAGTATGGAGAACTACCTTGTCCTTATGGAATACAGTATGCGGAGGGTCCGTAACCAGGCATGTATCTCAGAGAGCCCTGCGGCTGAGGTAATGGCCACCAGGGAAGCAGTCTTCCAGGTAAGAAATTTTAGCTCACAGGTAGCTAGGGTTTGAAAGGCTTCCGAGTGAGCATGTCCAGCACCAGGTTAATGTCCCAGGCTGCAACTGGACGCTTAACAGGGGTCTGGTATGGAGAATCCCTTAAAAATCTCTTCACCATAGGTAACTTGAGCCAGAGTTAAGGAAGAAACGGCTCATGGCAGCTGAGATGGCACTAAGGTGAACTTTAACTGTGGATACTGAAGACCTAAGTTTGATGGGTCCAAAGATACTCAGAACCTTGCCAGGAGGACAGGAAAAGGATTCAAGAGGATTTTGCACACAGAGAGAAAAACGTTTCCATTTGAGCGTCGTTTTAGGTGGCTGGCTTCCGAGCAGCCAGAAGGATGTCTGAGACTCTGAGAGGTGTTGAACCGATTCACTTCTATCTCTTCAGGAGCCAAGCATGAAGGTGAAGTGATTTCAGGTTGGGATGGACCAACGAACCCTGAGTCAAAAGACTGATTTGCAAAGGGAAGTGGTCTCGAGAGGCTGCCAACATACTGTTGAGTAGAGGAACCATAGTTGCGAGGCCAGGAAGACAATGAGAATCATCTTGGTCCCCTGAGACTCGAACTTGAGGGTACTCTCTGGATTAGAGGAAGCGGTGGAAAAGTGAAAGAAAGCGTTTTGTCCACCGCAGCCTGAACGATCCTGACAGAAAATGCCAGGCCCTGGATTTCTGGAGCAGAAGAGAGGCAGTTTTATGCTGAGTGGGGATGCAAAAGGTCCAGGTCTGGAGTCCCCACTCTTTGAACAGGGACCGAGCTACGGCTGGATCGAGACCACTCGTGAGGGTTGCCTCCGTTCTGGTGAGGTGGGATCTGCTGGGTCGTTTTGTATACCTGGCAGATAAACCGCTGAATCAGAGACTTGTGCTCAGGCACCACTCCCACCCTCATTGCTTCCTGCAAAGGGGATAAGAATGAGCACCGCCTTGCTTGTTGATGTAATACATCACTGCTTTGTTGTCCGTTTGAAGGAGAATGTTCTGGTGACAAAGGACATCCTTCAGAGCTCGGATTGCATAGAGGACCGCTCATCTCCAGGACATTTATGTGGAGATGAGTTTCGAACTGAGTCCATACACCTTGAGTGTGGAGGGAGAGACAGTGAGCTCCCCATCCCATTAGCGATGCATCTGTGGTGATGGAGATCTGATGATCCGGGGGAGCAAAGGGGAATCCTTCCAGGAGATTGCTCTCTAGAGACCACCAGGTGAGAGACCTTCGAAAGGGCTCCGTCACCTTGATGGGATAAGACTGGGGGTGAGAGGTCGGGGACCACTGAGTGGAGAGCATCCATTGGGTGGTTCTCATGTGCAGTCGGGCCAGAGGGACAGTGAAGACCGAGGGCCATGAGACCCAACATGCGTTGCATCGAGAGAGCTGTAACCGATTGGTTCTCCCTGATGTAGCGGGCCATCTGAAGATGTTGAGTCTTCTGTCCTCTGGAAGGAAAGCCTTCGCTGAAGAGGTGTCTAGAAGCGTCCCTATGAAAAGGAGCCTCTGGGAGGGTTGCAGTGAGATTTTTCAAATTCAGCAGAACTCCCATGGACGTGAGAAGACGCAGGAAGTTTGCACTGCTTCCAAAGTCCTGGCCGGAAGGGCTTACAGAAGCCAATCGTCCAGGTAGGGAAACACTTGGAGTCCGACTTTCCTGAGATGCGCCCGCAGAACTGTACAACACTTTGTAAAACTCCCTGGCGCCGAGGATAGCCCAAAGGGCAGGACTTGAACTGATAATGCTGACCCAAAGCTACAAACCTGAGGAATTTGCGGTGGGTCGGGTGGGCGGGATATGCTGGTAAGCATCCTGCATATCAGAGAGGCCAGTACGTGTTGATGCAGCAAGGTAACAGGGTACCTAGGGAAATCATCCTGAATTTCTCCCTGGGGAGGAATTTGTTTAACTTTCTGAGGTCTAGAATGGGGCGATCCCAGATTTCTTTGGAACCAGAAAGTAATGGGGAGAACCCTGTGTTTCGCAGATGCGGGCACCAGTTCTATTGCCCTGTTGTTCAGAAGGCCCTGATCTCCTGCGTGAGAGGTCTGACTGAGAGGCCGACAACCTGGGTTAGTCAGTATGGGAGACAATTCGGGGTTTCAAGAATTGAGAGAATAACCTCGCTGAATTATCCGAGGACCCCATTGTCTGAGGTTATGGACTTCCCTGGTTGTAGAAGTACATCAGACGACCTCCACGGAGGAAAGTTCCACCTCGGGCAGAGTGGATGGAACTTGGCCAACGACTCATAAGGTAGCGCTGGGAGCTTTAGGTCCCTGCGCTTTCTGCCAGGCCTTCTTTGAGATTGGGCAGGTTGGCTTTTATGGAAGCTTCCCTGCCTCTGCCTCAAAGGACTGGACGACTATGAAACTGACGTCTGTTCACATGCCCCGAGAGGGGCAGGCGGAGGTCTGGCCAACAATGGCCGATCTAGTCTTCTGAGTGGCCTCTAAGGCTTGCTCCACCTGAGGGCCAAAAAGAAAGGAGCCATCAAAGCAGCGCCATCACCTGCTGCTGAGCATCATTCGTGAAGCCAGAAGTACGCAGCCAGGAATGGCGCCAGTACAAATCCTCACGGCTGCTGAGCGAGAAGCAGTGTCAAGCGTCCATGGCGGCTTTGACCTGTTGGTTATTGGACCAATACCTCTAATAACGGTCAGAAGAAGCTCTGACTTGAATCCAATCTGGAAGAGCTCAACCATTCTTTTCATAGAGTGCCACAGGATATACTCATACTGAGAAAAATAGCCTTGATAACTGGCACACGCATACTTATAGAGGAGGCAAAGACTCTCTTACCTAATGTATCAATCTTACGAGACTCTTTGTTAATAGGTCAGAGCTGTAGTAGTTTGAGGAAGAACGACTTGTCATTCCTCTGCCAGGACTACAATAGGATCCGCAAAGGCTTGGGATGCCAAAATGGACGATCCTGGGAGCTGAATACTTCTTATCAATGGATTTAGCCACTGAGGGAATAAGAGCAGGGTTATTCCATACCATTTGAGACAGCGCTCAAGGAAGGCTGAATCGAGGAGTCAAATCCTGAGGGATCTCCAAGCATGAAGATACTGGAGTCTTAATATCTTCCCAGGATCGATGTCTGTAGTCTGGAGAGAAAGAGTGGATCTCAGGTTCTTCAACAGAGACTTAAGGACAGGTCCCCACCAGGCTCTGTAGCAAAGAAAGATCCTGTTTCTCCACTTCATCACCCAACCGAAGGTCTGGGTCAGCTCAACATCATCTCCCTGATGGTCCAGAAAGGACTGTTTGGACAGGAAAGGAGGAAAATTAGAGAGGAGGAAACAGAAAAACAAGGAGAGTCCCAGGGGCTGCCGCCGAGACGGCAAAAAGGGCTGAAGACGGCACGAGGAGACGACGCGCGCCAAGAGGCACATCGCCCCGCAGATGCCTCGGCAAAGCCGCTGGACGACGCCACAAGACGTGAGCGCCGACGGGCGCCGCCGACGACGCCATGAACGCGCCAAGAGACGATCCAACGCACCACCGCGACGCCACGAGACCACGCCTGCGCCGCCTAATGAGTCAGAAGCTCCGCGGCTCTAAAACGGCGCTGACAAGGCACAGATTCCTGCAGAAGGCGCTGGAAAAGCCCCGGAACCTGGAAAGCAAGAGAAGGAAAACCAGGAGATAAGGGCATCGGTGAGCCCTGCATCAAGCAGCCATGGAGAGGGGGGAAACACTCTAGCACGGAGTCGCTAGCACGGGCGAAGGCGCCGCCACGACTAGAAGGTCCAACCGCCTCACCTGATCGCCGGAGGAGCCCGAGGGCCCGGAGGAACCGAGCCAGGCAGAAGAACCAACCTCCGAGCCCATCGCTCCATAAGAGCGGCCCACTGATGAAACTGCTCATCTGGAGCCCTACCTATAGGCGGGGAGGGGCTCCGATGTCGAGGACGACGATTATCGGAAGTTGGCGATCCGAAGAAGGAGACCGGCAACTAGCAACGATAACCGACCGTCGACGCGCAGACATACCAGAGGGCGACCTCGAGTGATGCCTTCTCTTTTTTGACCTGTGGGCCGAAGAAGAGCTCGAGGCCTAACGGGCCGAGAATGCGACCGTTTATTTTATGCCGTGGGGGACCGCATCCCCTGGCATCGGACTGACCGTAGTCGGAACCCGCTGAGGAGAAGGAGGCTGACCGACCCAGCCCGCTGACTGAACAGTTTACTAAGTCTCCCACCGTCACCTGACCTGCTCATGGTCGATTCCCGCCCAGTAGGCCGAGACTTCTTCAAGTAGTTAATGGAATATTAGAAAAATTTTGCGAAAAATAGAATAAAACTAAGCGATACTACTATCGTGATAATGTTACAAAAAACAAACTGAAAACTATGCGCTAGTTTGAAGTTTGACTCGACAGGCGAGCGACGCTGCTACTGAAGCGCACTCGACGGCGGAAAAAGGAACTGAGGCGGCTGGAGGGGTCGCTGCCGAGATGGTCATTACCGCCGAAGCTGGCTGCTCATGGGCGCCAGTGTCTCGCGGCGCGCCTCTCAAGGCTGACCTCCAGCAAAGTTTGCTCGATGGGTCTTAGTGCCTCCGCGCCAATCCCACTAGTGTGAATGAGTGGTGGAGACTTATGTCCAGGAAGATCAACCTCGCACTTAATGGTAGTAACATCGAGTCTGAGAGCGGCCAGAATTTTATCTCTGGCGAGACGTAAAGTCCTGTTATGCAGGATGACCATCAGGTATATATCTTCCCAGACATCCACTTTACCACACGCCAACAACGTAAGAAATTTGATGGTGTTCGTGGATTTTAAGGAAAATGGGGTCACCCACATGATGATCCATCCAGCATGCCTGAGGATTGTCTATGCAGGCAAAGTTTTCCTTTTTCCGGATCCTCTCGAAGCAGGTAAATGGGACGCTCGAATTTCTGCAGTGAAGGCTCATTCTGACGACGAGGAGATAGAGGAGGATAGAGGTGAAATCTGACTGGGTTTTTTGAATTCATTCATGTGACTTTTTGGACTTTCAAGTCATACAATTAATATAGCTGACTACATGGTTCGTTTACTGTACCAATGGCATAACGATAGCATAACGACCCAATGTTATCCTAAATGGTCGTTTTATTATGGATCCTTGCAGACCTATTGATTAAAGTTGAATATTTTACACTCGTGATTTATTAGATTACTGCAGAGATGTGCAGATTCTGGAGATTGAAGTTACGCTCATAAGGAGGTCACCTTTAATGCTGTTAAAAACTTTTTTTTTTTTAATATTTGCTTCCAAATATCTTTTTTTGGGGACTTTAATAATTAAGATATGAACATGGAATTGCTGGCCCCTAGTGGGCCACGCTATTTAAGAAACATTGCTGGTAAACTATTTTCTTTTGGAAACTTGCCATGTTGCTCATGGACTCACTGCACAGCTAACTTTGGGAAATGTTATTTTTAGTGTTCCTATGTAAACCCCCAGATGTGGTACCTCTATATAGTGGATGCATTTCTTTCCTTTAATTAAGAGGACATATTTCCTCATTAGGAAAATGTATGTACTTGTTTGGTCTGTTCACTATATGTAAGCCCATTTCACGATACATGTGAAACAATAAAAATAAAGTTTAAAAAGACTGGGCATATTGGCATGCAGCGTGCTAACCATGCACAGTGCAATCTGTGTGAAGAGTTAAGGCATATTTTCCAAAACTGCCCATGGGTGGCTCACAACAAAGCAAGAAATGTGAACCAGGATGACTTAATTAAAAAAAGCCCAACAGTCTGTAATACACCCCAGCCCACCCTCTTTCAGATGCCCCCCACCCCCATTCTGAAGCATCAGGACCTACAGAGTTCCCTAAATGAGAAGCAGAAACTACTCCAGAATCTGTTCTTAGAGAATGAAATCTTAGAAGACGTAGGCCCATTAGCCCCAGACCAGCACTCAACACAGGACATGGAGGGGATGGAAAAACATCTAGGGGAGACACCTTCGGATGAAATAGCTCAGGGGTCCAGGATAGGACACTAGGAAAAGCAAACAAACAGGCAGGTTTCCTGTCTTCCCCAGAGTGGAAAACACCTTATTCTAGGAGACTGAGCCTAAGACTGCAGAAAACATCTTCAACAGAAATAAAAATGGGAGGGCGTGGCCAAGCGCTGGAACAAGATGGATGT
This sequence comes from Neoceratodus forsteri, assembly GCA_016271365.2. NCBI lineage: Eukaryota > Metazoa > Chordata > Ceratodontiformes > Ceratodontidae > Neoceratodus > Neoceratodus forsteri. Next base: position 1,097,839,749 of record CM057453.1, read on the forward strand.
TTGACCTAGGAGCTCTGCAGCTATCCACCGCATTATTGTCCCATCCCTCGCACTACTTTAGCAGTTTAGTCAAATTTGTGATCTCAGACCTTGCTAAATTCCTGCGCCGAAGAAACAGGCGAAACTGCCATTTCAAACGCACTCATCTGCGCAGACAAGTAGAGGGCTACAAAACTCCAGCTCGGGAGGGGGCCTCTGGCACGGGCAGCCTGGGATCGTCACAGGCTAAAGGCGCTTCATCTGCCATTCCTATGATGGACCCAACGACCCCTTCCACCACCAACCGAGGGGTACCATGCGCCTGGAGAGATTGGTAAAAGAACTGAAATATGGTTTGGGGATAAGGATGGAGGCTGGATTTGAGAATGTCACAACACAGATCCAGCACCTCCAGCAGACCATAAGCTGTGTGTCGGATACCGCTGAGCAGCATGAGGCCGGCTGGGGGAGCTTAGGCACAGGTTAGCACAGTAGGACTCTTTACAAACTTCTCGTACCGATTTACAAAAAGCCCTAGGAGAGATCAAATGTCTGAAACAAGCTACAGATGATCATGAAAATCGGGAGCGAAGGTGCAATGTGAGAGCCGTAGGCCTACCAGAAGGCCTGGAGGGGAGAGACTGTGCTTCATTTATTAAGAAATGGCTCCGCGACACTCTGGAACTTCCCCCAGTGGTCTCCTTGGAAAGCCAACGTGTGCAGCGGTCCCCTGGCCTTAAACCTGCCCCTGACCAAAGACCCAGACATATCATCATAAAATTCCTGCGATTTTCAGACCGGCAAACTGTGCTAAAAGAGGCCAGGCAGAAGGGGAAAATAATGGTACAGCACTCACGCATCAGCTTGTTCCCTGACTACTCCTGGCAGCTCCAAACTCAGAGAAGGGCATTTGCTGAGGTTAAGAAGCGACTCCACAACTTGGGATGCCAATTTGCTCTTGTCTACCCAGTGCACCTGATTATAAGGCCACAGGGAGGAAAGCCAAAATCCTTTACTAGCCCTGATGCAGCTCTGGAGTGTGTGGCTAATCTGGAAAAAGCCTGTGGGCAACAAGAGGAATGTTGAGGCCTGCTTAGGATTCTATCTTGTGACATTTCTGGAAGGAGAGTAGACCCTTACAGAAGTACTGTGGCTGGGGTGTGTTGTGACTGGGATGTGGGCGGGGGCACATGTTTTTGTAAGCCAGACGCAACTCTTTACGGGCCTATAAGGGCTGGTCTGCTGGGACTCCTTCCTGTCCCACCCACGATACCCCAGTGTCGATCTTTCTGGGAGGCACACCCTGATTAGCGACAGGACTTCCTCTGTTTGTCCTCTAGTTCGCTGGACAAGCCGGCTGGGTCTGGGATGTGGGAATGAAGCTGGACTAATGTGCATGTGCGGAAAACATTTTTGATCCTTGACTGTGACTGGATGGAGAATCATTTACAGGCTCTGGGCCTTCCTCTTTAAAAGCGGTGGCGTATTCTGGCTCCCAACTGGGTTTTTTTCTTCGGGGACCCCCATAAGACAACACAAGGATGATTGTGCAGAGTAGATTAAAAATGGAAATTACGTACTTACCGTAATTATTGATCTTCTTGGTCAGTCTCCATCACTCATTCACACTAGTGGGATAGTGCCGGAGGCGCTAGGACCAAGCGGGAGCCTAAAATTTTCTGAAGGGTCGGCACCAAGACAGGACCACGCATGCGTGGCACCGCGAGGCTAGCTCATGCCTGTGTAGGCTATCTTGGCGTCGACCCTCCAACCGCCTCAGTACCTTTTTGACTGAGGAGGTGCAGTGTAACCAATGAGAATAACTCATCCTGAGTTTCTGGGCTTGAGAGGGCCCAGGTGGCTGCTGCAAGAAAGGTCAAAGAACAATGTCCTCACAGTCTGAACCATAGCACCATGAAGACCAGGAAAAAAAACGAGTGAACCCAGGGGACGGTGGGTGGGCGTGTGAATGAGTGATGGAGACTGACCAAGAAGATCACTAATTACGGTATGTACGTAATTTCCATATCTTCCTGGACTAAGTCTCCATCACTCGTTCACACTAGTGGGAGAGTACCGAGCTAAAACCAACAACCCTGAGTAGGGTGGTAGGAGATAGGGTTCACTCAGAAAGGACAGCCAAGGACTGTCCTGCTAATAAAAAGAGCTGTCTTGTAAAGAGCAACTAGAACATAGTGCCTACGAGATAAGCGCTCTAGTTGTAACTCACCACTTTGCAGACAACTGCAATGGACACAAAATGAAAGTCTGCCAGGAAGCCTCAACCACTCTAGGAGAGCGGCAAGAACCTGGCCTCAGACCAAAATTAATAGTGTCAAAGACATGTACTAATGTAACATAAAGGGACCTCAAGAACTGAAAGAGTCGGAGGTAAAGTCTACTGGTTCAGGAAAGACTGGAAAGTGCAAATGGAAACCCCCACTATCAAGTATGGCTGAACTGTAAACAACAGGTCCAGGAGCACTTGAACCCCTTACTTGGTGAGCAAGGGGGTCCAGGTGGGGGTTAGCCCATCAAGGAGAATGGTCTCAGGAACCTTTCTGATGGAAGGCCAAGCACGACTTAGAAGCCTCTCGTGGAGGTCTAGCAGAACGAGATCCTACTCACTGCCTATTCCAAAGGAATCATCCTGCCCCTGTGTGTACAACTGTAGTAGCAGTCTCTGAACTCAGAGAAGAAAGGAAAAAGTGTACAGAAGAACACATCCACTGCGGAAAAAAAATTCCAACAGAAAAAAAAACGGGGTGGATTTCTAAGGCAAATAGAGGCAGATATGCATCGAGGAGGGACACAGCAGCACCAAGATAGGGCTAACCCATTTGCTGAAGTGACTGAAAGAGGCAGTGACTCAATGCGGTGAGGCACTACCCACTCTGGCCTCCCTGAAGGGAGTAGAAAAGGATTCTAGTTTGTTTGCTGAAAAACAAACATCACAACTCCATCATGCACTTGAAGAGGATAGCTTCACAGAAACATAGACTGACGGCAGATGAGAACTGCTTGGCCCACCTAGTCTGCCCATTTCCCTACCTACAGGATAGGCCGCAGATCCTAGTTAACCAACAGCCTATTTCTTCCTACCCCCCCCACAAGAATTGCCTTATGTCTGTCCCATGCACTCTTGAATATTCCCCCACAGTTTTAGACCCCACAACCTCCTCAGGAAGGCTGTTCCATGCATCCACTACCCTCTCTGTGAAAAATACTTCCTCCACATTTGCCCCTGAACCGCCCCAATCTTTAGAATTGTGTCCCCTTGTTCTTGCGTCTTTTTCTGAAAGATGCTACCTCTTGGACTTTGTAGATTCCACTGAGGTACTTAAAAGTTTCTATCATGTCTCCCCCCTTCCTCAAGGGTATACATATTAAGCTCCTTTAGTCTCTCCTCGTGCAGCTTCTCTTGCAGACCCTGCACCATTTTAGCGAGTGACTGGCATGGACCAGTGCACAGGAACGAGCGATGTGAATATTTGAGAAACTACCTCAGAAAAAGACCTACTTGACCTTCCACCAAGGAGGAGAAAATCGCCTGTTAAGTTAAGCAAGCAAGGAAGTAGGAACATGAGTTCTAACTCGGTGGAGAGTCGCTTCTGCAAGGCTCTGCTCAAGAGAAGAAAGCCTGATAAAAAGAAAGGGGAATTAACAGACTGGGCAGTCGCCTAGGTCTAGGAGATGTCTCTGAATGAGAGAAATCTCTCTTAGAAAGAGATGACCCACATGCCGGATCAGACTCCCCAAGGGAAGAAAAAGTCAGGTACTTTTACTGTACTCCGAGACGAGCGCCTCAGGGGCTGAGGCAGAACCTGACCAGATCCAAAAAGGGGGTATCGGGCAATTTCGGCTAGGCCCTGTGCTGTGATAAAATTTTAATTTAATTTTAATTTTTTTTTTTAGTTCAAGCCTAACAAGGCTTTCAGGCTGCTATTTCGCAAGGATGGTCTTGACACAAAATGACAAGATGTTCTCCATCTGAGTGCAGAAGGAGCCTAAGCATCCATACTGAAATCATGACGGACTAATAATCACAGCTGGAGATGTTAACCACCTGTATCAAAGAAGCCACCAAAGGGGCAATATCACGCAGGGCTATATACCTCTATCAAAGGAGGCGGAAGAGCCAGAGCGGCTCCGACCATTAAATTAGAATGTTCCGCTGGCCCAGTGGCGCTGAGGGTTGAGGCGCTGGTCGCCACACCTCGCGCCACGCCGGCGACCCGTGTTCGGGAACGGGCATGGGTTGCCGTGGGTCGGCAGGGAGGAGATGGACTGAGCATCCAAGGGACTGCTCTCCATCTCCGGGGAGGGATTTGGGCAGCCGGGGCTTGCCTGACCCCTAGCGGAGGCTGGGGGTCGACAGCACGTAGCTGCAAGCTTAGGGGTAGGCCGCGGCAGACGCTGACTGGGGCACGCACAGGAGCGCGCGGCACTCCAGTCACTGGCGCCACTGCACGCCATGACCCGCCAGGAGGAAAACAGCGAAAAAGCGAGCCCGGCAGCATGAAGTTGTTCCCCGCAGCCATTCCTGGAAGGGCGCCCCTGGCATGGATCCGTTGGGGTGGGTTGAGTGCTCGCCCCACCACCGCCGCCGGCGGTAAGTCGCAGGGTGCACAGGGAGGGGTCTGATGTCCGGGGATGGCGCTTGGGAACAACGGAGGGCGGGGGTTGTACCGGAGCTCTGGAGGAGAGAAAAATACCCCCCAAAAAAAAAAAATTAGAATGTTCCACAGTGTAACTGTCTTGATGATTGAAAAAGTCTAGACGCAAAAGTGTATGGTCCACAGACACAGTGTGAAGTACTATATTGGACCCCATTATTGAGGAACTACTGAAAAGATTTTCCATCATGGACTCTGATAATAGAGCGGACGGGCTCTTCAGTATATAAAATGAGTCGTCTGCTGTATTACTGACCAGAAGGATAGGGAAAGACCCATCTAGCTGCACTTCTAACCCTAGAAAGACCTCCAAGAGAGGTCTAGGTCAGAGCCACTAGAGACTCCGCCATCAGGAAGGATGTCGAGGAGCTTGGTACCACATAGGGAGCGGAGAAAGTGCTGAGCAGAATGAGATTCCGCTGGCAGAGCAGTACAGCAGAGTTCCATCAGCAGAAAACCGCTAGATGACATAAGATCCCACACAGACTGCCACTCACTAAGATGTGTGGAAAAAATAATCCACAGAACAGGAGTTCATTCTACGATAAACATCCCGCCACAAGTTCTGTGGCAAGGAAGTCTGAAAAGGAAAAATGTGTCATTAATTCTGCAAGACGGCACCCACTAGCACCCGTGCGGCACCAGCATCGCTCGTGGCACAGGAGGGCATCAAGCAGTGCTTATGCCAACCTGGGCGATACCCGAGGGCAGCCGCAGCAGTACCCTCAGGCACCTCCGGCACCCATGTAGCAATGGCACCTGAGGGCACCCCCCGACACCCATGGTACCATGGTACCATGGCACCATAGTACCCATGACACCCATGGCAAGAATGGCACCCGAGGGCATCAGTGGCACCCAGGGGCACATGTGGTGCCACCCGTGGCACCCATGGGTGCCCCCTCGGTGCCACCCATGGTACTCATGGCATTAGTGGCACCCGTGGGCACTCACAGCGCCACCCATGGGTGCTCCCGGCCCCACCTCTGGCACTCGTGGGTGCCACCCGAGGCACCACCGAGACACCTGCGGCACCACTGACAGCACTGACAACCAATGGCAGCAACAACAGCACCGACGGCACCGCACAGAGTGATGGCGCCAACTAAGGCACGGCGCCGACCAAGGCACCGAGGCATGGCACCGACCAAGGTACTGAGCCACGGCGCAGAAGGAAAATGCCTATGGAAATTCTGAGAAGGGGAGAAGGAAAAAGGTGATGCCCGTGCAAGGAAAAGGGAGAGAGGAGTAGGCATGAGGGGTCGACACAATGGCAAAGGCACCAAGAGGGCACCTCGCCCATCGTGATCCAATCAACCCGGCTCCATTCCAACAGCTCCAAGGCCTGGAGGTCCCGAAACCAGGAAAAGAGCCAGGAAAAACTGGAAAGTCAAACCCCCTGCTCCATAGGAGCGGCCCAGAGGTGAAACTGCCCACCAGAGCTCCAACGAGGACAGAGATGGAGCTTGGAGTCGAGAATGTAACCATTAGGAGCGGGGCCAAGAGGAACCCACCAAAGTCGGGTCAGGCCCATCGCCCCTCCCGACGAACAATCCTCGTGCAGACGTACCAACGGGCAACCTCGAGCAGCACCAATTCTTCTTCCCCCAACGAGGAAAAAAAGCTCGAGGTTAAGAGTGGAACGGATCCCCAGAACCGCTTAGATTGTGCTTCGGAGGACTGTCCCCCGGAGGACAGGACTGTCCGTAGTCAGACCCCCCCATTAATTAAGGGCGTGGACTGGACACAGCCCTCTGCCATAAAACTTTCAAACGAAGGCCTCCTACCGTCACTGCTACCATCTAAGGACAACTCCATTGATGGCAATAAAGAATTTCTTTTTCTTCTTCATAATCTCCTTCTTGTTCGTAAAATAAGAAATTACTACTTAAAATATTAAATTAAATGTTAAAAGCTGCTGTCGTATAGACGAAAACAGACTCCGGCAGATGAGCGACATCGACATCCAAGCGCACTCTACGGCGGGAGAAAAGGAACTGAGGCGGTTGGAGGGTCGATGCCGAGATAGCCTACACAGGCGCGAGCTAGTCTCGAGGTGCCGTGCATGCGTGGTCCTCTCTCGACGCCGACCCTTCAGAAAATGTTAGGCTCCCGCTTGGTCCTAGCGGCTCCGGCGCTATCCCACTAGTGTGAATGACTAATGGAGACTTAGTCCAGGAAGATCTGTATTTAGCATAAATTGGAGTTTGGCACTCTCTGTTGTGTTCTGTTGGGGTGACGCCTTCTTTTTAGAGGCGCTTTGGGCTGAGATTCTCGGGCTTATGTGAGGGCTGCAATTTAGAGGGAGACCCTGCTTTCTTATGGTGTCAGACATCAGATGGCCCAAAGTACTCTTCATTCTTCTTTATTGGGTTCTGTCGGGGGGTCCATGCTGGTCCCCACCCTCGACGGTAGCCACTGCCCTCGGAAGCCTTCCTGACACCAAATGACAGCAAACATACCTTAGAGTAATGTCGTGGAATTTTAAAGTGGATAGCCTGCTCGATCCACATGAAGTAGCGTGTGTATAGTTTAAATAGACAGGGATTAGGGAGGGCTCTTTTAGGTTCATGTTGCTGTTATAGGGGCTGTTTGTTGAGGGAGGGAGGAGGGGAGGTTACTGGGGTTCATTGTATACTACTTGCTGTGAATGGCTAATTCTAGGTTCAGTTGAGGGCAACTTTGCTCTGTTTCAAGTCCATACTTAGGGATGAGGGTTTGTTGGGGGTGTTAAAAAGTTGAACACGTTTCTTCAAGACTGTATGTTTATACAAGGGCATGAAAGGAACATGACATTGCCACCCTTTACTTGGGGTTATGACATGAACAAGTTGAAATTTATAACTTGAATGTTCATGATTACGACATGTGGTCAAATGGAAAAGGTCTGGGTCAATATGAAAAAAATTGGGGGAGACATAGTCTTCCTCCAGGAGTCCTCCACTCCAGAAGAGGCTCTGAGGCTGTGAAGCTTGGGGTACCTTTCTGACAGCACCTTTACTTCCAGGGCTAGGGAGTTGCAACATGGCTGCGCCTGGCTTACCACAAAGTTTTGAAAACACACGAGACCCTCAGGAAGACTCTCATAGTGGAGGTGGACAAGGGGATACAGTATACACTCTGGTCTCAGTGTATGGTCCTAATTTTGATGCTCCTGACTTTTTTTTTTTAAAAACACACCTGGGGGTTACACTAGCCCCATTATCGGATAATCTAACAACAGGTGGGGATTTTAACACATATTTGGACTCTGCTTTAGATCACTTGGTCAGAAATCTAGGCCCCTCTCCGTGCAGTATGACAGCCTTGTGGAGCATGGTGGAGGCAGGGCCTGACCTGAGAGAATATTCTTTTCTCCTCTGCCCACCAGGTATATACATGGTTGGATTATTTATTTCTTCCAAAGGTATGGGTGGGGCAGGTGAGGAAGCTTATTATGGTCCTATGGTGGTCTCGGATCATACACCCTTGCAGGCAGAATTACAACCCGGATGGGGGGGGACCCGAGGCCTAGCTGGCGAATGGACCCCTCCTTATTGGTAGATGAGGGATTTGTATCTCAAGTGAGGGACAGTAATTGGGAGTATTTAGTGCATAATGACCCTCAAGAGACAAAACTGCATAATACCTGGGATGCGCTCAAAGCACAAATCAAATAAAACTATTTTTATAGCGCCTTTCAAAACCAAGGCAATGTTGCCGGCGCAGCGGTAGGGTTACCCTTCATGGCGCAAGACGCGAGTTCGAGAACGGACTCGGGAAATGGAGGGTCGCGGGGAAGAAGGAGGATCGGCGCCCAGAGGCTGCTCTCCTCTCCGGGTGGGGTGGGATGCAGGTCCCGTTCGCTGATACCGCTACCTGGGTGACCACAGGTGGTGGTGCAGCAAGGACTGCATGAAGCAGGGAGGAGGACGTCTGCTGGGAGCCGAGCGTTGCACGCTTGTGACGTGCGTCACCCTAGGCTCTCCTAGCGCATGCAGATGTCCTATGGGGATGGGCAGAAAGAGGAAAATACCCTCCAGTGCTCCTGTAGATGGAGCTCAGGCCCCGATCCCCAGGCCCCTGCCGCACGGATGACGGATCCCGACAAAACTCAGTCAGCCAGGGCGGGGAAGGGGGCCTCACCACGCCTGGGGTCAAACCAAGGCAGCGTGGGGGGGATGACTGCATCCAATGCTGACAGACAAGCAGGGACGCACAAGGCCGTAGGAGACTCCCGAAGGTGAGGAAGCACCGGAGTGAGAAGGGGGCGTAAAAAACAAAAAAACAAAGGCAATGTACATAAAATCAAATGCAACAAATATAAATATGAATTAAAACAACAATAAAACAACAATGATGCCCTGTCTATTGCTGTCCAAAGCTCAGTCATTAGTATTATCGATTATGGTCTTATCTATGGCTCTGCTACTACCACCTCCCTCAAACGTCTAACTATCTCCCTAAATAAAGCCTGTCGACTCATCACTGGATCGCACTGTCTCACTCACACTTGTGACCTCCACTCCCAGACCAAGTGGCTACAACTTCACAGTAGAATAAAATATCAAACCTGCATTACGGCCAAGAAAATAACAATGGGTCTTGCTCGGCCCGGAGTCTGTGCTCTTCTCACACCCAGATCCAACAACTCCAATACGAGGAGGTCCAAGCAACACTCCCTACAAATCCCGAGGTGCCATACTACTCAAGGTCAAAGATCATTTGCCTACAGGGCACCCAACTGGCTTAACTCCCTTAGTCATGACATCTCTGCTGCACCGACGCTTGGAGTTTTCAAGACTAGACTTAGACTCTCACTACTTGCCTCCAGCTCCTGTGACTGCTCACCCAATTAGTCCACCATCCTCCTACCTATGCTGCCACAACAAGCACTTTGGCCTAAATGCTGCCACCCTAACATAGCACTTTAACTATCTGTCCTTGACAAGGCCCATTGGCTGCCTGTCCTCTTCTTCCTGCCTCCCTCCTATCTACTCCTACCCACTTTTCTCCACGCCTTCATCTCAAACTCTCTGCTCTCCCTCCCCCTACACCTTCTTACCTCGCTCCCTCTTACTCCAAAATCCTTTACCCCCTAACAGTATTTGCACGTTTGTCAAATGTTTAATGATAATTTACTGTCTTACAATGTAAACTGTACCATCTGACGTGGAACCTTTGTGAAAGAGCCTCGGCTCAAAAGGTATTGTGTTAATCCTAGACTTAAATAAATAAAATAAATAAAACAAATTAACCATAGTTAGGGAAGGCCAAAGTGAATAAATAAGTTTTCAACTCGATTTTAAATCTATCAACGCTTAGGCATTCTTTTAACCGACGAGGTAGAGAATTCCACAGGGTTGGAGCTGAAAAAGAAAAAGTACGAGCAGCAGATGTCTTCAATCACTCCCTGGGAATCTCTAGCAATCCCTCATCAGCGGAGGGGGCAGTAAGGTACCAGGAGGTCTTGCAAGTAGCCGGGTCCCTGATCATGTAGGGCCTTGAAGGTTAGCAAGCCAGCCTTAAAGGTGATCCGCCACTGAATAGGCAGCCAGTGCAGCACACGGAGCACAGTCGTAATATGACTGGACCTAGAGGTCCCAGTCAAAAGCCTGGCTGCCGCGTTCTGCACCGGCTGCAAGCGGCAGATATCAACCCAGGTAGCCCTAGGGAAAGGGAATTGCAGTAATCAAAGGCGAGTAGTGACAAAGGCATGGACCAATGTTGGAAGATCGCCAGGGGAACCCAGGTGTTTCACCAGGCCGATATTCCTCAGGTGGTAAAAAGAAGATTTGACATCAGCAGACACCTGAGATTTTAGTGTCAAACCATCGTCAAAAATAACACCCAGGTTACGCACCTGGTCTGAGGCAGTGAGCGGTATGCCATCAAGCAATAAATCTGATGGCTGTCCAGACCCCAAACCCACTCCCGGGCGACCAGGGTCCACCATCAACACTTCAGTCTTATCTGGATTCAGTCTCAGCCAGCTGGTACTCATCCAAGTTCTGATCTCAGCAAGGAAATTATTTAGCACAGAGACTGCATTATTCTGTCCAGGTAGTAAAGACATATACAGCTGAGTATCATCCGCATAGCAGTGAAAACTCAGACTGTATCACCTGATGATATCTCCCAATGGCAGCATGTACACTGCAAACAACATGGGGGCTAAAATGGATCCCTGCGGCACCCCGCAGGGCAGGGAGTAGGCGCCAGAGGAATAAATTCCAGTGACAACTCTGAGACCTGCCCACGAGAAACGAATGAAACCATTTGAGGACTGTACCAGACAGCTCACAAAGATGCCGCAAACCCTCCAACAGCACACCATGGTCTACAGTGTCAAATGCAGCAGAAAGATATGAAAATTATGTACCTACCGTAATTCTTGATCTTCTCTTGTATCTTCACCATTCATTACTTCCTGGGTGTAAGGCGGAGGCGCGCACCCGCTACGGGAGCTTTTTTTTTAGTTAGTTTAATCTAAGCCCACCCTCGAGATCACTTAAGGCGTCATGCTGGGCTGGCCGTTAGTGGCTAATGACTCCTCCTCCAACTCAGTTCTGTGAGCCGGAGAGGCAAAAATTATATTGTGGAAAAAGAGAAAGCGAGGCAAGATAGCCAAGGGATAGCAAAATAAGGAAAATAAACTGAAAAGGAATAAGCCGATGGAGAATAGACAGAGGAGAGGTATTCCTGCCCTAGGATCGCAAGGGCCTCCTTACCGGGGCGACTCTAGGAGGAACAGATAGAGAGAAAAGGGAAGGAGAAAGAATGAAGAAGAGAGAAGAAGAAGAAAGATGGGATGTTGAGGAGACCAGAATGCCCATCGAGCATAGTTAGCTGAGAGGCTTAAGGCTCGATTTAATAAGGGGGCAAGAATCCCCACTGGTAGTGCTGAAGAGAAGGTTCACCGAACCCGCTAGACAGACTAAGGAGGGCATAGTCTTTGACCTCAACATGCCATGGTCCTTGATCCTAGCTGCGGGCTCCTGGCCCGAGAGCAGGCCTTGCTTCTGGAAGGACACCCGGCTAGGAAAAGGTTGATTCCCAGGCAGCATGTAAGAGCTGCTCAAAGGGTATAGAAAGAAAGTTTAGCCTTTCAAAGCAGTTTGTAAAAATATAACGGAACTCAATCGGACTTGCTATGGCAGCAGGAGAGACACTGAAACTGGCAAGAACCGGTGCGTGCTTGGCACTGCTTTTCCTACAACACTGTCCTCAGAAGGACCCTTAGAAAAGGGGTTCAAGACAGAGTATGACTCACAGGCTTACGGGGAAAAATATGACCTGGGAAGCCAGGGGCTACTTCAAGCAGTCGGAGAGAGTTCTCTCAGTTTTAAGAGAGAAAGAAATAACCGTACCTGTTCCTCTTGCTCTGCAAAAAAACAGAGAAAGGGGGTTGATTATAGGGCTTAGTAATTGATTAGCAGAATATTGTGGGACCAAACTGCACAGACAGAGTCAGGCAAGGTCCCTAGGAATGCCTCGCCTGAGAACATGGCGGTGAGATAGTCGTGTAGCTCACTCACGACCCAGAACTCCTGCAACAAAAGCCCACGAATCTTAGAGTAAATAATTTTCCTGGAAACTTTTAAGGAAAAAGGCAAGGATAGAGAGATGTCCCCCCTTTTTTTTTTTGTAAAAATTTTTTTTTTTAGGTTCAGCAAGAGGGAGGAACGAGACGGGAGGGGGAGACGCCACAGAAGGAGGCCACTGAGGGGAAGGTGGGAGGGGTAGTAATGAATGGTGAAGATACAAGAGAAGATCAAGAATTACGGTAGGTACGTAATTTTCATATCTTCCCTTGTCAATCTTCACCATTCCATTACTTCCTGGTGAGTACCAGCTCCTCTTCCCCAGGAGGGAAGAAGGCAAAGACCCCTGAGGGAACAAGACCCCCAGCCTCCTGTTGGTGAGAAACAGAAGGGAAGACCCTGGCTAATTCACAGAAGCCTAAGTGGGAGAAAGAGCTAGGAGGTGCCTCCTGAGGACGGAGACGGAGACAGCCCCTGCAAAAGTCTCCCTAGCTCTAGAGGAAAAGAGACGGTCCCCGGAAGGCGGAGGCGCATCACCTATGCCGGGCCAGGGTGGCAACCTTGAAAGACAGGCCATGCAGGTCCGCCTAATGCAGATCACTGTCCCCGAAGCCTGGAAGCCACCCCATTGGCGGCCAAAGATGCCCTGCCTGGTGTCTTGCCAGCTCCAGGCCTATAGCGGAGAGGCAACAGCTTGTCTGGTTTGCTCCGTATCAGGCATCGACGCTAGGAGTTGAGAAAGCATCGACCACAGGTGCCGATTGTAGGCAGCGTGGTGAGCCTGATGTGATGCTATACGAGCAGCCGCACGAGAAGAAGAGAACACTCTTCGCCCCCAACGGTCGAACTGAAGGGAGTCCGGGTCCGGTGGGCAGTCGTGCGCCAGGCAGCGGCGCCCGGAGGGAGTGTCAAGGTAGACCAAGCCAGAAGGGGGGTTGGGAAGAGTACCTAGAGACTCTGAGGGGGCACAATACCTATGCTGACAGTCAGCCGGGGCTGGAGAAGAAGCGGCTGGCGACTGCCAGGATCGGATAGACGCCTCCTGGAAGGGGATAGGCCAGGAAGGTACCACCAAGTGTTGGGCACTGAATTCCCCAAGGAATTCACGCGTCTCCCGTTCGGTATTGTCTCTATCGAATGTAGGAGATCCGAAGGTCCCTCACCATCCTCGAAGGAATTGCTGATATTCAGTGAAATCAGCATCGGAGGAGAGATGAGCAGGGGTTCCTCCCCTCAGAGGAGAGGCAGCGGGATGATGCTGAGCTGGAATGCTCAGAGGACTCCTGCGCGTGGGAGAGTCGAAGACCCGCTCATGCATACATCTAACGTATGAAGGGAAGCCGCTGCAGAACCTCTGAACTGCTCCCAGGATAACGGACCCATAGGGACCGACATGGCCCGGGAGGCGGGGTGGTGGAGGCAGAGAGAGGGGAGAGGGCACCAGGGGAGGCAACTGATCTCTGCCAGGGCTCTGGAATCCGGGAACGGAGCCAGAGCTGGCGGGGTCCCGGACAACAAACCAGGCCGCAAGACGGAACCCTGAGGAAGCGGAGCCTGGAAGAGCCCAGAGGGAGAATCTCCCCTGCGACGAAGTCGGGACTGCATGGATCCAGAAGGGCAGCCCACAACAACACCACCAGAGGACACCCTAGAGCCCCAGAGGGAAGGGCGGTTCAGCGCTACGGCTCCTGGCCACCCCTGAGGTGGCCAAAGAGACCGAGGGCCTGTCCCACTGCCCTCAACCCTCGGACCCCGAGAGCCCTCCTCCTTGACCATGGCAGCTCCCACCCCCAGAGGGAGCAACAGCACCCGGAGGGTTGCTGTCACCGGTCCCCGGGAGAGCCTCCCATTAGTCACCCCATGTCTCCCTCCTGGGACCCAAGGCCACCCCAGCCGGGAGCCCTCAGGAGAGGAGACGGAGGGGGGACAGAGGGAGGGCCCGCTGCGCCACCTGGTACCTCGTGCACAGGGGACCCAGACCTCCCGAAGAGTGGGGTGCCAGGATGGGTCCATGTCTGAGTCATCGGCCTCCGAGGAGGGAGAGACCAGCAGGACCTCAACACTGGCTACCCCAGGGGTCCCGAGGGCAAGAGCCGCGGGCGGCACCGAGACCAGGCGGCGCGCCTGCCCCATACATCCCAGCAACAGCCAGGCCGGTCCCAGCCCTCCAGCGGCACCAAGCAGGCCAGCCACCGCTCGGCGTCGGAAACCGAGCAGGCACCGCGAGGAGGAGAAACCAGGCCTGGCGCCCATGAAGCGCGCGAATAGCAACGCCCGCTGACGAGCGCCCTTGAGAATGCACCAGTATCAAAAGCGGCGCGCGAGACAGCGCCGCCCCAATCACCAGCACATGACAGCGCGGGATCAGAAGCAGCAAAGCGGCGCCGAGGGTCAACGGTGTCAGCCCAGAAATCGCCAGGCCTCGACACGACAGAGCCTGCACCTCGAGGTGACTGCGGCGGCCAGTGTCGGCGTTCACGGCCCGGAAGAGACCGCAATGCTCCCCGACACTGTGGAAGGGCCTCCTCTTCGCAAGATAAGATGAAGCACCTCCTCCGTGGACCGTATAGGCCGGGGAGGGACCGGGAAGGGCCTAGAGACCTTACCTGGGAGTCCCGTGAACAACGCCGTCCCCCGAAAGTCGTCGGGGCCTTGCCGAGCTTGAACGCGCGGACTTCGAGGACGCGACGGTCCATGGAGAAGCAGGCATCGCACGAATCCATATCATGGTTGGGTCCCAGGCATCGAAGACACACGTCATGCCGGTCCGAGACGGAGAAATGCCAGCCACAGGAGACACCGCGCATCGGCGCGGCCCGTCTTGAAAAACGCGCTCAGAACCGGACATAGCGGAAACAATTGGGTAAAACACAGTAGGAAAACACCCGGCCTTGGTACAGATAGAAAAAGAACAGTCTTACCGTGGTATGGGCGTGGGAGGTGCGAGCCGAAGAGAGAGTCGGCCTAGGTATTGCGCGCGACAGTGAACTACTCGCGAAGCAGGTGCTGCCTCGGCGGGGGAGAAACAGAACTGAGTTGGAGGAGGGTGGGGTAGCTACTGGCGCCCTCCTTGCCTTACGTAAAGGTCGTGGGTCTGAAAGGCCGTAGAGCTAGCTTTAAAAAAAAAAAAAAATGCCTGGATGGCGCCTCCGGCTTACACCCAGGAAGTAATGAATGGTGAAGATTGACAAGGGAAGATCAAGAAGGACCAGAATGGTGCGTGCCTTTCGATCTCTTGCCATTAGGAGGTCATTCAATACCCGGACAAGTGCAGTCTCTGTGCTATGCTTCTTCCTAAAACCAGACTGGAGTGTATCATAGACATTGTGAGTTGTAAGATGATTGTCCAACTGCAGCGCAACCACCTTTTCAATAACCTTACCAACAAATGGCAGGTTAGAGATAGGCCGGTAGTTAGCTAGACAATCTGGACCCAAGAAGGATTTCTTAAGGAGTGGTCGAACAACCGCCTCCTTAAGGGTGTCTGGAAAGACTCCCTCTCCAAGGACTTCCAGACAATTTCAGCAAGGATTGGGCAGATAACATCTACACATGCCACTAAAAGGGGTGTAGTGCCTGGATCCAAACTACAACTGGTTGGGCGCAATGTTTGGATAATCTTCACAATGTCCATGAATTCCGGCAGGCAGAAATCTGACCAGACAGATCAGTGTATGCCACTTCATGGCGATCTCTGCAAACCCTCATAGGAAAGGTTAGGCGATGCTAGACCTGATGCTGGCAATCTTATCTCGCGAAGAGAATCGAGCAGGCGCCT
This sequence comes from Neoceratodus forsteri, assembly GCA_016271365.2. NCBI lineage: Eukaryota > Metazoa > Chordata > Ceratodontiformes > Ceratodontidae > Neoceratodus > Neoceratodus forsteri. The sequence continues at coordinate 1,097,855,705 of CM057453.1, forward strand.
CTCATCTAAAACTGAGAAAAGGCTTCTCTGGGCTGGAGACAGATTGGATTGCACAATCTGTCAACAGTCCGGAAAAGCTGAGCTGATCGATTCTGCGCAGCAGAAATCTCCCTGGACAGAAATTCTGCCTTCTTAGGGATGATTTCTGATTGATAGCCATCATAATGTGCCATCAACCTAAGCCTGTCAGCATCAAGGCCGGACCTCCGCCAAACTCTCTCCATCCTTTGGCCAACTCGCCTCAACTCCTTCAAGGAACCATCAAACCAAGGGCTCCTTGAGCGAAGAGTGAAAGGCCGAACACGAACAAGAGCAATCTTGTCCAGAGCATCTCCCACAGCCTTATTATAAGCCAATACGAAATCATCTGGACTCATGCATTCAGCTGACAAACCCAATAGGTCCAGCACTGCCGACAGATCACTGGGGGCAACTCCCCTTAAAGGGCGGTACTGAACAATCTCCATAGGGGCAGATCTATTAGGGGGAGCCCTGAAACTGAACCTCATGGTGTGATGATCAGACCAGCTGACTAGTTCCACCCCCAAGTCAGCTATCTCCACACCCAAAAGAAAGATTAGATCCAACAAGTGACCCCCTACATGGGTCGAGGAGGTAACTACCTGTGTAAGACCCAGCATCGTCATCAGCTGGAGGAGATTCTGACCAAAATGCGAGAGTTCATCGTCGACCCAGGCATTGAAGTCCCCCAGAATTATCCATCTGGGGGACCTCAACACCATGTCGACGTTGAAATCCGCTATCTCCTGCGGGAATTCTCCACCATCTCCTAGTGAACGGTAGATGAGGGTATCCATGGGGAGGCTATATCTTATGCTTCCTATCTCAAAAAGAAACTGTACAGAGAAGAAAAGGAACTGAAGAAAAAGGTGGGAGAGCTAGAACAGGACCTGATGGGGAAAATCAAACTCCAGAAAATCGCCAATTAAAGACTTTGAAGTGCTCCCTAAATAAATTATCTGATCGAGAATAGAATGAAATCTGTTGCTCACCAAAGAAGGGACACACTTTGATGGAGACAAGGCAGGGAAGTGGTTAGCTGGCCTAGTAAAAAGTAAAAGGGCAGAGACGACGGTCATGGGGCTGGAGACGGGGAGGGGGGAGAGAGGGACATTACGTATGACCAATTACTCCACCGTCTATACCTTGGAGTTTCCCCCAGATGGGGATCCAGAGGGATTTCTTCAGAACATTGCGCTACCCTCAGTGGAAGAAGAGGATATGGAGAATATGGATTCTCCAACATCTGCAGACAAACTGAAACAGGCAGCTTGGAAGGGGAACAGAGGTAAGGCACCAGGCCCAGATGGGATTCCCCTAGAGTTTTACACACTGGGGTGGGAGAAGATAAGACCCTTTATGCTCCAAACAATATGCTCAGCTTACCAGACGGGAACTCTGCCCCCCTTCCATGTGCATGGCCACTACTGTGGTTTTACCCAAGCCAAGGAAAGACCCACTTAAATGTGAGTCATACAGACCCATATCACTTTTGAATTCTGATTACAAAATTCTGACTAAGTTGCTATGCCTGAGTCTAGACAGACTCCTGCCGAGGGTAATTAATCCGGACCAGGGAGGCTTTGTCGGGGGGTAGATAGGCCAAACAAAATATACATAGGGCAGTGAATATAATACATGGTTGGACCTGATGGCGAGGAAGGGGAGGAGGACTACTAGCATTAGACACTGAAAAGGGATTTGACCGAATGGAGTGGCCCTTCATGTTTGCAGTCCTTAAAAAATATGGTCTGGGAGACACTTTACTAAAGTGGATTTGGACGCTGTATAATTCCCCCAAATCCCAGATCTTAACTAACTCCACCATTTCTTCCCCCTTCCCTCTCAGGCGGTGCACGAGACAGGGATGCCCGATCTCCCCACTTTTATACATGCTTACCATTGAAGCCCTGGTGGAAACTATTTGTTCTCATAGAGACATCCAGGGCTTTATAGGTGGGGGAAGAGACCATGTCATTTCACTTTTTGCAGATGACATCCTGCTTTTTTATAAGGAATCCAGAGGTTGCCCTCCCAGCCCTTACCCACGTTTTTGACACCTATGACCCAATTTCTGGCCATAAGATAAACTGGGGCAAGTGTGTAACATTATGGAAACCTGTTGCAAATGGTGGCCTGGGGGTTACCCAATGTCAAAAATTACTACCTGGCATCCCAACTAGCACATATTCAAGACTTAATGGGCAGTGGAGAGAATCAACCAACATGGGTGGGTCTGGAGACGAAGTCTAAAGCACCACTACATTATGATGTGTTGGTGGGTGGCCTGGTAGGAGAGCTGAGGAAGTGTGGACACCCATGCACTAGAGCCACCCAGAGGGCATGGCGTATGGCCCATCATATCCTGCAGCACAATGGGGCATTGTCCCCGGATACTCCCTTGCACCACGAAATGTTGAGGTGGGGGAAGATACCTCACAAAACCCTTCGTAAGGGGCTTTACCAATTAGAGCAGATGGTGAGTGATGGGCAGGTCTTGGACTTTAGCATAATTAAACAAAAATATAATCTCTCCCCTCTGCGAGGGAACTAAGAGGTCTAGAGAGTGTACCTTACTTAGAGAAATACCCTTGATAGCTAGCTATCTGCATGGCTAAGGTAGTTGCCATGAAAGCTCTCTTTCCCATCTTGTCTATCTTATCAGTCTCCTTATTGATGTGCTGTAACCTCTTGAGGAAGAATGGCCTTGTCGTTCTCAGCCAGGATGACAATCTTATCAGCAACAGACTGGGAAGCCAGAATAGGTCTGTCCTTTGAAGCAGAATACTTTTGATCTATCTGCCGACAGACAGAGGGAATGGATGCAGGCCTGGCCCACGATGCCTCTGAGAGTGTTTCAAAGGCGGGTGGAATAGGAGGCATAAGGTTGATCGGCATAGTGGGAACACTGAGCCACTCCAGCCAGAGTAATTCCTCTGGGTCAATGGCAGAAGGCTCAAAGGAAAAGGTTGCATACATATTGTGAAACTGAGCCTGGAAAGAAAGTTCTTCCTGTGGAACAGGAGGAGGTGGGCCCTGGAGTTGGGTCATCCAGGCTGTAAAGAGTCACTGTCACCACCCCCAAAAATAATGAGGGCGGGGTCAGACTCATCCCCCTCAAACTCCTCTCTGGAAAGAGGAGCTGTGAGAGGAGTAGACCTAGAAGTGCCCAATCCAGCTCCAAGGGTTGGAAAGATGGGTGACATAGGAACTGAAGAGAAGGAGCCAGTGCCAGGTCCAACAGGGACCCAGCAGGAAGCCCGGCACTGAAACAAAGGAGCTGCCGCCAGCTCTGGGAGAATAGGGGACGGCATCAACAAAGAGACTGAGCCCAGTGCCAAGGAGTCTCTCAGTGTCGGAGGTGGCGCCACATGGCCCCAATAGGCCTGAACCAGGCGACACCCACAGCGTAGGTCTCAACTGGCACAGAGGTGACTGGAGAAGTTACCTGGGCCATCCCAAAACAGTGACACTGCAAGAGGTATGGCGAGTGGAACTGGTGTCGGTGGTAAGGTCACTGACAAGGGCTCAGAGGCTACTGTCGAAGCCAGACACTCTACCTGGCTAGAATGTCCCGACTGCAAGACCGGTTTTCCTGGCCCCATGGGGCTTGGAACTGGTTCCACTGGAAGGGGAAAACAACCCAGACGCTGTACCCACTGCTCCATAAGAGCTGCCCACCAATATACCCACAGGAGGACAGTGATGGGCTCCAGGCCCAAGAGCTTTAACACCTGCGAGCAGGAGTTGTTAGGGATACCGATAGTGCTGGAGAGGGCCTCCTGCTCCCAGACCTCAAAGAACTTGCAGCAGATCTACCAGAGGGCGACCATGAGTGATACAGTTTCTTCCTCTTCAAAGGAGAAAAGGAAGAACTCGAGGTAGAGTGGCACCAGGTCCCGACCAGGATCGAGAACGCGCCCCACTTCTTTTTGTGTTTATGGGAGGACTGTCCTTTCACCCACGAACACAGGACTGACCATCGTCAGAACCCTCCTTGGAGAGGGAAGTGGACAAGACATGGCCCGCTGCTGGAGTAGCATACCTGAGGAAGCTCCCTACCATCTCTGTCATCGTCCACAGTTCTCAACCAGTTTGGTAGAGCTCAGAGAAACTAACAGTAAAAGTTTCTTTTTTTATGTTAACTAAACTGACATAAAAGTAAACAGAAAAACTGAGCAGCTGTTGTCGTATAGATGTAAAGATCTGACTCCAGTGGGTGAACAATCTCGAAATTAAAGCGCACTTGACAGCAGGAAAAAATGAACTGAGGTGGTTGAAGTCCAGTGCTGAGGTAAGCTATGCAGCACGAAGCTAGTCTTACAGTGCAGCTGCATGCACGCAGCCTTCCATGGCTCTGGCTCTCCTGAGACATTCTGGCTCCCACAGGGTCCTTGCTCCTCTGGTTCATAACCCAGCAGTGTGAATCAGTGGTGAAGACTGGCCCTGGAAGATCATCGTCATGCCTTGCCTTTCTCCCTCTCTCCCCCATCCAAATTGCCGTGTGCCCCTAGTGACACTGCCCTTTATTATGTGCATGTTATTTTCAAGTCATCAGGGACAAAAACACCTTTTCACAATAATGAGGAAATATTTCAAAACAGCCAGTCTAACCTACCATCAACCTCTGTAAGCAATACTATTAGATGCTTCATGGGTTCCATGTTCTTCAGTGCAATTTTTCCCTAGTTGTTTTGCGCCGATACACTAACCCTGTAGTACAGACAGCAACGTACCATGTAGGAGGGCAACTTTATGCTGTACTGGCCCACCAGCAGCGAGCTCAAGGAGCTGGTGGAGATGATGTGGTGCAGCATGAAACTGAGGAGCAGTGGCAAGGAGCGCCCGCAGGGTCCACACCCCCTACCCACTGCCCTGCTGTTGCAGCCGAGCGAGCCACCATACTGGACGGAAAGACAGTGGTCCAGGGGGAGCCTGACCAGAGCAGTTTGCTCTTTCAGAGATTTATCACCAAGGCAGCCCAAGAAGTAGTCCCAGCAGATCACTGGTGACAGCCAGTCCAACCTCTGACAGAGTGAGCAATGGCGAGTGTAGGAAGGGTCAGAAAGACAAATTGCTGCCTGAGGTTTGAGAAAAAGAGGTTAGCAACAGTCCAGGAAGAGAAAGAGTGAGCCTTTTGCAATGGCAAAACCGAATTCCCAGGATCATAAAGTTCCTCAACTGTAACAGACTCCTAGCTTTTGTTTTCAGCATATCCTGTAATTCCTATATGGTTGGCAAAGGTCGGGGAGGGTCTGGTGTAAGCCTCAAAGTACCTGAGAGGCTGTTACGAGCTCAAGGAGGCCCTTCTCAAGTAAGAATATGCAGGGTATTCGGAGAACTGGGGCCTGCAGCCAAGTCTGCAAGCTTGGTTTGGACCCAAGAGCATCGCCTTTGTTTTCACATTTCACAAGCAGCCTGTTGCAAGTGAACCACCTCAGGGTGGCACTATACTCCCTAGAGATGGAGGTGGACAGTTCACCCAGGTTTCTTGTGCTATGGTAGGTGATCAGATCATCTGCATACATAAGCATGCAGCAGCTTTTGTTTTCCCCAGGAGGTGGTTCACAAGAGGAAGAACAGGATGGGTCCAAGAATGGACCCTTGGGGAACCCCACTACCAATCCCCGGGAGCTGGAGATGCCCCACCCACATGCAGACCACCTAGGACCTCACTGAGTACTTCCTAACCCAGGCTGAAGTTCAATCAGTGAAAACATGGGACAGCAACTTGTCAAGAAGAATATCGTGGTCCACAAGGTTGAAGGCCTTTGATAAGTCCACTAAGATGGCTCCCGTTAATTTCCCATTATCCATACCCTTAAGGACACGATCAGTGAAACAGGCCAATGCAGTGGTGGTGCTGTGGCCTTTTCTAAAACCATGCTGGTGTGGAGAAAGCAAGTAGCAATTAGACACACGTTTAGTAACTTGCTGAAATACTACTTTCTTCAATATTTTGCTGAAGTGGGAGATGACTGACACTGGGCAGCATACCTCTCAAGTGTCCCTGATTTTCAGGGATGTCCCTGATTTCACCTCAAAATTTTACTTTGTCCCTCCTAAAATCTGTGTTTCCCTGACTAAACAGTGATGACTGTAAGAATTAAATTACGTCAAACAATAAAGCTGCAGACTTCTTATTCTTCAGAAAATGTATTGTACACCGAGTCCCTTATTCTGCCAGCTTCCTGAGTGGATATCATCAATTTTAAAATGTGTCCCTGATTTTGGGCCTTTGTCCCTGATTTTTTAAGCCTAGTCCCTGATTTATGAGGTAGGAGGTTGAGAGGTATGCTGGTGATAATGTCCATACAGTTTGGATCCTGATTTGAACATAGGTGTAACTCGCGCCTATTTCCATAGTGATGAGATGGCAGAAGAGCACAACAATAATTTAAAGAGGGAGGCTAGAGGTTAGTTTGAGGAATCATGGGAAGAGACCATCACTACCAGCACTTCCATGATTGGGGAGAGCCCTGAGGAGGTAAGGGTCCTCTTTCGCAGAGGTCGCCTTGAAATACAAGAGAGGTGGTCCTCAGCTATCTGATATTTGGTAGTTTTCCAGCATAGCAGCTCCATTAGGTGGGAGATTATCCAGGTAATCATCCAGCCTGGTGAACTTGTTGGCTTGCACCACATGGTGAGGCTCAGTAATGATCCCTGTTGCAGCGCATAAGCTGACTGAATTTTGCTTGGTGCCTGGTTTGATTAAGACATTTACTAATGCCCAGAACTTTTTAGGGTCACCTAAGTTACTGGCCTGTAGATTCTTTAGTTAGGCTGCCTTGTGTGACTTAATTTCTTGCTTGCATTGGTTGCAGAGCCTCCTGTAATTATTCCAAGCAGGAGGGGGCGGGCAGGATTTATGACCCTCCCATAAGGCGTCTCTCTGTTTCATTAGTAATGCTCAGTGTAAATAATTTATCATCCTTGAAAATCAATGACTGAAGTACATAACTGCCTCTTCACCACAGTAAATATCATCTGGATATGTATAAGAAGTTACCTTACGGGAGGTCCACATGGCATGATGATTAGCCAAGTTCATGAACTTATAAATTAAGTCTGGCTGATTAAGATCACTAGCCAGAGAACACAGCTCCTTGTATGTAGACAGTCCCTGTCTGAAAAAAGAAAAAAACAAAAAGATCAGAGGTTTATTCATTTTTCTTTGTTTAGTGGTGATGTAAGAGCAAAATTACTACCCGTAGTAGTGATGTTTCTTCTAGAGGATTTATTAGTGATTCATACAAACAGCATCATCTCAACCCTGAGCTGTTGGCAGGAGAGAACTTTAAAATGTTAAACTTCAAACTCTTCTGTGGCCTCGCTCCCTTTAGTGCTGTAACAGCAGATTGAAAGCTGAATACCAGAAGAGAGCAGTGACCGCCACCTTTCTATTCTTTGCCAAGTATTTTTGCCTAACGTAAATGCAAACAAAAATGAAAAACCACAAATGAAAATTATAAAAGCTGCCACATTTTCACTAATGAAATGCTCGAGCAAATAAATATTTTTCCTTTACTTTGAAGAGCCCTTTTTGCTATGGTTCTAGAAGGAGGTAGGGAGGGTTTGTATGAATCACTAATAAATCTTCTAGAAGAAACATCACTACTCTAGTAAGAAATTTGTTTTCTAATAATGAGGTTTATTAGTGATATCATACAACTCTGAGCAGTACCTTGGGACGAGAATCCTATTTAGAGAAAGGTTCTGAAGTGCTGAGGACCAAACCTGGCATCCTTTCTAGTCTGGATGTACAGACAGTAAAGATGTGTACTGTGTATCAGGTAGCTGCTTTACAGACCTCCTGAAGAGGTATGCCCCTTAATGTTGCCTCAATGGCAGATGTGGCCTTAGCAGACCATGCCTGCTGGTCTTTGGGTGGCTGCTTGTCAGCCTTATCATAGCAAAACTGAAGGCAACAGACTATTCAGTTGTCTTAACTGCTGGCTTGCCTTTACTACCGCACCATAATTAACCAACAGCTGAGTGATGTCAGATCTGGACACACTGGTTCTGTCAAGCGCTCAAAGCCCTCCTTAATATCCAGGCTATATAGTTAATCTTCACTTGCATTTGAATGAGGGTTTGGAAAATAAATCAGCAAAGTTACATACTGGTTCTTGTAAATTCAAAAACTACTTCTGGTGTTTTGCATGTGGCCTAAGCACCACTTTATCCTGGGATCTGTACAGAGGACCTGTAGTACACAGACCATTCTGGTAGAAGTAATGGCAATTAAGAACACTGTCTTCCATTTCAAATACAGACAAACCTGATTATTGCTTAATTGGATTAAACAGATGTCTGAGCATTCAAATAAAATTCCCCTGCAACCAATTTTTCCCCATTCATTTTGTACCTGTTAATGTGAATTTTTCCATTTCCAAATTACGCACTCATCATAATTCTTGATCTTCAAGGAATAGCTTCACCATTGATTCACACCAATTGGCTCTGAGCTTGAGGCACTAGGACCTTGAGGGAGCCAGAATTTTTCAAGAGGCCCAGTGCCGAAGTAGGCTGCACACATGTGTGGCACCACAAGACTAGCTTGTTCTGCATGGCTTACCTTGGCACTGGCCCTCAACCACCTTATTACCTTTTTTACCGAGGAGGTGTAGCGTAACTTAATTAACACTAATGCATAACCTACAGGCATAAGATAGCCCTTGTGACCCGTGTAAGAAGGGTCAGGAACAAAAACAAAAAAAATGCAGTGTCTTCATAGCCCAAAACCAAAAACAAGGAGTGAAGACCAACAAACAGAAAGAGTGAGCTCAGATGATGGAGGGTGGGTGTGTGAATCAATGGTGAAGATATTCCTAAATGATCAAGAATTATGGTGAGTACATAATTTTAATACTTCAAGGAATCAATCTTCACCACTGATTCCACCAATGGATTAGAGTACAAAGCTCAGACGAAAGCCCCCGGGTAGCGCAGTATGAGCCAGCGCCCACTCAGAAGTCCATTAAGGATTGTCCTGCCAAAAGAGGCATGCTGCCTGGCATGGACATCCAGGGCGTAGTGCTTGATCAAGAGGTGAACTGTGCTCCAGGTGGCAGCTCTGCAAGTATCACTGACGTGTACAGAGCGAATCTCTGCCAAGGACGTAGCAACCGCTCTGGTAGAGTGGGCACAAACCTGGCCCTCCAGCTTGACCTGTGCCATAGAACAGCAGTGATGAAGGCAACTGACAATCCATACAGAAAAGCATTTGACTGTAACAGGCTGACCCATCTGATTAGTGTCGAAGGAGAAGAAGAGCTGCTTAGACTCTCGGAAGTCCCTAGTTCTAACGAGATGGAATGTGAGGGCTCTTTTAACATCTGGAGAATGAAGGATGCACTCCCCTTTGTTCTGGAAGTTAGGAGAGTAAGTAGGTAACACTACAGGCTAATTTAAGTGAAACTCCGACACCACTTAGGTAAAAACTTGGAATGTGTGCAGAGAAGTACCTTGTCTCTATGGAAAATAGTATACAGGGGATCTGTCACTAATGCATGTATCTCAGGGACTCTGTGAGCAGAGATGATGGCCACTAGAAAAACAGGTTACTCACCTGTAACAGTAGTTATAGGAGTGGTATACGTTGTTCATCCACACTTATTGGCATGTCCCTTTCCCCTTTAAGGATCGCTGGAAATCTTCAAGATAGCTCCTCCCACCAACGCGGGTGGCATAACCCTGAGCTCCGCCCCATGACGGCAGATCTCAGCCCACTGGAAGCCAGGTTTGTGCGTCCGCAGCCAGGGAGGTCGGGTGGGTACGTATGGATTAACAACATATACCACTCTTAGAACTACCGTTATAGGTGAATAAATACAGGTTACTCACCTGTAACAGGAGTTCTAGGAATGGTATATGTTGTTCATCCACACTGTCTGGCAGGTTCCTTGCCGCTTTAAATCTTTCCGGAAGGTCTTCAAGCTGGCTCCTCCCACCCACCCGGGTGGTAAAACTCTCGGCTCCGCCCCATGACGCCAGATCTTCCTTACCGCTTGGAAGCTCAGGTTCCCTCCTTAACGCTCTGTGTATAAGACTGGTTCTAACTCTTGAATCTTCGAAATTAAAGTTTTGCTAAAGACTTTGGTCTTCTCTCAGTTTTCGGAGATGCCCTTGCAGGCAGAAGATGTCTCGGACGGATCCGCACTCCACGTGCGTCTACTGCTAGGCCTTGAGCACGACCCGCAGGCTTGCAACCTGTGCTCTACTTTTCGACCCACGTCCTCGGCACACCGTATGCCCGCTATTGTAGCTGGGGCCCAGAAAGAATTCCTCCGGGTTAAGTCTAAAGAGGCCTGGTTGCCGGTGTCCGCGCGGCGGGCTCAGCGGATCAGCTCGAGCAGATGATTGCCCTCGAAGAGGAGGCGGCGCGGGCCATTTCTACCTCGGCTGCGGCATTTGTCCTGCTCTCTCTCGGTGCCTCGTACTCGGCTTCTTTTAAGGAGCTTTGTCTGACCCTCTCAACGAAAGGTGAGGGTCCAACTTCTTCTGGACCTTTTCTCGGTCCAAAAGGGCAAAAGTAAGTCTCTCCGGTCGGCCTTTCTTGGGAGGCGGAAGATCCCCCTCCCAGTAGTCGACAGTGAGCCGGTGACCCCTCGGCTTCGGCCACTGGCTTCACGGTGTCCCCGTCAGGCCAGTTGACCGAGACTCCCGTCGACGCGGTCGAGATTTTTCTCGACCCGTTGGACGGGTTGTCGGCTGGAGAAGCTGAGAATCCCCTCTCCCCGGTTCCCCCGGTGGGAGTTGAGGATCCCGTCGGCTCGTCTGTGCCTCCGGTTCCAGAGCCTTTGGTGGAATCTTCCGAACCGAGGGGAGTGCCGATTCCCGACACCTCCCTGCACCGTCCTCGGCCTAGCGAGAGTTCTAGAGTCTCGGTCTCGGGCGTCTTGTGAATCAGCCGATCCCACCGCCATAGGTGGTCTCAGTCTCGGCACCGCAGCAAGCGGCGCCGCCGCTCTTCCTCTTCCTCCTCCTCGGACGAGGGGAAACTTCGGCGCAAGTTGCGTCGGAGGTATGAGGAACTCATGTGACCCAGTCGTCTTCCCCGGCCAGTAAGTAGCTGTCACCGAAGCGGCCGAAACAACCCCTCGTTGTAGCCGAGGAGCCTGTTTTCCAGGCCGGTTGTTCAGCAAATTCCAGCTGCCCCACCGATTCTGGTGGAACCTCCGCCTCCACAGCCGTTATTTGGGGCTCCGACCAAAAATTCTCGGTCGGCTCAGGGACTGCCCCATAGGCTGTCTGTCACTCTCACTCCCAATAGACAGTCGAGAATGTTAGCCACTGGACAGGACAGAGGGTCCAGGCCTTTGCCCTGACACCAAATGGAAGATGTTTTCCATTTGAAGGTATAACATTTCCTGGTTGATTCCTTTCTGGATGCCTCCACCATGGTGAGGACACCCTCGGGAAGACCCAAAACCTAGAACTCCAGCCGCTCAGGTACCAGGCTGAGAGGTGCAGGGATTGAAGATCCAGATTGTACACCTTCCCCTGATTAAGAGAGATCAGGTCCGGGTGTGCTAGAAGCTGCTCCGGGGGCCTGCAGCTGAGGCTGAGGAGATCTGGATACCAGAACTGGCATGGCCAGTTTGGGGCTATCAGAATCATCTTCGTCTTGTCCCTCCTCACCTTGAGGAGCACCTTGTGGATCAAAAGAAATGGAGGGAAGGTGTAGAAGAGGCCTGGGGTCCACGGCCTAGAGAAGGCATCCCTTGCAGTGAGCCCTGCTGAGGGGCAGCCAGGAAACAGCCTCAACTCGATGTTTTCCTGAGGCAAACAGGTCTACCATTGGTTTGCCCCAGTGGGAAAACAGGCTGTAAGCTACCTCTGGATGGAGAGACCACTGTGGGATGTCTCGCCTAAGTGGCTGAGAGCACCTGCTAGATGGTTTGAGGGCTCCAGCCACATGAATGGCTATGAGATCTGCCTCCAGGCGGCTGACAAGGGTCCAGATGCGTATGCCTCCCTGTAAAGCAGACGGGAGTGCATGCCCCGGTTTGCTGAGGTAGTACATGGTCATGGTATTGTCTGTCTGGACTTGAACCACTCTACTCCTGAGCTGAGGAGTAAAAACTGACAGTGCCAGCCTGACTGCTTTGAGTTCCAACAGACTGATGTGGTATCGGGACTCCTCGGAGGTCCAGAACCTATGGGCCCTTTTATCCCCCATGTGGGCTCCCCAGCCCAAGAGAGAGGCATCGTTCATGAGGACAGCCATCGGCTCTGGGCGGACAAATGGGATCCCTTCCTGCAAACGGTCTGGGGCAGTCCACCACTAGAGAGCGTCCCATATCTTCTGGGTTACAGTGATCAGCTGGTCAAAATAACCGTGGCACTGAGTCCACTGAGCAGCCAGCTCTCCACTGGAGGGGTGCATGTGCCACCGCCCAACGGACCTGCCAGAGGTGCACGCCGCCATGTAACCCAGAGCAGAAAGTTCCAGGCAGGGTGCAATTGCCCAACCAGAAATGACTTGGCAAAGGAGGAGAGAACCTCCGCCCTGTCTGCCAGGAGTTGAGCTCTGGCTTGACAAGAGTCAAGCTCTGCCCAGATGAAGCATATCACCTGAGAAGGCATGACTTCCGACTTGGCCTTGTTGATCAAGAGGCCGAGTTGGGAGCAGGTCTGGAGGGCCAGGTCCCTAGACCTCTCCACCTCCTGCTGGGTGGGACCTGCTAGAAGCCAATCGTCGAGGTAGGGGTAAATTTTGCCAAACCCTCCCCAAGATGGGCTGCCACCACTGCGATGCATTTGACAGGCCAAACGGCATGGCTCAAAATTCATATAGGGTCCCTTCGGCTCTGAAGCAGAGGAACCATCAATGAGACAGATGGATTGGGATATGAAAGAATGCATCTTGCAGATCCAGTGAACAGAATCACATGTTTTGCTCCAAGGAGGGTATGATCTGGGACAAAGTGACCATCCGAAGGTGCATGACAGGAGATACTGATTCAGGTCGTGCAGATCTAGAATGGGGCACCAGCCCCTATCCACTTGGGCACCAGAAAGTACCTGGAGACAAAGCCTGGGTCTGCTGGAGAATCTGTCACTGGAGCTGCTGCCTCTTTGAGGAGGAGCTTAGCGATGTCATCTCTGAGAGCTGACTGAGTAGGACAGATACTCTTTCCTCCTGAGGGGCACAGGCTCGGCTTGGAGGGTGCTGCTCAAATTCCAGAGGCAGTTCCTGACCGCACTACTTCCAAACCCACCTGTCCATGGTGATAATGGACCAGGCGGAAAGAAAGTGGCGGAGTCAGCCCCCCACAGGAGGACCCAAAGCTGGAGTGGGGATGGCGGCCCCCGCTCCACCACTGAGCAGGCTTGAAGGAGGAGCATCCAGGACCTGAACCTTGGCCTCCTTTATGGGCCTGGGAGGGCCCGGGATTGGGCGGGGGGTGCCAAGCTTGAGCCTGCTGCTGCTGCCCTCCTTGAAAATAGGGCTGCTGTGCCACAGGGGAAGAGTGCCGAAAAGGCTTCTTCTTCTTCTGCTGTTTCTTGCCCAAAGAACCCTTTGCAGAAGTAGCATCCAAGGTGGCACTGGACTGCTTAATACGCTGAAGGTGACCAGCCACACCTGGGTCGAAAAGGTCGGTGCCCAGAAAAGGCACATCAGCTAGTTTGTGCTGAGTATCTGCCGGAAGAGGAGAGTCTCAGCCAAGCCCTGCGACGAGGCAAGTGCAGCTGCTATCGAGCGGGCACAAGAATCCCCAATGTCCCGGGCTGTCTGAAGCTGCTGTTTGGCAACAGCCTGGTCCTGATCCTGGACCTGCTTGACCATGGTCTGCATGTCCATGGAGAGGTGTGGGAGGACTTCATCCAAAGATCCCAAGAGAGCATGGAGGAAGTGTGCCATGATGATGGACGAACTTGCCTGACGAAGGCCTAAAGATAAGGCCGCACAGACCTTTCGAGCCAAATGACCCAGGAGTTTGGATTCTTTTTCGGGAGGTCGTTCAGTGTCAGCAGAACTGCCAGTACGCCTGAACACAGAGACGGTCAGCAAGGCTCTCAGCTGAAGGGTGCTGTGTGACTCCCGCAAGGGACCCCATGGGCACTGCATACTTGTGGGCCATGCAGGCAGATGGAGCTGGACAGGAGACAGGGTGCTGCCAAAGTTCTAAGGCCAGGCCAACTATGGCCTCAGCCACAGGAAAGGCCTCCGTCAGGGTATTCCCTCTCTTGGGGATTTCCGTGAGAGGGTAGTCCGCCTTTTTCTGGATAGGTTCCAAGGGGCATCCCTGTAGACTCAGAGATGAGGTGAAGAATGCCCTGAAAGGATGAAGGACTTTCCTCCATCTCTATCCCACCAGCCGATTCGACATCCCCAGGATGAGAATGTAGGCCGGTCTCATCTGAATCTGAGGAATCTGGATACAACGGTCGACCGCCCAGGTCACCTTCAACTCCCATAAGGCGGTCCGGGGTGACAGTGACCGAAAGATGCCTGGGAAACCCGTGTCTGGTCTATCTTCCTTAGGAGGAGTCCCTCCACAGGCTGCTTGGCGGTGGTTCCACCACAACTGGTGGAGAGACCGTTCCGAGCTGAACTGAGGTTTCGCCAGCTCCCAGGCAGGGAAGCCGACTTAACTCCGAAGGAGTCGGCTTCAGCCTGGGAGGCGAAAGCCAAGTAATGGCTGGGGCAGAAGCTGGTGTCGGCTTGTGCCCGGACAAAATCAGCTGTTGCCACATTAGGTCCTCGTAGCGCCGGAGCCTCTCCTCATCTGAGGAGGATGAGGATGACCGATGGCATCGCCTCTTTTTCAGTGCTTGTGGCTCTTCCTTGGCCTATTAGTCGAGGGGGTCCTAGACCTCGATCGAGTTCGGACGGCCGATTCGGTTGCTCAGGAGACACTGGCGGGATACATGATTTCCCAGGGTTGGGGACCACTTCCTCAACGGAATTCCCAGCAGGCTGGGTTTCCTAGTTGGGGAAAGAAAGGACTGGAGTCCGACTGAGAGAACTGTCGACCGGAGTTGGCGACAATGGGTCAATCGGATCGATGATTATTTCAACCTCGTCGATCGACACTTCAGTCGACTGGCCAGATGGCAAAGCCGAGAAGCCAGCAGCTGAATAGACAATTTCAACCGAAGTCGAGACTGCCGGTTCCTGGGATCGAGATCTCTCCCGATCCCAAGAACATCTTTACAGAGATGAAGACGATCCCGGGTCCTTTTCCCGCTTACGGGACTGAGATGAGTGCACGCCCGCAGGACCCTCTCCCTTAGTCGGGAGAGACTGGCACAGCTCTCGGAAGGAACCCTAGAAGGTGGAGTCCAGGTTGAGCGGAACGAAGAAGCTCAGAAAGGAAGATTCCTTGGCATGAGCCGCTTCCTCCTCGAAGGCTTGCATGTATTCCAATTGCTTGGTGGATCCCGCAGCCATGGAAACCGCCCACTGAACATCCTTTGATTTCACCAGAAAGTTCCGTTTTTCCGGCCTCCCCAACTTCAGGCATACGAGATGGTCGTCGAGGACGTTAGAGTGAAATACAAGACAAAAATCGCACTTTGGGGTGTCATGGTCGACACCCAAGCAATAGATGCATGCAGTGTGGGGATCGATGCGTGACATTTTCTGGCTGCACGAACACTGGCAAAACCAGGGGAAGACTTGTCTTCCATAATCGAAGGTAAGCAGTCGCGATTGCTAATGCAAACTAGAAGAATTTCCGGAATAACTGAAGGTTTTGAAGCCAGGGCTTACAAAATGCAGGAGCACGAAGAAGGCAACCTGAATCTTCCAGCAGAAAGGAAGATCTGGCATCATGGGGTGGAGCCGAGGGTTATACCACCTGGGTGGGTGGGAGGAGCTAGCTTGAAGACTTCCGGCGATCCTTAAAGGGGAAAAGGGACATGCCAATAAGTGTGGATGAACAACATATCCTCGATCCTAGGAGGCATCTTTTCTAGCTAAGGAGCATAGCCAATTCCCTCGTTTTAACATTGGCATGATGGATGTTAAGGTGACCATCCAGAACCTCTTGTACTGTATGTATAGATTCAGACATCTGAGGTCTAATATAGTTCTAAGATCCCCGGTACATTTGGGTACCAGAAAAAAGTGGGAGTAGAATCCCTGATGATGCTCCAGAGAAGGGACCGGAGAGACAGCATTCTTGTGAAGACGAGCCTGGAGTTCCTCCTGAAGGATGAGATGAGGATATGGTTGGGTGGGTAAGAGACAGAGTGGGGAGGGTAAGGGGGAGGCATCGAGATGAGCTCCAACATATGCCCCTTTCTGATGATCTTAAGTACGCGCTCATCTGATGTTATTGCTTGCCAGGACTCTAGATGGAGGGCAAAGCAACCACCCAAGGCTTCCGAGGCCGGGTCAAGAAAATCGGGGCAAAGCCCTAACTGGTCAGAGAGAAGTGGGCTGACTGGCCCCCAAGGGGTGGGAACGTGAGCCCGTAGAGGTAGGGGTGGTGGCTCTGGAGGTTGTCTGAGAACTGCCACTGAAACCACCTCTACAGATATTTCTGGATTTGCCGCCTCTTTTTGAGTCAAGAGAGTATTACGAGTGAAATTGGGATGATGGCTGCGTAGAATGATACATGCCATTCACAGTATTAAGTACGACCTAAGATATGGAGATAATCCAGGAGAGTGTGACTGCCAGGACCAAAAAAGTTCGGACCCATTAAAGGGTGTATTTACAACTTTGTGTTGCACGTCTGTGGTGAAGCCAGATACACGTAGCCAGGCATGTCATCTCAGAGTAACACCTGTGGCTGAGATTCAGGCAGAGGTTACCACTGCATCATACCCCCAGTGGAGCAGATGTTGAGAGATGGGAGTTGCCAATTGAAATTGTTGCTAATAACTGGCCTTTCTTCTGGGAAGGAGGAAGTTTACTGACCAGTTCAATGGCAGAGGACCAGAGTGTAGTTCGGTATTTTACCATGTGTTCCATGTAGTTCAAAATTCTAAGGTTCATGGCACCCACTTGAAATACCTTCTTTCTGAGGTAGTCTATATGGTGGGAATCCTCATCAGGAGGCAAAGAACTCATGTGCTTTGGGTATTTGGTGTGGTCATGGCAGCGATAATTACCACAGAGTCTGCTTCAGGGGTAGCAGAAAGGAAAGGATGGTTGAGAGGAACATAGTATAAGCGATCCACCTTCCTAGGAATAGCTGGGACTGCTGAGGGCTGATTCTAGGCAGCCAGCACCACATTTTGGTAAGTCTGTATAAGTGAGGGCATGACCACTACAGGCTCTTCTGGAAGTTCAAGGTAGTCTGCCATGTCCTTTCTTTGATTATCATGATTCACAGTTGAAAAGTCCATGATCTTTTGAATCTGGACCATCATCTCATGGAAGGATGGGTCATGAGGAGGGGGAGGTTCAAAATCCTTATTATCTCCTGGAAAATCTTCAGGAAATTCTTCCTCCTCTGAAAAATATTCTTCCCCATAAAAATGGGGGAAAAACTCAGGGAAAGGATCCCTGTCACCCTGAAAATGTTTGGGTGGAGGAGTCGGAGAACGTGACGGTTGACCAGTCTCCCTTGTGGTCAACGGTTGAAACCCTCTCATTGCTTGTAAAACTGTCGGCACCACAGTGGCTACATCCACTGAAGCAGGTGTTGTGGAGGGTGGGGCAGGTTGCCTCTGTGAAACCAGTGAAATAGTAGAGGTGACAGGGTGTGGTGTATATGCAGATCTAGTTCCTGGCTGATAAATGCCAGGATCTCGATCTCTATCAGGTTGGCCCCTGTGAAAAATTGGCTGCGAAGGAGGAGGGATGAGTGTCATGGAAAATCCCTTGTCCCTGCCTGTGTATGTCTGACATGTCATTGATAGGACAGTAAATGAGGATGTAATGGAATGCCTAAAGGCAGTGGTTGTCGACGGTAAAAGAGGAGCAGTCGACGGTGAATCCCCAAAACCAACATATGGTTCAGTAAAGACTGCTGAAAGGGCACCAGAAAGCGCAGTCAATGGGAGGGTATAAACTCCCATCGATGAGGAAGCAGTCCATAAGGACATCATCGACGATGAAGCCCCCGGTAACGGTGGCCATCGATGAATGTTTGCCGGAAGAGGAGGATTTCTGCTCATCTTTCCTATGCTTCTTATGAGAAGCCATTGACGAGGGCTCCTTGAGATGGGCCCCTTCTCTAAAAGATCTAATTTCTGCCCCACTGGATGAGATTCTATTTCCTGCAATCGTCGATGTGTTGCCTGATTGAATTCCTGGCAATGTTTGCAGGAGATGGCGTCGTGTGTGGGTCCCGGAAAACTAACACAAATGGTGTGGTTGTTGTAGTGGTAGAGTTTCCTACCACAGTGACATGATCTGAAAAGTGAAGTTTCGTTTGTATAGTCTTTGGTCATTCATTGATGAAAACTGGGAATGGATCAGCCAATCGTACAGGCAGGGGTACACCTGGGACCCTCGATATATCAGGTAGGCTGCCACCACTGGAAGCACTTGATGAAGACCCTGGGAGTCAAGGAGAGGCTGAAGGGCATGGCCTGGAACTCAGAGATTCCCCGCCGCATGTAACCAGTGGTAGAATGGATGGATGGGGACGTGGAAGAACGTGTCCCAAAGAGCAGAAATGAAAATTACATACCTACCGTAATTCTTGATCTTCTCTTGTATCTTCACCATTCATTACTGTTGGATGTCAGCCGGAGGCACGCACCTGTCACGGAAGTCTCCCCATCCCCCCCCCGAGGAGTCGGCATCGATGGCACTGCCCCTAGCGTGGACGCCTCTGCGGGGAGTGCGCAGGGGCGACCGCTAGGTGCCATGAGACTCCTCCTCTATCCCAGTTCTGTTAGCTGGAGAGGCGAAATAAGGATTAGAAGAGAGAGGAGGCAAGAGAGCCAAGGGATAGAAAAATGAAAGGATATAAACTGAAAAGGAATAAGCTGGTAGAGGACAGAAAAAAAAAAAGAGGTAAAAATGCCTATCCAAGGGACCAAAGGGCCTCACTTCTGGGGCGGCTCAAAGGAAGGAACAGATAGGGAGGAGAAAGAAGGAGGAGGAGAAGAAGACAAAAAAAAAGGGGGGGGGATGCTAGGAGGGGAGAATTCTGCCACTGATAAATTGGCTTAGGGTTACAGTATAAGCTCAGAACCACAAACAAGGGAGCAAGGATCTCATTTTGAAAATTAGGAGGAGCCTCAACCGAAATTGCACAGGTTGGACACCAAAGGCAGATTCTCTAAACCTCCCACCATCCCTAACCTTCCAGACTCCAGCTGGGAGCTCTCAAACTACTGAAGAGGAAATTCTGTTCCAAAGAGAGTGGCCAACTAGAAGGGGAAGAAGCCCCCTAGCACCTTGTTAAGTGATAACACAGTATCATGTGCAAGTGGGGGGGCCCCCCACAGGGGACACCCCTGTATGAAACAGACAGAGTGGTAACTCAATCGGACTCCCTAGAGGCAAGGCAGAAAACACCCCTTAAGAAATGTAAGTGCCTGAACAGTACCAACCAGAAGAGGATGACATAATCGGATTAGGGCCTGCCAGAAGGGCCTGAGAAGAGAAGTTGAGCCACTTAAGGGACTGTCTCTTTAACTGTGAATTGAAAAACATGGCTGGGGAAGAGCCAATAGATACCCAGTAAGGGCGGTCAGAAAGAGTTCCCTCAGGTACAGATACATTTTAGCTCGTTCCTCCTATTCTCAGAGGGAAGGATCCGTTTAGAAGAATGGATTTTTTTCTTACTTAACGGCCAAGGGAGAAGTGGGAGGAACAAGCAGGAAGGGGGAGACACCGAAGAAGGAGGCCCTTGAGGGGATGGTGGACGGGATTCAGTAATGAATGAAGATACAAGAGAAGTTCAAGAATTACGGTAAGTACGTAATTTTCATATCTTCCCTTGTCAATCTTCACCATTCATTACTGTTGGGTGAGTACCAAGCCCCCCTGAAGAGGGGCAGTAAGAGTAAACCCTGAGGGAACAGATCCCTCAGCCTCCTACTGGTGACAAGTAGAGAGGGGAAGACCCTCACCAGTAGGCTAGGAAGTCTAAGGCAGGTGAGGAGGAGGAGGCGCCCCCCGAGGGCCTGTGGGAGGGGGGTTGCCCTGAAGATGCCTCCTCGGCCTATGGGAAAAAGGTGGGTCCCCCTGAAGATAGAGCCAGTCACCCTACGCCAGGCCATGGGTGACAGTCGGGAGAGAGGAAGCCATGCTGTCTGCCTAATGCAGATCGCTATCCCCACTAGTCTGGATGCCACCTCATTGGCATCGTAGGATGCCCTCACTTGGTGCCTTGCAAGCTCCAGACCCTGTGCAGAGAGGGCAATGGCTTGTCTACACTGCTCTGAGTCAGGAAGCAGGGCTAAGCCCTGAGCCAGCATCGAACACAGATGCCTGTTGTAAGCAGCGTGGTGAGCCTGATGGGAAGAAATGCACAACAATGCATGACCAGAAGAGAAGACTCTTCATCCCCACCAGTCGAACTCAGCAGAATCCGAATCCGGAGGCCTGTCGTGCGCCAGGCGGCGAGGCCCAGGAGGAGTATCCAGGGACGTCAAACCTGAAGCTGGGTGAGGCAGAGAACCTAGAGACTCATGGAAGGCACAATACCATCTCCTGCAGTCTTCGGGGGCTGGAGAAGGAGTGGCTGGAGACTGCCAGGTGCGGATAGACGCTTCCTGAAAGGCAATCTGCCAGGAAGGCACTACCAAATGGCAGGCGCTGAATTCACTAAGGAAAGCACGCGTCTGCCACTTGGTACTGTCCCTACAGATGTAGGAAATATGAAGCTCCGAAACCATCCTTGAGAGGAAATGCTGATAGTCGGTGAAGTCAGAGGAAAGGTGGACAGAAGGTTCCTCTTCCTCAGTTAAGGAAGACTAGGAGGAAGTGGAGCTCGAATGCCCAGAAGACTCCTGCGGCGGAGGGGACAGACGGAAGACCTGTTCATCCATGGCTCTAACATAGGACGGAAAGGCCGCCACAGTAGCTCTGAACATCTCCCAAGATAATGGACCAGTGGGCCCCACATGGCCTGGGAGAGGGGGGAGGCGGTTGCAGAGGAATGGGTGAAGGACACCTAATAGCACGTGCCTGACCTCCACCAGGGCTCTGGGATCCAGGTAGCAATGCCGCCAAGACTGGGGACCCTGACATCGTGCCGGAATGTGTAGAAGAGAGGGTAAGAGACAACTCCGGAAAGAGCACTGAAGGGGAATCTCCCCTGTGATGCGCCTGGGATTGCACGAGTCCAGAAGGGTAACCCTCAGAACAGCCACTAGAAGACACTTTAGAGACCTTTACAGAGAAGCGAGGATCAGCTCTATGACTCCTCCCAGCACCCCGCAGGGCGGTGAGGTTTTGTCGCTGCTCCTGAACCCTACCCCTCAATCCTTCAGACTCCGAAGCAGCCCTCTTCCTCGTAACCAGTGTCGGAGGTCCCCGCTGAGCAAGACCCTGAAGGGCACCCACTGAGGCAGAGTCCTCTTCCCTCTGCTGAAGGATCCGAGCAGCACCAGGAGCTGCAGCTGCCTGGGACCTGTGAGAAGAGGGCATCCTCTCTTGGACATCCGAAGGGTCCACCACGGAAGACTCCAGGCCACCCCTAACCATGGAATGATCCAAGCTAACCAGCTCTGCGGAGTCCGGTAGAGGAACACTGGACCATCTAGCCCTGCGGCCTACAGGAGGTTCAGAGCCAGAAGACTCTAGCTGCTGGTCTGGGTCCTCACCTGAATCGTCTCCCTCCGAGGAGGGGTTGACAAGGGAAGACTCCATTCCAACAGCCACAAGAACCTGCCCCGAGGTGGCACCAGGCCTGGTACTGCTGTAGGCCGCGATGACTACCATGTCTGCAAAGTCATCTGCACCCCTGACAACGCCAGGTCCCTGGGCTGCACCACAAACAGCGCTGCCCGAGTCCCCGACACCGCCAATGGCGCCGAGACCTAGCACAGCGCCACGAATGGCGCCGCCCCAGTCCTCGGCTCCATGAACAGCGCCGAGGCCCAGTGCAGCACTGCCAACGGACCTACTCTAGTCACGTGAGCTGCACCACACTCCACGACAAGGACAGACGGGCACGAGGGCCCACCAGAGCTGGGCCTCACAACCGGAGGCCGCAAGACTGGGGAGCCTGCATCTCCACGGAGGTGACTGCCGGGACGGCACCAACGCATGACCTCAGGACAGATTCACATCGTTCCTCTGGCACCGAAGAAGAAACCTCCTCCTCCTCGGCAAGGTTGGAAGTGGAGGAGGCTTCCTCCACGCTAGGCCGTATAGACCAGGGAGGGGACCCGGAGGAAGGGTCGAGAGATCTGGCCTGGGAAGCCCTAGGGCGACGTTGTCCTCTGAAAGTCGGTGGAGCTCGTCAGACTCGAAACACGGCGATCCATGGAGAAGCAGGCATCGCAAGGATCCATATCATGGTAGGGTCCCAGGCACCGGAGAAAAACATCATGACGGAAAACTGCCGGCCACAGGGGCACCGACGCATAGGGGCACGGCCCGCCTTAGATTTTGGCTTTGCCCCCGAACCAGACACGGTGCTAAACAATTGAGGAAAAAACACAGAAAAGTCTCGTCGTCGTCGAAATAATATAGAAAGGAACAGTCTTACTGGTCAACAACGTCGAGAAAAAACGGAATGAAGGAGCTGGGAAACTTCGACAAATATGGCCTATGATGTAGTACTTCGAGCAACTCCGCACAGCAGGTGCAGCCTCGATGGTGGGAGAAACAGAACTGGGATGGAGGAGGAGTCTGCAGCACCCAACGGCTACCCCTCGCGCTCTATGCAGAGCATCCCTCTGGGGGAAGCGCCGTCGACGCCGACTCCTCTGGGGAGAAAAAAAAAAAACTCCCGTGGTGGGTGATTGCCTCCGGCTGACACCCAACAGTAATGAATGGTGAAGATTGACAAGGGAAGATCCACATATTCTGCTTCAGGGATGGAATGATCTGGGACAGAATAACCAACCTGAAGGTGCGTGACCAAAGGCATTTGGTTCAGGTCATGCAGATCAAAGATGAGGCACCCAGCCCCCCATCTGCTTTGGGACTAGGAAATACCTGAGACAAATCCTGGGCTTGCTGGAGGGTTTGGGACTTGAACCACTAACTACTTCTGGAGGAGTCGGACAATGTCTTCCCAAAAGGCTGACAGCATGTCGGCAGACACCATGTCCTCCCGTGTGGCTTGGGCTCGGCAAGGCGGGTAAGCCTCGAACTCTAGAAGCAGACCCTGGCCAACCACTTCGAGGACCTACCTGTCCATGGTGACAGCAAAACAGGTAGGAAGGAAGTGGCAGAGCTGGCCCCACAGGGAAGGACCCAGAGGAGACAGACGGGCGTGGAGGAGGCACCCCGCCATCTCGTCAGTGAGCAGACTTGGAGGAGGAGGGATCGGCTGAGGCAGCAGCAGGGCCTTGACCACCTGGTTTGTGGATGACCACAGCGAATGAGCTTGGTAGATAACACCAAGCCTGTGCCTGCTGCCCAGCTGAGGGCTGGAATGGCCTGGCCGTAGAGGCAGAGAGGGGCTGAAAGGGCTTCTTCTTCTGAAGCTTAGAGCCCTTGGGATCCCTCTGGGAGGAGGTGAGAGAGTCCAGGGTGGCACTGGACTTCTCAGTTTGAGTGAGGTGTCCTTCCACCCCCCCCACCCGAACAGGTTGGTGACCAAGAAGGGGACATCTACCAACTTATGCTGGGTATATGCCATAAAGGTAGAAAGCCACAGCCAGTCACAGACCAGGCGGAGGAATTGCCGATGTCTATGGCCATCTAGTGCTGCTATTTTGCCACTGCTTGGCACTGGTCTCAGACTTTCAACAGCGAGAAAACTGTTGAAATCTGTGTTAAACTAAATTAAACTGACACAAAAATAATAAACTCTCGTAATAAAAACACTAAAGCTGAAAAACTGAACGCAGTTGTCATGCAGATGATGAAGTACTGGCCCCCGACAGGAGAGCGATGACACTACTGCTGCGCACTTGGCGGGGAAAAAAGGAACTGAGCTTGTTGGTGGGGGCTGGTGCCGCTGTATACCAGTGGGCGCATCTACTGCATCACCAGTTCCCAGAAAAGTGATGGCTCCTGCAGGGTCCTAGTGCCTCCAGGAAAGACCCACAAGTGGGAATCAATGGTATAGACTGTTTTTTTGGAAGATCATGCTCACATCACACATGTGAAATACAGTAAACAAAATAATAAAAGAGCAAAAAATGAAAATTACATACCTACCGTAATTCTTGATCTTCTTGGACGAGTCTCCACCACTCATTCACACTATTGGGATCTGTGCCAGAGGCACTAGGACCCATCGGGAGCAAACTTTTTGCTGGAGGGTCAGCACCAGAGATGGAGCCGCGAGGAATGGCACCGCGAGCCTCAGCTCACGAGGTAATGACTATCTCGGCGTCGACCCTCCAACCGCCTTAGCACCTTTTTTACCAAGGAGGTGCAGCGTAACTAACCTAGAAGGGTAGCCTAACCTAAAAACTGGACATAAGATAGTCCGGGTGACCCGTGATAAGAAGGGTCAACAAAGAAGTCTTCACAGCCTAAAGATTTGAGGGAGTGAGACCACAACAGAGGTGAGTTCGGGGACGGAGGTGAGGTAGGAGTGGTGGGAGACTCGCCCAAGAAGATCAAGAATTACGGTAGGTACGAATTTTCATATCTTCCTGGACATAAGTCTCCACCACTCATTCACACTGGGAGAGTACCAAGCTAATAATCCCGAGAGGGCGGCAGGAGAGACCAAGAGCTCACGCTTCTAGGACAGAAGTCCATTAAGGATGGCTCTGCCAAAGGAAGAATGTCGTCTGGCATGGACATCTAGTGCATAATGTTTAACAAAAGTATGCACTGAGCTCCAGGTGGCAGCGTTGCAAATATCTGCAATGGGCACGCTATAATTCCGCTAGGGATGCCTGCCACCGCCCTAGAGTGAGCGTAAACTCTACCCTCCAACTTAACCTGCACCATGGAATAGCAGTGGCGAAGGCATGCCACTAGCCATGCTGAGATACATCTGATAGCGACAGGTTGACCCAGCCGGGTCTCGCTGAAGGAAACGAACAGTTGCTGGGCTTTGCGAAAATCCTTGGTTCTATCTAGATAGAAATGCAAGGGCACTCTTAACATCCAAAGAATGAAGAGAACGTTCTCCTTCATTTTGGAAGTCCGCAAAGTAAGAGGGAAGGACCAAAGGTTGGTTTAGATGAAATTGTGACACAACCTTAGGAAGAAATTTAGGGTGAGTACGAAGAATTACTTTGTCCTTATGGAACACAGTATATGGAGGGTCTGTGACCAGGGCATGTATCTCAGAGACCCTGCGGGCTGAGGTAATGGCCACTAGGAAGGCAGTCTTCCAGGTGAGAAATTTTAGCTCAGAGGTAGCCAGAGGTTCGAAAGGTTTCCGAGTGAGCATATCTAACACAAGATTAATGTCCCAGGCTGCAACTGGACGTCTTGCAGGAGGTCTGGTATGCAGAATTCCCTTAAGAAATCTCTTAACCACAGGTAACTGAGCTAGTGTTAAGGAAAAAACTGGCTCATGATACGCTGAAATGGCACTAAGGTGAACTTTTACTGTTGAGTACTGCAGACCTGAATTTGAGAGGTCCAAAAGGTACTCCAAAACCTTATCTGGTGGGTAGGAAAAGGGATTCAAAGAGAACTTTGCACACCAGAGCGAAAAACGCTTCCACTTGGCCGTGTAAGTTTTCCGAGTGGCTGGCTTCCGCGCAGCCAGAAGAATATCTGAAACCCTGCGAGAGACATTGAACCGGTTTACTTCTACCTCTTCAGGAGCCAAGCGTGAAGGTGAAGCGATCTCAGGTTGGGATGGACCACGGTCCCTGAGTCAAAAGGTTCATCTGCAGGGAAGTGGTCTTGGAGGAACTGCCAACATATTGTTGAGTAGTGGAAACCACAGCTGCCGAGGCCAAAAGGGGGCAATGAGTTCATCTTGTCCCCCTGGGATTCGAACTTGAGGAGTACCCTCTGAATTAGAGGAAGAGGTGGAAAGGCGTAAAGAAAGCGTTTTGTCCACCACAGCCTGAACGCATCCTGACAGAAAATGCCAGGCCCTGGATTTCTGGAGCAGAAGAGAGGCAGTTTTGCGTTGAGTGGGGATGCAAAAAGGTCCAGGTCTGGAGTTCCCCACCTTCGAATAGTGACTGAACTATGGTTGAGTCGGAGACCACTCGTGAGGATCTGTCTCTGTTCTGCTGAGATGGTCTGCCAATTCGTTCTGTACACCTGGCAGGTAGACCGCTTGAATTAGAGCCTTGTGCTCCAAGCACCATTCCCATACCCTCATTGCTTCCCTGCATAAGGGGTAAGAATGAGCACCGTCCTGCTTGTTGATGTAATACATCACTGCTTTGTTGTCCGTTTGAAGGAGAATGTTCTTGTGAGAGAGAATGTCCTTCAACGCTCGGACTGCATAAAGGACGGCTCTCATTTCTAGGATGTTTATGTGAAGCTGGGACTCGAGTGTGGAGAGCCTGACAGTGAGCTCCCCACCCCATTAGGGATGCATCCGTGGTAATGGAGATTTGATGGTCCAGAGGAGCAAAAGGGATATCCTTTCAGGAGATTGGTCTCTTGAGACCACCAGGTGAGTGACCTCTTTAAAGGTTCTGTCACCTTGATGAGATAGGACTGTGGGTGAGTGGTTGGGGACCACTGAGTACTGAGCATCCACTGAGTGGTTCTCATGTGCAGACGTGCTAGGGGTACAGTGGACACTGAGGATGCCATGAGACCTAGCATCCGTTGCATCGAGAGAGCTGTAACTGAGCTGTTGTCCCCGATGTGACAGGCCATTTGAAGGATATCGTTCCTTCTGTCTTCTGGAAGAAAAGCCTTCACACAGGAGGTGTCCAGAAGAGTGCCTATAAAGAGGAGCCTCTGGGAGGGCTGCAGTTGCGATTTCTTGAGGTTCAGCAGAACTCCCATGGATGTAAGGAGGCGAGAGGCCATATCTACCGCGTCCAGGGTCCCTTGCCTGGAAGGGCTTGCTAGAAGCCAATCGTCCAGATAAGGGAACACTTGTATCCCGACCTTCCTGAGGTGCGCTGCGAGAACTGCACAACACTTTGTAAAAACTTGCGGCGCCGAGGATAGCTAAAAGGGCAGGACTCTGAACTGATAATGCTGTCCCAGAGCCACAAACCTTAAGAATTTGTGATGCCTCGGGTGAATAGGAATGTGCTGGTAAGCATCCTGCATGTCCAGGGAGGTTAGCCAGTCGTGTTGATGAAGCAAAGGTAACAAGGTTCCCAGAGAAATCATTTTGAATTTCTCCCTGGGGAGAAATTTGTTTAGCTTTCTGAGATCTAGAATGGGGCGCATTCCCCCGGACTTCTTTGGAAACAGAAAGTAATGGGAGTAGAACCCCATATTCCATTGATGCAGCGGCACCACTTTTACTGCCCTGTTGTTCAGAAGGCCCTGAATCTCGTGCAGAAGGTCTGACTGAAAGGTTGACAGCCTGGGCTGCCGCTTTGGGAGGACGATCCGGAGGGGTCTCCAGAAGATTGAGTGAATACCTCGCGAATTATCCGAAGGACCCATTTGTCTGAGGTTATGGACTTCCACTGGTTGTAGAAGTGCATCAGACGACCTCCCACCGGAGAGGAAAAGTCCACCTCAGGCAGCTGAGATGGGACTTGGGCCAGCAATTCTCAAGGTAGCACTGGGCGCTTTGGGCCCTTGCGCTTTCTGTTGTGTCTTCTTTTGAGGTTGGGCAGGTTGGTTTTTATGGAAACCTCCTCTGCCTCTGCCTCTGCCTCGAAAGGACTGACGATTATGAAACTGACATTTATTGACATGCCCTCGAGAAGGGGCAGGAGGGGGTCAAGCCAACTTAATGGCTGACCTAGTCTTTTGTGTAGCTTCTAGAGCTTGCTCTACCTGAGGACCAAAAAGATATGCACCATCAAAGGGCAACGCCATTACCTGCTGCTGCGCGTCATTCGTGAAGCCCGAAGTGCGCAGCCAGGAATGACGGCGGGTGCAAATACCAGCAGCCGCTGAACGGGAAGCAGTGTCGAAAGCATCCATGGCTGCTTTAACCTGCTGGTTGTTAGATTCGATACCTCTGGTAATGGTTTGAAGAAGCTCTGGCTTTGCATCAGAGTCCGGAAGAGCTTCAACCATCTGCTTGATAGAGTGCCACAGGATATACTCATACTGGGAGAAACAGCCCTGGTAACTGGCAATACGCATACTTAGGGTAGAAGCAGCAAAGACTCTCTTACCTAAGGTGTCTATCTTATGAGATTCTTTGTTAATAGGTCGAGCTGTAGTAGTTTGAGGAAGAACGACCTTATCATTCTCTGCCAGGACTACAATAGGATCCACAAAGGCCTGAGATGCCAAAATGGGACGATCCTTGGGGCTGAATATTTCTTATCTATGGATTTAGCCACCAAGGGTGAGAGCAGAATTATTCCATACCATTTGAGACAGCTGCCTCAAGGAAGGCTGAACGGAGGAGTCAAACTGTAGGGGATCTCCGGGCATGAAGGTATTGGAGTCTTAACAATTTCCCAGGATCGATGTCTGTAGTCTGGAGAGAAAGAGTGGAACTTAGATTTTTCAGCAGAGACTTAAATGACAGGTCCTTGACCACAGGCTCTGTAGCAGTAATAGATCCTGCTTTGTCCACTTCATCACCCAACCGAAGGTCTGGGTCAGGCTCATTGTCATTTCCTGACAGTCCAGGAGGGACTGTATGGACAGGAAAGGAATGAAAATCAGAAGAGAGGGAAGAAGGAAACAAGTGAAAGGAGGAGTCCTGAAAAGCAGAGGGAGCTCCGAGAGCCCCCGGTGCCGAGAACGACGCCGAGGGACCATGTGGCACCGAAAACGACGCTGAGGGACCATGCGGCGCCGAAAATGGCGCCAAGGAGCCACATGGTGCAGAGGATGGCGCCAAGCGCACCATCGGCCCCGAGGACGGCGCCAAGGTCGCCGAAAACACCCCCAGACTCCAAAAAAACAGGTTTTGAAGGAAGAAGAGCAGGAGATAAGGGCATCAGTGTGGCCCCCTGCGCCGTAGCCATGCGAGGGAGGGAAACACCTAAGCGCGGAGTCGACGGCACCGAAGAAGGTGCCACGCGACCAGGAAAGTCCAACCGCCCTACCTGGTCTCCCAATGAGCCCGAAGCCCACGAGTGACCGAGCCAGGTAGCTGAACCAACCTCCGAGCCCATTGCTCCATAAGAGCGGCCCACTGATGAAACTGCTCATCTGAAGACCTACCTGCGGGCGGGGTAGGGCTCCGATGTCGAAGCCGCTGGCTACCAGAAGCAGAGGCTGGTGACTCCGAAGGAGGAGACCAGCAACTAGCCCCGATAACCGAATGTCTACGCAGACATATCAGAGGGCGACCTCGAGTGATGCCTTCTCTTTTTAGACCTGTGGGCCGAAGAAGAGCTCGAGGCCGAACGGTGCCGAGAATGTGACAGTTTATTTTTATGCTTCCGCGGGGACCGCCCATCCCCCAGGCACTGGACTGACCGTTGTCAGACCCCCCCCTCCGGAGAAGGCGGCGGACCGGACCCAGCCCGACTGACTTTCATACGAAGTCTCCCCTACTGTCACCTGACCTGCTCATGGTCGACTCCGTCAAAGTAGGCTGAGACTTCTTTATTTTTAAAATAAAAATAAACTCAGTGATACTTTATCGAGATAATACTACAAAATAACAAAATTGAAAACTATGCTGCTAGTTTGAAGTTTGACTCCCGACGGGCGAGCAACGTCGTCACTGAAGCGCACTCGACGGTGGGAAAAAAGGAACTGAGGCGGTTGGAAGGTCGACGCCGAGATGGTCATTACCACGCAAGCTGAGGCTCACGGTGCCGTTCCTCGCGGCTCCATCTCTGACGCTGACCCTCCAGCAAAAAGTTTGCTCCCGATGGGTCCTAGTGCCTCCAGCGCAGATCCCAATAGTGTGAATGAGTGGTGGAGACTTATGTCCAGGAAGATCAATATCACACCCCCCCACACACAAAGTTTCAGATAAAATAATATGAGCTATTCAAGTAGTCGAGGCCACTGGTGCTTTATAGTATATGTCAGGCAGAGATGAGGATCACAGGACAGAGGAGAGCAAGGCCCCAGGTAGGGGCAAGCAATTTCAAAAGTATTAGAGCAATGTATCATGTCAACGAGAACAACTGTGGTTAAGTGTGCAAATGGATCAAATTTAAAAAAATAATTTTAAGAAAACAAGAAATTCAAATTATTTTTTACACCACTCATCCCTTCACTTCAATCCACTGGATGGGCAGAGTTGACGCATCATCAGCACCGCCCTAGAGGCCGACGCATTGCATGGCGCTCGCAGGTTGGCTGTTAGAAGACATCGACCCCACCCTCCTGTCAGTTCTTCGTCTCCTGCCGTAGAGGTCGCACTTCGTGCGAAGCTCAGCTGCGCAAGAGGCCTACTGACCAGAAAAACCTAGATGCTGAGTTACCGTCGACGCCGAAATATCTTCGACCCCATCTCTCTATGCTGCCAGTTCCGTTTTCGCCACCACTCGACGCCGCTGCTAAGACTGTTCCTTTCTTTGTTAGTGATGTAGAGTCTTTGTTTAGCTTGTTTTCCGTAGGTCATGTCTCAGTCAGGGAGGGGCAAGAAATCTTGAAGATGGGATGGCCCCTATGACTGTGCCCATGCGGCCGTAGAATACTCCGTCACCGACCAACGTGACTGCTGCCTCGCATGTCTTGGTCCCGCTTTATGACATGGACTGCGGCAACGCCTGCTTTCCCATGGACCGCTATGTCATTGAACAATGCGGTGGAAAATTGGACGAGCTCAGACGACTTTTGGGGGATGGGCGCGTACTCAGGCCACTCAACGGTCTCTTGGCCTTTTCTCCATGTCCCATTCTGGTTCTATACGGATCGTGGAGGAGGGGGCTTCTGCTCCTAGTAGCCTCGCTGTTGCAGAAGCCCCTTTCATGGTACTGGAAGCCCAGTCTGTCCCCCTGAGGGGTGGGCGGGAGGCACCGCATTGGTAATCGCCCCTTCGGGTGTGAAGGCTCCCCCTGTGTTGTCTCCTCAGGCTGAGAAGCCTGGGTTGGCGCCATCCTCGATGCCGTCTGCCGGTGCCATCTTGGGCCTCAGTGCCGTTTGTGGTGCTATGGGCCCTGATGGCACCGTCTCTGCTGTTGGCGCAGTTCGCAGTGCCGATGGTGCTGTGGGAGGCTCTACAGCGCCATCTTCGACTGGTTCACGGTGCGAGGCCGAGCACAGTGCCATGTCTAGCTCTGGTGCCACCTGCGGTGCCGAGCAAGACCTGCAGGCGCAATGAGGGTTACCACTCTCGGCGCCAAGAGGCTGTGAGCCGTCGGCACTATCTCTGACCTCTGTGCATGCGCCCATGGAACGAGACGCTTTCATGACAGGCACTGCTTTGGATACTTGCTGCCGCCTCGTGCCATGTCTTCTTTGCGCACTGTTCACAGAGCAGTTGGGGGCTTTAGGGCTGACTCTGGTGCAGTCTTCCGGACTGGTACCCCATTCGGTCGAGATGGAAGTGGGCGTCCGCGTACTGTCTGGCTCTGGACTTCAGTTACCACCTCCTCGGAGGCGGAGTTGGACTTGGGGTCTGACTCGGAGTTGGCCGCTCACGTGGACACCCTGGCAGTGTCCTTGACAGCCCAGAACCAGCCCCCCTCTGAGGAGCGGACAGTTGCCCCCAGGTTCAGGGTCAGGGGTGCTGACCACCAGGCAGTGGTGCAGGCCACTATTGCTCTGTAGCCTGGCCTCGGAGGGTTTTCTGACCCCTCAGTGGTGGTACCTCCTCAGGTGGTGTGCCTGGATCGCTCAACTATGAGGCCGATCGGAGCACCCACAGGAATGGAGGGTGCTGCTCCCTGGGTAGTCCCTTCGGGGACTGACCAGAGTTGTCAGCTGCTAGGCTGGCATTTGCGAGGAGAAGGGCTCTATCCGACTCCGAGGGGTCTAGGGATAGGGGTTCGACATGGCGACCCTTTTCTGGGACCCACCAGGGTTCGGGAAGGAGTCTTAGTGCGGACCTCCGCCATTCCTTTTTGGTCTCCTCGAAAGGGACCTGTTCTTCGGCGGTAGGGGACTGTCCTTTTGGAGTTCCACAGCCCGGGTCACCTCACAGGGGGAATCTTCAGGGCACAGCCTAGACAGTTCCAGTATGGTTGACCAGCTGTCGGCTGTTGAGTTTTCGGGAGCTTCCTCTTACCTTGGGGCTCCAGGTGTGCTCTCTTGCCCAGGCAGAGGACAGTAGAGTCCTGTTGTTGGCTTTGTCCCCACTCCTCTGCCACATTCTCTTGCTCTCCCAGGCATTCTTGGTCCTAGTGGACCTCTTTCCTGGGAGCAATTCAGGGCTCTGGCTGCTCATTTTCCCTCTTATGTTAGGGCCACGGACAGGCAGGTGTTCCAAGCTCCCCCTGAGCAACCAGTCACAATCTTTCAGGTCCCCTGCTTGTTCCTCCTCCTCTTCAGGAGGACAGGAACCATCTGTCCACATCTCCCCTGCTGCTGATCTCGCGGAGTATCAGCATTTCCTCGTGAAGATGTTGGAGGACCTACGTTTCACCCCACCCACGCAGCACAATCTGGAGCATTCAACACGCGCCTTCTTAGGCGATTTCAGTGTGGACATCCTTGTGGTGCCCCCCTGGCCTTCTCCCTTTTTGGGAGGCATCATTGCATTTCTAGCAGAGACCCTTTCCCAGAGTCCCAGCCCCTAGGGATCTCCGCCAGAGATAGTGTGCCCCACCGGAGTCTCCAGGCTGTTTGCCTCATCCTCAGTCAGGACTGACGCAACTGGACACTCACGATGGGCTTCGCACGCTGCACCGTGACAGGCCCCCAGATGCAGATTCCAAGGATTTTGACTTCTGGGGAAGGGGGACTTTCTACTCGGCACGGTTGCTCCTTTCAATATCTGCACATCAGGCCCACTACACTACCTATGATAGGTTCCTGTGGTCCAGGCTGGGTCAACTCCTAGCCTTGATGCCTGATACAGAGGTAACAAAACAAGCCATTGCACTCTCTGCACGTGGCCTGGAGCTAGCAAGGCACCAAGCAAGGGCATCTTACGACGCCAACGAGGTAGCTACCAGGGTCATAGGGACAGCGATCTGTACTAGACCGATGGCATGGCTACATCTCTCCTGGTTGTCACCCTTGGCCCGGCGTAGGGTGATTTCCTCCACATAACAGAGAAATGGAAATTATGTACGTACCGTAATTATTGATATTCTTGGACAGTCTTCATCACTCATTCACACTAGTGGGATAGCGCTGGAGGCACTAGGACCAAGCGGGAGCCAAAAATTTTCTGGAGGGTCGGCGCAGAGGTAGGACCGCGCATGTGCGGCACTGCGAGACTGACTCACGCCTGTGTAGGCTATCTCGGCATCGACCCTCAAACCGCCTCAGTACCTTTTCGACCAAGGAGGTGCAGCGTAACTAATGAGAATAACTCATTCTGAGTTTCTGGGCCTGAGAGGGCCCAGATGGCCTTTGCAAGAAAGGTCAAAGAACAATGTCTTCACAGTCCGAACCATAGGCCATGAAGACCAGGAAAGAAAAATGAGTGAACCCAGGGGATGGTGGGTGGGCATGTGAATGAGTGATGGAGACTGTCCAAGAAGATCAATACCTTAAGTACGCACTTCCATACCTTCCTGACTAAGTCTCCATTACTCTTTCACACTAGTGGGAGAGTACCAAGCTAAAACCCACAACTCTGAGTAGGGTGGTAGGAGATAGGGTTCATCCAGAAAGGACGGCCAAGGACTGTCCTGCTAATAAAAAGAGCCATCTTGTAAAGAGCATCCAGAATATAATGCTTACAAGATAAGCGCTCGAGTTGTAATGCAGCACTTTGCAGACGACTGCAATGGGCACAAAATGAAACTCTGCCAGGAAGCCGCAACCACTCAGACTGGCGAAAACCTGGACTCACAATTTGGTAGGGACCAAAATAGAAATTACGACTCACCGTAATTATAATCTTTCTGTGTGTCTTCACCATTCATCACAGATGGGTACTGGCCAGAGATCAGGACTCATGGAGCCTTTTGTTTTTTAATGATAGGCGGAGCCGACGAGCATCGGGCGCCACCCTCGAGGCCGACGCATTGCCGCGGGCGCCTGTGGATTAGCCGTTAAGCTGTGTTGACTACTGCCTACCAGTTCTGAGTCGCCAGAGAGGTAAGAGGAAGGGATGGAGGTGGGACTAGAGAGTCCAAGGACAGAAAAGGAAGAGAAAACTGAACTAAAAGGAGAAATAACGACTGAGAGGACAGCATAGAGGAAGTAAAACTAAGGGGATTGGGTAGGGGCCCCAAACTCTGGAAAAGGAAGGGGGGGAAGAGAATTTAGGAGAGAGTGAGAGGTAACAAGGATCCAGAACCCTTGTCCGTCACCAGACTGTATAGGAACTGCAAGGAGTGGCAAAGCTCACCTGCCAGAATTCAAGGCACAGAATAACTGGCAATACCCCAAAAGCAGAGTCGGCTATTCTGGAGAAGGACAGGGTACAGAGACTCAGTACTCTCTCTCGAAAGATTTCTGGTGAAAAAAAGGGTTCTTTTTTTTTTTTAAATAGATGGATAACAGAAGGAGGGCAACCACTAGTTCTGACCCCGTAGGGGTGAGGATAAGTAGTAGAGAGTAAGTGTCACTCGAACTGTACCCCTTTGGGGAAGAAAATTACCCCCCTGTGTGTCCCAACTTTACCCCGCCTCAAAAGAGGGGTAGGCACAGAGGAGGAGGATCCAGAGACTGGAGCCCCAGCGGATGGCGAGTGGATTGATGAATGGTGAAGATACACAGAAAGATCATAATTACAGTAGGTACGCACTTTCTATATCTTATCTGTGTCAATCTTCACCATTCATCACAGATGGGTGAGTATCAAGCCCCAAGGGGATGATTAATTGCACCCTAAGGGACAGTGTCCCTAGCCCTCAGTGGGTGACACATTAAGGGGGAACCTTCTGGGCCTGAGGAGGCCAGAGAGTGGGAGAGCGAGACGGGTCCCCGAGGGGAAGGAATTGCCCGACAAACATTGTCTCGCCCTACGGAAAAGAGATAGGTTCCCTGGTGAGCCGGAGTAAATCACCCCACGCCGGCCAAGGGTGACAACCGAAAGGCGAAGCCACGCCGATCTCCTGGTGCAGATCGCTGTCCCTACTACCCTGGTAGCTCTCACTACGCGAAGATGCCCTTGCTTGCGCTTGCTAGCTCCAGGCCACGCGGCAGAGAGTGCAATGGCTTGCCTGGTTTGCTCCAAGTCAGGCAAAGCAGCTAGGATCTGACCCAGCGCTGACCACAAGAACCTGTTGTAGGCTGCATAGTGGGCCTGATGAGCGGAGATGGAGAGAAGCAACCGTGCCGAGTAGAAAGTCCTCCTCCCCCAGAAATCAAAATACGAAGAGTCCTGATCTGGGGGCCGGTCACGGTGGAGGGTGCGGAGCCCTTCAGGAGTGTCCAGGTGCGTCAATCCGGACTGTGGATGAGGCATAGAACCTGGAGACTCTGGAGGAGCGCAATACCTCTGGCTGAGGTCCCTAGGGGCAGGAACTCCGGAGAAGGGCCTCTGCCAGAAACGCATGGACGCCTCCCGAAAGGGAGCAGGCCAGGGCGGCACCATAAGGGTGGCCGCACCGAAATCGCCTAGAAAGGCGTGCGCCGCATGCTCAGAATTGCTCATGGAGAGGGTAGAAAGGTGAAGGTCCTCCAGCATCCTCACGAGGAAACGCTGATTCTCAGAGAGATCAGCGGCAGGAGAGATATGGACAGATGGTTCCTATCCCCCTGAAGAGGGGGATGAGGAGCTGGAGGTCACCATGCGCTCTTAGAGTGGCTGCTCGGGGGGGGAGGTTGAAAAACCTGGCTGTCCATGGCCCTAACGTAGGTAGGGAACCGAGCAGCCACTGCTCTGAACTGTTCCCAGGTGAGAGGACCGGTAGGACCAAGAATACCTGGGAACACTGGAGAAGGCGGCAGAGGGAGGGGCAGAGCCGAGAGAGGAAGTCGGCTGACCTCTGCCAATGTTAGGGAGCGGACCAAGGACCCCGGAGGGTGTCCTGAAGACTCAAGAGCTGACAGCTGTACAACCACGCTGGTACTGCCTAGGCTGCGCCCAGAAGACTCCCCAAGTGAGGCGACCGGGCTGTAAAGATCCAGAAGCACGGTCTCCGCCTCCAAAGAATGGGACTCCCTCAAGGAACCAGAAGGGGAAGGGCGGAGTCCGCGCTCTGCTCGGCCAGGGCCCGGTGGGTCCCAGAGAAAGGTCGACGCACACCCCACACCCTCGCACCCTCCGAGTCCGAGAGAGTCCTAGTCCTCGAAAGGGCCAGCCTAGGAAGCTGGCAGCTCTGGGCTGCCCCCGAAGGGGAGAACCAGGGAGCAGCACCCTCCCCTCCTGTGGGCTTCCTGATAGGCCCCAAAGTTGGGCGATCGAGACACACCACCGGAGGGGGTACCACCGCCAAGGGGTCAAGGAACCCCCCCAAGGCCAGGTTGCATGGCAATGGTGGCACGCACCACAGCCCCCAACCTCGGGGGGAACCAGATGCACCTCAGAAGGGGGCTGACCGAGACCCGTCGTGGAGGCCACCGGCTCGTCCTCCTCTGCAGACAACCCCGAAGGGTGTGACTGCCCGCTCGACTCCGAGCCCGACTCCGAAGAGGTAGAGTCTGAGGCCCTAAGCCAGACGGTAGGAGGGCAACCTTACCAAAGGGCCCAGAAGTCCAAGCAGTGGCCAAGGCGGCACCTGCACCCTCCACAGCCCCACAAGCGGCGCTGGCAGAAGGCGACAGGGCAGCACAGGCCAAAGGTCCTGAACTAGGGCCAGCTGCGGCACCGTCAAGTCCACCGGCACCAGGGGTGGTACCAGTAACAGAGACGGCACCGACAGAAACCCCAGCCACAGCCTCGGCGCAGATGCTGACACCAGGCCCTTTGGTGCCGCTCGCGGCACCGAGGACTGAAGCGGCGCCGACGACCCGGTGGACTCGGTGCGAACACGGCACCGTCAGACCCAGCGCACGAGCGGCACCGACGGACGACTCCAAAGGCCCCACGCTCGTGCTCAACCTCGGCGCCGAGAACGGTGCCGAGGCGAGACATGGCAAAAGGCGACATCGATTCCAGGGTCACGGCGCCATGAGCAGGGTCGGCACCGCGAACGGCGACAAGGCCCACGGCACCGAAAGACGCAGTCGGCACCGACAGGACCCACTGCGCCGTGAATGGCGCCCGGGCGGCCCCGAGCGATGGCGCCGAGGACAGCGTCGACCGGCCTTCGACCGCAGGAGCGACACTGGGAGCTTCACCCCGAAGGGGTGATTGCTATAATCGCACCTCCCGCCCGCTCCCCGGAGGAAACGGACGGGCCTCCTGCGGCTGGAAGGAGCCTCGCCAAGGCTAGGCTATGAGAGGCGAGGCTCCCTCCTCCTCGGTCCGTATAGAACCGGGAGGGACCCGAGGAGAGGCCGAGAGCGCGGTTAGCCCAACGAAAGTGAGACCTACCCTCGAAAGTCGGCCGGAGCTCAGCCTTTACTTTAAATGCGTCATGTTCGAGGGACCCAGTGGTCCATGGAGAAGCAGGCGCCGCATGAATCCATGTCGCGGAAGCGGGCCAAGACACAGAGACACCGGTCATGCTGGTCAGTAACGGAGTACTTTGCGGCCGTACGGGTACCGACGCATGGGGGCCGCCCGCCTTAGACAACTTCTGCCCTCCGACCGCGACATGATCTACGGAAAACCACCAAAAACAGACTTACGCTGCTAAATGTAAAATAAATGGAAAGCTCTTACCAGCGAATGCTGAGTAGGGCAGACTAGAACTAGCAGGAACCGACGGACTGTCGACGACAAAGGCTAAGGCCTAAAACTCTGAAAATCTCTTCAGAGCTTCCCATGAGAAACCTCAATGGCGGGGAGGCGAAGAACTGGTAGGCAGGCGAGTTGACACAACAATGGCTAATCCTCGGCGCCACGTAGTATGTCGGCCTCGAGGGCGGCGCCGATGCTGCGTCGGCTCCGCCTATCCTTTAAAAAAAAAAAAAAAAAGGCTCCCCCGGGGTCCTGATCTCCAGCCAGTACCCATCTGTGATGAATGGTGAAGACTGACACAGATAAGATCTAATAGTGTCAAAGACATGTACTAATCTAATGTAAAGGACCTCAGGAACTGCAAGAGCCAGAGGTAAAGTCTACAGGTTCAGGGTAGACCAAAATGCAGACACGGAA
This sequence comes from Neoceratodus forsteri, assembly GCA_016271365.2. Classification (NCBI taxonomy): domain Eukaryota; kingdom Metazoa; phylum Chordata; order Ceratodontiformes; family Ceratodontidae; genus Neoceratodus; species Neoceratodus forsteri. Next base: position 1,097,893,981 of record CM057453.1, read on the forward strand.
CCCCCACTACCAAGTATGGCTGATCTGCAACAACAGGTCCAGTGGCACTTGAACCCTTTACTTGGTGAGTAAAAGAAGGTCCAGGTGGGGTTAGCTCATCAAGGAAAATGGTTTTCACTAAGTCACTGAAAACTTCCGGATGGAAGGCGGAGCTCAACTTAGAAGCCTCTTGTGGTGGTCTAGTAGAATCAAATCCTAGTCACTGCATACTCCAAAAGGGAATTATCCTGCCCCTGTGTGTATAGCTGTAGCAGCAGTCTCTGAACTCAGGGAAAAGTGTACAGGAGGACATGTCGACTCTGGAAAAAAACATTTCAACAGAAAAAACGGGCTAGACTTGTAAGGCAAATAGAGGCAGATGTGCATCGAGGAGGGACACAGCAGGACCAAGTTAAGGCTAACCCATTCGCTGAAGTGACTGAATAGCGGCAGAAGTGGCTCAGTGCGGTGAGACACTACTTACTCCAGTCTCCCTGAAGAGAGTAGGAAGGACTCTAGTTTGCTTTGTTGGAAGAAACAAACATCACTGCTCCGTCGCGCAGTTGGAGAGCATAGCTTCGTGTGCTACTGGCATGGAACCAGTGCACAGGAACTGAAGGTGTGAATATTTGAGAAGCTACCTCAGAAAAAGACCTACTTGACCTATGGTCAAGAAAGGAGCAAGTCGTCTGTTAAGTCGAAGCAAGCATGGAAGTAGGAATCTAAGTTCCGACTCGCTGAAGAGTCACTTCTGTTGCTGCGAGGCTCTGATCAAGAGAAGAAAGCCTGATTAAAAAAAAAGGAAGGGACTAACAGACTGATTAGATGCCTAGGTTTTGGAAATATCTCGGAACAGAAAATTCTCTAGAGAAAAGAGGTGAGCTATACCACCACTGGATCGGACTATCCCTAGGGGTAGAAGAAATCGGGTACTCTTTACTTAAGTTTAGAGACGACCGCCTCAGGGTTGAGGCGAACCTGACCAGATCCAAAGTGTGGTATCAGGAAATTCCAACTAGGCCCTGTGCTGTGATAATTCTGACCCCACCTTTTTTTTTGTGCATTAATTATCATTACTCCGAGCCTGACAAGGTTGCAGGCTGCTATTTGGCAAGGATTGCCCGATACAGAAATAACAAGGATGTCATCCCTCTGAGGAGCAGGAGGAGCCTGAGGATCCATAACTGAACTCTTGAGTGGACTAATACTAGCTAGACAGGTGTTAACCACCACTGCCGAAGCAGCCATCAGGGGGGCAGCATCAAAAGAGGGTTGTATACACCTATCAAAGGAGTGGAACAGTCCATGCGGCTCCCGACCATTGAATTAGAATGTTCCACACAGCGTAATTGTCTTGACGACTGAAAGAGTGTAGTCGCAGAGGTAAATGGTCCACAGATTCAGTCTGAACACTACGGTGGACCCCATAAATGAAGAACTACTGAAAGGAGCTTCCATCACAGACTCTGATCATAGAGAGGGCATGTCTTTCAGTATATAAAAATGAGTCATCCGCTGTATCACTGACCAGAAGGACAGGGAGAGACTCATCTAGATGCCCTTCTACCACAGGCCCACCCCAAAAAGAGGTCTAGGTCAGAGCCACTAGAGACTCCGCCACCAGGAAGGGTGTCAAGGAGTTTGGCACCATGTAGGGAGCTGAGAAAGTGCTGAGCAGAATGAGAGATTCCGCTGACAGAACAGAAGAGTCCCATCAGCGGAAAACCGCTGGATGATGAGACCCGACGCAGACCGCCACCCATTAAGATGCGTGGAAAAATAATCTGCAGAACAGGACTTCATTCTGCGGAATCATCCCGCCACAAGTCCTGCGGAAGAGAGGTTCGCAAACGGAGATCTTTCCCTAGTTCTGTCAGACAGCACCAACTGGCACCCCTTCGGCACCAGCATCACTCGTGGCACAGGAAGGCACCAAGCAGTACCTATGCCAACCTGGGAGACACCTGAGGGCACCCACAGCGGAACCTGCAGGTATCCTTGGCACCAATGGCAGTAATGGCACCCACGACTCCCATGGCACCCATGGTACCATAGCACCCAAGAAACCCATGGCAGCAATGGCACCCATGGCACCCAAGACACCCGCGGCACTCATGGCACCCGCGGGTGCCAGGTACCGCCCACAGCACCCGCAGGTGCCCAGTGCCACCCGTGGGTGCCCAGCACCACCCACAGGTGCCTGCAACACTCACGAGCACCCGTGGGCATCTGTGGCACCGTGAAAGACCCAGAGCACAGCTAGCGGCGCCGGCAACGAAGGCAACAATGACAGCACCCATGGCACTGCACAGAGCCACAGCACTGAGTGCGTCACAGAACCATGGCGCCGATCCACAGCACCGACCCAAACACCAGCGGCACCGCCTACAGCACCAATGCTAAGCTAGTGGCACAGTGCCGGACCTGTGGTGCCACCAAGGTGCTGGGCACAGCGCCAGGAAAAACACCATGGAAAAGCCAATGGAAAAGATGGGAAGAAGGAGAAAGGTGGTGCCCGTGCCGGCCCCAGCATGGAAAAGGAAGAGGGGGGTAGGCATGAGGGGTCGACATGATGGCGAAGGCACCAAGAGAGCACCGCGCTCATTCTGATCCAACTGACCTGGCTCCAGTCCAACAGCTCCGAGGCCCGGAGGCCCCGAAAACAGGAACACAATGAGGAAAAAAGGAAAGTCAAACCCCCTGCTCCACAGGAGCGGCCCAGAGGTGAAACTGCTCACCGGAACTCCAACAAGGACAGAGATGGAGTCCGGAGTCGAGTATGCGGCCGTTAGGAGCGGGGTCAAGGGGAACCCACAAAAGTCAGTTCAGACCTATCGCCTCTACCAATGAATAATCCTCGTGCAGACGTACCAACAGGCAACCTCGAACGGCACAGACTCTTCTTCCCCAAATGAGGAGGAAGAGCTCAAGGCTAAGCGGAGCCGGATTCTCGGCACTGCCAGATTTGTGCTTCGGTGGACTGTCCTCCCTCCTGAGCACAGGACTGTCCATAGTCAGACCCTCCCCCATTACTTAAAGATGGTGGACCGGGCACAGCCCCTCTGCCATAATTTTCAAACGAAGTCTTCCTACCGCCACAGCTACCGTCTAAGGATGACTCCGTTGTTGGCAGGAAAGAATTTCTTTTTCTTCATAATCTTCTTTTCTTGTTCGTAAAATAAGAAATTCCTACTAAATAGTTAAATTAAACAGTTAAATTAAACACAAAAAGCTGTTGTCGTATAGACAAAAACTTTGACTCCGGTAGCGGCGTCGCCATCAAGCGCACTCAGCGGGAGAAAAGGAACTGAGGCAGTTGGAGGTCGACGCCGAGATAGCCTATACAGGCGTGAGTCAGTCTCGCGGTGCCGCGCATGCACGGTCCTACCTCGGCGCCGACCCTTCAGAAAATGTTTGGCTCCCGCTTGGTCCTAGCTCCTCCGGCACTATCCCACTAATGTGAATGAGTGATGGAGACTTAGTCCACGAAGATCCCATCTTTTCTCCCATAGGGTGAGGCGGCATCTGTCAGGGCAACCTCCTCCCTCCTCCGGGGGGTCCCCATCTCACTCTCCCGACCCGTGAAGGTTCTTTCTCTCTCGGTGTGCCACCCACTGAGAGCTAAGGGACTAAGTCCTTTAGGGTCCAGGGCCTTCGAGGGGGGGCTCTGCACTCACCCAAAGGTGATGAATGGTGAAGATTGACAAAGATAAGATATGAAAATTACGTACCTACCGTAATTCCTGATCTTTCTGTGTATCTTCGCCATTCATCACAATCCCACTCTCCATCCCCCTGGGGCCTCAGTCTCTGGGTCCCCCTTCCTCTGTGTGCCTTCCTCTTCCCCCCCTTCCTTTCCATTGGTCAGGAGTGTGGTGATCTTGGGCACACAGGGGGATGTTTTACATTCCGAAGGGGGTAGAGTGATCAGGATGGAGGCACTTTTCCTCAGTGCTCGGCCCACCCCTGTGGGTGGGGGTTGGTGGTTGCCTCTTCTGTTCTCTACCTCCCCTTTCAGCTATTCTCCTTGTTTTTGTCCCTGAAGGGCTCAACCTCAAATTAACTTAAGAAACTAGTTTTAGCACCAAACTTGGCTCGGGATACCTGTCTTTTCTTCCAAAATAGCCGCTCTGCTTATGTTGCAGTTTATTGCCAGCGATTATGTGCCTTGAATTCTGGCAGTGTAGCCTTCTGCCTACCTTCATAGTTCCTATACAATCTGGAGACAGGTCAAGGCTTCAGGTATGTTTCCTCACCGCCTCATATCCTTACTTCTAATTCCCCCATCTCTTCTACTTCCAGAGATTGGGGCCCCTTCCCAATCCCTAGATTTCTAGCTCTCTTTCTGTCCTCGCAGTCATTTATTTCTCCTTTTAGTTTGTATATCTTTTCCTTTATCTGTCCCTTGGACTCCCTTGTCCCTCCTCCCAACCTTTTCCTACTCTCCGGCGACTCAGAACTGGGCGGGAGGGGGTCAATGACTCCTAACAACCAACCCATGGGCGCCACTCCGGTGGTGCTTCGACTCTGCCCATCCCAAAAAAAAAAAAGAAAAAAAACAGAGCTCCTACAGGGTCGTGACCTCTGGCCACATTACCCAAAGGTGATGAATGGTGAAGACTGACACAGATAAGATCAAAACCTTTCACCTTTATTTTGTTAAAAAAAAGAATAAAGTGTACCATGCAGTAATTCAGAACACTCCCGTGTTACTCCTTATTACAATCACAGACGTAAAGGGTGCTTTACTTGCTGACAGGGAACAGCGGGACTCAGACACAGGAAGAGCGAGTGGTGATTTTGTTTTTTAAACAACTGATAGCGAGAGAGGCTGCATGGCAAGAACAAAATTTTGTTAGTGGCCCCTTTAACATCACTGTTACAGTCTGTTTTCTGTACTGACAAGAGTTTTTTCTGACCGCTCCCAAAGTCAACCCCCAGCATCGAATGGCTCCACCCTGCAGCTTCATTTATGCTGCCGAACGCACGCATCTCCCAAGCAACACAGATACCATTTTTTCTGGTGCTGCAATAAATTCTATAAAAGTAACTAAAAAGCAAAAAACATAAACAAGCTTTTTTTTGTCACAAAAATAAGGGGGACGTTGGGTAATTGCAATAAACCACTCCAGGTTGTCGATTATGCTGCCATTTACCCACTTCTGGTGTGGTTTGGTCACTCGGCCTGTAAATCCCAGCATACCCCACACCCTATTGAAATTTATTACTTCAGCAGGTGTAGTACTACAAACAGCAATAAGCAGGCACGCATCATGTTTCAAAGACCAAAGGTTTACTGGTATCTCCTAACACTTACCCCTCAGGCGTTTTGCCAAGTGTCCCACCCTGAAACACCTCCGTCTCTTCTGTAACCATGTGTTTTGCCCTAAAACAGTAAAGGAGCTGTCAGAGTTTTTATAACAGACTTGTTCCCAGCTTTGTTTTCATTACTTTTTTCTCATACACATGCCCTTAAGGGAATGAGTAGAGAGAGAGAAAAATAACCCTCTCCATGTCACTACTAAGGTATACTGCCAACACAGTGAGCAGTGGTCAGCACAGCACCAACCTTTACTGTAAGTGACCTGAATATAAATGTAAGGCATCATTTCTGAAGTATCAATAGTGCCTCAGCTTTCTTCAGCATTAAATGTAACCCATAATATACAGGTAGTCAGAAAATGTAAGTCAAAATGTACAACTAGGAGCTGCAAGAGTACCATACCTTTTGCCAGTCATGAGAGTCTCCACCAGAATGGATACCAGCTCCTGTTGATCCTGTTCACTTCCCAGCTCATACACCAGACCAAGACCCTTGGAAGCAACATCTTGGCTCAGTTCTAAAACCAAATACAGAAGTTAACAGGACACTGGGATATGTCTCTCATGGTATAAGACTCACTTTAAGCAAGGTTGGGTGTGTACAGTTCTGGTTACCCAAACATTTTTATTTATTTAGTTTCTGTTTACCGGGTGAGTGCACTAGCCACAAAGTGACTATTTTCAGGCACGACCTGGGAGGTTACAACATTGGGCTAAACAGGGAATACAACAGCATACCATTATGTACAAGGTGAACAACATTTACACAATGAATTGGAGAAACACTTTACAGTCAAAAATGTATAGCAGTAAACAGGAAATGAAAATTACGTACCTACCGTAATTCTTGATCTTCTCTTGTATCTTCACCATTCATTACTTCCTGGGTGTAAGCCGGCGCGCACCCGCCATGGGAACTTTTTTCTCTTTTTTTTAAAAGCTAGCTTCTAACGCGCCTCGAGACCGACGCCATGCTGAGGGCCAAGCAGAAGCATCGATTCTCCTCCAACTCAGTTCTGTGAGCGGAGAGGCAAAAACTTAAATTATGGAAAAAGAGAAAGCGAGGCAAGATAGCCAAGGGATAGCAAAGTAAGGAAGAATGAACTGAAAAGGAATAAACCGATGGAGAATAGACAGAGGAGAGAGAGTATATTCTGCCCTAGGGATCGTGAGGGCCTCCTGCACGGGCGACTCTAGGAGGAGTAGATAGAAAGGGAAGGAGAAGGAATGAAGAAGAGAGAAGAAGAAGAAAGATGGGATGTTGAGGAGACCAGAATGCCCAACGAGCATAGTTAGCTGGAGAGGCTTAAGGCTCGATTTAATAAGGGAGCAAGAATCCCCACTGGCAGAGCTGAAGAGAAGGTTCACCAACCTGCTAGACAGACTAAGGAGGGCATAGTCTTTGACCTCAACATGCCATGGTCCCGATCCTAGCTGCGGGCCCTGGCCGGAGAGTAGGCCTTTCGCCTGGAGGACACCCGCTAGGAAAAGGATAATTCCCAGGCAGCATGTAAGTGCTGCCAAGGGTTTAGGGAAGAAAATTTCAGCCTTCCAGGCGGTTTGTAGGTATATAATGGAACTCAACCGACTTGTTATGGCAAGGCAAAGAGACTTGAAGCTGGCAAGAACCAGTCATGGTTGGCACTGCTTTTCTGCAACACTGTCCTAGAAGGACCCTTGAAAAGGGAAAATTTCAAGACAGAGCATAACTCGAGGCTTATGGGAGAAAACATGACCTGAGAAGCCAGGGGTTGCCTTCAAGCAGTCGGAGAGAGTTCCCTCAATTTTAAAGAGAAGGAAATAACTGCACTGCCCTCCTGCTCTGCAAGAAAAATACAAAAGGGGTTGATTCTAGGGCTTAGTAATTGATTAGCAGAATATTAGGGATCAAACTGCACAGACAGAGTCAGGCAAGGTCCTAGGAGTGCCTCGCCAGAGAATATGGCGGAGGGATAGTCGTGTAGCTTACTCACAACTCAGCACTCCTGCAACAAAAGCCCATGAATCTTAGAATAAATAATTTTCCTGGATTTTTTTTTTTTTTTTAGGAAAAACAGGAAAGGACAGAGAGATCCCCCTTTTTTTTTTTTTTTAGCAAGAGGGAGGAACGAGACGGGAGGGGGAGACGCCACAGAAGGAGGCCACTGAGGGGATGGTGGGAGGGAGTCAGTAATGAATGGTGAAGATACAAGAGAAGATCAAGAATTACGGTAGGTACGTAATTTTCATATCTTCCCTTGTCAATCTTCACCATTCATTACTTCCTGGGTGAGTACCAAGCTCCTCTTCCCCCAGAAGGGGAAAGGGGTAAAGACCCTGAGGGAACAAGACCCCCAGCCTCCTGTCGGTGAGAAACAGAAGGGGAAGACCCTGGCTAATTCACAGAAGCCTAAGTGGGAGAAGAGCTAGGAGGTGCCTCCCGAGGACGGGGAGACGGAGAAAGCCCCTGCAAAAGTCTCCTAGCTCTAGAGGAAAAGAGACGGGTCCCCCGGAAGGCGGAGCGAATCACCCTACGCCGGGCCAGGGGTGACAACCTTGAGAGACGAGGCCATGCCGTCCGCCTAATGCAGATCGCTGTCCCCGCAAGCCTGGAAGCCACCTCACTGGCGTCATAAGATGCCCTTGCCTGGTGTCTTGCCAGCTCCAGGCCTACAGCGGAGAGGGCAACAGCTTGTCTGGTTTGCTCCATATCAGGCATCGACGCTAGGAGTTGAGAAAGCATCGACCACAGATGCCGGTTGTAGGCAGCGTGGTGAGCCTGATGTGATGCTATACAAGCAGCCGCACGAGAAGAAGAGAACACTCTTCGCCCCCAACAGCTGAACTGAAGAGAGTCCGGATCCGGTGGGTGGTCGTGCGCCAGGCAGCGGCACCCAGAAGGAGTGTCAAGGTAGACCAAACCAGAAGGGGGGTTGGGAAGGGTACCTAGAGACTCCGAGGGGGCACAATACCTACGCTGACAGTCAGCCGGGGCTGGAGAAGAAGCGGCTGGTGACTGCCAGGACCGGATAGACGCCTCCTGGAAGGGGATAGGCCAGGAAGGTACCACCAAATGTTGGGCACTGAATTCCCCAAGGAATTCACGCGTCTCCCGTTCAGTATTGTCTCTTCGAATATAGGAGATCCGAAGGTCCCTCACCATCCTCGAAAGGAATCGCTGATATTCCGTGAAATCAGCATTGGAGGAGAGATGAGCAGGGGGTTCCTCCCCCTCAGAGGAGGGAGACGCGGATGATGGGGAACTGGAATGCCCAGAAGACTCCTGCGGCGGTGGGGAGAGTCGAAAGACCCACTCATGCATATATCCAACATATGAGGGGAAGGCCACCGCAGAACCTCTGAACTGCTCCCAGGATAACGGACCCGTAGGACCGACATGGCCCGGGAGCGGGGGTGGAGGAGGCAGAGAGATGGGAGAGGGGCACCTACGAGGAGGCAACAGATCTCTGCCAGGGCTCTGGAATCCGGGGAACGGAGCCCGAGCTGGCGGGGTCCCGGACAGCAAACCAGGCCGCAAGACGGAACCCTGGGGAAGCGGAGCCTGGAAGAGCCCAGGGGGAGAACCTCCCCTCGGACGAAGTCGGGACTGCATGGATCCAGAAGGGCAGCCCGCAACAACGCCACCGGAGGGCACCCTAGAGCCCCGGAGGGAAGGGCGGGGTTCGCACTGCGCCCTGGCCACCCCTGAGGTGGCCAAAGACGCACCGAGGCCTGTCTCCCTGCCCTCAACCCCTCGGACTCCGAGAGCCCTCCTCCTCACCTGCAGCGCTCCCACCCCTCCAGAGGGAGCAACCGCACCTCGGAGGGTAGCTGCCACCGTCCCCAGAGGGGAGCCCCTCAGTCACCCCCACGCCCTCCTGGGACCCACGGCCACCCCCAGCCGGGGAGCCCTCAGGAGAGGACGGAAGGGGGGACAGAGGGAGAGGCCTGCTGCGCCACCTGGTACCTCAAGCCACAGGGGACCCCGACTCCAAAGAGTGGGGGTGCCAGGATGGGTCCACATCCGAGTCATCGGCCTCCGAGGAGGATGAGACCAGCAGGACCTCAATGCTGGCTACCCCGGGGGTCCCAGAGGCAATGGGGCCGCGAACGGCACCGGTACCAGAGACGCGAGTCGCCTTCAACGCTGGCAACAGCCAGACCCGATCCCAGATCCTCCACGGCGCCAGTGGGGCTAACGTATTGCTCCCGCGCCGGAAACCGAAGCCGCGCCAGGAGGCGAACGGCTAACGGCGTTGAACGCGGCGGCTTATGATCACCGGCGCTGCTGGACGGCACTGATCCAAAGCGGCGCCGCTAATGGCACCATCTCGATCACCGGCCGCAAACGGGCGCCGGATCCGAACGGTGCTACTGAACGGTACTGGCCAATCACCGCACCGCATGGCGCCGATCCGAGCGGCGCCAAAGGCGGCGCTGAGGGTCCGCTGTGCTCTGGCCCAGAAATCGAGGGCCTCGACACTGGGGAGCCTGCACCTCCAAGGAGGTGACTGCCGAGGCGGTGTCGGCACCGCGCCCCGGAAGAGACCGCGACGCCCCCGACACCGCAGAAGGGACCTCCTCTTCGCAAGAAGAGATGAGGAGCCCTCCTCCTCGGACTGAGAGGCCCGGAGACGGGCCTAGAGACCTTACCTGGGAGTCCTGCGAACGACGCCGCCCGAAGTCGGGCGGGTCTGCCGAGCTTGAACGCTGTGGACTTGAGGACGCGACGGTCCATGGAAAAGCAGGCATTGTACCAAATCCATATCATGGTTGGGTCCCAGGCAACGAAGACACACGCTGCCGGTCCGAGACGGAGAAATGCCGCCACAGGAGCACCGACGATAGGGCCCGCCCGCCTTCAAACGCTCGCTTCCAGAACCGGACATAACGCCAAACTATTGAGGAAAAACACAGTAGGAAAACACACCCGACGTCGCATAATAGAAAAAGGAACAGTCTTACCATGGCGCCGAAAAGGACATAAATGGAGGAGTCGGCTGAAAACTAAAGAAGTTGAAAAATGCTCCAGCGAAGCAGGTGCTGCCTCGACGCGGGAGAAACAGAACTGAGTTGGAGGAGGAGTCGGTAGCTACTAAGCGGCCGCCCCTCGTAGACGTCGGTCTCGGGGGCGGGCGCAGATAGAGCTAGCTTTAAAAATAAAAAAGCTCTGTAGGTGCGCCCGGCTTACACCCAGGAAGTAATGAATGGTGAAGATTGACAAGGGAAGATTACAGATTACAACCAGAGGCAGCATGTATGTAAAAATAGTAAGAAAATAGGTACACGTCAGACAATGCAAGACAGTATTCAATATGTTGACGGAGGATGCAATGAAACAAAGGTATATAGGAAACAGATAAAATGCTAGGACAAAGAGAAGATGGGATGATGTGAAAAGGAGCAGTGAGCTGGTATATGGAAGGAGTGTAAGGCAAAGGTGTGAGTCAAGGGGGCCAAAGCAAGTGCAGTGGTCTGCTGAGGACAGGAAGTGCCGAAAATTTGTTTTAAAAGTAGCATGGGAAGGTGACAGGCAGACAGCAAGTGGAAGGGAGTTCCAATATTGTGGAGCAGAGTGCACTTTTCACCCTCTCCCCACCCTTCCTACATTCCTTCTCCCCCCCTTCCCTCTCCCTATGACTCTGGCACTTCTTATCTGTTGTCTATTTTCTCTGACAAATGCCACTGGCTGCCTTGTGACAATGCTAGCCTTGAATTGTATTAATCTGTACTCTGTTTGCAATGTCCACATTGTTGTAATGTCTGTCTTGATGTTCCCCATAATTTGTATTTCTCTGACGTGGAACTTTTGTAAAAGAGCCAAGGCTCAAAGGTATTTGTAATCCTAGACTTGATAAACAAAAAAAAAATAGAAGTCACACATATCTTTAGTGGTATTGCACCTAGGAACGTGGAGGAAAGTCTTATCCGCTGAGCACAGGCCATAGGAAGTGGGTTGAGGAGTCAGCATAAAAGAAAGAGCTGATGGAATCTGTGACCTGACCACATTATCTACCAAAGTTCCGAAGAGAGGAGTCTAGTGCAGAGGGAAGACACAGTTTGGTCAGAGTATAGCTGGCAGTGATGTTGAAGCCTGTGAGATGATGAGCATACCTGCAGATATTATTATAAGTGGTGTACCACTTGCAGAGCATCGACTTAGGCACTGCTGCATAGGCAGGAATGCCATAGGTCAGAATAGTAGAGAAGGATGTCATGGGCTACAGCCAGTCAAGCAGAGGAGTCTAAAACATAGCTTGTCTTGTAGGCAATACCAAGTTTAACGCTTTGCATACGTGCTTGAGTATGGAGGTCAAAATCCAAGGACTAGTCCAGGACAACATCCAAGTGTTTGAATGAGGAGACACTTTCTATCAAGAGAACCATCTGAGCCGGATACCAAGAGCTGGTTTTGGCAGTGTCTGTGTCTGGCACCAGTACCAAAGAGCATAGCCTGGGTTTTGCTAGCATTTAAGACCAGTTTGTGTTTATGTAGCGAGGATTGAATAGAGATGAACTAAGAGAGAGCTGCTCACTGATGTCGCATATAGACATAGTACAAAAGCTGTTATACAAGACATCATGATCAGCACATAAAGGGTGGAACAGTAGGAGGTGCCTGTGGTGATGCCACTGATGAAAACTGAGAAAAAGAGGAGTTCTGGGATGGAGCCCTCACAGGACTCCAATGTTGATGGTGGCAGGCCCTGAGAGTGCAGAGTTAAACTTGACCACCTGGACCCTATCTGATAAAAATGCTGAACCAAGCTATGGCGGTGTAGAAACCCATAGCTTGAAGCAAAGCCAGGAGCATGCGGGGTCTACAAGGTCAAACGCCTTTGTTAAATCAATAAAGAGGGCCCCAGTCAGGAGTCCGGCATCCACAGCAGAGATAGTATCTGAGGTAAATTTAAGCAGGGCAGTAGATGTGCTGTGCCCTTTATGGAAGCCATGCTCAGCCTCCAAAGGAGGTTATTTTTGGGAAGGTGTTCAGTTATTTGGTTGGCTACTAACTTTTCTAGGATCTTTCCCAACACAGAGAGGATGGCAATGGACTGGTAATTTGAGAGCTCTTTGGGATCTCCTTTTTTTAAGACTGGCATGACATGGGCAATTTTCCAGACTTCTGGAACTTGACTGTGGCAAAGGGACAGTGTGAAAACCGAAGCCAGAGGGGAAGCAATGATAAGGGTGGCAAGTTTTAACAGTTTTGGTTCAAGACCACCAGCACCAGGTGTAGTGTTCACAGAGACAGCTGTCAGAAGTTTTAGAACATCCTTCCTGGTTGCAGCCCTAAAGTAAAACGACGGTGCCACTGTCTCAAGAGTGGGATGGAGCCCCAATGATGGCCGATTGTGTGGAAGGGAAGGGGCAGGTCCATTTAGTGAGGTCTGAGAAGTGCTGATTAAAGGCGTCAGCAATCTTAAGTGGGTCGCTGCAATGGACTCCACTTAGTATCATGTCATTTTCAGGTTGTCTCTGTGTAGATCCAAGGAATGTTTCTACATGGGTCCAAAATCTTCTTGGATCTCCGGCAGACTCCAGCAAAAGGCATTTGCAATACAAACTTTTGGCAGTTCTGATCTGTTTTTTACAGTTACTTCGCTGAGCCCTGTAGCAATCATAGCTTGCAGGCCAGTTGACTTAAAGAGTGACCAGCTCTTATCTCTCTGACGTAGCATGGCAAGTAGGTCTTTATGCAGCCAGCTTGTCTGCTTACACCTAACCCGCCTAGTGATTTGGGGGCAATGGATATCCTGTAGGGTCGAGAAAATCGATAGGAAAATACTAGGCACAGACTGGGCATCATTAACCAGATGTAGTTTGGTCAAATCAACCCGCGCACAGTCATGGAGGAACTTGCCGTGATCAAACCTTGCCAAGTTTCTGAAGGAGATGCAACATGGTGGTGGAGAGGAGGCAGTCATAGGGCTCCATATACAGAATACTGGGGAGTGATCACTTATCCCATCTGCGAGGGTTCCAGAGACGGGTATGTGATCTAAGCAGTTTGTGAGGACCCAGTCAAGCAGGGAGGCTATATTTGACTGGGATGCAACCCTGGTGGGTTCGGGTCAGGGTTTGATGCAGACTGTACCTTAGTAACAAGGAGTGATGGGTGCCCTGTGTTTTACCAAGCCAGTTTAAATTTAGGTCCCAGAGTATTAATACTTAATTTTGCTCTATTTCCCTCATGGTAGTGTCAAGTAATTCCTCTAACCCAGCTAGTCCTCCTTTAGGGGGTTATAAGCACAAACAATATGAAGTTTTTGGGCTCCTAGGGTGAGAGTCACATGAAGTGACTCACAGATGGAGCATGAAGAAGTAATAGTAGAGATTTAGATGCTCCTTATAGAAAGGGCAACCCCCCCACCCACCCTTTTCAATAAGGGCCAGTCCCTCTGTATAAGGCTATAGTTAGCTAGTGAACATGCTGAGTCTAGAGTGGAAGCCTTGAGCCAGGTCTCTGAGAGGCAGAGCATGTCAGGCTTATATAACACTACCCATGCTTCTAGTTCATCATGGTTCCTGGCCAGACTTCTAATGTTGTGGTGGAACTAGGTGGGAAGCTCTGAAGGCATTAATCAGGGGTCAGACCATTTCCTGTGCATCCCACTGTAAGGAGGAGGAGGAAAGGGATTTGACCTTTATCCGACTTAAGATCTCAGCTTGTGAGATGGCTCATAAAAGCAAACCTTCGAAGAAGTTACATAATGTAATCCAACGCTTAAGATATACATTTAATGTCCTAAATAGTACTAAATGGGAACGCTCAATTTTATTGGCACATCCAGGAGCTAACTTTGATGGAGACCGAGGGGCAAGCTTCTAGACTGGCAGATTAAGCATAGAGAAGCTGAAAGGAGAGTGGGAGAGACTGCTGAACCGGGGTACATTATACATACTAAGAGTATTGGTAAAGTGTTTGTAAATTTTCATAAAGAATTGTATACCTCAGAATGTCAACCCTCTAGTGAGGAACTGGCTGCCTTCTACAGTCATGCCCTGCTGAATCACCTGGCAGAAGAAGACTCTAAAAGGTTAGGTGCCCCCTTGACTAGGCAAGAAGTATGCACAGAGGCAAAGGCTCTGAAAGGTGGGAAGGCTCCTGGTCCAGACGGCATCCCCCATAGATTTTTTTTAAACTTTCTGCCTCTTGCTATTCGACCCCCTATTTGACATGTTAGAGGAAGGATTGCAGCGGGGTATCCGGCCCCCCTCCACACGGTCTGCAGTAACTACTATCCTGCCCTAACCTGGGAAAGATTTGACCAAGTGTGCTTCTTACCGACCCATCTCTTTACTAACAGCGGATTACAAAATCATGGCGAAAGTGATAGTCACTCGATTGGAGCCTGTGTTACCCCAGTTAATACATCAGAATCAAACGGGTTTTGTAAAGAGGCGTCAGGGAAAGCATAATATTAGACAAACTCTAAATATAGTTTATAGATGGGGTCGGAGGAAAAGGGCACACGGAGCTGCAATAGTTGTGCTGGATGCAGAAAAGGCCTTTGACCGTGTGGAGTGGGGCTATCTATTTGAGACTTTGGGGAAGATGGGGTTGGGTTCGAATTTCTGTCAATGGGTGCATACTCTGTATGCAGATCCATCGGCCCAAGTTGTGATTAATGTTTGTCTTTCTAAACCCTTTATTTTGGAGCAGTGTACACATCAGGGGTGCCCTTTGTCCCCTCTATTTTATGTTATCTCTTTGGAACCCTTTGCAGTGGTCCTACAGGCTCAATCTAATATAGAGGGTTTTATTTGGGGGGTGGTGGTGGTGGTGCTGTGCATAAGATCTCTATGTATGCAGACAACCAATTGTTATATTTACAAAACCCTGCATGGGCTCTCCCAGCAGTCCATAAGCTCATGAGGGAATTTGGTGCTTTGTCTGGCCACAAAGTGAACTGGACAAAGAGTGAGCTGCTACCTATAGGTACTTGTGATAGGGTGCAGCGGATTGCCAACCTGAGGGGTTTGCAACTAGTCACACAGCTAAAGTATCTGGGGATACAGATCTCGGCATCAGTTGGTCACCTGTATGCCCTTAATTATAGGCTATTGTTGACCAGACTCCCGGAGGAATGTGAACGTTGGACTGCTCTTCCCCTTTCTTTGTTGGGTAAGGTGGGTACTATAAAGATGATGATTTTACCACGATGCCTGCATCTATACCAGTCTCTCCCTATCAGAGTCCCACAGAGTCACTTCAGATGCTTACATGCAATGTTACACACTTATGGAAGGGGGGTAGGACAAGAATATGCAAAGCCACACTATTTCAATCTCCTGGCCGGGGTGAGGGTGTGGGGGTGTCGGACTCCTAGACTTTAGGGCCTATTACTGGGCAGCCTAGTTAGCATTTGTTCCACAGAGGCATGGGAGGGATACTCTTGCTTGGATGAGAATGGAGGAGGAGATGCTAGGAGGCAGTTTTAAAACTGATTTATTGAGTGGTACTCTTGCTCCCCTTACTCTCCAGCAGGAGAGTCCACTGTTGAACCCTTTCACAGCTAACACATTAGCGATCTGGAAGAGGGTACACCAATATGCTGGTTGGCAGTGGGGTACTTCACCATATGTGAGCCTGATTTGTGCTGCGAGACAGAGGGGACCCTATTCTCTGTAACTTATCCAGAGGCTGTGGCACTGGAACAAGGTGGACCTGTTCCATGTAGCTCAGCTATATGAATGAGGGAAGGTTAATTTGTAGCTTTCAAGATCTGCGTACCAAATGGGGGCTCCAGACAGGGGATTTCATCGTATACCTTCACATACGGCAGCTATTTGGGGCCTCTCTGTCAACTAGTGAGGGGTGGGCATGGCCATTTAAGGAGGAGCTGTATAGACCTCAACCAGGATGTAAGCCACTATCAGTCTTTTATCGTGCCATTATGGGGAAGTTGAGGGGCTGTCACAGGTGAGCAGGATGAGATGGATGGAAGACCACTCCTTACAAAATGATTTGTATACATGGAAGTTGGCATGTTCTCATTACGCACACTGCTCATATAGTTATAAGTTGAAACAGATACAACTTAACTTTTTACACAGGGCATACCTTACTCCCGAAAAGTTACATATATTGGACTATTCCAATTCTAAAATGTGTCCTAAATGCAATACTGAAGTTGGTGATTTCCTCTATATGGCCTTAACATGTGCAAAAGTTGCCCCATTCTGGCATAGTATTCATAAAATGATGTCCCAAATTTCTGGATATGCCCCCTTGAAGTCCCCTATTGAACTACTTTTGGGAGCCGATCCAAAGTACTCCAACAGATCTATGAGCAATTCATTATGGAATATTGCCTTAATAAATGCTAGGACGACTGTGGCCCACGTTTGGATGTCCCCCACTCCACCTACTGCGAGTAGATGGTCCAACATGTCTGTCTCTTGAAAAAGCACAAATGGGTACATCAGGTACCTGCTTCATAAGTTCCAGGAGATGTGGGGTCCTCTGATTAAGGTAGTCGAGGAGAGGTGGTTCCCTATATAATTAATCAACTGAGATCTGTATATTTGTGTCCCTTATGTGACATCTGTCAAATTTATAATGGCAACTATTATCGACTCCCCCTGCATTTGCATTATTTTTTTTCTTCTTTTAAGACAGGGTCTTTGTTGCCTACCAGATAACTATAAAAACTATAATAATGAATATTGTATTAATTGATAACTCACCTAGCAAATAATATATATTTAAGTTATGCAAATAGTGACTATGTGATTGTGATTTACAACTTGCAGTGATTATTTAGGCCTATATTCACCTTGTCACTATATTGTATCTTTCCTTGCGTATCTTGAACCACTCAAACTATTTCTGAAAAAAAAAAAAAAGTTGTGAAGGCTGTTTTTTCACTATTTTGACCTCCTCTCCTGCCAGGATAGGACTGCTTACTGTGGAAACAAATGCATCCCTTGCTCCTCTGGGGTTAAAGGGAACTGGTTTGGAGGTCTTAAGAGCAGTTCTAGTTTCATTAACCTCTTTAAAAGACTTCTCCATGTTGTCCTAACAAGTGAGTGCCATCAAAGGGTACATTCATCACCTGTTGCCAGAAATCCTGGGTGAAGCCAGTCCGCAGCCAGGAGTGTTGCCTGTTACACATGCCTGTGACTGCAGAGCAAGATGCTGCACTCATAGAGGCTTTGGGCTGGTGACTGTTGGACTCAATACCTTGTTTAACAGTAAGCAGCATATCTTGTTCGGTATCTGAGTCTGGCAGGGCCTCTCCCAGACTTTAGCTTGCTCCAGAGGGTATACTCATGCTTGGAAAAATTACCCTTGTAGCTAGCTATCCTCATGCTAAGGGTGACCAAGGCACAGGCCTGTTTGCCCATGGTGTCAAAACTTGCGTGACTCTTTATTTGTGGGGTGCACTGTAACCTCTTTGGATATTACGCCTTTATCATTCATAGCAAGAATAACAATGGCATCATCTATAAGCTGAGTGAAATATACTGGCCTATATTTAGGTGCAACATATTTCCTGTCTGCCCGCTTGAGAACAGCTGCCATGGTAGGTCTCTTCCAAACCACTTCTGAATGCCACTAAGGCAAGCTGGACAGAAGGGATCAGACTGACTGGGATATTAAGACACATTCAGAAACTCCAGTTGGTCAAAGCCCAGATGAGGGGCAAATTAATACCTATTTGACCAAATTAAATTTACCGAACTTAACAAGGGAAATAAGAGACTCTCTCGACTCCCCCTTATCCATTTCAGAACTGACGTCTGCAATTAAAAGACTGAAAGTAAAAAAAATCCCCTGGTCCAGATGGATACACTCCTAAGTTTTTTAAATTTTTTATTCAGGAAATCAAGGACCCCCTGTTGGAGGCATGTAAGGTAGTGCATTCTGGGGAGTCAATCCCGGAGTCATGGAACTATACGGTCATTTCTGGTGTCCCTAAACCTGGGAAAGATACCATACAATGTAGTGCTTTTAGCCCCATTTCAGTCTTAAATATTGATTACAAGTTATTTACTTCAATATTGGCGAGATGCCTGGAAGTGGCCTTACCGGAATTGATCAACGGTGATCAGGCTGGGTTTATCCCTGGTAGGCAGACCCAGGATAATATTTAAAGATTGTTACAAATTTTACACCATGCCACCCGGTCGGGGGCCCCTAGCCTGATATTAAGTCTGGATGCGGAGAAGGCCTTCGACCGAGTGGCATGGAAATTCCTGGGTCTGGCTCTGGGTGCTTTTGGATTTTCAGATTCATTCACCCGAGTTATACATAACATATATACTAAACCGAAGGCATACATAAAGATTAATGGAAGAGTCTCCCCTCCAATAGACCTGCACCGGGGTACGAGACAGGGCTGCCCCCTCTCCCCCTTACTTTTTGCATTGTACTTGGAGCCTTTGGCCCAAGCTCTAAGACGGGATGAACTAGTAAGGGGTTGGAATCTGGGGACACGCATAAGTTGGCACTATATGCCGATGACCTACTGGTATATCTCAAAGACCCCGAATATACGCTAGAACCCTTATGGGCTAGGTTATCGAATTTAGTCTCCTGGCCGCCTACAAAATTAATATGAATAAAACGGAGGTCTTGAGATCACACTACGATCCCTCAGAGCGGATTCGAAGGAAGTTCCCTTTCAGATGGAACACTTCTCAGATCAAGTATCTGGGGGTCCAACTAAGTGGTCAGGTGGACCAGTTGCATCCCCTCAACTTTGTGCCAATGTTGGGGAAAAATTAAGTTACAGCTGGACAAATGGGCTCCTGTCGCTGTGCCTCTGGTTCAGAGGGTGGAAGGCATAAAAATGATAATACTGCCTCAATTCTTATATCTGGTTCAGACTCTCCCTATCCTTGTCCCAGAGGTATTTTTTCATTCCTTAAATAGAACAGTGTCACGCTTCATTTGGGGCCCACAAAAACCTAGGGTTAGCCTCTCAGTATTCCAAATCCCAAAAGCGGAGGGGTTTAGCATTGCCAAATTTCAAATTATATCACTCGCAGCCCAGTTGCGTACTGCCATCTACTGGCTGGACCAAACGTATCGGCCAAGTGGAAAGAGCTGCAACTGGGGGAGGCCGCCTCATTTAAAAATATGAATGACAAGCTATTAAGGCAAAGAGGGAGATCGAATTTAAATCAGGAAGAGAACCCCTATACAGCCTCCACCCTGAGTGTGTGGCACGGTGCCCTAGGGGATAAAGGAGCTAAGAGCTGGAGCTGTTTGCTGACTTCGGTCCCATACTTGAACTCTTTTCCCACCTAACAGATGGGATGAAGGCTTTAAGAGATGGGAGGAGAGGGGTTTACACCTGATTTGGCATTTCTTGAATGGAAATAGGATCTTACCATTTGATTCACTGGTTAATAAATATGGAATTAATTGGAAAGATAGATTTAGATATTTTCAGATAAGAAATTTTATTCGTAATCTCATGATACAATTTAAGGTGGGTGACTCTTCGCCTTCACAGATTGCACATTCTCTTAAAGCAATAGAGAGAGACCCGATTAAGTCTCATATAATATCCAAGTTACACCGAGCACTTTTATCTTAGAAAGGGGACTCTTCCGTACACATAAAGAGAGCTTGGGAAAGGGACTTGGGAGTCCTGATCCCTGAGGACTTCTGGGTATGGACTCAAAGGAGGGTTCACTGGGGTATCTCCTCAGGGAGCTGGCAGGAGTTCTCATAGAAGATTCTTGTCCGTTACTTTCGATCCCCAGCAATTCAGACAAGATTTCATGCTTCTATTACTGCGGTGTGCTGGAGGAAAGTACAGTTACGTAAAAACTTACCGTAACAGTAGATCTTCGAGAACAGCTCTTGCAGCAGGTTACACCATTAGGACTGAAGCTGTCAGGCGTCAGGACCCCATGGAAATCTTCTAGCTAGCAGTCTTCAGCGGGGACCACCTCCGACGTCGGTCCCACCCCCAACGTCAGGCTTAGTACATAAGGAGGTGGTCTCGCCAGAATCCCCAGTTCTCCCGCCGGAGACTCCCGGCTGCTGGATGACATCAGAAGAGGAGACGGAGGACCCACCATCAGATGACCAAGACTAAAAACAGACTTTCCCAATCGAAGAAGGATGGGTGTTGGAAATGGCTACTTTCTCCAAGGGGAATGGTGGCGGAAGGTACCTGTTCAAGCTGTTCTCGAAGACCTACTGTTACGGTAAGTTCTTACATAACTGTACTATCTTCTTGAGATACAGCTCTTGCAGCAGGTTACACCATTAGGACTGATTCCCAAGCAATGGCAACGTTGAAAAACCATCGGGAGGGGGAAAGACGGAGATTAAGGCCCCTTCTGAGCCTAAGACAGAATTCCTTGGAGGACGGCTAGGCCGAAACCAGCCCTTCGCCTTGAGGCGATGTCCAGGCTATAATGCCTGATAAAGGTATGCACCGAGCTCCAGGTGGCTGCAGCACAGATAGCTGAAGTGGACACATTTTTCAGTGCTGCGAAGGAGGTAGCCACTCCTCTGGTTGAGTGGCCCTTGACCGCTCCTGGCAAGGGTTTTCTGCGTTTATCATAACAGAAAGAGATGCACTGAATAAGCCAGCGTGAAAGGGTCTGCTTCGAGACGGGGGACCCTTTCATCCTCTCAGCGAAGGATACGAACAGCTGCTCTGCTTTCCGGTGCTGTTTGGTTCTGGCCAGATAATATCTGAGACACCTGTGAATATCCAGGGTGTGAAGCAGTGCTTCTCCTCGATTGGTGTACTTGTGAAAGTACACTGATAAATCAATATCCTGATTAAGGGTAAGGGCTGAAACCACCTTAGGCAAAAACTTAGGATTTGTCCTCAGGGATACCCTGTCCTGGTGAAAAATTAAATAAGGCTCTTTACACATGAGAGCATGTAATTCGGAGATTCTTCTTGCCAAGTAACAGCAACTAAAAATAACGTTTTCCACGACAGAAAACATAGCTCGCAATCCGTGGCTGGTTCAAATGGTGGCAGTGTAAGCTGCTCCAGGACGAAGGGCAAGTCCCAAGGAGGGACGGGATCCTTAATGGGTAGCCTAAGGTGGAGGACCCCCCTTAGAAAAGCACGAGTAGCATCTAACTGGGCCACCATGCGATGACCTATGGGGGCATGATAAGCTGACAATGCACAAAGGTGCACTTTGATCGAGAAGTAAGCTAGCCCAGATTGAAAAAGGGAAAGCAGGTACTCCAGAACCAGCTTCTCAAGACAGTCTAAGGGTGAGAAACCGCATGCTTCAGTCCACAGGCAAAACCTGCGCCACTTCATGGCGTATGTTGCGTGTGTTGCCAGTTTTCTGGTGGCAGAAAGTACATCAGCCACCTCTTGCAAGACCCCGTGTCGCAACATGGCTATGTCTCTAGGAGCCAGGCATGAAGGTTCAACGAATGTAGGTCCGGGTGGACTAGTGAACCTTCCTCCTGAGACAACAGGTGGGAGCTGATTGGCAAGGGAAGCGGAGGTTCCCGGGACAACTGATTCAGAAGCGGGAACCAAATTTGCCTGGGCCAAAAAGGTGCTATCAAAATAAGCGTTGCTTGCTCCCTGCGAAGCTTGAGAAGAACTCTCTGGATCAATGGGAAAGGAAGGAAGGCGTAGAGGAATCTGCCTGCCCAGGAGAGGGACAACGCGTCTCACCAGAAAACACCAGGCCCTGGATCTAGCGAGCAAAAATTGGGCACTTTTGCATTGGATGGGGACACGAAAAGAACCAATTCTGGAGTGCCCCATCTGTGAAACGGGTCCTCTGCCACCTCCTGAAGGAGTTCCCACTTGTGGACCCTGGCCTGGGAACGACTCAGGCTGTCTGCGACAGTGTTGTACACCCCGGGAACGTGAACTGCAATGAAGTTTGCGCCGTGTCATATTACCCATTCCCACACCCTCATGGCCTCCCTGCAAAGGGGGTAGGAGTGTGTGCCTCCTTGTTTGTTGAGGTAATACATCACCGCAGTACGGAAGAGTACTCGGTGGAATTTCCGACTGAAAGGCTTGCAGGGCATAAAGGACCGCCCTCATCTCCAATATGTTGATATGGAGAAAAGATTCCTGGGCAATCCATGTTCCCTGAGACCTCACCCCGTTCAAGTGCACTCCCCACCCCAGCCCTGAGGCATCTGTGGAGAGGGTTATCACCGGGGACGGCGCTGTGAAGGGAACCTCCACAGAGAGGGATCTCGGATCTAGCCACCATTGCCAGTCCCGAACCACGGTCTTCGTGATTCTGACTGGGTGCTGCAGATGGTCTTGCCTTTGGTCCCATTGCACTCTAAACATCCACTGGGTTACCCGCATGTGGAGTCTTGCCATCGAGACCGTTGGAATGGCCGCAGCCATGTGTCTGAGCAGGCGAAGGACCAATCTGACTGGGACGGTCTTCTTCGCTGATAGGTCCCTTATGAGGGATCGGATGCATTCTGCTCTGTCTTCGGGAAGAAAGGCTTTCCCCTTGATGGTGTCCAGAACTGCCCCTATGAACTGCAGTTTCTGGGACGGTACCAGGAGAGACTTCTGGTAGTTGATTAGAATGCCCAGAGACTGAAAAAGGGCCTGAGTATGCTGAATGGCCAGCAGCAATGCCTCCTCCTCCTCGGAGGCCATGAGAAGCCAGTCGTCCAGGTACGGGAACACGTAGTGGCCCTGTCTCCTCAGAGACGCTGCCATGACTGCCATGCACTTGGTGAAAACCCTGGGTGCTGATGACAGCCTGAAAGGAAGCGCTTGGAACTGATTATGGCGGCCAAGAAACTTGAAGTGCAGGAACCTCCTGTGCGCTTGAGCAATAGGGATAGGCAGGTAAGCGTCCTGCATGTCCAAGGATGCCAAGAAAGCGTCCTTCTTCCGCATGGGGATTAGTCCCAGAAGGGTCACCATGCGGAAGCGCTTGTAAACGACCGACATATTGAGGTCGCTGAGGTCCAAGATTGGACAGAGGTCCCCCGTTTTCTTTGGAACCAGGAAAAAGTGTGAATAGTAACCTGCTCCTCTCTGGTTCCCTGAAACGTGCTCCAAAGCTTCTTTCTGTAGAAGCGTGAGCACTTCCTGCCGTATGAGCAGGGCGTGCTGATCCGAATAACGGGAGAGCAGAGGAGGCCTTGTAGGGGGGTTACGAACATACGAAATTTGCCAGCAGATAAAGGCCTAGAGGTCTATCAAGTCTGCTCGAATGTGCAGCTAGCATCCCTTATTCTGCAGCTGCCCCTCCCTTCCACCCTTCCCCTTCATTAACCCTCCCCCTTGTCCTGTCCCATCCTCGTTTGAAGCAGTCCACTGTTCTACTGCATACCACTTCAGAAGGTAACTCATTCCACCCAGCCACCACCCCCTCTGTAAAAAAGTGTCTCCTCATCTCCCTCCTGAACCTTCCTCGCTCCAGTTTCATATCATGGCCCCTGGTGGCCCTCCCCTCCCTTACTTTGAACAGCCCCTCTGTACCCATCTTGTTTATTCCTTTCATGTGTTTAAAGGTTTCAATCATGTCACCCCTGTCTCTCCTCTCCTCCAGTGAGTACATGTTCAACTCCTTCAACCTCCTCTCGTATGATAAGTCCCCCAGCCCCTTGATCATCTTTGTCGCTCTGCGCTGCACCCCCTCCAGTAACTTAATGTCCCTCTTCGAATCTGGAAGCCAGTCACTGCAGTACTCCAGGTGTGGTCTAACTAATGACCTATACAGTGGCAGATCCACCTCCCTCCTCGAGGATATACCTTTCCAATACAACCCAGCATTTTGTTGGTCTTTGCAGCTGCCTTCCTACATTGTGCCGAGTTGTTCATTGACCCTGTAATGAGCACACCCAGATCCTTCTCCTCCTCTGTCTGGGCTAGCTGCACTCCCCTAGCTGGTAAATCCTCCTTGGGTTCTTCAACCCAAATGCAGCACCTTGCACTTTTTGGCATTAAAGCCCAGTTGCCAGGTGTCTGACCAGGTTTCAAGCTTTGCCAGATCATCCTGCAACCCCTGCCATCCCCCTAGGTAATCCACCACTGCGCCTACCTTGGTATCATCAGCAAACAGACTGATCTTGCTCTTGATGTCCCATGATATGTCTGCAATGAATATCCCAAACAACACTGGGCCCTGTGGAACACCACTCGTCACTGCCCTTGGGTGTGAGAGCTCCCCACCCACCACCACCCTCTGCTGCCTTCCCTGCAGCCAGTTTCCTACCCATCTCACCAGCTTTGCACCCGCCCCTGTGCCTACAAACTTCCTTCCCAGCCTTCCATGTAGCACTGAATCAAATGCCTTACTGAAGTCCAGATACAGGACATCCACTGCATGGCCCCTGTCCAGTTGCCTAGTTACCCAGTTGTCTACAAATTGCAGTTGGGGTTGTCTACAAATTCTATATAATGGCCTTTTTCAACCAACTGTAGCACCCACCTGTCGGTGGTGATCGACCGCCACCCTGGCAGGTGGTCTGCGATGCGACCCCCGACCTTTGTGTTCCGTTGATCCTGGGGAGGGGCGGAGGCCGGGAAGGAGTCATGCTGTGGCAGCATTAGATCCTGCAGGTTGGGCTGACTTGGTAGCTCATTGGCCTCTGCCTGAGGATGTCTTGGCCTGGGCTTTCCGAGAGAAGGAACCTCTCTGTTGCTGGCAGGAACGGGGTTGTTGCCTCTGGGTCCGGCTGCGAAAACGACTCTGGTTCCTATGAAAGAAACTAAGTCTAGATCTGTACATGGCATGGACAGATCTGAAAGTCTTCCGGCTTCCTGCAGTTTGGTGATCACCTTCTCCGAGGCTTCACCAAACAAAACTTGCCATGGTAAGGAGCATCCATAATATTTTTCTGGACGTCTGGGGTAAACCCGGAGACACAGAGCCATGAGTGTCTCCGGAGACACATGCCTGAGGCTGCCGCTCTGGCCAAAGAATCCATAGAGTCGTTATGCGGCTCGGAGCACCTGGGTCCCCACGTCTGAACCCGTACGGAGGAGCTGCAGAAGTTCCTCCTTTTGGCCACCGTCTGGCAATTTCTCCGCCAGGTCCTGTCCCTGTTCCCACAATGCGTTCTGGAACTGAACCATGTGGGTGAGGTAATTCAATGATCTAATGGTGCAAGTCACAGCCGGGTACGTGCGCCTGCCCAGCATGTCCAACTGCTTGGACTCCGGGTCCGGTGGCTGCATGCTCAAATGTTGCGGTTTCTGAGACCGGTCATGAGAGGCTGTAATGACCAGGGTATCAGCTAGAGGATGGTTAGCCAGGTACTGGTCCTCCCTTGGGGCCTTGTACAGGCGGTCAGCCTTCTTCGGCACTGCCGGGGTCGAATGTGGACGCTTCCACGCTGCCTTGGTGACGTCCACAAAGGTGTCCACCAAGGGTGGCACTACCACAGGCTTGGGGTCTTTTTGCCGAAGGTAGCAGGCAAGGCGTAGTCTTCCGGGGTCGAGTTCCTCGGCATCCCATCCCATGTTCTCTTGAATACGTCTCATTATTTCGGAGAATGAGGGGTCATCCGGAGGAGACCTAGGGAGGTCACGTGGGTACGGAGAGAGGATGCTGATTGGTGAAGGAGACCTGGAGCATACAGAGATGTCAGATGTCAGATCTAAAATCCTCAGTGGACGGTGAATACTGGCGTCTTCTGGGTCTCTTGGGGCTGGGTGACCCTGAAGAGGATCCTGATGGAGGCCTTCTCTTCTCCAAAGATCTGCCCCTAGGAGGTGTCGCTGGCTCCTGGGGGGAAGATGCTCGTCCTGCTGACCCCTTAGGTAAAGGAGGGGGTGCAGGCGTCAGTGGTGCTGTGGGTGCGGGAGGAGGCTGCATGGTAACCACATCCTTTTTGATGGTGTCCCACCAGGAGGTGAAGAGCTCCTTCACCTCTGACAAGTTTTAGGCCCGATGACGGACCGGGCGCCGGTGGCCTGTCGTCGGGGGCCAGGCGCCGGCTCCCCGGGGGTCTCTGGTTCTGGAGAGGGTTCCCGTGGGAGTTCGACGGGTCCGGAATTGCCCGCCTGGTCCTCGGGCTGGGTAGACTCCTCCTCCGACAGTGCCTCCCGACTGACGGCGGTGGTGTGGTCCTCCTGACTGCGGTATCTGACGCCGTCCCCCCCCACCGGCGTCCTGGGAGGTGAATGCCTGACCGGCGGAGGGTGACGAACGGTCGCCGGTTCCCTGGAGTGCTTGTGAACCTTGGCCAACATTGGATGGGCCGATGTCGGGTCCGACATCCACTTGAGGGAGGTCAGCTCCTTGGTCTTGCGTTGGGGAGGCGGCGGCAGGGAGGCAGACTGAATGTCGGAGGTCGAATGCTGGGAAGATGACTTGTGGGACTCCCCAGACCTGGACGAGGCCTTAGCCAAGGAAGCAGGCCTGGAGGTCTTGGCAGGCCGCAGAGTAGAAGAACCACTGACCGTTTTGACCACAACTGGGGAGGCTGAGTGGGCCCCTCGACGGAGGCGGTCCGACCTGGAGCCGGAGCTGCGGGAGTCCGAGGCCTTGGAGGATCTGGGTCTCACCTTCTCCCGTGCTTTCTCATGGTGCCTGTGTGACTTCCCTGAAGATTCCCCTTGGAGGAAGGTTCCATGGCCTTAAGTTTTTCTTCAAGGAGGAAAGCCTGGAGGGCCTTCTGTCGGCGGATTCTCGTTCGGCTGTTAAAGCCCTGACAGAAGGAGCAAGCCTGGGTGTCGTGGTCTGGGCCCAGGCAACGAACGCAGGCCAAATGAGGGTCTTTGAAAGGAATCTGCTTCCCACAGGCACACTTCGAAGAATGGCCCTCCACTGAAGTTGGGGAGGACATCAGATGAAAAACGGCTAAAGGTAGAATTTTTTTTAAGTTTGAAAAAGACTGATAAGTTTTCCTGGTAAATCGTAGCGCTAGACTAACCGAGAGGTCGAGACATGCAAAGTCGATGGATGGAAAGAACTGGGGATTCTGGCGGGACTGCCTCCTTATGTACTATGCCTGACGTTGGGGCCAGGACCAACGTTGGAGGCGGTCCCCGCTGAAGACCGCTAGCTAGAAGATTTCCGTGGGGTCCTGATGCTTGACGGCTTCAGTCCTAATGGTGTAACCTGCTGCAAGAGCTGTATCTCGAAGATGATCTGCGGATACTCACCTGCATCTCTAGCTCATTTATTGTGGGATTGCCCCGAGCTAACCCCCTTTAAACAAAGCCTTCAGCAGGCTCTAAGGGCAACCATAGACCCTGAATTCGAGGTGTCCCCCCTCCTGTTATTTTTTCCTAGATCTACCCAAGGAACTTCGAGACCCCGTGATGGTTAAATTCCTGTATTTTCGAAATAATGTATTTTCTTGTGGCCCAAAAAGTGATTACAAGTAATTGGCTATCCTCTAAGAGGATCACCCTAAACATGTGGCTAGACAGCATGATAGATGTGTATAAATTGGAATCAATAACAGCCAAGTTTAATAAAAGAGTTCCTGCCATTGAGATTTTGTGGAGGCGGTGGGTTCTTTACATGGCAGTGGAGAGGCCTGAGTTCATTCCCTAAGCAGGGGCAAGTGAAGAACCAGGTTAAGGTTTAACAGGGCAGCATATGACAAAGCACTGGGACTTTTAGTACGTGTTATGATTGGCCCCTGGGCTTCGCTCCCTCTCCTTCCTCTCCTCCCAGCCGACCCCCCCTTATATTGAGAGGCGCGTCCTATGAGATACAAGTTGGAAATGTACTCTGGGGATACTTATAAGATACATCTAAATGGATACTCTGGATATTTTATTTTGTTCAGTATAAATTACACTGTATACTGTACATTTGCTCTGTCATAGGATTTACTTGCCAGTGAAAGTAGTAGAAATGAATCAATTTGTATGAATGTTGTTTATTTGATGTCTGTGTATGTTACATGGGCCTGGCCCAATAAATTACACTAAATAAAGAAAGTTAAAAAAAAATAAATAAATAGAAACTCCAGTTGGAGAGGCCTAGCCAGTCAGTGGCGGCTGGCTCGAAATCCAATGCCGAATGCATATTTCTGAGCAGAGTCTGGAAGGAAAGGTCTTCGTGGGGGACTGACACAGGAACTTGGTCAGAGACCTCTGGACCACAGAAAGAATCATATAAAGAATTATCATCCCCACCATCAGAGATAATGAGGTCAGGATCTGACCATCTCCCTCTGCACCCTCCCCACATGAGGGACAGTAGGGAGGGGGCGCTGCAGTGCTGACAGTGCAGCATGTGGCTGAGGCAACACTGGTGAACCAGAACCTGACACCAGGGGCCTAAACTAGACCTGACCCCAGGGGCCCAGGCAATGGGTAGCAATGGTAGGACTGCTGGCACTGCAAGCTAACCTGGCAAACTCAATGCCACACGCAGTGTTGGGTCGGACCACAAGTGGCCCAACCCAAGCACCTTATGGGAGGCCACATACAGTCTTGACAACCCAGTCAGTATCAGACTAACTAACAGGGGCACCGCAGTTGTCCCCGTCCCTGACGGGACAGAGGCAACACCACAAGTGAGACCGACATCAGCGACTCTGCTAGTGGCAAGGACCTGGAGGCTGCTGCCGTAGTTCAATGCACATCCTGTCACAGTAGTACCGTGGTACCAGCCCAGTCATCCCGGGAGAGGGGGAAATCAGGGATCTGTGCCAGAAAGGGTACCACATGGGCCAGACAGCACCCACTGCTCCATGAGAGCTGCCCAATTACTGAACTGTCCACCTGAGTCCTCCCTAAAAGACAGGAGAAGGCTCCAGGCGGGAGACAGTGACCCCATAGGCCTGGAAGTCCCCGGTGCAGCCGGCGACAAATGAAAATTGTGTACCTACCATAATTGTTGATCTTTCTGTGTATCTTCACCGTTCATTAGTGGGCACAGCACCTGAGTTAGGACCCTGCGGGAGACTTTTTTTTTCTATGGGCAGAGTCAACGCAGGGCCGGCGCCACCCTTGAGGCCGATGTTCTATGTGGCGCTCATGGGTTGGCCATTATCTGTCAACTTCATCCCAGCCCCAGTGAAATGCCGGAGAGTGTAAGGAAAGGGAAGTGGGGTGGGGCAACAGAGCCCAAGGGATAGATAAAAGGAAAGTATATATATAATCTAAAAGGAGAAATAAACAGAGGAGTCGAGAGAGAAACCAGATATGGGAAATTGGGGAAAGGGAAGGGGCCCCAATCTCTGGAAGGAGGAGAAAGAAAGGGAGGGATGAGGGACGGGGGGAAAAGAGAATGACACCCCCAGAGACAATCCTGCATCCTAGGATTTTGACAATAACAACAGACCAAGATTAATAGCTGCCGGGAGGCAAAGCCTGAACTACTGAGCAGCAATCAACCAGGAGGGGCAATCTTATGGGGGTCAGGATGGGGTGTCTCGTGATCTCCCTCCCTCCCAATATAGGGGAAAACAAACTGCCAGGAGGACATTAAGGAAATTAACCCAAAAGTTTTGGGTTCATAAAGAAAAACAGGGGTGCCCCCAATCCCTAAGTTCACTCCCAAATAAGAGAGGGAGAAGACAGGGGAGAGAGCCCCCTACACCCCAATAAAACCCCTTACAGGAGAAAATTCCTCCCTGTCTCTCCAGGGTCCTCTTCCTTCTAATCACGAGGGATAGGAGAGCGAGGAGAAAAATAACAGACACACACATTGTGGGGGGGGAGCCCAGAGACTGAGGCCCCAAGGGGAAGGAGGGCGTGATTTAGTAATGAATGGTGAAGATACACAGAAAGATCAACAATTACGGTGGGTACGTAATTTTCATATCTTATCTGTGCCAATCTTCACCATTCATCACTAGTGGTGAGGCACGAGCCCCAAGGGGCTCTAACCACCCAAGGGACTAAGTCCCTTAGCCTTCAGTGGGTGAGACACTGGAGGAGAGAACCCTTACAGGCCTGAGACTGGTCCAGGTGAGATGGGGAGCCCCCAGTGGGGGAGGGAAGGTGCCCTGAAAGTTGCAGTCTCACCCTGCGGGAGAAAAGGTGGGTTCTCCGGTATGTGGAGGAGATCACCCTACGCCGGGCCACGGGGGACAACCAGGATAAGCAAAGTCATGCCGTCAGCTTAATGCAGATCGCTGTCCCTATCACTCTGGATGCCACTTCACTGGCATCATAAGATGCGCTTGATTGGTGCCTTGCTAGCTCCAACCCCTGAGCAGAGAGGGCAATAGCTTGCCTGGTGTTCTCCGTATCAGGCACTGAAGCTAGGAGCTGTCCTAGCCTGGACCACAAGAACCTATTGTAGGCTGCAAAGTGGGCCTGATGTGAAGCGTTAGAAAGGAGGATCCATGCTGAATAGAAAACTTCTCCCCCAAAAATCGACGTTTGCAGAGTCTGAGTCTGGGGGTCAGTCATGGTGAGGGGCGCAAGGCCCCACAGAGGGTGTCCAGGGAGGTCAAGCATGAAGAGGGATGAGGCAGAGAACCTGGAGACCCAGGTGGGGTGCAATACCATTGGCGCAGGTCCCTTGGGGCTGGAATAGTGGAGAAGGGACATAGCCAAAGCCGATGTGACGCCTCCTGGAAAGGAACAGGCCAAGCGGAAACCACCAGGTTGGCCGCACTGAGCTCACCCAAGAAGGCGCGTGTCACATGCTCGAGACTGCTGACAGGAACTGGGGTAAGATGGAGCTTCTCCAACATCCTCACGAAGAAGCGCTGATAGGAAGAAAGATCAGATGCTAGGGAGATGTGGACAGATAATTCCTCTCCCTCCGAGGAGGAGGAAGAAGATGCAGGTGAGCTCCGAGGTTCAGGGTCCGGCTGCACGGAAGCATGGTGGAACACCTGCTGGTCCAAGGCATGGCGATAGGTACGCAAATGTGCAGAGGAGCCTCTGAACTGTTCCCAAGTAAGAGGTCCCCTAGGGCTGGGAATACCTGGGATAGCCAGGGATGGAGACAGAGGCTCAGGGGACAAGTTCCTAGCAACAGGAGAATGGTCTCTGTCAGGGTAGGGGGGCCAAGAGGAAACTCCCAAGGAGGGAGACCCGAAGGTCCGAGCAGCTAATAGCCGTTCAACCAGATCGGAACGGTCACAGCTGTGCCCATGGAAAGAAATCCCTCGTGAGGTGACCAGGACCGTGTGAGTCCAGAAAGACAGCCCCTGACCTCAGAAGTTGAAGTCCCTCTCAAGAACCGATCCAGGGAAGAGCGAGGGTCTGCACTGCGGCTCCTCCCAGAACCCGGCCAGGCTCCGGTGAAGGCACACTGCACCACACCCTTACTCCTCAACCCTTCAGAGTCGGAGAGGTACCTCGTCCTCATAGCCACCAGCCTTGGCAACTGACAACTCCGGACAGCCTCCGAGGAGTCCACCCAAGGAACAGTACCCTCCCCTTCCTTGCGTGCCCTGGGCTGTCCCAAACTTGGACTGTCCAAACACACCAGGGAAGGGGGTGCCCCAACTGGAGGAGCAGAAGTGCCAGTGGCCCCAGGTTGCACGCAGTGGCCACAGGGACCACTGCTGACTGGTCAGTAGCCCACTGACCCAAGGGCCTACCGGCGACAACGGCCCCCAGAGGGAGGCCAAGTGGGGGCCTAAGTGCTGGAAACCTGAGGGATCAGAGGATTCCGAAGAATCTGGCAGCCAGTCTGGATCAGACTCGAGTCCGCCTCCGAGGAGGTAGACTCCGAGGTCCAATGTCAGATCATCCTTCGACCCCCCACCCCCAGTTCCCGGACCATTAGTAGACCACCTTCCACCCCGGCACTACAGACGGCACCAGCGTCGCAGTTGTCCATATCGTGGGTCAGGCCGAGGCAGGAGAGGCAGCGGTCATGATGGTCCGTCATGGAATAAAGGAGACCACAGGGGCACCGACGCACAGGAGGTTGCCCCGCTTTCGACAGTTTCCTGCCCTCCGGACGAGACATGACAGTACAGCAAACAATAACAAAAACAGTACTCCACGCCACTTAAAAGTAATGAAATGATCTTACCGGCAGAAGAGACGTCGAGCAGGGTGAACAGAACTGAGGCACACACACACAAGGCAGACGAACTAGGCTGCAAACACAGTCTTGCTACCAGAGTCTCCACATGAGGTCTTCACTCGACGGCGGGAGAAGAAGGGCTGGGGCGGAGTCGATGCTAGATAATGGCCAATCCATGAGTGCCGCATAGAACGTCGTCCTCGAGGGCGGTGCCAGCCCTGCGTCGACTCCGCCCATGGGGGGGGGAAGGTCTCCCGCGGGGTCCTAGCTCTGGCACTGTACCCACTAGTGATGACTGGTTAAGATTGACACAGATAACATCAGTGCACACCTCCAACCCATGGAAATCAAAATGCCTCACAACAGACCTGAAAGAGGATGACTGTGACTGGTGCCATTTCTTCTCCTTGATGTGAGACGAGGAAGAGGTCGAGGCAAAATGGTACCTGGATCACGACGCCAAACCTGTGTGGGATCAGGACCACTTCTTTTTCTGCTTCCAAAAGGGTCGTCTTCCCTCCTGGGCCTGACCCTTGTCAGAACCCTTCTCTGAGGGGCCGGCCCACCAGCACAGTGGTGGTGGTGCTACTGCATGCGACGCCAGCGATCTGTGTTTGGGAACGAGCCCAGGAGCTGGAAGGCCAGCTGGGGAGGGGAAGATTGAACGTCCGATAGCTCACTTTCCCTGGGAGGGAGGGGGGATGACAGCCTGGGGGATGACGGTGCTGGTCTGACCTCTAGTGGAGACCAGAGGTATAGCAGCCTGATGCCACAGAAGGGGAGTAGTGCAGAAGGACATTGGTGCAAGCGCCTTGACGTCATGGCACAGCTGTGACTCCAGGGGGTTACAGGGGAAAAAAAATCAGAACCTGGTGGAGTACAGTGACGAGGATGGCATTCCTTACCACTCGACCTGCGAAGCTACAATGAGGGGGGGCCCCGAACACAAGAAGGATTTGGGGGTTCCCCCCACTCCAACACCGCCTGGGGGGGAGGTGACCAAGGCTACATGGGGCTGCCTGACCAGTGGATCATAGATCAAGATGGGTCGGCAGAGCTCTGCCAGGTACCAGGGGATAAACAGCAAGTAAATAAAAAAAAAAAGGAAACTTTTTCCAGGGGGGGGCGGTGACCAGACACAGCCCTGTTGCCAGAGCAGTCTGCCTTTTCAGACTCCCTACCATCCCCTTCACGGTCATCACTAAAACTGAAGATGAACACTGTCATGTAGCTGGTGAAGTTCTGACTCCCGGTGGGCGTGGAAAATGGAACTGAAGCAGTTGGTGGCTGGTGCCACTGTGCATGCACAGTGCCTACTGCTTCACCAACCCCCTGAAAAGTTTTGGATCTCGCAGGGTCCTATCACCTCCGGCTCCTAAGTGTGAAATCAATGGTTAAGACTGATTCCAGGAAGTTCATTTAATTTTTTTTAAATACAAGAGCATTTTAGTTTTCTGGGCCTAGCTGAAGTTTTTCAGTTAGAAAAGTTGGCAGTCACGTTTGTGATGGCAATCAGGTATGAATGAAGCAGCCCATGAATTCTGTAAGTGAGCTGTGCAAATTCTAAATCCCACTGCCTAAAACTGCTGCAGCTCTGCCTTCGTGAGGATTAACATATGAGTTTTCGAACTTACTTATGCAATAAGGAATCAAGAAACTTCCTACCCAGTTTATAAATCATATTGAGAATCATAGTCATTTTGTTCTACACTAGTTTAACTTCTAACTTTTATTTGGCTGTCAAGAAAAGAGATATCTCTGGATGGCATAAATGGGAGTATTCTAAATAAATATAACTAACAGGATTCAAGAAAGCATGGAATAGGCATAAGGGAACCTTAGTGGTAAGACAAGGAAGGTATACGTCAGAGATCAAGTAGGGTCTGTGGTGATACAGTAGGTAGGGGAAAATGGCGGACTAGGTGGGCCAAGCCAGGGCTGTGCCAACAACTTTAAGGACCCCCTGCAAAATATTTTGTGTGGCCCACCTCCCGACCAATAAATGTAAATCAACAATTAGGGCATATGACATTTTTATAGCTCAAGTTTTTTGTATCAGTCCTGCTGAGCATACACAGTTTGTCCATGCTGCACCCCATCCCCCTTGCTGGCACCATGATCAAAGAAGTGAACAATGTAATTTGTTCCTATGCCTACTGGGTATGTGAGCACCAATATTAGATGTTTTGAGTAATAGCCCCTATTGCTTCTTTGTTCTGTACTCCCCCACCAACCACATGAAACTGGAGTTGGAATCTTCCGACACCACTGCTGACAGATCAATTTCAAATGGATAAGCTATTTCCAAGAGAAACTTGCAATTTTGTCTATTAGAAAAGGTTTATGGCGGCCCGTCGGCGCGGTGTTTAGATTCCCACTTGCGGCGCAGCGACCCAGGTTCAGGACGGACTCTGGATACTGGAGGGCTGGCCAGGGAGAGATGGCTGGAAGCATCGGCAGACTGCTCGTCTCTCTCGGGGGGGGAAGGTGGATTCAGAACTTGGCATTTGCCGACCCCTGGTGGAGGCCGGGGGTATGGCAACATACTGGTGCCCTACATACCAGGGGGTGTGGGGAACGATGGCTTGTGCCTTGATCTTGTGGCAACCACGCCCCCAGGGAAGCAAAGCAGAAAAAAGTTCCAGGGATGACCGGATGATGGTCGCCAGCTCCCACTGCTGTCGAGTCCTCGATGCGGCCTAGATTCACCCTAGCAGCACCTGGGCCAAGTATAGTGTGCTGGCCGGCTTCTACTGGTGCCCATCTCCCTTGGAGGAGGGGGACCCACCCGTCGAAGGGTTACATCTGGGTTACTTGGGGGAGCTGCGGATATGGGGCTGGCATCGAGGCAGGGCGCCGGTGGGGACCTTGGCAGACCTGAAGGAATGGCCACCCTGGAGCAAGCAGGAGGCGGATTAAAAAAAAAAAAAAAAAGGTTTTATTAATGCTGATCTCTGAAGCAGTGGGCCCCCTAACATTATGGGCCCTATTGCAACCGCAGCTCTTGCACCCCCGGTCACTGCCTTGGGCCAAGCGGCCCTCATCTGCTGTCAAATTCTATGTTTCTGCTTACAGTTTTAAAGCTGTTAGAATGTGAAACCCTCTTAGCAAAAAGTGGTACATGAATATTTAAAAATAAGAAAGCCTAACTGGTTGAAAAATATTTTATGATGAATAATTCTTCTACAAAGCAGTTCCTTTGATGCTCCATTAGGACGGTGTAAAGTCCAGTTGCACTGGACTATGATTGCACTGTATTATGTATAAGACAAGGCCTCCCTGAGGCAGTTTACTACCAACTCACATCATGCATTGCTTAGCTACCAATTGTATCGGTCTTAACCGCTCATTAGGTAAATATGTCAATAGCTCTGCCCTGTTTTAGCTACCAAATGTATAGGCATTAACTCATACTCATTGTACTTATACTCTGTATGATTGCTCACCCACATTTATTCTATGTATGTACTGTATGAATGTCTATGTTTTATTCTGACATTGAGCCTTTGGAAGAGAGTCTATGACTCAAAGGGTTGCAATTCCAATTTCCTAAATAAATAAAACTAAAGTACAGGACTACTTACCATCATTATCAGACAGAACTGAAACAAATGCACTTTGGATTTCCTTGAGATGGGTCTGAAAAACAAAATGGGAGACTCGTAAGAGCTCATCTTTGGTTCCTGCATTTCACACCTGAAGTGCTTTGGGGACAGCACCGTTATTCTAGACTCAAGAGCAGGTTTGTAAATTGTGATAAGCTCCTTCTACCAGTAGAGGGCCCTGTAATGGATGTAAAACACGCTTCTGCATTCTTAATGTCATCTTTATGCTGAAGCAGATGGTATGGACATCCTACCGATAAAACAATGGCTTTACAATGCCCTCACCATCTTCACTGTTCCGAGACTGTTCAGACTACCACTGGGGTGATGTATGTTGCCTTGTCTATGCAATTTCAATACAGTAACACTAGCCTGAATACAGTGACACCAGCCTCATCTTGTTTTCTATGTGGATCCTACTGCATGCAAGCCAATTTAACCCTAAATATGAAGCTACAATTCTTAGCAGTATTTTTGCAGCCATCAACTAATCAATTTAGTTACAGTAGATCTCTGAAATAATATCCTTCATTGAGCCACACCAATGGAACTGTAAGCCATTGGCATTAGAACCATTCGGACACCTCTGCCATCTGGAACCGCCCATGCAGACACCTGGCAGCACCGCCTATTTAACGTGGGAGGCCCCGTCATTCCTCAGTTCCCAAATTAAAATATGCATCAGACCAGCACTGACCAGGAAAATCAGAACCACAACCATGCACACAGGAGAATGGATGGAACCAGATAATCCAGCCCTAACAGAGCACAGGAAAGAGTACAGGGCGTGTGACAGCAGGCGGCACATTCAATAAACACCACCTCAGTTAGCAAAGGGGGGTGGTGGGAGGTGTGACAGGGTTGAATAAGGCCCTGTCCCATTTGTTATGCAGAAAGTGGAGCAACAGCGGTAACCTCTGTGAAAAACCTGAAAGACCTCACTGGCAAGCCCAGCAACCCCCCACCCCCACGGTCCAAGTAAATGGAGTAAACACACAAGATCACAAACTAACAGTGAATGCATTTAACAGTGCATTTACTGACCCAAGTGGCATACTCCCATCGAACTTCTTTGATTTCCCAAAATTGGCCCATGTAGTTGCCTCACCTTCCCATGAGACAATTACCCCACCTTTCTATTTCAGACGTGTAATGCAATCCAAGGCCAAGAAACTTGTGATAGTGCATGTATAGCTGGTTAAAGTAAGACTGCAAGTTCTCTCCCATCCTGCTATCCTACAGTATAAGCTACTGCTCTTTCCTCTGAACCTGACTGATTGCATTCTACTGTGTTAAACTCTCGCTCTGCCCACTGTTGCTTTTTTTTTTTCTCTTTTTCTTTTCTCATTTTTTCCCCAGGACCCAATGTTGACCTGCTGAACCCCCCCCCCCCCAAAAAAAACTAATTTGTACTTTGCTGTGTTTTCCGCGGCTGCCTCGCTCTCCTTGAGACAGTACACCCTCCCCACCCAGCTTCATCTGCAACATCCAGCCATTTACTTTGTCCTGCCTGCCCAGCCCTTGTAATCGCTTCCTTTGTCTCGCTTCCACACCCTCCTCGCTGACGAACTGCCGCCTGCCTTCCTGCCCCTGAAACATTGTCTGCCTTATAAATAAATGAACCAGCTCTCTTTCTGTCCTTAGGATTGCGCCCACAGGTGCGCCAGCGAAAAAGCGGCCAGCAACAGCCGCTCCTACAGTCGCCGCCTTCAGCGACCCACTGCAGCAGTCTCACCGTCAAGGGCATCAGGATACTGCTCATAGATCAGGTACTAACCGCTGAAATCCTCGCAGAGAGCCAGCACGCCTGGGCTCTTGATTGGTGCGGCGCTGCCCTTGGGGGATCGTGATTGGTCCGCCCGCTTGCCTGCTTCGCTCTGATTGGAGTGCCTTTTCTACAGACTTTTACAGTGTTCCCTGCTAAATCTGGACTTCTGAGCTCTTGTTCTGACTTGAAATTTCCCACCCCCACCACCTCGCTCCCAGGCCTCCTTTAAATACATTTATGCTCCGCCTTCCCGATTTCATTACTGCTTCATTGGCCCAGTATTGTATGCTGCCAACCTATGATTGGTAGCTGACTGTGGCCAATAAGCCTGCCCTGTGCGAATATCTTCTGAGCCCTAGCCACTAACTGATCTGCTCCTGTTCTCCTTGTTCCCCTTTCTGTTGTATATCTCACTTAGGCCTTAAGTGAGTACCTAGGTGGGTCAACTACTCGCCTGGAAAAATCACTGCACTAATACCAATTGTATGATCACCCATCCTGGTACTATGGCTTTCTTTACTGTGCTGTTATTCCTATTGTACAGGGTACCCAATGCTACAGTACAACCCGAAGTAACTCAATGCAAACCAGTTATCCAATACACTTTATCAATACATTACGTTATCATGGGTTGCTGTGCAGCCACTACTTCATCCTCCTGCCCCCGTTTAGCCTATTCTCTCCGGCTTACCACCTCCCCATTACTGCTGCCCTCGCCTATGTCTATTCGGGCACTCACACTGATCACAATAAACTGTCATTACAGTGGTGCTACCTCCTATGCAGTATGTTATGGGCAACCTTGCAGAAATAAAAAGCAGTCTCCATCCTTATAAGCTCCTTAAAGAAAATTATACTGCTGCTTCTTTCTACTCAGGAAATGTGGAGCTAAACCCTGACCCCCTACGATGACTTACC
The DNA here is from genome assembly GCA_016271365.2 of Neoceratodus forsteri. Taxonomy (NCBI): domain Eukaryota; kingdom Metazoa; phylum Chordata; order Ceratodontiformes; family Ceratodontidae; genus Neoceratodus; species Neoceratodus forsteri. Next base: position 1,097,932,408 of record CM057453.1, read on the forward strand.
TCGCCTATTGATTTTGCTGAGGCCACAGGTCTCAAAATGATGATGGTCAATATTTTAAGCCTGCCTAAAAAACTCGTACAACTGCAAGCCTGGGCCGCACATATCAACCCTGACATCATCATAATTATTGAGTCATGGTTAAAAAAAGACAAATACTGACCAACAAATCTCACTACTGGGCTACAAACTATTTAGGGCGGATAGAGATTCTAGAGGTGGGGGTGTGGTCATTTATACCAAATCTAAGTACTCAGTCACCAATATTAGTTGCAAATCTTTATCCATGGAATTTGAGATTGTCTCTCTGAACCTTCATCTCCCCTCCTCGGAATGTGTCACTACTATAGGTGGCTATAGACCTCCGTCTGGTGGTGACAAAGTTCTTAATCTTCTGAAAACCATGTTCGCAGATGCAAAGGCTGAAACAATATTTCTAGGTGATCTAAATATGGATTGGCTAACACCTAAATCACACTGCCTCAAATCCTTTGCGACGAGCTAGGTCTTGGGCCATCATTCAATGAGCCTACTAGGAATAACGCTCTAAATACTGCCAACAGCTCCATCCTAGATGTGGTACTAACCACTCACCCACATAAAATATCTCATACAGCAGTGTTTCACAATGATATGAGTGATCATGGGATTGTTGCTTGTATAAGATCTCAAATTAAGGCCCGACCACAGCCCATCTTTATAACAAAACGGTCCTTTCGCAAGTTCAGTGCAGTAAACTTCCTTTCTGACCTGGGCATGATCTGTTGGCAAGACCTCTACCTAGCCAAAGATATCAACGAGGCAGCTTACACCCTTAATGACAATCTTACTAAAATAATAAATAAGCATGCCCCATTCATCAAAGTGTAACCCCCCTGCAAATGGGGGTTCCCAAAAGACTTCCAGGAGCTTGCTTGAATGCTCCAAGCCTGAATGGTGTTTGGCATTTAAGTCATTTATCAGTGAGTGTTTTTAGAACCTCTGGTACTGTCTCTTTAAGAGCTGTCTGCTTGCAGACATAATTAGTTTGTATGGGGGACTGTGTGTTTCTTTGATTGAGTACCACTTGAGCTGCTGCCAATTCACTTCATTTTGCAGTCACTAGGAGTGCAAAGGAACCTATCTGAAAGATGTAACTGTTTGCCAGAAATTATTTAGAGTAATAATGAAATTACAGTTTGTCTAACCTGCTTTCTTTGCAGTCAGAACTGTGTCTGCTAGTTCCCATTCTAGTTTTGAACTGCTGAACTGGACCAATCAGTGTGGGGTAAGCTAGCTCTAAAATGGTGCCTTGGACGAATCAGAACTTGGACTCATAATCTGAGCCAGCCACAAGAGGATTGTATGGGCAGTGACTCTGGAGATGTAGTTTAGACTTCAGCACCTTTTGGACCAACAGCAGCAGTCTATTGTGAGTGACAGCCAATCCAGTCAAGAACTGGGAGGAACTCAAAGGAAGTGCCCGTTTCGTCAGTTGGAGTTCAGTTGAGCTTGGCAGTGAAGAAGGAAGGAGCCTGTGCTTTTTCAGTGTGCAGTTTTAGTCAAAAACGTGTAAGGCCCAGAGTTCCGGTCTGCAGCTTGTGTAACAGCTTGTTAGGACTGAATCCGTCCTGTAAAAGAATCAAAGGATCTCTGAAGAGTAGAAACCAGGCTCACCCTGTAGAAGACTGGAAGAATTGCTGAAAATTGCACTCGGTCTGTCAGGAACTGAATCTGCTGTGTGTTCTCCGGGTATTGTGCAGTAATTGCGATCGGGATACAGATGCAGCCTGCCTGGTATAGTGCTTTCTTTTATATGGATGTGTGAAGAGGTTTGTGTACCTCAAGTGAGCCCTGCTGACATTGAAGGACCCTATCTTATTTGGAGGTCGTGAGTACTAATTCAGGATCGCTCCTGTTGAATTGCCACATTAAATCCAAATGGAATTACTGTACTGCTGACTGTTTAATTCTCCTTTTCTCTGTGTGAAAGGGCCCCTACCAGCTGCCACGGTTTGGACTAGCCACTAGGGCTTGGGTACCCAGGGACAGTAACTGATAGGATAGGCCTGTGCACAGAGCCATAGGTAGATTATTAGAGTGATAAGCTAATTAACCTGATTTCCCCTGTCCTTGTTATATCCCTAAATAAATCAGAGCTGCTTGTTTCAGCAAAGTTATACTGCCTGAGGTATTTGTCTATGTTAAAGTACTGTACTGTGATTGTTGCACTGTATCTCATTTCACAGGAGGTCCCAGTGCCGGAACCACACCTGGGGTAAGTATACTGTGAAGGTAATTCTGATATATTGTGTGGGCCACTAGTGGGAAGAAAGGGGTTGCAGTGTCCCAGAGGGCTGTGACCAAGTTAGTTTAACTATTGCAAACCCTGACCTCTGGGTGGAGGCACCGCCATTGGATCCAGGCCCCTCAACCTGTTGGTGGCAAATCAGGCGGGGTAGTAGCCCTGGGATAGCGCCATCTAGGGGTTACAAAAGTAAGGTACGGAACAACTCTAACCCCTGGTTCACCTCGGATCTTAAGGCAGCCCTCATAGTCCGAGATAAGCTCCAGGCAAAAGCTCGACAATACAAAGAACCTTCGGATTGGCAGGCATTTAGAACAGCCAGTAATACTTGTGTGAAAAGTATATGCTCTGCTAAAGCTAACTATTACATCTCTACCCTAGAACGAGCTAAAGGTAACCCTCATAAAATATGGAAGACAATCAAATCTATAGAAGGGAGGCCCACAGCCCCTTCCATCCCATCAAAGATAGTAGCAAGTGGCAAGATTGTGAAAACAAGTCCCTAATCCTTGAGGAACTTAACTCCCACTTTGCCACAGCTGGATTAGCTTTTGACTCGTCACCCTATGCTGGTTCTGCGGTTAGCCAGCATACCCTTCCCCCTGCACCTAGCCCTTTTCAACTGCGTGAGATAACTTATAAAGAAGTAGAAGATTCTCTCCTTAACTTAGACACCAAAAAAAAGCGCAAGGGACGATGGCTTGGAACCCTTTTTCCTAAGGTTAGGATAAGCCCATCTTATGGCCCCTATTCTCCACATCTTCAATCTTTCCATTACATCTGCTACTGTGCCGTCTTGCTGGAAATCAGCACATATCCTCCCTCTGTTTAAATCTGGCGACCCATGGTGTAAATAATTATAGGCCTATCTCCATATTGCCTATTCTTTCTAAAGTTCTCGAAAACTGATCCACATTCAGTTAAAATCTTATTTGGAAACCTTCTCTCTCATCAATCCAGCCCAATCTGGCTTCCGGGCAAATCATAGCACAATCTCTGCGCTAGCAAAAGTAACCAATGACTGGATCTCTGCTATAGATGCAAAGAAGGTAACTGGAGCAGTCTTTTTGGATCTAAGCAAAGCTTTTGATACTGTTGAACACAAACTATTAGTCAACTGCCCTGCAAAGCTGGGTGCCTCATACCATACCACCCAGTGGTTCACGAGTTACTTAACTGGGAGATTACAAAAAGTAAAAGCAGAACGCTGTTTCTCTGCTGCCGTGCCAGTTGTTAAAGGCGTCCCCCAAGGATCCATCTTAGGCCCTATCTTGTTCTCATTATACATTAATGATCTTGATTCCAACATATCTATGTCCAATCTGCACTTTTTGCAGATGATACTGTGCTGTATACTTGACTCATCGCTATCTGAAGTTAAGGGCACGCTTCAAGCGGACTTTGCACAACTAGAGCATAATTTAATAAAGGCAAAGCTCCTGCTAAATGCCAAGAAGACCAAAGTGATGATATTCTCCCGTAGTGCTGCCACATGTACCCCCAATACCCTGCCCCAAGATTTTATTGTTACCACACTAAATGAGCCTCTGGAAGTTGTCTCCAAATTTAAATACTTGGGTATCTGGATCGACAACAAACTCTCTTTCAATGTCCATGTCGATGACCTCTCTAGAAGGCTAAAAGCCAGGCTAGGTTTCTTCTTTAGAAATAGGCCCCTCTTCCCCCTTGAAACTCGAAATAAGCTTGTCCAGGCCACTTTTCTCCCTCTTCTGACTATGGCGATGTAATCTACTCCTCTACCACTCTTGCAAATCTAAGTAAATTGACATCCTTTATCACCGTATGCTAGGTTCATTACCAACTCCTCACTGCTCACATCATTGTGACTTATATGCAGCTGTTGGCTGACATCCTCACTACTAGACGCCTGCTCCATGCTGGGTTATGGACTCTCAAACTGCACCTGCAGAAACTTCCAAGCTATCTCTCATCTCTCATTAGTATTTCACATAGTGTATACTCACTAAGAAAATCTGACTTTATTATGCTCAATATACCGAGGACACGGACCTCCTTTGGTAAGCGTAGCTATGCACATGCCCTTCCTCTATTTGGAACCAATTACAAACCGTGATGAAACTATCTAGCATAATTTCAATTAACTCCTACAAATTGCTAAGCTCAGCTAAAATAAAAGATACCTGTAACTGTCATTAAGCCTCTTCTTTCCCTATGTGTGCCATGTGCATCCATTGGTAAGACATAATTGCATTGTTCATATTAACTATTTATTGCCTGCACTTTCATTTATAACAAGATACTATTCCACGTTCTGGCACCTGACTTACATCTGCTACCTTGGTGTAGCAACCTAATTACTGCTACCCCTTTCCCTCCTACTCCTTGCCTTATCTATGTATACACCTCACTGATCACACTATCAAACCATTCCTACCTTCTTTATCTGTCTTTTCAGCTGTCTGTCCCATCTTTTAAAGTGTATATATTGCAAACACCAGTTACCATGTTTCAATTATCAGTATGCTATCTACAAGTTGCTTCACTGTGTTATATTAGCTGATTACCACCTGCGGTCATCCTATGTGGCGTCCATGTATGTATATCATGTCCGAATTATGTGAGCTTGTATTTATGTATATATTGTCTATTAACTATTTATGTATGTATGTTGTGTAAGTCTACATGTCACAGGACCTCCTTGTGAATGAGCTTGCTCAATGGAGTTTTCCTGAAATAAACTTGAACATGAAACACAAACGGTCACTGGAAAATCTAGGTTCAGTGGGAACACCCTGGACTTTAAACTTCTCCACCTCTCCCTTGACGTTGTCATCGCCCCCCCTTAACTGATCTCTTTCCCTTCAACAATTCCCTAGTCACCCCGGTCCACAAAAGTGGCGACAAGACATCAAGTAATAACTACCACACTATCTCCATTCTCCCCCCTCCTCCAAAGCCCTTGAATGAATTGTCGCCGACCAGCTCACGGAATATCTGACCAAATACAACCTGCAATGCCCAGAGCAGCACAGCTTCAGAAAGTTACACAGCACTACCACTGCCCTACTGGCCTACACTAATTACATCCATACGTCCCTGGACAAGGGATACTAAGTTGGATCAGTCTACATTGATCTAACTAAGGCATCTGACATGGTGAACCACTGCCTCCTGCTCCCTCCTCCCTCACTCAGGCTCTCCTCTGAGGTGACTTGCTGGTTCAGTAGCTATCTTGCAGGTCACACCTAGCAAGTCAAGATTTGTGATGCACACTAGCAGTCTTCCTGTTCACTCAGGAGTTCCGTAGGGCTCCATCCTCGGCCCACTTCTCTTTAGCTTGTTCATCAACAATCTCCCCTCTGTAGCTGGCCCAGTGGCGCTGAGGGCCAAGGTGCTGGACGCCTTACCTCACACCACACCAGAGACCCATGTTCAGGAACAGGCACGGACCGCTGGGGGTCGGTGGAGAAGGATCGAGCGTCCTCTGGGCTGCTCTCCTTCTCTGGGGAGGGGGGGGGAATACCAGCAATCGGTGTACTACAGGCTCCTAGTGGAGGCTGGGGGCTGGTGCATTGAGGCTACAGCAGGGGGAAGGCAAGGCAGATGCTTGGAGGAATGCGTACGGGAGTGTGCGTGTTCACTCCTTGTGGCGTCATTACACGTCCTCGCCTTAGAGGGAAAAACACTGCAGGAAAAAGGGCCCTGACGTGCTCCATGGCAGACAATCCATGTAGGCGCCGCCCCCTCAACTAGCAGCAATAACCTCCGCACCAAATCAGTGAGAGAGGTGGGTTGAGTGATCCCCACCGCCCCACCATGGGGGGAGCCATGGGGCAGCTGGAGGAAGAGCTGCAAGCGGGATGGGGATCCGGCAAGAAGTACTGCCATCAGGGACAAGGTGGATAAACAAATTAACTAAAAAAAAAAAAATCTCCCTTCTGCCTGTAATGTCAACACTGTCCTTTATGTAGATGATGCAGTCCTCTTCTCACACAGCCCTGATTCTCACTCCCTCGCTAATGACCAGGGCCCCAATTTTTCTGCGTACATCAGAGCAAAGTTCTGCGGCAGGGTTCTCGTTTTTCTTTTTTTGAACTTTATCTTTATTAAGCTTTCTTTTGTAGATAATGAATACATACAGTAGTAGATTCCAAATATTGACAAAACAGCATCATGTTAGCACCCAGATTTAACAATCTAATACATTCGTTACCACATTTGAGGGAGATCGACATGTATATTGAAAACACTTTATAGTAGTACTTTGGATATGCTCACTAAGCTATGATGAGTGGAATAAAACTACACAGATAATATCCAACATAAACCTGACATGACACTACTTAAGTCACTACTTCGCTATTTAGTCTTATATTAAGGAATACATGTTTTCCAATCATTCCCCTTAAACCTCCCACAACTCATACCACCAAACGCTCACAAAATGAAACTGACCCACAGACTTAAGATTGTGAGCTAGATCTCTTGTAATACACTAATACTTGAGATGTTTCCCGCTTCTGGACATACAACATTTTTCAACAGCGCCATATTGGTGAACAAAATGATCTCTCAGCCAACTCTCCACTGTAGAAACATACCCGTCCCCCAGTGTACTGACCCCAGCCAACAAATTCAACAATTACATTTTAATGGATTTTCAATATATTAACTGGTAACAGTCAATATTATGACTACTGGGTCAGGGTTTTCGATTAACAGCTATTGCTACGAGTAGTCAGATCCTGAAAATGTCACCTTAATTTTAGGAATCAGTCTCTGAGTCCAGTTCTTCCCTGGGATTCGGGGCTGCTGCTCGAAATTCAACTGCAATCTTATCTGTTCTTTTCGTTGCTTCCTTAGGGTCCGTAAATTGAAACGATTTCCCCCCATATGTAATCCGGAGTCTTGCCGGTGCCAGGAGCGAGTGAGCTACTCCCCGGGCCCTCAGTTGTTGCCATAAAGGGTCAAATAGCTTCCTACGGTTTCTTGTCGCAAAAGACCAGTCGGGAAACAAGCGAATATCAGTTCACTCATAATGAAGCGGGTGATGTAACTTAACCCAGTTCAGCAGCCGATCTCTTACCTCAACTCCCGATGCTGCGATCAGAATAGTGCGCGAGGTCTCCGGGTTCAGCTGAAGAGTTTGAAAATTCACCCGATAAGATTTCTTTATGTCAGTAAAATCCACTTCCACATCTTCAGGCAATGCCTCTGTGAGCCAGTGTCTCAGAAAAGTTAAGAGGTTATGACCTTCCGTGACGTCAGGTAAGCCTACCAGACGAATATTGGTAGCTCTGGCAGAATTCTCTAGGGTTTCCAAACTGATCCGAAGGTGGGAATTTTCCGTCACAAGTTGGGCCACCGTTGCTTGAGTTCTCATTGAACGGTCATCAGCCTCCTTAGCAGTAGTTACAGCAGTCTCGATTTTGGTATCTTGCATACCAAGACGGTCTAGGATATTTTCCACCTTCTTATAAAGGTGCCCAACTGCTTTTAAAACCCTTTCCCAAGGCAGAGAGTTTGTGGATGTGTCGGCCTGGCTCGGGCCTGGTTGCTGCGTGGTTAACTGATTAACTGGTGCCACTTTAGAACTCTGTCCTCCCATTGCTCCTTCGGATGCCCCATCGTCGTGTTTGGTATCGATCTTATGTATGGGTTCTGCTGAGTCAAAGTCTGTAGATGAGACAGGCTTAATATTTCAAATTTTAACATTAATAGGCCAAAAGCTATGGTTTTTGCAGGAGCTGAAGCAAAATGCAACCTGTCTGGAGCTGGCTCTCTAGCATCCCCGCAGGGTCCTTATTTGCCACAGAACTTCTGCGGCACTCAACACCAATTTCTGCGGCAATTCTGCAGCACATTTTTACCCTTAATTTTTTTCTCCATATCTGACACAATGCATGCTCGTAACACAGTCATTTTATGGGCGTTTGTCACCAAATCTTCAACATAGCCAGTTTAAGACCTCTGCTCATGAACAGTATCACTGTGATTTTCTTAATCTGTCCCGAACATTGATTTCGCACACCGACCGCGCCATTTGTGCAAAAACATATTTTCGGTGAGATGAGAAAAATGACAGTAGTACTGTTCATAAGGAGGTGTGGTAAAATGGCAATACTGAAAATCTGGAATGAAAATATTAAAAATGCTCGGAGTTACGAGTGTGCGAAGGAACTTCGCAACATACGTTCGTAAAACAGTCACATTTTGTGGAATGTTTTCACCAAATTTTCAACATACCCAGTTTAAGACCACTGCTCACAAACAGTGTCACTGTGATTTTATTAATCTGTCCAGAACATTGATTTCGCACACCGACCACGCCATTGTGCGCTACATGTGCGAAAACACATTTCGGGTGAGAAGTGAAAAATGACAGATGTAATGTTCATAAGGATGTGTGGTAAAATGGCAATACTGAAAATCTGGAGTGAAAATATTAAAAATGCTCAAAGTTAAATTGTCTTGTGGGAACTTCTGTAACACACTAAATAAAACAGTCATTTTGAGGACTGTTTGCAAAATTTTCAACATAGGGTTTTGGGAGTTTACCATGAACTGTGACACTGTCATTTCGTTAATCATTCCAGAAAGGTGGTTCCGCCGCAGGTTCTGGGGACCAATTAATGAAATAACAGTGTCATAGTTCATGAGGTGGGGCCACAAAATTCCCATGTTGAAAATTTGGTGAAAAAATTCCTAGAAATGGCCGAGATATGCACTAAAGTTGAAAAAAATCCATTTATGCCATTATACAGCATACCAGCATTTCTTCAGTTCGCGGTCGGCTTTGAAGAGTGCAGACATGTTCCTGGTCCACCGAAGATCGTCGCGCTGGGCTCCGGAGATAAGTATGGGTTGAGGTGAGGGTGAGTTGGGGGTGTGGGGAGATGGGTACGCAGAGGGTGGGTACCCTCGCTGCTCCCCTATCTGACCTGACAAAGAAAAGGATGCCCAAGAAAATTACCTGGGGCCCAGCCTGTGAGGAAGTCTTTTCCAAATTAAAGGAGGCACTGTGCAGTGCTCCTGTTTTGACAAGTCCTGACTATAGCAAAACCTTTATAGTTTGGACTGATGCCTCAGACGTGGGTATTGGGGCAGTATTGAGTCAGACATCCAGCCAAGGGACAGATCACCCAGTAGTACAACTGAGTAGGAAGTTACTTCCCAGGGAGCAAGCATACTCCACGGTGGGAAATGGAGTGTCTTGCTAGTGAGGGCCCTAAAGAAATTAGAGCCATACTTATATGGGCAGTGTTTTGTGGTGCAGACTGACCACAACCCCTGGATTGGCTGACACAGATGGTAAAGAACAATGGTAGATTGCTAAGATGGAGTCTTGCTTTGCAAGGGTATGATATGACAATCACACATAGGGCTGGAGCCAAAAATCAGACATCAGATGGGCTGTCTAGTGTCCATGAGGAGTGAACTAATTTGGGAAGCTCATCCCAAGCAGAAGACAGAGCCCCCGAATTCAGTCTAGGTGTGGAGGTATTGTGACACTTGGACAGCTGATTCGGATCCCTGTATCATTATTTTGTAATATAAAAATGTGTGATGGACTGTCTGTCATGAGAAATGCTAAAACAGCATGCGAGTATGACACACACACAGGATTTAGATACAAGGTGTTACATGGAAGGCCAGAAGCTAATTATAGACTTTTCTAAGTTAATTATAGCTTTGACTGCTAAGAGGGAAATCATTATCCCTTTTATGACGTTTCAAGGGGAAAACCAGGTTTAGTACACTGGTGCGAAATCATAAATGCTTTGGTGTCTGTGTGGTGGGGGGATACTGCTCACAGATCAAAGAAATGTCATTTAAAAGAGAAAATGAGTTGTGCTGAGGATTACAGAATTTAATACTTTGAAAAGACATCCTGTTTTTTGTATAGATTTATTTTTTTTATATATTCTGACAGGAGGAGGAGCTAGGTGATCTCACTAGAAGGGTTGGAAAACACAGTTTTCTTTAGGAATATTCTGTTTTACTACACAGATACAATTGATCTAGACTCTGACAAAGAAACATCTGTGAGCACTTTAAACAGGTATTTACAGAGAGAGAGAAATCTAAGTACTGTAATAGGAACTGCGCTGTTAAAACCTGTTTTGTTTAAGAGATTTGTAGGTCTTGTGATATAATAGTTCTGTATTTTACGTGTTACATATGTTTTATCTAGTGTAGTAAAACTCTGTTTTAGAGCTTACTTTGGTCTGTCTTTGATTTCTTTCCTTTACAAGTAAAGTATATATGGCTAAAGCAGACATTGGACATAAGCTTGAATGGTGATACCAAACTGGAAAAGGTAAGCGGTTTAAATCTGAGATCTTTTATTACAGTTTTTAAGGATTCATTTCTGTGCACCTGGTTAGGTGCCCGTAGGCAAAGATATCTGGCCCCCCGAAGACAGAATTATCTGAGCCTATGCATTGGGTACGCTAGCAAGAGGTTCACAGTTTGAATCCCTCCAGAACTTGAGACCAAAGGTTGATGTGAACCCACAAAACAGACAAGAGGGTTACCTTGTTCTGTTAACTGTTCACAAGACTGCGCTCGGAGGTTGGTACTTTGGGAGTAGAGGGCTGACCTGCTGAGTGGGTTTGTGACAACTACCACCTGATATTAATGCGGAGCCAAAACTGGGCACCTTCAAACTCAAGCTTCATGAATACCTAATTTCTCAAAGCTGCTGTGACTGTTTTACTAAACGTATTCTCGCCTGTCACCTTTCAACCCATGTCTCCTCCCCCCACCTGCCTCCCTCTGCTCTCTCTCTCGCCTACTCAGCTTCCCCACCCCCTACCTCCATATTCTTCTCCCCTTCTGTCACCCCCACCCCTTTTGTCCACCCTAGTGAACTTACCTCCTCCCCCACCTACAGCTCAGCACTTTCTCCCCACCTTTTGCACTCACTCATCCGACAAGGTTTTTTTTTATTTGTATTTATTTAGGAAATCAGAATTACAATCCTCTCTGACTGATATATGTGTATTGAACCTTGACTAGTCAGTCTTATTTCAGACTGACTTATGTTCTAGTACTCTGCCTAGTCTATTGTAAATTTGAGATCTTTGAACTGTACCACCACGTATCTACTTTACTGCCTGTGAACTTTTTGCTTGTTCTTGTAACCTGTGTTTTACCCATACCTGAATTTGGGAAGTTTATCCTGTATTGTTAACTCTGTGATTTCATGTATGTGCTGCATCTCCCTGTTTGACGTGGAACCTTTGTAAAAGAATCTCTGGTTCAAAGGTATTGTAATCCTAGACCTCAATAAATAAATAAAAATAAATAAAATGCAAGGATCTGTTATATTCTCTCCTTTTCTGTCTCTTGTCTGGTTGTGCAACCAAATGTTCTTGTGAGACCTAGGAACTGATGACTGTCTCGCAATTCTCTGCCTCTCACTATCTCTCTGCCTCTCTTGCCGCTTTCTGTCTTTTTTCCTTATGCATCTGTGGTAATACAACTATAGGTGAACCTGTATGTGAAACTGGGATCCCTTGGTTTGAAATGTATATAGTTATACTGTTGAAATGATTGCAAAAGCTACTTGGAACTCAAGGGCATTAACCCTGAGATGCTACACAAACTCTTCCAGAGCTGTCAACGGAAGGTCAGTTCTGGGACACCATGTTCTATTTTGTTGCACCTGGAAGGAAACTGACAAACTGCTAATACATTTTATGAGAAACAGGTGTATGTTAACGAGCTGAGGCTGCAGAAGTTAATTACCAGGCAAAGACTTATATTTGTCAATGCCGAATGTTTGCTTGCTTGCATTACCAGTGGAAGTGCAGGAGTTAGACAGATGCAGTATAGGAATGGCAGTGAAGCACTGATCTGATGCCAACTCCACCCACACCCTGCAGAGATGGACAGGCATTAGGCGTGGCTTTTGATCATCATCCATGATGGTCATGACATTTCACCTCACCTACCTTGCAGACGCTGACAAGTGTCGAGGTGTGTCTTGGGTGTTTGGCTTTACATTCACCTCATTCCATAAGGAAACACGCTGAAATGGGTGCTGTATAGGAGAATGGGGTGAACTCTGGGGCCAAAGGGTCCAAGGCGCACCTCGATGCCGGTCACTGGCTGCAGGGTGGGGGTGGAACAGCATGAGCACACCCCTGACACCTGTCAGTCCCTACGGGTAGGGCGTTATGGTCGAAAACCCAAACGCCCGGGGTTTTTCTTGGTATTTTTACTCCATGTTTTCAACATGGGCTTTTTGTGACCCCACCGCATGAACAGTGACACTATCAGTTTGTTAGCCAAAAGGTGATTTTGCACAGTGACTGCGCCATTTGGCGCCACAGGTGTGAAAACACATTTCAAACAGGATGTGAAAATGACAGTTGTACTGTTCATGAGGGGTGTAAATAGCAATGTTGAAAATCTAGTAAAAAACTGGAAAACGAGCATGCATAGAAACTGCATAACGCACCTCGTAATATTAATTAGTTTGGGGATCTTTTACAGCAGATTTTTCAGCACAGGAATTTTGGGACCTCCACTCATGAACAGTGTCGCTGTGATTTTCTTAATGTGTTCTGAACACTGATTTCCCACAGCGACTGTGCTATTCTGCGCCGGAGGTGCGAAAACACCAGGGTGTGAAAAATGACAGCTGTACTGTTCATAAGGAGGTGTGGCAAAATGGCAGTGTTAAAAATCTGGAGTGAAAATATTTAAAATTCTAGAAATTACGAGCATGCGTAGGAACTGTGCAACACACGCTCGTAAAAACAGCCATTTTTGGAAATTTTACACCTAATTTTCAACATAGGTTTCTTTGGGCCTACCTCATGAACTGTGACACTGTATTTTTGTTAATCAGTCCGGAAAGGTGGTTCCATGCAGTGACCGCAAAATCACCTTTCGGGACTGAATAACCAGATGACAGGGACTGAATTAATGAGATGGGGTCCCAAGAACCCCATGATGAAAATTTGGTGCAAAAATTTGAAAAAATGACCGAGATATGAACCATTATACAGCTGACCGGCATTTCTTCAGTTCGCGGTCGGCTATGAAGAGTACAGACGTGTTCCTGGTCCACGGAAGATCGTCACGCCGGGCTCCGGAGGTAAGTATGGGGTGAGGGGGAGGTGGGCTGCGCAGAGGGTGGCTGCAGGTTGGGGGGGGCAAGAGAGTCAACAAGGGACCGTTTTCTTTTGTTACAGGTTTTTTTTCTTTTTAAAAGACAATGCAAACTTTGCCACGCTGGGGTGGGCTCTGGCGTGGCACCTGGTTGTTTGGGGAGGCAGTGGAGTCAGCAGGGTTGGGCACCTCGTTGGCCATACAGTGTGCAGGGGAGGCACATGATGACACAAGCCTTTGCCATGCTGGGTGGGCTCCAGTGTGGCACCCTGAAGTTTGCTTTTGGGGGCACTGGAGCCGATGGGATTGGACACCTGTCGGACATAGAGTGTACTTGGGGGGTGAGTGTGCATGTGCGAGGGAGTTGGGCACCTCCTCAGCACACAACAAATGGGGGGTGCATCATGCGGGAGATGCAGTGGCGTACAGCTGAAGAGAATGATTGCTAAGGTGGTGATGCGGCGGGCAGTTACATACTGCCTAACGCACGCAGTATGCAAATTAAGCTTACACGCACACCACTGATTTCAGCAGTCTTTTCTTCAACTGCACGCCATTGCATCTGAACTACTGTCACAGACAGCTCAGACATTCATTGGTGCCCTGCTGCCACCCCTGCAAAAACGATCAGGGCACTGGAAGCGGGGGTGCCACACCTACGAAAACTCATATGGTGGCACAATGTTTCTTGCACATGCGTGCAAGCAAATATAAAATAAGCAGTAATCTTTTGTTAGGAGAGAGACAAACTTGGAATTAGAGATACCCCCTCAGACAAAGGACTTTGTTTTTTCTGTTTGTACTGCCTTTGTAAATAGTTATACTGAACGTTTATTTTTTATTATACTGTTATTGATAATAAAACATTACTTGTGAATTTTATAACTGCTCCTGGTCTTATGCTTCCTGACCTATGCCTCAGCCTCAGCAGATGAAAAGACAGATAAAACCTTTATTTTTTTGACAGGAGATAAAGTTGCCCTGTTGAAAGCACACAGTTTCATTAAGAGAGTTTCACGCTTAGATTTGTTATGGTTCCACATAGTCAAGTAAACAACTGAAGCATGACAATTGGATTAGGAAAGTGTCATTTAAATTTGTTGTATATCCAGAGTTGGCAAACAGACAGCTGAAACAAACGTTAAATGATCGTTGACAGGAGGGTGAGCTGTGGTGCAATGAAAGAGGTGTTCTCAGAGATCTACTGCTATTGTAAGTAAATGAAAATTACATATTTACCATAATTCTTAATCTTCTAAGAATATCTTCACCATTAATTCACACTAACTGGTCTTGGACAGAGGCATTAGGACCACTCAAGCCAGAACTTTACAGGAGGGCCAAGGCAAGCCATGCACATGCACGGCACCACGAGGTGGCTCGCTGCCCCAGGCTTACCTCAGCACAGCCTTCAACCACCTCCATTCCTTTTTTACTGAGATGGTGCAATATAACCTAACTAGTGGTCATGCACTTATCCTAAGGGCATAAAGAGCCCTTTTGCCCTGTGTAAGAGTAGTCACTATGTTAGTAATACAGTGTCTTCACAGCTCAAGTGCTGAACGAGGGAGAAGACCAGTAACACACTGGAGTGAGCTCAGGAGATGGCTGATGGACGTGTGAATTAATGGTGAAGATATTCCTAGAAGATCAGGAATTACGGTAAGCATGTAATTTTCATATCTTCCAGGAATGTATCTTCACCATGAATTTAGACTAATGGGTCAGAGTACCAAGCTAGATGAAACCTATCAGCTAGGGAGGTGGGAGCCAAGAGCTCACTTAGGACTGCAGACCATCCAGGTCAGTCTTGCCAAAATAGCATACTGCCTAGCAGTGACACACAGGGCAGAGAGGGCAACAAAGAACTCACTGATGTACAAGATATAGCTCTGCAAGGCATCATCGAGAGGCAGAAGCAAACTTCTGTCAAGAGCGTGGCGACTGCAGGGTAAGAGGTGCATATTACAGTTACACAAGAACTTACTGTAGCAGTAAATCTTCAATAAGAGCTCTTGCAGCAGGCAACACCATTAGGACTATGCCACCAGGAAAGTTTCTAGCTAGCAATCTAAGGTGGGGGACCACTCCCATCACTGATGGTATAAAGGGGGTGGTCCCATGGCGCAACCTCAGTTCGGCCGCCGAAGACCTGGCAAGCATAAAGGATGGGGCACTGAGGAGGTTCTCACATCCCCCAGAGAAAAACATACAGTTTCATAACCCTGGGGGTAGGAGGGAGGGAAAGCATACCTGCTGCAAGAGCTCTTTTAAAAGATCTACTGTTACGGTAAGTTCTTATGTAACTGCACTATCTCACTTCGAGATGGAGCTCTTGCAGCAGGTAACACCATTAGGACAGAGTCCCAAACAGTACAAGGATAAAATCCAGGACAGAAGGGTGGTGGTTATGAAAATTGGTAAACCACTGATACTCTTTAAGAGAGTAGTCCCTGGAGGACGCCAAGGCCAAAGCTTGCTCTCCTCCATGAAGCAGTGTCCAGAATGTAGTGTTTAATGAAGATGTGGACTTAACTCCAAGTAGCAGCTGCAAAATATCTGCTGCCTCCTCCTCGAAGGCCTTAAGCTGTTCCAGCTGCTCGGCGGACCCCGCAGCCGCAGAGACCACCCAATGGGCATCCTTGGATTTAACCGGCGGATAACGCTTTTCCAGTCGCCCAAGTTGAAGTCAGGCAGTGCGGTCTTCCGGAACCGAAGGTGAAAAGGACCGACAGTGATCGCAAGCCTGCGGATTGTGGTTGTGTCCCAGGCAGTAGACGCACACGGCGGTGGACTGGCTGTGAGACATCTCTGATTCGCAGGGCACCGCCAAACCCAGGAATTTGTCTTCCATCACGGTAGTGAGAGAAGAAAGTGAAGACGAAACTCAAGAGTGTTTTAAAATAAGTTTTGGAAGCGAATCCAAGATTCTAGAGCCAGGGCCTACTACACGTGGGAGCGCTAAGGAGGGAACCTGAACCTTCCAGAGGAAAGAAGATCTGGTGTCATGGGGCGGAGCCAAGGGTTATACAACCTAGGTGGGTGGGAGGAGCCAGCTTTAAGACTTTCCAGCACATCTTAAAGCAGCAAGGTACCTATCTTATCTGTGTCAATCTTCACCATTCATCGCGAGTGGGCGAGTACCGAGCCCCGAGGCAATACATCCTTGAGATCAGTTCCTTGGCCTCAGTGGAGGAAGACACCAGAGAGAGAACCCTTACGGGCCTGGAGAGGCCAGAGAATGGTTTAAGTGAGACGGAGAACCCCCAGTGAGAGAGGGAAGGCACCCCGAAAGCTGTCATCTCACCCTACGGGAGAAGAGGTGGGTTCTCCGGAAGGCGGAGGAAATCACCTCACGCCAGGCCAGGGGTGACAACCGAGACAGGCGAAGCCACGACATCCGCCTAGTGCAGATCGCTGTCCCTACAATCCTGGAAGGTACCTCGCTGGAGTTGTAAGATGCCCTTGCGTGGTGCCTTGCTAGCTCTTCAGGCCCTGAGCAGAGAGGCAATGGCCTGCCTGGTTTCCTCCATATCAGGCATTGAGGCTAGAGCTATCCAGCCTTGATCACAAGAACCTATCATAAGAAGCATAGAGGGCCTGATGAGAAGCAACAGAAAGGAGAAGCTGTGCTGAATAGAAGGTCCTCCTCCTCCAGAAGTCAAAATCCATGAGTCCCGTCTGGAGGCGGTCACGTGAGGATGCAAAGCCCAGAGGTGTCCAGCTGCGTCAGACCCAAAAGGGGGCGAGGCATGTGTCCTGGAGACTCCGAGGGAGTGCAATACCACTGGCGCAGATCCCTTGGGGCTGGGACGGTGGAGAAGGGACACTGCCAGAGATGAAGTGACACTTCCCACTAGGGGACAGGCCAGGCAGGAACCACCAGTTTGGCCGCATAGTATTCATCTAGGAAGGTATGCATCACTTGGTCAGGATTGCCTTCAGAGGATGAGGTAAGATGGAGCTCGTCCAGCATCCTTGATACACTGTGGGAGGGGGATGAGGAGGCAGACGAGTCCAGCGATTCAGGGTCAGGCTGCGTGGGAGCGTGGTGGAACACCTGCTCGTCCATAGCCCTAAGATAGCAGGGGAAATGTGCAGCTGAACCCCTGAACTGCTACCAGGTCAGAGGTCCCCATGACTGGGAATACCTGGGAGTGAAGGAGATGGAGACAGTGGTATGGGGGCCAAACTCCTAGCAGGAGGAGTGCATCCTGTGCCCAGGCAGGGGGGCCTAGCAGAGGCTCCCAATGGTGAGGGAGACCCGGAGACCCCATCAGCTAACAACTGTTCAACCAAGTCGGAATGACTGGAGCTGTGCCTGAGAGAAGAATCCCCTCTAGGAGGCGACCGGGACTGTGTGAGCCCAGAAGGACAGTCAATGACCTCCAAAGAAGAGGTCTCTTTCAAGAAGAGGGAAGGGTGAAGTTCCACACTACGGCTCCTCCCCAAACCTGGGCGTGTCCCAGGGAGGTGTCGCTGCGTCAAACCCAGGCCCCTTGACCCCTCGGACTACGAAAGAGCCCTCTTCCTCAATACCACTAGTCTAGGCAGCTGACAATGCCAGGTGGACTCCGAAAAGACCACCCAGGGAGTAGCACCCTCCCCTTCCTGGGGTGCCCTGGGATGTCCCAAACTTGGACTGTCCAGGTACACCAAGAAAGGGGGTGCCCCGGCTGAAGGGCCAGACAACCCGACGACTCAGAGCTGTCGAGCAGCAGCCACCTGGACCACTGCTGGCTGGTCAGTGCCACTGACCCCAGAATCAGCCAGAACTGTCTGACCCACAGAGGGAGGCCCGAGTGGGGGCCGAAGTGGTGGACACGGAAGGGTCGGAGGATTCTGAGGAATCAGAGAGCCAATCCGGATCAGACCCCCCCAGTCCTCCTCTTCCACACCAGCTGATTTTCTAGTCCTTTTTGCTGGAACCGACTCCTCAGAGTCGGATCTCCTTTTGCCCAAAGAAGTCTCGCCCTGGTCAGTGGGCACTCCTTCTGGTTCGGTTTGAACCGAACCGGGCTGGCCATCCGGTTCAGCGGACTTTTTGGCCTCCCTTTCCCTGAGCCTACCAACTCTCTTTTCCAGGGCAGCTGCAGGAAAAGTTTTACAAATCTGGCAGTCTGCATTGAGGTGGTCAAACCCCAGACAATAAACACAGGTAGTGTGGGGATCAGCCTTGGCAAAGACTTTCCCACACACACTATAGTGTTGAAAACCAGTGGGCCTGGTTTTTCTTTTGGGTTTCTCAGACATAGTGCCAGTCCTATCCAAACTTACCCTTTTATGGCAATCCGCCAGGCAAGACCCTCTTATCGGTTCCCAACCGTGTCACGGGTCGTGGAAAAAAACATAATAAAACCCGTTTTTTTTAGAACCGATAAGAACCGGAAACCACACTCTAAAAGTACAATTTAAGATTTTTTAAACAACTTGATCGGTTCAAACCGAACCGATGAACCGTTTATAAGTTCCACACAGAATAGAGTAAAATATAGCCTATCTAGTACTCACAAATACCACAGACAGAGACTGAACCGACAGGTTACAGTTTAATTCCGGTCGGAAACCGAGAAAATGGTACTTTAACCGACAAAATGAACCGAGCAGAAGGAGAAATCTCGGGCGACTGTTCAGTGAGGCGGTGTAAAGAATCTGACGGTTTGAGTTTGAAGAAGAACAGACAGAGTCTCAACCGAGCTCGAGCTCAGCGTTCCATACCTGGCATGGAAAGTTTAACTCTTTCATCTCAGGGTAGTTCGAAGGTTGGGACTCACTGCATCATCAGAATAGCAAGACTTCATGTTGTTTGAAAAAGGTGTTTTTTGTTTTTTAAACTACAAGGAAGGCTAGAAGAAGAGTTAGGGTAAAACAGCCCTAAGGTAAAAAGTATTTTTTTTCCTTAAATATTTTTAGGGTTTTTGTTGCTTTTTCTGAAGGCCACAAAGGGTGTATTGAGGGAACAATGTCCCTGAAGAGGTTTGCCCATTAAGTGCCTCCCTTTAAAAAAAAAAAAAAAAAAGCTGGCAAGGCTGGAGAGGAAAGGAAAAGGAGAGACTGCACAGAAGCCCAGCCATTGTGGGGGAAGGTGGGAAGGTTGCAGCGATGAATGGTAAAGATATTCAGAAAGATCAAGAATTACGGTGAGTATGAATTTTCATATTTTCCAAGAATCTGTCTTCACCATTTATCACTTGTGGGTCTAAGTGCCACCAAGGGTGGTGTTTGCAAACCCTACGGGAAATGGAAATTACGTACCTACCGTAATTCTTGATCTTCTTGGATGAAGTCTCCATCACTCATTCACACTGATCGGATCTACACCACAGGTGTGGGTCCTAGCGCCTCCGGCGTAGATCCCATCAGTGTAAATGAGTGGTGGAGACTTTATGTCCAGGAAGATATGGTTGTTCCCTCATCCCCCTGTGGGGGGGGGGGGGGGGAGACAGAGACACAGGCCTAGCGAGGCACAAGACTGATCAGGCGGAGGCTCCCATGGCCTGGAAGCAGAAATGCACCCCACAAGCTCATGTCTAGCCCTACCAGAGGAAAAGTAGGCCCCCTGAAAACATGAGGCAGTCACCCTACACCGGGCCAAGGGTAACAACCGAGGAAAACACAACCACGCCATGCGCCTGATGCAGACTGCAGTTCCCAGTAGTCTGGAGGCTACCTCACTGGCATCACAGGATACCCTCGCCTAGAGTCTCGCCAGCTCCCAACCCTATGCAGAAAGGTGAATGGCCTGTCTGGCTGCCTCACAATCTGGTAGAGACACTAGAAGCTGACCCAGCGTTACCCACAGGTGCCTGCCATAAGACGCCTGGTGTGCAGCAATGCACAACATGGTGCGCGCTGTCGAGAAGACTCTACAATCAGCTGTCCAAGCTTGGCGAG
This sequence comes from Neoceratodus forsteri, assembly GCA_016271365.2. Lineage (NCBI taxonomy): Eukaryota > Metazoa > Chordata > Ceratodontiformes > Ceratodontidae > Neoceratodus > Neoceratodus forsteri. The sequence continues at coordinate 1,097,952,692 of CM057453.1, forward strand.
TTCGACTCTGAGACGGGGCACACTGGGTGCCTATGCTTAGAGGGGATATTCAGAAGCTGGACCCCAGAAAAGGGTGTGGCATGGCTCCTGGAGACGGCAGATAAGGACCGCTAGTCCACCTAGTCTGCCCATTTTCCTACCTGATGGATAAACTGCAGATCCTAGTTAACCAACATCCTACTTCCTCCCACCTCTACTAGGACTGCCTTATGTCTGTCCCATGTATTCTTGAATTTCCCCACTGTTCTTGACTCCACAACATCCCCAGGAAGGCCATTCCATGCATCCACAACCCTCTTTGTGAAAAAATACTTCCTTACATTACCTCTGAGCCGTCCCACCTCTTTCTGTAAAATGTGCCCCTTGTTCTTGCACATCTTTTTCTGAAAGATACTACCCTCTTGAACACTGTTGATTCCCTTGAGGTACTTGAAAGTTTTTATCATGCCCCCCTTTCCTCAAGGGTATCGTATTAAGCTCCTTTAGTCTCTCTCTTAGAAGTCTTCTGGTGCAGACCTTGCACCATTTTGTTGCCCTCCTCTGGACAGCCTCCACTCTATATCTTTATGGAGATGGGGTCTCCAGACTTGCAAACAGTACTGCAGATGGGGTCTCACCAACTGTCTGTACACAGGGATAACAACTTCCTATTTTCTACTGCTGATGCATCCCAGTATCTCTCCAGCCTTCCTTACTGCCTTCTCACATTGCTTGCCCACCTTTAGGTCATCTGATATAATCACCCCCTGGTTCCTTTCCATTGTTATTGTCAGTATCTCACTCCCCAACTGTGTACTATCCCCTGGGTTTTGTTTCCCAGATGCATTACCTTGCACTTCTTTGCACTGAATCTAAGCTGCAATACATCTGACCATTCTTCCAACCTTGCCAAGTCCCTTCTCATCCTTTCCACTCCATCTTGTGTATCAACCCTGTTGCAGATCTTTGTGTCGTCTGCAGAGAGACATACTTTTCCTTCCAGTTCCTCTGCAATGTCACTTAAAAAGACATTAAAAAGGACCGGTCCCAGTACTGAACCTTGTGGTACCCCACTAGTAACCCCCCTTTCTTCACTGTAGACTCTATTTACTACAACCCTTTGTGTCCTATTGTCCAGCCAATTTTTATCCAGGCTACCACCTTGCAACCACTCCAAGGTTGGCTAACTTGTATATTAATCTTTTATGTGGGACTGTATCAAATGCCTTGCTAAAATCTAGGTAGGCCATGTCCACAGCCCCTCCCTGGTCTACTACTTTCATCACGAGTCAAGAAATACAGTGCATTACCTACCGCAATTATTGATCTTCTTGGGCGAAGTCTACCACTCATTCATGCTGATGCGGGAGGCGCTAGGACCCAGTGAGCAAACTTTTTGCAAGAGGCGGCGCCAGAGATAGAGCCACGAGGAGTGACGCCGTGAGCCTTGGCTCGTGTGGCAATGACTATCTCGGCATTGACCCTCTACCTCCTCAGTACCTCCCCCAAGGAGGTACAGTGTAACTAACCTAGAAGGATAGCCCAAAAAAAAAAAAAAAAAAAAAAAAAAAATCAGACATAAGATAGTCTGAGCAACCCATATAAGAAGGGTCAACAAAGAAGTCTTCACAGCCTAAGATTGAGGGAGTGAAGACCAACAACAGAGGTGAGCTCGGGGGATGGTGGGTGGGCGTGTGAATGAGTGGTGGAGACTTCATCCAAGAAGATCAAGAATTACGGTAGGTACGTAATTTCCATATCTTCCTGGATATAAAATCTCCACCACTCATTCACACTGATGATGATGATGATGATAAAACTTTATTTTTATACAGGAAATTCTAATCATTAGGATTATACAATCCTGTTCTCAAGATAGTCCTGTTTGTATTTCCTTAATTACGACTAAACATAAAATGTATAACAGTACTCACATAAAAACAAAACTTAAATAATACACAACTTTTCAATTATCCAACATTGCATTGATGGGAAAGTACAGAACTAATAATCCCCTAGAGGCAGCAGGAGAGACCAAGAGCTCACAAATTTAGGACAGAAGTCCGTTAAGGATGGTCCTGCCAAGCGAAGACATCGCCTGGCACTGACATCAGGGCATTGTGCTTGGCAAGTATGCACTGAGCTCCAGGTAGCCGCATTGCAAATATCTGCAATGGGCACGTTGTGGATTTCCATGAGGATACCGTGACTGCTCTAGTAGAGTGAGCGTACCTCTACCCTCCAACAACCTGCGCCATGGAATAACAGTGGTGCAGGCATGCCACCAGCCATGCTGAAATGCATCTGATAGCGACAGGTTGACCCAGCGGGTCGCTGAAGAAACGAACAGTTGTTGAGCTTTGCAAATTTCTTTTGTTCTATCTAAATAGAAGCATGAGCTCTTCTGACATCTAAAAATGAAGACACGCTCTTCTTCATTTTGGAAGTTCAAAAAGTAAGTAGATAGGACTAAAGGTTGATTTAGATGGAGTCCTGAAACAACCTTAGGGTGAAACTTAGGATGGCTGCTAAGAACTACTTTATCCTTATGAAACACAGTAAACGGAGGGTCTGTGACCAAGGCATGTATTTCAGAGACCCTGCGGGCCGAGGTAATGGCCACCAGGAAGGCTGTTTTCCAAGTGAGAAATTTCAGCTCACAGGTAGCTAGAGGCTCAAAAGTCTTTTGAGTAAGCATGTCTAGCAAAGATTAATGTCCCAGGCTGTGACTGGACGTCTGACAGGAGGTCTGGTATGCAGAATACCCTAAAGAAACCTTTTAACTACTGGTAACTGAGCCAGTGAAAAGGAAAGTACTGGCTCACGATAAGCTGAAGCGGCACAAAGGTGAACTTTGACTGTAGAGTATTGTAGACCTGAATTTGAGAAGTCTAAAGGTACTCTAGAACTTTATTTAAGTGGGCAGGAAAAAGTTCAAAGAGGATTTTGCATACCAAAGAAAAGCTTCCATTTGGCTGTATGCGTTTTCTAGTGGCTAACTGCGTGCAGCCAAAAGAATATCTGAAACTCTGCAAGAGACATTGAACCTGTTCACTTCTATCTCTTCAGGAGCCAAGCGTGAAGGTGAAGCGACCTCAGATTGGGATGGACCACAGGCCCCTGGGTCAGAAGGTTCGTCTAAAGGGGAAGCGCTTGCAGAGGGGTTTCCGACATACTTTTGAGTAATGGAAACCATATCTGTCGAGGCCAGAAGGGAGCAATGAGGATCATTTTGTCCCCCTGGGACTCGAATTTGAGAAGCACCCTCTGAATGAGTGGGAGAGGAGGAAAGGCATATAGAAAGCATTTTGTCCACTGCAGACTGAACGTATCCTGAAAGAAAATGCCAGGCCCTGGATTTCTGAAGCAGAAGAGAGGCAGTTTTATGTTGAGTGGGGATGCAAAAAGGTCCAGGTTTGGATTTCCCCACTCTGAGAATAGTGACTGAACTACGGTTGAGTCAAGAGATCATGCGTGAGGATCTGTTGAGACGGTCTGCCAGTTCGTTCTGCACCCCCCCACCCCCAAAGCAGGTAGAATGCTTGAATTAGAGCCTTGTGCCCTAGGCACCATTCCCACACTCTCATCGCTTCCCTGCATAAAGGGTAAGAGTGTGCACCACCCTACTTGTTGATGTAATACATCACCACTTTGTTGTCCGTTTAAAGGAGAATGTTCTTGTGACAGACAATGTCCTTCAAAGCCCGGACTGCATAAAGGATGGCTCTCATTTCTAGGACATTTATGTGAAGCGGGGACTCATCTTGAGTCCACATACCTTAGGTGTGGAGATTCTGGCAATGAGCTCCCCACCCCATCAGGGATGCATCCGTGGTAATGGAAATCTGATGATCCAGGGGAGCAAAGGTACTCTTCCAGAAGGTTGTCCTCTCAAGCCATCAGGTGAGTGACCTCTTCAAAGGTTCTGTTACCTTGATGAGAAAAGGACTGAGGTGAGTGGTTGGGGACCTCTGAGTACTGAGCATCCATTGAGAGGTTCTCATGTGGAGGCGTGCTAGGGGTACAGTGAACACCAAGGATGCCATGAGACCCAGCATCCGCTGCATCGAGATAGCTCGAACCGAGCAGTTCTCTCTGATGTATCAGATCATCTGTAGGATATCACTCCTTCTGTCCTCTGGTAGAAAAGCTTTCACACAGGAGATGTCCAGAAGAGTTCCGACAAAAAGGAGCTTCTGGGAGGGCTGCAACTGCGATTTCTTGAGATTTAGCAAGACTCCCATGGACGTTAGAAAGTCTGAGGCCGTGGCTACGATGGCGAGAGTTCCCTGCCTGGAAGGGCTTGCTAGAAGCCAGTCGTTCAGATGCTCGGAACACTTGTATTCCGATCTTTCTGAGATGCGCTGTGAGAATAGCATAACACTTTGTAAAACTTGTAGCACCAGAGGATAGCCCAAAGGGCAGGACTCTGAACTGATAGTGCTGGCCCAGTGCTACAAAACCGTAGGTATTTGAGATGCTTTGGGTGTGATAGGAATATGTTGGCAAGCATTCTGAATTTCCAGGAAGCTAGCCAATCGTGTTGATGAAGCAAGGGCAACAGGATCCCAGCGATACCATCTTGAACTTTTCCTTGAAAAGAAACCTGTTTAACTTTCTGAGGTCCAGAACGGGGCACATGCCACTGGTCTCTTTCAGGACCAGGAAGTAATGGGAGTAGAAAACAGTGTTTCGTTGATCCAGTGGAAAGTACAGTTACGGAAGAACTTACTGTAACAGTAGATCTTCGAGAACAGCTCTTGCAGCAGGTTACACCATTAGGACTGTAGCCGGCAGGCGTCAGGACCCCACAGAAATCTTCTAGCTAGCAGTCTTCAGCGGGGACCGCCTCCGACGTCAGTCCGGCCCCCAACGTCAGGCGTAGTACATAAGGTGGCGGTCCCGCCAGAATCCCCAGTTCTCCCACCGGAGACGTCTGGTCGCTGGATGACATCAGAAGCGGAGACCGAGGATCCACCATCAGAAGATCAAGGTTGAGGACAAACTGCCAGAGTATAGGCTAGGACTTACCTCCTCCAAGGGGGAATGGTGGGCGGGAAGGTACCTGCTGCAAGAGCTGTTCTCGAAGATCTACTGCTATGGTAAGTTCTTACGTAACTGTACTATCTTCTTCAAGATACAGCTCTTGCAGCAGGTTACATCATTAGGACTGATTCCCAAGCAATAGCGCCTAGAAACGCTCTAGGGAGGAGGCAGGAACAGAGTTCCTGGTAAGTCCTGATTCTAGGACAGGAGGCCCTGCAGAACGGCGAGGCCGAAACCAGCTCTCCGCCATGAGGCGATGTCAAGGCTGTAGTGCCTAATGAAGGTGTGCACTGAGCTCCAGGTGGCTGCAGCACAAATGGCCAAAATGGAGACTTTTTCAGTGCTGCAAAGGAAGTGGCCACCCCCCTTGTCGAGTGGACCCTAACGGTACCCGGATGGGGCTTCTGCCTGTTGTAGCAAAAAAATGCACTGGGCAAGCCAGCGAGAAAGAGTTTGTTTCGAGACTGGTTGGCCCAGCATCCTCTCAGCGAAAGAAATGAACAGCTGCTCGGATTTGCGATGCTGTTTGGTCTTGGTCAAGTAATATCTTAAAGAGCGGTCAACATCCAGTGCCTTGTGAAGCAGTGCCTCTCCTCTACTGGTGTACTTAGGGAAGTACACTGGCAAATCAATGTCCTGATTAAGGGTAAGGGCTGAGGCCACCTTAGGCAGGAATTTTGGATTCGTCCTCAGGGACACCCTGTCCTGGTGAAAAATCAAATAAGGTTCCTTACACATGAGGGCATGTAGTTCGGAGATTCTTCTGGCCGAAGCAACAGCAACCAAAAATAACGTTTTCCATGACAGAAGACGTAGCTCGCAATCTGCGGCAGGTTCAAAGGGTGGCAGCGTAAGCTGCTCCAGGACAAAAAGCAGGTCCCAAGGAGGGACGGGGTCCTTAATGAGTGGTCTAAGGTGAAGCACTCCCCTCAAAAAGTCACGAGAAGTGTCGAGTTGTGCCACTGTGCGTTGGCCTATAGGGGAATGGTAGGCTGAAATCGCACAAAGGCGAACCTTAATTGAGGAGTAGGCCAGACCCGAATGAAAGAGGGAAAGCAGGTATTCCAGGACTAATTTTTCTGGGCAGTCTAAAGGGGAGAGGCTGCGTGCCTGAGACCACAGGCAAAACCTACGCCATTTCACGGCGTATGTGGCATGCGTTGCTGGCTTTCTGGCAGCAGAAAGGACTTCTGCCACCTCTTGCGAGACCCCGTGTCGCAGAATGGCTATGTCTCAAGGAGCCAGGCATGCAGGTTCAGTGAGCGTAAGTCCGGGTGGACTAGCGAACCCTCCTCAGTGGGAGCTGATTGGTAAGGGAAGTGGAGGTTCCCGGGACAGTTGAGTCAAGAGGGGGAACCAAATCTGTCTGGGCCAGAAAGGTACTACCAAGATCATTGTTGCATGCTCCCTGCAAAGTTTGAGAAGGATTCTCTGGATCAACAGGAAGGGAGGAAAAGCGTAGAGGAATCTGCCCACCCAGAAGAGGGATAACGCGTCTCGCCAGAAAACACCAGGCCCTGGATCTAGCGAGCAAAAATTGGGCAGTTTTGCATTGGATGGGAAAGCGAACAAGTCCAATTCTGGAGTACCCCATCGATTAAACAGATCCTCTGCCACCTCCTGAAAAAGTGCCCACTCGTGGACTCTGGCCTGTGAGCGACTCAGGCCGTCTGCGACCATGCTGTCCACTCCGGGAACGTGAACTGCGATCAGGTTTGCACCGTGTCGAATTACCCATTCCCACACTCTCATGGCCTCTAGGAAGAGGGGGTAGGAGTGTGTGCCTCCCTGTTTGTTGAGGTAATACATGACTGTCGTATTGTCTGTTTGCAGCAGAAGAGTACTCGGTGGAATGTCCGACTGGAAGGCTTGCAGGGCATACAGGACCGCCCTCCTCTCCAGAATATTGATGTGGAGATGGGCTTCTTGAGGAGTCCATGTACCCGGAGACCTCACCCTGTTCAGGTGTGCCCCCCCACCCCAGCCCTGCGGCATCTGTGGAGAGGATTACCTCCGGGGACGGCGCTATGAATGGGACCCCCATGGAGAGGGTCCCTGGGTCTAACCACCATTGCCAATCCCGAATCACGGCTCTCGTGATTCTGACTGGCTGCTGCATATGGTCTTGCTTCTGGTCCCATTGCACCCTGAGCATCCACTGGGTTATCCACATGTGGAGCCTTGCCATCGGGATGGTTGGAATAGCCACAGCCATATGTCCAAGGAGGCGAAGGACCAGTCTGGCTGGGACGGTCTTCTTTGCCGAAAGATCCCTGATGAGGGACCTGATGCATTCCGCTCTGTCCTCGGGAAGAAAGGCTTTCCCTTGGACAGTGTCCAGAACTTCACCTATGAATTGCAGCTTCTGAGACGGTACAAGGAGGGACTTCTCGTAGTTGATAAGTATGCCCAGTGACTGAAAAAGAGCCTGGGTATGCTGGATAGCCATCAACAGCACCTCCTGGGAGGCAGCCATGAGAAGCCAGTCGTCCAGGTACGGGAACACGTAGTGGCCTTGTCTCCTTAGAGATGCTGCCACGACTGCCATGCACTTGGTAAAGACCCTGGGGTCTGATGACAGCCGGAAAGGAAGCGCGGAACTGGTAGTGGTGGCCGGGAAACTCGAAGCGCAGGAACCTCCTGTGCGCTTGAGCTATGGGGATGTGCAGGTAAGCATCCTGCATGTCCAGGGACACCAAAATGCGTCCTTCTTCAGCATGGGTATAAGGCCCTGGAGGGTCACCATGCGGAATCTTTTGTGAGCGACCGACATGTTGAGGTCACTGAGGTCCAAGATTGGACGGAGGTCCCCTGTTTTCTTTGGGACCAGGAAGAAGTGGGAATAGTAACCTGTTCCTCTCTGGCTCCCCGGGACGTACTCCACAGCTTCTTTGTGCAGGAGCGAGAGTACCTCTTGTCTGATGAGCAACCTGTGCCGACCTGAATAGCGGGAGAGCAAGGGAGGCCTTGTAGGTGGCTTGTCCGTGAACTCTATAAAGTGGCCTTTTTCGACCAATTGGAGTACTCACCTGTCGGTGGTAATCGACTGCCACCCTGGCAGGTGGACTGCATGGCGCCCCCAACCTTGGTATCCTGTTGATCCTGAGGGGCGGGGGCCGGGAAGGAGTCATGCTGTGGCAGCTGTGGGTCCTGCAGGTTGGGCCGACTTGGTGGGACGTTGGCCTCTGCCTGAGGACGACTTGCCCTGGGCTTTCCAAGGAAAGGAGTCCCTCTGTTGCAGGCCGGAACAAGAATGTTGCCTCTGGGTCCGGCTGCAAAAATGGCTCTGGTTCCTACGAAGGAACCGGGCCTGGATCTGTACATGGCCTGGACAGATCTCACGGCCTTCCGGCCTCCTGAAGCTTAGGATGACCTTCTCCGAGGGTTCACCAAAGAGAACTTCGCCGTGAAAGGGCATCAGTATGTTCTTCTGGGCGTCCGGGTGAATCGGAGACACGGAGCCATGAGTGTCTCCGGAGGCATCGCCTGGAGGCTGCCACTCTGGCCGAGGATCGCGGAGTCATACGCGGCTCGAAGCACCTGGGTTCCCACATCTGAACCCGTGCGGAGGAGCTGGTGTAACTCCTCCTCCTGCTCACGTTCTGGCAGCTTTTCTGCCATCTCTTGTCCCTGCTCCCACAGGGCATTCTGAAACTGAACCATGTGGGTAAGGTAATTGAGGGACCTAATGGCGCAGGTCGCAGCTGTGTACGTGCGCCTACCCATAGCGTCCAACTGTTTGGACTCCGGGTCCGGTGACTGGGTGCTCAGATGTTGCGGCCTTTGGGACCGGTCATGTGAGGCTGTGATGACCAGGGAATCGGCCAGAGGATGAGATGCCAAGTACTGGTCCTCCCTAGGAGCCTTGTACAGGCGGTCAGCCTTCTTCGGCATCGCCAGGACCGAGTGTGGACGCTTCCACGCTGCCTTGGTGACGTCCACAAAGGAGTCCACCAGGGGTGGTACCACCACAGGCTTTGGGTCCTTTTGCCGAAGATAACACACAAGGCGTAGCCTCTCGGGGTCAAGGTCTTCTGCGTCCCAGCCCATTTCTCCTGGATATGCCTCAATCTCTATGAACGATGGGTCATCCGGAGGAGATCTCGGGAGCTCACGTGGGTCCAGAGAGGGGATGCTGATAGGAGAAGGGGAACTGGATCTGTCAGAGATGTCCGATCCTGAGTCCTCCGTCGACGGCGAGTAGCGGCGTCTTCTAGGTCTCTTGGGGCTGGGTGACCCAGAAGAAGATCTGGACAGAGGTCTCCTCTTATCCGATGGTCTGCCCCTAGGAGATCGAGCAGGATCCTGGAGGGAAGGTACTCGGCCTGCTGCCCCAGATGGAGTGGGGGGTGCTGGGGCCGGTGGAGTCATGGGTGGAGGAGGAGGAGGAGGAAGAGAGGGTGTGGAGACCACGTCCTTTTTAATAGTGTCCCACCAAAGGTAAAAACTCCTTCACTTCAACAAGATTCAGGCCCGACACGGGCGGGTGCGATAAATCAGGTCCCAGCGTCGGCACCCCGGGGGTCTCTGGTTCAGGAGAGGGTTCCCTTGGGGGCTCAACAGGACCGGGATCGCCCGCCTGGTCTTCGGGCTGGGTAGACTCCTCCTCTGTAAGCGCCTCCTGGCCGACGTCGGTAGGTGGCGTTGAGGTTCCTCCAACTGCTGGAACGGGTGTCGGTCCCTGGCGGCGTCCGCGGTGGTGAGAGCCTGACCGGCGACGGGCTGTCGGGTCCCGGGACCGGTGGTGCTTGGCCGACGTCGGGTCCGACGTCCGTTTTAAGCGAGGTCAGCTCCTTGGTTTTCCGTTGGAGGGGAGGAGGCAAGGAGACCGACCGGACGTTGGAGGCCGAGTGGCGGGAGACGGACTTGTGGTGATGGTGGTCCCCTGACCTCGGCAAAGCCTTAGACAAGGAAGAAGAAGGCCTGTGGGTCTTAACAGGCTGCAGCGTGGAGGAACCGGTAGAAGACTTGACGCTGACCGGGGAGGCTGAGAGCGGCCCGGGACGGAGAGCGGTCGGACCGGGAGCCGAGCTGCGGGAGTCTGAGGCCCTAGAAGGATCTAGATCTCACCTCTCCCCTATGTTTCTCGAGGTGCCTGCGGCTTTTGGAAGATTCCCCTGGAGGCAGGTTCCATGGCCTTCAATCTTTCTTCCAGAAGGTAAGCCTGGGGGCCTTCTGCCAGCGGATCCAGGTCCGACTGTTGAAACCCTGACAAAGGGCAGGCCTGGGTGTCGTGGCCGGGTCTAGGCACTGCACGCGGGCAGTGTGGATCTTTGAAGAATTTGCTTCCCACAGGCACACTTAGGCGGATGGCCCTCCGGATGTTGGTGAGGACATCAGATGGCACACAACCCGAAGAAAAGCAGTTTCTTGGCGAAGAAATGGAAAAGAACTTTACGAAACGCAGCGCTAGACACTGACCGAAGGGTCGAGACATGCAAGTCGACGGCGGGAAAGAACTGGGGATTCTGGCGGGACCGCCTCCTTATGTACTATGCCTGACGTCGGGGGTGGGACCGACGTCGGGGGCGGTCCCCGCTGAAGACTGCTAGCTAGAAGATTTCCGTGGGGTCCTGACGCCTGTCGGCTACAGTCCTAATGGTGTAACCTGCTGCAAAAGCTGTATGTCGAAGAAGATCTATTTCTACTGCCCTGTTGTTCAGAAGGCCTTGTATCTCGGAGGCAAGAAGGTCTGACTGTATTGTTGACAGTCTGGGCTGTCGTTTGGGAGGACGATCCGGAGGGGTTTCTGAAAGGCTGAGGGAGTACCCTTCACGGATTATCGAGCGACCCATTTGTCTGATGTTATGGACTTCCACTGGTTGTAAAACTGAGTCAGGCGTCCTCCACACTAGTGAAAGAGTCCCCCTCAGGCAACTGAGGTGGGACCTGGGCCAGAGACTCAGAAGGTAGCACTGGGTGCTTTGGGCCCTTGTGCCTTCTGTTGCATTTCTTTTTGAGGCTGGGAGGCTTGGTTTAATAAAACCTCCTGTCCTTGCCCGAAAGGACTGGACGGTTGTAGAGTGGCGCTTAACTTTTGAGAAGGGGTGGGAGCTGGTCAAGCCATTTTAATGGCTGACCTAGTCTTCTGCGTGGCCTCCAGAACTTGCTCTACTTGAGGTCCGAACAGATATATACCATCAAAGGGTTAGGCCATGACCTGCTGTTGGGCATCATTTGTGAAGCCCGAACTGCGCAGCCAAGAGTGACGATGGTTACAAATGCCCGCCGCCACCGCTCGGGAAGCAGTATCGAAAGCGCCCATAGCTGCTTTAACCTGCTGGTTGTTGGACTCTATGCCCCTGGTTATGGTCTGAAGTAGTTCTGAACTAGCATCCGACTCAGGCAGAGCTTCCGCCACCTGTTTGACTGAATGCCAAAGAACATACTCGTATTGAGAGAAATAGCCCTGGTAGCTGGCAATATGCATACCCAGGGTAGAGGCAGCAAAGACTCTCTTACTAAGGTGTCTATCTTGTGAGATTCTTTTATAGGTCAGGCTGTAGATGCCTGAGAAAGAATGACCTTATCATTCTCTGTCAGGACTACAATAGGGTCCACAAAGGCCTGGGAGGCCCAAATGGGTCGATCCTTGGGAGCAGCGTACTTTCTGTTTATGGACTTAGCAACAGAAGGAATGAGAGCAGGATTATTCCATACCATTTGAGAAGCGTCTCAAAAGATGGCTGTACCGGGGGAGTTAAGTCCAATGGGATCTCCGGAACATGAAGGTACTGGAGCCTTAAGAGCTTCCCAGGATTGATGTCAGGAGGGAAACAGTAGAATTCAAATTTTTCAGCAGAGACTTAAATGACAGGTCCTCGACCACAGGCTCTGCAACAGGATTAGATCCTGTTCCTTCCACGTCATCACCAAGCCGAAGGTCTGGGTCAGGCTCAGTATCATCTGACAGCCCAGGAGGGACTGTATGGACAGGAAAGGAGTGAAAATCAGAAGGAAATGAGGAAGGAAAAGGATTCAGAGTGGAGAAGCCCTGAAGGCTGGAAGACGTCACACCAGACCTCAAGCGTAAAGAGGGCATGGCGTGGCAGCTTCTGGCCCCGAAGAAACTCCAGCACCACAAAGCAGTGCCCGACAGCGCTAACACCAAGGCCAAGCGCCCGACATCCCCAATAGCGCCAAAGACAGCGCCGACAGACACATCGGTGCCGAGGACGGCGCCAAACGACCTATCGACGCAGACGGCGCCGAAATTAAACCAGGGCTCCGAAAACTGTGATTTGAGGAGAAAGAAGGAAGAATACCAGGAGATAGAAGCATCTGTGTGGCCCACTGTGCCGCAGCCATGTGAGGAAGGACGACACCTGAGCGTGGAGTCGATGGCACCAAAGAAGGCGCCGCGTGACTAGGGAGGTCCAGCCGCCCTACTCGATCCCTCGAAAGGCCTGGGAGCCCCGGAGTGACCGGGCCAGGCAGCTGGACCAACCTCCGAGCCCACTGCTCCATAAGAGCGGCCCACTGATGAAAGTGCTCATCTGAAGTCCTTCCAGAAGGCAGGGAAGGGCTCTGATGTCGAAGAGGTCTGACACCGGAAACAGAAACCGGTGACTCCGGAGGAGGAGACTGGCAGCTGACCCCAATGACTGACCGTCGACGCGCAGACATACCAGAGGGCAACCTCGAGTGATGCCTTCTCTTTTCTGACCTGTGGGCCGAAGAAGAGCTCGAGGACAAACGGTGCAGAGAGTGCGACCATTTTCTTTAATGCTTCCAGGGGGACCGCCCATCCCCTCGAGCATCGAACCATCCATTGTCAGACCCACCTCCGGAGAGGGCAGACCAGACCCAGCCCGGCTGACTGAACAGCTTTCAATAAGTCTCCCTACCACACCTGACCCACTCATGGTCGACTCCATCAATGTAGGCTGAGACTTCTTTTTCTTTAATAAGTATAGTAAAAAGTAAGCAGTACTTATTCGAGATATACTACAAAACAATAAACTGAAGACTATGCTGCTAGTTTGAAGTTTGGCTCCCAGCTGGTGAGTGATGTCGTCACTGAAGCTCACTCGACGGTGGGGAAAAAAGGAACTGAGGCAGTTGGAGGGTCGATGCCGAGACAGTCACTGCTGCACGAGCCTCGGCTCACGACACCGCTCCTCGCAGCTCCATCTCTGGCGCCAGCCCTCTTGCAAAAAAGTTTGCTCCCGCTGGGTCCTAGTGCCTCCGGCGTAGATCCCACCAGTGTGAATAAGTGGTGGAAACTTTATGTCCAGGAAGATCAATTAGATTCGTCTGACACGACCTTCCCGCTGTGAATCCATGCTGCCTTGGGTCCTGTGCCCCACTGGCCTCTAGGTACTCAACAATTCTTTCCTTCAGAAGTGATTCCACCATTTTCCCTTCCACTGAGGTCAAACTAACTGGTCTGTAGTTTCCTGCCTCTGCCCTGCTCCCACTTTTGTGAAGGGGAATCACATCCGCCCTCCTCCAGTCCTTAGATACCACCCCATCCTCCCATGATTTGTTAAAGAGAGTAGTCAGCGGTGTCACTAGTTCTACCCTTAGTTCTTTTAGAATTCTTGGGTGAATCCCATCAGGCCCCATTGCTTTGTCCACCTTCAATTTTACTAGTTCTTTTATAACCCTTTCTTCTTTGAATGGACTGGTATCGACCCCCGTATCCAGAGTGTTTCTCTTGTTTGGTTTAGGTACCTCCCCTCCTCTTCCTTTGTAAATACGGAGCAGAAATATTCACTCAGTATACCTGCTTTTTCACTGTTACACTCTGCCCACATTCCTTCCCCTTCATTAAGCCTCATTATAAAATGGCAAGAAAAAATCTAGAAATCTCATTGGACAAGAGATCAGCTGACCGTACATTAAATCTCTATATACGCACAGTCATCTGGTCCTAAACCACATAACACAATGAGCAAATCAGTCCTCCTACAACCAGAACTATCTTCCAACAATCTCCCACAACCAGAACTGATCTTCCATCACAAACATGGCTCTACCTTTACACTGTAGAAACCTTCAACTGGGCCCTAAAATAAAATACCTTAAATATAAAATAAAACAATAAAATGTTGTTTACTAGATCATCACACTCTCCTTACACATGTAAACAAATCAGAAACATTGAGTATTGTTTATAGTTTCATTTCAACTGTTTCTTTGCTAACAGTGAAAAATGAAAATTATGTACCTACCGTAAATATGATCTTTCTGTGCATCTTCGCCATCCATCATATTTGGGTTACTGGCCGGAGGTCATGACCCCACAGGAGCTTTTTGGTTTTTGGATGGGCAGAGTCAATGCAGCATCGGCGCCACCCTCGAGGCCGAAGCACTGCGTGGCGCTCGTGGGTTGGCTGTTATGTGCTGTCGACTCCGCCCTCCCGCCAGTTCTGAGTCGCCGGAGAGGTGAGGAAAAGGGATGGGAGAGTGGGACAAGGAAGTCCAAGGGACAGACAAGGGAAGAGATTTATAAACCAAAAGGAGAAATAAACGACTGAGAGGACAGAAGTAGGAGGAGGAGGAAACTAAGGGGACTGGGTAGGGGCCCCAATCTCTGGAAAGACAAAAGGAAAGGGGAGGAATTTAGGGTAAATTTGAGAGGGAGGGGGAGGGGAGAAGGTAGCAACCATACCCTGGACCTTGACTTGCCTCCAGATTATATAGGAACTGCAAGGAGTAGCCAAAGGTTTGATGACAGAATTCAAGGCACATAATTACTGGCACTAACTCCAAAAGGCAGAAAGTGGTTATTCTGGAAGAAAGATAGGACACAGGGACTCCCCAAGGGAAAGAATGTTTGGTGTAAGAAAAGTAGATTTTTTTTATTTTTGTTTTAGGGAGGATATGTCCAACGGATAAAGAAATCAAGGACTGATGTGAACAAAGGAGGAGCAGAGGATGGAGAGCAACTGCCAACTCCCACCCCACAGGGATGGAGCTAAAGTGCCACCCACGCTAACCACTCTTCCTTAGAAGAAGTATCCCCCTATGTGCCTCTGGTTATCAGACTCCTTAAAAAAGGAGGGGGAGCAAGGAGGGGCACAGAGAGGGAGGGGGACCCAGAGACTGAGGCCCCAGGAGGAGGGTGGGCAGGATTGTGATGAATGGTGAAGATACACAGAAAGATCAGAATTACGCTAGGTACGCAATTTTCATATCTTATTTGTGTTAATCTTCACCATTCATCACATTTGGGTGAGTGCCGAGTCCCCCAAAGGGGGTTTAATCCTAATGGACAGAGTCCCTTAGCTCTCAGTGGGTGACACTCTAAGAGGGAGAACCTTCAGGGCTTGGGGAGGCCAGAGTGTGGGGAGAGTGAGACGGGTAACCCCCGGAGAAGGAAGTTGCCTGACAAACGCCGTCTCACTCTACGGAGAAGAGATAGATTCTCTGGTAAGCGGAGGTAATCACTGCCAGGCCAAGGGTGACAACCGGCAAGACGAGCCATGCCGCCCGCCTAGTGCAGATCGCTGTTCCCACGACCCTGTAGCTACCTCGCCGGCGCGCTGTGACGATACCTCGCTTGGTGCCTTGCTAGCTCCAGGCCACGTGCAGAGAGAGCGATGGCTTGTCTCCTTTGTTCCGTGTCAGGCAAAGAGGCTAGGAGCTGATCCAGACTGGACCACAAGAACCTGTCACAGGATGCATAGTGGGCCTGATGTGCAGAGATGGAGAGCAGCAACCATGCAGAGTAGAATATCGTCCTCCTCTCCCAGAAGTCAAAATCTAAGGAGTCTTGATCTGGGGGCTAGTCACGATGGAGGGTGCAAAGTCCATCAGGAGTGTCCAGCTGCATCAATCCTGACTGAGGATGAGGCATGGAACCTGGAGACTCCGGGAGCCCATACCACTGACAGAGATTCCTGGGCCAGGAACTCCAGTGAAGGGTCTCTGACAGGAACGCAACGACACCTCCCAAAAGGGAGCAGGCCAGGGGGACACTATAAGGGTGTGCTCGCTGAAGTCACCTAAAAAGGCGTGCGCCGACTGTTCTGGATTGCTTTGCGTGGGAAGGGTGAAGTGCAGGTCCTCCAACATCCTCACGAGGAATCGCCAATACTCTGCAAGATCAGCAGCTGGGGAGATGTGAACAGAAGACTCCTCTCCCTCAGAAGAGAGGGATGATGAGTTAGAGAATCGTAACTGTTCAGAGGGTGGCTGCGCAGGGGAGGTTGAAAAACCTGACTGTCCACTACCCTGACATGAGCGGGGAATCTAGCAGCCATGGCCCTGAACTGCTGCCAGAAGAGAGGCCCGCTAGGACCAAGGATGCCTGGGAGCACCAAAGAATGTGGCAGAGAAATAGGGGCAAAGCCGAGAAATCGGCTGACCTCAGCCTGGGCTAGGGAGCGCACCAGGAGCTCCAGCAGAAGGAAGTGCTCCGGAAGAGCTCACAGCAGACAGCTGAACAACCATTTCGGAACTGCCTTGGCTGCGCCTGGAAGAATCGCCCCTGTGAGGCGACCAGGGCCGTGTAGGTCCAGAAGGACGGTCCTCTACCTCCAAAGAATGGGGCCCTCTCAAAGAAACTGAAGGGAAAGAGCGGAGATCTGTGCTATGGCTTCTCCCAGAACCCAGGTGGACTTGAGAAAAGGGCTGCCGCATACAGCCCATGCCCCTCAACCCCTCAGAATCCGAAAGAGCCCTCCTCCTCGAGAGAGTCAGCCTAGGCAACTGACAGCCCTGGTCGGCCCCCGAAGGAGCTATCCAGGGAGCAGCACCCTCCCCTCCCGTGGGTGCTCTGATTGGCCCCAAAGTCGGGTGATCTAGGCACACCACCTGAGGGGGGTACCACCGCTGAGGGGTCAGAGAACCCTCCGAGGCCGGGCTGCAGTGCAGTGGTGGCATGTACCTTTGCCTGCTGGTCAGAACCCCTGACCCCATCCCCGGCAGTCTCTGCCCGCTCCTCAGAGGGGGGCTGACTCTGGCCTGTCGAGGACACTAACAGGATGCCCATGCCAGCAGCTAACTCCAAGGCGCCAGACTGCCGTTTGACTCAGAGTCAGATTCCTCCTCCAAAGAGGTGACGACCGAAGCCCTGTGCCAAACACTTGGCGGGTGCCTGCTGCCATCTCGACCAGATGGGGCACCAGAAACAGAAACCATACCTGAATCAGTACCAGTGTCCTCCGCAGCACCTCGAGCGGTGGCCGAAAACACGGCTCCAACCAGGGCAGCAGTTTCCGGGCCAGAAGCTGACACGACGCCGAACCGTCCCAGCGCACTGCGAGCGGCGCCAAGGACCGAGACGGCACTGATGACGGCTCCGACAGCACTCTTGGCGCCGAGATCCGAAACCCCCACAGCGCCATGCCCATGCTTGGAGCCGTGAACAGCCCCGGAACTGGACATGGCGCAGTGCTCAACCTCGGCACCGCAGACGGTGCCAAGGCGAGAAAAGGCCAGAGATGGCGCCGTGGGACCTCCACGGCGCCGCTAGCACCATCGGCCCGTGAACAGCGCTGACAGCAGCCACAATGCCGGCGATGGCTGGCACAGGCAGCGACTCTGTCAGGGCCATTGGCTGAGGCCTGAAATGGCACCAACAGACTGCGTCGAGAATGGAGCCGACCGGGACTTCCGAGCTGGGGTGCGACACGAGAGGCCTTTGCCCCGAAAGGAGCAGTGCCAATCGGTGCCTTCCTTCCATCTCCAGGGAAATGGATGGGCCTCCTGCACGCAGGAGAAGCCTCGCACAGCTAGGCTACTAGAGGCCAGGCTCCTCCTCCTCGGCCGGTATAGAACCGGAAGTGGACCCAGAGGAAAGGCTGAGAAGGCGTGGCTTGGCCCAATGAGTGCGTGCCCGACCCCTGAAAGTTGGCGAGCTACGCCCCACTTTCCACATCGTTGCTCTCGATGACCCAGCAGTCCATGGAGAAACAGGCATTGCACAAATCCATGTAATGAAGTGGGCCAAAAATGAAAATTACGTACTACCATAATTCTTGATCTTCTTGGACGAGTCTCCACCACTCATTCACACTATTGGGATCTGCGCCGGAGGCACTAGGACCCATCGGGAGAAAACTTTTTTGCTGGGGAGTCGACGCCAGAGATGGCGCCACGAGCCCCAGCTCGCGCGGCAATGACTATCTCGGCGTCTACTCCCCAACCGCCTCAGTACCTTTTTTAACAAGGAGGTGCAGCGTAACTAACCTAGAAGGGTAGCCTAACCTAAAAACCGGACATAAGATAGTCCGGACGACCCATGAAAGAAGAGTCAACAAAGAAGTCTTCAAGGCCTAAAGATTTGAGGGAGTGAAGACCAACAAGAGAGGTGAGCTCGGGGGATGGAGGGTGGGCGTATGAATGAGTGGTGGAGATTTGTCCAAGAAGATCAAGAATTACGGTAGGTATGTAATTTTCATATCTTCCTGGACATAAGTCTCCACCACTCATTCACACTATTGGGAGAGTACTGAGCTAATAATCCCCCGAGAGGGCGGAAGGAGAAACCAAGAGCTCACGTTTCTTAAGACAGAAGTCCATTAAGGATGGCTCTGCCAAAGGAAGAATGTCGTCTGGCATGGACATCGAGTGCATAATGCTTAATAAAAGTATGCACTGAGCTCCAGGTGGCTGCATTGCAGATGTCTGCAATGGGCACGTTGCGGATTTCCGCTAGGGATGCCTACCGCTCTGGTAGAGTGCGTAACTCTACCCTCCAACTAACCTGCGCCATGGAATAGCAGTGACGAAGGCACGCCACTAGCCATGCTGAGGTATATCTAATAGCGACAGGTTGACCCAGCCAGGTCTCACTGAAGGAAACGAACAGTTGCTGGGCTTTACAAAAATACTTGGTTCTATCTAAACAGAAATGCAAGGCCCTCTTAACATCCAGAGAATGAAGAGAGCGTTCCCCTTCATTTTGGAAGTCCGCAAAATAAGAGGGAAGGACCAAAGGTTGGTTAAGATGAAATTCTGACACAACCTTAGGAAGAAATTTAGGATGAGTACGAAGGACTACTTTGTCTTTATGAAACACAGTGTATGGAGGATCTGTGACCAGGGCATGTATCTCAGAGACCCTGCGGGCTGAGGTAATGGCCACTAAGAAGGCAGTCTTCCAGGTGAGGAACTTTAGTTCACAGGTAGCTAGAGGCTCAAAAGGTTTCCGAGTGAGCATGTCTAGCACAAGATTAATGTCCCAGGCTGCAAATGGACGTCTTGTAGGAGGTCTGGTGTGCAGAATGCCCTTAAGAAATCTCTTAACCATAGGTAACTGAGCCAGTGAAAGGAAAAAAACCGCTCATGATACGCTGAAATGGCACTAAGGTGAACTTTAACTGTAGAGTACTGGAGACCTGAATTTGAGAGGTCCAAAAGGTACTCTAAAACTTTATATGGAGGGCAGGAAAGAGGATTCAAGAGGACTTTACACACCAGAGCGAAAAACGCTTCCACTTAGCCATGTAAGTTTTCTGGTGGCTGGCTTCCTGCAGCCAGAAGGATATCAGAAACTCTTCGAGACATTGAACGATTTACTTCTACCTCTTCAGGAGCCAAGCGTGAAGGTGAAGAGATCTCAGATTGGGATGGACCACGGTCCCTGAGTTAAAGGTTCATCTGCAGGAAGTGGTCTCGGAGGAACTGCCAACATACTGTTGAGAAGTGGAAACCACAGTTGTCAAGGCCAAAAGGGAGCAATGAGAATCATCTGGTCTCCCTGAGACTCAAACTTGAGGAGTACTCTCTGAATTAGAGGAAGAGGTGGAAAGGCGTAAAGAAAGCGTTTTGTCCACCACAGCCTGAACGCATCCTGACAAAAAATGCCAGGCCCTGGATTTCTGGAGCAGAAGAGAGGCAGTTTTGCGTTGAGTGGGGACACAAAAGGTCCAGGTCTGGAGTTCCCACTCTTGAATAGTGACTGAACTATGGTTGAGTCGACAGATAAAATGCTAGGACAAAGAGAAGATGGGATGATGTGAAAAGGAGCAGTGAGCTGGTATATGGAAGGAGTGTAAGGCAAAGGTGTGAGTCAAGGGGGCCAAAGCAAGTGCAGTGGTCTGCTGAGGACAGGAAGTGCCGAAAATTTGTTTTAAAAGTAGCATGGGAAGGTGACAGGCAGACAGCAAGTGGAAGGGAGTTCCAATATTGTGGAGCAGAGTGCACTTTTCACCCTCTCCCCACCCTTCCTACATTCCTTCTCCCCCCCTTCCCTCTCCCTATGACTCTGGCACTTCTTATCTGTTGTCTATTTTCTCTGACAAATGCCACTGGCTGCCTTGTGACAATGCTAGCCTTGAATTGTATTAATCTGTACTCTGTTTGCAATGTCCACATTGTTGTAATGTCTGTCTTGATGTTCCCCATAATTTGTATTTCTCTGACGTGGAACTTTTGTAAAAGAGCCAAGGCTCAAAGGTATTTGTAATCCTAGACTTGATAAACAAAAAAAAAATAGAAGTCACACATATCTTTAGTGGTATTGCACCTAGGAACGTGGAGGAAAGTCTTATCCGCTGAGCACAGGCCATAGGAAGTGGGTTGAGGAGTCAGCATAAAAGAAAGAGCTGATGGAATCTGTGACCTGACCACATTATCTACCAAAGTTCCGAAGAGAGGAGTCTAGTGCAGAGGGAAGACACAGTTTGGTCAGAGTATAGCTGGCAGTGATGTTGAAGCCTGTGAGATGATGAGCATACCTGCAGATATTATTATAAGTGGTGTACCACTTGCAGAGCATCGACTTAGGCACTGCTGCATAGGCAGGAATGCCATAGGTCAGAATAGTAGAGAAGGATGTCATGGGCTACAGCCAGTCAAGCAGAGGAGTCTAAAACATAGCTTGTCTTGTAGGCAATACCAAGTTTAACGCTTTGCATACGTGCTTGAGTATGGAGGTCAAAATCCAAGGACTAGTCCAGGACAACATCCAAGTGTTTGAATGAGGAGACACTTTCTATCAAGAGAACCATCTGAGCCGGATACCAAGAGCTGGTTTTGGCAGTGTCTGTGTCTGGCACCAGTACCAAAGAGCATAGCCTGGGTTTTGCTAGCATTTAAGACCAGTTTGTGTTTATGTAGCGAGGATTGAATAGAGATGAACTAAGAGAGAGCTGCTCACTGATGTCGCATATAGACATAGTACAAAAGCTGTTATACAAGACATCATGATCAGCACATAAAGGGTGGAACAGTAGGAGGTGCCTGTGGTGATGCCACTGATGAAAACTGAGAAAAAGAGGAGTTCTGGGATGGAGCCCTCACAGGACTCCAATGTTGATGGTGGCAGGCCCTGAGAGTGCAGAGTTAAACTTGACCACCTGGACCCTATCTGATAAAAATGCTGAACCAAGCTATGGCGGTGTAGAAACCCATAGCTTGAAGCAAAGCCAGGAGCATGCGGGGTCTACAAGGTCAAACGCCTTTGTTAAATCAATAAAGAGGGCCCCAGTCAGGAGTCCGGCATCCACAGCAGAGATAGTATCTGAGGTAAATTTAAGCAGGGCAGTAGATGTGTGCTGTGCCCTTTATGGAAGCCATGCTCAGCCTCCAAAGGAGGTTATTTTTGGGAAGGTGTTCAGTTATTTGGTTGGCTACTAACTTTTCTAGGATCTTTCCCAACACAGAGAGGATGGCAATGGACTGGTAATTTGAGAGCTCTTTGGGATCTCCTTTTTTTAAGACTGGCATGACATGGGCAATTTTCCAGACTTCTGGAACTTGACTGTGGCAAAGGGACAGTGTGAAAACCGAAGCCAGAGGGGAAGCAATGATAAGGGTGGCAAGTTTTAACAGTTTTGGTTCAAGACCACCAGCACCAGGTGTAGTGTTCACAGAGACAGCTGTCAGAAGTTTTAGAACATCCTTCCTGGTTGCAGCCCTAAAGTAAAACGACGGTGCCACTGTCTCAAGAGTGGGATGGAGCCCCAATGATGGCCGATTGTGTGGAAGGGAAGGGGCAGGTCCATTTAGTGAGGTCTGAGAAGTGCTGATTAAAGGCGTCAGCAATCTTAAGTGGGTCGCTGCAATGGACTCCACTTAGTATCATGTCATTTTCAGGTTGTCTCTGTGTAGATCCAAGGAATGTTTCTACATGGGTCCAAAATCTTCTTGGATCTCCGGCAGACTCCAGCAAAAGGCATTTGCAATACAAACTTTTGGCAGTTCTGATCTGTTTTTTACAGTTACTTCGCTGAGCCCTGTAGCAATCATAGCTTGCAGGCCAGTTGACTTAAAGAGTGACCAGCTCTTATCTCTCTGACGTAGCATGGCAAGTAGGTCTTTATGCAGCCAGCTTGTCTGCTTACACCTAACCCGCCTAGTGATTTGGGGGCAATGGATATCCTGTAGGGTCGAGAAAATCGATAGGAAAATACTAGGCACAGACTGGGCATCATTAACCAGATGTAGTTTGGTCAAATCAACCCGCGCACAGTCATGGAGGAACTTGCCGTGATCAAACCTTGCCAAGTTTCTGAAGGAGATGCAACATGGTGGTGGAGAGGAGGCAGTCATAGGGCTCCATATACAGAATACTGGGGAGTGATCACTTATCCCATCTGCGAGGGTTCCAGAGACGGGTATGTGATCTAAGCAGTTTGTGAGGACCCAGTCAAGCAGGGAGGCTATATTTGACTGGGATGCAACCCTGGTGGGTTCGGGTCAGGGTTTGATGCAGACTGTACCTTAGTAACAAGGAGTGATGGGTGCCCTGTGTTTTACCAAGCCAGTTTAAATTTAGGTCCCAGAGTATTAATACTTCATTTTGCTCTATTTCCCTCATGGTAGTGTCAAGTAATTCCTCTAACCCAGCTAGTCCTCCTTTAGGGGGTTATAAGCACAAACAATATGAAGTTTTTGGGCTCCTAGGGTGAGAGTCACATGAAGTGACTCACAGATGGAGCATGAAGAAGTAATAGTAGAGATTTAGATGCTCCTTATAGAAAGGGCAACCCCCCCACCCACCCTTTTCAATAAGGGCCAGTCCCTCTGTATAAGGCTATAGTTAGCTAGTGAACATGCTGAGTCTAGAGTGGAAGCCTTGAGCCAGGTCTCTGAGAGGCAGAGCATGTCAGGCTTATATAACACTACCCATGCTTCTAGTTCATCATGGTTCCTGGCCAGACTTCTAATGTTGTGGTGGAACTAGGTGGGAAGCTCTGAAGGCATTAATCAGGGGTCAGACCATTTCCTGTGCATCCCACTGTAAGGAGGAGGAGGAAAGGGATTTGACCTTTATCCGACTTAAGATCTCAGCTTGTGAGATGGCTCATAAAAGCAAACCTTCGAAGAAGTTACATAATGTAATCCAACGCTTAAGATATACATTTAATGTCCTAAATAGTACTAAATGGGAACGCTCAATTTTATTGGCACATCCAGGAGCTAACTTTGATGGAGACCGTAGGGGCAAGCTTCTAGACTGGCAGATTAAGCATAGAGAAGCTGAAAGGAGAGTGGGAGAGACTGCTGAACCGGGGTACATTATACATACTAAGAGTATTGGTAAAGTGTTTGTAAATTTTCATAAAGAATTGTATACCTCAGAATGTCAACCCTCTAGTGAGGAACTGGCTGCCTTCTACAGTCATGCCCTGCTGAATCACCTGGCAGAAGAAGACTCTAAAGGTTAGGTGCCCCCTTGACTAGGCAAGAAGTATGCACAGAGGCAAAGGCTCTGAAAGGTGGGAAGGCTCCTGGTCCAGACGGCATCCCCCATAGATTTTTTTTAAACTTTCTGCCTCTTGCTATTCGACCCCCTATTTGACATGTTAGAGGAAGGATTGCAGCGGGGTATCCGGCCCCCCTCCACACGGTCTGCAGTAACTACTATCCTGCCCTAACCTGGGAAAGATTTGACCAAGTGTGCTTCTTACCGACCCATCTCTTTACTAACAGCGGATTACAAAATCATGGCGAAAGTGATAGTCACTCGATTGGAGCCTGTGTTACCCCAGTTAATACATCAGAATCAAACGGGTTTTGTAAAGAGGCGTCAGGGAAAGCATAATATTAGACAAACTCTAAATATAGTTTATAGATGGGGTCGGAGGAAAAGGGCACACGGAGCTGCAATAGTTGTGCTGGATGCAGAAAAGGCCTTTGACCGTGTGGAGTGGGGCTATCTATTTGAGACTTTGGGGAAGATGGGGTTGGGTTCGAATTTCTGTCAATGGGTGCATACTCTGTATGCAGATCCATCGGCCCAAGTTGTGATTAATGTTTGTCTTTCTAAACCCTTTATTTTGGAGCAGTGTACACATCAGGGGTGCCCTTTGTCCCCTCTATTTTATGTTATCTCTTTGGAACCCTTTGCAGTGGTCCTACAGGCTCAATCTAATATAGAGGGTTTTATTTGGGGGGTGGTGGTGGTGGTGCTGTGCATAAGATCTCTATGTATGCAGACAACCAATTGTTATATTTACAAAACCCTGCATGGGCTCTCCCAGCAGTCCATAAGCTCATGAGGGAATTTGGTGCTTTGTCTGGCCACAAAGTGAACTGGACAAAGAGTGAGCTGCTACCTATAGGTACTTGTGATAGGGTGCAGCGGATTGCCAACCTGAGGGGTTTGCAACTAGTCACACAGCTAAAGTATCTGGGGATACAGATCTCGGCATCAGTTGGTCACCTGTATGCCCTTAATTATAGGCTATTGTTGACCAGACTCCCGGAGGAATGTGAACGTTGGACTGCTCTTCCCCTTTCTTTGTTGGGTAAGGTGGGTACTATAAAGATGATGATTTTACCACGATGCCTGCATCTATACCAGTCTCTCCCTATCAGAGTCCCACAGAGTCACTTCAGATGCTTACATGCAATGTTACACACTTATGGAAGGGGGGTAGGACAAGAATATGCAAAGCCACACTATTTCAATCTCCTGGCCGGGGTGAGGGTGTGGGGGTGTCGGACTCCTAGACTTTAGGGCCTATTACTGGGCAGCCTAGTTAGCATTTGTTCCACAGAGGCATGGGAGGGATACTCTTGCTTGGATGAGAATGGAGGAGGAGATGCTAGGAGGCAGTTTTAAAACTGATTTATTGAGTGGTACTCTTGCTCCCCTTACTCTCCAGCAGGAGAGTCCACTGTTGAACCCTTTCACAGCTAACACATTAGCGATCTGGAAGAGGGTACACCAATATGCTGGTTGGCAGTGGGGTACTTCACCATATGTGAGCCTGATTTGTGCTGCGAGACAGAGGGGACCCTATTCTCTGTAACTTATCCAGAGGCTGTGGCACTGGAACAAGGTGGACCTGTTCCATGTAGCTCAGCTATATGAATGAGGGAAGGTTAATTTGTAGCTTTCAAGATCTGCGTACCAAATGGGGGCTCCAGACAGGGGATTTCATCGTATACCTTCACATACGGCAGCTATTTGGGGCCTCTCTGTCAACTAGTGAGGGGTGGGCATGGCCATTTAAGGAGGAGCTGTATAGACCTCAACCAGGATGTAAGCCACTATCAGTCTTTTATCGTGCCATTATGGGGAAGTTGAGGGGCTGTCACAGGTGAGCAGGATGAGATGGATGGAAGACCACTCCTTACAAAATGATTTGTATACATGGAAGTTGGCATGTTCTCATTACGCACACTGCTCATATAGTTATAAGTTGAAACAGATACAACTTAACTTTTTACACAGGGCATACCTTACTCCCGAAAAGTTACATATATTGGACTATTCCAATTCTAAAATGTGTCCTAAATGCAATACTGAAGTTGGTGATTTCCTCTATATGGCCTTAACATGTGCAAAAGTTGCCCCATTCTGGCATAGTATTCATAAAATGATGTCCCAAATTTCTGGATATGCCCCCTTGAAGTCCCCTATTGAACTACTTTTGGGAGCCGATCCAAAGTACTCCAACAGATCTATGAGCAATTCATTATGGAATATTGCCTTAATAAATGCTAGGACGACTGTGGCCCACGTTTGGATGTCCCCCACTCCACCTACTGCGAGTAGATGGTCCAACATGTCTGTCTCTTGAAAAAGCACAAATGGGTACATCAGGTACCTGCTTCATAAGTTCCAGGAGATGTGGGGTCCTCTGATTAAGGTAGTCGAGGAGAGGTGGTTCCCTATATAATTAATCAACTGAGATCTGTATATTTGTGTCCCTTATGTGACATCTGTCAAATTTATAATGGCAACTATTATCGACTCCCCCTGCATTTGCATTATTTTTTTTCTTCTTTTAAGACAGGGTCTTTGTTGCCTACCAGATAACTATAAAAACTATAATAATGAATATTGTATTAATTGATAACTCACCTAGCAAATAATATATATTTAAGTTATGCAAATAGTGACTATGTGATTGTGATTTACAACTTGCAGTGATTATTTAGGCCTATATTCACCTTGTCACTATATTGTATCTTTCCTTGCGTATCTTGAACCACTCAAACTATTTCTGAAAAAAAAAAAAAAGTTGTGAAGGCTGTTTTTTCACTATTTTGACCTCCTCTCCTGCCAGGATAGGACTGCTTACTGTGGAAACAAATGCATCCCTTGCTCCTCTGGGGTTAAAGGGAACTGGTTTGGAGGTCTTAAGAGCAGTTCTAGTTTCATTAACCTCTTTAAAAGACTTCTCCATGTTGTCCTAACAAGTGAGTGCCATCAAAGGGTACATTCATCACCTGTTGCCAGAAATCCTGGGTGAAGCCAGTCCGCAGCCAGGAGTGTTGCCTGTTACACATGCCTGTGACTGCAGAGCAAGATGCTGCACTCATAGAGGCTTTGGGCTGGTGACTGTTGGACTCAATACCTTGTTTAACAGTAAGCAGCATATCTTGTTCGGTATCTGAGTCTGGCAGGGCCTCTCCCAGACTTTAGCTTGCTCCAGAGGGTATACTCATGCTTGGAAAAATTACCCTTGTAGCTAGCTATCCTCATGCTAAGGGTGACCAAGGCACAGGCCTGTTTGCCCATGGTGTCAAAACTTGCGTGACTCTTTATTTGTGGGGTGCACTGTAACCTCTTTGGATATTACGCCTTTATCATTCATAGCAAGAATAACAATGGCATCATCTATAAGCTGAGTGAAATATACTGGCCTATATTTAGGTGCAACATATTTCCTGTCTGCCCGCTTGAGAACAGCTGCCATGGTAGGTCTCTTCCAAACCACTTCTGAATGCCACTAAGGCAAGCTGGACAGAAGGGATCAGACTGACTGGGATATTAAGACACATTCAGAAACTCCAGTTGGTCAAAGCCCAGATGAGGGGCAAATTAATACCTATTTGACCAAATTAAATTTACCGAACTTAACAAGGGAAATAAGAGACTCTCTCGACTCCCCCTTATCCATTTCAGAACTGACGTCTGCAATTAAAAGACTGAAAGTAAAAAAAATCCCCTGGTCCAGATGGATACACTCCTAAGTTTTTTAAATTTTTTATTCAGGAAATCAAGGACCCCCTGTTGGAGGCATGTAAGGTAGTGCATTCTGGGGAGTCAATCCCGGAGTCATGGAACTATACGGTCATTTCTGGTGTCCCTAAACCTGGGAAAGATACCATACAATGTAGTGCTTTTAGCCCCATTTCAGTCTTAAATATTGATTACAAGTTATTTACTTCAATATTGGCGAGATGCCTGGAAGTGGCCTTACCGGAATTGATCAACGGTGATCAGGCTGGGTTTATCCCTGGTAGGCAGACCCAGGATAATATTTAAAGATTGTTACAAATTTTACACCATGCCACCCGGTCAGGGGCCCCTAGCCTGATATTAAGTCTGGATGCGAGAAGGCCTTCAACGAGTGGCATGGAAATTCCTGGGTCTGGCTCTGGGTGCTTTTGGATTTTCAGATTCATTCACCCGAGTTATACATAACATATATACTAAACCGAAGGCATACATAAAGATTAATGGAAGAGTCTCCCCTCCAATAGACCTGCACCGGGGTACGAGACAGGGCTGCCCCCTCTCCCCCTTACTTTTTGCATTGTACTTGGAGCCTTTGGCCCAAGCTCTAAGACGGGATGAACTAGTAAGGGGTTGGAATCTGGGGACACACATAAGTTGGCACTATATGCCGATGACCTACTGGTATATCTCAAAGACCCCGAATATACGCTAGAACCCTTATGGGCTAGGTTATCGGAATTTAGTCTCCTGGCCGGCTACAAAATTAATATGAATAAAACGGAGGTCTTGAGATCACACTACGATCCCTCAGAGCGGATTCGAAGGAAGTTCCCTTTCAGATGGAACACTTCTCAGATCAAGTATCTGGGGGTCCAACTAAGTGGTCAGGTGGACCAGTTGCATCCCCTCAACTTTGTGCCAATGTTGGGGAAAAATTAAGTTACAGCTGGACAAATGGGCTCCTGTCGCTGTGCCTCTGGTTCAGAGGGTGGAAGGCATAAAAATGATAATACTGCCTCAATTCTTATATCTGGTTCAGACTCTCCCTATCCTTGTCCCAGAGGTATTTTTTCATTCCTTAAATAGAACAGTGTCACGCTTCATTTGGGGCCCACAAAAACCTAGGGTTCGCCTCTCAGTATTCCAAATCCCAAAAGCGGAGGGGGGTTTAGCATTGCCAAATTTCAAATTATATCACTGCGCAGCCCAGTTGCGTACTGCCATCTACTGGCTGGACCAAACGTACTCGGCCAAGTGGAAAGAGCTGCAACTGGGGGAGGCCGCCTCATTTAAAAATATGAATGACAAGCTATTAAGGCAAAGAGGGAGATCGAATTTAAATCAGGAAGAGAACCCCTATACAGCCTCCACCCTGAGTGTGTGGCACGGTGCCCTAGGGGATAAAGGAGCTAAGAGCTGGAGCTGTTTGCTGACTTCGGTCCCATACTTGAACTCTTTTCCCACCTAACAGATGGGATGAAGGCTTTAAGAGATGGGAGGAGAGGGGTTTACACCTGATTTGGCATTTCTTGAATGGAAATAGGATCTTACCATTTGATTCACTGGTTAATAAATATGGAATTAATTGGAAAGATAGATTTAGATATTTTCAGATAAGAAATTTTATTCGTAATCTCATGATACAATTTAAGGTGGGTGACTCTTCGCCTTCACAGATTGCACATTCTCTTAAAGCAATAGAGAGAGACCCGATTAAGTCTCATATAATATCCAAGTTACACCGAGCACTTTTATCTTAGAAAGGGGACTCTTCCGTACACATAAAGAGAGCTTGGGAAAGGGACTTGGGAGTCCTGATCCCTGAGGACTTCTGGGTATGGACTCAAAGGAGGGTTCACTGGGGTATCTCCTCAGGGAGCTGGCAGGAGTTCTCATAGAAGATTCTTGTCCGTTACTTTCGATCCCCAGCAATTCAGACAAGATTTCATGCTTCTATTACTGCGGTGTGCTGGAGGAAAGTACAGTTACGTAAAAACTTACCGTAACAGTAGATCTTCGAGAACAGCTCTTGCAGCAGGTTACACCATTAGGACTGAAGCTGTCAGGCGTCAGGACCCCATGGAAATCTTCTAGCTAGCAGTCTTCAGCGGGGACCACCTCCGACGTCGGTCCCACCCCCAACGTCAGGCTTAGTACATAAGGAGGTGGTCTCGCCAGAATCCCCAGTTCTCCCGCCGGAGACTCCCGGCTGCTGGATGACATCAGAAGAGGAGGCGGAGGACCCACCATCAGATGACCAAGACTAAAAACAGACTTTCCCAATCGAAGAAGGATGGGTGTTGGAAATGGCTACTTTCTCCAAGGGGAATGGTGGCGGAAGGTACCTGTTCAAGCTGTTCTCGAAGACCTACTGTTACGGTAAGTTCTTACATAACTGTACTATCTTCTTCGAGATACAGCTCTTGCAGCAGGTTACACCATTAGGACTGATTCCCAAGCAATGGCAACGTTGAAAAACCATCGGGAGGGGGAAAGACGGAGATTAAGGCCCCTTCTGAGCCTAAGACAGAATTCCTTGGAGGACGGCTAGGCCGAAACCAGCCCTTCGCCTTGAGGCGATGTTCAGGCTATAATGCCTGATAAAGGTATGCACCGAGCTCCAGGTGGCTGCAGCACAGATAGCTAAAGTGGACACATTTTTCAGTGCTGCGAAGGAGGTAGCCACTCCTCTGGTTGAGTGGCCCTTGACCGCTCCTGGCAAGGGTTTACTGCGTTTATCATAACAGAAAGAGATGCACTGAATAAGCCAGCGTGAAAGGGTCTGCTTCGAGCCGGGGGACCCTTTCATCCTCTCAGCGAAGGATACGAACAGCTGCTCTGCTTTCCGGTGCTGTTTGGTTCTGGCCAGATAATATCTGAGACACCTGTGAATATCCAGGGTGTGAAGCAGTGCTTCTCCTCGATTGGTGTACTTGTGAAAGTACACTGATAAATCAATATCCTGATTAAGGGTAAGGGCTGAAACCACCTTAGGCAAAAACTTAGGATTTGTCCTCAGGGATACCCTGTCCTGGTGAAAAATTAAATAAGGCTCTTTACACATGAGAGCATGTAATTCGGAGATTCTTCTTGCCGAAGTAACAGCAACTAAAAATAACGTTTTCCACGACAGAAAACATAGCTCGCAATCCGTGGCTGGTTCAAATGGTGGCAGTGTAAGCTGCTCCAGGACGAAGGGCAAGTCCCAAGGAGGGACGGGATCCTTAATGGGTAGCCTAAGGTGGAGGACCCCCCTTAGAAAAGCACGAGTAGCATCTAACTGGGCCACCATGCGATGACCTATGGGGGCATGATAAGCTGACAATGCACAAAGGTGCACTTTGATCGAGAAGTAAGCTAGCCCAGATTGAAAAAGGGAAAGCAGGTACTCCAGAACCAGCTTCTCAAGACAGTCTAAGGGTGAGAAACCGCATGCTTCAGTCCACAGGCAAAACCTGCGCCACTTCATGGCGTATGTTGCGTGTGTTGCCAGTTTTCTGGTGGCAGAAAGTACATCAGCCACCTCTTGCAAGACCCCGTGTCGCAACATGGCTATGTCTCTAGGAGCCAGGCATGAAGGTTCAACGAATGTAGGTCCGGGTGGACTAGTGAACCTTCCTCCTGAGACAACAGGTGGGAGCTGATTGGCAAGGGAAGCGGAGGTTCCCGGGACAACTGATTCAGAAGCGGGAACCAAATTTGCCTGGGCCAAAAAGGTGCTATCAAAATAAGCGTTGCTTGCTCCCTGCGAAGCTTGAGAAGAACTCTCTGGATCAATGGGAAAGGAAGGAAGGCGTAGAGGAATCTGCCTGCCCAGGAGAGGGACAACGCGTCTCACCAGAAAACACCAGGCCCTGGATCTAGCGAGCAAAAATTGGGCACTTTTGCATTGGATGGGGACACGAAAAGAACCAATTCTGGAGTGCCCCATCTGTGAAACGGGTCCTCTGCCACCTCCTGAAGGAGTTCCCACTTGTGGACCCTGGCCTGGGAACGACTCAGGCTGTCTGCGACAGTGTTGTACACCCCGGGAACGTGAACTGCAATGAAGTTTGCGCCGTGTCATATTACCCATTCCCACACCCTCATGGCCTCCCTGCAAAGGGGGTAGGAGTGTGTGCCTCCTTGTTTGTTGAGGTAATACATCACCGCAGTACGGAAGAGTACTCGGTGGAATTTCCGACTGAAAGGCTTGCAGGGCATAAAGGACCGCCCTCATCTCCAATATGTTGATATGGAGAAAAGATTCCTGGGCAATCCATGTTCCCTGAGACCTCACCCCGTTCAAGTGCACTCCCCACCCCAGCCCTGAGGCATCTGTGGAGAGGGTTATCACCGGGGACGGCGCTGTGAAGGGAACCTCCACAGAGAGGGATCTCGGATCTAGCCACCATTGCCAGTCCCGAACCACGGTCTTCGTGATTCTGACTGGGTGCTGCAGATGGTCTTGCCTTTGGTCCCATTGCACTCTAAACATCCACTGGGTTACCCGCATGTGGAGTCTTGCCATCGAGACCGTTGGAATGGCCGCAGCCATGTGTCTGAGCAGGCGAAGGACCAATCTGACTGGGACGGTCTTCTTCGCTGATAGGTCCCTTATGAGGGATCGGATGCATTCTGCTCTGTCTTCGGGAAGAAAGGCTTTCCCCTTGATGGTGTCCAGAACTGCCCCTATGAACTGCAGTTTCTGGGACGGTACCAGGAGAGACTTCTGGTAGTTGATTAGAATGCCCAGAGACTGAAAAAGGGCCTGAGTATGCTGAATGGCCAGCAGCAATGCCTCCTCCTCCTCGGAGGCCATGAGAAGCCAGTCGTCCAGGTACGGGAACACGTAGTGGCCCTGTCTCCTCAGAGACGCTGCCATGACTGCCATGCACTTGGTGAAAACCCTGGGTGCTGATGACAGCCTGAAAGGAAGCGCTTGGAACTGATTATGGCGGCCAAGAAACTTGAAGTGCAGGAACCTCCTGTGCGCTTGAGCAATAGGGATAGGCAGGTAAGCGTCCTGCATGTCCAAGGATGCCAAGAAAGCGTCCTTCTTCCGCATGGGGATTAGTCCCAGAAGGGTCACCATGCGGAAGCGCTTGTAAACGACCGACATATTGAGGTCGCTGAGGTCCAAGATTGGACAGAGGTCCCCCGTTTTCTTTGGAACCAGGAAAAAGTGTGAATAGTAACCTGCTCCTCTCTGGTTCCCTGAAACGTGCTCCAAAGCTTCTTTCTGTAGAAGCGTGAGCACTTCCTGCCGTATGAGCAGGGCGTGCTGATCCGAATAACGGGAGAGCAGAGGAGGCCTTGTAGGGGGGTTACGAACATACGAAATTTGCCAGCAGATAAAGGCCTAGAGGTCTATCAAGTCTGCTCGAATGTGCAGCTAGCATCCCTTATTCTGCAGCTGCCCCTCCCTTCCACCCTTCCCCTTCATTAACCCTCCCCCTTGTCCTGTCCCATCCTCGTTTGAAGCAGTCCACTGTTCTACTGCATACCACTTCAGAAGGTAACTCATTCCACCCAGCCACCACCCCCTCTGTAAAAGTGTCTCCTCATCTCTCCTGAACCTTCCTCGCTCCAGTTTCATATCATGGCCCCTGGTGGCCCTCCCCTCCCTTACTTTGAACAGCCCCTCTGTACCCATCTTGTTTATTCCTTTCATGTGTTTAAAGGTTTCAATCATGTCACCCCTGTCTCTCCTCTCCTCCAGTGAGTACATGTTCAACTCCTTCAACCTCCTCTCGTATGATAAGTCCCCCAGCCCCTTGATCATCTTTGTCGCTCTGCGCTGCACCCCTCCAGTAACTTAATGTCCCTCTTCGAATCTGGAAGCCAGTCACTGCAGTACTCCAGGTGTGGTCTAACTAATGACCTATACAGTGGCAGATCCACCTCCCTCCTCGAGGATATACCTTTCCAATACAACCCAGCATTTTGTTGGTCTTTGCAGCTGCCTTCCTACATTGTGCCGAGTTGTTCATTGACCCTGTAATGAGCACACCCAGATCCTTCTCCTCCTCTGTCTGGGCTAGCTGCACTCCCCTAGCTGGTAAATCCTCCTTGGGTTCTTCAACCCAAATGCAGCACCTTACACTTTTTGGCATTAAAGCCCAGTTGCCAGGTGTCTGACCAGGTTTCAAGCTTTGCCAGATCATCCTGCAACCCCTGCCATCCCCCTAGGTAATCCACCACTGCGCCTACCTTGGTATCATCAGCAAACAGACTGATCTTGCTCTTGATGTCCCATGATATGTCTGCAATGAATATCCCAAACAACACTGGGCCCTGTGGAACACCACTCGTCACTGCCCTTGGGTGTGAGAGCTCCCCACCCACCACCACCCTCTGCTGCCTTCCCTGCAGCCAGTTTCCTACCCATCTCACCAGCTTTGCACCCGCCCCTGTGCCTACAAACTTCCTTCCCAGCCTTCCATGTAGCACTGAATCAAATGCCTTACTGAAGTCCAGATACAGGACATCCACTGCATGGCCCCTGTCCAGTTGCCTAGTTACCCAGTTGTCTACAAATTGCAGTTGGGGTTGTCTACAAATTCTATATAATGGCCTTTTCTACCAACTGTAGCACCCACCTGTCGGTGGTGATCGACCGCCACCCTGGCAGGTGGTCTGCGATGCGACCCCCGACCTTTGTGTTCCGTTGATCCTGGGGAGGGGCGGAGGCCGGGAAGGAGTCATGCTGTGGCAGCATTAGATCCTGCAGGTTGGGCTGACTTGGTAGCTCATTGGCCTCTGCCTGAGGATGTCTTGGCCTGGGCTTTCCGAGAGAAGGAACCTCTCTGTTGCTGGCAGGAAGGGGTTGTTGCCTCTGGGTCCGGCTGCGA
Organism: Neoceratodus forsteri; assembly: GCA_016271365.2. Lineage (NCBI taxonomy): Eukaryota > Metazoa > Chordata > Ceratodontiformes > Ceratodontidae > Neoceratodus > Neoceratodus forsteri. Next base: position 1,097,986,868 of record CM057453.1, read on the forward strand.
AAACGACTCTGGTTCCTATGAAAGAACTAAGTCTAGATCTGTACATGGCATGGACAGATCTGAAAGTCTTCCCGGCTTCCTGCAGTTTGGTGATCACCTTCTCCGAGGCTTCACCAAACAAAACTTCGCCATGGTAAGGAGCATCCATAATATTTTTCTGGACGTCTGGGGTAAACCCGGAGACACAGAGCCATGAGTGTCTCCGGAGACACATGCCTGAGGCTGCCGCTCTGGCCAAAGAATCCGTAGAGTCGTTATGCGGCTCGGAGCACCTGAGTCCCCACGTCTGAACCCGTACGGAGGAGCTGCAGAAGTTCCTCCTTTTGGCCACCGTCTGGCAATTTCTCCGCCAGGTCCTGTCCCTGTTCCCACAATGCGTTCTGGAACTGAACCATGTGGGTGAGGTAATTCAATGATCTAATGGTGCAAGTCACAGCCGGGTACGTGCGCCTGCCCAGCATGTCCAACTGCTTGGACTCCGGGTCCGGTGGCTGCATGCTCAAATGTTGCGGTTTCTGAGACCGGTCATGAGAGGCTGTAATGACCAGGGTATCAGCTAGAGGATGGTTAGCCAGGTACTGGTCCTCCCTTGGGGCCTTGTACAGGCGGTCAGCCTTCTTCGGCACTGCCGGGGTCGAATGTGGACGCTTCCACGCTGCCTTGGTGACGTCCACAAAGGTGTCCACCAAGGGTGGCACTACCACAGGCTTGGGGTCTTTTTGCCGAAGGTAGCAGGCAAGGCGTAGTCTTCCGGGGTCGAGTTCCTCGGCATCCCATCCCATGTTCTCTTGAATACGTCTCATTATTTCGGAGAATGAGGGGTCATCCGGAGGAGACCTAGGGAGGTCACGTGGGTACGGAGAGAGGATGCTGATTGGTGAAGGAGACCTGGAGCATACAGAGATGTCAGATGTCAGATCTAAAATCCTCAGTGGACGGTGAATACTGGCGTCTTCTGGGTCTCTTGGGGCTGGGTGACCCTGAAGAGGATCCTGATGGAGGCCTTCTCTTCTCCAAAGATCTGCCCCTAGGAGGTGTCGCTGGCTCCTGGGGGGAAGATGCTCGTCCTGCTGACCCCTTAGGTAAAGGAGGGGGTGCAGGCGTCAGTGGTGCTGTGGGTGCGGGAGGAGGCTGCATGGTAACCACATCCTTTTTGATGGTGTCCCACCAGGAGGTGAAGAGCTCCTTCACCTCTGACAAGTTTTAGGCCCGATGACGGACCGGGCGCCGGTGGCCTGTCGTCGGGGGCCAGGCGCCGGCTCCCGGGGGGTCTCTGGTTCTGGAGAGGGTTCCCGTGGGAGTTCGACGGGTCCGGAATTGCCCGCCTGGTCCTCGGGCTGGGTAGACTCCTCCTCCGACAGTGCCTCCCGACTGACGGCGGTGGTGTGGTCCTCCTGACTGCGGTATCTGACGCCGTTCCCCCCCCCCACCGGCGTCCTGGGAGGTGAATGCCTGACCGGCGGAGGGTGACAAACGGTCGCCGGTTCCCTGGAGTGCTTGTGAACCTTGGCCAACATTGGATGGGCCGATGTCGGGTCCGACATCCACTTGAGGGAGGTCAGCTCCTTGGTCTTGCGTTGGGGAGGCGGCGGCAGGGAGGCAGACTGAATGTCGGAGGTCGAATGCTGGGAAGATGACTTGTGGGACTCCCCAGACCTGGACGAGGCCTTAGCCAAGGAAGCAGGCCTGGAGGTCTTGGCAGGCCGCAGAGTAGAAGAACCACTGACCGTTTTGACCACAACTGGGGGAGGCTGAGAGTGGGCCCTCGACGGAGAGCGGTCCGACCTGGAGCCGGAGCTGCGGGAGTCCGAGGCCTTGGAGGGGGATCTGGGTCTCACCTTCTCCCGTGCTTTCTCATGGTGCCTGTGTGACTTCCCTGAAGATTCCCCTTGGAGGAAGGTTCCATGGCCTTAAGTTTTTCTTCAAGGAGGAAAGCCTGGAGGGCCTTCTGTCGGCGGATTCTCGTTCGGCTGTTAAAGCCCTGACAGAAGGAGCAAGCCTGGGTGTCGTGGTCTGGGCCCAGGCAACGAACGCAGGCCAAATGAGGGTCTTTGAAAGGAATCTGCTTCCCACAGGCACACTTCGAAGAATGGCCCTCCACTGAAGTTGGGGAGGACATCAGATGAAAAAACGGCTAAAGAGTAGAATTTTTTTTTAAGTTTGAAAAGACTGATAAGTTTTCCTGGTCGTCGCGCGCTAGACTAACCGAGAGGTCGAGACATGCAAAGTCGATGGCGGGAAAGAACTGGGGATTCTGGCGGGACTGCCTCCTTATGTACTATGCCTGACGTTGGGGCCAGGACCAACGTTGGAGGCGGTCCCCGCTGAAGACCGCTAGCTAGAAGATTTCCGTGGGGTCCTGATGCTTGACGGCTTCAGTCCTAATGGTGTAACCTGCTGCAAGAGCTGTATCTCGAAGATGATCTGCGGATACTCACCTGCATCTCTAGCTCATTTATTGTGGGATTGCCCCGAGCTAACCCCCTTTAAACAAAGCCTTCAGCAGGCTCTAAGGGCAACCATAGACCCTGAATTCGAGGTGTCCCCCCTCCTGTTATTTTTTCCTAGATCTACCCAAGGAACTTCGAGACCCCGTGATGGTTAAATTCCTGTATTTTCGAAATAATGTATTTTCTTGTGGCCCAAAAAGTGATTACAAGTAATTGGCTATCCTCTAAGAGGATCACCCTAAACATGTGGCTAGACAGCATGATAGATGTGTATAAATTGGAATCAATAACAGCCAAGTTTAATAAAAGAGTTCCTGCCATTGAGATTTTGTGGAGGCGGTGGGTTCTTTACATGGCAGTGGAGAGGCCTGAGTTCATTCCCTAAGCAGGGGCAAGTGAAGAACCAGGTTAAGGTTTAACAGGGCAGCATATGACAAAGCACTGGGACTTTTAGTACGTGTTATGATTGGCCCCTGGGCTTCGCTCCCTCTCCTTCCTCTCCTCCCAGCCGACCCCCCCTTATATTGAGAGGCGCGTCCTATGAGATACAAGTTGGAAATGTACTCTGGGGATACTTATAAGATACATCTAAATGGATACTCTGGATATTTTATTTTGTTCAGTATAAATTACACTGTATACTGTACATTTGCTCTGTCATAGGATTTACTTGCCAGTGAAAGTAGTAGAAATGAATCAATTTGTATGAATGTTGTTTATTTGATGTCTGTGTATGTTACATGGGCCTGGCCCAATAAATTACACTAAATAAAGAAAGTTAAAAAAAAATAAATAAATAGAAACTCCAGTTGGAGAGGCCTAGCCAGTCAGTGGCGGCTGGCTCGAAATCCAATGCCGAATGCATATTTCTGAGCAGAGTCTGGAAGGAAAGGTCTTCGTGGGGGACTGACACAGGAACTTGGTCAGAGACCTCTGGACCACAGAAAGAATCATATAAAGAATTATCATCCCCACCATCAGAGATAATGAGGTCAGGATCTGACCATCTCCCTCTGCACCCTCCCCACATGAGGGACAGTAGGGAGGGGGCGCTGCAGTGCTGACAGTGCAGCATGTGGCTGAGGCAACACTGGTGAACCAGAACCTGACACCAGGGGCCTAAACTAGACCTGACCCCAGGGGCCCAGGCAATGGGTAGCAATGGTAGGACTGCTGGCACTGCAAGCTAACCTGGCAAACTCAATGCCACACGCAGTGTTGGGTCGGACCACAAGTGGCCCAACCCAAGCACCTTATGGGAGGCCACATACAGTCTTGACAACCCAGTCAGTATCAGACTAACTAACAGGGGCACCGCAGTTGTCCCCGTCCCTGACGGGACAGAGGCAACACCACAAGTGAGACCGACATCAGCGACTCTGCTAGTGGCAAGGACCTGGAGGCTGCTGCCGTAGTTCAATGCACATCCTGTCACAGTAGTACCGTGGTACCAGCCCAGTCATCCCGGGAGAGGGGGAAATCAGGGATCTGTGCCAGAAAGGGTACCACATGGGCCAGACAGCACCCACTGCTCCATGAGAGCTGCCCAATTACTGAACTGTCCACCTGAGTCCTCCCTAAAAGACAGGAGAAGGCTCCAGGCGGGAGACAGTGACCCCATAGGCCTGGAAGTCCCCGGTGCAGCCGGCGACAAATGAAAATTGTGTACCTACCATAATTGTTGATCTTTCTGTGTATCTTCACCGTTCATTAGTGGGCACAGCACCTGAGTTAGGACCCTGGCGGGAGACTTTTTTTTTCTATGGGCAGAGTCAACGCAGGGCCGGCGCCACCCTTGAGGCCGATGTTCTATGTGGCGCCCATGGGTTGGCCATTATCTGTCAACTTCATCCCAGCCCCAGTGAAATGCCGGAGAGTGTAAGGAAAGGGAAGTGGGGTGGGGCAACAGAGCCCAAGGGATAGATAAAGGAAAGTATATATATAATCTAAAAGGAGAAATAAACAGAGGAGTCGAGAGAGAAACCAGATATGGGAAATTGGGGAAAGGGAAGGGCCCCAATCTCTGGAAGGAGGAGAAAGAAAGGGAGGATGAGGGACGGGGGGAAAAGAGAATGACACCCCAGAGACAATCCTGCATCCTAGGATTTTGACAATAACAGACCAAGATTAATAGCTGCCGGGAGGCAAAGCCTGAACTACTGAGCAGCAATCAACCAGGAGGGGCAATCTTATGGGGGTCAGGATGGGGTGTCTCGTGATCTTCCCCCTCCCTCCCAATATAGGGGAAAAACAAACTGCCAGGAGGACATTAAGGAAATTAACCCAAAAGTTTTGGGTTCATAAAGAAAAACAGGGGTGCCCCCAATCCCTAAGTTCACTCCCAAATAAGAGAGGGAGAAGACAGGGGAGAGAGCCCCCCCCCCCCGTACACCCCAATAAAACCCCTTACAGGAGAAAATTCCTCCCTGTCTCTCCAGGGTCCTCTTCCTTCTAATCACGAGGGATAGGAGAGCGAGGAGAAAAATAACAGACACACACATTGTGGGGGGGGGAGCCCAGAGACTGAGGCCCCAAGGGGAAGGAGGGCGTGATTTAGTAATGAATGGTGAAGATACACAGAAAGATCAACAATTACGGTAGGTACGTAATTTTCATATCTTATCTGTGCCAATCTTCACCATTCATCACTAGTGGGTGAGTAACGAGCCCCCCGAAGGGGGCTCTAAACTACCCAAGGGACTAAGTCCCTTAGCCTTCAGTGGGTGAGACACTGGAGGAGAGAACCCTTACAGGCCTGAGACTGGTCCAGGTGAGATGGGGAGCCCCCAGTGGGGGAGGGAAGGTGCCCTGAAAGTTGCAGTCTCACCCTGCGGGAGAAAAGGTGGGTTCTCCGGTATGTGGAGGAGATCACCCTACGCCGGGCCACGGGGGACAACCAGGATAAGCAAAGTCATGCCGTCAGCTTAATGCAGATCGCTGTCCCTATCACTCTGGATGCCACTTCACTGGCATCATAAGATGCGCTTGATTGGTGCCTTGCTAGCTCCAACCCCTGAGCAGAGAGGGCAATAGCTTGCCTGGTGTTCTCCGTATCAGGCACTGAAGCTAGGAGCTGTCCTAGCCTGGACCACAAGAACCTATTGTAGGCTGCAAAGTGGGCCTGATGTGAAGCGTTAGAAAGGAGGATCCATGCTGAATAGAAAACTTCTCCCCCAAAAATCGACGTTTGCAGAGTCTGAGTCTGGGGGTCAGTCATGGTGAGGGGCGCAAGGCCCCACAGAGGGTGTCCAGGGAGGTCAAGCATGAAGAGGGATGAGGCAGAGAACCTGGAGACCCAGGTGGGGTGCAATACCATTGGCGCAGGTCCCTTGGGGCTGGAATAGTGGAGAAGGGACATAGCCAAAGCCGATGTGACGCCTCCTGGAAAGGAACAGGCCAAGCGGAAACCACCAGGTTGGCCGCACTGAGCTCACCCAAGAAGGCGCGTGTCACATGCTCGAGACTGCTGACAGGAACTGGGGTAAGATGGAGCTTCTCCAACATCCTCACGAAGAAGCGCTGATAGGAAGAAAGATCAGATGCTAGGGAGATGTGGACAGATAATTCCTCTCCCTCCGAGGAGGAGGAAGAAGATGCAGGTGAGCTCCGAGGTTCAGGGTCCGGCTGCACGGAAGCATGGTGGAACACCTGCTGGTCCAAGGCATGGCGATAGGTACGCAAATGTGCAGAGGAGCCTCTGAACTGTTCCCAAGTAAGAGGTCCCCTAGGGCTGGGAATACCTGGGATAGCCAGGGATGGAGACAGAGGCTCAGGGGACAAGTTCCTAGCAACAGGAGAATGGTCTCTGTCAGGGTAGGGGGGCCAAGAGGAAACTCCCAAGGAGGGAGACCCGAAGGTCCGAGCAGCTAATAGCCGTTCAACCAGATCGGAACGGTCACAGCTGTGCCCATGGAAAGAAATCCCTCGTGAGGTGACCAGGACCGTGTGAGTCCAGAAAGACAGCCCCTGACCTCAGAAGTTGAAGTCCCTCTCAAGAACCGATCCAGGGAAGAGCGAGGGTCTGCACTGCGGCTCCTCCCAGAACCCGGCCAGGCTCCGGTGAAGGCACACTGCACCACACCCTTACTCCTCAACCCTTCAGAGTCGGAGAGGTACCTCGTCCTCATAGCCACCAGCCTTGGCAACTGACAACTCCGGACAGCCTCCGAGGAGTCCACCCAAGGAACAGTACCCTCCCCTTCCTTGCGTGCCCTGGGCTGTCCCAAACTTGGACTGTCCAAACACACCAGGGAAGGGGGTGCCCCAACTGGAGGAGCAGAAGTGCCAGTGGCCCCAGGTTGCAGAGCAGTGGCCACGGGGACCACTGCTGACTGGTCAGTACCACTGACCCAAGGGCCTACCGGCGACAACGGCCCCCAGAGGGAGGCCAAGTGGGGGCCTAAGTGCTGGAAACCTGAGGGATCAGAGGATTCCGAAGAATCTGGCAGCCAGTCTGGATCAGACTCGAGTCCGCCTCCGAGGAGGTAGACTCCGAGGTCCAATGTCAGATCATCCTTCGACCCCCCACCCCCAGTTCCCGGACCACGAGTAGGACCACCTTCCACCCCGGCACCACAGACGGCACCAGCGTCGCAGTTGTCCATATCGTGGGTCAGGCCGAGGCAGGAGAGGCAGCGGTCATGATGGTCCGTCATGGAATAAAGGAGACCACAGGGGCACCGACGCACAGGAGGTTGCCCGCTGCATTTTCCACCCTGCCCTCCGGACGAGACATGACAGTACAGCAAACAATAACAAAAACAGTACTCCACGCCACTTAAAAGTAATGAAATGATCTTACCGGCAGAAGAGACGTCGAGCAGGGTGAACAGAACTGAGGCGCACACACACAAGGCAGACGAACTAGGCTGCAAACACAGTCTTGCTACCAGAGTCTCCACATGAGGTCTTCACTCGACGGCGGGAGAAGAAGGGCTGGGGCGGAGTCGATGCTAGATAATGGCCAATCCATGAGTGCCGCATAGAACGTCGTCCTCGAGGGCGGTGCCAGCCCTGCGTCGACTCCGCCCATGGGGGGGGGAAGGTCTCCCGCGGGGTCCTAGCTCTGGCACTGTACCCACTAGTGATGACTGGTTAAGATTGACACAGATAACATCAGTGCACACCTCCAACCCATGGAAATCAAAATGCCTCACAACAGACCTGAAAGAGGATGACTGTGACTGGTGCCATTTCTTCTCCTTGATGTGAGACGAGGAAGAGGTCGAGGCAAAATGGTACCTGGATCACGACGCCAAACCTGTGTGGGATCAGGACCACTTCTTTTTCTGCTTCCAAAAGGGTCGTCTTCCCTCCTGGGCCTGACCCTTGTCAGAACCCTTCTCTGAGGGGCCGGCCCACCAGCACAGTGGTGGTGGTGCTACTGCATGCGACGCCAGCGATCTGTGTTTGGGAACGAGCCCAGGAGCTGGAAGGCCAGCTGGGGAGGGGAAGATTGAACGTCCGATAGCTCACTTTCCCTGGGAGGGAGGGGGGATGACAGCCTGGGGGATGACGGTGCTGGTCTGACCTCTAGTGGAGACCAGAGGTATAGCAGCCTGATGCCACAGAAGGGGAGTAGTGCAGAAGGACATTGGTGCAAGCGCCTTGACGTCATGGCACAGCTGTGACTCCAGGGGGTTACAGGGGAAAAAAAATCAGAACCTGGTGGAGTACAGTGACGAGGATGGCATTCCTTACCACTCGACCTGCGAAGCTACAATGAGGGGGGGCCCCGAACACAAGAAGGATTTGGGGGTTCCCCCCACTCCAACACCGCCTGGGGGGGAGGTGACCAAGGCTACATGGGGCTGCCTGACCAGTGGATCATAGATCAAGATGGGTCGGCAGAGCTCTGCCAGGTACCAGGGGATAAACAGCAAGTAAATAAAAAAAAAAAGGAAACTTTTTCCAGGGGGGGGCGGTGACCAGACACAGCCCTGTTGCCAGAGCAGTCTGCCTTTTCAGACTCCCTACCATCCCCTTCACGGTCATCACTAAAAACTGAAGATGAACACTGTCATGTAGCTGGTGAAGTTCTGACTCCCGGTGGGCGTGGAAAATGGAACTGAAGCAGTTGGTGGCTGGTGCCACTGTGCATGCACAGTGCCTACTGCTTCACCAACCCCCTGAAAAGTTTTGGATCTCGCAGGGTCCTATCACCTCCGGCTCCTAAGTGTGAAATCAATGGTTAAGACTGATTCCAGGAAGTTCATTTAATTTTTTTTAAATACAAGAGCATTTTAGTTTTCTGGGCCTAGCTGAAGTTTTTTCAGTTAGAAAAGTTGGCAGTCACGTTTGTGATGGCAATCAGGTATGAATGAAGCAGCCCATGAATTCTGTAAGTGAGCTGTGCAAATTCTAAATCCCACTGCCTAAAACTGCTGCAGCTCTGCCTTCGTGAGGATTAACATATGAGTTTTCGAACTTACTTATGCAATAAGGAATCAAGAAACTTCCTACCCAGTTTATAAATCATATTGAGAATCATAGTCATTTTGTTCTACACTAGTTTAACTTCTAACTTTTATTTGGCTGTCAAGAAAAGAGATATCTCTGGATGGCATAAATGGGAGTATTCTAAATAAATATAACTAACAGGATTCAAGAAAGCATGGAATAGGCATAAGGGAACCTTAGTGGTAAGACAAGGAAGGTATACGTCAGAGATCAAGTAGGGTCTGTGGTGATACAGTAGGTAGGGGAAAATGGCGGACTAGGTGGGCCAAGCCAGGGCTGTGCCAACAACTTTAAGGACCCCCTGCAAAATATTTTGTGTGGCCCACCTCCCGACCAATAAATGTAAATCAACAATTAGGGCATATGACATTTTTATAGCTCAAGTTTTTTGTATCAGTCCTGCTGAGCATACACAGTTTGTCCATGCTGCACCCCATCCCCCTTGCTGGCACCATGATCAAAGAAGTGAACAATGTAATTTGTTCCTATGCCTACTGGGTATGTGAGCACCAATATTAGATGTTTTGAGTAATAGCCCCTATTGCTTCTTTGTTCTGTACTCCCCCACCAACCACATGAAACTGGAGTTGGAATCTTCCGACACCACTGCTGACAGATCAATTTCAAATGGATAAGCTATTTCCAAGAGAAACTTGCAATTTTGTCTATTAGAAAAGGTTTATGGCGGCCCGTCGGCGCGGTGTTTAGATTCCCACTTGCGGCGCAGCGACCCAGGTTCAGGACGGACTCTGGATACTGGAGGGCTGGCCAGGGAGAGATGGCTGGAAGCATCGCAGACTGCTGCCCTCTCGGGGGAAGGTGGATTCAGAACTTGGCATTTGCCGACCCCTGGTGGAGGCCGGGGGTATGGCAACATACTGGTGCCCTACATACCAGGGGGTGTGGGGAACGATGGCTTGTGCCTTGATCTTGTGGCAACCACGCCCCCAGGGAAGCAAAGCAGAAAAAAGTTCCAGGGATGACCGGATGATGGTCGCCAGCTCCCACTGCTGTCGAGTCCTCGATGCGGCCTAGATTCACCCTAGCAGCACCTGGGCCAAGTATAGTGTGCTGGCCGGCTTCTACTGGTGCCCATCTCCCTTGGAGGAGGGGGACCCACCCGTCGAAGGGTTACATCTGGGTTACTTGGGGGAGCTGCGGATATGGGGCTGGCATCGAGGCAGGGCGCCGGTGGGGACCTTGGCAGACCTGAAGGAATGGCCACCCTGGAGCAAGCAGGAGGCGGATTAAAAAAAAAAAAAAAAAGGTTTTATTAATGCTGATCTCTGAAGCAGTGGGCCCCCTAACATTATGGGCCCTATTGCAACCGCAGCTCTTGCACCCCCGGTCACTGCCTTGGGCCAAGCGGCCCTCATCTGCTGTCAAATTCTATGTTTCTGCTTACAGTTTTAAAGCTGTTAGAATGTGAAACCCTCTTAGCAAAAAGTGGTACATGAATATTTAAAAATAAGAAAGCCTAACTGGTTGAAAAATATTTTATGATGAATAATTCTTCTACAAAGCAGTTCCTTTGATGCTCCATTAGGACGGTGTAAAGTCCAGTTGCACTGGACTATGATTGCACTGTATTATGTATAAGACAAGGCCTCCCTGAGGCAGTTTACTACCAACTCACATCATGCATTGCTTAGCTACCAATTGTATCGGTCTTAACCGCTCATTAGGTAAATATGTCAATAGCTCTGCCCTGTTTTAGCTACCAAATGTATAGGCATTAACTCATACTCATTGTACTTATACTCTGTATGATTGCTCACCCACATTTATTCTATGTATGTACTGTATGAATGTCTATGTTTTATTCTGACATTGAGCCTTTGGAAGAGAGTCTATGACTCAAAGGGTTGCAATTCCAATTTCCTAAATAAATAAAACTAAAGTACAGGACTACTTACCATCATTATCAGACAGAACTGAAACAAATGCACTTTGGATTTCCTTGAGATGGGTCTGAAAAACAAAATGGGAGACTCGTAAGAGCTCATCTTTGGTTCCTGCATTTCACACCTGAAGTGCTTTGGGGACAGCACCGTTATTCTAGACTCAAGAGCAGGTTTGTAAATTGTGATAAGCTCCTTCTACCAGTAGAGGGCCCTGTAATGGATGTAAAACACGTTTCTGCATTCTTAATGTCATCTTTATGCTGAAGCAGATGGTATGGACATCCTACCGATAAAAACAATGGCTTTACAATGCCCTCACCATCTTCACTGTTCCGAGACTGTTCAGACTACCACTGGGGTGATGTATGTTGCCTTGTCTATGCAATTTCAATACAGTAACACTAGCCTGAATACAGTGACACCAGCCTCATCTTGTTTTCTATGTGGATCCTACTGCATGCAAGCCAATTTAACCCTAAATATGAAGCTACAATTCTTAGCAGTATTTTTGCAGCCATCAACTAATCAATTTAGTTACAGTAGATCTCTGAAATAATATCCTTCATTGAGCCACACCAATGGAACTGTAAGCCATTGGCATTAGAACCATTCGGACACCTCTGCCATCTGGAACCGCCCATGCAGACACCTGGCAGCACCGCCTATTTAACGTGGGAGGCCCCGTCATTCCTCAGTTCCCAAATTAAAATATGCATCAGACCAGCACTGACCAGGAAAATCAGAACCACAACCATGCACACAGGAGAATGGATGGAACCAGATAATCCAGCCCTAACAGAGCACAGGAAAGAGTACAGGGCGTGTGACAGCAGGCGGCACATTCAATAAACACCACCTCAGTTAGCAAAGGGGGGTGGTGGGAGGTGTGACAGGGTTGAATAAGGCCCTGTCCCATTTGTTATGCAGAAAGTGGAGCAACAGCGGTAACCTCTGTGAAAAACCTGAAAGACCTCACTGGCAAGCCCAGCAACCCCCCACCCCCACGGTCCAAGTAAATGGAGTAAACACACAAGATCACAAACTAACAGTGAATGCATTTAACAGTGCATTTACTGACCCAAGTGGCATACTCCCATCGAACTTCTTTGATTTCCCAAAATTGGCCCATGTAGTTGCCTCACCTTCCCATGAGACAATTACCCCACCTTTCTATTTCAGACGTGTAATGCAATCCAAGGCCAAGAAACTTGTGATAGTGCATGTATAGCTGGTTAAAGTAAGACTGCAAGTTCTCTCCCATCCTGCTATCCTACAGTATAAGCTACTGCTCTTTCCTCTGAACCTGACTGATTGCATTCTACTGTGTTAAACTCTCGCTCTGCCCACTGTTGCTTTTTTTTTTTCTCTTTTTCTTTTCTCATTTTTTCCCCAGGACCCAATGTTGACCTGCTGAACCCCCCAAAAAAAACTAATTTGTACTTTGCTGTGTTTTCCATGGCTGCCTCGCTCTCCTTGAGACAGTACACCCTCCCCACCCAGCTTCATCTGCAACATCCAGCCATTTACTTTGTCCTGCCTGCCCAGCCCTTGTAATCGCTTCCTTTGTCTCGCTTCCACACCCTCCTCGCTGACGAACTGCCGCCTGCCTTCCTGCCCCTGAAACATTGTCTGCCTTATAAATAAATGAACCAGCTCTCTTTCTGTCCTTAGGATTGCGCCCACAGGTGCGCCAGCGAAAAAGCGGCCAGCAACAGCCGCTCCTACAGTCGCCGCCTTCAGCGACCCACTGCAGCAGTCCTTTACCGGCCGAAGGGCATCAGGATACGGCTCATAGATCAGGTACTAACCGCTGAAATCCCTCGCAGAGAGCCAGCACGCCTGGGCTCTTGATTGGTGCGGCGCTGCCCTTGGGGGATCGTGGATTGGTCCGTCATTTTGCCTGCTTCAGCCTGATTGGAGTGCCTTTTCTACAGACTTTACAGTGTTCCCTGCTAAATCTGGACTTCTGAGCTCTTGTTCTGACTTGAAATTTCCCACCCCACCACCTCGCCCCACCTCCTTTAAATACATTTATGCTCCGCCTTCCATTTCATTATGCTTCATTGGCCCAGTATTGTATGCTGCCAACCTATGATTGGTAGCTGATCAGGCCAATAAGCCTGCCCTATGCTAATATCTTCTGAGCCCTACGCCACTAACTGATCTGCTCCTGTTCTCCTTGTTCCCTTTCTGTTGTATATCTCACTTAGGCCTTAAGTGAGTACTCAGGTGGGTCAACCACTCGCCTGGAAAAATCACTGCACTAATACCACTGTATGATCACCCATCCTGGTACTATGGCTTTCTTTACTGTGCTGTTATCTTATTGTACAGGGTACCCAATGCTACAGTACAACCCAAGTAACTCAATGCAAACCAGTTATCCAATACACTTTATCAATACATTACGTTATCATGGGTTGCTGTGCAGCCACTACTTCATCCTCCTGCCCCCGTTTAGCCTATTCTCTCCGGCTTACCACCTCCCCATTACTGCTGCCCTCGCCTATGTCTATTCGGGCACTCACACTGATCACAATAAACTGTCATTACAGTGGTGCTACCTCCTATGCAGTATGTTATGGGCAACCTTGCAGAAATAAAAAAGCAGTCTCCATCCTTATAAGCTCCTTAAAGAAAATTATACTGCTGCTTCTTCTCTACTCAGGAAATGTGGAGCTAAACCCTGACCCCCCCTACTGACTTACCTCGCCTATTGATTTTGCTGAGGCCACAGGTCTCAAAATGATGATGGTCAATATTTTAAGCCTGCCTAAAAACTCGCACTAACTGCAAGCCTGGGTCAGACATATCAACCCTGACATCATCATAATTATTGAGTCATGGTTAAAAAAGACAAATACTGACCAACAAATCTCACTACTGGGCTACAAACTATTTAGGGCGGATAGAGATTCTAGAGGTGGGGGTGTGGTCATTTATACCAAATCTAAGTACTCAGTCACCAATATTAGTTGCAAATCTTTATCCATGGAATTTGAGATTGTCTCTCTGAACCTTCATCTCCCCTCCTCGGAATGTGTCACTACTATAGGTGGCTATAGACCTCCGTCTGGTGGTGACAAAGTTTTTAATCTTCTGAAAACCATGTTCGCAGATGCAAAGGCTGAAACAATATTTCTAGGTGATCTAAATATGGATTGGCTAACACCTAAATCACACTGCCTCAAATCCCTTTGCGACGAGCTAGGTCTTGGGCCATCATTCAATGAGCCTACTAGGAATAACGCTCTAAATACTGCCAACAGCTCCATCCTAGATGTGGTACTAACCACTCACCCACATAAAATATCTCATACAGCAGTGTTTCACAATGATATGAGTGATCATGGGATTGTTGCTTGTATAAGATCTCAAATTAAGGCCCGACCACAGCCCATCTTTATAACAAAACGGTCCTTTCGCAAGTTCAGTGCAGTAAACTTCCTTTCTGACCTGGGCATGATCTGTTGGCAAGACCTCTACCTAGCCAAAGATGTCAACGAGGCAGCTTACACCCTTAATGACAATCTTACTAAAATAATAAATAAGCATGCCCCATTCATCAAAGTGTAACCCCCCTGCAAATGGGGGTTCCCAAAAGACTTCCAGGAGCTTGCTTGAATGCTCCAAGCCTGAATGGTGTTTGGCATTTAAGTCATTTATCAGTGAGTGTTTTTAGAACCTCTGGTACTGTCTCTTTAAGAGCTGTCTGCTTGCAGACATAATTAGTTGTATGGGGGACTGTGTGTTTCTTTGATTGAGTACCACTTGAGCTGCTGCCAATTCACTTCATTTTGCAGTCACTAGGAGTGCAAAGGAACCTATCTGAAAGATGTAACTGTTTGCCAGAAATTATTTAGAGTAATAATGAAATTACAGTTTGTCTAACCTGCTTTCTTTGCAGTCAGAACTGTGTCTGCTAGTTCCCATTCTAGTTTTGAACTGCTGAACTGGACCAATCAGTGTGGGGTAAGCTAGCTCTAAAATGGTGCCTTGGACGAATCAGAACTTGGACTCATAATCTGAGCCAGCCACAAGAGGATTGTATGGCAGTGACTCTGGGAGATGTAGTTTAGACTTCAGCACCTTTTGGACCAACAGCAGCAGTCTATTGTGAGTGACAGCCAATCCAGTCAAGAACTGGGAGGAACTCAAAGGAAGTGCCGGTTTCGTCAGTTGGAGTTCAGTTGAGCTTTGGCAGTGAAGAAGGAAGGAGCCTGTGCTTTTTCAGTGTGCAGTTTTAGTCAAAAACGTGTAAGGCCCAGAGTTCCGGTCTGCAGCTTGTGTAACAGCTTGTTAGGACTGAATCCGTCCTGTGAAAAGAATCAAAGGATCTCTGAAGAGTAGAAACCAGGCTCACCCTGTAGAAGACTGGAAGAATTGCTGAAAATTGCACTCGGTCTGTCAGGAACTGAATCTGCTGTGTGTTCTCCCGGGTATTGTGCAGTAATTGCGATCGGGATACAGATGCAGCCTGCCTGGTATAGTGCTTTCTTTTATATGGATGTGTGAAGAGGTTTGTGTACCTCAAGTGAGCCCTGCTGACATTGAAGGACCCTATCTTATTTGGAGGTCGTGAGTACTAATTCAGGGTCGCTCCCTGTTGAATTGCCACATTAAATCCAAATGGAATTACTGTACTGCTGACTGTTTAATTCTCCTTTCTCTGTGTGAAGGGCCCCTACCAGCTGCCACGGTTTGGACTAGCCACTAGGGCTTGGGTACCCAGGGACAGTAACTGATAGGGATAGGCCTGTGCACAGAGCCATAGGTAGATTATTAGAGTGATAAGCTAATTAACCTGATTTCCCTGTCCTTGTTATATCCCCTAAATAAATCAGAGCTGCTTGTTTCAGCAAAGTTATACTGCCTGAGGTATTTGTCTATGTTAAAGTACTGTACTGTGATTGTTGCACTGTATCTCATTTCACAGGAGGTCCCAGTGCCGGAACCACACCTGGGGTAAGTATACTGTGAAGGTAATTCTGATATATTGTGTGGGCCACTAGTGGGAAGAAAGGGGTTGCAGTGTCCCAGAGGGCTGTGACCAAGTTAGTTTAACTATTGCAAACCCTGACCTCTGGGTGGAGGCACTCGCCATTGGATCAGGCCCCTCAACCTGTTAGTGGCAAATCAGGCGGGGGTAGCCAGCCTGGGATAGCGCCATCTAGGGGTTACAAAAGTAAGTGCGGAACAACTCTAACCCTGGTTCACCTCGGATCTTAAGGCAGCCCTCATAGTCCGAGATAAGCTCCAGGCAAAAGCTCGACAATACAAAGAACCTTCGGATTGGCAGGCATTTAGAACAGCCAGTAATACTTGTGTGAAAAGTATATGCTCTGCTAAAGCTAACTATTACATCTCTACCCTAGAACGAGCTAAAGGTAACCTCATAAAATATGGAAGACAATCAAATCTATAGAAGGGAGGCCCACAGCCCCTTCCATCCCATCAAAGATAGTAGCAAGTGGCAAGATTGTGAAAACAAGTCCCTAATCCTTGAGGAACTTAACTCCCACTTTGCCACAGCTGGATTAGCTTTTGACTCGTCACCCTATGCTGGTTCTGCGGTTAGCCAGCATACCCTTCCCCCTGCACCTAGCCCTTTTCAACTGCGTGAGATAACTTATAAAGAAGTAGAAGATTCTCTCCTTAACTTAGACACCAAAAAAAAGCGCAAGGGACGATGGCTTGGAACCCTTTTTCCTAAGGTTAGGATAAGCCCATCTTGTGGCCCCTATTCTCCACATCTTCAATCTTTCCATTACATCTGCTACTGTGCCGTCTTGCTGGAAATCAGCACATATCCTCCCTCTGTTTAAATCTGGCGACCCATGCGGTGTAAATAATTATAGGCCTATCTCCATATTGCCTATTCTTTCTAAAGTTCTCGAAAAACTGATCCACATTCAGTTAAAATCTTATTTGGAAACCTTCTCTCTCATCAATCCAGCCCAATCTGGCTTCCGGGCAAATCATAGCACAATCTCTGCGCTAGCAAAAGTAACCAATGACTGGATCTCTGCTATAGATGCAAAGAAGGTAACTGGAGCAGTCTTTTTGGATCTAAGCAAAGCTTTTGATACTGTTGAACACAAACTATTAGTCAACTGCCCTGCAAAGCTGGGTGCCTCATACCATACCACCCAGTGGTTCACGAGTTACTTAACTGGGAGATTACAAAAGTAAAGCAGAACTGTTTCTCTGCTGCCGTGCCAGTTGTTAAAGGCGTCCCCCAAGGATCCATCTTAGGCCCTATCTTGTTCTCATTATACATTAATGATCTTGATTCCAACATATCTATGTCCAATCTGCACTTTTTTGCAGATGATACTGTGCTGTATACTTCTGACTCATCGCTATCTGAAGTTAAGGGCACGTTTCAAGCGGACTTTGCACAACTAGAGCATAATTTAATAAAGGCAAAGCTCCTGCTAAATGCCAAGAAGACCAAAGTGATGATATTCTCCCGTAGTGCTGCCACATGTACCCCCAATACCCTGCCCCAAGATTTTATTGTTACCACACTAAATGAGCCTCTGGAAGTTGTCTCCAAATTTAAATACTTGGGTATCTGGATCGACAACAAACTCTCTTTCAATGTCCATGTCGATGACCTCTAGAAGGCTAAAAAGCCAGGCTAGGTTTCTTCTTTGAAATAGGCCCCTCTTCCCTTGAAACTCGAAATAAGCTTGTCCAGGCCACTTTTCTCCCTCTTCTCGACTATGGCGATGTAATCTACTCCTCTACCACTCTTGCAAATCTAAGTAAATTGGACATCCTTTATCACCGTTGCGGTTCATTACCAACTCCTCACTGCTCACATCATTGTGACTTATATGCAGCTGTTGGCTGACATCCTCACTACTAGACGCCTGCTCCATGCTGGGTTATGGACTCTCAAACTGCACCTGCAGAAACTTCCAAGCTATCTCTCATCTCTCATTAGTATTTCACATAGTGTATACTCACTAAGAAAATCTGACTTTATTATGCTCAATATACCGAGGACACGGACCTCCTTTGGTAAACGTGCTATTGCACATGCCCTTCCCTCTATTTGGAACCAATTACAAACCGTACTGAAACTATCTAGCATAATTTCAATTAACTCCTACAAATTGCTAAGCTCAGCTAAAATAAAAGATACCTGTAACTGTCAGTTGCTCCTCTTCTTTCCCTATGTGTGCCATGTGCATCCATTGGTAAGACATAATTGCATTGTTCATATTAACTATTTATTGCCTGCACTTTCATTTATAACAAGATACTATCTACGTTCTGGCTCACTGACTCATCATCTGCTACCTTGGTGTAGCAACCTAATTACTACCCCTTTCCTCCTACTCCTTGCCTTATCTGTATACACCTCACTGATCACACTATCAAACCATTCCTACCTTCTTTATCTGTCTTTTCAGCTGTCTGTCCCATCTTTTAAAGTGTATATATTGCAAACACCAGTTACCATGTTTCAATTATCAGTATGCTATCTAGAATTTGCTTCACTGTGTTATATTAGCTGATTACCACCTACGGTCATCCTATGTAGTCCATGTATGTATATCATGTCCGAATTATGTGAGCTTGTATTTATGTATATATTGTCTATTAACTATTTATGTATGTATGTTGTGTAAGTCTACATGTCACAGGACCTCCTTGTGAATGAGCTTGCTCAATGGAGTTTTCTGAAATAAACTTGAACATGAAACACAAACGGTCACTGGAAAATCTAGGTTCAGTGGGAACACCCTGGACTTTAAACTTCTCCACCTCTCCTTGGCGTTGTCATCGCCTTAACTGATCTCTTTCCCTTCAACAATTCCCTAGTCACCCGGTCCACAAAAGTGGCGACAAGACATCAAGTAACTACCACACTATCTCCATTCTCCCTCCTCCAAAGCCCTTGAATGAATTGTCGCCGACCAGCTCACGGAATATCTGACCAAATACAACCTGCAATGCCCAGAGCAGCACAGCTTCAGAAAGTTACACAGCACTACCACTGCCCTACTGGCCTACACTAATTACATCCATACGTCCCTGGACAAGGGATACTAAGTTGGATCAGTCTACATTGATCTAACTAAGGCATCTGACATGGTGAACCACTGCCTCCTGCTCCACTCCCTCCCCTCACTCAGGCTCTCCTCTGAGGTGACTTGCTGGTTCAGTAGCTATCTTGCAGGTCACACCTAGCAAGTCAAGATTTGTGATGCACACTAGCAGTCTTCCTGTTCACTCAGGAGTTCCGTAGGGCTCCATCCTCGGCCCACTTCTCTTTAGCTTGTTCATCAACAATCTCCCCTCTGTAGCTGGCCCAGTGGCGCTGAGGGCCAAGGTGCTGGACGCCTTACCTCACACCACACCAGAGACCCATGTTCAGGAACAGGCACGGACCGCTGGGGGTCGGTGGAGAAGGATCGGCGTCCTCTGGGCTGCTCTCCTTCTCTAGGGAGGGGAATACCAGCAATCGGTGTACTACAGGCTCCTAGTGGAGGCTGGGGGCTGTTGCAGTGAGGCTACAGCAGGGAAGGCAAGGCAGATGCTTGGAGGAATGCGTGCAGAGTGTGCGTGTTCACTCCACTGGGCGCCATTACACGTCCTCGCCTTAGAGGGAAAAACACTGCAGGAAAAAGGGCCCTGACGTGCTCCATGGCAGACAATCCATGTAGGCGCCGCCCCCGCAACTAGCAGCAATAACCCTCCGGCACCAAATCAGTGAGAGAGGTGGGTTGAGTGATCCCCACCGCCCCACCATGGGGGGGCAAGCCATGGGGCAGCTGGAGGAAGAGCTGCAAGCGGGGATGGGGGATCCGGCAAGAAGTACTGCCATCAGGGACAAGGTGGATAAACAAATTAACTAAAAAAAAAAAAATCTCCCTTCTGCCTGTAATGTCAACACTGTCCTTTATGTAGATGATGCAGTCCTCTTCTCACACAGCCCTGATTCTCACTCCCTCGCTAATGACCAGGGCCCCAATTTTTCTGCAGTACATCAGAGCAAAGTTCTGCGGCAGGGTTCTCGTTTTTCTTTTTTTGAACTTTATCTTTATTAAGCTTTCTTTTGTAGATAATGAATACATACAGTAGTAGATTCCAAATATTGACAAAACAGCATCATGTTAGCACCCAGATTTAACAATCTAATACATTCGTTACCACATTTGAGGGAGATCGACATGTATATTGAAAACACTTTATAGTAGTACTTTGGATATGCTCACTAAGCTATGATGAGTGGAATAAAACTACACAGATAATATCCAACATAAACCTGACATGACACTACTTAAGTCACTACTTCCGCTTATTTAGTCTTATATTAAGGAATACATGTTTTCCAATCATTCCCCCTTAAATCTCCCACAACTCATACCCACCAAACGTCACAAAAATGAAACTGACCCACAGACTTAAGATTGTGAGCTAGATCTCTTGTAATACACTAATACTTGAGATGTTTCCCGCTTCTGGACATACAACATTTTTCAACAGCGCCATATTGGTGAACAAAATGATCTCTCAGCCAACTCTCCACTGTAGAAACATACCCGTCCCCCAGTGTACTGACCCCAGCCAACAAATTCAACAATTACATTTTAATGGATTTTCAATATATTAACTGGTAACAGTCAATATTATGACTACTGGGTCAGGGTTTTCGATTAACAGCTATTGCTACGAGTAGTCAGATCCTGAAAATGTCACCTTAATTTTAGGAATCAGTCTCTGAGTCCAGTTCTTCCCTGGGATTGGGGCTGCTGCTCGAAATTCAACTGCAATCTTATCTGTTCTTTTCGTTGCTTCCTTAGGGTCCGTAAATTGAAACGATTTCCCCCCATATGTAATCCGGAGTCTTGCCGGTGCCAGGAGCGAGTGAGCTACTCCCCGGGCCCTCAGTTGTTGCCATAAAGGGTCAAATAGCTTCCTACGGTTTCTTGTCGCAAAAGACCAGTCGGGAAACAAGCGAATATCAGTTCACTCATAATGAAGCGGGTGATGTAACTTAACCCAGTTCAGCAGCCGATCTCTTACCTCAACTCCCGATGCTGCGATCAGAATAGTGCGCGAGGTCTCCGGGTTCAGCTGAAGAGTTTGAAAATTCACCCGATAAGATTTCTTTATGTCAGTAAAATCCACTTCCACATCTTCAGGCAATGCCTCTGTGAGCCAGTGTCTCAGAAAAGTTAAGAGGTTATGACCTTCCGTGACGCCAGGTAAGCCTACCAGACGAATATTGGTAGCTCTGGCAGAATTCCTAGGGTTTCCAAACTGATCCAAGGTGGGAATTTTCCGTCACAAGTTGGGCCACCGTTGCTTGAGTTCTCATTGAACGGTCATCAGCCTCCTTAGCAGTAGTTACAGCAGTCTCGATTTTGGTATCTTGCATACCAAGACGGTCTAGGATATTTTCCACCTTCTTATAAAGGTGCC
This sequence comes from Neoceratodus forsteri, assembly GCA_016271365.2. Classification (NCBI taxonomy): domain Eukaryota; kingdom Metazoa; phylum Chordata; order Ceratodontiformes; family Ceratodontidae; genus Neoceratodus; species Neoceratodus forsteri. Next base: position 1,098,008,124 of record CM057453.1, read on the forward strand.
CAACTGCTTTTAAAACCCTTTCCCAAGGCAGAGAGTTTGTGGATGTGTCGGCCTGGCTCGGGCCTGGTTGCTGCGTGGTTAACTGATTAACTGGTGCCACTTTAGAACTCTGTCCTCCCATTGCTCCTTTCGGATGCCCCATCGTCGTGTTTGGTATCGATCTTATGTATGGGTTCTGCTGAGTCAAAGTCTGTAGATGAGACAGGCTTAATATTTCAAATTTTAACATTAATAGGCCAAAAGCTATGGTTTTTGCAGGAGCTGAAGCAAAATGCAACCTGTCTGGAGCTGGCTCTCTAGCATCCCCTCAGAGGTCCTTATTTGCCACAGAACTTCTGCGGCACTCAACACCAATTTCTGCGGCAATTCTGCAGCACATTTTACCCTTAATTTTTCTCCATATCTGACACAATGCATGCTCGTAACACAGTCATTTTTATATGCTTGTCACCAAATCTTCAACATAGCCAGTTTAAGACCTCTGCTCATGAACAGTATCACTGTGATTTTCTTAATCTGTCCGAACATTGATTTAGCACCGACCGGCGCCATTTGTGCAAAAACATATTTTCGGTGAGATGAGAAAATGACAGTAGTACTGTTCATAAGGAGATGTGGTAAAATAGCAATACTGAAAATCTGGAATGAAAATATTAAAAATACTCGTTACGTAGAAAAAGGAGGAACTGCGCAACATAATGCTCAGAAACAGTCACATTTTGTGGAATGTTTTCACCAAATTTTCAACATACCCAGTTTAAGACCATCGTCACAAACAGTGTCACTGTGATTTTATTAATCTGTCCAGAACATTGATTTCGCACACCGACCACGCCATTGTGCGCTACATGTGCGAAAACACATTTCGGGTGAGAAGTGAAAAATGACAGATGTAATGTCCATAAGGATGTGTGGTAAAATGGCAATACTGAAAATCTGGAGTGAAAATATAAAAAATGCTCGAAGTTACGGGTGTGCGTAGGAACTGCGCAACGACACTAAATAAAACAGTCATTTTGAGGATTGTGTATCAAATTTCAACATAGGGTTTTTGGAGTTTACCATGAATTGTGACACTGTCATTTCGTTAATCATTCCAGAAAGGTGGTTCCGCGCAGGTTCTGGGACCAATTAATGAAATAACAGTGTCATAGTTCATGAGGTGGGGCCACAAAATTCCCATGTTGAAAATTTGGTGAAAAAATTCCTAGAAATGGCCGAGATATGCACTAAAGTTGAAAAAAAATCCATTTATGCCATTATACAGCATACCAGCATTTCTTCAGTTCGCGGTCGGCTTTGAAGAGTGCAGACATGTTCCTGGTCCACCGAAGATCGTCACGCTGGGCTCCGGAGATAAGTATGGGTTGAGGTGAGGGTGAGTTGGGGGTGTGGGGAGATGGGTACGCAGAGGGTGGGTACCCTCGCTGCTCCCCTATCTGACCTGACAAAGAAAAGGATGCCCAAGAAAATTACCTGGGGCCCAGCCTGTGAGGAAGTCTTTTCCAAATTAAAGGAGGCACTGTGCAGTGCTCCTGTTTTGACAAGTCCTGACTATAGCAAAACCTTTATAGTTTGGACTGATGCCTCAGACGTGGGTATTGGGGCAGTATTGAGTCAGACATCCAGCCAAGGGACAGATCACCCAGTAGTACAACTGAGTAGGAAGTTACTTCCCAGGGAGCAAGCATACTCCACGGTGGAAATGGAGTGTCTTGCCATAGTGAGGGCCCTAAAGAAATTAGAGCCATACTTATATGGGCAGTGTTTTGTGGTGCAGACTGACCACAACCCCCTGGATTGGCTGACACAGATGGTAAAGAACAATGGTAGATTGCTAAGATGGAGTCTTGCTTTGCAAGGGTATGATATGACAATCACACATAGGGCTGGAGCCAAAAATCAGACATCAGATGGGCTGTCTAGTGTCCATGAGGAGTGAACTAATTTGGGAAGCTCATCCCAAGCAGAAGACAGAGCCCCCGAATTCAGTCTAGGTGTGGAGGTATTGTGACACTTGGACAGCTGATTCGATCCCGTATCATTATTTTGTAATATAAAAATGTGTGATGGACTGTCTGTCATGAGAAATGCTAAAACAGCATGCGAGTATGACACACACACAGGATTTAGATACAAGGTGTTACATGGAAGGCCAGAAGCTAATTATAGACTTTTCTAAGTTAATTATAGCTTTGACTGCTAAGAGGGAAATCATTATCCCTTTTATGACGTTTCAAGGGGAAAACCAGGTTTAGTACACTGGTGCGAAATCATAAATGCTTTGGTGTCTGTGTGGTGGGGGGATACTGCTCACAGATCAAAGAAATGTCATTTAAAAGAGAAAATGAGTTGTGCTGAGGATTACAGAATTTAATACTTTGAAAAGACATCCTGTTTTTTGTATAGATTTATTTTTTTTATATATTCTGACAGGAGGAGGAGCTAGGTGATCTCACACGAAGGGGTTGGAAAACACAGTTTTCTTTAAGGAATATTCTGTTTTACTACACAGATACAATTGATCTAGACTCTGACAAAGAAACATCTGTGAGCACTTTAAACAGGTATTTACAGAGAGAGAGAGAGAAATCTAAGTACTGTAATAGGAACTGCGCTGTTAAAACCTGTTTTGTTTAAGAGATTTGTAGGTCTTGTGATATAATAGTTCTGTATTTTACGTGTTACATATGTTTTATCTAGTGTAGTAAAACTCTGTTTTTAGAGCTTACTTTGGTCTGTCTTTGATTTCTTTCCTTTACAAGTAAAGTATATATGGCTAAAGCAGACATTGGACATAAGCTTGAATGGTGATACCAAACTGGAAAAAGGTAAGCGGTTTAAATCTGAGATCTTTTATTACAGTTTTTAAGGATTCATTTCTGTGCACCTGGTTAGGTGCCCGTAGGCAAAGATATCTGGCCCCCCGAAGACAGAATTATCTGAGCCTATGCATTGGGTACGCTAGCAAGAGGTTCACAGTTTGAATCCCTCCAGAACTTGAGACCAAAGGTTGATGTGAACCCACAAAACAGACAAGAGGGTTACCTTGTTCTGTTAACTGTTCACAAGACTGCGCTCGGAGGTTGGTACTTTGGGAGTAGAGGGCTGACCTGCTGAGTGGTTTGTGACAACTACCACCTGATATTAATGCGGAGCCAAAACTGGGCACCTTCAAACTCAAGCTTCATGAATACCTAATTTCTCAAAGCTGCTGTGACTGTTTTACTAAACGATTCTCGCCTGTCACCTTTCAACCCATGTCTCCTCCCCACCTGCCTCCCTCTGCCTCTCTCTCGCCACTCAGCTTCCCCACCCCCACCTCCTATTCTTTCTCCCTTTCTGTCACCCCACCCCCTTTGGTCCACCCTAGTGAACTTACCTCCTCCCCCACCTACAGCTCAGCACTTTCTCCCCACCTTTTGCACTCACTCATCCGACAAGGTTTTTTTTTATTTGTATTTATTTAGGAAATCAGAATTACAATCCTCTCTGACTGATATATGTGTATTGAACCTTGACTAGTCAGTCTTATTTCAGACTGACTTATGTTCTAGTACTCTGCCTAGTCTATTGTAAATTTGAGATCTTTGAACTGTACCACCACGTATCTACTTTACGCGTCTGTGAACTTTTGCTTGTTCTTGTAACCTGTGTTTTACCCATACCTGAATTTGGGAAGTTTATCCTGTATTGTTAACTCTGTGATTTCATGTATGTGCTGCATCTCCCCTGTTTGACGTGGAACCTTTGTAAAAGAATCTCTGGTTCAAAGGTATTGTAATCCTAGACCTCAATAAATAAATAAAAAAATAAATAAAATGCAAGGATCTGTTATATTCTCTCCTTTTCTGTCTCTTGTCTGGTTGTGCAACCAAATGTTCTTGTGAGACCTAGGAACTGATGACTGTCTCGCAATTCTCTGCCTCTCACTATCTCTCTGCCTTCTCTTGCCGTTTCTGTCTTTTTTCCCCCTTGCGTATCTGTGGTAATACAACTATAGGTGAACCTGTATGTGAAACTGGGATCCCTTGGTTTGAAATGTATATAGTTATACTGTTGAAATGATTGCAAAAAAAGCTACTTGGAACTCAAGGGCATTAACCCTGAGATGCAGCACAAACTCTTCCAGAGCTGTCAACGGAAGGTCAGTTCTGGGACACCATGTTCTATTTTGTTGCACCTGGAAGGAAACTGACAAACTGCTAATACATTTTATGAGAAACAGGATGTATGTTAACGAGCTGAGGCTGCAGAAGTTAATTACCAGGCAAAGACTTATATTTGTCAATGCCGAATGTTTGCTTGCTTGCATTACCAGTGGAAGTGCAGGAGTTAGACAGATGCAGTATAGGAATGGCAGTGAAGCACTGATCTGATGCCAACTCCACCCACACCCTGCAGAGATGGACAGGCATTGGGGCGTGGCTTTTGATCATCATCCATGATGGTCATGACATTTCACCTCACCCCTACCTTGCAGACACTGACAAGTGTCGAGGTGTGCCTTGGGGTGTTTTGGCTTTACATTCACCTCATTCCATAAGGAAACACGCTGAAATGGGTGCTGTATAGGAGAATGGGGTGAACTCTGGGGCCAAAGGGTCCAAGGCGCACCTCGATGCCGGTCACTGGCTGCAGGGTGGGGGTGGAACAGCATGAGCACACCCCTGACACCTGTCAGTCCCTACAGGGTAGGGCGTTATGGTCGAAAACCCAAACGCCCGGGGTTTTTCTTGGTATTTTACTCCATGTTTTCAACATGGGCTTTTTGTGACCCCACCGCATGAACAGTGACACTATCAGTTTGTTAGCCAAAAGGTGATTTTGCACAGTGACTGCGCCATTTGGCGCCACAGGTGTGAAAACACATTTCAAACAGGATGTGAAAAATGACAGTTGTACTGTTCATGAGGAGGTGTAAAAAAATGGCAATGTTGAAAATCTGAAGTAAAAAATCTGGAGAAGGCACGAGCATGCATAGAAACTGCGCAACGCACTCTCGTAATGTAATTAGTTTGGGGATCTTTTACAGCAGATTTTTCAGCACAGGAATTTTGGGACCTCCACTCATGAACAGTGTCGCTGTGATTTTCTTAATGTGTTCTGAACACTGATTTCCCACAGCGACTGTGCTATTCTGCGCCGGAGGTGCGAAAACACCAGGGTGTGAAAAATGACAGCTGTACTGTTCATAAGAGGTGTGGCAAAATGGCAGTGTTAAAAATCTGGAGTGAAAATATTTAAAATTCTAGAAATTACGAGCATGCGTAGGAACTGTGCAACACACGCTCGTAAAAACAGCCATTTTTGGAAATTTTACACCTAATTTTCAACATAGGTTTCTTTGGGCCTACCTCATGAACTGTGACACTGTATTTTTGTTAATCAGTCCGGAAAGGTGGTTCCATGCAGTGACCGCAAAATCACCTTTCGGACTGAATAACCAGATGACAGGGACTGAATTAATGAGATGGGGTCCCAAGAACCCCATGATGAAAATTTGTGCAAAATTTGAAAAAATGACCGAGATATGAACCATTATACAGCTGACCGGCGTTCTTCTTCAGTTAGCGATCGACTATGAAGAATGAAATGAGCGTGTTCCTGGTCCACCGAGATCGTCCGCCGGGCTCCGGAGGTAAGTATGGGGTGAGGGGGAGGTGGGCTGCGCAGAGGGTGGCTGCAGGTTGGGGGGGGCAAGAGAGTCAACAAGGGACCGTTTTCTTTTGTTACAGGTTTTTTTTTTTCTTTTTTTAAAAAGACAATGCAAACTTTTGCCACGCTGGGGTGGGCTCCCAGCGTGGCACCTGAAAGTTTGTTTGGGGGAGGCAGTGGAGTCAACGGGGATTGGGCACCCTCGTTGGCCATACAGTGCAGGGGAGCACATGATGACACAAGCCTTTTGCCATGCTGGGTGGGCTCCAGTGTGGCACCCTGAAGTTTGCTTTTGGGGGCACTGGAGCCGATGGGATTGGACACCTGTCGGACATAGAGTGTACTTGGGGGTAGTGTGCATGTGCCGAGGGGATTGGGCACCTCCTCAGCACACAACAAATGGGGGGTGCATCATGCGGAGATGCAGTGGCGTGCAGCTGAAGAGAATGATTGCTAAGGTGGTGGCGTGCGGGCGGTTACATACTGCCAGCAGCGCAGTATGCAAATTGCTTACACGTACCACTGATTTCAGCAGTCTTTCTCTTTCAACTGTACGCCATTGCATCTGAACTACTGTCACAGACAGCTCAGACATTCATTGGTGCCCTGCTGCCACCCCTGCAAAAACGATCAGGGCACTGGAAGCGGGGGTGCCACACCTACGAAAACTCATATGGTGGCACAATGTTTCTTGCACATGCGTGCAAGCAAATATAAAATAAGCAGTAATCTTTTGTTAGGAGAGAGACAAACTTGGAATTAGAGATACCCCCTCAGACAAAGGACTTTGTTTTTCTGTTTGTACTGCCTTTGTAAATAGTTATACTGAACGTTTATTTTTATTATACTGTTATTGATAATAAAACATTACTTGTGAATTTTATAACTGCTCCTGGTCTTATGCTTCCTGACCTATGCCTCAGCCTCAGCAGATGAAAAGACAGATAAAACCTTTATTTTTTGACAGGAGATAAAGTTGCCCTGTTGAAAGCACACAGTTTCATTAAGAGAGTTTCACGCTTAGATTTGTTATGGTTCCACATAGTCAAGTAAACAACTGAAGCATGACAATTGGATTAGGAAAGTGTCATTTAAATTTGTTGTATATCCAGAGTTGGCAAACAGACAGCTGAAACAAACGTTAAATGATCGTTGACAGGAGGGTGAGCTGTGGTGCAATGAAAGAGGTGTTCTCAGAGATCTACTGCTATTGTAAGTAAATGAAAATTACATATTTACCATAATTCTTAATCTTCTAAGAATATCTTCACCATTAATTCACACTAACTGGTCTTGGACCAGAGGCATTAGGACCCCCACTCAAGCCAGAACTTTACAGGAGGGCCAAGGCAAGCCATGCACATGCACGGCACCACGAGAGTGGCTCGCTGCCCCAGGCTTACCTCAGCACAGCCTTCAACCACCTCCATTCCTTTTTTACTGAGATGGTGCAATATAACCTAACTAGTGGTCATGCACTTATCCTAAGGGCATAAAGAGCCCTTTTTGCCCTGTGTAAGAGTAGTCACTATGTTAGTAATACAGTGTCTTCACAGCTCAAGTGCTGAACGAGGGAGAAGACCAGTAACACACTGGAGTGAGCTCAGGAGATGGCTGATGGATCGTAGACTAATGGTGAAGATATTCCTAGAAGATCAGGAATTACGTAAGCATGTAATTTCATATCTTCCAGGAATGTATCTTCACCATGAATTTAGACTAATGGGTCAGAGTACCAAGCTAGATGAAACCTATCAGCTAGGGAGGTGGGAGCCAAGAGCTCACTTAGGACTGCAGACCATCCAGGTCAGTCTTGCCAAAATAGCATACTGCCTAGCAGTGACACACAGGGCAGAGAGGGCAACAAAGAACTCACTGATGTACAAGATATAGCTCTGCAAGGCATCATCGAGAGGCAGAAGCAAACTTCTGTCAAGGACGTGACGACTGCAGGGGTAAAGAGGGTGCATATAGTACAGTTACATAAGAACTTACTGTAGCAGTAAATCTTCAATAAGAGCTCTTGCAGCAGGCAGGCAACACCATTAGGACTATGCCACCAGGAAAGTTTCTAGCTAGCAATCTAAGGTGGGGGACCACTCCCATCACTGATGGTATAAAGGGGGTGGTCCCATGGCGCAACCTCAGTTCGGCCGCCGAAGACCTGGCAAGCATAAAGGATGGGGCACTGAGGAGGTTCTCACATCCCCCAGAGAAAAACATACAGTTTCATAACCCTGGGGGTAGGAGGGAGGAAAGCATACCTGCTGCAAGAGCTCTTTTAAAGATCTACTGTTGCAGTGAGTTCTTATGTACTCTCTATCACTTGAGATGGAGCTCTTGCACAGGTAACACCATTAGGACAGAGTCCCAAACAGTACAAGGATAAAATCCAGGACAGAAGGGTGGTGGTTATGAAAATTGGTAAACCACTGATACTCTTTAAGAGAGTAGTCCTGGAGGACGCCAAGGCCAAAGCTTGCTCTCCTCCATGAAGCAGTGTCCAGAATGTAGTGTTTAATGAAGATGTGGACTTAACTCAAGTAGCAGCTGCAAAATATCTGCTGCCTCCTCCTCAAGGCCTAAGCTGTTCCAGCTGCTCGTCGGACCCCGCAGCCGCAGAGACCACCCAATGGGCATCCTTGGATTTAACCGGCGGATAACGCTTTTCCAGTCGCCCAAGTTGAAGTCAGGCAGTGCGGTCTTCCGGAACCGAAGGTGAAAAGGACCGACAGTGATCGCAAGCCTGCGGATTGTGGTTGTGTCCCAGGCAGTAGACGCACACGGCGTGTGGATCGATGTGAGACATCTTCTGCCCGCAGGGGCACCGGCGAAACCCAGGAACCGATTTGTCTTCCATCACGGTAGTGAGAGAAGAAAGTGAAGACGAAACTCAAGAGTGTTTTAAAATAAGTTTTGGAAGCGAATCCAAGATTCTAGAGCCAGGGCCTACTACACGTGGGAGCGCTAAGGAGGGAACCTGAACCTTCCAGAGGAAAGAAGATCTGGTGTCATGGGGCGGAGCCAAGGGTTATACAACCTAGGTGGGTGGGAGGAGCCAGCTTTAAGACTTTCCAGCACATCTTAAAGCAGCAAGGTACCTATCTTATCTGTGTCAATCTTCACATTCATCAGCAGTGGTAGTACGAGCCCCGAGGCAATACATCCTTGAGATCAGTTCCTTGGCCTCCAGTGGAGGAAGACACCAGAGAGAGAACCCTTACGGGCCTGGAGAGGCCAGAGAATGGTTTAAGTGAGCGGAGAACCCCCAGTGAGAGAGGGAAGGCACCCAGCTGTCATCTCACCCTCACGGAGAAGGGTGGGTTCTCCGGGCGGAGAAATCACCGCCGCCCAGGCCAGGGGTGACAACCGAGACAGGCGAAGCCACGACATCCGCCTAGTGCAGATCGCTGTCCCTACAATCCTGGAAGGTACCTCGCTGGAGTTGTAAGATGCCCTTGCGTGGTGCCTTGCTAGCTCTTCAGGCCCTGAGCAGAGAGGGCAATGGCCTGCCTGGTTTCCTCCATATCAGGCATTGAGGCTAGGAGCTATCCCAGCCTTGATCACAAGAACCTATCATAAGAAGCATAGAGGGCCTGATGAGAAGCAACAGAAAGGAGAAGCTGTGCTGAATAGAAGGTCCTCCTCCTCCAGAAGTCAAAATCCGCAGAGTCCACGTCTGGAGGCCGGTCACATTGAGGGATGCAAAGCCCAGAGGGAGTGTCCAGCTGCGTCAGACCCAAAAGGGGGCGAGGCATGTGTCCTGGAGACTCCGAGGGAGTGCAATACCACTGGCGCAGATCCCTTGGGGCTGGGACGGTGGAGAAGGGACACTGCCAGAGATGAAGTGACACTTCCCACTAGGGGACAGGCCAGGCAGGAACCACCAGTTTGGCCGCATAGTATTCATCTAGGAAGGTATGCATCACTTGGTCAGGATTGCCTTCAGAGGATGAGGTAAGATGGGCTCGTCCAGCATCCTTGATACACTGTGGGAGGGATGAGGAGGCAGGCAGTCCAGCGATTCAGGGTCAGGCTGCGTAGGGCGTGTGGAACACGTGGTCCATAGCCCTAAGATAGCAGGGAAATGTGCAGCTGAACCCCTGAACTGCTACCAGGTCAGAGGTCCCCATGACTGGGAATACCTGGGAGTGAAGGAGATGGAGACAGTGGTATGGGGCCAAACTCCTAGCAGGAGGAGTGCATCCTGTGCCCAGGCAGGGGCTAGCAGAGGCTCCCAATGGTGAGAGACCGGAGACCCCATCAGCTAACAACTGTTCAACCAAGTCGGAATGACTGGAGCTGTGCCTGAGAGAAGAATCCTCTCGGAGGCGCACTGGGACTGTGTGAGCCCAGAAGGACAGTCAATGACCTCCAAAGAAGAGGTCTTTCAAGAAGAGGGAAGGGAGTTCCACACCACGGCTCCTCCCAAACCTGGGCGTGTCCCAGGGAGGTCGGCCAAGGCCAAACCCAGGCCCTTGACCCCTCGGACTCACGAAAAGAGCCCTCTTCCTCAATACCACCAGTCTAGGCAGCTGACAATGCCAGGTGGACTCGAAAAGACCACCCAGGAGTAGCACCTCCCTTCCTGGGGTGCCCTGGGATGTCCCAAACTTGGACTGTCCAGGCACACCAAGAAAGCGGTGCCCTGCTGAAGGGCCAGACAACCCGACGACTCAGAGCTGTCGAGCAGCAGCCACCTGACCACTGCTGGCTGGTCAGTGCCACTGGCCCCAGTCAGCCAGAACTGTCTGACCCACAGAGGCCGAGTGGGCAGTGAGTGGAACCGGAGGGTGGAGGATTCTGAGGAATCAGGAAAGCCAATCCGGATCAGACCCCCCAGTCCTCCTCTTCCACACCAGCTGATTTTCTAGTCCTTTTGCTGGAACCGACTCCTCAGAGTCGGATCTCCTTTTGCCCAAAGAAGTCTCGCCCTGGTCAGTGGGCACTCCTTCTGGTTCGGTTTGAACCGAACCGGGCTGGCCATCCGGTTCAGCGGACTTTTTGGCCTCCCTTTCCCTGAGCCTACCAACTCTCTTTTCCAGGGCAGCTGCAGGAAAAGTTTTACAAATCTGGCAGTCTGCATTGAGGTGGTCAAACCCCAGACAATAAACACAGGTAGTGTGGGGATCAGCCTTGGCAAAGACTTTCCCACACACACTATAGTGTTGAAAACCAGTGGGCCTGGTTTTTCTTTTGGGTTTCTCAGACATAGTGCCAGTCCTATCCAAACTTACCCTTTTTATGGCAATCCATGAGCAGACCCTCTTATCGGTTCCCAACCGTGTCACGGGTCGTGGAAAAAAACATAATAAAACTGCTTTTTAGAACCGATAAGAACCGGTAACCACACTCTAAAAGTACAATTTAAGATTTTTTAAACAACTTGATCGGTTCAAACCGAACCGATGAACCGTTTATAAGTTCCACACAGAATAGAGTAAAATATAGCCTATCTAGTACTCACAAATACCACAGACAGAGACTGAACCGACAGGTTACAGTTTAATTTCGGTCGAAACCGAGAAAATGGTACTTTAACCGACAAAATGAACCGAGCAGAAGGAGAAATCTCCGGAGCGACTGTTCAGTGAGGCGGTGTAAAGAATCTGACGGTTTGAGTTTGAAGAAGAACAGACAGAGTCTCAACCGAGCTCGAGCTCAGCGTTCCATACCTGGCATGGAAAGTTTAACTCTTTCATCTCCAGGGTAGTTCGAAGGTTGGGACTCACTGCATACGTCAGAATATAGCAAGACTTCATGTTGTTTGAAAAAGGTGTTTTTTTGTTTTTTTTTAAACTACCAAGGGAAGGCTAGAAGAAGAGTTAGGGTTAAAAACAGCCCCTAAGGTAAAAAGTATTTTTTTTTCCTTAAATATTTTTTAGGGTTTTTTTTGTTGCTTTTTTCTGAAGGCCACAAAGGGTGTATTGAGGGAACAATGTCCCTGAAGAGGTTTGCCCATTAAGTGCCTCCCTTTAAAAAAAAAAAAAAAAAAAAAGCTGGCAAGGCTGGAGAGGAAAGGAAAAGGAGAGACTGCACAGAAGCCCAGCCATTGTGGGGGAAGGTGGGAAGGTTGCAGCGATGAATGGTAAAGATATTCAGAAAGATCAAGAATTACGGTGAGTATGAATTTTCATATTTTCAAGAATCTGTCTTCACCATTTATCACTTGTGATTAAGTGCCACCAAGGGTGGTGTTTGCAAACCCCCTACGGGAAATGGAGAGTGCATTGCCTACCGTGATTCTTGATCTTCTTGGATGAAGTCTCCATCACTCATTCACTGATCGGATCTACCACAGGTGTGGGTCCTAGGCCCGGCGAGATCCCATCAGTGTAAATGAGTGGTGGAGACTTTATGTCCAGGAAGATATGGTTGTTCCCTCATCCCCCTGTGGGGAGACAGAGACACAGGCCTAGCGAGGCACAAGACTGATCAGGCGGAGGCTCCCATGGCCTGGAAGCAGAAATGCACCCCACAAGCTCATGTCTAGCCCTACCAGAGGAAAAGTAGGCCCCCTGAAAACATGAGGCAGTCACCCTACACCGGGCCAAGGGTAACAACCGAGGAAAACACAACCACGCCATGCGCCTGATGCAGACTGCAGTTCCCAGTAGTCTGGAGGCTACCTCACTGGCATCACAGGATACCCTCGCCTAGAGTCTCGCCAGCTCCCAACCCTATGCAGAAAGGTGAATGGCCTGTCTGGCTGCCTCACAATCTGGTAGAGACACTAGAAGCTGACCCAGCGTTACCCACAGGTGCCTGCCATAAAACGCCTGGTGTGCAGCAATGCACAACATGGTGCGCGCTGTCGAGAAGACTCTACAATCCCAGCTGTCAAACTTGGCCGAGTTCGACTCTGGGGGACGGTGGCACACTGGGTGCCTATGCTTAGAGGGGATATCCAGAAGCTGGACCCCAGAAAAGGGGTGTGGCATGGCTCCTGGAGACGGCAGATAAGGACCGCTTGGTCCACCTAGTCTGCCCATTTTCCTACCTGATGGATAAACTGCAGATCCTAGTTAACCAACATCCTACTTCCTCCCACCCTCTACTAGGACTGCCTTATGTCTGTCCCATGTATTCTTGAATTTCCCCACTGTTCTTGACTCCACAACATCCCCAGGAAGGCCATTCCATGCATCCACAACCCTCTTTGTGAAAAAATACTTCCTTACATTACCTCTGAGCCGTCCCACCTCTTTCTGTAAAATGTGCCCCTTGTTCTTGCACATCTTTTTCTGAAAGATACTACCCTCTTGAACACTGTTGATTCCCTTGAGGTACTTGAAAGTTTTTATCATGCCCCCCCCCCCCTTTCCTCAAGGGTATACGTATTAAGCTCCTTTAGTCTCTCTTCGTAAGTCTTCTGGTGCAGACCTTGCACCATTTTGGTTGCCCTCCTCTGGACAGCCTCCACTCTATATCTTTGCGGAGATGGGGTCTCCAGACTTGCAAACAGTACTGCAGATGGGGTCTCACCAACTGTCTGTACACAGGGATAACAACTTCCTATTTTCTACTGCTGATGCATCCCAGTATCTCTCCAGCCTTCCTTACTGCCTTCTCACATTGCTTGCCCACCTTTAGGTCATCTGATATAATCACCCCCTGGTTCCTTTCCATTGTTATTGTCAGTATCTCACTCCCCCCAACTGTGTACTATCCCCTGGTTTTTGTTTCCCAGATGCATTACCTTGCACTTCTTTGCACTGAATCTAAGCTGCAATACATCTGACCATTCTTCCAACCTTGCCAAGTCCCTTCTCATCCTTTCCACTCCATCTTGTGTATCAACCCTGTTGCAGATCTTTGTGTCGTCTGCAGAGAGACATACTTTTCCTTCCAGTTCCTCTGCAATGTCACTTAAAAAGACATTAAAAAGGACCGGTCCCAGTACTGAACCTTGTGGTACCCCACTAGTAACCCCCCTTTCTTCACTGTAGACTCTATTTACTACAACCCTTTGTGTCCTATTGTCCAGCCAATTTTTTATCCAGGCTACCACCTTGCAACCCACTCCAAGGTTGGCTAACTTGTATATTAATCTTTTATGTGGGACTGTATCAAATGCCTTGCTAAAATCTAGGTAGGCCATGTCCACAGCCCCTCCCTGGTCTACTACTTTCATCACCGAGTCAAAGAAATACGGAAATTACGTACCTACCGCAATTATTGATCTTCTTGGACGAAGTCTGCACCACTCATTCATGCTGATGCCGGAGGCGCTAGGACCCAGTGGGAGCAAACTTTTTGCAAGAGGGCCGGCGCCAGAGATAGAGCCACGAGGAGTGACGCCGTGAGCCTTGGCTCGTGTGGCAATGACTATCTCGGCATTGACCCTCTACCTCCTCAGTACCTCCCCCCCCCCCAAGGAGGTACAGTGTAACTAACCTAGAAGGATAGCCCAAAAAAAAAAAAATCAGACATAAGATAGTCTGAGCAACCCATATATGAAGGGTCAACAAAGAAGTCTTCACAGCCTAAGATTGAGGGAGTGAAGACCAACAACAGAGGTGAGCTCGGGGGATGGTGGGTGGGCGTGTGAATGAGTGGTGGAGACTTCATCCAAGAAGATCAAGAATTACGGTAGGTACGTAATTTCCATATCTTCCTGGATATAAAATCTCCACCACTCATTCACACTGATGATGATGATGATGATAAAACTTTATTTTTATACAGGAAATTCTAATCATTAGGATTATACAATCCTGTTCTCAAGATAGTCCTGTTTGTATTTCACTTAGTTACGACTAAACATAAAATGTATAACAGTACTCACATAAAAACAAAACTTAAATAATACACAACTTTTCAATTATCCAACATTGCATTGATGGGAAAGTACAGAGCTAATAATCCCCCTAGAGGGCAGCAGGAGAGACCAAGAGCTCACAAATTTAGGACAGAAGTCCGTTAAGGATGGTCCTGCCAAACGAAAGACATCGCCTGGCACTGACATCCAGGGCATTGTGCTTGACGAAAGTATGCACTGAGCTCCAGGTAGCCGCATTGCAAATATCTGCAATGGGCACGTTGTGGATTTCCGCCAGGGATGCCGTGACTGCTCTAGTAGAGTGAGCGTACACTCTACCCTCCACCTTAACCTGCGCCATGGAATAACAGTGGTGCAGGCATGCCACCAGCCATGCTGAAATGCATCTGATAGCGACAGGTTGACCCAGCCGGGTCTCGCTGAAGGAAACGAACAGTTGTTGAGCTTTGCAAATTTCTTTTGTTCTATCTAAATAGAAACGCAGAGCTCTTCTGACATCTAAAAAATGAAGGGCACGCTCTTCTTCATTTTGGAAGTTCGCAAAGTAAGTAGATAGGACTAAAGGTTGATTTAGATGGAGTCCTGAAACAACCTTAGGGTGAAACTTAGGATGGCTGCTAAGAACTACTTTATCCTTATGAAACACAGTAAACGGAGGGTCTGTGACCAAGGCATGTATTTCAGAGACCCTGCGGGCCGAGGTAATGGCCACCAGGAAGGCTGTTTTCCAAGTGAGAAATTTCAGCTCACAGGTAGCTAGAGGCTCAAAAGTCTTTTGAGTAACCATGTCTAGCAAAAGATTAATGTCCCAGGCTGTGACTGGACGTCTGACAGGAGGTCTGGTATGCAGAATACCCTAAAGAAACCTTTTAACTACTGGTAACTGAGCCAGTGAAAAGGAAAGTACTGGCTC
The DNA here is from genome assembly GCA_016271365.2 of Neoceratodus forsteri. Taxonomy (NCBI): domain Eukaryota; kingdom Metazoa; phylum Chordata; order Ceratodontiformes; family Ceratodontidae; genus Neoceratodus; species Neoceratodus forsteri. The sequence continues at coordinate 1,098,023,477 of CM057453.1, forward strand.
ACGATAAGCTGAAACGGCACAAAGGTGAACTTTGACTGTAGAGTATTGTAGACCTGAATTTGAGAAGTCTAAAAGGTACTCTAGAACTTTATTTCGTGGGCAGGAAAAAGGATTCAAAGAGGATTTTGCATACCAAAGAGAAAAAACGCTTCCATTTGGCTGTGTGCGTTTTTCTAGTGGCTGGCTTGCGTGCAGCCAAAAGAATATCTGAAACTCTGCAAGAGACATTGAACCTGTTCACTTCTATCTCTTCAGGAGCCAAGCGTGAAGGTGAAGCGACCTCAGATTGGGATGGACCACAGGCCCCTGGGTCAGAAGGTTCGTCTAAAGGGGAAAGCGCTTGCAGAGGGGTTTCCGACATACTTTTGAGTAATGGAAACCATATCTGTCGAGGCCAGAAGGGAGCAATGAGGATCATTTTGTCCCCCTGGGACTCGAATTTGAGAAGCACCCTCTGAATGAGTGGGAGAGGAGGAAAGGCATATAGAAAGCATTTTGTCCACTGCAGACTGAACGATCCTGAAAGAAAATGCCAGGCCCTGGATTTCTGAAGCAGAAGAGAGGCAGTTTTATGTTGAGTGGGGATGCAAAAGGTCAGGTTTGGATTTCCCACTCTGAGAATAGTGACTGAACTACGGTTGAGTCAAGAGATCATGCGTGAGGATCTGTTGAGGCGGTCTGCCAGATTCGTTCTGCACCCCCCACCCCAAAGCAGGTAGAATGCTTGAATTAGAGCCTTGTGCCCTAGGCACCATTCCCACACTCTCATCGCTTCCCTGCATAAAGGGTAAGAGTGTGCACCACCTACTTGTTGATGTAATACATCACCACTTTGTTGTCCGTTTAAAGGAGAATGTTCTTGTGACAGACAATGTCCTTCAAAGCCCGGACTGCATAAAGGATGGCTCTCATTTCTAGGACATTTATGTGAAGCGGGGACTCATCTTGAGTCCACATACCTTGGGTGTGGAGATTCTGGCAATGAGCTCCCCACCCCATCAGGGATGCATCCGTGGTAATGGAAATCTGATGATCCAGGGGAGCAAAGGGTACTCTTCCAGAAGGTTGTCCTCTTGCGACCATCAGGTGAGTGACCTCTTCAAAGGTTCTGTTACCTTGATGAGAAAGGACTGAGGGTGAGTGGTTGGGGACCTCTGAGTACTGAGCATCCATTGAGAGGTTCTCATGTGGAGGCGTGCTAGGGGTACAGTGAACACCAAGGATGCCATGAGACCCAGCATCCGCTGCATCGAGATAGCTCGAACCGAGCAGTTCTCTCTGATGTATCAGATCATCTGTAGGATATCACTCCTTCTGTCCTCTGGTAGAAAAGCTTTCACACAGGAGATGTCCAGAAGAGTTCCGACAAAAAGGAGCTTCTGGGAGGGCTGCAACTGCGATTTCTTGAGATTTAGCAAGACTCCCATGGACGTTAGAAAGTCTGAGGCCGTGGCTACGATGGCGAGAGTTCCCTGCCTGGAAGGGCTTGCTAGAAGCCAGTCGTCCAGATATCGGAACACTTGTATTCCGATCTTTCTGAGATGCGCTGTGAGAATAGCATAACACTTTGTAAAAACTTGTGGCACCGAGGATAGCCCAAAGGGCAGGACTCTGAACTGATAGTGCTGGCCCAGTGCTACAAACCGTAGGTATTTGAGATGCTTTGGGTGTATAGGAATATGTTGGCAAGCATTCTGAATTTCCAGGGAAGCTAGCCAATCGTGTTGATGAAGCAAGGGCAACAGGATCCCGAGCGATACCATCTTGAACTTTTCCTTGAAAAGAAACCTGTTTAACTTTCTGAGGTCCAGAACGGGGCACATGCCACTGGTCTCTTTCAGGACCAGGAAGTAATGGGAGTAGAAAACAGTGTTTCGTTGATCCAGTGGAAAGTACAGTTACGGAAGAACTTACTGTAACAGTAGATCTTCGAGAACAGCTCTTGCAGCAGGTTACACCATTAGGACTGTAGCCGGCAGGCGCCAGGACCCCACAGAAATCTTCTAGCTAGCAGTCTTCAGCGGGGACCGCCTCCGACGTCAGTCCCGCCCCCAACGTCAGGCGTAGTACATAAGGTGGCGGTCCCGCCAGAATCCCCAGTTCTCCCACCGGAGACGTCTGGTCGCTGGATGACATCAGAAGCGGAGACCGAGGATCCACCATCAGAAGATCAAGGTTGAGGACAAACTGCCAGAGTATAGGCTAGGACTTACCTCCTCCAAGGGGGAATGGTGGGCGGGAAGGTACCTGCTGCAAGAGCTGTTCTCGAAGATCTACTGCTATGGTAAGTTCTTACGTAACTGTACTATCTTCTTCAAGATACAGCTCTTGCAGCAGGTTACATCATTAGGACTGATTCCCAAGCAATAGCGCCTAGAAACGCTCTAGGGAGGAGGCAGGAACAGAGTTCCTGGTAAGTCCTGATTCTAGGACAGGAGGCCCTGCAGAACGGCGAGGCCGAAACCAGCTCTCCGCCATGAGGCGATGTCAAGGCTGTAGTGCCTAATGAAGGTGTGCACTGAGCTCCAGGTGGCTGCAGCACAAATGGCCAAAATGGAGACTTTTTCAGTGCTGCAAAGGAAGTGGCCACCCCCCTTGTCGAGTGGACCCTAACGGTACCCGGATGGGGCTTCTGCCTGTTGTAGCAAAAAAATGCACTGGGCAAGCCAGCGAGAAAGAGTTTGTTTCGAGACTGGTTGGCCCAGCATCCTCTCAGCGAAAGAAATGAACAGCTGCTCGGATTTGCGACATGCTGTTTGGTCTTGGTCAAGTAATATCTAAAGAGCGGTCAACATCCAGTGCCTTGTGAAGCAGTGCCTTCTCTACTGGTGTACTTAGGGAAGTACACTGGCAAATCAATGTCCTGATTATGGGTAAGGGCTGAGGCCACCTTAGGCAGGAATTTTGATCTGGCCCTCAGGGACACCCTGTCCTGGTGAAAATCAAATAAGGTTCCTTACATGAGGGCATGTAGTTCGGAGATTCTTCTCACGCAACAACAGCACCAAAATAACGCTTCCATGACAGAAAACGAGTCTGCAATCTGGCGGCAGGTTCAGCGGGTGGCAGCGTAAGCTGCCCAGGACAAAAGCAGGTCCCAAGGAGGGACGGGTCCCAATGAGTGGTCTAAGGTGAAGCACTCCCTCAAAAAGTCACGAGAAGTGTCGAGTTGTGCCACTGTGCGGTCCTATAGGGAATGGTAGGCTGAAATCGCACAAAGGCATGCAACTTAATTGAGGAGCAGGCCAGACCCGAGATGAAAGAGGAAAGCAGGTATTCCAGGACTAATTTTCTGGGCAGTCTAAAGGGGAGAGGCTGCGTGCCTCGAGACCACAGGCGAAACCTACGCTTATTTCACGGCGATGTGGCATCGCGTTGCTGGCTTTCTGGCAGCAGAAAGACTTCTGCCACCTCTTGCGAGACCCCGTGTCGCAGAATGGCGGTATGTCTCAAGGAGCCAGGCATGCAGGTTCAGTGAGCGAAGTCCGGTGGACTAGCGAACCCTCCTCAGTGGGAGCTGATTGGTAAGGGAAGTGGAGGTTCCCGGGACAGTTGAGTCAAGAGGGGGAACCAAATCTGTCTGGGCCAGAAAGGTACTACCAAGATCATTGTTGCATGCTCCCTGCAAAGTTTGAGAAGGATTCTCTGGATCAACAGGAAGGGAGGAAAAGCGTAGAGGAATCTGCCCACCCAGAAGAGGGATAACGCGTCTCGCCAGAAAACACCAGGCCCTGGATCTAGCGAGCAAAAATTGGGCAGTTTTGCATTGGATGGGAAAGCGAACAAGTCCAATTCTGGAGTGCCCCATCGATTAAACAGATCCTCTGCCACCACTTGAAAAAGTGCCCACTGTGGACTCTGGCCTGTGAGCGACTCAGGCCGCTCATGCACTATGCTGTCCACTCCGGGAACGTGAACTGCGATCAGGTTTGCACCGTGTCGGACTGACCCATTCCCACACTCATGGCCTCTAGGAAGAGGGGTAGGAGTGTGTGCCTCCTGTTTGTTGAGGTAATACATGACTGTCGTATTGTCTGTTTGGCAGAAGAGTACTCGTGGAATGTCCGACTGGAAGGCTTGTAGGGCATACAGGACCGCCTCCTCTCCAGAATATTGATGGAGATGGGCTTTGAGGAGTCCATGTACCGGAGACCTCACCCTGTTCAGGTGTGCCTCCACCCCAGCCCTGCGGCATCTGTGGAGAGGATTACCTCCGGGACGGCGCTATGAATGGGACCCCATGGAGAGGGTCCTGGGTCTAACCACTATTGCAATCCCGAATCACGGCTCTCGTGATTCTGGACTGGCTGCTGCATATGGTCTTGCTTCTGGTCCCATTGCACCCTGAGCATCCACTGGTTATCCACATGTGGAGCCTTGCCATCGGGATGGTTGGAATAGCCACAGCCATATGTCCAAGGAGGCGAAGGACCAGTCTGGCTGGGACGGTCTTTGCCGAAAGATCCCTGATGAGGGACCTGATGTATTCCGCCTGTCCTCGGAAGAAAGGCTTTCCCTTGACAGTGTCCAGAACTTCACCTATGAATTGCAGCTCTGAGACGGTACAAGGAGGGACTTCAGAGTTGATAAGTATGCCCAGTGACTGAAAAAGAGCCTGGGTATGCTGGATAGCCATCAACAGCGCCTCCTGGGAGGCAGCCATGAGAAGCCAGTCGTCCAGGTACGGGAACACGTAGTGGCCTTGTCTCCTTAGAGATGCTGCCACGACTGCCATGCACTTGGTAAAGACCCTGGGGTCTGATGACAGCCCGAAAGGAAGCGCTCGGAACTGGTAGTGGTGGCCGAGAAACTCGAAGCGCAGGAACCTCCCGTGCGCTTGAGCTATGGGGATGTGCAGGTAAGCATCCTGCATGTCCAGGGACACCAGAAATGCGTCCTTCTTCAGCATGGGTATAAGGCCCTGGAGGGTCACCATGCGGAATCTTTTGTGTTACCGACATGTTGAGGTCACTGAGGTCCAAGATTGGACGGAGGTCCCCTGTTTTCTTTGGGACCAGGAAGAAGTGGGAATAGTAACCTGTTCCTCTCTGGCTCCCCGGGACGTACTCCACAGCTTCTTTGTGCAGGAGCGAGAGTACCTCTTGTCTGATGAGCAACCTGTGCCGACCTGAATAGCGGGAGAGCAAGGGAGGCCTTGTAGGTGGCTTGTCCGTGAACTCTATAAAGTGGCCTTTTTCGACCAATTGGAGTACTCACCTGTCGGTGGTAATCGACTGCCACCCTGGCAGGTGGACTGCAATGCGACCCCCAACCTTGGTATCCTGTTGATCCTGAGGGGCGGGGGCCGGGAAGGAGTCATGCTGTGGCAGCTGTGGGTCCTGCAGGTTGGGCCGACTTGGTGGGACGTTGGCCTCTGCCTGAGGACGACTTGCCCTGGGCTTTCCAAGGAAAGGAGTCCCTCTGTTGCAGGCCGGAACAAGAATGTTGCCTCTGGGTCCGGCTGCAAAAATGGCTCTGGTTCCTACGAAAGGAACCGGGCCTGGATCTGTACATGGCCTGGACAGATCTCACGGCCTTCCCGGCCTCCTGAAGCTTGGTGATGACCTTCTCCGAGGGTTCACCAAAGAGAACTTCGCCGTGAAAGGGGGCATCCAGTATGTTCTTCTGGACGTCCGGGGTGAATCCGGAGACACGGAGCCATGAGTGTCTCCGGAGGCATACGCCTGAGGCTGCCACTCTGGCCGAGGAGTCCGCGGAGTCATACGCGGCTCGAAGCACCTGGGTTCCCACATCTGAACCCGTGCGGAGGAGCTGGTGTAACTCCTCCTCCTGCTCACGTTCTGGCAGCTTTTCTGCCATCTCTTGTCCCTGCTCCCACAGGGCATTCTGAAACTGAACCATGTGGGTAAGGTAATTGAGGGACCTAGCTGCGAGGTCGAGCTGTGTACGTGCGCCTACCCATAGCGCCCAACTGTTTGGACTCCGGGTCCGTGACTGGGTGCTCAGATGTTGCGCTTTTGGGACCGGGTCATGTGAGGCTGTGATGACCAGGGAATCGGCCAGAGGATGAGATGCCAAGTACTGGTCCTCCCTAGGAGCCTTGTACAGGCGGTCAGCCTTCTTCGGCATCGCCAGGACCGAGTGTGGACGCTTCCACGCTGCCTTGGTGACGTCCACAAAGGAGTCCACCAGGGGTGGTACCACCACAGGCTTTGGGTCCTTTTGCCGAAGATAACACACAAGGCGTAGCCTCTCGGGGTCGAGGTCTTCATGCCCCAGCCCATTTCCTCCTGGATGCTCTCACTCTATGAACGATGGGTCATCCGGAGAGATCTCGGGGCTCACGTGGGTCCGAGAGGGATGCTGATAGGAGAAGGGGAACTGATCTGTCAGAGATGTCCCGATCCTGAGTCCTCCGTCGACGGCGGTAGCGGCTTCTAGGTCTCTTGGGGCTGGGTGACCCAGAAGAAGATCTGGACAGAGGTCTCTCTTATCCGATGGTCTGCCCTCAGGAGATCGAGCAGGATCCTGGGGAAGGTACTCGCCTGCTGCCCCAGATGGAGTGGGGGGTGCTGGGGCCGGTGGAGTCATGGGTGGAGGAGGAGGAGGAGGAAGAGAGGGTGTGGAGACCACGTCCTTTTTAATAGTGTCCCACCAAAAGGTAAAAAACTCCTTCACTTCAGCAAGATTCAGGCCCGACAACGGGCCGGGTGCCGGTCGTCAGGTCCCAGCGTCGGCACCCCGGGGGTCTCTGGTTCAGGAGAGGGTTCCCTTGGGGGCTCAACAGGACCGGGATCGCCCGCCTGGTCTTCGGGCTGGGTAGACTCCTCCTCTGTAAGCGCCTCCTGGCCGACGTCGGTAGGTGGCGTTGAGGTTCCTCCAACTGCTGAACGGGTGTCGGTCCCCTGCCGCGCCCGCGGTGGTGAGCCTGACCGCGACGGGCTGTCGGGTCCCGGGACCGTGGTGCTTGGTCGACGCCGGGTCCGACGTCCGGTTGCGTGTCAGCTCTTGGTTTTCCGCTGAGGAGGAGGCAAGGAGACGACCGGACGCTGGAGGCCGAGTGGCGGAGACGGACTTGTGGTGATGGTGGTCTCTGACTGCAAAGCTCTAGACAAGGAAGAAGAAGGCCTGTGGGTCTTAACAGGCTGCAGCGTGAGGAACCGGTAGAAGACTTGACGCGACCGGGAGGCTGAGAGCGGCCCGGGCGGAGAGCGGTCGGACCGGGAGCCGGAGCTGCGGGAGTCTGAGGCCCTAGAAGGGGATCTAGATCTCACCCTCTCCCTATGTTTCTCGAGGTGCCTGCGGCCTTTTTCGGAAGATTCCCCCTTGGAGGCAGGTTCCATGGCCTTCAATCTTTCTTCCAGAAGGTAAGCCTGGGGGGCCTTCTGACGACGGATCCAGGTCCGACTGTTGAAACCCTGACAAAAGGGGCAGGCCTGGGTGTCGTGGCCCGGGTCTAGGCACTGCACGCAGGCCGAGTGTGGATCTTTGAAGAGAATTTGCTTCCCACAGGCACACTTAGACGGATGGCCCTCCGCGGATGTTGGTGAGGACATCAGATGGCACACAACCGAAGAAAAAGCAGTTTCTTGACGAAGAAATGGAAAAAGAACTTTACCAAACATCGCAGCTGCTAGACACTGGACCAAGGGTCGAGACATGCAAGTCGATTGATGAAAGAACTGGGAGACTCTATGGACCGCCCTTATGTATCTATGCCTGACGTCGGGGTGGACCGACGTCAAGGTCCCCGCTGAAGACTGCTAGCTAGAAGATTTTGGGGTCCTGACGCCTGTCGGCTACAGTCCTAATGGTGAACCTGCTGCAAAAGCTGTATGTCGAAGAAGATCTATTTCTACTGCCCTGTTGTTCAGAAGGCCTTGTATCTCGGAGGCAAGAAGGTCTGACTGTATTGTTGACAGTCTGGGCTGTCGTTTGGGAGGACGATCCGGAGGGGTTTCTGAAAGGCTGAGGGAGTACCCTTCACGGATTATCCGAACGACCCATTTGTCTGATGTTATGGACTTCCACTGGTTGTAAAACTGAGTCAGACGTCCTCCCACCGCAGTGAAAGAGTCCCCCTCAGGCAACTGAGGTGGGACCTGGGCCAGAGACTCAGAAGGTAGCACTGGGTGCTTTGGGCCCTTGTGCCTTCTGTTGCATTTTCTTTTGAGGCTGGGAGGCTTGGTTTTTATTAAAACCTCCCCTGTCCTTGCCCCGAAAGGACTGACGGTTGTGAAATTGACGCTAACCTTCCGAGAAGGGTGGGAGCTGGTCAAGCCATTTTAATGGCTGACCTAGTCTTCAGTGGCCTCCAGAACTTGCTCTACTTGAGGTCCGAACAGATATATACCATCAAAGGTTAGGCCATGACCTGCTGTTGGGCATCATTTGTGAAGCCGAACTGCGCAGCCAAGAGTGACGATGGTTACAAATGCCCGCCACTGCGCTGAAGCAGTATCGAAGCGCCTATAGCTGCTTTAACCTGCTGGTTGTTGGACTCTATGCCCTGGTTATGGTCTGAAGTAGTTCTGAACTAGCATCCGACTCAGGCAGAGCTTCCGCCACCTGTTTGACTGAATGCCAAAGAACATACTCAGATTGAGAGAAATAGCCTGGTAGCTGGCAATATGCATACCAGGGTAGAGGCAGCAAAGACTCTCTTCTAAGGTGTCTATCTTGTGAGATTCTTTTATAGGTCAGGCTGTAGATGCCTGAGAAAGAATGACCTTATCATTCTCTGTCAGGACTACAATAGGGTCCAGTAAAGGCCTGGAGGCCCAAATGGGTCGATCCTTGGGAGCAGCGCATTTCTGTTTATGGACTTAGCAACAGAAGGAATGAGAGCAGGATTATTCCATACCATTTGAGAAGCGCCTCAAAAGATGGCTGTACCGGGGAGTTAAGTCCAATGGGATCTCGGAACATGAAGGTACTGGAGCCTTAAGAGCTTCCCAGGATTGATGTCAGAGGGAAACAGTAGAATTCAAATTTTCAGCAGAGACTTAAATGACAGGTCCTCGACCACAGGCTCTGCAACAGGATTAGATCCTGTTCCTTCCACGTCATCACCAAGCCAAGGTCTGGGTCAGGCTCAGTATCATCTGACAGCCCAGGAGGGACTGTATGGACAGGAAAGGAGTGAAAATCAGAAGGAAATGAGGAAGGAAAAGGATTCAGAGTGGAGAAGCCCTGAAGGCTGGAAGCGTCACACAGACCTCAAGCGTAAAGAGGGCATGGCGTGGCAGCTTCTGGCCCCGAAGAAACTCCAGCACCACAAAGCGGTGCCGACAGCGCCTAGCACCAAGGACGCGCCGATATCCTCTAATGGCGCCAAAGACAGCGCCACAGACACATCGGTGCCGAGGACGGCGCCTAAACGACTCTATCGACGCAGACGGCGCCGAAACTAAACCAGGGCTCCGAAAACTGTGATTTGAGGAGAAAGAAGGAAGAATACCAGGAGATAGAAGCATCTGTGTGGCCCACTGTGCCGCAGCCATGTGAGGAAGGACGACACCTGAGCGTGGAGTCGATGGCACCAAAGAAGGCGCCGCGTGACTAGGGAGGTCCAGCCGCCCTACTCGATCCCTCGAAAGGCCTGGGAGCCCCGGAGTGACCGGGCCAGGCAGCTGGACCAACCTCCGGGCCCACTGCTCCATAAGAGCGCCCACTGATGAAAGTGCTCATCTGAAGTCCTTCCAGAAGGCAGGGAAGGGCTCTGATGTCGAGAGGTCTGACACTGAAACAGAAACCGTGACTCCGGAGGAGGAGACTGGCAGCTGACCCCAATGACTGACCGTCGACGCGCAGACATACCAGAGGGCAACCTCGAGTGATGCCTTCTCTTTTCTGACCTGTGGGCCGAAGAAGAGCTCGAGGACAAACGGTGCAGAGAGTGCGACCATTTTCTTTAATGCTTCCAGGGGGACCGCCCATCCCCTCGAGCATCGAACCATCCATTGTCAGACCCACCCTCCGGAGAGGGCGGCAGACCAGACCCAGCCCGGCTGACTGAACAGCTTTCATACGAAGTCTCCCTACCATCACCTGACCCACTCATGGTCGACTCCATCAATGTAGGCTGAGACTTCTTTTCTTTAATAAGTATAGTAAAAAGTAAGCAGTACTTATTCGAGATATACTACAAAACAATAAACTGAAGACTATGCTGCTAGTTTGAAGTTTGGCTCCCAGCTGGTGAGTGATGTCGTCACTGAAGCTCACTCGACGGTGGGGAAAAAAGGAACTGAGGCAGTTGGAGGTGCGATGCGAGACAGTCACTGCTGCACGGCACGCTCACGACACCCGCCTCCTGCAGCTCCATCTCTGGCGCCAGCCCTCTTGCAAAAAGTTTGCCTCGCTGGGTCCTAGTGCCTCCGGCGAGATCCCACCAGTGTGAATAAGTGGTGGAAACTTTATGTCCAGGAAGATCAATTAGATCTGCCTGACACGACCTTCCCGCTGTGAATCCATGCTGCCTTGGGTCCTGTGCCCCACTGGCCTCTAGGTACTCAACAATTCTTTCCTTCAGAAGTGATTCCACCATTTTCCCTTCCACTGAGGTCAAACTAACTGGTCTGTAGTTTCCTGCCTCTGCCCTGCTCCCACTTTTGTGAAGGGGAATCACATCCGCCCTCCTCCAGTCCTTAGATACCACCCCATCCTCCCATGATTTGTTAAAGAGAGTAGTCAGCGGTGTCACTAGTTCTACCCTTAGTTCTTTTAGAATTCTTGGGTGAATCCCATCAGGCCCCATTGCTTTGTCCACCTTCAATTTTACTAGTTCTTTTATAACCCTTTCTTCTTTGAATGGACTGGTATCGACCCCCGTATCCAGAGTGTTTCTCTTGTTTGGTTTAGGTACCTCCCCTCCTCTTCCTTTGTAAATACGGAGCAGAAATATTCACTCAGTATACCTGCTTTTTCACTGTTACACTCTGCCCACATTCCCTCCCCTTCATTAAGCCTCATTATAAAATGGCAAGAAAAAATCTAGAAATCTCATTGGCCAAGAGAGATCAGCTGACCGTACATTAAATCTCTATATACGCACAGTCATCCTGGTCCTAAACCACATAACACAATGAGCAAATCAGTCCTCCTACAACCAGAACTATCTTCCAACAATCTCCCTACAACCAGAACTGATCTTCCATCACAAACATGGCTGCTACCTTTACACTGTAGAAACCTTCAACTGGGCCCTAAAAATAAAATACCTTAAATATAAAATAAAACAATAAAATGTTGTTTACTAGATCATCACACTCTCCTTACACATGTAAACAAATCAGAAACATTGAGTATTGTTTATAGTTTCATTTCAACTGTTTCTTTGCTAACAGTGAAAAATGAAAATTATGTACCTACCGTAAATATGATCTTTCTGTGCATCTTCGCCATCCATCATATTTGGGTTACTGGCCGGAGGTCATGACCCCACAGGAGCTTTTTGGTTTTTGGATGGGCAGAGTCAATGCAGCATCGGCGCCACCCTCGAGGCCGGAGCACTGCGTGGCGCTCGTGGGTTGGCTGTTATGTGCTGTCGACTCCGCCCTCCCGCCAGTTCTGAGTCGCCGGAGAGGTGAGGAAAAGGGATGGGAGAGTGGGACAAGGAAGTCCAAGGGACAGACAAGGGAAGAGATTTATAAACCAAAAGGAGAAATAAACGACTGAGAGGACAGAAGTAGGAGGAGGAGGAAACTAAGGGGACTGGGTAGGGGCCCCAATCTCTGGAAAGACAAAAGGAAAGGGGAGGAATTTAGGGTAAATTTGAGAGGGAGGGGGAGGGGAGAAGGTAGCAACCATACCCTGGACCTTGACTTGCCTCCAGATTATATAGGAACTGCAAGGAGTAGCCAAAGGTTTGATGACAGAATTCAAGGCACATAATTACTGGCACTAACTCCAAAGGCAGAAAGTGGTTATTCTGGAAGAAAGATAGGACACAGGACTCCCCAAGGAAAGAATGTTTGGTGTAAGAAAAGTAGATTTTTTATTTTTGTTTTAGGGAGGATATGTCCAACGGATAAAGAAATCAAGGACTGATGTGAACAAAGGAGGAGCAGAGGATGGAGAGCAACTGCCAACTCCCACCCCACAGGGATGGAGCTAAAGTGCCACCCACGCTAACCACTCTTCCTTAGAAGAAGTATCCCCCTATGTGCCTCTGGTTATCAGACTCCTTAAAAAAGGAGGGGGAGCAAGGAGGGGCACAGAGAGGGAGGGGGACCCAGAGACTGAGGCCCCAGGAGGAGGGTGGAGATTAGATGAATGGTGAAGATACAGAAAGATCAGAATTACGCTAGGTACGCAATTTTCATATCTTATTTGTGTTAATCTTCACCATTCATCACATTTGGGTGAGTGCCGAGTCCCCCAAAGGGGGTTTAATCCTAATGGACAGAGTCCCTTAGCTCTCAGTGGGTGACACTCTAAGAGGGAGAACCTTCAGGGCTTGGGGAGGCCAGAGTGTGGGGAGAGTGAGACGGGTAACCCCCGGAGGGGGAAGGAAGTTGCCCTGACAAACGCCGTCTCACTCTACGGGAGAAGAGATAGATTCTCTGGTAAGCGGAGGTAATCACTCTATGCCAGGCCAAGGGTGACAACCGGGCAAGACGTAGCCATGCCGCCCGCCTAGTGCAGATCGCTGTTCCTACGACCCTGGTAGCTACCTCGTCGGCGTCGTACGATACCCTCGCTTGGTGCCTTGCTAGCTCCAGGCCACGTGCAGAGAGAGCGATGGCTTGTCTCCTTTGTTCCGTGTCAGGCAAAGAGGCTAGGAGCTGATCCAGACTGGACCACAAGAACCTGTCACAGGATGCATAGTGGGCCTGATGTGCAGAGATGGAGAGCAGCAACCATGCAGAGTAGAATATCGTCCTCCTCTCCCAGAAGTCAAAATCTAAGGAGTCTTGATCTGGGGGCTAGTCACGATGGAGGGTGCAAAGTCCATCAGGAGTGTCCAGCTGCATCAATCCTGACTGAGGATGAGGCATGGAACCTGGAGACTCCGGGGGGGGGGGGCCCGCAATACTGCTGACAGAGATTCCTAGGGCCAGGAACTCCAGTGAAGGGTCTCTGACAGGAACGCAACGACACCTCCCAAAAGGGAGCAGGCCAGGGGGACACTATAAGGGTGTGCTCGCTGAAGTCACCTAAAAAGGCGTGCGCCGACTGTTCTGGATTGCTTAGCGTGGGAAGGGTGAAGTGCAGGTCCTCCAACATCCTCACGAGGAATCGCCAATACTCTGCAAGATCAGCAGCTGGGGAGATGTGAACAGAAGACTCCTCTCCCTCAGAAGAGAGGGATGATGAGTTAGAGAATCGTAGAATGTTCAGAGGGTGGCTGCGCGGGGAGGTTGAAAACCTGACTGTCCACTACCCTGACATGAGCGGGAATCTAGCAGCCATGGCCCTGAACTGCTGCCAGAAGAGGCCCGCTGGGACCAAGGATGCCTGGGAGCACCAAAGAATGTGTAGAGAAATAGGGGCAAAGCCGAGAAATCGGCTGACCTCAGCCTGGGCTAGGGAGCGACCAGGAGCTCCAGCAGAAGGAAGTGCTTCGAAGAGCTCACAGCAGACAGCTGAACAACCATTTTGAACTGCCTTGGCTGCGCCTGGAAGAATCGCCTGTGAGGCGCACTCAGGGCCGTGTAGGTCCAGAAGGACGGTCCTCTACCTCCAAAGAATGGGGCCTCTCAAAGAAACTGAAGGAAAGAGCGGAGATCTGTGCTATGGCTTCTCCCAGAACCCAGGTGGACTTGAGAAAAGGGCTGCCGATACAGCCCATGCCCCTCAACCCTCAGAATCCGAAAGAGCCTCCTCCTCGAGAGAGTCAGCCTAGGCAACTGACAGCCCTGGTCGGCCCCTAAGGAGCTATCCAGGAGCAGCACCTCCCTCCCGTGGGTGCTCTGATTGGCCCCAAAGTCGGGTGATCTAGGCACACCACCTGAGGGGGTACCACCGCTGAGGGGTCAGAGAACCTCCGAGGCCGGGCTGCAGTGCAGTGGGGCATGTACCTTGCCTGCTGGTCAGAACCCTGACCCCATCCCGCAGTCTCTGCCCGCTCCTCAGAGGGGGGCTGACTCTGGCCTGTCGAGGACACTAACAGGATGCCCATGCCAGCAGCTAACTCCAAGGCGCCAGACTGCCGTTTGACTCAGAGTCAGATTCCTCCTCCAAAGAGGTGACGACCGAAGCCCTGTGCCAAACACTTGGCGGGTGCCTGCTGCCATCTCGACCAGATGGGGCACCAGAAACAGAAACCATACCTGAATCAGTACCAGTGTCCTCCGCAGCACCGCGAGCGGTGGCCGAAAACACGGCTCCAACCAGGGCAGCAGTTTCCGGCCAGAAGCTGACACGCACGCCGGAACCGCCCCACGCGACCGCGAGCGCGCCATGCGACCGACGGCACTGATGACGGCCCGACAGCACTCTTGGCGCCGAGATCCGAAATCTCCACAGCGCCATGCCCATGCTTGGAGCCGTGAACAGCCCCGGAACTGGACATGGCGCAGTGCTCAACCTCGGCACCGCAGACGGTGCCAAGGCGAGAAAAGGCCAGAGATGGCGCCGTAGGACCTCCCACGGCGCCGCTAGCACCATCGGCCCCGTGAACAGCGCTGACAGCAGCCACAATGCCGAGCGACTGACTGGCACAGACGACGACTCTGTCAGGGCCATTGGCTGAGGCCTGAAATGGCACCAACAGACTGCGTCGAGAATGGAGCCGACCCGGGACTTCCGAGCTGCGGGTGCGACACCGGGGGAGCCTTTGCCCCCCGAAAGGAGCAATTGCCAATGCGGTGCCTTCCTTCCATCTCCAAGGGGAAATGGATGGGCCTCCTGCACCGCAGGAGAAGCCTCGGCCACGGCTAGGCTACTAGAGGCCGAGGCTCCCTCCTCCTCGGCCGGTATAGAACCGGAAGTGGACCCAGAGGAAAGGCTGAGAGAACGTGGCTTGGCCCAATGAGTGCGTGCCCGACCCCTGAAAGTTGGCGGAGCTCGCCCCACTTTCCACATGCGTTGCTCGATGACCCAGCAGTCCATGGAGAAACAGGCATTGCACAAATCCATGTAATGAAGTGGGCCAAAAATGAAAATTACGTACCTACCATAATTCTTGATCTTCTTGGACGAGTCTCCACCACTCATTCACACTATTGGGATCTGCGCGAGCACTAGGACCATCGGGAGAAAACTTTTGCTGGGAGTCGCGCCAGAGATGGCGCTCAAGCCCCAGCTCGCGCACGACTATCTCGGCTCTACTCCCAACCGCCAGTACCTTTTTTAACAAGGAGGTGCAGCGTAATTAACCTAGAAGGGTAGCTCTCCTAAAACCGGACATAAGATAGTCCGGACGACCCATGAAAGAAGAGTCAACAAAGAAGTCTTCAAGGCCTAAAGATTTGAGGGAGTGAAGACCAACAAGAGAGGTGAGCTCGGGGATGGAGGGAGTAGAATGAGTGGTGAGATTTGTCCAAGAAGATCAAGAATTACGGTAGGTATGTAATTTTCATATCTTCCTGGACATAAGTCTCCACCACTCATTCACACTATTGGGAGAGTACTGAGCTAATAATCCCCCGAGAGGGCGGAAGGAGAAACCAAGAGCTCACGTTTCTTAAGACAGAAGTCCATTAAGGATGGCTCTGCCAAAGGAAGAATGTCGTCTGGCATGGACATCGAGTGCATAATGCTTAATAAAAGTATGCACTGAGCTCCAGGTGGCTGCATTGCAGATGTCTGCAATGGGCACGTTGCGGATTTCCGCTAGGGATGCCGCTACCGCTCTGGTAGAGTGAGCGTAAACTCTACCCTCCAACTTAACCTGCGCCATGGAATAGCAGTGACGAAGGCACGCCACTAGCCATGCTGAGGTATATCTAATAGCGACAGGTTGACCCAGCCAGGTCTCACTGAAGGAAACGAACAGTTGCTGGGCTTTACAAAAATACTTGGTTCTATCTAAACAGAAATGCAAGGCCCTCTTAACATCCAGAGAATGAAGAGCGTTGCCTCTTCATTTTGAAGTCCCAAAATAAGAGGGAAGGACCAAAGGTTGGTTAAGATGAAATTCTGACACAACCTTAGGAAGAAATTTAGGATGAGTACTAGGGACTACTTTGTCTTTATGAAACACAGTGTATGGAGGATCTGTGACCAGGGCATGTATCTCAGAGACCCTGCGGGCTGAGGTAATGGCCACTAAGAAGGCAGTCTTCCAGGTGAGGAACTTTAGTTCACAGGTAGCTAGAGGCTCAAAAGGTTTCCGAGTGAGCATGTCTAGCACAAGATTAATGTCCCAGGCTGCAAATGGACGTCTTGTAGGAGGTCTGGTGTGCAGAATGCCCTTAAGAAATCTCTTAACCATAGGTAACTGAGCCAGTGAAAGGAAAAAAACGGCTCATGATACGCTGAAATGGCACTAAGGTGAACTTTAACTGTAGAGTACTGGAGACCTGAATTTGAGAGGTCCAAAAGGTACTCTAAAACTTTATCTGGAGGGCAGGAAAAGGGATTCAAAGAGGACTTTACACCAGAGCTGAAAAACTTCCCACTTAGCCATGTAAGTTTTCTGAGTGGCTGGCTTCCGCGCAGCCAGAAGGATATCAGAAACTCTTCGAGAGACATTGAACCGATTTACTTCTACCTCTTCAGGAGCCAAGCGTGAAGGTGAAGAGATCTCAGATTGGGATGGACCACCGGTCCCTGAGTTAAAAGGTTCATCTGCAGGGGAAGTGGTCTCGGAGGAACTGCCAACATACTGTTGAGAAGTGGAAACCACAGTTGTCAAGGCCAAAAGGGAGCAATGAGAATCATCTGGTCTCCCTGAGACTCAAACTTGAGGAGTACTCTCTGAATTAGAGGAAGAGGTGGAAAGGCGTAGAAAGCGCTTTTTGTCCACCACAGCCTGAACGATCCTGACAAAAAATGCCAGGCCCTGGATTTCTGGAGCAGAAGAGAGGCAGTTTATGCTGAGTGGGGACACAAAAAGGTCCAGGTCTGGAGTTCCCCACTCTTCGAATAGTGACTGAACTATGGTTGAGTCGAGAGACCACTCATGAGGATCTGTCTCTGTTCTGCTGAGACGGTCTGCCAAGTCGTTCTGTACACCTGGCAGGTAGATTGCTTGAATTAGAGCCTTGTGCTCCAAGCACCATTCCCAGACCCTCATCGCTTCTCTGCATAAGGGGTAAGAATGAGCACCGTACTGCTTGTTGATGTAATACATCACTGCTTTGTTGTCCGTTTGGAGGAGAATATTCTTGTGACAGAGAATGTCCATCAAAGCTCGGACCGCATAAAGGACGGCTCTCATTTCTAGGACATTTATGTGAAGCTGGGACTCGAGTTGAGTCCACACACCCTGAGTGTGGAGAGCCTGACAGTGAGCTCCCATCCCATTAGTGAGGCGTCTGTGGTAATGGAGATCTGATGGTCCAGAGGGGCAAAGGGTATCCTTGCAGGAGATTGTCCTCTTGAGACCACCAGGTAGAGACCTCTTTAAGGGTTCTGTCACCTTGATGAGATAGGATGCAGGTGAGTGGTTGGAGACCACGAGTACTGAGCATCCACTGGGTGGTTCTCATGTGCAGATGGGCCAGAGGTACAGTGAACACTGAGGATGCCATGAGGCCCAGCATCCGCTGCATCGAGGCGCTGTAACTACCTGTTTTCTCCGGCTGTAACGGGCCATCTGAAGGATACCGCTCCTTCTGTCCTCTGGAAGAAAGGCCTTCGCACAGGAGGTGTCCAGAAGGGTCCTTATGAAAAGGAGCTCTGGGAGGCGCTGCAGCTGCGATTTCTTGAGGTTTAGCAGGACTCCCCATGGACGTAAGGAGGCAAGAGGTCGCCCTCACGGCATCCAGAGTCCCTTGCCTGGAAGGACTTGCCAGAAGCCAATCATCCAGATAAGGGAACACCTGTATTCCGAGTTTTCTGAGGTGCGCAAATGAACTGCACAACACTTTGTAAAACTTGCGGCGCCGAGGATAGCCCAAAAGGCAGGACTCTGAACTGATAATGTTGTCCCAGAGCCACAAACCTCAGGAATTTGTGATGCCTCGGTGAATGGGAATGTGCTGGTAAGCATCCTGCATGTCTAGGGAAGCTAACCAGTCGTGCTGATGAAGCAAGGGTAACAGGGTTCCTAGAGAAATCATTTTGAATTTCTCCTTGGGGAGAAAATTTGTTTAGCTTTCTGAGATCTAGAATGGGGCGCATTCCCCCAGACTTCTTTGGAACCAGAAAGTAATGAGAGTAGAACCCTGTGTTTCGTTGATGCAGCGGCACAAGTTCTACTGCCCTGTTGTTTAGAAGGCCCTGAATCTTGGCGGTGAGAAGGTCTGACTGAAGGGCAGACAGCCTGGGCTGCCGTTTGGGAGGACGATCCGGAGGGGTTTCCACAAGACTGAGTGAGTACCCCTCGCGGATTATCCGAAGGACCCATTTGTCTGAGGTTATGAACTTCCACTGGCTGTAGAAGTGCATCAGCCGACCTCCCACCGGAGAGGAAAAGTCCACCTCGGGCAGTTGAGGTGGGACTTGGGCCAGCAATTCATAAGGTAGAGCTGGGCGCTTTGGGCCCTTGCGCTTTCTGTTGCGCCTTCTTTTGAGGTTGGGCAGGTTGGTTCTTATGGAAACTTCCTCTGCCTCGAAAGGACTGACGGTTATGAAACTGACGTTTACTGGAATGCCCTCTAGAGGGGGCAGGAGGGGGTCTAGCCAACTTAATGGCTGACCTAATCTTTTGTGTAGCTTCTAGAGCTTGCTCAACCTGAGGACCAAAAAGATATGCACCATCAAAGGGCAATGCCATTACCTGTTGTTGCGCATCATTGGTGAAGCCTGAAGTGCGCAGCCAGGAATTGCGGCGGGTGCAAATACCAGCAGCTGCAGAAGGGGAAGCGGAGTCGAAAGCGTCCATGGCTGCTTTAACCTGCTGGTTGTTAGAGTCAATACCCCTGGTAATGGTTTGAAGAAGCTCTGGTTTTGAATCCGACTCCGGAAGAGCTTCAACCATTTGCTTGAGAGAGTGCCAAAGGATATACTCGTACTGAGAAAAATAGCCCTGGTAACTGGCAATACGCATACTTAGGGAAGAAGCAGCAAAGACTCTCTCTTACCTAAGGTGTCTATCTTACGAGATTCCTTGTTAATAGGTCGAGCTGTAGTGGTTTGAGGAAGGACGACCTTATCATTCTCTGCCAGGACTACAATAGGATCTGCAAAGGCTTCAGATGCCAAAATGGGACGATCCTTGGGGGCTGAATATTTTCTATCAATGGATTTAGCCACCGATGAAGAGAGAGCAGGATTATTCCATACCATTTGAGACAGCGTCTCCAAGGAAGGCTGAATCGGAGGAGTCAAATCTGGGATCTCCGGTATGCAGTTATTGGAGTCTTAATTTCCCAGGATCGATGTCTGTAGTCTGGAGAGAAAGTGTGGAAATCATATTCTTCAGTAGAGACTTAAATGACAGGTCCTCGACCACAGGCTCTGCAGCAGTAAAAGATCCTGCTCCGTCCACCTCATCGCCCAGCCAAAGGTCTGGGTCAGGCTCAATGTCATCTCCTGACAGTCCAGGAGGGACTGTATGGACAGGAAAGGGATGAAAGCCAGAAGAGGAAGGAGGAAACGAGACAAAAGGGAAGTCCCTGAGAGCCGCCGAGAATGGCGCCGAGGAACCACGCGGCACCGCAACGCCGAGAAGCCACACAGCGCAGAGGATGGCAGCACCCTTGCGCGCTGCAGTGCCGAGGACGGCGCTGAACGGCCGATGTGACGCCGAGAAGCCGCGCGGGCGCCAAAGGCACTCCAGAGACCAAAAACAGGTTTTGAAGGAAAGAGCAGGAGATAAGGGCATCGTGTGGCCCCCGCGCCGGCCATGTGGGGGACGACACCAAGCACGGAGTCGACGGCACAAGAAGGTGCCGCTGCGACCAGGAAAAGCCAACTGCCCTACCTGGTCACCCAGAGAGCCCGAAGGCCCATGAGCGACTAAGCCAGGTAGCCGAACCAACCTCCGAGCCCATTGCTCCATAAGAGCGGCCCACTGATGAAACTGCTCATCTGAAGACCTACCTGCGGGCGGGGTAGGACTCCGATGTCGAAGACGTCGGCTACCAGAAGCCGCCGTTGGCAACTCCAAAGGAGGAGACCGGCAACTAGCCCTGATAACCGAACGTCTAACGCAGACGTATCAGAGGGTGACCTTGAGTGATGCCTTCTCTTTTTAGACCTGCGGGCCGAAGAAGAGCTCGAGGTCGAACGGTGCCGAGAATGCAACAGTTTGCTTTTATGCTTCCAAGGGGACCGCCCATCCCCCCGGGCATTGGACTGACCGTTGTCAGACCCCCCTTCCGGAGAAGGCGGTGGACCAGACCCAGCCCGACTGACTGAACAGCTTTCATACGAATTCTCCCTACCATCACCTGACCTGCTCATGGTCGACTCCGTCAGTGTAGGCTGAGACTTCTTTATCGTTTTTATTTAAAAATAAGAATAACTTAAGCGATACTGTATCGAGATAATACTACAAAATAATAAAAACTGAAAACTATGCTGCTAGTTTGAAGTTTGACTCCCGACAAGGCGGCGTAAGTCACTGAAGCGCTTTTCGGCGGTGGGAAAAAGGAACGAGGCGTTGGGGAGTCGACGCCGAGACAGTCACTGCCATGCGAGCTGGGGCTCGCGGCGCCATCTCTGGCGTCGACTCCCCAGCAAAAAAGTTTGCTCCCGATGGGTCCTAGTGCCTCCGGCACAGATCCCAATAGTGTGAATGAGTGGTGGAGACTTATGTCCAGGAAGATCATGAAAGACAACAGTCATGCTGGTGGGTGACAGAGAATTTTCGGCCGCATGGGCACCGTCGCATGGGGGACCGTCCCGTCTTGAAGATTTCTTTCCCTCTGACCGAGACATGACCTACGGAGAAAAGAAACACCAAACAAGCCTCGACGTCGCAATAAATCAAAAGTAATGGAAAGATTTTACTGGGCGATGTCAAGTGTGGCTAACGGAACCGGCAGGAGGGAGCCGATGGACTGCGGCACTAAGGAAAACGACACTGGGTCGACGAAATAACCGCAAAGTAGGTAATTGGCTGGCGGTCAGGACCCCGCCCGCAGGGAGCTTTTTTAAGAGTAGGCGGAGCAGACACACCATCTGCGCCGCCCTTGAAGCCAACGCATCGTGGCGCTCGCGGGTTGGCCGTTAGGCTGTGTCAACTCTGCCTGCCTACCAGTTCTTCGTCTCCCGCCGTAGAGGTCGCCTCATGGGAAGCTCTGAAGAAAATTCTAGGCCTGCTAGTTTTTGAAATCCAATCCCTTCAGTGTCAAAGTCCATCGGTACTCCTGCCGGTTCTGTTTTTGCCTCTACTTGACGTCAGCCTGGTAAGATCTTTCCTTATCTTTATATTTCGCGACGTCGAGTCTGTTTTTGGTGTTTTTTTTCCTGTAGGTCATGTCTCGGTCGGAGGGCAAGAAATCTTCCAGGACGGGTCGGCCCCCCATGCAACGATGCCCATGCGGCCAAAATTTCTCCGTCACCGACCTGCACGACCAGTGTCTCTCATGTCTTGGCCCGCTTCACGACATGGATTCGTGCGACACCTGCTTCTCCATGGACCGCTGGGTCCTTGAACAACACGCATGGAAAGTTGTTCAGCTGTCGGCAGTGGGGTCTTCCGGGGCACCTTCTTCCGCGGGTGCCCATGGTCCGCTCCTTAGCCCAGGCGGAGGTCAGCCGACATCTCTTCTCGGCTCTGTCCCCATCCCTCTGCCACACTCTCCTGCGCTCCCAGGCATCCTCAGTCCAGGTGGCCCTCTCACCTGGGAGCAGTTCAGAGCGGTGGATGCTCGGTTCCCTGCTTACGTTAGGGCAATGGACAGCCAGGTTTTTCAACCTCCCCCCGTGCAGCCACCCACTGAACAGATGGTGACCTCCAGCTCCTCATCCCCTTCTTCAGGGGGAGAGGAACCCTCCGTACACATCTCTCCGGCTGCTGATCTCTCTGAGTATCAGCGATTCCTCGTGAGGATGTTGGAGGTTTGCACTTTCTCCTTCCACTATTAGCAATCCCTGAACACTCGGCTCACGCCTTTCTAGGCGATTTTGGCGAGGCCATCCTTGTGGTGCCGCCCTGGCCGGCTCCCTTTCGGGAGGCATCGTTGCGTTCCTGGCAGAGGCCCTTCTCTGGAGTTCCTGCCCCAAGGGATCTCAGCCAGAGGTATTGCGCACCCCCGGAGTCTCCAGGTTCCATGCCTCATCCACAGTCAGGACTGACACAGTTGGATACTCCTGATGGGCTTCGCGCCCTTCACCGTGACCAGCCCCCAGATCAAGACTCCTTGGATTTTGATTTCTGGGGTAGGAGGACTTTCTACTCGGCATGGTTACTTCTATCTCTGCACATCAGGCCCACTACGCAGCCTACGACAGGTTCTTGTAGTCCAGGCTAGGTCAGCTCCTAGCCTCATTGCCTGACACGGAGCAAACCAGACAAGCCATTGCACTCTCTGCGCACGGCCTGGAGCTAGCAAGGCACCAAGCAAGGGCATTTTACGATGCCAACGTGGTAACTACCAGGGTTGTAGGGACAGCGATCTGCACTAGGCGGACGGCATGGCTACGTCTTTCCCGGTTGTCACCCTTGGCCCGGCGTAGGGTGATTAACTACGCCCACCAGGGAACCTACCTTTTCTCCCGCAGAGTGAGACGGTGCTTGTCGGGGCAACTTCCTTTCCCCTCCGGGGGCACTCCATCTCTCTCTCCCCACTCTCGGGCCTCTCCAGGCCCTGAAGGTTCCCCCCCTTAGTGCGTCACCCACTGAGGGCTAAGGGACTTTGTCCCTTAGGGTGCAAAGGAAAACCCCCTTCGGGGGGGCTCGGTACTCACTCATCTGTGATGAATGGTGAAGACTGACACAGATAAGATATGAAAATTATGTACCTACCGTAATTATGATCTTTCTGTGTATCTCCACCATTCATCACAACCCCACCCTCCATCCCCCTGGGGCCTCAGTCTCTGGGTCCCCCTCCCTCTCTGTGACTCCCCCTCTCCTCCTTAGGAGTAGGGTAAAATAGGGACACATGGGAGTATTTTTCCAGGAAGAGTGGATAGCTCGAGCGGCACTCCTTCTCCAGTACTTTGTCTCCACCCCGTGGGGTGGGAGTTGGTAGTTGCCCTCCTTCTCTCCTCCTCCCTGTTTCCATCCAACCTATTTCTCCTAAAAGAAAACAACTTTTTTTCACCAAAAATCTTTTCTTGAGAGGGTGCTGACTCCCTGTTTCCTGTCCTTCTCCAGAATAGCCAACTCTGCTTATCTGGAGTGTTTGTTAGTTATTCCGTGCCTTGAATTCTGGCAGAAAGCTTTGCTACTCCTTGCAGTTCCTATACAATCTGGAGACGGACCAGGGTCCGGGATATCTTATCCTTCTCCCCTCTCTCCCCTAAGTTCTTTACCCACCCCCCCTTCTTCCGCTTCCGGAGACTGAGGCCCCTCCCAATCCCCTTTAGTTTCTAACCTCTTTCTTTTCTGTCCTCTCAGTCGTTATTTCTCCTTTTAGTTCATACATCTTTTCCTTTTTCTGTCCCTTGGACTCTCCTGTCCCACCCTCCAATCCCTTCCTCTTACCTCTCTGGCAACTCAGAACTGGCAGGCAGGCGGAGTCGACACTGCTTAACGGCCAACCCGCGAGCGCCATGCAGTGCGTCGGCCTCGGCAGCGCCGATGGTGTGTCGGCTCCGCCTACCTTTAAAAAAAAAAAAAAAAAAAAAGCTCCCGTGGGGTCCTGACCTCCGGCCAGACACCCATCTGTGATGAATGGTGAAGATACACAGAAAGATCATAATTACGGTAGGTACGTAATTTTCATTTCATGATGCTGTCAGTGAGTGTGGCAGTATTGAACCACACTCATGCTTGCAGCACCAGGGAACTGAGAAGCTTCTGTTATGGCTTCCTTTTAGTTTTGTCTACAGAGTGAGAAGAATGAAATAAAGTAAGGGGGCTATGTGTCATACTTAGAATGAGGAAAACAGCATTTGTGAATTGTTGTGGCTGGCAGGAGAATGTGAAGCTTAAGTGGGCAGGGAGGCACACACTGCATCACACTACTTTAATCTACCACCAATAGGCAGAAGGACTATTTTACGTTAAAAGCACATATTCTGTCACATTTTTACTTATTTTAAATGAGTTTCAAAATAAAAAAAACTGCTTCAAAAAATAAAGGGCCATTTTATAAGCGCAATAAGACACTCGAGGGTTGTGCATTACGGTGTGATAACCGCAACTCCTAGGGAAGACTGGCCCCTAGGAGTGCGGTTATCACACCGTAATGCACACCCCATAGTGTCTTATTGCTTACGTATCCCTCCCTTGGTCTTTCTTCGCTCCCTAATGTACAGTACCTATAAAAGGTCTTATCCCCCTTCTTAATACAGTTGGCTATTCTTTCCTCAGTTTGGGCCTTTGTTATTCTGACTGCCTTACTTGACACTTTCTGCTTTAACTGATAATAGTTCTCTGTCCTGCTCCTTCTGTGTTTCCTTATATTTCCTGAATGCTACCCTTTTCTCGTTAACCTTCCCTGCCACCACTTTTGAGAACCATAGCGTTTTTTTCCTTAGTTGTGTTTTGTTGATTTGCTTCACACACAGACTTGTTGCCTCTGTGATTGCTGTTTTGATCACTCCCCATTGTTCCTCCACCCCTCCTTCTTGCCTGTTTGCTAGTGCTTTTCTGAGGCACACTCTCATTTTCTCAAAGTCAGCCCTCCTAAAGTCCAAAACTCTTGCTTTTGTATGACTTGACTCTATGGCTGTGTTTATCGTGAACCACACTGTTTGGTGGTCACTTGTTCCCCAGATGGCTACCCACTTCTAAATCCGAGATTCTTTCTCCATCCCCATTTAAGAGTACCAGGTCTAAGACTGCTCCTCCAGTGAGTTCCAATACTAGCTGTCTGAGGCATGCCCTTTGAGGGCATCAAGAAATGACAATTGCGTGCCTACCGTAATTCTGATCTTTCTGTATCTTCACCATTCATCACAGATGGGTACTGGCGGAGGTCAGGACCCATGAGGCTTTCTTTTTTTTTTTTTTTTTAAAAGGGGTAGGCGGAGCCAACACACCATTAGCGCGCCCTACCCGAGGCTGGCGATTGCATGGTGCTCGAGGGTTGGCTGTTAGACTGTGACCGACTCCCTACCAGTTCTGAGTCGCCAGAGAGGTAAGAGGAAGGGATGGAGGGTGGGACAAGAGAGTCCAAGGGACAGAAAAAGGAAAGGATAACTGAACTAAAAGGAGAAATAATGACTGAGAGGACAGCAAAGAAGAGATTAGACTAAGGGGATTGGGTAGGGGCCCCAATCTCTGGAAGCAGAAGAAGGAAGGGGAGAGAATTTAGGAGAGAGAGAGGTATCAAGGTATCCGAGACCCTTGTCCATCACCAGCTTGTATAGGAACTGCAAGGAGTAGCAAAGCTCTCTGCCAGAATTCAAGGCACAGAATAACTGGCAAATACCCCAGAAGCAGAGTCGGCTATTCTGGAGGAAAGACAGGGTACAGGGATTTAGTACTCTCTCAAGAAAAATGTTTGGTGAAAAAAGGTTGTTTTTTTTTTTTTTTAAACAGTTGGATGGAAACCAGAAGGAGAACAGGGGGAGGGCAACTACCAGCTACCACCCCATCGGGTGAGACATGTAGTAGAGAAGGAGGCGCCGAGCTGTCTACCTTTTTAGGAGAATACCTCTGTGTGTCCTTACTTTACCCCGCTTCCTAAAGAGGAGGAGGGGAGCCATAGAGAGGGAGGGGACCCAGAGACTGAGGCCCCAGGGGATGGTGAGGTTGTGATGAATGGAGAAGATACACAGAAAGATCAGAATTGGTGTAATGTGACTTTCATATCCTATCTGTGTCAATTCTCACCACTCATCACAGATGGGTGGAGTACTAAGCCCCTCGAAGGGGTGGTTTCATTACACCCTAAAGGACAGGGTCTCAGCCTCAGTACACACACTATAAAAGGTGCAAGCGTGCGTGCGCGCGCGCGCAAGCATGGGAACTCAGGGCCTGGGAGCCCTGAGTGGGAGAGAGAGACGGGTCCCCGGAGGAGGAGGAAGGAAGCTGCCCCACAAGCTGCGCCTCTCGCTTATGGGAGAAAAGGTAGGTTCCTCGGGGGGGAGCAAATCACCTCACGCTGGGCCAAGGGTGACAACCGGGAAAGATGTAGCCATGCCGATCTCACGACCCTGGTAGCTACCTCGTTGGGTCGTAAGATGCCCTCGCTTGGTGCCTTGCTAGCTGCAGGCCATGTGCAGAGAGCGTGATGGCTTGTCTGGCTTGCTCTGAGTCAGGCAATGAAGCTAGGATCTGACCTAGCCTGGACCACAAGAACCTGTTGTAGGCTGCATAGTGGGCCTGGTGAGCAGAAATAGAAAGGAGCAACCATGCCGAGTAGAAGGTCCTCCTCCCCCAAAAAACAAAATCTGAGGAGTCTTGATCTGGGGGCCAGTCACGGTGGAGGGCGCGAACCCCATCAGGAGTGTCCAGATGCGTCAAACCAGACTGCACTTGAGGCATGGAACCTGGGAACTCCGGGGGAGCGCAATACCTCTGGCTGAAGTCCCTAGGGGCAGGAACTCCGGAGAAGGGCCTCTGCCAGAAACACAAGGACACCTCCCGAAAAGGAGCAGGCCAGGGTGGCACCACAAGGGTGGCCTCGCCAAAATCGCCTAGAAAGGCGT
Organism: Neoceratodus forsteri; assembly: GCA_016271365.2. Classification (NCBI taxonomy): domain Eukaryota; kingdom Metazoa; phylum Chordata; order Ceratodontiformes; family Ceratodontidae; genus Neoceratodus; species Neoceratodus forsteri. The sequence continues at coordinate 1,098,050,207 of CM057453.1, forward strand.
GCGCCGCATGCTCAGGATTGCTGACAGTAGAGGGTGAAAGGTGCAGGTCCTCCAACATCCTCACGAGGAAACGCTGATACTCTGAGAGATCAGCAGCCAGAGAGATGTGGACAGAAGGTTCCTCTCCCCCAGAAGAGGGGGATGAGGAGCTGGAGGTCACCATATGCTCTGAGGGTGGCTGCACGGGGGAGGTTGAAAACCTGGCTGTCCATAGCCCCAACATGCAGGAACCGGGCAGCCACCTACTCTGAAGTGCTCCCAGGTGAGAGGGCCGCTAGGACCAAGAATGCCTGGGAGCGCAGGAGAATGTGGCAGAGAGATGGGGGCAGAGCCGAGAAAAGAAGTCGGCTGACCTCCGCCAGGGCTAGGGAGCGGACCATGAGCAGCCGAGAAGGGTGCCCTGGAAGACTCCACAGCCGACAGCTGTACAACCACGTTGGTACTGCCTTGGCTGCGCCCAGAAGAATCCCCCCAGTGAGGCGACAGGGGCCGTAAAAGTCCAGAAGGACGGTCCCCTGCCTCAAAAGAATGGGACTCCCTCAAGGAACCCGAGGAGGAAGGGTGGAAACCGCACTGCTCCGCTCCAGGGCCCGGTGGACCCAGACAGAGAGCGCGCGCTGACCCCACACCCTCGACCCCTCAGAGTCTGGAGAGAGTCCTCCTCCTCAGAGGCCAGCCTAGGTAGCTGGCATCCTGGGCAGCCCACGAAGGGAGACCCAGGGAACAGTACCTTCCCCTCCTGTAGTCTTCTCGATGGGCCCCAAAGTTGGGCGATCAAGACACACCACTGAAGGGGGTACCACCACCGAGGGGTCGATGAAACCCCCAAGACCAGGTTGCAGAGCTATGGTGGCTCGCACCACTGCCTGGTCAGCACCACTGACCCTAGTCTCGGGGGCCATCTGACTCTCCACAGTAGGGGGCTGGCTCTGACTCGTCGACGAGACCACAGTGCTGCTCTCCTCCGCAGTCAACCCCGAGGGGTGTGACTGCTCATCTGACTCGGAGCTCGAATCCGACTCCTAAGAGGTAGAGTCCGAAGCTCTGAGCCAAACCATAGGAGGGCGGGCAGAACCAACCTTGCCACCGGCCCGCAGCCAGAGCGGGGCTAAGTCGGCGCCTGCGTTCTCCGCAATCCCCGCTGAGCGGACCTGCAGGAGCAGCACCGGGCAGCTCGTGAGCCAAAGGTCCAGAGCCAGGGCCAGACGCAGCCGTCAATCCACCAGTACCGGGCGGTACCAGGGACAGGGACGGGCGCCGACAGCAGCCCCAGCAGCATCCTCGGCGCTAACGACACCACCTGCCCCACGGCACCGCGAGCGCACCAAGGACCGAAGTGGCACCGACGACGGCCCCAAGGCAGACCTGGCGCCGAACACGGCACTATCCAGCCCCTCGGCACCGCGAATGGTGCCGAGCATGGATGGCGCCGAAGACGGCACTGACAGACGCAGGCCGAGGGTCTATGGCGGTGCCGAGCCGCTGAAGGCACGCGCGAGGCGCGACATGGCAAAGGAGGACGCCGATCCGGTCCTACGGCACCGCCCAGCAGCGCCGGTGCCACGAACGGCGCCAGCAGGGCCACGGCACCGCAGAACGGCGCTGACTGATTGTGACGAGGACGGTGCCGACCCGGCCTTCCGAGCCACGTGGGCTACACCGGGAGCCTACACCTGGCGGGCGACATGGCGCCTCTCCCGCCCGCTTCCCGGGAAGAAGCGGAACGGGCCTCCTGCGCCGGGAGGAGCTGGCGATGGCCAGGCTATAGGCAGCCGAGGCCCCTCCTCCTCGGTCCGGTGATAGAACCGGGAAAGGACCCGAAGAAGGGCAGAGAGAGCTGCTTGGCCCAACGAAAGTGTAAACCCTACCCCGAAAGTCGGCAGAGCCACGCACTTTCAACGCTGCTGTTCGAGGACCCAGCGGTCCATGGAGAAGCAGGTGGCGCACGAGTCCATGTCGTGAAGCGGGCCAAGACATGCAAGACACCGATCGTGCTGGTCGGTGACGGAAAACTTTCGGCCGCACAGGCACCGACGCATGGGGGGCCGACCTGTCTTCGAAGACTTTTTGCCCTCCGAACGAGACATGACCTACGGAGAAAAAAACACCAAAACAGACTCGATGTCGCAGAATTCAAATAAAAAGGAAAGATCTTATCGGGCGACGTCGAGTGGAGGCAGAGCACAGAACCGGCAGGCAACCGATGGACTGAAAACGTCGATTTGGAAAGGCTGAAGGCCTAAAATTCTTGATAGAAGCTTCCCACGAGGCGACCTCGACAGCGGGAGACGAAGAACTGGTAGGCAGGCGGAGTCGACACAGCCTAACGGCCAACCCTCGAGCGCCCATGCAGGACATCGCCCCGAGGGTGTATGCACGATGTGTGTCGGCTCCACCTACCCCTTTTAAAAAAAAAGATAAAGCTTCTCTGGGTCCTGACCTCCGGCCAGTACTCATCTGTGATGAATGGTGAAGATTGACACAGATAAGATCGACCCTACTCTTGGATGTGCCTGCAGTAAAGGTGCTCCAGTTAACATCTGGCATATTCGGGTCCCCCATCAACAATAGCTCCCCTTTTCCTGCCATTCTAAGGATGCCTTTTATCATTTCCTTGTCCATTCCTTCCCCCTGAGATGGGGGTCTGTATACAACCCCCATGTGGATTGTGGTGCCATTTCCTGTCTCCAGAGTGACCGAGAGTGCCTCATCTGCTCCCTGTTTACTCTCTAGTTCTGTTGCTTTGATCCCTTGCTTTACAGAGAGCTACTCCTCCTCCTCCTCCTCTTTTACTCTCCCTGTCCCTCCTGTAGATTGTGTATCCTGGTATGTTGACATCCCAGTCATGGTTCTCTGTGTACCATGTTTCTGTGACTGCCACAATAGCCAGGCATCCCTCTTCCATCAAGGCCACTAGCTCAGGGGGCTTGTTACACAGACTACGGCACTGGTACTCATCATCCTCCATTTTTTGATGCCCTTACCCCTTTTAGCCCCATCCCTGTCCCTTCTGTCTTTGCTTGCATTTACCTCTGTCCTGCTCCTTAATGCCTTCTCTATCTTGGTGTTTACTTTCTTAATTACCGTGTTTTGTGGGGAGAGGCTGGCATTTCCCTGCTCCTTTTCAGTGCCTCCCCCCTTGGCTAGTTTAAATGCTTGCCAATGAAGCATTTAAACCTATCACCTACGATCCTGGATCCTCCGCTGGACAGATGCAGACCATCATGCCAGTATAGGCCTGCATCCCCTCCAGGTGGCTCCCCAGTCCCCAGTGAAGCCCAAACCCTGAGCAACTTCAAGGGGGGGGAGGGTAAGACTCAGGGTCTAGGGTCCGTGACCTGATCTAAGAGACTGCACGGGAGGTCATGCCTGAGGGGAGGGCCTGGCACAGTCACCTGAAATGCATCCCTCTACACTCGAGCAGGGACTCAAACGGTGCCCATGGGGTGATTCCACCAGGTGAGGAGGGCAGAGCCATACTGGCTGAAGTCGCGACTCACACTGCAGTGGGCACAGTCACTTGAAGATGTCTCGCTCAACGTGATGCCCAGGACCAAGGCCATGGATGTCGTTTGCATATGATATCACCCGACGATGTCCCACCCAGTGCAAGACACAGGACAGCTACTGTGGTCATCTTTACATCTGACATGGCAGCCAGCGCTGTCACTTGACAAAGATGTCTCATGTGGCATAGGGCCCAGGACAGAGGTCATGGTTGTAGTCACATCTGATGTTGCAACTGGCGATATTACACCCCTCAGCACTGTAAGCAACTCCAAGGGAAAATAAGAACAGCCCTGGTGCCAGTCCCCATTCTGTCACTGCAAACGATGTCACGGGGGAGCCAGTGTAATCCCCAACACCCCCTGCCTCGATGACACCACAAATAGTGACAACAGAACCAACAGCACCAGAAGACAACATTGAGGTGTGCACCAGTGTGGACTTAGTGTATAGCTTCGGTCTCACCACAGGGTATGTCTGCTGCCCAAGAAGGCAGACTATGAAGGGTGTTCAGCTGGCTGCCCAGAAGGACCCAGATGTCCACCAGACTCAACCATCAGGGCCTGCGATGTCCATGCTCTGGCATCCGTCCCAGAGTCATCCCCCACCTTGGTGATGAAAATGGCACTGGGGCTAGGGATGACCCCAGGAGTGACACGGTCACCAACGTCTTGGCCACTGCCCGGCCAGCACTGACATCACAGCTGTCATCATGTCCATCACTGTGGTTGGCGTTGTCACTTCCCTCAGCACTACAAGCAACACTGGAAGAAATGACAACCCCAGCTCAGCTACAGGATGCACAACAGCCCCCATGCTGATCTCTCCTCAGACACCACAAATGGTGTCGGGGGGGCAGGGGTTGCCCCAGGTGCAACCCAACTTGTTGCCACTGCGAATGGTGATAAAAGCACAGGTGGTGCCAGAAGACGACATTGAGGTGTCCACTGGTGTAGACCGAGTGTTTAGCTTCAGCCTCGCCACTGGGGGCGTGTGCTGCCCAGAGCAGAAAGACTGCAGAGGGTTCTCAGTCAGACGCCCAAAAGGAGCCAGATGTCTACCAGACCCAAACACCAGAGCTTCTGATGCCTCAGCATGGTTAGGTCGAGGAGGAACCTATGCTTTTATGCAACCAGAGGTCCCAGGGGAAAGGTCTAACGTCTGTGCCTTGGCTGCACACATGCGATGGTCAATCAAGAGCAGATGTTGCACACATCCATTTTGCTCTGGGCCAAGGTAGGCCACAGAGCACTACTGCCAGTCCAAAGCAGGCTGTAGCTTTCTTTGATGATGTGGACCCCTTCTTCTCAGACTTCAGCATCATGAAAAGAAAATAATAGAGAGAATGCACCACAAAGAAAATGGTGACATACTTGGAAAAAGCACTGGAGAAACTGAGGCTCTGTCTCCCCATGGTGTACACCTGATGGCAGGAAAAACTGTTCTAAGGTAACTGTGGGAGCTGACGATGGTTACTGGTTGGCGTGTGACATACGAGATTGGCACAAGTGCCATGCTCAGTAGCCATCACTGGCTCCCTTCCTGTACGAAAAGAGCTCCTGTGGGGTCCTAGTGCCTCTGGCCCCTGACTCTAGTTGACTATTCACCCCAACTATATAACGTCTTGGATAGTGGTCAGGCAGATGGATCAGTCTTCATCGACCTTACAAAGGCTTTCGACTCTGTTAATCACAACCTCCTCCTAAGCTGCCTTCTGTATACAGGTCTATCCCCAGATACAGTACTATGGTTTAGCAGCTACCTCTCTAACGGATCACAACAAGTCAAAATTGATGATACCCTATCCGCAGCTAAGGAAGTGCACCTCGGGGTTCCACAGGGGTCAATCCTCGGTCCTCTACTCTTTAGCCTTTTCATCAGCTCTGTCCCAATGGCTTGCTCAGCAAGCACAGTTCTCTATGCTGATGATGCACTCAGTCGCTGGCAAGACCAACAATCCATCACAACTGAACTCCAAAGCAGCTGCCAGAAACTTGAATCTTGGTTTGCAGAAAAACAAGCTACTATTAAATGTAAAAAAAAACAAAGCGTATGCTCTTCACCACCTCCCAAAACAAAAAGAAATACCTGCCCCGTGTATTCATAACCAAAAGGGTGAGATTCTAGACCAAGTATCTAACTTCAAATATCTCTGCATTACCTTTAATGACATGCTCACCTTCTCAAACCACACTGACTCTGATATCAAGACTGCAAATATAAAACTTGGTGACCTTTATTGTCAGACATTCAATGACACCAGATGCACTCAAACTAGCCACCAGTAGCTCACTACTGTCTACCATTGACTATGGGTTGCTTATATATGGGGCGGGCACAAAAACTGCTCTTAACAGGATCAACACACTCCTCAATAAGGCCTGTCATCTTACTTTGGGGGGCTACTCTCGACACCCACACCTGCTCGCTGTGCACTGAAACTAGGTGGCTCCCACTCCATCTTAGAGGGCAATACCAAACCTGCCTACTTCTAAAAAAGTACTACTTGGACTGACATCCCCCACACTGGGTGGGCAGACACTTTAAGCTGGCCATCCCAACGGAATCTAACCATAGTGCGACCGCTGACAAGATGGTGATTCCCTTCAAAAGGACTAAACTTGCCCAGAACGCCATCCTGTATCAAGAACCGAAATGGTACAATGAACTACCTGCTGATCTCACTGATACTACCAAAATTAATACCTTCAAAGCTGGGCTCAAATCTCTCCTTGGCTCTAAAATGAATTGTACCTGCCTGAGCTAATGTGATAGTACCTCACCCCCAGTTTTCCATTTACCTACCCCCCCTACATCTTTCTGCTATATGCCACTTTTTTCTTAACCCACTCTCCTACCCCCCAATTACCTGACAATGGCCTCACTTGGTTGAAAGCTCCACCCCTCTCCCACCTCAGACGATGCCACCTCCGGCCGACCCCCCCAACCCCCTCTTATCTAATCAGTCTATCTGTTAATATGTACTAATTTGATGTGTATAAGTTCAAATTTTACTATTACTGCCTGTGTATATTCTTCAATGTTTTTATTTTTTTCTCTATAAACCTTGTATTTTTGTAATGTTTGTTCAACACTGATGTGGAACCTTTGAAAATGGGTCCTTGACTCAAAGTATTAATCTCAAACTGAAATAAATAAAATAAATAAATTATATTTATTATTATATTTATTAGTATACTCGAAAAATGGTCTTCAAACAATAAAGTGTTTTTTTAATAGTGACAAATGTGTCATTATGCATCTGGGGTTAAGAACTCATTATAATAAATATTACCTAAACGGTCTGGAGATTAGTTCAGTATCTTCAGAGAGAGATCTGGGCATTCTAATAACTAATCAATTATCATCAGGGGAACATTACAGACATTACTTTAAGAGCAAGTCGAGGACTTCCGGTTCCACCACGGAGCAGACAGCAGCTTAGGGAAGATCCTCTGCTCCCCAGGGATAAATATTTCCCATTTCTAAACCTAGCTAACAATTGAAAATGGCTAAAGAAGGTCACAAAAGGGACTGGGGACCACCCTCATCAAGTAAAACCCAGAGGAAGGAGTTTATCGGAGAGGAAATGCCTACGATCAGTTTTGAACGCAGCAGAAGCTGTTCCCGTAGCAGCACGAGGGGCTCTAGCTACGATACAGAGGCCGAGGCAGACCTTTTATCTTGCACCAGATATGAGAATATCCTACGGGAAATCCGTGATTCTCGAGCCAAGTCAAGGAGAGAATTTCAAGCACTGGCACAGCAAATCGCCAATACAGATGTTAAGGTCAACGCCGCGGAAGACAAAATAAAAGTAATGGAGGAAAATAATACACATCTCGGCACAGCATTAGATGCCTTGTTTCAGCATGTACAAGCCTTGCAGAGTAAGTGCATTGACCTCGAGGGAAGATCGAGATGCAGCAATGTTAGACTGCAAGGCCTCCCTGAAGGGGCTGAAGAACCCCTCATGACAGCATTTTTAAAAAATTTACTGAAAGATGTGCTGGACTTGCCTACCAATTATGCCCTTAGTATTGAAAGAGCTCATCGTTCACTAGGGCATAAGCCAATGGGGGAAACAGCCCGCCCATGCTCTATAATCTTCAAGCTGAGCAGTTATAAAACCAAGTAAGATATCCTTCGGAGAGCTTGGAATAAAAAAGAGCCGTCTTACCACACATCTAAGATTTCTCTCGATCATGATTATGCCCCAGAAGTGCAGCAAACTAGGCAGCTATACGTGCCAATTCTAAAAGTTCTGAGAGCTAAGGGCATTAGATTTCAAACCCCGTTCCCAGCAAAGCTTCAGGTGTTCTGGGAAGAGGGCCCTCAATTATATCCCACTCCAGGGAAGGCAATGGAGGACCTGCAGAAAAAAGGAATTTCCATTCCCTCTGTGGAAGCAGACAGATTGCAGAAGCTTAGATTCCCAGCGCTTTCATTGCCCCAGACGACATATGGGCAAGGGAGGCTAATGCCCTTGAGGAAAATGAAAGAAGCCTTGGAGCTGCTGCATCGAGGGGAACGTTCAAGGAAAGTTAGTGATCTCTCTACGGCCGGCACTTGAGGACGACGGAGGATGGACTTTGGGCCTGTCGTCTGTGAACTGCTGAGTTCGGACACTTGGGGACGATTGAATTGACTGACAAAATGTGTTCTGGAGGTAGAAGGGCCTGTGTAGATTCTGGGACTGGGGTTTAAGCTAACAGTCTAGAATTACCTCTCGAGCACAGTTGATGTTCCATTGATGCTTTCTGGCCTGCTCCTCGCAGTAGATGTGGAGAGGCAGGCCGCGGAGCGTTACGGGGGTAGCCCATAAAATGGCATATGTATGGTTGGACCTTTCCTGAAGCATGTTGTTAAAAGGAATGGGAATTTTAAAAATTGTTATAATAACTGAGATGTCAGATTTCTACTGTTCCTGGGGAGCTTTGGAGAATAGTTCTGGGTCTTTACGCCTCGTTCCTAAAGTTAATATGACCCAGGTGAATACATGGCAGTTTCACTCACATAAACCACTCCTTTGGAGCAGTTTCATTGAAGAGGCTCTGTTAATTCAGGGCATACTTGCTCTTCAACCCCTACCTCTCTGCCTCATTCCATCGGCCTTTTCAGAGGTTAGGGCAAGGGATCCTAAGTTTTGGTTCCCCTACTTTGGAAGCCACTATTTTTAAAACACTGTTTACATTTCTTGGCTTGTTGAATACTAGTTTAACATATACATATGAAACTACTGTCTTTGACTTATACCACAGTATTACTCTCCCCCACGCCCCAATATTCTTACCTTTCTCGTTTCCTCTCACTTTTCCCTTTAGTAGGTAGGGCGTTTATTTTTTTTCTTTTTATTATTTCTCTGTTAGTTCGATCTGAGTAGAAGGGGTAATTACCCAGACTAGACGGGGTATTGTCAAACAAGGCGGGTAGGATAAATAATACAGGGGCTACGGCAGAAGAAGAGTCTCATGGTCCACTAGAATGGCAGCTAAACCCACGACTTTCTGTTCATTCAATGTAAATGGTCTGACTAACTCTGTAAAGCGTGGCAAAATTCTGTGCTTTCTTAGAAAGACTGATTATGACTTTTTTGCTACTACAGGAGACGCATCTTTCTTTAAAGGAACACCACAAATTGGGGAAATTTGGATTCTGTGCCACGGCTCGTGCAGAATATGGGAGGGGGAGGCGAAGGGGGGTGGCGGTCCTGGTTCCAGCTAGAACACCTTTTGAACAAATAGACCAACTGGTAGATGGAGAGGGATGTTATGCTTTTCTAAAGGGGCGTTTTCTGGGGCAAATTCTAACACTGGCATCCATTTATGTGCCACCCAGTTCAGATTTTCAAGTGTACTGTCGAATTTTTCTAGGGTTACAGGAGTGGGCGGAGGGGGAGGTGATTATTGGCGATGATCTAAATTTAGTCCTAAACCCGATGCTGGACTCTTCCTCTGCGGTCCTCAGGAATACTCAGGTGTGCATGAAAAAGCTGTGGGGTTATTAGGGGAATTAGGTTATGCTGATGTATGGCGTCTCACCCATGTCAAGCAAAGAAACTATACCTTCTTTTCTGCACCTCATCAGTCGCATTCTCGTCTGGATTACCTTTTGCTTCCAACAGAATACGCTGGACAGATAAAAGATAGTTGGATAGGAGATAGGGCATTGTCGGACCATGCCCCTGTGTTTTGCCAGCTTCACCTGGGGGACTTCATTAAGCGGACTTTCTGGAGACTTAATATGTCCTAGCTTCAGGACCCTGAGGTGAAGGGGCAATTGTAGAAACGATAACGCAGGCTGCGGCCGACAACGGGACCCCCGAGACACCAGCTCCTCTGCTCTGGGACACTACTAAGGCTATAATCCGGGCCAAATTTATCTCCATCTCTGCCTTTAAGAAAAAGCAGCGAGAGGTCCAAGAATGAAGGTTGAAAGGGGAGACTGAGTCCTGTGAATCACAGCTTAAAATTAAATATGAGGCAGCGACTTACAAAAAGCTTGGCAAACTTAAAGCTGAGCTGAACAATTTATTGGAGTATCAGGTGGAGCAGAAGGCCCTGTTTCTTAAACAAAAATACTATGAGGGGGGCCCAAGGGCCACTCACCTACTGGCGGCCCGCTTGCAAGCCCAAAGAGCGACAGCATTGATCCCAACTTTAATTCACCTTACTACCAAGCGGAAGACACACCAGACTCCTGCAATAGTTGAAGCCTTTAGAGACTTCTACACCTCACTGTATGCTGCACCTCACCCCCCCCATGGGAAAATAATATAATAGACTATCTGAGGTGGATCTCCCTCCCTTCTTTGTCCCAGCATTCTAAAATGGACCTGATATCTCCCATTTTGGAGTTAGAGCTTCGCAATGAATTCTCGAATCTGAAGGCCTCTAAGTGCCCAGGCACAGACGGACTCCCCGGGGAGTTTTATAAGCATTTTAATGGCGAGGTGCTACCCTTGCTACTTAAGGTAGATAACATGATACTGCAGACCGAAGAACCCCCCCAACCTTGTGGGAGCAGGCCATTATATCAGTTATCCCCAAGCAGGGGAAAACCCAGACACTCTGCCCTCGTACCGTCCTATTTCTGTCTTAAATTCTGATTATAAAATTTTTATGCCAATTCTTGCCCAGCGCATGCAAAAATTTATAACCAAGTTGATCAATCAACACCAGACGGGTTTTATTCCTAATCGTCAGGCGCAGGATAATCTTTGAAGGACCGCCCACTTAACTGACCATATAAACCTCACTCAAATACGCTCCACTTTTTTAAGCCTGGATGCCAAAAAGGCTTCTGATAAAGTCTCATGGCCCTTTCTTTGAGCAGTACTCGATAAAATTTGGCTTTCCCGTTCAATTCATTAATAATATATTTAAAATATACAACACACCAAAGGGTTGTATCAGAGCTAATGGCCATGTCTCTACATCCTTTACATTGGGCAGGGGTACACGACAAGGGTGTCCCATGTCACCTATTCTTTTTGCCCTATACCTCAAGCCTCTAGCACAGGGTATTAGAGAGAACTCAGATATAAAAGGGATAAATATAAGTGGGGAAGAACATAAGCTCGCATTGTATACAGATGATATCCTGCTCTGTATCAGAGAACCGGAATCTTCTATCCCTCACCTATTTCGACATCTAAATGAATTTTCAGAACTCTCTGGATACACCCTGAATACACATAAAACAGAGGCCATTACATTTAACTACTCCCCGTCTCAAACTCTTAGAGATGGGTACCCCCTGAAATGGGACCTCCCTACCATGAAATATCTGGGGATAATCTTATCGTCCAACAATTCTCAACTTTATGATCTAAATTTCCCCCATTAATAAAGCAAGTACAAGCAGACATTGAAAGGTGGTCCGTGCTCCCTCTTCCTTTCCATTGGAGAATACAGACAACTAAGATGAACCTGCTCCCCAGGTTTTTATTTTTCTTTCAATGTGTACCTTGTACAATTCCAAAGGAAAGATTGGAGGTATGGCAGAAGATTCTGCTAAAATTTACAGTATAAGGTCAGGTAAACGCCCTAGAATTAGAAAACAAACTCTTTCTCCCCAGCCAAGGAGGAGGGGGGCTATGGAGTACCTTGCTTGGAGAATTTGTAGTAGCAGCCCAGATGAGTTGCCTTTTACTGTTACATCCCTTACGGTCCAGCTGGAAGACTATTGACTGGCTGCTCCCTGCCCCCGTTGTCCCAGATATTTGCTCAAGCAGCAATAAGAAAAAATACTCACCTTAGTAATGTTGTTTCTTCTAATGGAGTCTTGCTATATTATGACAATTGCAGTGAGTCCCCATCTTGAACTGCCCGGAGGTGAAATAGTTAACTTTCCATGCAAGCATGGAACTCTGAGATGACTCGGTTGAAAACTCTGTCTGCTGATCTTCAAACATAAACTGTCAGATCTTTATGAGCAAAAACTCACTAAGGCTCTGTGTGGAAGCTGTAAACCTACACTAGCCGACTGGCTACTAACATAAAGACACACTTCTTGGTCTCCAACAAAGACTCAAGTCATGAGACCCAAAAGAAATGAAAACTACAACACCAATTCACCCCAAAGGAAGGGTGAAACAACAAAGTGGCATAAAGAAAGCGCCAACACTGTAATGCCCACCCACATCCCAAAACAGAGGTTCTGAGAGGGGCAGGCAGGGAGGGAGGTCATAATATAGCAAGACTCCATTAGAAGAAACAACATTACTAAGGTGAGTAATTTTGTCTTCAAACAACATGAAGTCTTGCTATATTATGACAATTGCAGACTACACAGCATGGAGGAGGGACAGAACCTACTTAGGGAATAGGCTCTGAAGGACAGCTGTGCCAAACCGAGCATCACTCCGAGCCTGGATGTCCAGGGAGTAATGCTTGTGTAACCCCTAGATGGCGATATCCCAGGGGCTACTACCCCTGCCTGATTTGCCACTAACAGGTTGAGGGGCCTGGATCCAATGGCGGTGCCTCCACCCAGAGGTCAGGGTTTGCAATAGTTAAACTAACTTGGTCACAGCCCTCTGGGACACTGCAACCCCCCTTTCTTCCCACTAGTGGCCCACACAATATATCAGAATTACCTTCATAGTATACACTTACCCCAGGTCTGGTTCCGACACTGGGACCTCCTGTGAAATGAGATACAGTGCAACAATCACAGTACAGTACTTTAACATAGACAAATACCTCAGGCAGTATAACTTTGCTGAAACAAGCAGCTCTGATTTATTTAGGGGATATAACAAGGACAGGGGAATCAGGTTAATTAGCTTATCACTCTAATAATCTACCTATGGCTCTGTGCACAGGCCTATCCCTATCAGTTACTGTCCCTGGGTACCCAAGCCCTAGTGGCTAGTCAAACCGTGGCAGCTGGTAGGGGCCCTTCACAGAGAAAAGGAGAATTAAACAGTCAGCAGTACAGTAATTCCATTTGGATTTAATGTGGCAATTCAACAGGGAGCAACCCTGAATTAGTACTCACGACCTCCAAATAAGATAGGGTCCTTCAATGTCAGCAGGGCTCACTTGAGGTACACAAACCTCTGCACACATCCATATAAAAGAAAGCACTATACCAGGCAGGCTGCATCTGTATCCCGATGCAATTACTGCACAATACCGGAGAACACACAGCAGATTCAGTTCCTGACAGACCGAGTGCAATTTTCAGCCATTCCTCCAGTCTTCTACAGGGTGAGCCTGGTTTCTACTCTTCAGAGATCCTTTGATTCTTTTCACAGGGCCGATTCAGTCCTAACAAGCTGTTACACAAGCTGCAGACGGAACTCTGGGCCTTACACACGTTTTTGACTAAAACTGCACACTGAAAAGCACAGGGCTCCTTCCTTCTTCACTGCCAAAGCTCAACTGAAACTCCAACCGACAAAACCGGCACTTCCTTTGAGTTCCTCCCAGTTCTTGACTGGATTGGCTGTCACTCACAATAGACTGCTGCTGTTGGTCCAAAAAGGCACTGAAGTCTAAACTACATCTCCCAGAGTCACTGCCCATACAATCCTCTTGTGGCTGGCTCAGATTATGAGTCCAAGTTCTGATTACGTCCAAGGCACCATTTTAGAGCTAGCTTACCCCACACTGATTGGTCCAGTTCAGCAGTTCAAAACTAGAATGGGGAACTAGCAGACACAGTTCTGACTGCAAAGAAAGCAGGTTAGACAAACTGTAATTTCATTATTACTCTAAATAATTTCTGGCAAACAGTTACATCTTTCAGATAGGTTCCCTTTGCACTCCTAGTGACTGCAAAAATGAAGTGAATTGGCAGCAGCTCGAGTGGTACTCAGAGAAGCACACAGTCCCCCCATACAAACTAATTATGTCTGCAAGCAGACAGCTCTTAAAGAGACAGTACCAGAGGCTCTAAAACACTCATTGATAAATGGCTTAAATGCCAAACACCATTCAGGCTTGGAGCATTCAAGCAAGCTCCTGAAGTCTTTTGGGAACCCCCATTTGCAGGGGTTACACCCTTCCTGAACTTGGAAAGCTTGACATCCGCGTCAAGCAAGTACCCCATAAGTTTCAACTGCAACCATATACATTTGCATTAGGCTCGCACTATGTAATCATCAGTCAATATATCATTTTACCAAGAACACATTTCTGAAACATTGCAGTACGTCCTCTTTACACAGTATTACATACATTGTACCATAACTCAAGTTATTACCTCTTGTACATGAAACCTGAAGAGAGGGGCCCTTCCTATCAGTTACCTTGGGGCTGGATGGGGCAAGGGCACCATACTTAGAGGGCAACACAAGTAACTTGAGTTAGCACTGATGCTCAGTTTGGGCAATGAGCTCGGGGACACATACACTCCTTTATGGACAACATTGAGAGGCAAGTCCACAGGCCTCCCAAGTGAATCATAACTGAGGGTGCACCACAGGCTTTACAGCTCGACCAGTCTTTCTAGGGGAACTGTTATAGTCTCTGCACTCTGAGCCTCATTTTCAGCATTGTCCTCACTTGTCAGGAGTCTCCATGGGGGTAGAGAGGCTAGAACTTGGGGCACTTTCAGCTCCAGGAGTTACAGTTTCTGAGTCCACAACATTTGGCTCGCATGGAGAGCTTTCGGACACTGGCAGTGGACTGTCAGGGCACTCAAAATACTCTTCTTGTTGGTGTATCACCAGTCTGCCCCAATCTATCATTTCCTCCCTGAAAGCTCAAACAGTTCAACCATGCACAATGATTCCATTTCATCTGATCTGATGCTTTGCACTTCACTTTCTGGGAGCATTGGCTCCAGGGATGAAGCTGGGGCTTAGACAGTCCAGAAGGCCCAGCTTCATCTCCAGTATTGACTAGGGATTGCCCGAAACAATTGACTCAGTTCGTAAGAAGGATAGTATTCAAAGTCACTCTCACTTTCTTCCGATATGGACTGACAGTCATGCTGAACTGGGACTTGTGGAGGGAACACTTTAACTTTGCTTCTGTAGGTGCAGACTTTCTTGATCTTTTCTTAGCAGCAGCTCTAGTCACTGGTCCAGAGGGGCATCTTCCAGGGGCTCAGACTCAATTAAGATTTGTCCAATGGGCAGTAAATGATTTCTATGCATTGTTTTACATCTTTGAATTATTCTCAGGCCTTACTTTGTACACTGGCAGATCATCTAGTTTGCCCACTATAATGTGAGGGAGATGGTGCCATCTGTCAGCAATCTTGTGCTTGCCATGCAGTCCCAGATTTCTTAGCAATACCGATCTCCCTCCTGGAGTTCCTGTGCTTTCACCTTTTTATCATACCTTTCTTTGTTGGCCAGATTTCTTTTGGCAGCCATGGTTTGAGCCAGTTGAGTACGCATGAGTTAGCTGGGCCTTTAACTTTTGCACATACTGTAAATAGTTGTCAGCTTGAACCCCATCAGGAGAGACCCCAAAACACACATCTACTGGTAGTCGAGCTTCTCTTCCAAACATCAGGCGGTAGGGGAGAATCCAGTGGCATCACTTTGGTGCAGTTATAAGCATGTACCAGGGTGGTAATTTGTTGGCTCCATCTAGGCTTGTCCTTTGGGTGCAGGGTGCCTAGCATATCTAGCAAAGTTGGTTGAAACGTTCAGGCTGTGGGTCCCCTGGGGTGGTAAGGAGTGGTTCTGGACTTTCGCCTCCCCACAGAGAAAGCATCTCTTTGATCAGACGACTCTCAAAGTTTCTCCTTGATCAGAATGGATTCTTTGTGGAGCCCATAGTGAACAAAAAGTTTTACAAGTACTTTGGCCACAGTGGATGCTTTCTGGTCTTTGGTGGGGAAAGCTTGGGCATATCTCGTAAATGGTCAGTGACCACCAGCACATTACTGATATTTCTTTGATCTGACTCCAAACTCAGAAAATCAATACAGACCAGCTCCATGGGTGCACTGGTGGTGATGTTAACAAGGGGGGCAGCCATCTGGGGCAAAGCTTTCCTCTGTAAGCAGCGACTACAAGTTCGAATGTGTTGCTCCACATCAGCCCCCATCTTAGGCCAATAGAATCTGGATCTCACCAAGTCAAGTGTTCTGTCTATACCAAGGTGCCCCATGTGGTTGTGCAAGGACCTCAGTACTGAGTCTCCGAAGGCAGTGGGCAGCACTAGTTGTTGTTTGTCTACTTGTCCCCTCTGTCTACTGTTTCTCTGTATAACAGTTTATTGATCAGTTTCAACTTAGGACCTTCTTTGTATAACAGTGCAGTTCTCAAATCAGTGGGCGTAATTTGGACACATCTTTTCCTGCATAGAGGGCTTCTAAAGCTGCTTTGATCATGGGATCGCGGGATTGAGCCGCGAATACTGTCATTGTCCAGCTGAGGCAGTGCCAATGTCTATTGCAGAAAAGTGGCAATAAGCAGCAGGTATGCAATTCTCAGAGGCTCCAAGCAATCCACCATGCAGTCCACTGCGTCCGTGGACATTTGTTCCTCCCTGTCAAACTTCGGCAGAGTGCCCGAATGTCAGGTTCTGCCAATCGGACCCAATCATTCTGGGAACAGGCCTCGGGAGAGAGCATCAGCATCTATGTGGTTCAGACCTGCTCGTATTCGAGAGCATAGTCATATGTAGATAATGCAGAAAGCCACCTATGGCCAGTGGCATCCAACTTAGCTGAGGTCTGCACATAGGTCAAAGGATTATTGTCAGTTTTACTAGTATTTTAGCCCCATACAAGTACTCATGGAATTGGTCAACAATAGCCCACTTCAAAGCTAGGAACTCTAACTTATGTACAGGATAGTTCTTTTCGGATGGAGTCAGGCTTCTACTGGCAAAGCCACTGGTCTCAGAGCCATTCTCGTGCTCTTGGTACAACACAGCCCCAACCCTTGCAAGCTAGCATCAGTGTGCAGGACGAAGGTTTTCTTGATCGCATAGCCAGCACTGGAGCATGGGTAAGTTGGATATATGATCTCATGAAAGCAGTCTCACAATCAGGAGTCCAGCGGGCCCCAAATACTTCACTCGGATGAAAATACACTCTTTCAGTCTTGAGGGACGCTGACTTTTGGTATTTTTTGTGGGTTGGGGATACCCTTGAGTAAGGTTAAGTAAAGGCGGATCACTCTTGAATAGTCCTTGGTAGGCGCCGATAATAACCACAGAATCCCAGGAATCTTTGCAGTTCTTTTAGATTTTTTGGGCTGTGAGCCATGGTCAAGGCCCTAACTTTACTTGGGTCGGTCTCTATTCCTCGGTGGATACTATGTGTCCCACATACTTTACTGATGTTTGAAAGAATTGACACTTATCAATGGACAGTTTAAGGCCAAAGTCCTCCAGTCGGTCCAATACCTTAAATAATCTGCTCTCATGTTCCTCCAGTGAGCTGCCAAACACAATAACATCATCTAGGTATACCAGGCACTCTAGTAAGTTCATGTCCCCACTGCACGCTCCATCAATCGCTGAAAAGTGGCTGGGGCACCTGAAATCTTGAGGCATCCTCATGAATTCATAGAAGCCAAGCGGACAGATAAAGGCCGCCTTCTCCACGGTCCTCTGGGGCCATCGGGATCTAGTAGTACCCACTGCGGAGATCCAGCACAGAGAACCACTTGGTCCCGCTTAGGCAGTCCAAAAGCATCCTGAATGCGGGCATTGTGTACTGATCAGGATAGTCCACCGCTTAAGGTGCGATAATCCACACACATCCTTACTGTTCCATTCTTTTCCTCACTACCACAATGGGGAAGCATAAGGGCTTTGGATTCTTGTATTACACCAGCAGCTAACATCTCTTGCAGATGCCGCCTCACATCATCTATGTCAGCAGGTGGACAGCGCGCGAGACCTCTCACTGTAAATGGTCTTCGTCATGCAGCCGGATATTGTGCTCAGCTCCTTGCACGATCCTACATCCCATTCCTTTAAAGAAAACACCTGGTCTCTCTGGGCAAGCTTCTCACTGATCCTCACTTTCCATTCAGCTGGCGGGGTAGCCGAAATCAAACAAGTCAGGCGTTACTCTGTCATTCTTCCTTGAACTCTTGCTGCTGGGTAGCACTGCAGTGTCTGCACAATGCACATTAGCCAGGATGCAACCTCTGTTTACTCGAATGTCTCTTTCAGACACATTATGAACTTGGACCATTACCCTTCTGGCATAAGCATGGGCTCTAGCGGGAAAATACTAGGCTTGACCAGCAGTCCCTCTGGCAATTTTCCATCGCCTGGTGCATCCAACATTAATATTTTATTCTCAACATCCTTTCTGATACGGACCTCTCCTGTAAGGTACACTGGGCATTTGGCGCCAGGATCAGAGGACTCAGGATCCTTCTTCCATACAATTCCGACCGTTCCTCTGGTTCTGTTTTTCAGCATCTCTCTGTGCCTCATAGGCCTTCTTAATTAAAGCCGAACTCTTAAAGCTCTACTAGTCTTTGACCCCTGTTTTTCATAACACAACTGTGCCAGCCTTCCGAACATATGAGCATTTGTTCCAATCAACAAAGGACACCATCATACAGTCCAGTGGGGGGGACACACTAAGGCTAGGGTCTCTACTTGTTCGCCACTCCAACCCGGAGGTGGGGAAAGACAGCCAAATTCGGATATACCCAGGAATAGGGGTAGGCCTTCTCACTTAACCCCCCATACATGCAGTCCTTCTAATGGTTGTAAGGGTACGTCGACAAATGCTTCTGATACCAATCCTGGAACATAATTGTCACTTAGGAGCCACTGTCTAATACAGCTCTTGTAGACACTCCATTCACCTTTACATGTGGATGTCATGGAGGGAGGCCCACTATTCTGGACCAGTCTGGAGAGGCGGTAGTGGGGCCTGGGCAACTGACCTTGCCACAAAAGGACGTGAATTAGCATTTTGGTGCCCTCACTGGGATCATGCCGTGCACCTCTTAACCACTGATTTCTTCTCCGAAGCTCTCCTTGTAGCCTATATGCAACTTTGTCAGTGTCTTTTGGGGACTAGCATTCCCTTTTCATGTGCCATCTTTCCCACAATTATAGCAAAACATACTTTTGGAGTTTGAGCTGGCGGAGTGCGCACACTGGGAGCCAGAGCGGGGGTATTACTAACTGGAAACCTGGGTGCCATCTCTGTCTGCAGTGATAAGCATTTGGAGACATCTCGTCAGTTTCTCCACTTCCATGGTCAAGGAATTGAGTTTGGAGTTGTTATCAGCAGGAGATACATGGGTAAGTATCCCCCACCCCCCACCTGGATACAGTCGGATATAGGTCAAGGTCTTCCGACACTTTTGGCGTGGCCTTCATAAAGGACTGTTTTGGATTCCGGATTCTCTCAACAGTTAAGCCCCATTGTGGCACATCTTGTTCCTTGTCAGAGCCTCATTGACTGTCAACCTCTGCCCTGAACTTCACTTGATGGGTCACCCTCAGTCACCTCGGCATTAGCCACAGCTGTTGGTGCAGGTCCCTCCGGTCTCGCCTTTTCTCAACTCCTCAATTCTCTCATTAACTCATCATATTAGGAGGTGGGGGATTCCAGTGGAGTTGCCAGAGGCTTAACTGAAGCAACAGCAGTTCTGAGAAGGGGAGCAGACTAGGATTCTGTCCAGTCTGGTTCGGGTGCAGTTCAATCGCTGGCAACCACCCTTTCTGAAGGCATTCTTGCAACAATTTTTCCAGCCAGAGAGACATACACAGACAACAACTCCCCTTGGTACTGTTGTGCATTTCTTACTCTCCACCATAGGTCCTCATCAGTCCAATCTGGGCTCCCATACACATGTCCAAGGCCTCAAGATGAGCCTGTGCAGTCGCTTCAGGGTTACTGGCCGTTTGCTTGCGGATAGTAGCCAGGGCAGGACCTCGGAGGCTCTCACTAACCCTCTTTAAGCACCGCCTTCGAGCATTGCCATTTCTAGCACTTGAGGGGCAACATAGTCTATCGGGTCTCATCATCCTCCTTGGGGAGTGGGGAGGATTACGAAGAAGATCCTCAACCTTGGGTAAGAGTCGTGACTAATGGCAGGTGCAGAAATAAGGAGTCTGCATTGGTTCAGCCACCATTCACGGGCACTGGAGCAGGAGAGGGTGTTGGGGAGGAACACCCCAGGTGGCTAGAATAGTTTCTTCAAGTCCTCCACAGTTTTCCCTCTCCCAGCAACCATTCAGCAAATTTCTCCTCAAAGTTTCAGATAGTGGTGGGGCTGATTCCCCGGTCTTTACTGTCATTGGTTATCACTCTCCAAGCAGTGAGGGCTCCCTCTGGGGTAATGGTCTGTGGCACTTTGGAGCTATCTATGGGATCCTTAAACTCTACTAGGGCCAGGAAAGTGTGGGTGAGCAGATTAGCATGCGACCCACCACCACAAAGTTTTGTAAACCTTCCACCTTGGAAAGTACTCCCTGCACAGTGTCCGTATTGATACCCAGGGGATGTCCAGATAAGCATAGCATTTTGGAAGTCGATCCTCCCCAGTACACCACTCCACCAGCCGGTGCACAGCCACTTCTGTCGGGTACCCATTTTTTTCTTAACAGTGGTTAGTAAATATGGCCACTAGAGGACACACAATCAGCGGTGAGCCTCAAGATGTAACCCCTAGATGGCGATATCCCAGGGGCTACTACCCCTGCCTGATTTGCCACCTAACAGGTTGAGGGCCTGGATCCAATGGCCGGTGCCTCCACCCAGAGGTCAGGGTTTGCAATAGTTAAACTAACTTGGTCACAGACCTCTGGGACACTGCAACCCCTTTCTTCCCAATAGTGCACACAATATATCAAATTACCTTCATAGTATACACTTACCCCAGGTCTGGTTCCAGGCACTGGGACATCCACTGAAAATGAGATACAGTGCAACAATCACAGTACAGTACTTTAACATAGACAAATACACTCAGGCAGTATAACTTTGCTGAAACAAGCAGCTCTGATTTATTTAGGGAGATCAAACAAGGACAGGGAAATCAGGTTAATTGAATATCACTCTAATAATCTACCTATGGCTCTGTGCACAGAGCCTATCCCTATCAATTACTGTCCCTGGGTACCCAAGCCCTAGTGGCCCTGTCCAAACATTGGCAGCTGGTGAAGGGCACTTTCACAGAGAAAAGGAGAATTAAACAGTCAACAGTACAGTAATTCCATTTTGGTTAATGTGGCAATTCAACAGGAGCAACCCTGAATTAGTACTCACGACCTCCAAATAAGATAGGGTCCTTCAATGTCAGCAGGAGCTCACCAGAGGTACACAAACTCTGCACACATCCGATAAAAAGCACTATACCAGGCAGGCTGCACTGTATCCCGATGCAGAATTACTGCACAATACCAGGAGAACACACGCAGATTCAGTTCCTGACAGACGAGTGCAATTTTCAGCCATTCCTCCAGTCTTCTACAGGGTAAGAGCCTGGTTTCTACTCTTCAGAGATCCTTTGATTCTTTTCACAGGGCAGTTCAGTCCCTAACAAACAGTTACACAAGCTGCAGACGGAACTCTGGGCCTTACACCGTTTTTGACTAAACTGCACACTGAAAAAGCTGGGCTCCCTTCCTTCTTCACTGCCAAAGCTCAACTGAAACTCCAACCCGACAAAACGGGCACTTCCTTTGAGTTCCTCCCAGTTCTTGACTGGATTGGCTGTCCTCACAATAGACTGCTGCTGTTGGTCAAAGGCACAGAAGTCTAAACTTCCACATCTCCCAGACACTGCCCATACAATCCCCTTGTGGCTGGCTCAGATTGATGATCAAGTTCTGATTAGTCCAAGGCACCATTTTAGAGCTAGCTTACCCCACACTGATTGGTCAGTTCAGCAGTTCAAAACAAGAATGGGAACTAGCAGACACAGTTCCCCACTGCAAAAAAAGCAGGTTAGACAAACTGTAATTTCATTATTACTCTAAATAATTTCTGGCAAACAGTTACATCTTTCAGATAGGTTCCTTTGCACTCTAGTGACTGCAAAATAAGAGTGAATTGGCAGCAGCTAAGGTGGTACTCAGAAAAGCACACAGTCCCCACACACAAACTAATTATGTCTGCAAGCAGACAGCTCTTAAAGACAGTACCAGAGGCTCTAAAACACTCATTGATAAATGGCAAACTGCCAAACACCATTCAGGCCTGGAGCATTCAAGCAAGCTCCAGAAGTCTTTTAGAGAACCCCCATTTTGCAGGGGTTACACTTAGTAAAGGTGAACTGTTTTCCAAGTGGCTGCACACGACATATCTCTAGAATAGGATGCCTCTAGCAGCAGCCAGAGAAGCAGCTGTACCTCTGGTAAGAGTGAGCCCTCAGGCCTGAGGGAGGAACTATACCCAGTTTTAAGTAACAAATTGGATAAAAGAGACAATCCACCTGGCAATGGATCTCTTTTAGTGGCGAGCTTCCTTTACCAACCTCACCATAGTGAGAAACGGTTGGAGGAGTCAAACCTGTGACCTTGGTACACTCTGTGAACTAACAAGGGCTCTCTTCACATCTAGGCTGTGCAGCCTCCTCTCACCAGAGGAAGAATGGTCAGTGAAAAACACTGGAAGAGAAATGAATTGAATGGGTGGAAATCTGAAACCACCTTAGGCAAAAACTTCCAATAGTCGGGAGGACTACCTTATCTGTGAAGGAGATAAAATCAGCTCCACTGACAAAGACTTGCCAATTCACTTAGAGTCTGGCGAGGGTGATGGCTACTAGAAACACAGTTTTCCAAGTCAAATGCTTAAACTCAGCTGAAGACAAAGGCTCAAAGGGGTTGCATAAGCTGAGCAACCTGCAACAATAAAATCCCAGGCAGGGGCAGGATCCTGAATGGAGAGTTGGTGTGAAACAATACCTTCAAAAACTTGGAAAATACAGGGTGAGTTGAAAAGAAGAGGACTTACCAGCGAAATAAAACAGACATAGCAGCCAAATGCACTCAGGGTAGCTGGTCTCAGCCCCAAAGTGTTCAAGATGGACCAAATAATCCAGGACTATGGGTAATTCAGCAGAGGTCTGGGAAATATATTTTCTGAGCACCATATGGAAAACCTTTTCCATTTGGGTTGTAAGTAGCCTGGTGGAAGGCTTCCAAAGTGATATATCCATTAAGCATTGTGAGAGGTGTAAGTCAGCAAACTAACTCCTTCAAGAACCAGGCCTTGAGATTGAGAGATTTGAAGACGAGACCAAACCCATCCCTGGGCACAGGTTAACAGATTGTGGAATTCACGGGAAGGCACAGGCGGAAGATGGACTGCTAGGACAGTAAGAGTGGATACCAGGGTTGTCTGGCCCAATCAGGGAACAATCAGAATGACCGTGCAGGATTGGGATCTGATTCTGACTAGCACTTTGAACAGGAGAGAGGAAGGGCAGGGAATGCAGAAACTTCCCTTCACCTAAGGACTAAGGCATCAGGGGACTGAGCCCAAGACTGGGGCCTGCTGCACAAAAGAGGGAGTTGAGCTGACTGTCTGGGGCTGCAGAAAGATCTATCTCTTGAGGGTGCCCATCCTGCAAATACACTCCCAGAACCAGGGGATCCAGGGACCACTAGTGATGGCCCTGAGAAATCCTGCTGAGGCATCTGCCAGGACATTGTCCTTGCCTGGGAGGTGAACTGCTGTAAGGAGAGGTGTTCAGCGAGTAAGCCAGAGACCACGGCTTCATGGCTTCGGTGCACAAGGCCGTGAACCAAGTGCCCCTTGCTTGTTGATGTACCACATTGTAGTGGTGTTGTCTGTTCCCACCTATACAATTTTGTTCTGAACAGATTTGGAGAAAAACCAGTGCTAGAAAAACTGCTCTGAGCTCCAACAGGTTGATGTGGAGCAAGGGAGTTCTTGAGGACCAACAGTCCTTGGGCAGTGAGGTCACCCATGTGAGCCCCACCCCAAGAGGGATGCATCCATAGTAAGGATTAAGGAGTGAGACTGAGTGACCAAAGGAATCCTTGTCTCAAGATTGCTCTGATCAGAGTTCGAGTTACTGGGATCAACTTGGTAAGAGGATCCTTTCTCAAAGACAAAAAGCTCTCAAATGGAACTGAATGTCCTCATCTGAAATCTTGCTCCTTGCACTACTGCTGTGGGAAGCAGCCATGTGTCTAGGAGCCACAGAAAATGCCTTGCTGGTCGAGAGACCTACAGGGTGAATAAAGGAGGCCAGGGGAGACTAGGGTCTTTGCCCTGTCCAGAGGGAGAAGGCCCTGACTTCCTGTGTGTTCAATTCTGCGCCTATGAAAGTTGGGGCCTGGTTGGGCTCTAGAACTGACTTTGAGAGATTCAGAGAAACCTGAGGTAAGCGGTGCTGAGTTACCTGAGGTGTAAACTGACCTATTCAGGCTGGCCTAACAGAGCCAATCAGGCAAAGGAAAGATGGCAATTGGGCATAGGCATGCAACTGCTACTGCAGGCATTTATGAATACCTTGGAGCAGAGGTGAGGCAAGGGCACTACTCTGAACTGACAATGGCCTGAGGCAGTTCCAGACGAGGTACTTCGATGAGCTTCTGAGAGAATATGGAGTAGGCATCTTTGAGGTCAGGGCTAGCCAGTCCCTGGCCTTAGAGAGAATAAAATAATTCCCAGGGTCACTTTTGAACTTTGGTTTTAAAGGTGCTTGTTTAATATCTGAATAGGATGACCATTCTCTATCTTTTTTGGGGAAAGGCCTGGGTACAAACTTTGCCCTGGTGTGAAGTGGAACCATTTCACAGCTCTGAGGCAGGGGAAGGTAGAGACCTCTGCCTCCAGGGCAAGTGCCTCTAATGGAATGCAGGTGGGAAAGATCTGGTTCTCATCTTTCAGAGAATACCCCGAACCTGAGAACAGTCCTGGCTTACTATTTCCAGGACCCCTTGTCACGTTAGAGCTTCCAGTCCTGGACAGTAAGCCAGTCTGCCAGGTAAGGAAGAATCAGCCCTGGCTACCCCATCAGAACACTGCTTGGCAGGGCTTTAGGTTGAGGGTGGAAGCAGGCCTGCTTGAACTCTGCCTCTCCCTCTAAGAACCCCATCTGGGCATAAGCAGAAGAGGAGGCTTGGGAATGGTAAAAAGACCTATGAAAAGGCCTGTCCCTGCCCTTGGGAAAGCTGCTTCTGAGGGTGACTTACTGCCTTTCCTTAGCCTGTGCACTCTAGGTGGTCCTGTATTCATCCTTTTCTTCATGTAATTCTCTGTTGCTCCAAACAGAGTTGCCAACAGGAAAATCCATGGCCTTAGACTGGGTATCCTGTGACAGGGTAGTACATCTGAGCCAAGCCATTGAAATGACACAGATGTAGCCATGACTCTTGATTACTTGAGATACAGCTCTGCAGCGGTAACACCATTAGGACTGATTCCCAAGCAATAGCGCCTCTAAGCATTCTGGGAGGAGGCATAACGGAGAGATCTTGAACAAATCCTGACTCTAGGACAGGAGACCCTGTAGAACGGCAAGGCCGAAACCGGCCCTCCGCCGTGAGGTAATATCCAGGCTATAGAGCCTAATGAATGTGTGCACTGAGCTCCATGTAGCCGCAGCACAAATGGCCGAGGTGGAGACATTGTGCAGTGCTGCAAAGGAGGTAGCCACCCCCCTTGTCGAGTGGCCCCGGACTGTGCCCAGAAGGGGCTTCTGTTTGTTGTTGTAGCAAAAGGAAATGCACTGGACAAGCCAGCGAGAAAGGGTCTGCTTTGAGACTGGTTGGCCCAACATCCTCTCAGCGAAGGATACGAACAGCTGCTCAGACGTGCGAAGCTGTTTAGTCCTGTTCAAGTAGTACCTTAAGGAGCGATGAACATCCATGGTGTGAGGCAATGCCTCTCCTCTATTAGTGTACTTGGGAAAGTACACAGGCAGATCGATGTCCTGGTTAAGAGTAAGGGCAGAGACCACCTTAGGCAGGAATTTAGGATTCATCCTCAAAGACACTCTGTCCTGGTGGAAAATTAAATAAGGTTCCTTACACATGAGCATGTAGCTCAGAAATTCTCTTTGCTGACGTGACAGCAACTAAAAATAACGTCTTCCATGACAGAAAACGCAGCTCACAATCTGCGGCAGGTTCAAAGGGGGGGAGCGTGAGCTGTTCCAGGACGAAGAGTAGGTCCCAAGGAGGGTCGAGATCCTTGATGGGTAGGCCTAAGTGTAACACCCCCCAGGAAGTCCCGAGAGGCATCGAAGTTGTGCCACTATGCGCTGACCTATCGGAAGTAGAATGAAATCAAGAGAGGTGAACTTCGTAATAGAGGAGTAGGCAAGACCTGAGTGGAAGAGGGAAAGCAGGTATTCCAGAACTGATTTCTCTGGGCATTCTAAAGGAGAGGCTACGTGCCTGAGACCACAGGCAAAATCGGCATCATTTCATGTCGACGTTGCATGTGTTGCCGGCTTTCTGGCAGCGGAGAGAAAGGAAAATTACGTACCTACCGTAATTCTTGATCTTCTTGGACGAGTCTCCACCACTCATTCACACTAGTGGGATTAGCGCCGGAGGCACTAAGACCCATCGGGAGCAAAGTTTTTGCTGGAGGGTCGGCGAGAGACGGCGCCTGCTGAGGCGGCTCAGCGCATAATGACCATCTCGGGCGACGACCTCCAACCGCCTTCAGTACCTTTTTTACCAAGGAGGTGCAGCGAACTAACGAAAGAGTAAACCTAACATTAAAACGGATATAAGATAGTCCGTATGACCTGTAAGAAGGGTCAGCAAAGAAGTCCTCACGGCCTAAAGATTTGAGGGAGTGAAGACCAACACAGCGGTGAGCTCGGGATGGAGGGGTAGGAATGAGTGGTGGAGACGTCCAAGAAGATCAAGAATTACGGTAGGTACGTATTTTCCTATCTTCCTGGACATAAGTCTCCACCACTCATTCACACTAGTGGAGAGTACCAAGCTGATAATCCCCAAAAGGGCGGCAGGAGAGCCAGAGCTCACGCGCCTAAGATAGAAGCCCATTAAGGATAGTTCTGCGAATGCGGAATGTCGCCTGGCATGAACATCCAGTGCATAATGCTTAACGGTATGCACTGAGCTCCAGGGTGGCGCTGCATATATCTGCACTGGAACATTGCGACCCGCTTAGGATGCCGCGATCGCTCTAGTAGAGTGAGCGTATCACTCTACCTTCAATTTAACTTGAGCCATGGAGTAGCAATGACGAAGGCATGCCACTAACCATGATGAGATGCATCTAATAGCGACAGGTTGACCCAGCCGGTGTCGCTGAAAGAAACGAACAGTTGTCTTACACATCCTTGGTTCTATCTAAATAGAACCGCAAGGCTCTCTTAACATCCAAGGAATGAAGAGCTCTGCCCTTCATTTTGGAAATTAGCAAGTAAGAGGAAGTACCAGAGGTTGGTTTAGATGGAATTTGACACAACCTTGGGAAGAAATTTAGGATGAGTACAGAGAACTACCTTGTCTTTATGGAATACAGTATATGGAGGGTCCGGCAATCAGGCATGTATCTCCAGAGACCCTGCGTGGCTGAGGTAATGGCCACCAGGAAGGCAGTCTTCCAGGTAAGAAATTTTAGCCACAGGTAGCTAAGGGTTCGAAGGCTTCCGAGTGAGCATGTCCAGCACCAGGTTAATGTCCCAGGCTGCAACTGGACGCTAACAGGGGTCTGGTATGGAGAATCCCTAAGAAATCTCTTCACCACAGGCAACTGAGCCAGAGTCAAGGAAGAAACCGCTCATGGAACGCTGAGATGGCACTAAGGTGAACTTTAACTGTGGAGTACTGAAGACCTAAGTTTGACAGGTCCAAAAGATACTCCAGAACCTTGCCAGGAGGACAGAAAGGGATTCCAAGAGGATTTTGCACACCAGAGAGAAAACGTTTCCATTTGGAAGCGTGTCGCTGGGTGGCTGGCTTCGAGCAGCCAGAAGGATGTCTGAGACTCTCGAGAGACGTTGAACCGATTCACTTCTATCTCTTCAGGAGCCAAGCATGGAAGTGAAGTGATTTCAGGTTGGGATGGACCAACGAACCCTGAGTCAAAAGACTGATTTACAAAGGAAGTGGTCTCGAGAGGCTGCCAACATACTGTTGAGTAGAGGAAACCATAGTTGCCGAGGCCAGGAGGAGCAATGAGAATCATCTTGGTCCCCTGAGACTCGAACTGAGGAGTATCTCTGGATTAGAGGAAGCGTGGAAAGGCGTGAAGAAAGCGTTTGTCCACCGCAGCCTGAACGCATCCTGACAGAAAATGCCAGGCCCTGGATTTCTGGAGCAGAAGAGAGGAGTTTTAGCTGAGTGGGATGCAAAAGGTCCAGGTCTGGAGTCCCCACTCTTTGAACAGGGACCGAGCTACGCTGGATCGAGAGACCACTGTGAGGGTCTGACTCCGTCTGCTGAGGTGATCTGCTAGGTCGCTTTGTATACCTGGCAGATAAACCGCTGAATCAGAGACTTGTGCTCAAGCACCACTCCCACACCCTCATTGCTTCCCTGCAAAGGGATAAGAATGAGCACCGCCTTGCTTGTTGGATGTATACATCACTGCTTTGTTGTCCGCTTGAAGGAGAATGTTCTGTGACAAAGGACATCCTTCAGAGCTCGGATTGCATAGAGGACCGCCTCTCATCTCCAGGACATTTATGTGGAGATGAGTTTGAACTGAGTCCATACACCTTGAGTGTGGAGGGAGAGACAGTGAGCTCCCATCCCATTAGCGATAGCGCTGTGGTGATGGAGATCTGATGATCTGGGGAGCAAAGGGAATCCTTCCAGGAGATTGCTCTCTTGAGACCACCAGGTGAGAGACCTTCAAGGGGCCCGCCACCTTGATGGATAAGACTGGGGGTGAGGAGGTCGGGGACCACTGAGTGGAGAGCATCCATTGGTGGTTCTCATGTGCAGTCGGGCCAGAGGGACAGTGAAGACCGAGGACGCCATGAGACTCCAACATGCGCTGCATCGAGAGAGCTGTAACCGATTGGTTCTCCCTGATGTAACGGGCCATCTAGGGATGTCGAGTCTTCTGTCCTCTGGAAGGAAAGCCTCGCTGAAGAGGTGTCTAGAAGTTCCCTATGAAAAGGAGCCTCTGGGGGTTGCAGTTGAGATTTTTCAAATTCAGCAGAACTCCCATGGACGTGAGAAGACGAGAAGTCGTTTGCACGGTTTCCAAGGTCCCTTGGACTGAAGGGCTTAGGAAGCCAATCGCCCAGGTAGGAAACACTCGGAGTCCGACTTTCCTGAGATGCGCCATAGAACTGCACAACACTTTGTAAAACTGCCAGGCCGAGGATAGCCCAAAGGGCAGGACTTGAACTGATAATGCTGACCCAAAGCTACAAACCTGAGGAACTTATGTGGGTCGGGTGGACGGGGATATGCTGGTAAGCATCCTGCATATCCAGAGGAGCCAGCCAGTCGTGTTGATGCAGCAAGGGTAACAGGGTACTTAGGGAAATCATCTTGAATTTCTCCCTGGGAGGAATTTGTTTAACTTTCTGAGGTCTAGAATGGGGCGCATCCCCAGATTTCTTTGGAACCAGAAAGTAATGAGAGAACCTGTGTTTCGAGGATGCGGAGGCACCAGTTCTATTGCCCTGTTGTTCAGAAGGCCCTGGATCTCCGCGTGAGGAGGCTCGATTGAGAGGCCGACAATCTGGGTTGTCGTTCGGGGATGACAATTCGTGGGGTTTCCAAGAAATTGAGAGAATAACCTCGTAATTATCCAAGGACCCATTTGTCCGGTTTGGACTTCCACTGGTTGTAGAAGTACATCAGACTACCTCCCACGGAGGAGAAAGTTCCACCTCGGGCAGAGTGGATGGAACTTGGGCCAACGACTATAAGGTAACGCTGGGAGCTTTAGGCCTCGCGCTTGCTGCGTCTTCTTTGAGGTTGCAGGTTGGCTTTTATGGAAGCTTCCCTGCCTCTGCCTCGAAAGGACTGACGACTATGAAACTGACGTCTGTTCACATGCCCCAGAGGGGGGGCGGAGGTCTGGCCAACTTAATGGCGATCTAGTCTTCTGAGTGGCCTCTAAGGCTTGCTCCACCTGAGGGCCAAAAAGAAAGGAGCCATCAAAAGGCAGCGCCATCACCTGCTGCTGAGCATCATTCGTGAAGCTGTACACGCAGCCAGGAATGGCGCCTTAGTACAACCCCGCGTGCTGCTGAGCGAGAAGCAGTGTCGAAACAAGCTCCATGGCGGCTTTGACCTGTTGGTTATTGGACTCATACTCTAATAACGGTCAGAAGCAGCTCTGACTTGGAATCCAATCTGGAAGAGCTTCCAACCATTCTTTCTATAGAGTGCTACAGGATATACTCATACTGAGAAAAAATAGCCTGATAACTGGCACCACGCATACTTAGAGTGGAGGCAGCAAAGACTCCTCTTACCTAATGTATCAATCTTACGAGACTCTTTGTTAATAGGTCGAGCTGTAGTAGTTTGAGGAAGAACGACCTTGTCATTCTCTGCCAGGACTACAATAGGATCCGCAAAGGCTTGGGATGCCAAAATGGCGATCCTTGGGAGCTGAATACTTTTATCAATGGATTTAGCCACTGAGGAATAAGAGCAGGATTATTCCATACCATTTGAGACAGCGCTCAAGGAAGGCTGAATCGGAGGAGTCAAACTGAGGGATCTCCTAAGCATGAAGATACTGGAGTCTTAATATCTTCCAGGATCGATGTCTGTAGTCTGAGAGAAAGAGTGGATCCCAGGTTCTTCAACAGAGACTTAAGGACAGGTCCTCACACAGGCTCTGTAGCAAAGAAAGATCCTGTTTCTCCACTTCATCACCCAACCGAAGGTCTGGGTCAGGCTCAAGATCATTCCTGATGGTCCAGAAAGGACTGTTTGGACAGGAAAGGAGTGAAAATTAGAGAGAGGAAGAAGCAGAAAAACAAGGAGAGTCCCATGGGCGGGCGCTAAGACGGCAAAACGGGCTGAAGACGGCATCACGAGGAGGGCGATGGCGTCGAAGAGGCACGCTGGTTCAGCGCCGCGCGCTGCTGGCTGATCGACAAAGCTGTCGCGCCGACGACGCAGCGCACGGGCGCCATGGATGACGCCGAAACGGCGCCACGGACGGCGCCGCAGACGACGCCTACGATCGGGCGCCGCTTCCATCCAACGGCACCACCGGGCGCGCCAAGAAGACCCACGGTGCCGCAAGACCCAGCGGCACCGGAAACGGCGCCGCATAAGCCAACAGACCCCTGCCAAAGGCGCCGGAAAGCCTCCGGAACCTGGAAAGCTAGAGAAGGAAAAACCAGAGATAGGGCATCGGTGAGGCCTCGCGCCGCAGCCATGGAGGGGGAACACTCTACACGGAGTCGCTGGCATCGAGAAGGCGCCGCGACCAGGAAGGTGCAACCGCCTCTACCTGACGCCGGAGGGGCCGAGGGCTCGTGGCAACCGAGCCAGGCAGAAGAACCAACCTCCGAGCCCATTGCTCCATAAGAGCGCCCACTGATGAAACTGCTCATCTGGGAGTCCTACCTATAGGCGGGAGGGACCATGTCGAGGACGACGACACCGGAAGTTGGCTTACTCAAGAAGGAGACCGCAGCCAGCAACGATAACCGAGCATCGACGCGAGACATGCCAGAGGGCGACCTCGAAAGGATGCCCTTCTTTTGACCTGTGGGGCAATACAGAGTCGAGGCCAAACGGTGCCGAATGCGACCGCTTATTTTTATGCTGGCGGGGACCGCCCATCCCCCGGCACGGACTGACCGCTGTCGGAACCCCGAGGAGAAGGAGGCTGACCGACCCAGCCCGCTGACTGGAACAGTTTACACTAAGTCTCCTCCGGCACCTGACCTGCTCATGGCCATCTCCGCCCAGTAGGCCGAGACTTCTTCAAGTAAAATTTAATATTAGAATAAAATTGCCGGCGTCACTTATCGTGATAAAGTTACAAAAACAAACTGAAAACTATGCTACTAGTTTGAGAAAGTTTGACTCGTTACAGCAGACGCCATCACTGAAGCGCACTCGATCGGCGGGAAAAAGGAATTGAGGCGGCTGGAGGGTCGCCGCCGAGATGGTCAGTTACCACTGAAAGTCATGCGTTTCGCGGGCAACAGAGTCTCACGGGCGCTCGCGCCGACCTCCAGCAAAAAGTTTGCTCTCGATGGTCTTAGTGCCTCCGGGCGCTAATCCCACTAGTGTGAATGAGTGGTGGAGACTTATGTCCAGGAAGATCTTCCACCACCTCATGCAGACCCCGTGTCGATAATGGCTGTGTCTCGAGGAGCCAGGCATGCAGTTCAGGTGAGCGTTAGTCCGTGGTGGACTAGTGAACCTTCCTCTGAGACAGTAGATGGGAGCTGAAAGGCAATGGGACTGAGGTCCGGGACAATTGCATCAGCATGGGGAACCAGATCTGCCTGGGCCAGAAAGGCACCTACCAGGATCATTGTTGTGCTGCTCCCGTGAGTTTGAGAAGAGCTCTTGGATCAACGGGAAGGGAGGGAAAGCATAGAGGAATCTGTCTGCCCAGGAGAGGGACAACGTGTCTCGCCAGAAAACACCAGGCCCTGGATCTAGCGAGCAAAAACTGGGCAGTTTTGCATTGGATGGGGAAGCAAATAAGTCCAACTCTGGAGTGCCCCATCAAAGAAACAGATCCTCTGCTACCTCCTGAAGGAGTTCCCATTCATGGACTCTGGCCTGGGAACGACTCAGGCCATCTGCGATTGTGTTGTCCACGCCGGAAACATGAACTGCAATCAGGCTCGCGCCGTGTCAGATTACCCAATCCCACACTCTCATAGCCTCCCTGCAAAGGGGGTAAGAGTTTGCGCCTCCTTGTTTGTTGAGGTAATACATCACCGTCGTATTGTCTGTCTGAAGCAGAAGAGTGCTCGACGGGATTTCTGACTGAAAAGCCTGCAGGACATAAAGGACTGCCCTCATCTCCAGAATGTTGATATGGAGGTGAGCTTCCTGAGGGGTCCATGTTCCCTGGGACCTCACCCCGTTCAGGTGTGCTCCCCACCCCAGCCCTGAGGCATCTATGGACAGGATTACCTCCGGGGACGGCGCTGTAAATGGAACACCCACAGAGAGTGTCCCTGGGTTTAGCCACCATTGCCAGTCTCGAATCACTGCGTTCGTGATTCTGACCGGATGCTGCATGTGGTCTTGCCTTTGGTCCACTGCACTTTGAGCATCCACTAAGTTACCCGTATGTGGAGCCTTGCCATAGGGACGGTTGGAATGGCGCGGCCGTGTGTCCTGAGCAGGCGAGACCAGCCTGGTGGGGACAGTCTTCTTCGCTGAGAGATCTCTGATGAGGGATCTGATGTGTTCTGCTCTTTCCTCAGGAAGAAAGGCTTTCCCTTGGACGGTGTCCAGAACTCGCGCCTATGAACTGCAGCTTCTGGGACGGTACGAGGAGGACTTCCGAGTTGATAAGAATGCCCAAAGACTGGAAGAGAGCTTGGGTGTTCTGGATAGCCAGCAACAGCCCTCTGGAGGCGGCCATGAGAAGCCAGTCGTCCAGGTACGGGAACACATAGCGGCCCTGTCTCCTTAGAGACGCTGCCACGACTGCCATACACTTGGTAAAGACCCTGGGGGCCGATGACAGTCTGAAGGGAAGAGCCCGGAACTGAAAGCGGTGGCCAAGAAACTCGAAGCGCAGGAACCTCCTGTGCACTCAAGCTACGGGGATGTGCAGGTAGGCATCCTGCATGTCCAGGGACGCTAGGAAGGCGTCCTTTCTCAGCATGGGAATGAGTCCTTGGAGGGTCACCATGCGAAAATGTTTGTAGGCAACTGACATGTTGAGGTCACTGAGGTCCAGTACTGGACGGAGGTCCCCTGTTTTCTTCGGAACCAGAAAGAAGTGGGAATAGTAGCCGGATCCTTTCTGGTTCTCTGGGACGTACTCCACCGCTCCCTTTTGAAGGAGCACGAGTACTTCTTGCCTGATGAGCGATCTGTGCTGACCCGAGTAATGGGAGAGCAGAGGAGGCCTTGTGGGTGGCTTGTCCACGAATTCTGTAAAGTGGCCTTGTTTGACCAATTGAAGAACCACCTGTCGGTGGTTATAGACTGCCACCCTGGCAGGTGGTCCAGTATCGACCCGACCTTGTGTCCCCGCTGATCCTGAGGGGGGCCAGGAAGGAGTCATGCTGTGGCGGTTGAGGGTCCTGCAGGCTGGGCCGATTTGCAGGGCATTGGTCCCAGCCTGCGGACGACTTCCCCTGGGCTCTGCGGGAGAAGGAGCCCTCTGTTGCAGACCGGTGCGGGACTGCTGTCTCTGCATCCAGCCTCGAAAACTGCTCTGGTTCCTGCGAAAGGAACTGAGCTTGGGTCTGTACATGGCTTGGACTGACCGCACCGCCATCCCGGCCTCTTGAAGTTTGGTGAGGACCTTCTCCGAGGACTCACCAAAAAGAACTTCTCCGTGGAACGAGGCGTCCAGAATATTCTTCTGGATGTCCAGGGTAAATCCGGAGACACGGAGCCAAGAGTGCTCGGAGGCATACGCCTGAGGCCGCCGCTCTGGCCGAGGAGTCCGCGGAATCGTGACGCTGCCTCGCAGCACCTGGGTTCCCCACGTCACCCGACGCAGAGGAGTTGCAGCAACCTCCTTCTGCTCATCTTCTTGACATCTTTCCGCTTGATCCAGTCCCTGCTCCCACAAGGCATTCTAAAACTGGACCATGTGGGTTAGACAGTTGAGGGACCTAATGGCGCAGGTAGCGGACGCATATGTGCGCCTGCCCATAGCGTCCAGTTGCTTGGACTCTGGGTCCGGTGGCAGGGTGCTCAAATGTTGTGGCCTCTGGGACCGGTCATGTGAGGCTGTAATGACCAGAGAATCGGCCAGAGGATGTGATGCCAAGTACTGGTCCTCCCTAGGGGTCTTGTACAGGCGGTCAGCCTTCTTCCGCATCACCGGGAGCGAGTGTGGACATTTCCACGCTGCCTTGGTGACATCCACAAAGGTGTCCACCAAGGTGGCACCACCACAGGCTTTGATCTTGTTGTCGAAGATACCTGGCAAGGCGAGGTCTCTGGGTCAAGTTCCTCTGCTGTCCTCAGCCCATGTTCTCCTGGATATGCCTCATAATCTCTGAGAATGATGGGTCATCCGAGGAGATCTTGGGAGCTCACGGGTCCGGAGAGGGACGCTGATGGG
This sequence comes from Neoceratodus forsteri, assembly GCA_016271365.2. Taxonomy (NCBI): domain Eukaryota; kingdom Metazoa; phylum Chordata; order Ceratodontiformes; family Ceratodontidae; genus Neoceratodus; species Neoceratodus forsteri. Next base: position 1,098,085,289 of record CM057453.1, read on the forward strand.
AGAAGGGATCTGGATCCATCCGAGAAGTCCTGATCCCGTCCTCCTCGGCCAAGGCGTTGGCCGTCTTCTGGGTCTCTTGGGGCTGGGTGACCCTGAAGAAGATCTGGACGGAGGTCTCTCTTACTGGTCTGCCCTAGGAGGTTCCACAGGCTCCTGGGGAAGGTGCTGGCCTGCTTCCGGATGGGGTGGGGGCGCTGGGGCGGTGGAGTCACGGGTGGAGGAGGAGAAGGAAGAGAGGAAGTGTGGGAACCACGTCCTTCTTTATGGTATCCCACCAATAAGTGAATAGCTCTTAACCTCCGGAATACTGAGGCTCTGGCGATGGACCGGCACCAAGTGGTCGGTCGTCTGGTTCGGCGTCCGGTTCCCAGGGATCTCTGGTTCAGGAAAGGGTTCCTGAGTGCGACAGGACCGGGTTGCCGTCTGGTCCTCGGGCTGGGTCAGCTCCTCCTCCGTGGCACCTCCTGACCGATGTCAGTAGGGCAGCGTAGGTGTTCCTCTACGAGCAGGCGTTGGTCCCCGCGCGGCATCCATGGTGGCGGGCGGCGGCCTGACCGGCAGCGCATCTGGCGGTCGTCAGGTCTCAGGACCGTGGTGCTCACCTCGACGCCGGATCCGGCACCCTTTTGAGCCAAGCCGCCTTGGTCTTCCGCTGGGGTGGAGGCGGCAAGGAGACCGACCGGGCGTCGGGGTCCGGGAGCCGGACTTGTGGTGGTGGTGGCAGTCCCCTGACCTCGGCGAGGCCTTGGAAGCAGAAGAAGGAGGCCTGGAGGTCTTGGCCGGAGGTAGAGAAGAAGAACCCGAAGAAGTCTTCATTGCAGCCGGGAGAGGCTGACAGCGGGCCCGGGAAGGGGAGCAGTCGGACTGGGAGTCGGAGCTACGGGAGTCAGAAGCCCTAGAAGGGGATTTTGATCTCACCCTCTCCCTGTGCTTTTCGAGGTGTCGCCGGGCTTTCTCAGACGATTCCCCCTTGGAGGCAGAATCCACGGCCTTAACTTTTTGTTCGAGAAGGAATGCTTGCAGGGCCTTCTGGCGACAGATCTGGGTCCAGCTATTGAATCACTGACAGAAGGTACAGGCCCGGGTGTCGTGATCTGGGCCTAGGCACCGGACGCAGGCCGAATGCGGGTCTTTAAAAGGGATTTGTTTCCCACAGGCGCACTTCGATGGATGGCCTTCCGCAGAGGTTGGAGAGGACATCAGATGGCAGACTTCATAGAAAAGCGGAATTTCAAGTTGGAAAGAACTTTACCAGGCGTCGTGGCGCTAGAAACAGAACGAAGGAGTCGAGACATGCACAAGTTGACGGCGGAAAGAACTGGGGATTCTAGGGGACCGGCCTTATGTACTACGCCTGACGCCGGGGCGGACCGACGTCTGAGGCGGTCCCCACTGAAGACTGCTAGCTAGAAGATTTCCGTGGGGTCCTGATGCCTGCCGGCTTCAGTCCAAATGGTGTTACCTGCTGCAAGAGCTGTATCTCGAAGTAAGATCAAACAACTCTCCTCCACTGTTTTTGGGTACTAGGGAAGCTTTGGAGGTATGCAGACGACAATGCAGGTGAGGTGCTACAAAGCTTACCTCTGGAAATATCAGTATTGGTCTCAGAGCACATCTCACACGCTGGCCCATGGGGACCCCTGGTATATACGTCAAGAGAGACGAGGATGCTGGGCTCCTTGGCAATTTTTAAAAGGGGATCAGATCTTAACATTTGAAGAGGCTGTGGATAAGTTCCACTGGAAACAGGGGGACCTTTTATTTTACTACCAGATTAGAGATTACATAATGAAGCACCTGCATAGGTCCTCCATAGTCTCCGGGGAGATCATACTACCAGTAGTGTTTGAAAAGATTTTGGGGGGGCAATCTCTATACTCTATAAGAATTATATCACTGACCTAAATCACTCAATAACGTAAATTAAGGTGAAGTGGGAGAAGGATTTCGAAATAAGATTAAATACAGACAGGTGGTTGCAGTCCATAAAAAACACTTGGCGCTCTTTCTCATCTCCAGGATGGCGTGAATTTTTGTGGAAGCTCAGAAGTAGGTACTTTCGTGCACCTGAGCAGGTGGCTAAATGGAACCCGGAGATTTCGCCCTCCTGTTGGCGAAAATGTGGTGCCCCTCGGTCATCTCAAGCCCATATCTTTTGGCACTGCCCCTTGCTTAAAAAGTATTGGAGTAGTATACTTAGGCAACTGCAGGAAATATTTAATACTTCATTCAGCCCCGCTGGGACCAGAACATGTTATTCTGGGCCTATACCCTTTGGAGGTAAGAGGCCATGAAGCCAAATACCTCTGGAATATCTTGGTTGCAGCAGCATGTAAGGTGATTTCTAGGAAATGGCTATCCCCTCTGCCACCCACTGAGATGGAGTGGAGAGAACTAGTAAACAGTGTTAAAACCTTTGAAAGAATAACATTCTCCCTGGATTTGAAGACCCCACAGTTTATAAATAGATAGACTAGATGGGAGCTACAGTACTTGGTTAGAAGGTTTCTGATGAAAGTGGGACCAGGGATCTTGCCTGCCCCCCGCTTCCCCACCACTCTTGGTGGAATCCTGATGGATGTGCAACAGATTATGGATATTCACTCAAATCAATATGAATCCATTATATAAAATGTAGTCACTACTAATGGAATTTAGGCCTGCTATGTTCCCCTTCACTTTTTCTTTTGTCAGACTATGGTTTATCAATATCCCTTTTAGAATCTCAGTTGATGTTACTTTTTCTTTTTTCCCCTGCCCCTCATCCCCCCCCCCTTCCTTTTCATCCTCTGAGGATATACTGCCTTAATATTATTGGTGGAAAGACACAATTTACACCATGTTTTTTCTTTTATTACACTGAATAATGGAGATGTAGTATTGTTGGATACATGTTTCTGTAACTTACTGAATCTGAAAGTAATGTTAAATGATTTCCAGACCCACTGGGATCGGTCCTCACGCTGATAGAGGGTCATTCTCAGGTATATGGTCTCCTCATTACTGTGGATATTGTAATCTTAAAGGTTTCTTTTCTGGATCTGTATGGTAATGTGCTCTTACCAAAAAAGATGAAGTATAAAATAAAAGAGCAAATCGAATTATATCTGTTGTCAAAAACTCATTTTCTGTAAACGGGAAGCATGTTTAATCCCCATCTATAATTCATTTATTAGGCCACACTTGGACTTTGGTGCCACCTTTTGGGCGCCTTATCTTAAAAAGGATAAAAATCCTTCTTGAGAGTGTTCAAAGAAAAGTTACTAAAATAATCCCTAAACTACAGAATATAAGCTACAAGGACAGGTGTATTGCACTTAACCTTCATGACCTGGATACAAGGAGAAATATTTATTATTATTTAATATCTTAAAAGATAATATTTTGAAAACAGACTGTGGGTTTAAGTTTGCAAATAAAATAGGTATTCTTAGATGTAACAATAGACAACTATTTGTACCTATGGCACAGAAGGATAAAAGGAAACACTTCTTCACCATCAGAGCTGCAAACCTGTGGAACAAGTTACCACAACATATAGTTGGAAGTTTCTAATAGAGAAATGTTTAAAAGTTATCTGGATAAACACCTGTTGAGTAATTAGATGTTTTACTACACAGTGTGTGGAGAGGTAGTCTTGATGGGTCTTCGGACCACCTTCTACCTAATAAAACCGAGTAAATAGGAATCAATACTGAAGATTGATTCTTAGAAGATCAGAGGCATGCTGGAAATGCCCACATTATACAGGAGACAATGAGGCACGCAGCTAGCAATTTCTGGGTTCCCTTTATGCCTACAGCTTACAGTTCCATGATGCGGCTCAATGGAGGGGATACTTGAAGAACATCATCATGTTTCTAACCTAGGCAGTAGATACACACCATGAATGTCTGTGGCTGACATCTTCTACCTGCAATGCACACAGAATTTGAAATCGGGCTTCTGCCCATCACTTGCAATCTTTCGTTAGTGGAACAGAACAAGACGACAAAATTGCTAACAAACAGCCAAAAAATGAAAATTACGTACCTACCGTAATTCTTGATCTTCTTGGACGAGTCTCCACCACTCATTCACACTATTGGGATCTGCGCCGGAGGCACTAGGACCCATCGGGAGCAAACTTTTTGCTGGAGGGTCGACACCAGAGATGGCGCCGCGAGCACTAGCTCGCGAGGCAATGACTATCTCGGCATCGACCCTCCAACCGCCTCAGTACCTTTTTTACCAAGGAGGTGTAGCGCAACTAACGTAAAGAGTAACCTAACCTTAACACCAGACATAAGATAGTCCGGCCGACCCGTGTAAGAAGGGTCAACAAAGAAGTCTTCACGGCCTAAAGATTTGAGGGAGTGAAGACCAACACAGCGGTGAGCTTGGGGGATGGAGGGTGGACGTGTGAATGAGTGGTGGAGACTCGTCCAAGAAGATCAAGAATTACGGTAGGTACGTAATTTTCATATCTTCCTGGACATAAGTCTCCACCACTCATTCACACTATTGGGAGAGTACTGAGCTAATAATCCCCCGAGAGGGCGGCAGGAAGACCAAGAGCTCACGTTTCTAGGACAGAAGTCCATTAAGGATAGTTCTGCCGAAGATGGAATGTCGCCTGGCATGAACATCCAGTGCATAATGCTTAACGAAGGTATGCACTGAGCTCCAGGTGGCGGCACTGCAGATCTCTGCAATCGGAACATTGCGAATTTCCGCTAGGGATGCTGCCACCGCTCTGGTAGAGTGAGCGTAAACCCTACCTTCCAATTTAACCTGTGCCATGGAATAGCAATGTCGAAGACATGCCACTAGCCACGATGAGATGCATCTGATAGCGACAGGTTGACCCAGCCGGGTCTCGCTGAAGGAAACAAACAGTTGTTGGGCTTTGCCAAAATCCTTGGTTCTATCTAGATAGAAACGCAAGGCTCTCTTAACATCCAAGGAATGAAGAGATCATTCCCCTTCATTTTGGAAGTCCGCAAAGTAAGAGGGAAGGACCAAAGGTTGGTTTAGATGGAATTCCGACACAACCTTGGGAAGAAATTTAGGATGAGTGCGAAGAACTACTTTGTCCTTATGGAACACAGTATACGGAGGGTCCGTAACCAGGGCATGTATCTCAGAGACCCTGCGGGCTGAGGTAATGGCCACTAGGAAGGCCGTCTTCCAGGTGAGAAATTTTAGCTCACAGGTAGCCAGAGGTTCGAAGGTTTCCAGTGAGCATGTCTAGCACAAGGTTATGTCCCAGGCTGCAACGGACGCCTTATAGGGGGTCTGGTATGCAGAATTCCTTTAAGAAATCTCTAACCATAGGTAACTGAGCCAGAGACAAAGAAGAAAACGGCTCATGATACGCTGAAATGGCACTAAGGTGAACTTTGACTGTAGAGTACTGAAGACCTGAATTTGAGAGGTCCAAAAGGTACTCCAAAACCTTGTCTGGTGGACAGGAAAAGGGATTCCAAGAGGACTTTGCACACCAGAGCGAAAAACGCTTCCACTTAGACGTGTAAGTTTTCCGAGTAGCTGACTTCCGAGCAGCCAGAAGAATGTCTGAAACTCTTCGAGAGACATTGAACCGGTTCACTTCTACCTCTTCAGGAGGCAAGCGTGAAGGTGAAGCGATCTCAGGTTGGGATGAACCACCGGACCCTGAGTCAAAAGGTTCATCTACAGGGGGAGTGGTCTCGGAGGGGCTGCCAACATATTGTTGAGTAGAGGAAACCATAGTTGTCGAGGCCAAGAGGGGGCAATGAGAATCATCTTGGTCCCCTGGGACTCGAATTTGAGAAGTACTCTCTGAATTAGAGGAAGAGGCGGAAAGGAGAAAGCGTTTTGTCCACCGCAGCCTGAACGCATCCTGACAGAAAATGCCAGGCCCTGGATTTCTGGAGCAGAAGAGAGGCAGTTTTGCGTTGAGTGGGGATGCCAAAAGGTCCAGGTCTGGAGTTCCCCACTCTTCGAATAGTGATTGAACTATGGTTGAGTCGAGAGACCACTCGTGAGGATCTGCCTCTGTTCTGCTGAGACGGTCTGCCAAGTCGTTTTGTACACCTGGCAGGTAGACCGCTTGAATTAGAGATTTGTGTTCCAAGCACCATTCCCACACCCTCATCGCTTCCCTGCATAAGGGGTAAGAGTGAGCACCGCAATGCTTGTTGATGTAATACATCACAGCTTTGTTGTCCATTTGAAGGAGAATGTTCTTGTGACAGAGGATGTCCTTCAAAGCCCGGACTGCAAAGGGACGGCTCTCATCTCTAGGACATTTATGTGAAGCTGGGCCTTGAGTTGAGTCCATACACCTGAGTGTGAAGAGAGCGACAATGGGCTCCCCATCCCAAGCAGCGAAGTGCCTGTGGTGATGGAGATTTGATGATCCAGAGGAGCAAAGGGAAATCCTTCCAGGAGATTGCTCTCTTGAGACCACCAGGTGAGAGACCTCTGTAAGGGTTCTGTCACCTTGATGGGATAATACTGTGGGTGAGTGGTTGGGGACCACTGAGCACAGAGCATCCATTAGGTGGTTCTCATGTGTAGCCGAGCTAGGGGTACAGTGAACACTGAGGATGCCATGAGACCTAGCATACGTTGCATTGAGAGAGCTGTAACTGATCTGTTTTCCCCAATGTAACGGGCCATCTGAAGGATATCGAGCCTTCTGTCCTCTGGAAGGAAAGCCTTCGCACAAGAGGTGTCCAGTAGAGTCCCTATGAAAAGGAGTCTCTGGGAGGGCTGCAACTGTGACTTCTTTAGATTCAGCAGAACTCCCATGGACGTAAGAAGGCAAGAGGCCGTCTGAACGGCTTCCAGGGTCCCCTGTCTGGAAGGGCTTGCTAGGAGCCAGTCGTCCAGGTAGGGAAACACTGGATTCCGAAGCTTCTGAGATGTGCTACAGAACTGCACAACACTTTGTAAAGACTCGCGGGCGCCGAGAATAGCCCAAAGGGCAGGACTCTGAACTGATAGTGTTGACCCAGAGCCACAAACCTCAGGAATTTGTGATGCCTCGGTGAATAGGAATGTGCTGGTAGCGTCCTGCATGTCCAGGAGGCTAGCCAGTCGTGTTGATGAAGCAAAGGTAACAGGGTTCCTAGAGAATCATTCTGAATTTCTCCCTGGGGAGAAATTTGTTTAGCTTTGAGGGTCTAGAATGGGGCGATACCCCAGACTTCTTTGGAACCAGAAAGTAGTGGAGAGAACCCTGTGTTTCGCTGATGCAGAGGCACCAGTTCTACTGCCCTGTTGTTCAGAAGGCCCTGGATTTCAAGCGCAGAAGGTCTGACTGAAGGATTGACAGCCTGGGTTGTCGCTTGGGAGGACGATTCGGAGGGTCTCCAGAAAACTGAGAGAATACCCTCGCGAATTATCCAAGGACCCATTTGTTCTGAGGTTATGAACTTCCACTGGTTGTGAAGTTCATCAGACGCACCTCCCACCGGAGAGGAAAAGTCCACCCGGCAGTGGAGATGGAACTTGGGCCGCAACTCATAAGGTAGTGCTGGGCTTTGGGCCCTTGCGCTCTGTTGCGCCTTCTTTTGAGGTTGGGCAGGTTGGTTCTTATGGAAACTTCCTCTGCCCCTGCCTCGAAGGACTGACGTATTGAAACTGACGCTATCGACATGCCCTCGAGGGGTAGGAGGGTCGAGCCAGCTTAATGGCCGACCTAGTCTTCTGAGTAGCCTCTAGAGCTTGCTCTACCTAAGGACCAAAAGATACGAGCCATCAAGGCAACGCCATCACCTGCTGCTGTGCATCATTCGTGAAGCTCGAGCACGCAGCCAGGAGTGACGGCGTAGTACAAATACCAGCGGCTGCTGAACGAGTAGCAGTGTCAAAAGCATCCATGGCTGCTTTGACCTGTTGGTTATTAGATTCAATACCTCTGGTAATGGTCAGAAGAAGCTCTGACTTAGAGTCCGAGTCCGGAAGAGCTTCAACCATTTGCTTGATAGAGTGCCAGAGGATATACTCATACTGAGAAAAATAGCCCTGGTAACTGGCAATACGCATACTTAAAGTGGATGCAGCAAAGACTCTCTTACCTAATGTATCAATCTTACGAGACTCTTTGTTAATAGGTCGAGCTGTAGTAGCTTGAGGAAGAACGACCTTATCATTCTCTGCCAGGACTACAATAGGATCCGCAGGCTTGAGATGCCAAATGGACGATCCTTGGGGCTGAATATTTCCTATCAATGGATTTAGCCACCAAGGGTAAGAGCAGGATTATTCCATACCATTTGAGACAGCCCTCGAGGGAAGGTTGAATCGGAGGAGTCAAACCGGAGGGATCTCCGCAAGCATGAAGGTATTGGAGTCTTAACCACTTCCCAGGAGCGATGTCTGTAGTCTGAGAGAAAGAGTGGAGCTCAGGTTCTTCAACAGAGACTTAAAGGACAGGTTCTCGACCACAGGCTCTGTAGCAGTGAAAGATCCTGCTTCGTCCACTTCATCACCCAACCGAAGGTCTGGGTCAGGCTCAACGTCATCTCCTGATAGTCCAGGGAGGACTGTTTGGACAGGAAAGGAGTGAAATAGAAGAGGAAGGAAGAATTGAGAGGAAAGAGGAGTCCTCGAGAGCTCCCGGTGCCGAGGAGGCAAACGGGACCGAAAACGGCGCCAAAGAACAGCGCGGCACCGAGGACGGCGCTGAGAAGCCGCCCGGCGGCGCGGACAGCGCCGAAGACGGCGCCGAGAAGGCACACGGCACTGAAGACGGCGCCGAGAAGGCACACGGCGCCGACAAGCCCCGTGACGCCGGCAAAAACGGCGCCGCCACAATCCCCGCAACGCCGGTGGTGCCGACAAGCCCGCGATGCTGCTGGATGGGCGCCAAAGGCGCCCAAAGCATCCCAGGACCCTGAGAAACATGAGAAGGGAAAATAGCAGGAGATAAGGCAGCGTGTGGCCCCGCGCCCGCAGCCATGTGAGGGGGGAACACCTGCCGCCGAGTCGCCAGCACCGAGGGAAGGTGCCACGCGACCAGGAAAGTCCAACCGCCCTACCTGGTCGCCCGACAAGCCCGGCGCCACGGGCAACCGAGCCAGGTAGCAGAACCAACCTCCGAGCCCATTGCTCCATAAGAGCGCCCACTGATGAAACTGCTCATCTGAAGACCTACCAATAGGCGGGTAGGACTATGCCGTAAGACGGCGGCTACTGGAAGCAGAAGTTGGCGATTCGAGGAGGAGACCGCAACTAGCCACGATAACAGAGCCGACACGAGACATATCATCGCTGGCAACCTCGAAGTGATGCCTTCTTTTAGACCTAGGGTCAAGAAGAGCTCGAGGCCGAACGGTGCCGAGAATATGACCGCTTGTTTTATGCCCGGGGACCGCCCATCCCCCGGCATTGACTGACCGTTGTTGGACCCCCGCTCGGAGAAGGAGGGACCGGACCCAGTCCGACTGACTGAGCAGTTACATTTAAGTCTCCCTCACTGTCACCTGACCTGCTCATGGTCGACTGTCAAGTAGGCTGAGATCTTTATTGTATATTAAAATAGAATAAACTTAAGCGATACTATATCGAGATAATACTACAAAAATAAACTGAAAACTATGCTGCTAGTTTGAAGTTTGACTCCGACAGGCGAGCGACGTCACATTGAAGCGCTCTTGATGGTGGAAAAAGGAACTGAGGCGGTTGGAGGGTCGACGCCGAGATAGTCATTGCCGCTACGAGCTAGTGCTCACGGGCGCCGTGTCCTCGCGGGCGCCATCTCTGGTGTCGACCTCCAGCAAAAAGTTTGCTCCCGATGGGTCCTAGTGCCTCCGGCGCAGATCCCAATAGTGTGAATGAGTGGTGGAGACTTATGTCCAGGAAGATTATGTTTTAATTCGAACTTTATCAAGTAAAGTGCTTGAAAACTGGAATCCCTACTACGTATGCAGAACTGGAAAAGAGGAGACCTGTTCCTTCCAGCAGAAAGAAAGATCTGGTGCTAGATTCACAAAGCTTTGTCCTAGCGCAAATCCCATTTGCGCAGAGCAAACTGGGTTTTGCGCCATAGTGTTATTCACAAAAGCCCAGTTTGCACCATTAGAATAGGCTTGCACCAGGGCAAAGGGTTCAAGGGGGCCTAAATAGGGGGAGGGTACCTGCGTAACGGCGCTGTGCCATTTATAAATTTTCTCCATGCAAGGCCTTTGCAGCGGTCCCTTGCTTGGAGAAAATACCACAGACAGAGACCTGGCGGTATACCGCGCAACCCTTGTGGCTGCCAGAGGTAATGCAGCAGCCCCCACACCCACAACACTGTTACCCTTGTAGTGTAATGGTCCCTTCCCCCTTCCCTGTGTCTGAACGCAATCCCCATATAATAAAATACTATTCCCTGGTAGTCTAGTGATCTCTCCCCCCTCCCACTTTTCCGATCGCCATAGCAGCACAAGAAAAATAAGTGCCCCTGGCAGTCTAGTGGTCCCTTCCCCCTTTCCCAGCTTCTGACTGCCGTCCCCATATAATAACAATACAGTTCCCTGGTAGCCCAGTGGTCCCTCCCCATTCTCAGATTGATGTCCCATAGGTGAAAAAATAATGTCCTGCCCATGATCCCTCCCTCACCAATCGCCCGGCCAAGAAGTACACAGTTGAGAGAGTGATGGTGATATTAGTTCCCCCGTGTCCCTCTGATCACTGGCCCATCATAAAGTAAGGCATCTGCCTGGCGTCTAGCAGTCTCCTGCCCAATGACCCATCCATGTGTATAAAATATTACCACTGATGTCCAGTGGTCCCTCCAATATCCCAATCCCTTGTAACAGAAAGATCCCTGTTTACTGGTGGTTCATGGATCCCACCCCAAACCCGATCCCCAGCTGGCGATCAGCATAGCCCTCCTGTCACCTCCACAGCTGATGAGTCGAATGAGCTCTCAAGAGTGCGTGCTGCATACAATGCGCACTCACTGACAGCTCAGTCGGCAACCAGCCATGGAGGTGAGAGGAGGGCTGTGTGGTTGGGGATCGGATTTGGGGAGTGGGGGTCAATATCTGACAGGGTGGGGTCCACTAGACCTCCAGGAAACAGGAGATCTTTCTACATATTGGACAGGTCATCGGGCAGTGGAGGGACCGCTAGTCACCAGGGAGATTCCTTATTGCATGATGGACCAGTGATCGGAGGACACGGGGTTTTGGCGGGGGGGGGAGAGACCAACACCACCGGCACTGGCTCTCTCTCTTTGACAGTGTACTTCCTGGGCCGGTGACTGGCGATAGAGGGATCATGGGACAGGACGTTATTTTTTTCATCTACGGGATGGTGATCGGAGAACAGGGAGTGGGGAGGGAACACTTGACTACCAGGAAGATTTTTTCATTGATAGAGGGTTGGCAATTGGGGAGTTGGAGGGACCATTGGCACACCAGTGAGGCTTTTGCGTAAATACGAGAGCAGTAGTCCGCATTTGGGGGAACTCCCTGGCAGCCTACGTAAATCGGCCCATAATGTGCATGCAAATGGCCAGCTGGTGCCTTGCATGCCCAATGACCTCATCTGCATGGCTTCTTTCATGAATAACAAATAGCGAATCAGTGCTATTCACTGTGGGACCATTTAAAAGAATGCAGGTCAGGGCAGCAGTAGTGGGGTTAGAGGTGGTGTAATGGGGTTACTGCTGCCTCTACCTACCCCTATTCATAGTTGGATAGCGCCCTACGCTATCCATCTGCAAATCACAGTTTTTACCACCTGGGCAATTGCAAAGAGCAACGCAAACTTTTGGGCTACACTTTGCAAGTTTTTGTGTGCCTCTAGCTCCTGACATCACGGGGCAACACTAGAGGATACACTACCCAGGTGTTTGGAGGAGCTCAGCTTGAAAACGTTCCAGTGACTCAGCTGTCTCCAGCTAGAGTACCAGAGTGTGCATAGTGCACTAAATTCCCAGTAGGTAGAAACTTTTTTCTTACATTTTTTGTTTTAAACTAGACTAATACAAAAATAATAAACTCTACCAATACTACTAAGTATTAATCTGACAAACTAGGCAATACACTATATGCATACAAACTGCAAAGTTCTGGCCCCAAAGAAGAGAGTGAGGAAAATTCTGTTCTTCTGATGACAGGGAAAAAAGGGACTGCGGCAGTTTGGGATGGGTGCCACTGTATATAAGTGGACATTCGCAGGAGGAATATGTGTGGGGCATACGAGAGCAGCCAGCCCCCAAAAGTCCTGGCTCCCGGAGTGTCCTAGCCCTTTCCAGCTCAGAGACATAAGTGAGACTACGGAGAAGAAATCTGCAGCTGGCAGACTGAGATGCAAAGCCATCACTAGTGGAGGCAGAGACTGTGTCATGTGAGTGCAAAAATGCATCACATTTTACACAGTAACAACCTCTACTTTGAGTACTTTGGAGTTTAGAACATGAAATCAAATAATTTCAGCATAACAAAAATTACCTTTATTTCCTTATGGTGGCACAGCCTCTTTACGAAGGACAGAAGCCAGATGCAGGCAGCCTGGCGAACGTGGGGGTTGGGGCTGACAATGTATTTATTCAGAATTGCATCTAGAACCCAGGGTACCTGATCGTTCACTTTCAAATCTGTGCAGATAAGAAACATAAATATGCATTTTACTGAATGGAAACAGAAATGGAAATTACGTACCTACCATAATTCTTGATCTTCTTGGACGAAGTCTCCACCACTCATTCACACTAATGAGATCTACGCCGGAGGTGCTAGGACTCAGCAGGAGCAAACTTTTTATTTATTTTATTTATTTATTTCGTTTTTGTTGACCAGGTAAGTGCACTAGGCAAATCCTGCCTATTTTCAGGCACGACCCGGGGGAAGGGGATACAGATGAATGCCAACTGACCTTGAACCAGATGAAATTGTTGGTGGTATTTTTAGCGAATGAGGGAAATTTGGCCAGGACACCGGGGAAATTCCCCTACTCTTTTCGATAAGTGCCATGGGATCTTTAACATCCACCTGAACTACCACCAGTCCAGGCAGATGGGACCTCGGTTTAACGTCTCATCCGAAACACGGCACCTCAGAAGTGCAGCACCCCTCTCATGCTGCACTACAGTGTCAGTACTGGAATATTAACCCAAGTGCCAGATGTGGGAACTGAACCCACAGCCCTCTGATCTCCCGGCCTCAGAGGCGAGTATGCTACCTACTGAGCCACTGACACTGACAGTGTCTTGTGTTTTGCAGGAGGGCCGGCGCCAGAGATGGAGCCACGAGGAGCCACACCGCGAGCCTCTGCTAGGACAGTAATGACTATCTCGGCATCGACCCCCCAACTGCCTTAGTATCTTTTTCCCCGAGGAGGTGCAGCGTGACTAACCTAGAAGGATAGCCTAACCAAAAACCGGACATAAGATAGTCCAGAAGACCCGTATAAGAAGGGTCAAGAAAGAAGTCTTCACAGCCTAAAGATTGAGGGAGTGAAGACCAGCAACAGAGGTGAGCTCAGGGGATGGTGGGTGGGCGTGTGAATGAGTGGTGGAGACTTCGTCCAAGAAGATCAAGAATTACGGTAGGTACGTAATTTCCATATCTTCCTGGACATAAAGTCTCCACCACTCATTCACATTAATGGGAAAGTACCGAGCTAATAATCCCCCAAGAGGGCGGCAGGAGAGACCAAGAGCTCACAGATTTAGGACAGAAGTCCATTAAGGATGGTTCTGCCAAATGAAACATGCCATCTGGCACAGACATCCAGGGCATAGTGTTTGACGAAAGTATGCACTGAGCTTCAGGTGGCCGCACTGCAAATATCTGCAATGGGCACGTTGCGGATTTCTGCCAGGAATGCCGCGACCGCTCTAGTAGAGTGAGCGTACACTCTGCCTTCCAGCTTAACCTGCGCCATGGAATAACAGTGGCAAAGGCATGCCACCAGCCATACTGAAATGCATCTGATAGCGACAGGTTGACCCAGCCAGGTTTTGCAGAAGGAAACAAACAGTTGTTGAGCTTTGCGAAAATCTTTTGTCCTATCTAAATAGAAACGCTAAGCCCTTTTGACGTCCAAAGAATGAAGAGAACGCTCCCCTTCATTTTGGAAGTTTGCAAAGTAAGTAGGAAGAATCAAAGGTTGGTTTAGATGGAATTCTGAAACAACCTTAGGGAGAAACTTAGGAAGGGTCCTAAGAACTACTTTGTCTTTATGAAACACAGTATATGGAGGGTCTGTGACCAAGGGTATGTATCTCAGAGACCCTGAGGGCTGAGGTAATGGCCATCAGGAAGGCCGTTTTCCAAGTGAGGAATTCCAACTCACAGGTAGCTAGAGGTTCGAAAGGTTTTCGAGTGAGCATGTCTAGCACAAGATTAATGTCCCAGGTCGTGACCAGACATCTGATAGGAGGTCTGGTATGCAGAATTCCCTTAAGGAACCTTTTAACCATAGGTAACTGAGCCAGTGACAAGGAAAGTACTGGCTCATGATAAGCTGAAATGGCACAAAGGTGAACTTTGACTGTAGAGTATTGCAGACCCGAATTTGAGAGGTACAAAAGGTACTCTAGAACTTTATTTGGTGGGCAGGAAAAAGGATTTTGCACACCACAGCGAAAAATGCTTCCATTTGGCTGTGTAAGTTTTCCTAGTGGCTGTCTTGAGCGCTGCCAGAAGAATATATGAAACTCTGAGGGAGACACTGAACCTGTTCACTTCTATCTCTTCAGGAACCAAGCGTGAAGGTGAAGCGATCTCAGATTGGGATGGACCACAGGCCCCTGAGTCAGAAGGTTCGTCTGAAGGGGTAGTGGTTTTGGAGGGGTTTCTAACATACTGTTGAGTAACGGAAACCATATCTGCCAAGGCCAGAAGGGAGCAATGAGAATAATTTTGCTCCCCAGGGACTCTAAATTGAGAAGTACCCTCTGAATTAGAGGAAGAGGCAGAAAGGCGTATGGAAAGCGTTTTGTCCACTGCAGCCTGAACACATCCTGACAGAAAATGCCAGGCCCTGGATTTCTGTAGCAGAAGAGAGGCAGTTTTGTGTTGAGCGGGGATGCAAAAAGGTCCAGGTCTGGAGTTCCCCACTCTGTGAATAGTGACAACTACGGATGAGTCGAGAAACCATTCGTGAGGATCTGTCTTTGTTCTGCTGACATGGTCTGCCAGTTCGTTCTGCACTCCCAGCAGGTAGGCTGCTCGAATTAGAGCCTTGTGCGCCAAGCACCATTCCCACACTCTCTTTGCTTCCCTACATAAGGGGTAAGAGTGAGACCTGCCTTGCTTGTTGATGTAATACATCACTGCTTTGTTGTCCGTTTGAAGGAGAATGTTCTTGTGACAGAGAATGTCCTTCAAAGCCCGGACTGCATAAAGGATGACTCTCATTTCTAAGACATTTATGTGAAGCTGGGACTCGTCCTGAGTGCACGTACCTTGAGTGTGGAGAGTCTGACAGTGAGCTCCCCACTCCATCAGGGATGCGTTCGTGGTAATGGAAATCTGACGATCCAGAGGAGCAAAGGGATACCCTTCTAGAAGATTGTCCTCTTGCGACCACCAGGTGAGTGACTTCTTCAGAGGTTCTGTCACCTTGATGAGAAAGGACTGAGGGTGAGTGGTTGGGGACCACTGATTACTGAGCATCCATTGAGAGGTTCTCATGTGAAGGCGTGCTAGGGGTACAGTGAACACCAAGGATGCCATAAGACCTAGCATCCGTTGCATCAAGATAGCTCAAACCGAACTGTTCTGTCTGATGTATCGGGCCATCTGCAGGATATCGCTCCTTCTGTCCTCTGGTAGAAATGCTTTTGCACAAGAGGTGTCCAGAAGAGTTCCTATGAAAAGGAGCCTCTGGGAGGGCTGCAGCTGCGATTTCTTGAGGTTTAGCAGGACTCCCATGGACGTGAGAAAGTCTGAAGCTGTGGCAACGGCGTCGAGATTTCCTTGCCTGGAAGAGCTCGCTAGAAGCCAGTCATCCAGATATGGGAACACTTGTATTCCGACTTTTCTGAGATGCACTGAGAGAATTGCACAACACTTTGTAAAAACTCGCAGCGCCGAGGACAGCCCAAAGGGCAGGACTCTGAACTGATAATGCTGTCCCAAAGCCACAAAACTTAGGTATTTGCGATGCCTTGGATGAATAGTAATATGTTGGCAAGCATCCTGCATGTCCAGGGAGGCTAACCAGTCGTGTTGATGAAGCAAGCATAACAGGGTCCCTAACGATATCATCTTGAATTTCTCTTTGGGAAGAAACTTGTTTAATTTTCTGAGGTCCAAAATGGGGCGCATGCCCCCGGTTTTCTTTGGAACTAGAAAGTAATGGGAATAGAACCCTGTGTTCTGTTGATCCAGCGGAACTACTTCCACTGCCTTATTGTTCAGAAGGCCTTGTATTTCGGATGGCGAGAAGCTCTGACTAAAGAACTGACAGCTTTGGCTGCCGCTTGGGGAGACGATCTGTAGGGTTCTCCGAAAAATTGAGGGAATACCCCTTGCGGATTATCCAAAGGACTCATTTGTCCGAAGTTATGGACTTCCACTGGTTGTAGAATTGAGTCAGACGACCTCCCACTGCTAAAAAGTCCCCCTCAGGCTTCAGCCCGGTGGCGCGGAGGGTTGAAGCGCTGGACGCCACACCTTGCACCACACCCGGCGAGGGCGACCCGGGTTCGGGAACAAGCCCGGGTCGTCGAGGGCTGGCAGGGGAGGACTAGGATCGAGCGCCTGCTGGACTGCTTTCCTAGTCCTGGGGAGGGGTTGGGGAACACCATCACACAGCAGCGACCTCTGGGGACGCCTGGAGGTACTGCTAGCGTGAGGGCAGCTGGTGGGGGGGGGGGCGGACGTCAGCACACTGTGCCTGATGTCATTGCATGTCCGCATCCCCAAGGGACAAAAAAAAAAATCAGAGAAAAATGGCTGGGTGCGACCATGCAGCTTGATGGCCGCGCCCTGCATTGCCTGGAGGACTTGCAAGGAGTCCCATTGGGGAGGATCCGGGGCTGTCCTGGCTAGGAGTGACAAAGGGAGCCCTCCGGTGGGACAGCAAGATGGCAGTCCCGGACCCTCCTGGGTGCAGTATGAGTCACCCAGCTCTCCGGGTGGGCAGGGCCAGAGGCTGGATGCCCTAGGCCGGTCTCGCCGCAGAAAGGCGACAAATATGGATGTGATATAAAAAAAACTCAGAAGGTGGCACTGGGTGCTTTGGGTCCTTGCGCCTTCTGTTATGTTTTCCTTTGAGGCTGAGGGGCTTGATTTTTATTAAAACCTCCTCTACCTTTGCCTCGAAAGGACTGACGGTTATGAAACTGGCGTTTGTTAACACCCCCTCGAGAGGGGGTGGGAAGAGGTCGAGCCAGTTTAATGGCTGACCTAGTCTTTTGTGTGGCCTCTAGAGCCTTTTCTACTTGAGGGCCAAAGAGATACACACCATCAAAGGGCAACGCCATGACCTGTTGCTGAGCATCATTTGTGAAACCTGAAGTGCGCTGCCAGGAATGGCAGCGGGTACAAATGCCCGCCACCACCGCTCAGGAGGCAGTATCGAATGCGTCCATAGCTGCTTTAACCTGTTGGTTGTTGGACTCTATGCCCCTGGTTATGGTTTGAAGAAGCTCTGAATTAGTGTCCGACTCTGGTAGAGCTTCAACCATTTGTTTGAGTGAATGCAAAATAATATACTCATATTAAGAGAAATAGCTCTGGTAGCTGGCGATACGCATACCCAGGGGTGGATGCAGCAAAGACTCTCTAACCTAAAGTATCTATCTTATGAGATTTTTTGTTTATAGGTACAGCTGTACTAGTCTGAGGAAGGACGACCTTATCATTCTCTGCCAAGACTACAATAGGATCCACAAAGGCTTGGGAGGCCAAAATGGGTCGATCCTTGAGAGCAGCATACTTCCTATCTATGGACTTAGCCACAGAAGAAATGAGAGCAGGATTATTCCATACCATTTGAGAAAGGGTCTCAAAGGAGGGTTGTACCGGGGGGAGTTAAATCCATAGGGATGTCCAGAACATGAAGGTATTGGAGTCTTAAAAGCTTCTCCGGATCGATGTCCATAGTCTGGAGAGAAAGAGTGGAATTCAAATTTTTCAGCAAAGGCTTAAAAGACAGGTCCTCGACCACAGGCTCTGTAACAGGATTAGATCCTGCTCCTTCCACATCATCACCCAGTCTAAGATCTGGGTCAGGCTCAATATCATCTCCTGACAGTCCAGGAGGGGCTGCATGGACAGGAAAGGATTGAAAATCAGCAGAAAAAGAGGAAGGAAAAGAAACAAGAGAGGGGACTCCCTGAAGATTGGTAAAAGAAAAGCCTGGCCTCAGCACCGAAGAAGAGCATGGCGCCGAAAGGCCGCATGACACTGACAAAGCAGACGCCGCTGAAGAAGAACATGGCGCTGAAAAGCCGCATGGCGCCGAAAGGCCACACAGTGCCGAAAGGCCACACGGTGCCAAGAAACCACACGGCACTGAGAGTGGTGCAGACAGGAGTAATGGCACCAAGGACGGCCCCAGGAAGCGCCCCAGCACCGGAAACGGCACCAAGCAACCCACCAACGCGGACGGCACCGAAACCAAGGGCCCCGAACATTAGAATTTGAGGGAAAAGGAAGAAAGCATACCAGGAGATGGAGGCATTGGTGTGCCCCCCTGCACCGCAGCCACGTGAGGGGGGAAAACACCTGAGCGCGGAGTCGACTGCACCAAAGAGGGCGCCGCGCGACAAGGAGGCCCAATCACCCTGCCTGATCCCCCAAAGAGCCAGAGGGCCCCTGAGTGACCGGGCCAGGTAGCTGGACCAGCCTCCGAGCCCACTGATGAAACTGCTCATCGGAAGCCCTACCAGAAGGCGGGGAAGGGCTCCGATGTCAAAGAAGTCAGAGATCAGAACCAGAAACCAGCGACTCCGAACGATGAGACTGGCAACTGATCCCAATGACCGATCGTCGACGCACAGACATATCAGAGGGCGACCTTGAGTGATGCCTTCTCTTTTTTGACCTACAGGTCGAAGAAGAGCTTCGAAGGCAGGGTGCCGAGAATGGGACCGCTTACTTTTATGCTTCCGGGGGGACCGCCCATCCCCTCGGGCATTGGACCGTTCGTTGTCAGACCCACTTTCGGAGAAGGTGGCGGACCAGACCCAGCCCGGCTGACTGAACAGCTTTCATACGAAGTCTCCCTTCCGTCACTTGACCCGCTCATGGTCGACTCCGTCAATGTAGTCCGAGACTTCTTTCTTTGATAAGAATAAATTATCGTAAGCGGTGCTTTATTCGAGAAATACTACAAAATAATAAACTGAAAACTATGCTGCTAGTTTGAAGTTTGACTCCCAGAGGGTGAGCAACGTCGTCACTGAAGCACACTCGACGGCGGGAAAAAAGGAACTGAGGAGGCTGGAGGGTCGATGTCGAGATGGTCATTGCCACACCGAACAGAGGCTCGCGGTGCCGCTCCTCGCGGCTCTATCTCTGGCGCCGGCCCTCCTGCAAAAAGCTTGTTCCCGCTGGGTCCTAGCACCTCTGGCGTAGATCCCATTAGTGTGAATGAGTGGTGGAGACTTTATGTCCAGGAAGATCTAAAAGTAGCTGTATTTGTTAGTCTTCAGAACATTTAATCGTAGTTTTTATTTTTGGTAATACATAGGATAGTGTATGGTAGCCCATACACAACTACGCTATTCTTACACCGAGTGGTTACCATGATGTCAAGGACCTTGAAATCGAAGCTTAAGCGGTCCCTTTGATGTCATGGTAACCACGAGGTGTGAGAAGAGTGTAGTTGTGTATCGTGGCTACAGTACTATACACTATTCTATATAGTGTATGATACAAAATGTTCAAAATTGCTTACTTGTAGTGGTGTCACAAGCAGTCCTTACATTCTGCCAATGGTAATTCACTGCCATCTGCCTGCCAGCAAGCTCGCATATGCGATGCTTCAACCGCCACTAACCCTATCAACAGCGCTGATGGAGGTCACCTGCATTGTGAAGTAGATACTAACGCAGAAAAGTCATTTTCTGTTAAGTGTCTATGTCACTACTGCAGCAGAACAACTTTTTACGGTTTATGGATCTCCACACACAACTGTGTTCCACCACACACTATTTCCGTCAAAAATATCAATAGCTCCATTGTTCGTTTCATTGTTTTCTGTTCCAGAACTGTAATACATGATTCTAGGTGCTCTCTTGATATGCCAGCAATAATATAGAGAATAAATGATGGGAAAGTGTGTGTTACGAGAATGTAATGCACACCCAAGGTGTGGGATGCTACATAAACCCCGAGGGCAAAGCCCGAGGGGTTTATTAAAGCACCCCACACCAAGGGTGTGCATTAAATTCGAGTATCCCACACACTTCCCCATTTTTTATTTTTTTATAATATACTGAGCAGCAATTTTTCACACACACACACACACACACACACACACACACACTGACTCTCTTTATGCTGCCTTCTCCATTTTTTCTTTTTTTTTTTAATTTGGCGCCTGATGCTCTTTATTTTTAAATTAACTTACAGATTGTCACCCCGAGATTGCGTCTAGGATGACGCTCCCTAGGCACGCTCCAGTGCCAAAACGGTCGGACGGCAGGATCAACCAGATATTAGCAGGGTACAAGGCTGGATCAACCAGATACATTTTAAACTAAAACTAAAGAAGGGATGTTCATGTTTTTTTTTGTGGCAGGTTCCCGTAAAGCGACAGACGGAGCGCCATCTTTCAAAGATTGTACAACCCGCCCACATCCGTTCCTTGAGCCAATGCAGGAGCGGCATCAGTTGAGTGGCATGGCGCGTGAATTTCATAACAACCAGCCGGTTGTTACGGGAAATATCAACTGGTCTACTCTATAGGGAAAATTGATGACCAGTTATTATAATAATATACAGTATATCCTGGTATGGTGCTGTGCTGTTTACCATCAGAAGCACGTTATGTCACAATCCTAATACATCTATAGATCTATAGTATAAAGATGGTTTATACAATCAAAAAGAAACGATATCAGAAGAATTTGTTAAAAACTGCCAGTGGCAGTAATCTTTATTGAACTATGTAATTAATTACAAAAATGAAAGTTACGTACTTACCACAACAGTTGATCTTTCGAAATATCTTCATCACCGAATACCACTTATGGGTCTGGGCCAGAGGCACTAGGACCACGTGGGAGCAAAGCTTTGGCCAGGTGGCTGACAAAGGCTACTGGACAAGGTGCCTGCGCACCCCCACATGGTGCCACATGCTTAAGAGAGGGCTTGAGAGATTCCCTAGCCTAAATGGATGGAAAAAGGATACAGGAAACTAAACAAAAAAATAAAATCTGACAACCAACCTCTACGCAGACAGAAGAGGGGCAAACTAAGGTGGTACAGGGAAGCAGCTGTGTACAGAGCCAGAGTCTCAAACACCACTATGGAGACAGCAGTGGGGGAATGATATTAAGGGCAGTAGCCCTGTAAAGATGTGGCTCTGGCACTTAAGTCAAGAGGGGTATACAAAAAAATATTACGACCCCCTTTGTAACTGAAATGGTAGAACTATGTCAAGTTGCAAAAACAAACAAACTGCAGAATGACTCCCAACTGGCCCAGTGGCATGGAGGGCTGAGGCGCTAGCGCCCTACTTACACACCGATGATCAAGGTTTGGGAACGGATGCAGGTCGCTCAGAAACTTGCTGGGGAGGAAGGACTGATTGTCCATAGGGACTGCCCGCCTCCCTCGGGTGGGGGTGGGGTGATCATGACTTGCTCCTTGTTTGCCATATGGAGGTGTCCAGGTGGCAGCACAGTCTGAGCACACAACAGAGGGGAAGGAGCACGCACAGGCCACCAGTGGTGTCTCTACGGATTCAGAGTTCACACTGTGCTCTAACTGCACATGCGTGGATCTGGGACAAAACAAGAAGAAAAACCCTAACTACAAATGGAGTCTGGTCCTTCATCGGGCCCGCTCCGGCAATCAGAAGGATGCCGGTAGGAAAGTAAGTGCCAGAAAAGCTGGGTCACGTGGCTGGGGAGACCAGAAGGAAGGAGCCAACCAGAGGCAAATAGGCAGACTATATATACAGCATATATATATATATATAAATAGTTTCACAGTAGTGCCACCATAGTTAGGGTTGTGCAGCCATGTCTATGTTAAATCCAAACTTTTGCACTTTAATAACTTTGCAACAGTTTGTCCGATTTGCCCGAAATTTTGCATGCGCCATCTGGCTCCTTAGATCTCTGGGATCTGGCAAATTCCATTCCAGTTGGATGTGCAGTTGCGGAGCTGCAGCGTGCTCCCCAAAAAAAGTAAAATACCACTTCTGGGCAAATTCTTTGCTTGGGGCTATGGCCCAAACAGTTTGGGAGTCTGGTCTGAAATATTCAGGGTATAGGGTTACTGATGTGCCTTTTGAGGATTTGGTGAAAAACTATTAATCCATTCAACAGTTATTAAAGTTTGAAGTTTCCCATTACAGCCTATGGGAAAAAATATATGTAAGCTTCAAAAGCACTTTTTACTTTGTGAAAGTCAATTTTACTGTAGCAAATGGGTTTTTAACTTTCGCAATTCCACCATCTTGTTTTTGGTTAGCGACGTGGAAAAAAATGCTATAATTCAAAAAATACTGCCGCTTCGCAAATAGCAACAGTTATGATTACCTAATCGGGGCCCGAGGAACACAATCCTGACATTAGTTTTTATAAATAATGGTCGGAAACATGTTTTCCAATTTTTCCGTTGAAAGTGTTGCAAATTTGCAACACTACTGAAGTTTCGCGAAAGTACTTTTAAAGATTTTGTGAAACTTTCGCAAATTTATGAAAGCACTTTTTAAAAAATTGCTGTTTTTTTTTTTTTTTTGCCACTTCATAGCAAATAAATGGTTAGGACTTTTGGGCTGAAATTTGCAGGGTAGAAAGGGCTTGCCCCACAGATGTGCCTTTTGCTGGTTTGGTGATATAATTTACATTGGTTCCATAGTTACAACATTCCGAAGTTTCAAATGTCCCTGGATAACACTGTGGCAGTGTTGCCTTTGACTATATCTCGAAAGCAGGTTACGAATCACGGATTTTTCGCTAAGCACAGCTTAGTACACCTTTAGGTTCCAATTCCATGAGTAAGTAAGGTAAGATGGGTACAGTACAGGAGAATGGGGTGGGGTGAGCATTAGGGTTCACAACCCCAAGACACACCCCTCATGCCTGTTCCCGCATGCAGGGTGGGAGTGGGGTCTTAGGCTTGGGAACCCTAAGGCCGCATTTCCCTACTTTTGATGCTTTAATCCTAATGGTGCATCAATGTAATTTTTTTGCAGAGAATATATGTACATAGCCTCTTAAGTGTTTCACATTAGGAAGAACATTCCTCATTTAACCCTCATGCCCCTGTGTCTATACAACCCCACATTGGGGAGGCACATTTCAATTTGGCATTTAGAACCCTAATAGCCAATGTGGATGAGGTTAAGAGGTATGGGCAGAGAGTTCTGAGGTGATAAAATGAGGACTTGCCCCTCATAATTTGAGACAGTGGATATAAAAAGAGGGGAGTGAGAGTGATGAAATAAGTGAGATCCCTCATAACACACTAACAAGAAACAGGTATACGAGAAAAATTCAGGCTTCCTTTTCCGCAATTTACAGTAAAAGAAAATCCTTTTTCGCAAATTGCAGAAAAGTATCCTCTTTTGCGCCAAGGGATTTGTGCAATTTGTGGTTAATGATTTTCTGCCATAAAATAAACACATTGCTGAATCATTTGTAAAAAAAAAAAAAAAACGAACCCAGAATCAGATTCCTTGGGCCCCGGTTAGGTAAAAACACATCTATTGGTGTTTACCAAATCTCTCGGTTTTTAAATTTTAGGTTTGTCTGCCTCGCTAAGCAAACAAAATGGTGGCAGCATGAACTAGGATTCCGCATCTGCGGGTCAGGATTCTGCATCTGCGAACTGGGATTCCACATTTGCGATCAAGAATTCCAGCCTGCCATCTAACTTTTCCCATAGGAAATAATGGGACATTTTTTAGTAACTTTTGAATGGATTAATGTTTTTTCAGCAAACCTTCAAAAGGTATAACAGTGACCCAAAACCTATATACCCTAAAATTTTTAGACCAAAATTCCACAACGCAGTGACAAATAATTTGACAAAAAGTGGTACTGTACACAATTTTTGACACTTCGTATCTCCGGACCTGTACATCCGACCAGAAAGAAACTTGCCAAGTCAAGAGATCTTTGGACCCTGATGGTGCACGCCAAATGTCATGCAAATCGCTTGAACAGTTGCAAAGTTATTAAAGTCCCAAATTTTCAGTTTAACATATAAGTGAAGATTTAACCCTAATATAGGGAGGAGATTGCACCCCTATAATAGACAGACCGATAGACACATGCATATAACCTCCCCCCCCCAGGTGAGGGGGCTTACCAGTGGCGCCTCTGCTCTCCTCATGTTTGCCCACTGCTGCCTGGTCTGTGTCCTTGGTGCCACCAAAATCTACATCCGGTCCTAGCAATGTTTCATTACGGGAGTGGGGCCAGAGAAGCAAAGATACACGACTGCCATGCAACTGCACCGCAAATGTGTGAGCTGGTGGTCCACGCATGTGCAGCAGTGCAGTATTATTTTTAAAGCCACACTTGTGCTGCATCAGCCCCCCCCATGCTCCAGGATCCATGGATCAGCTAATCGGGGTCCAGAGACATGAGGGAGGGACCAGAGGGGTCCTAAAATTAACTTTTAAAAAGCGCCAATAACCACATGTAAATTTAACAGCAGCTGAGGTTGCTGGGAGATGTAGTACTTGCACCACCACTGAACTGAGCCTGCCTGCTACATGGGGCGACTATGTAACAGCAGCAGTGACAGGACGACAAAGCTCTTGTTTGAACCCTCTTTGCCACTGGACACCAGAGGGTCTGGAAAGTGAAGTGAGAAGACTGGACCTTCTGTTTAAGTCTGAACCTGTAAGTGAGAGGATTCGCTCTTCTGTTTAAGTCTGCACCTGCGAAGTTGGGAGACTCATTCTTCTGTACAAGCCTGAGTCTTGGAGGCGAGATGTGCCCCTGTCTTCTGCTTAAAGTCAGGGTCTGAGAGACTGTTTCCTGCTAACATTTGGTGGGAGGCCTATAGACTACGATCTGACTGAGAAAGGGCCACAGCTACCAGCTAGCAGTGTGGCTGAAGCCATTTATACCTGGAATGTTCCAGAGTACCAGAAAGACCATGACTGTCATCCAAGGTCAGCCTGGAGAATCAGTCTGGTAGTGTCACTGCTAGGAATTACCAATGCATCTCCCCCTGAGGGTTCATGCACAGACGTAGGGGTTGAGGCATGCCGGCCAGGTTCCCCACCATTGTCCAGTTACAGTTCTGTGATGATGAAAGAAGATGACAAGCTGCCACAAAAGCCGGGAGGCATCCAGCCTGTTTAAAGCTGCAAGAGTTTACTGCAGAGGAGGCCCAAAGCTGCAATATGTTTGCTGCTCATCTCACCAATCTGAGTAACCAAAGTTCCTACAGACTAAAATACCCAAGCTCAACAGTTGGAATGTCATCAGCTGCATAAGCCAAGTGACTTCTTGAAACCATGAGTAAAACAGGGTTTGCCCTGCATATGGGGAACTGTACTTAGTTGTATTCACCTGTTGCCAAGTTCTAAGGTTAGCTGCCCTGCTAAAGGTTCAAGCTTCATCAAGTAGTTACTGCAACCCATGCAAAAGGTTTGAATCTAATTTTTAAGTGCACCAACGCTGGCCAACCAGCTGCAACCCATCAGGCCTGCAACACTTTAATGACTGGGTACCCAGGGATAGTGTGTCAGGGTTCTTACCTAATGGACTAGGAACTGGTACCAGTTGGGGTGTGATTACCTGGCCTAGACAGCTAGTCAGACAGAGATTATAGATCTGTATCTGGCTAAGTGTTGGTGAGAGGTGGGCACTGAAATGTTTGGAATTACAGTGAATATTGAATGGTGTTCATGAAAATGCTAATACTGAAAGCTGCCTAACCTCTGCTTTCATGTTCCCTTTCTCCTAGCCCTACCCCATGTAAACAAGTTGTTGATTAACCTTTTTACCAATGTCTTGTGAGCATATAATTACTAAGCATATTATTAGCGCAAGTCAATAACTGCAAGTATCTTGAAACAAGGCTTTGATTTATGGTAATCTATGTGTGGGGTGACTGTGATGGGAGGTAGGTAGGTATATAATTCCAGGGGGTTGTACTATACAAATATCTGGCCCACTATATTTCAACTCTGGGTGGATTCACTGCACATATTCATTTTATTGGGGAAGAACCCCCCCCCCTTCTATCCAAAACAGAACTCAAGCCCCTCAACCTTGTTTGAGCCCACAAGGAAGGGGTACAGTAGCCTGTCAGTATACAGCACCTGGATATATATATATATATATATATATATAAAGAATAACTCCCAATAAACAAGTAGCACGACACCATAGGGGGAAATATGAAAATTACATATTTACCATAATTGTTGATCTCCAAGAATACCTTTACCATTGCTTACCACTTGTGGGTCGAATCCAGAGACACTAGGACCCCGTGTAAGCCAAATCTTCCCTGGTGGAGCTCTCAACGGAAGAGACTGCGCATGCTTGCTGGTATATAGTGGCACCAGCCCCCAACCACTTCAGTATCTTTTTACCAAGGAGGTGAGCAAGCTTGAACCTAATAAGTAACCTATGCACTTAACCTAGGGGCATAAGTTAGCAATGGTGGCCAGTACAAGATGGGCCACCAAACCCAGTAACGCAGTGTCTTTGCAAACCAAATCAAGTACAAAAGGGAAAATACCGCACCACAACAATCCTGGAGTGAGTGAGTGAGTGTGTGTTGGGGGGAAGGGTGTGCATGGGCATGTTAATCAATTGTGAAGATATTCTGGAATATCAACTACAGTAGGTACGTCATTTTCATACCGTCCAAGAATTAATCTTCACCATTCTTTCCCACTTGTGGGTCAGAATGCAAAGCTTAGAGAAAAACCTCTGGACTAGGGTGGTTGGAGCTCAGGACTCGCTCCAGGCCAGTATTCAATTCAAAATTATTCTGCCAAAAGTGGCATATTGCCTGGCATGGACATCAACGGCATAGTGCTTGGTAAAGGTGTGTTCCAAGGAAGTGGTAACTGCTCTTGTGAAGTGGGCATGTACCTTGCACTGCAATTTAACCTGGCCCATAACAGCAGTGACAAAGGCAATTTACAATCTAGACCAACAGTTCTTAGACTTTGCCACAGTGAGCCTCCCCAAATCCCTGGAAAAGATTTTGAGCCTCCCCCCAAAAACTGAAATAATCTTGGGCCTCCCCCAAAGAAAAATAACATACTGTACTTTGCATAGTACACCTTGAATAACCTGAAACTCCTTTGAGTGCTTGGCTCACATTCAGCTCTTTGTCTTATACTGATGTGGAACCTTTGAAAAAGAGCTCCTGTGCTCAAACGTGTTATCTGAATAACAAATAAATAAAATAAACAAATATTATTATTCAGCTTATTGTAACACACACACACACACACACACACAGGCCAGCCGACTTACTCCACTATTTTCATTCTTGTACCATTGTTACCCCTGGTTGCAATACCTTTGTGGGTCAGACTACTTTCTTTGTTTCCTCTCTATATGAAATAACCTTCCTACATACTTTACCACTCCTGCTCCTAAGCAATTTCTCTGTGATTACTTTGCTCCTTCCTACTATTGCTCTTAGGACTTCTATGCTCAACCTTTGTATTTGGGCTGTTCTGCCAGCAATCTACAAATTGATCAATTACCACCACTCATTATTAGTTTATTGTTCATATTTGTTTGCACTATTGTTCACTGTGTATTTCTTGTTTTGCAGTTACCTTTTAAAACGTATTTACTCCCTACCCTTCCCTGGGTACACCTGAAATGAGCCTTCGCTCATTCACCTTCCCTTGCCACCTATTAGTAAATAAATACATAAAATTCACCTACTATTTGTCCTCTTTCAATTTGCTTCATCTCTTCACACAAGATATACAAAACTCAAAATTTAAACAGAGTACTTTTTCAGACTTGCTTGAGCCTCCCAAGGGAGGCTGGCCTCACCATTTGAGAACCCCTGATCTAGACAGAAATGCACTCGATTGTAACAAGTTGTCCTTTATGATTAGGGTTGAAAGAGACAAAAAGTTGTTATGACTGTCTGAAGTCCTTAGTCCTGTCCAGGTAAAACCTGAGGATCCTCTTAACATCCAGTGAGTGAAGAGTCCTTTTCTCCCTCATTCTGGAATTTGGCAAAGTAGGCTGGCACGATTACAACATGATTAAGATGGCACAATGAGGCCACCTTAGGTACAGTAGAAACTTGAAGTTTGTACAGAGAACTACCTTGCCTTTATGGAGAACAGTATAGGGAGGATCTTAGACCAAAGCATGGATTTCAGATACTCTGCATAAGGAAGGTGGTAGATGCATGGAATGGTCTGCCCCAGAAGTTGTGGGGGCTAATGCGATAGGGGGATTCAAGAATGTGTGGGAGAGACACAAGGGAGCCCTCACACTAAAGGGCAGCTAGGGGGGTAGGAACAGATAAAAACAAAGGGCAGACTAGATGGACCTGTCGGTCTCCTTCTGCTGTCAAATTCTATGTTTCTATACCTACAAGAAATGCTGCTTTCCAAGTTAGAAACTAAGTCACAAGTCGCAATAGGATCAAAGGGCTTGTGAGTGAGCACATCCAGCACAAGATTGATATCCTAGAGAGCCATCAGCCTCCTGATAAGAGGCTTTGTGTGCAGAATACCCGTGAGGAACCTCTTAAACAGTGGTAGCTGTGCAAGGTAGAGGGTACCCACGAGTTCATGGTATATTAACATAGCATACTGTAGGTGGGCCTCACTGTGGCATACTGCAGGCCAGCATCAGAGAGGTGCATTAAGTACTCCAGAACCTTTTCAGGTGGACACCTGAAGGGGTTTACTGGGGTTTTGGAGCACCAAATGGAAAATCCTTTCCACTTGGCTGTGTAAGTTTTTCTGGTGGAAGCTTTATAGGCAGCCAAAAGTATTTCAGAGACCCTCTAAGATAACTGGAACTTGTTCTATTCTATCTCTTTAGGAGCCAAACTTGGAGGTGAAAGGAAGGCAGGTTGAGATTATCTGACCGTAAGTCGGCAAGTCTGTCCGGACTGGCAGAGCCATCGGTTCGCTGACAAAGTCGATTAAACAGGAGAAACCATCTGCCAAGGACAGCAGGGGGCCACTGGAAATGAAAATTACATACCTGGCATAATTCTTGATCTTTCTGTCTGCATCACTGGTGGGTTCTGGCCGGAGGATCAGGACCCCCAGGAGCTTTTTTTTTTCTGGGAGTTGACATCTAGGCGGCACCATCTCGAGGCCGACGCATTCATGCAGAGACTCAAGGTTGGCCAGTAACCGATGCTGACCGCTCCCCAGTCCCAGTTCTGCATGTCGGCGAGTGACAGAGAAGAAGAGAGAGGGCTGGGCAAGGGAACCCGAGGAAAAGGAAAGGATATAAAAACCAAAAGGAGGAATAAAGCCAAGGACAGAAAGAGAAGGAGGCCTAAGGGTTTAGGACAGGGAGGCCCCATCCTCTAGGCGAGTAGGGGAGGGGATAGATAAGGGAGGGAAGAGAGAAAATAATAAGAGAAGGGAAGGGAGACACTGCACCCGAAAGACAGGGGCCCAGAGGACTGCTTGAAGATGGAGGAGACACCACTACTTAAGGCCAAAAACTCTTCTTATGAGACAGAGAAGACCCCTTAACCAAGGCTATAAGAAGTAGGCTGACACAAGCCCAGGAGGTTAGGCAGAGTGGCTATTCCGAGGAGCCTTTACTGGGCAATGAAATGGGTCAGTGTCTCCTCCTCTTGTCGAAGGGTATCATGAAGTGGAGACAGGACCACTACGGAGAGGTATCCTCCTGAGGAGATACGCACACACCCAGGAGGGGTTTTGGGAATTTAGGAAGTCAGGAATTCTTTAGAGAAGCGTCAACTCCGAAGGACGAGAAATTTGATAATCTGGAGAATTTTAGAGAAGCAACACCTCCAAATGAAGAGCGCTGTACACTGGAAGATTGAGTATTCTCTGAATAAGAAGAGGAGAGATGCCCAAGGGGAACCTCACCGGGGGGGACCACTTAAGGAGCTGTAGGAAGGAAGGAGGAATTAACTGATAGGGGGTCACCAGGGTCCCCTCCAACACCACCTCAAGAAACCAGGGGTTTGGTTGAAGCAGAGCAAGGGTCCAGGAGAACTGAAGAGAGGTTCCAACAGGACAGAAACCAGACCTTGGTGAACCCCCACAGATGGTTACCTCCCTGCCTGTCTTCCTAGGAACCTCCAACACCCTCAGGGTAGAGTGGAGCCACAAGGCAGTGGAGAAGGACCAAAAGGTCCGCTAGCTGAGTAAACAAACAGGGAGGAGGAACACCCAGAGACAGAGGTCTAAAAGGGGAAAGTGGGTGGAAAGCAGTGATGAATGGTGAAAATACACAGAAAGATCAAGAATTACAGTAGGTACATAATTTCATATCTTATCTGTGTCAATCTTCACCATTCATCACTGGTGGGTGATTACCAAGCCCCCCTAAGGGGCCCCAGAACCTCCCTAAAGGACAAAGTCCCTCAGCCTCCAAAGGTGGGATACACTGGAGGAGGGAAACTTTTCAGGCCTGGTTAGGCCTGAGACTGGTCTGGGTGAGGCGGGGTTCTCAGAATAGGAGAGGGAAGTTGCCCCTGCAGTTCCCGCCTCACCCTGAGGGGGAAAAGATGGGTTCCCTGGAATGAGGAGGCAGTCATCCTACGCCAGGCCATGGGTGATAACCGGAAAAGACGAAGCCATGCCACCCGCCTAGTGTAGATCGCTGTGCCCACCAGCCTGGAAGCCACCTCATTGGCATCATAAGATGCCCTTGCTTGGTGCCTCGCAAGCTCCAAGCCCCTTGTGGAGAGGACAATGGCTTGTCTGGTTGCCTCCAAATCAGGCAGAGAGACTTAGATCTGTCCTAGCAGAAACCATAAGTGCCTGTTGTAGACAGCATGCTGGGCTTGATAAGCTGAGAGGGATAACAGGAAACAGGCCGAAAGGAAACCCCTCATCCCCAAAAATCAAATTTAGCAGAATCTGAATCCAGAGGTCGGTCATGCCTTGGGCTTCTATGCCCAGAGGGTGTGTCCAAGAGAGTCACACCCGGAGGGTGGGTGAGCTAAGGCTCCTGGAGACCCTAGGGGTGCACAATACCTCTGGCGGAGCTCCCTCAGAGCTGGTGGAAGGGTTGAGGGACTTCGCCAGGCACGGTACGACGCATCCCTGAAGTGAGAAGGCCAGGCAGGAACCAACAGGTTAGCTGCACTGAACTCAACTAGAAAGGCACGCACTGTCCAGTCAGGATTGCGACTGCCTAAAGTGGAGATACGGAGCTCGTCAAGCAACCCCGAAAGGAAACACTGATATCTAGCCAAATCAGCTGCGGGGGTAGGTGGACAGAAGACTCCTCTCCCACAGAGGAGGAAGACGAGGGAGCTGAAAAGTCTGGGGAGTCAGGCATGGGCTGCACCAGGGAATGGTGGAACACCAGCTATTCCATGGACCTGTAGTAGGCAGGGAAAAGTGCAGCCATAGACATGAACTGCTCCCAGGTGAGAGGTCCCCGTAGGACTGACGTGGTCTGGGAGTGAGAGAGGGGATGGCAGAGGTAAGGGGGCCAGACACCTCCTAGGAGGAGCATGACCTCTGCCAGGGCCGGGAGACCATATGGGAGATCTCAAGGGAGGAGAAGACCTGCTGGTCTCAGCAGTCAGTGGCTGCTCAACCGAGCAGGAACATCCAGGATTGAGCCCAAAGGAAAAAAAAAAAACCCTGCAAGGCGACTGGGGCTGCAAGAGATCAGAAGAGTGGCCCCTAGCCTCCAAAGATGAGGACCCTCCCATGGAGACCTCAGGAGAGAAAACAGGACCAGCGCTGCAACTCCTTCCCGAGTCCCTGAGGACTCCAAGGTAAGGGTGCTGCCCCTGAGCCTGTCCCCTCAACCCCTCGGACTCCGAGACAGAGTCCTCTTCCTCAGGATCAGCTTTAGGCAGCTCAATCCCCACAGCTGACTCCTGAGAGATAGCCACTGGGTGACCACCCTCCCCTGCCAGAGGCACTCCAGCCGACCCACAAGTGGGGCCAACCTGAGCAGCCACAGGAGGGGGTACACCTCTCGAGGCAACAGGCAAACCACCATCTCCGGTCTATCCCCTGGTGGCCCCCAGAGCACCCGAGGGTGACAACGGATCCAGTGATAGCTGCCAACTCCACGGAAGGGGGCTAAACCGGAGCTGAAGCGCTGAGCATGGAGGAACCGGAGGATTCAGAAGAATCCAGAAGCCAGTCTGGTTCAGCCTCCGAATCATCCCCCCTCCGAGGAGGCCCGGACCCATAGCACTCCCCGATCCCTCCCACCTGCGGCACCGCAAACAGCACCGAGAGGTAGACCCGCGCTACCCATGGCGCCATCACCGTCCCTGGCACTGAAAACGGCACTAGTCAGGAGCGGCACACCTCCCAGATCTCCAGCACCAGCTCCGTGATGGTGCCAAGGACGATACTGGACCGGGCCCGGAGGCCACAGGCTCGGCTTCGGTGGAGCACTCACCTCCGAAGAGGCAACTGCCAGGACGGTGCCTCCTACCTGACCCCCGGAGGAGTCATGCCAGGCATCCTGCACCGTGGAAGGGGTTCCTGCTGAGGCAAGGCTAGGAAGGGCAGAAATATGAAAATTACGTACCTACCGTAATTGTTGATCTTTCTATGTATCTTCACCATTCATCACTAGTGTGTTCAGCACCAGAGCTAGGACCCCGCAGGATACTTTTTTTTTTTTTCCTTCTATGGGCGGAGTTGACGTAGGACCAGCGCCGCACTTGAGGCCAACATTCTATGTGGTGCGTGCGAGTTGGCAGTTATCTGTCGTAGACTCCGCCCCAGCCTCAGTTCTGAAATGCTGGAGAGTTTAAGGAAAGGGAGGTGGGGTAGGTCAAGAGTGCCCAAGGGATAGATAAAAGGATAGGATATAATGAACTAAAAGGAAAAATAAATGACAGAGGAGACAGGAGAGAGAAACCAGAATGGGAAATTGGGGAAAGGGAAAGGGCCCCAATCTCTGGAAGGAGGAGAAGGGAGAGATGGGGGGGGACCACCCCCCCCCCGGAACGGTCCTGCATCCTAGCGTTTTAACAACAATGACAGTTCAAAACTGGACTAACAAGGTTTAAGCTGCTGGGAGGCAAAGCCTGAGTCATTAAGCAGCATGCGCCCAGAAGAGCCAACCTTAAGGGGGCAGAATTGGCGGGTGTTGTGCTCCTCCCCTCCCCCTCCCAAAATAGGAAAAAGACTTATGAGGGCATTCAGAAAATGAACTTAAGTTTTGAGTTCATAAATGAAACGGGAGGCGCTGACCGCTCCGACGCGAGGAGAATAATAGACAGGGGAGAGAGTCCCCCAACACACCCCAAAAATACCTCCTAAAGGAAAATTCCTCCTGTGTGGCTCCAGGTCCTCTTCCTCCTAATCACAAGGGAGAGGAGAGCAAGGAGAAATAACAGAGAGACACACGGGGTGGGGGGAGTAGGGAGCTCAGAGACTGAGGCCCCAGGGGGAAGGAGGGTGGGATTTAATAATGAATGGTGAAGATGCACAGAAAGATCAACAATTACTGTAGGTACGTAAATTTTCATCTCTTATCTGTGTCAATCTTCACCATTCATCATCAGTGGGTGAGTACCGAGCACCCCGAAGGGGGTCCTAAACTATCCCAAGGGACTAAGTCCCTTAGCCTACAGTCGGTGAGACACTGGAGGAGAGAACCCTAACAGGCCTGGGGAGGCCTGAGACTGGTCCGGGTGAGACGGGGAGCCCCTAGTGAGGGAGGGAAGGTGCCCCGAAAGTCGCCGTCTCACCCTACTGGAGAAAAGATGGGTTCTCCGGTATGCGGAGATCACCCTACACCGGGCCAGGGTTGACAACCGGGATAAGTGAAGCCATGCCATCCACCTAATGCAGAGCGTTGTCCCTACCACTCTGGATGCCACCTCACTGGCATCATAAGATGACCTTGCTCGGTGCCTTACTAGCACCAGGCCCTGAGCAGAGAAGGCAATGGCTTACCTGGTTTCCTCCATATCAGGCACTGAGGCTAGGATCTGTCTTAGTCTGGACCACAAGAACCTATCATAAGCTGCAAAGTGGGCCTGATGTGACTCAACAGAAAGGAGGAGCCGTGCCAAGTAGAAAACTCTTCTCCCCCAGAAATTGAAGTCCACAGAGTCCAGGGATCTGTCATGGTAAGGGGCGCAAGGCTCAGAGGGGGTGCCCAGGAAGGTCAAGCCCGAAGAGGGATGAGGCAGAGAACCTGGATGCCTGGGGGAGGGGGCGCAACACCATTGGCGTAGGTCCCTTGGGGCTGGAACAGTGGAGAAGGGATGTAGCCAAAGCCGATACGACACTTCCTGGAAAGGAACAAGCCAGGCGGGAACCACCAGGTTGGCTGCACTGTACTCGCCTAGAAAGGTGCGCGTCTCATGCTCGAGATTGCTGACAGGGACTGGGGTAAAATGGAGCTCGTTCAA
This sequence comes from Neoceratodus forsteri, assembly GCA_016271365.2. Taxonomy (NCBI): domain Eukaryota; kingdom Metazoa; phylum Chordata; order Ceratodontiformes; family Ceratodontidae; genus Neoceratodus; species Neoceratodus forsteri. The sequence continues at coordinate 1,098,119,914 of CM057453.1, forward strand.
CATCCTCGCGAAGAAGCGCTGATAGGAAAAGAGATCTGATGCTGGGGAGATGTGGACAGATGATTCCTCTCCCTCCGAGGAGGAGGAGGAAGAAGATGCAGGCCAGCTCCGAGGTTCAGGGTCTGGCTTCATGGGAGCATGGTGGAACACCTTCTGGTCCATGGCATGGAGAAAGGTAGGAAACTGTGCAGCGGAACCTCTGAACTAGTGCCAGGTAAGAGGTCCCCTAGGACTGGGAATACCTGGGATAGCCGGGGATGGAGACAGAGACTCAGGGGACAAGCTCTTAGCAGCAGGAGAACGGCCTCTGTCAGGGCAGGGGGGCCAAGAGGAAACTCCAGCAAGGAGGGAGATCCAAAGGCCCCAGCAGCTAACAGCCGTTCAACTGGATCGGAACAGTCAGAGCTGTGCCCATGGGAAGAAATCCCCACCCCCCCCGTGAGGTGACTGGGACTGTGCAAGTCCAGAAGGACGGCCCCTGACCTCAGAAGTTGAAGTCCCTCTCAAGTACCTATCCGGGGAAGAGCGAGGGTCTGCACCGCGACTCCTCCCAGGACCCGGCCGGGCTCCAGTGAGGGTGCACTGTGCCACACCCCTACTCCTCAACCCTTCAGAGTTGGAGAGGAACCTCATCCTGATAGCCACCGGCCTAGGCAGCTGACAACCCCAGGCAGCTTCCGAGAAGTCCACCCAGGGAGCAATACCCTTCCCTTCCTGGCATGCCCCGGGATGTCCCAAACTTGGACTGTCCAAAAACACCAGGGAATGGGGTACCCCAACTGAAGGAACAGAAGTGCCAGTGGCCCCAGGTTACACAGCAGTAGCCACGGAAAACACCGCAGGCTGATCAGTACCACTGACCCTAGGGCCTACCGACGACGACTGACCCCCAGAGGGAGGCTGAGTGGGGGCTGAGGTGCGGAAAAGGAGGTATCCGAGGATTCCTAAGAATCAGGGAGCCAATCTGGATCAGACCCAGAGTCCACCTCCGACGAGGTATACTCAGAGGTCTGATGCCAGATGATTCCTCGATCCCCCCCCCCACCTCCAGTTCCTGGACCACAAGTCAGACCGCCTTCCACCTCGGCAGCTCAAACGACACCGTAGTCAAGCACGACAACGCCACCAATGCCATTTCCCTGGTGCCGCGAACGCACAGGAGCGCGTATGACATCGAGGGCAGCACCGTGTTTCCCCAGCACTGCAAGCAGCACCAAAGTCCAGCATGACATCGCGCCAGACGCCACCCTCCCCAGTGCCGCAAACGGCACCAGATTCGGATGTGACACTGATCGCAGCGCTGCCCCCATCCATGGAGTCAGGGGCGGTGCCAGCTTCAGTCCCGGCACCGCGCACAGCGTCAGAAACTGAAACAGGCCCAGAAACTGCCAAATCACTACCCCCAGCGCCACAGACATCCCCGACGCCGCGAACAGCACCAGAAGCAACAGCGGCACCGAGAGACGGCACAGCGCCACCCTCCAAGCCCGTGGTGCTGTGAACAGCACCAGGACCAAGCGCGGCACTGCCAGAAGATGGCGAGGATGGTGCTGGTCCAGACCCGGAGGGCCCAGAACACGACACCAAGGGAGCCTTCACCTTCAAAGAGGCGACTGCCAAAGCGGTGTCTCCCGACTGTCCCCAAAGAGGGACAGTCGTGTCCTTCTGCAACGTGGAAGAAGCCCCCACCACGGCAAGGCTAAGAGAGGTGGGGGTCCCCTCCTCCATGGGCCATATAGGACTGGGAAGGGACTAGGAGGAAGGGCCGAGAATCCTTACCTTGGCCCGCCGACTGCGAACCCATCCTCCGAAAGTCGGCGGCACACATGCAACTTTTAACGCAAGGATTTCGACAAGTCGGCAGTCCATGGAGAAGCAGGCGTCGCAGTTGTCCATATCATGGGTTGGGTCAAGGCAGCGGTCATGCTGGTCTGTCACAGAATAGAGGCAGCCACAGGGACACTGATGCATAGGAAGCCACCCCACTTTCGAGGGTTTCTTGCCCCCCCCACCCCCAAGCGAGACATGACCATACGAGAAATAAAGACAAAAACAGTACTCGACGCCACTTAAAAGTAAAGGAACAATCTTACCGGGCCAGAAGCGACGTCGAGCAGGGCGAACAGAACCGAGGCAACACAGACACAAGGCTGACAAACTAGGCCACAAATCTTGATAGAAGAACAGTCTCCACATGAGGTCTTCACTCGATGGTGGGAGAAGAAGAACTGGGGCTGGGGCAGAGTCGACGACAGATAACGGCGAACCCATGAGCGCCACGTAGAACGTCGGCCTCGAGGGCAGCGCCGGCCCTGCGTCAACTCCGCCCATAGGGGAAAAAAAAAGTCTCCCACGGGGTCACAGCTCTGGCGCTGAACCCACTAGTGATGAATGGTGAAGACTGACACAGATAAGATCCCCTCGTCTGTGAGCCGTATAGGACCAGGAGGGGACCCAGAAGAAAGACCAAGAACCTTGCGTTTGGTGTCCTGTGTACGAGCCTGTCCCCCGAAAGTCGGCAGTGCATGTCTGACTTTGAACGAGCACGATTCCAGAACTCAACGGTCCATGGAAAAACAGGCATCGCAGCAATCCATGTCATGGTTAGGACTCAAGCAGGTCAAGCATCGGTCATGCTGGTCCATGACGGAATAAAGTCGGCCGCAGGGACACCGCCGCATAGAAGGCCGACCTGCATAGGAAGTTTCTTTGTCCCCGAGCGAGACGTGACCGGACGAAAAACACAATAAACAAAACAATGGCACTCGGCATCATCGAAAATAAAAGGAAAGATCTTACTGGTCGATGGCGCCGAGGAATGCAGCAGTACAGAACTAGGACAAGTCAGCGCCAACGGACTAGGTCGCTGACACAGTACAAAGTCTTCACACTCAAGATCTGTGTTCACTCTATGGTGGGAGAAGCAGAAATGAAAATTACGTACCTACTGTAATTATATTTCTGTGTACCTTTAGCATTCATCATTGTTAGGTATCTGCCGGAGGTCAGGACCCCGTGGAAGCCTTTTTTTTTTTTTTTTAAAGGTAGGCGGAGTCGACGTACCATCGGTGCCGCCCTCGAGGCCGACGCTCTGCGTGGCGCTCACGGGTTGGCCATTAGGCTGTGTCGACTCTGCCTGCCTGCCAGTTCTGAGTCGCCGGAGAGGTAAGAGGAAGGTAGCAGAGGGTGGGACAAAAGTCCAAGGGACAGAAAAAGGAAAAGATACATGAACCAAAAGGAGAAATAACGACTGAGAGGACGGAGAGGGAGAGAGCGTCAGAAACTAAAGGGATTTGGAAGGGCCCCAATCTCTGGAAAGGAAGAGGGAGGTAGGGTGGGTAAAGAGTTTAGCGGGAGAGGGTTAAGCACATCCCAGACCCTGGTCCATCTCCAGATTGTATAGGAACTACAAGGAGTAGTCAAAGGCTTTCTACCAGAATTCAAGGCACAGAATAGCTGGCAAACACTCCAGATAAGCAGAGTCGGCTACTCCGGAAGAAGGACAGGGTACAGAGAATAAACACCCTCTCAAGGAAAGATTATTGGTGAAAAAAAGGGAAAACTTTTTTTTTTTTAAACGAGAAAAGGTTGGACGGGAACAGGGAGGAGGAGAGAAAGGAGGGCAACTGACAACTCCCACCTCACAGGGGTGGAGCCAAAGCACTGGAGAAGAGTGCCCCCTTGCTGTCCACTCTCCCTGAAACATTACCCCCCGTGTGCCTCTGTTTTACCCCACTCCTAAGGAAGGAGAGGGGGAGGATGGTCACAGAGAGGGAAGGGTACCCAGAGACTGAGGCCCTGGGGGATGGAGGGTGGGATCGTGATGAATGGTGAAGATGCACAGAAAGATCATAATTACGGTAGGTATGTAATTTTCTATCTTATCAGTGTCAATCTTCACCATTCATCATCGTTGGGTGAGTACCGAGCCCCCTGAAGGGGGGTTTCCTTTACACCCTAAAGGACAAAGTCCCTTAGCTCTCAGTGGGTGACACACTAAGAGAGAAAACCTTCAGGGCCTGGAGAAGCCCAAGAGTGGGGAGAGTGAGACGGGGTCCCCTCGGAGAGGGGGGAGGAAGTTGCCTCGACAAGCACCGTCTCGCTCTACAGGAGAAGAAATAGGTTCTCTGGTGAGTGGAGTTAATCACCCTACGCCGGGCCAAGGGTGACAAACGGGAAAGACACAGCCATGCTGTCCGCCTAGTGCAGATCACTGTCCCTACGACCCTGGTAGCTACCTCGTTGGCATCATAGGATGCCCTCACTTGGTGCCTTGCTATCTCCAGGCCACACGCAGAGAGTGCAATGGCTTGTCTGGTTTGCTCCGTATCAGGCAAAGAGGCTAGGAGCTGACCTAGCCTGGACCACAAGAACCTGTCATAGGCTGCATAGGGGGCCTGATGTGCAGAAATGGAAAGTAATAACCGTGCCGAGTAGAAAGTCCTCCTACCCCAGAAATCAAAATCCGAGGAGTCTTGATCTGGGGGCCGGTCACGGTGAAAGGTGTGAAGCCCATCAGGAGTATCCAGCTGCGTCAATCCAGACTGTGGATGAGGCATGGAACCTGGAGACTCCGGGGGTGCGCAATACCTCTGGCTAAGATCCCTTGGGGCAGGAACTCCGGAGGAGGGCCTCTGCCAGGAACGCAACGACGGCTCCCGAAATGGAGCAGGACAGGGTGGCACCACAAGGGTGGCCTCGCCAAAATCGCCTAGAAAGGCATGCGCCGAGTGCTCAGGATTGCTGGTAGTGGTAGGAGTTAGGCGCAAGTCCTCCAACATCCTCATGAGGAAGTGCTGCTACTCAGAGAGCTCAGCAGCTAGAGAGATGTTGACAGAAGGTTCCTCTTCCCCAAAAGAGGGGGATGAGGAGCTGGAGGGCACCGGCTGTTCAGTGGGTGGCTGCACGGGAGAAGGTTGAAAAACCTGGCTGTCCACTGCCTTAACGTAAGCAGGGAACCGAGCAGCCACCGCTCTGAACTGCTCCCAGGAGAGAGGCCCGCTAGGACCAAGGAAGCCTGGGAGTGCAGGAGAATGTGGCAGAGGGATGGGGACAGAGCCGAGAAGAGATGTCGGTTGACCTCCGCCTGGGATAAGGAGCAGGCCGGGAGCACCCGCGGAAGAAGGTGCCCTGGAAGACCCCATAGCCGACAGCTGAACAGCCATTTCGGTACTGCCTTGGCTGCACCCGGAAGAATCCCCCCGTGAGGCGACCGGGGCTGTATAGGTCTAGAAGGACGGTCCCGTACCTCAAAAGAATGGGACTCTCTCAAAGAGACCGAGGAGGAAGAGCAGAGATCTGCACTATGTCTTCTCCCAGAGCCCGGGTGGACCCCCGGAAAAGGACGCCGTGACAACCAGCCAGCCCTCGGAGTCTGAAAGAGCCCTCCTCCTCGAGACGGCCAGCCTAGGTAGCTGACATCTCTGGGCAACACCCGAAGGAGCTACCCAGGGAACAGTACCCTCCCCTCCTGCAGGTGCTCTGATCGGCCCCAAAGTTGGGCGATCTAGGCACACCACAGGTGGGGGTACCACTACTGAGGGGTCAATGAACCCACCAAGACCAGGCTGCAGAGCTATGGTAGCCTGCACCACTGCCTGCTGGTCAGCACCCCTAACCCTAGTCTTGGTAGCCACCGGCCCCACCTCAGAAGGGGGTTGACTCCGGCTTGTCGAAGAGACTACTGGGCTGCCCACCTAACAGCCAACCCCAAAGGGTAAGACTGTCCATCTGACTCAGAGCTCGACTCCGCCTCCGAGGAGGAAGAGGTAGAGGCCCTGTGCCAAATCGTAGGATGACACCCAATGCCATCTTTGCCAAAGGGCACAGGAACCATAGCCATGCCCGAGCCGGTACCAGTGTCCCCCGTGGCACCGCGAGCGGAATCCACAGGGGGCACGGCTCCAGCCCGAACAGGAACTTCAGCGTTGGGACCAGCCACAGCGCCATCCGACTCCATGGCACTGAGAAAGAAGATGACACCAATGACGGCCCCAACGGCTCCATCAGTACCAAGGATGGCGCCGTCTGGCTCCACAAACAGCGCCAAGGGTAGAGGCAGTGCTGAGGACAGCGCTGATGACTGGATCTGGCGGCCCCAAGCTGTGCTCCAATCTGGCGAGGACAGCTCCGGCGAGACACTGACAAAAGCGGCACCGTGTGAGCTCCTGAGTGCCGCTTAGTAGTGTCAGTGCCGCATGAAAAATTTCACGCACCTACCGTAATTCTTGGATCTTCTTGGATCGAGTCTCCACCACTCATTCACACTAGTGGGATTGCGCCCGGAGGCACTAAGACCATCGGGAGCAAACTTTTGCTGGAGGGTCGGGCGAGACACGGCGCTCTGACAGCAGCCTCGGCGGTAATGACCATCTCGGTGACTACCCTCCAACCGCCTTCCAGTACCTTTTTACCAAGGAGGTGTAGCGAACTAACGTGAAAGAGTAAACTCAATATTAAAAACGGACATAAGATAGTCCGTGATGACCCGTGTAAGAAGGGTCAGCAAAGAAGTCCTCACGGCCCAAAGATTTGAGGGAGTGAAGACCAATACAGCGTGAGCTCGGGATGGAGGTGGTGTGTAGAATGAGTGGTGGAGACTCGTCCAAGAAGACTGGCACTACGGTAGGCACGTAATTTTCCTATCTTCCTGGACATAAGTCTCCACCACTCATTCACACTAGTGGAGAGTACTCAGCTGATAATCCCCAAAAGGGCGGCAGGAGGCCAGAGCTCACAGCGTCTAAGATAGAAGCCCATTAAGGATAGTTCTGCTGAGGCGGATGTCGCCTAGCATGAACATCCAGTGCATAGTGTAACTGAAGGTATGCACTGAGCTCCAGTGGCGGCGTTGCATTTATCTGCAATTGGAACATTGTGAATTTCGCTAGGGATGCGATCGCCTAGTAGAGTGAGCGACACCTACCTTCTAATTTAACTTGGAGCCATGGAATAGCAATGACGAAGGCATGCCACTAACCATGAAGAGATGCATCTAATAGCGACAGGTTGACCCAGCCGGGTGTCGCTGAAAGAAACGAACAGTTGCAGAGTCTTGATGAACATCCTTGGTTCTATCTAAATAGAACGCAAGGCTCTCTTAACATCCAAGGAATGAAGAGCCTGCCTCTCATTTTGGAAATTAGCAAGTAAGCGGGAAGTACCAGAGGTTGGTTTAGATGGAATTCTGACACAACCTTGGGAAGAAATTTAGGATGAGTACGGAGAACTACCTTGTCTTTATGGAATACAGTATACGGAGGGTCCGTAACCAGGGCATGTATCTCAGAGACCCTGCGGGCTGAGGTAATGGCCACCAGGAAGGCAGTCTTCCAGGTAAGAAATTTTAGCTCACAGGTAGCTAAGGGTTCGAAAGGCTTCCGAGTGAGCATGTCCAGCACCAGGTTAATGTCCCAGGCTGCAACTGGACGCTTAACAGGGGGTCTGGTATGGAGAATCCCCTTAAGAAATCTCTTCACCATAGGTAACTGAGCCAGAGTTAAGGAAGAAACCGGCTCATGGAACACTGAGATGGCACCAAGGTGAACTTTAACTGTGGAGTACTGAAGACCTAAGTTTGACAGGTCCAAAAGATGCCCAGAACCTTGCCAGGAGGACAGGAAAAGGGATTCCAAGAGGATTTTGCACACCATAGAGAAAAACGTTTCCATTTGGAAGCGTGACGCTGGGTGGCTGGCTTCCGAGCAGCCAGAAGGATGTCTGAGACTCTACGAGAGACGTTGAACCGATTCACTTCTATCTCTTCAGGAGCCAAGCATGAAGGTGAAGTGATTTCAGGTTGGGATGGACCAACGAACCCTGAGTCAAAAGACTGATTTGCAAAGGAAGTGGTCTCGAGAGGCTGCCAACATACTGTTGAGTAGAGGAAACCATAGTTGCGAGGCCAGGAAGGAGCAATGAGAATCATCTTGGTCCCTGAGACTCGAACTTGAGGAGTACTCTGGATTAGAGAAGCGGTGGAAAGGCGTAGAAGCGTTTGTCCACCGAGGCCTGAAGCATCCTGACAGAAAATGCCAGGCCTGGATTTCTGGAGCAGAAGAGAGGCAGTTTTGCGTTGAGTGGGGATGCAAAGGTCCAGGTCTGGAGTCCCCACTCTTTGAACAGGGACGAGCTATGGCTGGATCGAGAGACCACTCGTGAGGTCTGCCTCGTTCTGCTGAGGTGATCTGCTAGGTCGTTTTGTATACCTGGCAGATAAACCGCTTGAATCAGAGACTTGTGCTCCAAGCACCACTCCCACACCCTCATTGCTTCCTGCAAAGGGATAAGAATGAGCACCGCCTTGCTTGTTGATGTAATACATCACTGCTTTGTTGTCCGCTTGAAGGAGAATGTTCTTGTGACAAAGGACATCCTTGAAGCTCGGTTGCATAGAGGACCACTCTCATCTCCAGGACATTTATGTGGAGATGAGTTTGAACTGAGTCCATACACCTTGAGTGTGGAGGGAGAGACAGTGAGCTCCCCCATCCCATTAGCGTATGCGTCTGTGGTGATGGAGATCTGATGATCCGGGGAGCAAAGGGAATCCTTCTAGGAGATTGTTTCTTGAGACCACCAGGTGAGAGAGACCTTGAAGGGGCTCCGTCACCTTGATGGGATAAGACTGGGGTGAGAGGTCGGGGACCACTGAGTGGAGAGCATCCATTGGGTGGTTCTCATGTGCAGTCGGCCAGGGGACAGTGAAGACCGAGGACGCCATGAGACCCAACATGCGTTGCATCGAGAGAGCTGTAACCGATTGGTTCTCCCTGATGTAACGGGCCATTCGAAGGATGTTAGTCTTCTGTCCCTGAAGGAAAGCCTTCGCTGAAGAGGTGTCTAGGCGTCCCTATGAAAAGGAGCCTCTGGGAGGGTTGCAGTTGAGATTTTTAAATTCAGCAAAACTCCATGGACGTGAGAAGGCGAGTGGGTTGCTTCACGGCTTCCAAAGTCCCTTTGGACGGAAGGGTTTGCTAGAAGCCAATCGTCCAGGTAGGGAAACACTCGGAGTCCGACTTTCCTGAGATGCGCCTGCAGAACTGCACAACACTTTGTAAAAATCGCTGGCGCCGAGGATAGCCCAAAGGGCAGGACTTGAATTGATAATGCTGACCCAAAGCTACAAACCTGAGGAACTGTCGGTGGGTCGGGTGGACGGGATATGCTGGTAAGCATCCTGCATATCCAGAGAGGCCAGCCAGTCGTGCTTGATGCAGCAAGGGTAACAGGGTACCTAGGGAAATCATCTTGAATTTCTCCTGGGGAGGAATTTGTTTAACTTTCTGAGGTTCAGAATGAAGCATCCCCAGATTTCTTTGGAACCAGAAAGTAATGGGAGTAGAACCCTGTGTTTCAAGATGCGGGGCACCAGTTCTATTGCCCTGTTGTTCAGAAGGCCCTGGACTCCTGCGGTGAGGAGGTCTGACTGAGAGGCCGACAACCTGGGTTGTCGCTGGGAGGACAATTCGGGGTTTCAAGAAATTGAGAGAATAACCTCGCGAATTATCCGAGGACCCATTTGTCCGAAGTTATGGACTTCCACTGGTTGTAGAAGTACATCAGACGACCTCCCATCGGAGGAGAAAGTTCCACCCTGGCAGAGTGGGTGGAACTTGGAGCCAACGACTATAAGGTAGCGCTTGGGAGCTTTAGGCCCCTGCGCTTTCTGCTAGCGCTCTCTTTGAGGTTGGGCAGGTTGGCTTTTATGGAAGCTTCCCCTGCCTCCTGCCTCGAAAGGACTGAGACGATATGAAACTGACGCCTGTTCACATGCCCCGAGAGGGGCAGAAGTGAGGTCTGGCCAACTTAATGGTCGATCTAGTCTTCTGAGTGGCCTCTAAGGCTTGCTCCACCTGAGGGCCAAAAAGAAAGGAGCCATCAAAAGGCAGCGCCATCACCTGCTGCTGAGCATCATTCGTGAAGCCAGAAGTACGCAGCCAGGAATGGCGCAGAGTACAAATCCCCGCGGCTGCTGAGCGAGAAGCAGTGTCGAAAGCGTCCATGGCGGCTTTGACCTGTTGGTTATTGGACTCAATACCTCTAATAACGGTCAGAAGAAGCTCTGACTTGGAATCCGAATCTGGAAGAGCTTCAACCATTCTTTTCATAGAGTGCCACAGGATATACTCATACTGAGAAAATAGCCTTGATAACTGGCAACACGCATACTTAGAGTGGAGGCAGCAAAGACTCTTACCTAATGTATCAATCTTACGTAGACTCTTTGTTAATAGGTCGAGCTGTAGTAGTTTGAGGAAGAACGACTTTGTCATTCTCTGCCAGGACTACAATAGGATCCGCAAAGGCTTGGGATGCCAAAATGGGACGATCCTTGGGAGCTGAATACTTATCAATGGATTTAGCCACTGAGGGAATAAGAGCAGGATTATTCCATACCATTTGAGACAGCGCCTCGAGGAAGGCTGGATCGAGGAGTCAAACCCAGGGATCTCCGAGCATGAAGATACTGGAGTCTTAATATCTTCCCAGGATCGATGTCTGTAGTCTGGAGAGAAAGAGGGATCCCAGGTTCTTCAACAGAGACTTAAAGGACAGGTCCTCGACCACAGGCTCTGTAGCAAAGAGAGATCCTGTTTCTCCACTTCATCACCCAACCAAGGTCTGGGTCAGGCTCAACATCATCTCCTGATGGTCCAGAAAGGACTGTTTGGACAGGAAAGGAGGAAAATTAGAGAGGAGGAAATAGCAGAAAATCAGGAGAGTCCCTATAGTTGCCGCGCCGAGACGCAAAACGGGCTGAAGACGGCACCGAGGGAGGGCGACGGCGCCAAGAGGCACGCTGCCCCGCAGCACTTCCGGGCGGCGCCACGGTCGATAACGCGCGATGGCGCGGCCGACGACGCCGCGACGGCGCCGCGAACGCGCCTCGGACGACGCCAGCGATAGGGCGCCCGCCATGACGACACCGCGAACGGCGCCGCCTTGTCCAACGGCACCACCGACGGGCGCCAGCGAAGACCAGCGCCGGACGGCGCCGAAGACCCAGCGCACCGAAACGGCGCCGACAAGTTAACAGACCCAAGGCACCGGAAAAGCCCCAGGAACCTGGAAGCTAGAGAAGGAAAACCAGGAGATAAGGGCATCGGTGAGGCCCCGCGCTGCAGCCATGTGAGGGGAAACACCTAGACGGAGTCGCTGGCACTCAAGAAGGCGCCACGCCGACTAGGAAGGTCCAACCGCCTACCTGATCACCGGAGGGGCCCGAGGGCCCGAGGCAACCGAGCCAGGCAGAAGAACCAACCTCCGAGCCCATTGCTCCATAAGAGCGCCCACTGATGAAATGCTCATCTGGAGTCCTACCTATAGGCGGGGAGGGACTCGATGTCGGAGGACGACGACACGGAAGTTGGCGACTCAAGAAGGAGACCGCAACTAGCACGATAACCGAGCGTCGCGCAGACATACCAGAGGGCGACCTCGAGTGATGCCTTCTTTGACCTATGGGAAGAAGAGCTCGAGGCCGAACGGTGCCAAGAATGCGACCGCTTATTTTATGCCGTGGGGACCACCCATCCCCGGCATCGGACTGACCGTTGTCGGAACCCCGCTGAGGAGAAGGAGGCTGACCGACCCAGCCCGCTGACTGAACAGCTTTACACAAGTCTCCCTACCGTCACCTGACCTGCTCATGGTCGACTCCGGCCCAGTAGGCCGAGACTTCTTCAAGTAAAATTTAATATTAGAAAAATTTAACTAAAATAGAATAAAATTAAGCGATACTACTTATCGAGATAAGTTACAAAAAAACAAACTGAAAACTATGCGCTAGTTTGAAGTTTGACTCGACTGTAATGACGACGTCGTCACTGAAGCGCACTCGGCGTACGGGAAAAAGAACTGAGGCGGTTGGAGGGTCGCCGCCGAGATGGTCATTACTCGCCGAGCCGCTGCTCGCGGCGCCGTGTCTCGCGGGCGCCGTTCTCGCGCCGACCCTCCAGCAAAAAGTTTGCTCCCGATGGGTCTTAGTGCCTCCACGCTAATCCCACTAGTGTGAATGAGTGGTGGAGACTTATGTCCAGGAAGATCGGCTCCGACAGAAGCAACGACGCCATGCAACAAGTCAGCGCCAATGACAGCTCTGTCAGGGCCCATGGCGCTGAACGACGGCGTCGATGATGGTGCCGACCCGGGCCTTGAGAACTGTGGGTTTGACACCGGGGGAGCCTTCGCCCCCAAAGGGGTGATTGCCGTTGTGGCGCCTCCCACCTGCTCCCCAGGAGGGGTGGGACGGGCCTCCTGCGCCGCAGAAGAAGCTTCAGCAATGGCTAGACTACTAGTAGCTGGGGCTCCCTCCTCCTCGGTCCATATAGAACCAGGAGGGGCCCAGAGGAAAGGCCGAGAGAGCGTGGCTTGGCCCGACAAGTGCGTGCCCAACCCCTGAAAGTCGGCAGAGCTCGCCCCACTTTCCACGCGCGTTGTTCGATGACATGGCGGTCCATGGAGAAACAGGCATCGCATGAATCCATGTCGTGAAGCGGGCCAAGACACAAAAGACACCGGTCGTGCTGGTCGGTGATGGAATACTTTCGGCCGCACAGGCGCCGTCGCATGGGGGCCAACCCGTCTTAGAAGATTTCTTGCCCTCCGACCGAGACATGACCCACGGGGAAAAAAAACACCAAAAACAGACTCGACATCGCAGAAATATAAAAATATGTAAAAATGTTACCGGGCAACGTCAAGTAAGGCAAAGCAGAACCGACAGGAACCGACGGACTTCGGTACCGAAGGGAAATTAGGAACAGCGTCAAAGGCTTTCGGCGACAAACTAGGCCTCAGCACAGCAGCTCCACACGAGGTGACCTCTACGGTGGGAGACGAAGAATTGGCAGGCAGGCGGAGTCGACACAGCCTAATGGCCAACCTGCAAGCGCCATGCAGTGCGTCGGCCTCGAAGGCGGCGCAGATGGTACGTCGACTCCGCCTACCTGTAAAAAAAAAAAAAGGCTTCCGCGGGGTCCTGACCTCCGGCAGATACCCAGCAGTGATGAATAGTGAAGATTGACACAGATAAGATCTGGGACTGGAGAGGGGTCGGCGTCGGTTACTGGCCAACCTGTGAGCTCCACGCAATACGTCGGCCTCGAGGGTGGCGCTGCCCCGACATTGACTCCTTCCCCTTAAGAAGGAGGAGGGAAAAAAAAAACTCCCGCAAGGTCCCGATCCTCCGGCCAGAACCCACCAGTGATGAATGGTGAAGACTGACACACATAAGATCTGTCTTGCCCCTGTGCACCTCCAGCTTGAATAACACTCACTGAATGAGAGGGATTGGAGAAAACGCATACCGAAACAGAATTTACCAAGGAAGTCTAAATGCATCCTGACAGAAAAATACATGTCCTGTACTTGTGGACAGAATCAAGACAGTTTGACACTGAGTTGCGACACAAAAATGTCCACATCTGGGGTGCCCCACTCCAAATAGTGATCTCACAGTCTGATGCCAGTGACCACTTTGTGAGCATCTGGCTCTGTTCAACTGAGCTCATCTGCCCAAGTGTTCTGGACTCCTGGCAGACAGATTGCTTGGAGCAGGATATGAAAATTACATACTCACCATAACTGTTGATCTTCCATAATATCTTTGCCATTCATTCACACTTACGGGTCTAAGCTGGAGATGCTAAGACCCTGTGGAAACAAAGTCTTTTGGAACTAGGATGGCACAGATGTCAGCTGACTTCACACATGTGAGCTAGCCAGTAAACTCCGCTGGTCCCCTCCCTACCTCAGTTCTATTTGCCAGTAGAAACAAGTGGGAAGAAAAGAGGAGGCTATAGACTCCCTAGCACAAAGGGGTAGGAAAAGGATGTTGGATATAAAAATAATAACTAAATAAAACCCAACTACCAACGTAGGAAACTAATGGTTGGGCTTACAGGGTGGCACAAGGGTAGTGCCTATGAAGAACCAGAGCTCATGTTTTTTCTACCTGGAAATGGAAGATAGAGGTAATGAAGAAAAATTGGCAGCAGCCCTGGCATATAGCAATGGTGTGTGCACAGGGAACTTAAAGAGAGTCCACTGTGTAATAAAGATGGCAGAAAGCCTGCTTGATGAAAAAGCCTCTGTACTCCCGAGAGGACAGTTTCAATTTAGCAATGTAATAAACAAAACAAAAAACAAGGTCTGTTCCAGGGGAGCAAGACAACAGGTGTAAATGGAAAGAGTCCAAGAAGCACAAACACTATTCTTGCCACTCTCAAGGGAGTGGTGAAAAAATGACCTGAGGAAGATGCCAGCCATGAAAAATGTGAATAGCACACAGAAAACCCTATTATACCTGCCTCTCCCTGCAAGCACAGGAATGTATTCTGTGTGAGACCTGTATCTTGACTCAAGTGCCAGTCACTATCAATGTGAAACGGAGACTCTGCAGAATGGACAAGATGAAGACAAATGTATGTAGCAACAACAGGGATACAATGAGCAAAAAGTGGGAGAAACAGGGGAGAGAACGAGTTCATCACCAAGGGATTTTTTTCTGTTTGATTGGTAAAAGGGCTAAGAGGATCCTTGCCCTTTGTTTTGTTTCGTAACGGAGACAGAAAAAATTATTCCACACTCCAGATATAAAGGAGGGGGGAAAATTAAAATTACACTCTCATGATAATCGTTTATCTTCCAGAATGTCTTCACTGTTCATTCACATTAATAGGTTTTGGCCAGAGGCTAGGAAGGGGCCGAAGTTGGCTGGTGGCCCCCCCCATGAGGCTGAAGTACCGATGTTGCACATGTGAGCCAGCCAGCAACAGATGCCAGCCGTCCCCCCTTCTGTTTGCCAGTAGAAGAAACAAATGGAAGAAAAGAGAGAGAAAGAGTTATAGACTTCTAGCCCAAAAGGGATAGGAAAAGGATGTAGGACGTTAAAATAAGAAAATAAAACCTGACTACCAACTTAGAAAACTAAGGGTTGGGCCTCCAGGTGGCACAAAGGTAGCGGGTAAAAGGAGCCAGATCCCATTATTACCTACCTGGACAGCAAGGGTAGAGATAAGAGATGACAGCAGCCCTGGCATACAGCTCTGGCGTTTACACAGGAATCTTGAAAAAGACACCAGTGTAATTAAGATGGCACAATGCCGCCGGCCCGGTGGTGTAGAGGATTGAGGCGCTAGCATCTTACCTCCAACCACGTCAGCGACCCAGGTTCGGGAACGGAGCCGGAACGTCGTGAGTCGGCAGGGGGAAAATAGGATCAAGCGTCCGGAGGGACTGCTCTCCTATCCTGGGGTGGGGTGGGTTTGGGGAAGGCATCGCTCGGCAGTGGTCCCCTGTGGAGACTGGAGGCACTACGTGAGCAACACAGTGAAGGGCACCCAGAAAAGCAGAAATGCCACCTGGTGGCCACCGAATGACGACTCTCCGTCCCCCAATGCCTCCGATGCCTTCGGTGAGCCTCCATCCTCAGCAGCATCCCTTGGGTCCTATCAAGTAGTGTGCTGGAACCTCCCGGCACCTTCCCCCTTGGACGAGGGGGACCCACCCGACGAAGGGTCACGTACAGGATATCCTTGGAGATGGCTGAGATTTGAGGGTCAGAGCTTGGGTAGGGCTAGCGGGGGATCGGGAAGGACTTGGAGCCTGAAGGATTGGGGGTCACCAGGAGAGAGATGGGGCATAAACAAATAAAGAAAAAAGATGGCACAATGCCAACTTGAATTAAAAACAATATCTGTACTCCCAAGAGGACAGGTTCAGTTTAGAAGGGTAGGAAAAAAAACAGTTCCCTCAGAAGAGTGAGATAATTTATTTATTTGCAGAGTTTCACCACGAAGGCATACTGAGCTGAAATAGCTAGTTTCAGATGTGTCCGGGGTGGTACTACAGTATGATTAAAATAGAGTATACAGTAAATATAGGCAATAATTATACAGAAATATACAGATAATTTACACATTTGTACACAATCCAAAGTACATTAGCATGGCAATACAGGTAATAAACAGTTAATACACAACCATGCCTTCCAGGCTGGGTCAGTGCAGGCAGACGATAAGGGGGTATCAGTAGCAGGTACAAGAGGGAGTGGTGAGTTCAGACAGGAGGGGGGCAAGAGAGACTGGACAAAGTACAGGAGCACACCTTCTTGCCACTCCCAAATGAGCAAAGAAAAGGAATTGGGAAGGAGAAGGTAACAGAAAAACATACCCCAACAAGCTGAGGAGTATAGCACAGAAAATCCTGTAACACCTGTCTCTCCCTGTAATGCAGCAAACCCCAAAGACAGCTGCACCTTGTCCCAAATGCCACACACTTTCTACATGGCACAAAGTTTAGCAGTACAGATAAGGTGAAGCCAGTGCTGTGGGCAGTAACAACAGGGACATACTCAGAGATTTCCCTAGAAGGCAGAGGGAACGAAGGCAGAGTGAAGGGAGAGGGAGGAACAAAGGCAGAGAGGACAGTGAAGAAACTCCCCAAGGTTTTTTTTTTTTTTTACTTGGGAAGAGGACTGTGGCAACCTTCGTGCCATTTTGTTTTTCTTGAAAAACAGAAAATATTGTACCCTTAAATAAAGAAGGGGAAAACCACCTCCCAAGAGGGAGTGGCAAGAAGAATGCCAGTTCGCTGTAGCACAACAGGGTGAGCTGCCCAGAGGCCCCGGCTCTTACCCGAGTAGGGGACGGTGGCTGTGCATGTGACTGAATGGTGAAGATAATGTGGAAGATCAATTACAATGAGTATGTAATTTTCATAGCTTCCATGACGACAAATGAAAATTACATACTCACTGTAATTCTTGATCTTCTTGGTCAAGTCTTCTTCATTTTTTCATACTGCTGGGTTACAAGCCGGGGGCGCTGGGACCCTGCAGGAGCCAAAAATCTTCAGTAGGGCTGGCGCTGAGGCAGGACCGTGCATGCGTGGCACTGCAACACTAGCTCGCACCTGTGTAGGCTATTTTGGCGTCGACCCTCCAACCGCCTCAGTGCCTTTTTTTTTTTTTTTACTGAGGAGCTGCAGCCTCATATAACCTAAGAAACATGTAACCTAACAAGGACATAAGATAGCCCAATTTATACCTACAAGAAGGGTCAATTTAAACAATGTTTTCACAGCCCAAACCAAATGAGGGAGTGAAGACCAGAGACAGACTGAGTGAGCTTGGGGGATGGTGGTGGGCATATGAATAAATGGTGAAGACTTGTCCAAGATCATCTAAGACTTACGGTAAGTATGTAATTTTCATATCTTTCTGGACTTAAAAGTCTTCACCATTTATTCATACTGCTACGTTAGAATAAAAGCTAAAACCAAATCCCCTGAGCAGGGCGACAGGAGAAGGAGCTTAATCAGGACAGAAGTCCATTAAGGATTGTCCTGCCAAAGGAAGCATGCTGTCTGGCATGGACATCCAGAGTGTAGTGCTTCATGAACGTGTGCACTGAGCTTCAAGTAGCCACTTCGCAAATGTCATCAATGGGAACAGAGCGGATCTCCACCAAGGAGGCAGCAACAGCTATGATAGGGTGATTTCACGTGACCCTCCATCTTGACCTGCACCATAGAGTAGCAGTGACGAAGACATGTAACTATCCAAGCATATATACATTTGATGGACACTGGCGGACTCAACCAGGCCATGCTGAAGGACACAAAGAGTTGCTTGGCCTGACGGATATCCCCGGTTCTATCTATGTAGAATCGTAGAGCCCTTTTAATGTCCAGGAAATGAAGGGTGCATTCCCCTTCATTTTGGAAGTCAGAGAAATAAGTTGGAAGAACCAAAGACTGGCTGAGGTGGAAATCCAAAACCACTCTGCCTAGGAACTTAGGGCAAGTGCGAAGGACCCACTTTTCTTTTTTTTGGCCCGGACCCCAATTCCAGAAGGAGCTCAGCCCCTGCCCTGCACACCATCCCAACATGCCCAGGCTACCCCAGGCAGGGCCGGCCAGTCAAGCACCCCCAATGGACATTGGTAGCAAGCCTGGATAACCCTCCAGGGCAGGGCCACAGGAGCGGGATCCCCCTGGCAGACGATGGTGGCGGCAGAGCAGGGCGTCATACCTGGGGACAGGATTTTCTCTATACTGTTTCTCCCCCTGGAGGTGGAACACGCAATGACGTCCACAGGACAAGCCCGACATCTGTCCCACCTCCCACATGGCTAGAAGCCAGCTGTTTGTGGATCCCCAGCCTCCGCCAGGGGTTGCTAAGAGGTTGGACACTCATCTCCCCCCCCCCCGGAGAGCCATTCCTTGGACACTCCAGAGTCCCGGGTCCATTCACGAAGCCAGCCTGTCGGCGTTGCAAGCTGGTGCCTTGCTGCTGCGCCGGAGGGCCGGCTGGACCACCTTGTCTTTAAGAAAGATAGTATACAGAGGGTCTGTGACCAAGGCATGTGTTTCAGAGACTCTTTGAGCAGAAATGATGGCAACCAGAAAGGGCAGTCTTCCAGGTCAGAAACTTTAAATCACATGTGACTAGAGGCTCAAAAGGTTTACAAGTGAGCATGTCTAGCATGAGATTAATATCCCAGGGGGCAACCAGTTCCTAACCGGGGGCCCTGTGTGAAGAATGCTTTTGAGGAATCTTTTGAACAACGGTAATTGAGCCAGGGACATGTTCTGGACTGGCTCATGATACGCAGAAAGCGTAGAGAGGTGCACCTTTACAGATGAGTATTGCAGTCCTGGATCTGAAAGGTCTAGTAGGTACTCCAACACTTTATCTGGAGGACACAAACAGATCTAAGTGGATCATAGCACACCATTCTGATAAATGCTTTCATTTAGCTGTGTAAATCTTTCTGGTGGAAGGCATACGAGCTGCCAAGAAGATCTGCGAGATTCTCTGAGAAACTTTAAACCTGCTCACTTCTATTTCCTCAGGAGCCAGGTGTGGAGATGAAGGGATCACAGGTTGGGACAGACCAGGGGTCCCTGTGTCAGGAGGTCCGTTTTCAGAGGCAGTTACCTCAGAGGGGCCTCTGACAACTTGTTGATCAAAGGAAACCAGATCTATCGAGGCCAGTATAGTGCAATAATAATCATCTTGCCCCTGTGCACCTCCAGTCTGAGCAGCACCCTCTGAATTCACGGAAGAAGAGGAAATGCATATAGAAAACATCTTATCCACCAGAGCCAGAATGCATTCTGACAGAAAACGCCAGGTTCTGGATTTCTGGAGCAGAACAGAGGCAGTTTTTGCATTGAGTGGGATGCAAAAAGGTCCACGACTTGACTGCCCCACTTATCGAAGAGCAGTTGCACAATGTCTGGAGCAAGTGACCACTCATGAGGATCCACTTCTGTCCTGCTGAGATGATCCACCAGGTCATTCTGAGTTCCTGGCAGGTAAACCGCCTGAATCAGGACATCGTGTTTGAGGCACCACTCTCATACCCTTATGGCTTCTCTGCATAGAGGGTAGGAGTGTGCTCTGCCCTGCTTGCTGATGTATATCACAGCTTTGTTGTCCATTTGAGGAAGAAATACTTTGTGTTATAAACCAGAAGTTGTGGATGAGATCTTGATAACTGGCACTGGAGAAAAAAGAAGGTAAAGAAGCAAGTCATTAAAGTTATCAAGATAGAAATGGGGAGAGAAGGACATGGCAGGGATACTGTTCCAGAGTGAGCACATTATTGAATGGACAGTACAGAATGGATGTATAATTTATACGTCTATATGTATGTGTATATATATATATATATATATATATATATATATATATATATATATATATACATACACACACACACACACACACACACACACACACACACACACATTAACTAATGTATTGAGTTTCCTGATTACAGTGTGGATTTCTGTTGACTTGTATAGTTTATCTACCTTAATCCAATAAAAAAACATTCAAGTAAAAAAAAAAAAAATAATAATACTAATTACTTTGTGATTGACAATCTCTTCCAGGACTCGAAGGGTGTACAGGACTGCACTCATCTTAAGAACACTGATGTGAAGATGAGACTCCTCCTGAGTCCACACTCCCCGAGTGTGAAGGTCCTGGCAGTGAGCCCCCTCAGCCGAGCAAAGATGCATCCATGGTGATGGATGGTGATCTGAGATTCCAGTGGGGCAAGGGGCAGACCTTGTGGAATGTTGTCTTCTTATATCCACTATGCAAGAGACTGCCGCAGAGGCTCCGTCACCTTGATGGGTAAGACTAAGGATATGCTGCTGGAGACCACTGTGTGCTGAGCATCTGTTGAGTGCTCCTCATGTATAATCGAGCTGGCGGCACTGTGAAAATAAAAGAGGCCACGAGGCCTAACATCCACTGCATGAAGTAAACTCATACCAGGTCGTTCTCTCTGATGAAGCAAGCCATCTGGAGAATGTCGTTCCTCCTGTCCTCCGGAAAAAAGCCCTCACATTGTAGCATCCAAGAGGGCTCCTATGAAGAGTAGCTGCTGCGAAGCTTGAAGCTGTGACTTCTCCAGGTTCAGCAGTAGGTCATAAGAGTGATGACAACAACACTGTCAAGAACAGCAGAGCATAACAACGCTGTCAAATACAGTGCCAGTACAAAACACCGTGAGACGAAACAGCGCCAATGGTAGCGGTCGGAAACCAGACCGATGACTGCGACCATTGTGTGACAGGGCTGAATAAGACCATGTCCCATTTGCTATGTAGAAAGAGAAACACAAGGATCTGTTTTATCCTCTTCTGTTCTGTGTCTTGTCCATCTGACTGCGTAAATTTTCTTGTGAGACCTAGGAACTGGCCACTCCGACGGTCTCGCTCTCCCCCTGCTATCTCTCTCTGCCTTCACTTGCTATTTCTATCTTTCCCCCTTTGCGTATCTGAAGTTATAAAATACGTGTGAATATTTATGTGAAAGTGGGATCCCTTGGTTTGAAAATGTATACAGTTATATAGTTGAAATGACTGCAAAACACTATTTGGAACTTAGGGGGTTAACCTGGAATGCAATATTAGCTCTTTTGCAGAAGCTGTCAACAGGAGGTCAGTTCTGGAACACCATGTACTGTTTTGTTGCATCTGCAAGGAAGGAAACGGACAACAACATGTTCTGAAAAACAGGATCTCTTCCTAACGAGTTCCCAGACACAGACTTATAAAAGAGCAGCAATGCTTTTGCTAGAGAGAGAGAGCGTAAGTCTGAAACTTGGAATTAGCGATATCCTCAGATGAAGGCCTTTGTTTTTCTGTGTTTGTACTGCCTTTTCTAAATAGTTATACTGAAAAATTTTATTTTACTGTCATTGGAAAAAAAAACGCTATCTGAGAATTTTATACCTGCTCCTGGTCTTCCTATGCTTCCTAACCTGTGCCTCGGTGACAAATTGCTAAATAATATACTGTACACTTTATTTCTGGGGGACTACTTCCACTATCCTGTTTCTGAGAAGACCCGCTGTATCAGAGGTGAGGAGGTCTGACTGCATGGCTGACAAAGTGTCTTGCCGCTTGGGCAGAAAGACTGGGGAAATCTCTGAAAAGCTGAGCAAGTACCCCTCTTGAACTATCCTGAAGACCCACTTGTCTGTGGTGATCAACTTCCACAGACTGTAGAACTGAGTTAGATATCCTCCCATCACCGAGGAGAGATTCACCTTAGGCAGTTGAGGCGGGGCTGGGGTCTCAAAGGGTGGCACAGACGCTTTCCGGGCCTGTACCTTCTGTTGAGTTTTCTTCTGTGGCTGAAGAGACTGCTCCTTGGCTGGGGCCCCTCTGCCTCTTCCAAGAAAGGGCTGTCTGTTATGAAAAAAATGGCAATTCTTGCCTCTTTGAGGAGCTGAAGGCACTGGTCTGGCTGTTTTCATGGCAGTCCTCGTTTTCTTACAGGCCTCCAGGGATTGCTCCACCTGTTAGCTGGACAGGTAGGCACCATCGAAGGGAACATTCATAACCTGCTGTTGGGCATCTGAGAACCCTGATGTCTGCAGCCAGGAATGTCTTCTGATACTGCCTCAAGAGCTGCTGTTGCTGGAATCTGTATTGTATGTAGGGTTGTCAGAACTAGTTCGTCAAAGATTCAAACCCTCCTCGAACCCTGGTGTTCGAGTTCTAACTTAGAACTCAAACACTAAAAGGTTCGCAAAAGGGGTCGAATCTGAGTCCCAGCATGTGTGTGGAGAGGAGGGTGGAGGAGGCACGTCCCAGCAGGCAGCCCTAAAAGGGGGGGGTGTAGGGGTATGTGTGGGGACTGGGAGGCATGTCCCAGCACAGCAGGCAAGTGGCAGCCCGATGTGTGGTGGGGGGTGCAGCAGCAGCAGCAGTGTTGTTGGGGTTGAACTTGCCATTGCCATCCACCGTAAGTTGTCTGTTTGCGCTTGTGTAACGTACTTACGTACGTATGCACGCTCAAGTGAAGTCATCCTCCTCATCGCCTGACCAATACTATGTGGTCAGGTGGGTGTCGAGTAAGCTGCGCGAGCCACGGGATCTGTGGGGGTATTTAGGCAGATGCAAGCCGAGACACAGTGCCATTTGCTGAGGATTTCAGGAGGCAGCAGCAGCCTACTTAACTGTAGCGTTAGCGTACCGCTACTCTACTACCGCAGCCAGGCATTCTTGCCCGATACTATACTTATAGGCCAGGGCCCAGGTCGATGTGGCCGCAATCGGACTGCAGCGAGCACTTGCTAGTTGCTGCAGTGCTATTTAAAAATTCCATCATCCATTTTCCTTGAGACCGAGACGAGAAAGGCTGAAAAAAGGCTCATAAAATTAACGGTCGGGTGGGAGTGGGACTAGGGAGAGGTTCAGGTGGAGGGATTAATCAAGAATTGGGAAGGGATTGGGGAATAGGGAGGGATTGAGACCGAGATCAATCAATATCAGGACTCAGGGGAGAGAGAATAAAAAAATAAAAAGAAGAACCTTTGTGAAATGAGATTGTTTGAAACTGCAACACTGCACAGTGGTGCACACTCAGCAGCTGCCAGCAACAAGCATATAACAAGGGGGGGAAAAAAAGGCAAATAAATCTGTACCCTACCCAGTGTAGTGTGTGTCACAGAGAGAAGCCCAGTGGCCAGTTGTGTGGTGGCATTAACCTTACATGACAGAAGCGTAGAAATATAATTCTCATTCCCTGAGTTGTGTGTTGGTTATGTATGTGACTCCGTCCCGTGTGGTCAGCCCATCACCCTGCTGCTGTGTGCCCTTGACTGCACTGTACCCTACCCAGTGTGTGTTACAGAGAGAAGCCCAGTGGCCAGTTGTGTGGTGGCATTAACCTTACATGACAGAAACGTAGAAATATAATTCTCATTCCCTGGGTTGTGTATGTGACTCCGTCTTCCTGTGGTCAGCCCATCACCCTGCTGCTGTGTGCCCTTGACTGCACTGTACCCTACCCAGTGTGTGTTACAGAGAGAAGCCCAGTGGCCAGTTGTGTGGTGGCATTAACCTTACATGACAGAAACGTAGAAATATAATTCTCATTCCCTGGTTATGATGTGACTCGTCTCCTGTGGTCAGCCCATCACCCTGCTGCTGTGCGCCTTTGACTGCTATGTGTATGCCTATGCCCAGCAGCCCAATCATTCTGTAAGCCTTGAACCTGGGATCCTTTAGTTGCAAACCGTCATATTCTTTAATTACTTTCAGTCTACTGCATCACAGTGTCGCTACAACCAAATAAAATTTTGGAGTTGTAGCCAGCGATCACAGATCACATTGCTTTCTTACACAGGAATTGTTTGGGTGTGGGTGTGTTCACCGTAGTATACTGGTAGTACTGGTACTGTCTGTTATGGCTGACACCAACATAGATGAAGCATCTGGTGATGGTGTTGGAGTAGGTGTTGGTGGTAGTGGTAATCCTGGTGCTAGCAGAAATAACAAAATGCTTCATGTGATAAAAATTCAAGAAACAGCAAAGAGCAACAGTGAAGTGTGGTAATGGGACCTTTTAAGAAAACCTGTACAGCTGCTGGGGTCACACGGAGAGGCACCATAAGGTATGCCATTCATGCTGTTAAGATCCCTCCGACTAGAAGCAATAATGCAAGTGACAGTGAGTCCCTCTCTGACTCAGACAGTAGCTCTTTGTCTCAGTCCGACACTGTTGTGTCTCGTGACGAATCATTACTTCCTCGACAAAGTGAAATGAGCAAGTCTGCTGACAATGAATCAGGTAGTGCACTTGCAAATACATCCAGCACTGTTGGCAATGAAAAGGACATATCCATTGACTCCACCACTTCTGTGTTGGCCAGCAATGAAAATCCATCAGAGTCTTCTGCCCACTCTTCTAGCACCAAGGAGCATGTCCCGGGTTCTGTTAGGACAGGTGAAAAGACACAAACAGTCTTTAGCTATCTTCCTAGCACTCGAACAAAATCTGTCACATCTGAGGTGTGGAATTATTTCTCTGTCAGTAAAACTGATCCATGCAGAGCAATTTGTTCCCTGTGTAAACAGAGTATAAGCCGTGGTAAAGTTGTGTCATGCCTTGGCACTACAGCTCTTAAACACCATCTGAAAAAGCATTCAGTTTTGCTTGATCGTCCAAAACCCATGTCCTCCATCTTCCAGACCGCACGTGAGAAGGGTCAGGAATCGAATCTGAAATGGATACTGAATTGTCTGAACTTGATGCGGGCAGAACCACTGCCAGCCCTAGGATCACTGTTACCACCAATGCCAGCACCATTAGTACCAGTTGCACATCCAGTGATGGCACTGAAATGTATAAGTCCTAGTCCACCATCTCTGCGTCCATCTGCCCATTGAAGCACGAGTGTATAATAAACCAGCAGGGACATGTTGTAAACAGCTAACACTGTCTCAGGCATTTGAAAGGAAGAATACCTTACTAGAAATCATCCAAAGACCCTTCATCTTAATCACCGAATTGGTGAACTGTTAGCCGGAGCCCTTCTCCCATACTCTTTGGTAGATCATGAGGATTTTAGGAAGCTCATGACATTAGCAGAGCCTCGTTACAATGTTCCTCATCGAAGGTACGTATGTTGAAATACCAAACATTTACCAGGCTTTAAAAGCGACAGTGATGCATGCACTTAAAACTGCGGAGGGTGGGGTTATTCATGTCACAACAGATATGTGGACCAGCACTCAAAACATAGATTACATGCCCCTTACCGCTCATTGGAACACGTTTTCTTGTGCTTCTTCAAATACAAAGACACCCCAAAAGATGGCGCTGCTGCATATAAAGAAGTTTGGGCAAAGTCATACTGCTGCAAACATCTTGCAGGAACTAAATGACATCCTTGACAAATGGGTTTATGCTCACGGTCTAAAATGTGGCTTCATAGTAAGTGACAATGGAGCCAACATCTTGAAAGCAGTACAGGATGGAGGATTTCTGCATGCTTCTTGATTTGCACATTGCTTACACTTAATTGTCACGGGATTTCTCATCAATGAAACACAAGTGGATGGTATGATTGCTGTTTGCAAAAAAAACTGTGACTCACTTTTCACATTCAACCAAGGCTATCACGGACATTGTCCGTGCTACAAAAACACAAGCTGCCCAGCAAAAGCTGATTCAAAATGTTTCCACTCGTTGGAACTCGGCGCTTATATGCTGCAAGCGCCTCCTGGAGCAAAAGCAAGCTGTACATGAGTATTGCTCCAGTTACATTATTGGAGATGGCATTATGCTGTCTGTGCTGCAGTGGAAATTAATGGAGACAGTGTGCTGCATCCTAGCTCCTTTTGAGACAGCTACAAGGGACATGTCTTCTGAAGGCACATCTGTGAGTCAGGTTATCCCACTCATAATGCTCATTTCACATCATCTTAGTGTTCTAAATCTACAAATAGAAAGAGACAGATCTGTAGCGCAAACAAAATGTCACCTGTATCATGGGAATCTCGAAAAGAGAATGAGCGAGCGCTTCAAAACCAATGACAAATTAGTTGCAATGACGAAATCAAAACGCTACATCCTTGCAACTCTCTTAGATCCCAGGTTCAAGGCTATACATCTTCCAAAAACAGATGATATAGAGCAGTACAAATGTCTGTTGCTAGATGAGCTGCAGCACTCACAGGAGTCGAACACAGACACGCACAATACCCTCAGGTTGTCATCACCACAACATGCAGGTTCATCTTCACAAAGGGATACAGAACTGGAAAAGTCACCAAACATTAACAGTAGTTGTTCCACAACTGCCACTTCTTCAACCCTTAGTAGCAAGCTAAATCTGTGGCAAAACCTTTCCCAAATTGCTGCCATATCAGCTTCTGCTGATTCCTCTTCTGAGCGGTCTCTGTCCATCATGGTAGACAGTTACCTGCAAGAACTGCCTATTCCTATTGATGCATGCCCTTTTGAATACTGGAGATCAAAAAAGTCAATTTGGACAGAGCTGTATGATGAAACCTGTAAATATCTTAGTTGTCCTGCAACAAGTGTCTCTTCAGAACGCATGTTTAGTACAGCTGGCAGTATTGTGACAGACACCAGAAATAGGTTGCTGCCAGAAAATGTACACACATTAACTTTTATTAAAGTTAATAAGTCAAGATTTTCATATCCCTACAAGAGTATACAAACTGATCCTGAAGTGATTGATGTTGTGGATGTTGATGGTGATGACAGCTCAGATGGTGGTGGCTGGTAAATACTGTGTGGGACAGAGTCTCTCTGCACCAAAAAGGAAACTTTTACAGACTGTGATGACTTTGATTGTCTCTCTCCTTTCTCGATCTACTACCTTGGACTATATACCCCTAAAACTTTCACCATTTCATGGCAAACTGCTTTGTAGCTAGGGTCTAAACTAAAGTCAACAAGTTTTATATACAGGGCAATTTAACATCAGTGGAATAGGCCCAAATTTGGCATAAAAGGACACTGTCCGCTCAATCCTTTCTGTATCATATTATTTATAGTTAAAGTGCAAACATATATTTCTGGATTTACCTTCTGTGACTTTGTGGTGCATCAGTATGGGCTGGGACCGGGGACGGTCTATTTTTCCATTTTAAAGAGGACAAAACAATGAGTTCTAATTGATAGCTGTTTATTATTTTTTCAATTACAGAAATGTTAGCCATAAACCAAAAATGGATGCTAGTACATGGGTGAGGGTTGTGGGTTGGTTTTAACATGGGTGTAAGGGTGGTATGGGTGCTACTGCACAGATGAGGGTGGTGAAAGAAAAGTGGAATGGGTGATGGGGTGAAAGGTGGTGTTGTTTAGTCCTTTCATTTACAGATTACGTGATACGGCTGGGGATGGTGAGGAAAAAATGATGACAGACCGAACCTACTGTGTATATATATATATATATATTTTTTTTTCTTATTAAATACATTGCAAACTGCTGCCACCTAGCACAATTGTCCTGTCCCTTTAAAAAGAAGAATAAGGAATCAGAAATAAAAGAAAATCTGCATCAGCAGTTTTCACAGAATGTGACCTATCATAAAGTGTTTTTGCTTTACAAGTAGTGATAATTTGATACATAATGGGGTTGACAGACGCTGTCCCTTAAACATCACGTGCCAACTGCTGCAGCTACATTAAATGTTCCTTAAGTTAGTATGTGGTGAGGAAACCACTTTTTTTTTTTTATTTACGTGACTGAAATACAGATTTTATTGAAGTATCAGCTGCACAAATGCATCATCTTAGAAAGTTGTATGTATTACTTCAATTTGCCAACAAAAATGTTGATATATGTATGCATTATCTTAGAAAATTGCATGCATATTTTGCCAGCAACAATGACTGGCATATTTTTGTATTCAAATGTCTTGACTGACTACGTTATGACATAATATGTTTTGCAACAGTTCCACATGCTACTGCTGTAGTACCTTGGCTTGACTTTGTTATAAAAGCTTTCTTTTAAACATAGCAACTTTTGAGTTACTCATTTAAAACAGAAAGCAGCAAATAGCTGAGATTAGGTAATATCAATTATTTTTCTCATAATTCACGACGATGAGTATATATAACTGACTACATAAATGGCTAATATGCCTCTTTCTTTCACTAAGGAACTATGATGCAGCTACAGCAGGAAAACTTTTAACATATGGGTGGGTGGGTGGGTCTGTTATGTATTAAGTTGCTGGCATTAGAAAACAGAAGAAACCATAGATAAACCTAGTTGTATTCCTATCAATGTCACACATGATAATTTCTCTCCCCCTTATATTGAACAGTTTTTTCCTTTACATGTATTTTATTACTATCTTCATTACTGGCAGCACAATAAAAAAAATAGGGTTCGAGTTCTAAAAAGTTCTAAAAAAGATTAGAACCCTAGAACTTTTTCAAAAGTTCTAGAGTAGAACTAAAACCCAGAACTTCAGAGGGTTCTGACAACCCTAATTGTATGCATACTTAGCTGCTTTCAACTGATAGCTACTGGATTCCATTCAACAAGTTACAGTCTGAAGAATCTTAAGCTTAGAATCAGACTCTGGTAGACTCTTTACCAGAAACGTGAGCAAGGTCCAGAGGGCATACTCATACCAACCCCTTGCGCAGTTCTCCCGTCCCAGCAAGACTATGATTAGCGGAGGCCTGCTCCTCCTCGGTGTGTATAGTACTGGGGAGAGACCTAGGGGAAGGGCCCAGCGACCTGACCTTGGTGTCTCAAGAATGGCGCTGCCCTCCGAAGGTGGGAGGTTTTCAACCCACCTTCAATGCACGGATTTTGAGGACACGGGGGTTCATGAAGAAGAAGGTTTTGAAGGCTTCCAAGTCATGAGATGAACCCAGGCAGGTGAGACAATGGTCATGGCCATCCGTTATGGTAATCATCTTGCCATAGGGGCACACCCCGCTTTAGACTTACTGGAACTAGGCCCCAAACAGGACATGACCACGCAGACAACTAAAAACAAAACAAAGTGAAAGTACTTGACGCTACACTTGAGAATAAAAGAATAAATATGTATTATCGGCTTCTGAAGTGGAATGGCATTGACAGTTGAGGTACACCTGGTTGTCAACGGTATACAGGACCCAAGGCAGCAAGGCTTTAAGAGGGGGAGATTGTGCCAGACTAACCTCATTCAGTTTTTCAACTGGGTAACTATGGAGGTGGATTGGGGAGGGGCAGTGGATGTGGCCTACCTGGATTTCATCAAGGTCTTTGACACCGTGTCACACAGAAGGCTGTTAAACAAGATGGGGAGCATGGGTTTGGGAAACAAGGTAGTGGAGTTGGTGGAGAACTGGATGGATAATAGGACCCAGAGGATGGTTGTAAATGGCATTCACTCTGCAGTAAAGTGACCAGTGGGGCACCACAGGGATTAGTGCTGGGTCCAGTCCACTTCAATGTCTTTATCAGTGATACTGCAGAGGGTCTAGAAGGAAAATCTGCCTGTTTGCGGATGACACTAATCTCTGCAACAGGGTGGACACACCAGGGGGAGTGGATAGAATGGGGGTGATCTAAGGAAGCTGGAGGATTGGTCAAAGGATTGGCAGCTAGGTTTCAATGCAAAAAAGTGCAAGATTAATGCACACAGGGCACAAAAACCCAGGAGCTACATATCAATCGGGTGGGGGAGGGGATAGCATGTTCCAAGCAAGAAGGAGACCTGGGGGTGATTATCTCCAATGAACTCAAGGTAGGTAGGAAGTGTGACAATTTAGCAGGAAAGGGAAACACGATGCTGGGATGCAAAGGCAGGGAATCACCAGCAGAAAAAGGGAGGTAAGAAATTCCACTACACAGGACATTAGTCAGGCTGCACCTCGAAAACTGTGGCCAGTTCTGGAGGCCTCATCTACGTAAGGACATAGATAGAGGGGGTGGTTCAGAGGAGGTCAACCAAAATGGAGTAAGGACTACATCGCAAGCCCTATAAGGATAGACTGACGAAATTAAATATGTACTCCCTGGAGGACAGGAGGGAGAGGGGGATATAACTGAGACATTTAAGTACCTCACAGGGAAGAATAAAGTACAGGAGAGTACTATATACCAAAGAAAAAGATGCACAAGGACAAGGGGGCACAAGAAGAAACTGGAGGGAGGGAGGTTCAGAGGGAACGCGAAGAAGCACTTCTCCACAGAGAGGATGGTGGACAAGTGAAACAGACTGCCAGCAGAGGTGGTGGGGGCAGAAATGATTACAGGTTTTTTAAACTTGCTTGGGATAGGCATAGAGGATTCCTTGTAGTCCGGGGGTAACAACCTAATGCTAGCAGTACATGATACAGGCGCAATTGTTAGTGATAATAGGGCAGACTAGGTGAGCCATAGGCCCTTATCTATTGACAATTTCTATGTTTCTACGAGTAAAATGCGGCAGCAGCAGAACTGATGCAGCTAAATTTCAATCTACGGCTTCAGCTCCCACGAGATCTGACCCTGGAGTTGGGAACAGCAGAACTGAGGAGGGTGGGGAGGGGGGTGGCGGCGGTTACTGGCCAAGCAACAAGCACCATGTCGTATGTCGGCTTCAAGGGCAGCGCCATATCAAACGTCGGCCCCTCCTCCTAACAAAAAAAAAAAAGGCTTAAAGCTACATGCTCCCACGGGATCTGGCGCCTCTGGCTTATACCCACCAGTAATGAATGTTTAAGACTGATCTATGAAAGATGAGGGGTTATCATCTGGGCAGATAGTACAGAGGGATTTCTCTTTCATATGCATTTTATCCTCCATGGAGCCTGGCAGGTGGCTCTGGTCCCTCCCTCAGAGGGACTCTGTCTCAGGCCTCGCCTTTTCCTGCCCTGACTATCCCAGTGATCCTACATGGGTTGCCTCCCGTGACAAGGCCAAGGCAAGGAGTGCCAGCTTCCCCCCCACCCCGGAACACAAATCCAGATGTTGGGACGGGCAGTGGCGGGGCCATCATGGAACCTGCCAGCTCCATTTTGCTGGTTTTTCCCCTCCCTGCCGATTCGTGCATCAGCTCAAGCTTCCTGACCCATATCTCCCACCAGTCATCGCTAGAGGGTGATCAGTGAGCGGGACAGCAATCCCTCCCTCCCTGGGAGAGAAGAGCAGTCCTCCGGACTCTCAGTCCTCCCTCTCCCCCCTGCTGACCCCCAGTGGCCCGGGCTTGTTCCTGAACCTGGGTCGCCAGCGTGGCGCAAGGTGTGGCGTCCAACGCCTTAACCCTCAGCACCACCAGGCCGGCCCATACAAAGGGATTTCTGTAAAGTTCAGGGAGTATCCTTCTTGGATGATCCTGAGGGCCCACTTGTCCTTAGTGATGGACTCCCACTGATGGTAAAACTGGGTAAGATGCCCTCCTAGTGGAGAGGAGAGGTCCACCTCAGGCAGCTGAGGCAGGACCGGGGACAGAGTTTTGGAGGAAGGCACTTGGTGCTTTCAGCGCCTGTGTCTTTGGCTGCACCTTCTTCTGCAGTTGGGGAGGTTGAGATTTGTTTTGAGCTCCCCTACCCTTTCCTTGAAAGGACTGCCTGTTCCGAAAGAAACCTCATCCTTTCCCTCTCTGAAGATTAGCAGGGCTTGGCCTAGAAGCCTTTATAGACATTCTGTTTTTCTGAGGGGAAAGTGAAGTTAAATGGAACATTCTTAACCTGCTGTTGGACATCTTCAGAAAACCTAGAAGTACGAAGCCAGGAGTGCCTTCTGATACAAATGCCCACAGCAGATGAGCAAAAAGAAGTGTCAAAGGCATCCATAGCTGCTTTAAGCTCGATGACTGTTAGAGTCAATGCCATATGTAACAGTTTGGAGGATTTTCTGTTTACTCTCTGTCAGAGAAGGACTCTGCGAGAGACTTAAGGGAGGTCCAAAGGATATATTCATATTTGGAGCAATGCCCTTGGTAGCTTGCAATTCTCATGCTAATGATAACAGCAGCAAAAGCACGATTAACCACAGTGTCTATCTTGAATGACTCCTTGTTAATGGGATGCGCAGTGATGATCTGGAGCAGAACAGCTTTGTCATTCTCAGCAAGAATAACAGCAGCATCAGCTATAGGCTGACACACATACACTAGTCTGTCCTTAGGTGCAGTGCAGTGCACTTTATCTGCCTACAGACGGATGAGAAGCAGGCCTATTCCAAACTACATCAGATAGGGTTTCAAAAGCTTGAGGAATAGGGGGAACAAAATTGACCGGCATGGTAGAGATATTTAACCACTGCAGACAGAGACGTTTATCTGGTTCAGTAGCTGAAGGCTTTAAAATCAAGTGCAGAATACACACTTTTTAACAAAGTCTGGAAAGTCAAATCCTCCTGAGGAACAGGTCAAGGGCCTGGGTCCAAAGAGTTCAGGCTATAGAAAGAGAGTAAATGTCACCGCCCTCAGAAAAAAGTTAATTCGGGGTCAGACTCATCCCCTTCCATCCCTCCCCCACCCAAGAATGAGATCAGGCAGAGGTGTGGCTCAAGTTCCACAATCCAGAACAAGGTCTAGGCAACACCAACCCCAATTTAGGAGGAGCCAGTGTCAGAGGTGGTGCCGCGGCCAGAAAATGAAAATTATGCACCTACTGTAATTCTTGGTCTTCTCTTGTATCTTCACCATTCATTACTACTTGGGTTAGTGCCGGAGGCGCGCACCCGCTACGGGAGTTTTTTTTTTTTGGACTCGGCTCCAAAGGCATCACCCTCGAAGCGCCGACGCATTACAGCCATGCGCAAGAGGCGGTCGTTAGGTGCAGCAGACTCCTCCTCTATCTCAGTTCTGGTAGCCGGAGAGGCGAAAATAAAGGGTAAGGAAAAAAGGAAAGCGAGGCAAGAGAGTCGAGGGACAGAAAAAGGAAAGGATATAAACTGAAAAAGGCATAAGCCGGTAGAGAATAGACAGAGGAGAGAAAATTCCTACCCTAAGGGACCGCAGGGCCTCCTTTCTGGGGTGGCTCTAGGGGAGGAACAGAGAGAGGGAAAGAGAAAGAAGAAGAAGAAAAGGAGGCATGTTGAGAGGGAGAACAGTGCCCATCGGGCATTGGTAGAGAGGCTTATAAGCTCGAGACTCACAAAGGAGCAAGAATCCCTGTTGATAGGACTGAGGGGAGGCTCAACCGAACCACATGAACAGATCCGATACAAGGGCAGACTCTCTGATCTCTCAACATGCCAAGTCCCTACATCCTAGCTGAGGGCTCATAGACTGCCCGGGCAGAACCTGTTTCGGGGAGAGCGCCCATCCAGAAAGGGGACTATGTCCCTTAGCACTCTGTTAAGTGCTAACACAGCAGTGTATGGGGAAAGATTATGCCTTACTGAAGGCAGCTTTGTATGAAGGATAGAGTGGAACTCAATCAGACTCCCTAAGGCAAGGCAATAGCAGACGCTCAAGGCTGACAAGTGCAAAGCAGCAGCTAGAATAAGCTTAAAGATAATACCTGCCAGGGGGATTCTAAATTTGTTGAGGCCAAGTCAGGGCACAGTCTCTTAAGCTGTGAAACTGCATAACCTGATCAAGGTACTTAGAAGTCACACCCTAAGGGCAGTCAGAAAGAGTTCCCTCAGAATAAGTGAAAAGTACAGACCGTGCTCGTTCCTCTTTACCTTGAGGAAAAAAGGAACCATTCACGAAGAATGGAAAACAGAAAAGTTTTTTTTTTTTTGGCATAAAGGCCAAAGGAAGGAAGAGGAACGAGACGGGAGGGGGAGACGCCACAGTAGGAGGCCACTGAGGGGAAGGTGGGTATCACTAATGAATGGTGAAGATACAAGAGAAGATCAAGAATTACGGTAGGTACGTAATTTTCATATCTTCCCTTGTCAATCTTCACCATTCATTACTGCTTGGGTGAGTACCAAGCCCCCCCCTTAAAAAAGGGGGGGTAGAAACCCTGAGGGAACAAGACCCCCAACCTCCTGTTGGTGAGAAACAGAAGGGGAAGACCCTGGGCTAATCTAGAGAAAAGCCTATCGGGGAGAAGAACTAGGAGGTGCCCCCCGAGGATGGGGAGACTGAGGAAGCCCCTGCAGTAGTCTCCTAGCTCTGGAGGAAAAGAGACGGGTCCCCCGGAAAGCGGAGCAAATCACCCTACGCCGGGCCAGGGGTGACAACCTTGATAGACAAAGCCATGCCGTCTGCCTAATGCATATCGCTGTCCCCGCAAGCCTGGAAGCCACCTCATTGGCGTCATAAGATGCCCTTGCTTGGTGTCTTGCCAGCTCCAGCCTAGTGCAGAGAGGGCAATAGCTTGTCTGGTTTGCTCGGTATCAGGCATTGATGCTAAGATCTGAGAGAGCATCGACCTACAAATGCCTACTGTAGGCAGCGTGATGAGCCTGATGAGATGCAATGCAAGACGTAAATGCGAGAGGAGAACACTCTTCGCCCCCACCGGTCGATGTAGGGAATCTGAGTCGATTGGACGGTCGTCTGCCACGCGGCAGCGCGCAGAGGAGTCTCTAGGTATACCAAACCCGAGGCGGGTTGGGGAGAGTACCCAGGGAAGGGGCACAATACCTACGTCGGCAGTCTGCCAGGGCTGGAGAAAGGGCGGCTGGCGACTGCCAGGAACGGATAGACACCTCCTGGAAGGGAACAGGCCAGGAAGGTACCACCAGGTGCTGGGCACTGAATTCGCCAAGGAATTCACACATCTCCCGTTCGGTACTGTCTCGCCTAACGTAGGAGATTCGAAGATCCCTCACCATCCTTGAACGGAATCGCTGATATTCAGTGAAATCAGCATCGGAGGAGAGATGAGCAGAGGGAGACGAGGATGATGGAGAGCTCGAGTGTCCAGAGGATTCTTGTGGCGGTGGGGATAGGCGAAAGACCCACTCATTCATGCACCTGACATATGAGGGGAAGGCCGCCGCAGAACCTCTGAACTGCTCCCAGGATAACGGGCCCGTAGGACCAACATGGCCTGGAAGAGCGGGGGTGGCTGCAGAGGAATGGGAGATGGGCACCTCTGAAGAGGCAACTGTCCTCTGCTAGGGCTCTGAAATCCAGGGAACGGAGCCTGAGCTGGCGGATCCCGGACAACAGACCAGGTCGAAACGGAACCCTGGGGATGTGAAGCCTGAAGAGCCCAGAAGGGATCCTCCCTGTGACAAACCTGGGACTGCAAGGATCCAGGAAGGCAGCCACAGCAATGTCACGGAGGGGACCCGGTCAAGAGGAAAAGGCGGGGCCCAGCGCTATGGCTCTAGCCCCCCCCGAGGGTGGCCGACAGAGAGACCGAGATGCCTGCACCCTGCCCCCGACCCTCCTGACCCGAGAGCGCCCTCCTCCTCAACCCCAGCAATCTCCCACCCTGAGGGGCTGTAGCAGCACCAGGGTCGGTAGCTGCCATGAGCCCCCCAGGAGGGAGATCCCCTTCCTCCACCCCGCTCCATCACCCCCCAGGGACCCTGGACCACCCCTAGCCCAGGGTACCTCAGGGGAGGACAGCAGCAGGGACAGCGGAAGAGGCCCGCTGGGCCACCTAGCACCTCTTGCCACTGGTGACCCTGACTC
This sequence comes from Neoceratodus forsteri, assembly GCA_016271365.2. Taxonomy (NCBI): domain Eukaryota; kingdom Metazoa; phylum Chordata; order Ceratodontiformes; family Ceratodontidae; genus Neoceratodus; species Neoceratodus forsteri. The sequence goes on from CM057453.1 coordinate 1,098,155,254, forward strand.
TGAAGAATCAGGTTGCCAGGACAGGTCCACGTCTGAATCATCAGCCTCTGAAGAGGAAGAGATTAGCTGGACCACAATACTAGCAACCCCGGGGGTCCCCGGTGAAATGGTGCCACTAACGTGCCGAGGGGCGCCGATGACCTTGGCCCCCACGCCACTACAACGCACGCCCCGGGCTCCCCACCGGCGCTGAACCCAACCCGCACTGCCAGGAGCAAACCGGCCTCAGAGGCCGCTGAAAGCAGCTGAAGGCCAAACGGCGCTGCCGTCTGATCACCGCCACCGGATCCGAAACGCACCAGAAGGGCGGGCGCCCAGGGTCCACCCAGTGCTGGGCCCAGGCAGGCAGCCGGGCCCTCGACACTGGGGAGCCCACCTCCGAGGAGGTGACTGCCAAGGCGGTGTCTCTGCCGTGGCCCCGGAGGGACCTCAACGTCCTCCGACACCGCAAAGAAGCTTCCTTCGGCAAGAAAAGATGAGGAAGCCTACTCTCTACAGACTGCATAGGCCGAGAGGGACCCGGAGGGAAGGGCCTAGAGACCTTACCTGGGAATCCTGGATGCACGCCGCCTCGGGCTCCTAAGTGGCTCTTGCTGATCTTGAACGCTGGACTTTGAGGACACACGGGTCCATGGAGAAACAGGCATCACACGCATCCATATTGTGGTTGGTCCCAGGCAATGAAGACAAACATCATGCCGCATCCGTGATGGAGAAATGCCGCCACAGGAGCACTAACGCATAGGCACGTGCCCTACTCGACTTCGTTTTGCCCTCAGAACGGACATGATGCTAACTAAATAAGAGTAAAATTAGTAACAAAGCACTCTGCGCCATCGACAGAAATAAAAGAAACGGTCTTACCGGAGACAGCGCCGAGCTAATATGAAATATGAGAATACGAGGGAGGTTGCTTGAGTGACGAGAAGGTCTCTCAACTACCGCGTTAGCAGGTGCAGCCTCACTTAAGCGGGAGAAACAGAACTGAGATAGAGGAAGAGTCTGCGGCACCTAACGCACGCGTCACGACTTGAGGGTGTACAGCTGGAGCAGACCCAAAAAAAAAATCCCCATAGCGGCCGCGCCCCGGCACTAACCCAAGCAGTAATGAATGGTGAAGATTGACAAGAAGATGTACAAGTTATGTAAGAATACCATAACAGTAGATCTCGAGAGAGGCTCTTGCAGTAGGTATTCACATATAGGACTGACCCGCCAGGCATCAGGACCCCATGGAAAAATTTCTAGCTAGCAGTCTCTGGCAGGGGACCGCCCCCACATCAAGTGACCGGCGTCATACGAGGTTAGCATAAAGGGGCAGTCCCCCACGCCGCCTTCCAGTTCTTTCCCACGAAGGGCCAAAAGAGGCAAGAGAAGAGGATATCTCCCCCCATGGAAATGGAGCCAAAAAAGCTTAGGGAGATGGAGGGCGGAAGGCAATACCTACTGCAAGAGCCTCTCTTGAAGATCTACTGTTACGGTAAGTTCTTACGTTACTGTACTATCTTACTTTGAGAGGGCTCTTGCAGTAGGTATTCACTTATAGGACTGAGTCCCAAGCAATCTGGAATAAGGAAAAGCATTCGGAAGAAGGATAGTTATCCATAGCATGGAACCTCAGGCTGAATGAGTCTTATGAAAGGAGACCTTGAAGCACATCCAACCCGAAGCCTGCTCTACGGCGAGAGGCAATGTCCAAACTGTAGTGTTTTGTAAAGGTATGGACCGAACTCCAAGTTGTGGCTGCACAGATGTCTGCCACTGACAGATTCTTGAAACATGCCGCAGAGGCAGCTACTCCTTTGGTGGAGTGACCTCTGACTTGACCCGGCAGGGTCCTGTTGTACTTGTCGTAACAGAAAGTGATACAATGAGCCAACCATTTTGATAGGCACTGCCTTCTCTTTTGTGAGCAAGAGAAATAAAAAGCTGATCAGTTTTCCTGAGATCCTTAGTCCAAGTGGTATAGTATCTCAGTATTCTGTGAACATCCAAAGTATGCAAGAGGTACTCCCTTTGATTGGAGTGTTGCATACAGAAAGCGGGTAGCTCAATGGATTAATTCAGCAACCACCTTAGGGAGAAACTTAGGGTTGGTGTGTAGAGCCACACATTCCTTGTGGAAAATCAAGTATGGGACTTTGCACATCAAGGCCTGAAGCTCAGAAATACACCAAGCAGAAGTAATGGTCACCAGGAAGTGTGTCTTCCAAGAAAGGAACTTTAAATGTGCTGTAGCTGCCGGCTCGAAGGGAGGCAGGGTTAAGTTTCTCCAAAATGAAATTCAAGTCCCAAGGAGGGGCAGGAATGCAGATGGGAAGTCTCAAATGAAGAACCCCTCTGAGGAAGGTCTTGGAGACTTCCAACTGAGCAAAACTCCTGTCCCTGAAAGGAATATGATAGGCTGAGACAGCAGCCATGTGGACTTTTAATGAGGAATGGCTGAGACCCAGGTCGAAGAGGTGACACATGTAGCTGGGCATGAGAAAGGTTTGAAGTCTTTCGAAGAGGCCCAAATTGAAAACCGTTTCCACTTCATGGCATAGGTGGACCTGATGGAAGGCTTTCTGGCCTCTACTAAAATGTCCGCTACGAGCGGAGAAACTCCGAAGCAGGCTATTGCTACGTCTGCAGGAGCCACGCATGTAGATGAAGGGATCCGAGACCTGGATGAACAAGGGTCCCCTGATCCTGGGTCAACAACTGTTGCAACAGAGGAAGAGGAAGTGGAAGTTCCTCTGAAAACTGTAGCAGAAGAGATAACCAAATTTGCCTGGGCCAGAAGGGAGCACTGAGAATCATTCGGGCCCCCTTTAATAGGAGTTTGATCAGGACGCTGAATTAAAGGAAGAGGTTGAGCATAAACTAATCTGTCCCTCCAAGCTAGAGACAGAGCATCCTGCCAAAAATGCCTCGCCTTAGAACGAAAGTGAGCAGAAGGTGGGAAGTTTTTCGTTTGTGGGGAGAAAAGCGAAAAAGGTCTATCTGAGGTGTGCCTCATTGCCGTGAAAGATGTCGCTTTATGACTTCTGATCCATCCCCATTCATGGGATCTGGCTGAGGACCTTACTGAGTCAATTCAAGTTAGTGTGTTTTCCACTCCCGAACCTGAATCATGGCCAACTGAAGTTGATGCTGAGTTGCCCAAAGCCAGACCCTCATTTCTTCTCGGCACAGAGGATAGGAAAATGTTCCTCCCTGCTTGTTGAGATACCAGACTATGCACATGTTGTCTGTTTGTATGAGGAGATCACCGGGAAGGATAATGGAGTGAAGAGCCTGAAGGGCATAAAGGACTGCTCTCAGTTCGAGCACATTTATGTGCAGGTTTTGTTCGAACTTGTACCAGCTGCCCTGAGTCCTATGAGACCCGAGATGGGCTCCCTAGCCTTCTACTGATGAATCTGTCATCAACGTCTGGGAGGGGGTTCGATACTGAAATGAACTCCCAGGCATACGTCCTCCTGCACCATCCATCATTGTAAGTCCCTGATCATGGGATCGGAAACTAGTACCTCTTGGTCTAGATTGTCCAGGGTTTGGTCCCACTGAGACCAAAGCATCCACTGGGAGATCCTCATATGAAGCTGGGCGTGTGGGACTGTCGGAATGGCAGCCACCATTAGCCCCAGGAAGCGAAGGACTGACCTGGCTCTGACCCTCCTGCAACTGGACAGAAGATGGTCCTGAGTCTGAAGAGTGTCCATCCTGTCCGGAGGTAAAAGGTTTGCCAATGGTCGTGTCCAGAATCACCCCTATAAACTGGAGGCATTGGCAAGGGACCAAATGGGACTTTGCCTGGCTGATGGTGATACCCAGGCTGGTGAAAACCTGCAGGGTAAGGGAGAGAGAGAGAGAGAGAGAGAGAGTGTGCAGGAGTTCCTCCTAGGCAGGGCTGCCAGCGTGTCGTCAGGTACAGAATACCTGAACTCCTGGAGTGCATGGGTGGGCCACTACCACAGACAGGCATTTGGGAAATACTCAGGGGGGCCAAGGAATGACCAAATGGGAGGGCCCTGAATTGGTAGTGGTCCCCCTGAAAGCAAAAACGAAGGAATCTGCAGTGGGAAGGGCATATGGGGATACGCAGGTAGGCATCCTGCATGTCCAAAGCGCACAGCCACTGTCCCTGCCGAAGAAGTGGTAGAAGGCTGTGCAAAGAGAACATTCTGAAGCGTTTGTACTCCATGAACATGTTCAGGAAACTGAGGTCTAAGATAGGCCTCAGATCTCCTGTCTTCTTTTGAACTAGGAAGAAATGGGAATAGTAACCCATCCCCCAAAGATGGTTGAGACTGGTTCTATCGCCGCCTTCAAGAGAAGGGAGGTGATTTCCTCTAGTACCAGAGGAAGATGTTGCAGGGAGTAAGATGACTGAGGGGTGGTCTTCAGGGTGGTTTTTGTAGAAACTTTATTGAGAGTCCTGCTGATATCAACTGGAGCACCCAAGCATCTCACATTATCCTCTCCCAACCCGGCAGATGGAAGGAGAATCTCCCCCCTACTGGCTCCTCTGAAGCCTCCAGAGGCAGTGGGAGAGGCAGGGAGTCAGGAGGTGTGGGCAACGCAGCAGCCAAGGCTCCCAAGGCTTTTTTGCTAGGGGGAGACTTGGTTGCTGGAGGGGCCCCGACTCTTGTTGGCCTGTTTGCCCTGTGGTTTTGTTTTTTTGTCGGTTCCATCTACAAAAAGGACGCCACTGCCCTTGAGAGGGCCTGTACATAGCTGTCGACAGACTTGAGTGCAGTGCCCTTCTCCTGCAGTTCGGTAATGATGTCCTTAACATCACCTCCGAACAACACCGAACCCCTGAAGGGAGCATCCTGGATAGCGGACTGCACTTCAGGGACCAATCCTGACAAGCAGAGCCAGGCATGATGCCATAAGCCTACGGCGAAAACCGAGCTCCTTCCAGCTGTTTCCACTGCGTCATAAGTGGCACAAAGCATGTGCAGACTGGCCGAATGAGCAGAATGGACAAGATCTGCCACTTCCTGCTTAGTCTGAGACTCAGGAAGAGAGTCCAATTTGGATTCCACCTGACTAACGATGGTCTTCTGAGAGTCCCTATATGTGCTACGTAGTTCAGGGCCCTAATACCTAGGATAGAAGAGGAAAAGATCTTCTTCCCGTATTGGTCCAGAAGCTGGGATTCCTTGTCAGGCGGGGACGAGCTGAGGTGTTTTGGGTTAGCGGAATGGCCGTGAGCGGTGCTGATGACGACCGAATCCACCTTGGGGTGTAGGTTCAGGAAATCTACAACCTTGGGAGCCTGATATAGCTGGTCCGACTTCCTCAGAAGGGGGGCTAACACTGAAGGTTGTTTCCAAATAGTGGAAACAAGGTCCACATGAGGCTCTATCCAGGGTGGAATCAGCGTAGGATCAGTTCTGTGCAGATCCAGATGAGCAGCAAGTTTTTTACACTGAGGGTCTGGCTCCAGTGATTGCCACTGATGGACTTTCTGGATTTAATTGTTTAATTAGTATTTCGGAAAGACCTTTGAGCGTGAGCTCTTTTACAAAGGTTCCACGTCAGGGTGGACAATAAGACATTACACATATTCAGTGGTTACAGAGGCCAGATCATTAGGCATTAAGAAAAAATTACTCACCTTAGTAATATTGTTTCTTCTAATGGAGTCTTGTTATATTATGACATATGCAGTGAGTCCCAACCTTCGAACTGCTCCGGAGGTGAAAGAGTCAACTTTCCATGCAAAGCATGGAACCTTGAGCCCGAGCTCGGTTGAACACTCTGTCTGTTGATGCTCAAACTCAAACTGTCAGATCTTTACGAGCAAAACTCACTAAGGTTCTGTGTGGAAGCCGTAACCTACACTAGCCACTGGCTACTTAACTACAAAAACACATTTTGTTTCTTGATCCCAAAACAAAGACTCAAGTCAGAGTTCAAGAAGAAAAATATAAAGACACCTAAGCACCTAAGCAGGGTGAAAATAAAGTAGGCATCTATGAAATGCCAACATTGCCCTGCGCCCACATCCCAAAAGTAAAGGTTCTGAGAGGGCAGGCTGGGGGGGGGTCATAATAGCAAGACTCCATTAGAAGAAACAACATTACTAAGGTGAGTAATTTTTTCTCAAACAACATGAAGTCTTGCTATATTATGACATATGCAGATTACACAGCAGTACCTCCACGGAGGAGGGACAGAACCTACTTAGGAAATAGGCTCTGAAGCACAGCTGTGACAAATCAGCATCACTCCTAGCCTGGATGTCAGGGGTAATGCTTAGTAAAAGTGTGAACTGTTTTCCAGGTGGCTGCTTGACATATCTCTGAGATAGGGATGTCCCTGGCAGCAGCAGAGGCGCAGCTGTACCTCTAGTAGAGTGAGCCCTCAGGCCTGAGGGGAACCTGCAGTTTTCATAACAAATTGGATGCAAGAGACAATCCAACTGGCAATGGATCTTTTAGTGGCAGGTTTTCCTTTATCAACCTCACCATAAGTGAGGAACAATTGGAGGAGTCAAACCTGTGACCCTAGTACGTTCTATATAGTAACTAAGGGCTCTTTTGACATCTAAACTGTGCAATCTCCTCCTAGCCAGAGGAGGAATAGTCAGTGAAGTACACAGGAAGAGACATGGATTGATTAAGGTGGAAGTCTGAAACCACCTTAGGCAAAAACTTTCTGTTAGTCCTGAGGACCACCTTATCTCTGTGAAAGAGATAAAATCAGGCTCCACTGACAATGCTTGCAATTCCTTATGCGCCTGGCAGAAGTGATGGCTACCAAAACACAGTTTTTCCAAGTCAAGTACTTAAGCTCTGCTGAAGACAAAGGCTCAAAGGGGTTCATAAGCTGGGCAATGCAAATATTAAGATCCCAAGCAGGGCAGGGTCCCTAATTGGGGATTGGTGTGCAACAACCCTTGAAAAACTTGGTGAATACAGGATGAGCTGAAAGGAAGAGGGTTTACCTGCTGATAGAAAAGCGAACCACGGCTGCCAGGTGCACTTTTAGGGTAGCTGGTCAAGCCTCAACAAATTCAAATGCACCAAATAATCTAAGATTGTGGGCAAGTCAGCAGATTCTGGGGAAATGTGCTTGCCAGAGCACCATATGGAAAACCTCTTCCATTTGGAATTATAAGTGGCCCTGGTGGAAGGCTTTCTAGAGGCCTTCAAAATATCCAATACATCTTGGGAAAGGTGTAGGTCAGCAAACTGTAGGTCAGCCTTGAGATTGAGAGATTTGAGGTTCGGATACCAAACCCTCCCCTGGGCACAGGATAACAGGCTGTGATTCCTGGGAAGGCACAGGGGAAGGTGGACTGCTAAGGACAAAAGGAGAGAGTACCAGGGCTGCCTGGCCCAATCTGGGGCAATCAGGATCACCTTGCAGGGTTGAGATCTGTTTTTGACTAGCACCTTGAACAGGAGAGGGAAGTGGGGGAAAGCATAGAAAACTTCCCTTCCCAACTGAGAAGGAAGGCATCAGGGGACTGGAGCCCAACACTGGGGCCTGCAACAAAGGGAGGTGGTAATTGTCTGGGGCTGCAAAAGATCTATCTAAGGGGTGTCCCATCTGGCAAATACTACCTCCAATACTAGGGGATCCAGGGCCCATTTGTGATGGCCCTGGGAAATCCTGCTGAGAGCATCTGCCAGGACATTGTCCTTGCCTGGTAGGTGAACTGCCATAAGGGAGGTGTTCAGGGAAATAAGCCAGAGACCACAACTTCATTACTTCGGTGCACAAGGCCGTAGACTGAGTGCCCCCTTGCTTGTTGATGTACCACATCGTAGTGGTGTTGTCTGTTCTGACCTGAACCACTTTGTTCTGAACAGATGTGGAAAAAACTTGAAGTGCTAGAAAAACTGCTCTGAGTTCCAACAGATTGATGTGGAGCAGAGATTCCTGAGGGGACCACAATCCCTGGGTAGTGAGGTCGCCCATGTGAGCTTCCACCTCAAGAGGATGCATCTGTAGTAAGGACTAAGAGTGAGACTGGGGTGAAAGGACCCCTGTCTCAGATTACTGGTCCTGCCACCACTGAAGGCCTGGATCAGAGTCCGAGTCACTGGGATCAATTTGGTTAGAGGGTCCCTCTTTTGAGACCAAAAGGCTCTCAAATGGAACTGGACATCCCTCATTTGAAACCTTGCTCCCTGCACTACTGCTGTAGAGGCAGCCATGTGCCCTAGGAGCTGAAGAAAGCGCCTTGCTGGTCGAGAGACCTGAAGGGTGAAAGAAGAGGCCAGAGAGATCAGGGTCCTTGCTCTTTCCAGAGGAAGTAAGGCTCTGGCCTCTTGCGTGTTCAGTTCTGCACCTATGAAGGTGAGAAGCTGGACAGGCTCTAGGACTGACTTTGGGAGATTGAGAAGGAAACCTAGAGATGTGAGCAGTTGCCGAGTTACCTGAAGGTGTAGTCTGACCTGATCTGGAGACTGGCCTACTATGAGCCAGTCGTCCAGATAAGGAAAGATGGCAATCCTTTGCCTTCTTAAGTGGGCAACTGCTACTGCCAGGCATTTTGTGAATACCCTCGGGGCCGAGGTGAGGCCGAAGGGCATTGCTCTAAACTGAGGGCAGTTCGAATCAGAGGTACTTTCGATGGGAGCTTCTGATGAGAACATGGAAGTAGGCATCCTTGAGGTCCAGGGAGGCTAGCCAGTCCCCTGGCTTTAGAGAGGGTAAAATAATTCCCAGAGTCACCATTTTGAACTTTGGTTTTAAAAGGTGCTTGTTTAAGTATCTGAGATCTAGGATGGGCCACCATTCTCCTGTCTTTTTTGGGGTAAGGAAGTACCTGGAGTACAACCCTTTGCCCTGGTGTAGGGGTGGAACCCTCTCCACAGCTCTGAGAGACAGGAGGGTAGAAACTTCTGTTTCTAGGGCAAGAGCCTCTGATGGATTTGCAGGTGGAAAAGATCCGATTCTCATCTTTGGAAACCTTCTGAAGCTGAGAACCAGTCCCTGGCTTACTACTTCCAGGACCCACTTGTTTGCTGTTAAAGACCTCCAGTCCTGGACAAAGTAAGCCAGCCTGCCCCCTACCGGTAGAGGAGAGTCGGCCCTGGCCACCCCATCAGGGAGCCTGCTTGGCAGGGGCTTTGGGCTGAGGGGTAGAAGTGGGCTTACTTGTACCCTGTCTGCCTTTCCCTCTGAAGAACCCCCTCTGGGCATAAGCAGAAGAGGAGGCTTGGGCGAGTAAAAGGCCTATGAAGGGCGCCTGCCCTGAGATGCTGCCTTTGAGGAGTGGCTTGCCTTTTCTTTGGCCTGTACACTCCTACAGGTGGTCCTATATTCATCCATTTTCTTCATGTAATTCTCTGTCTGCTCCCCAAACAGAGAATTCCCCACAACAGGAAAATCCATGGCCTTAGACTGGGTATCCTGTGACAGGGTAGTACATCTGAGCCAAGCCATTCTGCGAAGTGCCACAAATGTAGCCATGACCCTTGATGACACATCATTAGAGTCTACTGCAGCATGAAATTGCACCTTGGATGCCTCAATACCATCCGCAGCCACCTGCTCCAGCTCCCTGGCAAGCTGGTCAGGGACTTGTTTCGCTAGGGCCAGCACAGTATCCCATCTGGACTTCTGGTACCTAGCAGCATATGCCATATAATTTGCCTGTCTGAGTCCTAAAGATGCTGCCATGCATTGTTTCTTTGCCATGGCATCCATCTTCCTAGAGTCCTTTTCAGGAGGGTGCAAGGCTAGGGGAATATTTGCTGTGTCACAAGCTGCAGCCTGCACTACCCCCACATGGCTGCACTGCTGAGAGAGGAACTCAGTATCAGAGCCTGATAAAGTATACCTCTTGTCCATCCTTTTATCAACAGGAGGATGGAGTGAGGAGTTTTAAATTTTTACTGTCTGTTTCCTAAAGATTTATGCAAGAGAACAGACAGTCTCTCAAACTCTGGAATATCCATCATTTCTACATAATCAGGCTCCTCTTGGTCATCAACAGCTTCCTCAACAGGGAGTTGAGAGTTTCAACAACTTTCTTATAGAACATAAAATGAGAAGGGACTTGGATAGCCTGGGGGGAGGACCCCAGACAGCCTGTCTGGAGAGATGTCGGTTCAATGGACACATCCAGACCTTCAAAATCACATTCACTCTCCCATATTCCTCCTCCCCTTCCTCCGGTTCATAAAAATCCTCAAAATCAAAATCTTGAACCGGTGGAACCGACCGAACCAACTGCTTTCCTGATGGTGCCGGTTCGGACGGAACCAGGGAAAGTGCCTGGACAATTTGAATTGCTTTAGCTATTTCTTCAGCGGTTGGAGAAAGAACTTTTGACTCCAAACCTGCTGACTTTCTGGCCCTTTTAGTTGGAACCGGCCCCTCAGAGCTGGCTCTTCGTTTGGCCGAGGAAGAATCGCCCTGGTCAGAGGGCACTCCCTCCGGTTCGGCTGAACCCGAACCGGGATGGCCATCCGTCACGGATTTTGGCCTCCTTTCCTGAGCCTACCAACTCTCTTTTCCACGGTGGCAGCAGGAAAATTCTTACAAATCTGGCAGTCTGCATTGAGGTGGTCAAACCCCAGACAATATACACAAGTGGTGTGTGGGTCAGCCTTAGCAAAGGCTTCCCCACAGAGACCACAGTGTTGAAACCCAGTGGGCCCGGTTTTTCTTTTGGGTTTCTCAGACATAGTGCCAGCCTAACCAAACTTGCCCATTAATGACAATCCGCCAAGCAAGACTCCCTTATCAGTTCCCAGCCGTGTCACGGGCCGTGGAAAAACCGTAATGAAATCCGTTTTTTTTAGAACCGATAAGAACCGGGAACCGCACTCTAAAGGACTAGAAAGTCTATAAAAAACAACCTGATCGGTTCAAACTGAACCGAAAACACGTTTACAAGTTCCACACAGAAGAAAATAATGTAAGCCTATCTATACTTACGATACCACAGACAGGCTTAGAACTGGCCGGTTGCGGTTTAATTTCGGTTAAGAAACCGAAAAAATAAAACTTTTAACCGACAAACGAACCAAGCAGAAGGAGAAATCTCCGGAGCGACTGTTCAGTGAGGCGGAGTAAAGAATCTGACAGTTTGAGTTTGAGCATCAACAGACAGAGTGTTCAACCGGGCTCGCGCTCAAGTTTCCATGCCTTGCATGGAAAGTTAACTCTTTCACCTCCGGAGCAGTTCGAAGGTTGGGACTCACTGCATATGTCATAATATAGCAAGACTTCATGTTGTTTGAAAGAGCGATTACATGACAATTAGACAAATAAGAGAAAAAAAAACTGAGCGGTTGTAATTGAATACTAAGCTATTTCTAATCGGTTGTCCTAGGTAGCACACCACTGGAAACCTCCAAATCCATTGATAGACTATGGCAGAGTAACTGCATAGGGTTTAACACTATTCCAGATGGCAGAGGCTGGGTGACAGTGAAACAAGGGGGATTGGGTTTGAAACCAACCGCAGACAGCGAGAGGTGGGGGGATAGTGAAACGGGGGGTGAGCAGCTCCAGAGGGCTTTGTAGAGTATGGTGTGTGTGTGTGGGGGGGAGGGGTTGGGAGAGGCAGTACCAAGTGCGTTTAAAGAGGACTGAGGGCCTACTTAAGCCCTTGGCTAGGCTGGAATGGAGGCAGGGTTCTCTAGGTAGCCCTGCTGGGTGTTACCTTGGGGGAAGACCTGTCTATCAAGTGGGGCCTGAGAAGCAGGTGTATTTTGAGTTAGACATTAGATGCTGTTTGAGGCCTACTTTGAATTGAGACAGGCTGTTTGTCTGTAATTTCATCGGGAGTTCATTTATCCAGAGGGGGGCTCCGATAGGGAAAGCACTCTGCCCCTAGTGAGGTTCAGCGGAATGGTATGGACAGTGCTCCAGTCTTCCTCCGTCTGGTGATGTGTGTTGAGAGAGAAGCCTCGAGCAGGTTTCCTATACAGGGTGGGGTTTTTCCAAGGAGTGCCTTCTTTCCCAGGAGGCAAGTTTGGTATTTGATCTACCTGGTATTTGATTTTTCCTCAGTAACTCCAGAAAGGAGGGATCCTCTGGAGGAGACTTCGGAGGGGTCCGTGGCCTGGGGCGATCTGGAGTACATGGCTCGTTGTCAGGATCAGAGCGTCCTGTCTCTGAGTCCGAGTCAGACGTATCTGACGATAAAGGGGAAGACTCCTCCCTACAGGGGAGGGGCCAGCCCTTTGGGAGTTCCCTTGCACGTGTCCTCCTGGGCGTCAGAGGACTCGCCTCTGGCTGGGTGCGGTGGGGGGAGTCTCCAGTCTTCGAAGTAGGGGATCCTGTATAGGGTCCGGCATCAGCTGATGACTTTCAACCTCCCTAGTGAGTTGAGCCTTGGCCTCAGCCCACCAGGAGGCCAGTCTCTCCTTCAAGTCCGCCGGTGGCTGGGGCATGGGTGGTGGAGGAGAGGGATACGGATATTAAGGATATCTGTAAAAGGAGTATCCATAACCTGATGGCGGGTAACCCGCCATCGGGTACTGCGGCGTCAGGTACTGGGGCACTGGATACTGCGGAGCCGGGTATTGTGGCACCGGATATTGTGGTGTTGGATATGTGGGAGCCAGGGGCTCTGACGGGGCAGAGGGACTTGACAGAGGCCCAGCTGGTGGGTCAGGTGGTGGTAATGCTGGCCCCACGGGTGTCGAGCCCAGCGTGGGTACACCGTCGAAAGAGTCCGAAGGTAAGGGGACACTGGCTGGCGTCAGGGCCGGCATCTGAGGGTCTGGCATTAGGGTATCAGGTCCCGAAGGAGCGGGCCCAGATGGCAGCGTCTCAAGATCCTCCTTGACGACGGGGGACAGAGGATTAGAATCCCCATGGTCAGCTGAGGAGACGCAGGGGCCTCAGAAGGCAATGCAACGCGCTGTGGAGAGCCTGGGGTGTTGAACTGATCCTTATGGTCCGGCACAGGCTCCTTGGCCGGGCAGGCGTCAGTGGGACCAGTGTCAGACTTATAGGATTCTCTGCCTGAGGAAGGCCGCGCTGGGGATGCGACCTTGTCAAGCAGAGGTATGGCTGGGTGCCCACCGAAGGGGCAAGCGGCTTAGCAGCCTTGTCCGGTCAGGCATCGGTGGCACCGGCATCCAACTTACCAGACCTGCTCTGACCTGAAGACCCGGCGTGGTAGGCGGCCTTCCTGGACTGAGCCTCCCTTTCCTGGAAATCCCGGAAGACCAGGCCAGATGGGAGGGGCAACACCTTCTGGTTACCACCAAGATGGATGGCATGGAGTGGTCCCCGGAGGAACGTTACTTAAGTGCCACGACTGCTGTCGTGGAAGCAGTTTCCACTCCCGGTGCTTCTCCTTGTCACACTTCTTCTTGTGACATTCGAGAGAAATGGACGCCTGCCTTAGTTTCTTTGGCTCCTTTTCCATGGATGCCATTCTTTTCTTGAGAGTATGGGCTTCCAGGGACTGCTGCCTTCTTTTCCAGGTAGCAGAGTTAAATTTCTGGCAGTGCTGGTACTTCTCCACGGGGTTTTCTGGGCCAGACAGAAGAGGCACAAGGAGTGGCCATCCTTGTGTGGAAGTTGGGAACCACACGAGTTACACTTATTTTTATGCGATTTGGAGGGCATCAGGGACGACATACACAACAAATTGTTGAGGAAACTCAAGAAATAGAGAAAATAGGTTGAAAAGTTCAAAACTAACGGATCAACGAAAGATTGACGAGTGTTGAATTCTACCACGAGGAACTTTCATAAGTCGACGGCAGGAAAGAACTGGAAGGCGGGCGTGGGGGACCGCCCCTTTGTAATGTCGTCGTATGATGCCAGTCACCTGACGTGGGGGCGTTCCCCCACCAGAGACTGCTAGCTAGAAATTTATCCGTGGGGTCCTGATGCCTGGCAGGTCAGTCCTACATATGAATACCTACTGCAAGAGCCCTCTCGAAGTAAGATCTGAATACAGCATCAGACAGTCTCCCAGAACCAAAGGTGGCAGCAGGAAAGGCTCTGAGAGGCCTAAACCTGGTATCAACCTCGGCGCCAACTCCAACACCAACGATCCAGCCAACACTGAAATGATTGGTAAAGACACCACAGCCAGTCCCACTGTAGAGGCGCTGAATGGGGCTGCAGTCAGTTGGACGGGAGTCAGCCACGCAGTCACCAACAAGGGCCCCTGGGGCTGTTGTTGGAACCAAATGCTCTACCCAGCTTGAAGTCCCCACCTGTGACTCCAGTGTCACCAGCCCTGAAGGGCCAAAGACTGGTTCAACAGGGAGAGGCAAACAAGCCAGATGATGCATTCACTGCTCCATATAAGTTGCCCAGTAGTGGAACTGCCCACCAGAGCCCCACTAATAGACAGAAAAAGACTCTGGGTCCGAGACCTCGACCTCCTGTGAACAGAAGCCCCCAGTGATGCCGATGGCGCCCAAGGATGTTCTACTCTGGGGCATCGAGGACCTCATGGCACACCACACAGAGGAAGACCTTGAGAGGTACAGTTTCCTCCCCTTCCTAAGGAAAGAGGAAGAATTTGAGGCCAACGGTACCACGACCCTGATCAGGATAGTGCTTCTGAGAGGACTGCCCTTCCTTATGAGCACAAGACTAACTGCTATCAGAACCCTCCCCAGAAGGGGACAGTGGAATGGACATGGGCCCCCTATCGGAGCAGCTTGCTTGAGAAGGCTCCCTACTGTCATCGTCCATAGTCGTCAACCACTGACTCGGCAGGGCTATGGCAGACTGAGAAAATGTTTCTAAATTCACTAAAATGATAAAAAAAAAAAAAAAATTCTAACTTTAAACACTAAAAACTGAGAAAAACAGAATGCCATTGTTGTACAGACATAAATACATTCTTGGAGAGGCTGTGGTGAGGCATTTGCCACTCATACCCATATGTCCCACTGTGACTTGATTTTGGCAAGACGTTGGTGAAACCATCAATGCCCTGTTCATGGAACAGGATTTGCTCACCACTCAACTGGTTCTTCTTTCCATCCCTCCACAGCCGATTAAGGGATCCCGTTTTAAATTACTGTTGATTTTAATGTTGGCGGCAAGAAAGCTTATTACTAAATTTTAGCTAAGCAGAAATCCTCGGCAGAAATCCAACTGAGTAGCCTTAATTAACACCATTTATAGGATGGAAATATTTACGGCATCTCTCAACAGGCAGCCAAAGCTGAAGAATTTTGGAGGCGGTGGGTAGTTTACCAGATTGACACTAATCCGTATTTTGTGCCTTGATATGGTATAGGAATGTGTTAATTCTTTCTTATGCCAGGATCCACCCAGCGGAGTACCACTTCCTGACTTCACTCCATCTGTGCCTGTCGTTTTAGTGCAGTGTCTGAGGCTGTTCTGTACGATGTTAAAGACCTGCCTTTTGGTGTATATTATGTTGTGCAATTCTGGTTGCTATTTTTTTTTAATACCCTACTGCTCAGCTTTTACTTTTTTGCTTTTGGTTGTTTTTCTTTTTTATCCTGGAATTTTTATACTGCGTTAACTGACTGTATGTTAATAAAGCTTGGATAAAAAAAAAATCCTAATCTTCTTTCGTCTGCTGCTACTCTCACAAATAGTGACAATCACCTCTTCTTCCATCTGCTTCTCAACAAACTCATACTGGACTATGTCCACTGCAAGTACTGTGGGACTCTGTTCAACCGAACGATTGCCTATAGGATACTGCCCCACATGTTATGCTCCGAGACATCTAAGAAACCAGCTCCACGCCACTTGGGCTGAAATCTCCTTTCGAGACCACACAGCACTATACTCCAACAACCCCTAAGCACACACTACAGCCATGGATACCTCTACCACGGGGGGCAACTAAACCTGGGGGCTGGCAGACAGTCAAAAATTGTCAAGCTGCACGATCATACCATAAGACAAACGATCCGATAAAAACATCAAACAGTCCATCCCCGGTGGCGCTGAGGGTGGAGGCGCTGGACGCCACACCTCACACCACGCTGGCGACCTGGGTTCAGGAACGAGCCGGGGCCACCGGGGTTCAGCAGGGAAGGGAAAAGATTGAGCGTCCAGAGGACTGCTCTCTCTTCCCGAGGGTGGGTTCGGGGTGTGCTCGCTCTTGCAGCGACCTCTGGTGGTGGCTAGGGGATCACCGACTGTAGCGGCGCGGTGTATATCTGGGGGTGGAGCCACGGCAATTTGTTGCCTTGCTGGCCAGGCTCCGCGGGGGACACAGGGGAAAAAAGAGATAAAAAACCCATCCCTGGGGATAGATGAAGGCACCTCGCCTACCTAAGCCCACACTTCCATTTCCGGGTTATCCCCTCTCTGCAGGGCCACTCGTGTGCCAGGCACTTTCCCCTATAGACAGAGTGCCCTGGTCAGATAGGGCAGCCCTACCTCTAGAGGGTTCATACCCAGAGGTGGCACTTGATGGCACGAGGGAGAGGACTAGTCACGGGAGAGGGTAGAGGCTGGGTAGTCCCGAGGTTACTGGAAGGAATTCTCCAGGAATGGAGATAAAGTTAAAAAAAAAAAAAAAAAAATCAAACAGATTCGAGCCATTGTCACCCATGCCATTCATCAAGGCAGAGGTCACAGGACTCGTGTGAGCAAAAACAAGTTACAGGAAGACAAAGGACATAACTGCAAATCATGTACTAGTCACAGGGGACTATTTGATTCGGGGAACAGAATCTCCCCTACAACAGAACAAAAATACAAAAGTTGCGGTCAGGTGCCTTCCAGGATCATCAGCGCACAGAGACACTAACTGCATTGAGAAAATCGTATGGAACACAGGGATAAAACCGCATTTAGTCCACCTAGACACAATGACCAGGACAATTATTCAGTGGAGGAGACCAAGAGGTATTTGATCTCTTTAGGTGACAAACTTTCTCCTATTTTGTTCACTGTCTCATTCTCTGAGATTCTTCTGGTATGGGAAAAAGGAGCTAGCAGGAAGAAGATCAGAGATAAAGACATCAACAAGTGGCTCAGAGACTGGTGTGCAGAGAGGGGTTACAAATGCATAGGGGACTGGAATACGTTCTGGAAAAGGCAGTTCTTTCGATATGATGGCCTGCACCTCACCAAGGAAGGCACCCGGGCGCTAGGCCAGAAATCTGACATTTTCATTTCTAATTTAAACTAGTCAGTGGGGAGTGGGCAGCAGCATCCAAGGAACCACAGGGGACAACTGTTGCCACTCCCCAACAATCTCCTATGAACACACAATCAGAACAAGACACTAACACATACCTTCTCGGCACACTTAAAGACCCTACAAGGCTACTTAGTATAAAGACAACGTCTCTTGCAAATATACAGAAAAAGGGAGCTCCACAATGATCAATTCTAACCAAGGAAGGTGAGCACTGTGCGTCAGTGCTCGTAATCTGGTGAACAAAATCCTGGATCTCACCACCATAATGGCAGAGGCAGATCTGGACTGGGTCGCGGTCACTGACATGGCTCACCAAGAACCACACCTGGGATGTAGCTATCCCAGGATACACACTACTCCGAAGAGACTGCAAAGGTAAGAAAGGAAGAGGGGTAGCAATGTATTTAAAAAACAGCATCAGTGCTATGATGACCCAGGGACACAATGCGGAGGTCCTCTGGGTCACCCTTGGAGCAGGAAGTAAGTACCCTATCTAAGTTGGGGTTATATACAGACATCGAGCCCAGGATAAAGACTTGGAGAGGGAACTCCTGGAGGTCATCTTACAGATGGCAGACAAAGGAGAAATGAAAATTACATACCTACCATAATTCTTGATCTTCCGGTGCATCTTTACCATTCATCACTGGTGGGTGTATAATGTGAGTGCAGCACCCCATGGGAACTTTTTTTGCGCTAGGGGGAGGAGCCGGCGCCAACAGCACCACCCTTGAGGCTAACGCACCGTGTGGCACTCGTGGGTTGGCCAATAACAGCTGTCGGGTTCTCCTCCACCTCACTTCTGCACACCGGAGAGACAGAAGGAAAAAAGGGGCTAGAGAAAATGAGGGTGGGGCAAGGGAGCCCGAGGGACAGTAAAAGGAAAAGATATATACTGAAAAATGATAGGCCAGCGAGAGGACAGAGGAGGAGGATCTGGAGGACATGGGCTATAAGGCCCCAGTCCCTGGACAGTCAAAGAAAACAAGAAATAAGGAGAGAGAGAGAGAGAGAGAGAGAGAGAGAGAGAGAGAGAAAGAGAGGGAAAGAAGGGGTTAAGAGAGAAGGGAAGGAGGGACCCATCAATTAACATGCTTCAATCAGCTCAGAATACTTAAGAGACTGGGGGGGTGCCACCAGAAGAAGGCAGCCAGCTAACAGATATAGTTGCCAAGAGTTTGCAACTCAAAGTTATAGCATCCACTAGGGTCAGAAAAAAAGCGATCGGGAAAGGCCCCAAAAAACAGGTGGACATTTGCCCCTTGTTGGAAGACCGCACTCCACTCCCGGCTATAGCTTCCAGAGAACCCACAGGGTTCAGGGGAGGAGAAAGTGAAGACTCCACCCGCTCAAACACCTCCCTCCCAAGGAGGGAGACTGAAGGGGTAGAAGTAAGGAGATAGAGAGGGAAGGGAAAAAGGGGGAGTCTCTGTCAGCCCCCATCCGGGGAACCCCTAAAGGAGCCAGCACCCCTCAAAAGGAGGTGGACCAGCCCCGGGGTCCCCAAAGACAGAAGGAAATGGGCCCACCAGGAGTACCCCGAGATCTCTTAATCAAGAGGCCCTACTGGCCCTCCTCCCAAAAGGGACCCCTCTCTCATCTCTTAGGAGTGAAAAGGGGTCCTAAGACTGCAGAGGGGAATAAAAACCCAACTGGACCTTGGGGAGGAGAGCCAGCAGTGCAAAGGACTGCCCAGGGACTGAGGCCTTCTGAGGGGAAGGTGGGCGGGATTCAGTGATGAATGGTGAAGATACACGGCAAGATCAAGAATGACAGTAGGTACGTCATTTTCATATCTTCCCAGTGTCAATCTTCACCATTCATCACTGGTGGGTGAGTACCAAGCCCCCTAAAGGGGGTTCAGCACTTCCCTGAGGAACAGATTTCTTTCAACCTCCTGTTGGGGAAAACATGGGAGGAGAAGACCCACTGCAGACCAGCTAGGCCTGAGACTGGCCAGGGCGAGGCAGGGTCCTCTGTCCCTTGGGGGAAGGAAGGCGCCCCTACAGCTCCTGCCTTGCCCTGCGGGAGAAAAGACAGGTCCCCCGGAATGTGGATGCAATCACCCTACACCGGGCCAGGGGTGATAACCATGATAGTCGAAGCCACGCCGTCCGCCTGATGCAGATCGCTGTCCCTGCTAGCCATGAAGCAACCTCACTGGTGTCATAAGATGACCTTACTTGGTGTCTTGCTAACTCCCGGCCTATCGCGGAGAGGGCTGTGGCCTGCCTGGTTGCCTCTGAATCAGGCAATGATGCTAGTACCTGACCCAGCATTGCCCACATGTGCCTGTTATACACAGCATGGTGCGCCTGATGCGATGCAATACAAAGAATCACCCAAGCCGAGGACAAAACTCTCTGCCCTAGGCGGTCGATCTCCTCAGAGTCCGGATACGGGGGGCCGATAACAGACAGGGTGCCTGTGCTTGGCAGGGGTGTCCAATCGCATCAGTCCCACACAGGGATGATGCAATGAACCTGTAGACTCCAGGAGGCTGAGGAATCTGATGATTCAGACTCCAGCTACAGCAGGGGAGACAGGTGAAAGACCTGCTCATCCACAGCCCCAACGTAATGGGGGAATTCTGCAGCCTGGAATCTGAACTGTTCCCAAGTCAAGGGCCCTGAAGGACACACGTGGCCTAGGAGAAGAGGAGCTGAATGCAAAGGCAAGGGTGGAGAAACTCTTCATGGCAAGCGAAGCACCTCTGTCAGGGCTAGGAGACCTAGCAGGTGATCCCAGAAGACCATAGGTCTGCTCCATCAACGGCCGCTCAGCCAGCCCGAAGCGGTCCGGACTGAGCCCTGTAGGGGAAGCAAACCAAGAGGGGACCTGGGCCATGTGTGTCCAAAAAGGGTGGACCCAAACCAACCCAGCAAGCACTCCCTTGAAGGGGACCAGGGAAAGAACTTGGGCTCAGCACTGTGGCTTCTCCCCAAGCCCCGAAGGGCTGCACAGGAGCGCCACAGCCCCCCGCCCCTGCCCCTCAACCCCACCGACTCCAAGGAAGACCTCTTCCTCACACCATGTGCCTTGAACCCACCCAATTCCACAGGCTCTCCAGGGGGAATCATAGAAGAGGGAGTTTCAGTCCTAACATCAGGAGAGGGGACGGCACCAAGGATGGCAGCTGACCCCACTGCTCCCTCAGCCCCAGAAGCACTATCCTGTGCCCTGCCCCCAGCACCGACCGTAGACACTGGGGCAGCAGAAAGGGGCATCTGGGGAGGTGCAAGGGTCCTGGGCCCTGGACAGCCCACTAATTCAGAGGAGTCGGGTCACCAGTCCGGATCGGCCTCTCGATCATCCAGCTCCGGAGAGGAGGAGATTCAAAAGACCTCCAGACTGGTGACCCTGGGAGCCCTCCCACCCACAGCGCCACAGGCAGTCCAGTGCCCCTCGCGGCGGCGTCTCAATCACTGGAGCCACGAATGGCTCCAATATCCAAGACAGTGCCAGCGGGTGGTGCGGAGGAAAGTACAGCTACATAAGAACTTACCATAACTGGAGATCTTCAAGAGGAGTTCTTGCAGCAGGTAATATCAATAGGACTAAGGCCGCCAGGTGTTAGGACCCCACGGAAAACTCTAGCTAGCAGTCTGTGGCAGGGGACTGCCCCCGACATCAGCTCTGCTCGTCAGCCGTAGTATAAAGAGGGTGGTCCCCCAGCGCCATCTCAGTTCTCCCACCAGAGACCCGGCTGACAAACAGAATGGAGAACCGAGGAGGGTCTCCCACACCCAAAGAGAAGGAAAAATAAATTTGTTCCCGAGGCTTGGAGGGTGGGAAAGCCACCTGCTGCAAGAGCTCCTCTCGAAGGTCTACTGTAATGGTAAGTTCTTACGTAACTGTACTCTCATACTTCGAGGGGGAGCTCTTGCAGCAGGTAATACCAATAGGACCAAGTCCCAAACAGTACCCAAAGAGAGATCCAGGTCAGAAGGGAGGTGGACATAACTGATAAGGTGGAGCTTAGGAGAGAAGACCCTGAAGGACTGCCAGTCCAAAGCCTGCTCTCCTCCTATAGGCAATGTCCAGACTGTAGTGCCTGACAAAGATATGGACTGAGTTCCAAGTAGCGGCAGCACAAAGGTCTGCCGAAGACACGTTTCTGAGAGGCGCAAAGGAAGTTGCTACACCTCTGGTAGAGTGGCCCTTAACCGATCCCGGTAAGGGATTGTTATGATGCTGATAGCAAAAAGTAATGCAATGCACTAACCATCTGGTCAGTGTTTGCTTGGTGACAGGAGCCCCTGTCTTCCTATAGGCAAAGAAAATGAACAACTGGTCCATCTGTCTAACAGAACTAGTTCTGTCAGTCAAGGTAATACCGGAGGATTTTATGTACAACCAGAGTATGCAACAGAGCTTCCCCTTTGTTAGAATACTCTGGAAAATAAACTGGAAGCTGGATGTCCTGATTCAAGGTAAGTTAGGACACCACCTTCGGAAGAAACTTAGGGTTTGTACACAGTGCCACCCTGTCCTTGTGGAAAATGAGGTAAGGCTGTTTACACATCACAGCCTGTAACTCAGAAACTCTCTGAGCAGAAGTAATAGCAACAAAAAAATAACGCTTTCCAAGAGAGAGAGAAAGGGAAGCTTGCATGTTGCGGCTGGCTCAAAAGGGGGCAGGGTGAGCTTCTCTAAAACAAAAAGAAGATCCCATGGAGGGACAGGATCCTCCGTGGGGGTCCGATGTGCAAAACTCCCCTCAAGAAGGTCTTGCACATGTCTAGCTGTGCTAGAGTCCTCCCATTCATCGGTGCGTGGTAGGCTGACAAGTGCGCAGAGATGCACCTTGATTGACAAGTAGCTGAGGCCCAAGTCCAAAAGATAGAGAAGGTATTCCAGTACAGATTTTGCCGGACAACCTAAGGGATCCAAGGAACGGGGTGCCACCCATAAACAAAAATGTTTCCACTTCATGGCGTAGGTAGCCCTGGTGGGGGGTTTTCTCACTGCTACTAGGACCTCTGCCACTCTATGTGACACTCCCTATCTTTCCTCAGCTAGGACTGCAAGAGACAGGCATGCAGATGCAGGGACTGCAGAGCCAGGTGGACTAGCGTCCCTTGTTCCTGGGACAGCAAGTGAGAGGAGAAGGGCAACTGAATGGGAGGTTCCGTGGCCAGCTGCTGCAACAGTGGGTACCAGATCTGACGAGGCCAGAGAGGGGATACCAAATTCATTCCGGCTTCCTCTACCTGCAACTTGAGCAGGACTCTCGGAAGGAGAGGAGAGGAAAGGGAGTGAAGGCATATAGAAACTTCCCTGTCCAGGAGAGGGACAATGCGTCTCGCCAGAAAACACCAGGCCCTGGATCTAGCAAGCAGAAACTTGGCAATTTGGCACTATACAGGGACGCAAAGAGGTCCAGCTCTGGTCGACCCCATCTTTCAAAGAGGTCTTCTGCCACCTCCTGCAGCAATTCCCACTCGAGATTCAGAGATAGAGAGTGATTTAAACTGTCGGTGAGAACATTCTGGACACCTGGGACATGAATCACAGTGATGTCCAGACCGTGTTCTACTGCCCAGGACCACACCCTCATGGCCTCTCTGCATAGGGGATACGAGTGTGTGCCCCCTTGCTTGTTTAGATGAAACACTACCAGGGTATTGTCTAACTGAATTAGGAGTGGGCCCCGGTGGAGTTGACCTTGGAAGGCCTGAAGGGCGTACAGTACGGCTCTCATTTCCAAAATATTGATGTGAAGTGACCGCTCTACTGTATTCCAAGAACCTTTTGTTCGATGCACATCCGGATGGGCTCCCCAGCCTAGGCCCAGGGCATCCGTGGTGAGGATCTGCATCGGCTTTGGCTGCTGAAAGGGAACACCTACCTCAAGGCTGACCGGATTTAACCACCATACCAAGGATTTACGGACCGCTTCTGAGATCTGAATAGGCTGGTCCAGCTCATCTGTGCCCTGGTCCGACTGAACTCTGAGGTGCCACTGCAATAGCCTCATGTTCAGCTGTGCCAAAGGGACAGTGGCTATGGCAGCTGCCACATGCCCTAGCAGTTGTAGGATCACCCTTGCTGCGACTCAGTCTGAGGACTGCACCCTTCAAGTGACTTCTCTCAGCCGCTCTGCCCGGTCTGATGGCAGAAAAGCCTTGCCTGAGATGGTGTCTAGGACCGCCCCAATGTACTGAAGCCTTTGGGAGGGCCAAGGGTGCAACTTGGACCAGTTCAAAGTGATGCCCAGGGACTGGAACATCAAGATTGTCTCTTGCAAGGCACTGTTCAGCTGGACTTCAGACTGGGTAGAAATAAGCCAGTCATCCAAGTAAGGGTAAACAAAGTGGCCCCTTCTTCTCAGGGCCACTGCTACCACCACCAGGCACTTGAAGACTCTTGGCGCTGATGAGAGGCCGAACGGAAGTACCCTGAACTGATAGTGCTGACCTTGAAAAAGGAAATGTAGGAACCTCCTGTGCGAAGGCACGATCCTGATGTGCATGAATGCATCCTGCATATCTAGAGAGTACAGCCAGTCTCCTCAATGGATCATGGGCAACAGGCTTGCTAAAGTCACCATTCTGAACCCCCTGTACTGGATATATTCGTTCAGCTGATGGAGATCCAGAATAGGGCAGAGGTCTCCCGTTTTCTTGGGAACCAGAAAGAAATGCGAGTAGAAGCCTTTGCCCTGCTGTGCAGGTGGAACCACCTGGATGACTGTCTTCTGCAGAAGGGCCTGTATCTCTGCTTTTAGAAGAAGGGCATGGCGGGGCCAGCAATGGGAGAGGACGGGGGGCTGTCCAGAGGGCAGCTCAAAAGCTCTAGAGAGTAACCCCTCTCTATTGTCTGAAGGACCCATTGGTCCAAGGTGATACTGGAACACCCTGACAGGTAGAGGGAGAATCTCCCTCCTACCATCAACCCTAATGGTGTCTGAGGGTTGGGGAGGGATGGCAGGGAGTTGTGCTGTATTGGGGGGATTTGGCAGGGGGGGTTCAGGGCACCTTGAGGTGTTTGGGGCCCTGGGCGCCTGAAGAAACAGGGTGGCCATGTCTCTTAAAGGCTCCTTTGGGCTGGAGTTACCTTTTCCCTTGTTGTCCTTGGTTTCAACGAAAAGGACAATGATGGGAAGTGGGAGGCTGTTTTGTACAATCTGTGAACATCAGCCACCACCTTGCCAGAATCTTGAAGCCCAAGGATGACCTTCTCCGTCTCTTGTCCAAAGAGGATGAAGCCCTGGAAAGGGGCATCCAGAATGGCATCCTGCAAGTCCTGGCGGAAGCCCGATACCCTGAGCCAGGTATGCCTCCTCATGCAAATGCCCGAGGCTGCATCCCTGGCTGCCATGTCTGCCGAATCGTAGGAGCACCTGAGCACGTGCTTATCTACGTCTATGCTCGACTGGATATAGGCCACAAGCTCATTTTTACTGTTGGAATTCTGCTGAGCTTTACAAGGTCCATGGTCTTTTCCCAGAGGAACTTCTGGTAAGTAATCATATGGGCTAAGAAATTAAGGGAGCAAATAGCACCAGTGGCCGACGTGTAGATCTTCCTCCCCATGTGGCCCAGCTTTTTGGACTCCGAGTCTGGAGGCTGGATGCTCATGTGCTTAGGCTGCTGAGCTCTTCCATGAGCTGCCTTAAGCACCATGGAGTCTGCTTTAGGATTTTCTCCCAAGAATGGTTCTCCCTTGGGTGTCCTATATATAATCTGTCTGCCTTCCTTGGCACTGCAGATGTTGTGGTGGGGTGCTGCCAAGTGAGCCTGGTAACGTCTTGAAATGGCTCTACCAGAGGTGGGATGACCAAGGGTTTAGAGTCCTTGGATCCCAGAAATTTTGCTAAGCGGCACCCTTCTGGGTCAAGCTCCTCCATATCCTACTGATAGAGAGCTTGTATGTGCCACATAATGTCAAGGAACGAGGGGCTGTCCGGGGGCGAGGGGGACCTAGATGAGCCTCTTGGCCCAGGGAGGGGATCAGGAGATCTTCCCTGGAAGAACAGTCTGATGATGAGTCCCCTGCGTCATCACTGGAGGACGACGGCGGACGACCGCCGGAAGAAGGCAATAACGATGGGTGCCTTCTTCTACCTACAGGACCAGGCATCGAATGAGAGCCTTCGTCAGGTGCCTGACCACCGAAGGGCGGAGGAGGCACTGCGGGGGTTTCCTTTGGTGAAGACTCAGGAGGCCTGTAGTGTAGATCCCATTTAACACTGTTCCAACAAGAGGCGAACAACGCAATGATGTCCGCTAGGGGGATGACCGGGGGTGCGGGTGTCAGGTGCGACAGACCGGGTGTCAGGCTTTGAGGACCCTCTGGGGCAGGCATCCGGTCAGGGGACTCCTCAAGCAAAGTATCGGGCTGCAGGTCTGGTTCAGTATCAGGGACAGACTTGTCGTCCGATATGGCGTCCGGCTTTGGATGCGAATCAACGGGTGACTGATTTGTAGGAGTAGATGCCTGACCTTTAGAGACCGACGGCCTCTTATCAGCCGGCGGTGCCTGGTCATGGCCCAAGGGCAAGCTAGATGAGCTTATGGGTCGTCTGTTGCCTATGGAAGGTTTCCCCTTTGATGCAGAGGGCGGAGGTGTCAGATGCCAGATGACCACCCGGCGTCTGGTGGAGCCGTCCATGTGCTTGTGTCTATCAGACGAATCACTGGACTTATGGCCTGCTTCCGAAGACCTGCCTGAGACAGATGCCTGACCCTCTTGGGCTGACCAGTTAGAAGGCTTATGGGGTTGGTCAGCCAAGGGGAGTTGGGCGGATGCCACCCAGAAGACGACGACTCCTTGCTCTTGTTGTGGGAGGAGGAGAAGGATGTCTTCTTTGAAACAGTCCCAGAGGTGGCCGGTGGGACAGACTCTGAACTCCCGCCAGAGGCCAAGGAAGTAGAAGCCTTATGGGGGGACTTAGGGCAGGCCTCTGATTTGGCCCTGTCTTTCTCCCAGTGTTGATGTTTCCCTCCCAATGACTTCTCTTTGGGAGAGACTCTCGAGTAGGGGATGAAGAACTGTGTCCCGATGGAGATTTCTGCATGACTGTCACCTGCTTCTCTAGAAGATGGGCCTTCAGGGCGTTGGCCTGCTGATGCGGGTCTTGCTATTAAACTTTTGGCAGTGTGGCAATCGTTGGGTCGGTCGTCTAAGCAGATCAAGCAGGCTGCATGGCCATCCTTGGCCGGAATCTGCTTCCTGCACTGACACTTCGACTTGCGCCACATGGAAGAGGGAGAAGACATGTAAACGCATCAAAGAACGATGAAAAAACAATGAAATCGAGCATTTAGATGACTGGGGAAAAAAGCGCGGTCGACTGTGAAAACGAAGGCGTCCGTGGAGCAGATATAAGTGGGACAACAGTGGGAAAAGAACTCTGATGGTGCCAAGGGACTGCCCCCTCTATACTATGGCTGACATTGAGTGGAGCAGATGTCGGGGGCAGTCCAACACAACAGACTGCTAGCTAGAAGATTTTTCCATGGGGTCCTAATGCCTGGCGGCCCTAGTCCTATTGGTATTACCTGCTGCAAGAGCTCCCCTCAACTAAGATCATCCCGTGCTGGATCCAGCAACCATGGGCTCAGACACTGGGGGAGTCTGCACCATTGAGGAGGTGACTGCCAGGGCGGTACTCCCAGCTTGGCTCCAGGTGGAACCAGACCAGCCCTCCAGCACTGCGAAAGAGGCCCCTTAAATGGCAAGGCTCAAGCAGGAGGAGGAGGAGGAGGCCCCCTCCTCACTGGACCATATAGGCCTGTGAGGGGCGGAGGAAGAAGTAGCGACTTGCACTAGATTCTCACAGTGGCCTTCACCCCGATTGGCGGAGCCTCTTTGACTTTCGTCTGGCGGTACTGAAGAATGCAGCGGCCAATAAAGAAGCAGGCACCGCAGTTGTCCATGCCATGCTGAGGTCCAAGGCAGGTAAGGCAGACATCATGCCAGTCCGTCACGAAAAACTGTTGACTGCAGGGACGCCCAACGCATAGGAGGGCAGCCCGCTTTAGAAATAAAAATTACGTACCTACCGTAATTATGATCTTTCTGTGTATCTTCACCATTCATCACAGGTGGGTACTGGCGGAATCAGGACCCGGAGACTTTTTTTTTTTTTTTTAAGGATAGGTGGAGCCCAGCGCGGCATTGGCGCGCCCTCGAACTTGACGTGCTACGTGGTGCTCGAGGATTAGCCAGGTGATACTCACCCGCCTGCCTACCAGTTCTGAGTCGCCGGAGAGGTAAGAGGAAGGGATGGAGGGTGGGACAAGAGAGTCCAAGGGACAGAAAAGGGAAGAGAAAAACTGAACTAAAAGGAGAAATAACAACTGAGAGGACAGCATAGAAGAAGTAAGACTAAGGGGATTGGGTAGGGGCCCCAATCTCTGGAAGCGGAAGAAGGGAGGGAAGGGAGAGGAGAAAATTTAGGAGAGAGTGAGAGGTAACAAGGATCCGAAACCCTTGTCTGTCACCAGATGGTATAGGAACTGCAAGGAGTAGCAAAGCTCTCTGCCAGAATTCAAGGCACAGAATAACTGGCAAAACCCCAAAAGCAGAGTCGGCTATTCTGGAGAAGGCCAGGGTACAGGGACTTAGTACTCTCTCTGGAAAGATATTTGGTGAAAAAAAGGGGGAAATCTTTTTTTTTTTTTTTTTTTTTTTTAAACAGTTAGATGGATAACAGAAGGAGGGCAACCACCAGCTCCCACCCCGTAGGGGTGGAGATATGTAATAGAGAAGGAGTGCCACTCGAGCTGTACCCTTTAGGGGAGAAAATACCCCCCTGTGTGTCCCAACTTTACCACGTTCAAGAAGAGGGGTAGGCACAGAGGGAGGAGGACCCAGAGACTGAGGTCCCAGGGGGATGGCAGGCGGGATTGTGATGAATGGTGAAGATACACCGAGAGATCATAATTATGGTAGGTATGTAATTTTTATATCTTATCTGTGTCAATCTTCACCATTCATCACAGATGGGTGAGTACCAAGCCCCCCCCCCGAAGGGGGTTGATTCATTGCACCCTAAGGGACAGAGTCCCTTAGCCCTCAGTGGGCGGCACACTAAGGGGGGAAACCTTTTGGG
This sequence comes from Neoceratodus forsteri, assembly GCA_016271365.2. Lineage (NCBI taxonomy): Eukaryota > Metazoa > Chordata > Ceratodontiformes > Ceratodontidae > Neoceratodus > Neoceratodus forsteri. The sequence goes on from CM057453.1 coordinate 1,098,183,396, forward strand.
CCTGATGAGGCCCGAGAGTGGGAAGAGAGAGACGGGGTCCCTCCCGGAGGGGGAAGGAAGTTGCCCCGACAAACGTCATCTCACCCTACGGGAGAAGAGATAGGTTCCCTGGTGAGCGGAGCAAATCACCCTACGCCGGGCCAAGGGTGACAACCGGAAAAGACGAAGCCACGCCGATCTCCTGGTGCAGATCGCTGTCCCTACGACCCTGGTAGCTACCTCATTGGAGTCGTAAGATGCCCTTGCTTGGTGCCTTGCTAGCTCCAGGCCACGTGCAGAGAGCGCAATGGCTTGCCTGGTTTGCTCCGAGTCAGGCAAAGCAGCTAGGATCTGACCTAGCGCGGACCACAAGAACCTGTTGTAGGCTGCATAGTGGGCCTGATGAGCAGAGATGGAGAGAAGCAACCGTGCCGAGTAGAAGGTCCTCCTCCCGCAGAAGTCAAAATCTAAGGAGTCTTGATCTGGGGGCCGGTCACGGTGGAGGGCGTGAAGCCTGTCAGGGGTGTCCAGGTGCGTCAATCCGGACTGCGGATGAGGCATAGAACCTGGAGACTCCGGGGGAGCGCAATACCTCTGGCAGAGGTCCCTAGGGGCAGGAACTCCGGAGAAGGGCCTCTGCCAGAAACGCATGGACGCCTCCCGAAAGGGAGTAGGCCAGGGTGGCCGTACCAAAATCGCCTAGAAAGGCATGCGCCGCATGCTCAGGATTGCTCACAGACAGGGGAGAAAGGTGAAGGTCCTCCATCATTCCCCACACCCTTCGACCCCTCAGAGTCCGAGAGGGTCCTGGTCCTCGAGAGGGCCAGCCTAGGCAGCTCTGGGCTGCCCCCGAAGGCGAGACCCAGGGAGCAGCACCCTCCCCCCCTGCAGACTTCCCAATGGGCCTCAAAGTTGGGCGATCGAGACACACTACCAGAGGGGGTACCATCGCCGAGGGGTCGAAGAACCCCCCCCAAGGCCAGGTTGCATGGCAATGGTGACACGCACCACAGCCTGCTGGTCAGTACCACTGACCCTAACCTCGGGAACTACCTGACGCTCCTCAGAAGGGGGCTAGCTGTGACTCGTCGTGGAGACCACTGGCTCGCTCTCCTCCGCAGACAACCCCGAAGGGTGTGACTGCCCGTCCGACTCCGAGCCAGACTCTGACTCCGAAGAGGTAGAGTCTGAGGCCCTAAGCCAAACGGTAGGAGGGCGGGGGGAAGGCAACCTTACCAAAGGGCCCGGCTGTCAGAGCAGTGGCCGAGGAGGCACCCGTGCCCTCCACAGCCCCGCAAGCGGGGCTGACAGAAGGCGCCAGGGCAGCTCGGGCCAAAGGTCCAGAGCCAGGGATAGCTGCGGCGCCGTCGAGTCCACTGGCACCGGGGCGGTACCAGGGACAGAGACGGGCGCCAACGGCAGCTCCAGTATGGACCTTAAGGGCTGACGACACTGGCCAGGCCCTTGGCGCGAGGGACTGAAGCGGTGGCCACGGGCGTCAAGGCGGAATCAGCGCCAACACAACATCGCTTAGGTTGCTCAGCGCCGCGAGCGCACAGAGCGCACCAACGGGCGCCGAGACGACACCGACTGACGACGCCAAGGCCCCACGGCGCTGAGGCGAGACATGACAAAAGGCGACGCCGAATCCAGGGTCACGGCTCCGAGAGCAGCGTCAGCGCCGACAGGGCCCATGGCGCCGAGAGATGAGTCGGCGCCGACAGGGCCCACGGCACCGAAGGTCTCGACGGCACCGACAGATGGCATTGAGGACGGCGTCGACCCGGGCCTTCCGGACCGCGTGAGTGACACCGGGGGAGCCTTCACTCCCAAAGGGGCGATTGCCGTAGCGGTGGAAGTGGGATCGTCCTCCTGCGGCCAAGGAGGAGCCTCGGCCTGGCCAGGCTATTGGTAGCTGAGGCTCCTCTCCTCGGCCTGTATAGAACCGGAGGGGACCCAGAGGAAAGGCCAAGAGAGCGGCTTGGCCCGACGAAAGTGCGAACTCACCCCGAAGTCGGAAGGCGGAGTGCGCCCACTTTCCATGCGCTGTTTAAGGACACGGCGGTCCACGGAGAAGCAGGCGTCGCACGAATCCATGTCGTGAAGCAGGCCAAGACACGCAAGACACCGGTCATGTTGGTCAGTAACGGAATACTTGCGGCTGCACGGGCACCGACGCATGGGGGGCCGACCTGCCTTGGAAAACTTCTTGCTCTCCGACCGAGACATGACCTACGGAAAAAACCACTAAAACAGACTTGACGTCGCAAACTTTAAAATAAAAAGGAAAGATCTTACCGGCGACGTCGAGTAGAGACAAACCCAGAACTATTAAGACCGACGGACTTAAACGTCGCAATAAAGGCTGACAGGCCTAGTTTTCTTCCAACAGCTTCCCACGAGGTGACCTCGACGGCGGGAGACGAAGAACTGGTAGGCAGGTGGAGTCGATGCAGCCTAACGGCTAATCCTCAAGCGCCACGTAGTACGTCGGCCTTGAGGGCGGCGCCGATGCTGCGTCGACTCCGCCTATCCTTTAAAAAAAAAAAAGCTCCCGTGGGTCCTGATCTCCGGCCAGTACCCATCTGTGATGAATGGTGAAGACTGACACAGATAAGATCTTGTACTACCTCCAGCAGGAGAGACCACTTGTGAGATGCAGCCCCTATCCAGCTTAGGGCATTGGCCAGGGTGTTGGAGGCTCCTGCCACGTGAATGACTAGGAGATCCGCCTCCAGGCTGCGCACTAGGGACCAAATGCGGAAAGCTTCCTTGCATAACAGCAAGGAGCGCGTCCCGCCCTGGAGGTTCAGATAGTACATGGTCGTGGTGTTGTCCGTCTGGACCTGGAACCACTTGACCCCTAGAGAAACAGAGCGAAGGCGGTGAGAGCTAGACGGACCGCCGAGCTCCAGCAGGTTGATGTGGCATCGGACTCCGAGGGACCAGAGGCCGCGCGCCGGTGTTCCCCAGATGGGCACCCCAACCCATCAGAGATGCGCCAGTCAAGAGAGAGACCGCCTGCTCGGGCGGACGAACGGGATACCTCCTGCAGATGTGCTGGAACGATCCACCATTGTAGAGCGTTCCACATCTCCTGGGTCACCGTCACGGGCCGGTCCAACGGATCGCGGTGTTGTGACTATTGGCTGGCCAGTCCCCACTGAAGGGGACGCATGTACCAACCAGCCCAACTGACCACGCTGGTGCAGGCCGCCATGAGGCCCAGGAGGCGCAGGGAAGTCCCGGGCAGGGCACAATTGCCCAACCAGAAATGATTGGGCAAAGGAGGAAAGAACCTCAGCCCTGTCCGCCGGGAGCCGTGCTCTGGCTCGCAGAGAGTCGAGCTCTGCCCCGATGAACAGAATCACCTGCTTTGGCACGAGTTCCGACTTGGCCTCACTGATGAGGAGGCCAACCTGAGAGCAAACCTGGAGGGCCAGATCTCTGGACCGCTCTGCCTCCAGTCTGGAAGGGGCTGCTATCAGCCAATCGTCCAGGTAAGGGTACACCCGGAACCCTCGGCGCCACAGGAATGCTGTCACCACTGCCATGCATTTGGTGAAGACCCTGGGAGCTAGGGAGAGGCCGAAGGGCATGGCCCGGAATAGGGATCCCTCTGCTCTGAAGCGGAGGAACCTCTGATGGGACGGACGGATTGGGACGTGAAAGAACGCATCCTGGAGGTCCAGGGAGCAGAACCACACGCCTAGTTCCAAGGATGGGATTATCTGAGCCAGAGTGACCAACCTGAAGGTCCGAGACCTTAGGAACTTGTTCAGATCGTGCAGGTCGAGAATGGGGCGCCAGCCCCCCATCCGTTTTGGGACCAGGAAGTACCTGGACACAAACCCCGGGTCTGGAGGAGGATCCGCCATCTTTCTGATTACCTCTTTTTCGAGGAGCAGGGCAATATCAGCCCGGCGGGCCGACAGCGAGGCTGCAGACCCCGTGGCCCCCCGAGGGGCGACGTCTCGAAAAGGCGGAACCTGCTCGAACTCCAGAGGCAGGCCTTTTCCTACCACCTCCAACACCCAGCGGTCCACGGTGATAGTGGACCAGGCGGAAAGGAAGTGGCGGAGCCGTCCCCCCATGGCGGGAACCCGGGGGGAGTGACGAGGTTGGGGGCGACACCCCTCAACCCGTCACTGGGCAGGCTTGGAGGAAGAACCGGCCGAGGGACCTCCCGGGCCTTTACCTCCTTGCTTCCTGTTGGAGGAAGCCATCGGCTTGGGCTTGGGAAGCCAAGCGCCAGCCCGCTAGCCCTGTTGCTGGTGCTGCTGGGCCGGTTGAGGAGTAGGGACTGAAGGACGAAAGGACTTCTGCTGCTGACGGCGGCCTTTGTCCCTCTGGGCGGAGGTGACCGAGTCCAGAGTGGCACTGGACTTTTTGAGCCGCTGGAGGTGTCCCTCCACTCCAGGGCCGAAGAGGTCAGTCCCCAAGAAGGGGACATCCGCCAACTTGTGCTGGGTTTCTGCTGTGAAGGTGGATATCCTCAGCCACGCCCTGTGTTGCATTGCCACCGAGGCCGCTACTGACCTGGCACAGGAATCACCTATGTCCAGAGCAGTCTGGAGCTGCTGCTTCGCCACCGCCCTGCCCTGGTCCCGCACCTGGCGGACCGTGGTCTGCAGGTCAGGCGGGAGATGAGGAACATCTTCATCCAGAGAGCCCTTGAGGGCGTGGGAGAAGTGTGCCATCAGCACGGCCAAGCTGGCCTGTTGGAGGCCGAGGGAGGACGCAGCATACACCTTGCGCCTGGCAAAGTCCAGCTTTTGGGACTCTGTCAGGGGGCTTGTCCACGTCCCGAGCGTTACCGGAACGCTGGAAAACGCTGTCGGTGGCTAACCCCTCAGCAGAGGGGTGTTCCGAGAAACCGGGCAAAGAGCCGGTAGGGACCGCATACTTCCTGGCCATCCTGGCCGAGGGCGCAGGACAGGAAGCAGGCCGCTGCCAAAGCTCCAAGGCTGGGCTGACAATGGCCTCAGCCACCGGAAAGGCCTCCATGGGAGAATCCCCTCAGTCCAGAATCTCCGTCAGTGGATATTTGGCTCTGCTTGGACATGGGCTCGAGCTGCATCCCGTGGACTCCGAGATGAGTCGAAGCAGACCCAAGAAGGACGATGGGCTATCGCCCACTGACTGGCCCCGGAGGACTCCAGATCGCACTGCCTGGAGAACAGGGAGGAATCGTCGTCGGATTCCGAAGAGTCTGCGAAGAGCTGCCTCGGCCCTGAGCCGTCCTCCACCTGCCGAGGACGGTCAGGAGTGAGGGTGACCGACAACCTGTGGGGCAGGCCATGACCCGATCGAGAATTCTTGGTCGGTGCCCCCGACTTAGGTTGTGGAGGCGGAGGTTCTACCACAATCGGAGGACCAGCTGGTTTCGGCTTAGCAACCGGCCCTGGGGCGGGCAACTCGACTGGAACGAGTGGTTGCCTCTCGCCGCTCGGGCGACAGCCACTTGATGGCCGGGTCGGCTTAGGCCCGGATAACAGCAACTGCTGCCACATAAGATCCTCGTAGCGCCGGTGCAACTTGCGCCGTAGCCTCTCCTCAACCGAGGAGGAGGACGAGGAAGAACGGCGTCGCCGCTTACTTCCGGTAACGAGACTGAGACCGCCGATGTCGGCGGGAACGGCTGGACCAAGAAGAGGTCCGAGACCGAGACCCCGCGGGGACCGAGGGTGGGTCTGGGGATACCCGCTCTTCCCTCGGCTCGGGAACTTTAACCAGGGACTGCGGTCCCAAAGGAGCAGGCAGATCCTCGGTATCCACCAGGGGAACCGTGAAGTAGGGTTGTCGGCTTCTCCAGTCGACAGCCCATCTAACGGATCGAGAAAAATCTCGACTTCCTCGACGGGAGTCTCGGCAGACTGGCCTGACTGGGGCACTGTGAAGCCAGCGGCCTCAGCCGCAACCTCGACCGAAGTCGACGGTCGGCTGCCCAGGGAGGGGGACCTCTCCCGCTCCCACGACCGCCGATGATGGGACTTACCTTTCGATTCCCTTTTCTTGGGCCAAGAAGAATGTCCCAAAGGCCCCTCTCCTTTCATGGAAAGGGACTGGCAAAGCTCCTTGAAAGAAGCTGTATACTAGGAACTCAGAGAGAGCGGGATAAATGCCACGGCCGAGGAGGAAGAAGGTGCGGCCTGGGCCGCCGCCTCCTCCTCGAGGGCGATCATCTGCTCCAGCTGCTCAGCCGAGCCAGCTGCCGTGACACCGCCCAATGAGCCTCTTTGGATTTTACCGGTGGAAAACGTTTCTCGGGGCACCCGAGCTTCAAACGGGCAGCGCGATCATCCAGAACATTGGCCGAGAAAGAACAGCACAACTCGCAAGCCTGCAGGTCGTGATCTAGGCCTAAGCAGTAGACGCACGTGGAGTGCAGATCTGTCCTGGACATTTTCTGCCTGCAAGGGCACCTCCGAAAGCCGGGAACAGATTTGTCCATCGCAGCCGCGAGGGAAGTTGAAGACCGAAGTTTGGAAAACTTCAAAATCAATTTCGGACGAACCAAAGAATTAGGATCCAGTCTAAAATGTGGAGCACTAAAGAGGGAACCTGAGCTTCCAAGCGGTAAGGAAGATCTGGAGTCATGGGGCAGAGCGGAGAGTTTTACCACCTGGGTGGGTGGGAGGAGCCAGCTTGAAGACATTCTGGCAAGAATTAAAGCGGCAAGGATACCTGCCAGAGTGTGGATGAAGAACATATCCATGTCCCTAGAAACTACAATACAGTACTGTACTGTATTATGGGACACATCATTTAACCAGAGTGCCCTGTTCTTAGTCACATCACAGGGTAGATTAATGTGGTGTTAGCTTACTTTAACTTAATTAATCTTTATTTACATTTATTTATTAATTTCTTATTCATTTCTTTAGTTTTAAACTAGTTTCAACATTGTGGCATCTGTACCTCTTACAGCAGCATTCCGGTGTCCAAATTGAGTGTGAAGAGAAACTGAAGCAGCTACAGAGGTCATCAGATGTTGTCTGTGTGTGGCGGCGGGTTACATGGTGTTACAAGGGCAGCTCTATAGGCAGCAGAGGTAGACAGGGTTACATCAGAAGCTACGGAGACATCGGGTTTACCGGATGGGGAGCTACTAAGGCATTCAGTGGCAGCGGGGAGATGTTATGCGCGCGACAAGCCGAATGTGAAAAGAAGCTGGAGCTGCATTTCAGTGTCTGCATTTAGTGAGGTAGACAGGGTTACATCAGAAGATATGGAGACATTGGGTTTACAGGATGGGGAGCTACAGAGGCATTCAGTGGCAGTGGGGAGATGTGCGCGCAGCAGGCAGAATGCGAAGGAAAGATGGAAGAGCATTCCGGTGTCTATAGCAGCACATCAGGAACTACGGAGGCATTTGGGTTTACATGATGGGGAGCTATGGAGACGTCGCCGGGGTTACTCCTGATGGCAAGTGATTAAGTATGTGTGAGAAAGAGATGCGAGCAGGCAGCATGTGTGTTAACAGACTCAGATTATAACACATAACTGCCTGCTTAGGTGTTACAGGACAAACAACGAATAAAGGGACTTAATGATTGTGTCAATGGGTGATTCTGTGATGTGCAGGAGGACAAAATCGTCCCATATATCCGACTTCCTAGTCCCCATTAAAAGGAGTGCACCTCCATTGAAATACATGGCCACTTAATCGGTTCCCGGGGAGGCGTCCCAATAAAGCGGACTTCCCGTTTATCCACATCCTGATTAAGTGGCTTGTACTGTATCTAAACAGAGGATGGGCCGGGAAACCCAGTGCTTCTCTAAGTTCATTAAATGGGTAAACCACTCCCTTTTCCCTTATATCGTTAAGACACAATATCCCCCTCTCTTCCCAAATCTGAAATGAGGGATCTCCTACCCCCGGAGTGAAGAATGGGTTCCCAACCAGTGGTAAAATAAAAGATTCCCCTTTTTGATGCCCCATCGCCTTCTTAATTTGGTCCCAGCTATCTATTACACCATTCACTAGAATACTCGAGTCCCTCTTTTCTCGCAGTACCCTTCTACCTCCTTCTGTAGCAGGGAAGAGATCTGAACCCCATATCCCTTCTCCTCCAGGTCCATCCAGCTGGCTTTTTTCAGCCTATACACCCAGTCCTTAATGATCCTCATTTGTGCCGCCCAAAAATAAACCTTCATATCTGGGTAGTTTAACCCTCCCATAGCCTGGTCAGCTTTCAACTTATTCAGGCTAGCCCTGGGCTTCTTCCCTTGCCATATAAACCTAGAACAATCCTTTTCAAATGCCTTTATATCTTTCCCTGTCAGCTCTATGGGCAACATCTGTAGTGGGTATAAAACTCTAGGAAGAATGTTCATCTTAAGTAAATTAATACGCCCTAGCCATGATATAGGCAAGTTCCTCCATCTACCCAAGTCCTCTCTTACTAATCTCAATAGTGGGTTATAGTTCAGTCTGTATAATGATCTCAGGTCTCTTCCTATCTTGATCCCCTAACAGGTAAAGTGTGTACCCACCCTCCACAGGCCCCATGTACCCCCCCTTCACCCAGGAACATAATTTCTGATTTTCCCAGATTCAGTTTGTATCCAGAGAATATCGCGAATTTTGCTATGATTTCCAACAGTGAAGGCATAGACTGTGGAAGGCTCATCACATATAACATCATGTCGTCAGCATATAGTGTGATTTTATGCTGTCTCCCACTTTTCCCTTTTATCCCTTCTATTCTTAAATCCTCTCTAATGGTAATAGCCAGTGGCTCTACCGCCACTGCAAAAAGCAAGGGGGAAAGAAGGCATCCTTGCCTTGTCCCTCTGTGAAGCGTAAATTGCTCTGTTAGGTTCCCATTAATCAGTACAGCAGCCTTGGGGGTCCGGTACAACACCCTTACCATTTTATTAAAGCTTTCTCCTAGCCCAAAGCGTTCTACAATTGTAAACAGATATGGCCATTCAATCCTATCGAACGCTTTTTCAGTGTCCATTGACAGTACAGCTGCCCGTCCCCAGGCTTTTTTGGCTTGCTCCAACATGTTGAGGACCTTCCTAATATTGTGATAAGAATGCCTGCCTTTTATAAATCCAGTTTGATCCAGGTAGATCAGCTCTGGAAGTATACCCTCTAATCTGCCAGCCAAAATTTTAGCAAACACCTTGACGTCACAATTTAAAAGGGATATAGGTCTATATGATGAGCATTCCATTAGGTCCTTGTTTGGTTTAGGAATCACACATACTAAAGCACCCCCACATGTGTTGGGTAGTTGTCCACACTCTCTTCCTTCTCTGAATACCTCCCATGTAACCTCTTTTACCTCCTCCCTCAACAATCTGTAATACTCTGCAGGCAGGCCATCTGGGCCACAAGCTTTCCCCGGTTTCATTGCATTAATGGCTCAACTGATTTCCTCTTTGGTAATCTCCTTGTCTAGCAACTCTCGGTGTCTTGTTACTTGGGGCAACTTGTATTTAACCAGAAATTCATGTATTGCTTTTTCATCTTCCTCCCTACTTGTTCTGTATAGATCTTCGTAAAATTTCTTAAATATCTCCCTTATTTCCACATACTTAGTGACAGTCTGCCCTTTTTTATTTCTGATGCCGAGAATGTGCACAGCATTCTTTCTACCCCTAACAAGGTTTACCAACAAAGGTCCTGGCTTGTTGCCCCACTCATATATTCTGTGCTTCAAATAATATAATTTTTTCCTGGCCTCATCCATCAACAGGGTATGGTTGGTGATTTTAATTTACGAGATGTGGACTGGCTCTCACACACGCCCTCTACAGACAGGAGCAGAAAATTCCTCCTAGCACTAAAGGGAGCAGGACTAGAAAAGTTGGTGACCACACCAACATGAGAGGAAGCCATCCTAGACCTTGTGCTCTCAAATAGCTACAGGATCGCTGATACAATGGTGGGCAGTAGTCTGGGTACCAGTGACCATAGCACCATCTTGATCATCATCATCAGTAAAGAGGAAGTCAGCCACAGCAAACTCAGGGTCCTGGGTTTCAAGAAGGCCGACTTCACTAAAATAATGGCTTCCATAAACCAAATACTTAGCAAGGAAACAGGGGGAACAGTGGAACAGAGGTGGAAAGCTCTGAAGGAAGCTTTACTCTCAGTAACTGCCCAGTGCAAAAAGCAGATCTCTAAGTCAAGAAAAAGGAGGAAACCACTATGGTATACCAAGGATGTAGCAACAAAAATTAAGGATAAAAGGAAAGCGGTCCAAGAGATTCAAGGATACTAACAATGAGGCAGATATGGAAGTCTACAAAACGAGGCTAAAAGAAGGAGAGAAGGCTGTAAGAGCAGCCAAAGCCCAGACAGAAGAAAGAATCACACGAGGAGTGAAGAAGGATGACAAAAATTTTTATAGATACATCAGAGAAAAAAGAAAAACAAAAGGAGGCATTATAAGAATAGCAACCAAGGACGGCAAACAGGCAGAAAATAACAAAAAGGCAGAGATTCTAAACAGTTTCTTCTGCTCAATCTTCAAAAAAGAAGATGACAGCAATGGACCCAAAATGCAGAACGCAGGCGGACTCAACACAGAAGCAGATGCTGGACCATTTACAAGAGACAGTGTCCTAAAAGAACTTCTCAAATTAAAAGCAAATAAAGCAATGGGCCCATATGAAATCCACCCTAGAATTCTGAAGTAGCTGGCACAGGAAATTGCAGGCCCACTGGCAGAATTATTCAGTCTCTAGAGAGTGGGGAAATACCTCAGGACTGGAGAAGGGCCACAGTGGTACCCTTGCACAAAAGTGGAAGCAGGGAGGAGGCCAGAAACTACTGGCCAGTGAGCTTGACCTAGGTAGTGGGGAAGCTTATGGAGTCCTTACTTAAGGAAATAATATTGACGTTCCTTACGGAAACAGGGCAGCTAGATACTGAACAGCATGGATTTACAGCAGAACGGTCATGTCAAATGAATAAGATTGAATACTTTGACTGGGTCTCCAGAACAGTGGACCAGGGAGGGGCGGCAGACATAGTCTATCTGGATTTCAGCAAGGCTTTTAACTCTGTTCCCCATAGAAGACTGCTCAATAAGCTAGAGCACTCTGGGTTAGGGCACAGAATAGTCAAGTGGGTTCAAAACTGGCTCCACAATAGAACGGAGAGGGTCACAGTCAATGGAACAGTGTCCAGCGAGGGAAGGGTGATCAGTGGTGTGCCTCAAGGATCTGTCCCTGGCCCAGCCCTCTTCAAAATATTAATCAGCGACATTGCTGATGGCCTGCAGGGTAAGGTACGCCTGTTTGCAGATGACACAAAGCTCTGCAACAGGGTAGATACAATTTAAGGAACAGCAGCAATGGAAGCAGATCTAAAGAGCCTAGAAGCATGGTCTAGGGACTGGCAGTTGAAATTCAATGCCAAAAAGTGCAAGGTCATGCACCTAAGTAAAGGAAACTCAAGGAAAACATACACACTCGATGGTGAACAATTAACAGAAACAAAACTCGAACAAAACTATTTCCAATGATTTAAAGGTGGGTAGACAATGTGAAAAGGCAGTGCAGAAAGCTAGCAGATTCCTCAGATGTACTGGCAGGAACATTACAAGTAGGAAGCGAGAGGTCATACTCCCTCTGTACGGGTCCTTAGTGAGGCCACATCTTGAGTACTGCGTACAGTTCTGGAGGCCACACCTAAAAAAGGACATTAACCGCTTGAAGGCTGTACAGAGGAGAGCTACTAATTTGGTACAGGAACTGCACCAGGAGCAATATGAATCTAGACTACAGCAACTGCAAATGTACTCCCTCGAGCAAAGGAGAAACCGGGGGAGATATGATAGAAACCTTCAAATACATAAAGGGCATAAATAAGGTGGAAGCAGAAAACCTGTTTCAGAGAAACAAGACCACGCAAACGAGGGGGCACAGTTTGAGACTAACGGGGTAAGTTTAAAACCAACATTCGTAAGTTCTATTTCACAGAGAGGGTAGTGGACCCTTGGAACAGCTTACCACTGGAGCTTGTGGAGGCCAAAACAGTCACTGCTTTTAAGCTAGCATGGGACAAGTACTGCGGTAATATCGGAAGAACAACAGAATGGTGGGTAGGCAATCTGGGAAGACTAGATGGATCATACAGTCCCCTTCTGCTGACATGTTCTTATGTTCTAACTTTAAACACTAAAAACTGAGAACAACTGAATGCTATTGTTGCATAGATGTGAGGTTCTTACTCCCAGAGGGTGAGCAACGTCACCACTGAAGTGTACTGGATGGCAGAAAAAAAAAAAAACAAGCTCTTGAGGACTGGTAAGCCATGCACTGCGAGCCAGTCTCGTGGTGCCACGTGTACGTGCAGCTTACTTCCACACTAGCCCTCCTGATATGTTCTTGCCTCCACAGGGTCCTAGCGCCTCTGGCTCAGAACCCATTAGTGTGAATCACTGGTGAAGATTAATTCTGGGAAGAGCAGCTATTTAGCTATCCTTTTTTCTTTGTTTTAGGGCAGAAAATGCTGCAGCATTCACATTTTTTTTTTAAAATCGGGATCTGGGCCTAAACAATGAAAGTAAAAGTTGTGGCCAACTGCTTTTACCAACCAATGCTTACAGGATATACACTGTTTAAAATCTTGTAGGCCCTGTGCTCTTTCTAGGCCTTCCTGTAATACCATGCGACAGAAATTGCTTTTAGCATTTGTATTTGACAAAGTTACACACGTTTTAAAAATGAAGTTCAATTTAAACAAAATAATGTTTGTTTGATTTGCAATCATAGACCCAAACCAGGAACCAGTGAAAAAGTACAGTTCTCCCAGTGCTAGGAACCACATCAGAACTGTTAAAGTGTTGCAATATTTTTTTTAAACTAAGCTAAACTAACACAGAGTATCGAATAAACGTATAAATTTATAAACTTTAACAAAGTAGTCAAAAGATAAGAAAACTTAGCCACTGGGACTGGGGAAGGCCTCCAGTGCGACTGACCTCTTCAGTGGAGAAATAAATCTGCCATTATAATCTTGGGGGAGCATGACCAGTCTGCAGAGTTTCAACTTTAACATTCTAAAGTTCCACCTCTGGGGCTGAACCCGAGAGCTGAGACAATGCAATTTGTATGCCATCACTAATACGCTCATTTCTTGAAATAATTTGCAGACTGCAATAAAATATTTAATAACTTTACATAACACTACCACTCAGTGTACAAATACACAGCATATCACATGGCTGCCACTGTGACATATGATTATTTTATCCCTTCATGAAGAAGACTTGCATAGTTCACTTCAAATTATTCAGGCTCCTCCCAAAGGTGGTCATATGGCTTTTAGTCTCATTCTCTCGGTCTAACATCTTGCTATACAGAGTGGAAGATGACTGGGTGAGCAAACTGCTCCATGCTACATACCTGTACGAGAGGTAAATTCCTCCTCCGTAACAGTCCATACATCCCGGGCAGCCACTGAGCTGGTTCCTATAGCAGCACTAGTAATGGCTTCACCAACCGTGAACTGAAGTTCTATTTGTTTAGCCTGGGTGAAGTGAGAAAATTATTATGGTCACACCAAAAGTAATTGCCATGGATTTCCTTTTCACATACAGCTACATTTCCTGGTAAGCCTTTTTATTATGCGGCACAGAGTGCAGACTAGGAACCATGTCGGAACCAGGACGTTCACAGTGTACTTTCAAAAAACTATAGTACAGGTTCCGTTCTCCAAACAAAACTAAAACTTTCCCTGTCACCACATTAGCATACTTGAAATAGCCATTACATGGACCAAAAACATAGGTTACTCACCTTTGACTATAGTTCTATTAGTGGTATATACAGTATAGATGGACCTTGTTCTGCAAGGATTTCTTTATCAGTTGAAATGTTGCGGTACTACAGTTTGAAGGTCATGAATCGTGGCAGTACCCCCTTCTGTGATACAAAAGGGAAGGGAAGGGAAAGGGGAAACTGTTTAACCAGGAAAGGCACACTAAGCTGGGGCTTGATTCCAGGTGCGACCTGGGAGCACAAGGAAATTAAGTGACTTGCTCAGGGTCACACAGTATGCAAGTGGTGGCTGATGAGATTCAAAGCCAGGTCTTCATGTTTGCAACTCAATGCCCTTAACCACTGCGCTATACTGGCCCCTATAAAACTGATGAGAAATCCATCTGTGTCCACTGTCAGAACTGCCATGTCTACTCTCAGAACCACCACATGCACATCAAACAGCTGAAAGTTAACTGAAGTAAATGGCCATGAGATTTTTTTCACATTTGAGAGAGCAGCATGTCCAAGAAATACAGGTTACTCACCTGTAACAGGAGTTCTAGGAATGGTATATGTTGTTCATCCACACTGTCTGGCAGGTTCCTTGCCACTTTAAATCTTGCCGGAAGGTCTTCAAGCTGGCTCCTCACCCACCCGGGTGGTAAAACTCTCGGCCCGCCCCATGATGCCAGATCGTAGCCCGCTGGAAGCCAGGTTGTGCGTCGCAGGGAGGTTGAATATAGGATGAACAACATATACCATTCCTAGAACTCCTGTTACAGGTGAGTAACCTGTATTTAGGGACATGGATATGTTGTTCATCCACACTGTCTGGCAGACTCCAGCAGTTCCTCCGGGAGGAGGAGGCAAGCGCACACCCTCTACTTAGGAATAGAGACTGGAGAACGAGGCCCCAAAACCAGCATCCCGCATGACTCAAGGTCGATGTGGTAGTGGTAATAAAGGTATGTGCCGACTTCCAGGTAGCAGCCCTGCAGATATCCTGGATAGGGACATCCTGGAAGCAGCTACCGATGCAGCGGTATGGCGGGTAGAATGAGCTCTTATCCCTCTGGGAGGCTCCATGCCCGCCAACCTATAGCAGAGATCTATGCAGGAGGTGACCCACCTGCTTATCGTCCGCTTGGCTGCAGGTCTGCCAAGTGCGGCTTCAGCGTAGGTGACAAACAGCTGGCGAACCTCTCCCCGAACTTCAGCCGTCGCTCCTTATAATAAGCGAGTGCTCCTCTAGGGTCCAAAGTATGGAGCCTATATTCGGCCTCCGAGGTGTGATTGGGGTAGAACATCGGCAGAGTCAAGCACCTGCTTAACGTGAAACTCCACACCACCTTCGGAAGGAACTTGGTGGGGCGCAGGACAACCTTGTCCCTGTGGAAGACCAGATAAGGAGACTCTATGGAAAGCTCCTGGAGCTCTCCCATCCTTCTGGCTGACGTGATAGCCACCAAGAAGGCGGTCTTCCACGACAGGTGGGAGATATCGCACCTGTGCATCGGTGCGAATGGCTTGCCCATGAGCTTGGCCAATACCAGCAGTAGATCCCACGGAGGTGGAGATTCTTGCACCGGAGGAAATGTGATCAAGGCCTTTAAAAAGTGCCAGACCACCTTCTTCTGGCGCCATCACTGCTTCCCGCCCGCACCCTGCAAGCAGAGATGGCTGCCAGGTGCACCTTAAGGGTCGCTGGACCAAGCCCTTGCTGAGAAAGGGACCACAGGTAGTCCAGAATGCTTGCCAAGAGACAGGCGGAAGGGTCCAAGCCTATCCCCTGACACCAAATGGAGAATCTCTTCCATTTGAAGGCATAGCATTTCCTGGTCGGCTCCTTACAAGACGCAGCCCCTATCCGGGTTAGGGCATCAGCCAGGGTGTTGGAGGCTCCTGCCACGTGAATGGCTAGGAGATCCGCCTCCAGACTGCGCATGAGGGACCAAATGCGCAAAGCTTCCTTGCATAACAGCATGGAGCGCGTCCCGCCCTGGCGGTTCAGGTAGTACATGGTCGTGGTATTGTCCGTCTGGACCTGAACCACTTGACCCCGTAGAAACGGAGCGAAGGCGGTGAGGGCTAGATGTAACCGCTCAAGCTCCAGCAGGTTGATATGGCATCGACTCTGAGGGGACCAGAGGCCAGGTGCTCTGTGCTCCCCAGATGGGCACCCCAACCCATCAGAGATGCATCGTCGATAGAGAGACTGTCGGCTCAGAGGCGGACGAACTGGAATGCCCTCCTGCAGATGTGCGGAAGGGTCCACCACTGGAGAGCGTTCCACATCTCCTGGGTCACTGTCACGGGCTGGTCCAATGGATCGCAGCGTCGTGACCACTGGCTGGCCAGTCCCCACTGAAGGGGACGCATGTACCAACGGGCCCAACGGACCACGCTGTTGCAGGCCGCCATGAGGCCCAGGAGGCACAGGAAGTCCCGGGCAGGGCGCAACTCCCCAACCAGAAATGACTGGGCAAAGGAGGAAAGAAACTCGGCCCTGTCCACCAGGAGTCGAGCTCTGCCCCGATAAAGAGTATCACCTGCTTCGGCACGAGTTCCGACTTGGCCTCGTTGATGAGGAGGCCAATCTGAGAGCAAACCTGGAGGGCCAGATCTCTGGACCGCTCCACCTCCGCTCTGGAGGGGGCTGCAATCAGCCAGTCCTCCAGGTAGGGGTACACCCAGACCCTTCAGCGTCACAGGAATGCTGTCACCACTGCCATGCATTTGGTGAAGACCCTGGGAGCTGGAGAGAGGCCGAAGGGCATGGCCCGGAACTCGTAAAGGGATCCCTCCGCTCTGAAGCGGAGAAATCTCTGATGAGATGGACAGATTAGGACATGAAAGAACGCGTCCTGAAGGTCCAGGGAACAGAACCACATGCCTCGTTCCAAGGATGGGATTATCTGACCCAGAGTGACCAACCTGAAGGTCCGAGACCTTAGGAACCTGTTCAGGTCGTGCAGGTCGAGAATGGGGCGCCAGCCCTCCCGTCCATTTTGGGACCAGGAAATACCTGGACACAAACCCCGGGTCTGGAGGAGGATCCGCCACCTTCCTGATCACCTCTTTTTTCGAGGAGCAGGGCAATATCGGCTCGGCGGGCTGACAGCGAGGCTGCGGACCCCATAGCCCCCCGAGGGGCGATGGCTCGAAAGGGTGGGATCTGCTCGAACTCCAGAGGCAGACCATTTCCTACCACCTCCAACACCCAGCAGTCCGTGGTGATAGCGGACCAGGCGGAAAGGAAGTGGTGGAGCTGTCCCCCATGGGGGTAACCCAGGGGGGAGTGACGAGGCTGGGGGCGGCACCCCTCAAACCGTCACTGGGCAGGCTTGGAAGAGGGACCGGCCGAGGGACCTCCTGGGCCTTTACCTCCTTGCTTCCTGTTGGAGGAAGCCGCAGGCTTAGGTTTGGGACGCCAAGCGCGACCCTGCTGGCCCTGTTGCTGGTGCTGTTGGGTCGAAGGACGAAAGGACTTCTGTTGTTGTTGATGGTGGCCTTTGTCCCTCTGGGCGGAGGTGACCGAGTCCAGAGTGGCAATGGACTTTTCGATCCGCTGGAGGTGTCCCTCCACTCCAGGGCTGAAGAGGTCAGTCCCCAAGAAGGGGACATCCGCCAACTTGTGCTGGATATCCGCCGTGAAGGTGGCTATCCTCAGCCACACCCTGCGATGCATAGCCACCACAGCCACTACTGACCTGGCACAGAAATCACCTATTTCCAGAGCAGTCTGAAGCAGCTGCTTCGCCACTGCCCTACCCTGGTCTCGCATCTGACGGACCGTGGTCTGCAGGTTGGCCGGGAGATGAGGGACAACCTCATCCAGGGAGCCCATGAGGGTGTGGGAGAAGTGTGCCATCAGCACGGCCGAGCTGGCCTGGCGGAGGCCAAGGGAGGACGCAGCGTACACCTTGCGCCCGGCAAAGTCCAATTTTTTGGACTCTTTGTCAGGGGGGCTTATCCACGTCCCAAGTGTTACCGGAATGCCAGAAGACACTGTCGGTGACTAACCCCTCGGCAGAGGGGTGCTCCAAGAAACCGGGCAAAGAGCCGGTAGGGACCGCAGGACAGGAAGCAGGCCGCTGCCAAAGCTCTAAGGCTGGACCAACAATGGCCTCAGCCACCGGAAAGGCCTCCATGGGGGAATCCCCTCAGTCCAGTATGTCCATCAGTGGATACTTGGCCATTTGGACACAGGCTCGAGATGCATCCCGGTGGACTCCAAGATGAGTCAAAGCAGACCCAAGAAGGACGATGGGCTATCGTCCAATGACTGGCCCCCGGAGGACTCCAGGTCGACCTGCCTGGAGAACAGGGAGGAGTCGTCATCGGATTCCAAAGAGTCTGCGAAGAGCTGCCTCGGCCCTGACCACCCTCCACCTGCCGAGGGCGGTCGGAAGTGAGGGTGACTGACAACCTGTGGGCAGGCCGTGACCGACCGAGAATCTTGGTCAGGCCCCAGACTTCGCCAGGGAGGCGGAGGTTCCACCACAATCGGTGGAGCAGCCGGCTTCCGCCGAACAACCGGCCCTGGAACGGGCATCTCGACTGGGGTGAGTGGTTGCTTCGGTCATTCGGGCGACAGCCACTTGATGGCCGAGGGCTGAACCGGAGTCGGTTTAGTCCCGGACAACAGTAACTGCTGCCACATAAGCTCCTCGTAACGTCAACGTAATTTACATTGAAGCCTCTCCTCATCCAAGGAAGAGGACGAGGAGGAACGGTGTCGCTGCTTACTTCGGTACCGAGACCGCTGATGTCGGCGGGAACAGCTTGACTGAGATGAAGTCCGAGACCGAGACCCTCGGGGAGACCGAGGGTGGGTCTGGGAAGGGGTGGGGGACACCCGTTCTTCCCTCGGCTCAGGCACTTTATCCAGGGACTGCGGCCCCGAAGGCGCAGGCAGATCCTCGGTCTTCACCAGGGGAACCGGTGAAGGTGGGTTGTCGGCTTCACCAGTCGACAGCCCGTCCGACGGTTCGAGAAAAATCTCAACTGCGTCGACGGGAGTCTCGGCAGGCTGGCCTGACAGGGACACCGTGAAGCCAGCTGCCTGTGCTGCAACTTCGACCGAGGTCGACGGTCAGCAGTCCAGGGAAGGAGACCTCTCCCGCTCCCACGAACGCTGATAGTGGGACTTACCCTTCGACTCCTACTTCTTGGGCCGAGAAGAATGTCCTGAAGGCCCCTCTCCCTTCGTGGAAAGGGACTGACAAAGCTCCTTGAACAAAGCCGTGTACGAGGAACTCAGAGAGAGCGGGATAAATGCCGCAGGCCGAGGAGGAGGAAGATGCGGCCTGGGCCACCTCCTCCTCGAGGGCGATCATATACTCGAGCAGCTCAGCCGAGCCAGCCGCCGCAGACACCGCCCAACGAGCCTCTTTGGATTTTACCGGCGGGTAACGCTTCTCGGGCCTGAAGCTTCACCAGCAGCGCCATCTTCCAGGACGGTGGTTGAAAAGAGCGGCACAACTCGCAGGCCTGCGGGTCGAGGTCTAGGCCTAGGCAGTAGATGCACATGGAGTGCGGATCTGTCCTGGACATTTTCTGCCCGCAAGGGCACCTCCGAAAGCCGGGAATCAATTTGTCCATCGCAGCCGCGAGGGATGATGAAGACCGAAGTTTAGAAAACTTCAAAACTAGTTTCGGACGAACCGAAGAGTTAGGATCCAGTCTAAAACGCAGAGCGCTAAGGAGGGAACCTGAGCTTCCAAGCGCTAAGGAAGATCTGGCATCATGGGGCGGAGCCGAGAGTTTTACCACCCGGGTGGGTGAGGAGCCAGCTTGAAGACCTGGCTTCCGGCAAGATTTAAAGCGGCAAGGAACCTGCCAGACAGTGTGGATGAACAACATATCCATGTCCCTAGAACTGAGGATTCTGGAAGCTGAATAACAAATGTATGAGTTTGAACTTTAATGTTTGCTGCACTGTTATAGAACAACAAATAACGCACATGTGCCTAATTTCTGAAAGCAGCAAATGTTACTAGAGAATAGAAAGTTTTGGAAACCTGTTTAATTAAAAACAGATTCCCTCTTAAGGAGGGGGTGTACGTGACAAGGTAGAATAGGACCCTGTCCTATTTGTTACTGGAGAAAGTGTCTGTGTCAGTGGGCTCAGCAGGTAGCACACTCACCTCTGAGGCAAGGAGATCAGCAGGTTGTAGGTTCTATCCCCACACCAGGCACTTGGGTTAATATCCCAATACTGAAACTGTAGTGCAGCATGAGGGGGGTGCTGCACTCCTGAGGTGCCGTCTTTCGGATGAGACATTAAACCGAGGTCCCATCTGCCTGTTCTGGTGGTAGTTCAGGTGGATGTTAAAAATATGAAAATTACGTACCTACCGTAATTCTTGATCTTCTTGGACGAGTCTCCACCACTCATTCACACTACTGGGACTGCGACGGAGGCACTAGGACCCATCGGGAGCAAACTTTTTGCTGGAGGGTCGACACCAGAAATGGCGCCACGAGCACTAACTCGCGCGGCAATGACTATCTTGGCGTCCACCCTCCAACCGCCTCAGTACCTTTTTTACCAAGGAGGTGCAGCGCAACCAACGTAAAGAGTAACCTAACCTTAAGACCGGACACAAGATAGTCCGGGCGACCCGTGTAAGAAGGGTCAACAAAGAAGTCTTCACGCCTAAAAGATTTGAGGGAGTGAAGACCAACACAGCGGTGAGCTCGGGGATGGAGGGGTGAATGAGTGGTGGAGATCGTGAAGATCAAGAATTACGGTAGGTACGTAATTTTCATATCTTCTGGACATAAGTCTCCACCACTCATTCACACTACTGGGAGAGTACCGAGCTAATAATTCCCGAGAGGGCGGCAGGAAGACCAAGAGCTCACATTTCTAGGACAGAAGTCCATTAAGGATAGTTCTGCCGAAGGTGGAATGTCGCCTGGCATGAACATCCAGTGCATAATGCTTAATGAAGGTATGCACTGAGCTCCAGGTGGCGGCATTGCAGATGTCTGCAATCGGAACATTAAAATTTCCGCTAGGGATGCCGCGACCGCTCTGGTAGAGTGAGCGTAAACCCTACCTTCCAATTTAACCTGTGCCATGGAATAGCAATGTCGAAGACATGCCACTAGCCACGATGAGATGCATCTGATAGCGACAGGTTGACCCAGCCAGGTCTCGCTGAAGGAAACAAACAGTTGTTGGGCTTTCGAAAACCCTTGGTTCTATCTAGATAGAAATGCAAGCTCTCTTAACATCCAAGGAATGAAGAGATCGTTCCCCTTCATTTTGGAAGTCCGAGTAAGAGGGAAAGACCAAAGGTTAGTTTAGATGGAATTCGACACAACCTTGGGAAGAAATTTAGGATGAGTGCTAAGAACTACTTTGTCCTTATGGAACACAGTATACGGAGGGTCCAACTCAGGGCATGTATCTCAGAGACCCTGCGGGCTGAGGTAATGGCCACTAGGAAGGCCGCCTTCCAGGTGAGAAATTTTAGCTCACAGGTAGCCAGAGGTTCGAAAGGTTTCTAGTGAGCATGTCTAGCTACAAGGTTAATGTCCCAGGCTGCAACCGACGCCTTATAGGGGTCTGGTATGCAGAATTCTTTAAGAAATCTCTTAACCATAGGTAACGGAGCCAGAGACAAAGAAGAAAACGGCTCATGATACTGAAATGGCACTAACGTGAACTCTGACTGTAGAGTACTGAAGACCCAATTTGAGAGGTCCAAAAGGTACTCCAAAACCTTGTCTGGTGGACAGGAAAAGAGATTCCAAGAGGACTTTGACACCAGAGCTGAAAAACGCCCACTTAGACGCAGTAAGTTTTCCGAGTAGCTGGCTTCCGAGCAGCCAGAAGAATGTCTGAAACTCTTCGAGACATTGAACCGTTCACTTCTACCTCTTCAGGAGCCAAGCGTGAAGGTGAAGCGTATCTCAGGTTGGGATGGACCACCGGACCCTGAGTCAACAGGTTCATCTGCAGGGGGAGTGGTCTCGGATGGGTTGCCAACATATTGTTGAGTAGAGGAAACCATAGTTGTCAAGGCCAAGAGGGGGCAATGAGAATCATCTTGGTCCCCTGGGACTCGAATTTGAGAAGTACTCTCTGAATTAGAGGAAGTGGCGGAAAGGCGGAAAGAAAGTGTTTTGTCCACCGCAGCCTGAACGCATCCTGACAGAAAATGCCATGCCCTGGATTTCTGGAGCAGAAGAGAGGCAGTTTTGCGTTGAGTGGGGATGCAAAAGGGTCCAGGTCTGGAGTTCCCCACTCTTCGAATAGTGATTGAACTATGGTTGGGTCGAGAGACCACTCGTGAGGATCTGCCTCTGTTCTGCTGAGACGGTCCGCCAAGTCGTTTTGTACACCTGGCAGGTAGACCGCTTGAATTAGAGATTTGTGTTCCAAGCACCATTCCCACACCCTCATCGCTTCCCTGCTTAAGGGGTAAGAGTGAGCACTGCCCTGCTTGTTGATGTAATACATCACAGCTTTGTTGTCCGTTTGAAGGAGAATGTTCTTGTGACAGAGGATGTCCTTCAAAGCCTGGACCGCATAAAGGACGGCTCTCATCTCTAGGACATTTATGTGAAGCTGGGCCTCGAGTTGAGTCCATACACCTTGAGTGTGGAGAGAGCGACAATGGGCCCCCATCCCGTTAGCGATGCGTCTGTGGTGATGGAGATTTGATGATCCAGAGGAGCAAAGGGAAATCCTTCCAGGAGATTGCTCTCGAGACCACCAGGTGAGAGATCTCTGTAAGGGTTCTGTCACCTTGATGGGATAAGACTGTGGGTGAGTGGTTGGGGACCACTAAGCAGTGAGCATCCATTAGGTGGTTCTCATGTGTGCCGAGCTTAGGGTACAGTGAACACTGAGGATGCCATGAGGCTTCAACATACGCTGTACTGAGAGAGCTGCAACTGATCTGTTCTCCCAATGTAACGGGCCATCTGAAGGATATCGAGCCTTCTGTCCTCTGGAAGGAAAGCCTTCACAAGAGAGGTGTCCAGTAGAGTCCCTATGAAAAGGAGTCTCTGGGAGGGCTGCAACTGTGACTTCTTTAGATTCAGCAGAACTCCCATGGACGTAAGAAGGCGAGAGGCCGTCTGAACGGCTTCCAGGGTCCCCTGTCTGGAAGGGCTTGCTAGGAGCCAGTCGTCCAGGTAGGGAAACACTCGGATTCCGAGCTTCCTGAGATGCGCTGCGAGAACTGCACAACACTTTGTAAAGACTCGTGGCGCCGAGGATAGCCCAAAGGGCAGGACTCTGAACTGATAGTGTTGACCCAGAGCCACAAACCTCAGGAATTTGTGATGCCTCGGGTGAATAGGAATGTGCTGGTAAGTGTCCTGCATGTCCAGGGAGGCTAGCCAGTCGTGTTGATGAAGCAAAGGTAACAGGGTTCCTAGAGAATCATTTTGAATTTCTCCTGGGGAGAAATTTGTTTAGCTTGAGGTCTAGAATACGATACCCCAGACTTCTTTGGAACCAGAAAGTAGTGGGAGTAGAACCCTGTGTTTCGCTGATGCAGAGGCACCAGTTCTACTGCCCTGTTGTTCAGAAGGCCCTGAATCTCGGCCGCGAGAAGGTCTGACTGAAGGATTGACAGCCTGGGTTGTCGTTTGGGAGGACGATTCTGAGGGGTCTCCAGAAAATTGAGAGAATACCCCTCGCGAATTATCCGAAGGACCCATTTGTCTGAGGTTATGGACTTCCACTGGTTGTAGAAGTACATCAGACGACCTCCCACCGGAGAAGAAAAGTCCACCTTGGGCAGTGGAGATGGAACTTGGGCCGGCAACTCATGAGGTAGCACTGGGCGCTTTGGGCCCTTGCACTTTCTGTTGCGTCTTCTTTTGAGGTTGGGCAGGTTGATTCTTATGGAAACTTCCTCTGCCCCTGCCTCGAAAGGACTGACGATTATGAAACTGACGTTTACCGACATGCCCTCGAGAGGGGGTAGGAGGGGGTCGAGCCAGCTTAATGGCCGACCTAGTCTTCTGAGTAGCCTCTGAGCTTGCTCTACCTGAGGACCGAAAGATATGAGCCATCAAAGGGCAACACCATCACCTGCTGCTGTGCATCATTCGTGAAGCCCGAAGTACGCAGCCAGGAGCGACGGCGAGTACAAATACCAGCGGCTGCTGAACGAGAAGCAGTGTCGAAAGCATCCATGGCTGCTTTGACCTGTTGGTTATTAGATTCAATACCTCTGGCAATGGTCAGAAGAAGCTCTGACTTAGAGTACGAGTCCGGAAGAGCTTCAACCATTTGCTTAATAGAGTGCCACAGGATATACTCATACTGAGAAAAATAGCCCTGGTAACTGGCAATACGCATACTTAGAGTGGACGCAGCAAAGACTCTCTTACCTAATGTATCAATCTTACGAGACTCTTTGTTAATAGGTCGAGCTGTAGTAGCTTGAGGAAGAACGACTCTATCATTCTCTGCCAGGACTACAATAGGATCCGCAAAGGCTTGAGATGCCAAATGGGACGATCCTTGGGGCTGAATATTTCCTATCAATGGATTTAGCCACTCAAGGGGTAAGAGCAGGATTATTCCATACCATTTGAGACAGCGCCTCGAAGGAAGGTTGAATCGGAGGAGTCAACCGTAGGGATCTCCGAGCATGAAGATACTGGAGTCTAACCGCTTCCCAGGATCGATGTCTGTAGTCTGGAGAGAAAGAGTGGAACTCAGGTTCTTCAACAGAGACTTAAAGGACAGGTCCTCGACCACAGGCTCTGTAGCAGTGAAAGATCCTGCTTCGTCCACTTCATCACCCAACCGAAGGTCTGGGTCAGGCTCAACGTCATCTCCTGATAGTCCAGGGAGGACTGTTTGGACAGGAAAGGAGTGAAATACAGGAGAGGAAGGAAGAATTGAGAGGAAAGAGGAGTCCTCGAGAGCTCCCGGCGCCGAGGAGGCAAATGGAACCGAAAACGGCGCCAAAGAACAGCGCGGCGCCAAAGACAGCGCCAAGAAACTGCCCGGCACCGCAGACGGCGCTGAAGACGGCGCCGAGAAGCTCCGCAACACCGTGGACGGCGCTGAGGAGGCGCACGGTGCTGAAGACGGCGCCGAGAAGCCCCGCGACGCCGCAGACGGCACCGAAAAGGCACACGGCGCCACAGGAGGCGCCGAGAAGCTCCGCGACACCGCGGACGGCGCCGACAAGGCACACGGCGCTGCAGGAGGCGCCGAGAAGCTCCACGACACCGCGGACGGCGCCGACAAGCCCCGCAACGCCGACACGCCCCACGACGCCGAGGACAGCGCCAAAAGCATCCCACGACCCTGAGAAACATGGTTAGAAGGGAAAATAGCAGGAGATAAGGGCATCGGTGTGGTCCCCTGCGCCGCAGCCATGTGAGGGGGGGGGACACCTAAGCGCGGAGTCGTCGGCACCGAGGAGGGTGCCGCGCGACCAGGAAAGCCCAACCGCCCTACCTGGTCGCCCAACAAGCCCGAATGCCCGCGGGCAACCGAGCCAGGTAGCAGAACCAACCTCCAAGCCCATTGCTCCATAAGAGTGGCCCACTGATGAAACTGCTCATCTGAAGACCTACCTATAGGCGGGGTAGGACTCCGCTGCCGAAGACGACGGCTACTGGAAGCAGAAGTTGGCGACTCCAAGGGAGGAGACCGGCAACTAGCCACGATAACAGACATATCAGAGGGCGACCTCGAATGATGCCTTCTCTTTTAGACCTGTGGGTCAAGAAGAGCTCGAGGTCGAACGGTGCTGAGAATGTGACCATTTGTTTTATGCTCGGGGACCGCCATCCCCCGGCATTGACTGACCGCTTGTCGGACCCCTGCTTGGGAGAAGGAGGCGGACCGGACCCAGCCCGACTGACTGAACAGCTTTCAAGTCTCCCACCGCCACCCGACCTGCTCAGGCTCGTAATCTTCTGTCAAGTAGGCTGAGACTTCTTTTGTATATATTAAAATAGAATAAATTTAAGCGATACTATATCGAGATAATACTACAAAAAAAATAAACTGAAAACTATGCTGCTAGTTTGAAGTTTGACTCCCGACAAGTGACGGCGACCATTACTGAAGCGCACTTTCGGCGGTAAGAAAAAGAGACTGAAGCGGTTGGAGGGTCGACGCCAAGATAGTCATGCCTTGTGAGCTAGTGCTCAGGGCGCCATCTCTGGTGCTTCCACCCTCCAGCAAAAAGTTTGCTCCCGATGGGTCCTAGTGCCTCCGGCGCAGTCCCAATAGTGTGAATGAGTGGTGGAGACTTATGTCCAGGAAGATCTCATGGCACTTCTCGAAAAGAGCAGGGGAATTTCCCCGGTGATATGGCCAAATTCCCTCCATTCATGAAAAATACCACCAACAGCTTAATCTGGTTCAAGGTCAGTTGGCATTCATCTGTATCCCCCTCCCCCGGGTCGTGCCTGAAAATAGGCAGGATTTGTCTAGTGCACTTACCCGGTCAACAAAAACTAAATAAATAAATGCAAGGATCTATTTTGTCCTTTTCTGTCTCTTCTCTGTCAGGCTGTGCAACCCAATTTTCCTGAGAGACTTCGGACTTGATCAACCCAACAGGCTCGCAGTTCTTTGCCTTTCACTGTCTCAGTTTTCTCTTGCTGTCTGTTTTTCTCCCTTGCATATCTATATCTGCTGATATAAAAATATGTGCAAATCATTGTATGGAAATGTAACTGATATTGGGATCCCTTGTGTTTGGAAAATACATAGCATTACTGTTGATAAATGTACAAAATTATAATTTGAGATGACTGCAAAAAGTTGTTGGAAGCTAGAGGTTACCAGAGTTCAGTTTTAAAGGCTTTTGCAAAAGCTGTGCAAAAGGGGGCCTCAACTCCAGAAGCACACTGTGTTCTAGCAGCTCCTGCCTGATATTTACAAAAACAAGATGCTTGCTGAGAATAGGGGTTGAAAGGACTTACAAAGGAGCTGAGCTGCAATTGCTAGAGAAGAAAAAGGGACACAGAGTGAAAGAAAAAATATTTCATTTCTCCTCCGCACAGTTATTATGAACACATTTTTTTATGTTACTGCTACTGTAAATAAATATTTTTGGTGAATTCTACAAATGCTGCTGGTTTTCCCTATGCTTCCGGACCTGTACCTCGATGACACAGTGGCCTGGACCAAAGGATCAACCATAGTCGAAACCTCCAAGGAAGAGCAGGAATCCAAGGCCCAGGACCACTCGCAATCCCATGATCGTCAACTAGACTGTTTTTTAGTCCCCCTATTTTTTGGATGATTTAGAGGATTTTGTGCCCTTAGAGGGGCCCTGCTCAACAGTGGGAAAGGACTTTGCACAAATCCCAAAACACCCCCGTAAAGGTGTCGCCAAAGGAAAGCGGCATGAAAGCCGAAGCTGAAGAGGCATGCTCTGTCGCCTGAGCTGCCACCTCAAAGGCCGCAAGTTGTTCTGCAGACCCTGCCCAACGAGCATCTTTTGATCACACGGGAGGGTCCCGTTCATCTAGGCACCCAAGAAGGAGTCAAGCATGCCAGTCCTCCAAAGTACAAGGATGCAAAGTGCAACAAAGGCCACAAGCCTGGGGATCGTAATCGTGGTCGAGGCAGCAGACAAACTAGGTGTGTGGGTCTGTCCAAGACATCTTCTGCCCAGTGTCGCATTTTTTTAACCATGTATTTATGCCCTCTACTGTCTCCTCTCTCCATTCTCTCAGACATCCTCATCTGCCTAATCCACTTCTCATCGTGTTCTGCCCTTAGAGCACACGGTTCCACTTAACCTAGGTGCCCAGATAACCCCCCGGGTAGGGTGAGGAGAAACCCCCCATTCTTATCTCCTCAAAACCATGCACACTGTGATGTGGAGCCGGTACAGTGGAGTCTGCCCCGACGAGCCAAAGACATGCAGGAAGGTGTCGTCGCCTAGGAGAAACTGATGTGATTTTCTCTTGTTCGTCCCCAGATGTCGGCGTGCAATGAGGGCCAATGAGCTAGGAGGCACACTGAGACGTGCCTCCTGCTCCGCCCCTCTGCTGACATCTGCCCCATGCCCTTACTGCTTCCCCCAACTGTTGCACATTCTACCAGGACTCCCCAGATGGTGGTATTGCGGCGGGAGCGTGCATGACCCCCGGAGAAGGAGAGCAGCCATTGGGCGCTTCATCCTTCCTCCCAGTCGACCCGGCCTGTGCTCGTTCCCGTGTGGTATGAGGTAAGGTGTCCAGTGCCTCAGCCCTCAGCGCCTCCGGGCCGACACAGTCGCATTGTTTGAAACCGGGTGCCGACTTTGAGTCATCCATGCCAACGAGCACTTCAAACTAATTCAAAAACTAACTTGAAAACAGTATGTTTTGAATATTTTTGAAAGCAAAGTGTCTACACAACGCAGCACTATAAGGAAATGGAATGGAAGATCTGATGTCATGGGGTAGAGCTGAGGGAGTTGCCACCTAAGTGTGTGCGAGGAGCCAGCTTGAAGACTTTCCGGACAGTCTTAGGGAAAGGATACTGCGAGAAGTGTGGATAGTGCACCATGTCCACATCCCCAGAACCATATAATACATTCTATACAGTGGCCAGATGGAGAGAGAGAATTGGTTCTGGAGTTCACACCTGAGGACTGGGAGTGAGACTGTCATGAAACTGGGTGGGTTACCTCAACCCACATCTAGTGTGAATTTACATGGAAACAGATGGTGTGATATTTTCGGACACTGGCGACCATAACCAGGTATGAGATGGAGGGGTAATGTGGCATGCTGGGGGGGAAGGGGGATAAGGGGAAGAGAAAGCAACTCACATCATGTGGTTATGCCCTGGACTAGTGAACATTCTCAAAGAATTAGGGAAGGAAATATCAGAAGTACTACATACAGATTTACAGCTGAGCCCAGAACTTTATCTCCTGTATCACTATCCCAGATATGAAAGGGTGGAAACAAAGTTTTGTTACGCATAATGATGGCAGAAGCACAGTAATGCACTACCAGATGATGGTGCACAGATCAGGTGCCAAAGATCACCTACAAGAGGGGAATAGTGAACAACATGACCATGAAGAGGATTACTTTTGGGCTGAATGACGAACTTGAGACTTGCACGTCATGGTGGAACACATGGATACTATATGTCATGCAGCACAGCCCAACATTTGTCCCATGAACCTCCTAGCACACCCAGGGGAAGGGGGATAAGGGAGAATAGGAGTATAAGGATGGGCTAGATGGATTTGCCCCCCACAGTCACCAACCCCACCACCATACAAGCAGAGTTACAGTTTAAAGAAGTCTTGACTTCGGATCGGCCTATGGACCCCAGTGCTATATAGGGGAGGAGAGGGGCCTCAAGAAATGAAAATTACATACCTACCGTAATTGTTGATTTTTCTGTGCATCTTCACCATTCATCACTAGTGCGTATAGCGCACCGGAGCTACGACCCTGCGGGAGATTTTTTTTCCATGGGTGGAGTCGATGCAGGGCCGGTGTCGCCCTCAAGGCCGACATTCTACGTGGCATTCGAGGGTTGGCCATTAGCTGCCATCGACTCTGCCCCAGCCCCAGTTCTGGCATGCCAGAGAGTGTAAGGAAGGGAGGGAGGGAGGAGGGTGGGTTGAAGCAAGAGAGCCTAAGGGATAGATAAAAGGAAAGGAAGAATAAACTAAAAGGAGAAATAAACAACAGAGGTGACAGAAGAAGAGATTTAAAATAGGTAATTGGGGAGAGGGCGCCCAGTCTCTGGAGGAGAAGAAAAGGGGGAAGGGAGATGGGGGGGGGAGGAGAAGAGTAGCACAACCCCAGGAGCGGAACTGCACATTAGCATTTTAGGAGATAAAGTCCAGTCCTGGACTCTAGAATTCAGCTGCAGGATGGAAGTTTTGATTTGAAAGCAGCCTAGGTCAAAGACCAAACAACAAGGAAGTGCAGGCTGAGGGTGTCTCTCAAACTCTCCCCCTCCCTCCCAAAAGTGTGTGTGGGGGGGATTCTAATGGCCAAAAGGCACAGATGGAGAAATGTGAGCCCAAAATCTGAGCTCACAAATAATAAATATACATTGAAGAAGGGGAAAAAGGGGGAGAGAAGAGAGGAGGTCCCCCATATTCCATGACTCCCTAGGCTAAGGGAGAAGAGAAAGGGGAGGCCCCCTCCCAAATCTCTAAAAAAAAAAAAACCCAAGAAGTTTACACCTGTGTGTCTCCACAGTCCCCTCCCAACTAAACGGAAGGGAGAGGAGAGCGAGGAGAAGAAAGACACACAGGGAAGGGTGGAGTCCAGAGACTGAGGCCCCAGGGGGAAGGAGGGTGGGATTTCAGTGATGAAAGGTGAAGTTACACAGAAAGATAGTACAGTTACATAAGAACTTACTGTAAAAGTAGATCTTCTAGAACAGCTCTTGCAGCAGGTTACACCATTAGGACTGAAGCCGGCAGGCGCCAGGACCCCACAGAAATGTTCTAGCTAGCAGTATCCAGTGGGGAACGCCCCCCAACGTCAGGCATCATACAAAAGGGGGCGGTCCCCCAGAATCCCCAATTCTCCCGCCGGAGACTCTCGGCCGCTAGATGACATCAGAAGTGGAGACTGAGGATCCACCATCAAAAGGTATTCAGAGCGGTGTTAGAAATACCTAATCCTAGAAAAAAGATATCGGAACAACTCTACCTCCATAGGGGATGGTGGGAGGGAAAGTACCTGCTGCAAGAGCTGTTCTCGAAAATCTTTCGTTACGGTAAGTTCTTATGTAAAGTACAGTTACGTAAGAACTTACCGTAACAGTAGATCTTCGAGAACAGCTACTGCATCATGTTACACCATTAGGACTGAAGCCGGCAGGCGTCAGGACCCCACAGAAATTTTCTAGCTAGCAGTCTTCAGCAGGGACCACCTCAGATGTCGGTCCCGCCCCCGATGTCAGGCGTGAACAATACAAGGAGGCGTGGTCCCGCCAGAATCCCAGTTCTCCCCGCCGAGACCCGGCCGCTGGATGACATCAGAAAAGGAGACTGAGGACCCGCCATCAGATGGCCAAGACTAAGAACTGACCTTTCCAAGTGTAGGTTGGAACCTACTTCCTCCAAAAGGGAATGGTGGGCGGGAAGATACCTGCTGCAAGAGCTGTTCTCAAAGATCTACTGTTACGGTAAGTTCTTACGTAACTGTACTATCTTCTTCGAGGTACAGCTCTTGCAGCAGGTTACACCATTAGGACTGATTCCCAAGCAATGGCACCCTGAAAGCCATCGGGAGGAGGCAATACTGAAGTTCCAACCTGTCCTGAGCCTAGGACAGGAGGCCTTATAGGACAGCAAGGCCGAAACCCGCTCTTCACCGTGAAGCAATGTCCAGGCTGTAATGCCTGATAAAGGTGTGCACCGAGCTCCAGGTGGCTGCAGCACATATGGCCAATGTGGATATGTTCTTGAGTGCCGCAAAGGATGTAGCCACTCCCCTTGTCGAATGGCCCTTGACCACACCTGGTAAGGGTTTCTGGCGTTTGTTGTAGCAAAAGGAAATGCACTGAATGAGCCAGCGCAAAAGGGTCCGCTTTGAGACTGGAACCCCATCATCCCTCTTAGCGAATGAGACGGACAGCTGCTCCGCTCTGCGGTGCTGTTTGGTCCTGGTCAAATAGTATCTAAGGCATCGGTGAACATCCAGGGTGTGAAGCAGTGCTTCTCCTCGATTAGCATACCTAGAGAAGTACACTGGTAAATCAATGTCCTGGTTAAGAGTGAGGGCTGAGACCACCTTAGGCAGAAACTTGGGATTCGTCCGCCGGGACACCCTGTCCTGATGAAAAATTAAATAAGGCTCCTTGCACATGAGAGTGTGTAGTTCGGAGATTCTTCTCGCCGAAGTAACAGCAACTAAAAACAACGTTTTCCACGACAGAAAACGCAGCTCGCAATCTGTGGCAAGTTCAAATGGCGGCAGCGTAAGCTGCTCCAGGACAAAAGGTAAATACCAAGGAGGGACGGGATCCCTAATAGGCGGCCTAAGGTGGAGGACCCCTCTTAAGAAGGCACGGGAGGTATCCATCTGTGCCACTGTGCGTTGGCCTATGGGGGCATGGTAGGCTGAGATTGCACACAGGTGCACTTTGATCAAGGAGTAAGCTAACCCTGATTGAAAAAGGGAAAGCAAGTATTCCAGAACTAGTTTCTCTGGGCAGTCTAAGGGCAAGAAGCCGCGTGCCCGAGACCACATGCAAAACCTACGCCATTTCATGGCGTATGTAGCGTGTGTCGCTGGTTTTCTGGCGGCAGAAAGAACTTCCGCCACCTCCTGCGAGACCCCGTGTCGCAAGATGGCTATGTCTCTAGGAGCCAAGCGTGCAGGTTCAGAGAAAGCAAGTCCGGGTGGATTAGCGAACCCTCCTCCTGAGACAACAGGTGGGAGCTGATTGGCAAAGGAAGCGGAGGTTCCCGGGCCAAATGACTCAGAAGTGGGAACCAAATCTGTCTGGGCCAAAAGGGCGCTATTAAAATAAGCGTTGCATGCTCCTTGCGAAGTCTGAGAAGGACTCTCTGGATCAACGGGAAGGGAGGGAAGGCGTAGAGGAATCTTCCCGACCAGGAGAGTGACAACGCGTCTCGCCAGAAAACACCAGGCCCTGGATCTAGCCAGCAAAAATTGGGCCGTTTTGCGTTGGATGGGGATGTGAATAAATCCAATTCTGGAGTGCCCCATCTGAGAAACAGATCCTCTGCCACCTCCTGTAGGAGTTCCCATTTGTGGACTCTGGCCTGGGAACGACTCAGGCTGTCTGCGACGGTATTGTCCACACCGGGAACGTGAACTGCAATGAGGTTTGCACCGTGTCGTAATACCCAATCCCACACTCTCATGGCTTCCCTGAAGAGGGGGTAAGAGTGTGTGCCTCCTTGTTTGTTGAGATAATACATCACCGCTGTATTGTCTGTTTGCAACAGGAGAGTACTCGGTGAATGTCCGACTGGAAGGCTTGCAGGCCATAAAGGACCGCCCTAATCTCCAATATGCTGATATGGAGATGAGATTCTTGAATGGTCCAAGATCCCTGAGACCTCACCCATTCAAGTGTCCTCCCCACCCCAGCCCTGAGGCATCTGTGGAGAGTGTTATCACCGGGGACGGCGCTGTGAATGGAACCCCCACGGAGAAGGTTCCCGGGTCTAGCCACCATTGCCAGTCTTGAACCACGGACTTCGTGATTCTTACTGGATGCTGCATATGGTCTTGCCTTTGGTCCCACTGCACTCTTAGCATCCACTGGGTTACCCGAATGTGGAGCCTTCTCATTGGGACAGTATGAATGGCCGCAGCCACGTGTCCGAGCAGGCGAAGGACCAGTCTGGCTGGGACAGTCTTTTTCGCAGATAGGTCCCTGATGAGGGATCGAATGCATTCCGCTCTGTCTTCGGGAAGAAAGGCTTTCCCTGCGATGGTGTCCAGGACTGCCCCTATGAATTGCAGTTTCTGGGACGGTACCAGGAGAGACTTTTCGTAGTTGATTAGGATGCCCAGGGACTGAAAAAGGGCCTGGGTATGTTGGATTGCTATCAACAGCTCCTCCTTGGAGGAGGCCATGAGAAGCCAATCGTCCAGGTACGGGAACACATAGTGGCCCTGTCTCCTCAAAGACGCTGCCACGACTGCCATGCATTTGGTAAAGACCCTGGGGCCAATGACAGCCCGAAGGAAGCGCCGAACTGAAAGTGGTGGCTGAGAAACTCGAGCGCAGGAACCTCCTGTGCGCTGAGCGATGGGGATGTGCAGGTAAGCGTCCAGTATGTCCAAGGACGCCAAGAATGCGCCCTTCTTCAGCATGGGGATTAGACCCGGAAGGGTCACCATGCGGAAGCGTTTGTAGGCGACCGACATGTTGAGGTCGCTGAGGTCCAAGACTGGACGAAGATCCCCTGTTTTCTTTGGAACCAGGAAGTAGTGGGAATAATATCCTGTTCCTCTCTGGTTCCCTGGGACATGCTCCAAAGCTTCTTTCTGTAGAAGCGCGAGCACTTCTTCCTTGATGAGCAGGGCATGCTGACCCGAATAACGGGAGAGCAGAGGAGGCCTTGTGGGGGGCTTGTCTAAGAATTCTATAAAGTGGCCTTTTTCAACCAACTGTAACACCCACCTGTCAGTGGTGATCGACTGCCACCCTGGCAGGTGATCTGCGATGCAAACCCCGACCTTTGTTTCCCGTTGATCCAGAGGGGCGGGGGCCAGGAAGGAGTCATGCTGTGGCAGTAGAGGGTCCTGCAGGTTGGGCCGACTTGGTAGAACGTTGGCCTCTACCTGAGTACACCTTGACCTGGGCTTTTCGGAAGAGCCCTTCTGTTGTTGGCCGGGACGAAGTTGTTGCCTCTGAATCCGGCTACGAAAACGACTCTGGTTCCTACGAAAGGAACTGAGTCTAGATCTGTACATTGCTTGGACAGATCTAACAGCCTTCCCAGCCTCTTGTAGTTTGGTGATGACCTTCTCAGATGCCTCACCGAACAAAACTTCGCCATGGAAGGGGGCGTCCAAAATGTTCTTCTGACGTCCGGGGTAAATCCGGAGACACGGAGCCATGAGTGTCTCCGGAGGCATACGCCTGAGGCTGCCGCTCTGGCCAAGGAGTCCGCGGAGTCATACGCTGCTCGGAGCACCTGGGTCCCCACGTCTGAACCCGTGCGGAGGAGCTGGAGAAGCTCTTCCTTTTGGTCACCATCTGGCAATTTCTCTGCCAGTTCCTGTCCCTGTTCCCACAATGCATTCTGAAATTGAACCATGTGGGTTAGGTAGTTCAGGGATCTGATGGCGCAGGCCGCAGCTGCGTAAATGAGCCTACCCAGTGCGTCCAGTTGCTTGGACGCCGGGTCCAGTGGCTGTGTGCTCAGATGTGGTCTCTGGGACCGGTCATGAGAGGCTGTAATGACCAGGGAGTCGGCCACAGGATGATTAGCCAAGTACTGGTCCTCCCTTGGGGCCTTGTACAGGCGGTCAGCCGTCTTCGGCATAGGGTGGTACCACCACAGGCTTAGGATCTTTCTGCTGAAGATAGTGGGTGAGGCGTAGCCTTTCCGGGTCGAGTTCCTCTGCATCCCATCCCATGTTCTCTTGGATGTGCCTCATGATCTCAGAGAATGAGGGGTCGTCCGGAGGAGACCTAGGAAGTTCACGTGGGTCCGGAGAAGGGATGCTGATCAGTGAAGGAGATCTGGAGCATATCGAGATGTCAGATCGTGAATCCTCCTTAGACGGTGAATAGCGACGTCTTCTGGGTCTCTTGGGGCTAGGTGACCCTGAAGAGGATCTGGACGGAGGTCTTCTCTTGTCTGTAGGTCTGCCCCTAGGAGGTCCCACTGGCTTCTGGGGGGAAGGTACTCGACCTGCTGCCCCTTTTGGTGAAGGAGGGGGCGCAGGGGTCGGTGGTGCCGCCGGTGCAGGAGGAGGGTGCGTGGTGACCACATCCTTTTTGATGGTGTCCCACCAGAAAGTGAATAGCTCCTTCACTTCTGCTAAGTTAAGGCCAGGCGACGGGCCGGGCGCTGGTGGCCAGTCGTCAGGTCCCAGCGTCGGTTCCCCAGGGGTCTCCGATTCTGGGGAAGGTTCCCGCGGGAGCTCAACGGGACCGGGGTCACCCGCCTGGTCCTCGGGCTCAGTGGACTCCTCCTCCGTCAACACCTCCTGGCCGACGTCGGTAGGGAGCGGTGTGGTTCTTCTAGCTGCTGTGTCAGACGTCGGTCCCCCGGTCGGCGTCCTGGGAGGTGAGTGCCTGGCCGGTGACGGGTGCGAACTGTCGCCAGTTCCCGGGAGTGTCTGTGAAGTTTAGCAGACGTTGGGTGGGCCAACGTCGGGTCCGACGTCCACTTCAGGGAGGTCAGCTCCTTGGTCTTACGTTGGGAAGGCGGCGGCAGGGAGACTGACCGGACGTTGAAGGCCGAGTGCCGGGACGAGGACTTGTGGTGCTCCCCTGACCTAGACGAGGCCTTGGAAGAAGAAGTAGGCCTGGAGGTCTTAGCAGGCCACAGGGTAGAAGAACCACTGGCTGACCTGACCACAACCGGGGGAGGCTGAGAATGGGCCTGAGACGGAGAGCAGTCGGACCTGGAGCTAGAGCTGCGGGAGTCCGAGGCCCTAAAGGGGGATCTAGATTTCACCTTCTCCCGGTGCTTCTCATGGTGCCTGCAGGATTTCTCCGAAGATTCCCCCTTGGAGGAAGGATCCATGGCCTTGAGCTTTTCTTCTAAGAGTAAAGCCTGGAGAGCCTTCTGACGGCGGATCCGGGTCCGGCTGTTAAAAGCCCTGACAAAAGGAGCAAGCCTGGGTATCGTGACCCGGGTCCAGGCACCAGATGCAGGCCGAGTGGGGGCTTTGAACGGGATCTGCTTCCCACAGGTGCACTTGGAAGAATGGCCCTTCACAGAAGTTGGGGAGGACATCAGGTAGAAGAGTAGCTCTTGAAGAAGGTATTCTTGAACAAATTCAGATTTTCAGAAGAAATTCCTGGTCGTCGCGCACTAGAACTGACCGAAAGGTCGAGACATGCAAGTCGATGGCGGGAAAGAACTGGGGATTCTGGTGGGACCGCCTCCTTATGTACTACGCCTGACGTCGGAGGCGGTCCCCGCTGAAGACTGCTAGCTAGAAAATTTCCATGGGGTCCTGACTCCTGCCGGCTTCAGTCCTAATGGTGTAACCTGCTGCAAGAGCTGTACCTCGAAGAAGATCTGTACTATATTACTTCCAGAAACAGCTCTTGTAGCAGGTTACACCATTAGGGACCGATTCCCAAGCAAGTGGGAGGAGGCTAGGTAGAGATCGCGTGTTGAACCGAAGCCTAGGATAGGAGTCCCTGAAGGACTGCTTGACCAAAACCAGCTCTTCGCCGTGATGCAACGTCCAGGCTATAATGCCTGATAAAGGTGTGCACGGTGCTCCAAGTAGCTGCTGCGCAGATGGCTGAAGTGGACATGTTCTTCATGGCCACAAAGGAGGTAGCCACCCCCTTGTGGAATGTCCCTTAACCACGACCGGTAAATGAAAATGATGTACCTACTGTATTTCTTGATCTTCTCTTGTATCTTCACCATTCATTACTGTTGGGTGATAGCCGGAGGCGCGCATCCACCACGGGAGTTGTTTTTTTTTTTTTTTTGAGGAGTCTGCATCGATGGTGCCGCCCCCTGGAGTGATGCTCTGCATAGAGTGCGAGGGGCGGCCGTTAGGTGCGCAGACTCCTCCTCCATCCCAGTTCTGTTAGCTGGAAAGGCGAAATAAGGATTAGAAGAGAGAGTGAGGCAAGACAGCTGAGGGATAGAAAAAAGGAAAGGATATAAACTGAAAAAGGAATAAGTCGATAGAGGACAGAAAGCAGAGGAAGAAAACTGCCTACCCTAAGGGACCGAAGGGCCTCTCTTCCGGGGTGGCTCTAAGGGAGGAACAGATAGGGAGGAGAAAGAAGAAGAAGGGGGAAAAAGAGAGAAAAAGAGGAGGGGAGGCTAGGAGGGGAGAATTCTGCCGTTGGTAAATTGGCTTAGGGTTGTAAGCTTGGAACCATAAACAAGGGAGCAAGGATCCCATTTTGAAATTTCAGGGAGAGGGTCAACCGAACCTGTCGCGCAGAATGGACACCAAAGGCAGATTCCCTAAACCTCCCATCTTCCCCAATTTTCTAGACTCCAGCTGGGAGCTAACCAACTACTAAGAGGGAAATCTGTTCCAAACGAGAGCTGCCAACTAGGAAGGGAAAGAAGCCCCCAAGCACCTTGTTAAGTGATAACACAGTATCATGTGCAAGAGGGAGGGGGGTCTACAGGGGACACCCCTATATGACAGAGAGAGAGAGGGAACTCAATTGGACTCCCTAGAGGCAAGGCAGAAAACCACCTCTTATGGAAAGAAGCGCCAGACAGCACCAACCAGTAGAGGCTGAATAAAGACCAGGGCCTGCTAGAAGGGGCCTGGGAAAGAGAAGGCAAGCCACTTAAGGAACCATCTCTTTAATCGTGAATTGAAAACATGACTGGGAAAAAGCCAAGAACTGCCCAGTAAGGGTAGTCAGAAAAAGTTCCCTCAGGACAGATAAACCTTAGCTCGTTCCTCCTATTCTGAGAGAGAGGGATTTTTATTTTTTTTTTTTTTATATTTTTGGCTTAATGGCCAAAAGAGAAGGGGGACGAACGAGCAGGGAGGAGGAGACGCCGAAGAAGGAGGCCCTTGAGGGGATGGTAGGATTCAGTAATGAATGGTGAAGATACAAGAGAAGATCAAGAATTACGGTAGGCACGTAATTTTCATATCTTCACCTTGTCAATCTTCACCATTAATTACTGTTGGGCGAGTACCAAGTCCCCTCCCCGAAGAGGGGGGTAAGAGAAAACCCGAGAGAGAACAGATCCCTCAGCCTCCTACTGGTGACAAGTAGAGAGGGGAAGACCCTAACCAATAGACTAGGAGTCTAAGGTGGGTGAGGAGGAGAAAGCACCCCCGAGGAGCTGTGGGAGAGGGGTTGTCCCTGAAGACGCCTCCTCGCCCTACGGGGGAAAAAAAGGGTCCCCCGGAAGGCAGAGCCAGTCACCCTACGCCGGGCCATGGGTGATAGTCAGAAGAGACGAAGCCATGCCGTCCACATGATGCAGACTGCTGTCCCTACTAGTCTGGATGCCACCTCGTTGGCACCGTAGGATGCCCTCGCTTGGTGCCTTGCAAGCTCCAGACCCTGCGCAGAGAGGGCACTGGCTTGTCTCGACTGCTCTGAGTCAGGAAGCAAAGCTAAGACCGGAGCCAGCATCGACCACAGATGCCTGTTGTAAGCAGCATGGTGAGCTTGATGGGAGGAAATGCACAACAATGCACGACCAGAAGAGAAGACTTTTCGTCCCCACCAGTCGAACTTAGCAGAATCCGAATCCGGAGGCCTGTCGTGCACCGGGCGGCGAAGCCCAGGAGGAGTATCCAGGGACGTCAAACCCGAAGGTGGGTGAGGTAGAGAACCTAGAGACTCGTGGGGGGCACAATACCGTCTTCTGCAGTCTCCTGGGGCTGGAGGAGGAGTGGATGGAGACTGCCAGGTGCGGACAGACGCTTCCTGGAAGGGGATCAGCCAGGAAGGCACCACCAAATGGCGGGCGCTAAATTCACTAAGGAAAGCACGCGTCTGCCGCTCGGTATTGTCTCTACGAACATAGGAGATACGAAGCTCCAAAACCATCCTCGAAAGGAAACACTGATAGTCGGTGAAGTCAGCGTCAGAGGAAAGGTGGACAGGAGGTTCCTCTTCCTCAGTTGAGGAAGACGAGGAGGAAGTGGAGCTCGAATGCCCAGAAGACTCCTACGGCGGGGAGCAGGCGAAAGACCTGTTCGTCCATGGCCCTAACATAGGACGGGAAGGCCGCTGCAGTAGCTCTGAACGTCTCCCAAGATAATGGCCCAGTGGGCCCCACATGGCCCGGGAGAGAGGGAGGTGGTTGCAGAGGGATGGGCGAAGGGCACCTAACAGTACGTGCCCGACCTCTGCCAGGGCTCTGGGATCCAGGTAGAGATGCCGCCAAAACTTGGGACCCTGGGATCATGCCAGGTTGCGTAGAAGAGAGGAAAGGAGACAACTCCGGAAAGAGCCCTGAAGGGGAATCTCCCCTGTGGCGCGCCTGGGACTGCATGAGTCCAGTAGGGCAACCCTCAAAACCGCCACCATAAGATGCTTTAGAGACCTTCAGAGAGACATGAGGATCAGCGCTACGACTCCTCCCCGCACCCTGCAGGGCGGTGGGGGCTCGTCGCTACTCTCGTCCCCTACCCCTCAATCCTTCATACTCCGAAGCAGCCCTCTTCCTCGTAACCAGTGGTGGAGGTCCCTGTTGAGCAAGACCCTGAAGGGCACCCGCTGAAGCAGGGTCCTCTTCCCTCCACTGAAGGACCTGAGCAGCACCAGGAACGGCAGCTGCCTGGGGCCTGCCAGAAGAGGGAATCCCCTCTCAGACATCCGAAGGGTCCACCATGGAAGACTCCAGGCCACCCCTAACCATGGAGCCATCCGGGCTAACCAGCTCCAGGGAGTCTGGGAGAGGAACACTGGACCGTCTAGTCCTGCAGCCTACAGGAGGTTCAGAGCCAGAAGACTCTAGCTGCTGGTCTGGGTCCTCACCTGAATTGTCTCCCTCTGAGGAGGGGTCAACAAGGGAAGACTCTATTCCAGCCGCCGAAGGAACCTGCCCCGAGTGGCACCAGGCCTGGTACCGCCGTGGGCGATTGACGAGTAACTGCGTCTGCAGTCATTGCACCTTCATGGTGCCAGCCCCAAGGCCACACTGCGAACGGCCGCCTCGAGTGTCTGGATACAGAAAAACTGTGCCGAGATCTGGCACGCACACGCTGAAGTCCCTGGCACCGCCGAACAGAGCAGAGACCCAGCGGCACCACTGGACGGCACTGCCCGAGTCCCCGACACCACGAATGGAGCCGAGGCCCAGCATGGCACCGCCACCCGAATCCCCAGTGCCGTGAACGGCGCCGAGGCCCAGAGTGACAAAGACCACAGTGCCACCCAAAACCACGGCACCATGAATGGTGCCGCGACCCAGAGCGACACCGCCGATGGCGCCGCCCGAGTCCTTGGCACAGCGAATCGCACCAAGGCCCAGAATGGTGCCACTGATGGCCGCAACTGAGTCGCCGGCACCACAAGCTGCGGCAAACTCCACGGCGAGGAGAGACCAGGAATGAGGGCCCACCAGCACCGGGCCCCACAACCGAGGCCGTGAACACTGGGGAGACTGCATCCCATGAAGGTGACTATTGGACAGCGCCAACGGCGCGACACCGAAAGGGATCACATCGTTCCTCCAGCGCCGAAGAAGAAACCTCCTCCTCAGCAAGGCTGGAAGTGGAGGCAGCTTCCTCCTCGCTGGGCCGTATAGATCCGGGAGGGGACCCGGAGAAAGTGGCGAAAGATCTGGCCTTAGAAGCCCTAGGGCAATGTCGCCCTCTGAAAGTCAGTGGAGCTCGTCCGACTCACAACGCGCAGACTTCTAAAACACAGCGATCCATGTAGAAGCAGGCGTCGCAATAGTCCATATCATGGTAGGGTCCCAGGCACCGGAGACAAACATCATGATGGTCCGTGACGGAAAACTGCTGGCCACAGGGGCACCGACGCATAGGGGCACGGTCCGCCTTAGATTTACGCTTTGCCCCCGAACCAGACATGATGCCAAATAATTAAGGAAAACACAGAAAAGGCTTGGCATTGTCGAGAAATATACAATGGAATGGTCTTACCGATTGACGACGTCGAGAATCACCAGGATGAAGGAGCGTCGAAAAAACTTCGACAATGCGGCCTATGACACCGTAGTACTGGGAACTCCGCACAGCAGATGCAGCCTCGACGGCGGGAGAAAGAGAACTGGAATGGAGGAGGAGTCTGCGCGCCTAACAGCTGCCCCTCATGCTCTACGCACAGTGTCACTCCAGCGGGCAGTGCTGTCGACGCCAACTCCTCAAAAAAAAAAAAAAAATCCCGTGGCAGGTGCGCACCTCCAGCTGTCACCCAACAGTAATGAATGGTGAAGATTGACATGGGAAGATAGGTTTGTTACATATCTGGTAACAGAACGTGATGCAATGAATGAGCCACCTGGACACAGATTGTTTAGAAACCAGAACTCCCATCATCCTATGGGCGAAGGAGATGAAAAGCTGATCAAATTTACAGTGGTGCCTGGTTCTGGTCAGGTAATATCTTAGACACCTATGCACATCTAGAGTGTGCAGCAGGGCCTCTCCTCTATTAGAGTATTTAGGAAAATACACTGGTAAGTCGATGTCCTGATTGAGGGTGACAGCTGAGACCACCTTAGGTAGAAACTCTGGATTTGTCATTAGGGACACCCTGTCCTGGTGAAAAAACCAAATAAGGTTCTTTGCACATCAGTGTGTGAAGTTCAGAAATCCTTCTGGTCGAAGTAACAAACTAAAAATAATGTCTTCCATGTCAGGAGACGTAGCTCACAATCCGTGGCTGGTTCAAAAGGTGGCAGCGTGAGCTGCTCCAGGACAAAGGGTAAATCCCATGGAGGAATAGGATCCTTAATCGGAGGTCTAAGGTGGAGAACACCTCTCAGGAAGGCTCATGCGGTGTCCAACTGAGTTATGGGATGTAGGCCTATAGGTGTATGATAGGCTGAGATGGCACAAAGGTGTACTTTAATAGAGGAGTAGGCCAAGCCTGCCTGGAAGAGAGAGAGAGAGGAGGTAGTCTAGGACCGACCTTTCCGGTCAATCCATCGGGGAAAGTCCTCGTGCTTGAGCCCAGAGGAAAAATCTGCGCCATTTCATGGCGTTTGTGGCATGAGTGGCTGGTTTTCTAGCAGCCGCTAGAACATCTGCTACCTCTTGCGAGAC
The DNA here is from genome assembly GCA_016271365.2 of Neoceratodus forsteri. NCBI lineage: Eukaryota > Metazoa > Chordata > Ceratodontiformes > Ceratodontidae > Neoceratodus > Neoceratodus forsteri. The sequence goes on from CM057453.1 coordinate 1,098,225,453, forward strand.
CCCGTACAGCATGATAGCTATGTCTCTAGGAGCCAGGCGTGCAGGTTCAGACAGCAAAGGTCTGAATGGACCAAAGAACCTGCCTCCTGGGACAATAAGTGAGAGCTGATTGGCAGAGGTACCAGAGGTTCCTGGGACAGCTGTTGTAGTAGAGGGAACCAAATCTGTCTGGGCCAAAAAAGGTGCGATAAATATCAGCGTCGCCTGCTCTCTGCGGAGTTTCAAAAGGACCCTCTGGCTCAATGGGAAGGGAGTAAACCTGTAGAGGAATCTGCCCGTCCAGGAGAGGGACAACATGTCTCGCCAGAAAACACCAGGCCCTGGATCTAGCGAGCAGAAATTGGGCAGTTTTGCGTTGGATGGGGACGCGAAAAGGTCTAACTCTGGTGTGCCCCATCTGTGAAACAGATTCTCTACCACCTCTTGGAGTAGTTCCCACTCGTGGACTCTGGCCTGAGAGTGACTCAGACGGTCTGTGATGACGTCGTCCACTCCTGGGACATGAACAGCAATGAGGTTTGCGCCGTGTTGTAGAACCCAATCCCACACCCTCATGGCCTCCCTGCAAAGCGGGTAGGAATGGGTGCCTCCTTGTTTGTTGAGGTAACACATCACTGCGGTATTGTCTGTTTGTAACAGCAGAGTACCCAGTGGGATCTCCGACTGGAAGGCCTGCAGGGCATAAAGAACTGCTCTCATTTCCAAAATATTAAAGTGGAGATGAGCTTCCTTGGGCATCCATGAGCCCTGAGACCTGACCCCGTCGAGGTGTGCTCCCCAACGGAACCCTGAGGTGTCCGTGGAGAGGGTCACAGTCGGAGATGGTGCAATGAAGGGGACCCCCGCCGACAGGTTCTTTAAATCTAGTTACCATTGCCAATCCCGGGTGACGGAATTCGTGATCCAAATTGGAAGCTGCAAATGGTCTTGCTTCTGATCCCATTGTACACGTAACATCCACTGGGTTACCTGCATGTGGAGACGAGCTAGTGGGACTGTTGCAATGGCCGCAGCCATGTGTCCGAGCAGGCAAAGGACCAGTCTGGCTGGGACTGTCTTCTTTGCCAAGATGTCCCTGATGAGGGATCTGATGTGTTCTGCTTGGTCCTGGGGCAGAAAAGCTCTCCCCGGACGGTGTCCAGAACTGCGCCTATGAACTGCAGATTCTGTGACGGAACCAGGTGTGACTTCTCCTGATTGATAATGATGCCCAACGCCCTGAACAGGGACTGAGTACAGTGGATTGCAGACATCAGAACCTCCCGAGAGGATGCCATGAGGAGCTAGTCATCCGGGTAGGGGAACACATAGTGGCCTTGTCTCCTTAGAGCCGCCACGACTACTGCCATGCACTTCATAAACACCCGAGGTGCCGACGACAGTCTGAAGGGGAGGGCTCGGAGCTGATAATGGTGACCTAGAAATTAGAAGCTCAAGAACTTCCTGTGCGCTCGAGCAATGGGTAAATGTAGGTTGGCACCCTGCATGTCCAAGGACACTAGGAAGGCGCCCTGCTTGAGCATGGGTTATCAAACTGGGAAGGGTCACCATGCGGAAGCGTTTGTAAAGTACCGAAGCATTGAGATCGCTGAGATCCAGTATCGGGCGGAGGTCCCCTGTCTTTTTGGGAACCAGAAAGAAGTGGGAGTAGTAACCTGCACCTCTCTGGCTCCTCGGTACGTGCTCTATAGCTTCCTTTCCCAGAAGCGTGAGCACCTCCTGCTGTATGAGCAGTGCGTGCTGACCCGAATAACGGGAAAGCAGGGGAGGTCTTGATGGTGGGTGGTCAAGGAATTCTATAAAGTGACTTGACCAGTTGAAGCACCACCGTCGTGATGTCGACTGCCATCCTGAAAAGTGGTGGCGATCGACCCCGACCTTTCTGCCCATTGATCCAGAGGAGGCCGGGAAGGAGTCATGCTGTGACAGCATTACCCCTTGCAGGCTGGGCCGGTTTGGTATACCACTGACCTTGGCCTGGGGAAGACTTGGGTTGGGCCTTACGGTGGAAGGTGCCCCTTTGCTGCTGGCCGGAATGTGGCTGCTGTCATTGTTGTCGGCCGCAAAAACAGTTCTGGTTCCTACGAAAGGAACCAGATTAGGGTCTGTACATGGCCTGTACAGTCCCTACTGCCTTCCCGGTGTCCTGAAGCTTGGTGATGACCTTTTCAGAAGGTTCACCAAACAGGATCTCTCCATTATAAAGGACGTCCAGGATACTCTTCTGTACATGTGGGATAAATCCGAAGCCAGAAGTGTCTCCGAAGACATACGCCTGAAGCTGCGCCCCTGGCAGACAAGTCCACAGAATCATATGCGGCTCGTAACACTTGGGTCCCCACGTCTGACCCTGTGTGGAGGAGGTTCAAGAGCTCCGCCTTCTGCTCACCATTAGGTAGTTTGTCAACCAGGTCCTGACCCTGTTCCCACAGGGCATTCTGAAACTGAACCATATGAGTCAGACAGTTCAGTGACCTGATGAAGCATGTAGAAGCCACGTACATGCGCCTCCCCAGGGCATCCAACTGCTTGGATTCCTGGTCCAGTGGCTGTGTACTCAGATGCTGTGGTCGTGGAGACCTATCATGGGAGGCCATAATGACCAGGGAATCAGCCAGGGGTTGTTGCGCCAAGTACAGGTCCTCTGCAGGGGCCCTGTACAGGCGGTCAGCTTTCTTCTGCACCGCAGGGGGTGGAGTGCGGACACTTCCACGCAGCCTTGGTGACGTCCGTGATGGTGTCCACCAAGGGTGGCACCACAACAGGCTTAGGGTCCTTCTCCCAAAGATAACGAGCTAAGCGCGGTCTCTCGGGGTCAAGATCATCCGATTCCCATCCCATATTCTCCTGGATGTGCCTCATGATTTTGGAAAAAAAGGGATCACCTGGAGGTGACCTGGGCAGGTCTCGTGGGTCAGGTGATGGGATGCTGATTGGAGAAGGAGACCTGAAGGTATCTGAGGTGTCAGGTCTAGCATCATCCCCCTGCGGAGTGGACCATCTACGTCTGGGTCGCTTGGGACTGGGAGACCCTGAGGGAGATCTTGAAGGGGGCCTTCTCCTTTCTTTGGATCTTCCCCTAGAAGGTGGAGTAGGTTCCTTGGGGGTTGGTGGTCTTCCTGCTGGCCCCTGCGGTGGAGGAGGGGGAGTAGGAGGTGAAGGAGTAGGAGGAGGTTTTACTGGGAACACGTCCTTCTTTATTGTGTCCCACCAAAAGGTGAAGAAATCTTTGACCTCCTGAATATTCATACCGGACGACGGTCCTGGCGTCGGTGGTCTGTCGCTGGTATCAGGCATCGGGTCCAAGGGTGTCGCCGGGTTGGGTGAAGGCTCCTGTGGAAGCCCGGTGTCCTCATTGTTGCCTGCCTGGTCATCTGGCAATGTCGGATCCTCCTCTGTAGAGTCCCGGCAACCGGTGTCCACCGGTGACGGGGAGGCAGTAATCCGCTCTGGTGAACATCTCACCGACGTCAGGTGCTTAGCAGATGTCTAGTCCGACGGGTGCTTATCCGATGAAGAATCGGTAGCCCATTTCAGGTCCGTCGTCCGTTTTAGGGACATCAGATCCTTAGTCTTCCTGGGAGGGGGGATCCGATCCCCTAGGAGACTGGGAGGCCGATCTGGCATTGGGAGTCCCGGCGTCTATCTAAGGAAGCTTGAGGTAGTTTAGAAGAGGACTTGGACCAGTGACGGTCTGAAGACTTCGAGGAGGCCCGGGAGTGTGCTGAAGAAGCCGAAGACCTGGAAGTCTCGATGGGATGCAGAGAAGCCGAAGCACTGCCTGAAGACTTAACCTTAACGGAAGGGGGCTGAGAGCGAGCCCTAGAGGGAGAGCGGTCTGAGCGTGTGGAGCCTGAGCTGGTGCGCGAGTCCGAGGCCTGGTTAGGGGATCTGAACCTGGCCTTCTCCCAATGCTTGTCCCGGTGCTTATGGGACTTAGAAGTAGACTCACCTCTGGTCTTTGTCCATGCTTTTCAACTTTTCTTCCAAGAGGAACCCCTGAAGTGCCTTCTGGCGGCGGATCCGGGTGCGACTATTGAACCGCTGTCAAAAGGAGCAGGCCTTGGTGTCGTGTTCCGGGCCTAAGCACCGCAGACAGGATGAATGTAGATCTAGTTGTGGTTCCCTATTATTTTATTTGGACTCTATGATTCCTGTAGAATCCTGCAGTTTTTCTGTGTAGCCATTGTGTAAGTACTATCATTTATATTGGTCCATGTTCCCTGTACTAGTGTTTTTTTTTTTCATTATCTTAAAAAGTCAATAAAGAAGTTAAATTTCAAAAAAAAAAAAAGGATGAATGTAGATCCTTGAAAGGGATCTGTTTGCCGCAGGCACACTTGGAGGGACGTCCTTCTGAGGGAGGAGCTGGAGACGCCAACATTTAGAGGTAAAACGCTTAAAGTTCTAGGCGTCATTCGCTATAGTGGGACCATGAGGCTGATGCTGGTAAGTCGACAGTGGGAAAAGAACTGGGGATTCTGGGGGACTGCCCCCTTTGGCATGATGCCTGATGTCGGGGGCCGGGCGGACATGGGGGGCGGTCCACGCTGGGTACTGCTAGCTAGAAAATTTCCGTGGGGTCCTGGTGCCTGCTGGCTTCAGTCCTAATGGTGTAACCTGCTGCAAGAGCTGTTTCTCAAAGTAAGATCAACAATTACGGTAGGTCCGTAATTTTCATATCTTATCTGTATCAGTCTTCACCATTCATCACTAGTGGGCCAGTACCGAGCCACCCCGAAGGGGCGCCCCGAACTACCCTAAGGGACTAAGTCCCTTAGCCTCTAGTGGCTGAAACACTGCAGGAGAGAACCCTTACGGGCCTGGAGAGGCCTGAGACTGGTCTGGGTGAGACAGGGATCCCCCAGTAGGGGAAGGAAGATGCCCCGAGAGCTGCTGCCTCACCCTTCGGGAGAAGAGATGGGTTCTCCTGTACGTGGAGTAAATCACCCTACGCCAGCCCAGGGGTGATAACCGGGATAGGAAAAGCCATGCCGTCTGCCATAGGCAGATCGCTGTCCCTACCACTCTAGATGCCACCTCACTGGTATCATAAGATGCCCTTGCTTGGTGCCTTGCTAGCTCCAGGCCCTGCGCAGAGAAGGCAATGGCTTGCCTGGTTTCCTCCGAATCAAGCATCCAGGCTAGGAGCTGTCCTAGCCTGGACCACAAGAACCTGTCATAGGCTGCAAAGCGGACCTGATGTGCTGCGATTGACAGAGAGATCTGTGCCAAGTAGAACACTCGTCTCCCCCAGAAATCGAAATCCGCAGAGTCCGAATCCAGAAGGGGTGGTCACGGTAAGGGCTGCGAGGCCCCAAAGGGGGTGTCCAGGGAAGTCAAACCTGAAGGGGAATGAAGTAGAGAACCTGGAGACCCGGGGGGAGTACAATACCACTGGCATAGATCCCTTGGGACCGGAATGGTGGAAAAGGGATGTAGCCAGAGCCGATGTGACGCCTCCTGAAAAGGAACAGGCCAGGTGGGGCCACGAGGTGGGACGCACTGTACTCTCTTAAAAGGCGTGCGTCACATGCTCGGGATTGCCAAGTGAAGCTTGTTTAACATCCTCACGAGGAAGCGTTGATAGGAGGACAAAATCAGTCGCTGGGGAGATGTGGAATGAAGGTTCCTTCTCCCCCCCCCGAAGAGGAACAAGAGGGTGAAGACGAGCTTCCAGGTTCAGAGTCCGGCTGCACGGGAGCGTGGTGAAACACCTGCTTGTCCAGGGCATGGAGGTAGGTGGGAAATTGTGCAGCAGAACCTCTGAACTGCTCCCAGGTGAGAGGTTCCCAAGGACCGGGAATACCTGGGACAACCGGGGATGGAGGCATGCTCCTGGCAATAGGAGAACAGTCTCTGTCAGGGCATGGGAGCCAACAGAAACCCCTTCGAAGGGAGGGGGATCCAAAGGCCGCCGCAGCTAACAGCTGTTCAACCGGGTCGGAATGGTCAGAGCTGTGCCCAACGGAAGAAATCCTCCCGTGAGGTAACCGGGACCGGGCAAGTCCAGAAGGATGGCCTCTGACCTCAAAAGTCAGTCCCTCTCGGGAACTCCTCCAGGGAAAGGCGAGGGCCTGCGCTTTGGCTCCTCCCAGAACCCGGCTGGGATCTGGGGACAGCTTGCTGCGCCACACTTCTACTTCTGAACCCTTCGGAATCAGAGAGGGACCTCGTCGTCTTAGCCACCAAGCCTAGGTAGCTGGCAGCTCCAGGCAGCCTCCGAGGAGTCCACCCAGGGAACCGTAGCCTCCCCCTCCTGATGTGCCCTGGCTGTCCCAAACTCGGGCTGTTAAAACACACCAAGGAGGGGGGTGTCCCAACTGGAGAAACAGCAGCGCTTGTGACCACAGGTTGCACAGCAGTAGTCACAGGGACCACCGCTGACTGGTTAAACCCCCTTAACCTAACAACCACCAGCAAAAGACGATCCCCAGAGGGAGGCTGAGTGGGGGCTGAGGTGCTGGAAACAGAGGGGTTGAAGATTCCGAAGAACCTGAGAGCCAGTCTGGATCAGACCCAGAGTCTGCCTCCGAAGAGGCAGGCTCCGAGGTTCGATGCCAGACAACTCCCCAAGCCCCTCCAGTTCCTGGACCCCGAAGCAGGGCACCCTGAGATTCAGCACCGCCAATGTCATCAGAAGGAAGCACAGTTCCACGCCCGGCGCCAACACCCACTCTGGTGCCGCGAACGGCCCTGGAGTCTGGCGCTACACCGAGTGCGGCCCCGTGCTCCCCAAACCCAAAGCGGCACTGCGCTCAACTCCAACACCCACCCCGGAGCAGCGCTGAAGGCAGGGCCAGCCCTGACGATGGTGCCAACCCCATCCCCGGCACCGGGACCAGAACCAGGCCCAGAAACATCAATCTAAAACCCCAGCACACTTGAAGAACCCTGACGCCACAAGCAGCATCAGAGCGGCGGCGCTGAGGGAAGGCCTGATGTCTACTGCGGCACCGCTCTCAAAGCCCACGGCGCTGCGAACGGCACTGGGACCAAGAACGGTGCCACGAATTGGCACCAAGAACAGTGCTGGCCTGGCCCCAAAGGGCCCAGAACATGACAACGAGGGAGCCTTCATCACCAAAGAGGCGAATGCTGATGAGTTGCCTCCCGACTGACCCCCAAGAGGCCCAGCCTGGTCCTCCTGCTCCACGGAAGAAACCCCCGCCTCAGCAAGGCTAAAAGAGATGGGGGTTCCCTCCTCCACGGCCTACAGAGCCGAGAGGGAACCCAGGAGAGGGCGAGTCCTCGCCTTGGCCCGGCGACTGCGATCGACCTCCGAGAAGTCGTGGCGTCAGCCCGTCTTCAACGCGTGATTCTCAATCACATGGTGGTCCATAGAGAAGCAAATGTCACAGTTACCCAGATCATGGTCGGGGCCAAGGCAGGAAAGGCAATGGTCATGCTGGTCCGTTACGGAACAGAGGCAGCCACAGGGGCACCAACACATGGGGGCCGCCCCGCTTTCGATGTTTTCTTGCCCCCCCCGGATGAGAAATAACCAAACGGAAAAATAAACTAAACAGAGTACTCAATGCCGCTAAATAAAAGGAAAGGTCTTACCGGCACCTCAAGCAACGTCGAGTAGGCAAGCAGAACCGAGGCAACTATAAATGAATCGAGGTATCGATGGACTAGGCCGCAAAACTCAGTCTCACACACACACACACACACACACACACACACACACACACGAGGATCCACACTCGACGGCAGGCGAGAAAGAACTGGTGCTGGGGTGGAGTCGATGGCAGCTAACGGCCAACCCTTGAGCGCCACATAGAACGTCAGCCTCGAGGGCGGCGCCAGCCCTGCGTCGACTCCGCCAATGGGGGAAAAATGTCTCCCACAGAGTCCTAGCTCTGTTGCGCTATACCCACTAGTGATGAAAGGTGAAGATTGACACAGATAAGACATGTATTTTACCAGCTCTGTTATTCACGTGTGATAGCCATCTTAAGTCACACCAGATAATCTCTTCATCGCAGCACGGCTTCAGAGCCAAGCATGGGACGGACACTGCACTAACCAAATTTTCGGCTGATATCCTGAGCAATGACGACTCAAGGGTCAGCACAGGCATGTTCTTCATGGACCTGTCTAAAGCATTTGACCTGGTAAACCACAACCTCCTTTTACAAAAAATGTGCGCTCTTGGCATGGACGCACATGCCCTAGGATGGTTTGCTAATTACCTTACAGGCCGGACCCAGAGGGTCAAGTGGAAGGACTATGTCTCCCAGTCTGCACCGCTCAAAGTAGGAGTACCTCAGGGGTCAATACTTGGTCCCCTTCTCTTCACTTTGTTTATAAACGATCTGCACTTACATTATGGGAGCAGCAGCGCTATCCAATACGCGGATGATGCTGTCATTTTCCCAGCCTCCCTAACTTAGGGAACTGAGAATGCCCTCCAAGAGGACGTTCTTCAGATGGAGGACTGGCTCACTCGGAATAAAATGGTATTAAATACCAGTAAAACTAAAGCGATGTTGTTCGGGCCCAGATCCTTGGGAACCGAGAGGTCGCTGCTCCTTCAGCTGCAGTCCAGAGGGGGTGATAAACTTGAGGTGGTTACCTCCACTAAATACCTAGGGCTAACCTTGGACCAAGGCTTCACCCTAAAAAATCATGTTGACCAACTCACCAAAGCCATACATGGAAAACTCGGTATCCTCTACAGAATAAAGGACCAGATTATCCCTGAAGCCAGAGTTGCCATCGCAACTAGCGTCCTTCTCCCCAAGCTCACTTATGCGGCACCTGTTCTTCAAGGCGTGGCCTCTACGGAACTTGGCAGGCTCCAGACCTTATACAATAAGACTGTCCGATTTGCAACATTATCACACCCTAGGACACACCACTGCGAGGCTCAATCCAAGCTCAGCTGGCCGTCATTGGAAGCCCGCCTCATCTACCCCACACTATGTCTCACTTTTAAGCTTCTGGGGCCCTTACCTCCCCCTAGTCTCAAAGGACTAGTTAGTGTCAAAACCAACCTGAGGAGTCTCCGTTCCTCAGGACAAAACCTCCTTGTGGTCCCCAAAACAAAGACTAAAGCTGGGTCCAGGTCCTTTGCTTTTACTGCACCTTCCCACTGGAACAAACTCCCACTGGAGGTACGGGAGGCAGGGTCGAGCCCCTGCTTCCGGTCTAAGCTCAAAGCACACTGCTCGCCAGGAGCACTTGCCTATGCATAAGGAACTGACTTTATGCCATGGCCCCTCCTCCCTCTCCACCTTCCGTATTGTAAATGCCATTAAGTCTTTCACAGTTATACAGTATGGAATTTACCTTATGTGTGTTATCACTGTTAAACCATTTGGTATTTACTCAAGTTTACAGCTCTGCTTACCTACTTGTACTGTCTGTTTACCTGTATGTTATTTTTTACAGCTCTGCTTACCTGGTTTTACTGTTCTGTTTACCTGTATGTTATTTTTTACCCCCGGGTCGCCCCTGAAAAAGGGACCTCCGGGGCACAGTGGGCCTACCCGGTCAACAAAATTCAATAAATAAATAAATAAGTCTGTACCCTCACTGATCACTGTAATGTATGGAAAGTGCCTTTTTTAATAACAATATAGTTACAAAAAAAAAGGACTAAACATTAGCAGCTCACATAAAATTCCACTGTAAATATTATATTTTATAATTCCCAAATTATTTAGTCATAATTTGCCTTTCAGCAATTTTAGTACAGCTCCACCTTCCACTCTCCCACTTGATACTGATGCGTGCAGCCTATGTCGCTCTAAATACACCCCCTCCCCAAAAAAAAAAAAAAAATATACACACTACAAAGTACTGGATGGGCAACAACATGCCCAATCAGCGTGTGCTGCCACTTCAGGCTTCTGATTACATCGGACCTCTCAAGCTTCGCTCTCAATGTATGATGCAGTCAGAACCACTCTGTGACAGCACAGGCTGGTTGTGCATGGCTGCCCAACCAGTATTGTCTATTTTGTTCAGATTCACACTTTGGCAGTTCTGCTGGATACAGCTGTGTCACTGGACATCTTCAAGCAAAGCTCCTCCAACTGCCCAGGTGGTATATATATCCTCTGGCTCTGCCCTATGAAGTCAGATCTTGCACTTGAGAAATTGGGATCCAGTTACAGTAGGCACCACTTATATCATCCGCACTTAAGCTGGACAGCTGCCTAGAACAAGACAAACACTGGATGCCAAAACCAGTTCTCAATGGGCTCCACTATAAATCTGCTGACCATAGCGGATTAATGGTGCCTGCTATGCTGGATGCTGAAGACCCATTAACACCTCCATAACTGCCATTATGTAGCCTCCCCAACACTTCCTGAGGCTACCTCACTGCAGCTGTGGAGGTGTTACTGGGCCTCCATGGCACTACTTAACCACTGGAGCCATATGCATAATGAAGTGATAATTGCCAGCTGCCTCGTCCCCTTTCCCCATCTCTCCTGGCAGTTTTTATTCTTGGTCTGCATTAATCACTAAACTGGTCTGCATTTTTTTTGTGCGTGTGTGTGCGCGTGCAAACGTGGTAGGAGATGGGAAGTCTTTAAGGCCACCTCATCCCCCCTAGACTGGTCTGCCTATAGACAGCTGTGTAACACATGCAAAACGGAGGTCAGGAAAAACAAAAAATCACTGTAAAATGCATTTTGGTGCTACGACCCCAAACCCAGACTGTTCTGGAAGCAGATCAAAAAAATACGTGGTCAGCAAGGCAGTAGCTCATCGCCTGATATGTTGCTAAATGGGGTGCATTGCAATAAGTATGACAATAGCAAATGCTTTCAACTCGCATTTTTCAGACCTCTCCTCATATATGAGTGTCTCCTCAGATCTGCCCCCTACTACCATACAAGCCGGTACCTACACTGAGTCAACACAAACCCAGTCTCAACCTCCCTTCTACTTTAAATGAGTCAGGCTTCCAGAGGTCCACAAACTCCTTATGTGGATTCCTGACTCCAGATCCACAGGCCTAGACAGTATTTAACTCAAAGTTCTGAAAACTGCCACCAAAGAGTTAGCCTCCCCAGAGCTTAACTAACCAACCTATCCCTCAGTACAGGCGTAGTGCCTGATGCATGAAACATTGCACGAGTTGTCCCTGTTTTTAAGAAGGGAGACCACAAAATAATTACAGGCCCATTGCTGTTCTACCTGCTGTAAATACTACTGGAGAAGGTAGTGGCCTAACAACTTACAAGTTACCTCTCTGCCCATAACCTTGCACCCAAATTTGGTAGAGGGCACAGCACCTCCTCATCCTCACAAACAACATTTCCTCTGCCATGGACACAAGTGGCCTCACATGTGTAGTTTTTATTGATCTGATGAAAGCCTTTGATCTTGTCCATCACACCTTACTCGCTGGTAAGCCTGCGAACCTGGGTATCTCACAAACTGCTCTCCAATGGTTTTATAGCTATTTGACAAGCAGAGTCCAAAGGGTCATGTATGCGTCCTCCGTCCCAGATCCTGCAGCAACACTTATGGGTGTTCCCAAGGATCCATACTTGGCCCACTGCGGTTTGCCTTGCACATTAACTCTTTTACAAATAGTCTAACACACTCCTCAGCAATACTCTATGCTTATGATATGGTCTTCTATACCTGCTCAAAGAACATTGATCAGATCAATCAGCACCTGACAGCGGACCTACAGTCTGTTCACACCTGGCTATCACTAAAACTAATCCTCAACATCACACAAACTCAATCCATGCTCCTTGGCACATTCTCCAGACTCAAAGCATGCCACCCCCTCCATCCACAGCACACCAAGATGGCATTTTGGTCCCAACCATTTCTTCCTTTATATACCTCAAATTCATCATTGACTCTACTCATGATTATGCGTCTCACGTTGCTTGTGTCTGCAAATCCATGGGCTCCACGCTTGGTGTCTCATATAAAGTAGTCCAAAACGTGACACCACAGGCATGTCATTGCCAGAGGAATGCTACTCCCCAAACTTCTCTATGGAGCCCCGATGTACTCTGCAGCCTCAAAAACCACTGTCCTCAAATGGGATGTCACTTATGATAATATCTGGTGCTTTGCGTCAGTCTCCTAGACTCACTCACCGCTGCTCCCTCTATGATAAGCTAGGTTTTCACCCCAGGTCGCTCCTGCATGACCACAGTTATGGAGGTGTCATCTTTAATATATTACCGAATGGGCAGCCTCGATCCCTTGCCTCCTCTGTACAGACTGTTGAAAATGGCTACCCCATGAGATCTACTGAAAATGCCCTGATCACAGTCCCTAAAGTTAAAGTTCAAGCTGGTGAAGCATCCTTTGCCTACTCTGCCCCCAAGCTATAGAATTTAATTCCTCCTGGCATCCAACGATGCCCCTCTCTACATTCCCTTTGTCTTAAATATCGTGAACATCTCCTTAGTCAGGCACTCTGCTCCTGTCATGGTACTTGAGCATTTTCTCTACTTGCACTTTTTCCAAGTGGAATTTTGATGACTTAACAGCTTGTTAACAGCACCCTACTGAAGTAGTTACTACGAATATGACTTTCAGCTCTCTCCCCAATGTTTCTGTGTCTCTCTATACTGAATGCACTGTTATGGTTTTCATCAGACGCATTGACATGTAACTACTTTTATTTTTCTCTCTCCACAGTACACAGAATGTACCGCAGATTTATGTATGTCCCTTATTCACAGATCTGCATCACTTCAAAGCTTGTCCCTGTAACTGATGGCACTGCGAGCTACATACTTTATTAGATTTACCCAGTTCTATTAGATGTTCATTTCTTGCCAATGTATGTTTCAATATATTATATTTTCACCATCTGTTCTTGGTTGTAACCTTCCAGGTCACACCTGAAAACAGGCATCCCATTGCCTAGTGTGCCTACTTGCTAAACAAGAGCTAATACATAAATACAAACTTTTTAACTTTTTTTTTTTAAGTTAAAAACTTGTGATTACAGCGGCTTTTTGTGACTGGAGCTGTCCCACTGTCCCGCCCCTTACCCTCTCTCTCCTGGCAGTTTTTCATTCTCACTCTGTGTGAATCACTGAGCTGGTCTGTATGCTCGTTTGGACTGTGGCGGAGCCGTCTCTGTCCCCCTTCACCTCCTTACCGTGACTTCGCGCTCTGTACCCAAGTCCATTTATTCATTTTATTTTTTTATTTAAAATGTTGATGACCGGGAAAAGCACACTGTGTCGAGGCTCATTTCCTGGTGCAAACCAGGGGAGAGGACAGTGGGAGTTACAGTAACAATAAGCATCGTGCAGTACATGGGTACAGAGACTTGTCATAAATAAGTAACAGGACGTGTATATACAGTTACAAAGTTTAGCATATATTTACCAAGTATAAGTGTGACAGGCAGATTTATACTTATAGACAGACTGCATAACTTAATACAAGCTGCGTAACAACAGGTGATGTCCATATGTAGTTGGCTTAGCTAAGGTAGTAGTCAGCATGGGGCATTGGAGGGGCAGTTGTATTCGAGGGGAGGATAGAATTTTAATTGTTGACTGAGCATAGAAAGGGAGGGAGCAAGGAGGATCGAACAGGGGAGATGATTCCACAAGTCAAGGAATCTTAAGGAGAACACTGCCTTTCCTGATTGAAAGCAGGGTTGGGGGGGAGAGAAGGAACAGGAGTCTCGTGCTCTGAGGTGGTAGCCCAAAGTTGAGAGGGGACAGTAGGTTTGAGAGGTGGGAGGGGATGGCCTTGAACCAGTATTTACCAACAAAGGCAGCACAGTGAGCTAGAGATAGATTTTCGAGGGATGGGAGGGATAGGGTAGAGCAGAGGGAGCAGTGGTGTATGTGAAATGGGAGACCAGTGGCGAAATGGCAGAAGGCATTGTATAGGGGGTCTAGTTTAGCAAAGGATGATTTGGGGGCCAAGCTGTAGAATATGTCGGTGTAGTCTATCAAGGGGAGGAATAACTTGGTAATGAGTTCCTTTTGGATAGGGAGGGAGAGACAGTCTTTAATCCTGCACAAAGCTCCCAGTTTGGGTCAAAATCTGGAGTGGATTGAGTTGATGTGCAGCGAGAGGTCAAGCTTTGGGTCCAGCCAAATCCCAAGGTATTTGAACAACTGAACAGTTTTGACCTTCGTGCCATTTAGGGACGAGAAGGAAGGGTGGGATGAGAGTCTGGCTAGGCTTTGGGTGGAGCTGTAGGCCATGGCTATAGTTTTTTTGGTGTTACGCCTTAGTAGGTTAGCCTCGAACTACTTGAGGGAAGTATCAAAGGAGACTTGCAGGTATGATTCAGTCACTGTGAGCGAGGGGCCGGAGGCATAGAGGATGGTGTCGTCGGCGTACATGTGCAGATGGGTTGGACAGCAGGCTGCGGGAAGGTTATTTACAAAAGCCATGTTTACACGGCGGCAGCACTATGGAATATGCACCGCACCCTCCCCAATTCGTTGGCTGCATTTACACAGCCCGCGCTCGTAGCGCTGCAGGTCGCTCTGAGGAGGGGTTGAGAATGCACCGGAGGCTGAAGCAAAAACAGCCTTTGTAGTGGAGCAAGCGCAGCAAAGCATTCACACTGCCATTTAATGCTCTTGCTTCGCTACTGATCCCACAACCAAGTCGGATCAAAAACGATCCGACGAAAGCACTTGAGCCTGGTGCAGTAGCGACTGCCGACTTTGCAGCCACATCAACCCGCACACAGGCTGGATGTGCTGCAAAGTCAGCACTGTAAACAGGGCTATAGATTGAGAACTGAGAAGTCCATGTGAAATCTTTTCTTTTCCCAGTCGTGAACACAGAGGTAAGGGGTGGAGGCGAAGGTGGTGGTGGGGCACAAACCCCTAAGCAGCTTTGACTTCACCACTTTCCAGGGTGGGGGTCGGTGGTTGTGAGTGGGAACTGAATATCAGTAATAGAATTAGGGCAACAGGTGAGTAACCTACATGTCTAATAGCATGGATTCAGTTCACTATCCACACTCAGGCAGACTCCTAGCAGTTCTACGGGAGAAAGGGGTAAGGCGCAAACCCCTAGTTGGTGAACAAACACTGGAGGACAGAGGCCTAAAAGCAGCATTGTGATGACTCAGCACATCAGTGGTGTAGTAGGAGATGAAGCTGTATGCTTGAACTCGTGTAGTGTGCTCCTTATAAAAGGATAGGGCCATCCACAAGTCCAGTGTATGGTGCCTGTGATTTATTTACTTTTTGTTGACCGGGTAGGTGCGCTAGACAGCAAAGCTGCCTATTTTCAGGCTTGAGATTGTCATCCAAGGTTGGACTGATGAAGAAGGAATGCCTGCCTTGCTAACATTTTCCAATGATTTTTCTCTCCTGATACCCTGCTGGGGTGTGCACATCTCTGTGTGCATGTGGAGGCACACAACATGCCATGGTCCCGCAGCACCCACCCTTCTTCTGCTGCTCCTGTCCCGCACTGCCACCAGGCCTCCCCCTGGTGGCAGTCATTAAGCAGAGCCAACAGTGCTTCTCCAGGAGAGGCTAGCAGTTCCTTGACTGCTCGATCCGCTCACCTCAGGCCAACCCAGTGCAACCCGTGTTCGTTCCTAGACACAGGTCGCCGTCGTGCAGCAAGGTGTGCTGTCCAGCGCCTCAACCCTTAGTGCTACCGGCCAGCTCCTTGTGCTAGTTTTGACCTGTTCTCTCCTCTTTAGAGACCCATCCTTTCTAATCAGTCAAGTGTTAGGTTCGTAACATTCCTATGGTGTATGCAATTAAAAACGGAGGAAAAATGTTTGAGCTCCCTGTTTAAAAAGCGTTAACAGATTTCATAGCCCTGTTGTCAGCAGGGGATGCTATCCAGCGGTTTGGCTGGAAAAAAAAAAAATAAGACTTATTCCCAGGACCAAGTGTCTACACATAATTACATCAAACAATCAGCAGCCATGGACTCTGTACAACGTGTGAATGTTATATAACTAGTTTTTGCCTATTTGTAGTTTAAAATATAGGATAATACAAGGGTGGGTGTGTGTAAGCAAAATTTTACACACATCCGAGTTGTGGGATGCTAAATAAAACCCCAGAGAGAAGCTCGAGGGGTTTATAAAAGCATCCCACACCAAGGGTGTGTGTAAAATTCTGATTACACACACCTACCAATGTTTTATTTTATTTAATTACCAGTCAGCATTTTTTATGACTCCCGTTTCTGACAGAAAAGTTGTAATTAACTTTATGTCACTTGCTGGTTTCCTTATACGGTTTCTGTTCTCTTGTTCTGTCACAAAGTCTTCCTGGTTTCCAAGGGCTGTCACACTGAGGCGCAATTTTTTTTTTGGCAGAATGGCTCTTATTAAGGTTTTTGTACTTTGGTACTAAAATGTTCACTGGCGTGACTGATAGATTTTTCTGTGAGGAACTCTATTTGAGGTACAGGGGATGGGGACAGTTTGGTGAGCTCGCACTGAGTGTAACGTGAGCTTCACTGACAGCGAATGGTTATGACCGACCGGGTGGTTGTAACGGGGGGATAAAACTAAAAATGACATACTCACCGTAATTCTTGATCTTCCAAGATATCTTCACCATTCATCACAGGTGGGTTCTGTCCAGAGGCGCAGGACTCCGTGGGAGCATACAGCTTTTAATTTTAAGAGAAGAGGAGCCAGCTTCAAGGACAGTGCCACTCATGACGCTAACATACTACACGGCACTTGCAGACTGTCCAGTAACCTATGCCGGCTCCCCCACCTCCTTGGTTGTGTCCACAGTAGAAGGATGAAACAAGGAAGGAAGAGGTGGGGTGGGGTGGGGTAAGGTAGCCTGCAAGCGATAAGGAAAAGGAAAGGATGTAAACCCAAAATAAGGCCGACCATAAAAGAAGAGAGAAAGAATTCTGGGCAGGGAACTGTAGGCCAGGGGTGACCAGAACCCCCAGGCAGGCCAAGGGACAGAAAAGTATATATACACTGTATATATACACATACATATATATATATAGAGAGAGAGAGACACACACACACCCACACAGAGGGAGACACCCCCCCAAGAGGATTCCTGGGGTCAGTCGTAGTGTGTGTGAAAAACGGTTTCCCCCACCTCAAGCTAGGAATGGAGAATTTGATGGATTTGCAACCTCAAGAAAAAACAAGCTAGGCCGAAGGGCGCAGCTTAACGAAAGAATGCAAGGAGAAGCACTTCGCCCACAGAAACTTTAGGAGTTGAGCCATGTACACAGCTGGGTTACCCAGATTGCCCAGTTGATGAGCAGGTCAAGGTAAAGTATCCTATATGACCAACTAAGGAGATTATTTACCAACTTAACATAAGGACAGCCAGGGAAAAGGGAGAAAGATCTGATTGCAGAAGGGCAGAGTCCTTGTAGTGAGACTGGGACTGGGATCCTATGAGCAAAACAATGGTTAGGAGTTTTCGCTCCTTAAGGTTGGTCCTCAAGAGGGCACCAATTGGAGGCTGATGAGAATAGCCTGTGGGCCAGAGGGACTGACCGGTCTACAGAAAAGAGGTGGGAACCACACAGAACTTGAGGAACCCAAAACAAGACCTCTGGGGACAACAGCCCCAGCAGACCAGGCGCTCTTCTTCTAGGTGACACTAGCGAGGGGAGGGAAGGAGGGAGGGAACAGACTTGAGGCTAAGAGGATGCCTCCTGTTGTGTGTGTGTGTGTGTGTCTCTCTCTCTCTCTCTCTCCCCTGAGGAGCAGCCTGAGAGGTTTATATTGCATTTTTTAATTTTTTATTTAGGACCAGTGATCCAGAAGAAGGTGTCTAACCATGGCAGTAGATATACAAGGGAAAGGACCTCTTCTTGGTAAGGAGAAATAAGGCAAAGTGTTAGTGCAGTTGTCTTCCCCCTCCAGAACAAGGGAAAATCCTGTAGGAGGAGAGGTCTCACGCTTTTTTTTTTTTTCTCCCCTCTAACAGTTGCCAGTTTTCCTCTGGCAGTGTGGCTGCCAGCTAACACTCCCCTTTGAGAAGAAAACGGCGAAGAAAGTGGGAGAAGGCACTGCCAAGAAGTCTGGACATGTGGGGAAGCTGGGTGAGAAGCTGTGATGAAGGGTGAAAGTGTCTTGGAAGATCAAGAATTACGGAGTGCACATCATTTTCATATCTTCCAAAGATCATTCTTCACCATTCATCACAGGTGGGTGAGTACCAAGCCACCACCAGAGGTGGTGTTGGCAGACCATGAAAGAAATGAAAATTACGTACCTACTATAATTCTTGATCTTCTCTTGTATCTTCACCATTCATTACTACTGGGTGTAAGCCGGAGGCGTGCACCTGAATGGGAGTTTTTTTTTGTCTTTTTTTTGGGAGCGGAGTCAGCGCCAATCATGAGGCCGATGCACTGCGTGGTGCACAAGGGTTGGTCGTTAGGCGCCGCAGACTCCTCCTCCACCCCAGTTCTGTTCTGCCGGAGAGGATGAAATGAAGAGGGATAGAGAAAAATCAAGGTGAGGCAAGAGAGCCGAGGGATAGGAAAATGAAAGGATATAAACTGAAAAAGGAAAAAGCAGACCAGAGGGATTGATCTTTTAACACTAAGAGGACACAGTGCCCCAACCCTTGGGCAGCAGCACAGGAAAGGGAGGAAGAAGAGAGAAAGATACAGCACACGTAGGGGAAGAAGGGGGGCCCTCAGTCATGCTGAGTTGGAAGACCACTGGCTTATTTTAGCATCAAAAACCTGAAAGGTATGAAGACACATGTGCAAGGATCCCGCCATCTTCAGGGACCACTGGACGAAGGTCCAGAACAAGAGAATTTAAAATGGTCTTGGAGAAATAAAACATGGCGGAGTCAGCCACCGCCTTCTCGCCCCTAACCCCACATGTTGGATGAAAGTCCTGGAACATTGCCCACTACAGCTCAATACATGATGTCTTAGTCGGGGGGGGTGCCTTAAACAGGAGAGGACCCTGTCCAGAATAACCTCCAAGTTAGAGGGGAAGAGAGAAAGACAGAGGGGGAGGAAAATCCCTATGGGTTCTCCCACGAGATGCACTGACGCAGTCCCCACTTCAAGAAGGGGAAAAAACAACGGAAATCCATGACAGGTAAGAAGCAACCACAGTGCACCTCACTGAGAATCCCAGGGAGTTCCCTCAGAGGCCAGGGCGAAGACCCTACTCACCATCTTGCTAGGATGAGCACTCTACGACTTTTTTAGAGAAGGAGACAGAGGGCCCTGAGGTACCAGGGGGACTCTACCCCCAATTGGCCTTGAAGAGGGGGAGGACAAGCAAGGTGGAGGCGGCACCCAAGAGCTGAGGCCCAAGAGGGGAAGGTGGGTGGGAATGAGTAATGAATGGTGAAAATACAAGAGAAGATCAAGAATTATGGTAGGTACATAATTTTCGTATCTTCCCCTGTCAGTCTTCACCATTCATTACTGTTAGGGGAGTACCAAGCCCCCCCCCCGGAGGGGACCTGGCACTGCCCTGAGGAAACAGATTCCCTCAGCCTCCAGCGGGTGAGGCACAGGAGAGGGAGACCCCATAGCCCTGCTAGACCATACATGGCCTAAGGCTGGTCAGGCTGAGGAGGTGCCCCCCGTGGCTGGGGGAAATGGAAGATGCCCCTGTAAGTTCCTCCTTGCCCTGTGGGAGGAAAGACAGGTCCCCGGAAGGTGGAGGAAATCACCCTATGCTGGGTAATGAGTGACAACTTAGATAGATGAAGCCATGCTGTCCGCCTGATGCAGATCGCTGTCCCTGCCAATCTGGAGGCCACCTAATTGGTGTCACAAGATGCCCTTGCTTGGTGCCTTGCAAGCTCCAGACCCTGTGCAGAGAGGGCAATGGCTTGCCTGGATTCCTCTGAATCAGGCAGAGATGCTAGCACCTGCGCAACATCGACCAAAGGGGCCTGTTGTAGGCAGCATGGCGAGCCTGAAGTGAGCCGCTGCAAAGCAGCACATGAGCCAAAGAGAAAACTCTTCTTCCCCACCAGTCGAACTCTGCGGAATCTGGATCCGGTGGTCGGCTGTCAGCCCCGAAGGTGGGTGAGGCAGAGAACCAAGAGACTCCTAAGGAGAGTAATACCTCCTCCTGCAGTCCGCTGGGGCTAGAGATGAGGCAGCTGGTGACTGCCAGGTATGGACTGATGCTTCCTGGAAGGGAACAGGCCAGGACGGTACCACTAGGTGGTGCGTGCTAAATTCAAGAAGGAGCACGTCTCCCACTCGGTACTGCATCTTACAACGTGCGATATACGGAGTTCCTGTACCAACCTCAAGAGGAACCGCTGATATTCAGTGAAATCAGCATTGGATGAAAGGTGGACTGAACGGTCCTCTTCCTCGGAAGAGGAAGATGAGGAACTCGGATGTTCAGAGTCCTCCTCCGGCGGCAGAGACAGGCGAAAGACCTGCTCATCCATGGCTCTAACATACCTAGGGAAGGTCGCCACAGTGGCCCTGAATGTCTCCCAGGTTAAAGGCCCCGTAGAACCCACATGGCCTGTGGGAGAGGAGGAGGTGGTGACTGTAGAGGAACTGGGGAAGAGCACCTAACTGAAAGTGCCTGGCCTCTGTCAGGGCTCTGAGACTTCGATGATTCGAAGGGATCTGGGGGTTGACCCAGTCAGCGAATGCTGCAGATGTGAAAACATATCCTGGTTGAGCCCCGAGGGGGAATCTCACCTGTGGTGAGACTGAGGCTTCATGGTTCCAGAGGGGCAACCCTCAGCGCCGCCCACCAAGGGCACCACCGAAGACTGAGAAGGAGAAGTGGGGCTCTGCACTGACACTCCCCCTCCCCACAGGGAAGTAGAGGAGGGTCCCCATGCTTCACCCCAGACTCTCAACCCCATAGACTCCAAGGCTGCCGCTTTTCTCAATCCCAGGGGCAGGGGGACCACCAATCCCGTAGGCCCCCTGAGGGAGGCCAAAGAAGAAGTAGTCTCTGTCCCAACCAAAGGGGCCAAGGCAGCACCAGACATGGCAGCTGCCCCAGCCCCCAAAGTCAAGACTGCCACACCATGTCCCCTTGGACTGCTATCCACCGTAAGGCCCCCAATGCCGGAATCGGAAAGGGCGCCCGTAGAGACCATAGACACCAGGGAACACAGGAGGTGAACACTGGGCCACCAGGTGCTGCGTCCAGGAGGGCTCCCCGACCCTGGGGAGTCGGAACATCAGTCCGGATCGGCCAGCGAGTCATCCTCTTCCTCCAAAGAGAAGACCACACACACCGCCAGACTAGCAACCCCAGGAGCCCCAGAACTGATGGCACAGCAAACAGCACCGCCACTGGACACACCAACCCCGGCACCATGAATGGCAGTGGCAGGTGGCGCCAAGGATCCGCCAGTGCCGGGCCCAGCAACCATGTGCCGCAACACCAGGGGAGCCTGCACCTACGAGGAGGTTACTGCCATAGTGTTGCTTCCACCCTGGCTCCGCAAGGAACAGGGATGTTCCTCCGGCACCGCAGAAGAAACCTCCTCGATGGCAAGGCTGGAATCCAAGGAGGTTTCCTCCTCACCAGGCCATACAGACCTGGGAGGAGATCTGGATGCAGGGTCGAAAGATCTTGCCATGGCATTCATAGAATGACGCCGTCCTCCAAAGGTTGGTGGGGCTCTGCCAACCTTAAATGCGTGGATTTCCAGAAGGCAGCAGTCCATGGAGAAACAAGTGTTGCAGTTGTCCATATCGTGGTTGGGACCCAGGCAGTGCAGATGAACGTCATGTTGGGCCATCATAGAAAAATGCCGGCCACAGGGGCACCGATGCATGGGGGCATGGCCCACTTTGGATTTTTTTATTTGCCCCCAAACCTGACAATGACGCAAAAAATGAAAATTACGTACCTACCGTAATTCTTGATCTTTCTGGGTATCGTCATCATTCATCACTAGTGGGTATCTGGCCGGAGCTAGGACCCTGCGGGAGACTTTTTTTTTTTTTCTTCTTCTGCGGTGGAGTCGATGCAGGACGACGCCACCTCGAGGTCACGTACAACGTGGCACCCTGCTGGTTGCCCATTAACTGCCGTCGACTCCGCCTTCGCCCAAGTTCTGAAACACCAGAAAGAGAGAGGAAGGGATGGAGGGGTGGGACAAGGGAGCCCAAAAGATAAGACAAAAAGAAAGGATATAAAAACTTAAAGGAGAAATATACAATGAAAAGGACAGGAAAAGAAAGAGAGAAGAACAGCCTAAAGGACTGGGAAAGAGGGGCACCAATCTCTGGAAAAAAGAAGAGATGGGAAAGGGAGGGTAGAAAAGGGAAAAAACGAGGTGGGGGAGGAAAGGACACCGCCCCTGGCTAATGCAGACCTGGACCTCAAGAGAGAAGATTTTAACACAATCTGCAGAAAGAGCAGAAGGCACAAACTGCCTCAAGCAGTCAGGTAGTCTCACAGGAACCAATACCTTTAGAGGAATATCAAGGTCAAACAGGGTAAACAAGGAGGCGGGTTCACCCCCCCCAAAAATAAGGAGAAAACTCCAAAAAGGGGGAAACAACCAAAGGAACACTTAAATAATAATAATAAGGGATTGAAAAAGGGGGTCCCTCAGGAGTCTCCTGACCTCCGCCTCTACTCCGGACCCCAAGAGGGGGTTGGGGACCGAGCCAAAGGGAGGGGAAAAAGAGAGAAGGAGACACCCTGAGACCCTCCAGAAGGAAACTCCACCCTGTGTCTCTCAAGAGTCCTCTTCCTCCTGACCACAAGGGAAAGGAAGGAGAGGAGGAAGCTAAAGAGCAACAGCGAGACACACGGGAGAGGGGGACTGCCCAGAGAATGAGGCCCAAGAGGGGAAGGTGGGTGGGATTTAGTGATGAATGGTGAAGATACACAGAAAGATCAAGAATTACGGTATGTACATCATTTTCATATCTTATCTGTGTCAATCTTCACCATTCATCACTAGTGGGTGAATACTGAGCCGCCGAAGGGGGCCCAATACATCCCTAAGGGATGGAGTCCCTTAGCCTCCAGTGGGGGATGCATCGGAGGGGAAAACCCAACAGGCCTGGAGAGGCCTGAGACTGGTCTGGATGAGACTGGGAACTCCCAGCAGAAGAAGGAGGGTGCCCCTGAAGCCGCCGTCTCACCCTACGGGAGAAGAGATGGGTTCTCCGGAAATCAGAGGAAATTACCCTATGCCGAGCCTGGGGTGACAACCAGGAAAGGTGAAGCCAATGCCATCCACCTAGTGCAGATCGCTGTCGGATTAATCCTGGAGGCTACCTCACTGGCATTGTAAGATGCCCTTGCCTGGTGCCTTGCAACCTCCAGGCCCTGTGCAGAGAGGGCGATGGCCTGCCTGGTTTCCTCCGAATCAGGCACGGAGGCTAGAAGCTGTCCTAGCCCGGACCACCCCTAATGCAGACTGCTGTTTCTACCAACCTGGAAGACACTTCACTGGTGTCGTATGACGTCCTTGACTGGTGTCTCGCTAGCTCCAGGCCCCAAGTAGAAAGGCAAATGGCTTGCCTGGTCACCTTTCAGTCTGTCATGGACACTAGGAGTTGTCCCAGCTTCGACCACAGTAATTTGCCACAAGCAGCCATGCGGGCCTCATGTGCTGCAATGCACCATAGTCTCATGTGCTGCAAGGCACCGTAGCCTCATGTGCTGCAATGAACAGTAGACAGCACGCTGCTGAAAAGACTAAACCCCAATGGTCGAAATCGGCTGAGTCCAAGTCAGGGGGACGGTCACGCTCTGGGTGCTAATGCCCAGATGGGGTATCCAGGAGCTCCACACCAGAGGTTGGGTGGGGCATGACTCCTGGAGACCCCAGGGGTGTGCAATACCTGCAATGGATGTCCCTCGGCGCTGGAGAAGGGGCAGAGGGATGGCACCAGATGTTCCACAAAGCATCCGTAAATGGCTGGGGCCACAGGGAGATGACAGCTGTGTCAGCACTGTACTCTCCAAGGAGAGACAGCACCGATCAGGCAGGATTGCGTGCAGCAAAATGATCTAGGTGCAGGTGCTGCAGCATACCCATGAGGAACCGCTGATAATTAAAGAGGTCAGCGTCTGAGGAAAGGTGGACCAAAGAGCTTTCTCCCTTGGAAAAGAGAGAAGAGGCTGCTGAGCAGCTGCTTTCAGTGGACGGTGGAGCAGGACGCGCTGGTCTAAAGTACAACTGGTCCATGGCCCTAAGGTACGTGGGGAACGCATTCACCGAGGCTCTGAACTACTCCCAAACAAGAGGCCCCCAAAGTCCAGAGATACCTTCGGGGGGGGGGGAGAGGGAGTAGGCAGAGGAGGAGGAAGAGCTTGATGGGTCAATATAGTCTCTCTGACAGGGCTTCAAGAGCAGGCAGGGACCTCTCCCAAGGGAGGGAGCTATGCATCTCGACCACTCTTGAGTGCCCAATCGTAGAGGGGCTGGCAGGGTGGGACCCTTGGGGGGGGAAACCCCTGGTGGGGAGACTGGAGCTGCACAGGTCCAGAAGGGTAGCCCCTGTCCCTACTTGTTGCAGACCCAGTCCAGTCAGGCGAGGTAAGAAAGCCAGGAGTATCAGCTCTACAGCTCCGGGCTGAGACCCCAGCCGCTCTAGTCATGGAGCACAGCGCAAACCCAGTCCTCACCATTCTCACCCCGACAGAAGAGGACCTGAACCTCGAAGCAGGCCTAACAGTCACCAGAGAAGTGCAAAGAGAAGGGGTGGGCAATGGAAGCGACACGGATACTCCGCTCAGCAATGCCAACGGCACCAGTCAGGCCCAACGCTGCGAACAGTGCTAGAGTCTAACCCGGAACCAGAGGTGGCACCAACCCCCAATCTGGCACTGACCATGGCACCCCCCACTGCTCCAGCACCGGAGATGGCACTGGAGTCATCCCCAGCACCGCAAACAGCACCATGGGATGGCATGAGGCGGCACCGCGGTCAGTGTCAAGAGGGAGACTCTCTGGTTCCTTTGACATTCAAGGCCTCAAACTGGGCCTAGAATGGCCTTCAGTCTCTGTGAAGCCGGGATGCCACTCAGGATCATCCCGATCCTCATCCTTTGAGCTGGAGGATGAGATCAGGGAGATCGCCCCAAGACCCTTTCTCTCCTGGTGCTGTGAGCAGCAGCAGGAGGGAACCCAGTTGCACGGTCTGCATTGCAGCATTCACTGGTTCAAACTAAGAGACCAGGAGCCGAGGAGGCATGAGATCATGGCATCAAGGAAGCCACTGGCAGAGGCCGGACGTGTATCCCTGCCACCACCACCAGGGGTGTCCAGGCCCTCGAAAGAGCACAGGACTGTGAAGAGTGCACAACTAAACACCCTGAAGGAGGCCAGCTGTCCTGCCAACTCTTCACTCAGGCCTCCCGTCCCCATGAGATGAGATGCAGCAGAGGCCTGGGCTTCCTCAGTATGTATAGTACCAGGGAGGGGCCGAGGGGAAGAGCTCAGGGACCTGGAGTCCCCTGAGCAACATCGCCCTCCAAAGGTTGGGGGGTCCCGCCACAGCCCAACTGTGTGATTTTCCAAGGTGCGGTACTCCATGGAGAGGCATGCGTTGCAGTAATCCATGCCATGATGTTGACCCAGGCATGTAAAAACACTGGTCATGACGATTGGCGGTTGACAAATTCCTTCTGCAGGGGCACCAGCACATAGGGTAAGTCCAACCTTTATAGACAACTTTTTAGGCCCCGGAGCCGACGTGACCAGTGACAAGAAAAACAACAAAAACAACAGAAAAAGACTTGGTGCTGCTCTAAGACAACAGATAAACAACAAAGCGATAAATGGATCATGAGTACTTAAGCATAGTGTCAAGTAAGCAGTCCAGAGCCAGTGAAAAACAGAACTAAGGAGGTGGGGGAGCTGGCGTGGGTTAATGGCCAGTCCATGAACACCACGTAGTAAGCCAGCCTTATGGGCGGCGCCATATTCGATGCCGGCTCCCTTCCTCTAAAAATTTAAAGCTATACACTCTTGTAGAGTCATGTGCCTCTGGACAGAACCCACCTGTGATGAATGGTAAAGACTGATCTTTGGAAGATCCACGGTTGTCCACATATAAAAAAAAATGCTGACCAGTAATTAAGAAATAATGCATGACAGGGCATGTGTTGTTGTGGGATTTACACATGCCTTGTGTGGTGTGTCGAGAGGCGTATCCGAGCGACTTTAACCACACAAGAAGTGTATAAATCATAGATACATAAACAATGTCGGCAGATAAGGGCCTATGGTCCACCCAGTCTGCCTATTTGAGCTTGTAATCCCCCACTACTACACAATTGAGACTATAAAATGAATCTGTTAAAAACAATTTAAATAAAAACAAATTAGGTTCAAAGAAAGTAAACATTTGATTACCAGGATCTTTACCGGTTGTCTGTTACAGGATTTACACACAGTCATGTGACATGTTTTGACCAACGAAGTTACAGAATTTTTGAGACCCATTTTATAACATACATTTAAATGAGTCTTAATGATCCATTTCAATACATTTTTAGATTTTCTTATAAAATATTATATGTGTTTTGGTTGTAATTGCAAAAGAGAGTCTTTTCTATCAATTTGCCTATCTATAAAATTGAGTGGACTGATTGATCGATTGAGCATAAGGGAGTGATAAAACTCAAACTTTGACAGATGAACAAGTCTCAGACAATGGAAGGCTTTCAGAGTTGGCTGGCAAATCTGAAAACAATCCAGTGATGAAAAGAAAACCATGAAAACACGCTTTTCAAAAAGGTCATCAGGCCACTGGAGTTTCTACCCTTGTGAAAAAGCTATACAATAAGAAAACATCACTTTTTTGTAAGTGAAAAATCTTTATGCTGAATCACAAGGAAATGGTTTCTAAAACAAACAAACAAAAAACAAACCAAAACAAGATTTCTATACAGCTCTTGAGTTCAGCAACACGACTTTAGAGTAATTAGTACAATGCTGTGTGCTGTACCTCAACAGAATCCATCAGTCCCTGCAGCAGTTTCTTCTGATGGCAAAACTCTCCATCTCCAACAGGAAGATAGCCCAACGTGAGTATTGTTCTCTCTTTCATCTGCAGATAGAGAGATCTGTTAAAAGATTTGCTCTGGCTCATTTTAAGACTTCATAAAAAACAAGCTTCCTAAACGGCAGAAGAAAAGTTGTATGACTTGCAAGCTATTTTTCATCGGACTTGTACAGGTAGCTCCACGTGCATGGCAGTGTTTAAATCACTGCATGCCATGTTTATTCTAAAGCATTCATCTCCCCAGTCATCACTATGGAAAGCTCAAAGCACTTTTAAAGTGCATTAGATTTTTTAAGGTGAGAAGAAAAGTTAATGTCTTATTATAGTGGACCCTAAAGACGAGCCATTGATTCTTTTCCCCCCACAGATATCATCAAGGAGGTGGAATTATAGTCGCTCTTTTTGTGTTGTTGTTGTTATTCATATTTTACTGAGTTCAACAAACCAATTAGAAAAATAGTTTATATTTCAACATCCAGCCCTGGGCAAGCCCCATGGATTTACAACTCTAAACCAAATAATGTTTAGCGCAGTCATCATACATTCGTGTAGCAATAATGCAAGTAACCATATTCCATAACACTCAAGTCATTCCCCAATTCAAGTATACTCCAACACGTTTATTTGCATAAGAAATATCTTTCTGGTGTTGGAGCTGCCCATACTGGGCTAAACTTCTGGGTGTTGTGCAGGCTTGTTTCCTATCATAGATCAAGTGTTCTTTAGCTGCCTATAGCTAAGATGCTGCACTTTTGTGTGTAGAAATTGGACGGTGGACTAATGAATGTACTTACAGGCTTCAGGCATATTCTGCTTCTTTGCCAGTATTGGGATGAGGCTGGTTAGGGAGGAAGCAACCTGCTGGTATTTTGTAAAATGCAGAGTTGAGGTATGCACCCCATATTGTTGCCTATGCCCCCATTCTATTTTGGTTGGTGTGGAGCACTCTTTCATAAGCGGCTGTTTTGCCCATTTCCACCAACCATTCTTGCACAAGGGGAAGGGCATGATCCTTCCAGTGCCTTAGAAGGATCCTTTTTGCTGTGACAAGTGCACCTAATGACCATTTCTTTCCTCCAGAGGAGATGTCTGCTCCTGGTCAGTGTGCTTGTGGGAGTCCCAACATTACTAATTGGGGTGTGAGGGTTACTCTGCTTGACAGAATTGGGTAATAGTGCCTGCCTGCATATCGCACCTCCAGCAGTTCCCTGATGGGAGGAGTCCCTGTTCATGTAGCTTAAGTGGCATCCCGTGCTATCTGTGCATGACTTTAAATTGTGTAAACCTATTTTTTGTATCCTTAATGGCATTCTAGGCATTTCTCTAACAACTGTTCCAGATTTGCAGTGTGATTTTCTGGCCCAATTCCTCTGTCCACCATTGTCTAACCCTCATGGTGGGGACCGGGGAGAGGTTCAGAAGATGTCTGTATATATCCTTGCTCTGCACCACTCCCCCTTCTGAAGGGCACAGGATTTTGTCAAGTGCATTAGGCTCTGGGCCTGTAAGGTTCGCGCCAAGCATGGCATCACAAACCCACTCCAAGGGGTCAGGTCCACTGAGCTCACAGTTCCCACCCTTAAGTGCAATCCATGAAGGGGGTTGGGGACAGGGATACCACCCTTCTTGTGCTTTTAGAATGTTCACCAAGGTCATGACTTACCTCTGCCACAAGGACCCAGGGCATTGCTCTCGATAAGGGCACAATACCAGTCTTGAGTCTTGTGGCCAAATATGAACCCTTCCTTGGCTATTACACAAAGGTGGAAGACCCAGGCATCACACTCTCAATGGGGGAAGCAGTGTAAAATCTGATTTGGCCTGCTCCCTATAGGACATGCAACAGCCTGGTTCAAAATCCCAGCAGACTCTGGAATTGTTCCTGTCCTTCCAGATCCCTTACAACCCTTTTGCTTGATCTGATTGCAATGGTGACACCGCTAAGCAATTTACAGTTGTCACAGATTATTAATACTGTTCCACACTTTGCACACAAATATAAACAGGTTACTCACTTGTAACAGTAGTTCTAGGAGTGGTGTATGTTGTTCATCCACACTTGTTGGCATGTCCCCTTTCCCTTTAAGTATCGCCCGTAGTCTTCAAGCTGGCTCCTCCCACCCACCTGGGTGGTATAACCCTCGGCTCCACCCCATGACGCCAGATCTTAGCCCGCTGGAAGCCAGGTTTGTGTGTCCGCAGCTGGGGAGGTCGGATGAGTCCGTGTGGATGAACAACATATACCACTCCTACAACTACTGTTACAGGTGAGTAACCTGTTTTTCTACGATCATGGATATGTTGTTCATCCACACTTATTGGCAGACTCCTAGCAGTTCTCTGGGAGGAGGGAGGCAAGGTGCACCCCCCCACTGATACTCACTTGGGAAATAGAGACTGGAGAACTGAGGACCCAAAACCAGCATCCCGGCGTGACTCAAGGTCGATGTGGTAACGGGTAATGAAGGCGTCTGCTGACTTCCAGGTAGCAGCCTGACAGATTTCCTGGATAGGGATGTCCCTGGAAGCAGTCACCGATGCAGCAGTATGGCGGGTAGAATGAGCTCTTATCCCTCTGGGAGGCTCCATGCCCGCCAACTCTTAGCACAGACTTTTGCAAGATGTAATCCACCTTCCAATAGTCAGTTTTGCTGCAGGTCTCCCAGAAACGATGTCGGCATAGGTGACAAACAGCTGGTGAACCTCTCCCCGAATTTCCGCCATCCTTTCCTTACAATATGAGAGAGCTCGTCTCAGGTCCAAGGTATGAAGCCTATATTTGGCCTCCGAGGTGTAACTGGGATAGCACACCGGCAGAGTTAACACCTGGTTAAGGTGAAACTCTGACACCACCTTCGGAAGGAATTTTGGGTGGGGGTGCAGGACAACCTTGTCCCTGTGGAAGACCAGATAAGGGGAGTCCCCTGAGAGCACCTGGAGTTCCCCTGTCCTTCTAGCAGATGTGATAGCCACCAGGAAGGCCATCTTCCATGACAAGTGTGACAACGCACACTTGTGCATTGCTTCGAATGGCTTGCCCATGAGCTTTACCTGTGATCCAGGCCTTTGAAAAAGCACCCTACCACTGTCTCCTGTGCCAATGTCAGCTGATCGGCCTGTGTCCCATAAGCAGAGATGGCTGCCAGGTGCACCCTAAGGGATGATGACCAAAGACCCCCTTTGGAAAGAGACCAAAGGTAGTCAAAAATGTTAGCCACCGGACAGGACAGAGGGTCCAGGCCCTTGCCCTGACACCAAATGGAAAACCTTTTCCATCTGAAGACATAACATTTCCTGGTCGATTTCTTTCTGCATGCCTCCACCACGGTGAGCACATCCTCGGAAAGACCCAAAGCCTGGAACTCTAGCCGCTCAGGTACCAGGCTGTTAGGTGCAGGGATTGAAAGTCTGGATGGTATACCTTCCCCTGATTAAGAGAGATCAGGTCCGGGTGTGCTGGAAGCCTCTCCAGGGGCCTGCAGCTGAGGCTGAGGAGATCTGGATACCAGAACTGGTGCGGCCAGTCTGGGGCTACCAGAATCACCTTTGCCTTGTCCCTCCTCACCTTGAGGAGCACTCTGTGGATCAAGGGAAATGGAGTGAAGGCATAGAAGAGGCCTGGGATCCACGGCCTCGAAAAGGCATCCCCCTGCAGTGATCCCTGCTGAGGGGGGCAGGTATGAAACAGCCTCAGCTTGGTGTATTCCCTGGAGGCAAACAGGTCCGCCATCGGTTTGCCACCCAGTGGGAGAACAGGCTGTAAGCTACCTCTGGATGGAGAGACCACTCGTGGGATGTCTCGCCTAAGTGCCTGAGAGCATCCGCCAGATGGTTTGAGGCTTGTGCCACATAAATGGCTAGGAGATTCACCTCCAGACAGCTGACAAGAGTCCAGATGCGGAGTGCCTCCCTGCAAAGCAGATGGAGTGCATGCCACCCGGTTTGTTGAGGTAGTACATGGTCGTGGTATTGTCCATCTGGACTTGAACCACTTGACCCCGGAGCTGAGGAGCGAAAGCTGACAGTGTCAGTCTGACTGCTCTGAGCTCCAACAGGTTGATGTGGTATCAGGACTCCTCGGAGGTCCAGAATCCCTGGGTCCTTTTGTCCCCCATATGGGCGAGAGGCATCGGTCGTGAGGACGGCCGATGGCTCTGGCAGACGAACAGGATCACTTCCTGCAACCGGTCTGGGGCTGCCACCATTGGAGGGCGTCCCACATCTTCTGGGTTATAGTGATCAGCTGGTCGAAATGACCGTGGCGCTGAGTCCACTGGGTGGCCAGCTCCCATTGGAGGGGGCGCATGTGCCACCGGGTCCAAAGAGGTGGACGCTGCCATGTAACTCAGAAGGCACAGAAAGTCCTGGGCAGGGCGCAATTGCCCAACCACAAATGATTGGGCAAAGGAGGAGAGAACCTCCGCCCTGTCTGCCGGGAGCCGAGCTCTGGCTGGATGAGAGTCGAGCTCTGCCCCAATGTAGCCCATCACCTGAGAAGGCACGAGTTCCAACTTGGCCTTGTTTTTTTTTTTGGTTTTTTTGCATCCACTCCCTGGGCATCCTTCAGGAGTGCCTACACAGAGTCCGCCCTACTCCCAACCTGAACCCCCACATCTCCTCCTCGATCTCCTCCCCGGTACCATCTCCAAGGCTAATTCCACCCTCCTGCGGTGGTAACCTCCCTAAGTGTGAAGTGCCTATCTTAGTGTCATCCAGGTCGGCTTGGAGGAAGGCCAGGCGCACTGGGCACGATAGATGGATGTGGGACAAGTCAATAGCCACCTCATCTCACCGACGAGCGGAAGGAATTTCTGCTTGTCCTCTTTTCTCCCCACGGAGCCCGGACAGCTAGGTCTATGAGTGCCGTGGCTCCACCCCAGGCATTACACTGCGCTGCTACACTGGCAATCCTCCAGCCACTGCCAGAGGTCGATTCAAGAGCAAGCACTTCACATACCCACCTCCCAGGAAGAGAGAGAGCAGTCGGCAGATGCTCTATCTCTGTCTCTCCCCTGCCAATCCCCGGCGGCCCTGGCTCGTTCCCGAACCCAGGTCGCCAGCGTGGCGCGAGGTGTGGCGTCCAGCACCTGAACCCTCAGCACCACCGGGCCAGTCTAACTTGGCCTTGTTGACCAAGAGGCTGAGTTGGGAGCAGGTCTGGAGGGCCAGGTCCCTGGACTGCTCCACCTCCTGCTGAGTGGGACCTGCAAAGAGCCAATCTTCAAAGTAGGGGTAAAATTCTGACCCCCCCCCAACCCCTGAGATGGGCTGCCACCACTACGATGCATTTGGGGAAGACCCATGGGGCTGATGATAGGCCGAATGGCATGGCTTGGAACTCATATAGGGTCCCTTCGGCTCTGAAGACGGACGGATTGGGACATGAAAGAACGTGTCCTGCAGATCCAGTGAACAAAACCACATGTTTTGCTCCAAGGATGGTATGATCTGGGACAGAGTGACCATCCGGAAGGTGTGTGACCTGAGATACTGATTCAGGTTGAGCAGATCTAGAATGGGGTGCCAGCCCCCAATCCACTTGGGCACCAGGAAGTACCTGTAGACAAAGCCTGGGTCTCCTGGAGACTCCACCACTGGAGCTACTGCCTCCTTGAGGAGTAGCTGAGCGATGTTGTCCCGGAGAGCCAACAAAGTATGGATGGATACTCTTTCCTCCCGAGGGGCGCGGGCTCGGCTTGGAGGGTGCTGCTCAAATTCCAGAGGCAGTCCCTGACCAACCAGTTCCAAAACCCACCTGTCTGTAATAACGGACCAGGCAGAAAGAAAGTGGAGGAGTCAGACCCCGCACAGGAAGACCCAGAGCTGGCATGACAGGAGAGGGGATGGCACTCCCCACCCCATCACTGAGCAGGCTTGGAGGAGGAGGATCCAGGACCTGAACCTTGGCCTCCTTTATAGGCCTGGGAGGGCCCGGGCCGGGAGTGCCAAGCTTGAGCCTGCTAGTGCTGCCCTCCATGAAAGGAGGGTTGCTGTGCCGCAGAGGAAGAGTGCCAAAAAGGCTTCTTATTCTTCTGTGTTTCTTGCCCGAAGAACCTTTAGAAGTAGTAGCATCCAAGGTGGCACTGGACTGCTCAATACGCTGAAGGTGACCAGCCACACCTGGGCCAAAAAGGTCGGTGCCCAGGAAAGGCACATCAACTAGTTTGAGTTGAGTATCTGTTGGAAAAGAGGAGAGAGTCTCAATCAAGCCCTGCAACGAGAGGCAACTGCGACTGCCATCGAGCGGGCACAAGAATCTCTAATGTCCAGGGCTGACTAAAGCTGCTGTTTGGCAACAGCCCAGCCCTGATCCTGGACCTGCTTGACCATGGTCTGCATGTCCGTGGGGAGGTGTGGGAGGACTTCATCCAAAGACCCCAAGACAGCATGGGAGAAGTGTGCCATGATGACATACGAACTTGCCCGACGAATGCCTAAAGATGAGGCCGCATAGACCTTTCCAGCCGAATGATCCAAGAGTTTGGATTCTTTTTCGGGAGGTCGGTCAGTGTCAGCAGAACTGCCAGTATGCCTGAACACAGAGGCAGTCACCAGGCTCTTGGCTGAAGGGTGCTCTCTGTGAACCCCACAAGGGACCACATAGGCACTGCATACTTGAGGGCCATGCAGGCAGACGGAGTTGGACAGGAGGAAGGGCGCTACCAAAGCTCTAAGGCTGGGCCAACTATGGCCTCCCACAGGAAAGGCCTCCATTGGGGTATCCCCTCTCTTGAGGATGTGCATGAGAGGGTACTCTGCCTTTTTCTGGCTAGGTTCCAGGGGCATCCCTGTAGACTCAGAGATGAGGCGAAGAATGGCCTGAAAGGATGAAGGACCTTCCTCCGTCTCTAACCCACCGGCTGATTTGTCATCCCCAGGATGAAAATGTAGGCCAGTCTCCTCCGAATCCGGATACAACAGTCAGCTGCCCATGTCGCCTTCGACCAGACGAGAGCAGTCCAGGGTGACAGTGACCGAAAGATGCCAGGGAAGCCCAGTGTATTTTCTATCTTCCTTAGAAGGAGCACCTCCCACAGGCTGCTTGGGCAGTGGTTCCACCACGATCGGTGGAGAGACCGGTTTAGGCCGAACCAGAGGTTTCACCGGCTCCGGAGGCGGAAGCCAACTTAATTGGCTCCAAAGAAGTCTGCTTCAGCCAGGGAGGTGAAATCCAAGTAATGGCCAGGGTAGAAGCTGGGGTCGGCTTGTGCCCGGAAAAAAATCAGCTGTTGCCACATGAGGTCCTCGTAGCACAGGAGTTTCCCGCTGGAGCCTCTCCTCATCCGAGGAGAACGAGGATGACCGATGGTGTCACCTCTTTTCTGAGCGCGTGTGCCTCTTCCTTGGCCTGTCGGTCGAGGGGGTCCTAGACCTTGATCAAAATCGGACAGGCAGATTCAGTTGCTTGGGAGACACCGGCCGGACCAGTGATTTCCCAGGATCGGGGACCACATCCTAGATGGGATTCCCAGCGGGCTGGGTCGCCTCGGGGAAAGAAAGGACCGACGTCCGAATGAGAGAATTGACCAGAGTCGTCGACAATGGGTCAATGATTATTTCAACCTCGATCGACTGGCCAGATGGCAAAGCCGCGAAGCCAGTGGCCGAAGAGGCAATTTCAACCAAAGTTGAGACTGCCAGTTCCTGGGACCGAGATCTCTCCCAATCCAAAGAACATCATTGCCGAGATGAAGATGATCCCGGGTCCTTTTCCTGCTTATGGGACCGAGGAGTGCGTGCCCACAGGACCCTCTCCCTTAGTTGGGAGAGACTGGCACAACTCTTGGAAGGAACCCAAGATTGTGGAGCCCAGGTTGAGCAGAACGAAGAAGCTCCAAGAGAAAGATTCTCTGGCACGAGCTGCCTCCTCCTCAAAGGCTTGCATGCGTTCCAGTTGCTTGGCGGATCCCGCGGCTGTGGAAAGCACCCACTGAGCCTCCTTTGATTTCACCAGAGGGTTCAGTTTTTCTGGCCTCCCCAACTTCAGGCGTGTGAGATGGTCATTGAGGACGTCAGGGTGAAATGCAAGACAAAAATTGCACTTCCAAGGTATCATGGTCGACGCCCAGGCAATATGCACACGCGGTGTGGGGATCGGTGCGCAACAGTTTTTGGCCGCACGAACACCGGTGAAATCTGGGAGAAGACTTGTCTTCATAAATGAAGGTAAGTAGTCGCAATCGCTAATGCGAACTAGACGAAGTTTCGGAATAACCTAAGGTTTTGAAGCTAGGGCCTAAAAAATGTGGGAGCACGAAGGAAGCAACCTGAATCTTCCAGCAGAAAGAAAGATCTGGCATCATGGGGAGGAGCTGAGGGTTTTAACACCTGGGTGGGTGGGAGGAGCCAGCTTGCAGACTTCCGGCAACAGTTAAAGGGGAAAGGGACATGTCAAAGAGTGTTGATGAACAACATATCCACGATCCTAGAAACTCCATCGCCGGCAATGGACGCACATCCTGTCCAGACTGCCCGGGCTGCAGCCCAGCGGCTCCAAGACCCAAGGGCCCAGGAAATGAAAATTACGTACCTACCGTAATTCTTGATCTTCTTGGACGAGTCTCCACCACTCATTCACACTATTGGGATCTGCGCCGGAGGCACTAGGACCCATCGGGAGCAAACTTTTTGCTGGAGGGTCGGCGCCAGAGATGGCGCCGCGAGCCCTATCTCGCGAGGTAAAGACTATCTCGGCGTCGACCCTCCAACCGCCTCAGTACCTTTTTTACCAAGGAGGTGCAGCGTAACTAACCAAGAAGGGTAGCCTAACCTAGAGACCAGACATAAGATAGTCCGGGCGACCCGTTTAAGAAGGGTCAACAAAGAAGTCTTCACGGCCTAAAGATTTGAGGGAATGAAGAACAACAACAGAGGTGAGCTCGGGGGACGGAGGGTGGGCGTGTGAATGAGTGGTGGAGACTCATCCAAGAACATCAAGAATTACGGCAGGTACGTAATTTTCATATCTTCCTGGACATAAGTCTCCACCACTCATTCACACTATTGGGAGAGTACCGAGCTAATAATTCCTCGAGAGGGCGGCAGGAGAGACCAAGAGCTCACGTTTCTAGGACAGAAGTCCATTGAGGATGGCTCTGCCAAAGGAAGAATGTCATCTAGCATGGACATCCAGTGCATAATGTTTAACGAAGTATGCACTGAGTTCAGGTGCCGCATTGCAGATGTCTGCAATGGGCACGTTATGGATTTCCGCTTAGGATGCCATGACCGTCTAGTAGAGTAGCGTAAACTCTACCCTCCAACTTAACTCGCGCTTATGGAATAGCAGTGGCCAAGGCACGCCACCAGCCATGATGAGATACATCTGATAGCGACAGGTTGACCCAGCTGGGTCTCACTGAAGGAAAGGAATAGTTGCTGGGCTTTGCGAAAATCCTTGGTTCTATCTAGATAGAAACGCAAGGCCCTCTTAACATCCAAAGAATGAAGAGAACGTTACCCTTCATTTTGGAAGACCGCAAAATAAGAGGGAAGGACCAAAGGCTGGTTTAGATGAAATTCTGACACAACCTTAGGAAGAAATTTTGGATGAGTACGAAGAACTACTTTGTCCTTATGGAACACAGTATACGGAGGGTCTGTGACCAGGGCATGTATCTCAGAGACCCTGCGGGCTGAGGTAATGGCCACTAGGAAGGCAGTCTTCCAGGTGAGAAATTTTAGCTCACAGGTAGCCAGAGGTTCAAAAGGTTTCCGAGTGAGCATGTCTAGCACAAGATTAATGTCCCAGGCTGCAACTGGACGTCTTGTAGGAGGTCTGGTATGCAGAATTCCTTTAAGAAATCTCTTAACCATAGGTAACTGAGCCAGTGTTAAGGAAAGAACGGCTCATGATATGCTGAAATGGCACTAAGGTGAACTTTGACTGTAGAGTACTACAGACCTGAATTTGAGAGGTCCAAAAGGTACTCCAAAACCTTATCTGGTGGACAGGAAAAGGGATTCAAAGAGGACTTTGCACACCAGAGCGAAAAACGCTTCCACTTGGCTGTGTAAGTTTTCCAAGTGGCTGGCTTCCGTGCAGCCAGAAGAATATCCGAAACTCTTCGAGAGACATTGAACCGGTTTACTTCGACCTCTTCAGGAGCCAAGCGTGAAGGTGAAGTGATCTCAGGTTGGGATGGACCACCGGTCCCTGAGTCAAAAGGTTCATCTGTAGGGCAAGTGGTCTCGGAGGAACTGCCAACATATTGTTGAGTAGTGGAAACCACAGCTGTCGAGGCCAAAAGGGAGCAATGAGAATCATCTTGTCCCCCTGGGATTCGAACTTGAGGAGTACTCTGAATTAGAGGAAGAGGCGAAAGGCGAGAAAGCGCTTTGTCCACCGCAGCCTGAACGCATCCTGACAGAAAATGCCAGGCCCTGGATTTCTGGAGCAGAAGAGAGGCAGTTTTATGCTGAGTGGGATGCGAGGAGGTCCAGGTCTGGAGTTCCCCACTCTTCAAATAGAGACTGAACTATGGTTGAGTCGAGAGACCACTCGTGAGGATCTGTCTCTGTTCTGCTGAGATGGTCTGCCAAATCGTTCTGTACACCTGGCAGGTAGACCGCTTGAATTAGAGCGTTGTGCTCCAAACACCATTCCCATACCCTCATTGCTTCCCTGCATAAGGGGTAAGAATGAGCACCGCCCTGCTTGTTGATGTAATACATCACTGCTTTGTTGTCCATTTGAAGGAGAATGTTCTTGTGACACAGAATGTCCTTCAACGCTCGGACCGCATAAAGGGCGGCTCTCATTTCTAGGACGTTTATGTGAAGCTGGGACTCGAGTTGAGTCCACACACTTTGAGTGTGGAGAGCCTGACAGTGAGCTCCCCAACCCCTTAGGGATGCGTTCGTGGTAATGGAGATTTGATGGTCCAGAGGAGCAAAGGGATATCCTTCTAGAAGATTGCTCTCTTGAGACCACCAGGTGAGTGACCTTTTTAAACGTTCTGTCACCTTGATGAGATAGGACTGCGGGTGAGTCGTTGGGGACCACTGAGTACTGAGCATCCACTGGGTCGTTCTCATGTGCAGACGTGCTAGGGGTACAGTGAACACTGAGGATGCCATGAGGCCTAGCATCCGTTGCATCGAGAGAGCTGTAACTGAGCTGTTTTCCCCGATGTGACGGGCTATCTGAAGGATATCGTTCCTTCTGTCTTCTGGAAGAAAAGCCTTCGACAGGAGGTGTCCAGAAGAGTCCCTATAAAAGGAGCCTCTGGGAGGGCTGCAGTTGGCATTTCTTGAGGTTCAGCAGAACTCCCATGGACTGCAAGGAGGCGTGAGGCGCCTCACGGGCGGCCCAGAGTCCCCTGCCTGGAAGGGGTTTACAGAAGCCAATCGTCCAGATAAGGAAACACCTGTATTCGACCTTTATGAGGTGCGCCTGCAGAACTGCACAACGCTTTGTAAAAACTCGCGGCGCCGAGGATAGCCCAAAGGGCAGGACTCTGAACTGATAATGTTGTGCCAGAGCCACAAACCTCAGGAATTTGTGATGCCTCGGGTGAATAGGAATGTGCTGGTAAGCATCCTGCATGTCTAGGGAGGCTAGCCAGTCGTGTTGATGAAGCAAAGGTAACAGGGTTCCCAGAGAAATCATTCTGAATTTCTCCTTGGGGAGAAATTTGTTTAGCTTTCTGAGATCTAGAATGGGGCACATTCCCCTGGACTTCTTTGGAACCAGAAAGTAATGGAAGTAGAACCCCGTGTTCCGTTGATGCAGCGGCACCACTTCTACTGCCCTGTTGTTTAGAAGGCCCTGAATCTCGGCGGCGAGAAGGTCAGACTGAAGGGTAGACAGCCTGGGCTGCCGTTTGGGAGGACGATCCGGAGGGGTCTCCACAAGATTGAGTGAATACCCCTTGCAAATTATCCGAAGGACCCATATGTCTGAGGTTATGGACTTCCACTGGCTGTATAAGTGCATCAGACGATCTCCCACCAGAGAGAAAAAGTCCACCTCGGGCAGCTGAGATGGGACTTGGGCCAGCAATTCATAAAATAGCTTGGGCGCTAGTCTTCGCGCTTGCTGTCACTTTTTGGAGGTTGGGCAGGTTGGTTCTTATGGAAACTTCCTCTGCCCCTGCCTCAAAGGACTGACGATTATGAAACTGACGTTTACTGACATGCCCTCGAGAGGGGGCAGGAGGGGGTCGAGCCAACTTAATGGCTGACCTAGTCTTTTGTGTAGCTTCTAGAGCTTGTTCTACCTGAGGACCAAACAGATATATACCATCAAAGGGCAATGCCATCACCTGCCACTGCGCATCATTCGTGAAGCCCGAAGTGCGCAGCCAGGAATGACGGAGGGTGCAAATACCAGCAGCTGCTGAACGGGAAGCAGTGTCAAAAGCATCCATGGCTGCTTTAACCTGCTGGTTGTTAGATTCAATATCTCTAGTAATGGTTTGAAGAAGCTCTGGCTTTGAATCCGACTCCGGTAGAGCTTCAACCATTTGCTTGATAGAATGCCACAGGATATACTCATACTGAGAAAAATAGCCTTGGTAACTGGCAATGCACATACTTAGGGTAGAAGCAGCAAAGACTCTCTTACCTAAGGTGTCTATCTTATGAGATTCTTTGTTAATAGGTCGAGCTGTAGTAGTTTGAGGAAGAACGACCTTATCATTCTCTGCCAGGACTACAATAGGATCTGCAAAGGCTTGAGATGCCAGAATGGGACGATCCTTGGGGGCTGAATATTTCCTATCAATGGATTTAGCCACCGAAGGGGTGAGAGCAGGATTATTCCATACCATTTGAGACAGCGTCTCGAAGGAAGGCTGAACCGGAGGAGTCAAATCCATAGGGATCTCTGAGGCATGAAGGTATTGGAGTCTTAACAATTTCCCAGGATCGATGTCTGTAGTCTGGAGAGAAAGTGTGGAACTCAGATTTTTCAACAGAGACTTAAAGGACAGGCCCTCGACCACAGGCTCTGTAGCAGTAGTAGATCCTGCTTCGTCCACTTCATCACCCAACCGAAGGTCTGGGTCAGGCTCAACGTCATCTCCTGACAGTCCAGGAGGGACCGTATGGACAGGAAAGGAATGAAAATCAGAAGAGAAGGAAGAAGGAAACGAGTGAAAAGAGGAGTCCTAGAAAACAGCCGAGGAGGCGCACGGCACCGAGAACGACACCGAGGGACCACGCAGCACCGAACGCACGGTAGTTTATCGCGCCGACACCCTGAAGCCGCTGCTGTACAAGGACGGCGCCAAGAGCCGCACGGTCACTGAGGACAGTGCCGAATGCACCATCGACGCTGAACGGGCGCCGAGAGGCCACACGGCGCCGAGGGTGCTGGAAACGCCCCAGACTCAAAAACAGGTTTTGAGGGAAGAAGAGCAGGAGATAAGGGCATCGGGTGGCCCCGCGCCGCAGCCATGTGGGGACACTCCAGTGGAGTCGACGGCACCGGGGTGCCGTGGCGACCAGGAAAGTCCAACTGCCTTGGCCTGGTCGCCCAAAGAGCCCGGCGCCCACGAGCGCACTGAGCCAGGTAGCTGAACCAACCTCCGAGCCCACTGCTCCATAAGAGCGCCCACTGACTAAACTGCTCATCTGAAGACCTACCAGCGGGCGGGTAGGGCTCGGCGTTGAAGCCGCTGGCTACCAGAAGCAGAGGTTGGCACTCCGAGGAGGAGACCGCAATCAGCCCCGATAACTGAACGCTCACGCAGACATATCAGAGGGCGACTCGAGGTGATGCCTTCTCTTTTAGACCTGTGGGGTAAAAGAGCTTGAGGCCAAACAGTGCCGAGAATGCAACTGCTTATTTTATAAGCCTGCTGGGACCGCCAACCCCCAGGCATTGACTGACTGCTGTCAGACCCCTTCCGGAGAAGGCGGCGGACCAGACCCAGCCCGACTGACTGAACAGCTTTCATAAGAAGTCTCCATACCGTCACCTGACCTGCTCATGGTCGACTCCGTCAATGTAGGCTGAGACTTCTTTATTTTATTTATTTTAAAAATAAGAATAAACTTAAGCGATACTGTATCAAGATAATACTACAAAATAATAAAAACGGAAAACTATGCTGCAGTTTGAAGTTTGACTCCCGACGGGCGAGCGACGTCGTCACTGAAGTGCACTCGACGGCGGGAAAAAACAAACTGAGGCGGTTGGAGGGTCGACGCCAAGATAGTCTTTACCAAGTGAG
Source organism: Neoceratodus forsteri (assembly GCA_016271365.2). NCBI lineage: Eukaryota > Metazoa > Chordata > Ceratodontiformes > Ceratodontidae > Neoceratodus > Neoceratodus forsteri. The sequence continues at coordinate 1,098,266,528 of CM057453.1, forward strand.
CTAGGGCTCGTCGCGTCGTTCCTCGCGGTGCCATCTCTGGCGCCGACCCTCCAGCAAAAAGTTTGCTCCCAATGGGTCCTAGTGCCTCCGGCGCAGATCTCAATAGTGTGAATGAGTGGTGGAGACTTATGTACAGGAAGATCTGGGTCCACCAGCAAGGGCAACTGGGACAAATGCCATACCCACTGTTACATAAGAGCGGCCCAGTGGTGAAAATGCTCACCAGAAACCCCATCAAGAGGACAGAGAGAGTCTTCGATGTGGAGAATCCTGGCCGTTAAGAACAGAGTCCACCAGAGGGGTCGGGGTTGGTCTACCACTCTCCACTACTGAAGACTCCCTCGCAGACCTATAAGAAGACAACCTTGAGCAGTACCATTTCTTCTTCCGACGGGAATCAGAAGAGCTTGAGGTCGAGCAGTGCTGGGTACCCAACCAAGATTGGGCCCGCTTCTTTTTGTGCTTCCGAGAGGACTGTTCTCCTTCCTGAGCACCGGACTGCCTGTAGTCGGACCCCCCCTTCATAAAGGGCGGCGGACCAGACACAGTCCCACTGCCAGAACAACTTTCCAGCGAAGCTTCCCTACCATGACCAATACCATCCATGGTCGACTCCGTCGATGGCAGGCTGAGAGACTTTCTCTTCTTCAGAAAAATTATTTTTTTTTTTAATAAAATACTAAAACAATTAAAAACGGAATGAATATAGCTGCTGTTGTATACATGAGAAGATCTGACTCCTGGCGGGCAAGAGGCATCGTCACTGAGGCGCACTCGACGGTGGGGAAAACAGGAACTGAGGTGGTTGGAGGGTCGACGAAAAGACAGCCTACACAGGCGCGAGCCAGTCTCATGGTACTGCACATGTGCAGTCCTACCTCGGTACTGAACCTCCTGAAGATTGTTGGCTCCCGTTGGGTCCTAGCACCTCCAGCGTAGTACCCATCAGTATGAATGAATAGTGAAGACTAAGTCCAGGAAGATCAATAAAACCCACCTAAAAGAGGAGAGAAGGAGACTTTGGGAAGGAGGGCCTAGGTAGCAGGCCAAACGAAGACCAGGACAACTGGACAGAAGAGACAGAGAAAGAAGACAGAGTGCATCAGGGACCCCCGACCCCCCACCCCCGCAGGACAGCAGTGCTCTCAGAAGAGTTGGCTTACTCTCAACTGAAAGGAAATTTGCTTATGCTCTCCCACAGACTAAATGACTTCCAAGAGAAGTCAAAGGTTCCCCAAATCCAGAGGACCAGCAAAAGGATGGGGAGAGTACCAGGGGAAGGTTGCACTTCCCTGAAAGACTCAGAAATGGTAGTAGATCTCTGAGATCTGAAACCGTGTTAACAGCAAGGGTTGTCCATCTGCAGATATGTGAACTACAGAGGGGTCAGAGGCCCAGGGATACCATATAACCAAAGCAAAATATGGGATGCAATTTACTGACAGTTCTGAGGCCTGGAAATAAGCCAGGCCCCATGAAGTGCACTACTGGCCAAGGTTCTCGAGTCGAGGAAAGGACACCTAGGAGCTCAAAATGTAACACAGTAACCCCAATGAGAGGAAAAATAACCAGGAGGAGTGGGTCCACACTAGAAGACCAGACGCCAATTAAGGGAGTCGCAGAAATTGTACAATTCTCTTACCACAAGTTTACTTTTTCTTACTGAGGATTACCCCAGAGACACGAGATTAAGAGAAAGTGAAACATAGCAGGCTGCCTGGAAGGAAGTACAAGAGTACTGCAAGGGAAAAAGAAAGCTGCACCAGGTAAAGGAGTTTGGCCTGCAACTCCAAAATATGTCTCCTGGGCCCACTGGCATTGAGGGTTGAGGCACTGGATGCCACACCTCGTGCTATGCCAGTGACCCGGGTTCGGGAGCAAGCCTGGGTCGTCGTGGGTCAGCTGGAAGGGGGAGCAGGATTGAGCAGCCAAAAGGCAGCTCTCCTCCCCCGGGGAGGGACCTTGTCACCCCTGCAGTCCAACTGCCTCCAGGTGGAGGCCTGAGGGTAGTGCAGGCGGCACAAATAGGGAGAGCCCTACGGAACCGCAACATGCACATACCTCCACACGTTTACGGGTGGTCAAAAACAGGTGGAAAATGGTGCTGACTGGCAGGATGAAGCTGGTCTCTTGCAGGCTCCGCACCTGGCTAGATGGGCACCTCCATGTCATCGAGGTAAGTCCCAGTAGATGTCGGGGTGACAAACTTGGGGGGGCAGACCAGTATAAGGGGGCTGGTCATTATGGGGAGGCGATTAAAAAAATGTCTCCTGGTCCCTTACTATGCCTGCCTCCTGCAAGCCTTTTCCATAAAAGTGGAAGGAAAAAGGGAGTCTACAACAGCAAACTACAGATTATTCCTTTGGGGGGGCGGCTAAAAAGGGCTTTTTGCGCCCTGTTTTTTTAAGTGAGAAGAAGAGACTAGAGGAACTAGGAGAGAAGAAAAACCCTTGTGTGCTTATTTTTTTTTTTTTTTTTTGAGGGCCACAAAGAGGGAACAAAGTCCTCCATTGTGTTTTGCCCCTTACGTGCCTCCTTTTTTTTTTTTCCATTAAGAGTAGGATGCTTAACAAGGAAGGCAGAGGAGAGAGTAAAGGAAAAGACTACCTAGAAGCCTGGGGGAAGGTGGACGGGTTGCAGTAATGAATGGTGAAGATATTCTAGAAGATCCAGAATTACAGTGAGTACACAAAAACAGGTTATCAGGTTATTCACCTCTAACAGTTGTTCTAGGAGTGATATATGTTGTTCATCCACACTGTTTGGCATGTCCCCTTCCCCTTTAAATCATGCTGGAAGGTCTAAAAGCTGGCTCCTCCCATCAGCCCAGGTGGTATATACCTCGGCTCCGCCCTTTGACGCCAGATCTTGCCTGCTGGAAGCAGAGGGTTGTGCGTCGAAGCCGGGTGGGTTCGGTGGATGAACATCTCTCACTCCTAGAAAGTACAGTTACGTACCTACCGTAACAGTAGATGTTTGAGGGGTATCTCTTGCAGCAGGTAGCACACTTGGGTCATTGCCAGAGGGCACTGTGGTGCACGACAGCTCACTTCTAGCAGTCTTTTTCCAGGGGACGCCCACAAGACATAATTTTCCTGCTTCCTATGTAAGAGTGGGCGGTCCCTGGTATCCTCAGTTCCCCCGCCGGATTCAGCACGCAAAGCGAGGACGGAGGGAGACCCAAGGTACCACAGGTATCCCATGCCATAAATAACTGGATCAGAATTTATTCTCCTAGAGAAGGAGGGGGATGGAGGGAGGGATCCTTCCTGCTGCAAGTGATACCCCTCAAAGATCTACTGTTACAGTAGGTACACAACTGTACTAACTTCCACGGGGATAATCTCTTGCAGCAGGTAATACATTTGGGATGATTCCCAAGCAGTAAACCCAAGAAGGCGGAGTTATGATAGAAAGCCTTGTAGGACAGCATGGCCAAAGGTCGTCCTACGGCATGAAGCAATATCTAGGTTGTAATGCTTCATGAAGGTATGTATTGTGGACCACGTAGCTGCATTGCAGAAATCTGCAGTAGAAGCTCCCTTGAAGCAGGCTGCTGTGGTGGCCATAGCTCTGGTAGAATGGGCTTGGACAGGTCCTGGCAATGGTTTGTCATTTTTTTAACACGAAACTTGATACAGTGCACTAGCCAACTGGAGGGGCTCCATTTAGTGACCGGGAGACCTTCCCTGGTTGAGGCAAAGGTAAAAAAAAAAAAAAAGTTGAGAGGTCTTTCTAACCACTTTGAAATGATTAGTATAATATCGAAGAGTACGGTGGATGTCTAGGGTACGTAAGAGGTATTCTACCAGACTGCAGTGCGCAGGGTAATGACAGGCAACTCCATGGACTGATTTAAGGTGTGTTCTGAGACTACCTTAGGTAAGAAGGAAGGATTTATCCTTAGTACCACTCTGTGAAAAATTAAATAAGGTTCTTTACACATTAGGGCATGAAGCTCGGAGATATGCAGAGCTGAGGTGACAGCCACTAAAAATAATGTCTTCCAAGAAAGAAAACGGAGGTCAGAAGTGGCCACCGGTTCAAAAGGTTCAAGGGTCAGTTTGTTTAAAAGAAACTTCAGAGCCCACGGAGGTGTGGATTGTCTAATGGGAGATTTGATACGTAACATTCCTCTTAGAAACATTCTGGCTAGATGGTGTTGATACAGTAATCTTCCATCCAGAGGTTCATGGAAGGCCGAAATAGAGGCCAAATGAACCTTGATAGAAGAATAGCTCAACCCTGTCTCCAGGACAGTAGTCAGTTGACATGAGTAGGGGTCCAACGACCGTGAAGCAGCTCAAATGGAAAAGCGTTTCCATTTAGCATTATAAGTTTCCCTGGGTGCTGATTTACTCTAGGCTAATAGAATGTTGGCCACAGGTGAGGAGGGCTATGAAAGCGTCCTCAGGAGCCAAGCGTGAAGGCGTACTTACCTCTGGTTGGGATGATGGAGGGTTCCCGGATTCTGAGTCAACAGGTCTGGCCTGATTGGTAATGGAATGGGTTCTGCCACAGAGAATTGCTGAAGTAGGGGTAACCACACCTGCCAAGGCCACAGAGGGGCTATGAGGATCATGGTGGTAAGTTCAAGTTGTAGTTTCAGCAGAGTCCATTGTAGGAGTGGGACGGGGGGGGGGGTAAGCATGTAAGAGTCCTGTCCATGGTTGGGACAGGGCATCTGTACACCATCCCTTTTTGCTCGGGAAAACCGAATAGTATCTGGGGAGACGGTGACTGATGGGGGAGGCAAACAGGTTGAGGTGCAGGTCCCCCACAACTGAAAGATTCTCTGAAGAAGTTCGTAATGAAGTGCACATTCATGCATGGAGGACTGGCGACTGAGAATGTCGGCCAGAGTATTGTGGCATCCCGGTAGATGGATGGCTGTCAACAAAAGGTGCTGCTGTGTGGCTTCCTGCCAAACCACCATCACCTCCCTGCAGAGAGTGCTGGGCTTCGTACCTTGTTTGTCGAGGTAATATACCACTGAGGTGTTGTCTGATTGGATCAGCATGGGTCCCGGGGAAAGGTGGGGCTGAAAAGCCTGAAGGGCTAGGTGGAAAGCCCTCATTTCCAGGAGATTTATGTGAGGATAAGTGGAGGAACGGGACCACCTGCCCTGTGTCCTGTAGGGACCTAGGTGCACCACACCCTTCGAGAGAAGCATCCGTGGTCAACGTCTGCTGGGGTGGGGGAAGACTGGAAGGGCATGCCTTGAGAGAGGCTGGCACATTGGTTCGACCAGGACAGGGGTGACCGCAAAGCGGGAGTGACTGACTCTGTCTTCAAAGTCTCCAGTTCTTTGACACCATTGGTTTTGGAGTCTCCATTGGACAAGTCTCATATGTAGACGGGCAAATGTTACTGTAGGGATGGCAGTGGCCATGTGCCCTAGAAGGCATAAAGACATCTTACTGTGATAACTTGTTGAGTTTGTATCTGGGAAGCCAGAGACAGAAGTCTGTCTTGCTGGGCGGCAGGGAGGTAAGCCCTAGCAGAGGCGGTATCTAGGACCGCTCCTATATAATGGAGCGACTGGGTAGGGGTCAGTTTGGACTTCAGCCAGTTGACCGTAATCCCTGGGAGGGGGGGGAGACAGAGTAAGGGTTGCTTGAAGGGAGGAAAGCAGAGAGGTTCTGGGCTCTGCTTTTATGAGCCAGTCGACCAGATATGGAAAGACTAAGTGTCCTTCCCGTTGAAGACCTGCCGCCACTACCGCTAGGCACTTGGTAAACACTCTCGGGGCGGATGAGAGACCAAACGGGAGTAACAGGAATTGGTAATGTTGTCCTAGCAAGTAAAAGTGAAGGAACCAGTGGTGGGCAGGGTGGATGGGGATACGTAGGTAGACATCTTTCATGTCTAATGCGCATAGTCAATCCCCTTGTTTTAACCCTTAGCCTGCCGCCGACATAATATCTTGACCTAAAAACCTACGCATTCTAAATCTTCCAGCAGCCTAAGTGTTAACATCGGCATTATAGATGTTAAGGTGACTATCCGGAACCTTTTGTACTGAATGTGTAGGTCTAATATAGGTCTGAAATCTCCAGTTCGTTTGGGTACCAGGAAGAAGTGGGAAGAAGTCTGCCACTTCCTGTTTAGTCTGTGACTCAGGAAGAGAGTCCAGTTTAGCTTCCACCTCGCTAAGGGCGGACTTCTGGTAATCCCCCATATGGGCGACGTAGTTCAGGGCCCTAATAACCAGAGTGGAAGAAGCGAAGACTTTCTTGCCATACTGGTCCAGAAGGCAGAATTCCTTAGCAGGGGGTGACGAGCTCAAGTGCTTTGGATTGGCTGTCCAGCCATGTGTGGCGCTAATCACTACCGAGTCAGCCTAAGGATGAGAGGTAAGAAACTCAACACCCTTGGGAGCCTGATATAGCCTGTATGCTTCCTCAGAAGGGGTGCTATGGCGGAGGATTGCTTCCAGATAGTGGAAACGAGGTCCGCGTGAGGCTCGATCCAGGGTGGAACTAGTGTAGGAGCAAACTCGGGCAGATCCAAATGGGCAGCTAACTTTTGCTGCTGTGGATCTGGCTCCAAAGAGTGCCAATGATGGATAGCCGGGATTTTGCGCAGCAACTCCGTAAAGGAAGGATCCTCTGGAGGAGTCCTCGGCCTGGGCTTATCCGGAGACTGGGGCTCGTCGTCCATGTTGGAGTGCCCATCGGAGTCATCCGAAGGCTCCGAGAAGGAAGAAGAAGAAGAGGAAGACTCCACCTCCTGATGTGGGGGAGGAACGGAACCCTTGGGAAGCCTTCGGGGAAGCAACCCTGCTTTGGAACCGGAGGGCTCACCTCTGGTATCTGGAGTAGGGGAGGGAGTCTCATCTCCAACGTAGGGGGTCCAGAACTGGGACCAGCGTCGGAAGATGACTCTCCGCCTCCCTAGTGAACTGAGCCTTGGCCTCAGCCCACCAAGAAGCCAGAGTCTCCTTCAAATCCACCGGCGGCTGAGAGGACTGTGGAGGAGGAGGAGGAGGAGGGGGATATGGATACTGAGTGTAACCAAGAAGCGATCTCATAACCGGGCGGCGGTACCCGCATCGGGTAATGAGGCACCGTACATGCAAGGCCGGATACTGCGGACCGGTATGACAGCATCGGATACAACAGGGTCGAATATGCAGGGACCGGGGGTCTGCCAGGGCAGACAGCCCGCAGGGCTCCAGCAGGCAGGCCTGAACAGGAGGCCTTGCGGGGGGGGTGGTGGCATCAGGGAGAGGGATGTCGCCCGGTGTAGGCAGGACCGGCGTCCAGGACGTCAGGTCGTCCAGCCCAGCGGGAGGGAGACCTGATGGGGGTGCCAGAGAATCCTCTGCATTGCCTGGAAAAGGAGGGGAAAAATCCCCAGGGTCAGGCACAGGAGACCCAGGGTCCCCGGAGGGCAGTGAAGGCTGTGGAGAGTCGAAACCATGGATGAAGCAAGGTTTGGCATTAGCTCAGTAGCTGCTGCCGGCGGCAGCTCGGTGTCCGACTTATCGGCAGAGTCCAGGCGGACGTCAGAGAAGCCGATGTCTGACTTAGCAGACCCTTCACTCAAGGCAGGCCGTGAAGGAGGGGCAGTCTGGTTGGGGAGAACAGGGTCCATGCACCACCCTGAAGGGTCGGGCGACTTAGCGTCCAGTTCCGGGCGGGCATCAGAGGAGCTGCCATCCAGCTTACCGGAGCCACTCGCACCAGTAGGCCACACGGCAGCGGCCCTACTGGGAGGACGGCTCTAATAGCCTGGAGGCGCCTGATGAGCCCGCGAGCACGTTAGATCGGAGTCGACGCTTGTCTTGGAAGCCTCCAAGACAGCATCAGGATGTCCTCAAGGGAACATTACCTACAACACGGTGACTCCAGCCGAAGTCGCAGGGAAGAGGAGCCCGTGTCCCAATGCTTCTCCTTGTCCTTCTTCTTACAATGGCCTTCGGGAAGTAAAGCCTGACTGAGCTTTTTCAACTCCTTCTCCATGGAGGTCATTTTCTTTTAGGATGTGGGCCTCAGGGACTGCTGCCTCCATCTGCGGGTGGCGTTGAATTTCAGGCAATGCTGGCACTTCTCCACCTGATGGTCCGGGCCCAGACAGAAGAGACACTGGGAATGGCTGTCCTTAGCGGAAGTTGGGCGCCACATGAATCGCACTTATTCTTGTGCTCGGAGGGTGTAAAGGACGACAAACACCACCGAAAAAGTAAACAATCTGTCGAATAAATCGAGAAAAAAACGACAGTATAACTACCGACGACAGGCTGACAAGTGTTAAACTTTACCGCAAGGAACTGGAAGGCGGGTGTGGGGGACCGCCCCTTTATACTGATGTTGCATGATGTTGGTCACCTGACGTGGGAGCGGTCCCCAGCCAGAAACTGCTAGCTAGAAATCTTTCCGTGGGGTCCTGACGCCTGCCGGCTTCAGTCCTATATGTAATTACCTACTGCAAGAGCCCTCTCAAAGCAAGATTCCTTGTTGGTGCTCTGATGGAGGGACTGGATAGACAGCCTTCTTGAACAGAAGAGTCTGGAGTTCCTCCTGGAGAACAGGAATGTGTTTGGGTGAGTAACGGACAGAGCGGGGGGATGAGGGTGAGGCATGGAGGTGAGTTCCAGTGTGTGACCACTCAATGATCTGAAGTACCCACTCGTTCAAGGTGATAATTCGGCAGGCCTCTAAATGGAGGGCAAAACAACTGCCCACAACTTCCAAGGCCTAGTCGAGGAAGCCTAGGATATGCCCCAGTTGGTCACTGAGAAGTGGGCTGGTTGGCTCCACCCGGAGGGTGAGAGCGGGAGCCCTTGGCGGCAGAAGTGGTGGTCCTGGAAGAGGGCTGCGAATGACCACGGGATCCACCTCTGTATTTACCACCTCTATTTTTATGGAAGGAGGGCTGGGGACGGTTAGATGGTTGTGAGGTATGGTACATGCAATGTACTGTTCATAAGGTCCGTCCTGAAGACTGGAGATCATCTAAAAGTGTTTGGGTACCTGGACCAAAAAGCTTGGACCCATTAAAGTGGGCATTAACAACTTTATGTTGTGATCAGTGTCAGTGGCTCAGTAGGCAGCACACTCGCCTCTGAGGCCGGGAGATTAGGGGGCTGTGGGTTCAGTTCCCATATCTGGCACTTGGGTTAATATCCCAATACTGACACTGTAGTGCAGCATGAAGCGGGGTGCTGCACTTCTGAGGTGCCGTCCTTCGGATGAGACGTTAAACCGAGGTCCCATCTGCCTGGATTGGTGGTAGATCAGGTGGACGTTAAAGATCCCATGGCACTTATCGAAAAAAATCGAATTTCCCCAGTGTCCTGGCCAATTTTCTCCCATTCACTAAAAATACCACCAACAGCTTAATCTGGTTCAATTTCAGTTGCTTACCATCTGTATCCACCCCTCCCCCCCAGTCTCCCTGAAAAAGGGACTTCTAGGCCCAGTGGGCTTACTGGGTCAACAAAATTCAATAAATAAATAATATCTGTCATAAACCTTGAGAAGCCAAGCATGGTGTCTTAGGGTAATCACTGTGGCTGACATGTGGGCCAAAGTATCGACCGCATTATAACCAGAGCAGAGTAGGTGTTGGAAGATGGAATTGCCAGTGGATATTGTAGCCAACAATTGATCCTTCTCCTGTGAAGAAGGGAGTTTATTGACTAGCACTATAGCAGAGGACCAGAGTGTACGCTGGTATCTGACCATGTGTCCCATACAATTTAGAAAAACAGGTTACTTACCTGTAACAGTAGTTCTAGGAGTGGTATATGTTGTTCATCCACACTGTTTGGTATGTACCTTTCCCCTTTAAGATGAGCTGGAAGTCTTCAAGCTGACACCTCTCACCCACCCACATGGTATATACCTCGGCTCCGCCCCATGACGCCAAATCTTAGCCCGCTGGAAGCCAGGTTGTGTGCGTCCACAGCTGGGGAGGTCGGGTTGGTCCATGTTGATGAACAACATACACCACTCCTACAGGTGAGTAACCTGTTTTTCTAGGATCGTAGATATGTTGTTCATCCACACTGTTTGGAAGACTCCTAGCAGTTCTCCGGGAGGAGGGAGGCAAGATGCACACCCCCTACTTAGGGAACAGAGACTGGAGAACCGAGGCCCCAAAACCAGCATCCTGGCGTGACTCAAGGTCGATGTGGTAGTGGGTAACGAAGGTATTTGCTGACTTCCAGGTAGCAGCCCTGCAGATATCCTGGATAGGGATGTCCCTAGAAACAGCCACCGATGCAGCAGTATGGCGGGCTGAATGAGCTCTTATCCCTACGGGAGGCTCATTGTCCGCCAACCAAAAGCAGAGATCAATGCAAGATGAACGCCATCTGCCAATCGTCTACTTAGCTGCAGGTCTGCCAGGTGCGGCTTCAGCATAGGTGATTGGTGAACCTCTCCCCGAACTTCAGCCGTACACTCCATGTAATAAGAGAGCGCTCATCTCAGGTCCAACGTATGGAGCCTGTACTCAGCCTCTGAGGTGTAACTGGGGCAGTACATCAGCAGAGTTATCACCTGGTTCAGGTGAAACTCCAACACAACCTTCGGAAGGAACTTCAGATTGGGGCACAGGACAACCTTCTCCCTGTGGAAGACCAGATAGGGAGTCTCGACAGAGAGTGCCTATCGCTCCCCAGTCCTTCTGGTAGACATGACAGCAACCAAGAAAGTACAGTTATGTAAGAACTTACCGTAACAGTAGATCTTCGAGAACAGCTCTTGCAGCAGGTTACACCATTAGGACTGAAGCAGTCAGGCGTCAGGACCCCACGGAAATCTTCTAGCTTGCAGTCTTCAGCAGGGACTGCCTCCGACGTCTGTCCCGCCATCGACGTCAGGCGCAGTACACAAGGAGGCGGTCCCGCCAGAATCCCCAGTTCTCCCGCTGGAGACTCCCGGCCGCTGGATGACATCAGAAGAGGAGACCGAGGACCCGCCATCAGATGACCAAGACTAAAGACAGACTTTCCCAATCCGAAGGATGGGTGTTAGGTAGGTACCTACTTCCTCCAAAGGGGAATGGTGGTCGGGAAGGTACCTGCTGCAAGAGCTGTTCTCGAAGATCTACTGTTACGGTAAGTTCTTACGTAACTGTATTATCTTCTTCAAGATACAGTTCTTGCAGCAGGTTACACCATAGGACTGATTCCCAAGCAATGGCAACATTGAAAAGCCATCAGGAGGAGGAAAGACGGAGATTAAGACCCCTTCTGAGTCAAAGACAGAATTCCCTGGAGGACAGCTAGGCCGAAACCAGCCCTTCGCCTTGAGGCGATGTCCCGGTTATAATGCCTGATAAAGGTATGCACCGAGTTCCAGGTGGCTGCGGCACAGATAGCTGAAGTGGACAAATTTTTATGCCGCGGGCGAGGTAGCCACTCCTCTGGCTTGAGTGGCCTTGACCGCCTCCCTGGAAGTTTTCATGCTTATCATAACAGAAAGAGATGCACTGAATAAGCCAGCGTGAAAGGGTCTGCTAGGAGACGGGGGACCCTTTCATCCTCTCAGCGAAGGATACGAACAGCTGCTCCACTTTCCGGTGCTGTTTGGTTCTGGCCAGATAATATCTGAGACACCTGTGAACATCCAGGGTGTGAAGCAGTGCTTCTCCTCGATTGGTGTACTTGGAAAAGTACACTAGTAAATCAATGACCTGATTAAGGGTAAGGGCTGAAACCACCTTAGGCAGAAACTTAGGATTTGTCCTCAGGGATACCCTGTCCCGGTGAAAAATTAAATAAGAGCATGTAATTCGGAGATTCTTCTTGCTGAAGTAACAGCAACTAAAAGAAAAAATGACTCTTCTAATGGAGTCTTGCTATATTATGACATTTGCAGTGAGTCCCAACCTTCGAACTGCTCCGGAGGTGAAAGAGTTAACTTTCCATGCCAGGCATGGAACGCTGAGCTCGAGCTTGGTTGAAAACTCTGTCTGTTGTTCTTCAAACTCAAACTGTCATATCTCTACGAGCAAAACTCACTAAGGTTCTGTGTGGAAGCTGTAAACCTACACTAGCCAACTGGCTACTAAATATAAGAACACATTTTTTTGGTCCCAAAACAAAGACTCAAGTCAGGAGACCCAAAAAATGAAAAACACAACACCAAATCACCCTAAAAAGGAGGGGTGAAAAAACAAGGTGGGCATCTACTAAGTGCCAACATTGCACTGCCCACCCACATCCCAAAAGCAGAGGTTGGGAGAGGGGCAGGCAGGGGGGGAGGTCATAATATAGCAAGACTCCATTAGAAGAAACAACATTACTAAGGTGAGTAATTTTTTCTTCAAACAACATGAAGTCTTGCTATATTATGACATATGCAGACTACACAGCAGTACCTCCATGGAGGAGGACAGAACCTACTTTAGAAATAGGCTCAGTATTGAAGTTGTAAAGAAACTGAAAGCATCACTCCTAGCCTGGATGTCCAGGAGTAATGCTTGGTAAAAGTGTGAACTGTTTTCCAGGTAGCTGCTTGACATATCTCTAGGATAGGGATGTCCTTGGCAGCAGCCAGAGACGCAGCTGTACCTCTGGTAGAGTGAGCCCTCAGGCCTGAGGGAGGAACCTTACCCAGTTTTGCATAGCAAAATTGGATACAAGATACAATCCACCTGGCAATGGATCTTTTTGTGGCAGGTTTCCCTTTACCAACCTCACCATAAGTGAGGAACAGTTGGAGGGAGTCAAACCTGTGACCCCTGGTACGTTCTATGTAGTAACTGAGGGCTCTTTTGACATCTAAACTGTGCAGTCTCCTCTCGCCAGAGGAGGAATGGTCAGTGAAATACACAGGGAGAGACACAGATTGATTAAGGTGGGAGTCTGAAACCACCTTAGGGAAGAACTTTTTGTTAGTCCTGAGGACCACCTTATCTCTATGAAAGGAGATAAAATCAGGCTCCACTGACAATGCTTGTAATTCACTTATGCGCCTGGCAGAAGTGATGGCTACCAAAACACAGTTTTCCAAGTCAAGTACTTAAGCCCTGCTGAAGACAAGGGCCAAAAGGGGGGTTGCATAAGCTGGGAATGCAAATATTAAGATCCCAGGCAGGGCAGGGTCCCTGAATGGAGGGTTGGTGTAAGCAACCCTTGAAAAACTTGGAAAATACAGGATGAGCTGAAAGAGAAGAGGGTTTACCTGCTGATAAGAAAGCAGACACGGCTGCCAGGTGCACTTTTAGGGTAGCTGGTCTCAGCCCCAAAGTATTTAAATGGACCATATAATCCAGGACTGTGGGGAAGACAGCAGATTCTGGGGAAATATGCTTGCCAGAGCACCATATGGAAAATTTCTTCCATTTGGAATTATAAGTAGCCCTGGTGGAAGGCTTCCTAGAAGCCTTCAAGATATCCAATACACCTTGGGAGAGGTGTAGGTCAGCAAACTCTAACTCTTCAAGAGCCAGGCCTTGAGATTGAGAGATTTGAGGTTCGGGTACCAAACTCTCCCGAGCACAGGTTAACAGGTTGTGATTCCTGGGAAGACACAGGGGAAGATAAGACTGCTAAGGACATAAGGAGTGGGTACCAGGGCTGTCTGGCCCAATCTGGAGCAATCAGGATCATCTTGCAGGTTTGAGATCTGATTTTGACTAGCACCTTGAACAGAAGAGGGAAGGGGGAGAAGCATAGAGAAACTTCCCTTCCCAACTGAGAAGGAAGGCATCCAGAGGGACTGAGCCCAACACTGGGGGCCTGCAGCAAAAAAAGGGAAGTTGGTGATTGTCTGGGGCTGCAAAAAGATCTATCTGGGGTGCCCCATCTGGCAAATACTACCTCCAGTACTAGGGGATCCAGTGACCATTCGTGATGGCCCTGGGAAATCCTGCTGAGAGCATCTGCCAGGACATTGTCCTTGCCTGGGAGGTGAACTGCCATAAGGAAGGTGTTTAGAAAGTAAGCCAGAAACCACAACTTCATTGCTTCGGTGCACAAGGCCGTAGACCGAGTGCCCCCTTGCTTGTTGATGTACCACATTGTGGTGGTATTGTCTGTTCTGACCTGAATAACTTTGTTCTGAAAAGATCTGGAAAAAAGAAGTGTTAGAAAAACTGCTCTGAGTTCCAACAGATTGATGTGGAGCAGAGATTCCTGAGGGGACCACAATACCTGGGTAGTGAGGTCGCCCATGTGAGCTCCCCACCCCAAGAGGGATGCATCTGTAGTAAGGATTAAGGAGTGAGACTGAGGGGCGAAGGGGACCCCTTGTCTCAGATTGCTCTGGTCCTGCCACCACTGAAGGGCTTGGATCAGGGTTCGAGTCACTGGGATCAATTTGGTTAGAGGGTCTCTCCTTTGAGACCAAAAGGCTCTCAAATGGAACTGGATGTCCTCATCTGAAATCTTGCTCCTGCACTACTGCTGTAGAAGCAGCCATGTGCCCCAGGAGCTGCAGAAAATGTCTTGCTGGTCGAGAGACCTGCAGGGTGAAAGAGGAGGCCAGAGAGACCAGGGTCCTTGCTCTTTCCAGAGGGAGGAAGGCTCTAGCCTCTTTTGTGTTCAGTTCTGCACCTATGAAGGTGAGAAGCTGGACAGGCTCTAGAACTGACTTTGGAAGACTGAGAAGGAAACCTAGAGAGGTAAGCAGTTGCTGAGTTACCTGAAGACGTAATTTGACTTGGTCTGGAGACTGGCCTACTATGAGCCAGTCGTCCAGGTAAGGAAAGATGGCAATTTTTGCCTTCTTAAGTGGGCAACTGCTACTGCCAGGCATTTGTGAATACCGGGCAGTGGTGAGGTCAAGGGCATTGCTCTGAACTGGTAATGACCTGAGGGCAGTTCGAATCTGAGGTACTTTCGATGGGAGCTTCTGATAAGAACATGGAAGTAGGCATCCTTGAGGTCCAGGGACGCTAGCCAGGACCCCTGGCCTTAGAGAGGGTAAAATAATTCCCAGAGTCACCATTTTGAATTTTGGTTTTAAAGGTGCTTGTTTAAGTATCTGAGATCCAGGATGGGCCGCCATTCTCCTGTCTTTTTGGGGTAAGGAAGTACCTGAGTACAACCCTTGCCCTGGTGTAGGGTGGAACCTTTTCCACAGCTCTGAGAGCCAGGAGGGTAGAAACTTCTGCTCTAGGGCAAGTGCCTCTGATGAATTTGAGGTGGAAAGGACCTGGTTCTCATCTTTGAAATTTTTGAAGCTGAGAACCAGTCCCTGGCTTACTACTTCCAGGACCCACTTGTCTGATGTTAAAGACTTCCAGTCCTGGACAAAGTAAGCCAGCCTGCCCCCTACAAGTAGTGGAGAATCGACCCTGGCCACCCCATCAGGGTGCCTGCTTCAGGGGCTTTAGGCTGAGGGGTGGAAGCAGGTCTGCTTGTACCCCGTCTGCCTCTCCCTCTAAAGAACCCCCTCTGGGCATAAGCTGAAGAGGAGGCCTGGCTTGGTAAAAGGCTCATGAAAAAGGCCTGCCCCTGCCCCTGGAAGGCTGCCTTTGAGAGTGGCCTGTGCACCCTATAGGTGGTCCTATACTCATTCATTTTCTTCATGTAATTCTCTGTCTGCTCCCTAACAGAGAGTTACCCACAACAGGAAAATCCATGGCCTTAGTCTGGGTATCCTGGCACAGGCTAGTACATCTGAGCCAAGCCATCCTGCGAAGAGCCACAGATGTAGCCATGACTCTTGATGACACATCATTAGAGTCCACTGCAGCATGAAATTGCACCTTAGATGCCTCAATATCATCAGCAGCCACCTGCTCCAGCTCCTTGGCAAGCTGGCCAGGGACCTGCTTTGCTAGAGCCCTAACAGTGTCCCATCAGGATTTCTGGTATCTAGCAACATAAGCCATATAATTTGCCTGTCTGAGTCCCAAGGATGCTGCCATGGCATCAATCCTCCTGGAGTCCTTGTCAGGGGGGTGTGAAGCCAAGGGAATATTTGCCTTGTCACAGGCTGCAGCCTGCACTACCCCAACACGGCTGCATTGTTGTGTAAGGAACTCTGTATCAGAGCCTGACAATGTGTACCTCTTGTCCATTCTTTTATCCACAGGAGGTATAGTGTGAGGAGTTTTTAGAATTTTACTGTTTCCCAAAAGATTTATGCAAAGGAATAGACAGTCTCCAGACTCTGGGATATCCATCATTTCTACATAGTCAGGCTCTTCTTGATCATCCACAGCTTCCTCCATAGGGAGCTGGAGGGTTTCAGCCACTTTTTTATAAAACATAAAATGAGAGGGGACTCAGAAAGCCTAGGGGGAGACACTCCTGAAGGTCTGTCTGGGGAGATGTCCGGTTCAATGGGCACATCCAGACTTTCAAATCCACATTCACTCTCCTCATACTCCTCTTCCCCCTCCTCCGGTTCATAAAATTCCTCTAAATCATACTCTTGAACCGGTGGAACTGACCGAACCGTACGCTTACCTGATGGTGCCGGTTCGGTTGGAACCGGGGAAAGCAAATGGACAATTTTAATCGCTTTGGCTATTTCTTCAGCGGTTGGAGAGGGAAGTTTTGCCCACACCTGCTGATTTTCTAGTCCTGTTTGCTGGAACCGACTCTCCGAGTCGGCTTCTCCTTGCCCGAGGAAGTCTCGCCTGGTCAGAGGGCACTTCCTGGTTCGGGTTTCAACCAACCGGGCTGGCCATCTGGTTCAGCGGACTTTTTGGCCTCCCTTTCCCTGAGCCTACCAACTCTTTTTTCCAGGGTAGCTGCAGGAAAATTTTTTACAAATCTGGCAGTCTGAATCGAGGTGGTCAAACCCTAGACAATAAACACAGGTGGTGTGGGGGTCAGCCTTAGCGAAGACTTCCCCACAGACACTGCAGTGTTGAAACCCAGTGGGCCCGGTTTTTCTTTTGGGTTTCTCAGACATAGTGCCAGCCTAACCAAAACTTGCCCGTTCATGGCAATCCGCCAAGCAAGACTCTCTTATCGGTTCCCAACCGTGTCACGGGTCGTGGAAAAAACCGAATGAAATCCGCTTTTTAGAACCGATAAGAACCGGAACCGCACTCTAAAAGACAGATTAATGTATTTAAAATAACCTGATCGGTTCAAACCGAACCGATAAACTGCTTACAAGTTCCACACAGAAATTAAATGTAAACCTATCTAGTACTTACAGTACCACAGACAGAGCTTGAACCGACCGTGTTGTTAAATTGGTTAAAACCAAAAATTAATACTTTAACCGACAAATGAACCGAGCAGAAGGAGAAATCTGAGCGACTGTTCAGTGAGGCAGAGTAAAGAATCTGACAGTTTGAGTTTGAAGAACAACAGACAGAGTTTTCAACCGAGCTCGAGCTCAAAGTTCCATGCCTGGCATAGAAAGTTAACTCTTTCACCTCCGGAGCAGTTCGAAGGTTGGGACTCACTGCATATGGCATAATATAGCAAGACTTCATGTTTGAAACAACGTTTTCCACGACAGAAAACATAGCTCGCAATCCACGGCTGGTTCAAAGGGTGGCAGTGTAAGCTGCTCCAGGACGAAGGGCAAGTCCCAAGGAGGGATGGGATCCTTAATTGGTAGCCTAAGGTGGAGGACCCCCCCTTAGAAAAACACGAGTAGCATCCAACTGGGCCACCATGCGATGGCCTATGGGGGCATGATAAGCTGAGATTGCACAAAGGTGCACTTTGATCGATGAGTAAGCTAACCCAGATTGAAAGAGGGAAAGCAGGTACTCCAGAACCAGCTTCTCAGGACAGTCTAAGGGCGAGAAACCACGTGCTTGAGTCCACAGGCAAAACCTGCGCCACTTCATGGTGTATGTTGCCGGTTTTCTGGTGGCAGAAATTACATCTGCCACCTCTTGGGAGACCCCGTGTTGCAACATGGCTGTCTCTAGGAGCCAGGCATGTAGGTTCAACAAGTCCGGGTGAACTAGTGAACCCTCCTCCTGAGACAACAGGTGGGAGCTGATTGGCAAGGGAAGCGGAGGTTCCCGGGATAAATGATTCAGAAGCGGGAACCAAATTTGCCTGGGCCAAAAAGGCGCTATTAAAATAAGTGTCGCGTGCTCCCTGCGAAGCTTGAGAAGAACTCTCTGGATTAATGGGAAAGGAGGGAAGGCATACAGGAATCTGCCCGCCCAGAAGACGGAGAACGCGTCTTGCCAGAAAACACCAGGCCCTGGATCTAGTGAGCAAAAATTGGGCAGTTTTGTGTTGGATGGGGACACGAATAGATCTAATCCTGGAGTGCCCCATCTGTGAAACAGATCCTCTGCCACCTCCTGAAGGAGTTCCCACTTGTGGACCCCAGCCTGGGAACGACTCAGGCTGTCTGCGACAGTGTTGTCCACCCCGGGAACGTGAAGTGCAATGAGGTTTGCGCCATGTCGTATTACCCATTCCCACACCCTCATGGCCTCCCTGCAAAGGGGCTAGGAGTGTGTGCCTCCTTGTTTGTTGAGGTAATACATCACCGTAGTATTGTCTGTTTGTAACAGAAGAGTACTTGGTGGAATCTCCGACTGAAAGACTTGCAGGGCATAAAGGACCGCCCTCATTTCCAATATGTTGATATGGAGAAGAGATTCCTGGGCAGTCCATGTTCCCTGAGACCTCACCCCATTCAAGCGCGCTCCCCACCCCAGCCCTGAGGCGTCTGTGGAGAGGGTTATCACCGGGGACAGCGCTGTGAAGGGAACCCCCACAGAGAGGGTTCCCCGGATCTAGCCACCATTGCCAGTCCCGAACTATGGTCTTCGTGATTCTTACTGGATGCTGCAGATGGTCTTGCCTTTGGTCATAGAAACATAGAAACATAGAATTTGATGGCAGATAAGGACCGCTTGGCCCACCTAGTCTGCCCATTTTTCTACCTAACAGATAAGCTGCAGATCCTAGTTAACCAACAGCTTACTTCTTCCTACCCCCCACTAGGACTGCCGTATGCCTGTCCCATGCATTCTTGAATTCTCCCACTGTTCTTGACTCCACAACCTCCTCAGGGAGGCTGTTCCATGCATCCACAACCCTCTCTGTGAAAAAATACTTCCTCACATTACCTCTGAGCCGTCGCCCCTCTATCTTCAAATTGTGCCTCCTTGTTCTGCAATACTTTTTCTGGAAGATGCTACCTCTTGGACTTTGCTGATTCCTTGAGGTACTTGAAAGTTTCTAACATGTCCCTCTCTCCTTCTTTCCTCAAGACTAACATATACGCCCTTTAGTCTTTCTTCAGATGTCTTCTGTGCAGACCCTGCACCATTTGGTTGCACTCTCTGGACAGCCTCCACTCTATGTCTTTGCGGAGATGGGGTCTCCAGAACTGCACACAGTACTTCAGATGGAGTCTCATCAACTGTCTGTACAGAGGGATAACAACTTCCTGTTTTCTACTATTGATGCCTCTTCCTATGCATCCCAGTATCCCCCCAGCCTTCCTTACTGCCTTCTCACATTGCTTGCCCACCTTTATGTCATCTGATATAATTATCCCCAGGTCCCTTTCTATTTTTACTGTTGTCAGTATCTCACCCCCCCATTGTGTACGCTTCCCCTGGGTTTTTATTTCCCATGTGCATTACCTTGCACTTCTTTGCATTGAATCTGAGCTGCCATACATTTGACCATTCCTCCAACCTTGCCAAGTCCCTTTGCACTCTTAACATCCACTGGGTTACCCGCATGTGGAGTCTTGCCATCGGGACTGTTGGAATGGCCGCAGCCATGTGTCAGAGCAGGCGAAGGACCAATCTGGCTGGGACGGTCGTCTTCGCTGATAGGTCCCTTATGAGGGATCGGATGCGTCCCGCTCTGTGTTCGGGAAGAAAAGCTTTCCCCTTGACGGTGTCCAGAACTGCCCCAATGAAAGTACAGTTACGTAAGAACTTACCGTAACAGTAGATCTTCGAGAGAGGCTCTTGCAGTAGGTAATTACATACAGGACTGACATCGGCAGGCGGCAGGACCCCACAGAAAAATTTCTAGCTAGCAGTCCCTGGCAAGGGACCGCACCCACGTCAGGTGACCGGCGTCAGACGACGTCAGTATAAAGGGGTGGTCCCGGATGCCCGCCTTCCAGTTCTTTCCCGCCACAGGCCCGGAAGGCCTGGACGAGAAAGAAGCAGATATTTCCTTCAATGGAAAAGGAGCTGAAAAAGCCTAGGGGGATGGAGGGCGGGAAGGTATTACCTACTGCAAGAGCCTCTCTCGAAGATCTACTGTTACAGTAAGTTCTTATGTAACTGTACTATCTTACTTCGAGAGGGCTCTTGCAGTAGGTAATTACATATAGGACAGAATCCCAAGCAGTCTGGAACAAAAGAAAAGGCACCGGGAGGAGGAACTACTCCACGAAGTAGCAAAAAACCTTGCAAACCTCAAGATAGTAGGCCTTGCAAGACAGCTAACCTGAAGCCTGCTCTACGGTGAGAGGCAATATCCAAACTGTAATGTTTCGTAAAGGTATGGACGGAGGTCCAGGTGGCGGCAGCACAGATGTCTGCCGCAGACACATTCTTGAAACAAGCCACAGAGGCTGCTACTCCACGAGTGGAGTGACCTCTGACTTGACCCGGTAGGGTCTTGTTTTACTTGTCATAACAAAAAGTGATGCAATGAGCCAACCACTTTGATAGGCATTGCTTGGAGACAGCATTGCCTTCCCTTTTGTGAGCAAAAGAGACGAACAACTGATCAGTCTTTCTGAGATCCTTCGTCCTATCGGTGTAGTATCTCAGAATCCCGTGGACATCCATGGTATGGAGCAAGTATTCTCCTGGTTGAGTACTGCGTGAAAAGGCAGGTAACTCAATAGACTGATTTAAGGTAGACTCCACTACCACTTTCGAAGAAACTTAGGTTCGTATGGAAGAGCTATTCGCTCTTTGTGAAAAATCAGATAAGGGATTTTACATAAGGGCCTGAGCTCGGAAATTGCGAGCCGAAGTAAAGGCCACCAAGAAGAGCATCTTCCATGATAAGAACTTCAAGTCTGCGGAAGCCGCAGGCTCAAAAGGAGGAAGGGTAAGTTTCTCGAGAACAAAGTTCAAGTCCCAAGGGGGAGCTGGAGCCCGAACAGGGGGTCTGAGATGAAGGACCCCTCTGAGAAAGGTCTTGGATACCTCCAATTGGGCAAATGCTTCATCAGCGAAAGGAACATGGTAGGCAGAAATAGCAGCCATGTGAACCTTCAAAGAGGAGTGACTGAGACCCAGGTCGAAAAGATGACACAAATAATCAAGCAGAACGGCCACAGGACAGGAGAAAGGCTCCACGTTCCTGGAGGCAGCCCAAATGGAAAATCTCTTCCATTTCATAGCGTAGGTGGACCTAGTGGAGGGTTTTCTAGCCTCCACCAGAATCTCGGCCACCTTAGGAGAGACACCAAAACGAGATTGGGCTAGGTCTGCAGGAGCCATGCATGAAGTTGTAGAGACTTGAGTCCCGGATGGACCAGGGTCCCCTGATCCTGGGTCAGCAATCCTCGAGATAAAGGAAGAGGAAGAGGAGGAATTGCTGAGTATTATTGCAGAAGAGAGAAAGTACAGTTACGTAAGAACTTACCGTAACAGTAGATCCTCGAGAACAGCTCTTGCAGCAGGTAACACCATTAGGACTGAAGCCGGCAGGCGTCAGGACCCCACGGAATTCTTCTAGCTAGCTATCTTCAGCTGGGACCGCCCGACGTCGGGTCCCGCCCCCGACTGTGGGCTAGTACATAAGGGCGGTCCCTCCAGATTCCCCAGTTCTCCACCGGAGACTTCCGTCCGCAGGATGATATCAGAAGGGAGACCGAGGATCCACCATCAGAAGGTAAGGCGAACCCCGCTCGAAGGCTTGGAAAGCCATGCCTCCTCCAAGGGGGAAGGTGGGCGGTAAGGTACCTGCTGCAAGAGCTGTTCTCGAAGATCTACTGTTACGGTAAGTTCTTATGTAACTGTACTATCTTACTTCGAGATACAGCTCTTGCAGCAGGTAACACCATTAGGACCGATTTCCAAGCAATAACGCTTGTAAGCATTCTGGGAGGAGGAAACTAGGAAAGTCCATACCAAGTCCTGACTCTAGGACAGGAGACCCTGTAGCATGGCTAGGCCAAACTGGCTCTTCGTGAAGCAATGTCCAGGCTATAATGCCTGATAAAAGTATGCACAGAGTTCCAAGTGGCTGCAGCACAGATGGCAGAGGAGGAGACGTTACTGGCGTTGCAAAGGAGGTAGCCACCTCTAGTGGAATGGCCCCGGACTGTACCCGGAGGGGTTTCTGTTGTATCATAGCAGTATGATATACACTGGACAAGCCAGCAGAAAGGGACTGCTTTGATACTGGTTGGCCCATCATCCTGTCAGTGAAGGAAACGAAGAGTTGCTCCACCTTTGAGCTGTTTAGTCCTGTTCAGGTAATACCTAAGACAGCGTGAACATCCAGGTGTGGAGCAGCGCCTCTATTAGCATATTTAGGCAAATATACAGGCAGGTCAATGTCCTGATTGAGAGTGAGTGCAGAGACCACCTTAGGCAAGAACTTAGGATTCGGTCCTCAGGGACACTCTGTCCTGGTGGAAAATCAAATAAGGTTCCTACATATGAGAGCGTGAAGCTCGAAATTCTCCTTGCTGACGAATAGCAACTAAAAATAACGCTTTCCATGACAGGAAACGCAGCTCGCAATCCGCGCAGGTTCAAAAGGGGAGCATGGAGTTGTTCCAGTACAAAGAGTAAATCCCATGGAGGAACAGGGTCCTTAATGGGTGGCCTAAGGTGTAACACCCCTCTCAGAAAATCTCGAGAGGCGTCAAGTTGCGCCACTGTGCGCTGTCCCACCGGGAAGTGGTAAGCAGAAATAGCACAGAGGTGCACCTTAATAGAGGAGTAGGCGAGACCAGAATGGAAAAGGGAGAGCAGGTATTCTAACACCGCTTTCACCAGGCAACCTAAAGGGGAAAGGCCGCGTGCTTGCGACCACAGGCAAAAACGGTGCCATTTCATGGCATATGTCGCATGCGTTGTCGGCTTTCTGGCCACGGAAAGGACTTCCGCCACCTGTTGCGAGACCCCGTGTCGCAAAATGGCTATGTCTCTAGGAGCCAAGCATGCAGGTTCAGTGAGCGTAAGTCCGGGTGGACTAGAGAACCTTCCTCCTGAGACAAGAGATGGGAGCTGAAAGGCAACAGAATTGGAGGTTCCCGGGACAGCTGCGTTAGCAAGGGGAACCAGATCTGTCTGGGCCAGAATGGGGCTACCAGGATCATTGTTGCATGCTCCCTGCACAGTTTGAGAAGAACTCTCTGGATCAACGGGAAGGGAGGGAAAGCGTAGAGGAATCTGTCCGCCCAGGAGAGGGACAACGTGTCTCACCAGAAAACACCAGGCCCTGGATCTAGCGAGCAAAAATTGGGCAGTTTTGCATTGGATGGGGAAGCGAATAGGTCCAGTTCTGGAGCGCCCATCAAAGAAACAGATCCTCTGCTACCCCTTGAAGAAGTTCCCACTCGTGGACTCTGGCCTGGGAACGACTCAGGCCATCTGCGATTGTATTGTCCACTCCGGGAACGTGAACTGCAATCAGGCTCACGCCGTGCCAAATTACCCAATCCCACACTCTTATCGCTTCCCTGCAAAGGGGGTAAGAGTGTGCGCCCTGTTTGTTGAGGTAATACATCCGCCGATTGTCCGCTTGGAGCAAGAAAGTATTTAAGGGATCTCTGACTGAAAGGCCTGCAGGGCGTAAAGGACTGCCTCATCTCCAGAATGTTGATGAGATGAGCTTTGAGGGGTCCACGCCCTGGGACCTCACCCCATTCAGGTGTGCTCCCACCCCAGCCCTGAGGCGTCTGTGGAGAGGATTACCTCCGGGGACGGCGCTGTAAACGGGACACCTGCAGAAAGTGTCCCTGGGTCTAGCCACCATTGCCAATCTCGAATCACGGCATTTGTGATCCTGACAGGATGCTGCGTGTGGTCTTGCCTTTGGTCCCACTGCACCTTGAGGATCCACTGAGTTACCCGCATGTGGAGCCTTGCCAAAGGGACGGTTGGAATGGCCGCAGCCATGTGTCCGAGCAGATGAAGGACCAGCCTGGCAGGGACAGTCTTTCCGAGAGATCCTGATGAGGGATCTGATGCGCCCGCCTGTCGCCTGGAAGAAATGCTTCCCTGAACGGTGTCCAGAACTGCTCCTATGAACTGCAGCTTCTGTGACGGTACAAGGAGAGACTTCAGATTGATTATGATGCCCAGAGACCCAAACAGAGTCTGGGTGCTCTGGATAGCCATCAACAATGCCTCTGGAGGCGCCATGAGAAGCCAGTCATCCAAGTACGGAAACACATAGTGGCCCTGTCTCCTGAGAGACGCTGCCACGACTGCCATGCATTTAGTAAAGACCCTGGGGGCCGATGACAGTCCGAACGGGAGAGCTCAGAACTGGAAGTGGTGGCCGAGGAACTCTAAGCGCAGGAACCTCCTGTGTGCTTGAGCTATGGGTATATGCAGGTATGCGTCCTGTATGTCCAGGGATGCTAAGACGGCGTCCTTCTTTAGCATGGGAATAAGACCCTGCAGGGTCACCATGCGAAATCGTTTGTAGGCAACTGACATATTGAGGTCGCTGAGGTCCAGGATTGGACGGAGGTCCCCCGTTTTCTTCGGAACCAGAAAGAAATGGGAATAGTATCCGTACCCTCTCTGGTTCTCTGGAACATACTCTACCGCTTCCTTTTGCAGGAGCGCAAGTATCTCTTGCCTGATAAGTACTTGTGCTGACCCGAGTAACGGAGAGCAGAGGAGGCCTGAGGGTGGCTTGTCTGCAAATTCTATAAAGTGGCCTTTTCGACTAACTGAAGAACCCACCTGTCGGTGGTTATGGACTGCCATCCTGGCAAGAAATTCGCAATACGACTCCCGACCTGGATATCCCATTGATCCTGAGGGGTGGGGGCCGGGAATGAGTCAGGCTGTGGCGGCGGAGGGGCCCGCGGGCTGAGCCAGTTTAGCTGGACGCTGACCTCGGCCCGCGGGCTGTCTTCCCTGGGCTCTGCGGGAACCGGAGCCCCTCTGCTGTGGACCGGTGCGGGACTGTTGTCTCTGTGTCCATCCACAAAAACGGCTTTGGTTCCAATGAAAGGAACTAAGCCTCGGTCGGTACATTGCCTGGACTGACCTCACCGCCTTCCCGGCCTCTTGGAGCTTGGTGAGAACCTTCTCAGAGGGTGCACCAAAGAGAACTTCTCTTCTAAAGAGGCGCCCATGATGTTTTTCTGACATCCGGGTAATCCGGAGACACGGAGCCATGAGTGTCCCGGAGGCACACGCCTGAAGTTGCCGCCTGGCCGAGGGAGTCCGCTGAATCGCACGCGGCTCGCAGCACCTGGGTTCCCACGTCTGATCCGCACGGAGGAGCTGCAACATCTCCTCCTTCTGCTCACCTTCTGGCAATTTCTCCGCCAGATCCAGTCCCTGTTCCCACAAGGCATTTTGGAACTGTACCATGTGGGTCAATTAGTTCAGGGACCTGATGGCGTAAGTAGCGGAAGCATACGTGCGCCTGCCCATAGCGCCCAGCTGTTTGTACTCCAGGTCCGTGGCAGGGTGCTCAAATGTTCATGTCTCTGGGACCGGTCATGAGAGGTTGTTATGACCAGAGAGTCGGCCAGAGGATGTTGAGCCAAGTACTGGTCCTCCTCAGGGGCCTTGTACAGGTGGTCAGCTTTCTTCCGCATCGCCGGGAGCGAGTGTGGAGGCTTCCACGCTGCCTTGGTGACGTCCACAAAAGTGTCCACCAAGGGTGGTACCACCACAGGCTTGGGATCTTTCTGCCGAAGATACCTTGCAAGGCGTAGTCTCTCGGGGTCTAATTCTTCCGCATCCCATCCCAGGTTCTCTTGGATATGTCTCATGATTTTGGAGAACGATGGGTCATCCGGAGGAGATCTAGGAAGCTCACGGGTCCGGAGAGGGATGAAGAGGAGAGGGGGATCTGGATCCTGTTGGAACTCCGATCCCGTAACCTCCGTCGAAGGCGAACGACGGCTTCTTCTGGGTCTCTTAGGACTGGGTGACCCTGAAGAAGATCTGGACGGAGGTCTCTTTTTTTCAGGTCTCCCCCTTGGAGGGTCCGTAGGCTTCTGGGAAAGAGGTACTCGGCCTGCAGCCCCGGATGGGGAAGGGGGCGCAAGAGCCGGAGGGGTCGCAGGTGGTGGAAGAGGAGGAAGAGGAGGCAGTGTGGGAACCATATCCCTTCTGATGGTATCCCACCAGTGAGAAAAGAGCTCCTTAACCTCTGAAAGGGAAAGGCCCGACGACGGACCGGGCACCGGTGGCCGGTCGTCGGGTTCCGGCATCGGCTCCTCAGGTTGTGGAGAGGGCTCCCTGGGAGGTGTGACAGAACCGGGTTCGCCCGTCTGGTCCTCAGGTTGCGTCAACTCCTCCTCTGTGATAGTCTCCTGACCGACGCCGGTAGGAGGCGCCGGGTCCTCTTCTAAAACGATGGATACGGATCGCCGGCCCTCCTGCCGACGACCGAGGGCGAAGGCCTGACCAGCGGCGGGCGCCTGTGGTCGACGGCCCTGGGACCTGTGATGGGTCCGACGCCGACGGGCTGACCGGGGTCCGACAGCTTCTTCAGAGAGTGAGCCTTGGTCTCTCTGGGCAGGAGGAGGCAAGGAGACAGACCTGACGGGTTCGAAATGGCGGAACCCGACGCAGATGATGATGAAGGTCCCCAGACCTGACCAGGGCTTTGGAGGAAGACGACAAGAGGGCCTGGAGGTCTTGGACTCAGAAGAGGAAGAGGAGCCTGAAGGTTTCTTCACCGCAGCGGAGGAGGTTGAGAACGGCCCGGAGGGCTAACGGTCGGACCGGGAGCCGAATCACGGGAGTCAGAGGCTCTAGACGGGACTTGAAGGAACCCACCCTGTGCTTCGAGTGTTTCCGGCCTTTTCGTCAATCCCCTTGAGGTGTCCATGGCCTTAATCTTCCTCGAGCAGGAATGCCTGCAGAGCCTTCTGGTGACGGATCCGGGTCCAGCTGTTGAACCCCTGGCAGAAATTGCAGGACCGGGTGTCGTGGTCTGGGCCTAGGCACCGGACGCAGGCCTAATGCGGATCCTTAAATGGGATTTGCTTCCCACAGGCGCACTTCGAGGGATGGCTTCAACGGAGGTTGAGAGGACATCAGACAGCAACTGAGCCAAGAAAATAATGTTTTCCGAAGGAAGAATTTAACCGCAATGGCTGCGTTTAGAAACGATCCGGGGGTCGTAGACATGCAAGTCGACAGCGGAAAGAATCGGAATCTGGCGACTGCCCCTATGTACTCACGCCTGACGCCGGAGGTGGGACCGACGTCAGGGCGGTCCCGCTGAAGACAGCTAGCTAGAAGAATTGGTCCTGACGCCTGCCGCTTTAGTCCTAATGGTGTTACCTGCTGCAAGAACTGTATCTCAAGTAAGATCCAGATTTGCCTGGGCCAGAAAGCAGCGATCAGAATCATTCTCGCTCCTTCCAATGCAAGTTTCTGCAACACACGAGGGACCAGAGGAATTGGGGAAAAGCACAGACGAATCTGTCTGGCCAGCTTAGAGAAAGCGCCTCGCTCTGGAGCGAGCAAGCAAAAGGTGGGAAGTTTTGCGTTTTGGGAAGAGGTGAACAGGTCTACCTGTGGAGTCCCCCAAAGTTGGAAAATGCTGTTTAGAACCTTTTGGTCCAGTTCCCACTCATGTGGCAGAGCCGAGGAACGACTTAAATTGTCTGCCAGGACATTGTCGACTCCTGGAACATGGATCGCCGTCAGGTGAAGGTTGTGAAGCGTGGTCCATTCCCAAACCCTCACTGCTTCCCTGCACAGCGGGTAGGAACGAGTCCCTCCCTGCTTGTTGATGTACCACACCACGCACATGTTGTCTGTTTGGACGGCCAGGTGGCCGGAAAGTATGTATTGGTGAAGGGCTTGGAGGGCATACAGAACTGCTCATAGCTCGAGCACATTGATGTGGACAGCTAATTCCAGTCTGGACCATAAACCTTGGGTTCGGTGAGGACCCAGATGGGCTCCCCAACCTTCGCCTGATGCGTCCGTGGTCAGAGTCTGGGAAGGGGGAGGATGAAAGAAGGGGACACCCCGTAACAGGTTCTCTCGAACCATCCACCATTGCAAGTCTCTTATCATCGGCAAGGAGATCAGTACCAGATGATCTAGGCTGTCTACAAGTTGATCCCATTGACAGCGGAGAGTCCACTGAGAAATTCTATGTGGAGACGCGTGCGCGGAACCGTCAGGATGGCGGCCCCCATCAGCCGCAAAAGACGGAGCACCACCTCGCTGAACCTTCCTGCATCTGAGGTGTGGGGAAATTCAGATTGAG
The DNA here is from genome assembly GCA_016271365.2 of Neoceratodus forsteri. Classification (NCBI taxonomy): domain Eukaryota; kingdom Metazoa; phylum Chordata; order Ceratodontiformes; family Ceratodontidae; genus Neoceratodus; species Neoceratodus forsteri. The sequence goes on from CM057453.1 coordinate 1,098,294,804, forward strand.
GGAGGCCCCTGTCCAAAGGCAGGAAGGCCTTTGCAGACTGTCGACGAGGGATTGCCCCGATGAACTGGAGTTCGGAAGGGTCCAGATGACACTTGGAATGGTTGATGGTGATACCCAGGCCAGAAAACCCACTGGGTGAGGGAGAGAAATGCAGGAGTTCCTCCCAGGACGAGGCCCCAGGAGCCAGTCGTCCAGGCAGGGAAAACCTGAACTCCCAAAGTACGCAGGCTTTCATCACCGCCAGGCATTTGGTAAAGACTCAGAGCCGAGGAAAGACCAAATGGGAGCTGCCTCGAATTGGTAATGGTCCCCTGAACGTAAAACCTGAGATACTTTTGGTGCGAGGGGCTAATGGGGATGTGCAGGTATGCCTCCTGCATATCCAGTGCGCAGCCATTGGCCTGGCCGAGAAGGGGAGGGTTTGAAGGAGAGCATCCGGAACTTTGTATTCCACACAGAAGTTCAGGAGCCGAGATCGAGAATGGGTCTGAGATCTCTTGCCTCTTTTGGTACAAGGAAGAAATGGGAAGATAACCTGTCCCTGTGAAGGTGAGGGGGACAGGTTCTATGGCCTGCTTCATGAGGAGAGAGCAGACATTTCTTCCTTGACCAAAGGAAGATGGTCCTCATGTAAGAGGAGTTCAGAGGGGTGGCGTGGAGGTCTCTGCAGAAACTCTATAGAGTGCCCCTCTGCTATGATCTGAATCACCCATGAATCCGATGTTATCCTCTCCCAACCCGGAAGGTGGAGGGAGAACCTCCCTCCTACTGGTTCTTCCGGACAGTCTGGAGGTGGTGGGAGTGGGAAGGAGTTAGGTGGTGTGAGGCAGCGCCACAGCTGGGGTACCCTCTGCTTTTTTGGGCAGCGGGGGCCGGGCAGCTGTGGGGGCCCGACGTTTAGTGGCCCGCCTTCCCTGGGGTTTCGCTTTAGGCTGGCTGCGTCTGCGAAAAAGACAGCACTGCAGGGGATGGGGACGGTACATGGAATCCACAGATTTAAGGGCCGTCCCCTTCTCCTGCAAGTCGGTGATGATGTCCTTGACATCACCACCGAAAAGCAACCAACCCCTGAAAGGTGCTTCTGATTGCTGACTGCACCTCCGGACCAAACCTGACACTCTGAGCCAGGCGTGACGTAAGACTTACGCTTAACGCGAGCTCCGCCTCCGCAGTGTCCACTGCATCGTAGGTCGCCCTCAGAATGTGACTTGCTGAAACGAGCAAATGGACAATGTCAGCTAACTCCTGCTTGACTTGGGAGTCAGGCAGGGAGTCAATCTTAGATTCCGCCTGGATAAGGACAGCCTTCTGGTAATCCCTCATATGTGCTACATAATTTAGGGCCCTGATCCCCAGTGTGGAAGAAGCATAGATCTTCCTTCCATACTGATCCAGAAGGCGAGATTCCTTATCCGGGGGAGACTAGCTCAAATGTTTTGGGTGTGCTGACTGGCCATGAGCGGCGCTAATCACAACCGAGTCGGCACGGGGGTGAGAGCCTGGTATAGCCTGTTGGACTTCCGAGGAAGTGGGGCTAAAGCCGATGGTTGTTTCCAAATAGTGGAAACAAGGTGGGCATGAGGCTCGATCCAGGGTGGTACTAGAGTAGGGGACGTAAGGGGCAAGTCCAGATGTTCGGCGCGTTTAACCCGCTGAGGATCTGGCTCTAAGGAACACCACTGATGGACTTCCTGGATCTTCCTGAGCAACTCTGTGAAGGAAAGATCCTCTGGAGGAGACTTCAGAGGAGTCCTTGGCCGGGGCTTGGACGGAGAGCGAGGCTCGTCGTCTTTCTCAGAGCATCCGTCGGAGGAATCCGAGGAGTCCGAGAGAGAAGAAGAAGAAGAATATGAAGCAGAGTAAGACTCCCTAACTGCCTAGGGAGGAACGGGTTCCTTTAGGGGACGCGTGTCCTGCCCTTCCTGATCCCGAGAGGAGAGCCTGAACTCAAGGCAGAGAGGAGTGTGCCGCTCAGGGTGTATGGGAACCGGAGGTGGCACTTTCTGGTGAGTTGAGCCTTGGCCTCAGCCCACCAGGAGGCCAGAGTCTCCTGAAGATCCAACGTGGTCTGGGGCGCGTGGAGGAGGAGGAGGGGATAGTTGTACGGATTATATCCGTGAAGGAGTATCCATAACCTGGCTGCGGAATACGGAGCTGGGTATTGCGGCGTTGGGTACTGCGGCGGCAGTTGAGTCGGCGCCGGGTACTGCAGACCCGGGTAAACCCGCGTCGGATAGGACGGCGGATACCAAGGTACCGGGGGAGCTGCCGGAGCAGACGACCCAGTAGGGAACTCCATGGGCGGATCAACCGTGATAAGCCCGTGGGGTGGAGGGCCCGATGGGAGAGGAATATCCCCCGCCGGCGTCGGAGGGGCCGGCGTCAGATCTGGTTCCGTAGGAGGAGGGTCTGACGGCAGAAAAACCTCCCGAGCCGAGCCTGGGGACGGAGGAGAGAAGTCCCTGGGGTCAGGCAGGAGGGACTCGGGCTCACCGAATGGCAGCGAGGGTTGCAGGGAACCTGGGATGACAAACGATGTAGGGTCTGTCATAGGCTCCGATGCCCGGTGCACGTCGGAGGAGCCGACGTGCGACTTAGGGGCCAAATCCCGGCGGATACCAGAGGAGCCGGCGTCCGAATTAGGGGGTCCCTTGTCGGAGGTGGGCCGAGGGAAGGGAGCGGCCCGGTCCAAGGGGGACGCTGCCGTGCGCCGCCCCGAAGGGTCAGGCGTCTTAGCGGCCTTCTTCCGGCGAATGTCGGAGGAGCCAATGTCCAGCTTATGGGAGGCGCCCGCCAGTAGCTGCAAGCCTGCGGCAATACTGGGGCAGAAACCTCCTTTGCCCGGAGGCGCCGAAGGGGCTCGAACGCGGAACCCGACGGGCTGACGCCCACAAAGCCTTGAGGCTGCCGCTGCTCGATCTCCGGAGGGACGTTATTTTAGTCGGGCTCCAGATGGAGTCACGGAAGAGGAGGCCTTCTCCCGGTGCCTTTCTTTGTCCCGCTTCTTGTGTCCTTCTGGGGAGGTCGACGCCTGCCTAAGCTTCTTCAACTCCTTCTCCATTGCAGACATCTTCTTTTTAAGGAGATGGGCTTCCAAAGACTGCTGGCGTCGTCTGCGGGTGGCGGCGCTGAAATGCAGGCAATGTGGGCACTTGTCGACCGCGTGGTCGGGGCCTAAACAAAAAAGGCAGAGGGAGTGACTGTCTTTGTGAGGCAGTTGGGCGCCGCACGAGTTGCACTTATTTTTTGAAGGGGATGACATAAACCGACGCTCACCTGATGAATAAATTGCAAAATACTGATACTTTCGGTAAAAGTAACGAAGCAACAGGGCTGAGCACGAACTCACTGGCGAGATACTGCAACGAGCTGGACGGCGGAAAGAACTGGAAGTTGGGCATCCGGGACCGCCCCTTCATACCGACGTCGTCCGACGCCAGTCACCTGACGTGGGGGCGGTCCCTCGCCAGGGACTGCTAGCTAGAAATTGTTCCATGGGGTCCTGCCGCCTGCCGACGTCAGTCCAATATGTAATTACCTACTGCCCTATATGTAATTACCTACTGCAAGAGCCCTCTCGAAGTAAGATCTGCAGTTTCTGGGACGGTACCAGGAGAGACTTCTAGTAGTTGATTAGAATGCCCAGAGACTGAAAAAGGGCCTGAGTATACTGAATGGCCATCAGCAATGCCTCCTTGGAGGAGGCCATGAGAAGCCAGTCGTCCAGGTATGGGAACACGTAGTGGCCCTGTCTCCTCAGAGACGCTGCCATGACTGCCATGCACTTGGTGAAAACACTGGGTGCTGATGACAGCCCGAAAGGAAGCACTCGGAACTGATAAAGGCGGCCAAGAAACTCGAAGCGCAGGAACCTGCTGTGCGCTTGAGCAATAGGGATATGCAGGTAAACGTCCTGTATGTCCAATGACGCCAAGAAAGCGTCCTTCTTCAGCATGGGGATTAGTCCCGGAAGGGTCACCATACAGAAGCGCTTGTAAATGACCGACATGTTGAGGTTGCTGAGATCCAAGATTGGACGGAGGTCCCCTGTTTTCCTTGGAACCCGGAAGAAGTGTGAATAGTAACCTGCTCCTCTCTGGTTCCCTGGAATGTGCTCCAAAGCTTCTTTCTGTAGAAGTGTGAGCACTCCCTGCCGTATGAGCAGGGAGTGCTGACCCAAATAACAGGAGAGCAGAGGAGACCTTGTAGGGGGATTGTCTCTAAATTCTATATAATGGCCTTTTTTGACCAACTGCAGTACCCACCTGTCGGTGGTAATCGACTGCCACCCTGGCAGGTGGTCTGCGATGCAACCCCCGACCTCTGTTTCCCGTTGATCCTGAGGAGAGGCGGGGGCCGGGAAGGAGTCATGCTGTGGCAGCATTGGATCCTGCAGGTTGGGCCAACTTGGTAGCTCGTTGGCCTCTGCCTGAGGATGTCTCAGCCTGGGCTTTCTGAGAGAAGGAACCCCTCTGTTGCTGGCCAGAACGAGGTTGTTGCCTCTGGATCTGGCTGCGAAAGCGACTCTGGTTCCTACGAAAGGAACTAAGTCTAGATCTGTACATGGCATGGACAGATCTAATAGCCTTCCCGGTTTCCTGCAATTTGGTGATCACCTTTTCCGAGGCTTCACCAAACAAAACTTCGCCATGACGAGGAGCGTCCATAATATTTTTCTGGACGTCTGGGGTAAACCTGGAGACACGGAGCCATGAGTGCCTCTGAAGACACACGCCTGAGGCTGCCGCTCTGGCCGAAGAGTCCGCAGAGTCATATGCGGCTCGGAGCACCTGGGTCCCCATGTCTGAACCTGTACGGAGGAGCTGCAGAAGTTCCTCCTTTTGGCCACCGTCTGGCAATTTCTCTGCCAGGTCCTATCCCTGTTCCCACAATGCGTTCTGGAACTGAACCATGTGGGTCAGGTAATTCAGTGATCTAATGGCACAAGTCGCAGCCGCGTACGTGCGCCTGCCCAGCACATCCAACTACTTGGACTTCGGGTCCGGTGGTGCGTGCTCAAATGTTGCGGTTTCTGAGACCGGTCATGAGAGGCTGTAATGACCAGGGAGTCGGCCAGAGGATGGTTAGCCAGGTACCGGTCCTCCCTTGGGGCTTTGTACAGGCGGTCAGCCTTCTTCGGCATTGCCGTGGTCGAATGTGGACGCTTCCACGCTGCCTTGGTGACGTCCACAAAGGTGTCCACCAAGGGTGGCACTACCACAGGCTTGGGGTCTTTTTGCCGAAGGTAGCGGGCAAGGCGTAGTCTTTCGGGGTCGAGTTCCTCAGCATCCCATCCCATGTTCTCTTGAATATGTCTCATTATTTCGGAGAACGAGGGGTCATCCGGAGGAGACCTAGGGAGGTCGCGTTGGTCCGGAGAGGGGATGCTGACTGGTGAAGGAGACCTGGAGCATACACAGATGTCAGATCTAAAATCCTCCGCGGACAGTGAATACTGGCGTCTTCCGAGTCTCTTGGGGCAGGATGACCCTGAAGAGGATCTTGACAGAGGCCTTCTCTTCTCCAAAGATCTGCCCCTAGGAGGTGCTGCTGGCTCCTGGGGGGGAAGGTGCTCGTCCTGCTGACCCCTTAGGTAAAGGAGGGGGTGCAGGCAGTGGTGCCGCGGGTGCGGGAGGAGGCTATGAGGAGACCACATCCTTTTTGATGGTGTCCTACCAGAAGGTGAAGAGCTCCTTCACTTCTGACAAGTTTAGGCCCGACGGACCGGGCGCCGGCTCCCCGGGGGGTCTCTGGTTCTGGAGAGGGTTCCCGTGGGAGTTCAACGGGTCCGGAATCGCACGCCTGGTCTTCGGGCTGGGTAGACTCCTCCTCCGACAGCGCCTCCCGACCAACGTCAGTAGGCGGTGGTGTGGTCCTCCTGACCGCGGTATCTGACGCCAGTCCCCACACCGGCGTCCTGGGAGGTGAATGCCTGACCGGCGAAGGGTGACGAACGGTCGCCGATTCCCTGGAGTGCTTGTGTACCTTGGCCGACGTCGGATCCGATGTCCGCTTAAGGGAGGTCAGCTCCTTGGTCTTGCGTTGGTGAGGCGGTGGCAGGCAGACTGACCGGACGTCAGAGGCCGAATGCTGGGAAGACGACTTGTGGGACTCCCCAGACCTGGATGAGGCCTTAGCCAAGGAAGCGGGCCTGGAGGTCTTGGCAGGCCGCAGAGCAGAAGAACCACTAACTGTTTTGACCACAACCGGGGGAGGCTGAGAGTTGGTCCTCGACGGAGAGCGGTCCGACCTGGAGCCGGAGTTGCGGGAGTCCGAGGCCCTGGAAGGGGATCTGGGTCTCACCTTCTCCCGGTGCTTCTCATGGTGCCTGTGTGACTTCCCTGAAGATTCCCCTTTGGAGGAAGGTTCCATGGCCTTAAATTTTTCTTCAAGGAGGAAAGCCTGGAGGGCCTTCTGTCGGCGGATTCTCATTCAGCTGTTAAAGCACTGACAGAAGGAGCAAGCCTGGGTGTCGTGGTCCAGGCCCAGGCAACGAACACAGGCCGAATGAGGATCTTTGAAAGGAATCTGCTTCCCACAGGCACACTTCGAAGAATGGCCCTCCACTGAAGTTGGGGAGGACATCAGACGAAAAAAGTGGCTGAAGAGTAGATTTTTTTCAAAGTTTGGAAAGTTTGATAAGTTTTCCTGGTCGTCGCGTGCTAGACTAACCGAGAGGTCGAGACATGCAAAGTCGACGGTGGGAAAGAACTGGGGATTCTGGCGGGACCGCCTCCTTATGTACCACGCCTGATGTCGGGGGCGGGACCGACGTCGGAGGCGGTCCCCGCTGAAGACTGCTAGCTAGAAGATTTCCGTGGGGGCCTGACGGCTTCAGTCCTAATGGTGTAACCTCCTGCAAGAGCTGTATCTCGAAGATGATTGCGGTCTTCAACGACAGATGACACATCTCACAACTGTGCATTGGTTCGAATGGCTTGCCCATGAACTTTGCCAGTACCAGCAGTAGATCCCACGATGGTGGTGGTTCACACACCGGAGGGGGAATTATGGTTGAGGCCTTTAAAGAAACGCCAGACCACCTGCTCCTGTGCTACCATCTGTTGACCGGCCCACACCCAGTAAGCAGAGATGGCTGCCAGGTTCACCTTAAGGGTCGAAGACCCTCTTTGGAGAGAGACCAAAAATAGTCGAGGATGCTAGCCACTGGACAGGATGAAAGGGTCCAGGCTCTTGCCCCGACACCAAATGGAGAATCTCCCTCCATTTGAAGGCATAGCACCTCTTGGTCGACTCCTTCCTAGATGCCTCAACTACACTGAGTACATCACTGGAGAGACCCAAAGCCTGGAACTCTAGCCGCACAGGAACCCGGCTATCAGGGTCAGGATTGAAGGTCCGGGTGGAATACCGTCCCCTGACTGCCCGAAAGCAGGCCCGGGCGTGCTGGAAGACGCCTTGGGAGCCTGATGCTGAGGAGATCTGAATACCAGAACTGGTGGGACCAAACTGGAGGAATGATCTCGACCTCATCGACCACCTCCTCGGTCGTCTTGCCAGACGTAAGGTCCGGTAGAGGCCAACGAAGAAGCAATCTCGGCCGAGGTTAAGATTACATGCTCCTGGGACTGACACCTCTCTCGGTCCCAAGAGCGCCTTCGTCGAGACGAAGACAGGCCAGATTCTTTTTCCCTCTTTCGAGAGCAGGAGGAGTGCGAGCCCACAGGCGCCTCAGCCCAGGTGGGGAAGAGACTGGCACAAATCAAAAGAATCTGTAAAGGTGGAGCCCAGGTTGAGAGGAATGAAAAAGCTTCAATTCGCCGAAGTGCGGGTGGCTTCTTCGAACACCTTCATGCATTCCAGCTGCTAGGCGGAGCCCGCGGCTACGGAAAATGCCCACCTAGCCTCCTTAGACTTCACCGGGAGGGCTCCTTTTCTCCGGTCTTCCCAACTTCAAACGCGCCAAGCGTCTTCCAGGACATTGGGATGGAAGGCGAGGCAAAAGCTGCAAGACGAGGTGTCATGGCCAACACCTAGTCAGTAGCCGCACGTGAGATGGGTATCGGTGCGCGACATCTTCTGTCCGCAAGGACACCAGCAAAATCCTGGAGAAGATTTCTCTTCCATGACTGAGGACGCAAAAGTGCGATTGCTAACTTGAAAACTGAGGTTTTGAAAGCCAGAACCTACGAAATGCGGGAGCACGAGGGAGGCAATCTATATCTTCCAGCGGAAAGGAAGATCTGGCGTCATGGGGCGGGTAGGAGGAGCCAGCTTGAAGACTTCCAACTGATCTTAAAGGGGGAAAGGGACATGCCAAACAGTGTGGATGAACAACATATCCACGATCCTAGAACTCAGAGATTCATGATACCTGCTTGGAACACTTTTTTCTCTAGGTAATCAATCCTACAGGATTCCGGGCTGGCCCAGTGGCGCTGTCGGTTGAGGCGCTGGACGCCACGCCAGCGAGCCGGGTTCGGGAACGAGCCCGGGTGCTGGGGGTCGGCAGGAGGAGTAGGATCGAGCGTCCGGGGACAGCTCTCTCACGGGGATCCAGGGCATCCCGGTACAGGAGAGACCCCGGTGAGACTGGAGGTACCACTGCTACTGGGAGCACAAGGGCAGAGTCGGAGGCGGACGCTGGGCCAGAACGTGGGCGGACGCGCGCAAGCTCATGGCCATTGGCATCAGTGCATGCCTGCCGGCTCAGGGGTAAGGAAAAGCGGAAAACTGGGGCACTAGTCGTGGCGGCATGATGGCTGCCTCCCTTAGCGGACTCTCTCGGCGCCTGAGGGTGCGCCGCAGTACCGGATCCTGACTGGGGTGGGTTGAGCTCCGGAGGGAGTGCTCCCCACCACCCCGCCATGGGGGGCAAGCCGTGGGGGTCGCTGCATGGCCCACATATGGACGCCGGAGGTAGCCCGAGGAGATAGCGGCCGGACGAACCCAGGGGGAGAAGCCAGACGTGGAAGGTAAGGCAGACTGGTGGCCCCGGGGGATAAAGAAATAGGGGAAAAAAAATCCTACGGGATTCCTTATCAGGAGGTAAGGAGCTCATGTGATTCAGTTTAGTACGATCATGAGCTGCAGTGATTACTACTGAATCTGCTTTGGGGTAGGAGAAATAAAAGGATGATCAAGAGGAGCCTGGTAAAGGCAATTCACTTTCCGAGGAATGGCGGGTCCAGGCTGCCAGCATAACGTTTTGGTAGGTTTATATAAGTAGGAGTACCACTATGACAGGTTCCTCAGACAGTTCCGAGATAGTCTCCCATGTCCTTTCTTTGTTTATCATATCCGGTAGTTGAAAATCCCATGACTTTTCAGCTTTGGACCATCATCTCATGGAAAGATGGGTCATCTTCAGGAGAGGCAGCTGGTTGGTGGGAGAGGACCTTGTTTAAAGAGGAAACAGCAGAAAGCGGGGACTGGGGACGGGAGTCCAAGTCCTGTAATTATGCATCCTCCAAGTCTCCGGTGAAATCAGCAGGAAATTCAGCCTCATCTGATAGGTAATCACCTTCGTATGAGGTAGGTGACCAGGCTGGAGAAGGGTCCTTGTCACCCTGAAAGCATTTTGACGAGGGGTAGGAGAACGGGAAGGATGACTCTGCTCTCCTGGAGTGGGAGACTGGAAATGCCTAATGGCTTGTAGAACCTGCTGTACCACTGTAGCTACGTTCACTGAGGGAGGGGGGTAGGGAGAGGAGGTTTCTGGGAAATCAGGGGAATTGTGACGGAAACAATATGTGAAGTATAAGCAGGTCTAGCCCCCCGGTGGTAAAGCCCAGGGTCCCCATCTCTGTCTACCTGGCCCCTGTGAGTGTGAAGGAGAAGGGGCAGTTTGAATTGCAAAGGCAGAAGGCTTCCCCATGGAAACGGGACCCACTGTCGATGGGGCAGCAAGGGAAGAAGCATTTGAATGCTTAAAAGAGGACGTCATCGACGGGAACAGATCTCACATCAACGGAGCATCAATGGAATCAACATAGGGTTCATCAGAAACTGCAGTAAGAGCGCCAGAAAGTGCTGTCGAAACCTTTTCTATTTGAAGGCATAACATTTCCTGGTCGATTCCTTTTGGGATGCCTCCACCACAGTGTAGACATCTTCGGAAAGACCCAAAGCCTGGAACTCTTGCTGCTGTGAGGTGCAGGGACTGAAGGTCCAGATGGAAGACCTTCCCCTGGTTCAGAGATATCAGATCCAGGCGTGTACAAAACCGCTCCGGGAGCCTGCATCTGAGGCTGAGGAGATCTGGATACTAGAAGTGGCGCGGCCAGTCTGGGGCTACAAGGATCACCTTTGCCTTGTCCCTCCTCACCTTGAGTAACACCTTGTGGATCAAGGGAAATGAAGGGAAGGCGTAGGGGAGGCCTGGGGTCCACGGCCTTGAGAAGGCATCCCCCCCTGCAGCGAGCCCTGCTGAGGGGGAGGCGGGCATGATACAGCCTCAGCTTGGTGTTTTCCCTGGAGGCAAACACGTCCAACATCAGTTTGCCCCAACGGGAGAACAGGCTGTAAGCTATCTCTGGATGCAGAGACCACTCGTGGGATGTCCGGCCTATATGGCTGAGAGCATCCGCAAGTTGGTTCGAGACTCCTGCCACATGGATGGCTAGGAGGTCTGCCTCCAACCGGGCTTACGAGGGATCAGATGCGGCGTGCCTCCTTGCACAGCAGACAGGAGTGCATGCTGCCCTGTTTGTTGAGATAGTACATGGTCGTGGTACTGTCCGTCTGGACTTGAACCACTTGACCCCGGAGCTGAGGAGCCAAAGCTGACAGCTCCAGTCTGACTGCTCTGAGCTCCAGCAGGTAGATGTGGCATCGGGACTCCTCAGGGGTCCAGAACCCATGGGACCTGTTGTCCCCCATGTGGTTTCCCCAGCCCATGAGAGGCGCATCGGTCGTAAGGACGACCATTGGCTCAGGGCGAACAAAAGGGATCCCTTCCTGCAACTGGTCTCGGGCGGACCACTATTGGAGAGCGTCCCACATCTTCTGGGTTACAGTGATCAGCTGGTTGAAATGACCGTGGCACTGAGTCCACAGGGTGGCCAGCTCCCATTGGAGGGGGCGCATGTGTAACTGGGCCCAACGGCCCACTGAGGTGCACGCCACCATGTAACCCAGAAGGCGCAGAAAGTCCCAGGCAGGGCGCAAGTGCCCAACCAGAAATGATTGGGCAAAGGAGGAAAGAACTTCCACCCTGTCCGCCGGGAGCTGAGCTCTGGTTTGACAAGAGTCGAGCTCTGCCCCGATGAAGCCCATCACCTGAGAAGGCACGAGTTCTGACATGGCCTTGTTGATCAGAAGGCCGAGTTGGGAGCAGGTTTGGAGAGCCAGATCCCTGGACCTCTCCACCTCCTGTTGGGTGGAACCTACTAGGAGCCAATCGTCGAAGTAGGGGTAAATTCTGACCCCCCCCCATGCTGGAGCTGGGCCGCCACCACTGCAATGCATTTGGTGAAGACCCATGGGACTGATGACAGGCCGAACGGCATCGCTCGGAACTTGTACAGTGTCCCTTTGACCCTGAAATGAAAGAACTGCTGATGGGACGGACAGATTGAGACGTGAAAGAATGCGTCCAGCAGATCCAGTGAACAGAAATGAAAATTACGTACCTACCGTAATTCTTGATCTTCTTGGACGAGTCTCCACCACTCATTCACATTATTGGGATCTGCGCCGGAGGCACTAGGACCCAGCAGGAGCAAACTTTTTTGCTGGAGGGACGACGCCAGAGATGGAGCCGCGAGAAGCGGCACCGTGAGCCTCGGCTCATACGGTAATGACTATCTCTGCGTCGACCCTCCAACCACCTCAGTACCATTTTCACCGAGGAGGTGCAGCGTAACTAGTCCTAGAAGGATAGCCTAACCAAAAACCGGACATAAGATAGTCTGGGCGACCCGTATAAGAAGGGTCAACAAAGAAGTCTTCACAGCCTAAAGATTTGAGGGAGTGAAGACCAACAATAGAGGTGAGCTCGGGGGACGGAGGGTGGGCATGTGAATGAGTGGTGGAGACTCGTCCAAGAAGATCAAGAATTACAGGTAGGTACGTAATTTTCATATCTTCCTGGACAAAAGTCTCCACCACTCATTCACACTATTGGGAGAGTACCGAGCTAATAATCCCCCGAGAGGGCGGCAGGAGAGACCAAGAGCTCACGTTTCTAGGACAGAAGTCCATTAAGGATGGCTCTGCCAAAGGAAGAATGTCATCTGGCATGGACATCTAGTGCATAATGTTTAACAAAAGTATGCACTGAGCACCAGGTGGCCGAGCTGCAAATATCTGCAATGGGCACATTGCAAATTTCCGCCAGAGATGCTGCAACCGCTCTAGTAGAGTGAGCGTAGACCCTGCCCTCCAACTTAACCTGCACCACGGAATAGCAGTGGCGAAGGCATGCCACTAACCATGCTGAGATACGTCTGACAGCGACAGGTTGACCCAGTCGGGTCTCGCTAAAGGAAACAAACAGTTGTTGAGCTTTGCGAAAATCCTTGGTTCTATCTAGATAGAAACGCAAAGCTCTCTTAACGTCCAAGGAATGAAGAGATTGTTCTCCTTCATTTTGGAAGTCCGCAAAGTAAGAGGGAAGGACCAAAGGTTGGTTTAGATGAAATTCTGACACAACCTTAGGAAGAAATTTAGGATGAGTCCTAAGGACTATTTTGTCCTTATGGAACACAGTATACGGAGGGTCTGTGACCAGGGCATGTATCTCAGAGACCCTGCGGGCTGAGGTAATGGCCACTAGGAAGGCCGTCTTCCAGGTGAGAAATTTTAGCTCACAGGTAGCCAGAGGTTCTAAAGGTTTCCGAGTGAGCATGTCTAGCACAAGATTAATGTCCCAGGCTGCAACTGGACGTCTTGTAGGAGGTCTGGTATGCAGAATTACTTTAAGAAACCTCTTAACCACAGGTAACTGAGCCAGAGATAAGGAAAAAAATAGTTCATGATACGCTGAAATGGCACTAAGGTGAACTTTGACTGTAGAGTACTGCAGACCTGAATTTGAGAGGTCTAAGAGGTACTCCAGAACTTTATCTGGTGGGCAGGAAAAAGGATTCAAAGAGGACTTTGCACACCAGAGCAAAAAACGATTCCATTTGGCTGTGTAAGTTTTCCTAGTGGCTGGTTTCCATGCAGCCAGAAGAATATCTGAAACCCTTCAAGAGACACTGAACCGGTTTACTTCTACCTCTTCAGGAGCCAAGCGTGAAGGTGAAGCGATCTCAGGTTGGGATGGACTACAGGCCCCTGAGTCAAGAGGTTCGTCTGGAAGGGGAGTGGTCTCGGAGGAGCTGCCAACATATTGTTGAGTAGTGGAAACCACAGCTGTCGAGGCCAGAAGGGAGCAATGAGGATCATTTTGTCCCCCTGGGATTCGAACTTGAGGAGTACTCTCTGAATTAGAGGAAGAGGTGGAAAGGCGTAAAGAAAGCGTTTTGTCCACTGCAGCCTGAACGCATCCTGACAGAAAATGCCAGGCCCTGGATTTTAGGGAGCAGAAGAGAGGCAGTTTTGCATTGAGTGGGGATGCAAAAAAGTCCAGGTCTGGAGTTCCCCACTGTCTGAATAGTGACTGAACTATGGTTGAGTCGAGAGACCATTCGTGAGGATCTGTCTCTGTTCTGCTGAGGCGGTCTGCCAGTTCGTTCTGTATTCCCGGTAGGTAGACCGCTTGAATGAGAGCCTTGTGCTCCAAGCACCATTCCCACACTCTCATTGCTTCTCTGCATAAGGGGTAAGAGTGAGCACCGCCCTGCTTGTTGATGTAGTACATCACTGCTTTGCTGTCCATTTGAAGGAGAATGTTCTTGTGACAGAGAATGTCCTTCAACGCTCGGACCGCATAAAGGACGGCTCTCATTTCTAGGATATTTTTGTGAAGCTGGGACTCGACCTGAGTCCACGTACCTTAAGTATGGAGAGCCTGACAGTGAGCTCCCCACCCCATTAGGGACGCGTCTGTGGTAATGGAAATCTGATGATCCAGAGGCGCAAAGGGATACCCTTCCAGGAGATTGCTCTCGAGTCCACCAGGTGAGCGACCTCTTTAGAGGTTCTGTCACTTTGATGGGATAGGACTGCGGGTGAGTGGTTGGGGACCACTGAGTACTGAGCATCCACTGAGAAGTTCTCATGTGCAGACATGCTAGGGGCACAATGAACACCGTGGATGCCATGAGGCCTAGCATCCGTTGCATCGAGAGAGCTGGGACTGAGTTGTTTTCCCGGATGTGACGGGCCATCTGAAGGATGTCGTTCCTCCTGTCCTCTGGAAGAAAAGCCTTCGCACAGGAGGTGTCCAGAAGAGTCCCTATAAAAAGGAGCCTCTGGGAGGGCTGCAACTGCGATTTTTTGAGGTTTAGCAGAACTCCCATGGACGTGAGGAAGCGAGAAGCCATATCTACGGTGTCCAGAGTTCCCTGCCTGGAAGGACTTGCCAGAAGCCAATCGTCCAGATAAGGGAACACCTGTATTCCGATCTTTCTGAGGTGCGCTGCAAGAACTGCACAACACTCTGTAAAAACTTGTGGCGCCGAGGATAGCCCAAAGGGCAGGACTCTGAACTGATAATGCTGTCCCAGAGCCACAAACCTCAGGAATTTGTGATGCCTTGGGTGAATAGAAATGTGCTGGTAAGCATCCTGCATGTCCAGAGAGGCTAGCCAGTCATGTTGATGAAGCAAAGGTAACAAGGTTCCTAGAGAAATCATTCTGAATTTCTCCTTGGGCAGAAATTTGTTTAGTTTTCTGAGATCCAAAATGGGGCGCATGGGGTTCTTTGGAACTAGGAAGTAAAGGGAGTAGAACCCTGTGTTCCATTGATGCAGCTGCACTACTTCTACTGCCCTGTTGTTTAGAAGGCCTGAATCTCGGCGGCGAGAAGGTCTGACTGAAGGGTTGACAGCCTGGGCTGTCGTTTGGGGGGAAGATCCGGAAGGGTCTCCACAAGATTGAGTGAATACCCCTCGCGGATTATCCGAAGGACCCATTTGTCTGAGGTTATGGACTTCATTGATTGTAGAAGTGCATCAGATGACCTCCACCGCTGAAGAAAAGTCCACCTCGGCAGTTGAGATGGGACATGGGCCAGCAACTCGAGTAATGGCGCGGCGCTTGGGCCCTTGCGCTTTCTGTTGTGTTTCTTTGAGGTTGGGAAGTTTGATTTTATGGAAACTTCCTCTGCCTCGAAAGGACTGATGGTTATGAAACTGGCGTTTATTGACACTCCCTCGAGAGGGGACAGGAGGAAGTCGAGCAAACTTAATGGCTGACCTAGTCTTTTGCGTAGCTTCTAGAGCTTGTTCTACCTGAGGACCGAAAAGATATGCACCATCAAAAGGCAACGCTATTACCTGCTGCTGTGCGTCATTCGTGAAGCCTGAAGTACGCAGCCAGGAATGACGGCGGGTACAAATACCAGCGGCCGCCGCTCGGTAAGCAGTGTCGAAAGCATCCATAACTGCTTTAATCTGCTGGTCATTAGATTCGATACCTCTGGTAATGGTCTGAAGAAGCTCTGGCTTTGTATCTGATTCTGGTAGAGCTTCAACCATCTGTTTGATAGAGTGCCAAAGGATATACTCATATTGAGAGAAATAGCCTTGGTAGCTGGTGATACGCATACTTAGGGTGGAAGCAGCAAACACTCTCTTACCTAAGGTGTCTATCTTACGAGATTCTTTGTTAATAGGTCGAGCTGTAATAGCTTGGGGAAGGACAACCTTATCATTCTCTGCCAGTACTACAATAGGATCCACAAAGGCTTGAGACGCCAAATGGGTCATCCTTGGGGCTGAGTATTTCAATCTATGGATTTAGCCACCGAAGGTGTGAGAGCAGGATTATTCCATACCATTTGAGACAGCGTCTCGAAGGAAGGCTGAACCGTAGGAGTCAAATCCGTAGGGATCTCCGGAGCATGAAGGTAATGGAGTCTTAATTTCCCAGGATTGATGTCTGTAGTCTGGAGAGAAAGAGTGGAAATCAAATTTTTCAGCAGAGACTTAAAGGACAGATCCTCGACCACAGGCTCTGCAGCAGGAATAGATCCTGCTTCATCCACTTCATCACCCAGCCGAAGGTCTGGGTCAGGCTCAATGTCATCTTCTGACAGTCCAGGAGGGACTGTATGGACAGGAAAGGAGTGAAAATCAGAGGAAAAGAATGAAGGAAAAGAGTGAAAGGAGGAGTCCTGAAAAGCGGAAGACACCCTAAGAGCCCCCGGTGCCACGGAGGTGTATGGCGCCGAAGAAGAGCACGTCACGGAGGATGGCGCCGAGGACCGACATGGTGCCGAAGACGGCACCGAGAAGCCATCATGGCGTCAAGACGGTGCCGAGAGGACGGACGGCGCCGCGGACACCAGACGGCGCCGACAGATGCATCGCCGACAGGCGAAGCATCGACGCCCGAGGTGCCAAAACACTCCAAGACTCCAAAAACCAGGATTTGAGGGTAAGGAGGGAAGAAGAGCAGGAGATAAAGGCATCGGTGTGGCCCCCTGCGCGCAGCCATGTGAGAGGAACACCTAGTTGGAAATAACGGCATCAAGACGGTGCCGCACGACCAGGAGGCTCAACCGCCTCACCTGGTCTCGCAAGAAGCCCAAGGCCCCCCGGTTACCGAGCCCGCAGCTGAACCAACCTCCAAGCCCACTGCTCCATAAGAGCGGCCTACTGATGAAACTGCTCATCTGAAGACCTACCAGGGGCGGGTAGGGCTCCATGTCGAAGACGCCGGTTACCAGAAACAGAAGCTGGCGACCCAAAGGAGGAGACCGCACCCAGCCCCAGTAACCGACCGCCTAATAAGACATACTGTGAAGGCGAATTTCAGGTGATGCCTTCTTTTGACCTGTGGGTCAAGAAGAGTTAGAGGCTGAAACGTGCAGAGAATGCGATCGCTTATTTTATAAGCTTCCGAGGGGACCGCCCGTCCCCTCGGACATTGGACTGACCATTGTCAGACCCCCCCTCCGGAGAAGGCGGCGGACCGGACCCAGCCCGACTGACTGAACAGCTTTCATACGAAGTCTCCCTACCATCACCTGACCTGCTCATGGTCGGCTCCGGCAAAGTAGGCTGAGACTTCTTTAAAAAATAAGAATAATACTTAAGCGATACTTATTCGAGATATACTACAAAATAACAAAACTGAAAACTATGCTGCTAGTTTGAAGTTCGACTCCCGGCGGGCGAGCGACGTCGTC
Source organism: Neoceratodus forsteri (assembly GCA_016271365.2). Classification (NCBI taxonomy): domain Eukaryota; kingdom Metazoa; phylum Chordata; order Ceratodontiformes; family Ceratodontidae; genus Neoceratodus; species Neoceratodus forsteri. The sequence continues at coordinate 1,098,312,007 of CM057453.1, forward strand.
ACTGAAGCGCACTTGACGGCGGGAAAAAAGGAACTGAGGTGGTTGGAGGGTCGACGCTGAGAAAGTCATTACCGCACGAGCTGAGGCTCACAGTGCCACTCCTCGCGGCTCCATCTCTGGCGCCGGCCCTCCAACAAAAAAGTTTGCTCCCGCTGGGTCCTAGTGCCTCCGGCGCAGATCCCAATAGTGTGAATGAGTGGTGGAGACTTATGTCCAGGAAGATCCACATGTTCAGCTTGAGAGGTGGTATGATCTGGGACAGAGTTACCATCCTGAAGGTGTGAGGCCTGAGAAATTAATTCAAGTCGTGCAGATCTAGAATGGGGTGCCAGCCCCCCCCCCCGTCCACTTGGGCACCAGGAAGTACCTAGAAATGAACCCTGGGTTGACAGGGGGACCTGTGACACTTACCACTGCCTCCTTGCATAGTAGTTGGACAATGTCACCTCTGAGAGCAGACCCAAGTGTGGGCGGATACCTTCTCCTCCCATGGGGCAAGGGCTCAGCTTGGAGGGTATTGCTCAAAGTTCAGAGGCAGTCCCTGGCTGACTACTTGCAAGACCCACCTGTCCATTGTGACAGCTGACCAGGCGGAAGGGAAGTGGCAGAGCCAGCCCCCCACGAGAGGACCCAGAGCGGTCATGATGGGCATGGGGGTGACAACCCCCATCCCATCACCGTGCAGGCTTGGAGGAGGAGGATCCAGTGGGGGGACTGCTGGGGCCCTTCCCTCCAGGCTTACGGGCAGCCAAAGCCCCTGACTTGGGCCTAGGGCGCCAAGACTGAGTCTGCTGCTGCTGCCCAGATCGGTACTGGGGCTGTTTGGCCGTAGGGGCAGAAGGACAAAAAGGCTTTCTTTTCTGCTTCTTTGAACCCTGGGGTTCCTTCTGAGCGGAAGTTATGGTGTCCAAGGTGGCACTGGACTTCTCGATACGCTAGAGGTGACCTTCAACTCCTGGACTGAACAAGTCAGTACACAAGAAAGGAATGTCACCAGTTTGTGCTGGTTGTCTGCCATAAAGGTCGAGGCTCTCAGTCAAGCCCTGCGGCGCATGGCGACTGCAGCCACCACCGAACGGGCACAAGAATCCCCAATGTCCAGAGCCATCTGGAGTTGCTGCTTAGCAACAGCCTGACCCTGGTCATGGACCTTCTTGACCGTGATCTGAAAGTCTGCAGGGAGATGAGGAAGCACCTTATCCCGAGAGCCCAAGAGTGCATGGGAGAAGTGTGCCATAATGATGGTCTAATTCGCCTGTCGGAGACCATGCGAGGAGGCAGCACAGACTTTCTGGTTGAATGGTTCATGCCTTTGCGCCCAAGCACCAAAACATAGACTTTAATCACCAACCCCAGCCGAGGGGTGCTGTGTGAACCCCAATGGGGGCCGATGGGAACTGTGTACTTGTGAGCCATCCAGGCTGAAGGTGCAAGGGCAGGAGGCTGGGTGCTGCTAAAGCTCCAAGGCCGGGCCAACTACAGCTTCAGCCACTGGGAAGGCCTCAGATGGAGAATCCCCTTTTCTGAGAATATCAGTTAGGGGATATTTGGCCCATTTTTCAACAGGCTCCAAGGGCATCCCGTGGATTCAGAGATGAGATGAAGGATGCTCAGGAAGGACGTGGGACCTTTCTCCATCGAGAGACTCACTGAAACATCGTTGCATGGACACAAATTCCAAGTCTGAGTCCTCGAACTCAGAGTCCAAATAGAGCGGCCGACCACTAGAGTCACTTTTGACCCGCCACGGACAGTCAGGAGTGAGGGTGACGGACAGCTTGTGCGGGAGGCCCTTAATGGGCCGAGACTCCTTGACAGGAGCCCCTGAGGGAGGCTGCTTAAGTGGTGGCTCTACCAGAATTGGTGGAGAGGCTGGCTTCGGCTGAGCCGGGAGGGTCCTCACCAGCTCCATGGGCAGAGGGGCGGTGTCGATCAGCTCCGGAGGAGTCAGCGTCGGCCTACATGGCGACAGCCATGTGATGGCCGGAGTGGAAGCTGGGGTCGACTTCAGACCAGTCATCATTAGCTGCTGCCACATAAGGTCCTTATAGCATCGATGCAGCTTGTGTCAAAGCCTCTCCTCATCTGAGGAACATGAGGCGAATGGGCGGAGGTGCTGCTTCTTGGAGTCTTGCCCATGCCAGAGCTTCTCGGCCTGTCGGTCGGTGTCCAAGACATCGGCCGTCGGGTGGGGGACCAATGGGACGAGCTCGGAAGGGGCCAGGGAGAACCGCGGCTCCTCCAGGTCAGGGACAGAGACCACAGGTGGAGCCCCAGGGGGCTGGGTCTCCTCCTCCGTAGGTCCCGGCATGACCGGAGTCCTGAATAAAGAATTGTCAGCCTCACCAGTCAACAACAGGTCGACGGGGTCGATGACAATTTCAACCGGGTCATCCTGCATCTCAGACGGCTGGCCTGATGGGGGCATGGTGAAGCCAGTGACTGAGGTCGCAATTCTGACCAAAGTTGAAACATGAGTCTCTTAGGATCGAGATCTCTCTCTCTGTCCCAAGAGCGACGTCGACACAACGAATCCTCTCTCAACCCCTTATCCTTTTTACGGGAGCAGGAGGTGTGCGAGCTGGATGGACCATCCCCTTTTGTTGGGAAAGAATGGCACAACTCATTGAAGAAGTTGGAGAAGGAAGAGCCCAGTCTGAGTGGGACAAAGATCAAGACTGAAGAGGACTGCTCAGCGGCACAAGCCACCTCCTCCTCAAAGGCCTTCATTTGCTCCAGTTGGTCGGCGGAACCCACGGCTGTGGAGACCACATGACGAACATCTTTGGATTTGACTGGTGGGTGCCGTTTTTCTAGTCATCTGAGTTAAGTCGCAGGCCTGGGTGTCAGGCAGTACATGCATGTGGCGTGCGGGTTGGTACAGAACATCTTCTGCCCGGAAGGACACCGGCGGAACCCAGGTGAGGACAAGTTTTCCATCGCGGTCGCTATCACAAATTTATGCGGAGAAACTCTAACAAGTTTAATTTTTAGGTAATTTGTCCGAAGGATTAAGCGCCAGGGCCTATTCAATGCGAGAGCGGTATGGAGGGAACCTGAATATTCCAGCAGAAAGGAAGATCTGGCGTCAAGGAGCAGAGTTGAGGCATATACCACCCGGGTGGGTGGGAGGAGCCAGCTTTTAGACCTTCCAGCAAGATTTAAAGGGGAAACTGACATGCCAAACAGTGCGGATAGAACAGATCCGCAATCCTAGAATTTTCATATCTTTCAAGAATCAATCTTCACCATTCATTACTAGTGGGTCTGAGTGCCAAGCTTACCATCATGGGTGGTGCTGACCAACCCTGAGGGAAATGGTTGTTCCCTCAGCCTTCTGTGGAGGAAAACAGAGAGCCAGAGGGCCCTTATGGGCCTGACAAGGCCAGAGACCAGTCAGGGAAAGGCGGAGGCAGCTCCCGTGGCCTTGGAGCAACAATTTACCCTGCAAGCTCATGCCTGGCACTGCGGGAAATGTGGGCCCCCTTGAAGTCTGAGGCAATCATCCTACACCAGACCAAGGGTGACAACCTGGAGAGATGCAGCCACACTGTCCACCTAAAGCAGAATGCAGTTCCCACTAACCTGGAGGCTACCTCATGGGCGTTGTAGGATGGCCTTGCCTGGTGTCTCATCAGCTCCAGGTCTTGCACAGAAAGGTGCATGGCTTGTCTGGTTTACTCACAGTCCAGCAAGGATGCCAGGAGCCGTCCCAGGGTCGCCCACAGGTGCCTGCCGTAGGACGCCTGGCGAGCTTGGGGTGCAGAGATGCATAATATGATGCGCAACGCCAAGAAGACTCTTCAACCCCAGGCATCAAACTCAGCTCAGTTGAACTCTGGGGGATGGTTGCTCACTGGGCGCCTATGCCCAGAGGGGTGTGGCATGGCTCCTGGAGACCCCAGGGGTGCACAATACCTGTGCTGTGTGTCCCTTGGGGCTGGAGAGGGGGCAGAGGGATGAAGCCAGATATCTATTGATGCCTCTGCTAAAGATCTAAGTCACAGGAGTATGACTGTATCATCATGACTGTACTCCCCAAGGAAGGACAGCATCAGACATGCAGGATTGCGGCCTGAGAAATGGGACAGTCACAGCTCCCTCATCATCGGAACTGCTGATAATGAGAGTACTCAGCATCGGAGGACTGATGGAGGGAAGAGTACTCTTCCTCAGAGAAGGAAGACAAAGATAAGGAGGCACTGGACTCGGGGAGCGGTGGTGCCAGGGTCTCAGGTTGGAGAATAACCTGGTCTAGTGCGATCAGGTAAATTGGGAAGGTACTTGCCAAAGCCATGAACTGTTCCCAGGTCAATGGCTCCATAGGACGTGAAATGCTGGGGAGAGGAGGAGGAATGTGGTGGACCAGGCCAGGTCCTCCGCTAGGGCTACGACAGCAAACAGGGTACCTCGCTCGAGGGGAGGGCCTGAGCAACTCGGGAACTCCCAACTGTAGAGGGGCGGTACAGGTGGTGCCCAGGGGAGGGGGGGAGAATCCCCAGGTGGGGAGATTACAGCTGGAGAGGTCCCACAGGGCAGCCCCTATCCTCACCTACAGCAAGCCCAGCCAGTTCCAAGGAAGCCAAAGGACCCCAATCAGCACTCAGGCTCCTGCCACACCCAACACCAACTCCGGACATGGGGCAAGGCGCAGACTGGGACATAGATACACAGAAATGCCAGCTGAAGGGGACCAAATGGTCCATCTAGTCTGTCCACAAGCCTACCCCCTCCCCTAATTGTTATTTAGTGTTAACATACCTTTGTGTTTATCCCAAGCTTTTATTAAGGTCCCAACCATTTAAGCCTCCACCGCCACCCATGGGAGGCAGTTCCAGGCATCTACCACCTCTTGGTGAAGAAGAACATTTGAGTGTTGCTCTTTAACCTGTCTCCCTCAGCTTAATATCATGACCTCTAGTTCTTGTCGTCTCTTGACTTGAAATAGGTTATGAACCTGTACCTTATTACTTCTTTAGGAACTTGAAGGTTTAGCATGACCCCCCATCTCCACTGCTCCAGGGAATACATGTTAAGGTCACTCAGCGTTCCTCATGTGGTTTTCCATGCAGTCCCTGTATCATTTTTGTAGCTTTCCTCGGCACTGTTTCCAGTCTGTTAATGTCCTTCCTAAGGTGTGGTCTCCAAAACTGTACACTGTACTCCAGGTGTGGCCTCACAAGTGATCTACAGAATGGCAAGATGACTTCTCTTTTTCTGCTGGTAATCCCCCTTCCTATGCAACCCAGCATACCATTTGCCTTTAATGCAGATTTCTCATGTTTTGACATTTTTAAGTCATCGGTTACGAGAATCCCCAGATCTCTTTCTTGCTGTGTGGCTTCCAGTTTTAACCCACCTAAGTAGTATTCTCCTCCTGGATGACACCTTCTCAAGGTGCATTATCTTGCACCTCTTTACGTTAAAATTCAGTTGCCATGTTTTTGACCATAGTTACAGCCTCATTAAGTCAGCCTTCATTCTTTCCACCCCACTAGGAAGGTTGACCCTACTGCATATCTTTGTGTCATCTGCGAACAGACCGACTTTGCCTTCCAGGCCTTCAGATATGTCACTAATAGACATTGAAGAGAACAGGGCCCAGTACTGACCCCTGTGGCATGCCACCTACCAGTCCCACCTCACTAGAATGGGCTCTGCCCCTTGGGCTAGGCCTAAAGACAGAACCAATGTCAAGAACCCGAGCTAAGGGGGTGCTAGTGCCACAGGCAGCAACAGAACTCCCCTTGACACTGGAACCCAGCAGGAGCATATAGCCTGTCATGGGTTATTGCTTACATACACACCCACCCACTTTTTTTTTTTCCAGATACCATCTGGTGTTGAAGGAAGAAGTACAAGATGCCCAAGGCAGAAGCTCCATTCCCTCTACAAAAATAGAGGACTAGGTAAAAGTCCTGATAAACAAAGTTTTACTAATTTTTTTAAGGGGCAAGCCAAGGAAACAAGCCCCCTCAGGAGTTTATCCAATGAGACTACTCCCACCCCCTTTTTTTTTTTTGTACTTTCTATTTTTCCTCCTCTCTCTCCCTAGCTCTGGTCTCCTCGGGAGTACCTGGGAGTCATCCCACTACAGTTCGCTCCTACCTGGTCAGTCCTCTGTCACCCATGTAGCCTTGGTTTACCCTCCCCCCGGGTGGGGACGAGGTGGGCCCCAACACCATGAAATTCTCTGGTGGTGGTGGTCAGGAGGATGCAAGGAGGCGACCTTGTAATCTTGGGCAGCTCGGTTCTCCCGTCTCGGAGCTGAAGGGTGTTTTCCCTTTTTCTGGGGAGTGGCTAGCACCCTGACGCCAAGGCCCTGCACCACGGCCCGCCACTCCCCCGCCCCTTCACACGCTTAGCGCTGCTGCATCCTGGCTTCTGCCAGAGGTCAGCCGAGCCGAACAGGGACCATTGTCCTCCCGAGAGGAGAGCTGTCCTCCAGATGATCTATCCTCCTCCCTAAGCAACCCGGCTCATGCCTGAACCCGGCCGCCAGCGTGCAGGCGAGGTGTGGCGCCCAGCGCCTCAACCCTCAGTGCCACTGGGCCAGCTTCCCCTTTGTTTTTGTTTTTTTTTTTTGTGGGGGGGCAGAAGGGGAAGGAGACACTGCCCAAAAGCCTGGCCACTGCGGGAGAGGGTAGACCGGTAGCAGTGATGAATGGTGAAGTTATTCTAGAAGATCAAGAATTATGATGAGTACATAATTTTCATATCTTCCAAGAATCAGTCTTTACCATTCATCACTGGTGGGTCTGAGTACCAAGCCACCACTAGAGGTGGTGTTGGCAAACCCTGAGGAAAGTGGTTGTTCCTTCAGCCTCCTGTGGGGGAGAGACAAGAGAGGCAAGGGCCCCTCGTGGGTCTGGTGAGGCCTGAGGCTGGTCAGAGGCAGTCAGAGGCTTCCATGGACTGGGAGCAGTAAGGCGCTCTGCAAGCTCGTGTCTGACCCTGTGGAAAAAGAAATGAGCCCATGGTATCATAAGGCAATCACCCCACGCCGGGCCAAGGGTGATAACCTGGATAGGCAAAACGACGTTGTCCGCCTAATGTAGACTGCAGTTCCCATCAGTCTAGAGGCTACCTCACTGGCATCATAAGACGCCCTCAACTGGTGTCTTGTCAGCCCCTCACCCTGTGTGGAAAGGCAAATGGCCTGCCTGGTTGCCTCGCAGTCAGGCATGGATACTAGGAGCTGACCCAGCTTTGCCCACAGGTGCCTACCATAGGTAGTCTGATGTGCCTGGTGTGTAGCAATGCACAACACTGTGTGCGCCACTGAGAAAACCCTTCTACCCCAATGGTCGAACTCGATCGAGTCAGACTCAGGGATGGTTTTGATGTGGGCAATGATACCCAGAAGAGTGTCCATGATCTGTACCACAGAAATGGGGCGAGTTATGGCACCTGGAGATCCCAGGGGTGCATAATACCTGCAAGGGTAGTCCCTCGGGACTGGAGAGGCGGCAGAGGAACAGAGCCAGGCTTTTCGTGAGACCTCCGCAAATGGCTGGGGCCACGGAGGTATGACAGTAGTGTCAGAACTGTACTCCCCAAGAAAGGACAGCATCATTCGGGCAGGGCTGTGTCCAGCAAAGTGGAAGAAGTGCAGCTCCTCCACCATCCGCAAAAGGAAGAGCTGATAACTAGAGTAATTAGCATCGGAGGTGAAGTGAACAGAAGTATCCTCTTTCTCAGAGGAGGAAGATGTGGACAAGGTGGAGCTGGATTCAGAGGGAGGCAGTGCTGGGGGTTCAGGCCAGAAGATGGCCTCATCCACTGCCCTCAGGTAGACGGGGAAAGCACTCACCATGGTCCTGAAGTTCTCCCAGGTCATGGTCCTCGAAGGGCCAAAAATACCTGGGAGAAGGAGAGATGGAGGCACAGGAGATGGAGGAGGGTTGTGGTGGGTCAGGCCTTCTGCAAGGGCTGCAAGAGTGGTCAGGCGACCTCTCACACATAAGGGGGCTGAGCAACTTGCCCACCAAAGAATGCTCAACTGTGGAGGGGCAATCAGAGTGGTGCCCTTGGGGGGAACCTATCAGGTGCAGAGGTTGGAGCCATGCAGGTCCCACAAGGCCCCTTTCCCCACCTACCATAGGCCCAGATGGTTCTGGGGAGGGGGTGAAGGGAACAGAAGATCTGAGTCGATGCTACGGCTCCTGTAAGAGCTCCCAGCTGCTCTGGTAATGGAACGCTGTGCTGACTGAGACCTCGCAGCCCTCCCCCCTTCTCCAGAAAGGGCTCTGTCCCTTGGAGAAGACCATGCAGAAGTAAAGAAGTTAGCACTGGGGAGTAATGGGGGTGGGGAACGCACAGCGAACGGCACCAACCTCATCTCGCACTGCGCAAACAGCACTGAATCAAGTTAGCACAGCGACGCCACTGAACCCGTATGCACTGGACCCCAACCAGCGCTGCCATCCCCAGCAGTGCCAGAATCTGCATTAGAGCTGCCCCATGCACCACAAGCAGCACCATGGGGAGCAGGGGAGGTGGCACTGCCGCCAGCACCGGGACGAGGACTCCCAGGCCCTGTCCTTTGTCAAAGGCCTAGGACTGGGCCCAGAAGACTCAGCAGGCTCCTCGGAACTGGGAAGCCAGTCGTGATCATCCCGATCCTCATCCTCCGGGTCAGAGGAAGAGATCAGGGTGATCTCCAACTAGGCCACTCCAGTGAACCTTCCTCTCTTGGCACCATGAGTGGCAGCAGGAGGGGTCCCAGTCACCCAGACGGCACCACCCCATTCACTGGCACAAGCCTTAGTGCAGTAAATGAAGCAACACTGGAACGTGCCACCATGGGACCCGCCGGTGCAGGCCCAACATATAGCTGTGATGCCTCCACCGGGGATGTCTGGGCACTGGACAGGGAGGAGTGCACAACTGGCCCCCTGGAGGAGCTCAGCTATCCCACAGACCCGGCCTCCTGTCTCGGCGAAACGAGGAACAGCAGAGGCCTGGCCTCCTTGGTATGTATAGTACTGGGGGCAGGGTTCAGGGAAAGCACAGGGACTTGATTCTGAGTCCCGAAAGACGCCAGCCCTGAAGGTTTGGGGTCCACCTCAACCTCATAGCCTGACCCAAGAGTATGGAGGCCCATCGAGAAGCAGGAGTTGCAACAATCCATATTGTGGTGTTGACCCAAGCAGGTGAAGCAACAGTCATGGCAGTCACAAACAGACATGTTCTTCCCACAGGGGCACTAACACATAGGGGGAAGATCCATTCCCTTAGCTTTACTGGATTTTTTAGGGCCCAGATCAGACATGATCATACTGGAATGAAAAAAGCAGCACAGCATTGAAGAAAAGTGCTGGCAGAACTATGACGCATTTGTGCTAAAGCGCTCCCACTGAGATGGGGCCTCTACAGCGGGAAAAACAGAACTGAGGGGGGGAACTGGTGTCAGTTACTGGCCAGTCCATGAGCACCACATCATATGTCGGCCTCATGGGCTGTGCCGTCCCCATTGGCTCCCCACTCTAAAAATCTTTAAGCTATATGCTCCCGCAGGGTCCTATCGCCTCCAGCATAGACCTACCAGTGATGAATGATGAAGATTGATTGTTGGAAGATTGTAAGCTTTTCTAAAATGAAATTCAAATCCCAAGAAGGGACTGGATTGCAGATAGGTGGTTTAAAATGTAGCATACCTTTGAGGAACTTACGGGAGACCTCTTGTTGTACAACCATACGCCTGTCGATGAGTGCATGGAAAGCTGATATAGCCGTCAAGTGCACCTTAAGTAACGAATATTGCAGACCCGAGTCTGACAATGATGAATAGTCCAAGATGTCCTACACTGGACAGGTGAAGGGGTCTAAATTCCTGGAAGTGGCTCAAAAGAAAAAAGCTTCTGTTTTAGTGCTTACTACTACTATGTCTGGTGTTCCAGTGTCCAGCACCACAGTCTCACTGCCTCCCAGTATAGGGGATAGGAATGAGTCCCTCTGTTTGTTGATGTAGTGGACTACACTGATATTTGTCTGTCTGGATCAACAGAGGGCCGTGTTATAGATGCTCCTGGAATGCGAGAAGACTGTACAGCACAGCATGCATTTCCAGGATACTGATGTGCAGACTGGTATTCTGCTAGCTCCAGAAGCCCTGTGTTTGACAGGACCCCAGATAAGCCCCCTAACCAGAGCCGGATGTATGCGTGGCGAGGATCTGTGCTGGTATTAAGAGTCACAAACGAGACACACTTTAACAGGTTGCTGCAGTCCATCCAACACAGCAGGGATTTCTCAATGTAGATATGACAAGGATCAGTTGATCAAGGTTGTCCGTTAATGGAGTACACTGAACTCAGAGTTCACTGTGGAATGCGCACATTAAGGCATGCCAGAGGTACTATAACAATGGCTGCTGCCATAAAGGTCCAGGAGACACAAGAATAATCTGTCTGTGACATTCTGACTGTTGCAGAGAAGCTGGGTTTGAGAAATAATGCATTCAACCCTCTCTAATGGCAGTAAGGCTTTGCCTTGAGCAGTGTCTAGGACTACACGTACTTACTGCACACTGACATGGTGTTAGGATATAAAAATAATAACCATAGTAAAAACGGACTATAGCCGGCCAGGTGGCGCTGAGGCACTGGACACACTACCTTACGCCACGCCGGTGACCCCGGTTCGGGAATGAGTCTGGGTCATCGGGGTTGGCTGGGGGGAGGAGGCAGGATTGGGCAGCCGTGAGGCAGCTCTGCTCTCCCAGGGGAGGGATCATGTCTCTCCCCCCACATGGCTGCCCTCACGTGGAGGTCTGTGGGCAATGCAGGACGGTGAGCAGTACAAAGGGAGGACGTTGCGAGACCGCAGTGTGCTCGTGCCTCCACACGCGAACGGGCAGCTGCAACAGGGAGGGGAGAAAAACGAAGCTGGCAGACTCCATGATGCTCCTCGGTGGCGTTCCTGATGATGGGGACGTCAGCCTCGGATGGATGCGAGTCCTCCTGAGGAGGAGACATGAACCCGCCTGCCAGCTCCCCAAAAACTGGGGGATAAAAACTAATAATAAAATAAAACCCGACTACTAACTTAGTAGACTATGGGTTGGGCCTAGGGGTGGGTCATGGGTAGTGGGTATAAGAACCAAAGTCTACTATCAGCTACCTGGACAGGAAGGTACAAAGAAGGGCCACAGCCATGGCATACAGCTCTGACTAGTGCACAGGGATCTAAAAGGCCTCTGTATAAATAAGATGGCAAATTCCAACTTAACCATAATAGACTCTGTACTCCAGAGGGGACAATACAATCAGTAGGGTAAAAACCCCATAACTAATGAAGTGGAACAAACAGCAGGTGTGATCGGACAGAGTCCCGGTGCACAAGTACCATCTTCTTGCCACTCCAAAAGGAGTGAAGAAAAAGGATACAGAATGTGAAAAACATGAATGTGAAAATGTGAATTTCAACAGCTGAGTGTGGAATATAAGCCGCCACCCCCACAGGCTGAGAATAGCCAAGAAAATCCTGCTGCATCTGCCTCTCCCTGCAATACAGAAAAAAGAGGAAAGCTGTACCTTGCCCCAAATGCTAGGTACTGCAATACAGGAGAAACTTAAGAGATATGGATAATGTGGAGCCAACGTTGCAACAATATCAAGAGGAATATGCCCCAAGAGGTATCCCTTAGCAGGGAGAGGAAGGAACGTTATATGAAAAAGTGGAAGAAAAATACACCCCAAAGATTTTTTTTTAATTTCCCTTGCTGCGAAGAGGGTACAGGAACCCACATTCCAATTCTGTCTTTATGAAAAGAAAAATAAATGTCACCCTCACAAAGGGGACAGACAGCTCCCAAATGGTAAGAAGGATGCCAATGTGCTGCGGGCCAACACTGTGAGCTACGAAGAGGCCCTGGCCCTTACCTGAGTGGGGGATGGTGGGTGCACATGTGAATGAATGGTGAAGATATTCTGGAAGATCAACAATTATGGTGAGTATGTAATGTTCATGGCTTCCAGGAATTGGGCTTCACCATGCATTCACACTGATGAGTCAGACTACCAAGCTTTCCCCTTAAAAAGGGGAGTAGCTGGCTCACCCGGAGGGAAGATATCACTCTGCCATCTGTGTGGGGAAGAACCACCTGAGGGCACGGACTCCTTACAGGTCTGTTGGGACCCATGACTGGTCAGGGGGAAGACAGAGTCTTGTAGCTCGGGAGCAGTAGGGTACCCCAACAATACATGCCTAACCCGCTGGCCAAGAGGGTTGAGGAGCTGGACGTCAAACCTTGCGCCACGCCGGCGAGATGGGTTTGAGAGTGGACTCGGGCCATCAGGGGTCAGTGGGAGAGGAGAGGATCGAGTGTCCGAAAGACTGCTCTCCTCTCCTGGGGTGGGACCCAGGAGCTTCCCCGCCTTGCACTGGCCCCCAGTGGAGATCTGGCGCACTGCACTGGGTGGGGACGTAAAGTAGGGGGAGGCGGTGGCAGACGTCTGCGAGAGACCGCGCTGATGTCATTGCATGTCCGCTGTCTCGGGGAAAACCAGGGAAAAAAACTCCAGCGACAGGAAGTAGATGGCAGTCCTCAATGGCAGGCACACATGCCCACCACCAGTTCTTGCCCCGTCGGCTATCCTGGGTCCTCTCCTCTCTCTGAGGCCACGGAGGGGAGGACTCTGTCTCCAATTCCTTGCCGGGTGGGGATTCAGGCTGAGAGGCAGTGCCTGTCGAGTGAGTCTTGCCCGAAGCAGTCCTGGTGTCCGGAGTGCATAAAGAAAGTTATAAAAAAAAAACAAAAAAAAAAAACACACACATGCCTGACCCTGCAGGAAAAGAAATGAGTCCCCTGGAAATATGAGTTGAGCACCTTACGCTGGGCCAGAGATGCCAACGGGGGAAAGGTGAAGCCATGCCATCTGCTGAATGCAGACCACAGTTCCTACCAACCCGAAAGCCACCTCACTGGTGTTGTACGAGGCCCTTTACTGGTGCCTCACCAGCCCCAGGCTCTGGACACAAAGGCAAATGGCCTGCCTGACTGACTCACAGTCAGGCACTGAAGCTAGTAATTGACTTAGCTTTGACCACAGGCACTTTTTGCAAGCTGCCTGATGTGCAGCAACACACATGGTGTGTGCTGCAGCAAAAACCCTCCTCCCTCAGGCATCCATCTATGCAGAGTTAGCCTCGGGAGGTTGGTCATGCACAGGATATTTAGGTACAGTGGGGGTTTGCAGTACCAAAATCCCCAAAGTGGGGTGAGGTACAGATCCAGTAGACCCTGTGGGAGCACAATACCTGCATTAGACATTCTAAGGGGTAGAAGGATGAAGCCAGACATTCCTGGATGCCTCCTCAAAGGTCCAAAGCCAAGACAGGATAACAAAAAAGTCATCACTGAAATCCCCAAGGAATCTCAGAGACAGGGTAGCGGGACTGTGCCCAACAGAAGATCCTCTGTTCAGCTCCATCATCTCCATGAGGAACCGCTGATACGCAAAGTATTCCACATCGACAAACATGTGAAGGAAAAAATCCTCTTCCTCAGAGGACTCAGAGAACGGTGGTGCCAGGGCCATGAGCCTGAAATGCGCCTAGTCAGACTGATGGTAGTACTGGTGGAAGACACTTCCTTTCTTCCATACTGATGCCAGGTCATGGGCCCAGAGAGAAACCATTTTATCCAAGAGTTCACGGAGGGGTGGCAGACATGATGCAGAAGACAGAGGCTCCAGGTTCTCTGCCAGAACTGCGAGAGTGCTCAGGGGACCTCTCCTGAGGGGAAGACCTGGAAAAGTGGCCTGAGTGGAGATGACCAATCTCAGAGGTTCGAGCTGCACATTGCCCTTGGAGAGAGACCCCATGTGGGGACAGCAGAACAATGTATGTCCCACAGTGTGGCCCCAATCCCCACCAGTGACAATATCAGCCACTTACAGGGGGAAACAAGCCACCAAGCTACTGCTGAAAGCCCACCCGGTGCTGCCTCCAACACCAGTCACAGGGTCAGCAGCAGATCCAATGGCAAGTCTCTTCCTCTTCCCCAAGACTGCACTGCCCCCCAGGTCAAGCCTTGTTCCAGAGACAGAGTAACCCCTAGAACTGTCTCCCTACCCCAGCACCGTGAATGGGACCAGACCTGGCACCATGAATGGCACAGGGCTCAGAACTGGCAGCATGGCCAGCACAGAGACCAGAACCAGTCCTAGGGACAATGCTAGGGGCAATACAATCACTGGCACTGAGCTCAGAACAAGGCCCAGGGTCAGCAGCCTCATCCTCCCCAGGCCACTGGAGTGCTCGGGGTAAAACAGGACCATCACCTCAGACTCCAAGTCAGGGTCAGCCCCTGAACCAAGACCTCTTCTAATACCACGAACGGCACCAGAACAGGGCTTGGTTTCTCAGCAAACACCACCCAGTTCACCGGTACTGAGGGTGGTACCTGGAACCAGCGTGGCACCAGGCCACGATACCGAGGTGCCCACTGGTGTAGACCAAGCACAAAGATTTGGCCTAACCACCAGGGGCATTCGCCAGATCGCCCGGAGGGGGAAGGGGTCAGCAAGCTCTTAGAGGAAGCAGACTGTTGACCAGACCCCTCCTCACCCAAGAACCTCCAATGCCTCAGCAAGTGGAGTGCCCAGAGGATTCTGGTCTTCCTCAGTTCCAGATATACTGGGAAGGAGTCTAGAGTAAAGGACCAGAGACCTTACCTTGGCATCTGTGATGTGATGCCTGCCTCCAAAAGTGGGGGGCAAATGACCCCATTTAATGTATGGATTTCCAGAAATCACCAATTCACAGAGAAGCAGGCATAAAACCTACCCATGTCATGGTCTGGTAAAAGGCAGACCTGGCACTTCACATGCCAGTCCAGTGCTACGAGATGATCTTCATCTGCCCCTTCAAACTCAGCATCTCAACTGATGTAAATAAAAAAACAAGAAAATAATTTGGCGCCAAACTGAAAAGAAAAATGGTACCGAGAGGAAAAACAGAGCTGTAAATAGTGCCAGAAGGCATCTGCCATCTCAAACGATGGTAGGTGGTGTCAAACTGAGGAGAAAACTCTGATGGTGCAGTAGCTTTTGACTTAATTGCTTCCACGGTACACATCTGACAATAAGAAAAACACAGCTGAGGAGCAGATGGGGATGGCATTGGTTACTGGCTGATTCATGCACACATCAATACGTCAGTCGTACAGACGGCACCAGCGGCAATGTAGGTCCCCTCCCTATGCTGCAAAGACTTTGCTCCTGCAGTGTCCTAGCGCATCTAGCTTAGATCCATCAGTGTGAATGAATGGTAAAGACAGACCCCTGGAAGATCTGTTTAAAACACCATTGCAGTGTGATAATTTCTACCATGAGAGAGGTTGGAGCTGATTTCACACAACTACTGGAAGAACGGGAGCAGATGTGTAACTGAAATGAGTGGAACCTTCTGGTGAGCATAGCACCTTGCCTGGGGACAGTCTCCCTAGGCTATGCCAGCCCCTGCAGACACCAACAGAGGGTTATCATATGATGCCAGCCTCAGCTGAGAGACAATACAGTGGCAGCTGAAAGGGTTGCATGTCTGTGTAAGTCAAAGAGAACTGTACGAACTTTCTAAAAAAATTTCTTACATTTACGATTGTTTTCTAATTTTTGGTTCACATTCAGACCCCAAAAATATTTTTTCATGCCAATTTTATATCCCTAACCCACTTGCAAAATACAGTACAATCATAGAAATACAAAATCACACATGCCCCCACAATGCAAAGCATCATGGGCTGCATATGCAAATCATCACAGAATATTATGCTGGTTCAATTTTAAGCAAAAATGCATGGTGATGAAAGGCCTCTCACACAGTTTGCAAAGGGTACCAACATGTCTTTGCTGGCACCTCTTGCAACTGTGTGAGAGGCCTTTCCGCACCAAGCATTTTTGTCTAAAGTTGAACCAGCGTAATATTTTGTGGTGATTTGCATATGCAGCCCATGATGCTTTGCATTGTGGGGGCATGTGTGATTTTGTATTTCTTTGAAACTTGGCTTCCCAGCCAAATGCCCTTTGGGGTAACCATTGCCTCAATGCTTGTGCACAGAGGTTCTTGGTCTTTTAAACAGTACAATCATGTTGCAAACATTGCAAATTTTTTCATTAAATGTAATCCCATATCTTCCTTTCATACCCTATGAAAGCTTCAGAAGACAGTAAATAGAAGAGACAGGCTCCAAATAAATGAATTGAGCAGAACAAATTATAATCCATCTTACTTTATTTGTCTCCTTGCCAGAGGTTATTCTAGCCAGCAAGCTTTCAACAAGGTGCTGTTTTGTAAAGCCTGTGCCGTCATCGGGAATGGGCAACACTCCACTTCTTCCTATTTCACCCAGCGCTGTGCATGCAGCAATGGCCAAGAGAGAGGAGGTGCTATCTAAAAACGAACCTACAAAAGAAAAGACAAAAATGGCTTAAGATCATCAAAGAGAGGGAGAACAAACATTCTTAATGCTACACAGATAAAACAGTTTATAAAAGTAAACTACATTCCTGTTTGTGCTCACTTGCCTATTTTAACCAAAATAAATTATCTGCGATCCATTAATATTTATTTAAGAGTTCCACCAGAAAAGGAATACTGAGCTGCAATAGCTCGTTTCCAGATGCGTCAGGGATTTTGGGGGAGGAGTATGATAATAGAGTACAGTACATATTGGTACACATATATACAGGGATTTACAGGTAATTACACAGGTGAACACAATCATCACCCTTTAGCACACTACAGTGGTAATTCAGGTAAAAACACACATGTACACTGGCAGACAGGTAAATCAAGACTGCACTTGGTGATAGATGGAGAGGCAATGGACATAGTGTTGTAGCTGAAGGTAGGGAAGTAGTGAAAAGCTAAAATGAGGGGGTGTACAGGCTGGTATGAAAGCGTGGTTAAAGGAAGACAGAGACTGCAAGATAAAAGTCAGAGAAAACAGGAGGGGGGGGGCCAACGGACATAATGTAGCAGCTGAAGGCAGGGAAGCAGCGACAAACTGAAATGAGAGGGTGAGCAGTCTGGTATTAAAGCGTGGTAAGGAAGACAGAGATTGTAAGATGAGTCAGAGAAATGGGAATGTAGGGGGAAGTGTGACAGGGTTGAACAAGACTCAGTCCCATTTGTTATGTAGAAAGAGCTAAACGCAAGGATCTGTTCTATCCTCTTTTCTGTCTCTTGTCTGACTGTGCAGTCAAATTTTTCTGTGCCTTCACTTGCTGTTTCTATCTTTTCTTCCCCCTTGCGTATCTGAAGTTATAAAATACATGTGAATCTTTATGTGAAATCAGGATCCCTAGGTTTGAAAATGTATATACAGTAGTTATATTGTTGAAATGATTCCAAAAAGCTATTTGGAACTTAGGGGGTTAACCTGGAATGCAGCACTAGCTCTTTTGCAGAGCTATCAACAGGTGGTCAGTTCTGGGACACCATGTACTGTTTTGTTGCACCTGCAAGGAAGAAAACTGACAAGAATATTTTCTGATAAACAGGATGTCTCCTTAATGAGTTCCCCGGCAAAGCCTTAGAAAGAGAGCAGCAATACGTTTGCTAGACAGAGAGAGAGAAAGACTGAAACTCGGATTAGATATTAGTTTTCTGTGTTTGTACTGCCTTTGTAAATAGTTATACGGAACAATTTTTTTTTATTATTGTTATTGGAAAAATTAACTTGCGAATTTTATACCTGCTCCTGATCTTCCAATGCTTCCTGACCTGTGCCTCAATGACAGGAGGGAAGGGAACGGAGGTAGGAAAGGAGTGGGGAGGGGGGCTACCGTCCTTCAAGGTGAAATCCTGCCATGGGTGGATGAGGCTCGGAGTACACCTAGTCCGTGACAAGGTCTAAAGGACTGGATAGGCAAGTGAGAAGTTCTAATAGTGCTTGTGAATTGAGTCCTTTCCAGGCAGTCAGTGCAAGTAGATGGACTGGCAGTGTCAGTAGCAGTTACAAGAGGGAGTGGTGAGTTCGGACAGGAGCGGGGCAAGGGAGAGGGAGGATGAGGCAAACCGGATGTATAATGGGAGTGCGTTCCAGACTTTAGGGAAGCGGTAGGCGAATGCAGCTTGACCAGCCGCAGAGCACCTGGATGAGAGAGTAAGGAAGGGGAAAGAGGCGCTGTGAAGGGCATAGGAGGTGGGTGGGGGCAGGGGGAATGATGGAGAAAAGTTAAGAGGGGAGAGAGCACAGCTAGTATTTGGCTATAAAGGAGGCACAATGGGCAAGGCCTCTGTCAAAACATGACGGGAAGGAGAGGGAGGTATATAGACAGCAGTGGTGAGTTTGATGTAGAGCGTCCAGTGCAAAGCCACAGAAGGAGTGGAAGAATGGGTCCAGTCTGGACAAGATGGATTTAGGAGCATCACTATATAAAATGTCTCCACAGTCAAACAGACGCAGAATCATTTTCTGAACAGTGGCTCTGCAGGCCTGCAGAGGGATGCAGCTGTGGTTGCGGTAAAGCGCACCGAGTTTGGGATGGATTTTTTTGCAAATGGCATCAACATGTACAGAAAAGTCAAGGTGACTGTCTAGCCAGAGCCCAAGGTATTTGAAAGATGGTCCAAATTCAATGGCGAACCCATCCAGGGTATGAAAGGAGGGGGAAGCAGCCATCCTGGCTAGTTGTTGCCTACAGCCAAAAGTCATGGAGACCGTTTTCTTGGCATTTAGAGCCAACCAATTTGTCCGGAACCAGCACCGAATGTTATCGAAGTCCAGCTGAAGACTGGGCAGCAAATCAGAGGGAGAGGGGTAAGAGGCAAACAGGACTGTATTGTCAGCGTACATATGTATGGATGCTGAGGTGCAGGCAGCAGGGAGGTCACTTAAGAAAACTGAAAGGAGTATTGTACCAAGGAAGGAGCCTTGGGAGACACCGGTACTGATAATGGGGGGGTGGGGTGGAAATACTACTTCTAGCTGATTGAGTCCTGCTTTCGAGTTAGGAGCGGAACCAGTTAGTGGCTGGGATAGAGAGCCCTGCTGCAGCAAGCCTGGCAAGGAGGAGGTGGTAGGCAACAGTGTCGAAGGCTTTGGCCAGTTCGACAAAGATGGTTAAGGTAATATGGCTCTGATCCATACCAGAAAGAATGGAGTCAGTAAGCCAGAGGAAGGAGGTAGAGGTGAAGTGGGATTTACGGAATCCGGACTGGTATGGAGTGAATAAGGATGTGGAATTAAGGAAGGGGAGAGTTGAGATAAAACCAGGTGCTCCTGGAGTTTGGCCAGAGTGGGAAGAAGGGCTATGGACCAGTAATTGCCTGGAACAGAGGCGTCATCACCTTTAGGGAAGGGTAAATTAAATTAGCTAGCAAACTGAGTAGGGATCTCAAACATAATAAACAATCATAGTGCAAAAAAGTTTACATGACCTCAAAAATAGTTTCAAAATAATGGATTACACAATTCAACAGTGAAGGCCATCCTAAGATCACATGGTCTAGTGGTAGTTTATAGTGCAAACTTGGGCAAGTCACTAGATCGAACTGAACTTTGGTCTTCCCAGCTGGGAAACTAAGAAAAAGCCAGACCCTACTGAAAACAAAATGGAGCATCTGGGTAATCATGTTTAAATTGTGTAAAAAAGAAAAAAAAAGAATATTTGGCTATTACATGTGATAGACACATTTACATTATATCAAATGACAATTTGCAAATTAGAAAATTATGTTTGCTATTTATTCTCCACTTTCACCCAATTTCTATAAATCTTGATAATGAGACCATATCAGTATGACTATTTCAGCCTCTTTGTGCACATGAATCACCTTCAAACATCTGACAGTGGAAAAGGTCTACTCGCCAGAGCTCAGATCCGAGTTAATCAACAATTCCATGTTTCTCTCATTTCTAATGTGAAAATACCCACTAACACCTTGAAAGGATTACACAAGTCTAGCTATTTGGCTTTGCATTCATATTGCGCTTTAAAGGGAAAGAGGGTCTTCAGAAAAAGTAAGTAAGGAATAAGACACAACGAGGTGTGATTTATGGTCTAATAAGAGTATGCCCCAGGTGCGTAATGAGGTATGAGGCGCTTGCGCCGAGTGCCTTTAGCACCTGGAAAGCGCTCTTGTCAGGCCATAAAACACACCTTGGAGTGTCTTATTCTGCGTATAAAATGAGTCTCCCAAGTAAAAATTAAAAAGGAAAAGAGCTGTCAAAATGAAAAAAAGAAAAAAAACATTTTTTTCGGTTACAAGACTAAAAATAGTTCCTCTTAGGTAGTGTCCTATGCTGTATTTAGCTTGGTCGCCAGTAGAGGGACACACACACACACAATATGTGTTTTTCTATTCTGCTCAGTTTCAGATTGTGTGTTTAAAAAAAAAAAAAAAATGACAACGCCAGTTTTACAGGGAGTGCTCGTGTCCCTCAGTAGCCATGGTAATGCAGAGCATCATCCCTTAAGGCAGGTCTGGCTGACTGAGTGTGGCTTTCAAAAGAAAGCCACTATAGAGGATTTCAGCAGTTTGTGATTGTGTGTTTAAAAAACAAACAAACGACATCTGCAGATTTACAGGGAGCGCTCCTGTCCCTCTCTAGCCACAGTAGTGCAGAGCGTCTTTCCTTACAGCACGTCTCGTTAACTGAGTGCTTTTTTAAAAAGGAAGCCACTACGGAAGATTTTCAGTGTGTCTGCAGTGACCATAACTGTAACAATCACCGTGTATACATGCAGGTTACGTTACCCGGTAAGGAAAAGTTGCGGAGCTGGCTATTAATACTGCTGGATTGTTGGCTTTTTCCGGTCAGTCTCGACTCACTACGTGACAGGGTTTTACGGGGGTGGCCGTTTCTTGCCAGCACACGTGACTATGTTGTTTAGTGAATCACAGGCAGGTGTTTGTGAAGGGACAATCTTTGACAGTTTTTTCTAAGACACAGGCACCACAGATAAAATTTTCATTATAAATATTTTCCTATACTTATGGGGTAATTCAGTGCACTTCGGTAATGTAAGAGTTTTGGGGGGGGGCGCACTGCAGCTTGGCTGCTACAGCACAACGGTTGGCAGTCCCAGTATGATGGTGGTGCAGTGAAATCTCTCCTGTGTTGAGTCCTGACTGGCTGAAGAGGTGCCAGTTGGCACAATATGCCCAGATAAGGACACAGACACAGGTACAGCTCAGCCAATCAGGACGTAGAAAACTCCAGACCCATTTTATAATGTGCTTACCAAACTCTTAGCTAGATGATCTCTATAGAGCAACACTAATTGGCCTGAGGCACAGAGCAGGAACCAGAACTTTTGAGGCTAATGATGTTAAGTGCTAACAAACAGCACCATGTTCACACTGTCCACATAAAATGACTGAGGAGTGCGAGGATGTAAAATGCTCATAGCCTTACATTCCGTGCTGGTGTCATAGCTCTTAGCTGTGCCAGCAAGTCCCTCGCAATGGTGCATCTTACCCATTTGTTATCAATTCCAATGGACAACAGAGCACTGTAGAATACAATTTTACTTTTTAAGGTTTATTCAAAAGTAATGTTTGTCACACAGTTTTTATTTTATTTTTATTTTATTGAAAACTTTGGATATTACTTTTGAGCACAAGTGCTCATTTATTTTATTTAGTTATTAGATCAATTGGCAGTACACCTTTGAGCTAAAAGCTCATTTACGAAGGTTCCTCATCAAGACATGAAAATTATTTACCTACCGTAATTCTTGATCTTCTTGGACGAAGTTTCCACCACTCATTCACACTAATGGGACTACGCCAGAGGTGCTAGGACAGAGCAGCAGCCAAAAATCTTCAGGAGGGCTGGCGCCAAGAGACAGGCTTGCGCCGTATAGGCTACCTCGGTGTCGACCCTCCAACTGCCTCAGTACGTTTTTTACCAAGGAGGTGCAGCATAAACTAGTGAAACTAACCTATGCCAGACATAAGACAGTAGGGATGACCCGTATAAGAAGGGTTAACACAACAGAGTATTCACAGTCCAGCCATCGAGGGAGTGAAGACTGAAAAACAGATCAGTGAGCTCGGGGGATGGAGGGTGGACGTGTGAATGAGTAGTGGAGACTTTGTCCAAGAAGATCAATAATTATGTTAAGTATGTAATTTTCGTATCTTCCTGGACATAAAGTCTCCACCACTCATTCACACTGATGGGCGAATACTGAGCTAAAATAATCCCCCGAGAAGGGAGGCAGGAAAAAGAGGAGATCACTCAGGACAGAAGTCCATTAAGGACTGTCCTGCCAAAGGATGGATGTTGTCCAGCAAGGACATCCAAAACATGGTGCTTCACAAAGGTGTGCACAGAGCTCCAAACAGCCACATTGCAGATGCCTGCAATGGGCACGTTCCGAATTTCTGCCAGAGAGTGGCTGCAACTGCCCTGTTAGAATGGGCGTATATCCTTCCTTCCAGCTTAACCTACACCATGGAATAGCACTAGCAGAGACATACCACCAGCCACGCCGAAATACACCTGATGGCAACAGGCTGACCCAGCTGGGCTATGCTGAATGAGACAAAGAGTTGCTCTGACTTGCAGATCTCGTTAGTTCTATCTATGTAGAACCGCAAAACCCCTTTAACATCCAGAGAATATATGGTATGCTCTCCTTCATTCTGGAAGTTTGAGAAGTAGGTCGGAAGAACCAAGGGTTGATTCAGACGGAATTCCGAGACTACTTTGGGGAGAAACTTACGGTGAGTTCTGAGAACCACCTTGTCCTTAATACTGTGTGAGGAGGGTCTGTGACCAGGGCATGTATTTCAGAAACTCTACAAGCGGAGGTAATGGCTACGAGGAAGGCAGCCTTCCAGGTTAGGAACTTCAGCTCGCAAGTTGCTAGAGGCTCAAAAGGTTTACAGGGAGCATGTCTAGCATGAGGTTAATATCCCAAGTGGCTACCGGTCTCCTGACTGGTGGCATAGCGTGGAGAATACCTTTAGGGAACCTCTTAACCAAGGGTAACTGAGCCAGAGAGAGAGTGTATAGGCTCTTGATAAGCTGAAATTGTGCACAGATGGACCTTCACGGCTGAGTACTGTAGCCCTGTATTTGACATGTCTAGCAGATACTCCAGGATTTTGTTAGGTGGGTAAGAAAAGGGATCCAAGAAGGACTTTATACACCAGATGGAGAAATGCTTCCACTTTGCTGTGTAAGTTTTCCTAGTAGCTGGCTTGTGTGCCACTAGGAGAATGTCTGAGACTCTACATGAGACATCAAATCTACTCACTTCTATCTCCTCAGGAGCCATGTGTGGAGACGAGGGGATCTCAGGTTGGGATGAACCACTGGGCCCTGGGCCAGCCGGTCCGATTGAAGCAGTAGTTGTTTCAGTGGCATTTCCGACAATCTGTTGATCAATGGAAACCAAATCTGATGAGGCCAGAATGCGGCGATGAGAAACATTCTGCCCCCCTGTGCCTCCAGCTTGAGCAGTACCCTCTGAACTAAGGGAAGAGAAGGAGGAAATGCGTACAGAAAGCATCTTGGTCCACAGCAGTCTGAATGCATCCTGACAGAAAACACCAGATTCCGTATTTCAGAAGCAGAACTGAGGCAGTTTTGTGTTGTGGTGGGATGCAAAAAGGTCCAAGTCTAGTGTGCTCCACTCTTCGAAGAGTGATTGCACGACGTTTACATCAAGAGACCACTCATGGGGGTCCGCCTCGATTCTGCTGAGGCAATCTGCCAGATAATTCTGGATTACGGGCAGGCAGACTGCTTGAATCAGGGCTTCATGCTCTAGGCACCATTCCCACACTCTCATTGCGTCTCTGCACAGGGCATAAAAGTGTAGCCCGCTCTGCTTGTTGATGTAGCACATCACTGCTTTGTTATCCATCTGAAGAAAAATTACTTAGTGACAGAGGATATCCTTCAGGGCTAGGACAGCATACAGGACAGCTCTCATTTCCAGGACATTTATGTGGAGTTGAGACTCGTCCTGGTTCCACGGACCCTGGGTGTGGAGAGCCTGACAGTGAGCTCCCCAGCCAACTAGAGATGCATCTGTGGTGATGTTCTGTCTCTCCAGTAGAGCAAAGGAAAGCCTTTGAAACAGGTTGTCCTCTTAAGTCCACCAGGTAAGTGACCAGTTTAGAGGTTCCATCACTTTGATGTGAAAGGACTGTGGATATGTGGTTGGGGACCACTGAGTACTAAGCATGCACTGAGTGGTCCTCATGTGAAGACCAGCCAAGGGCACCATGAACACTGATGACGCCATGAGACCCAGACAGCTCAGACTGGGTTATTCTCCTTGATGAAGCGAGCCAACTGGAGGATATAATTTCTCCTGTCCTTCGGAAGGAAGGCCCTTGCTCTAGAGGTGTCCAGGAGAATATCTATGAAGAGGAGCTGTTGGGAGGGCTGCAGCTGCGATTTTACCAGATTCAACAGAACTCCCATGGATGTGAGGAATTTGGAAGCTGTGGCCGCAGCTTTCTGAGTCCCTTGTCTGGGTGAGCTTGCTAGGAGCCAGTCATCCAGATATGGGGACACTTTAATTCCGAGTTACCTGGGATATGCTACAAGTACTGCAAAGCACTTTGTAAAGACTCAAGGCGCCAAGGACAGCCCAAAGGGCAGGACTCTGAATTGGTAGTGCTGACCCAGACCCACAAATCGGAGATACTTGTGATGGTTTGGGTGCATGGGAACACGTTGGTAGGCATCCTGCATGTCCAGGGACACCAACCAATCGTTTTGATGAATCAGAGATAGAAGCATACCAAGTGATATCATCTTGAACTTCTTCTTGTAAAGGAATTTTTTTTATCTCATCTGCAGACTCCCTGTATTTAAGTACACTGCTTAACTACTGCAAGGTGCTTCAAATAACTTAGACCAAGAGTCAAGTGCAATTTAATGTTAGTAACCGAATGAACTTCAGTGCTGCTGTAGTTGAGTTCAGAGACAGCCAGCATTAATCCGGTCTCAACAAACTGCACACAAACTAAAAAAAAAAAAAAATTCTAAACTGCGTCTGGAACTGATAGACCAAGTGCAATTTAATGTTAGTAACCGAGTGAGCTTCAGTGCTGCTGTAGTTCAGTTCAGGGACAGCCAGCTCCTACCACTTACTGTACCTGTTTAAGTAACCTGCTCCTTCCTCTCTTCCCAGTGTTCAAAGAGGTCCTCGCTGGTCCTGCCCTCCCACAAGCTGAACCCCTGCAGATTCCATGAGCACTACCAGGTACGCTACACCACTGCTGCTGCAGCATAAAATGGCAGTTCACATCCAGCTAATATGACCCCTGACGGCGCCGAGCGCGCCGCTGCCCCGCTTACCACCCAGGGTGCTCAGCCTTAGGCTTTGGGAGGATCACGAGTCCCCGCCCCCCCCAAAATCAGCCCACTTTCCCTTTAGCAGGTTATGTGCTGTCATCACTAGTGGCCACTCTATTATTTTCTGAACTGCATAATACAAAGCATCAATTCTCAACATGTTCCCATTGCATCTTGCCATGCTTTGTATACTCACACTCTTAACGTCCCTCCCACTGTCTTCCTACCCACAGCCACAGCCATACATCAAATTATCAAGCAGTACGGCTTCGCTACCTCCCTCCCATGCCACCACTTTCACAGAGATGCCACCTCTACATCTCCAGGTAAATTGGGATCCCGGTGCTTCCATCTTGCCACCCTCCTTCCACGCAGGACAAACTGCACTACACTTTTCTTATCCAAATAATTCTTGTAATCCCTACTAGATACCCCATGCCCTCTGTAAGTCACTAGGGCTTATCCCCAAAACTAAACTGCTACTTACACTACTGCTGCTTCTTGCAGGTGACATTGAGCGTAACCCTGGCCCAACACCCCCCAACCCCCAAATCTCAAACTACCTAGGGGCCTCAAGCTTATGCATCTGAACATATGCAGCTTACTGAACAAGCTCACCCTCCTCCAACCAAATGTCATTAACTGCATCCAGATATTCTGATCATAACTGAAATGTGGCTGAAGCCACACAATCTGGAGGCTGAATTATCAGTCCCTGGCTACACACTAATTCAGCATAACTGCCAGGGCAATAAAAGGGGTGGTGACGTTGCCATGTTCGTCTCTGCCCAACTGCAGTTCATCTTTATCCAGCTCCCCCTACCCATGCTTTCAACTGACTCATTGTTGATTAAATTCTCATTCCCATACTCACTCCCAATTTATGTAGCAGGGTCCTACTGTGCCCCTGACACCCATATTCCTCTCATAATGGACCACCTGAGCACCCTTAAACTGCTAGGTTCTGAGGGACAGCTCCTTATCCTTGGAGACTTCAACTCTAACTGGCTCTCCAGTGCAAGCTCAAAGCTACGGAGCCATGTTGCCTCACTAAATCTATCCCAACAAATTTCGGAACCCTTATGTTTGAACCACAAGTCCAAGAACCACTCCCTACTAGATTGGGCCCTTACCACATACTCACACTGGATTCTCAAGTCAGGACTCCTTCCGGACTCGCTAAGTGAGCACCACCTGATCTACGTGGTAAGGAGAATATTCAGCCCAAACCCCCCGATACTGCTCACCAGGTCTTACAAATCCCTCGACCTCTCAGCCCTCCTGTATGACCTGTCCAACTTGGATTGGTCTTATCCCTCTGGTCTCCTCCATCGACGCTGCCCTTGACCTTTTCAACTTTAAATTCCTTGCTGTATAGAACTACCATGCGCCTAGGAGAAGGACCCGTGTATGGGGTGCCCACCTGCCCTGGGTCACCGCCATTATAATCAAGCAGCTACATGCCAGGGACCAAGCATGGAAAGCCTATAAGGCATCAAATACCCTGGAAGCACTCCAGCTCTACCACCCACTCCATAACTCCTGCACTAGGCTCCTACAGCAGGCCAAAGCCAGCTATTTCAAGGCCTCTTTCCACTCTAACCTAAATCACCCTGCATAATTCTGGAAATCAATCAAATCAATTCTCACCCCCGGCCCAGCCCTAAACATTGATGGCTCCACCATCACTGATCCAGGTGAAGTGGCCGTGGTCTTTAACAACCTTTTCACTAGCAGCGCGGCCTCTCTCCTATCCACACTCCCCCAAACTCACTCTATCCCGCCCACCCCCACTCTTCACACCCCCAGCCTTCGCCTTTCACCTGGTCACCCCAATAGAAGTACTAAAAGCCCTGCAGGCTCTTAACCCAAACAAAGGTAAATGTCCCTAGGGTCTGGACTCCAAAAGGCTTTACCTTTCTGCCCCCGCCATTGCCTCCCCACTGACCGCCCTCTTCAATCTCTCATTCTTGCTTGCTTCAGTCCCCTCCAACCGGAAAAGTGCTACTGTTATCCCCCTCCCAAAAGGGGGTGACCCCTCTACACCGAGTAACTACTGCCCCATCTCCCTACTCCCCATCCTGGCCAACATGCAAGAGTGTCTGGTGTTCGATCAGCTCTCATCCTTTCTCGACGCCTCATCCTTCTTCACACCCTACCAATCGGGATTCAGGAAGACGCATTCCACCGTCACCTCCCTCCTCAGGCTCACCGACAACATCCTCACAGGCATGAATCACGGGCACATCACCTCAGCTATCTTTGTCGACCTTGCCAAGGCATTTGACACTGTCTCTCACGTCCTTCTACTATCCAAACTCGCTAAGGCGGGACTCTCAGATACTTGCACCAACTGGTTCAAATTCTACCTTGTAGGCAGATCCCAATCTGTGAGAATCGGTCACCATACTTCGGCCACCCTCTCTGTAACCACGGGGGTTCCCCAAGGTTTGGTACTTGGCCCAATCCTGTTCTCCATCTTCCTGAATGACCTGCCTTCCGGATGTCTACACACATCCATTCATATGTATGCCGACAACATGGCATTGTATGCATCTGGTCCCTCCCCCACTGAAGCTGCCTCCAGACTTCAGGAAGACTTCAACGCAGTCCAGCGCCAGTTTTGATCTAACCAGCTCTTTCTAAATCCGAAGAAAACTATCTCCCTTACCTTCGGTATTAGACAGAGGCTCTCCTGGCTCCCCACAACCCCCACTTATCTCACTATCGATGGGAGTCTTTTAGAGGCCTGCACCTCCTTCCGGTACCTTGGGGTCTGGCTCGACCAGCACCTCGACTTCTCTGATCATATCGACTCAATCCACAAGATTACACCCTAGGCTGGGCGCCTTATATCATAACAAGGGTTGCTTACCTCTGGAAACTCGCAAAGCAATACTACGGCAAATGATTCTCCCTATAATCGACTATGGTGACTTAGTTTACAGCGCTGCCCCAAAGTCCACCCTCGCAAGACTTGACCCTCTCTTCCACTCCGTCTGCCATTTTGCCCTAGACTGCCCTCCCTCAGTGCACCACTGTGATCTCTACAAGCTGCTAGACCTCCCCTCACTACAAGATTGGAGACTTAGCCACTGTGCGAGGACCATGGCGAAATTCTGGACACAGACCCCCCCCACCTTGAGTCTGCCCTTGTAGCTCAACCCCCTCTGCTTATTCTCTCAGAAACACTGACTCCCGCTCTCTGTATGTCCCACATATGTCCACAGCCACAGGCCAAGCGGCTTTCAGCTACCGCTTGCCTAAACTTTGGAACTCCTTACTGGCTGACATTAGGGGCACAGATAACTCTCAGCAGCAAAACCAGCTCCTCAAGTCGTTCTTCACCCCTCCTGCTCATGCATTCTGTTACACCGTAATGCCCTATATCCCAACTCTCACCCTTAACCTTTCCACTCCCTGGCTCATCTCTACTCGCTAAGTACCCGCCCCTAGTCTAGTGCCTGGTGTATCCTGGCTGCTGCGCCTGTTGAAACCTGTGTCCTCCAGCATTTACTCTGTCTCACACTAATTGCCTAGCTGGTCCATTTGGACTTGTCAGTAGTTCACACTCTGTTAGCCGCTGCTTTCAGCATCTAAGTTATTTGCTTGCTATTGTACTGTTTAATTCCTGTTATGATGCTGAATCTGCACTGTGTATTGTTGTGTTTGAATGATGTACTTGTCCTAACCTTCCCCCCTCCCCCCAGGACGCATCTGGAATAAAGCGGTACTCCGCTCAGTATTCCTTCCTGGTGAAACTCTTAAATAAATAAATCTTCCGTAGGTCAAGAATAGGGCACATACCCAGGGTGGGACAAACCACTTTTTGACCCGGTGGCCAGTTTGGCCACCATGCGTCAAAATCTGGTGGCCAAAATTTTTTTTTAGGTGGCCAATTGTTTAATGTTCACTATGCTATAAAATATGGTGCCAATTTTTTTTAACTTGCCTTTCAGCCAAGGAATCGTCTATTAACCTACATTTGGGAAAGTCTTTACCAGAGATCCTGATGAGAATTAGTCTGCCAGAACAGCATCAAGTATTACACAGGAGGGAGAATTTATGAAGTACAAATTCAAAGTCCTGGCCTGCCTGTCTAATCCAAAAAGGGAAGCAAGGGTGGCACAACTATGAGAAAATGAGACCAAAATCACCAAGAGGGTAACCAACTACTGAAGATGGGAGGGACGGGACCATCAGAGAAATACCATGACCAAATCCAAAAAGGGAAGGACGGCACAACTATGAGAAAATGAGACGAAAATCACCAAGAGAATAACTACTGAGGATGGGATTTCACTGCGGAGAAACACCACGAGTGGACTGGATTCCGACCAGATCATGCTGACTTACAACAAGTGGAAACAAGTCCTAAAAGTGTACACTTTTTGCTTTTTAAATAAAGCAGTAAAACTTTCAGAATAGATGTTGTGGTTCTCTTATTGTCTTGTGTGTTCCTTTTTTTGCGGGGGAAGGGGTGAGGTTACTTTTTTTGTTTTCATGACATTGCCAGGCCTGTACTGCTTCTGTGCTGTTACCACCACTGTAGGGTCGCTAAAATTAAAATTTATGAGGGCAAGGGTAGAAAATAAATTTTAAATGATTCCTAAAACTATGGCTGACAGATTGCTAATAGTATTTATGTTGCTGTCTTTGAAATGGGTCCATCCATCCACCTCCCACTCAAACTACTGTCTGTCTCCACTTTCAAGTCATCTCCTCAGCTCAGAGTCAGACTCCTCATTTGTTTCCACTTCCAAGTCCATTACATCTGGATATGTGACTTTATGCCCAGAAAGATGCCAATATCCAGGTGTTGAGTACCAGTGATCAATTGATGGGTCTGGATTAAAGTCCTCAATTGTGGGTCCATTTAAACTGATCACCAGCAGATCATCCATAGTGCTATCAATAAGATTGCTACGAGATATTGTTTTAATCCTGTTATGAGCGCTAAATCCCCTTTCGCAAGCAGCTGTACTCACTGGCATTACCTGAAAAATTGTGACCAACAACCGTAACAGAACAAATCTCTAGATTTTGGTGAACCTTTCTTAATGCGCATTCGGTATTTTGATTTTTTTTTTTTTTTCAGCATTTTTGAAATCTTGCCACTCTTCCAAAAGTTGCTGCGTAATTTCTCTTTCAAGTTCGGCATCCAGCTCTGGATCAGATAATAGTTGCCCTGAACCGTACTGCTTTTTCAGGAATGGCACGCAACTCCGGCAAAGCCCCGTGATGGATTCCTGACCAAAATTTAGAAAGAGAGGGTCATCAGGAGAAGACTAAACAGTTGTGTCAAATACTGAAAATTGTTTGTAGTCTTATGACTGCCACATGGGCTCAAATCTGTCATGTAAGAATCCAACCACACTGTTGCATACTTTCTCCTTGATTAGTTTGCGGGCATTTTCAATGGAAACCATCTCCTCGGCTGCTTGGTTTGAAGCAGTGGCCTGCCTGGCTCTTTTCTGCCTTTTATTCCCATTTTTATCTACAGGAGCTGCTACAGGACTAGGAGTACTGCCATCCATACCGCCAGTAAGGAGTGCCCTCCAAACCTACATACTCTAAAAACCATGCTTCAGCAGGGCAGGAACTGGTCTCCAGCTTGATGAGCTCCGAAATGCAGCTCTCCACGCGTGGCTGTACCTGAGTAAGAAGCAGACCCTCTTTCTGGAAATTTTGAGAAACCTTGCCAAGAATAGATAAATAATCTTGTTGAAAGGCCAAGAACCACATTTATTTTTTGTTTTTTTACGAAGTTCAAGTGTCCTTCAGCACTGTCTGCATGAGGACTCCCACTGTGTTGTGATGCCGTGTTCTCTAAGTGTGCAATTATTGCTGGCAGGTTGTGGAGAACAGCTGACAGCACTGTGGTGTGAACTGACCCGGCACCCTGTGAAAATGCTGACCAGTTTTTTCAGCTCAATGAAAAGTGTGTTAGCGGCCTCCTCCAAGGCTCTCGTTCTTCGGTGAGAAGAATGATAAAATGAATACAGGGCCCTCAAGCCATTTTCGGTTTCTTGAACTTCTGGCATATGTTTTTGGGCATCCAGAATGGCAAGCTGTAAAAGATGCGTGATGCAGCGAGTTGCAATTAACCAAGGCAGGCCACTGCTTTGTAGCTTGGTTGCGACTCCGCCACGTTGTCCTCGCATGGCTGATGCATCATCAGTGGCCATCCAAGAACTCCATGGAAGATTTTTCCACGAAGGGATGTCAAGTTTGTTAAAGAGTGAATCTAATGCTGCAATGTATCCACCGGCATCTGCTTTCCCTAATAGCTCGGTACCAATGAAGGAAGTATCTGGAGTACCATCATCACCAACATAACTGATGAACACATTCACAAATTCCCTCACACTTCTGTCAGTGCTTCCATCTATTAACAGCCCAACAACTGGAGATTTTTTCATTGCTTCAGTTTTGTTTGTGCCTATTACTGTTGCAATGTGATGCAAACTCGCAGCACCTTTTATGATTTGTGTATTGTTCAATCACTTTTATATTACATTTGCGTAACAGTGAGGTATGAAATGGAAAATCCCGGAATGGCCTATCCCTTGATGCCGAAAAGTAGGCAACATTAAAAAGACACCGCATGTATTCCCTCATTGCAGCATTCATCTTCTGAAAACAGAAGGCCATAGGTGTGGATTCAGGTGCCCTTTGAGCCCTTTCAGCCAGAATACATTTTACATGGGAACTGCTTACATCATGAATTTTTATAGACTCCATTTTGAAAGTACTGCCACCAACAAAAATACAGACGTATGATCTGCCAGATGGGGTTGCTTCCTACACACCCTGCAACTCATAGTGTTGCTTTGCTTCTCATACTGAAGCCAGTCAAATTCCTGTGACCATTCAATCCTGAATTTGCATTTCACTGAATCTTTGTTCTGTTGGTAGGATTAACTCTGGGCAGAGAGCTGAAGGAAGATGAAGTACCTGCAATGGAAATGCTGCTGGAAGTAGCGGAAACACTATGAACCTGAACGCTAGTAACCATTACTGATGGTCTGTCAGTGTCAATATGGTGTGAAACTCACCCTGGCGCCTCTCTCCCCGATATAGAAGAAGCAACAGCAGCAGGGTTAGCAACAGGAGGATTTACATTCACATGTACCTCATCAGCAACATCAACACTCACTGTCAGTGTGACTGATGACTTGGATGGTTTGGTTACGCAATTCTGCCACAGCAGATAGACTGGGTTTAATACAGCCAAAGGAAAACAAATGTGGTGGTTGTTTCTGTTCCTTTCCAGACATTTCCTATTACTCCAGTTACAACAGTATGAAGAAGAATGAGTGACTGGTGATGGCAGCACAGCAGCAGACAGTTTCTGCATGTACCCTCACACCAAGAAAGCCTGACAACCACAGGAGGAGACTGATGTTTGTACACAACCAGACTAGAGAGAGACGCTCAGCCTGAGTGTTACTATTATGCGCACAGATTGTATAGTACTATGGACTGTTAATTGTGGCAGGCTTTATTTATTTATTTTTTGGTCCCCCACAAAAAAACCTAAGCCTGGCAACACCACTAGAGGACTGGACGAGACAGGTGGACTGTCAAACAACAAGAGACACAGTCAGTAATATGCACACAGGTAGTACTATGTGAACTTTTAATTACTGTAGCAAGCTTGTATTATTTTGGAGTTCTTGTCCCACCAAAAAAGTATGACTTACACAACCAAGAGAGGACTGGACGAGACAGGTGGACTGTCAAACAACAAGATGTTGTTGCCAATAATATGCACACACTAGGTAGTACTATGGACTAATTAATGCAGTGGCAAGCCTTATTTTTTGGGGTTGGGTCCCCACCAAAACAAAACCCTGAGACAACCACAACAGGAATGGATCGAGACTGATGGACTGTCAAGACAATAGAGATGCTGTCAATTATATGCACACAGGACAGGGCAGGTACTGGTAGCACTGTATGATTGGACGGACTTTTATTAATTGTACCAAGCTGCTTTAAATTTTTTTTGTCTCCAGTGCTCTTCACAAAAAAAAGCTTAAGTCAGACAACCACAACAGGTCAGGAATGGACCTGGACGGGACTGTCAAAACTAAAAGACAATACAGATTAGACTGAGACGCTGTCAATAATATGCACACAGATCAGGTGGTATTATATGGACTTTTACTGAATTGGGTTAGTCTTGTTCTTCTGATTTCTTTTAAGTTGTATATTATTCATTATTAGCACAAAAAGTATAATTCTGCATCAGATGACGTAACAGGGGGATGCTGCTGCTGCTGCTGCACAGAAGACGATGACTGGACTTGGGCAGGACACTAGCTACTTGACTACTTCTGTCCAAAAAACTCACAATCTCCCAACAGATGCAGCACAGCACTGTCTGCAGTAAGTGAGTTTTATTTTTCTGCAATTTAATTAGTCCTCCTGATCACTGACCAACAGACCAAACAACAGCACAGACTGGAATTTAAATAAGTTTAGCTGCCACCCACTGCTGGTCTAACTTGTCCCAGCCCACACCAAACAATGATCACTGATGTGGGGAATAGACAATGTACTTTACAGCAACTTCCAAGACTCCAACAACTTTTTATATATATATATATATATATATATATTATTTTCTCTAAACTTGCAGGTCTGTCCAACACAGCAGTAGTGATTCTGCCCCAGGTACAACCAGCTCCTGACCTGCTCCACTTCCCTCAGTCAGTTGTGCTGCACAAGATCTCTCACACAGTAAAAAAAAAAATATATATATATTTTTAGCAGCTACTGTATTGCTGAATGATCACTCAGCCACCTTCAGAATATTTAGACTAGTTCGCCAATGCAGCCCTTAAAAGGGCTTTTTTTTTTTTTTAATTTCAAATAATCACTGAGTCTATCTGACGCACGCTTTGCTTTCACGCTCTCAACCGCTCCGATCGCTATGGCGCTTGGAGGGCTTTGACACTAACACACTAACAGCACCCCCCATGTGGTCGCCTGACGTCTTACCCCGTGGTGTGGCTCCCAGTAGTTTTTTTTAATATTTGCTGCACATCCACAGAACACTGGAGTCGCGGGTAGCTGGACTCTGGAGGGCGGGAGGCATGGCGGCTGTCAGTCACTGCTGGAGGTGGAGCGCGCTACCATCGACGTGTGGTCAATGCGGTCCATCTGAGTCTCTGCAACATATTATGAGTGCCGAGCATGCACATTGGTGCGGCTCACTGGTTAAAGGCAAAAATGCCTGCACTCTCTCGTGCATGCGCACGACTGAATCCAGCGCTAGTACTCGCCAGAATGGCGAGTTTTAAAGGAAGTCTGGTAGCCAGTGTGATTAGCCAGGTCACATCTGGCGACCCTATTTGTCCCACCCTGTGCATAGCGCCTGTTTCCTTTGGAACTAGGAAGTAATGCGAGTAGAAACCTGTGTTCCTTTGATCCTGCAGAACTATTTCTACTGCCTGTTGTTCAGAGGCCTTGAATCTTGGAAGCGAGGAGGTCTGACTGAGTGACAGACAACCTGGGCTGTTTGGGTGGATGATCCAGAAGGGTTTCTGACAAATTCAGAGAGTAATCCTCACAATTTATTCTGAGAACCCACTTGTCCAATGTGACTGACTTCCACTGGTTGTAAAACTGAGTCAGATGCGCCCCTACTGACCAAAAAAAAAGTCCCCCTCGGACAGCTGAGGTGGGACTTGGGCCAGAATCTCAGCGGGTGGCACTAGGCACCTTTGGGCCCTGTGCCTTCTGCTGCATTTTCTTTTGTGGCTGGGGGCTTGATTCTTGTTGACTCCCCCTCTGCCTTTGCCATGAAAGGACTGGCTGTTATAAAACTGCCGGTGGTTCCCTCTCCATTGAGGGGCAATAGTGGCCGGTCTGGCAGTCTTAATGGCAGTCCAAATTTTCTGTGTGGCCTCCAGTGCCTGCTCTACCTGTGGGCCAAACAAATAAACTCCGTCAAATGGTAAATTCATGACTCTGTTGAGCATCATTTGTAAACCCCAAGGTCCGTAACCATGAGTGGCGTTGGGTACAAATCCTTGCTGCTGCTGCCCTAGAAGCAGTGTCAAAGGTGTCCACGGCAACCTTAAGCTGCTTATTATTGGACTTGATGTCTCTAGTAATGGTCTGCAGTAGCATCCGACTCAGCGAATGCCAGAGGGTATACTCATATTGTGAGAAGTAGCCTTGGTAGCTAGCAATACGCATTCCTAGGGTAGCAGCGGCCAAGACTTGCTTTTCTAAAATGTCCGTCTTACGGGATTCCTTATTTACCGGACGAACTGTAGATTCCTGAGGGAGTACGGCTTTGTCATTTTCAGCCAAGACCACAATGGCATCCAAAAAGGCCTGAGAGGCCAGGATTGGTCAATCCTTAGGGGAAGCGTACTTCTCATCTATGGACTTGGCCACGGAAGAAATGCGTGCTGGATTATCCCACACCATCTGTGAGAGAGAGTCTTGAAAGAAGGCTGTATCAGAGGAGTCAATTCCACAGGGATTTCGAGAACATGTAGATACTGAAGGCACAATAACTTCCCTGGATCAACTTCTGAAGTCTGGAGAGAGAGGGTGGAATTCATGTTCTTCAGTAGAGATTTAAAGGACAGATTGTTCACTTGGGAGCTTAAGCAACAGGTTGGTAGAAAAGAGGTCAGGAGTTATATTTTGTTTTAACTGAAATATTTGAATAGTTTGTAAGTGAAATTAGTTCTATGTGTTAAAAATTATTACCTTGAATTTGAACTGTTACTTGGGCTGTGTTATTGTAGGTTTGGGGATAGTTGTTTGGCAGGGAAAATTAGAAGGACATTTAAATGTGTTGTTTGCCTGGTGTTTGGTAAGAGCGCTCCCACCCACCCTGTTTTGTAGGCTTTCTTAAATACTGAAAAGCCACTGGGGGTTGGGATTGAAGGGCTGAGTATTTCTGTTTGGGACTGAAATTTGAAGCAACAGGAGCAGGTGGGCCTGTGACATCATACGGTACCTGGTGTCTGCTTACACACACTGTTAGTGGGATCAACACATACTGGACTGTATGGCGTTTGTGAGACTTGGGAACTTTGTTGGTGGGTTGAAATTGGGTTTGTAAATAACTACAGTCAGTATAGAGAGAAACTGTACTCCAGGGAAAGGGACTGAGAAAGGGGTGTGCTATTATAAGCAGAGGGGATAATCAGGGTGGCTAATTCCACCATGGCAGGCATCTCGAAGGGTTGTAGGCTGCACAGGCTGTGGGATGGCAATAATTCTAAATTGGGCCTGGAGAGAGGGAGGCTGCCCACTCTGTAGACAGCTATCTTGTATCAGGAGTGAGGTATATTGGTTAAGGAGTAAGCTGGGGGAGCTGGGGGGGGTCCAAGGATAAGGGGTGTGGATATGGGCAGCAGAAGGGTGGGGCTGAGGGGAGGCTGGGGCAATGCTCTGAAATTACAGGACATTATGTTACAGCAAGCAGAAGGGGGGATATTAGGGACAGAGGACCCTTAGATAGGAAGTTGATGCTAAGGGAAAGCGCAGAGGTGAACATTCTGAATTCAAAGAGACTGGAGGGGAAGAGTCAGGAGGGCTGTTGTACAGCAAGCCTAAAAACAGCAGACTGTGGGAAGGAGCTACTAAGGTGAACAGTGCAAGAGAGGAAGAAGAGGGTCAGTTTAGAGATGCAGTCAGGGAAACTCGGTTACTTGATGGAGGCTGACATAGAGTGTCACAATAAATTTGAGATACTAAGCATCCTAGAGGGGAGGAAGGGTTGGTGGAAATGAGGAAACTTATACAGAGGCCGGGGAGGGAGTCAGATACCCATAGGGCATCACAGACCAGCTATGGAAAGGATAGACATAGTCCCAAAGGGAGAAGGGGAAACATATATGTTAAGCAAATGGGGGAGATGCAACATATTCCAGACATGAGGGAGGAGAGCATGATTGGAGAGAAACTGGGAGACAAGGAGGTGGGAGAGGAGCCCCCCTTCAGCAGGGAGGTCAGTACCAAGGATGGGGCCCTAGCTAAAGGGGACCCACAGAGAGCCTCTGGAGACAGGGGTACTAGTACAAGGGGGGGATGGTGGTGGGGGAAGGGGAAACCATCAGGACCACGATAAATGGTTCAGATAAGAGAGGGTTAAAGGGGACACCTATTCAGAGGGGGTTTGAGTTAAGTGGGCAAAATAGCAAGGGAGGCAGAAAGGGAGGGTGACAAGGGGTCTCTAATAAGGCAGGAAGACTCCCATGAAATTGCGATCATGGATAAAGGGGAGGGGGCTGAGAGGGCATAGTGGAGGTAACCATAAGGATGATAGGTGTTAAGGTTCTGTTACTGGGAGACTCGATGATTAGGGGTATCCATTGGGAGGAACAGGGGGTGGATGCCATAGCCAGGTGAAGGTAGTGAGTATCTCTGGGCTGACAGTGCACAGAGCAAAGTTCATGGTGTATGAAATGGTTAGGATTGTGAGGAAACCGGATTTCTGGTGCATTTGGGAACTAATGATCTAGAGGAAATAGCATTTTGAAATCCAAGCAAGGTTCCAAGAACTTGCCAGAGTCTGTCGGGATAATGGATGCAACATTTCCTTTTCGGAGATATTGCCAGTACCAAAGGCCTCAGTGGAGAAAAAAATGAAGCTCACAGAGGTTAATGACTGGCTCAGGAAGTGGGGTGAAGAGAATGGGTTGGGGGTGTTAGGGAACTGGAATGGAGTTTGGGAGGATAAGGGACTATACGCCAAGGACAGGTTTCATCTTGCCCCATTAGGGAAGGAAGTCCTTAAACAGGGGATGGCTGACTACATACAAGAAAGGTGGGGTTTAAACTTGTAAGGGGGGGAAGGGATAAGGGAGGGGCTGACCAGAAGCCCTCCCTCCAGATGAGGGGAGTAGCCTTCAAGCCCAAAGGGGAGGGGGAAACAGACTGGAGGTGGAGGTTTCAGGAGGAGCAGGGAGAGGATGGAAGTATAGGAATCTGGGTGGGGTCTACAAAGAGGATCAGGGATAAAGGGTGGGGTTAGTGTTAGTAAATGCCAGGAGCTTGGGAAACAAGTTGCCAGAGTTCTAGGCCATGCTGTTCGAGGGGTGGATGTGTGGCAGTCACGGAAACATGGGCCAACAAAACCATGACTGGGACCTAAATGTACGGGGTACACTATGCTTAGGAAGGATAGAAAGGAGGGCAGAGGGGTGGAGTGGCTATGTTCATTAGAGATGACATAGAAATTGCTATGGTAGAAAAGCAGAGGAAACGTGGAGGCCTTATGGGTCACCTTACGATCCCCAGCAGGAGATAAGGTCAAGCTGGGAGTAGCATATAGGCCCCCGGGATGAGTGATGTTCTAGAGGATGGTTTGCTGGACAACATCATTGCCCAGTGTGGTCCAAAAGGGAAGGAGTGGTGTTGATGGGGACCTAATATGCCAGGTACAAACTGGGGAACCATGTCCTCTAAGGTGGCCAAGGAGCAGAGGCTGCTGGATGGCTTCCAGGATGTGTTCTTAACACAGCATGTGATGGAGCCCACAAGGAGGGCATGTCCTGGATGTGGTTCTGGCAGATGGGATCTGGTAAGGGACATGGTTGTACAGGACCCCTGACTGGGAGTGACCACAATACTGTCTGGTTTCAAATAAGCATTGGGGAGTGGGGGTGAGATCTAGGACACTGGCAGTGGACTTCAGGGGGGCAGACTTTATGGGCATGGGAAATATTCTCAAGGATCACTTGAAGGGGATTACCTCAACGACAAGTGTGGAAAGGAGATGGGAGGTCATAAAATGGGGACTTCATGAAGCAGTCAGGATCTGCGCTAAGTTGAAACGTAAGGGAGCAAGGTCACATAAACCATGCTGGTGGTCCAGTGAGGTACAGGTAGCAGTCAGAGAAAATAAGGCAGCTTACAAAAAATATAAAACAACAAGAGGGGATAGGAATAAGGAAATGTACCAGCTTGCATCTAGAAAAGTCACCCGTATGGTGAGGGGAGCAAAGTCCAGTAAAGAGCAGCGGCTGGCACAGGGGATACATGGAGGGGAAAAGGGGTTCTTCCGGTACATTGGGGAGCGGAGAAAAACTAAGGGCCATCTCAGCAGATTGAGTTCAGAAGGAGGGTGGGTGGAAGAGGCGAGGGACCAGGCAGAGGTATTTAACGAGTACTTTGCCTCTGTGTTCACTAGGGAGGGAGATGGGATATCTACAAAGCAAGGCACAAAGGGATAGAAGCGCAGGGAGTGGGATCAGGAGCAACAGAAATGGAGCAAAAGGGAGGAAAGGTACCTCAGGGTGTCACATCTGGATAAGGATAAAAGACCAGTAAGGTGGAGGGGCGGATGATGCCATCCCGCCAAAAGGGTGTGGTTAGCCCTCAAGGCCCTAAAGAAAGACAAATCTCCTGGGCGGATGGCATTCATCATGAGTACTATGGGAATTGGCGGACATACTGGCTGCACCCCTGGCGGAGCTTTTCAGCAGGTCACTTGAGACAGGGAGGGTACCTAGGGATTGGCGAGAGGCACATGTGGTACCAATCCATAAAAGGGGTCAAAGGAAGTACCAGGTAACTATTGACCCATCAGTTTGACCTCAGTGGTGGGAAAATTAATGGAGAGTATACTAAAGGAACGATTGAGGGTTTACTTGGAGGAGGTGGGAGGTCTGGATAGTCGGCAACATGGGTTTGTGCCAGGTAGATCATGTCAAACCAACCTTGTGGAGTTCTATGAATGGGTAACATCAGAACTGGACAGGGGTAAGCCTGTGGATGTATTATTCTTGGACTTCAGCAATGCTTGACTCTGTCCCCCCAATGGTCTGGTGGAGAACTGATGGGGTTAGGAGTAGGCCCTTTGATGGTCAGATGGATTGAAAACTGGATAGCTGGACGACTCAGAGAGTAGTGGTCTGTGGGGAGCTCTCGAACCCTAGAGAGGTTGGTAGTGATACCACAGGGCTCGGTCCTGGGTCCAATCCTGTTTAATGCATACATATCGGACATCAGGGATGGTATAGGTGTGAAATGAGTCTCTTCATGATGACTCCAAGATGGGAGCAGTAGTTGAGGGAGAAGAGGGAGGTTGGCCTGCAAGGGACCTGGACACCCTGGAAGCTGGGCTCACACATGGAAATTAAATTTAATATCACCAAGTGCAAGGTGTTGCATCTTGGTCGGGAAACTAAAACACAGGTACACCTTGGGAGGGGAGGCTGGAAGCCTCAATAGGGGAAAAGACCTAGGGGTCATGGTGGATACATGTATGAATAACTCTGAGCAGTGCAGGAGGCAGCTAGCAAGGCAAACAGGATGTTGGGATGCATCGTGAGGGGATCACCTTAGGAGCAAGGAAGTGATTCTGCCGCTGTACAATGGACTGGTTAGACCACACCTTGAGTACTGTGTACAGTACTGGAGACCACACTTGAAGAGGGACATACAGCTCCTGGAGAGGGTACAGAGGAGGGCAACAAAGATGAAACGAGAGCTAGGGATTTGACTTATGAGGACAGACTTGAGGAGCTCTGCCTGTTTTCATTGGAGGAGGAGAGACAGGAGGGACATGATTGAGGTCTTCAAGTACCTCAAGGAATAAATAGGGTAAACATGGAGGGATCTTAGACTAAAGCAGGAAGGCATCACCAGAGGGCATGGTTTGAAGCTGGAAGGTGGAAGGGTGAGGGGAAAGAGGAGGAGGTTTTCACTGAGAGAGTGGTGGACCCTTGGAATGCACTGACTGGTGAGCTGGTTCAGAGATCCACAGTGGAGGGTTTTAAGAGAGGTGGGACAGACACAGAAAGGGGATGTATCAGATGATGGCCTGTCCCGGGGATGGATGATAGGGGTTTCTGGAGCACAAGGGATGGGAGGGTCTCGGCACCCAACTAAGGATCTAGGTTCGAGCAGACTCGATAGACCATAAGGCCTAATCTGTTGGCAAATAGTATGTTAGATCATCAACCAAAGGCTCTGCTGAAGTAGAGGGCTTACTTTCCACTCCAAAGGAAGAATCCTCATCAAAATCGGCTCCTAATCATAGATCAGGATCAGGCTCAATATCATCTTCCACTAGCCCAGGAGGGATAGTATATAAAGGAAAGGGAGGAAAAAGTGCAGGAGAAGGTGCTCCTCAAATCAGAGCCGAGAAACCCTGCACCCGAGGCGGCACCGGGAGTGGCGCTGAGAGCAGCACCAGATGCGGCACCATAGATGGCACCAAGACCAGAGTCGAAGGTGGCACGGTATGGGCACTCAGGAACCCCAACCCAAACTCCGAAGCACCCAAGGATGAAGATCTGAAAACCTGAGAAGGAGGAGGAGATACCTGTTCTGGCCCCTGCGCTGCAGCCATATGAGGGGGAAAAGCACAAGAGCGCGGTGACGGCACTGAATGTGTCAGGTGACAAAGCTGACCCAACTTCCCTGCCCGCGGGTTCGAAGCCTCTAAGCACAAAGGCCCCGGTACTGATTCCACCAGCTTGGGAAGTCGTGACAATGGCCGAACTCACTGCTCCATAACAGCAGCCCAATGATGAAACTGCTCAGCGGAGGACCCCGCAGAGGTCAGGGAGGGACTATGGAGCCGAGGATGCCGGCCACCAAGAACAGAGGCCGCAGGTGACCCCATCAGAGTCGGCCTCCTGTCCCCTGTAACCGACGATCAAAATGCAGACATGCCAGAGGGCGACCTTGAGTGGTACCATTTCTTCTTCGACCGGTGGGATGAAGAAGAACTCGTGCCAGGTTCCCGACAAAGATTGGGCCCACTTCTTTTGTGC
Source organism: Neoceratodus forsteri (assembly GCA_016271365.2). Taxonomy (NCBI): domain Eukaryota; kingdom Metazoa; phylum Chordata; order Ceratodontiformes; family Ceratodontidae; genus Neoceratodus; species Neoceratodus forsteri. The sequence goes on from CM057453.1 coordinate 1,098,354,052, forward strand.
TTTTGGGAGGACTACCCTCCGGTAGGATGGCAGCGGACTGACCCAGCCCTCCTGGAAATGCTGCCTTCATGAAGCCTTCCTACCGCCACCGTCCCTGCTCATGGTCAGCTCTGTCGAAGAGAGTCTGAAGAAGACCTCTCTGTTCTTTCTTGATGAAAAGAAAATGTTTTTTTTTAACTGAATAATTAAAATGTACTAAAACTTAATCAAATACTGAACGACTAAGCTGCTATCATATAGATGTGAAAATTTGACTCCCGGTGGGTGAGCGATGTCATCACTGAAGCGCACTCGACGGCTGAGGAAAAAGGAACTGAGGTGGTTGAAGGGTCAATACTGAGGTAGCCTATATAGCCAGCTTGTCTCGCGGGCGCTGGCGCATGCATCGGTCCTACCGGCGGCCGGGCCCTCCTGAAGATTTTGCTCCCACTCGGTCCTAGCGCCTCCAGCGTAGTCCCGTCAGTGTGAATGAGTGGTGGAGACTTTATGCCCAGGAAGATTAAGCATTTGTCAATGCCAAATGTTTGCTAGCTGGTATTGGCATTGGTAGTGAACAAGTTGGAGAGATGCATACTAGGAATGGCAGTGAAGTACTGAAGTAACACCAACCCCCACCATGCAGAGACTGACAGGCGTTGGGGGTGTGCCTTTGGGTCGTCGGCCAAAACACTCACATCATTCCACCTCATCCAGCCCTGCAGACACAGACAGCTGTTGCAGTGTGGCTTGAGATCTTCGGCCCGTACGCTCACCCCATTCCATAAGGAAATAAGTGGAGATGGGTGCAGTAACAGAAAATGGGGTGACCGTTAGGGCTAATGACCCCAAGTCACACCCCCAATGCCTATCAGTCTGTACAGGTTGGGCGTTACGGTTGGAAACCCTAACGTCCCCAATGTTTGTTGGTATTATTGCTCCAAATTTTCAACATGGGCTTTTTGGGACCCCACCTCATGAACAGTGACAGTATCATTTTATTACTCAATCCCAAAAGGTGATTTCGCGCAGCGAGTGTGCCATTTGGTGCCACAGGTGCGAAAACACATTTCAGGTAGGATGTGAAAAATGACAGCTGTACCGTTTATGTGGAGATGTGAAGAAATGGCAATGTTGAAAATCTGGAGTGAAAATGTGAAACAGTGGCAAAGTTCCGAATGTGCGTAGAAGCAGTGCAATGCACGCTCGTAACGCAGTCCTTTTTTGGAAAGTTTTCACCAAATTTTCAACATGGCCTTTTGGGACCTCCCCTCATTAACAGTGGCACTGTGATTTCATTAATCTGTATTGAAAGTTGTTTTCACACAGTAACCGCACCATTCTGTGCCACAGGTGCAAAAACACATTTCGGGAAGGATGCGAAAAATGACAGCTCTACTGTTTATAAGGGGGTGTAAAAAAATGGCAACGTTGGAAATTTGGAGTGAAAATATTAAAAACCGATGAAGTTGGCCACGTCTACAGTATGGAGTTCAATACTGGTGCTCACACCTCAAAAAGAACATTAACCTGCTGGAGAAGGTCGAGAGCAGGGCTACAAAGACCACAGTGGGTCAGCAGGGTAAGGCATACGAGGAGAGGTTGAGGGCACTGAACATGTACTCCCTGGAAGACAGGAGCGAAAGAGAGGGGACATGATTGGGACCTTCAAGAACTTGAAAGGGATAAATAAGGTTGATAAGGAGAGTCTCTTTAAGCTGAGTGGCAATCATAACACTAGGGGGCACAGCATTAAGCTGGAGGGTGGGAGGTTTAAGAGGGAGGTCAGGAAGCACTTCTTCACAGAGAGGGTGGTGGACACTTGGAATGCACTGCCAGAAGAGGTCATCTTCTTTGAAGACAGTGGGCAGCTTTAAGAAAGGCTGGGATAGGCATAGGGGGAAGGTAAGGATAAGGGGAGGTGGGAGGATGGGAGGAGTGGGAGGAGGGCAGGGACATCAGCTCATGCTGTGGACCCTGCAATATGGGCAGACTTGAGACTAAATGGCCTTCTTCTGCTGGCTTGTTAGTAATTCTGAGCATGCATAGAAACTGCTGCAACAGACACTTATGCTGATCATTTTTGAGTTTTCACCAAATTTGAATAAGTGATTTTAGACTCCACCCAGAACAGTGGCACTGTCGCTTTTAATTGGTCCCAAAGGAGATCTAGCACAGCAAAATCACCTTTCGGGACCCAGAAACAAAATGACAGTGCCAGTGATCATGAGGTGGGGTCCCAAGAACCCCATGTTAAAAATTTGGGACCAAAACTCCAAAAATTGGCTGAGATATCAACCTAAGTTGAAACCACCCATTGACTGCCATTATAGGGCTTACCGTCAGTTCTTCAGTTTACAGTTGGTCTTTGAAGAGTGCAGATATGTTCACGGTCCACAGAAGATTGCTGCTTCCGACCAATGGAGGCAATTATGGGTGAGGAGGGGTGCGGCGAGGTGGGGTGTGCAGAGGGAAGGTGCGGGTTGGGGGAGGGGGGCCAGCGGGAATGAGGGACTTTTTTCCCCCAGGTTTAAAAAAAAAAAAAAAAAAAGACATTGTGGGACTGTTTTCTTCTTTTACAGGTGAAATATTAAAATGGATTTCGGCACACTGGAGTGGGCTCCTAGTGTGCCAGCGGGAGGTCAATGCCAACCAAGGGATTGGGCACCCCGAGGTCGGCTGAGAACAGAGGGGCGTGGGGAGGGAGTGGCACATCCGACACCAGGAGTGGGCATCCCAGTGTCAGAAACAACAAAGAAGTATTTTTGGGCACACTGGGGTGGGCTCCCAGTGTGCCACATTAATGGGGGGATACATGCTAACATGGGGATTGAGCACCCCGATGTCGGCAGGGGACGGAGAACAGAGGGTATGAGGAGGGCAGCAGCAGTGGGAGGGAGCTAACATTTAAATATGTTGTCCTGCTGTGTGCCGGGGAAGGGGGACTGCCTCTGCAATGACAAAACTGCCCCCGACTGCAGATTTCTTTCAAGTGCGGAGCTCGCTCTGAAACTGCTGTCATCGGCAGCTTCAGCATTAATTGGTGGCCAAGGGACATGCCCATTAAAGCATCCACTGCACTGGTCAAACCAAAACCCACACCTTTGCAGTGCTCTACTATCTCAATGTTTCTTGTGTGCTGCTCACACAAACAAACATAAAAATGGTTGTTACATAGCATTGAGGCAGATATAGTACATTCAGCAGCTCCAAAGCAGACTAGTCTAGTCATGGAGAGTTACATCGCCTTATTCTGGTGGAATACAATCAAAAGCACCAATGAAGCCTAATCAGTGAGTGTTACAAGATAGAACAATGGACAAAACTAAAAACAACAGGGTGCAGTGACACACCGCTTCCAAAATGCACAAGATACTTGTAGGGCATAGCACTGAGTGGGTCTCCAGTTAAGTCAGATAGTCACAGCAGCAGTAAGATTACAACATATTTTGTAGCCCTTATCTGAACTGAGTTAAGGTTGGTAGGCTCATCTGGGAATCCTGCCGTTCGTTCAGCCAGAGTGCTGCTCTGTATGCAAAGAAGCGTTGTGCCTGGCTGGTTTTATGAAATGGTTCGTTTTCAAAGTTTCCAGGTCAAGTCACAAAAAAAATAATAAGTACGTGCTCACCATAATTGTTGATCTTCTCGGACCATCTCCACCAGTGAGTCACGCTGATGTGTTCTTAGAGGTGCTAGGACACTGCAGGAGCCAAAAATCTTCAGGCGGGCCGGCACTGCGAGACCTAGTCTCACGCTGCATAGCCTATTTTGGCAATGGCCCCTAACCACCTCAATACCTTTTTTTTATTTTTTTATTTTTTTTTTTAAACTAACAAGGAGGTGCAGCATAATGTAACTAAACAAACACCTAATCTAATAAGGGCATAAGACAGCCCTTGGGACCCGTGAAATAAGGGTCAACAACAACAACAGTGTCTTCACAGCCCAACCAAACAAGGGAGGTGAAGACCAATAACAGAGAAGAGTGAGCTCAGGGGACGGTGGGCATGTGAATCAATGGTGAAGATGGTCCAAAAAAATCAATAATTACAGTGAATGCATCATTTGTGTATCTTCCTGGACTATATCTTCACCACTGATTCACACCGATGGGTTGAGTACCATGCTCAGACAATAAAATCCCCCGGGAAGGGCGGTGGAACCAGAGTTCGCTCAGGACAACTGTCCACTAAGGACTGTCCTGCCAAAAGAGGTTTGCTGCCTGGCATGGACATCCAAGGCGTAGTGCTTAACAAAAGTGTGCACTATGCTCCAGGTAGCAGCTCTACAAATCTCAGCGACAGAGACAAAGCAAATCTCTGCCAGAGATGTAGCAACCGCTCTGCTCAAAGGGGCACGGACCTGCCCTTCCAACTTGACCTGTGCCATGGAATAACACTGACAAAGGAAAGTGACTAACCATGCAGAGATGCATTTCACTGTAACTGGCTGAGCCAGCTGGTTCAGGTTGAAAAAGACGAAGAGCTGGCTGGACTAACAGATATCCCTGCTTCTAGCGATGCAGAACTTAAGGGCTCATTCATTTATTTATGTAGTTTTTGTTGACCGGGTAAGTGCACTAGGCAGATTGTGCCTATTTTCAGGCACAACCTGGGAGAGGGGGATACAGATGAATGCCAAATAACCTTGAACCAGATGAATAGGTTACTCACCTGTAACAGTAGTTCTAGGAGTGGTATATGTTGTTCAGCCACACTTATTTGCATGTCCCTTTCCACTTTAAGGATCGACAGAAGTCATCATGCTAGCTCCTCCCAACCACCCGGGTGGTATAACCGTTGGCTCCGCCCCATGATGCCAGATCTTCATCCACTGGAAGCCAGGTTCGTGCATCCGCAGCCGGGGAGGTCGGGTGGGTCCGTGTGGATGAACAACGTATACCACTCCTACAACTACTGTTACAGGCGAGTAACCTTTCTAGGATAGTGGATATGTTCATCCACACTGTTTGGCAGACTCCTAGCAGTCCTCCGAGAGGAGGGAGGTAAGGCGCACACCCCCACTGATACTCACTTGGGAAATAGAGATTGGAGAACTGAGGCCCCAAAACCAGCATCCCAGAGTGACTGAAGATTGATGTGGTAATGGGTAATGAAGGTGTTTGCTGACTACCAGGCAGCAGCCCAACAGATTTCCTGGATAGGGATGTCCCTGGAACCAGCCACCCATGCAGCGGTATGGCGGGTAGAATGACCTCTTATCCCTCTAGGAGGCTCCATGCCCGCCCAACTTATAGCACAGACTTATGCAAGATGTAATCCACCTTGCAAGAGTCTGTTTCGCTGCAGGTCTGCCAGAAGCGGCTTCAGTGTAGGTGACGAAAGCTGGTGAACCTCTCCCCGAATTTCCGCCGTCCTCTACTTATAATAGGAGAGAACTCATCTCAGGTCCAAAGTATGGAACCTGTACTCAGCCTCCAGGGTGTAATTAGGGTAGTATACTGGCAGAGTTAACACCTGGTTAAGATGAAACTCTGACACCACCTTCGGAAGGAATTTCGGGTTGGGGGCGTAGGACAACCTTGTCCCTGTGGAAGACCAGAAAGTGCCTGGAGCTCCCCCTGTCCTTCTGGCAGATGAGATAGCCACCAGAAAGGCAGTCTTCCATGACAAGTGTGACAAGGCACAACTGTGCATTGGTTCGAATGGCTTGCCCATCAGCTTTGCCAGTACCAGCAGTAGATCCCACGGAGGTGGAGGTTCACGCACCGGAGGGGATATGTGATCCAGGCCTTTGAAAAAGTGATCGACCGCCGGCCCGGTGGCGCTGAGGGTTGAGGCGCTGGACGCCACACCTCGTGCTACGCTGGTGACCCGGGTTCGGGAACGGACTCGGGTGGCCGGGGGCCGGCAGGGGAGAGGGAGGATCGAGCGTCCCAATGGATGTTCTCCTCCCTCAAGGGTGGGAACCAGGCAGCACAGCGTTCTACATCCTCAATTTGGTTGAAGTACCAACAGAAGGGGATGGAAGCTGTCCGTTCGTTGGAGCCGGGGAGAGGGCGTTGACAGTGCATGAGAGGTCTGGCGTGTGTCAGCACGCCTCCACTCGGGACGTACGTCCTAGCGCTCGACGTCCCAGAGGGCAGGGGAACCAGGGGAGAAAACGGAAAAACACCTCTCGGCAGCCCAAGATGACAGCCTCTCGGGCTCCACCCGGACCACCAGAAGGACAGACCTCAATGTGCAGGAGGTGAGAAGGAGGCACTCTAGGGGCAGATCCCTTGAAAGGTGAAATGGGGGTGGGGTGAGAGGAAGGAAGGAGAGGGCTCTGAGAGTAGGGAAGGAGAAATAAAGAAATAAAGTAAAAAAAAAAAAAAAAAAAGTGATCGACCACTGTTTCCTGCACCAATGTCGGCTGACTGGCCCGCACCCAGTAAGCAGAGATGGCTGCCAGGTGCACCCTAAGGGTCAATGACCGAAAACCCCCCTTTGGACAGAAACCAAAGGTAGTCGAGAATGTTAGCCACTGGACAGGACAGAGGCTCCAGGCCCCTTGCCCCGACACCAAATGGAAAACCTTTTCCATTTGAAGGCATAACATTTCCGGGTCAATTCCTTTCTGGATGCCTTCACCGCAGTAAGGACATCCTCGGAAAGACCCAAAGCCTGGAACTCTAGCCGCTCAGGTACCAGGCCATGAGGTGCAGGGATTGATGGTCTGCATGGAATATCTTCCCCTGATAGAGTGATATCAGGTCTGGGCGTGTGCAAAGTTACTCCGGGTGCCTGCAGCTGAGGCTGAGGAGATCTGGATATCAGAACTGGCGCGGCCAGTCTGGGGCTACCTGGATCACCTTCGTCTTGTCCCTAACTCACCTTGAGAAGCAACTTGTGGATCAAGGGAAATGGAGGGATGGCGTAGGGCAGGCCTGGGGTCCATGGCCTCGAGAAGGTATCCAGCTGCAGTGAGCCCTTCTGAGGGGGGGCAGGCATGAAACAGCCTCAGCTTGGTGTTTTCCCTAGAGGCAAACAGGTCCACCATCGGTTTGCCCCAACAGGAGAACAGGCTGTAAGCTACCTCCGGATGGAGAGACCACTCGTGGGATGTCTGGCCTAAGCGGCTGAGAGCATCCGCCAGATGGTTTGAGGCTCCTGCCACATGGATGGCTAGGAGATCTGCCTCTAACCGACTCACGAGGATCCACATGCGGAGAGTGCCTCCTTGCACAGCAAATGGGAGTGCATGCCACGCTGTTTGTTGAGGTAGTACGTGGTCGTGGTATTGTCCGTCTGGACTTGAACCACTTGACCCCAGAGCTAAGGAGCAAAAGCTGACAGTGCCAGTCTGACTGCTCTGAGCTCCAACAGGTTGATGTGGCATCAGGAATCCTCAGAGGTCCAGATCCCATGGGCCATTTTGTCCCCCATGTGGGCTCCCCAGTCCATGAGAGAGGCATCAGTTGTGAGGATAACCGTCGGCTCGGGGTGGACAAACAGGATCCCTTCCTGCAACCGATCTGGGTGGTCCACCACTGGAGAGCGTCCCACATCTTCTGAGTTACAGTGACCAGCTGGTTGAAATGACCATGGCGCTCAGTCTGCTGGGCGGCCAGCTCCCATTGGAGAGGGTGCATGTGCCACCGGGCCCAACGGACCACTGAGGTGCACGCTGCCATGTAAACAAGAAGGCACAGAAAGTCCCAGGCAAGGCGCAATTGCCCAACCAGAAATGATTGGGCAAAGGAGGAGAGAACCTCTGCCCTGTCCACCAGGAGCCGAGCTCTGGCTGGACAAGAGTCGAGCTCTGCCCCGATGAAGCCCATCACCTGGGAAGGCATGAGTTCCGACTTGGCCTCGTTGATCAGGAGGCCGAGTTGGGAGCAGGTCTGGAGGTCAGGTCCCTGGACCTTCCACCCTGTTGGTGGATCCTGCTAGGAGCCAATCATTGAGGTAAGGATAAATCCTGACCCCACCCCCCAATGCTGGAGATGGGCCGCCACCACTGCAATGCATTTGGTGAAGACCCGTGGGGCTGATGACAGGCCGAACGGCATGGCTTTGAACTTGTACAGGGTCCTTTCAACCCTGAAGCGGAGGAACCACTGCTGGGATGGACAGATTGGGACGTGAAAGAACACGTCCTGCAGATCCAGTGAACAGAACTACATGTTTCGCTCCAAGGATGGTATGATCTGGGACAGAGTGACCATCTGAAAGGTGCACTGCCTGAGATATTGATTCAGGTCGTGCAGATCTAGAATGAGGCATGAGCCCCCGTCCGCTTGGGCACCAGGAAGTACCTGGAGACGAAGCCTGGGTCTGCTGGAGGATCTGCCACCGTAGCTACTGCCTCAAAGAGGAGCTGAGCGATGTCGTCTCCGAGACCCGACTGGGTCTGAGCAGATAAGTTTTCCCTCCCGAGGGGCACGGGCTTGGCTTGGAGGGTACTGCTCGAATTCCAGAGGCTGTCACTGACTAACCACTTTGAGAACCCACCTGTCCGAAGAGACAGCAGACTAGGAGGAAAGGAAGTGGAGAAGCTGGCCACCACAGGAGGACCCAGAACTGAGGTGATGGGAGAGGGGATGACAACCCCCTTCCCATCACTGCGCAGGCTTGGAGGAGGAGGAGGCTCCAGGACCGGAGCCTCGACCTCCTTTATGGGCCTGTTGGGGACCCGACTTGTGCCGAGGGTGCCAAGCTTGAGCCTGCTGCTGTTGCTGTCTGCCTTGAAAGGAGGACCGCTGAGCCACAAGGGAAGAATGCCAAAAAGGCTTCTTTTTCTTCTGCTGGTTCTTGCCCAAAGAACTCTTGGCAGAGGTAGCATCCAAGGTGGCACTGGCCTGCTCAATGCGCTGAAGGTGACCGGCCACTCCTGGGCAGAACAAGTCGGTCCCAAGGAATGGCACATCAGCTAGCTTGTGCTGAGTATTCACCAGGAAGAAGGAGAGTCTCACCCAAGTCCTGCGACGAGAGGCAACTGCGGCAGCCATTGAGCGGGCACAAGAATCTCCAATGTCTAGGGCAGTCTGGAGCTGCTGTTTGGCAATACCTTGGCCCTGATCCCGGACCTGCTTGACTGTGGTCTGCATGTCCGCGGCGAGATGTGGGAGGACTTCATCTAGCGACCCCAGAAGGGCATGAGAGAAGTGTGCCATGATGACAGCTGAACTTGCCCGACGAAGGCCCAGGGAGGAAGCCGCATAGACCTTCCTGGCCGAATGGTCCAAGAGCTTGGACTCCTTATCAGGAGGTCAGTCAGTGTCGGCAGAACTGCCAGTACGCCTGAACAGAGAGGTGGTCACCAGGCTCTCGGCCGAAGGGTGCTCTGTGAACCCCACTAGGGACCACATGGGCACCGCGTATTTGAGTGCCATGCGGGCAGACGGAGCTGAACAAGAGGCAGGACGTTGCCAAAGTTCTAGGGCCTGTCCAACAATGGCCTCGGCCACAGAAAATGCCTCTGTCGGGTATGCCCTCTTTTAAAGATGTCCGTAAGAGGGTACTCAACCTTTTTCTGGATTGGCTCCAGGGGCATCCCTGTAGACTCGGAGATCAGACGAAGGATCTCTTCCTCTGTCTCTATGCCAGCGGTCGATTCAGCATCACCTGGATGTGAATATAAACCGGTGACATCCGAATCCGAGGAAACCGGGTACAACGGCTTACCACCCAGGTCACTTTCGACTCACTGGGGACAGTATGGGGTGACCATGACCAACAATCGCCAGGTAAGTCCGGTGTCCGGTCTGTCTTCCTTGGAAAGAGCCCCTCCCACAGGCTAGTTGGGTGGTGGTTCCACCACAATAGGTGGAGAGACCGTTTTGGGCCGAACAGGTGGTCTTGCCAGCTCTGCGAGGTGGGGAACCGATTTGGTCAGCTCTGAAAGAGTCAGCTTCGGCCTGGGAGGCAAAAGCCAAGTAATGGCCGGGGTGGAAGCCGTGGTAGGCTTATGCCTGGACAAAATCAGCTGCTGCCACATGAGGTCCTCGTAGCACCGACCGAGTTTCCGCCGGAGCCTCTCCTCATCCGAGGAGGACGGGCATGACCAATGGCAACGCCTCTTTTTGGAGTGTTTATGGCTCTTCCTTGGCCTGTCGGTCGTGGGGGTCCTAGACCTCGATCGAGATCGGGCAGGCTGACTCGGTCGGTCGGGAGACACCAGTGGGGCCGGTGACTTCCCAGAGTCCGGGAATGGTTCCTCGATGGGGACTCCAGCAGGCTGGGTCTCCTCATTGGGAAAAACACAGACCGGAGACCTCTCCAAGGAGTCGGCGACCGGAATCGGCGACAAAGGAACAATAGGGTCGATGACGATTTCCACGTCGTCGACCAAACCATATTCGGCTGGCTTGGCGGCAAGTCCGAAAAGCCGAGGCGACAAGAGGCGATCTCGACCGAGGTCAAGACCGCATGTTCCTGGGACCGTGATCACCCTCAAGAATCGGCCCGTCAGACGAAGACATACTCGGATCCTTCTCCCACTTCCGGGATCGAGAGGAGTGCGAGCCCGCAGGCACCTCTCCCTTGGTAGGGAGAGACTGGCACAACTCCCGGAAGGAACCAGAGACAGTGGAGCCCAGGTTGAGCAGAAAGAAAACACTCCGAGAAGACACTGTAGCACGAGCCGCCTGCTCCTCGAACGCTTGCATGCATTCCAACTGCTAGGCGGCTCCAGCAGCTGCGGAACCCGCCCACCAAGCCTCCTTGGATTTCACTGGAAGGTTCCTCTTCACTGGCCTCCCCAGTTTCAAGCATGCAAGAAGGCCGTCGAGGACGTTGGGATGAATGACCAAACAGAGACTGCAAGTTGAGGTGTCATGGCCGACACCGAGGCATTAGACACACGCGACATCTTCTGGCCGCACGGGCACCAACGAAATCTGGGGGAAGATTATTCTGCCTTGATTGAAGCTGCAAACTTGCGATCATTAATACGAACAATGCGAGGTTTCGGTAAAACGGAAGGTTTGAAAGCCAGGACCTACGAAATATGAGAGCACAAGGAAGGCAACCTGAATCTTCCAGTGGAATGGAAGATCTGGCATCATGGGGCAGAGCCGGGGTATATACCACCCAGGTGGGTGGGAGGAGCCAGCTTGAAGACTTCCATTGAGATTTAAAGCAGAAGGGGACATGCCAAAGAGGGTGGATGAACATAGCCATGCCCCTAGAAATGGAAATTACCTACCTACCGTAATTCTTGATCTTCTTGGACGCAGTCTCCACCACTCATTCACACTAATGGGAGTTCACCGGAGGTGCTAGGACCCAGCGGGAGCAAACTTTTTCAAGAGGGCTGATGCCTGAGATGGAGCCGTGAGGAAGCGGCACCGCGAGCCCTGGCTCGTGCGGTAATGACTAGCCCGGCATCACCCCTCCAACCGCCTCAGTACCCCCCCAAGGAGGTGCAGTGTAATTAATTTAGAAGGACTAGCCTAAAAATCAGACATAAGATAGTCCGAATGACCAGTGTAAGAACGGTCAACAATAAAGTCTTCACAGCCAAGCCATTGAGGGAGTGAAGACCATAAACAGAGAAATGAGCTCAGAGGATGGTGGGGTGAGTGTGTTAACGAATGGTGGACACTTTGTTCAAGATGATCAAGAATTATGGTAGGTACGTAATTTCCATATCTTCCTGGACATAAAGTCTCCACCACTCATTCACACTAATGGGAGAGTACCGAGCTAAATAATCCCCCGAGACGGGCAGCAAGAGATAAAGAGCTCACGTGCTTAGGACAGAATTCCATTAAGAATGGTCCTGCCAAATGACAGATGTCGTCTGGCATGGACATCTAAGGCACAGTGCTTAACGAAAGTATGCATGGAGCTCCAGGTAGCCACACTGCAAATATCTGCAATGGGCACGTTACGGATTTCCGCCAGAGATGCTGCGACTGCTCTGGTACAGTGAGTGTATACTCTGCCTTCCAGCTTGACCTGTGCCATAGAATAGCGGTGGCGAAGGCATGCCACCAGCCACGCTGAAATGCATCTGATAGCGACAGGTTGACCCAGCCAGATCTCGCTGAAAGAAACAAACAGTTGTTGAGCCTTGCGGATTTCTTTTGTTCTATCAAGACAGAACTGCAGCACTCTCTTAACATCCAGTGAATGAAGTGTACGCTCTCCTTCATTCTGGAAGTTCGTAAAGTAGGTAGGAAGGACGAAAGGTTGGCTTAGATGGAATTCTGAGACAACCTTGGGGAGAAACTTAGGATGAGTCCTAAGAAAGTACAGTTACGTAAGAACTTACCGTAACAGTAGATCTTCGAGAGAGGCTCTTGCAGTAGGTAATTACATATAGGACTGACGTCGGCAGGCGGCAGGACCCCACGGAAAAATTTCTAGCTAGCAGCCCTTGGCGGGGACTGCCCCCACGTCAGGTGACCGGCGTCAGACGACGTCGGTATAAAGGGGCGGTCCCAGACGCCCGCCTTCCAGTTCCTTCCCGCCACAGGCCCGGATGAGAGAGAAGCAGATATTTCCCTGGTGGAAAAGGAGCTGAAAAAGCCTAGGGGATGGAGGCGGGGAGTACTTTACTGTAGCAGTCTCTCAAGATCTACTGTTACCGTAAGTTCTTACGTAACTGTACTATCTTACTTCGAGAGGGCTCTTGCAGTAGGTAATTACATATAGGACAGAATCCCAAGCAGTCTGGAACAAATGAAAAGGCACCGGGAGGAGAAACTACTCCAAGAAGTAGCAAACAAACTTGCAAGCATCAAGAAAGGAGGCCTTGCAAGACCTCTAACCTGAAGCCTGCTCTACGGCGAGAGGCAATGTCCAAACTGTAATGTTTAGTAAATGTGTGGACAGAAGTCCAAGTGGCAGCAGCACAGATATTCGCCAAAGAAACATTCTTGAAACAAGCCGCAGAGGCAGCTACTCCTCGAGTAGAGTGGCCTCTGACTTGACCCGGTAGGGTCTTGTTGTACTTGTCATAACAGAAAGTGATGCAATGAGCCAACCACTTTGATAGGCATTGCTTAGATACAGCACTGCCTTCCCTTTTGTGAGCAAAAGAGACGAACAACTGGTCAGTCTTTCTGAGATTCTTCGTCCTATCGGTGTAGTATCTCAGGATCCTGTGAACATCCATGGTATGAAGCAAGTATTCTCCTTGATTGGAGTACTGCGTGAAAAAGGCAGGCAGTTCAATAGACTTGATTTAAGGTAGACTCTGCTACCACCTTCGGGAGAAACTTAGGATTCGTGCGAAGAGCAACTCGTTCTTTATGAAAAAATCAGATAAGGGATTTTACACATAAGGGCCTGGAGCTCGGAAATTCTGCGAGCAGAAGTAATGGCCACCAAGAAGAGCGTCTTCAACGATAAAAACTTCAAGTCTGCGGAGGCCGCAGGCTCAAAAGGAGGAAGGGTAAGTTTCTCGAGGACAAAATTCAAGTCCCAAGGGGGAGCTGGAGTCCAAACAGGGGGCCTGAGATGAAGGACCCCTCTGAGAAAGGTTTTGGATACCTCCAATTGGGCAAAAGCTTTATCGGCGAAGGGAACATGGTAAGCTGAAATAGTAGCCATGTGAACCTTCAAAGAGGAGTGACTGAGACCCAGGTCGAAAAGATGACACAAATAATCAAGCAGAATGGCTACAGGGCAGGAGAAAGGCTCCACGTTCCTGGAGGCAGCCCAAATGGAAAATCTTTTCCATTTCATAGCATAGGTGGACCTAGTGGAAGGTTTTCTAGCCTCCACCAGAATCTCGGCCACCTTAGGAGAGACGCCAAAATGAGATTGGGCTAGGTCTGCAGGAGCCATGCATGAAGTTGCAGGGACTTGAGTCCCGGATGGACCAGGGTCCCCTGATCCTGGGTCAGCAATCCTCAAGATAAAGGCAGAGGAAGAGGAGGAACCTGAGTATTGTTGTAGAAGAGAGAACCAGATTTGCCTGGGCCAGAAAGGAGCGATCAGAATCATTCTCGCTCCTTCCAAAGCGAGTGTCTGCAACACACGAGGGACCAGAGGAATTGGGGGAAAAGCATAGACGAATCTGTCCTTCCAATTTAGAGACAGAGCGTCGCTCCAGAAAGCCTCTGCTCTGAGCTTAAGTGAGCAAAAGCTTGGAAGCTTTGCATTTCAGGAGGAGGCGAACAGGTCTATCTGAGGAGTCCCCCAAATCTGGAAGATGCTTTTTAGAACTTTTTGATCTAGTTCCCACTCGTGTGGTAGAGCGGGAGAACGACTTGGCTTGTCTGCCAGGACATTGTCGACTCTCGGGACATGGATCGCCGTGAGGTGAAGGATGTGAAGAGTTGCCCATTCCCAAACCCTCATCGCTTCCCTGCATAGCGGGTAGGACCGAGTCTGTTTGGACAGCTAGGTGACCGGGAAGGATGTATTGGTGAAGGGCCTGGAGAGCATATAGCACTGCTCGAAGCTCGAGCACACTGATGTGGAGAACTAACTCCAATTTTGACCATAAGCCCTGGGTTTGGTGAGGACCCAGATGGGCTCCCCAACCTTCGCCTGAAGCGTCCGTGGTCAGAGTCTGAGCGGGGGGAGGAAGAAAAAAGGGGACCCCCCGGAATAGGTTCTCTCGAACCATCCACCATTGCAAGTTTCTTATCATCGGCGAGGAGATCAGTATTAAATGATCTAGGTCGTCTACCAATTGATCCCACTGAGAGATCCTCATGTGGAGGTGCGCGCACAGAACCGTCGGGATGGCGGCCGCCATAAGCCCCAGGAGACGGAGCACTGACCTCGCCGGAACCCTCCTGTGTTCCGATAGGAGGGAAATCTGGGACTGAAGGGAGGCCCTTCTGTCCGGAGGCAGGAAGGCCTTGCACATTGTCGTGTCGAGGATTTCCCCCGATGAACTCGAGTCTCTGTGAAGGATCCAGGTGAGACTTGGAATGGTTGATGGTGATACCCAGGCCAGTGAAAACCTGCTGGGTGAGGGAGAGAAAATGCAGGAGTTCCTCCCTGGACAGGGCCGCCAGGAGCCAGTCGTCCAGGTAGGGAAAAACCTGAACTCCCAAAGAGAATGCTAGGCAGGCTACCACCGCCAGGCATTTGCAGAAAAACCGGGGTCGAGAAAAGACCAAAAAGAGAGCCCGAAGTGGTAGTGGTCCCCTGGAACGCAAATCTGAGGTACTCGTGCGACATGGGCTTAATGGGGATGTGCAGGTATGCATCCCGTGCTATCCAGTGCACAGCTACTGGGTCCCGGCTGAAGCAGGGCAAGAGGGTTTTTGAAGGGAGAGCATCCTGAACCCTTGTATTCCACATGCTGTTCAGGGAGCTGAGATCTCCGCCTTCTTTGGTACAAGGAAGAATGGACAGGAAGCCCTGCCCCGCGAAGGTGAGGGCGACGGGCTCTATGGCCCGCTTGTGAGGAGAGCAGAGATTTCTTCCCTGACCAAAGGAAGATGGTCCCATGAGTAAGAGGAGTTCAGAGGGGTGATGTGGAAGGTTTCTGCAGAAACTCTGGAGTGCCCTCTGCTATGATCTGAGGCACCCATGAATCAATGTTATTCTCCCAACCCGGAAGGTGGAGAGAACCTCCCCCACGGTTCCTTGATCTGGAGGAGGTGGGAGAGGGAAGAAGTCAGGTGGTGTGAGGCAGGCATACAGCTGGGGCACCGCTGCTTTTTAGTGATTGCAGCTGCGCCAGCGGGGGCCTCGATGTTTTGTGGCCCGCCTTCCTGAGGTTCTCGCTTGAGGCCAGCTGCCTCATAAAGGGACGGCATGACGGATGGGGACCCGGCACATTGAATCAACAGATTTAAGGGCCATCCCTTCTCCTGCAAGTCAGTGATGATGTCCTTGACATTGCCATCGAAAGCACAGAACCCCTGAAGGTGCTTCTTGGATTGCTGACTACACCTCGGGACCAGACCTGACACATGGAAGGAGCCATGCATGGCGCCCGAAGACTTACAGCATGAGGCCCGTCCTCCTGCCGGTGTCCCGCGTGGAGTGCGTCCTCAGAATATGACGACTGGCCAAATGGCAGAAACGGACCAGGTCGGCTGCTCCTGCTTGACTTGGGGTCAGGC
The DNA here is from genome assembly GCA_016271365.2 of Neoceratodus forsteri. Classification (NCBI taxonomy): domain Eukaryota; kingdom Metazoa; phylum Chordata; order Ceratodontiformes; family Ceratodontidae; genus Neoceratodus; species Neoceratodus forsteri. The sequence goes on from CM057453.1 coordinate 1,098,370,013, forward strand.
AAGGAGTCAATCTTAGATTCCGCCTGGGTAAGGACAGCCTTCTGGTAATCCCCATATGAGCTACATAATTTGAGGCCCTGATCCCCAGTGTGGAAGAGCATAGATCTTCCTTCCGTCCATCCAGACAGGCCGAGATTCCTTAGATGAGCTCAAATGTTTACGTGTGTGCCTACCGGCAGTGGCGAGCTAATACTGAACCGAGTCTGCAGGGGTGAGAGTCTAAAAGTCTACACCTCGGGCCTGGATAGCACAGCCAGACTTCAGGAAGTGGGGCTAAAGCTGAAGGTTGTTTCAAATAGTGGAAACAAGGTGAGTGAGGCTCGATCCAGAGGTGGCACCTGGGTAGGGCAGTAGGGGCAAGTCAGATGTTCGGCGAGTTTAACTGGGTTGAGGATCTAGCTCTAAGAGAATACCACTGATGAACTTCCTGGATCTTCCTGAGCAACTCCGTGAAGGAAGGATCCTCCAGAGGAGACTTCGGATGAGTCCTCGGCCGGGGCTTGGACGGAGAGCATGGCTCGTCGTCTTTCTCGGAACACCCATTGGAGGCATCCGAGGAGTCCGAGAGAGAAGAAGAAGAAGAGTTCAAAGCAGAGTAAGACTCCCTGGCTCATCTAGGGGGAGGAACGGGTTCCTTGGAGGATCCTAGATGCGTGTCCTGCCCCTGGATCCCGAGGCAGAGCCGGGAATCTGGAAACAGAGAGGAGTGTGCCCGTCTAGGGCGTCACAGGGCGGAGGTGGCACCGTCGCCGTAAGATGGTCTCTCAACTTCCTTGGTGAGCTGAGCCTGGCCTCAGCCCAACAAGGAGGCCAGAAGTCTCCTGAAGATCCACCGCTGCCTAGGGGCAGTGGAGGAGGAGGAGGGGATAGTTGTACGGATTATATCTGTAAGGTGAGTATCCGTGACCAGCCACGGGAGATACTGGAGCTGGGCATTACAAGGCGTCGGGACTGCGACGCAGGATACTGGACCCAGGTAAACCGGCGTCAGATAGGACAGCGGATACCCAGGTACCGGAGGAGCTGCCGGAGCAGACGGCCCAGTAGGGAACTCCATGGGCGGATCAACCGTGATAGGCCCGTGGGGTGGAGGGCCCGATTGGAGAGGAATATCCCCCGCCGGCGTCGGAGGAGCCGGCGTCGGAGCCGGCATCTGGGGAGCCGCCGTCAGATCTGGCTCTATAGGAAGAGGGTCAGACGGTGGTCCAGGATCCCGAGCCTCGTCAGGGATGGAGGAAGAAATCCCGAGGTCAGGCAGGGGGACTCGGGCTCCCAGGGCAGCGAGGCCTGTAGGAGCCTGAGTACGACAGGCGGGTGGGATCTGCTGTAGGCTCCGAGGCCCAAGCGCCCACGGAGGAGCCGGCGGTGGGCAGGGGCAGAGTCCAGCAGGCGCCAGAGGGCCCGGTGTCCGACTCCAGTCCCTCGTCGGGAGGCAGGCCGAGAGGATGAGAAGAGCCCGGTCAGAAGGGACACTGCTATGCGCCACCCGGAAGGGTCGGTCTTAGTGGCCTTCTTCCGGCGGATGTTGGAGGGAGCCGGCGTCCGGCCACGGGCGCCACCCAGTGAGGCCACAAGCCTGCAGCGGTACTAGGGCTAACCTCCTTTTTGCCCGGAGGCCCTGGCCAGTCAGGCGGCGTGAACCCGGCCAGGCGAGCCGATGCCTCCTCAAAGCCTTGGAGGCTGCCGCTGGACGATCCCGGAGGGACGTCATTTTGCCGCGGCTCCGGCCGGAGTCGCGGAGGAGGAGGCTTTTCCCGGTGCCTTTCCTTGTCCCGCTTTTGCGCCCTTCAGGGAGTGTAGACGCCCGCCGGCTTCTTCAGCTCCTTCTCCATCAGCGGACATCTTCTTCTTGAGGAGATGGGCTTCGAGAGACTGTTGGCATCGTCTGCGGGTGGCCGCGTTGAAATGAAGGCAGTGCAGGCACTTGTCGACCGCGTGGTCGGGGCCTAAACAGAAAAGGCAGAGGGAGTGACCGTCTTTGTGAGGCAGTTGGGCGCCGCATGAGTCGCACTTATTTTTTGAAGGGGATGACATACACCGACGTTCACCTGACGAAGAAAATACAAAATACAAAATACTGATACTTTTCGGAAAAACCGACGAAGCAACAGGACTGAGCGAGATGAACTTCACCGCGAGGCGCTGCATGAGGTGACAGCGGGAAAGAACTGGAAGGCGGGCATCTGGGACCGCCTTTATACCGGACATCGCCTGACGCCTCGGTCACCTGACGTGGGCGGTCCGCCAGGGACTGCTAGCTAGAAATTTTTCTGCGGTCCTGCCGCTGCCGACGTCAGTCCTATATGTAATTACCTACTGCAAGAGCCCTCTCGAAGTAAGATCTACTTTGTCCTTGTGAAATACAGTGTACGGGGGGAGGTCTGTGACCAGTGCATTTATTTCAGAAACTCTACGGGCCGAAGTAATAGCCACCAGGAAGGCCATTTTCCAAGTGAGGAACTTCAAGTCACAATTAGCTAGAGGTTTGAAAGGTTTATGAGTGAGCATGTCTAGCACAAGGTTAATGTCCCAGGCTGCAACTGGACGTCTGATAGGAGGTCTAGTACGCAGAATACCCCTAAGAAACCACAACTACATGTAACTATCTGCTTCAGCAAGGCCTTTGACACTGTGCCACATAGAAGACTATTACACAAACTGGGGAATATGGGTGTGGGCAGGACAGTAGTGTGGTGGGTAGGTAACTGGCTGGGTGGCAGGACACAGAGGGTGGTGGTAAATGGCTGTCACTCCACAGAGGGAAGAGTGACTAGTGGGGTACCACAGGGATCAGTGCTGGGACCGGTCCTATTCAACATCTTCATCAGTGACATTGCGGGACCTAGAAGGCAGAATTTCACTGTTCGCTGATGACACAAAGCTCTGTAACAGAGTAGACACACCAGAGGGTGTAGACAGAATGAGAAGCGACCTGCAGAAACTTGAAGATGGTCAGGGGTTTGGCAGTTGAAATTCAATGCAAAGAAGTGCAAGATAATGCATATGGGGCAGAAAAACCCTGGCACAATATATCAGTTGGGGGTGAGGATATAGCATGCACCAAGCAGGAAAGGGATCTTGGGGTTATCATCTCTGATGACCCAAGGTAGGAAACAGTGTGACAAGGCAGCAGGTAAAGCAAATAGGATGCTGGGATGTATAGGCGGGCATCACCAGCAGGAAAAGGAGATCATAATTCCGCTATACAAGACACTAGTGAGGCCCCACCAGGAGTACAGTGTACAGTCTCTGGAGACCATACCTACGTAAGGACATAGACAGGGTAGAGAAGGTTCAGAAGAGGGCAACAAAGATGGTGCACTGGATTGCATCACAAGTCCTATGAAGACAGGTTGAAGGAACTGAACATGTACTCCCTGGAGGAGAGGAGGAGAGAGGGATATGATAGAGACATGCAAGTATCTTACAGGAGGAACAGGGTGCAGGAAAACACTATTTTTAAGCGAAAAAGATGTTCCAGGACTAGAGGGCATGGGATGAAGTTGGAGGGAGGACGATTCAGAGGAAACATGAGAAAGAATTTCTTCACAGAACGGGTGGTGGACAAGTGGAACACCCTGCCAGAGGAAGTGGTGGGGGCTGAAACAATCACGGGATTTAAGAATGCATGGGATAGACATAAAGGAATTCTGGAGGTCAGGGGTAAGGGGCAACAGACTTCTAGGAAAACAAACTGAACTTACAAGCTCAAATGGGCAGACTGGGTGGGCCATAGGCCCTTATCTGCCGACACTGTCTATGTATCTATGTAACTAAGCCAGTGACATGGAAAGTACCGGCTCGTGATATGCCAAAATGATACAAAGATGAACTTTGACTGTGGGGTACTGCAGACCTGTATTTGAGAGGTCTAAAAGATACTCAGACTTCATTTGGTGGGCAGGAAAAAGGGTTCCAAGAGGATTTTGCACACCAGATAGAGAAACGCTTCCATTTGGCTGTGTAGGTTTTTCTAGTGTCCAGCTTATGCACAGCCGAAAGAATATCTGAAACTCTATGAGAAATGTTGAACCTATTCACCTCTGTCTCTTCAGGAGGCAAGTGTGAAGTTGAAGCGACCTCAGGCTGGGATGGACCACAGGACCCTGGGTCAGAAGGTTCGTCTGAAGGGGAAGCGTTTTCGGGGTGAGGGGGGGTCCAACAGACTGTTGAGTAGCGGAAACCATATCTGCCGAGGCCAGAAGAAGAAGATGAAGAATGAGCATTTATATAGCGCTTTTCATACGTAATATCCCAAAGCGCTTTACAAGCAATGCTAGACTGGTAGTGAAGTGACTGAATGTGTGGTGGCGGCCATATCACACATCACCCCCCACACACAGCCTGGATAATTGCATGAACCAGTTTATGGGAAGGGGAATGTTGGCCAGGACACCGGGAATGTTCCCTGCTCTTTGCAAAGAGTGCCCTGGGTTCTTTTACTTCCACCTGGACACCCACCAGGACAACACCACCAGGATGGGCAGAAGGGACCTCGGTTTAACGTCTCATCCGAAGGACGGCACACCCCAGCAGTACAGCACCCCTAATACTGCACTCGGATGCCAGCGATTTATAGGTGCAAGTCCAATCCCGGTGACAAGAACCCACGACCTTCTGGTCCAGAGGCAGATATGCTACCAACTGAGCCACGCTGACACCCGAGAATCACTCTGCCCCCCGAGACTCTAATTTGAGAAGTACCCTCTGAATTAGGGGAAGAGGGGGAAAGGCGTATAGAAAGTGTCTTGTCAACCGCAGCCTGAACGCATCCTGACAGAAAACGGCAGGTCCTGCATTTCTGGAGCAGAACAGAGGCAGTTTTGCATTCAGTGGGGATGCAAAAAGGTCCAGGTCTGGAGTTTCCCACTCTTTGAAGAGTGAGTGAACGACGGTTAAGTCCAGAGACCACTCATGAGGATCCGTCTCCATTCTGCTGAGATGGTCTGCCAGTTCCTTTTGTACTCCTGGCAGGTAAACTGCCTGAATCAGAGCCTTGTGTTCCAGGCACCACTCCCCACACTCTCACTGCTTCCCTGCATAATGGGTAAAAGTGTGCACTGCCCTGTTTGTTACTGTAGTACATCACTACTTTGTTGTCCGTTTGAAGGAGAATGTTCTTGTGACAGAGTATGTCCTTCAAGGCTCGGACTGCATAGAGGACGGCTCTCATTTCCAGGACATTTATGTGACGTTGGGACTCGTCCCAAGTCCACATACCCTGGGTGTGGAGATCCTGGCAGTGGGCTCCCCAATCCATCAGGGATGCATCCGTGGAAATGGAGATCTGATAATCCAGAAGGGTAAAGGGATATCCTATCAGAAGATTGTCCTCCTGCGACCACCAGGCGAGTGACCTCTTCAGAGGTTCCGTCACCTTGATGAGAAAGGACTGAGGGTGAGTGGTTGGGGACCACTGAGTACTGAGCATCCTCTGAGGAGGTTCTCATGTGGAGATGAGCTAGGGGTACAGTGAACACTGAGGATGCCATGAGGCCCAGCATCTGTTACATCGAGATAGCTTGAACCGAGCTGTGTTCTCTGATGTATTGGGCCATCTGTCCTCTGGAAGAAAAGCCTTTGCACAGGAGATGTCCAGAAGAGTTCCTGTGAAGAGGAGCTTCTGGGAGGGCTGCAACTGCGACTTGAGATTCAGCAGGACTCCCATGGACGTGATGAAGTCTGAGGCCGTGGCCACGGCCTCCAGAGTCCCTTGCCTGGAGGGACTTGCTATTAGCCAGCCGTCCAGATATGGGAACACTTGTATTCTGATTTTCCTGAGGTGCGTCGTGAGAACTGCACAACACTTTGTAAAAACTTGAGGCACCAAGGATAGCCCAAAGGGCAGGACTCTGAACTGATAGTATTGACCCAATGCAACGAACCTTAGGTATTTGTGGTGCTTTATGTGTATGAGAATGTGTTGGTAGGCATCCTGCATGTCCAGGGAGGCTAGCCAATTGTATCGATGAAGCAAAGGTAGCAGGGTACCTAGTGATATGATCTTGAACTTCTCCTTATGAAGGAACTTATTTAACTTTCTGAGATCCAGAATGGGGCGCATGCCGCCTGTTTTCTTTGGGACCAGAAAGTAATGGGAGTGGAAACCTGTGTTTTGTTGATCCAGCGGAACTATTTCTACTGCCCTGTTGCTCAGAAGGCCTTGTACCTTGGAAGTAAGGTCTGACTGTACTGCCAACAGCCTGGGCTGTCATTTGGGAGGATGATCCCGGGGGGGAGGGTTTCAAAAGATTGAGACAGTACCCCTCGTGGGTTATCCGGAGAACCCATTTGTCTGATGTTATAGATTTCTACTGATTGTAGAACTGAGTCAGACGTCCTCCCACTGCTGAGGAGGAGACCCCTCGGACAGCTGCGGTGGGACCTGGGCCAGAAACTCAGAAGGTGGCACTGGGCACTTTGGGCCTTTGTGCCTTCTGCTGCGCTTTCTTTTGTGGCTGAGGGTTGTGGTTTTTGTTAAAACCTCCTCTGCCCCGAAAGGACTGACGGTTGTGAAAGTGAATGGGAGAGGGACATCTACAAGGAGGTGACTGTCCTCTGACAGGGTTCTGAAATCAAGGTAATGGAGCCCGAGCTGGAGGGATCCCTGATATCAAACCGGGTCGCATGATGGAACCCTGGAAATGTGAACTCTGGAAGAGCCCAAACGAGGATTCTCCCCCTGACACACCTGGGGTTGCATTAGTCCAGCAGGGCAACCCACGGCGGCACCACCGGAAGGGACCCCTGAACCTAAGAAGGAGAGGCGGGGCTCGGTGCAACGGCTCTTCCCTGCACCCCGAGGGGTGGCAGACGAGTGCTGACGCCCCTCACCCGACCCCTCAGACTCCGAGGACGCCCTCCTCCTCTACCCCCAGCAAAGGGGTCCGTTGATCCAGGGGCCTCCCGAGGGAGGCCCCCCAAAGACAGGACTCCCAATCTCCTCCCTCCCCCGAGAGGGCGCAGCAGCAACAAGGCTGGCAGCTGCCACATCCTCCTCTGGGGGGATACTCCCATCCTGAATCCCCCAAGCCGCCATCCCTATGGACCCCAGGCCACCCACAGTCTGGGAGTCCTCAGAGGAAGACCACTGTGGAGATTCAGGGATGGGGGCGCTGGGCCGCCTGACACCACATCCCACAGAGAACTCTAATTCTGAAGAATCAGGGAGCCAGACTGGTTTCACATCCGAGTCATCTCCCTCCGAAGAGAAGTCGACCAAGAGGACCTCGATGCTGGCCACCCTGAGAATCCCCTGAGAAATGGCACCGTGAACGACGCCGGTGTCGCCCACAATGCCGGTCATTCCCAGTGCAGCGCCCACGGTTCTGGAACCCGGCCTCAACCCATCTACGGCCCCGGTGGAATCTCCGGCGCCATGCACGGCACCTGAACACAACATGGCGCTGCCAATGGAGTCGATCGGGTCAATGGCCCCGCGAGCAGCGTTGAGAATCAAACTGGCGCCACATGCGGCACTACCCCAATCACCGACGCCGGGAACGGCACCAGGATCTGAGACAGCACCAGAAGGTGGCGTTGAGGGTCAGCCAGTGCCAGGCCCAGCAACCGTTGGCAGCGACACAGGGGGAGCCTGCACCTCAGGAGAAGTGACTGCCGAGGCGGAGTCAACGATGTGACCCCAGAAAGGGCCATGGCGCTCCTCCGACACCGCAAAAGAGGCCTCCTCCTCAACAAGGCTTGAAGAGAGGAGGCCTCCTCCTCCCTAGACTGTATAGGCCAGGGAGGGGACCCGGAGGAAAGGCCTAAAGACCTGGCCTGGGAAGCCCGAGAACGACACCGTCCTCCTAAAGTCGGCAGGGCCTTGCTCACTTTAAACACGCGTATTTCGAGAACGCGGCGGTCCATGGAAAAACAGGCGTCGCATCTATCCATATCATGGCTAGGTCCCAGGCACCGAAGGCAAACATCATGTTGGTCCATCACAGAGAAATGCTGGCCACAGGAGCACTGACGCATGGGGGCACGGCCCGCTTTTGCTTGGCTCCCAAACTGAACACGATGCGAAAACAATTTAATAAACAGTAAAGCTCCTGGCGCCGTCAAGAATAAAAAAATTAAACGGTCTTACCAGTTTCAACCGTGTCGGGATATCGAACCGGGATGAAGGAGATAAAAGAAATAGTCAAAAAACGACATGGGCACCCTACAAGGGGGCGGGGGTGCCAGTGTACCAGCGACACAATCATTGGTCGTGATGCACTCACCAAAGTTAAAATTGCTCTCTCAACATAAATGGCCTGGCTTCTCCTATTAAAAGGTCCAAGGCATTGGCATATCTCCGAAGAACTAAGGCAGATATAGTCTACCTCCAGGAGACCCATATGAATGCAGCGGAGCATGCCAAACTAGCTAAATTAAGTAAAGGGCAGGCATTTTACGCTTCCTACAAGGAAGGCAGAAGTAGAGGGGTTGCTATAATTCCACCATATACACCATATCAATCAGAATTGACTTGGTCAGACCCTGAGGGCCGGATGGTCCTAACCCGAGGAAAGCTTAACAATGAGGAAATTACCTTAGCTAATGTGTACCTCCCACCAGGTATTACTGTTTCACAACTGAGGCCTCTACTGGATAAGGTGGTGAATTTCACCAAAGGCACCCTTTTGATGGCCGGGGACTTTAATCTGACGGCGGACCCTAGACTCATCCAGTGGGAGGCCACAAAAACTAACAACTCAAAAATTTTTTTAATAAATTCGTTTCAGAGATGGGGTGGTGCGACATTTGGTGGAAATTACACCCGCAGTCGAGGAACTACTCGTAGTACTCTTCGGTCCAGTGCACATATTCCCGCATAGATTATGCCTACACCCAGGTTGAAAAGTTACATTCTGTGTGCGATGCGCAACTGGGAGATATCTCCATTTCAGATCACGCGCCTGTGATTGCGCAGTGGGATCTGGGGGTCCAACCTAGAACCACTCAATGGAGGCTAAATCCATTCTATTTACGGTCCAAAGAATTTAAGGAATTAATCTCGGACAAGATATCTGAGATTATGGCTGATAACCCAGCCTCTGACACTATCCCTTCGGTCCACTGGGACACAATTAAAGCAGTTCTGAGGGGACAAATAATTAAGTACGCGGCGCCAAAAAGAGAGACAACGTGGAGAATATAGAGCTAAACTTGAAGAAACGCTCCATTTTTTACAGCAGGCACACCAACAAGGCGATGAATCCCTCCTCCCTCAGATACAACAACCCAAACAAGCACTAGATAAACTTGCATTACAACAAACCAAAATAGCACTCGCATTCCTGAAACAGAGATATTACGAGGTAGGGCCACGCGAATGCTTGCGTATCAAATCCGCAGACAGAGGAAGGGTGCAACGATAGTGACCATAAGGCATCCAGCTGGGGGCCATCCCCTCTCTAAGACACACAACATTGCTGGTGCCTTTTTGGCATACTACAGGAACCTGTATACCCCAGAGTCTACCCCCTCCTCAGACAGCCTGACATCGTACATTGGAACGCTCGACCTACCGACCCTTACGGAGGAAAGCAGAAACTCCCTCATAAAACCTACAGCAATGGCCGAGATAGATCAGGTCATAGCCAACTCCAAATCCCAGAAAGCACCAGGACCTGATGGATACGGAGCGGAGTTCTACAAATCCGTAAAAGCTCAGATCCTTCCTACCCTCCTTCGTGTTTTTAACTCTATATTGGAGGGCAACCCCCCTCCTGAGTCATGGTCTTATGCAACTATATCGGTGATCCCTAAACCAGGGAAAAATCCCCAAGAATGCGCATCATACCGGCCAATCTCAGTATTAAATCAAGATAACAAATTATTCATGAGTATACTGGCCCATCGCATGGACCAAGTCCTCCCTGCCTTAATACACAAAGACCAAACGGGTTTTGTGAGGGCTCGCACTATCACTGATAATATTAAGCGTTCTCTCTACCTTGTGGACCGAATGAGTGATACAGAGACACCAGCAGACGCCGAGAAGACCTTCGACAGAGTTGCATGGCTCTTTCTGTATTCGGTTCTGGACAAGTTCAGTCTTCCCCGGGGCCTCATCCAAGTCCTACAAAATACATACTCCTCCCCCCAGGCCTGCGTGAGACTGAACAGGCATCATTCTGAATACTTTCAACTTGAAAGAGGCACCCGTCAGGGCTGTCCGCTATCCCCGTTATATTTCGCAGCAGTTATAGAAGCCCTAGCACAACAAATCCGAGATTCACCCCAAGTACAGGGGGTTCGCTTTGGAGATGCGGAACACCGAGCTGCCTTATACGCGGATGACATACTCCTATATCTCCAGAACCCCGAACAATCTATACCAGCGATACAACAAATTCTAGATGTCTACGGTAGGGTATCAGGCTTTAAACTTAACCTGACTAAAACCGAAATACTCACTTTCAATTATGCCCCCACACAGAAAATTGTGGAAATTCTACCCAGCAGATGAAACCTGGCAAAACTAAAATACCTAGGTATATATATACACCTCGGGAAGGGTCAGGCTGTTATAAATATAACTATTCCCCCTTCACGGCACAACTAAAGCAGGACCTGCAATCCTGGTCCGTCATACCACTGAGCCTTGTGAGACGAATAGAACTAATCAGGATGATAACTCTTCCTAGAGCACTATACCTCTTTCAAAATGTCCCCGTATCAGTGCCCCTAAAGATCTTCAGAGAAATTAACAGCCTAATACGGAATTTTGTTTGGGCAGGCCAGAGAGCCCGGGTGCGTCTTAAGGTATTATCCCTCGCACGGATGGACGGAGGCCTTGCCCTTCCCGATCTAAAGCTCTATCAACAAGCAGTAACCATGGTTCACATGATGGCCAGACAAAATAAGAGTGCACACCCACATTGGATGGAAATGGAGAAGGCGAATATGAGCGATGCAATATACTTTCGGGCACTATACCGTCAAGCGATGGGAGAAACGGCTCGCCTAGCTATTAACCCTTGGCTAGCAGATCAATTTCGAAAATGGAACTCCCTGAAAAAGTTGCACGGGCTATTACCTTATTTGCCACTAATATGCCCAATTCAGGCACTGCCAGATCCCTCCCCCTCCCCCAACACATTGGACTCTGGGTTTAGCACATGGGACACACTCGGGTTGAGATACCTGTCACAAATAATGACACAAGGAAGAATCTGGGCACATGCGGAAATCCAGGCAAAGTTTCATTTGCCGCACAGAGACTTCTACGGATACTTACAACTTCGACATTACGTGGAAGGCCTGCCACTTCTCCTATGAAACCCAGAAAACTATCCGTCACTAATCCAATGCCAAATCTCACTGAATAGTTTGGGGAAGCAGGAGCATTTGATCTCCCTATATCATCAATCCCTGAACTCACAAGGTGATGCCCTCACCGAAAACATCCGCACACAGTGGCAGGCGGAGTCGGGCTTCGCTATCCACTTCAGACTGGAAAATGGCATGTCACCACACTTCCAAAGTTACGAGTTCGCATCATCGGCCAGAATTTGCCTGGAAGGTATTAATACGTTATTTTAGATCCCCTACGGTCTCCAAACACTATGCGTCAATTAAAACAGCAGATTGCTGGAGAAAATGTGGCGACCGGGAGGCCAATCTGACTCATTATGTGGATGTGCCCCGTTCTCTCCAGCTACTTAAAACAGCCTGAGGTACAGCTGCGGAAGCTCTTCGACCCACAGTTCCAAATGACCCCGGAGATGTACCCGTTTCTCATAATACCTAAGCCCTAACGGGGACCAAATACCTGCTTTCACTGCTTCTTACAGCAGCTAAAAAGGTAGTTACCAGGCAATGGCTAACAACAAATGTTCCATCCATTCGGGATTGGTGGTAAATCACTAGGCAAATTTATAACATGGAAAAAATGACAATCTAAATGAGCGTGGGGAGCTCTTTTCTGTGAGATGGATGCGTTGGCTGCTATATTATATGCTAAAAGACCCCACTTTTGTGCCTTAGGGTTAATATCCCAGAAGTACCTCGGTGGGTCCGATCCCATAGGCTGAGTCCTACCATCGAGGGATCTATGGCCCCCATCCCCCCCGTGTGGTTGGAGCTCTTCTGACAATTGGTTGGGAAGTACGAACCTGTGAGACTTGACTAGAGGGAAAAGGTAAAAAGTAAATAGTTTGATGTCCTGGTACCCAACTCATTGTTTAATATGAGTTAATAAGCCTATGGTCTTTTAAGATTAGGCATAATTAGACTACAACTCCCATGGGAGCAACAAACTTGCAGAAACAAACACTGTTATCTATTGTAGATGACCTAGATGACCTCTAAAACTGTTTGTATTAACTGACCAGTTGTAAATGTATTGTGTAAAATCAAAGCTGATGACCTATATAAGTTAAAATCTGAATAATAGAAAGAAGATTAAAAAAAAAAAATATGACATGAAGCCTAATGGCGCAGCAGCAGACGGTTTCACTCACGTAGCAGGTGTAGCCTTGATGGCAGGAGAAACAGATCTGGGATGGAAGAAGAATCTGTGGCGCTTAACGTCACAAGAAAGCACGAGTGCTTGTTTTTTCAAGAGGCAACGCCTATAGCTACAGATTCCTCCTCCAAAAACAAAACTCCCATAGTGGGTGCACGCTTCCAGCTTACACCCAGCAGTAACGAATGGTGAAGACTGACAAGGGAAGATCCCTCTTCATTAGGGGGTGGAGTCATACATTTAGTCACCTGCTTAAATTACATCCCTTCATAGTGACATTTTTCAGAATTTTCTTTTTCACCAGTCAAGTGCAGCATTTCATTAAACCATCCTGAAAAGTGCATAAACAGTTAAGAAAACACAAGTGAAAAACTTGTTCTTTTTGTCATATATCTATTTTTTTTTTATTTCTTATTCCATCCAGTTCTATTTTTTAGTATATTTAATATTTAGATTAATATCAAATTTAATCATTTCTTTAAGAGGAGTGCTTCAAAAGAGGGTACTGTAAAAACAGACTGATCTGTCATTTTGGCTAATGGCATAATGCTTGATTCAGTGTGAACTCCGACACCACTTTAGGTAAAAACTTGGGATTTGTTCTGAGGCCTGCCCAGTCTCCATGAAAAATCAATAAGGCTCCTTGTACACCAGGGCCTGAAGCTCGGAAGTTCTTCAAGCAGAAGTAACAGCAACTAAAAATGAAAATTACGTACCTACCGTAATTATGATCTTTCTGTGTATCTTCACCATTCATCACAGATGGGTATCTGCCGGAGTTCAGGATCCCGCGAGAACCTTTTTTTTTTTTTTTTAAGGGGAGTGGCGGGCCGACCACCATCAGCGCCACCCTTGGGGCCGGCGACCGCGGGTGCTCATGGGTTGGCCGTTAGGTTGTGCTGACTCCGCTCTGCCTGCCAGTTCTGAGTCGCCGGGAGAGGTAAGAGAAAGGAGTGGAGGGTGGGACAAGAGAGTCCAAGGGACAGAAAAAGGAAAAGATGTATGAACTAAAAGGAGAAATAACAACTGAGAGGACAGAAAAGAAAGAGGTTAGAAACTAAAGGGGATTGGGAGGGGCCCCAATCTCTGGAAGTGGAAGAAGGGGGGTAGGGTGGGTAAAGAATTTAGGAGAGAGGGAAGGATGAGATATCCCTGACCCTGGTCAGTCTCCATATTGTTTAGGAACTGCAAGGAGTAGTAAAGCTTTCTGCCAGAATTCAAGGCACGGAATAACTGGCAAACACTCCAGATAAGCAGAGTCTGCTATTCTGGAAGAAGGACAGGATACAGGGATTCAGCACCCTCTCAAGGAAAGATTTTTGGTGAAAAAAAGGTTTTTTTTTTTTTTTTTTTTTTAGGAGAAATAGGTTGGATGGAAACAGGAGGAGGAGAAAAGGAGGACAACTACCAACTCCCACCCCACAGGGGTGGAGACAAGGTACTGGAGAAGGAGTGCCGCTCGAGCTATCCACCCTTCCTGGAAAAATACTCCCCTGTGTGTCCCTATTTTACCCCACTCCTAAGGAGGAGAGGGGGAGTCACAGAGAGGGAGAGGAACCCAGAGACTGAGGCCCCAGGGGGATGGAGGGTGGGGTTGTGATGAATGGTTAAGATACACAGAAAGATCATAATTACGGTAGGTACATAATTTTCATATCTTATCTGTGTCAATCTTCACCATTCATCACAGATAGGTGAGTACCAAGCCCCCCCGAAGGGGGGTTTCTTTTACACTCTAAGGGACAAGGTCCCTTAGCCCTCAGTGGGTGACACACTAAGGGGGGGAACCTTCAGGGCCTGGAGAGGCCCGAGAGTGGGGAGAGAGAGAGAGACGGAGTCCCCCCGGAGGGGGAAGAAAGTTGCCCCGACAAGCGCAGTCTCACTCTTCGGGAGAAGAGGTAGGTTCCCTGGTGGGTGGAGTTAATCACCCTACGCCAGGCCCAGGGTGACAACCGGGAAAGACGTAGCCATGCCGTCCACCTAGTGCAGATCGCTGTCCCTACGACCCTGGTAGCTACCTCGTTGGCATCATAGGATGCCCTTGCTTGGAGCCTTGCTAGCTCCAGGCCACGCGCAGAGTGTGCAATGGCTTGTCTGGTTTGCTCCATGTCAGGCAATGAGGCTAGGAGCGGACCTAGCCTGGACCACAAGAACCTGTTGTAGGCTGCATAGTGGGCCTGATGTGCAGAGATAGAGAGAAGTAACCGTGCCGAGTAGAAAGTCCTCCTACCCCAGAAATCAAAATCCAAGGAGTCTTGATCTGGTGGCCGGTCACGGTGAAGGGCGCGAAGCCCATCAGGAGTATCCAACTGCATCAATCCAGACTGTGGATGAGGCATGGAACCTGGAGACTCCGAGGGTGCGCAATACCTCTGGCTGAGATCCCTTGGGGCAGGAACTCCGGAGAAGGGCCTCTGCCAGGAACGCAACGACACCTCCCTAAAGGGAGCCAGCCAGGGGCGGCACCACAAGGGTGGACTCACCAAAATCGCCTAGAAAGGCGTGCGCCGAGTGTTCAGGATTGCTAATAGTGGAAGGAGTAAGGTGCAAATCCTCCAACATCCTCACGAGGAATCACTGATACTCAGAGAGATCAGCAGCCGGAGAGATGTGGACAGAGGGTTCCTCTCCCCCTGAAGAGGGAGATGAGGAGCTGGAAGTCACTGTCTGTTCAGTGGGTGGCTGCACGGGGGGGGAGGTTGAAAAACCTGGCTGTCCATTGTCCTAACGTAAGCAGGGAACCGAGCAGCCACCGCTCTGAACTGCTCCCAGGTGAGAGGCCCGCTAGGACTGAGGATGCCTGGTAGCACAGGAGAGTGTGGCAGAGGGATGGGGACAGAGCCGAGAAGAGATGTCGGCTGACCTCCGCCTGGGCTAAGGAGTGGACCGTGGGCACCCATGGAAGGAGGTGCCCCAGAAGACCCCACAGCCGACAGCTGAACAACCACATTGGTCCTGCCTTGGCTGCGCCCAAAAGAATCCCCCCTGTGAGGCGACCGGGGCCGTATAGGTCCAGAAGGACGGTCCCCTACCTCAAAAGAACGGGACTCTCTTAAAGAGACCGAGGAGGAATAGCGGAGATCCATGCTACGGCTTCTCCCAGGGCCCGGGTGGACCCCTGAAAAAGGCCGACACGCCAACCCCACACCCCTCGACCCCTCGGAGTCTGAAAGAGACCTCCTCCTCGAGAGGGCTAGCCTAGGTAGCTGGCATCTCTGGGCAGCCCCCGAAGGGGTTATCCAGGATGCAGTACCCTCCCCCTTGCAGGTGCTCTGATCGGCCCCAAAGTTGGGCGATCAAGGCACACCACTGAAGGGGTACCACAACTGAGAGGTCAGTGAAACCGCCAAGACCAGGCTGCAGAGCTATGGTGGCCTGCACCACTGTCTTCTGGTCAGCACCCCTGACCCTAGTCTCGGTAGCCACTGACCTCACCTCAGAAGGGGGCTGACTCAGACTGGTCGAAGAGACTACCGTGCTGCCCACCTCAACAGCCAACCCCAAGGGGTCAGACTGCATGTCCAACTCAGAGCTCGACTCCGTCTCCGAGGAGGTAGAGTCGGAGATCCTGTGCCAAACCGTGGGAGGGCGGGCAGTGCCATCCTTACCACCAGGCCCAGAGACCACAGCTTTGCCCGAGTCGGTGCCAGCGCCTCCCGCAGCCCCGCAAGCAGAATCCGAGGGAGGCGAGGCGTGGCCCCAGCCCGAGCCAGAGATGGGACCAGTCACGGCACCATCTGGTCCCACGGTGCTGCAAGCAGCGCCATGGACAGAGACAGTGTCGACAACAGCCCCAGTGGCGCCGACGACAGCACCACCTGGCTCCCTGGCGCTGCGAAGATGGTGCCGAGGCAGGTGCGGCCCCAGGATGGCAAGAAAGGCGAGCACAGCGCCGTGAATGGCACCAAGGGTAGCCGCCCAAGACGGCGCCGACTGAGGAAAACGAAGGCCCCACGGCACCGAGCCTCGAGGACACGGCGCTGTGCTCAACCTCGGCGCCACGAGACATGAAGGACGGCGTCGTAGTAGATCTCACAGTGCCGCTAGCAGTGTTGGCGTCAGAAATGGCTCCGACAGCGATCACGGCGCCACGCGACAAGTTGGCACTAACGATGGCCCCGTCAGGGCCTACGGCACCGTGAACGGCACCGAGGCCTCAGGACGACGCCGCCGACGCACTGGCGATGGCACTGACCGATTTTGGCGAGGCCGCTGAGCGACACTGGGGAGCCATCACCCCCCCGAAGGGGCGATTGCCATGGCAGCACCTCCTGCCCACTCCCGGGAAGGAGTGGAACGGGCCTCCTGCACCGCGGAAGAAGCCTCAGCAACGGCTAGTTTACAAGTAGCCGAGGCTCCCTCCTCCTCGGTCCGTATAGAACCGGAGGGACCCGGAGGAAAGGCCGAGAGAGCGTGGCTTGGCCCGACGAGAGCGCACCCAACCCCCGAAAGTCGGCGGAGCTCGCCCCACTTTCCACGCACGTTGTTCCGAGGACCCGGCCGTCCATGGAGAAGCAGGCGTCGCACGAATCCATGTCGTGAAGTGGGCCAAGACACAAGAGACACCGGTCGTGCTGATCGGTGACGGAGAATTTTCGGTCGCATGGGAGGCCGACCTGTCTTGGAAGATTTCTTGCCCTCTGACCGAGACATGACCTACGGGAAAAAAAACACCAAAAACAGACTCGACGTCACAAAAATAATAATAATGGAAAGATCTTACCGGGCGACGTCGAGTAAAGCAACAGAACCAGCAGGAATCACCGACGGACTTCGGCATGATATACTGCGTAACGATAGAATACTGCGAAGCAGGCCTCAAATCTCTTCAGCTTCCACAAGAGGTGACCTCTACGGTGGGAGACGAAGAACTGGCAGGCAGGCAGAGTCAACACAGCCAAATGGCCAACCCGTGAGTGCCACGCAGTGCGTCAGCCACGAGGGCGGCGCCGATGGTGTGTCGGCTCCACCTACCCTAAAAAAAGGCTCCCGCTGGGTCCTGACCTCCGGCAGATAACCATCTGTGATGAATGGTGAAGATTTTTACAGATAAGATATAGCGCTTTCCAAGAAAGCTAATGCAAGTCACAGCTCATCGCTGGTTCAAAAGGAGGGACAGTAAGTTTCTCCAACACAAAATTCAAATCCGAATGTGGTGTAGGGCTACGGATGGGGGGTTTCAGATGGAGAATCCTTTCAGAAAGTATCTGGAGAGCTCCAACTGAGCCACAGGCTTACCATCCACAAGCACGTGACAGGCCGAAATGGAACACAAATGGACTTTCAGAGAGGAATATGACAATCCTGGATCAAAGAGATGAAGCAGTTACTCCATTACATGAGGGACTGAACAAGTGAAAGGGTCCTCAACTCTTGGAAGCCACCCAAATAGAAAAACCCTTCCACTTCATGGCATAAGTGGATCTGGTGGAGGGCTTTTGAGCCTCCACTATGACTTGGGCTACTCTGGTGGAAACCCCAAAATGCGATTTCACTATGTCTGCAGGAGCCACACATGCAGATGCAAGGTCCTGAGCCCCGGGTACACAAGCCAACCTTGGTTCTGAGTGAGGAGGCTGTGCTTCAATGGAAGCGGAACCGGGGGTTCCCTCGCCAACTGTTGAAGAAATGGGAACCAAATTTGCCTCGCCAGAGAGAAGTAACTAGGATCATTTGGGCACACTCTGCCTGTAACTTGAGGAGCATCCTCTGAAGAATGGGAAGGGGGGGGGAGAGTGTATAAGAGTCTCCCTGTCCAAGAGAGACAACACATCATGCCAGAAAGCACCATGCTCTGGAATGAGCAAGCAAAAACTGGGAAGCTTTGCGTTGGATGGGGAGGTGAAAATGTCGAGTTCCGGATGCCCCCATCTCTGAAACAGAGAATTTGCCACTTCCTGATTGAGTTCCCATTTGTGAGCGTGGGTGTAAGACCTGCTGAGGCTGTCTGCCAGGACATTTTGCACCCCTGGAATGTATACTGCCATGAGAGACAGACCGTGCTGGACTGCCCCATTCCACACTCTGGCTTCCCTGCAAAGGGGATACAGTCGAATGCCTCCCAGCTTGTTAATATACCAGACTACCGACATGTTGTCCGTCTGGATCAGCAGTAATCCCCTTGCGAGAAAGGACTGAAATGCTTGAAGCGCATACAGTACCGCCCTCATCTCCAACACACTGATGTGTAATGATATTTCCAAGTGGGACCAATGTCCCTGGGCTTGGTGGTCCCCTATATGAGCCCCCCCGATTGGAGGCATCCGTAGTCAAGAGTGCCTAGGGAGGCTGGGCCCCGAAACGGAAGACCCACAGTCAGGTGTGAGGGATCCCTCCACCATTGAAGGTCCTTCTGGAGAGATGGTACAAATAATCCTGAAGCTGATCCCACTGGACATGTAAGGACCACTGAAAAACTCTCATGTGAAGCCTCGCTAGGGGGACCGTGGAAATGGAGGCGGCCATCAAACCCAGCAACCGAAGGACCTCTTGGACTGGAAGGTATATGGAAGATGTTACCAGAGTGGCTTGTCTGATCACAGTATCCCTCCTGTCCGAGGGGAGAAAAGCTCTGGCCTGGGTTGTGTCCAAGACTGCCCCTATTAATTGCAGTCTCTGAGTAGAACCCAGTGAGGACTTGGGAATGTTGACCATGATCCCCAAACTGGAAAACAGCTCCAGGGTGACAGAGCACCTCTGCAAGACAATCCCTGGACAGGGCTGAAATCAGCCATTCGTCCAGGTAGAGAAAAGCCTCTATGCCCTGTCATTGTAGGGCCACAGCCACCACCGAAAGGCACTTGGTAAAAACCATGGGTGCTGAGGAAAGGCCACAGGGGAGGGCCCGAAATTGGAAATGCTCCCCTTGGAAGATAAACCGCAGGAAGCAGCAGTGGCTGGGGAAAATCGGGATATGCAGGTAGGCAACCTGCATGTCCAGAGTACATAAGCAATGAGTCTCCTGAAGAAGTGGCAGGAGACTCTGGAGGGTCAACATTCTGAATTTCTTGTACTCGACGAACAGACAGTCTGCTGAGGTCGAGTATGGGTCTTAGGTCGCCTGTCTTTTTTGGAAGCAGAAAAAAGTGGGAGTAAAACCACCGCCCTCTGTGATGAAGAGGGACTGGTTCTATTGCTTCTTCTACCAACAGAGCCTGTACTTCCTCCCTTACTAGAATGGTCTGGTCTCGAGAGCAGGCCGACCTTCTCGGTGGAGACTCTGGAGGAGGTTCCAAGAACTCCAGGGTGTGTCCTTTGGACACTAATTGCAGTACTCAAGCGTCAGAGGTGATGCTTCGCCACTCCTCCGCATGGGGGGCAAACCTCCCCTCCACTGGCTCCTTGCACTGGGGCTGAGGAGGGGGTGGGGTGAGGGAGTCAGGAAGTGGCAGGACAGGCAGGAGGAAAACTCACTGAGTGTTTCTGGTTTTTGGAGGCAGGTGGGGAAGAGAAACCACCTTTGGCCTTGCGCCTGCCCCGACGATGGTTCTGGGCCCGATTACCCTACCTCTAGGTCCTTTTCTGAAAGAGCTTCTGACCTTGAGCGCCTGACCGGTACCTGGACTTTACAGACCTAAGGGCCTGGCCACAGTCCTGTAGGTCCGTAATCATGTCCTTGGTGTCACCACCAAAAAGTAGAGAACCCCAGAAGGGGGCATCGTAGATCACTGTCTGGACCTTGTTGCTGAGGCCAGAGATGCGAAGCTAGGCGTGCCGCCGAAGGAAGACAGCGGTTGCCGAGGCATGGGCTACTGCATCAACAGAGTTGTAGGTAGTCCGAAGAGCACGTCTGCAGGAGATTTTTGACAGACGGCTATCCTTGGCGATCTCCTCTTTGAGGTCTGAATTATCCAGAGATTGAATTTGGTCCTCAAGCTTGGCCAGGGTGGCTTTTTGATGAGACACCATGTGGGCTACATAATTTAGGGAACGCAGGGTACATGTGGCTGACGAGTAGACCTTTTTACCGTACTGGTCAATCTGCCGTGACTCCTTATCTGGAGGAGAAGTGCTTATGTGCTTGGGTGCTGAGGAGCAGTCATGAGCAGCTGAAATCACTATGGAGTCCGCCTTGGGGTGCGAATTCAAAAAGGGAGCCCCCGCAGGCGCCCAGTAAGTTCTGTCGGCCCTTTTGGGGATGCCAAGATGGAATGCGGCAGTTGCCAGACTGTACTGGTGAGGTCTTCATGAGGTCAAATACAAGGAGGAACAGGGATCGGGGACAGAGTCTTTAAGTCGAGGTGCTCAGTGAGCCTTTGCCACATAGGATCCTGTTCCTCAGACTCTCAACTATAAAAATGTTGAATGGACCTCAAGAGGTCTGAAAAGGAAGGATCCTCTGGAGGGGATTTCAGAGAGGTCTTTCCTCTAGGGACCTGGGATTCTTGATCTGAAGACTCCTCAGATGAGTCCTCCCACGAGTCCAGATCGTCTCCTGGTGTTTCTAAATCCAGAAGAGGAATATCCCAGGGTGTAGTCCCCATAACGTGAACTGAATTAAGCTCACTGGGGACTGAGACCTTTTGAGGAGAATGGGGTGGGAGTCGACTCTCCAGGTCTGTAACGAGTTCTGTCCTCGCCTCCTTCCACCAGGACTGAATAAAAGCCTTAAAGTCCGGTTGTGGTGCCGGAGAGGGTGCAGGAGGGGGAGGAGGAGGTGGGATAGATGGGAAGGAGGGTAATGGTACCCACGGTATCCTGAAAAAGAATATCCTGGATAGGGGGAGTATCCAGGATAATAATGACACGCTGACCAATCTGGTGGTGGACCTGCCGGAGGGGGGGTGGGGGTGGTCCATGAGGTACCCTGAGGGGTAGTGCGGGACTAAGGGTCTCGAATAAAGACCCAACCTCAGAGGAGCCGTCATTGGGGGTGCCCATGAAGGGCCTGTCATGGTATAGACAGGAGGCGGGCCAGCGCAGCTGTAGCTAATGTGATTACCGACGTTGGAACCAGCGCTGCCACGCCCAGTGTCAGAAACAGATCCGGCGTGGGGGGGGGGGCAGGCATCGGGATCAGACGGGTCTCCGACGTGGGAACCTGGGCTGCCGTGACATCCGGTGGCAGGGGCAGATGAAAAGGCTCTGAGGAGACTGACATCGGAGGTTCCGGCGTAGGGACATGCTCCGATGGATGAACAGAGTCCAGCGTCAGGATGGTAGCCAGAACTGGAATGGTTCTCCCCCGAAGGATCTGGAGGCACTTCCGATGCTGGACCTAACGGTGGCAGAGGTACCTCCTTCCTAGAGACCCAAACGGGCAAGCAGTTGGAACCAGACGTATGAACCACGTAAAGTGATCTGCGCTCTCTTCTCCCCCTGAAGTAGCCAAAGTCGAAGCTAGGGCTACCGGTTGGGGAGAAGGGGGAAGAAAGCTAGCCTTCCCCGGTCTCTGCCGGATGTCGGGTGAGGCAACAGAAGTCCCTGACGGGAGACCCTTGTCTGGGCGGTTGCCGGAGGGGGACGACAGACAATGGAACCAGGCGGGAGGGGGCTGAACCCCCTTCTGACTTATCGGCTGAGGCCGGGCGGGTCTCCGAGGAGCAGGGAGCCGACTTATTGGTGGCCGAGCAGTCTGTGGAGGAGCCGGAAACCGACTTAGCGGCGGAGGCAGGGCAGTCGCTGGAGGAGCCGGTTGCCAACTTACCAGCGGAGACCAGGAGAAGAATCTTGAGTAGTCCCCCAGCATCCCTGGACACGGCCTGGACAACTTTGATGGGAGGCGGCGGTGGGGAAGCCTTGCTAGTCGAGGGCCTGCTGGCTTCAGGCTTTTAACCAGATGGGCGCTCCCTCTCCAGGTGCTTCTCTTTTTTGTGTCTTTTATCTGGAGAAGAAGAAGAAGAGGAGTCCCGGAGTCGCTCCATTTGCTTTTCGAGCGAGGCCAGCCGTGACTTGAGAAGGTGGGCCTCAAGAGCCTGCTGCCTCTGTTTGTGGGTAGCCTGGTGAACGGCTGGCAGTCTGGGCAAGTCGCGGTTCCTTATGAGGTATCTGGGTGCCACAACCCTCACACTTCTTCTGGGGCGGAGAAGACATGAAAATGAAGAAGGCTCGATTAAATTCGAAAAAACGCCCAAATAAGATGCAATACTACCGGCGATTGCTGTGGAAGTTTACCACGAGGTAACGTGCACGAAGCGACGGCAGGAAAAAACTGGAGGGCAGGCGTGGGGACCACCCACTATATAGGGTCACGCGGACGTTGATTACGTGATGTCGGGTGGGCGGTCCCCGCCAGGCATTGCTGGAAAAGTTTGCCTTGCAGTCCAGATGCCAGGTGGTGCTAGTCCTATATGTAATGACCTACTGCAGGAACCCTCTCGAAGTAAGATCAGTTGTTTCCTGTCCTGTCTATGGGCCTTGGTGACTGTCATGTAGCAGCATCAAGACTGTGCAGTTTACACTCACCAGAGATGAAAATTACGTACCTACCATAATTCTTGATCTTTCTGTGTATCTTTACCATTCATCACTATTTGGCTACCGGCAGGAGGCTAGGACCCCATGGGAGATTTTTTTTTTTTTGAAGGTGGCGTCGATGCAAGGGCAGCGCCGCCCTTGAGGCTGACATGCTATGTGACGCTCTCAGGTTGGCAGTTACCTGGCGTTGACTCCACCCTGGCTCCAGTTATACAAGCCGGCGAGAAGGATAGGAAGGGATGGTGGTGGGGGGGGGGGGGAGACAAGGGAGCCCAAGGGATAGAAAAAGGAAAGGATATAAAACTAAAAGGAGGAATAATGACAGAGGACAGCAAAAGAGAGAGAAGCCTAAGGACTGGGAAGGGAAGGGGCCTCAATCGCTGGGAGAAAGGGAAGGGTGGGTAGAAGGGGAAGAAAAGGGAGGGGTAAGAGACACTGCCCATCCCCAGGCAATGACCTAGGCCTTTCAAGGGAGTAGACTGAAACCCAAAGCTGTCAGAATTAATCCTGAACGATTACAGGACATGAGCACATGACCACGGTACAGCATGGGTTGAAGAAGAAGCAACCTAGGGTTGAGGAGAACCCATCACTTAGAGGTCGAGGCAGGCCATAGGATTAAGGTGGGCGGCATCTTCGCCTCCTCCCAACCAATGAGACAGTAGGAATGAAAAAGGAGGTATTAGAAAACACCTTGGGTAAGAAAGAAAGAAACATATCACCCCCAAAGAGGGTTGCAAAATACACTTTAGGGGAAAACTGAAGGTTGGAGAGGTTCCCTTCTCTCCCCCCACCACCGGCGCCTCCCGAGAGGGAGCCAGAGGTTCAACCCAAGAGGGAGAGGGAGAGGAGGGGAAACTCCAGAATCCCCACAACACAACTGTCCCTGTACGCCTCCCCAGAGGAAACCTCCCCGATCCAAGGGAGGGGGAGATGGGGAGGTGCTGACCAACTAGGGAGACAAACAGGGAGGAGGATCGCTCAGAGACTGAGGCCCCAGGGGGAAGGAGGGCAGGATTTAGTGATGAATGGTGAAGATGCACAGAAAGATCAAGAATTACAGTAGGTATGTAATTTTCATATCTTTTCTATGTCAGTCTTCACCATTCATCACTATTTGGGTGAGTACCAAGCCCCCCGAAGGGAGCCCAGCACCTCCCTAAGGGACAGTGTCCCTTAGCCTCCAGTGGGGAGACATGAGAGGGGAGAACCCCTACAGGGCTGGCTAGGCCTGGGACTGGTCTCGGTGAGGCAGGGATCTCCTTGCAGAAGATGGATGGTGCCCCTGAAGCTCCCACCTCACCCTACAGGAGAAAAGATGGGTTCTCCGGAAAGCAGAGGAAATCACCCTATGCCGGGCCAAGGATAACAACCAGGATAGACGAAGCCATGCCAACTGCCTAATGCAGATCACTGTCCTCATCAGCCTGGAAGCCACCTCACTGGCGTTGTACGATGCCCTTGCTTGGTGCCTTGCAAGCTCCAGGCTCTGAGCAGAGAGGGCAAAGGCTTGTCTGGTTTCCTTCGAATTAGGCAGGGAGGCTAGAATTTCTCCTTGCCGTGACCACAAGTACCTGTTGTAGGTAGCACGGTGGGCCTGATGCGCTGCCATGCAGGGCAAAATCCATGTCGAGGAGAATGTCATCCTGCCCCAGAAATCAAAGTCCGAAGAGTCTGAATCCGGGGGCCAGTCATGGCCTGGGCTTCTCTGCCCAGAGGGGGTATCCAAAAGGGTCACGCCCAAAGGGGGGTGAAGTACCTCTGGCGAAGGTCCCTAGGGGCTGGAACTGAAGAAAAAGGACATCACCAGACCCGTGCAACGCCTCCCAGAAGGGAACAGGCCAGGTGGGAACAGAGAGATTGACCACACTGAACACGCCTAGGAAGGCTTGCGCCGACTGGTCCAGACTGTGCTGTCCAAGGGTGGAGATATGGAGCTCATCAAGCAACCCTGATAGGAAGCACTGATTGCTGGAAAGATCAGCCACTGGGGAAAGGTGGACAGACATTTCCTCTCCCTCGGAGGAGGAAGACGAGGAAGCCGATGACTCTGGAGATTCAGGGTTAGGCTGCACTGGGGAGTGGTGAGATACCTACTTGTCCATGGCTCTAAAGTAAGCATGGAAAAGTGCAGCCGAGGCCCTGCTGCCAGGTAAGGGGCCCTGTAGGACCAGGAACACCTGGCAGAGGAGGAGGAGTTGGCAGAGGCACGGGACCAAGCACCTCCGAGGAGGAGCACAGCCTCTGCTCAGGCAGGAGGACAGAGTGGATGATCCCAAAGGAAAGGGAGACCTGGTGGTCCCAGCAGACAACAGCTGTTCAACTGGACTGGAACCACCGGAGCTGTGCCCAATGGAAGAAATCCCTGTGAGGTGACCAGGATCGTGTGGGTCCAAAAGGATGACCCCTTGGAGGGAGTGGGGAAGGATGGGCAGATTTATGGGACACGTAAATCTATGTATCATGCAACGTTTACATGTATATCTGCCTTTTGTGTAAAGTGAAATGAATGTTTAATGAACTTTAAATTGGAAAAAAACAAAACAAAAGTATGACCCCTGTCCTCCTGAGAAGATATGCCTCTCGGAGAGACATCAGGGGAGATGCACTGATCCACGCTACTACTCCTTCCAGCACCCGGCTGGGTCCCCAGGAGAGGCCGATGCGCTGAACCCTGGCTACTCAACCCTTCAGATTCTGAAAAGGCCCTCTTCCTCACCACTAGCTGAGGCAGCTGACACCCTCTGGCCGACTCCTGGGAGGCAGCCGGAGGTGCAGAGCCCTCCCCTGCCTGCGACGCCCCGGCCAGCCCAGAAGTCGGGCTAGCCAGGACAGCCACAGAAGGGGGGACGTCCACAGGAGGAGAAGACAGGCCTCCAGCTCCACACAGCCTCATGGTGTCCACCTGGGCACCTGAAGGCTGGTCAGTACCACCGACCCCAGAACCAGAGGAATCCGCCTGCTCCCCAGTAGAAGGCTCAGCGGGGCCGAAGCACTGGACCCCTGAGGCATCGGGAGCCATCCGGCCGCCTTCTCGCTGGCCCCTCCTCCCGAGGAGGATGGCAAAGTCTGACCTAGACCACCCCCCAATCCCAGGGACAGCGACTGGGGCCGCTCTTCCCCCACCCGACCGCACCGGGGACAGAGGTGGCACCGCCTCATCCCCCGCGCCATGAAAGGCCAACGGAGACAGAAGCGGCGCGGTAGACTGGTCCCACGCCGCCTATAGCGCTGCTACCATCCCGGCAACGCCGAACAGTGCCAGAGTCAGAAATGGCACCGCGGGCCTACCCGCCCATCCGCGACGCTGTTCGATTCACGTGGTGCCGCAAGTGACACAGAGTCGGGCGGCACCAACAATGAGACGAGGACGGGCGCTGGCTTCAGACCCGCAGGTCCCAGAGCAAGACGCCGGGGAGTTTTGCTTCCAAGGAAGCGAATCGTCAAATAGTGTTTTCCACCGACCCTCGAGAGGGGCCAGACTGATTCTCCTGCACTGTGGAAGAAGCCCCCGCCATGGCAAGGCTAAAAGTGGTGGAGGTCCCCTCCTCCACGGGCCGTATAGGACCTAAAGGGGACCCAGAGGAAGGGTCAAGAAACCTAACTTTGGCCTTCCAAGGGCGAGCCTGTCCTCCGAAAGTCGGCGGCACACGTCCAACCTTAAACGCATGCATTTCCAACACACGGTGGTCCATAGAAAAACAGGCATTGCAATGATCCATATCGTGGTCGCAGCTTAAGCAGGTTAAGCACCAGTCACGCTGGTCCGCGGCGGAAAAAAGTCGGCCGCAGGGACACCGACACATTGGGGGCCAACCCGCCAGTGAAGATTTCTCCTTGTACCCTGAACAAGACATGACCGTACAATAAAACAATAAACAAAACAAGGTACTCTGTGTCTATAGCAAATAAAAGGAAAGGTCTTACCAGGTATTCCGGGAGGCGGCGCCAAGTACGGAGGCGAGCAGAACTGTAAACCAATGGACTAGGCTGCAATACACAGTAGAGAATTTGAGGCTTCCAAACGAGGTCCTTTCTCAACGGCAGAAGAAGCAGAACTGGCACCAGGGCGGAGTCGACGCCAGGTAACAGTCAACCCACGAGCGCCATATAGCATGTCGGCCTTGAGGGCAGCACCGCCCCTGCATTGGCTTCACCTCCAAAAAAAAATATCTCCCGCGAGGTCCTAGCCTCCGGACGGTACCCAAATAGTGATGAATGGTGAAGATTGACACAGATAAGATCTGGAATGCTCAGTAAAGGAAACAGGTAAGGTGATGGACTGGTTCAAATGAACGTCCGAGACCATCTTTGGAAGAAATTTTCTGTTAGTTTGCAGGACCACTTTGTCCCTGTGGAATGAAATGCAGTCCTGCTCAATGCAGACAGCATGGAGCTCACTGATCCTTCTGGCAGAAGTGATTATCACTAGGAAAACCGTCTTCCATGTGACATATTTCAAAGGAGCTGAAGACATGGGTTCAAAAAGGGGACCCATGAGCTTGGCAATACAGACATTTAGGTCCTAGGCTGGCACCGGTTCCCTGTTAGGGGGGTGCATGTGGGCCAGATCTTTAAAGAACCTTTTAAAAAACGTTCTGTTTATCTCCCAAACATTCCTCCAGCTCGGCATCCTCGGGACCACCAGTGGAGTTCACCCCCGCTACCCACCTTACCTGTTCCATCCTGTTCCCCCCATGAAGCCATGGTTCCCCTCCCCCGGCGGGGACAAGGTGGGGCTCTTACACCCCGAGCTTCTTGTCTTCATCGGGGCCAGGCAGATGGAAGCACATCAGGGTCTTGCTCCAGCGGACAGTCTCCTCGGAGCTGGAAGGCATTTTCTCCCTTTTCTTTGCAGATGTAACGTGCGCCTCGACGTTAAGGCACATAGCGTCAATGTCTGTTACATCCTCCCCCACTGTGTCTGCCTCAGTGCTTGCTATGCCCCAGACTTCCGCCTGGGCCAGTCAAGCGCCAAGTCGCTACCCCCCTCCCTCCCCTGGAGTAGGCAGGCTGTCCTTGGGACGCTCAGTCTTCTACTCCCCCAGCCACCCTCCAGCTTCCTGGGCCCGTTCCTGAATCCAGTTTGCTGGCGTCACGAGTGGTGGCTACCGCAGCGCCGACGGTCCGGCTAAAGAACCTTTTATAGATAGAATTTGATGCCATAGAGGCATTCTTCCCAGCTGAAGTACAAGCAGACACTGAAGCTAAATTAACTTTAAAAGTAGTGGGTTGCTGGCCCAATGAATGCAAATGAGTAAGGTAGTCCAGCACAGCTGGAAGCCCTGCCTGAGCTGGCACCATATTCCTGGTGGAGCACCAGATAGAAAACCTTTTCCATTTAGAGGTGTAGGTTTTCTTGTTGGAAGGTTTCCTGTACCCCCTTAAAATATCCAGAACACTGTCAGAGAGATGCAGGCCTACATACTCTAGGGTCCTCAAGAGCCATGCTGCGAGTCTGAGTGACTTGAAGTTTGGGCACAGGAGTCTCCCCTGGCTGGAGGTTAGCAGGTTGTGCCTCCGAGGAAGGTGTACTGGTTCGGCCACAGTTATGGAGAGCAGCACAGAGTACCATAGCTGTGTGGTGCAGTCTGGAACTATCAAGATCACTGTGACTGACTACGACCTGAGCATGAGTAGCACCCTGTACACCAGAGGGAATTGGGGGTAGAGAATGCATACAGGTACCTCCCTGGCCAGTCCAGAATCACAGCATCCAGGGGTACCATTCCCTGAGCTGGGGGTCTGCGACAATACTGTGGCAGGTGATGACTTTCATGGGATGCAAAGAGATCTATCTCTGGGGTGCCCCAACGCTTGAAGATCACTTCTACCACCTGTCTGTTTAAGGTCCATTCATGATGGGCCTGGTTGAACTGACCCAGGGCATCTGCTAGGGTATTGTCCTTGCCTGGCAGATGAATGGCCTGAAGAGAAACTCCTACGGAGTAAGCCAGAGTGCAAATTCACATAGCTTCTGTGCAGAAAGGATCCGACCTTGTTCCTCCCTGCTTGTTTATGGAAATAATGCTCAGGGAGCCACTGGGTGGAAGTAACCATTGCACAGTGTGGTTCCAGTTGGATATGGGCAGGGAAAGCATCCTGACAAAGACCAAAATCTTGGATTTCAGGAGGGCGGACTTCAAGAAAATGGGCGAAGTGCTAAGGAGCAATCTGGTGGGCATCAGAGCAAATATGGGGGTTGACCAAAGGTGGTCCATCATTAAGGTAGGAATACTGGTTGCCACAGATGAGTGCATTAGGCTCAGGGGGAAGAACACAAGGGCCAAAGCACCTAGCTAGTTCAGTTCTGGGGTTGTCCAGGCAGTAAGGGAAAAAAGGTTGGCCTACAGAAAATTCAGGAAGACCAAGAGAGGTGGATAGGGAAAATTACCTAAGGTTGTCTAGTGAGTCAAGTAAGGAAGTTCAGAAAGCAAAGGCACAGAAGGAGCTGCAGATAGCTGAAGGAATTAAGGGGGAGAAGGCTTTCTTTCAATATACAAGTGAGAAAAGGGACAAGACGGAAGGGATTGTTAGGCTTAAGAAAGGGGTGGAAGATAATGGGGGAAAAGCAGAGATACTAAATGAATGCTTCTGTTCAGTCTTCACCAGGGAGAAGGAGACCAGTGCCTTGAGGAGGGAGCGGCACAAAGATGTAGTGACAGAGGGAGGGGCTGCTGGCATTGAAGGTGGACAACTCACCAGGCCCAGACAGAGTACATCCAAGGGTACTAAAGGAACTGGCTGAGGAGCTGGCAGGGCCACTGGCAGACCTATTTAATAGTTCACTAGAGTCAGGACTGGTACAGTAGGACTGGAGAACAGCACATGTAGTGTCCCTCCACAAAAGCAGTCCCAAGAATGACCCAGGAAATTACAGACCAGTCAGTCTGACCTCCATTGTGGGCTAGCTCATGAAGACCATACTAAAGGAAAGGTTGGTGGAATATCTAGAGGAGCATGGTCTTCAGGATGAGAGGCAGCATGGGTTCATGGGGGGAGCTTGTCAAATCAGTTTGACTTCTTTGACTGTGTCACTAAGACAGTAGACGGGGGCCAAGTGGCAGACATCCTCTATCTTGATTTCAGCAAGGCCTTTGACTCTGTGCCCCACAAAAGGTTGTTCAGGAAGTTGCTGGATCTCAGTGTTGGAGAAAAGATGGCCAGATGGTGGAAAACTGGCTGAGGGACAGATCCCACAACCACCCTGGTTGTGGGGGAGAGTTATCTGGCACTAGACAGGTAACAAGTGGGGTCCCGCAGGGCTTGGTGCTGGGGCCGGTGTTGTTTTGTGTCTTCATCAATGACATTGGAAATGGCATTATGGGCAGAATGTGCCTATTTGCGGATGACACCAAGCTCTGTGGAAGAGTGGACACAGCTGAAGGGATACATGACCTACAGGAAGATCTGGAAAAGCTGGAAAGTGGTCCAGGATCTGGCAGCTTGGCTTCAATGCCAAGAAATGCAAAGTCATACATATTGAAGTCAAGAATCCCAGAGGAGGAGAAGGACCTGGGAGTGATGATCACTAGTGACCTAAAGCACACCACAGTGTAAGAAAGCAGCAGCAAAGGCAAACAAGATGCTGGGATGCATATGTAGGGGGAATCAGTAGTAGAAGAGAGGAGGTTATACTACCTTGTACAGGTCACTGGTAAGGCCGCATCTAGAGTATGGCGTTCAGTACTGGTGCCCACACCGCAAAAAGGACATTGACCTGCCGGAGAAAGTCCACAGGAGGGTTACAAAGATTACAGCAGATCAACAGGATAAGGCATACGAGGAGAGATCAAGGGCACTGAACATTTACTCCCTGGAAGACAGGAGAGAGAGAGAGAGAGAGGGGACGACTGGATCCTTCAAGTACTTGAAAGGAATAAATAAGATTGATAAGGAGAGTCTCTTTAAGCGGAGTGGCAACCATAACACGAGAGGGCACAGTCTTAAGCTGGAGGGTGGGAGGTTTAGGAGGGAGGTCAGGAAGCACTTCTTCACAGACAGGGTGGTGGACACTTGGAATGCACTGCCGGAAGAGGTTGTCTTGTTGAAGACAGTGGGCAACTTTAAGAGAGGTTGGGATAGGCATAGTGGGAAGGTAAGAATCATGGGTAGAGAGGACGGGAGAAGTGGGGAGGGAGGGCAGGGACATTAGCTCAAGCTGTGGACCCTGCAATATGAGCAGACTTGACAGACCAAATGGCTTTCTTCGGCTGACTTCTTCATATGTTCGTATGTAATACACATGGTGGTGGTACTGTCTTGTTCTGACCTGTACCACCTTTTCCTGAATTAGTGGTGTGAAGGCTTGGAATGCTAGCAACACCGTCCTGAGCTCCAGTAGGTTTATGTGATGGAGCGACTCTGCACTGGACCAAGCGCCATGATTAGTGTGATCCCCTAGGCGGGCACCCCACCCTAGCAGTGATGCATCTGTTGTGAGAATCAATGATGGAGGCTCCTTTTGAAAGGGAACTCCTTTCTCTGAGGTTGGCTTCCTCTTTCCACCTCTGAAGGGCCAGGAGTAACGTTTTTGTTACTGGGACCATCTCTGAGAGAGAATCCTTTCTTTGACATCAATGAGCTCCTAGATAGAATTGGATGTCTCACATCTGGAACCTAGGACTGTGCCAGTGGCAGCTGCCATGTGGCTCAGTAAAGTACAGTTACGTAAGAACTTACCGTAACAGTAGATCTTCGAGAACAGCTCTTGCAGCAGGTTACACCATTAGAACTGAAGCCGGCAGGCATCAGGACCCATGGAAAAATTCTAGCTAGCTATCTTCAGCGGGGACCCGCCCAGCGTCGGTCCCGCCTCCGGCGTCAGATGGTATAAAGAGGCGGTCCACCTTGATCCCCAGTTCTCCCCCCGAGACTTCGGCCGCAGGCTGACATCGAAATGGGAGACCGAGGATCCACCGTCAGAAGTCAAAGGGAAAAATCCTGTTAGTAAAGGCCTAAGCCATGCCTCCTCCAAGGGGGAAGGTGGGAGGGAAGGTACCTGCTGCAAGAGCTGTTCTCGAAGATCTACTGTTACGGTAAGTTCTTACGTAACTGTACTATCTTACTTCGAGACACAGCTCTTGCAGCAGGTTACACCATTAGGACTGATTCCCAAGCAGTAATGCTGCAAACATTCTGGGAGGAGGAAACTAGGAATTACATTCCAGGTCCTGAATCTAGGACAGGAGACCCTGTAGCACAGCCAGGCCGAAGCCGTCTCTTCGCCGTGAAGCGATGTCCAGGCTATAATGCCTGATAAATCTATGTACAGAGCTCCAAGTGGCTGCAGCACATATGGCAGAGGTGGAGACGTTTCGGAGTGCTGCAAAGGAGGTGGTCACACCCCTAGTGGAATGACCCCGGACTGATCCCGGGAGGGGCTTTTGTTTGATATCATAACAGTATGAGATGCACTGGACAAGCCAGCGAGACAGAGACTGTTTGGATACTGGTTGGCCCATCATCCTTTCAGAAAAGGAAACGAAAAGTTGCTCCGAACTCTGGCTTGTTTAGTTCTGTTGAGGTAATACCTCAAGCTGCGGTGAACATCCAGGGTGTGGAGCAGTGCCTCCTCTATTAGAGTAATTTGGGAAGTAGACCGCAGGTCAATATCCTGATTGAGAGTGAGTGTATAAACCACCACAGGCAAAATGGAGGATTTGTCCTCAGGGATACTCTGTCCCGTGGAAAATTAAATAAGGCTCTTTGCACATAAGGCGTGAGCTCAGAAACTCTTCTCGCTGGACGAATAGCAACTGAAAACAGCAGCTTTCACGACAGAAAACGCAGCTCTAATCCGTGGCAGGTTCAAAGGGGGAAGCGTGAGTTGTTCCAGGACAAAGAGCAAATCCCATGGAGGCACTGGGTCCTTAATGGGAGGCCTAGATGTAACATCCCTCTCAAAATTTCCCAAGAGGCATCTAATTGTGCCATCAGGCACTGTCCCACCGGAAGGTGGTAGGCTGAAATGGCACAGAGGTGCACCTTGATAGAGGAGTAGGCGAGGCCCGAACGAGAAAGGGAGAGCAGGTAGTTCATAACGCCTCTCACCGCAACCTAAAGGGGAAAGGCCCAGGCTATGTATCATAAACAAAAAAGGAAAATTACGTATTTCCAATGTAATTTTTGATCTTCTTGTATCTTTCACCATTCATTACTTACTGGGTGTAAGTCGGAGGCCGCACTCCGGCCACGGGAGCTTTTTTTTTTTTTTTTTTTTTTGTAAAGCGTTTAACGGCCCCCTTCTAGAGTGACGCCATGCGATGCGCGAGGGGTGGCCGCTAGAAGTCTATCACCTTCCTCCAACTCATGTTCTGTGAGCCGGAGAGGCAAAAATGAAAGCAGAAAATATAGATAGCGAGGCAAGATAGCCGAGGATAGCAGCAAGGAAGAATGAACTGAAAAAGGAATAAGCCGAGTGGAGGAAGGACAGAGGAGATAAGAACATCCCAGCCTAGGGAGTGCAGGGCCTCCTTACTCAATACTCTAGGAGGAGAGATGAGTAAGGAAATGAGAAAATAGGAAGAAGAAGAAAGAGAAGAGAGATGGGATGTTGAAGGGACCAGAATGCCCAACGAGCATAGTTAGCTTGTAGCTGAAGGCTCGACAAAAGGGCAAGAATCCCGGAGATAGAGCTGAAGAAAGGTTCACCAACCCGCTAGACAGACTCAGGAGGGATAGTCCTCATCTCAACATGCCATTGTTCTTGACACCCACCCGGCTCCTGGCCGCGGAAGGCCTTTAACTGGAGGGCAGCCGAGGAGGGAAGAATAAAACCCCAGCAGTACGAGAGCTGCTCAGGGGTTTAGAAATGGAAAATGTAAGCCTTCAGGTGCTCCAAGATAGAAACGGGACTCAGACTGACTGGCTAAGGCGCCAAGGCTTAGGCTGGCTAAGATTGATATGGTCAGCAGAGCTTTCACTGTAAAAATTGTCCAGGAGGAACTTAAAGGGAGAAACCACTAGCAAACCAGCGAGAAGGATAGCCTACCTCTCATTTGCCTTCTTGTTTGATTTCTCCTATTCCTTTTTTTTTTTTTTAGATAACTAACTAGATGCATGACCCAGATACCAAGATGCCTATAGTAGTCGGAGAGAGTTCCTCAGCATTTTTTTTTTTTTTTTTTAGAAGAGAAAGGAACAGACGTATTTTGCTCCTCTGTTCTGCAAGGCAAGAATAGAGGGGGGATTAGATTTCAGGGCAACTATTTGAACACGGGATTGCAGGATCAAACTGAATAGCCTGAGCCAGGCCAAATAACCCCAGAGGTATCTTGCCATAAGAATAGCAAGAGATAGTTGTGCAGTCTGATCGCCAATGCAATCATGAGATGACCCATGAATCTTAGAGTGCTAATTTTGTGGATTTTAAACCTCCCCAAGAAGATTTTTTTTTTTTTTTTTTTTTGAAAATGAAGCAATTTTCCTATATTTTATATAATGCAGAGAGAGAAGGAGACGGGAGGTGGAGAAGCCACAGGAAGAGGCCACTGAGGGATGAGATGGATAGAGTAATGAATGGTGAAGATACAAGAGAAGATCAAGAACTACGGTAGGCACGTAATTTTCCTATCTTCCCTTGTCAATCTTCACCATTCATTACTCTGGGTGAGTACTAGCTTCTCTCCCAGGAGGGGGAAGAGGCCATACCCTGAGGGAACAAGACCCCAGCCTCTGCTGGTGAGAAACAGAAGGAGAAGACCCTGGCTTATTCAGAAAGCCTAAGGGGAGAAGAGCTAGGAGGTGCCTCCCGAGGACGAGGGAGACGGAGGGAGCCCCTGTAAAAGTCTCCCAGCTCTGGATGAAAAGACGGGTCCCCGGAAGGCGGAGCGCATCACCTACGCCGCCAGGGTGACAACCTGAGACGGCTTGCGCCCGCTCTTGATGCAGATCGCTGTCCTCGCAAGCCTGGAAGCCACCCTATTGGCGCATAAGATGCCCTTGCTTGCGTCTTGCCAGCTCCAGGCCTACCGCGGAGAGGGCAACGGCTTGTCTGGTTTGCTCGTGTCAGGCATAGATGCCAGCAGCTGGGACATCATCACCACAGATGCTGTAGGCAGCGCGGTGAGCCTGATGTGATGCAACATGCACTCACGCCGAGAAGAGAACACTCTTCGCCCCCAACGGTCGAACTGGAGAGAGTCCGAACTGTGGGATGGTCGTGGCGCCAGGCAACGGCGCCCAGAAGGAGTATCCAGGTATACCCAAACCTGAGGACGGTTGGAAGGGAACTCTAGAGACTCAGAGGGGCACAATACCTACGCTTGCAGTCCGCCGGGGTTGGGAAGAAACGGTAGGAACTGCTAGGACCGGATAGACGCTCCTGGAAGGGGATAGGCCAGAAGGTACCACTAGATGCTGGGCACTGAATTTACCAAGGAATTCTACGCCACTCTCGGCTGCATTGTCCTCCCAACGTAGGAAATGGGAGATCCCCACCATCCTCGAGAGGAAACGCTATCTTCTGTGAAATCAGCATCGGAGGACAGATGAGTAGGGGTTCCTCTCCTCAGAGGAGGAGACGAGGATGATGGGGAACTGGAATGTCCAGAGGATTCCCGCGGCGGTGGGGAGAGTCGAAGACCCGCCCATGCATGTGTAACTAACATATGAGGGAAGGCCTGAGAACCTTGAACTGCTCCCCAGGATAACGGACCTGTAGGGACCGATATGGCCTGGGGAGCGGGGTGGTGAAGGCAGAGAGATGGGAGAGGGGCACCTCCGAGGAGGCAACTGCTTCAGCAGGGCTCTGAACCGGGGAAGGGAGCTCTAGTAGGAGGGATCCCGGATATCAAACCAGTCTGCAGAACGGAACCTGGGGAAGCGGAACCTGGAAGAGCCCTGGGGAGAAACCCCTGGACGACGCCTGGACTGCATATGGATCCAGAAGGGCAGTCCACACAAACGCCGCCAGAGGACACCCTAGAACCTTGGGAGGGGCGGGCTCTGGCGACGTGGCTCCTGGCCACCCCCTGAGGTGGCCAAAGAAGACCGGCAGCAGGACGCCTGCCCTCAACCCCTGATTCCCGAGAGGGCCCTCCCACGCTGCAACGCTCCCCAATCCCAGAGGAGGCACAGCACCTCTGGGGTAGCTGGTCACCGGACCTCCAGAGAGAGCCTCTGCACCCCCCCACGCCTGCCCCCGGGACTCCTGCCACCCCAGCCAAGAGGAACCCCAGGAGACGACGGCATGGGGACAGAGGGAGGGGCCCGCTGCGCCGCCTGGTACCCCTAGCCACCGAGGACCCAGATTCCGAAGAATGGGGATGCCAGGATGGGTCCACATCTGAGTCATCATCCTCCGAGGAGGACGAGACCAGCAGGACCTCGATGCTGGCCACCCCAGGGGTCCCCGAGGCCACGGGGCCGCGAACGGCCCCGGTACCGAGTGCGACACCGCTCGCCCCCAGCACGCCGGCAGCATGAAGGCCCAACCCCACACCCCCAGCGGCTCCGGCAGACCCGCACCGCCCGAGGAGGGGAAGGTCACCGGATGCCAGCGGGCGCGTTGGAGGCGAGCGGCATCGGCGGCGCCGCTAGGGCTCATCGGCACCGCTAACGGCGCCATGCTGCAAAACCGTACACGTCTATGGCGCCGCTGCTTGATCACTGGCGCTGGCGAACGGCGCCGATCCAAAGGGCGCCGCGAAGGGCGCCATCCGATCACCGGCACGCGAGCGGCGCCGGGATCTGAACGGCGCTGAACGGCGCTCGCTCGATCACTGGGTACCGCGAACGGGCGCCGATTCAAAACGGCGCCATGGGGCGACGCCGAGGGTCCACCCGAGCCGCCCAGCCAAGGCCTCGAAGACGGGGAGCCTGCACCTCCGGGAGGTGGACTGCCGAGGCGGTGTCAGCGCTATGCCCCGGGAGGGGCCACGACGCCCCAACACCGCTGAAGGGCCTCCTCGGCAAGAAGGGAAGAGGGAGACCCTCCTCCTCGGACCGTGATAGGCCCGGAGGGGACCCGGGAAAGGGCCTAGGATTCCGCCGAGATTCCCGCGAGCACGCCGTTCCTCCGAGTCGGCGGGCCTTGCCGAGCTTGTACGCTGACTCGAGGACGCGACGGTCCATCGAGAAACAAGCGCTTTACTCTAATCCATATTATGCGTGGGTCCCAGGCAACGGAGACAGACGCTCATGCCGGTCCGAGACGGAGAAAATGCCGCCGCAGGAGCACCGATGCATAGGGCACGGCCCGCCTTAGAAGAACGCTTCGCCAGAACCGACATAACGCCAAATAAACAAGATTAAACACAGTCGAAATACACCCGCTCCCGTATAAGGAAAGAAAAAGGAACAGTCTTACCG
The DNA here is from genome assembly GCA_016271365.2 of Neoceratodus forsteri. NCBI lineage: Eukaryota > Metazoa > Chordata > Ceratodontiformes > Ceratodontidae > Neoceratodus > Neoceratodus forsteri. Next base: position 1,098,407,205 of record CM057453.1, read on the forward strand.
TAGGCGCCGAGTGTAGAAAAGGAGTCGGATACGCACTTTCGTTAGCTACCGCGAACAGGTGCTGCCTCGACGGCGGAGAAACAGAACTGAGTTGGAGGAGGAGTCGGTCGCTATTAACGGCCACCCCGCGCATGACGCCACTCGAGGGCTGGCCAGTTAAACCTTTTAAAAAAAAAAAAAAAAGCTCGTACGGAAGCGCCAGCCCGCTTACACCCAGGAAGCAATGAATGGTGAAGATTGACAAGGGAAGATCGGTGCTATTTCATGGCGCACGCGCATGCGCGTGCCGGCTTTCTGGCTGCAGAAAGAACTTCTGCAACCTCTTGCGAGACCCCGTGACGCAAGATGGCTATGTCTCTAGGAGCCATGCATGCAGGTTCAATGAGCGTAAGTCCGGGTGGACCAGTGAACCTTCCTCCTGAGACAACAGATGGGAGCTGAACGGCAACGGGAGCGGAGGTTCCCGGGATAGTTGAATCAGTAAAGGGAACCAGATCTGTCTGGGCCAGAAGGATCATGGTTGCTTACTCCCTGCGCAGTTTGAGAAGAACTCTCTGGATCAACAGGAAGGGAGGGAAAGCGTAGAGGAATCTGTCCGCCCAGGAAAGGGACAACGCGTCTCGCCAGAAAACACCAGGCCCTGGATTTAGCGAGCAAAAATTGGGCAGTTTTGCATTGGATGGGGAAGCGAACAAGTCCAACTCTGGAGTTCCCCATCGCAGAAACAGATCCTCTGCTACCTCTTGAAGAAGTTCCCACTCGTGGACTCTGGTCTGGGAGCGACTCAGGCCGCCTGCAATTGTGTTGTCCACCCGAACATGTACTGTGATCAGATTCGCGCGTCGGATTACCCAATCCCACACTCTCATGGCCTCCTGCAAAGGGGTAAGAGTGGCGCCCTTGTTTGTTGAGGTAATACATCGCCGTGTTGTCTGTCTGAAGCAGGAGAGTACCGCGGGTTTCTGACTGAAAGGCCTGCAGGGCATAAAGGACCGCCCTCATCTCTAGGACGCTGATATGGAGGTGGGCTCCAGAGGGGTCCACGTACTCTGGGACTTCACCCCTCCAGGTGTGCTCCCACCCTAGACCTCAGGCGCCTGTGGTGAGGATTACCTCCGGGACGGCGCTATAAATGGGACGCCTGTGGAGAGTGTCCTGGGTCTAGCCACCAGTGCCAGTCTCAATCACGGTGTTCGTGATTCTGACCGGATGCTGCATGTGGTCTTGCCTTTGATCCCATTGCACCTTGAGCATCCACTGAGTTACCCGCATGTGGAGCCTTGCTAAAGGGACGGTAGGAATGGCTGCAGCCATGTGTCCAAGCAAGCGAAGGACCGACCTGGCTGAGACGGCCTTGTTCGACGAAAGCTCCCTGATGAGGGATCTGATGCGCTCCGCTCTGTCGTCTGGAAGAAATGCTCTTCCCTGAACAGTGTCCAGTACTGCGCCTATAAATTGCAGCTTCTGCAACGGTACCAGGAGAGACTTCTCATGGTTGATTAGGATGTCCAGAGATCGAAACAGGTCCTGGGTGCTCTGGATCGCTCGTAACAACGCCTCTGAGGCAGCCATGAGAAGCCAATCGCCCAGGTACGGGAACACATAATGGCCCTGTCTCCTTAGAGACGCTGCCACGACTGCCATGCATTTGGTAAAGACCCTGGGTGCGGATGACAGTCCGAATGGGAGGGCTCAGAACTGAAGGTGGTGGTCGAGAAACTCGAAGCGCAGGAACTTCCTACGAAAGGAACTAAGCTTGGGTCGGTACATGGCCTGGACCGACCTCACTGACTTCCCGGCCTCTTGGAGTCTGGTAATTATCTTCTCTGAGGGTTTACCAAACAAAACTTCTCCTTCGAATGGGGCGTCCATGATATTCTTCTGGATGTCCGGGCTGAAACCGGAGACGCGTAACCAAGAGTGTCTCTGGATGCATACGCCTGAAGCTGCTGCTCGGGCCGAGGAGTCGTACGCGGCTCATAGCACTTGGGTTCCCACGTCTGAACCCGTACGAAGGAGCTGAAGCATCTCCTCCTTCTGCTCACCTTCCAGCAGTTTCTCAGCCGCATCCAGACCCTGTTCCCACAAGGCATTTTGGAACTGCACCATGTGGGTCAAATAATTCAGGATCTGATGGCGAGGTAGTGGAAGCATACGTGGCGCCTACCCATGGCGCCCAGCTGTTTGGACTTTGGGTCCGTGGCAGGGTGCTCAGATGTTGCGGTCTCTGGGACCGGTCATGAGAGGCTGTTATGACCAGAGAGTCGGCCTGAGGATGCTGAGTCAAGTACTGGTCTTCCTGGGAGCCTTGTACAAGCGATCAGCTTTCTTCGGCATCACCAGGAGCGAATGTGGATGCTTCCACGCTGCCTTGGTGATGTCCACGAAAGTGTCTACCAAGGGTGGCACCACCACAGGCTTGGGGTCCTTCTGCCGAAGATACTTTGCAAGGCGTAGCCTTTCGAGGTCTAGCTCTTCCGCATCCCATCCCATGTTCTCTTGGATGTGTCTCATAATATCCGAGAACGAAGGGTCATCCGGAGGAGACTTTGGCATCTCGCGTGGATCCGGAGAAGGGATGGAGAGGGGAGATGGGGATCTGGATGTTGAGAACTCTGATCCCGTGTCCTCCGTCGAAGGCGATCGCCAGCGCCTTGGGTCTCTTAGGGCTGGGTGACCTGGAAGAGGATTTGGACGGAGGTCTCGCTTGTCTGGTCTCCCTTGAGGTGTTCTGTGCTCCTGGGGAGGAGGTAGCCGGCCTGCTGACCCCGATGGAGAGGGGGGCGTAGGAACCAGAGGAGTAACCGGTGTAGGAGGAGGAAGAGGAGGTGGAGTGGGAACCATGTCCTTCCTTATGGTGTCCCACCAGTAAGTAAACAGCTCCTTCACTCCTAACATGGAAAAGCCCGACGACGGTCCGGGCGCCAGTGGATGGTCGTCGGGTCCCGGCGTTGGCTCCACAGGGGGCTCGGGTAGTGGCGAGGGTTCTCTGGGTGTCTCGACAGGACTGGGTCGCCCGTCTGGTCCTCGGGCTGAGTCAACTCCTCCTCAGTGATGGTTTCCTGACCGACATCGGTCGGAGGTGTCGGGGTCCTCTTCTCAATAGGAGCGGGCGCTGGTCCCCCTACCGGCGTCCGGTGATACGTTGGCCTGGCCGGCGACGGTCGTCTGGCCGACGGCGGCTCTGGGGACCTGCGGCCAGAGGTCGACGACGGACGCACCGGCGTCGGGTCCTGCGGCCTCTTCAGACAGGTGAGCTCCTTGGTCTTGCAAGGAGGCAAGGAAGTAGACCCGACGTCGGGTTCAGAAAGGTGGGAACCCGACTTATGGTGATGGTAGCGATCCCCCGACTTGGCCAGGGCCTTGGAGGACGAGGAAGGCCTGGGAGTCTTGGCCTGGGAAGAGGATGAAGACTTTCTAACCGCAGCAGGGGGAGGCTGAGAGCTGGCCCGGGAAGGGGAGGTGTCGGACCTGGAACCAGAGCTGCGCGAGTCTGAGGCCCTAGACGGGGCCTTCTCCCTGTGCTTCTCAGCGTGCTTGTGGGCCTTCTGCGAAGAGTCCCCCTTGGAAGACATGGTCTTGAGTTTTTCTTCTAGCAGGAATGCCTGAAGGGCCTTCTGGCGACTGATCCGGGTTCTGCTATTAAACCCCTGGCAAAAGGAGCAGGACCGGGTGTCGTGGTCTGGGCCTAGGAACCAGACGCAGGCCGAGTGCGGGTCCTTGAAGGGGATCTGCTTCCCACAAGCACACTTTGAGGAGTGACCGGAGGTCGGAGAGGACATCAGCGAAGAACCTGATTGTAGAAAATCGAATTCCAGTAGGAAAAACTTACCACGCTGGCCGCGCGCTAGAGACTGAACCATACCAGACATGCAAGTCGACAGCGGAAAGAACTGAAATCGCGGACCGCCCCTTATGTACCATACGCCTGACGCCGGAGGCGGGACTGATGTCAGGGGCGGTCCCCGCTGAAGATAGCTAGCTAGAATTTTTCCGTGAGGTCCTGATGCCTGCCGGCTTCAGTCCTAATGGTGTAACCTGCTGCAAGAGCTGTGTCTCAAAGTAAGATCTACAGAAACTGTCTTGCAGTTTTTGGTTTGTTCAGGCTGAAGGAGCCTGCCAACTGCAGAATACTTTTTACCCTGTCATGGGGTGGGTAAGCCCTGCCCTCCTCAGTATTTAAGTCTGCTCCTAGGAACTGCAGCACTTGTGCAGGGAGAAGGACTGACTTTTTGAGATTTACCAGGAAACCCAGAGACTCCACGAGTCCTTGGGTGAGCTGCAGATGTTCCTCTACCTGTTGTGGTGATTTTCCCACCACCCACCAGTCATCCAGATAGGGGAACACTGACACCTTGCCTTCACAGGTGTGCCACAACCACTGCCAGGCACTTTGTGAACACTCGTGGAGCTGAAGAGAGACCAAATGGCAGGGCTGAAAACTGGTAATGACCTGATGGAAGTCTGGACCTGAGGTACTTTATGTGAGACTCCCTTATGGGGATGTGGAAATAAGCATCTTTTAGGTTCAGAGATGCAAGCCAGTCTCCTTTTTGGAGAGCTGGCAGAATCAGCAACAAGATTACCATTTTGAACCTTGACTTTAGTAAGTGCCAGTTTAGCACCCTTAGGTCTAGGATAGGCCACCACTCCCAATTTTTTCTCTGTTGTGAGGAAGTATCTTGAATATAACCCCTTTCCCTTTTGCTGTGGAGGCACAGGTTCCACTGCTTTTGACAACAACAGGTTATAAACCTCTTTTCCAACAGCTTTCTTTCCATATTGGAAGCTGGTTTGAACATTCTGGTTCTTAGAGAGGGAAGGGATTTGAAGCTTAGGGACAATCCCTGACTCACTACTTCCAGGACCCACTTGTCTGTGGTGATGTGTTTCCAAGCCTGGAAATAGTGAATCAGTCTGCCCCCTACTGGAAGTGGGGAGATGGCCTGGGAGGACAAGTCAAGGGTCCTGCTTTGCCTGGGGCTGAGAATGGGAACCATGCCTGGAACCCCTTCTGCCCCTGCATCTGAAGTACCCTTGCTGAAGGTACTGTTGTACTTGGGGTATGGCCATGGCCTGATAAAAAGGCCTGGAATTAAATGGTCTGCCCCTGCCTCCCCTTCCATACAGTCTTGTGGATGGGGGAGCCTTTTCTTTGGCAGAGTTGCTTCTTTAAGTGGCCTTGTACTCGTCCACTTTCTTCATATAGGCTTCTGTGTGAGTTCCAAAGAGGGAAGTACCCTCAACTGGGAAATCCAAAGCCTTATTCTGAGTGTCTTGAGTAAGGTTTGTGGCTCTTAACCAGGCAGATCTTCTCTGGGCAATTGTATTGGCCTTCCACCTGGCAGCAGTGTCACTGGTGTCTGCTGCCATCTGAAATTGATACTTGGCAGCTTCCAAGCCAAATCTGGCAGTCTCAGCAAGGTCTGCTGCAAGACTGGAAGGAGCGTTGTCTGCCATAACCATGACAGACTGCCAGAAGGATTTTTGGTACTGGGCCGCATACGCTTGGAAATAGGTACTTTTGCCTTGTCACAGGCTGCAGCTTGTACCACCCCTGGTGTTCAGGGTGGGAAAATAAAAATTCAGCCCCTTTCCTGTCTAGCTGGTACTTCTTGTCCAGCCTTTTTTTTTTTTGGTAATGTAGTTATATTTTATTGAGTTTATGTAAACAGACTACATAATAGATCCATCAGTACATATTACACTTATTTAGCAAGCTACACATTGTTACAGTAACTTGATGATAAGCACCCCTGTTCTTGTTACCTCACTGGAGGGGTATAAAATGTTTGTTTTTTTATCCAAACATAATACGTTTCAGAATGCATAGAGAAGCAGTCTAAACGGACTGTTCTACCATTAAGTGTCCAACTATAAGTCCTTAAGTAACCATTGCTGCCATGAGCCGTGACAGATTTAAAGTCCACCAAAAATTGTGCACTCTCTCAAGGGTTGATATCCCACTTCTAAAACATCGGTGATAAGTCATCTTAATGTAACCCTCCCACACAGACAAAACAGTCCACAGTACCTTTCAGATTGTAAACACTTTAAGCTACTGAGGTATATGAAACCTTAAAAATTGTACGAAACTTATTCTAACCTAGTGACTTCCTTGGAAAGAAACTGTTCCCCATAATTAACTCAGGTTTATGAGGCAGTTAACAGTTACACCTTACACCAAAAACATGCACAAGGGGGAATGATACAAGGGAAGAAGGTAATGGAGAAAACTTCTGGTAGGGAGAGGAAAAAAACAAGCTTAGTGCACTCTAAGGCGCCATCTTGTTAAAATACACCCCAGTACCAGAATAAAAATTTCCAACATACCTTATCCAACATTTTATTACTATAGAAGGTACCTGGTATTAGTAATACTGCTATTCCCCCTAAAATGTCCCAACAAATACTTCACATTTAGTACTGTCTTTCTCAATATTCCTTAGATTTATGCTGTCTCAAACATTGATGTAAAAGTTCAGGTATCCAGTCCATCCTAAGAATCAGACTGATCCCCTCGAGCAACAAATTATTTTTCAGTCTTCTCTAGGAGTTTAGCTGCTTCAACGAATTGATAGGCCTTATCTTTATAATGGACACGAAAGCTTGCAGGCATTAACAAAACATGGTGTACCCCTAATGTGTGAAGCCACGCTCAGATGCCATTGAAACTTTTTCTCCATATCCGTGTAGCACAGCTAAGGTCCGGGAACAAATGCACTTGATGGAACTGCCACACCAAAGGGCTCAGAGATTCTGCTTTTAGCAATATTGAGTCCCGCTCTACCAACGTTTTTAATTCCACCAACAACGTATGAGGGGCATATTCTCCTCCGACAGTCTTAAGCCTCCCACCATGTGACATTACCCGATATACTTTACAGACACCACAAGCCTCCTCCAGCTGAAGTAAGTCCACCAGCCAGTCCTTTAGAAATATAGTGGGGTTCTCACCCTCCATCCCCTCCGGCAATCCCAGCACCATGGTATGTGTAGATTGGACTGCATTCTCAACATTTTCTAGGTGCCGCCGAAGCAAGGTGTTTTCCTTTGTGAGGCCTGATGCCACGGTGAGGGCTCTATCTGCTGTTTTTGTCACTCCCTATGATTCTTCTGCTAGTAGGTCCACCCGTGTATGCACTTGTTTTAATTCAGTTTTAAAGTCCTCCATCTTACTGTCCAGGCCTTGAATCGCTTGCAGCAAAGCAGCATTGGTTGGTTGGGATCCCTCCTGATCTCCCGACCCAGATGCGCCTTCTCTGCTGCCACTCGCCTTCGGGTCTTTTGAGTGGGCACCCTCCACATTCACACTCGCCTTATTCCCATGAATAATTTTCAATATCTTTCCATCCACAAAAAGGGAAATAACTTCCCCCAGTTGCAGCTGCTTAGGTATTCCTTCAAGCAGACCCCAAAAATCAAGGTTTAGTAGCCAAAAAGTTATTTTAATCCTAAAACTGCATTAAACTGTGAAGCTGCATAGGAAAGCTGTTCACAGCTTGGCTGCTGGCCACCCCACCCCCCCCAGCCTTTTATCCAAAGGTGGGACAGACCCAGGTGTTTGGAGCAGCTTTATTGCATCCCTTTTAAAAAACGTATTTATGTGAAGCAGTAACTTTTGGCCGCCTCCTCATCCTTTATCACCTCAAAGGTAGAGATGTCCAGAGCATCCACCATTTTTCTAACAAATGAAAAATGGGATGAACAATTCTCTGATGACCTGGGAGGACAGCTAATCTCTTGCTCAGGAGAGACTTCAGGCTCTATAGGCTCTACATCCTTTTTTCATATTCCCCATAATCTCCCTCTCATGCAGGAGGACTGGGTTGATTCAGCAGGGGTCTGAAATGTAGACTGCTGTCCAACAGGCAACAGACCCTGCAAGGCCAGAAAGACCTTAAATGCCTGTGCAATCTCCAGAGGAGTAGACATGTTTACAGACCCAGCAGATGTCCCCATAGGCTGACCAGCAGGGGGTTCTGTGTGTTTTGTTTTATTGGTCTTTTTCATAGGAACCGGAGAACTAGCTAGTTCAGCAGGCCTTTTTGTGATGGCCTTTGCACCCATATCAGGGGTAGAAATTGTGGCTTCTGTGGTTTCACCCTCAACCACTGAGGGTGTCAGCTGGTCAGAGCCCAAGGGACCCCTAGGTGGAGGCAATTTCTTTTTAAGCCTTTCCAAACGTTCTTCATGCGTTTTTTCTGGAACGGTCTTACAGACTTCACAGTCAGTCTTTAAATGATCATAACCAAGGCAGACAACACAAGAAGTGTGTTTATCTGCCTTGGCAAAAACCTCTCCACACTCTGTACAATTTTTGAAACCGGGTTCACCGGTCTTTTTCTTAGGTTTGCCAGACTTTTTTTTTTTTTTAACAAAAGAACCCAAAATTCGCAACCGCGATTAAATTAAAACTTTTTAAAACAAAGCTATTGGTTGCGGTCGGTTCAGGAACCGATCGGGGAACCGATCAGAACCGGGAACAGAGTGTGAAAGGAACTGGGATTAGCGGTTCAGTAACCGATATTATCAGTTACAAAAAAATAGTTTTAATAAAACAATTTACAACAAAATAAAATAGTTTTAGTAAGAAAAAACTCCGCTAAGACTAAAAAAGTCTCGGTTCACCACCGGTTATCCCGAATCGGAAGAAACCGAGAAAAATAAGCAATTTAAATAAAACAAAGCTAATGATTTAGTACAAACAAAAGACAAGGGTAACAAATGAAAATAAAATAATACTTATATGTATTTTTTAAAGTTTCACAGTGAGATGCTGAGGAGAAGATCTCTGAGCGTCTAGTCTTGACAGGCAGAGAGAGAAATCTGAGGGTTAGAATGTAGGCAGTTGATAGCTGGCAGCATTTGAAAAAGTGGCACGAGCCAATGATTCCATCATTAGCATAACGTTCCATCTCCGGGCAGATCTGGCTTAAAGACATACTGCATAAGAGTTAGGAATATTGGCGTATTCCTGGGGTGAGAATCCATTTTGCAGTCCTAATATCTCTTAGGTGCTCCAGGAGTCTTTCCTTTGCAGGATGAATTGTTTTCCCCACATACTGCATTTTGCAGCAGAATACAGGTGGTATATGATAAAAACACTGGTCTGTCCTTAGGAACAGTGTACTTTCTATCTTTCCTACACACAGAAGGAACAGAAGCAGGCCTCTTCCAAACTGCATCTGTTAAGGTTCTGAATGCTGGAGGAATAGGGGGAACTAAAATGACCGGCACGATAAGACACGTTTAACCACTAAAGGCAGACACATTTTCCTAGGTCAACAGCTGAAGACTCAAAATCAAGTGCAGCATGCGTATTTTTAGCAAAGCCTGCAAAGACAGATCCTCCTGATGAACAGGAGGAGGACCTGGGTCCAAAGAGTCTAGGCAATAGAAGAAGTCGTTGTCACTCCCTCAGAAATAATGAGTTTGGGGTCAGACTCATCAACTTCCATCTCACCCAGAGTAGAAGGATCAGGCAGGGGAGTGGATCACAAGTTCCCCAATCCAAAACATGGCCTAGGCTACACTGGCGATACTAGCCCCAATTTACGATGAGCTGGAGACAGAGATGGCACCACAGCCAGAACTGAATCTGGCACTGGAAGGTCTCCAGCACCGAGAAAGGCCTAAACCCGGCACCAACAATCTAGCCAGTAGCGAAGTGACCGGCAAAGGCATCACGGTCGGTCCCATCACAGTGACACTGAATGGGGGTGCGCCCAGTGGGACAGGAGTCTGTGACACGGTCATCAACAAAAGCCCTGGGGCTGTTGTCAGAGCCAAAAGCTCTACCAGGCATGAAGGCACTGCCTGCAGTTCCAGTGCCACCAGCCCTGAAGGGCCAGGTACAGGTTCTGTAGGCAGAGGTAAATGAGTCAGATGCTGCACCCAATGCCCCATAAGAGCTGCCCTGTGGTGGAACTGTCCAACAGAGTTCCCACTAATAGAGAGGGATACCAGGCCCAAGACCTTACACTGCCATGAAAGGAAGCACCCAGTGATGCAGACAATGCCAGTGAGGGTACTGTGCTCCAGAACATCAAGGACCTCACAGAGGGCGATCTCCAGCAGTACCGCTTCTTCCGCTTCCTAAAGAAGAGGAAGAACGTGAGGGCAAGCAGCACCTGATAGGTCTGATAGGGAATGGGCCTGCTTCTTTTTTGTGCTTCTGGGAGGACTGTTCTCCCTTCTGGGTATAGGACTGCTCGTTGTCAAAACCCTCCCCCAAAGGGGAAAGGGTACCAAACACAGCCCCGCTGTTAAAGCAGCTTGACTTAGAAGACTCCCTACCTTCAAAGTCCATGGCTGTCGACCGCCAACTCGTCAGGGCTACAAGAGACTGAAGAAATATTTCTGTAAATTCACTAAAGTGTCACAGAAATAATGAATTCTAACTTTAAACTTTAAAAATTGAGAAGAACTGAACACTGCCATTGTACAGATGTAAAGTTTTGACTCCCAGCAAGCAAGCAACATTGCCACTGAAGCGCACTTGACAGCAGGAAAAAAGGAACTGAGGAGGCTGAGGGCTGGTACTGACGTACACCATACAGTGCAACCCAGTCTTGTGGTACAATGTTTGTGTGTGTACCTTGCCTCAGCACCAACCCTCCTGAAAAGTTCTGGCTCCTACAGGGTCCTAGCATCTCCAGCTCAGAACCCATTAGTGTGACAATGCTGAAGAGTGATTCTTGGCAAATCAAATGATTCATAAGAAAAAATTACTCACCTTAGTAATGTTGTTTCTTCTAATGGAGTCTTGCTATACTATAGACATTAGCAGTTTGTTCCAGCTCTAGAACTGCCCCGGAGTGAAATGGTTAAAACCATTCCAAAATAGAATTTTGGCACGAGAGCAGCTCTATCTGTGTCATTTCAAACTTGAACTGTCAGATCTTTACGAGCCAAATTCACTAAGGTCTGTGTGGAAGCTGTAACCTACACTAGCCAAATGGCTACCTAAATAATAACAACCATTGATGGTCCCAAGACTCAAGTCAGGGGACCAGAAATACCATTCTAATAATATGAAAATGGAACACAAGTATAATAAAACACACACACGCGTACACATACACACCCCCAAAGTCCCAAAGGGGACAAAATGCTAACAGAAAATAAGTAGTGCCCACACTAAGTTGCCCGCAACCCACCAAGTAGAGGTTCTAGGAGGGGCAGGTTGGGGGAGGTCTATAATATAGCAAGACTCCATTAGAAGAAACAACATTACTAAGGTGAGTAATTTTTCTTCAAACAACATGAAGTCTTGCTATATTATGAACATTAACAGAATACACAGCAGTACCTCCATGGAGGAGGCAGAACCTACTTAGGGAATAGGCTCTGAAGAACAGCTGTGCCAAACCGAGCATCTCTCCTGGTCTGGACATCCAGGAGTAATGCTTGGTAAAAAGTGTGTACCGCTTCCAAGTAGCAGCCTGGCAAATCTCTAATAAAGGATATCTCTGGCGCAGCTAGAGACGCAGCTGTACCCCTGGTAGAATGAGCCCCTCAAACCAAGGGGGGCTCTGCCCACTCTGATAACAAAATTGATACAAGAGACAATCCACCTGGCTATTGATCTCTTAGTGGCAGGTTTGCCTTTCCCAACTTCACCATAGGTAAGAAAAGCTGGAGGGATTCGAACCAGTGACCTTTGGCACGCGCTCTATAAAATAACTAAGAGCCTCTTAACATCCAGGCTGTGCAACCTTCTCTCACCCAAGAGGAGTGATCAGTGAAAATACTGGAAGGGAGATAGATTAATTAAGATGGAAATCTGAAACCACCTTAGGCAAAAACTTCCTATTAGTCCTAAGGACTACCTTATCCCTGTGGAAAGAAATAAAGTCAGTCTCCACTGACAAGGCTTGCATAATTCACTTATGCGTCTGGCAGAAGTGATAGCCACTAGAAAAACAGTTTTCAAGTTAGGTACTTAAGCTCTGCAGAAGACAGAGGTTCAAAGGGGTTGCATTAACTGGGCAATGCAAACATTAAGGTCCCAAGCAGGGGCGGTTCCCGAAAGGAGGATTAGTATGGAGTAATCCCTTAAAAAACTTGGAAAACACAGGATGAGAGGAAAGAGGATGACTTTCCTGCTGACACAAAAGCAGACACAGCTGCCAAATGAACTCTCAGGGTAGCTGGTCTGAGACCCAAGGAATTAAGATGTACCATGTAATCTAACAAAATGGGCAATTCAGCAGATTCTGGGAAATTTTTTCCCAGCACCAAAATGGAAAACCTTTTCCATTTAGAACTATAAGTAGCCCTAGTGGAAGGCTTTCTGGAAGCCTTGGGATCTCAAGAACATCCTGAGAGAGGTGTAAATCAGCAAACTCTAACTCCTCAAGAGCCAGGCCTTGAGGTTGAGGGATTGAGGTCGGATACCAAACCCTTCCCTGGGCACAAGTCGACAGATTGTGATTCCTGGGAGGCACAGGGAAGATGGACTGTCAGAGACAGAAGGAGTGGGTACCAGGGCTGCCTGGCCAATCCGGGGCAATCAGAATCACCCTGCAAGGCTGAGATCTGATTTTGACTAGTACTTTGAATAGGAGAGGAAAGGGAAGCATGAGGAACTTCCCTCCCAATCCAGAAGAAGGGCATCCAGGGAACTGAGCCCAGCACTGGAGGCCTGCAACAGAACAGAGAAGTTTGTGATTGTCTGGGGCTGCAAAGATCTATCTGAGGATGCCCCACCTGGCAAAACTATCCCCAGCACTTGAGGATCCAGGGACCATTCGTGATGGCCCTGGGAAATCCTGCTGAGGGCATCCGCTAGGACATTGTCCTTCCCTGGAAGATGAACTGCTATGAAGGAAGTGTTCAGGGAATAGGCCAGAGACCACAACTTCATTGCCTCGGTGCACAAGGCCGAAGACCGAGTGCCCCCTGTTTGTTGATGTACCACATTGTTGTGGTGTTGTCTGTTCTGACTTGTATCACCTTGTCGTGGACAGATGCACAAAAAGCTTGAAGAGCTAAAAAGACAGCTCTGAGTTCCAGCAAATTGATGTGGAGCAGAGATTCCTGGGGGGACCAAACTCCCTGAGTGGAAAGGTCGCCCATGTGGGCTCCCCAACCCAGAAGGGAAGCATCTGTAGTGAGAGTCAAGTCGTGAGAAGGGGAAATGAAGGGACCCGCTCTTAATTGCTCTGATCCTGCCACCACTGGAAGCTAGGATCAAGGTTAGAATCACTGGGACCAACTTGGAAGGGGTCTCTTCTCTGAGACCAAAAGGTTCTCAAGTGAAACCGAATGTCTCATCTGAAATCTGGCTCCCTGCACAACAGCTGTGGATGCAGCCATGTGCCCCAGGAGCTGCAGAAAGTGTCTTGCTGGTCGAGACCTGCAGAGTGAAGGAAGAGGCCAGAGCCACTAAATTCCTTCACCTTTTCTGGGGGAAGAAGGCTCTGGCTAGCTTGTGTCCAATTCTGCCCCTATAAAGGTGAGTACCTGGACTGGTTCCAGAACCGACTTTAGTAGGTTTAGCAGAAAACCCAGGAGGTGAGAAGCTGCTGGGTGACCTGCAGGTGAGATTTTACCTGTTCTGGGGACTGGCCTACAATGAGCCAGTCGTCTAGATAGGAAAAACAGCAATCCTCTGCCTCCTTAAGTGGGCCACTGCTAGACACTTTGTGAATACCCTGGAGCAGAGGTAAGGCCGAAGGGCATTGCTCTGAACTGGTAATGACCTGAGGGCAGTTCGAATCTGAGGTACTTTCGATGGGATCTTCTGATTAGGACATGGAAATAGGCATCCTTGAGGTCCAGGGAGGCTAGCCAGTCCCCTGGCCTTAGGGAAAGTAAAATCATTGCCAGAGTTACCATTTTGAACTTTGGTTTCAAAAGATGCTTGTTCAGATATCTGAGATCTAAAATGGGCCGCCATTCTCCTGTCTTTTTTGGGGTAAGGAAGTATCTGGAATACAGACCCCTGCCCTGATGCAGGGGAGGAACCCTTTCTACTGCTCTGAGAGCTAACAGGGATGAGACCTCTGTTTCCAGAGCGAGGGTCTCTAGAAGCACTTTGCAGGTAGAAAAAGTCTGCTTCTCAACTTGGGAAACTTTTTGAAGCTGAGAACCAGACCCTGGCTTACTACTTCCAGAACCCACTTGTCTGAGGTTAAAGAAGCCCAATTCTGACTGAAGTAGGCCAGCCTGCCCCACTGGTACAGGAGAATCGGCCCTGGGCATCCCATCAGGGTGCCTGTTTATGAGAGCTTTAGGCTGGGGATGGGAGCAGGTCTGCCCACCCTCGCCTGCCCCTGCCTCTGAAGAAGCCCCTCTGAGCATAGGCAGAGGAGGCCTGAGTCTGGTAGAAAGGCCTGTGAAAAGCCTGCCCCCTACCCTGGGGGGCATGCCTTTGAGGAGTGGCTTGCCTCTTTAGCCTGGGCACTCTTGTAAGTAGTCCTATATTCATCCATCTTTTTCATGTAATTCTCTGTCTGCTCTCCAAACAGAGAATTTCCCACCACAGGAAAATCCATAGCCTTAGTCTGGGTATCCTGCGACAAACTAGTACACCTGAGCCAGGCCAACCTCAAAGCTACAGATGTGGCCATGACCCTAGGAGGAAACATCATTAACATCCACAGCAGCATGAAACTGAACCTTAGAGGCTTCAATGCCATCAGCAGCCACCTGTTCTAGTTCATTAGCCAGCTGGCCATGGCCTGTGCTTGGCCAATTGCATAACAGTATCCCATCTAGATTTCTGATACCTAGCTACATAAGCCATATAATTTGCTTGCCTGAGTCCCAGAGAGGCGCCATATACTGTTTTTTTTTTTTTTTGCCATGGCATTAATCTTCCTGGAATCCTTGTCAGGAGGATGTGAAGCCAAGGGAATATTAGCTTTATCACAGGCAGCAGCCTGAACTACTAACATGACTGCATTGCTGAGAAAGGAATTCTGTATCAGGGCCTGACAATGTATACCTTCTGTCCATCTTTTATCTACAGGAGGCACAGAATTAGGAGCTTTTAAAATTTGAATTGTTTGTTTCCTAAAAGACTTGTGTAAAGGAACAGACAATCTCCTAACTCTGGAATATCCATCATTTCTACAAAATCAGGCTCCTCTTGCTCATCACAGCTTCTTCCAAGGGAAGCTGGAGGTTTCAACAACTTTTTGTAAAACATAAAATGAGATGGGGACTCAGACAGCATAGGGGAGATTCTAAAGGTCTGTCTGGGAGATGTCCGGTTCAATGGGCACACCCAGACCCTCCCAGCCACATTCATACTGTTCGTAATCCTCCTCCCCTCCTCTGGTTCATAAAATTCCTCAATATCATAATCCTGAACCACTGGGACGGACGAACCGACCTTTACCAGATAGTGGTGGTTGGACGGACCCTGAACAATGACTGGACAATTTGTATGGCTTTTGCTATCTCTGCAGCAGTTGGAGAAAATTTTGGACTCCAGACCTGCTGATTTTCTTGTTTTATTTACTGGAATTGGTTCCTCAGAACCAGCTTTTCTTTTGCCCGAGGAAGTCTGGCCCTGGTCAGAGGGCACTCCCTCTGGTTCGGTTGGCACCGAACCGGGCTGGCCATCCGGGTCAGTGGACTTTTTGGCCTCTCGTTCCCTGAACCTGCCCAATCTTTTTTCCAGGGTGGCTGCAGGGAAATTCTTACATACCTGGCAGTCTGACTGGAGGTGGTCAAACCCCAGACAATAAACACATGTGGTGTGTGGGTCAGCCTTAGCAAGACTTCCCCACAAACATCACAGTGTTGAAACCAATGAGCCGGTTTTCTTTTGGGTTTCTCAGACATAATACCAGCCTAACCAAAAACTTGCCCTTTTAGCAGCAGTACCAGAGCAAGACACCTTATCGGTTCCTAACCCGTGTCACGGGTATTGGAAAACCGTAATAAATCCATTTTTTAGAACCGATAAGAACCAGGAACTGCACTCTAAAATAGTAACTTTTAGTTTTAAATGAATTTTAAACCCACTGATCGGTTCAAAACCGAACCGATAACTTACAAGTTCCACACAGACCAAAACCTTCATTTACTTACGGTTACCAACAGATAGAGCTTGAACCGACGGTTTCTGCAGTTAAAATAAAACTATTCTCGGTTAAATCCAACAGAGAAACACTTTTGAAACCGAGAAATGAACCGAGCAGAAGGAGAAATCTCCGGAGCGACTGTTCACTGAGGCGGAGTAAAGAATCTGACAGTTCAAGTTTGAAATTACACAGATAGAGCTGCTCTCGTGCCAAAATTCTATTTTGGAATGGTTTTAACCATTTCACTCCGGGGCAGTTCTAGAGCTGGAACAAACTGCTAATGTCTATAACATAGCAAGACTTCATGTTGTTTGAAAACTGAAGCAAAAGTTTGAAAATTCAATAATGAGCCTGAAAACTAAGCAGAATTTAAATTCACTGGCAGGAGTTGTAAGGGAGAAAACCAGTTCCTTTCAGCAAGAGTAAAGATCTGAGTGCAGTGGGGTGGCGGGGGTGGGGGGGTGGAGCCAGTGGACAACATGGCTGGGCAGCAGGAGAAATCAAGACTGAAGATTGTTCCAGTGAGAGTGTGCTCAGTGGTAGACTGCTTAAGTGAGGATAGTGAACTAAATTTAGGTAGTCAGAAATGTATAATTACCAAGTAATTCGGTAGCAGACTTGATCAGCTGGTCTTCTTCAGGCACGGTGGTAGTTTGTGGCAGTTCCAAATCTTGGATCTCAACATCTGTCAATTTCTTTTTGGCCAAGTACCTTCCAACCAAGTACCCTAAAGCCAGCAAAGCTCCATGCTGTGTTTCTGGATTCTGAAACATACACAGTAAAAGGTTTGTTTGCTGAAGGAAAAATTAAGGAAGAGAGAAATATCCTAATAGGAAAACAACAAAAATACCTAACTGGACTTCAGTGACATTTAGCACAACTGCCAATTATAAAAGGTGACAAATAGAAAACTATGACTGCTTCAGGTAGAAGAGATTGGAACTTGTTCCCATTTCTGTTGAAGACTGTCTGACTAAGAAAAGGAAGGAGTTAATGTTTACACCTATGCTGGTAACATCACAGAAAGTTACTTGCCAGTAACCAGACCTTCGAGAGAATCTCATCCATGGAGTCGCACACTTTGGACTGGTTGCTGGTACCAGCATCTTGCAGAAATATTCTCCCTGTAGCACAGGCATATGGTCGGTCAGTGTACAACCCTGTCCATACGATGTCGTACATATAGATTCACAAACCAGTCTGCCCGTATAATCCTCTAATAGTGCTACCAAGCCTCACTAGCCTACCGCCCCTGCGTTATCCAGGATACCCATGTATTTATCCCAGGCACACTTAAAACCTGCGACTGTATTTACCCCCACCACCTCCGCTGGGAGGCTGTTCCAGTCGTCGCCCTCGTCCAACTTCATATTGTGACTCCTGGTCTTACAGCATCTTTTTCTCTGGAAAATACTGTCCTCCTGCACCTTGTTAATTCGCTTGAGATATCTGAATGTCTCTATCATATCTCCCCTTCCCCTATCCTCCACGGAATACAAGTTTAATTCCCTAAGCCTCTCCTCATAGGCCTTCTGATGTAGACCCTGCACCATTTTGGTTGGCCTCCTCTGCACCATCTCCATCCTGTCCCTGTCCTTCTGAAGATAGTGCCTCCAGAACTGCACACAGTACTCAAGGATTACCTCCCTCCCTCCCTCCTGATGGTGATACCTCTCCATATGCATCCAAACATTTGATTAGCCTTTCCCACACTGCTTCCCAACCTTAAGGTCATCAGTAATGACGGTTCCCAGGTCTCTCTCGCCATGTGACCTCTAGCACCTCTCCCCCCAAGTTTGTACTCTGCTCCCAGGTTCCTGTGTCCCAAGTGCATAACCTTGTACTTCTGTGCGTTGAATCGAAGTTGCCACCTTCTTGATCACTCTTCTAACTTTTCTAGGTCCTCCCTCATCCCCTCCACCCCCTTCCCGTGTCCACCCTGTTGCAGATCTTGGTCATCTACAAACAGGCATATCCTCCCTCTCAGTCCGTCTGCCATGCCACTAATGTAGATACTGAAGAGTATAAGGTCCAGCAATGTACCCTGTGGTACCACACTAGTCACTCTCCCCTCCCTGGAGTGCACCCCATTTACCACCACTCTTTGGCTCCTGTCTCAAAGCCAGTTTTCCACCCATTTTACAATTTCAGGCCCCACCCCACGCTGCTTAGTTTCCTTATCAAACTTTTATGTGGAACGGTGTCTAAGGCTTTGCTGAAATCCAGATAGGCCATGTCCACCACCCTGCCCTGGTCCACTACCCTGAATACTTCATCAAAAAACTATCAGGCTGGTCTAACAGGACCTCCCTCCTGTGAACCCATGCTGTCTCTGGTCCTGCAGTCCACTGTCCCTCAAGGTATTCTACAATTCTTTCCTTCAGGAGCAATTCCATTACCTTGCCCACTATTGATGTCAGGTTAACCGGACTGTAATTTCCTGGCTCCTCCCTACTACCCCCTTTATGGAACGGGACCACGTCAGCCCACCTCCAGTCCCTTGACACTGCTCCAGTTTCCGGAAACTGGTTGAACAGAACGCACAGAGGTTCAGCCAGCAACTCTCTGAGCTCCCTCAGCAGCCTGGGGTGCACTGCATCAGGGCCCATGGCCTTGTCCTCTCTTAGCTTGGACAGTTTCCTTAGGACCCGGTTCACAACGAAGGGGCTAGTATCTGTTTCCTTACCCTTCATGCTCTTGTCGTGTATTTCAGGCCCATTTCCTTCCCCTCCTCCAAGAAGACTGACAGGAAGCATTTGTACAATATGTCAGCCTTTTGACTATCTTCCTCCATGGAGGCCCCTCCTTCCCCAGTAGCCCGATTACCCCTTCCCTAGCCTTCTTCCTTTCCCTGATGCATCTGAAAAAGGTTTTAATCCCCCTCTTGACCAACTGAGCTATCCTTTCCTCCGTTACTGCTTTCGCCCTCCTTACTTCCTTCCTTCCCTGCCTCCCTTTGCCTTGCCCGGTAAGTTCTCCTATCATCATCTCTTTGTGTTTTTTTTGTACTATCTAAAGGCCGTTTTCTTTACCCAAACTCTTTCCACCATCTCCCGCATGAACCAAAGTGACTTCCTCCTTTCTCCCACCTTTGTTGACTTGTCTGGCACAAAGTCTTGTAGCTATTTCAATTATTCCCCTTATTGCCACCTACTGTTCTTCTATGCTTCCTAGTTCATGCAACCCTGACAAGGCATCCCTGAGGCACACCGCCATTTTTTTCAAAATCAGCATTCCTGAAGTCCAAGACCCTTGTTCTCATGTGGCTTTTCTCAACCCTAATCTTTACACTAAACCACATGGCCTGATGGTCATAGGTCCCCAGGTGGTCTTCCACAATGACACTGATCACACTGTCCCCACTGGTCAGAACTAAGTCCAGTGCTGCCCCCTCCTGAGTGGGTTCCCTTCCCAGTTGTTTGAGAAGCATCCCCTGCAGGGAGTCCAGGATGTCCCTACTTCTAGTTGTTGTCACAGCCTGGAGAGTCCAATCTGCGACCGGAAGACTGAAGTCCCCCATCAGCAGCAACTATCCCTTCTGAGCCATCCTTTGGATTGCTTGCATCCAATTTCTATCTGCATCCTCCCTTGCATCGAGTTATGTCTACCCTCCTCGAATAACGTCCCCTTTCCTTATGACACAGTATGCCTAAACATCTCAGTTACTTTTTCTTTTCTGTGACTCCTGGACTTTCTTCATTGTCCTATTATGTAGCAGCCCCAATTTTAAACGAAGGTGTTTGGTCAAGGGACCCAGAAGCCGAGTCAACTTCCTTGATGGGTAATGCAGTTGGTGTTCCACCAGCTCCAGAGACTTGCTATCCTATATAATTTCTAGGATCCACTTGTCTACGGTAATGGTCTTCCATTGCTAGTAAAACTCCTCCTCCACTGGCAGACACGGGCCTGCCCTCAGTCAGCTGAGGGAGGACCAAAGCTGGCAACCCTTCAGAGAGCTGCGTTCAGGGCTTGCACCAGCCACTGTACTTTCTGTTGTGAATTTCACTTTTGCTATAACATTCTGGACTTGTCTTGATGGTGGAAGCCCTGTTGGCTTTGGTTGGATCTGCAACGAAAGGAACACTGCTGAGGACAGAAGAACCCAAGCCCCCTTATATTGTGAGGCGTGGCATGAATATTCTTCATGTATATTAGTCGACTTGCTGTTATTTGGACTCTTTAAAAAGCTCTTCTACATTCTATCGAAGCAGATACTTCCCACTGAAAGGAAGGTTCATAACGTTTTGCCTAACACTGCTTGCAATACTAGCAAGTCTGATCCAAGAGTGCCTTTTAATACAGAGCTCTACGGCTGCCGTTCTTGCTGCAGTACTGAAACAAGAGCATTTGTCAATGCCGAATGTTTGCCTACATGTAACAGTTAGCGCATTTTGTTTTTGGGTGGGGGGTTTGCCTACTATTTGTTTTTTTAATTCAGCATAGATAAGGGGTATGATATTTTTATCTGAATTAATGAAAAACAGCATGGCTCTACCTTGTGGTGCCAAATTAGGATGTCCTAAAAAAAAAAAAAAGGATAAAAACTAAGTGTTATTCCATCTTTCTGTAATTACTGTCTTTCTCTTGGCTTCACCCCTGGGCTGGACATGCAGAGGTGATCTCCTTTCTTCTTCCATCTTCTTTTCTTGCAGTTGTTTGATGGAAAAAGTGTTGTTGGGTTTGAGGGGACAGGAGCCAGCTGCAAGGGACACCACTGAACATCCCAGTGGGGTCCATTTGGGCCAGAGGGTTGGAGCAGACATAGCTGGCAGAGAAGGAGAGAGTCATCTGACAGACTAAAAAGCAAGTTCACTTGCTGGTTGGTGTCAGCGGTTCCAGCACCCCTTCTCCCCCTTACCCTGTGGGTCAGTGGCATTACCACGTTGGTTTAGGAGGGACTATGGCCCCTCTCAATCTAAGTTAATGCTCTCCCTCCAAATCAAAGTTGGTCTGGCAGGAAGAATGGGAGGGGGTGGGGTGACGAAAAAAGACAAGGGCAGGGATCTCGTACATACAAATGAAGCGATGAAAGTCCACTGTGTTGCTTCTTTTTGCCTGCTTCCTGGCCTCTGTTAGCAATACGTAGTGCGTAGCATTCACTGTACAGCTTTCAAAATCTGAGCTTGTGCTTCTTTTAGGGTTGAGGGTGCTCAGCTGGCCTACATAGAGCAGTAGAAACCTATGGCCTTAACAGCCTTGCACACTACTCAGGCACTGGGGATAGACTCCTCTGAATCTAACCGACACAATAGAGCTCTTATATATATATAAATTTTTTTTTTCTTTATTTGCAAGCGTAATCATTGGTACAGGCAGTAATCACATAAGATCAGTATCAGGTTATAGTGCCATACAACTCATACACTGCTTGTATAATATCATTCGTAACAATACCATTCAGTAGAACAACACTGTTTGTTTAGGGTCAAAAAAACTAACCTAACCTTACCTAAACATATTTCAAGTGTTACACATGAACTGGTACGTCAACATATATAATAGAGTCTCTGATCTGCAAGAGTAGTTAATTTAGGACAAAACGATATTCCTCAGGTTGGACTGATAATGGAAGTCTTGGAGAGAGCACAATTCAATAATAAAAATAGTGTTTAGTCTGCCATTTGCCCATGTGCTCTAAGATTAATTTTTTATTCCTGAAAAGTTATAGACCTGTTAGGCAGCTAGCATCCTCTCCGCTATGTCATTAGGAGTCTGGGATGTCCTCTATAGACTTTTCTGCTCCCTCTATCCCACGAGCAAGCACCCATCTTGCCCAGCAATTTAAATACGCTTCCTCTCTTTCTTGGATTCTTAAAGTTAGGTGTTCATTTCTGCAGTTTCATTCATTACAGTCACCTACTCTTGTTCAGCTGGCGGGGGGGGAGATCAGGTTGCAGCCATTTTCTGGTTGTTGCTTTAGCCACGGTGGTTACACATATGTAACATAAATAAGTTGCCTCTTTCCCTCTTATGGCGGGAGGTTTAAGGCCTAACAAGAGATTGATGAAAAATGGAAGTTCCCTCAGGGAAAAAATGTCTCGCTTCTTTTTTGCCACAGCATCCCAATAAAGAGCAAGTTTTGTACACTGCCAAAAAATATGGGAGTGAGTTCCTCATGGATCTCTGCACCCACGGCAACAACGTGATGTGCATGCGGGATCCCAGTGCAACCTGATGACCAAGGTGAGAAAGAACCTAGTTTCTACCTTAAAGGCAAATCTATACCAGCTTGGAGAGGATGTAGCACAAAAGGATTCTTCCCACACCACCTCCCACTCCTTTTGTGTAAGTATCTCTCTATGCCACTTTTCTATAATATACGCCACCGTTTGTACTCTTGTCTGGGTTAGAAACTGACAGATTAATGAAATAGACCCTTTTCGTTGAATTGTTTTGTGTAGAGCTCGTGAGTGACATGTCTCTCCTATCTTGGTTGGAATTTTGCTGTTTTTCTAGCCCAAGCTGCCGATTAATGTAGTTTCTAATCTGGAAATATCAGAATCAATCGGTTGGTCTCAAATTGCATTGGGCCCTAAGCTCCTCGAAAGTTATGATGATATTACCCTGAAGGCATTGCTCCAGATAACCAAAATCCCAAACACTTTGTCTCAGTTACCATGGGTCTACTTGGCTAGGGATGAAGGCTGGATCCCAAGTCAACCATTGGTACCGCCATAACTGTAATTTAACTCTGTGTAAGGTTTGGAATTGCCCCAAGGCCTTCCATGTCACCTTCAGAGTGTGATAGTATGAGCCATTTGTTTCCTCCTCATGGACAGTATCATTTAATAGTACTGCTTGTGGGAGCTGCTCTGCTGACTCTATTTCTATAGTTTTCCAGTGCACTTCCTAGGATGGGAGGTCCCACAAGTGCGCTAATTTCACCTGGATAGACATCCAATAGCCTGCCAATACAGGAACAGCCCACCCACCCTATTCCTCCCTGGTCTGCAATACTATGTTGCGAGTACATGGTCTAGCATTATTCCAAATAAATTTATAGAGTTGTTTCTGCACCTCTGTTAACAGGCTCGAGTTAAGATGATGGGGGCACTTTAAAATAAATGTGAGTATCTTGATAAAACATTAATTTTAATCGAATGTATTCGGGAGTGAAGAGGTATCGGTTATAATGACCACATTGTAATGTCATTCTTCAGTGTACACATCAGTGGGACATAGTTGTCTGCATACAGGTGGGTGCTTTTTGGCCAAACATAAATTCCCAGGTATTATTTCTGGGAGATCCCACCTCATGGTGTGTTTAAGTTTCATTGTTAATGGGGGACTATAATTTATGGCAAGCACCACTGTTTTAGAGGCTTTTAGTGTATATCCTGAGTATTGAGAGAATTGCTAGACTGTTTCCAGAACCCTGTCTAGAGATGTGTCAGAGGCGGTGAGATAGAGGAGTACATCCATCTGCGTAAAGCGTAATCTTGTGTTTCATTTGTCCAATAGTAACCCCGTGAACTTCCCTGTGTTGCCAGATCCTTTGCGCTAATGGCTCAATGTAGAGCGCAAAAAGAAGAGGGGACATGGGGCAACCCTGGCGCATTCCCCTGCCCAACTTAAAGCCCCTGGAGATGGTACCATTTATCCTAACATAGGCTTGGGGGCCCTCATACAGAGTCTAAATAAAACTCGGATAAGTCTGGGAAAACACAAACCCGGCAAGGACCTTGTAGAGAAAATTCCAGTCTACCTGATCGAATGTTTTCTTGGCATCCATACTCATTATTAAGGCCTCTTGTCTGGTGTAATTAAGATGGTCAATAATTTGTATTGTTCCGCATACGTTGTCTGGGGCTTGATGGTTAGGAATTTAACCTATTTGGTGTAAGCCAATCAATGAGGTATCACTTTCACCA
This sequence comes from Neoceratodus forsteri, assembly GCA_016271365.2. Lineage (NCBI taxonomy): Eukaryota > Metazoa > Chordata > Ceratodontiformes > Ceratodontidae > Neoceratodus > Neoceratodus forsteri. Next base: position 1,098,431,119 of record CM057453.1, read on the forward strand.
AATGGTTTGTCAAAATTGCTATTAAGATTTTATAGTTGAGCCGGCCTGGTGGCACTGAGGGTTAAGGCGCTGGATGCTACACCTCGCGCCACGCCGGTGACCCAGGTCTGGAAGTGAACTCGGGCTGCTGGGGGTTGGCAGGGAAGGGAGAGGACTGAGGGTCCTAAGACAGCTCTCCTCTCACAGGAACGGGTGGGCACGTCATACCGCTCTATGGCTGCCTCCTGGTGGAGGACGAGGGGCAGTGTCGGACCCACGGGAGGCAACATGCTTCGCAGCCTGCCGTATGCAACCCAGAAGGAGGGACCAGAAAAACAGGAGGAAAAATGGCTGCAGGCTCTGTAGAGTCCCTCCCAGCAAGCCAGCACGCGCCTCGGGACTCCCCATAATTGCCAGCTCCAGATATGGTCACGGGGGAAGAGAAGGATGGCCCTCTTCCTCCCGGAGAGAATCTGGGGGAGACTAGACGCAGGGGTACCTGGGAGGTAGCAACCAGTAACTGGAGAGGACTGATATATGCCTGCAGAGCCAAGGAGGATAAAAATGAATATAGAAAAAAAAAAAAAAGATTTTATAGTTAATGTTTAATAATGAAATTGGACAATATGATGGACATAATTTGGGGTCCTTGCTAGACTTAGGAAGCACTAAGATAATGGCGTAGTTCCATAGTGGGGCCGATCTGCTCTCTTCTGATACAACCTCCCCGTATGCACATCTCAGATATGGCATAAGATCATCTTTAAATCTTTTATAAAATTCGGAGGGGAAGCTGTCCACTCCAGGACATTTCCCTGTTTAACTATCTGCTATCACCCTCAGGATCTCCTCTGTGTAAACTGGTGCCAGCAGCATCTCGTTTTGCTCTGGCGTAACCTGTGGGAGATTTAATTGAGCTAGGTAGGTTTCTGTGACATCCAGTGAAGAGCATGACCATTTACCATATAGTTTCTCATAGAATAAGGCAAATCCTTCTGCAATCTGATCAGTTTTGGCAACTGTTAATCCTGTCTCGGGGTGAGTTATTCTCATGCTATGTGCCCGGGCCTTTTGTGCTCAAAGTCTACAAGCTAGCCAGCACATCGCCCTTGGTCCCTTCCATAATACCTTTGTTTCAGGTATTTTAGATTCTGTTTAACCTTATAATCTAAGATTTGGTTTAGATCTTTCTTTGGTCTTATCAATTCTCTGCATCTTTGTCTATCTAATTTTACCTGTTGCTGACGTTCTAGTTTTTGTATTTTAGTTTCTGTTTTTGCTTCTCTCTCTTCTTTCCCAGATGCAGTCACTATCAGTTTTTTCTCTAAGGATAGCCTTAACTGTGTCCCAGAGAATCACTGTGGGCACCACTGCTGTCATATTACCTTGTACTGCTTGCCAAATGATAGTAGGGAGCTCCTCCAAGATCGCTCTATCTTGCAGCAGAGAGACATTTAGCCTCCAGAATGACAACTTACGTAGCTGGGCCAGATCAATATATAGAAAGAAAAAATTACTCACCTTAGTAATGTTGTTTCTTCTAATGGAGTCTTGCTATATTATGACAGTAGCAGTTTGTCCCACCACTAGAACTGCTCCGGAGGTGAAATGGTTAATACCATTCCAAAATAGAACTTTGAGCACGAGCTCTAAGAAGCAGCTCTATCTGTGTAATTTCAAACCTGAACTGTCAGATCTTTACGAGCAAAAACTCACTAAGGTCTGTGTGGAAGCTGTAACCTACACTAGCCAAATGGCTACCTAAATAATAACAACCATTGCTGGTCCCAACACCCAAGACTCAAGTCAGGGACCAGAACTACTAACACAATTCTAACAACATGAGAATAAAACAACAGTATAATAAAACACACACACCCCAAACTCCCAAAAAGGAGAAACGCTAAAAGGGCATAAAATAGTGCTCACACTAAGTTGCCCGCACCCCACCCAAGTAGAAGTTCTGAGAGGGGCAGGCTGGGGGGGGGAGGTCATAATATAGCAAGACTCCATTAGAAGAAACAACATTACTAAGGTGAGTAATTTTTTCTTCAAACAACTCCATGGAGGAGGGGCAGAACCTACTTAGGGAATAGGCTCTGAAGAACAGCTATGCCAAACCGAGCATCTCTCCTGGCCTGGACATCCAGGGAGTAATGCTTGGTAAAAATGTGTACCGTTTTCCAAGTAGCAGCCTGGCATATCTCTAATATAGGGATGTCTCTGGCAGCAGCTAGAGATGCAGCTGTACCCCTGGTAGAATGAGCCCTCAAGCCAGAGGGGGGATCTCTGCCCAGTTTCTGATAACAAAATTGGATACAAGAGACAATCCACCTGGCAACTGATCTCTTAGTGGCAGGTTTGCCTTTCCCAACTTCACCGTAGGTAAGGAAAAGTTGGAGGGATTCGAACCTGTGACCTTTGGTACACACTAAATAGTAACTAAGAGCTCTCTTAACATCCAGGCAGTGCAACCTCCTCTCACCAGAAGAGGAGTGATCAGTGAAAAATACTGGAAGGGAGATAGATTGGTTAAGATGGAAATCTGAAACCACCTTAGGTAAAAACTTCCTATTAGTCCTAAGGACTACCTTATCCTGTTGGAAAGAAATAAAGTCAGTTTCCACTGACAAGGCTTGCAACTCACTTATCGTCTAGCAGAAGTGATAGCCAAAAAACAGTTTTCCAAGTTAGATACTTAAGCTCTGCAGAAAACAGAGTTCAAAGGGTTGCATTAACTGGGCAATACAAACATTAAGGTCCCAGGCAGGGCGGTTCCCAAAAGGGTGGATTAGTATGGAGTAATCCCTTAAAAACTTGGAAAACACAGGGTGAGTGGAAGAGGGATGACTTTCCTGCTGACACAAAAGCAGATACAGCTGCCAAGCGGACTCTCAGGGTAGCTGGTCTGAGACCAAGGAGTTAAGATGGACCATGTAATCTAATACAATGGGCAAATCAGCAGATTCTGGGGAAATATTTTTCCCAGCACACCAAATGGAAAACCTTTTCCATTTAGAACTATAAGTAGCCCTAGTGGAAGGCTTTCTGAAGCCTTTAGGATTTCAAGAACACCTTGAGAGAGGTGTAAATCAGCAAACTCTAACTCCTCAAGAGCCAGGTCTTGAGGTTGAGGATTTGAGGTCCGGATACCAAACCCTTCCTGGGCACAAGTTAACAGGTTGTGATCCTGGGAGGCAAAGGGAAGATGGATTGTCAGTGACAGAAGGAGTGGGTACCAGGGCTGCCTGGCCCAATCCGGGCAATCAGAATCACCCTGCAAGGCTGAGATCTGATTTTGACTAATACTTTGAATAGGAGAGGGAAGGAGGGAAAGCATAAAGAAACTTCCCCTCCCAATCCAGGAGAAGGGCATCCAGGGGGACTGAGCCCAACACTGGAGGTCTGCAACAGAACAGAGGAAGTTTGTGATTGTCTGGGGCTGCAAAAAGATCTATCTGAGGGGTGCCCCATCTGGCAAACACTATCCCCAGCACTTGAAGATCCAGGGACCATTCGTGATGGCCCTGGGAAATCCTGCTGAGAGCATCCGCTAGGACACTGTCCTTCCCTGGAAGATGAACTGCTATGAGGAAGTGTTCGGGAATAGGCCAGAGACCACAACTTCATTGCCTCGTGCACAAGGCCGAAGACCAGTGCCCCTGTTTGTTGATGTACCACATTGTTGTGGTGTTGTCTGTTCTGACTTGTATCACCTTGTTGTGACAGATGCAGAAAATGCTTGAAGAGCTAAAAAGACAGCTCTGAGTTCCAGCAAACTGATGTGGAGCAGAGTTTCCCGGGGACCACACTCCCTGAGTGGAAAGGGCGCCCATGTGGGCTCCCCAACCCAGAAGGGAAGCATCTGTAGTGAGAGTCAAATTGTGAGCAGGGGAATGAAGGGACCCCAATCTTAAATTGCTCTGATCCTGCCACCACTGGAGGGCCTGGATCAAGGTTCAGTCACTGGGACCAACTTGGAAAGGGGGTCTCTCTGAGACCAATAGGTTCTCAAGTGAAACTGAATGTCTCTCATCTGAAATCTTGCTCCTGCACAACAGCTGTGGATGCAGCCATGTGTCCCAGGAGCTGCAGAAAGTGTCTTGCTGGTCGAGAGACCTGCAGGGTGAAGGAGGAGCCAGAGTCACTAAATTCGTCACCCTTTCTAAGGGAAGAAAAGCTCTGGCTAGCTTTGTGTCCAACTCTGCCCCTATAAAGGTGAGTACCTGGACTGGTTCCAGAACCGACTTTGGTAGATTTGAAAGCCCAGGAGGTGAGAAGCTGCTGGGTAACTTGCAGGTGAGATTTTACCTGTTCTGGGGACTGGCCTACAATGAGCCAATCGTCTAGAAAGGGAAAAACAGCAATCCTTTGCCTCCTTAAGTGAGCCACTGCTAGACACTTTGTGAATACCCTTGGGGCAGAGATAAGGCTGAAGGGCATTGCTCTGAACTGGTAATGACCTGAAGGTAGTTGAATCTGAGGTACTTTCGATGGGAGCTTCTGATTAGGGGCGTGAAATAGGCATCCTTGAGGTCAGGAGGCTAACCAGTCCCTGGCCTTAGGGAGGTAAAATCATTGCCAAAGTTACCATTTTGAACTTTGGTTCAAAGATGCTTGTTCAGATATCTGAGGTCTAATATGGGCAGCCATTCTCCTGTCTTTTTGGGGTAAGGAAGTATCTGGAATACAGACCCCTGCCCTGGTGCAGGGAGGAACCCTTTCCACTGCTCTGAGAGCCAACAGGGTTGAGACCTCTGCTTCCAGAGCAAAGGTCTCTTAAGCACTGCAGGTAGAAAAAGTCTGGTTCTCAACTTGGGAAACTTTTGAGCTGAGAACCAGACCCTATTTACTACTTCCAGAACCCATTTGTCTGAGGTTAAGAAGCCCAGTTCTGACTGAAGTAAGCCAGCCTGCCCCTCCACCGGTAAGGAGAATCGGCCCTGGGCACCCCATCAGGGTGCCTGCTTAGCAAAGCTTTAGGCTGAGGGGTGGGAGCAGGCCTCCCACCCCTCATCTGCCTCTGCCTCTGAAGAAGCCCCTCTGAGCATAGGCAGAGGAGGCCTGAGTCTGGTAAAAAGGCCTGTGAAAAGGCCTACCCCTACCCCTGGGGGTATGCCTCTGAGGAGTGGCTTGCCGCTCCTTAGCTTGAGCACTTTTGTAAGTAGTCCTATATTCATCCATCTTTTTCATGTAATTCTCTGTCTGCTCCCCAAACAGAGAATTTCCCACCACAGGAAAATCCATAGCCTTAGTCTGGGTATCCTGTGACAGACTAGTACACCTCAGCCAGGCCAACCTACGAAAAGCTACAGATGTGGCCATGACCCTAGAGGAAACATCATTAACATCCACAGCAGCATGAAACTGTACCTTAGAAGCCTCAATGCCATCAGCAGCCACCTGTTCTAGTTCGCTACCCAGCTGGCCATGGGCTTGCTTAGCTAATTCCATAACAGTATCCCATCTAGATTTCTGATACCTAGCTACATAAGCCATATAATTTGCTTGCCTGAGTCCCAGAGAGGCCATATATACTTTTTTGCCATGGCATCAATCTTCCTGGAATCCTTGTCAGGATGTGAATAGCCAGGGATATTAACTTTATCACAGGCTGCAGCCTGAACTACTAACATGACTGCATTGCTGAGAAAGGAATTCTGTATCAGGACCTGACAATGTGTACCTTCTGTCCATCTTTTTATCTACAGGAGGCACAGAATTAGAGCTTTAAAATTGTTATTGTTTGCTTCCTAAAAGACTTATGCAAAGGAATAGACAATCTCCTAGACTCTGGAATATCCATCATTTCTACAAAATCAGCTCCTCTTGCTCATCCACAGCTTCTTCCAAGGAAGCTGGAGGTTTCAACAACTTTTGTAAAACATAAAATGAGATGGGGACTCAGATAGCATAGGGAGATTCTAGAGGTCTGCCTGGGAAATGTCCGGTTCAATGGGCACACCAGACCATCCCAGCCACATTCATACTGTTCATAATCATCCTCCCTCCTCTGGTTCATAAAATTCCTCAACATCATATTCCTGAACCACTGGAACCGGACGAACCGACTTTTGCCAGATAGTGGCGGTTCGGACGGAACCTGAGACAGTGACTGGACAATTTGTATGGCTTTTGCTATCTCTGCAGCAGTTGGAGAAGGGTTTGGACTCCAAACCTGCTGACTTTTTGTTTTCTTTACTGGAATTGGTTCCTCAGAACCAGCTTTTCTTTGCCGAGAAGTCTCACCCTGGTCAGAGGCACTCCCTCAGTTCGGTTGGCACCGGACCGGGCTGCTCATCGGGTCAGCGGACTTTTAGCCTCTCGTTCCCTGAGCCTGCCCAATCTCTTTTCCAGGGTGGCTGCAGAAATTCTTATATCTGGCAGTCTGACTGGAGGTGGGTCAAACCCAGACAATAGACACATGTGGTGTGTGGGTCAGCCTTGGCAAAGACTTCCCACAGACATCACAGTGTTGAAACCCAGTGGGCCCGGTTTTCTTTTGGGTTTCTCAGACATAATGCCAGCCTAACCAGAAAAACTTGCCCTTTAAACGGCAGTGCTAGGCAAGACACCCTTATCGGTTCCTAAATCGTGTCACGTGGTATTGAAAAACGAATAAAAATCCGTTTTTTTTAGAACGATAAGAACTGGAACCGCACTCTAAAACGTTAAACTTTAAAGTAAATAAGTTTTAAACCCAGCTGATCGGTTCAAAACCGAACGATAAACTTACAAGTTCACACAGACAAAACCTTTAATTTACTTACGATTACCACAGACAGAGCTTGAACCGAAGCGGTTTGCGGTTAAAATAAAACTATTCTCGGTTGATCGAACAGAAAACACTGTTTAAACCGAGAAATGAACCGAGCAGTAGGAGAAATCTCCAGGCGACTGTTCACTGAGTCGCAGTAAAGAATCTGACAGTTCAGGTTTGAAATTACACAGATAGAGCTGCTTCTTAGAGCTCGTGCTCAAAGTTCTATTTTGGAATGGTATTAACCATTTCACCTCCGGAGCAGTTCTAGTGGTGGGACAAACTGCTACTGTCATAATATAGCAAGACTTCATGTTGTTTGAACAGTGGTGCATGGTCTGATAAGCCTTTTAGGCCTATGGTACAAGTCTGCAATTTTGACATTGAGTCTTTGGGTACCAGAAACAGATCCAGGCAGAAGCAGATCTGGTGTGTTGCTGAGTAAAAGGTGTATCCCCTAGCAAAGCCACTCAGGTGTCTCCAGGCATTTACAAGACTCCGTTCTGCTAATAGGGATTTAACCCTTTTCACCACCTGGTGCTGTCTGCTAAGGATACCAGATGTACTGTCTACTTGTGGAAGTAGCGTGATATTGATGTCTCCCCACCCCCCATTAGGTTTCCCTCCGTCTCCTCTGCTACTAAAGTGACCAGTTGTCTAAAGAATTGAAAGGGACTGGCAGGGGGAAGGCACATAAATTGAGGCTATTGTATTGTCAATGGCTGCTCATTAAAGATAACGTTAAGAATTACGTTATCTGACCACTTTTTCTCTGATTTCTTTGGTTGTTTCAAAAGCTACTCGATTTGGGATTAAAATCACTACACCCCTCCTCTGTCCAGCTTTGTATGAGGAGGAGTGCACTTGGGAAAACCCAGATTTGCTGAGATTGTGATGTTCTGCTTCTGATAAAGTGAGTCTCTTGCAGCAGGATAATATCTGCTTTTGTTTGCCAGACATAGGTCAGGACTTTCTTGCATTTCATAGGGTGGGTTAATAAGTCAGCGTTGAACGAGAAAGCTTTAATGGGCAGATTATACATCAGTAGTTTTATGTTAATAGTTTGGTACCATTCTCCTTCTGTGATATTAAGAACCCCCCCCCCCCCAAACACACACACAGATATAGACTCACTTATTAGTGCAAAGACGTACCACCAGTTCAAACTGTACAACCAACATAAAGCCAACAGGGCTAACTGTACAAACTAAGTAACAATACCCCCTGGTTCGAGAGAGCTCCTGACCTCCTGCTGCCCTCCCCCTCCAAGCTCCTGTAGACAAAGGAGCCCTGCAATCTATCACCAGCTTACCACTCACTCCACCTTCACCCCCTGGTTCAAGAGGGCTCCTGCCTTCCCCCTCCAGGCTCCTGTGAATGAAGGAGGCATGCAATATATTGCTAGGTAAATCTACAAGAGCATGCTACTTTGATGTCCAGCACCACTTTGGGGAACCTTAACCACTGGATTTGGACCTGATCTGTGACCGACCTTTTTCAGTCAGTGAAACAGAACTGATTGTTTCTCACTCCTGGTGGCCCTCTCATCACACACGGGTGGTTCCCAGCCACCTGTTCCCCACCACTCCCATCCAGGTCCAGCAGTCGCACTTATGCGATTCATAGCATTTCACACCCCACCTGCACCACTCCAATACTCTGGCAATTTCAAACATCATTACACTGGTATATCTCATCCTGATCTCCAACTAATAAAGCAAACGTTTCTGCAAATAATTATTCTCCAGTATTAGTACAGACCTTTATTCCCCTGAAACTTAATATTAGGCAGTCACACTCTTCGCAGCCTCCAAGGATCATATAATCTAAACTACATCGCTGTTCTGCCTCCACTACTACTGCAAGCTTCTGCCTGATTGCTTTAATCACTGCTTTAGAACTGGCCAAAATCGCCAGTCTTGTCCCTTCTTCCAAGTTCAACATCTACATCCTGGTAGTACTGTTGCATCTGTACCATACCTCTCATTAACCACTTATAAGTGCAGCACTGTGATCCAGTCTCCCAGCTATACTATCTCATTAAAGTAACTCTTCTCATCATTTCCCATTTTCTCAATCACTTGGCATATTTCCTAATTACTTCCCTTTACGGTATGAGTGGAATAGAGACAAAAAAACTGCATTGTTGCTCTATTTTGGTATTCACTGCCCTCTCCTAAATCAGCCCTTTTCCCACCCCAAGACATGTTCCATGGAACCATCTGCATCCCCCCCCCACTCCTTCCCTTGCATCATCCCCCTATATTCCCCCTCTCTGAGCCCTCACTGTCTCCTACTCCTTCCTCCACTTCTCCCCTGGCTCCCCCACCTGGACTCGCAACCCTGGCCACCTGGTCCATCAATCCTGACCCTTGTTTTCTTGCCAGTAGTATGCTCACATTCAAGCTCACCCCCAGGAAGTATACTACATTCACCACCAAACTCCTAATTACCTTGTTGCTACTGCTTTTGAGTGATACTGAATGTAAGCCCCCGGCCCAGTCACGTCTTTCTCCTCTCAAGTTCCTCGTGGCCTGAAAACACCCTCTCTCAACATCAGAAGCCTCCTCCCCAAAATCACTTTGCTTCAACCCCTAGCTTTAGACTTCAGCCCTGACATTCTGATCATATCTGAAACCTGGCTAAATTCTAACATTACTGATGCAAGTGTTTCATTTCCTGGCTACAGCCTCATTTGCCAGGACCACACCACCAGAGACGGTGGCACTGCCAAGTATATCGTTTCATCCATCCAGATCACTCCTGTACTCACAACATCCATCCCAAAGGCTTATGAGCTACTTCTGATAAAGGACACCCTCCCCTTCTCCCTGCCCATCTTTGTCGCTGGTACACATTGCTGCCCTAGTCCCTCGCCTTCCTCTGTCAAAGAGCTCTTAATTGCCCTTTAGTCTCAATCCTCTACAGGTGAACTTCATATACTAGGAGATTTTTAACGTGAACTGGCTCTCCCCCAACTCAAGATAAAACATGCAACAAAACAGCCTCTCTAAACCTAATCCAGTTGATAAGTGAACCAACCCAACTAAACACAAAATCTCAAAATCACTCCCTAATAGACTGAGCTCTCACCTCCCACCCTCATCGCATTATCGCAGCTGGTACATTACCAGATGCCATAAGTGATCACCACTTAATCTACACTGTTCATAAAATTCAGCACCCTAAAGCCCCACCTAAAATCTTACTGATTCACTCGTACAAATTCTTGGATCAGGCTCCCGTACCAAATGACCTGTCAAACTTTGGTCCCCCCATCCCCCTTGCTTCCTCTATTAATTCAGCACTGCAATATTTTAATTCTAAGCTCCTCTCTAACTGGGACCGTTATGTCCCCAAGATGCACCCGGTGTGCAGCTCCCACCTTCCCCGGGGTCACTGCCAAATTCATGGCATGTCTATTAGATCAGGTATGGAAGATGCATAAATCCACTGGCTTCCCAACTGCCCTACAAAAGTACTGCACACTCAGAAATGCTTGCACCACGGCAATTAGACCAGACAAGGCTGAATACTTCACAGCCACTTTTTAACACAAACAAACTACCCATCCAAATTCTGGAAGGTGGTTCAATTCCAATTCTCCCCTCCATCCCACTCACAGGCACCAGATTTCAAACTGGGCAGTCTCCCTATCCGATCCCTGTGGCCTCAGCGTTTAACACATTCTTCACATCCTGCACCTCCTTCGCTCTCTCTACCCTACCTCGTCACTGCCCTCCCCCCCTTGAGCTCTCTCAGACTGTCCCTCATCCCCCTCTTTCTCCTTCTGTCCTATATCCCCAGCTGATGCCCTCAAGGACCTTCTTGCCCTTAACCCCTCTAAAAGTAAGTGTCCCACTGGACTTGACTCCAAAATCCTATATCTGTCAGCTCCGGTGGCTCCAGCTATTGCTATCCCCCTTGCTTCTCTCCTAAATCTCTCTTTCTCTCTTGCATCTGTCCCATCTGACTGGAGACGTGTTACAGTTATCGCCCTTGCAAAAGGTGGCAATCCCTCCTCCCCTGGCAACTATGAGCCTATCTCTTTGCTTCCCATTCTTGCCAAGCTACAGGAGCGCTTGGTGCTATCCCAACTCTCCTCCTACTTTGACTCATCCTCCTTCTTCATCCCTTACCAGTCTGGTTTCCAGAAATGCCACTCCACCACCTCCTCCCTCCTTAGGCTCACTGAGTCCATACTTACTGCCATGGACCAGGGCTTCATCACCTCTGCAATCTTTGCCAACCTCACCAAGGCTTTCGACACAGACCCCCACCCCCCTACTGCTTGCCAAACTCTCTGCTGCAGGGCTCTCAAGTGTAGCCACCAGCTGGTTCCATTCATACCTAGTGGGAAGAACACAATCCATTCAGATTAGTGACGAAATATCCCCTCCTCTTCCCATCAACACTGGGGCTCTTCAGGGTTCTGTCTTGGGCCCACTGCTATTCTCTAGTTTCCTTAACAACCTTCCCGCTGCCTGTCCTTTCACCTCCATCCACATGTATGCAGATGATACTGTCCTGTACACATCTGGTCCCTCCCCTGCTGATGTAGTGCCCAGACTTCAGAGTGACTCTGACAAAGTTCAGCTCTGGTTTCACTGAAATCAGTTATTCTTGAATGCTAAGAAGACAGTCTCCATGACCTTCGGCACGAGGCAGAAACTCTGGGCTCTCATCCGTCCCCTCCTTCCACACCTTTGATGGGACCTTCCTAGAGGGCAATTCCTCTTTTAGAAACCTTGGGGTCTGGCTTGACCAGAACCTCAACCTTTCTGGACACACTGATGCCATCCATAAAAAGCTGCACCTTGAACTGGGTGCCCCATACAGAAATCATGGGTGTATCCCATTGCTGGCCTGCTGCGCACTGATCCAGAAAATAATCCTCCCTATTTTTGACTACGGGGATGTAGTCTACAGTGCCCTTCTCAAATCTTCCCTCACCAGGTTGGACTCTTTTCCATTCCTTCTGCCATTTCGCTCTTGACTGCCTCCCTCCACACACGTATCTATAGAAACATAGAATTTAATGGCAGAAAAGGACCGCTTGGCCCACGTAGTCTGCCCATTTCCATACCTAATGGATAAGCTGCAGATCCTTATTAACCAACAGCTTACTTCCTGCAACCTTTACCAGTCTCTCTCTCTCCCTTCCCTGTATATAGAAAAAGAGAAACTGGGAACACACCGGAGGCTGAGTTCAAACAGAAGCTGTTATTTATTTAAAAGCACAGCATATTCAGACACAGGGCTAACACCCCTACGTATCGACCCAGGAACGTGGGTCTTCCTCAGGATCTTCCCTTCCTAGTGTACACGCATCATGTCTACTATGCTAACTTTCTAGCTAAATTCTGGTTTCACTCTCTCCCCTCGTATCTACCGGTATCCTCCTCCATTTCTCTCAAACCAACTTCTTCACACTCCCTTACAAACCCTGACTCATGAAACTTAACCATCCCTCCCGGTCCACCTCAGCAGGCCAAGCAGCATTCTCCCACCGCTTCCCAAAAATATGGAACTCCCTCCCCCCACCTATCCATCACACTGCCTCTCCTCGGGTCCTCACCTCCCCTTTAAAGGACCTTTTTCCCCTGCCTGCAGATGTGCTTAAATTTTCTGCCCTCAACATATTTTTTTTATTTTTTGCATCTCAGTTCATTACTCAGGTTAGCACTTATTCAATGTTACTCGTGCAATTGTTAGTTCATGTTTGCTTTTGCTTACTGCTAGTTTTTCTGGATTGTTGAATTGAGTTATCCATTTTGTTATTCCTGTTGCTGATTGTATCGCTTATCCATAGTTATACTGTGTGTGTTATTTTTATACTGTATTTGTCCTTTTTTTTCCTGCTTGTATTCCTTACTGTTGTCCCCATCCCCTCTTCCACGGATGCATCTGAAAATGAGCATTCACTGCTCAGTATGCTTTTCCTGGTAAAACTTTTAAATAAATAAATAAAGCACTTCCAAGGCAGGGAATATAATATAGCATTCCCTATGCCTTCCTGAGGTGACTCTCCTCCACGCTCTCGACCCCCAGAGAAAGCGTAGCAGTGGCGTACCCTCCCCTGTACTGGGGGACCACTACATGGACCACTGCGATGTGTGGAGTACCCATCAAAACTAAATGAAGTAAAAAAAATAGGCATACCACAGCTCTGTCCTCTTGTGTCTGAAGTCTCTCTAACCCCTCCCCTTCCCTCCCTGTCCAAAACGTTAGGAAAAAAAATAACAGATTAAAGGAGCATGGTCCCAGTAGTCTGTTCTAGGAGAGTAAGGGTAATAGCCAGTTAAGATAAATTCTACTGGTCTAAGGCCCTCACACATGGCAGGTAAGAGAAGGTATGTGTGTGTGGGGGGCCAAGATGAGTCCTCCACGGGCCTGATTAACTGGGAATGTGGTTCCTCTGGGAGACTAAGGGGTAAGGCCTGAGGTAAAGACTCACTAGTTATATAGTGAAGGCCCCTGTATCTGGGGCATCATATTGCCCATGTTGGGCATAGTGTAGATATGGCGCCTGTTTGCAGGTGTAGTGACAACTGGCAGATATGCATGAAAAGAAATGTGGTAGCCATGTTAGTCCAAATATGTTCCAGGTGATACCTTTTATTGGACTAACAAAATTATTTTTAAGACTAGCTTTCGAGAGGTAAAACTCTCTTCCTCAGGTCAAAGAGAAAACGGCTGAGCAGTATGACAGATATAAAGGTTGGATATGGATTCAAAACCTAGACTAGCAGTTTACAGATCAAAGCATTGCAGTTAATTTTTTCCTCTAACAAACAGGAAGACTAATTTTCACTGGAGTGTGTCTTTTGGAGAGATCAACCTATAAGATCAAAGGGCTGCCTAATTCTACTCTGACTCTGGGCCATTAATTAACATTTCTAAAAAGTCGAGACAGAAACTTTTTAGAAATGTAAATTAATTGTCCCAGAGTCAGAGTAAAATTATGCAGCCCTTTGATGTTACAAGTTGATCTCTCCAACAGACACACTCCAGTGAAAATTAGTCTTCCTGTTTGTAAGAGGTGCAAACTGATTGCAATGCTTTGATCTGTAAACTGCTAGTCTAGGTATTGAATCCACATCTAACCTTTATATGTCATACTGCTCAGCTGTTGTCACTTTGACCTGAGGAAGTGAGTTTTATCTCTCGAAAGCTAGTCTTAAAAATAATTTTGTTAGTCCAATGAAAGGTATCACCTGCAACATATTTTTTTTCTCAACAGATAAGCATGAAAAAGCAGTTAAGACTGCCCTGGGGTCACCACGTCTTTTTGAATGATTAGCACAGGCGTTCCTTTAAGGGGGAATGCTGCATGTCTCTCCTGCTTAATAAGAAGCAAGATTCATGGTAGTATATGTCAGCACCCTCTTTCTTTTAGTAATGCATGGGTCAAGACCAGTCTCCTGAGGTAGCAAAATAAACTGTTCTATGGCCTATTCTGAATCTGAACCCACAGGATGGCTGCCACAACCCACCTACTGGGAGGACACAACAGATGGATCCTGCTTCCTTTTGTAATAAGACCCTTCTGATTTGGGCCCCTTGTCCTAGAACCGACAGCAACATTTCTATGAATGGTTCTCCATTCTTGACCCACATTCAATTATGTAACAATGTCTGCAAACAAATCTGGACATCCTCTCCGATGCATCGGGCAGTAATAACTGTATAAAATGTTCTCCGAGCGAGATACATGGTTCATATGGCAGTTCAGAGCTTGGTAGCAATGCAGTCACATATGGGAGACTCATCTAATGAGAGGCATTTAGTCTCAGAGAAAAGAAAAAATCTCCGATCCACCAAGTTATCGTCCCCCCTCCAACATATGGAGACTCAGCCCCTGTTGGGTCATACAGGATACTCCTCCACTCAGGTAATTGAATGAGAGGCTCTAAAAATAAAGGTAGTTAACGGTGGCAGTCTTACCTGCTGCATATGGAGCAGGTATGAATTAAGAATGTGCAAGAGTTCAGTTCCCTATTCCGTGTAGTGACCGTCTTGCTGCAACATTTTTACTTGTCCCTGAAGTTGAGCGAGTAGCCCACAAATCTATGCCACTGTGTGGTGTGCTACTTGTTGGCCTGCAGCTCTGATCTGCTGCCTACGTATGTCATCCATTCTCCTCTCCTTGGGTGGTCTGAAGGGTGCAGTTTTTCACTGTATGCACGCTTCCAATGGTATACTGCACTTCTGTAGTGCTTCCCTTGCCTCCCTATGGTCTAAATATATGCAGATTTTAATCCTGGCTGGGTAAGGGGTTTGAATCTGATTTTCTGCACCCAAAGAGCTTTTATAACATCAGCATATTGCTGGCATTGACACTGAATTACTGAAGGGTAATCTTGATTAAAAAAAAAAGTGCACTCAGTTATGTTTTACCTCCTTTTTTTTTGCCATGCCAGCTATAATATTTCCTCTTTCACTCGAAAAGTGGCAAACTTCATCAGGACAGGATGGGGACGTGCTTGAGGGTCCATTGGTTTTGGAAGGAGGGCTCTATGGGTCCATTCTAAGTGAATATCTATGATGGGGGGAGGGGAAGGCTAGTATATCTTTTAATAAATCTGTCAGGTAATCACACATTGGTCCTACCTTGGAGCCCTCAGGAAGTCCCGCGAGTCTGAGGTTATCCCTCCATTACTGAGCCTCTAGATCGAGACATTTGGCTTGTAAGGCTTTGGTGTGTTGCAGGAGTGCCTGTGTGCTGAGCCCATCTGCAGCGTACCCTCTTCCTCAAGCACTACCCTTTCCTTCATCCTCCTGCAATCACCCTCCTATTCGGTCCAGTCGTGCATTAAGCTGGCAAAATTCCTGCTTGTTCTCTCCTGTGAGGCTTTTATTTCTTGCAGGATGAATTCCAAGCAATTTGTTAGCTTTCTCCCCTCTTGATCAGTATCGTATTCTTAGGCCTTAGTGCTGCTCGAGGACACACAGCAACTGCAGTGCCCACTGCCTTCTCCTAGTCCCTTCTCATTGCCCTGCATTTTTAATTTCAAAGACTGGGTCTGCCTGTCTTCCCCCATGGGTCTGGATGTCATTTTCAGCTATTTTGGGCAGTTTTTTAGGTTAGAGGAGCAAATTTTTAGGACAAGAGAGAAGAGAGCTGTTCTCCTACATCGTTACCCAGGCCATGACATCGATGGAAGTCCAATATAGAGCTCTTTCTGTGTCAACCTACCCAGGATTCAAGATTTAGGTCTTTATACACACACACACACATACACTCTGATGGTCCACACTCCCTTCACTGATATCATTTGTCAGATAGTAAATTGGCGGTTCCATGTGTTAACAGCAAAAATGGAACGGTGATGTGTGAGAAATGAAAATTACGTACCTATCGTAATTCTTGATCTTCTTGGATGAGTCTCCACCACTCATTCACACTATTGGGATCTGCGCCGGAGGCACTAGGACCCATCGGGAGCAAACTTTTTGCTGGAGGGTCGGCGCCAGAGATGGAGCCAAGGAATGGCACTGCGAGCCTCAGCTCGTGCGGTAATGACTATCTCAGCGTCGACCCTCCAACCGCCTCAGTACCTTTTTTACCAAGGAGGTGCAGCATAACTAACCTAGAAGGGTAGCCTAACCTAAAAACCGGACATAAGATAGTCCGGGCGACCCATATAAGAAGGGTCAACACAGCCTAAAGATTTGAGGGAGTGAAGACCAACAACAGAGGTGAGCTCGGGGGACGGAGGGTGGGCGTGTGAATGAGTGGTGGAGACTCGTCCAAGAAGATCAAGAATTACGGTAGGTACGTAATTTTCATACCTTACTGGACATAAGTCTCCACCACTCATTCACACTATTGGGAGAGTACCGAGCTAATAATCCCCCGAGAGGGCGGCAGGAGAGACCAAGAGCTCATGTTTCTAGGACAGAAGTCCATTAAGGATGGCTCTGCCAAAGGAAGAATGTCGTCTGGCATGGACATCCAGTGCATAATGTTTAACAAAAGTATGCATTGAGCTCCAGGTGGCCACGTTGCAAATATCTGCAATGGGCACATTGCGAATTTCCGCTAGGGATGCCGCGACCGCTCTAGTAGAGTGAGCGTAAACTCTACCTCCAACTCAACCTCGCGTCCATGGAATAGCAGTGGCGAGAACATGCCACTAGCCATGCTGAGATACATCTGATAGCGACAGGTTGACCCAGCGGGTCTCGCTGAAGGAAGCGAACAGTTGCTGGGCTGCAGAAGTCCTTGGTTCTATCTAGATAGAACATGAGGCTCTCTTAACATCTAAAGAATGAAGAGAACATTCTCCTTCATTTTGGAAGTCCGCAAAGTAAGAGGGAAGGACCAAAGGTTGGTTTAGATGAAATTCTGACACAACCTTAGGAAGAAATTTAGAATGAGTACGAAAAACTACTTTGTCCCTATGGAACACAGTACACGGAGGGTCTGTGACCAGGGCATGTATCTCAGAGACCCTGCAGGCTGAGGTAATGGTCACTAGGAAGGCAGTCTTCCAGGTGAGAAATTTTAGCTCACAGGTAGCCAGAGGTTCGAAAGGTTTCCGAGTGAGCATGTCTAGCACAAGATTAATGTCCCAGGCTGCAACTGGGCGTCTTGTAGGAGGTCTGGTATGCAGAATTCCTTTGAAATCTCTTAACCACAGGTAACTGAGCCAGTGTTAAGAAAAAAAGCGGCTCATGATACGCTGAAATGGCACTGAGGTGAACTTTGACTGTAGAGTATTGCAGACCCAAATTTGAGAGGTCCAAGAGGTACTCCAAAATCTTGTCTGGTGGGCAGGAAAAGGATTCAAAGAGGACTTTGCACACAGATCGCAACTTCCACTTGGCTGTGTAAGTTTTCCGAGTGGCTGGCTTCCGGGCAGCCAGAAGAATATCTGAAACCCTTCGAGAGACATTGAACCGGTTTACTTCTACCTCTTCAGGAGCCAAGCGTGAAGGTGAAGCGATCTCAGGTTGGGATGGACCACCGGTCCCAGAGTCAAAAGGTTCATCTGCAGGGGAAGTGGTCTCGGAGGAACTGCCAACATATTGTTGAGTAGTGGAAACCACAGCTGTCGAGGCTAGAAGGGAGCAATGAGTATCATCTTGTCCCCCTGGGATTCGAACTTGAGGAGCACCCTCTGAATTAGAGGAAGAGGTGGAAAGGCGTGAAAAGCGTTTTGTCCACGCAGCCTGAACGCATCCTGACAGAAATGCCAGGCCCTGGTTTCTGGAGCAGAAGAGAGCAGTTTTGTGTTGAGTGGGGATGCAAAAGGTCAGGTCTGGAGTTCCCACTCTTTGAATAGTGACTGAACTATGGTTGAGTCGAGAGACCACTCGTGAGGATCTGCCTCTGTTCTGCTGAGACGGTTTGCCAGTTCATTCTGTATTCCCGGTAGGTAGACCGCTTGAATTAGAGCCTTGTGCTCCAAGCACCATTCCCACACTCTCATCACTTCCCTGCATAAGGGGTAAGAGTGAGCACCGCCCTGCTTGTTGATGTAGTACATCACTGCTTTGTTGTCCGTTTGAAGGAGAATGTTCTTGTGACAGAGAATGTCCTTCAACGCTCGGACCACATAAAGGACGGCTCTCATTTCTAGGACATTTATGTGAAGCTGGGACTTGACCTAAGTCCACGCACCTTGAGTGTGGAGTGCCTGACAGTGAGCCCCACACCCCATTAGGGATGCATCTGTGGTGATGGAGATCTGATGGTCCAGAGGAGCAAAGGGATACCCTTCCAGGAGATTGCTCTCTTGAGACCACCAGGTGAGTGACCTCTTTAAAGGTTCTGTCACTTTGATGGGATAGGACTGCGGGTGAGTACTGAGCATCCACTGAGTGGTTCTCATGTGCAGATGTGCTAGGGGTACAGTGAACATTGAGGATGCCATGAGGCCTAGCATCTGTTGCATCGAGAGAGCTGGGACCGAGTTGTTGTCCCCGATGTGACGGGCCATTTGAAGGATATCGTTCCTTCTGTCTTCTGGTAGAAAGGCCTTCGCATAGGAGGTGTCCAGAAGAGTCCCTATAAAAAGGAGCCTCTGGGAGGGCTGCAACTGCGATTTCTTGAGGTTCAGCAGAACTCCCATGGACATAAGGAAACGAGAGGTCATCTCTACGGCGTCCAGAGTTCCCTGCGTGGAAGGGCTTGCCAAAAGCCAATCGTCCAGATAAGGGAACACCTGTATCCCGACCTTTCTGAGGTGCACTGCGAGAACTGCACAACACTTTGCAAAAACCCGCGGCGCCGAGGATAGCCCAAAGGGCAGGACTCTGAACTGATAATGTTGTCCCAGAGCCACAAACCTCAGGAATTTGTGATGCCTCGGGTGAATAGAAATGTGCTGGTAAGCATCCTGCATGTCTAGGGAGGCTAGCCAGTCGTGTTGATGAAGCAAAGGTTACAAGGTTCCCAGAGAAATCATTTTGAATTTTTCCTTTGGGAGAAATTTGTTTAGTTTTCTGAGATCCAAAATGGGGCGCATGCCCCCGGACTTCTTTGGAACCAGAAAGTAATGGGAGTAGAACCCTGTGTTTCGTTGATGCTGCGGCACTACTTCTACTGCCCTGTTGTTCAGAAGGCCCTGAATCTCGGCGGCGAGAAGGTCTGACTGAAGGGTTGACAGCTTGGGCTGCCGTTTGGGAGGACGATCCGGAGGGGTCTCCACAAGATTGAGTGAATACCCCTTGCAAATTATCCGAAGGACCCATTTGTCTGAGGTTATGGACTTCCACTGGTTGTAGAAGTGCATCAGACGACCTCCCACTGGAGAGAAAAAGTCCACCTCGGGCAGCTGAGATGGGACTTGGGCCAGCAATTCATAAGGTAGCTGGGCGCTTTGGGCCCTTGCGCTTTCTGTTGTGTCTTCTTTTGAGGTTGGGCAGGTTGGTTTTTATGGAAACCTCCTTTGCCTCTGCCTCGAAAGGACTGACGATTATGAAACTGACGTTTATTGACACTCCCTCGAGAGGGGACAGGAGGGGTCGAGCCAACTTAATGGCTGACCTAGTCTTTTGTGTAGCTTCTAGAGCTTGTTCTACCTGAGGACCAAAAAAATATGCACCATCAAAGGGCAACGCCATTTCCTGCTGCTGCACGTCATTCATGAAGCCCGAAGTGCGCAGCCAGGAATGACGGCAGGTACAAATACCAGCAGCCGCTGAACGGGAAGCAGTGTCAAAAGTATCCATGGCTGCTTTAACCTGGTGGTTGTTAGATTCGATACCTCTGGTAATGGTTTGAAGAAGCTCTGGCTTTGTATCCGATTCCGGTAGAGCTTCAACCATCTGTTTGATAGAATGCCACAGGATATATTCATACTGGAAGAAATAGCCCTGGTAACTGGCAATACGCATACTTAGGGTAGAAGCAGCAAAGACTCTCTTACTTAAGGTGTCTATCTTACGAGATTCTTTGTTAATAGGTCGAGCTGTAGTAGTTTGAGGAAGAACGACCTTATCATTCTCTGCCAGGACTACAATAGGATCCGCAAAGGCTTGAGATGCCAATTTGGGATGATCCCTGGGGGCTGAATATTTCCTATCTATGGATTTAGCCACCGAAGGTGTGAGAGCAGGATTATTCCATACCATTTGAGACAGCGTCTCAAAGGAAGGCTGAACCGGAGGAGTCAAATCCGTAGGGATCTCCGGGGCATGAAGGTATTGGAGTCTTAATTTCCCAGGATCGATGTCTGTAGTCTGGAGAGAAAGAGTGGAACTCAAATTTTTCAGCAGAGACTTAAAGGACAGGTCCTCGACCACAGGCTCTGTAGCAGAGATAGATCCTGCTTCATCCACTTCATCACCCAATCGAAGGTCTGGGTCAGGCTCAATGTCATCTCCTGACAGTCCAGGAGGGACTGTATGGACAGGAAAGGTATGAAAATCAGAAGAGAGGGAAGAAGGAAAAGAGTGAAAGGATGATTCCTGAAAAGCAGAGGAAGCCCTGAGGCCCGGCACCGAGGAGGTGCAGGCGCCGAGCATGAGGACCACACAGCGCCAGCGGTGCAGGGGGCTGCACAGTGCAGCGGCACGAGGACCAGCACAGCACCTAGGATGGCGCCGAGAAGCCACATGGCACCGGGTGGCGCCCGAGAACCGTCTGGCGCCAAGCGCTTTCATCGGCCTTGAGGAGCCGCCAAACAGCCCCAGACTCCGAAAACAGGTTTTGAAGGAAGAAGAGCAGGAGATAAGGGCATCGGTGTGGCCCCTCGCCCGTAGCCATGTGAGGAGGAACACCTAATGGTCGGCGGCACCAAAGAGGGTACCATCACGACCAGGGAAGTCCAACCGCCCTACCTGGTCTCCCAATAAGCCGAAGGCCCACAGTGACCGAGCCAGGTAGCTGAACCAACCTCCAGGCCCATTGCTCCATAGGCGGCCCACTGATGAAACTGCTCATCTGAAGACCTACCTGCGGGCGGGGTAGGGCTCCGATGTCAAAAGCCGTTGGCTACCAGAAGCAGAGGTTGGCGACTCCGAGAAGGAGGAGACCAGCAACTAGCCCGATAACTGAATGTCATCGCAGACATATCAGAGGGCGACCTCGAGTGATGCTTCTCTTTTTTGACCTGTGGGCCAAGAAGAGCTCGAGGCGAGCAGTGCCGAGAATCGACCGTTTATTTTATGCTTCCTTGAGACCTCCATCCCCGAACTCTGGACTTGATTATTGTCAGACCCCTTCCGAGAAGGTGGCGGACCAGACCCAACCCGACTGACTGAACAGCTTTCATACGAAGTCTCCCTACCGTCACCTGACCTGCTCATGGTCGACTCCGTCAAAGTAGGCTGAGACTTCTTTTATTTTTAAAATAAGAATAAACTTGAGCAATACTTATCGAGATATTACTACAAAATAACAAAACTGAAAACTATGCTGCTAGTTTGAAGTTTGACTCCCAGCGCGCGAGCAACGTCGTCACTGAAGCGCACTCGACGACGGGATAAAAGGAATTGAGGCGGTTGGAGGGTCGACGCCGAGACAGTCACTACTGCGCGAGCTGAGGCTCGCAGTGCCGTTCCTCGCGGCTCCATCTCTGGCGCCGACCCTCCAGCAAAAAGTTTGCTCCCGATGGGTCCTAGTGCCTCCGGTGCAGATCCCAATAGTGTGAATGAGTGGTGGAGACTTATGTCCAGGAAGATCGACAAATGGACTTGGGCGACTGCACTTACGGCGATATTGTATCTTCAGGTGGCTTTGCGCCACCGCCACCCCCAAATATTCCAACTCCGGGAGGGGGACCCCAACCCGGCTGCCATATTCTGTTGTAGTTTCCGACTTCGCTATGTTCATGGGGCTACCTAAATCGGCAGGGTTTTATGAGCCACTTCACTCTCCAGTGCTTCTTCCCTCCTCACACTCCAAACTACTTAAACACAGTTTCTGACTGCTGCTACTGAAAATTAACCTACAAATGGACATGATAAATACCTATAAATACCTCATGGTGGTAAGGTACAGGAGGAGAGTATTTCTTAGAGGAGAATGAGCACAATAACAAGGGGGCATGCAAGGAAGCTTGAAAGGGGAAATTTAGGAGAGATGTGAGGAAGTACTTCTTCATTGAATGAGTGCAGGATGCCTGGAACAATCTTCCAGCGGAGGTAGTGGGGGTGAAAACAGTGGTGGACACCAAGCATGGGATAGGCACATGGTAAACTTGGTAAGGGAGGTAGCTGGCGATCACATAGGGTCTATGGTGACTGTATAGGCAAGGAAAGAATTTAAATTACATGCTCCCTGTAATTCTTGATCTTTTTGTAACAGCTTCATCATTGATTCACTCTCCTGGGTCTTAGAAGGAGGTGCTAGGACCCTGTGGGAGCCAGACCTTCCCAGGACAGCAGGTGCCAAGGCAAACTGTGCACATGCGCAGCACCATGAGAAGGAGCTGTCAGTACAAGGCTTACCTCAGTTTCTGCCCTCAACCACATCACTACCTCTTTTACACAGGAGGTGCAGCATAACTTAACAAGCATTTATGCAGTGAACAATGATGAGTATGATAATTCCCCTTTAGTACACATCTAGCCACACGATAATAAGTTTTATCCAACTTGGTCAAAAGTGTTTTATTGGTTTTCCTATATATCAGTTCACCATATATTAACACTGGAATAATTAACTGATCAGCCAACTTTTTCCTATCTATTGTTGTTAGACATTCAGTACTACTTAATGCTCCCACCCTTTTACTAACTTTTTTGACCAATTCTGTAATATGACTAGAAAAGGACATTTGAGCATCAAATATGACCCCCAGATAACTAAAGTCCTTAACCTGTTATAATTTAATTGAATTTCCTGTATAAACACAGAGTTTATGAATAACATCACTATTTTTTTTTTTTTTTATTTAAATGGAAATTTCATACATTTTGTTTTTTTTACACTCAGTTAATTTCGACCTGGTGAACCACCCTTTTATCCTTGAGAAATCAGATTGCAGGTTTGATTGCAATACGTCTTCGGTTTTACCAGACGCAATAATTACTGTATCATAGGCATATAATTGAATCTCTGTATGCTCTGCAACCTGTGGAAGATTATTTATGAATATATATGAGAAACATAAGAGGTCCCAAAATTGATCCTTGGGGAACACCTCTATTAACATTTCTACTCTCTGATAAACATCCCTGTACCTCCACCCTCTGAGATCGATTACCCAAATATGATTTTAACCAATTTAAAGGGCCATCTCTAATACCTATCTCCTGCAATCTCTTGATTAACAAGGGGTGGTCCACCAGGTCGAAAGCCTTTGAAAGGTCTATAAAAATGACCACTGTCACCATATTATGTCCTAAAGACCGGTTTAACAGGTCACTAAATTCCAAAAGAGCTATTGTAGTGGAATAATTTATTCGGAAGCCAGATTGTTTTGATGTTAAACAAACTATATTTATCCAAATAATCCATAACCTGTACAGAAATAAGTTTCTCCAAACTTTTTGATAAGAGGTAATAAGGCTATAGGCCTATAATTAACTTCTACCACTCCTCCCCCTTTATAAACTGGTTTGTAATAGGCTGAGAGGGCACAGAGGTGTACTTTGATTGAGGAGTAGGCCAAACCTGTCAGAGACAGAAGGTAGTCCAAGACCGACTTTTCTGGACAGTCTAGAGGC
Organism: Neoceratodus forsteri; assembly: GCA_016271365.2. Classification (NCBI taxonomy): domain Eukaryota; kingdom Metazoa; phylum Chordata; order Ceratodontiformes; family Ceratodontidae; genus Neoceratodus; species Neoceratodus forsteri. The sequence goes on from CM057453.1 coordinate 1,098,454,982, forward strand.
GAAAACCCCCATGCTTGAGCCCATAGGCAAAAACAGCACCATTTAATGGCATAAGTAGCACAGTGGCCGGTTTTCTCGCGGTCACCAGAACATCAGCTACCTCTTGCGAGATCCCGTGTCGCAAAATGGCTATGTCTCTATAAGTCAAGTGTGCAGGCTCAGCGAACGAAGGTCGGGATGGACCAAGGAGCCCTGCTCCTGAGACAACAAGTGAGAGCTGATTGGCAGAGGCACCGGAGGTTCCCGGGATAACTGATGTAGTAGAGGGAACCAGACCTGCCTGGGCCAGAACAGCACGATAAGCATCAACATCGCGGGGCGTGGCCAAGGCGGCATCCAGAATGGCTGCTTAGTCCTGGAGCTCTGAGCCTAAACCGTCAGGAATCCCCCCCCACCCCCCGTTACCCTGGGACTTACTGAGATAAAAAACGTGGGCTCTTGAAGGAAAACCAGTTATGCCACCAAGATGTCCAAAAACAGGGACAACTACCATTTAAAAATGCCAGCAATGGACTTAAAGATTTGGGCCTGGAGCGCTGCCACGAGGGAAGCACGGGCAGTGTCGGTGCAACAAATTCAATAGGGGCCGTGGAGGAAAGTGTGTATAGCCCTCAGTTCTTGGTTTTGGGAAAAACTGTTTAATGATCTAAAATACGATCTGAGGAGCAAAATGAATGCAGGGTTTGAAAATGTATCTGCTCAATTGGTCCTCTTGCAAACAACAGTAAATAGCGTGGGTGAGACAACGGAACAACATTCGGCCCAGTTAATGGAGGTGGAAGAAAGGGTCAGTGCGCAAGATCGGTATAACTAGTGGAACCCCCAACTGCAATCAGCATTGGCCGAAATAGAGAAACTAAAAGCAGTACTAGATGATCACGAGAATAGGGAGAGGCGAACAAATAAGAATTGTGGGCATGGCTGAAGGAGTGGAAGGTAGAGACTGTGCAACATTCTGTCAAACATGGTTAAAGGCAAAATTGGCTCTACCAACCGAGTGTTCCTTGGAAATGCAACGGGCACACAGAACTCCCGGTCGTCACCCTGCCCCAAATGAAAAGCCCCGTCACATAACTGTAAAATTCCTGAGATATCAAGATAGAATGATGGTACTGAATGCAGCACAAAAGGCAGGTGCTATTAGAGAAGGTTCTCACCCGGTCAGTATATTTCAGGACTTTTCTCGATCGGTGCAAGCAGAACGAAATGCCTTTATGCCTGTGAAGAGGAGGTTACATCAACTTGAGTGGCCTTTTGCACTTGTTTATCCTGCTCGATTGATTACACAGAGAAAGGGCAATACACCAAAGGTGTTTACAAATCCTGATGTGGCGATGCAGTATATCGCGCATGAATCGAAACAGCAAGAAAATGCAGATGGGTGAACTTTATTTCAAGCTTAAAATGTGCAGATAGTGTTTTTGTGCTGGCAGAGCAGTTTAAACGAGGGACGAGGATACCGGGGGTGGGGAGTAGAGCTTGGCTCGGTCTGCTCCAAAACTCTTTTGAGGCCTATAAAGGCTGGAGCAGGCGGCCTTCCTCGTTTCCCCCTGCACTAGCTCCTGGCAGGGCTGTTTATTCGGAAGTGCTCCCAGTGTGACTTTGCAGAGACCTATTTGTTGCCGCTTGACTTTGTTTTATGTACTGGGACCAGCTATTATTTTAATTATAATATAACAGAGAGTAATACAAGCGGCTTGATCAACAAAGAAACTGGGAGATGAAGATCTATTTTCTCTGCTCAACTTTATTTGAACTCAAAATGTGCAGATAGCGTGTATTTGTGTTGGCAAAGCAGCTTAAATGAGGGATGAAGGCACCGGGGGTGGTGTTTGGGGGGGGAGGGGGAGGAGAAGTAGAGCTTGGCTCGGTCTGTTCTGAAACTCTTTTGAGGCCTATAAAGGCTGCAGCAGGTGGCCTTCCCTGTTTCCCCCTGCATTAGCTCCTGGCTGGGCTGTTCTTTCGGAAGTGCTCCCAGAGTGACTTTGCAGAGATTTACTTGCTGCCACTAGACTTTGTTTTATGAACTGGGCCCAGCTATTATTTTAACTTTAATATACCAGAGAGCAGTACCAGTGGCTTGATCAACAATCTAACAGGGAGCTGAAGATCTAATCTCTTGCTTTTCATTTCCTAAAAAAGAAAAGAAAAAGGGAGGAAATGAGTACTCAACCTTAGCTTATGATATGTTTTGTTTGGATATAGGGATGTGATTTATGTCCGGGGGGGCTCAGTTATTTTTCTTTTATTCCAAGTGTGGAGGACAGGAAGCCGCACAAAAGGCCAATTGGAATGTTGGCCATCTTCCTTCTTTGACCTGTGGTGTATTTTTGTGTGACTCAGGGATTGGGGGGACCTGGGGACTGAAAGGACGTTTGAGCAATAAGGAGATTGCATGTAAAATTATGTGTAGGGGTCTAGCCTCCCTTGATGGGCTCCTCATTCCGGAGGTTCCCTGGGGAGGGACGGACCCTTAGGTGTCCACGACTAGCCCAGCCTTATATTTGTTTAATTTATTTGGGTAGCTGGGTTGCAGGAATATGTTTTTACTGTTGGCAGATTAAGGAGGGAGACCTGGGTGGGGCCCTGCTTTATTGCCATACTTGGACCTAATAGAGGGATACTGACTGTGTGCCCAGTAAGCTAACCCACAATATCAAAGGGGGCTTTAAATGAATCTATATTAGGGGGGAAGAGGGAAGCTAGGTGGTGAGTAAAAGTTGGAAACCACCTCGCTAAATTTTTGTTAAAGGGGTATAGTCTTATTAGATTAGATAAGCACCTGTTGCGCAGGTCTTCACTATTTCTTCTCTCTTTCTTTTTTCTTTGGTTCTCCTTTCTGTTTCCTTTTGAAATGTTAAATAGAGCACTGAGGGCTTTTGAAGGGTAAAATTAAAAGGAGGTACCAGACTAGATGGGGAGGAGAAGGGTTCTTTTTAAGTGGGAGAAAAATAAAAAGGTCAAGAGTCAGTGGTGTGGTGTGGGGGGCTTGGTGGAGATGGGATGCAATGTGAAGGGGGGGGATCTTGGATCTGGGAATAAATGTGATGTTACCGGATGGCTAGTTTAAAAATGCTATCCTGGAATGTAAGTGGTTTAAAAACAGCAGTGAAACAAAAACGTGTATGGTCCTATATTAAGAAAAAAAAGGCAGATGTGATGCTACAGGAGTTGCACTTAACATGTGAAGAGCTTAAGCTAGTAGAAAGAAAATGGGGAGGTATAATGATAGCATCTCTCTTCACGTCCAGGGCCAGGGGAACGTGTGTATGGTTCAGACCGGGGATCAGGGTACAGATTCACACAACTCAAAGGGACAGTAAGGGAAGGTATGTTATAGTGAAGACTACGGTGGAAGAGGAAGTGCTAGTCCTGGGGTCTTTATATGGACCTATGTTCGATTGCCCAGAATATCTTTTGAGCATCTAGCTATTATGTTAGCAGTGTTCCCAGACAAAATGATTATAGGGGGTGACTATAACATCTATTGGGACCCTTTGCTTGAGCATTCAAAACCCCATTTTAGACGCACCCCCAAAAGCGTGGTGGCCCTATGGAGATTAGCAGAGGAAAGGGCTCTGCAGGAAGTGTGGAGATTTAAACACCCAGATATAGAGGAGTTCTCTTTCTATTCTTATGCCCACAAGGTCTATACAAGACTAGATTATTTCCTGGCTTCCTCTATTTTTTTAGGGCAAATAAGAGAGATAGAATATGGCCCTATTATAGTGTCAGATCACGCACCACTGTATTTAGAAGTGGATAAAGAGGTAGTTGAAGGGGGCGTCAATGGAGAATGGACCCTACACTATTGTTAGACCCCCTGTATGTACAGCAAATGTCCAAGAGACTTCAAGAATTTTTAGAAAACAACAGAGTAGAAGACACTTCAGCAAGGACTACATGGGAGGCCTTGAAAGCCTTTGTAAGGGGGGGGGGGACTATCTTTTATGCAGCCTTCAAAGGCAAGCAAGAGAAACGAAGGGAGAATGATCTATAATCCAATATAATAAAGCTAGAAAAGCAGACTGTGAGCAGTCAGTCGCCTGGGGATATGGCGAAGTTGAAGAGTATGAAGGGAGAGTATAACCAGTTGTGCTGTAAATGTATAGAGAGGGCTATCCTAATGTCAAAAGCGGGACAGTAATTTGAGGGGGACAAGTCAGGGAGATGGATGGCCTGGTTAATTAAGAAACAAAGAGCAGAGAGAATTATTCTAGCAATAGAAAATGAGAACAGGGACTGTACTTCCTCTGCCCGAGAGATAAACAATATTTTTAAATCCTTCTATGAAAAGCTATATACATCAGAATTCCCACAAGGAACAAATTCAGATAATTTTCTAGATAATATTCCCCTACCTACAATACCCAACCAAGTAAACGGAAAGTTGAGTCAAGAGCTCACTGCACAGGAAGTTAAGGAGGAATATGGGCTTCAAGATAGGGAAGAGCTCCGGGGCCAGATGGCCTACCCCTGGAATTCTATAAAAAGTTCTGGGGAGACCTATGTCAACTCTTTATGAGTATGGCAAGGGAGGTTTTTGGAGAGAGAGAGGGGTTGACACCATCCCAACAGCTAGCTATTATAACAATTTTACCCAAGCCAGACAAGGATCCCAAAAAATGTGGCTCTTATCGTCCAATCTCTTTGCTAAATGCTGACTACAAGACAATAGTGAAAATATTGGCAAGGAGGGTGGAGGGGGCCCTGCCACAGTTTATTCATCATGATCAAGGGGTTTTTGTTAAGGGTAGGCAGGCAAGGCATAATTTAAGACGGGTAATGAACATCATCTGGCAAGGGTCAAGAGGAAGAAAAGCTCATTGGGGCCTTCTCGCATTGGATGTGGAGAAGGCCTTCGACAGGGTCGAGTGGCCTTTTATGTTTGCAGTATTAAAAAAGTTTGGTTTGCACCCAATTTTCAGGCGATGGGTAGAATGGTTATACCAATCCCTGTGGGCCCAAATCCTTACAAATAATACGTTATCACCCCCCTTTCGGCTTCATAGAGGGACGAGACAGGGCTGTCCCCTCTCGCCATTGAAATATGTCCTGACTATTGAGTTATTGGCGACAGCTATTAGACATCATCGGGAAATAGGAGGTTATATGCTTAATGGAAAAGAGCACATTATCTCTCTCTTTGCAGATGATGTGCTATTATTTCTGGCTGACCCAGTAGGAGTTATGCCTGCCCTGACTTCTCTTTTTAAGGAATACGGTCCTCTCTCTGGGCATAAGATCAACTGGAATAAGAGTGAGTGGCTCCCCTTGATGGATGGTCCATACATATTAGAGGAATAGATATCCCCCCTAGAACAGTAATAAAATACTTGGGAATACTGCTTCCGCGTAAGATAACAGATGTGGGGCACTTAAACTATAACCCATTGGCAACAAAAATTAAGGAACAATGTAGTAGGTGGAAGTCGCTCCCCCTGTCCTTGATGTGAAGAGTAAATTTAGTAAAAATGCAAATATTACCTCAATGCTTTTGTCTCTTCCAGACCCTGCCTGTTATGCCTCCACTGTGTCACTTGAAGTCTCTAGAGGTCTCTATCACCTCTTTAATTTGGGTAAATCATAGACCTAGGATTAGGAAGGAGATGCTGTGGCAGCCATTTCATACAGGGGGCTTGACACTCCCCAACTTGAAGTTATATGCTTTAGCAGCCCAACTAACATATATTATGGACTGTCAGGAAACAGGAGGAAGAACGAAGGCCTGGGTCACTATGGAGTTGCAATCCAGGGTGTTTTCACCCTATGCCCAATACCTCCTCCCATTAAGTTCTGGTGAGGGGGATGGTGAGAAACCTAAAAACCCGTTCACCAATAATATGTTTAAGGCCTGGAGGGTGGCTTCACAGATGATGGGGGACAAGGGGGAAGGTGTCACCTGAGGGATCCATTCTGTACAGCTTGAGGAAAGATGGAAGGGCCCCCCCCCCCTCGGTCAAACGTGCTCTGGGGCAATGGGAGGGGAAGGGTGTCTTTCTCCTATCTCATCTATTTAATAATGAGACCTTACTAAGTTTTCCTGAGCTAAGACAATTATATGATATTCACCCCTCGCACTATTTTATTTACGTGGTAATAAGGTCCAGGTTGCTTAAATTAGCTGGGATAAAAGGAGGTGAACCATCACTGAACAGAACGTACCTGGAGGAGATTCTTCAACACTGTAAAAAACATGCGGGTGTGAAACCACTGTCAGCACTATATAAAGCTTTACTAGGGGCTCAAACAGATAGGTTGCAAAAACTAAAGGACAGCTGGGATAAAGACCTGGGCAGAAACATGTTAACTGGAGGGGATTGGAACTTGGCTCTTCGGAGTAGCAAGGCTGTCTCAGTAAATAATAGGCTACGAATAATTAACTATAATATTGTGAATAGAATTTATTATACCCCAGCTCTGGCACATAAGATTAATCCCCAGATTTCGGATCAATGCCTTAAATGATGTGTTCAGGGATGTACAGTTTACCACTTGATTTGGGCGTGTCCAAAGGTAGAAATATACCAGAATGAGATACAGTAAATCAAATTCTAAACAAGGTTTTGGAATGTGAAATTCAACTTGATCCTGTGGATATTTTACTGGGGGTAACTAGAAATGGAGGGGGCCAGTCAAAAGTCTCGCATCCTTTGAGAAGACTGTTGTGGGTAAACAGATTTTAGCTTAAAATCGGATGGCCGGGCCATGCCTACTATCACCCAATGGGCAAAAGCCCTCTTAAATAATATGAAATTAGAGCATATCCAGTATAAAGTTTTGGAACGACTAGATAAATATGATTTGATATGGTCCCCCCTTGAGAGGGCACTGGGTAAGGAATGGTTTCTGCTTTTCTAGGAAATCCTCTGTTATGAAGCTATTAACCTCTACACAGATGGAGGGGGTCCTCTGGCTCTGGAACGAGGGATGGGTTGCATTAAATTGAAGGACCACCTCAGTACTCAGCTGGGTAAATTGAGAGCCTTTTGGCAAAGAAAGAAAAAGAAAAGCCAAAATGAGATATAGTTAATATGTTTCACTGTATAAGATGGGGATATAGATGGATCTTGGATTGTACCCTAAGTGATTTGTACATGTAATAAGATGTAAGTGATCAAGATGTCATTGCTTTTCTGACTCTGTAGAGCTCTTCTCAGTCCACTGACTCTTCCATAAATAAAGTTTTTAAAAAAAAAGTATCAGCGTCGCTTGCTCTCTGTGAAGTTTCAGAAGGACCCTCTGGATCAATGGAAAGGGGGGAAAGGCATAGAGGAATCTGCCCGCCCAGAAGAGGGACAATGCACCTCGCCAGAAAACACCAGGCCCTGGATCTAGCAAGCAAACATTGGGCAATTTTGTGTTGGATGGGGACGCAAAAAGGTCTAACTCTGGTGTACCCCATCTGCAAAACAGATCCTCTACTACCTCCTGGAGTAGTTTCCACTTGTGGACTCTGGCCTGAGAGTGGCTCAGGCCATCTGTAATGATGTTGTCCACTCCTGGGAAATGAACAGCAATGAGGTTTGCGCAGTGTTGCAAAACCCAATCCCACACCTCATGGCCTCCCTGCAAAGTGGGCAGGAATGGGTGCCTCCTTGTTTGTTGAAGTAATACATCACCACGGAATTGTCTGTTTGTAATAGAAGAGAACCCGATAGAATCTCCGACTGGAAGGCCTGCAGGGCGTAAAGAACTGCTCTCATTTCCAGGATATTTATGTGAAGACGAGTCTCTTGGGCTGTCCACAGGCCCTGAGACCGGACACCATTGAGGCGTGCACCCCATCTGAGCCCTGAGACGTCTGTGGAGAGTATCACAATCTGAGACAGAGCAATGAAGGGGACCCCTGCCGATAGATTCTTCAGATCTAGCCACCACTGCCAATCCCGGATTATGAGCTACAGATAGTATTGCTTTTGATGCCATTGGACCCGTAACATCCGCTGGGTGACCCGCATGTGGAGACGAGCAAGCGGGACTGTTGCAATGGCCACTGCCATGTGTCCAAGCAGACAAAGGACCAATCTGGCAGGCATGGTCTTCTTCGCCAAAATGTCCCTGGCGAGGGATCTGATGTGTTCCGCTCTGTCCTGGGGAAGAAGAGCATTCCCCTGGACGGTGTCCAGAACTGCGCCTATGAACTGCAGAGTCTGTGACAGAACCAGGCATGACTTCTCTTGATTGATCATGATGCCCAACGTCTCGAACAGAGACTGAGTATAATAAATGGTGGACATCAAGGCCTCCCGAGAGGGTGCCATGAGAAGCCAGTCATCCAGGTAGGGGAACATGTAGTGGTCTTGTCTCCTCAGAGTCACCGCTACGACCACCATACACTTCATGAATATCCGAGGTGCCGATGACAGTCCGAAGGGGAGGGCTTCGAACTGATAATGTTGTCCCTGAAACTCAAAGCACAGAACTTTCCTGTGCACTTGAGCAATGAGTATATACAGTTAAGCATCCTGCATGTCCAAGGACGCTAGAAAGGAGTCCTGCTTGAGCATGGGAATCAGACCTGGGAGTGTCACCATGCAGAAGCGTTTGTACAGGACAGACTCATTGAGGTCGCTGAGGTCCAGTATCGGACGGAGGTCCTCTGTTTTCGTGGGAACCAGAAAGAAGTGAGAATAATACCTGCACTCCTCTGGTTCTGTGGTTCGTGCTCTATCGCTTCCTTTCCCAGAAGCGCGAGCACCTCCTGCTGTATGAGCAGGGCGAGCTGACCCAAGTAACGGGACAGCAGGGGAGGTCTTGCCGATGGGTGGTCGAGAAATTCTATGAAGTGACCCTTCTTGACCAACTGGAGAACACGGTTGGTGCTGCGACTGCCACCCTAAAAAATTGAAGTGACTGATGCAACCCCCGACCTTTTGTGCCCGTTGATCCAGAGGGGGGTGCTGGGAAGGAGTCATGCTGTGGCAGCACTGGTCTCTGCAGGCTGGGCCAGTTTGGTGTAGCGTTGGGATCTGCCTGGGGCGACTTAGCCAGGACTCCGCTGAAAAGTGCTGGTGCTGGCGGAGCGTGGCTGCTGCTGCCGGCTGCAAAAAGCGGCTCTGGTTCCTATGAAAGGAACCAGGCCTGGATCTGTACATGGCCTACACAGACCTGACTGCCTTCCCAGCGTCCTGGAGTTTGGTGATAACCTTCTCCGAGGGTTCACCAAAAAGTACTTTGCCGTTCTAGGGGACATCAAGAATATTCTTCTGTACGTCTGGGGTGAAGCCGGAGACACGGAGCCAAGAGTGTCGCTGGAGACAGACACCTGAAGCTGCAGCTCAGCAGACGAGTCCGCAGAATCGTATGCGGCTCGTAGTACTTGGGTACCCACTTCAGACCCTGAGCGGAGAAGGTTTAGGAGCTCCGCCTTCTGATCGCCACCCGGAAGCTTATCAACCAAGTCCGGGCCCTGTTCCAATAGGGCGTTCTGCAATCGTACCATGTGGGTTAGGTAGTTCAGGGACCTGATGGAGCATGTAGCAGCCGCATACAGTACATTCGTCTCCCCAGGGCATCCAACTGTTTGGATTCCTGGTCCAGTGGCTGTGTGCTCATGTGTTGTGGTCTTTGGGACCGGTCATGTGAGGCCGTAATGACCAGGTAGTCTGACAGAGGTTGTTGGGCCAAGTACAGGTCCTCTCTCGGGGCCTTGTACAGGCGGTCAGCTTTCTTTGGCACCGCGGGAGTGGAGCGCAGATGCTTCCACGCAGCCTTGGAGACGTCCGCAAAGGTGTCCACCAAGGGTGGCACTACCACAGGCTTGGGGTCTTTCTGCCAAAGATGAAGGGCAAGGCGCTGCCTTTCCGGGTCGAGGTCTTCAGCATCCCACCCCATGTTGTCCTGGACGTGCCTCATGATCTCAGAGAAGAGGGATCATCCGGAGGAAACCTGGGAAGGTCATGTGGGTCAGGTGATGGAATGCTGAGTGGAGAAGGAGATCTGGAATAATCTGAGGTATCCGATCTGGAATCCTCCCCTGACAAGAGTATACCGACGATGTCTGGGTCACTTAGGGCTGGGGGACCCTGATGGAGATCTTGAGAGAGGCCTTCTCCAGTCCCTGTATCTACCCCTAGGAGGTGGAGTCTGCTCCTTAGGGGTTGGTGGTCGTCCAGCTGGCCCCTTTGGTGGAGGAGGGGGCATAGGAGGTGAAGGAGTAGGAGGAGGAGGAGGAGGTTTTATAAGGACCACATCCTTTCGGATAGTGTCCCACCAGAAAGTAAAGAGGTCCTTTACTTCTTGCAGGTTCATGTCTGACGATGGGCCTGGCGCTGGTGGTCTGTCGCTGGGGTCGGGTGTCGGATCCACGGGTGTCTCCGGGGAAGGCGAACGTTCCCTCAGGAGCTCGGCATCCTCAGTGTCGCCCACCTGGTCTTCGGGCAGCACAGTGTCCTCCTCCGTTGAATCCGTGTGACCGGTGTCCACTGGTAACTGGGGAGCGGTCTTCGGCTCCAGTGAATGCGAGGCCGACGTCAGTTACCTGGCCGTCGCCTTTGGGTCAGCCGAACACCGGCTGGCATCTGGTGCCTGTGGTTGGTGTCCAGCGGCTCTGGAAAGCATACAGCCGGCGTCGGGTGCTTGGCCGGCGTCGGTTCTGACATCCGCTTTAGGACGTCAGGTCTTTAGTCTTCCTGGGTGGTGGATCCGGCCCTCTGGGAAGCTGGAAGACCGACCTGAAGTCAGGGTCCCGACGTTCGGTCGATGAGGAAGACTTGTTGTGTTCAGAAGACTTGTAAGAGGCCCGAGAAGGAGTGGAGAAAGCCGAAGGCCTGGAAGTCTTGATGGGCTGGAGAGTCGAAGAGCCGCCTGAGGCTCAGACTTTGACTGGAGGGGGCCAAGAACGAGCCCTGGAGGGAGAGCGGTCCGACCTGGTGGAGCCTGAGCTACGGGAGTCCGAGGCCCGGTTGGGGATCTGGACCTTGCTTTCTCCCAGTGTTTGTCCCGGAGTTGATGGGCCTTGAAAGAAGAATCGCCCCGGAGGAAGGTTCTTGGTCCATCCTACTAATTCTTTCTTCCAGCAGGTAAGCCTGAAGTGTCTTCTGATGGCGGATCCTGGTGCGGCTGTTGAATCCTTGGCAGAAGATGCAGGACTTGGTGTCATGGTCCGGGCCTAAGCACCGCACATAGGAGGAATGAGGATCCTTAAAAGGGATCTATTTTCCGCAGGCACACTTGAAAAGGTGTCCCTCAAGTGAAGGAGTTGGAGAGGACATTAGTTTGGAGAAACTCTTGGAAGTTCTAAGTCGTCGGGTGCTAGGTAGAGACCGAGAGGCTGATACTGGCGAGTCGACGGCGGGAAAAGAACTGAGTTCTGGGGACACGCCTCATATGTATGAGTCTGACATCAGGGGATGGGACCCACGATGTTGGAAGTGAGTCCCGCTGAATACTGCTAGCTAGAAAATTTCCGTGGAGTCCTGGCGCCTGCCGGCTTCAGTCCTAATTGTGTAACCTGCTGCAAGAACGGTTTCTCAGAGTAAGATCTCCAACTACAGCGATATTAAAGTTAACTAAAAATGGAAATTACATACCTACCATAATTCTTGATCTTCTTGGATGAAGTCTCCACCACTCATTCACACTAATGAGATCTACGTCGGAGGCGCTAGGACCCAGCAGGAGCAAACTTTTTTGCAGGAGTGTCGGCGCCAGAGATGGAGCCACAAGAAGTGGCGCGGTGAGCCTCAGCTTGTTCGGTAATGACTATCTCGCTGTCGACTCCTCCAACCACCTCAGTACCACCACCCCAACCCCCTAGAAAGCAGGTGCCAGCATAACTAACCTAGTAGGATAGCCTGACAAAAACAGAAAAAGATAGTCCGGAATACCCGTATAAGAAGGGTCAAGAAAGAAGTCTTCAAAGCCTAAAGATTGGAGGAGTGAAGACCAATAACAGAGGTGAGCTCGGGGGATGGTGGGCGGGCGTGTGAATGAGTGGTGGAGACTTCATCTAGGAAGATCAAGAATTACCGTAGGTATGTAATTTCCATATCTTCCTGGATATAAAGTCTCCACCACTCATTCACACTAATGGGAGAGTAACGAGCTAATAATCCCCAGAGAGGGCAGCAGGAGAAACCAAGAGCTCACAAATCTAGGACAAAAGTCCATTCAGGATGGTTCTGCCAAATGAAATATGTTGCCTGGCATGATTCCAGGGCATAGTGTTTGATGAAGGTATGCACTGAGCTCCAGTGCTTGCTGCAAATATCTGCAATGGTACATTCTTGATTTCATCTGGGATGCCGAGACTGCTCTAGTAGAGTGAGCGTACACTCTGCCCTCCAGCTTAACCTGCACCATGGAATAGCAGAGGCAAAGGCATGCCTCCAGCCATGCTGAAATGCATCTGACAGCGACAGGCTGACCCAGCCAGGTCTCGCTGAAGGAAACAAACAGCTGCTGAGCTTTGCGAAAATCTTTTGTTCTGTCTAAATAGAAACGCAAAGCTCTTTTGACGTCCATGAAATGAAGAGAACGCTCTCCTTCATTTTGGAAGTTCGCAAAGCAAGTAGGAAGGACCAAAGGTTGGTTTAGATGGAATTCTGAAACCAAACTTAGGGAGAAACTTAGGATGAGTCCTAAGAACTACTCTGTCTTTATGAAACACAGTATCACGGAGGTCTGTGACCAAGGCATGTATCTCAGAGCCCTGCGGGACTGGAGGTAAATAAGCCACTAGGAAGGCCGTTTTCCAAGTGAGAAATTTTAACTCACAGGCAGCTAGAGGCTTGAAAGGTTTTCGAGTGAGCATGTCTAGCACAAGATTAATGTCCCAGGCTGTGACTGGACGTTTAACAGGAGGTCTGGTATGCAGAATTCCCTTAAGAAACCTCTTAACCATGGGTAACTGAGCCCGTGACTAGGAAATACTGGCTCATGATAAGCTGAAATGGAACCTTAACTGTAGAGTATTGCAGACCTGAATTTGAGAGGCCTAAAAGGTACTCTAGAACTTTATCTGGTGGGCAGGAAAAAGGATTTGAAGAGGATTTTGCACATCAGAGCGAAAAACGCTTCCATTTGGCTATGTAAGTTTTCCTAGTAGCTGGCTTGCATGCAGCCAGAAGAATATCTGAAACCCTGCGCGAGACACTGAACCTGTTCACTTCTATCTCTTCAGGAGCCAAGCGTGAAGGTGAAGCGATCTCAGATTGGGATGGACCACAGGCCGCTGAGTCAGACGGTTCGTTTAAAAGGGAAGCAGTTTCGGAGGAGCTTCCGACATATTGCTGAGAAGTGGAAACCATATTTGTCGAGGCCAGAAGGGAGCTATGAGGATAATTTTGTCCCCCTGGGACTCGAACCTGAGAAGAACTCTCGGAATTAGAGGAAGAGGCGGAAAGGCGTACAGAAGGAGTTTTGTCCACCGCAGCCTGAACACATCCTGACATCAAATGCCAGACCCTTGATTTCTGGAGGAGAAGAGGCAGTTTATGCTGGGTGGGGATGCAAAAGGTCCAGGTCTGGAGTTCAAGCACTCTGCGAATAGTGACTGAGCTATAGGCTCAGTCGAGAGCACCATAAATGAGATCTGTCTCTGTTCTGCTGAGGCGGTCTGCCAGTTCGTCTGCACCCCCGGCAGGTAGGTCGCATGAATTAGGTAGGTCGCATGAATTAGAGACTTGTGCTCCAGGCACCATTCCCACACCCTGACTGCTTCCCTGCATAAGGGGTAAGAGTGAGTGCCCCCTGCTTGTTGATGTAATACATCACTGCTTTGTTGTCCATTTGAAGGAAAATGTTCTTGTGCAAGAGAATGTCCTTCAAAGCCCGGACTGCATAAAGGACAGCTCTCATTTCTAAGACATTTATGTGAAGCTGAGACTCGAGCTGAGTCCACGTACCTTGAGTGTGGAGAGTCTGACAGTGAGCTCCCCTTCCCATTAGGGATGCATCAATGGTAATGGAAATCTGATGATCCAGAGGAGCAAAGGGATACCATTCCAGAAGATTGTCCTCTTGCAACCACCAGGTTAGCGATCTCTTCGGAGATTCTGTCACCTTGATGAGAAAGGACTGAGGGTGAGTGGTCGGGGACCACTGAGTACTGAGCATCCACTGAGAGGTTCTCATGTGAAGGCATGCTAGGGGTACAGTGAACACCGAGGATGCCATGAGACCTATCATCCGTTGCATCAAGAGAGCTGAAACAAAGCTGTTCTCTCTGATGTATCGGGACATCTGAAAGATATCGCTGCTCCTGTCCTCTGGAAGAAATGCTTTTGTACAGGATGTGTCCATAAAAGTTCCTATGAAAAGGTGCCTCTGGGAGGGCTGCAGCTGCAATTTTAAGGTTTAGCAGGACTCCCATGGACGTGAAAAAGTGAGAAGCCGTGGCTACGGCGTCCAGAGTTTCTTGCATGGAAGGACTTACTAGAAGCCAATCGTCCAGATATGGAAAATGAAAGTTACGTACCTACCGTAATTCTTGAACTTCTTGGACGAGTCTCCACCACTCATTCACACTATTGGGATCTGCGCCGGAGGCACTAGAACCCATCGGGAGCAAACTTTTTTGCTGGCGGGTCGGCGCCAGAGATGGCGCCGTGAGCCGGGCACCCATGACCTCAGCTCGTGCTGTAATGACTATCTCGGCGTCGACCCTCCAGCCGCCTCAGTACCTTTTTACCAAGGAGGAGGGTGCAGCGTAACTAACTAGAAGGGTAGCCTTAACCACAAAACAGACATAAGATAGTCCAGACGACCCGTCTAGAAGGGTCCAACAAAAGTCTTCACCCAGCCTAAAGATTTGAGGGTGAAGACCAACAACAGAAAGTGAGCTCGGGGGGCGGAGGGTGGGCGTGTGAATGAGTGGTGGAGACTCGTCCAAGAAGATCCAAGAACTTACAGTGAGTCGTAATTTCATATCTTCCTGGACACAAGTCTCCACCACTCATTCACACTTGTGAAATACCACGATTAAATAATCCTGAGGGAGGCGGCAGGAGACCAGGCTCATGTTTCTAGGACAGAGTCCATTAAGGATGGCTCTGCCAAAGGAAGAATAATAGGTCTGGCATGGACATCCAGTGCATAATGTTTAACAAAAGTATGCACTGAGCTCAGGTGGCGCATGCGCAAATATCTGCAATGGGCATTCAATTTCCAGCTAGGGATGCGCGACTGCTCTAGTAGAGTGGGCGTAAACCCTACCCTCCAACAACCTGTGCCATGGAATAGCAGTGGCGAGGCATGCCACTAGCCATGCTGAGATGCATCTGATGACGACAGGTTGACCCAGCCGGGTCTCGCTGAAGGAAGCGAACAGTTGCTGGGCTTTGCGAAGATCCTGGTTCTATCCAGATAGAACGCAAGGCCCTCTTAATGTCAAGAATGAATAGAGCGCTCTCCTTCATTTTGGAAGTTCGCAAAGTAAGAGGAAGGACCAAAGGTTGGTTTAGATAAAATTCTGACACAACCTTAGGAAGAACTGAGATGAGCGAAGAACTACTTTGTCCTATGGAACACAGTATCGGAGGGTCTGTGACCAGGGCATGTATCTCAGAGACCCTCCGGGCTGAGGTAATGGCCACTAGGAGGCAGTCTTCAGGTGAGAAATTTTAGCTCACAGGTAGCCAGAGGTTCAAAAGGTTTCGGTGAGCATATCTAGCACAAGATTGATGTCCCAGGCTGCAACTGGGCGTCTTGGAGGAGTCTAGTATGCAGAATTCTCAAGAAACCTCTTAACCACAGGTAACTGAGCCAGAGATAAGAAAAAAAGCGGCTCATGATGTGCTGAAAATGGCGCTAAGGTGAACTTTGACTGTAGAGTACTGTCTTACGCCTGAATTTGAGAGAGATCTAAGGCGTGCTCCCAAAACTTTATCCTGGTGGGCAGGAAAAAGTTCCAAAGAGGACTGCACAGCGGCAACTCCATTTGGCTGTGTAAAGTTTTTCCTAGTGGCTGGTTCCGTGCAGCCAGAAGAATATCTGAAACTCTTGAGACACATTGAACCGGTTTACTTCTACCTCTTCAGGAGCCAAGCGTGAAGGTGAAGCGATCTCAGGTTAGGGTGGACCAAAGGCCCCTGAGTCAAAAGGTTCATCTGTAGGGAAGTGGTCTCGGAGGAACTGCCAACATATTGTTGATAGTGGAAACCACAGCTGTCGAGGCCAGAAGGGAGCAATGAGGATCATTTTTCCCCTGGGATTCGAACTTGAGGAGTACCCTCTGAATTAGAGGCAGAGGTGGAAAGGAAAGAAAGCGTTTTGTCCACGCAGCCTGAGCGATCCTGACAGAAAATGCCAGCCCTGGTTTCTGGAGCAGAAGAGAGCAGTTTTGCGTTGAGTGGGGATAGCAAAAAGGTCCAGGTCTGGAGTTCCCACTCTTGAATAGTGACTGAACTATGGTTGAGTCGAGAGACCACTCGTGAGGGTCTGTCTTTGTTCTGCTGCGACGGTCTGCCAGTTCGTTCTGAATACCTGGCAGGTAGACCGCTTGAATTAGAGCCTTGTGCCCCAAACACCATTCCCATACCCTCATTGCTTCCCTGCATAAGGGGTAAGAATGAGCACCATGCTGCTTGTTGATGTAATACATCACTGCTTTGTTGTCCGTTTGAAGGAGAATGTTCTTGTGACAGAATGTCCTTCAACGCTCGGACCACATAAAGGACGGCTCTCATTTCTAGGACATTTATGAGGAGCTGGGACTCGACTTGAGTCCACACACCTTGACTGTGGAGAGCCTGACAGTGAGCTCCCCACCCCATTTGGGATGCATCCATGGTAATCATGAATCTGATGGTCCAGAGAGACAAAGTGATATCCTCAGGAGATTGCTCTCTTGAGACCACCAGGTGAGTGACCTCTTTAAGGTTCTGTCACCTTGATGAGATAGGACTGCGGTGAGGTGGCTGGGGACCACTGAGTACTGAGCATCCACTAAGTGGTTCTCATTTGCAAGGCGTGCTAGGGAACAGTGAACACTAAGGAAGCCATGAGGCCTAGCATCCATGAAGCAGTAACAGAGTGTTCTCCCGATGTGGCCGGGCCATTTGAAGGTATCGTTCCTTCTGTCCTCTGGAAGAAAAGCTTTTCCCACAGGAGGTGTCCAGAAGAGTCCCTATAAAGAGGAGCCTCTGGGAGGGCTGCAGTTGCGATTTCTTGAGGTTCAGCAGAACTCCCATGGACGTAAGGAGGCGAGAAGCTGTCTCTAGGGCGTCCAGGGTCCCTTGCCTGGAAGGGCTTGCTAGAAGCCAATCGTCCAGATAAGAGAAATGAAAATTACGTACCTACCGTAATTCTTGATCTTCTTGAACGAGTCTCCACCACTCATTCACACTATTGGGATCTGCGCCGGAGGCACTAGGACCCATCGGGAGCAAAATTTTGCTGGAGGGTGGGCGCCAGTGATGGCGCCACGAGGAACGGTGCCGCGAGCGTTAGCTTGTGCGGTAACGACTATCTCGGCGTCGACCCTCCGACCGCCTCAGTACCTTTTCTACCAAGGAGGTGCAGCGTAACTAACCTAGAAGGGTAGCCTAACCTAAAAACCGGACATAAGATAGTCCGGGCGGCCCATGTAAGAAGGGTCAATAAAGAAGTCTTCACGGCCTAAAGATTTGAGGGAGTGAAGATCAACAAGAAAGGTGAGCTCGGGGGATGGAGGGTGGGCATGCTTGAATGAGTGGTGGAGACTCATCCAAGAAGATCAAATTCTGGTAGAGTCGTAATTTCTTATTCTTCCTGGACATAAGTCTCACCACTCATTCCCCTGGAGAAGTACCGAGCTAATAATCCCCGAGAGCGGCAGGAGAGACCAAGAGCTCACGTTTTAGGACAGAAGTCCATTGAGGATGGCTCTGCCAAAGGAAGAATAATAGTCTGGCATGGACATCTGGTGCATAATGTTTAACGAAGTATGCATAGAGGCTCGAGTGGCCGCGTTGCAGATGTCTGCAATGGGCGTTCTGATTTCATTCAAGGATGCAGCGACAGCTCTGATAGAGTGGCGTAAACTCTACCCTCCAACAACCTGCGCCATGGAGATAGCAGTGGCGAAGGCATGCCACCAGCCATGATGAGTACATCTGATAGCGACAGGTTGACCCAGCGGGTCTCACTAAAGGAAAGCGAACAGTTGCTGAGCTTTGCGAAAATCCTTGGTTCTATCTAGATAGAAATGCAAGGCCCCTTTAACATCAAGAATGAAGACGTTCCCCTTCATTTTGGAAGTCCATGAAAATAAGGGGAAGGACCAAAGGTTGGTTTAGATGAAATTCTGACACAACCGTAGGAAGAAATTTAGGATAGTACGAAGAACTACTTTGTCACTTATACAGAACACAGTATCTACGGAGGGTCTGTGACCAGGGCATGTATCTCAGAGACCCTAAGACTGAGGTAATAGCACTAGGAAGGCAGACTTCCAAGTGAGAAATTTTAGCTCACAGGTAGCAGAGGTTCAAAAAGGTTTCTGAGTTAGCATGTCTAGCACAAGATTAATGTCCCAGGCTGCGACTGGACGTCTTATAGGAGGTCTGGTATGCAGAATCCCTTAAGAAACCTCTTAACCATAGGTAACTGAGCTACAGTTAGGAAATAACGGACTCATGATCGCTGAAATAGCACTAAGATGAACTTTGACTAATGAGTACTGCAGACCGCAATTCGAGAGGTCCAAAAGGTACTCCAAAACCTTATCTGGTGGACAGAAAAAGGATTCAAAGAGGACTTTGCACACCAGAGCGAAAAATTCACTTAGCTCTGTAAAGTTTTCCGAGTGGCTGGCTTCCGTGCAACCAGAAGAATATCTGAAACTCTTGAGAGAGACATTGAGACGGTTTACTTGACCTCTTCCAGGAGCCAACGTGAAGGTGAAGTGATCTCAGGTTGGGATGAACCACCGGTCCCTGAGTCAAAGGTTCATCTGTAGGGGAAGCGGTCCGGAGGAACTGCCAACATATTGTTGAGCAGTGGAAACCCTGATTGCCGAGGCCAAAAGAACAATGAGAATCATTTTGTCTCCCTGGGATTCGAACTTGAGGCCTCCCTCTGAATTAGAGGAGGCGGGAAGGAGTAAAAAGGCGTTTTGTCCACAGAAGCCTGGAAGCATCCTGACAGAAATACG
This sequence comes from Neoceratodus forsteri, assembly GCA_016271365.2. NCBI lineage: Eukaryota > Metazoa > Chordata > Ceratodontiformes > Ceratodontidae > Neoceratodus > Neoceratodus forsteri. Next base: position 1,098,474,060 of record CM057453.1, read on the forward strand.
CAGGCCCTGGATTTCGGGAGCAGAAGAGAGGCAGTTTTGTGTTGAGTGGGGCTGCAAAAGGTCCAGGTCTGGAGTTCCCCACTCTTGAATGAGTGACTGAACTATGGTTGAGTCAAAGAGACCACTAAGTGAGGGTCTGTCTCTGTTCTGCTGAGGGCGGTCTGCCAGTTAGTTCTGAACTTCTGGCAGATGCCACGGCAATTAGGCCTCGTGCTCAAGCACCCATTCCATACCCTCATTGCTTCTCTGCACAAAGGGGTAGAGTGAGCCCGCCCCTGCTTGTTGATGTAATACATCACTTTTTGTTATCCGTTTGAAGGAGAATGTTCACAGTGACACAGAATGTCGCTTCAAAGCTCGGACCGCATAAAGACGACGCTCATTTCTAGGGCGTTTATGTGGAGCTGGGACTCGACTTGAGTCCACGCAGCTTGACTGTGGAGAGCCTGACAGTGAGCTCCCCACCCCATTAGGGATGCGTCCGTGGTAATGGATATCTGATGGTCCAGAGGAGCAAAGGGATAACCCTCCAGGAGATTGCTCTCTTGAGACCACCAGGAGAGTGACCTCCTTAAAGGTTCTGTCACCTTGATGAGATAGGACTGCAGGTGAGTGGTTGGGGACCACTGAGTACTGAGCATCCACTTGGTGGTTCTCATGTGCAGGCGTGCTAGGGTACAGTGAACACTGAGGATGCCATGAGCCTAGCATCCTTTGCATCGAGAGAGCTGACTGAGCTGTTTTCCCTCGATGTGACAGGCCATCTGAAGGATATCGTTCCTCCTGTCTTCTGGAAGAAAAGCCCACAGGAGGTGTCAGAAGATCCCTATAAAAAGGAGCCTCTGGGAGGGCTGCAGTTCTGCGATTTCTTGAGGTTGAGCAGCACTCCATGGGCGTAAGGAAGTCGTGAGGCCATCTCACGGCGTCAGGTCCCCTTGCCTGGAAGGACTCCTAGAAGCCAATAGTCAGATAAGGAAACACCTGAATTTGATCTTTCTGAGAGTGCGCTCTGAGAACTGCACAACATTTTGTAAAACACGCGCGCCGAACTGATAGTGCTGTCCCAGAGCCACAAACCTCAGGAATTTGTGATGCCTACGGGTGAACAGGGAATGTGCTGGTAAGCATCCTGCATATCTAGGGAGGCTAACCAGTCGTGTTGGTGGAGCAGAGGTAACAGGGTTCCCAGAGAAATCATTTTAATTTCTCCTTGGGGAGAAATTTGTTTAGCTTTCTGAGATCTAGAATAGGGCGCATTCCACGAGACTTCTTAACCAAAGAAAGTAGTGGGAGTAGAACCCGTGTTTCGCTGGTGCAGTGGCACCACTTCTACTGCCCTGTTGTTCAGAAGGCCCCGAATCTCATGCGGCGTGGTCTGACTGAAGGGTTGACCCTGGGCTGTCGTTTGGGGGGACAATCCAGAGGGGTCTCCACAAGATTGAGTGAATACCCCTTGCGAATTATCCGAAGGACCCATTTGTCTGAGGTTATGGACTTCCACTAGTTGTAGAAGTACATCAGACGACCTCCCACCGGAGAGGTAAAGTCCACCTCGGGCAGCTGAGATGGAACTTAGGATGGCAATTCATAAGGTAGCGCTGGGCGCTTTGGGCCCTTGCGCTTTCTGTTGCGCCTTCTTTTGAGGTTAGGCAGGTTGGTTCTTATGGAAACTTCCTCTGCCTCGAGAAGGACTGCGTTATGAAACTATGGATTTACTGGCATGCCCTCGAGAAGGGGCAGGAGGGAGACTGAGCCAACAATGGCTGACCCTAGTCTTTTGTGTAGCTTCTAGAGCTTGCTCTACCTGAGGACCAAAAAGATGATGCACAGTCAAGGGCAATGCCATCACCTGCTGCTGCGTGTCATTGTAAAGCCAGTGCGCAGCCAAGAATGGCCTTGGTGCAAATACCAGCAGCCGCTGAGACAGGAAGCAGTGTCAAAAGCATCCATGGCTGCTGTAACCTGCTGGTTATTAGATTCAATACCTCTGGTAATGGTTTGAAAAGCTCTGGCTTTGAATCCGACTCGGTAGAAACTTCAACCATCTGTTTAATAGAATGCCACAGGAGATATTCATACTGAGAAAAATAGCCTTGGTAACTGGCAATACGCATACTTAGAGTAGAAGCAGCAAAAACTCTCTTACCTAAGGAGTCTTTCTTACGAGATTCTTTGTTAATAGGTCAAGCTGTAGTAGCTTGAGGAAGAACGACCTTATCATTCTCTGCCAGGACTACAATAGGATCCACAAAGGCTTGAGATGCCAAAATGGGACGATCCTTGGGTGCTGGATATTTCCTATCAATGGATTTAGCCACCGAAGAGGTAAAACAGGATTAACAAACCATTTGAGACAGCGTCTCGAATGAAGAAAACTGAATCGGAGGAGTCAAATCCATAAGGGATCTCCGAGGCATGAAGATATTGAGTCTCAACAATTTCCCAAGATCGGTGTGCATCAGTCTGGAGAGAAAGTGTGGAACTCAGATTTTTCAATAGAGACTTAAAGGATGGGTCCTCAACCACAGGTTCTGTAGCAGTAATTGATCCTGCTTCGGTCCACTTCATCACCAACCCGAAGGACTGGGTCAGGCTCAACGTCATCTCCTGACGGTCAGGAGGGACTGTATGGACAGGAAAGGAATGAAATTCAGAAGAGGGAGGAAGAACGGGAACAAGTGAAAAGAGGAGTCCCTCAGGCAGCTGGCGCGAGGCGCCAGACACCGGAGACGATAGTGCCACAAACCCACATAGCGCGAAAACAGCGCCAAAAGCCACCACGGTGTTGAGAAGCCGCATGGCGCTGAGAAGCCACACGGCACTGAGGACGGCGCCCAGAACCGCACGGCACAGAGGACGGCGCCGACGCCATCATCGACGAGGAAGGCGTCGAGAGGCCACACTAGCGCCAGGCGCCGAAAACACTCCAGACTCGAAAACAGGTTTGAAGGAAGAGGCAGGAGATAAGGGCATCGAGTGGCCCCCTGCGCCGCAACCATGGGAGGGGGAACACTAAGCAGTCATGACACGAAAGAAGGTGCCACGACCAGGAAGGTCAACCACTACCTGGTGCGCCCAGAGAGCCAGGCCCCGAAGCGACCAAGCCAGGTAGCCGAACCAACCTCCGAGCCCACTGCTCCATAAGAGCGCCACTGATGAAACTGCTTATCTGAAGACCTACCTGCGGGCGGGGTAGGGCTCCGATGTCGAAGCCGTCGGCTACCAGGAGCAGAGGTTGGCGACTCCGATGGAGGAGACCGGCAACTAGCCCCGATAACCGAGCGTCTACGCACAGACATATCAGAGGGCGACCTCGAGTGATGCCTTCTCTTTTTAGACCTGCGGGCCGAAGAAGAGCTCGAGGCCGAACGGTGCCGAGAGTGCGACCGTTTATTTTTATGCTTCCGTTGGGGACTGCCCATCCCCCCGGGCACTAGACTGACCGTTGTCAGACCCTCCTCCGAGAAGGCGCGCCCGGACCCAACCCCACTGACTGAACAGCTTTCATACGAGTCTCTCTACCATCACCTGAAACCTGCTCATTGATCCGACTCCGTCAAAGGTAGGCTGAGACTCTTTATTGTATTATTTCAAAATAAGAATAAATTTAAAGCGATACTGTATCGAGATAATACTACAAAATAATAAAAACTGAAAAACTATGCTGCTAGTTTGAAGTCTGACTCCCGACAGGTGGCGGCGTCGTCACTGAAATCACACTCGGCGGCGAAAAAGGAACTGAGCGGCTGGAGGGTCGACGACAAATAGTCGTTACCGCCGACTAGGGCTCATGGACGGATCCTGACACCATCTCTGGCCAACCCTCCGAAAAAGTTTGCTCCGATGGGTCTAATGATACAAGCTGAATCCCAATAGTGTGAATGAGTGTGGGAGACTTATTCGAACATCACCTGTATCCGACCTTTTCTGAGGTGCTCCGAGAACTGCACAACACTTTGCAAAAACCAGCAGCCAAGGATAGCCAAAGGGTAGGAGTCTGAACTGATAATGCTGTCCCAGAGCCACAAACCTCAGGAATTTGTGATGCCAAGGGTGAACAGGAATGTGCTGGTAAGCATCCTGCATGTCTAGGGAGGCTAGCCAGTCGTGTTGATGAAGTAAAGGTAACAGGGTTCCCAGAGAAATCATTTTGAATTTCTCCTTGGGGAGAAATTTGTTTAGCTTTCTGAGATCCAGAATGGGGCGCATACCCCCGGACTTCTTTGGAACCAGAAAGTAATGGGAGTAGAAACCAGTGTTCCGTTGATGCAGCAGCACCTTCTACTGCCCTGTTGTTCAGAGGCCCTGAATCTCGTGCGAGAAGGTCTGACTGAAGGGTCAACAGCCTGGGCTGCCGTTTGGGAGACGATCGGGAGGTCTCCAGAGATTAGTGAATACCCTAGCGAAGGTATCAGAAGGACCCATTTGTCTGAGGTTATGGACTTCACTGGTTGTAGAAGTGCATCAGATGACCTCCCACCGGAGAGGAAAAGTCCACCTCCGGGCAGCTGAGATGGGACTTGGGCCAGACATTCATAAGTGGCGCTGGGCACTTTGGGCCCTGCGCACTCTGTTGCATCTTCTTTTGAGGTTGGGTCAGGTTGGTTTTATGGAAACCGCCTCTGCCTCGAAAGGACCAGGATGATATGAAACTGGCGTTTACTGGACATGCCCTCGAAGAGGGGCAGGAGGTCGAGCCAACAATGGCTGACCTAGTCTTTTGAGTAGCTTCTAGAAGCTTGCTCTACCGAGGATCAAAAAGAGCGCACCATCAAAGGGCAGCGCCATTACCTGCTGCTGCGCGCGTCATTCGTGAAACCCGAGCGCAGCCAGGAATGAGCGTTGGTGCACATCCAGCAACAGCTGAGCGGGAAGCAGTGTCAAAGCATCCATGGCTGCTTTAACCTGCTGGTTGTTAGATTCGATACCTCTGGTAATGGTTTGAAGAAGCTCCAGCTTTGCATCCGACTCGGAAGAGCTTCAACCATCTGCTTGATAGAGTGCCACAGGATATATTCATACTGAGAAATCAGCCCTGGTAGCTGTGTCGCATACTTAGGGTAGAAGCAGCAAGACTCTCTTACCTAAGGTGTCTATCTTACGAGATTCTTTGTTAATAGGTCGAAGCTGTAGTAGTTTGAGGAAGAACGACCTTATCATTCTCTGCAGGACTACAATAGGATCCACAAGGCTTGAGATGCCAAAATGGGGCAGATCCTTGAGGGCTGATATTTCCTATCTATGGATTTAGCCACCGAAGGGGTGAGGAACGAGATTATTCCATACCATTTGAGACAGCGTCTCGAAGGAAAGCTGAACCGGAGAAGTCAAATCCGTGGGGATCTCCGGAACATGAAGGTATTGAGTCTTAATTTCCCAGGATCGATGTCTGTAGTCTGGAGAAAAAGTGGAACTCAGATTTTCACAGAGACTTAAATGACAGGTCCTCAACCACAGGCTCTGCAGCAGAGATAGATCCTGCTTCATCCACTTCATCACCCAACCGAAGGTCTGGGTCAGGCTCAATGTCATCTCCTGACAGTCAGGAGGGACTGTATGGACAGGAAAGGAATGAAAATCAGAAGAGAGGAAGAAGGAAAGCGAGTGAAAAGAGGTCCTGAAAAGCAGAGGGCCGAGCCCCGGTGCAGGAGGCGCGGCACCGAAACGACAGCGAGGACCACCGGCACAGCAGAGCCAGAAGCCACACAGCACCGAGGATGGGCGCAGAGAATCCACACTGGCCGCCGAGGAGGGTGCCGAGAACCCACCGGGCACCCAGCCGCCCGAGGCAAGACGCGTTAGCCGCTGGCGGAGGCGACCACCGACGCCAAAACACCGACGCAGCACGAGGACGCCGAAAACACCCCAGACTCTGAAAACAGGTTTTGAAGGAAGAGGAGCAGGAGATAAAGGCATCGGTGTGGCCCCCTGCGCCGCAGCCATGTGGGGGGGGGGGGAAACACCTAAGCATGGAGTTGACGGCACCAAAGCAGGTGCCACGCGACCAGGAATGTCCAACCGCCTTACCTGGTCTCTCAATGAGCCCGAAAGCCCACTAGTGACCGAGCCAGGTAGCTGAACTAACCTCCGAGCCCATTGCTCCATAAGAGCAGCCCACTGATGAAACTGCTCATCTCAACACCTACCTGCGGGCGGGGTAAGACTTCGATGTCGAAGCCGCTGGCTACCAGAAGCCGAGGTTGGCGACTCCGAAGGAGGAGACCGGCAACTAGCCCCGATAACCGAACGACTACGCGCAGACATATCAGAGGGCGACCTCGAGTGATGCCTTCTCTTTTTAGACCTGTGGGCCGAAGAAGAGCTCGAGGCCGAACGGTGCCGAGAATGCGCCGTTTATTTTTATGCTTCTGCGGGGACCGCCCATCCCCCCGGGCACTGGACTGACCGTTGTCAGACCCCCCCTCCGGAGAAGGCGGTGGACCGGACCCAGCCCGACTGACTGAACAGCTTTCATACGAAGTCTCCCTACCGTCACCTGACCTGCTCATGGTCGACTCCGTCAAAGTAGGCCGAGACTTCTTTATTTTTAAAATAAGACTAAGCGATACTGTATTGAGATAATATTACAAAATAAACTGAAAACTATGCTGCTAGTTGAAGTTTAACTCCCGGCGGGCGAACGACGTCGTCACTGAAGCGCACTCGACAGCGGGGAAAAAAGGAACTGAGGCGGTTGGAGGGTCGACGCCAAGATAGTCATTACAGCGCAAGCTGAGGCTCGCGATGCTGTGCCTCACGGCGCCATCTCCGGCGCCGACTCTCCAGCAAAAAAGTTTGCTCCCGATGGGTCCTAGTGCCTCCGGCACAGATCCCAATAGTGTGAATGAGTGGTGGAGACTTGTGTCCAGAAAGATCACTTGTACTCTGATTTTTCTCAGATGCACGGTGAGAACTGCACAACACTTTGTAAAAACTTGCGGCGCTGAGGATAGCCCAAAGGGCAGGACTCTGAACTGATAATGCTGTCCCAAAGCCACGAACCTTAGGTTATTTGTGATGCTTTGGGTGAATATTAATGTGCTGGTAAGCATCCTGCATGTCCAGGGAGGCTAACCAGTTGTGCTGATGAAGCAAAGGTAACAGGGTTCCTAGCGATATCATTTTGAATTTCTCTTTGGGTAGGAATTTGTTTAATTTTCTGAGGTCCAAAATGGGGCGCATGCCCCGGGTTTCATTGGAACCAGAAAGTAATGGGAGTAGAAATGGAAATTACGTACCTACCGTAATTCTTGATCTTCTTGGACGAGTCTCCACCACTCATTCACACTAAAGGGAATAGCGCCGGAGGCACTAGGACCCAGCGGGAGCAAACTTTTTTGCTGGAGGGTCAGCGCCAGAGGAGGAGCTGCGAGTAGTGGCACCATGAGCCTCCACTCGTGCAGTAAATACAGGTTACTCACCTGTAACAGGAGTTCTAGGAATGGTATATGTTGTTCATCCACACTTTCTGGCAGGTTCCTTGCTGCTTTAAATCTTGCCGGAAGGTCTTCAAGCTGGCTCCTCCCACCCACCCGGGTGGTAAAACTCTCAGTTCCGCCCCATGGCGTAGATCTGGCCTGCTGGAAGCGGGTTGTGGGCGAGAAGCCGGGTGAGAGTGCGTGTGGATGAACAATATACCATTCCTAGAACCCCTGTTACAAGTGAGTAACCTGTATTTCTAGGGACATGGATATGTTGTTCATCCACACTTTCTGGCAGACTCCTAGCAGTTCTCCGGGAGGAGGGAGGCAAGGCGCACACCCCCTACTTAGGGATAAAGACTGGAGAACCGAGGCCCCGACCAACATCCTGGCGTGACCCAAGGTCGATGTGGAAGGGAGAGGGCGGTATATGCCTGCTTCCAGACTGGAGCCCTACGGATATCCTGGACAGGGGTATCCTCGGAAGCAGCCACCGATGCAGCGGAAGGGCGGGTAAAATGAGTACTTATCCCTCTGAGAGGCTCCATGCCCGCCCGCCTATAGCGGAGATCTACGCAGGAGGTGACCCACCCGCTCGTCGTCCGCTTGGCTGCAGGTCTGCCAGGTGCGGCTTCAGCGTAGATGACAAACAGCTGGCGAACCTCTCCCAAACTTCAGCCTCACGCTCCCAGGGAAGGCGAGCGCTAAATTAGGGTCCCAATGGATCCTATATGCGGCCTCCGAGGTGTGAATGGGGTTGAACCCCGGCAGAGACAATACCTGGTTAGGGAAGAGACTCCGCCACCGCCTACGGAAGGAACTTCGGGTGGGGCGCAGGACAACCTTGTCCCTGTGGAAGACCAGATAGGGAGATTCAAAGGAACGCCTGGAACTCTCACGGCCTTCGGGTTGGCATGGTAGCCCCCAAGAAGGTGTTCTTCCACAACAGGTGGGGAACTCACACCTGTGCAAAGGTTCGAACGGCTTGCCCGTGAGCTAAGCCCATACCAGCGTAAGATCCCACAGAGATGGGGATACTCTCCCCAGAGGGGAGGTGTGATCAAGGCCTTGAAAAGCGCCAGACCACCTTTCCTGCACCACTGACTACCTTCCGGCCCGCGCCCGGAAGACAGGAATGGCTAACAGGAGCACCTTGAGGGTCGTCGACCGAAGCCCTTGTTCAAGAAAGAACGGACCACAGGTAGTCTGGAATGCTCGACGAGGAACAGGAGAGGGGACCAGGCCCTATCCTAACACCAAATGGAGAACTCTTCCATTTGAAGGTGAGCATATCTGGTCAACTCCTGGCAGGACGCCTCAAAAACGTCGAGGACCTTGCTGGAAGACCCAAGGCCTGGCCACTAGCCGCACAGGGACCAGGCCGTCACGTGCAGGGATTGAAGGTATGGATGGAGTACCTTCCCCTAACAACAGAGATCAGGACTGGGTGGGCTGGAAGCCGCCTCAGGAGCCTGGGGCTGAAACTGAGGAGAGCTGGATACCAGAGCTGGCAAAACCAGTCTGGGGCTACCAGAATCACCTGCGCCTAGTCCCTCCTCGCCTTGCCTGTGGGTCAAGGGAAATGGGGGAGAGGCGTAGAAGAGGCCCGGGGTCCACGGCCTCAAAGGCATCCACTACAGCGAACCGTGCTGAGGGGGCGGGCATGAGACAGTCTCAGCCTCGAATTCTCCCTGGAGGGAAAAACAAAGGTCCACCCGAGGTGTGACCTAGAGGGAGAAAGATCTTGTGCTACCTCCGGCAGGGAGACCACTCGTGAGGTGCAGCCCTTGTCTGGCTTAGGGCATCAGCCAGAGTGCTGGAGGCTCCTGCCATCGAAATGGCTAGGAAACCGCCTCCCAGCTGCGCGAAAAGACCCAATGCGGAGAACCTCCTTACGCAGAGGCAAGGGGCTCATCCGACCCTGGCGGGTTAGGTAGCACATGGTCGTGGTATTGTCCGCCTAGACCTAAACCACTAGACCCCGCATGGACGGAGCAAGCAGTGTGAGCTAAGCGGACCGCCTGGAGCTCCAGCAGGTAGGAAAGACATCGGGACTCCCGAGAGGACCAAAGGCGGTGCACTCTGTATTCCCCTTGATGGGCACCCCCACCCATCCGAGATGCATCGGTCGAAGAAGACCGTCGACTCGGGGAGGACAAATGGGATGTTCTCCTGCAAATGAGCTGGAACGGTCCGAAGGAGAGCGTTCTCTAACCCCTGGGCTGTCATCACGGGCTGGTCCAAAGGAACACAGCGTTGTGACCGCTGGCTGGCCAGCCCCCCATTAAGGGGATGCATGAACCGGCGGATCCAAACAGACCACGCTGGTGCAGGCCGCTGCAAGGCCCAGGAGGTGCAGGAAGTCCCGGGCAGGGCGCAAATGCCCAGTCAGACCTGACTAGGTGAGTGAGGAAAAACCTCGGCCCTGTCCGCTGGGAGCCGAGCTCAGACTCAAGAGTCGAGCTTCATCCTGAAGAAAGGATCACCCGCTTAGACACGAGTTCCAACATGGCTCCAATAAAAGGAGACCAGTCTGAGAGCAACCTAGAGGGCCAGAACTCTGGACCGTCCCCCTCTGCCCTGGAGGAGTTGCAGTCAGGCTGCCATCCGGGTGGGGTTACGCCCGGACCCCTCAGTGCCGCAGGAATGCTGTGAGCAGAGACCGAAGGGCATGGCCTGGAACTCGTAAAGAGATCCCCCGCTTTAAGAAACGGAGGAGTCTCCCAAGAAACGAACGGATCGAAGTGTAAGTATGTCCTGGAGGTCCAGGAAATAGAGCCACATGCCTCGTTCTGAGAATGGGATATCTGAGTCGGAGTGACCATCCCGTCGTGCGGGTCAAGAATGGGGCGCAAGCCCCCGTCCGTCCGTTAGGGACCAGGAATACCTGGACACGAACCCAGGGTCTGGGGGAGGATCCGCCACCTTCCTGATCACCTCAATCTCGAGGGGCCAGGCAAGTCGGCTCAGCGGGCCGACAGCGAGGCTGCGGACCCCATGGCCCCCCGAGGGCGACGGCTCCGCAGGTGGGGCCTGCTCACAATCCGGAGGCAGGACCTTCCCTAGCACCTCCGACACCCAGAGGTCCGGAGGCGGACCAGGTGGAGGAGGGGTGGAGCAGTCTCCCCACGGGGGAACCCCGGTAGGGGGTGATGGGGCCAGGGGCAGCGCCCCTCAGCCCGTCACTGAGCAGGCTTGGAGGAGGGACTGGCCGAGGGAGCTCCTGGGCCTTTACCTCCCTGCTTCCCTTTAGAAGAAGCCGCTGGCTTGGGGTCAGCACGCCCAGCACAAGCCTGCTGGCCCTCATGCTGGGCCGGTCGAGCCGCAGGGGCCAAGGGACAAAGGGGCTTACGCAAAGGCTGCAGGCGGCCCTTGTCCCCCCAGGCAGGGGTGACAGAGTCCGGAGTGGCATCGGACTTCTCGGTCGACTGGAGGTGTCCCTCCACTCCAGGGCCGAAGAGGTCAGTCCCCAAGAAGGGGATGTCCGCCAACTTGAGCTGAGTATCTGTTGAGAAAGAGGATAATCTCAGCCACACCCTGCGGCGCTTGGCCACTGCGGCCGCTACCGACCTGGCACAGGAATCACCTAAGTCCAGAGCAGTCTGAAGCTGCTGCTTCGCCACCGCCCTACCCTGGTCCCGCACCCGCCGGACCGTGGTCCGCAGGTCAGCCGGGAGATGAGGGAGCACCTCATCCAGGGAGCCCAAAAGGGCGTGGGAAAAATGTGCCATCAGTGTGGCCGAGCTGGCCTGTCGGAGGCCTAGGGAGACAGGCATAGCGTAAACCTTCGCCAGCACAGTCCATCCTTTTGGACTCTGTCGGGGGCCTATCACGTCGAGCATTCACAGAACACTGGAAGACATTATTGCTAACCACCTCGGCGAGGGGGTGCTCCGAGAAACCGGGCAAAGAACCGACAGGGACAGAGTACTTCCTGGCCATCCTGGCCGAGGGCGCAGGGCAGGAAGTAGGCCGCCGCCAGAGCTCCAAGGCCGGGCCGACAATGGCCTCGGCCACCGGGAAGGCCTCCGAGGGTGAACCCCCTCGGTCTAGAATCTCTGTCAGGGGATAAGAGACCCGTTTGGACACGGGTTCAAGCTGCATCCCAGTGAACTCTGAGATAAGCTGAAGCAGACCCATAAAAGACGATGGGCGGTCGTCCACAGAATGTTCCGGAGAGGATCCAGGGTCCTCCCGACTGGGGAACATGGAGGAGTCGACGTCGGACTCCGAAGGGTCTGCAAAGTCTGCCTCAGGCCTGAGTCACTTTTCGCCCGACGAGGGCAGGTGGGAGTGAGGGGAACAGACAACCTGCAGGACAGGTCGTGACCCGACTGAGGTTCCACCGAAGACGGTGGGGCAGCAAGGTTCGGACGAACAACCGGCCATGAAGTGGGCACCTCGACTGCAGCGAGTGGCTGAGTCGGCCATTCGGGCGGCAGCTGCTTGCTGGACGGGGAATGAATCAGAGTCGATTGATTCCCGGACAATAGCAACTGCTGCCACATAAACTCCTCGTAACATCGACACCATCTGCATCGAAGCCACTCCTCATCCGAGGAGGGAGACGAGGAGGAACGGTAACACCACTTAACTCGGTGCCCCGACTGAGATCGCCGCAGTTGGCGGGAGCGGCTTGACCGAGAAGAGGACTGAGACCGAGGCCCAGATCCTTGGGGAAACCGAGGGTGGGCCTGGGAAGGAGCGGGGGACACCCGCTCTTCCCTCGGCTCGGACGAAAAGACCGAGGCCTGTCGCCCTGAAGGTGCAGGCAGAACCTCGGCCTCCGCCGGGGAAACCGGCGAAGGGCTGACAGCTCCTGCAGTAGACCGCTGGAGTGACGGGTCGAGAGACTCGACAACGTCAACGGCAGTTTGGCCGGCTGACCTGACGGGGACAACGTGAAGCCAGCGGCCTGAGCCGCACCCTCGACTGAAGTCGAAAGTCGGCGGACAGGGGAAGGGGAACTCTCCCGTTCCCACCAGTGCCGACGATGGGACTTAGCCTGCGACTCCTTTGACCTGGACCGAGGGGCAGGTCCCGAAGGTCCCTCTCCCTTTGAGGAAAGGGACTGGCGAAGCTCCTTGAATGAAGCTGAATGAGGAGAACTCAAAGAGAGCAGGATAAGCGCCCCGCGACCGAGGGGGATAAGCTGATCGCCGCCTCCTCCATGGAGGAAAGAGATCGAGCTGCTCAGCTGAGACAGCCCGACGGGACACCGCCACGACGAGCCTCAAGGATTTTTCCGGTGCGGAAAAAGTTTCAGGTCGCCGAGCCCCAAACGGGCCGCACGATCCTCCAGGACGCTGGTCGAAAGGGCACAGCAAAAATCGCAAACTTGCGGATCATGGTCCAAGTCGAGGCAGTAAATGCACATGGAGCGCGGGTCCTTCCTGGAGATATTACCCGGGCGCCTCCGGGAGCCGGGAAACGAAATATCCATCGCAGCAGCCAGGGAAGAAGACCGAAGTTTTAGAAAACTTCCAACTAAATTCAGAGAAACCGAAAAATCAGGAACCAGTCTAAAACGCAGAGCGCTAAGGAGGGAACCTGAGCTTCCAAGCGGTAAGGAAGACCTGGCATCATGGGGCGGAGCCGAGAGTTTTACCACCCAGGTGGGTGGGAAAAGCCAGTTTGAAGACCTTCCGGCTAGATTTAAAGCGGCAAGGAACCTGCCAGAAAGTGTGGATGAACAACATATCCATGTCCCTAGAATGACTATCTCGGCATCGACCCTCCAACCGCCTCAGTACCTTTATTTCCGAGGAGGTGCAGCGAAACTAACCTAGAAGGACAGCCTAACCAAAACGGACAAAAGATAGTCCGGAAAACCCATATAAGAAGTGTCGACAAAGAAGTCTTCACAGCCTAAAGACTGAGGGAGTGAAGATGAACAACAGAGGTGAGCTCGGGGGATGGAGGGTGGGCGTGTGAATGAGTGGTGGAGACTCATCCAAGAAGATCAAGAATTACGGTAGGTACTTAATTTCCATATCTTCCTGGCCATAAGTCTCCACCACTCATTCACACTAATGGGAGAGTACCAAGCTAATAATCACCCGAGAGGGCGGCAGGAGTCACCAAGAGCTCACAGTTTTAGTACAGAAGTCCATTAAGGATGGTTTTGCCAAAGGAAAGATGTCATGTGGCATGGACATCCAGGGCATAGTGTTTAATGAAAGTATGCACTGAGCTCCAGGTAGCCGCACTGCAAATATCTGCAATGGGTACGTTGCAGATTTTCTCCAGAGATACCGCGACCTCCCTAGTAAAGTGAACGTACACTCTGCCCTCCAGTTTAACCTGCGCCATGGAACAACAGTGGTGAAGGCACGCCACTAGCCATGCTGAGATACATCTGATAGCGACAGGTTGACCTAGCCAGGTCTTGCTAAAGGAAACAGTTGTTGAGCTTTACGAAAATATTTTGTTCCATCTAGATAGAAACGAAAAGCTCTCTTGACATCCAAGGAATGAAGAGAACGTTCTCCTTCATTTTGGAAGTTCACAAAGTGAGAGGGAAGGACCAAAGCTTGGTTTACATGGAATTCCGAAACAACCTTAGGAAGAAATTTAGGATGGGTTCTAAGGACTACTTTGTCTTTATGGAACAAAGTATACGGAGGGTCTGTGACCAAGGCATGCATCTCAGAGACCCTGCAGGCTGAGGTGATGGCCACCAGGAAGGCCTTTTTCCAGGTGAGAAATTTTAGCTAACAGGTAGCCAGAGGTTTGAAATGTTTCCAAGTGAGCATGTCTAGCACAAGATTAATGACCCAGGCTGCGACTGGACGTCTTATAGGAGGTCTGGTATGCAGAATTCCCTTAAGAAACCTCTTAACCACAGGTAACTGAACCAGTGACAAGGAAAATACCGGCTCATGATAAGCTGAAATGGAACAAAGGTGAACTTTGACTGTAGAGTACTGTAGACCTGAATTTGAGAGGTCTAAAAGGTACTGCAAAATTTTATCTGGTGGGCAGGAAAAGGGATTTAAAGAGGATTGCGCAAACCAGAGCGAAAAACGCTTCCATTTGGCTGTGTATGTTTTCCTAGTGGCTGTCTTCCGTGCAGCCAGAAGAATATCTGAAACCCTGTGAGACACATTGAACCTGTTCACTTCTATCTCTTCAGGAACCAAGCGTGAAGGTGAAGCGACCTCAGGCTGGGATGAACAACAGGCCCCTGAGTCAAGAGGTTCGTCTGAAGGGAAGTGGTTTCGGCAGAGCTGCCGACATACTGTTGAGTAGTGGAAACCACATCTGTCGAGGCTAGAAGGGAGCAATGAGGATCATTTTGTCCCCCTGGGATTCGAACTTGAGAAGTACTCTCTGAATTAGAGGAAGAGGCAGAAAGGCGTATAGAAAGCGTTTTGTCCACTGCAGCCTGAACGCATCCTGACAGAAAATGCCAGGCCCTGGATTTCTGCAGCAAAAGAGAGGCAGTTTGGGGTTGAGTGGGGATGCAAAAAGGTCCAGGTCTGGAGTTCCCCACTCTGCAAATATTGACTGAACTACGGCTGAGTCGAGAGACCATTCGTGAGGATCTGTCTCTGTTCTGCTGAGGCGATCTGCCAGTTTGTTCTGCACTCCTGGTAGGTAGACCGCTTGAATTAGAGACTTGTGCTGCAAGCACCATTCCCACACTCTCATTGCTTCTCTGCATAAGGGGTAAGAGTGAGCACTGCCCTGTTTGTTGATGTAATACATCACTGCTTTGTTGTCCGTTTGAAGGAGAATGTTCTTGCGACAGAAAATGTCCTTCAAAGCCCGGACCACATAAAGGACGGCTCTCATTTCTAAGACATTTATGTGAAGCTGGGACTCGACCCGAGTCCACGTACCTTAGAGTGTGGAGAGCCTGACAGTGAGCTCCCCACCCCATCAGGGACGCGTCTGTGGTAATGGAAATCTGATGATACAGAGGAGCAAAGGGATACCCTTCTAGGAGACTGTTCTCTTGCGACCACCAGGTGAGCGACCTCTTTAGAGGTTCCATCACCTTAATGAGAAAGGACTGCGGGTGAGTTGTTGGGGACCACTGGGTACTGAGCATCCACTGAGAAGTTCTCATGTGAAGGCATGCTAGGGGTACGGTGAACACAGAGGATGCCATGAGACTAGCATCCGTTGCATTGAGAGAGCTGAAACAGAGTTGCTCTCCCCGATGTGATGGGCCCTCTGAAGGACATCGCTCCTCCTGTCCTCTGGAAGAAAAGCCTTCGCATAGGAGGTGTCCAGAAGAGTTCCTATAAAAAGGAGCCTCTGGGAGGGCTGTAGCTGCGATTTTTTGAGGTTTAGCAGGACTCACATGGACATGAGAAAGCGTGAAGCTGTGGCTATGGCGTCCAGAGTTCCCTGCCTGGAACAGACTTGCCAGAAGCCAATCGTCCAGATAAAGGAATACCTGTATTCCGATCTTTCTGAGATGCACTGCGAGAACTGCACAACACTTTGTAAAAACTCGTAGCGCCGAGCATAGCCCAAAGGGCAGGACTCTGAACTGATAATGCTGTCCCAGAGCCACAAACCTTATGAATTTGTGATGCTTTGGGTGAATAGAAATGTGCTGGTAAGCATCCTGCATGTCTAGGGAGGCTAACCAGTCGTGTTGATGAAGCAAAGATAACAGGGTTCCTAGTGAGATCATTTTGAATTTCTCCTTGGACAGAAATTTGTTTAGTTTTCTGAGGTCCAAAATGAGGCGCATGTCCTAGGTTTTCTTTGGAACAAGAAAGTAATGGGAGTAGAACCATGTGTTCCATTGATGCAGCGGAACTACTTCTACTGCCCTGTTGTTCAGAAGGCCCTGTATCTCGGTGGCGAGAAGGTCTGACTGAAGGGTTGACAGCTTGGGCTGTCGTTTGGGAGGACAATCCGGAGGGGTCTCCGCAAGATTGAGTGAATACCCCTCGCGGATTATCCAGAGAACCCATTTGTCTGAGGTTATGGACTTCCATTGATTGTAGAAGTGCATCAGATGACCTCCCACCGCTGAGGAAGAGTCCACCTCGGGCAGCTAAGGTGGGACTTGGGCCAACAACTCAGAAGGCGGCGCTGGGCGCTTTGGATCCTAGCACCTTCTGTTGCATTTTCTTTTGAGGCTGCGGGGCTTGGTTTTAATGAAAACTTCCTCTGCCTTTGCCTCAAAAGGACTGATGGTTATGGAACTGGCGTTTATTAACACCCCCTCTGGAGGAGACAGGAGAAGGTCGAGCCAACTTAATGGCTGACCTAGTCTTTTGTGTAGCTTCTAGAGCCTGTTCTACTTGAGGGCCAAAGAGATACAAACCATAAAAGCAACGCCATTACCTGCTGCTGTGCGCGTCACGTGAAACCTGAAGGCGCAGCCAGGAATGACGGCGGGTACAAATGCCGGCCGCCGATGCTCGGGAAGCAGTATCGAAAGCATCCATAGCCGCTTTAACCTGCTGGTTGTTGGATTCAATACCCCTGGTAACGGTCTGAAGTAGCTATGACTGTGTCCGATTCTGGTAGAGCTTCAACCATTTGTTTCAGTGAGTGCCAAAGGATATACTCATATTGAAAGAAATAGCCTTGGTAGCTGGCAATTCGCATACCCAGGGTGGAAGCAGCAAAGACTCTCTTACCTAAAAAGTCTATCTTACGAGATTCTTTGTTAATAGGTTGTGCTGTAGTAGTCTAGGGAAAGACGACCTTATCATTCTCTGCCAAAACTACAATAGGATCCGCAAAGGCTTGGGACGCCAAAAATGGGTCGATCCTTGGGGGCTAAGTATTTCCTATCTATGGATTTAGCCACTGAAGGAATGAGAGCAGGATTATTCCATACCATTTGAGACAGCGTCTCAAAGGAGGGCTGTACCAGAGGAGTCAAATCTGTAGGGATCTCCGGAACATGGAGGTATTGGAGTCTTAGCAATTTCCCGGGATCGATGTCTGTAGTTTGTAGAGAAAGAGTGGTAATCAAGTTTTTTAGCAGAGACTTAAAAGACAGGTCCTCGACCACAGGCTCTGCAGCAGGAATAGATCCTGTTCCTTCCACTTCATCACCCAGCCTAAGGTCTGGGTCAGGCTCAATGTCATCTCTTGACAGTCCAGGAGGGACTGCATGGACAGGAAAGGAGTGAAAATCAGAGGGAAATGAGGAAGGCAAAGGATTAAAAGAGGAGGAGTCCTGAAGGCTGGATGATGCCCTAACAGGTCTCGGCGCCAAAGACGACGCCGAGGGACCACATGGTGCCAAAAAGCTGGACGGCGCCAAAGACGGCACCAAGAGGCTGCACGGCGCCGAGAAGCCAAACGGTGCCGAGAATAGCACCGACGAAATGCACAGCGCCGAGGATGGCGCCAAGAAAGTCAACGGTGCCAAGGACGGTGCTGAAAGACGCAACAGCGCCAAAGACAGCGCCAAGCATGCCATAGACGCCGAGGGCACCGAAAACATCCCAAGACTCCGAAAAACAGGATTTGAGGAGAAAGAAGGATGAATACCAGGAGATAGAAGCATCGGTGTGGCCCTTTGTGCCGCAGCCCTGTGAGGGGACACCTAAGCACGGAGTCGATGGCACCGAAGACAGCGCCATGCGACTAGGAAGGCTCAACCGCCCTACCTGATCTCCCAAAAAGCTCAAAAACCCCTGAGTGACCGGGCCAGGCAGCTGGACCAACCTCCGAGCCCAGTGCTCCATAAGAGCAGCCCACTGATGAAACTGCTCATCTGAAGACCTACCAGAGGGCGGGGTAGGGCTCCGATGTCAAAGACGTCAGCTACCAGAAACAGAAACTGGCGACTCCGAAGGAGGAGACCGTCAACTAGCCCCAATAACTGACTGTCTACGCGCAGACATTTGGGCGACCTCGAGTGATGCCTTCTCTTTCTCGACCTGTGGGCCGAAGAAAAGCTTTGGCCGAATGGTGCCGAGAGTGCAACCGTTTACTTTTATGCAGTGATCCCCATTCATTACTATTGAGAGGTGGGCCGACACGCAATCCTAAGCACTCACGCGATCAGGCAAGACGAAGAGGGGAGCCAATTACGACCGAACGTGGTCGGGGATTCTGGCGCAGCTGCAGTAAAGCTCAGCAGGTTTGGGGATCACGGGGTAAACTCTTGAAAGTCAGCAGACCAGGCTAAGGCACCAAACCATGGAGCCAATGGAGAGGAAGCCTCTGGGAGTGACAGCCCAGCAGCCTATAATGGAGCAGCTATGAACTGCTGGGTAACTCCCATGTCATTAGTCTGCTGCCACTTTAGGGCATTGCGATTTCTGTCCTTGAATCAGATCGTTCAGTCGGCTCCAGAAGTGCTACTATCTTGTATTATATACTTGAGTGCAGCCTCCTTTGCCTAATTATTGATTGAAGAAAAAAAAAACACCTTTTTATTTTGTTTTTAGAAAGTCTCCTGAAGTATATGAACTAAGTGTATATGAAGTGTTACTGAGTTGGGGGGAGAAGAGATCATTGCGTGGTCTCCAGCATTTCAGACCTGCATAAAAACATTCTTCTGCCTTTCACTGAAAGGGCAGCTGCAGCAAAAAAAAAATACTGGCAGTAAAAGAAAAAACACCTGTCTGCAATGGAATCACTGATTTATTTTCCATGGAGAGTCAGAACTCATCAGATTCACTGAACTGAATTTAGCTGCTGGTTTCTTGCATGCCTGATGCACACTTGATTAGGATTAATGGTCAGACCTGCATTTTGATAGCTTAGGTAACTGCTTGTAGGTGGTTCTGGATTGTAAACTACAACATTAGACCAGGAAGCACACTGTAAGCAGTGCAAGGGGCTAGAATATCTGTCCTGAAAAAATTGAAGTGGGTCGTTGAGAGAAGGGGAAAGGGGGAGGGAGAGGGAGAGAGAGAGAGAGAGAGAGAGAGATAGCTCATTGTGTGGTCTCCCACAGTGGGTGTTTGATGAGCTGCAGTGCATAAAAAAGGAAAAATAGATACTGGCAGCAAAGAAACAAAATAATTCATCAGTGCTCTGCACAGCAGTCAGATTACTACTACCTGGTTTACAGCACCACAGCCAGTTGTGTTTGTGAGGAGACACTGGGGACAGACGCCCTGACTTGACCCTCCCCCTCCAAAGGGGGTCTGCCAGTCCTGTCCTTGTGCAGTCAATTGCTTTGTCAGTGTGTGGTCACTTGTTTCTATTTGTGAGAAAAAAATTCAGTGCCACCAGGGGTCTAGTCTCTGTCCCAAACCCTGATTCAGGGAGCAAAACAATATTTGTGCGAGAGAAAAAAAAAATTGGGGCTCCTTAACTGTGTCTCTGTCCCACCAGTCAAGTTGTGCAGTCTTGCTTCGTCAGTGATCACTTGTTCTAAACCCTGATTCAGGGAGCAGAAAAATATTTGTGTGAGAAAACATTTGGGGCTCAACCAGCATTACCAAACTCTCGTTCTGTATTGACAAATAAACACACGACAACACTTAGGGGGAAAAAAAAAAGCTTTATTGTACACAATGCAGAAACTAATTAACTTTGGTTTCAAATTAACTCAAAAACGGAAACATCCTGATCAAGATGACAGTCGTGAGTCGATGATTGGGACAATGCCAGTTGGTCCAGTTGATCAGGATGTCCAAGAGACTCCCTGCACCTACTCCTATAATATAGAAAAAAAAAAACCTCTAAGCATAGAGCAACAGGCTTTTATACTGGCTGGCTTAACAAATACTGTTGGTTAGAGTACAAAAGAAAATGATGGCATGTTTTGTGCATTTGCATAAAAACATAAACAGATGCCCAAATCAGGAGCAGTTTGGGTACTCAGTGGGTGTAAGACATTCAGAGAAGATGCTATAAAAAGGCATCAGAACAGTTCAGTTCACGTTGTTGCTTCTGAACTGGAAGCTAACTGCAGAATTTCAGCTTCAAAAGGTGGAATAGCGCAGGCAATGCAGCAGGCCCTGACCCTGGAACAAGAAGCTTTTGTGGCTTCCCTTCGTTGCATGTACTGGCTAATAAAAAATGAGCTGCCTCACACAACGAAATATAGCTCACTGCTGGATCTCGCCAAATCATTGGGATGCAAATACCTAGACAATATACATATTGCTGATGCTGTTAAATATTGTTCTGATCGAACTGTCAGAGAAATGGTTCTCTGTCTGGGTGAGGTGGTCAGGAGATCAGTTCTTAGAGATTTGAAGGCTGCCAAATTTTTTTCATATTTGGTGGCCGAAACAACTGATATTGCTGTTACGAAGCAGCTCATTTTGTATGGTATGTACTGCAAAGAAGGGAAACCCAGAGTTTCTTTCCTGGGACTTGAGGAACTAATTGATGGAAAGGCAGACACAACTGTTAAAAAAATGCTGGAGTTCTCTGATAACAATCAAATCTCGGTTGACCACCTTGCAGGGTTAGGCAGTGATGGAGCAGCCGTTATGCTGGGCAGACAAAACAGGGTGGCTAAAAAGCTGAAAGAAGTCAGCCCAATTCTTGTTGAAAAATCACTGTATGGCTCACCGGGAGGCCTTGGCTGTAAAGGCAGCAGCAAATGAAGTGAATGCCATTAAAAGTTTAATCAAACACTAGATCACTTATACAGATATTGTAAAACTCTGCTGTTGCATGGCTGCCCTGAAAGAAATTCAGCAGGCAATGGAAAACCCTGTTTTAAAGCCTAAACAGGCAAAAGCAGTTAGGTGGTTGTCCCATGATGCAGCATGTGACACACTAAGGAAGATTTTCCCATCCGTTGTTGCATCCTTGCATAGAGAGGCCTCTGAAAGGCATGATCCCCAAGCTGTGGGCCTAGTAAAGATGGTGGAAAACTGGGAGTTTTTCTCTATTTTATTCATGATGTGTGACATACTTCCACACCTTAGCATCTTATCTAAATGCTTTCAAACATCAGCTCTGAATTTTACTGATATAAAGATACATTTTCCATTCCACTTTAGAGATTCTTGGGGCACACCTACTGGTACCTGGTGAGTACTTCTCCTCCGTTTCGCCTGAACTAGTACTCCTGAATGATAATGGCCTGAACTTGCCATTTAGTGAACCACAGTTAAATCATTTCAGAACCTCTGTGCATGACAAGTTTATTAGGGCCCTAATTGCTCAAATTGAGCAAAGGTTTCCAAGCACAGACTTTTGGATGTGTTCAGTATCTTTGACCCCAACATGATACAGGAAGTTGATACTGAAGAGTTGGAAGGGTATGGTAGTGATAGCCTTGAGATTATTCTTGGTCAGTATGCTACTATTGTGGATGTAGATGCTTCTGCACTGGAATGGGCTTCTCTACGTAGTCTCATGTTCACGGAAAAGATGGCCTTTAAGACTATTTCTGATGTGCTGCACGCTCTAACTACTAAGTATGTAGACCTGTATCCAAACATACCTACTTTGGCAGAACTGGCAGTGATAATACCCATGTCAATTACAAATTGTGAGAGGGTTTTTTCTGCACTGAACCAAATAAAAAAGCAAGAACAAAATAGATTAAGTGCCAGTGTGCTAAATGCACTTCTGCTTATCTCAATTGAGGGCACTGATGTTGATAGTTTCCCTTATTTGGAAGCTGCAGCTCATTGGGCAGGACTGCGAAACCGATGATTAGATCTTGGCCTTGCAGGCACTAGTAAAGAGTTGTAGTATGGCCTCACCAAAATGTCAAGACTCTCACAAACTGTTGCCTGGCCTGCAACTAGAATGCAGAGGTTCACCAGTATGTTTTATCACACTTTTCTTTTGCTACTGCATACTACAGAGGCCTCCAGATCATCATATTACTCTTATTTCTTGTTTCTTATGCATTTATTGCATCCCGACTGACTCTGCCCACCGGTAGCTCCGCCCCTGGTGATCCGCCCCCTGTGACTCCTCCCCTTACCACCGCTCTATATTTTCACGCAATGTGGAACACTTATGTTTTCGAGGGGACCACCCACCCCCTCTGGCATTGGACTGTACGTTGTCAGACGGTGACCCCCCCCAGGATAAGTCAGCAGACCGGTCCCAGCCCATCTGACTGAATAGCTTTCATACGAAGTCTCCCTACTGTCACCTGACCCACTCATGGTCGACTCCGTCAATGTAGGCTGAGACTTCTTTAAACAAGAATAAATAAACTAAGCGATACTTATTCAAAATATTACAATAAAACAATAAAACTGAAAAACTAAGCTGCTAGTTTGAAGTTTGACTCCCGGTAGGCGAGTGACGTTGTCACTGAAGCGCACTCGACGGCAGGAAAAAAGGAACTGAGGCGGTTGGAGGTCAACGCCGAGACAGTCTTCACTATACGAGCTGGGGCCTGTGAGTCATTTCCTCGGCTCCATCTCCGGCGCCGACCCTCTAGCAAAAGTTTGCTCCACTGGGTCCTAGTGCCTCCAGCGCAGATCCCATTAGTGTGAATGAGTGGTGGAGACTTTATGTCCAGGAAGATCCTACCATGCAGGAGACATTGGCTACCACAGGAGACCAGCGTCAGCGTTCCAGACACTACTCCGACTCCAGCTCTGAATGTGCAAGACAACCAGAAGTCACACCCAGAGAAGGGGGTGAAGGAGGATCCCGAGAGGGTGAACCCTTTGGGAGGGGCTGCGGCAGGAGCGGTAGTGTGAGCTGATCCAGAGGATCGGTGTCGGGCCTGTTATCGGGGCTCGACAGAAGCGCAGTGGCTGTGCGGATGTCAGAGAAGCTGGCATGCGACATACCAGCCTGGGCCAGGTGTTCATCAGGAAGGCCAACGACCGAATTAACAGCTGCACCACCAGTCTTAGGCCCCGGGCTTGAGGGATCCAAGGGTGGTGGAGCTTTCCGAAGGATCAGAGGTGCCCATGGCCCCTGAAAAAGGTCGCAGGCAGGAAGGAGACCGATCGTGGTCCCGGTGCTTCTCCTTGTCCTTCTTATGGGAGTCTGAAGGCCCCCTCCCGGCCCGAGAGGGCAACGATCCCCGCAGCTTCTGAAGCTCCTTCTCCATGGAAGCCATTTTAAGATTAAGAACGTGGGCTTCCAAGGCCTGTTGGTGGTATGTCCGTGTGGCCTAGCTGAAATTCTGGCAGGCCTCACAGTCCTTGGTCTTGTGCTCTGGTCCCAGGCAGAAGAGACAGAAGGAATGGCCATCCTTGTGGGGAAGCCAAGTTCCACAGGAATCGCACTTGTTCTTATGTGACTCGGAAGGCATCGGAGAAAACATGCATGACATGGGCAATACTTTTCAAATATCTAAGAAAGAAACGAAAAACGATGAAATACTCATCTGAAAATGGTCGACTGAAGCAGTGTTCTCTGCGAGGTCAGACATACACAGGTCGACGGCGGGAAAGAACTGTAGGGCGGGCGTGGGGACCGTGTAACACTGACTTCAGTCATGTGACGTCGGGTGAGCGGTCCCTTGCCAGACACTGCTAGCTAAAGTTTTCTGTGTGGTCCTAGTGCCTGACGGCTTTAGTCCTAATGGTTACTGCCTACTGCAAGAGCCCTCTCAAAGTAAGATCTTGGAATTAGAGATACCCTCAGACGAAGGACTTTGTTTTCTCTTTTTGTATTGCCTTTGTAAATAATTATACTGAATAATTTTTATCTTTTATTTTACTGTTATTGATGATAAGGAACGTTACTTGCAATGCAAATTTCATAACTGCGTCTGGTCTTCCTTTGCTTCCTGACCTATGCCTCGATGACAAGAATGTATGGACTACCTCCAGCTGAGCAACAGCATGGTCATTCACAGGCACATGGAAAGCTGATAAAGCAGCCAAGTGTACTTCAACTGAGGAACACTGCAGGCCTGAGTCCAACAAGGGCAGCAGGTACTCTAGCACCTGACTGACTGGGCAGGTAAATGGACCCAGGATATGTGAAGCAGCCTGCAAAGCAAACCATTTCCATTTCATGGAGTGTGTCTTGTGGATGGTTCTCTAGTGGCCACCAGACAATTCGCCACTTTCTGTGATACCTCCAAATGAGCTATGGATGCATCTTCAGGACCCATGTGTGCAGATGTAGAGACTTCAGGCCTGGATAAACTAGGGTTCCCTGTTCCTGTAGACCCTTGCACTGGGGCAGTAGTACTGGGGGTTCCACTGACAGCTGGTGCAGCAGGGGATATCATATCTATCAAGGTCACAGGGGAGCAATGAGTTTTAGAGCTGCCCTCTCCATCTTCAGTTTGAGTAGGACTCTGAATTAGTGGAAAGGAAGGGAACGCATATAGAAACATCCCTTTCCAGGAGAGGGATGTGTCTGACCAGAAAACTTCAGGCCCTGGAGCAAGCAAGCAGAAATGCAGCAGTTTTGAGTTATGCAGGGATGCAAAAAGGCCCAACTTTTAATGACCCCACCTTGCGAACGGGTCATTGACCACTAAGGTCATCAGTTTTACTCATGTGTCCTGGAATGTGACCTCTTTAGTTTGTCTGCCAAGACATTTTGGAAGGCTGGAACATGTACTGATGATAGTTCTAGACAGTCTTCCAGAGCCCAGTACCAGACTCTCACTGCTTCCCTGCACTGCGGGTAAGAATGAGTCCCTCCCCCGTGTTTGTTGATGTAATGACTCACACTGACATTGTTCACATTCAAAACTGCCCCCCTGTGTACTGCAGGCATTAGCAGGGGATCAGTACAGACTTTAGTATGTTGACAGTCACCCCAGAGAGTCAAACATTTCTCTGGTTCAAGCTCAGGTCTATGGGAGCTGGTTCCTAGAGTGGGCTCTTAAAGCCAGTCATGGCTGGCCCGTCGGCACAACAGTTAGATTTCCTTTGTGGCACCAGTGACCGGGGAGAAGGCTTGCATCCTAGGGACAGTTAGTCTCTTGGGGCATCTCAAGCTGACTGGCCCCAGGTGGAGGCCTGGGGCATAGCAAGCACTGAGGCAGATACAGTGGGGAGGAGACGTCGCGGACATCAGCATTATGCACCATGCTGTCAGGGCACTCGCTATGCCCATTAGAACAGGGAAAAACACACTCCAGGCCCTGGGTAGAAGAGCTCCAGAGCAGACCCCTCATGGCTCCCAGCAGCCTGGCCAGTCCTGGATCCAGATGCGACAAGAAGCGTTCGGGGTATAGCCACCCCACCTCGTCCCTGCCCGGGGGTAGAACTGCTGCTCCATGGGGGATTCTAGGATATCTAAGGCAGGTGGCTGGAGTGGGGGAAGACTCCACCGAGGCTCCTGAATCAGTGGCTGAAGGCTCGGAATCAAGTGCAGAATGTGTATTCTTGAGCAAGGTCTGGAAAGTTAGATCATTCTGCAGAAAAGAAGAAGGGCCTAGTTCTGAAGCGTCTATGCTGAAGAAAAAGAAAATCTCCATCACCATCCTCAGAAATGATAAGGTAGGGGTTAGACTCTTCTCCCTCCACAGCCACCCTGGATGGAGGGTCATAGAGGGGGTGGATTGTAGGCATTCCAATCCAGAACGCAACCTTGGCAACAGTGGTAACACTGACCTCAAGGGACTAGTGCCAGAGGTGGTGCCAAAACTGAAACTGAATCAGGCCCTGGCACTGTGGGTGACAACATAGCTGGTGATGGGCTATACCCAGATGAGCTTAAACCCGATACAGACAGTGGCGCCAACCCCATTGTCAATGACCCAGCCTGCACTTAAGTGACCAGCAATGGTACCATGGCTGGTCCCATCACAGTGACACTGAATACGGGTGTGGCCAGTGGGACAGGAGTTGGTAGTAATGATGTAATGCAACACACAAACATTTTCTGTATGTATTAACAAGGGACCTGGAGACAAGTGGCACTGGAACGCACGGAGTCAGTATAGAACCGCTCCCATTTCCAGAATATTTATATGCAGAGCGCACTCCACCTGATTCCACGTGCTGTGTCTGAAGAGGTCCCAGATAGGCTCCACATCTGGATCTCAAGGCACCCATACTGAGGATCTGGCATGGGGTAGGAATCAGGAATGGGATGCCCTTGCGCAAGCGGCTGCATTCCATCCACAACTTTAGCACTTAACGCAAGGGAGACATGACAAGAACCATGTGTTCTAGATCATCTGTTAATTGGTTCCACTGGTCTCTCAGAGTCCACTGTGGGATCCACATGTGCAACCTGGCCAGTGGCAGTGCGACAATGGCTGCCGCCATAAGGCCCAGAAAGTGTAGAAACGTCTTTGCTGAGACGCAACAGCTGTCATGTACCAATTGTGCTTGGGTAATCAGTCATTTTACTCTGTCCAGTGGTAGAAAGGCAGAATCCTGAGCCGTATTCAAAACTGCCCCTTTGTAGTGCAGGTATTGTCAGTAGAGACTTTGCTATGCTGACCATCACCCCCAGGGCATTGAACATCTGTCAGGTTCAAGCTAAGGTCTGCAGGAGCTGGTTCCTGAGTGGGCTTTTTCAATAGCCAGTCATCCAGGAAAGGAAAGGCATACAGGCCTTCCCTGCAAAAGGCTGCTGTCACTACTGCCAAGCACTTGTAAAGACCCATGGCACAGAAGACGAGCCAAAGGGCAACACTTATACTGGTAATGCTCCCCGAGGAACAGGAAAGTACAGTTACGCAAGAACTTACTGTAACAGCAGATCTTTGAGAGAAGCTCTTGTAGCAGGCAACTGGGTAGGACTGAAGCCGCCAGGCACCAGGATCACACGGAAAACTTCTAACTATCATGGGGGACTCTCCCCTCCGACATCAGCACACTGACATCTGCCTATCCTGTAAAGGGGGCAGTACCCCATATCTACCTCAGTAGCAGAAGAGGAGCAAAGGAGAAGAAATTATCAGGGGGAAGGAGAGGGGGAAGGGAAAGCAGTGCCTGCTGCAAGAGTTCCTCTTGAAACTCTACTGTTACGGTAAGTTTTTATATAACTGTACTATCTTACTTTGAGGGGGGCTCTTGCAGTAGACAACACCTGTAGGACTGAGTCACAAGCAGTACCAGAACTGACTGAAAAGGCAGTCAGGTGGAGGCTGAAGGCAACAGCAGAAGATTCAGGATAGAAGGTCCTGAAGGACAGCGAGTCCAAAATTGGCCTTGCGCATAGAAGCAATGTCCAGACTGTAGTGC
Organism: Neoceratodus forsteri; assembly: GCA_016271365.2. NCBI lineage: Eukaryota > Metazoa > Chordata > Ceratodontiformes > Ceratodontidae > Neoceratodus > Neoceratodus forsteri. The sequence goes on from CM057453.1 coordinate 1,098,501,472, forward strand.
CGAATGAAAGAATGAACAGAACTCCAGGTGGCAGCTGCACAGATGTCTGTAGCAGACACATTCCTGGAACAAGTGGTAGATGTGGCCATACCTCTGGTGGAGTGGCCTTTTATTGCCCCAGGCAAGAGCTTTTTGTGCTTACAGTAGCAGTATACAGTGCAATTAACCAACCATTTAACAAACACCATTTTGAAACAGGTGCCCCTTCTCTTTTGGGGGCAAAGGAAACAAACTAATCAGTTTTCCTCATAGTCTGGGTGTGGTTTATACAATACCAAAGCACCCAAAAAACATCCAAAGTATGGAGCACGGCCTCACCTTGATTAAAATACTCAGGGAAATAAACTGGTGGGTGGATGGATTGATTTAAAGTTTATTCAGACACTACCTTAGGCAAAAAACTTAGGATTAGTAGGCAAAGACATCATGTCTTTGTGAAAAGCCAAATAAGGCTCTTTACACATCAGAGCCTGAAGCTCGGAAATCCTCCGAGCAGAAGTAAATGCAACTAAAAAAAAGGCATTTTTCACAAAAGAAAGTGCAGCTTGCAACTTGCAGCCGGCTCAAAAGGAGGCAGCGTGAGCTTCTCCAGCTTGAAAAGGAGGTCCCATGGAGGGACAGGGTCCCGGATGGGGGGCTTCAAATGAAGGATTCCCCACAAGAACGTACAGAAAACATCCAGCTGGGCAACAGGTTTGCCTTCAATAGGTGCATGGTATGCAGAGATGGCGGAAAGGTGCACCTTAAGAGAGGAGTACCCCACAGCAGAGTCTGAAAGGGAGAGAAGTTACTCCAAAAATATATTCAACAGGCAGGTGAGGGATCCAGACAGCAAGCAGTAGCCCTTAAGAAGAAACACTTCCACTTCATGGCATAGATGGCCCTAGTGGAAGGATTTTCTAGTGGCCACCAGAACATCAGCAACTCTGGAAGAAACCCCAAAGCGGGCCACTGCGAAGTCTGCAGGAGCCATGCATGAAGATGCAAAGACTTGAGGTCTGGATGGTCCAGGGTGCCCTGTTCCTGGGAGAGTAAGCTGGTGCACATGGGCAAGGGTACTGTGGCTTACACTGCCAATTGTTGCAGTGGGAGAACCAAATCTGATGCAGTCAATAGGGGGCTATGAGGATCATCCCTTCCCCCTCTGACTGGATCATGAGAAGCACTCTCTGCAGGAGAGGGAAGGGAAAGAAGGCATACAGGAATCTCCCTTTCCAGGAGAAGTACAATTCTTCATGCCAGAAAACTTCAGGCCCAGGATCGAGTGAGCAGAAAAGCGGTAGTTTTGCACTGCCTGGGGAAGCAAAAAGGTCCAACTCTGGATGGCCCCACCTGCTGAAGGGATTTCGACCACGAGGGCAACAGTTCCCATTAATAAGCCCTCAACCTGAACTGGTTGAGACTGTCAGCCAGGACGTTTTTGGACACCTGGAACATGAACGGCCGATAGTTCCAGGTCGTGCTTGACTGTCCAGTACCAGACTCTCATTGCATCCCGACAAAGGAGGTATATGAGTGAGTGCCCCCTTGCTTGTTTGTGTAGTACACTGTGGCCATGTTGTCCATCTGCACCAGCAGCAGGCTAGGAAGAATGCGAGTCTGGAAGGCGTGCAAAGCATTAAGAATTGCCCTCATCTCCAGCACACTGATGTGAAGATGCTGCTCCACCTCCGACCAGGTTCTCTGGGTCTGATGGAAAGTAAAATGAGCTCCCCAGCCCAGGCCCGAGGCATGTGTCATGAGGATCTGCTGAGGGGGCACAGCCCAAAAGGGGAACCCTCGCAGGAGATTGGCAGGGTTCTGCTACCATTTCAAAGTCCTCCTCACCGGATCAGAAACCATTACCTGTTGAACCAAGTCATGGGTGCGCTGGTCCACTGAGGAACCCTCATATGCAGACAGGCCAGGGGGACTGTGGCTATGGCCGTCGCCAGTTCTCCAATGAGCAATGGAATGCTCTGGCTGGGATTTGACTGGAAGAGACTAGACGGGCCTGCTCCATTAAGTGTTCCGCCCTATCCGCTGACAGGAAAGCTCTGCCCTGGGAAGAATCCAGGACTGCCCCAATATACTGGAGGTGCTGGCATGGAGACAGACAACTCTGTTAAGAAGGGGGATAAAACCTTTTATAGGTACATTAGGGAGTGAAGAAAGACCAAGGGAGGGATACATAGACTTAATAAAGAGGAGGGAATGTGGGCAGAGGGTGATGGTGAAAAAGCAGGGATACTGAACGAATATTTCTGCTCAGTTTTCACAACAGATGAGGAGGGGGAGGTGCCTAAACTAAACAAGGGAGAAACTCTGAATACGGGGGTCGATACCAGTCCATTCACAGAAGAAATGGTTTTGAAAGGACTCTTGAAACTGAGGGTGGACAAAGCAATACGGCCTGATGGGATTCACCCAAGAATAATAAAAGAACTAAGGGTAGAACTAGTAACATCACTGACTACTCTCTTTAACAAATCGTGGGAGGATGGAGTGGTACCTGAGGACTGGAGGAGGGCAAATGTGATTCCACTTCACAAAAGTGGGAGCAGGGCAAAGGCAGGAAACTACAGACCAGTTATTTTTACTTCAGTGGTAGGGAAAATGATGGAATCACTTCTGAAGGAAAGAATTGTTGAGTACCTAGAGGCCAGTGGGGCACAGGAGCAAAGGCAGCACGGTTTCACATCAGGAAGGTCATGTCAGACGAACCTAATAGATTTCTTTGACTGGGTGACCAAAGTAGTAGATCAGGGAGGGGCTGTGGATATGACCTACCTAGATTTTAGCAAGGCATTCGACAGTCTCAAACAAAAGATTAATATACAAGTTAGCCAGTCTTGGAGTGGGTCCCAAGGTGGTAGCCTGGATAAAAAACTGGCTGGACAACAGGACGCAAAAGGTAATAGTAAACGGAGTCCACAGTGAAGAAAGGAGGGTAACTAGCGGGGTACCACAGGGTTCGATACTGGGACCGGTCCTCTTTAATATCTTTATAAGTGACACTGGAGAGCACCTGGAAGGAAAGGTATGCCTTTTATGGATGACACAAAGATCTGCAACAGGGTTGATACACAAGGTGGGGTGGAAAGAATGGAAAGGGACTTGGCAAGGTTGGAGGAATGGTCAATCACGGGCAGCTCAGATTCAGTGCAAGAAGTGCAAGGTAATGCATCTGGGAAACAAAACCCAGGTGAAGAATACACAATGGGGTTGAGTTAATAACAAAATCAAAAGAGACCTAGGAGTAATTGTATCAGATGACCTAAAGGTGGGCAAGCAATGTGAGAAGGCAGTAAGGAAGGCTGGGGGAACCAGGAACAGAAGGAGCAGGTACTGCTGGATGCCTTGCAGGACAGCTTCCTGCTGAAATGGTCAGTGAACCAACCAGGTTAGGAATACCCATGACCTTGTGCTGGCAAATGGGGACTTTGTGAGAAAACTTACAGTGGAGGAACCGCTGTCAGGGAGTGACCACCACTCAGTATGGCTCACATTGGATATGGGCAAGGAAGGAGTGGAATCTGGCACAAGAGTGCTGGACTTCAGGAGGCTCACTTTGGGAGGATGGGGAAGCGGTAAAGGTACCTGGCCAGAATTCAATCTAGTATGGACACTAACCAGAGGTGGGAGCTCATAAAGTGCTGGGATAGTGGAGGCAACAAACCTGCTGCAAAGCCCACAGCAAGAAGGCTAGGGCTAAGAAACTGAGCTGGTTGAGCAAGGAGGTCATGGAAAGGTAAGGAGGAAAAAGCTGCCTTTAGGAAGTACAAGAAAACAGGGAGGGGGAGGACAGGAGGAGTACTTGACAGAATCAAGAAGGTGACAAGGGCAGCACGGGAGCTAAAGCATCTACGGAACTCAGGCTGGCACAAGGCATTAAGAAGGGGAGAAGGACTTCTTTAAGTACATAAGGGAGAAAAGGAGCTGTAAGGACCACATAGTAAGGATTAGGAAGGGGGTTGGGTGGAAGCAGAGATGGAAAGGGTGAAGCACTAAATGAGTACTTCTGCTCAGTATTTACTAAAGAGAAGAGGGGGTGACACCCAGGTGGGAGAAATGGCAGAAGGCGGGGGGGTGGTGACAGATGGGGAAATCATGGAGGGCAGAGTTCGAGAGAGGTTTGAAGGCTGGAGGGGTGGACAAGGTGCCAAGGCCCAGATGGCATCCACCCCAGGTACTGAAGGAGCCTGGCAGGCGTCCTTGCAGGACCTTGGCACACCTATTTAATGCCTCACTACATTCGGGTGTGTACCTCAGGACTGGAGGATGGCTCATGTGGTGCCCCTCCACAAGAGTGGCCCCAAGGATGAACCGGGAAACTACAGACCAGTGAGCCTCACATCCATCGTGGGTAAGCTAATGGAGACTATCCTGAAGGAGAGGCTGGTGGCCCTCCTAGAGGCTAAAGGACTACAGGACAGCAGACAGCATGGCTTCATACGTGGCAGATCCTGCCAAACCAACCTGGTGGAGTTCTATGACTGGGTAACTAGGCAACTGGACAGGGGCCATGCAGTGGATGTCCTGTAGCTGGACTTCAGTAAGGCATTCGACTCGGTGCCGCATGGAAGGCTGGGAAGGAAGTTAGTAGGCACAGGGGCGGGTGCAAAGCTGGTGAGATGGGTAGGAAACTGGCTTCAGGGAAATCAACAGAGGGTGGTGGTGGGTGGGGAGCTCTCACACCCAAGGGCAGTGACGAGCAGTGTTCCACAGGGCTTGGTGTTGGGACCAGTGTTTGGGATATTCATTGCAGACATATCATGGGACATCAAAAGCAAGATCAGTCTGTTTGCTAATGATACCAAGGTAGGCGTGGTGGTGGATGACCTAGGGGGATGGCAGGGGTTGCAGGATGATCTGGCAAAGCTTGAAACCTGGTCAGACACCTGGCAACTGGGCTTTAATGCCAAAAAGTGCAAGATGCTGCATTTTGGGATGAAGAACCAGGAGGAGTTACCAGCTGGGGAAGTGCAGCTACCCCAGACAGAGGAGGAGAAGGATCTGGGTGTCTCATTACAGGGTCAATGAACAATTCGGCACAATGTAGGAAGGCAGCTGCAAGGCCAACAAAATGCTGGGTTGTATTGCAAGGGTATATCCTCGAGAGGGAGGAGGTGATTCTGTCACTGTATAGGTCATTAGTTAGACCACACCCGAGGTACTGCATGCAGTACTGGCCCAGATCTGAAGAGGGACATTAAGTTACTGGAGGGTGCAATGCAGGGCGACAAAGATGATCAAGGGGCTGGGGGACTTATACGAGGAGGTTGAAGGAGCTGAACATGTACTCACTGGAGGAGAGGAGGGACAGGGTGACATGATTGAAACCTTTAAATACATGAAAAGAATAAACAAGACAGGTACAGAGGGCTCGTTCAAAGTGAGGGAGGGAGGGCCACCAGGGGCCATGATATGAGACTGGAGGGAGGAAGGTTCAGGAGGGAGATGAAGAGACTTTTTTTTTTTTTTTGCAGAGAGGGTGGTGGCTGGGTGGAATGTGTTACGCGTTACCTGCAGAAGTGGTATGCAGTAGAACAGTGGACTGCTTCAAAAGGGGATGGGACAGGACAAGGGGGAGGGTTAATGAAGGGGAAGGGTGGAAGGGAGGGGCAGCTGCAGAATAAGGGGTGCTAGTTGCACATTCGAGCAGACTTGATAGACCTCTAGGCCTTTATCTGCTGGCAAATTTTGTATGTTCGATACTGGAATGCATAGGAAGAGGCATCAAGAGCAGAAAATAGGAAGTTGTTATCCCTCTCTACAGACAGTTAGTGAGTCCCCATCTGGAGTACTTCGTGCAATTCTGGAGACCCCATCTCCACAAAGACATAGTCGAGGCTGTTCAGAGGAGGGCAACCAAAATGGTGCAAGGTCTGCACCAGAAGACATATGAGGAGAGACTAAAGCAGCTAATATGTATACCCTGGAGGAAAGGAGGGGGGAGACATGATAGAAACTTCAAGTATCTCAAGGGAATTAACAAGGTACAAGACGGTAGTATCTTTCAGAAGAAGAGATGTGCAAGAACAAGGGGGCACTATTTGAAGATGGGGGGCAGCTCAGAGGTAATGTTAGAAAGTATTTTTTCCACAGAGAGAGTTGTGGATGCATGGAACAGCCTTCCTGAGGAAGTTGTGGAGTCAGGAACAGTGGGAGAATTCAAGAATGCATGGGACAGGCATAAGGCAATTCTAGTGGGGGGCAGGAGGAAGTAAGCTGTTGATTAACTAGAATCTGCAGCTTATCCATCAGGTAGGGAAATGGGCAGACTGGGTGGGCCAAGCAGTCCTTATCTGCCGTCAAATTCTATGTTTCTATGTTTCAGCAGACTGACCATGATCCCCAAGGCCTGGAAAAAACGAACAGTGTATTTCAAGGTCTGCAGCAAAAGATCCCTGGAAGGGCCTGTCAGCAGCCAATCACCCAGGTAGGGGAACATGTAAAAGCCCTGCCCCCTCAGAGCTGTGGCGACCACCACCAGGCACTTCGTAAAAACCTGAAGTGCAGAAGAAAGGCCAAAAGGAAGGGCCCAGAACTGAAAATGGTCCTCCTGGAAGCAAAAATTGAGGAGGCGACAGTGGGCTGGGAAGACCTTGATTTGAAGATAGGCATCCTGCATATCAAGGGAGCAGAGACAGTCCCCTTGGTGAAGGAAGGGCAGCAATCCCTGGAGGGTGACCATCTGGAAGTGTTTGTACTCTGTGTAGAGGTATAGGTGGCTGAGGTTCAGGATTGGTATCAGATCCCCAGTCTTCTGGGGATGAGGAAGAAGTGAGTAGAACCCCCTTCCTCTTTGAGTCCAAGGGATGGGCTCTATGGCCCTTTTGCGCAGGAGAGCCTGAACCTCCTCCCAGATGAGGAAGAGGTGGGCCGGAGAGTAATGGGAGAACAAGAGAGGGTTCTCCAGAGGAGGTTCCAGAAATTCTAGGGTGTGACCGCACTCAGTAAGCTGCAACACCCATTGGTCTGAGGTCACTATTTGCCATCCACTGAGGGAAAGGGAGAACTGACCCCCAGACTCCTCCCCCCAAATCTCTGCTTGGGGGGGGGTCAGACAAGGAGTCAGGCAGTGGAACCGGGGGTGGGCAGAGAAGGCTGTGGACATTTGTGAGGCCCTAGAAGCAGCTACTGCGGCTGGAGGAAGTTTGAGTCTTGTGCTTGAATGGGCCCTTCGCCTGCTGGCCCTTGGAGGGCTGGCGAGAGGACCGACGAAAGGACCAACACTGGGCAGTCCGAGGCTGAGATTGGTACAGGGAATGAACCAATCTGAGTGCTTTGCCGGACTCCTGGAGGCAGGAGATGATATCTTGAGCATCTCTCCCAAATAGAATGGAACCTCTGAAAGGGGCATCCAAGGTGCTGGCTTGAATATCAGGAGCTAAGCCAGACACTCTAAACCACGAATGGCGACGAAGACAGATCCCAGTCGCCATCCCATGCCCGGAGGCTTCACCAGTCTCGTATGCCAACCGCAGGACATGGGTGCCAACATCCACCCATGACTTCATGAGTTGGGCTAGCTGTGTTTTGGTAGAATCCTCAGGAAGAGTTTGAACCAGATCCCTCGCCTGATCCCAGCGAGCTGTCCCACTGGTCCAGTTGCCTAGACTCCTCATCACAGGAGTGGGTACCGAAGTGTTTGGGCCTCTTAGTGCTGTCATGTGCCGCATTCATGACCACAGAGTCTGCCATGGGGTGTTCCCCAATGAAGGGCTTGCCCACTGGTGCATAATAAAGGCGATCCGCTTTCTTGGGTAGGGCCATGGTGGAAGAGGGGTGGTTACAAGCCACCTTGGTAGCATCTTCATAAGAATTTAAGGAGGCACCACCAAGGGGAGGGTCTCCTTTTTCTGTAGGTATATGACCAGGTGGCAGCACTCTGGGTCAAGCTCCTCTGCTTCCCATCCCATGAGGAACTGGAAATGACGCATAACGTCAAAAAAGGAGGGATCATAAAGATGGGAGTTAGGGGCCTCCCTGGTCTGGTCCTGCCATTCAGAAGAACCCCCAGAGCCCTCAGAGGACTCTGAAGATGAAAAAGAGGAGTTGTGCCCCAACAAGTCACTGTCAAGGACTGGTGTCTGGAGGCAACGGTCGTAACAAGCAGGCCAGAACCCACACCAGGACACCTCCTGGAAGACCCCGTGGTATGAGGGTCGCTAGGTCCTGCCTTGACAAGGGGAGGCCTTCTGGGTGCATCCTTATTCTGCACAAAGGACCACCAGACATTACAAAGAGCATTATAATCCACCGGCAGGTGTGGATTATAAGGAGGATATGGGTACTGAGGTGAGGGGTAATGATAAATCGGTGGAGGAGCCAATGTAGGGTACCCTGGTGTAGGCCCACCTGGTGCTGGCTGTGGATCCCAGGGAGGGCCAGCTGACGTCGATTGTGGCACAGGCTGAGGCTACAATGGCTGAGGAGTCATCGTCTGAGGTGTCGCCAGGGCTGGCGCCGGCCTAAGAGGCGAATGCTGGCAGTGGTCCAGGGAAGTAGCAGACACTGGCCCCAATGGCGATGGTGGCGCCTGCGGGAAAGAAGTCTCCCCGAGGCAAGGGCAGAGGATGCCTGCGTAGAGGAGGCGGCGAGAGTTTGCTCCAGGTGATGCCTGGAAGGGATAGCGCTGGTCCCGGAGTCAGGGACCGACTTGGCCGGGGTGGGGAGATGGGCAAAGACCCACCACCAGAGGTTCCAACCTTGGCCGAGCCGCCTAGCTGAGAACCCGTGGGTGCAAAGGCCTGAGTGTTAGAGGCTGAGAGGCAGGGGATGAAGTCCACTGCCCAGAAGAGCCTCCACCCAAAATGGAAATGAGGGCGGGCGGCAGCACAACCGGAAGCCCGGAGGAGGTGAGGGTTGGCTGATGAGGAAGGAGGGGCCGAGTCCCCACGGAAGGAAGAAGACACAGAAGTGGTGGCCGGTCTGTGCAGCAACTGCAAGCGAGAGGCTGACCAAGGACAGTCCCAGTGCTTGTCCCAGTGCTTATGCTTCTCATTCGATTTCTTCTCCTTCTGGGAAGAAAAAGAAGAGAAGAATGCCCTAGGAGATTGAGCTACGGTAGTAGAACTTCTGGCCTGTAGCTCCTTCCCCATTGTGACCAACTTCTGCTTGAGTAGGTAGCTTTCCAAGGTCTTCAAGTGGCATCTCCATGTGGCCTGGTTGAAGTCCTGGCAGTGCTGGCAGGCCACAGCGTCGTGGGTAGGTCCTAAGTAGAGCAGGCAGGAAGAGTGACCGTCTTTGGCAGGTATCTGCTTGCCATGGGCACACTTCGTCAGCCAGTCAGAAGACAAGGCTAGAGAAGACAAACTTTGTAGAAAAAACGCTGAAAACTCGATGTTTTAATTACAAGAAATGGAAATTACGTACCTACTGTAATTCTTGATCTTCTTGGACGAAGTCTCCACCACTCATACGCACTAATGGGCTCTACGCTGGAGACGCTAGGACCCAGGGGGAGCAAACATTTTTGCAGGAGGGCCGGCACCAGAGATGGAGCCGTGAGCCTCTGCTCGTGCAGCAATGACTATTTCGGCGTCAACCCTCCAACCGCCTCAGTACCTTTTTTTCGGAGGAGGTGCAGCGTAACTAACCTAGGATAGCCTAACCAAAAAACTGGACATAAGGTAGTCCGGAAGACCTGTATAAGAAGGGTCAAGAAAGAAGTCTTCACAGCCTAAAGATTGAGGGAGTGAAGCCCAACAACAAAGGTGAGCTCAGGGGATGGTGGGTGGGCGTGTGAATGAGTGGTGGAGACTTTGTCCAAGAAGATCAAGAACTACATTAGGTACGTAATTTCCTTATCTTCCTGGACATAAAGTCTCCACCACTCACACTACTGGGAGAGTACTGAGCTAATTATCTCCCAAGAGGGCAGCAGGAGACACCAAGAGCTCACAGATTTAGGACAGAAGTCCATTAAGGATGGTTCTGCCAAACGAAACATGTCGTCTGGCATGGATATCCAGGGCATAGTGTTTTACGAAAGTATGCAAAGAGCTTCAGGTGGCCGCATTGCAAATATCTGCAATAGGCATGTTGCGTATTTCTGCCAGGGATGCCGTGACCACTCTAGTAGAGTGAGCGTACACTCTGCCTTCCAGCTTAACCTGCACCATGGAATAACAGTGGCGAAGGCATGCCACCAGCCATGCTGAAATGTATCTGATAGCAACAGGTTGACCCAGCCGGGTCTCGCTGAAGGGAACAAACATTTGTTGAGCTTTGCGAAAATCTTTTGTCCTATCTAAGTAGAAACGCAAAGCTCTTTTGACGTCCAAAGAATGAAGAGAATGCTCCCCTTCGTTTTGGAAGTTCGCAAAGTAAGTAGGAAGGATCAAAGGTTGGTTTAGAAGGAATTCTGAAACAACCTTAGGGAGAAACTTAGGATGGGTCCTAAGAACTACTTTGTCTTTAAGAAACACAGTATATGGAGGGTCTGTGACCAAGAATTGTATCTCAGAGACTCTGTGGGCCGAGGTAACGGCCACCAGGAAGGCAGTTTTCCTAGTGAGGAATTTCAACTCACAGGTAGCTAGAGACTCTAAAGGTTTTCGAGTGAGCATGTCTAGCGCAAGATTAATGTCCCAGGCTACGACCGGACGTCTGATAGGAGGTGTGGTATGCAGAATTCCCTTAAGGAACCTCTTAACCACAGGTAACTGAGCCCGTGACAAGGAAAGTACTGGTTCATGATAAGCTGAAATGGCACAAAGGTGAACCTTGACTGTAGAGTATTGCAAACCTGAATTTGAGAGGTCCAAAAGGTACTCTAGAACTTTATTTGGTGGGCAGGAAAAAGGATTCAAAGAGGATTCTGCACACCAGAGCGTAAAACGCTTCCATTTGGCTGTGTAAGTTTTCCTAATGGCTGGCTTGCGCGCAGCCAGAAGAATATCTGAAACTCTGCTGGAGACATTGAACCTGTTCACTTCTATCTCTTCAGGAGCTGAAGGTGAAACGATCTCAGATTGGGATGGACCACAGGCCCCTGAGTCAGAAGGTTCGTCTGAAGAGAAAGTGGTTTCAGAGGGGTTTCCGACATACTAATGAGTAACAGAAACCATATCTGCTGAGGCCAGAAGAGAGCAATGAGAATCATTTTGCTCCCCTGGGACTCAAACTTGAGAAGTACCCTCCGAATTAGAGGAAGAGGCAAAAAGGCGTATAAAAAGCATTTTGTCTACTGCAACCTGAGTGCGTCCTGACAGAAAATGCCAGGCCCTGGATTTCTGGAGCAGAAGATAGGCAGTTTTGTGTTGAGTGGAGATGCAAAAAGGTCCAGGTCTAGAGTTCCCCACTCTGCGAATAATGTCTGAACTACAGTTGAGTCGAGAGACCATTTGTTAGGATCTGTCTCCATTCTGCTGAGATGGTCTGCCAGTTCATTCTGCATTCCCGGCAGGTAGGCCGCTCGAATTAGAGCCTTGTGCTCCAAGCACCATTCCCACACACTCATCGCTTCCCTGCACAAAGGGTAGAAGTGAGCCCTGCCTTGCTTGTTGATGTAATACATCACTGCTTTGTTGTCCATTTGAAGGAGAATGTTCTTGTGACACACAATGTCCTTCAAAGCCCGGACTGCAAAAAGGATGGCTCTCATTTCTAAGACATTTATGTGAAGCTGGGACTCATCCTGAGTCCACGTATCTTGAGTGTGGACAGTCTGACAGTGAGCTCCCCACCCCATCAGGGACGCGTCCATGGTAATGGAAATCTGATGATACAGAGGAGCAAAGGGATACCCTTCCAGAAGATCTTCCTCTTGTGACCACCAGGTGAGTGACTTCTTCAGAGGTTCTGTCACCTTGATGAGAAAGGACTGGGGGTGAGTGGCTGGGGACCACTGAGTACTGAGCATCCATTGTAAGGTTCTCATGTGAAGGCGTGCTGGGGTACAGTGAACACCGAGGATGCCATGAGACTTAGCATCCATTGTTTCAAGATAGCTCGAACCGAGCTGTTCTGTCTGATGTATCAGGCCATCTGCAGGATATCGCTCCTTCTGTCCTCTGGTAAAAAAGCTTTCGCACAGGAGGTGTCCAGAAGAGTTCCTATGAAAAGGAGCCTCTGGGAGGGCTGCAGCTGCGATTTCTTGAGGTTTAGCAGGGCTCCCATGGACGTGAGAAAGTCTGAGGCCATGGCAACTGCGTCGAGAGTTCCTTGCCTGGAAGGGCTCGCTAGAAGTCAGTCGTCCAGATATGTGAACACTTGTATTCAGACTTTTCTGAGATGTGTTGTGAGAATTGCACAACACTTTATAAAAACTCACGGCGCCGAGGATAGCCCAAAGGGCAGGACTCTGAACTGATAATGCTGTCCCAAAGCCACAAACCTTAGGCATTTGTGATGCTTTGGATGAATAGAAATGTGTTGGTAAGCATCCTGCATGTCCAGGGAGGCTAACCAGTCATGTTGATGAAGCAAAGGTAACAGGGTCCCTAGTGATGTGATATCTTGAATTTCTCTTTGGGAAGAAACTTGTTTAATTTTCTAAGGTCCAAAATGGGGCGTATGCCCCGGTTTTCTTTGGAACTCGAAAGTAATGGGAGTAGAACCCTGTGTTCCGTTGATATAGTGGAACTATTTACACTGCCCTGTTGTTCAGAAGGCCTTGTATTTCGGAGGCGAGAAGCTCTGACTGAAGAATCGACAGCTTTGGCTGCCGCTTGGGGAGACAATTGGAGGGTTCTCTGAAAAACTGAGGGAATACCCATCGCGGATTATCCAAAGGACTCACTTGTCCGAAGTTATGGACTTCCACTGGTTGTAGAATTGAGTCAGATGACCTCCCATCACTAAAAAGTCCCCCTCAGACAGCTGAGGTGGGACTTGAGCAACAAACTCAGAAGGCGGCACTGGGCGTTTTGGGTCCTTGAGCCTTCTGTTGCATTTTCCTTTTGAGGTGGAGAGGCTTGATTTTTATTAAACCCTCCTCTACCTTTGCCTCGAAAGGACTGACAGTTATGAAACTGGTGTTTGTTAACACCCCCTCAGGGGGGGGTTGGAGGAGGTCGAGCCAGTTTAATAACTGACCTAGTCTTTTGTGTGGCCTCTAGAGCCTGTTCTACTTGAGGGCCGAAGAGATGTACACCATCGAAGGGCAACGCCATTACCTGTTGCTGGGCATCATTTGAGAAACATGAAGTGCGCAGCCAGGAATGGCGGTGGGTACAAATGCCCGCTGCCGCTTGGGAGGCAGTATCAAATGCATCCACAGCTACTTTAATCTGTTGGTTGTTGGACTCGATGCCCCTGGTTATGGTTTGAGGAAGCTCTGAATTAGTGTCCAACTCCGTTAGAGCTTCAACCATTTGTTTGAGCCAATACCAAAGAATATACTCATATTGAGAGAAATAGCCCTGGTAGCTGGCGATATGCATACCCAGGGTGGATGCAGCAAAGACTCTCTTACCTAAAGTATCTATCCTATGAGATTATTTATAGGTCAAGCTGTAGTAGTCTGAGGAAGGACGACTTTATCATTCTCTGCCAAGACTGCAATAGGATCTGCAAAGGCATGGGAGGCCAAAATGGGTCGATCCTTGGGAGCAGCATACTTCCTATCTATGGACTTAGCCACAGAAGGAATGAGACCAGGATTATTCCATACCATTTGAGAAGGGGTCTCAAAGGAGGGTTGTACCGGGGGAGTTAAATCCATAGGGATGTCCGGAACATGAAGGTACTGGAGTCTTAAAAGATTCCCAGGATCAATGTCCATAGTCGGGAGAGAAAGAGTGGAATTCAAATTTTTCAGCAGAGAATTAAATGACAGGTCCTCGACCACAGGCTCTGTAACAAGATTAGATCCTGCTCCTTCCACATCATCACCCAGTCTAAGATCTGGATCGGGCTCAATATCATCTCCTGACAGTCCAGGAGGGACTGCATGGACAGGAAAGGATTGAAAATCAGCAGAAAAAGAGGAAGGAAAAGAAATCAGAGAGGGGACGCCCTGAAGATTGGTAGAACAAAAGCCCGGCCTCAGTGCCGAAGAAGCCCCCTGTGCCACAGCCATGTGAGGGGGGAAAAACACCTGAGCACGGAGTCGACAGCACCAAAGAGGGCGCCGTATGACAAGGGAGGCCCAATCACCCTGCCCACTCCCCCAAAAAACCTGAGGGCCCCTGAGTGACCGGGCCAGGCAGCTGGACCAGCCTCTGAGCCCATTGCTCCATAAGAGCAGCCCACTGAAGAAACTGCTCATCGGAAGCCCTACCAGAAGGCGGGGAAGGGTTCCGATGTCGAAGAGGTCAGAGACCAGAAGCAGAAACCGGTGACCCCGAACGAGGAGACCGGCAACTGACTCCAATGACCGATCGTCGACACGCAGACATATCAGAGGGTGACCTTAAGTGATGCTTTCTCTTTTCTGACCTACGGATCAAGAAGAGCTCGAGGTCGAATGGTGCCAAAGAATGGGACCGTTTACTTTTATGCTTCCGCGGGGGGAGAGACACCGCCCATCCCCTTGGGCATTGGACTGTCCATTGTCAGACCCCTCTTCCGGAGAAGGCGGCAGACCGACCGAGCCTGGCTGACTTAATAGTTGTCATACGAAGTCTCCCTACCATCACCTGACCCGCTCATGGTCGACTCCATCAATGTAGGCTGAGACTTCTTTCTTTGATAAGAATAAACTATCGTAAGCGGTACTTTATTTGAAAAATACTACAAAATAATAAACTGAAAACTATGCTGCTAGTTTGAAGTTTGATTCCTGGCGGGCAAGCGATGTCATCACTGAAGCGCACTCGATGGCGGAAAAAAGAGGAACTGAAGCGGTTGGAGGGTCGATGCCGAGATAGTCATTGCTGCACGAGCAGAGGCTTGCGGCTCCACCTCTGGCACCAGCCCTCCTACAAAAAAGTTTGCTCCCGCTGGGTCCTAGCGCCTCCGGCATAAATCCCATTGGGGTGAATGAGTGGTGGAGACTTTATGTCCAGGAAGATAAGAAAAAATACAGCATGGGTTAAACGTGAGAAAATGGCAGTCGACTGAAGCAGGCGTGCATGAAGGTCCGACTTGCATGGGTCAACGGTGGGAAAGAACTGGGGTAGGTGTGGGGGACTGTCACCTTTATACAATAGGCGGACGTCAGTGTGCTGATGTCGGTGGGGGCAGTCCCCTATGATACACAGCTAGCTAGAAGTTTTCCGTGTGGTCCTGGCACCTGGCGGCTTCAGTCCTACTGGTGTGGCCTGCTGCAAGAGCCCCCTCGAAGTAGGATCCACAGATATTTCCTGTGAGGTTTCCCCGATTATGATATGGAGATAGGCATTCTTCGTATCTAGGGAGCATACCCAATCCTCTGTCTGCAGTAGCGGAAGGAGACCCTGTAAGGTGATCATCTGGAACTTCTTATATTCCATGAAGGTTGAGGTCCCTGAGGTCTAAAATAGGATGGAGATCCCCTGTCCATTTGGGAACAAGGAAGTTATGTGGAGTAAAACCCTGTGTGCCTCTTTTGAGGAGGCAGGGTTTCTATGACTTGTTTTTGAAGCAGGGTCTGTATTTCCTCCTGCAACCAGGCCAGGTGTTCTGGTGGGTGTGTTGCCATAACCGGTGTATGGTCTGGGGGATTGTCTAGAAGCTCCAGAGCATGACCCTTTTCTATGATCTCCAGAACCCATTTGTCTGTAGTCACCACCCCTCCCCCCCACACACACTAATCCAGATGGAGGGAGAGATGACCCCCTACAACCACCCCTGGAGGTAACAGTGGTTTGGAGTGGTGTATGAGGAATCATGCTGAGGCGGGGGTGGGGGGTAGAGCCCACAATTCCACCATCTTTGGGTGCTTTTGTATGGGCACCTGGGATGTGGAAGGGGTCCGGAAAGACTCCTAACACTTTCACCACTACCCTGCTGTTGGGAGGCCTGATGGTTGCTCTCTGACTGCAGAGGGGTGAAAAGTACCCCTTCCTGGGGTATGGTACAGAGATTTAACTGATTTCAGAGTTTTGCCAGACGACTGAAGACCGAACAAAGTTTCTTCAACATCATGCCCAAACAGCTTCTGTCCCTTAAATGGTCCATTAAGGATTGTCTGCTGGACGTCTGTGGCAAAACCTCTTACCCTAAGCCAAGAGTAGCACCAGAGGCAGATGCCAGAGGCTTCCAAGGCATCATATGCAGTGCAGTTTGAATGTTTACCTACATCAGCAATAGCAGTAAGGATTTTAAGTAATTCTTGTCTGATATTACCCTCAGGCAAGGCCTGTGCAACAGCCTTAGCCTGCCTCCAGAGGGTGTTTTAATATCTGATTATACAAAGTACTTTGTAAAGTCATACAGGCAGCACTCATGTGTGAAGGAGGGTGCTGGAAAAACGGAATCAGCACTCCATGAAAAAAGAAAGAAATCCAGTTCCCAACAGAAGTGGAACTAGCCTCAGCGCTTCAGGGTTTTCTACCCCTTTGTCAGGAGGTATGGCTTCTTAAAGTTATAATGACATTTAAATACTCCAAAAAATAGGTGTATATGATTAAAGTGCAATTCAGTAATTAAGGAACAATCAGAAACAAGGGCTCATATAAGCCTAATGGTTAAGTCATCACTGTAGCAAAACATCACATTGTTGTCTGTGGCTCTCATTAGTGAATATCTGATTATACAAGCCTGATAACTGGCTATTCGCAGGCCCAGGGAGGCAGAGGCACAGGTATGTTTACCTAGTACACCCAACCTACTGGATGCCTCATCAGGAGAGAGGGATCTCGGGTGTCTAGGTGTCTTTGATATATCATGTGCAGCTGCGATCAGCAATGAATCAGTCTCAGCCTGATTGGTATAAGAAGGCTTGCCTGAAGGAGCTCAGTACATTTTGTTATCCCTTTTGAGACCAGCTGATAAAGAATTCGGGTTATACTAAGCTGCACAGGTAGCATCCTAAAGTGCTGGATAAAAGGGAAGAGTAATAATAGAAGGAGAATCTGGCATTTCAAGAAACTCCCACTGGTTCTTTTTAATGGAATCCTGCTCCTCCGGCGTGAAGTCCATGGAAGCTTGGATCTGCTGCATTATGGCAGAAAAGGAGGGGGTCCTCTGGAGGTGACCAGGGTGTAGTAAACACTGTCTTCTCTGCGGGGGGGGGGGGACAACTGTGAAGTCTTCAATATAGTCTTCCTCCATTATATGGTCAAGACTATACTCATTGTCAAATCTCATTGGCAGGAATGAAGGAGCACGCCAGCAACATCACCAGTGTTTGAGGAGATTTCTTCCACACTATGTCAAGAGTATGGCATCAACTGGAAAGGTGTATTAGTAGCCCTCATCAATAGATCATTAAAGTCTGACCTGGCAGTAGGCACTGTATTATATCAGAGAATGACAGAAGTAATGCCTGTGCATCAACGCCACTTTAAGTAGTGGTTGTGGCCACAACAGTCAACAGTGGAGAGTGGATCTCCAGTGACATTCTGGCCATAAAAGGCCTGGTAGCACCTATGCAAAGTCACGACCTTGAGGTCTGGACAACGGTCGGGGAGATCAATGGGCATGGCCACCAAAGCAGACAGCGTCATAGGCTGGGATACAGCTGCAGTCCTCAGTATCACCCTAGACCTTGCCGGGGAAGCCTCGTCTTTGTCCCAGTGTTTGTGGCTCCCTGAGAAGGATTTATCCTGGGCCTTCACCAACCGGGATTCAGTCAATGTGTTAAGCGATGCAGATGCACCCTGTAGCTGCTGTTCTATTGCTGCTAAGGTCCTTTTCAGAAGAAATTTTTCTAACACCCCTTTTCTGCAGTGCCTGGTTGTGGAGTTGAACCCTCATCAGATCTCACAGGTTTTTCCATGTTGTAATAGAGACACAAGCAACAGACACACACTTCATGCATGTCATCCTTATAGATTTTTCTCCACAGTTGCACAATCAAAAAGGTGTTGATGGTCCTTTGATGGCACACAGGGCACGGAAAATCCCTGGTTAAAGTAAATACATAGTTTATAAATAAAAACAGCAGCTTTGTTACAGTGGTGTTTCAGATGACAGGTCCAACAAGTCTGACTGACCATGAGAAAAGAACAGAGTAGAGTAAAGGCCGCCCATGTTTATGAAGACGCTGATGTGTGACATCATCATGGGCAGCCCCTAGCTGGCTGCTTGCAAAAGTTTCCATGTGGTCCTAGCGCTGATGTGGGTATAGTTCCAATGGTGTGGCCTAATGAGAGAGATCCTCGAAGATGATCTAAATTAACCAGCATGGTCAAAATGTTTAACCACTACAGAGGAAGACATTTACCTTGGTCCATGGCTGAAGGCTCAAAATCAAGTGCAGAATGCATATTCTTGAGCAAGACATGGAAAGTTAGATCATCCTGTGGAAAATAAAGAGGGAGGGGTGCCCTGGTTCCGGACAGCCCAGGCTAAAGAAAGCGTCACCATCACCACCCTCAGAAATGATAAGGTGGGGAGGTCAGACTTGTATCCTTCCACATCCTCCCAGAGGGAGCACGAAGAGGGGGTGGATTGTGGGTGCTCCAATTCAGAATGCAGCCTTGATAACACTGGCAGCATTGGCCCCTTAGAGGTGGCACCAAAACCGGAACTGACCTGGCACTGTGGGAGGCACTGGAGCCAGCACAGGGACAGGCCCAGATGAGCCTAAATCCAACACAGACAATGGCACAAAACTCATCGTCAACAACCAAACCATCTCTGAAATGACCAGCAATGGTACCATGGCTGGTCCCATCAAAGTGGCACTAAATGGAGGTGTGCCAGTGGGACAGGAGTCGATGGTGCAGTCACTGACTAGGGCCCAGGGCTGTTGCTGGTGCCAAACACTCTACCCAGCTTGACGGCCCCACCCGTGACTCCAGTTCCACTGGCCCCAAAGGACGAGGGACCAGCTACACTGGCAGAGGCAAATGAGCCAGGCGCCGCATCCACTGCTCCAAAAGGGTTGCTCAATGGTGGAACTGCCCACCGGAATCCCCACTTACAGACAGAGAGGTGCTCCTGGCACGAGAGATCAACCTCTTAGTACCAAAGGCCCCCAGTGATGATGGTGAGGGCCTCCAACTCCGGGAGACCGAGGATCTCGCTGAAGACCTCGCAGAGGGTGACCTAGAGTGGTACCGCTTCTTCCCCATCTAATGGAAGAGGAAGAACCTGACTGGGTTAGAGAACAGACCTGCTTCTTTTTGTGCTTCCAGAAGGACTGTCCTTCCCAAGCACAGTACCGTCCTCAATCATAACCCTTCTCAATGGGGAAAGTGGACCAGAGACGGTCCCACTGCAGGAGCAGCTTGCCTGAAAAGAATGTTTACTGCTGCCGTCCATGGCCCTTGATCATTGACTCAGAAGGGCTGTGAGAGACTGACAAATATTTTAGAAAAATCACTAAACTGACACAAAAATAAACTCTAGCTCTAGACACTAAAAACTGAGAGAAACGAATGCTGCTGTTGTACAGATATGAAGTTCTGACTCCTAGCAGACAAGCAACTTCGTCAGAGATGCGCACTCAACGACGGGGGAAAAAAGGAACCAGGGCAGCTGAGGGCTGGTGCCAAGATGAGCCTTGTGCTTCAAAGCTTCTTCTTGTGGTATTGCACTCCTGAAAAGTTCTGGCTCCCACAGGGTCCTAGCACTTCCAACTAAGATTCACTTGTGTGAATCAACAGTGGAGATTGATTCCTGAATGACTGGATGGGCCAAGCAGTCCTTATCTGCTGATAGAGTCTATGTTTAAAATGCGAGTGGTATTACTATCATTTAGATGACAATATTATCTGGCTGAAAAAGATAGCAGTAAATATGTCCCAAAGCTACAAATTATCTGGCCCCCTTCTCATAAGTCTTCACTGATCAACTGGTTTGAGAAAAATCTCTACCAGCTGCTTGACCAAAGTTGAGCTCAACAGGCCTGATGTGGTTACCATGGAGCCTTTGACCAAAGATGAGCAGTCCAGAGACTCGAAGGAGCATAAAGAGTGTAGTATTTCCTGGACCCATGCTCTGCAGTGACACTGCTTCTTGTACTTCTTGCTGTGGTGAGAAGGGCACTCCCTAAAGGTCTGGAGGGCCATGCACCTCTCTCTGAAATCAGAGAATGACCCTCTGACTCTGGCCATAGCCGGCAACAGCAGCAAGGCCCAAGTACTAATTACGACTTCCGCCAGCTCTTCTTCCATGACTGCATGCTGAGCAGCCAACCCAGAAGATGCCAAGGCAATCTGCAGTCCTTAGGCCATGCAAAGGTCAACCTGGCCTTCTGTTCTTCGATGGATCTTGGCAGCGTGGCACGGCACTCACTGTAAACTTGTAACGTGATGTCGATCGCCCCAGCAGGAGACGCATATATCACGCAGATCCATGGCCAACAGCTTCTGTGTACACCGAGTACACGACTTAAAACTCCGTTTGCTTCCCCACCCCAAAATTGCAAAGCTGAGTCAGAAGACACAGGAGCAACTTTAATGTTGAGTGCAGTCTTGAATAGTTGAACATTTGCCTGAATAAGGCACCTGAAAACTTGAAATCCTTCAATGCATGCAGAGCTGTGAAGGAAGACACCCTTCCCTTACAGCGGAAAAAAGATCTAACATCACAGACAGAGCTAAAGGATACACCACCCGGGTGGTGGGCGGAGCCTAGCTTGAAGATATTCTGAAGACTATTATCTCCAGGAAGACTACCAGTGTGTGGATAGTGAACTGTAAAATGCATCAAATCATTTGCTTCTGTATCTGTTCACACCCTTAGAAAGATCCTGTTTCCATGTAAATGACTCTAGTAACGAAGGAACAGAAATACAGAAACTCTAGAACACATACAGTATGCAGAATTGTGCCCAAACATGGGTTTTCAATACTTTTCCAGAACAGGCAAACTTTTCATTCAGCAGAAAAGTCAAACCTGTTGTATATATCTACACTAAATCAGAGAGAAGTAGTTTTGTACTTAATTCTAAAAGTCACAACATATATTCTCCCACTGTTAAACCTCTTCTGTAAATGCTTTTTTGAAATATGATTTTTTGAAGCTTGCTCTGTTGCTGGTACTTTAGTAGCTACTTACGTGGTTGTCTTTTGTAATCTTGATGAGGTGCTGTACAGCAATCTTCAGCTCATCCCCAGACATAGCTGATACCACAACAGCATAAAGCTGGGCTGCCAACTCTCGCATCTCCTCTTTATTAGTATTCATCAGACCCTGAAAGCAAATAATAAAAATGCAGTTTCTGAGTGGAGGTATCCGAAGAGAAGAAATGCACATGTTGCTAGCTTACTGATTTGTCACTTCCAAAGGTATGATAAATGGGGAATTTAACAGAAAATTATCTGCTGACACAGAATTAAAACATAGTTGTGTTCAAATCTACTATTATTTAATCTTTACATTAACACTCAACATAAAGGAAGTCCCAATGCACCAAACATTATGGGGCTGCAATGTGCTACACTAACATACTCCAATTTTTCTCTTTATCCCTTAAAGGACTACAAAACCGGTTCAATATCCTCCTTGAAGCATGTAACGACCTAAAATTAAAGATGAAACATACAGGCCACCATAATCAAACAGTCAGAATGGCACCAACAGGGTCAGCACAGCACTATCCGTGAAAAGCACCAGCTGATGCCATATTCAAGGCCCTGGCGTGTCACGCGGACACAACAGTGTGACCATGCAAAATATATTGCACACAGGGTGCGAAATTCCTATACCCTAGGTGCCCCAGGGCAGGCACTTTTGTCTTAAGAAACCTACTGCTGATTAGTGCCTGCCCCATGGGGCACCTAAGGCAGCTGTGCAGCAAGCGAGTCTCATTTTGTCCATTTCATTTCTTATTTTTTTGGACGTCAGCATCCTTATCTGTGTGGTTGGGGGGGCTGCTGGAGGAGCACCAACAGCTGTAATCACAAGACGAACCTTAGCGGGATCAACTGACAGGGAGGCTGAGAGGCAGGAGTGGCAGACGACAAGCAAGCTGAATGTCCCCTCCATTGATTGACAGCCTAGCAAACGAAACTGTGAGGGATCAAGTTCGTCGGGGCAGGAGTTTAGTTGCAGTCGCAAGACACCAGCTGGAAGTGTTAGTCTGCCTGCCCCTTTCACACAGTGTATGTGTAGTCCATGCAAAGCGCACCATTCTTACAGAGTGGAGAGGAAACGTTCCGGTCCACACTCCAGTCAGTGTTCGTGATCCCACTAGTAAGTCACACAGTGTAATGTATAGTCCCTGCTAAGTGCGCCACTCTTACCGAGTGGAGAAGAGACATTCCGGCCCACACTCCAGTCAGCGTTCGTGATCCCACTAGTAAGTCTTTATCTTCTTCTAACTACAATAACAAAAATCTAAAGCTCTTTTAAGAGCGCTTGCCTTAGTTCTTCATTCCAGTTTCACAAGTTCACCCTACAACTTGCGACTTAGAGAGGGAGGGTGATGAGAGACAGTCTCTCACTAGTGGGAGTAAGAAGATTCAAAGCTAACAGGCTTGTACTTTAGCAACAAAGAAAGAGCACTCAAAGCTGTTTTAAGACAGAAATTTTGTAAACAATACTGAGATAGGAGGAGGGTCAGTGGCGGAGCTGGGCTGGAGTGGCGGTCGCCCCTCCTGGCTGCCCCAGTGTGAGTAGTGGCGCCCCACCACCATCTTTATTCACTGTTTAGTGCCCATTGAGGAGCCCATGATTGACTTGAATGGCCCCACCGGCTCCCAAATCTGGCTCTGCCACTGAGGAGGATGTAGGTAAGAGCTAATTTCAGAGTTCAACAAAAAAAACTGCTGCTGTTGCACTGTAAAGAATAAGTACAGACAAACAGACAGACAGTGTAAAAAAAAAAAAAAGCATGGGGGGGGTGGGGAATCAACCACCAGAGGGAAGCTAAAATTAGCAGGTACCCATTCTGGTTGTCTGCAGCAGTCTGCCTTTATCCACAGTCAGCCAGTCACAGTTACTTGGAGCTGAGCTAAAAATCAGGAAAAAAAAAATGGCATCTCTTACTCTTCTGCCTAGGCAGCTTCTTATAAATAAACAGCTATGTTATGGGAGCTGACAAAGCTAGCTGAAATCTAAATAGATATTTGGGAGCTACTGAATGGTGTCCTTCTAAAGTAAGTAAAAGCTCTTTCAATGGCTACTGTGAACTGAGGTAGCTTAAAACTAATTAAGAGGCTTTTTAAAGATACTCTGGAACTACCTAAAATCTAAATAGAAAGTTTCTTTAAAGCCTAAAGGGCAACAGAGAGCAAAGTTAGCTAAAAACTAAATAAAAACCTCCTGTAAAGAATTTGATGGTGCCTGTGGGCTGTACTAACTAAAACCTGAAAAGGAAATCTCTTAGATACTGCAATGGTTGGTCCAGTGCAGATGAAATTTCAAATTATGTAAAAACAAGGGTGGCATGTAAATAGTTTCTTGGGTATATATGCGTTATGCCAGATACGCTGTAATCTTTTTTTTTTTTTTAATACGACTTCATACCCTGATTGCACACCCATGAAAATTAGGGATTCCCTCATGCATACTGAGCATGACAGTATTTTCGCAGGTTTTGACGGCACAAAACAGTATCCAGTACAGCTGTTTACTGCTGCCAAAATATTGCCCTTATCCTCTCGCAACAGTTGCTTACCACCAGTGGCTCATCCTGCGCTGTTCTACCGTATTTCCTGGAGGTCTTGAGGTCCACCCCAACTACCCACTGCCGCTTCTAACATGTTATTAATCCCACTCCTGGTGGTCTAGTGTTCTCTCTCCCCCCTGCTGCCCCATGATCACCCGGCCATTCATGTTTTATTTATTTAGTTTTTGTTGACCGGGTAAGTGCACTAGACGGAGTCTACCTATTTTCAGACATGATCCAGGGAGGGGGATAGAGATGAATGCCAACTGACTCTGAACCAGATTAAGCTGTTGGTGGTATTTTTAGTGAATGGGGAGGAATCTGGCCAGGGCACCGGGGAAATTCTCCTACTCGCCAGTATGGGACATTTTGGCCGTCATTCCAAGATGGCCACTTCCGGTGTTGCCTCAGTGAGGAAGGATGTGCTGGAGGTAGGGGAGCAGACCTCCTCCCCTGCCTTGATTCCTCAAGAGGCTGCTGAAATGGATATCAGTGTGGAGACAAAAATCAAAGGAAGGTATGGGCTCAGAAAGGCCCACTGACCCGTTGGCTGTAACATGGTCTAATGGCTATGATCCTCTTTTAAACTTACAAGAACCAGAACAATGTAAGTCGCCCCCTCTGCAGTCAGGGTTTCGGTTGTCTCAGCTTGAGGAGGAAGAGCTGCAGCTAGCATTGTTCATGCTCCTGTTTTGAACCTCCCTAGTCCATATCCCTTTCATAACTCTCCCCTCTATCATCTGTCTCTCAGAACCTGCCCCAATAAATATGCTCTGAACTTTTCCTCCTTGATTGTCCTACCTTCTATTTCATTTTGGTCCACTCCTCCTACTGTTTCCTCTATTTCTCTACTCCATACTACCCTCCTTTATCTGGCACCCCAATCATATTCTATTCCTAGCTCTCCTATATCTACCCAGTATGGACTATTAGCATGTGTACAGTCGCCTCTGTATTCAACCTACCCCAAATATTTCTGGATGGTTGCTCTTATTTAACTTACTTATCTTATCTTCCTACATACCTATTTTGTGACTATATTGTATTTTACCCTACCTTTAGTGTTTTTCTCATGCCTGTACTGTATTTTTGCTCCTCAACAATTGTCAAATTATGTACTGTATTCACTGTACTGTCACTGCTTCCAATATTTTGTTCTGTAACCTCCTGAGTCGTGCCTGAAGAGTGTCATTGCTATGGCTAGTACACCTTACCCAGTAAACAAAAACCGAATAAAATAAAATAAAGCATAAAGATTTACAATCAAGAATAACCTCCCTGAAAGCTACTGCTGCTCCTGTCAAAGACCCAGAGCTGCCTGTCTGTGAGCAACAGCTGCCTGATGACGCCACTGCATCAAAGGAATTGGCGGCCCCACCTGGGGAAGCAAACAAAGCCGCTGTCACAGAGGCAGGTGAGGAAAGTGCTCTAGCAATTGCGGCTGGCAGTTTAAACGCAACTCTGTGCGTATGCCCAAAGTCGCAGGACAAAAAAAGGAAGGTGGTGGTTCGAGTAAAAATTCTGGGAAACAGCTAGGCCCACAGAAACGCTCGGGCGTCGGCCAGGAGGATCATCGCATGTCATACCCGGAGTTGGGAAACACCAACGCACAAGAGAAGCAGTCCTAAAGAGGACACCAAGAAAAACAGAAAGCAGCATTTTCCGGATGGAGCTGCGTGAGAGGACATGAATCAGCAGGCGGATCCCCAACAGAGTCTACCAGGGCATACACTGACAAAACAGCAGTCGGGTTGCAGCTGCTCAGGTACTGAATTTTCAAATATTATTTCACAGACCCAAATTAATGTAATACCGCCTGAGAATGTGCAAGATGTCATACAGGACAAAGCATTATGCAGCAGGAGAGTAGATCATATAGTGACTGACCAGTTTAATTCTGCTAACAATGAACCAGAAGGGAAGTTAGGAGGGGGGGTGGGGAGACAGAGCAGTCAATAACAGGGGCCCTCCCTCAGCTGAAGGAACAGGTGCCCCGCCCCCCCAATTATGATGGAAATCTGTCAGTAACAGGGGTCACGACTGCAGAAGCTCTAAGGGGGGCAGGATGGATAAAATCTCAAAATGATCAAATCTGGACCTCACCTGCTCATACAGCCTCTTGCCTGGAAGAAAATTTGGTGAATATGGAAGACCCTTTGGAAATTCCTCCTTCATTAAATCTCACTCAAAACCCGGTATTGCCCATTTCTGGGGCCCCTAACTCAGACACTGACTCTCAGTCCCACAAAATTACTGAGGAGCAGGACCCCCCCCAAGGATGCAAGGGAATGAGGACAGCAGGTAGACGGAACTCTCCCCCAAGGGAAGATAACACCCTCCCTTCTACTTCGGCTTCTAATACACAGAATCAAAGCAACCCAGGACAAGGGGATGGCCATCCTGGAAACCTAAGGGCCTGCCCCAACTTATGCAGGCTTATTTCATTCATGCCCCTAGCAGGCTAATAGTAGAAATGCAGTCCACATCAGGTACAGAGGAGTCGGGACATTTTTCCAGACCAGGTGTATGTGGGGAAAAACTGGTGAAAGACAGCTTACAGTTCCTATCTACAGAGATTTACATGCTAATACATACATCCGGAGAGTCCAACCTTGATCTCATTTTTATGTTGCTTGCATGCATGTGCAAGAAACATAGTGCCATCATCGGAGATTTCGGAGGTGTGTCACCTCCTCCTCCAATTCAGTCAGTGTGCTTGCAGGCGCGGCACCTGTAAGCCAATGCATTTTGGAGCTGTCTATGACATGCTCCAAATGCAGTGGCATACAGTTGAAAGGGGAGCTACGCTGAGTGAGCAGCGATAAGAAGCTGCTCACGCCGCAGCTCCCCCACTCGCAGGTGTGCGTGCCTCCGACGCACTGTATAGCCAACGGGTGACCAACTCCTCGCCGGGCTGAGCTGCGCCGTCCCCCGCCCAGTAGTTGGTGCCACGCTGGGAGCCCACCCCAGCGTGGCAATCAGTCCTTGCCAACTGGGGGCCCAATCCGCCGGCTGAACGCCCCGCCCTAACGTTCTTGTGCCACGCTGGGAGCCACCCCAGCGTGGCAAACGGTCCCACTGACGCCTTTTTTTTTTTTTTTTTACACCTGTAAGACAAAATAGTCCGCTGGGTGCGCCTCCCGACCCCCCTCCCACAACCCACACCACCCACTGCGCACTCCAGTCTTCCCACACCCCTCACCCCATACTTACCTCCAGACTGGCGCGACGATCTTCGTGGACTCGGAACACGCCTGCACTCTTCAAAGCCGACCGTGAACTGAGGAAATGCCGGTAAGCTGTATAATGGGCTAGATAGGGGGTTTCAACTTTATTGCATATCTCAGCATTTTTGGAATTTTGCACCACATTTTCAACATGGGGTTTCTGAACCCTTCTCATGAATGATGTCACTGTCATGGAAGAGAGTCGGTCAAGGGTGATTTCGCACAGTGACTGCAAAATCACCCTTCAGGCCCGAATACCGCCATGACAGTGACATCATTCATGAGAAGGGGGCCCAAAACCCCATGTTGAAAATTTGGTGCCAAAATTCCAAAAAATGACTGTTTTACGAGCGTGCGTTGCGCAGTTCCTACGCAGGCTCGTAAGTTCGCAAAATTTCAATATTTTCACTCCAGATTTTCAACATTGCCATTTTACCACACCTTCTTATGAGCAGTACAGCTGTCATTTTTCACATCTCACCCAAAATGTGTTTCCGCCAATGTAGCGCAGAATGGCGCAGGCGGTGTGCGAAATCAATGTACGGGACAAAGTAAGAAAATCACAGTGACGCTGTTCATGAGCAGAGGTCTTAAAATGGCTATGTTGAAAATTTGGTGAAAAAATTCCTAAAATGACTGTTTTATTGTAGCGTGCGTTGCGCAGTTCCTACGCACGCTCATAGGTTTCGTGAATTTTCAATATTTCCACTCCAGATTTTCAACACTGCCATTTTTCCACACCTTCTTATGAGAAGTACAGCTGCATTTTTCACATCTCACCCAAAACATGTTCCTCACATGTAGCGCATAAATGGCGCAGTCACTAGTGAACTCAGTGTATGGGCACATTAAGAAAATCACAGTGTCACTGTTCATGAGCAGAGATCTTAAAATGGCAATGTTGAAAATTTGGTGAAAGAATTCCTAAAACGACTGTTTTACGAGTGTGCGTTGCACAGTTCCCACGCACGCTCGTAGGTTTGCTAATTTTCAATATTTCCACCAGATTTTCAACACTGCCATTTTACCACACCTCCTTATGAGCAGTACAGCTGTCATTTTTCACATCCTGCCCAAAACGTGTTTCATATTTGTGAGCGCACAATGGCGCAGTCGGTGTGCAAACTCAATGTATGGGACACATTAACAAAATCACAGTGACACTGTTCATGACCAGAGGTCTTAAAATGGCTATGTTGAAAATTTGGTGAAAAAAATCCTAAAAATGACTGTTTTACGAGCGTGTGTTGCGCAGTTCCTACGCACGCTCGTAAGTTCGCAAATTTTCAATATTTACACTCCAATGACTTCCAAATACCTAAACAGCACATAGAAGCAAGCAACATTCGGCATTGACAAATGCTTGTTAAAACTGCAGCAGGCCTAGAAGCATTTTGGCATAGATACGAACAAGTGAAATACACTCCTTTATGGTCACCTTTTCTGGCTATTCCTTTAACAAAACCGGCAGTCAGAACAATTACAGTGTTATTCAAAAATGAAGGGGTGGCAGCGGCAGACATTTTGAGATGGCTAAAAACAAAATGCAGTGTCTTGGGCCTTCCAGAGCCCATCATTAACTCTGAGCAACTATGGACAGGGGGGCGGAGAATTCAAGTGAGGTTGCCCCAGATGAACGAAGTAATTCAGCACTTGCCAAGTTGCTTTATCTTGGCAGAGACCAAGGTTTCATTTTCTACGCTGGCCAACTGAAGCCTTGTTTTAGATGTGGAGCCCAAATGCATTTGAACAGTGCATGTGACAAACTTAAGTGTTCTCTTTGTGCAGGTATTGGACATTCAAGTATAAGCTGCCAAAATCCAATGTATTGCAACCTGTGTGATGACACCTCATTCTTTCAAAACCTTGTCCATGGGCATTTCATAAAAATTCAGCCCGTACCCAAGAGGAACAAGAAGAGACAGTGTCCAGTGCAGAACAACAAGCCAGCACTCGCCCTCCTTTTGCCCCCAGGCCTGAAGGTTCTACTAGTCAGACAAGCAGCTAAAGTGCCACAGTGTCATTCATACAGGAAAGACAGCATGCCCAGCCAGATAATCAAGCTCCTGAGGAAAGTCAGCTCACCCCTAAAGATCCCAGTGGGGAAGACACGTCCACCCCACATACATCGACCCCGCCATCTGACCCTCTGGCAGGGGTGTCGGGTGCCACTATTTCCAGCCTGCAAACAGAGGATCCCCCTTCAACTAGAGAGCACGGACAAGGCCAAGCTATACCCCCACCAGAGGAAACCACCTGGACTCAAAAGGGACAAAGAAGAATGACTAGGAGTAGGGCAAACAGAGGGGCCATGGCAGTAAAACTCCAGTCCGAGGAAGTGCTGCTATCAAGAAATAGATATGTGCCTCTTTCAAAGAGGAAACGATGGGCTGATACAGAGGACGACTCTGATGTATCCTCAGTGGCTTCCTCTCAGCCCGATCCCATGACAGATACTGAGCTGGTGTCAAGTGACTCAAGAACATCCAGCAAAAAGAGGTTCAAGCAAAAATCTCCAGGGAAGGGGAAAAAGACCTGACATATTCCTAAAAACATCTAGAAATGACTTATAACCTTGTTTGTGGTACTATGAACAGCATAAAGAATCCCAAGGAAAGACGTGCCACCTTCTCCATATTAA
This sequence comes from Neoceratodus forsteri, assembly GCA_016271365.2. Classification (NCBI taxonomy): domain Eukaryota; kingdom Metazoa; phylum Chordata; order Ceratodontiformes; family Ceratodontidae; genus Neoceratodus; species Neoceratodus forsteri. The sequence continues at coordinate 1,098,530,918 of CM057453.1, forward strand.
GAGATCTAAATGTGCAAGGGTATTTTTACAGGATACTAGAATACACTCAAAGAGGCCAGGCAGCACAGGAATGGCTAGGCAGGGTATCCTTTTGGTCCCTAGGGGAAGAAGCATGTGCAGGGGTTGTGACATTATTTAACATGCAAGAGGTAGCAGTTACAAGCTTAATAGATTTAATTCAGGGGAGAGTCTTAAATGTCACTATCCAAAATCAAGAATGGAGATTAATTAATATTTACAACCCTCAAATTAGAACACAAAGAGTTGAGGTTTTGAAAACAATTCAGCCATACTTGCACTCTACTAAATCTGTAATATTTTCTGTGGTGGCGGGGGATTTTAATTGCATTTTATCTCTCTCAGATAAAACAGGCGCAACACAAAAATTATATAGTGACTCGAATTATCTTAAAGTCATGCATAAAACAGCTAGACTGGTAGATGGGGCCTCAGCCCCTAAACATACATATCACAGAGGACGATCATCCTCCAGGATTGATCTTTCTTTCACTTCGGAATGGATACTTGGGAATGAGTGTACTGTGTCTCCCACAGAATCATCAGACCACTGTCTATTAAAAATATATCTAGGGCTACCCAAAAACAAGCCAAGGTCGTACAACCGCTGGAAAATGAACATCACAGTGTTGGAGGAGGAAAAAGGGTGGAAGGAATTAAAAGAAGTGGTGGCCGTCAAATTATCTGTATTTGACCTTTATGAGAATCCAGCTACTTGGTGGCAGGAAACTAAACTAAAAATTTAAAATTATTGTAAACACACGGCAAAAATAAAGACAAATATATTCAGTATTTGGAAAAACGAAGGCAACTGCAAAAACCAACTTCTCTAAAGGCAGAATACTGCCTAGACTATGCCTTCCAAATCGCACAAATAAAAAAGGAAATGTACAGCTTTCAATATAATACAGCAGCCTCCCTTTCTCTGGAGCAGAAATATGGGATGAAAGACACAGCACAGGCGGTTAACCCCTATGACAGCTGCAAACAGCGTATAGACACAAAATATATGCCCCATCTTAAAAATAGGGAAGGCGTACTTATTGATGACAACATTGGTATCTTGAATTTTATTTATTAGCTTTTGGTAACCGGGTAAGTGCATTAGGCAACAATCCTGCCTATTTTCAAGCATGACCCGGGAGAGTACAATTTACAAACGGGTAAGTATATACAGTTTACAAAATACGGTTTCCAAACAATACAGGGTAAATACAGTAGTACAGGAGATCACTGAGATATAACATAATCTTGGATAACAACTGTTGACCCAGTAAAGGGTGTAGAATCGTAACAGCAAGGCTAGGGTTTATCGACAGACAAGAGAGCAATGCAGTGAGCATTCACTCAAAACCCCTACTTGAGTATCAAGTCTCTGTTCCAAATAACTTAGGTGAATTTTTAAAACATTTAGATATCCCTCAGCTAACAGCGGATATTAAGGAGGAACTAGTACGCCCAATCACAGGCCCTGAAATAAATATGGTTGTGGGACATTTAAAAAATGGTGTTTCCCCTGGACCTGATGAGATCCCAAATGAATTTTATAAAAAAAAAAAATCAGCAGAAATGATAAAAGATCATTTGGCCATTTGTGAACCCCGCAAGGGACCCCATGGGAACAGCGTACTTGTGGGCCACGTGGGCAGATGGTACTGAACAAGAGGCAGGACGCTGCCAGAGTTAGAATGTTGGACCAACAATGGCCTCGGCCACAAGAAAGGCCTCCGTCGTGGTATCCCCTCTTTTAAGGATGTCCGTAAGAGGGTACTCCCTCTTTTTCTGGATAGGTTTCAGCGGCATCCCTGTGGACTCAGAGATGAGGTGAAGGGATCCCTTGGAAGAAGGAAGGACCTTCCTCCATCCCTAGACCAATGGACAACTCATCATCCCCAGGGTGAGAGTGAAGCCCAGTGATATCCGAATCCGAGGAGTCGGGATACAGCGGCCTGCCGCCCAAATCACCCTCGACACGCCGAGGGCAGTCCAGGGTGACCGTGACCAACAAATGCTGGGGAAGCCCGGTATCCGGTCTGTCTTCTTTGGAAGGAGCCCCTCCCACAGGCTGCTTAGGCGGTGGCTCCACCACAATGGGTGGAGAAACCAGTTTAGGCCAAAGAGGTGGATCTGCTGGCCCCGCGAGTGGAGGGACAGAAGATTTCGGCTCCAGAGGGGTCGGCTTCAGCCTAGGAGGCAAAAGCCAAGTAATGGCTGGTGAAGGAGCCCGAGTAGGCTTGTGCCCAGACAAGATCAGCTGTTGCTACATGAGGTCCTCGTTGCACCGACAGAGTTTCCGACGGAGCCTCTCCTCATCCGAGGAGGACGAGGATGACCGATGGCATTGCCTCTTAGAGTATTTATGGCTCTTCCTTGGCCTGTCTGTCGAGGAGGTTCTAGACCTCGACCGAGATCGGGCAGGCCAACTCAGTTGCTCTGGAGATACCAGCAGGATCGGTAACTTCCGGGGATCCGGAACTGGGTCCTCGATGGGAACACCAGCAGGCTGGGTCTCCTCATCAGGGAAGACAAGGACCGGAGTCCTTTCCAATGAGTCATCAGCCAGAGTCGGCGACAGTGAATCAATGAGTTCAATGACAATCTCGACCTTGTCGACCGCATCTTCGGTCATCTGGCCTGATGGAAGGTCTGAAAAGCCAGCAGCCGAAGAAGTGATCACGACCAAAGTTGAGACCGCATGCTCTTGGAACTGGGACCTCTCTCGATCCCAAGAGCGAATTCGCCGAGATGAAGGTTTACTTGGTTCCTTCTCCCGCTTATGAGATCGGAAGGAGTGCAAGCCCGCAGGCGCCTCTCCCCGGGTGGGAAGAGACTGGCACAACTCCCAGAAGGAGCCTGAGAAAGTAGAGCCTAGGTTAAGAGGAACGAAGAAGCCCCGCGTGTTGGTGGCACAAGCTGCTTCTTCCTCAAACGCCTGCATGTGTTCCAATTGTTTGGCAGAGCCCGCAGCCACGGAAACCCCCCACCTAACCTCCTTGGACTTCACCGGAGGGTTCCTCTTCTCTGGTCTCCCCAACATTAAGTGTGCCAGGTGGTCGTCCAGAACGTTGGGATGGAAAGCCAGGCAAAAGCTGCAGGACAAGGTGTCATGGCCGATACCTAGACAGTAGACGCATGTGAGATGGGGACTGGTGCGCAACATCTTCTGGCCGTAAGGACACCGGCGAAATCCGGGGGAAGATTTTTCTTCCATGATCAAAAGACACAAAAGCGTGATTGCTAACTCGAACAAGTTTTAATTTCAGTAAATCCGAAGTTTTGAAAGCCAGGGCCTACAAAATGCGTCAGCATGAGGGAGGCAACCTGAATCTTCCAGCGGAAAGGCAGATCTGGCAACATGGGGCGGAGTCGAGGGTTATACCACCCGGGTGGGTGGGAAGAGCCAGCTAGAAAACTTCTGGCAAGATTTAATGTGGAAGGGGACATGCCGGAAGAGTGTGGATGAACAACATATCCACGATCCTAGAAATTGCTTATTCTCTCAAGAAACTAAAGGACTCTCAAGCGAAGCCCAAGGTTCTCAAAAATTCCCCAGGACCAGTCAAGAATGGGGTAAATTCCAGAGGAAGGAGGTACTTCCCTGAAGGCCTAGAAACGGCAGCAGAGCTGTGAGTCCTGAACCTCTGTTGCCAGCAGGGGCCCTCCATACGTAAGTACGAGAACTACAGAGGGTCAGAGGCTCAGGGATCCCATATAATCAAAGTATAATATGGGAAGAAATTAATGAGCCCCTGCTCGCGAAAGGTCTGTCAGCAGCATTGCAAGTCCATGAATTGCACCACCAGTGCAGGATTCCAACCCAAAGAGAAACACCTAGGAGTTCAAAAGGTAATGGAACAACTCCTAAGAGGGAAAAGAAAATAATGGAGATGGGGTCCCCGCTAGAAGGGCAACTGCTGGGTAAAGGAAACAACAGAAACCAATCGATTCCCCTACTATAGGCTCCCCTTTCTCTTAGTGAAGATGACCCCAAAGGAGGGGATGAAAAAAATTACTCACCTTAGTAATCTTGTTTCTTCCAAAGTATTCTTCAATATTATTAACTTTTGCAGTCAGTCCACAGCATTGAACTGCCCAGAGAATGGAACATATGTAAATGATGGAACATCTATTTGCTCATGCCACCATTCAAAATGCTGCACTTACCAATTGCTGTGTTCTATAATGCTCAGATTTCATCAACAGCCTACGAGGTAAGATCCCCCAGCTAAACTATTTAAAACATTTAAATTTAAATCTAGCAAACAAACACCCCCAAACATGGTCCCTAACAATCAGATAGGACCAAAAAGGAGGAACAAAACCTATCTGGATTCAAAAAAGTACAGTTACGTAAGAACTTACCGTAACAGTAGATCTTCGAGAGAGGCTCTTGCAGTAGGTATTCACATATAGGACTGACCCGCCAGGCATCAGGACCCCACGGAAACATTTTTAGCTAGCAGTCTCTGGCGGGGGACCACCCCCACATCAGGTGATCGGCATCATACGACGTCAGTGTAAAGGGCTGGTCCCGCATGTCTGCCCTCCAGTTCTTTCCCGCCAAGGGCCAAAAAAGGCAAGACGAGAGAGAAGAGGATATTTCCCCTCATGGAAATGGAGCCAAAAAAGCTTAGGGGCATGTTAAGGCAATATCTACTGCAAGAGCCTCCCTCAAAGATCTACTTTATGGTAAATTCTTACATAACTGTACTATCTTACTTCGAGAAGGCTCTTGCAGTAGGTATTCACATATAAGACTGAGTCTCAAGCAGTCTGAAACAAGGAAAAGCACTCTGGAGGAGGATTGTCATCCATAGCATGGACCCTAAGGCTGCAACGGGTCTCATGAAAGGATACCTTGTAGCACCCACCAACCCGAAACCTGCTCTACGGCGAGAGGCAATGTCCAAACTGTAGTGTTTCGTAAGGCATGGACAGAAGTCCAAGTTGCAGCTGCACAGATGCCTGCTGCTGACACATTCTTGAAACAAGCTGCAGAGGCAGCTAGTCCTCTGGTGGAGTGACCTCTGACTTGACCCAGCAGGGTCTTGCTGTACTTGCCATAACAGAAAGTGATACAATGAGCCAACTATTTTGATAGGCACTGCCTAGAAACAGCATTGCCTTCTCTTTTTAGAGCGAAAGAGACAAAAAGCTCATCAGTTTTCCTGAGATCCTTAGTCCGAGTGGTGTAGTATCTCAGTATTCTGTGAACATCCAATGTATGCAAGAGATACTGCCTTTGATTGGAGTGTTGCGTAAAGAAAGCAGGTAGCTCAATGGATTGATTCATTGTAGATTCAGCCACCACCTTAGGGAGAAACTTAGGGTTGGTGCGTAGAGCCACACGTTACTTGTGGAAAATCAAGTATGGGATTTTGCACATCAAGTTCTGAAGCTCAGAAATGTGCCGAACAGAAGTAATGGCCACTAGGAAGAGTGTCTTCCAAGAAAGGAACTTTAAATCTGCTGTAGCTGCTGGCTCAAAGGTAGGCAGGGTAAGCTTCTTCAGAGTGAAATTCAAGTCCCAAGGAGGGTCACGAATGCGGATGGGGGTCTGAAATGAAGAATCTCTCTGAGGAAGGCCTTGGAGACTTCCAACTGAACAAAAGTCCTGTCCCCAACGGGAATATGGTAGGCTGAATAGCGGCCATGTGGACCTTTAATGAGGAATGGCTGAGACCCAGATCGAAGTGGTGATGCATGTAGTCCAGGACTTTATGGGCTGGGCATAAGAAAGGTTCGAAGCCTTTCGAGCTAGCCCAAATAGAAAAACATTTCCACTTCATGGCGTAGGTGGACCTGGTGGAAGACCTTCTGGCCTCTACCAATATATCCGCTACGAGCCAAGAAACTCCGAAGTGGGCTTTCGCTACGTCTGCGGAAGCCATGCACGTAAATGAAGGGATTTGAGCCCTGGATGAACAAGGGTCCCCTGATCCTGGGTCAGCAATTATTGTGACAGAGGAAGAGGGAATGAAAATTACGTACCTACCGTAATTCTGATCTTTCTGTGTATCTTCGCCATTCATCACCTTTGGGTACTGGCTGGAGGGCATGATCCCGAGGGAGTGCTTTTTTTTTGGATGGGCGGAGTCGATGCACCATTTGCGCCGCCCTCGAGGCTGACGCACTGCCTAGCGCTCACGGGTTGGCTGTTAGGTGTTGTCGACTCCGCCCTCCCGCCAGTTCTGAGTTGCCGTAGAGTAAGATAGGGTTGGAAAGGAGGGACAAGGAAGTCCAAGGGGCAGACAAAGGAAAAGATATATAAACTAAAAGGAGAAATAAACGACTGAGAGGACAGAATAAGTTTGAAAAACTAAGGGGACTGGGTAGGGGCCCGAATCTCTGGAAGTAGAAAAAGGAGGAGGGAGGAGTGTTAAGAAATTTAGAGATAAGGATGTTTGGAGGTGGGGGGGAGAACGGGAATACACCCTGGAACCTTGACATGTCTCCAGATTGTACATGAACTGCGAGGGAGTAGCCAAAAAGTTAACTGCCAGAATTCAAGGCACAGAATCACTAGCAATAACTCCAAGAAGCAGAATCGGCTATTCTGGAAGTAAAGACAAGATACAAGGATTATCCCCCCAAAAAAAAAAAAAGAAATGTTTGTGTAAGAAACCTAATTTCTTAAATTAAATCAAGTTGTGTACAAAGGACAAGGAATTTAAAGCAAAGTGACGGGAAGAACAGGACAGGGAACAGAAAAGAGGGCAACTACCAACCCCCACCCCACAGGGGTGGAGCCGAAGCACTGAAGGAGTGCCCCCCATCCTGACCACTCTACTCCCAGAGAATTATCCCCATATGTTCCCGAAGTCACCCCACTCCTGACTAACAGAAAGGGGTGAGGGAGAGGGCGCACAGAGGGAGGGAGGGGGACCCAGAGACTGAGGCCCCAGTGGGATGGATGGTGAAGATACACAGAAAGATCAGAATTATGGTAAGTACATAATTTTCATATCTCATCTGTGTCAATCTTCACCATCTGGGTGAGTGCCAAGCCCTCCCGCAGGGGGCTTCAATCCTAAAGGACTGAGTCCCTTAGCTCTCAGTGGGCGACACAATAAGAGGGAGAACCTTCATGGGTCTGGTGAGGCCCGAGAGTGGGGAGAGTGAGACGGGGACCCCTGGAGTGGGTAGGAAGTTGCCCTGACAGACGCCATCTCACCCTACGGGAGAAAAGACAGATTCTCTGCTAAGTGGAGTTAATCACCCTATGCCGGACCAAGGGTGACAACTAGGAGAGATGCAGCTATGCAGTCTGCCTAGTGCAGATCGCTGTCCCTACGACCCTGGAAGCTACCTCACTGGCATCATACGATGCCCTTGCTTGGTGCCTTGCTAGCTCCAGGCCATGTGCAGAGAATGCAATGGCTTGTCTGGTTTCCTCCATGTCAGGCATCGAGGCTAGGAGCTGACCTAGCCTGGACCACAGGAATCTATCATAGGTAGCATAGTGGGCCTGATGAGCAGACATTGAGACAAGCAACCGTGCTGAGTAAAAGGTCCTCCTACCCCAGAAGTCAAAATCCAAGGAATCTTGATCTGGGGACTGGTCACAGTGCAGGGCGCGAGGCACGTCGGGAGTATCCAATTGCGTCAATCCTGAGCTAGGATGAGGCAGGTCACTTGAGACCTGGGGCACACTACTTCATGGAGATCCCATGGGGCTGGGACAACAGAAAAGGGTCTCTGCCAGACGCCCATCGACGCCTCCCTAAAGGAAGCAGACCGGGGCGGGCCACTACAAGAGTGTCTGCACTGAAATCGCTCAAAAAGGCGCATGCTGAATGCTCCAGATTGTGCTGAGTGGGAGGGGTGACATGCAGGTCCTCCAATATCCTTACGACAAAATGCTGATACTCATCGAGATCAGCAGCTGGGGAGATGTGAACAGACAGTTCCTCACCTCCTGAAGAGGACGATGAGGAATCAGAGGACCTCAGAGGTTGGCTGCTCGGGGGAGGTTAAAAAACCTGACTGTCCATGGCCCTAACATAAGAGGGAAATTGAGCAGCCACAGCTCTGAACTGCTCCCAGGAGAGAGGACCGTTAGGATCAAGGATACCTGGGAGAGCAGGAGAATGTGGAAGAGGAGGGCAGAGCTGACGACAGGAATCGGCTGTCCTCCGCCTGGGCTAGAGAGTGCACCTGGAGCGACAAGAGAAGAGGTAGCTCCAGAAAACTCAACAGCCGATCAACCATGCTGGAACTGTCTAGGCTGCATCCTGAAAAATCCCCCGTGAGGTGACCGGGGCTGTGAAAGACGCGAACAGCGCCAAGATTGGAAACCCCCACTGCGCCATCCCGACCACTGGTGCCGAGGCCACAGATGGCGCAGACAGTGGCCCCGACCGCACTCTCAGCACCACAATCTGAAACCACCATGGCGCCGTGTCCTTGCTCGGAGTCGAAAGCGGCTTCATAGCTGGACACGGCGCCGCAGATGGCGCTGGGGCAAGAGAAAGGCAAGGATGGCACCGTAGAGCCTCCCATGGTGCAGTGAGCACCACTGGTGCAGTGAACGGAGCCAACGGCAGCAACGGTGCTGAGCGACAGACCGGGCCAACAATGGCACCATCAGTGCCCATGGCGCCGCGAATGGCACTGAGGCTCAAGATGGCGCCGACAGACGGCATCGAGGATGATGCCGACCCAGGCCTTCCGAACCGAGGGTACGACACCTGGGGAGCCTTCACCCACAAAGGGGCGACATCAAGGCGGTGGCTCTCCTCGCCGCCCCCGGGGCTTCTGCCACGCTAGGCTGTCTAAGAAGCAGAAGCCCCCTCCTCCTCAGTCCATACAGAACCAGGAGGGGACCCAGAAGAAAGGTCGAGAGAACATGGCTTGGCCCAACAAGTGCGCGCCCATCCCCCAAAAGTCGGCGGAGGTCGTCAAACTTTCCATACGCATTGTTCGATCACACAATGGTCCATGGAGAAGCAGGCATCACACAAATCCATGTCGTGTAGCAGGCCAAGACACGCAAGGCAACAGTCATGTTGGTCGGTGACAGAATACTTATGGCCGCACGGGCACCGACGCATGCGGGGCCATCCCATCTTTATTGATTTCTTGCTCTCTGACTGAGACATGACCTACAGAAAAAACAATAAACAAGACCCGATGTTGTAAAATAAGGAACGGAACAGTCTTACTTTATCCTCAGGTGACGTCGAGTGGAGCGAAACTGAACCGGCAGGAAGAATTAGAGAATGGAGTCGACGGACTCGTCACACAGCCAAAGGCTTCACAAAATACAACAGGTCTCTCACACAGCAGAGCTTCCATGAGGTGACCTTGACGGCGGGAGATGAAGAACTGGCGGGAGGGTAGTCGACAACACCTAACAGCGAACCCACGAGGGCCACACAGTGTTGGCCTCGAGGGCGGTACCAATGGTGCATCAACTCCGCCCATCAGAAAAAAATAAAAGAGCTCCTGCAGGGTCATGACCTCCAGCCAGTACCCAAAGGTGATGAATGGTGAAGACTGACACAGATAAGATGTGGAGGTTCCTCTGAAAACTGCTGCAGAAGAGAACCAAATTTGCCTGGGCCAGAAGGGAGCGATGAGGATCTTTCGAGCTCCCGACGATCTGAGCTTGTTGAGGATCTTGGAATTAAGGGAATAGGAGGGAAGGCATAAACAAATCTGTCCCTCCAAGCGAGAGACAGAACATCCCGCCAAAAAATGTCTCGCCCTGGAGCAAGCAAGCAGAAGGCGGGAGAAGCGAAGAGGTCGATCTGAGGTGTTCCCCATCACTGAAAGATGTCGTGAGACCTGGCTGATGACCGACTGAGTTGGTCCGCCAGCGTGTTTTCCACTCCTGGAATGTGAATCACGGTCAGATGAAGGCGAAGCTGGGTTGCCCAAAGCCAGACTCTCATTGCATCCCGGTAGGAGTGTGTTCCTCCCTGCTTGTTGAGATATCAGACTATGCACGTTGTCTGATTGAATGAGGATATGACCAGGAAGGATAAAGAAGTGTAGAGCATGAAGGGCATAAAGGACTGCTCTCAGTTCGAGCACATTTTTGTGCAGGTTTTGCTCGCACTTGGACTTGCTGCCCTGAGTACTGTGAGAACAGAAATGGGCTCCCCAGCCTTCTCCTGACGCATCTGCTGTCAACGTCTGGGAGGGAGGTTCGATACTGTAGTGAACTCCCAGGCATAAGTTCTCCTGCACCGTGCACCATTGTAAGTCCCTGATCATGGGATTGGAAACTAGCACCTCCTGGTCTAGACTGTCCAGGGTCTGGTCCCACTGAGACCGAAGCATCCATTGAGAGATCCACACGTGCAGCTGAGCACGTGGGACTGTCAGAATGGCAGCTGCCATTAGCCCAAGGAGGTGAAGGACTGACTTGGCTCTGACCCTCCTGCAACTGGACAAAAGATGGGCCTGAGTCTGAAGGGTGTCCACCTTGTCCGGAGGCAAAAAGGCTTTGCCGATGGTTGTGTCCAGAATCACACCTATGAACTGGAGGCATTGGCAAGGGACCAAATGGGACTTTGCCTGGTTGATGGTGATACCCAGGCTGGTGAAAACCTGCAGGGTAAGGGAGTGCAGGAGTTCCTCCCTGGACGGGGATGCCAGGAGCCAATCATCCAGGTACGGGAATACCTTAAGTCCCTGGGTATGGAGGTGGGCTGCTACCACAGACAGGCATTTGGTAAATACTCAGGGGGCCGAGGAAAGACCAAAGGGGAAGGCCTTGAATTGGTAGTGGTCCCCCAGAAAGCAAAAACTAAGGAATTTGAGGTGGAAAGGGCAAATGGGGATATGCAGGTAGGCATCCTGCATGTCCAGAGCGCATAGCCACAGTCCCTGCCGAAGAAGTTGTAGAAGGCTCTGCAAAGAAAGCATTCTGAAGCATTTGCACTCCACGAACATATTCAGGGAGCTGAGGTCTAGGATAGGCCTCACATCTCCAGACTTCTTTGGAACCAGAAAGAAATGGGAATAGTAACCTGTCCCCCAAAGATGGGGGAGACTGGTTCTATCGCCACCTTCAAGAGAAGGGAGTTGATTTCCTCTAGGACCAGAGGAAGATGCTGCAGGGAGTAAGATGACTGGAGGAGTGGTCTTCAGGGTGGTTTCTGTAGAAACTCTATTTAGTGTCCTGCTGATATCAACTGGAGCACCCAAGCATCTGACGCCATCCTCTCCTAACCTGGCAGAAGGAAGGAGAACATCCCCCCTACCAGTTCCTCTGGAGCCTCCAGAGGCAATGGGAGAGGTAGGGAGTCAGGAGGTGTGGGGCAGCGCAGCAGCCGAGGCTCCCGCAACTTTTTTGCTGGGGGGAGTCTTAGTTGCTGGAGGGGCCAGACATTTGTTCGCCCATTTGCCCTGTGGTTTTTGTCTGTCTGTTTTGCTTATGAAAAGGACGCTGCTGCCCTTGAGGGGACCAGTACATAGAATTTACAGGCTTCAATGCAGTGCCCTTCTCTTGCAGTTTGATAATGATGTCCTTGACGTAATCCCCGAACAGCACCAAACCTCTGAAGGGAGCATACTGGATAGCGGATTGCACTTCAGGGACCAAACCTGACAAGCGGAGCCAGGGATGACGCCGTAGGCCGACGTCGAAAGCTGAACTCCTTCCAGCTGTGTTCACTGCGTCTTAAGTGGCACAAAGCATGTGCCGACTGGCTGAACAAGCAGAACAGACAAGATCTGCCACTTCCTGCTTAGTCTGAGACTCAGGAAGGGAGTCCAATTTGGATTCCACCTGACTAAGGATGGACTTCTGGAAATCCCCCATATGTGCCACATAATTCAGGGCCCTAATACCCAGGGTAGAAGAGGAATAGATATTCCAGTATTGGTCCAGAAGCCGAGATTCCTTATCAGGTGGAGACAAGCGGAGGTGTTTAGGATTTGCGGAGCGGCCATGAGCGGCGCTTGATGACGACTGAGTCTGCCTTGGGGTGTAGGTGAAGGAAATCTACACCCCCCAGAAGCCTGATATAGCCTGTCTGCCTTCCTCGGAAGGGGCACTAATGCAGAAGTTTGTTTCCAAATGGTGGTAACAAGATCCGCGTGAGGCTCTATCCAGGGTGGAATCCACGTAGAAGCAGTCTCGGGCAGATCCAGATGAGCAGCGAGATTCTTATGCTGCGGGTCTTGCTCCAGTGATCATCACTGATGGACTTCCTGGATTTCCTCAATAACTCCAGAAAGGAGGGATCCTCGGGAGGAGACATCAGAGGGATCCTTGGCCTGGGGCAATCTGGAGTATGAGGCTAGTCTTCGGTATCAGAGCATCCCATCTCTGAGTCCGAGTCAGACATATCTGAAGATGAGGAGGAAGACTCCTCCCTACAAGGGGGAGGGACAGCCCCTTTGGGAAGTTCCCTTGGGTGCGTATTCTCCCCTCTGGTGTTGGGAATGGGGGAGTGAGTCTCCCATCTCCGACACAGGGGATGCTGTATAGGGTCCGGTGTTGGCAGATGACTCTCGGCCTCCCTAGTGAGCTGAGCCTTGGCCTCAGCCCACCAGGATGTCAATGTGCCAATGGCTCTTTCAGATCTGCTGGCGGCTGGGGAGTGGGTGGTGGAGGAGGAGGGAGATACGGATATTGAGGATATCCGTAGAAGGAATATCCATAACCTGATGGTGGGAAGCCTGGCGTCAGGTACTGCAGTGCCGGATATTGCGGAGCTGGATACTGAGGCGCCGGATACTGCGGAGTCCGGTATTGTGGCACCGGATACTGCGGTGTTGGATACCCGGGTGCCAGGGGCTCTGATGGAGCAGAGGGACCTGACAAAGGCCCAGCTGGTGGGCCAGGCGGTGGTAATGCTGGCCCCATGGGCATCGGGCCTGGTGTGGGTATGCCTTTGACAGGGTCCGAAGGACCCGATGGTAAGGGGATGTCAGATGGTGTTGGGTAGGTCGGTTGAGGGACCTGTGTCTGAGGGTCCAGCACCATGGTATCAGGCTCCGAGGGAGGGATCCCTGACGGCAGCATCTCAATATCCCCCGTGACGACCAGGGAAGGAGGATTATAATCCCTGGGAGTCAGCTGAGGAGATGCGGGGACTTTAGAGGGCAACGTAGCAAGTTGTGGAGAGCCTGGGGCATCGGGCTGTTCCATAGGGTCCGGCGCAGGCTTCTTGGTCGGGCGGGCATCAGTGGAACCAGCATCCGACTTATCGGCCGAATCCGGGTGGGCATCGGAGGAGCCGACATCCAACTTATTGGACTCCCTGCCCGAGGAAGGCCATGCTGGAGATGCTGCGGCCTGGTCGGGCGAAGGTTTGGCTGGGCGCACCTCCGAAGCTGTATGCAGCTTAGCAGCCTTCTCCGGGCGGGCGTCAGTGGGACAGACGTCCGACTTACCGGACCCGTTCTGACCCGAAGGCCATGTGGTAGAAGCAACCTTCACGGGAGTGGAGGCCTCCTTTCCCCGGAGGCTTCTGAAGGGCCCGAGCACGAGCCAGACGGGAGGGGCAACGTCTTCTTGGTCACCACCAAGACAGCCGTCATGGAGCAATTCCCCAGAGGTGACGTTACCTTAAGTGCTGTGACAAAAGCTGGACTCGCGGCTGCTGTGGAAGCAGTTTCCCGCTCCCGGTGCTTCTCCTTGACGCGCTTCTTCTTGTGACCTTCAGTGGACGTGGACAACTGCCTGAGTGTCTTTAGTTCTTTTTCCATGAAGGCCATTTTTTTCTTTAGGATATGGGCTTCCAGGGACTGCTGCCTTCTTTTGCGGGTAGCGGTGTTAAATTTCTGGCAGTGCTGGCACTTCTCCACGGGGTGGTCTGGGCCCCAGACAGATGAGGCACAAGGAGTGGCCACGCTTGTGTGGAAGTTGGGAACCACATGAGTCGCACTTATTTTTATGCTATTCGGAGGGCGTCTGGGATGACATACACAGCAAATCATGAGATACTCAAAAAAAACAGAGAAAATAGGTTGAAAAGTTGAAAACTAATGGACCGACGAAAGTGACTAGCGTTGATTCTACCGCGAGGAACTTTCACAAGCCAATGGCGGGAAAGAACTGGAAGGCAGGCTTGGGGGACCACCCCTTTATACTGACGTTGTACGACACCGGTCACCTGATGTGGGCGCGGTCCCCTGCCAGAGACTGCTAGCTAGAAATTTTTTCGTGGGGTTATGACGCCTGGCGGGTCAGTCCCATATGTGAATACCTACTGCAAGAGCCCTCTCGAAGCAAGATCCTTTTATAACACAACATGGTATGAACCCATCATACTGAGACACTCAGCTTTCATGCAGAGGCCATAGGTTATAGAAAGGGAGGAAGGGAGGGTGAGTTAATAATATTGAAGAATACCTTGAAAGAAACAAGATTACTAAGGTGAGTAATTTTTTCTTCTAACCCCAGGAATTCTTCAATATTCTTAACTCTTGTAGACTACGAAGCAGTACCTTTCGAGGTGGGCACAGAACCTGTTTTGGAAATAGGCTCTGCAGAACTGCTGTGCTGAATCTCGGATTACTCCTGGACTGAGTGTCCATGCAAAAGTGTTTTGTAACAGTGTGCACTGTTCTCCAGGTATCTGCTTTGCATATTTCCAGTGGTGGGACATCTCTGGCAGCTGTGCCCTCCATCCTACAGGGTGCTTTTTGTTTGCCTTACTGTATCAAAACTGAATACATTGCACTATCCAGCATGAAACAGTCCTTTTAGTTGCCGGCTTTCCTTTTCCCACATCCCCATAGGTAAGAAATAAAAAATACGTACCTACTGTAATTCTTGATGATCTCTTGTATCTTCACCATTCATTACTGATGGGTGTAAGCTGGAGGCACACACCCACCATGGAAGCTTTTTTTTGGGGAGGGAGGAGTAAGCACCTGTAGTGCCGCCCATGCGGCTGACGCACTGTGTGAAGCACACGGGTTGGCAGTTAGGTGCCATAGACTCCTCCTCCATCCCAGTTCGGTCATAACCAGAGAGGCAGAGAGACAGGTTCCAGAGAAAGAGGGTGAGGCAAGAGAGCCGAAGGATAGAGAAAGGAAAGGATATAAACTGAAAAAGAGAACCCTATTCTAAGTGGCCATAGGGCCCCAATTCTTGGGCGGTTTTGGAGAAAGGTGAAGGAAAAGACAGAAGAGAAGGAAGTAAGGATGAAGAGGGAGGAAAGGGATGTCTGCCACAGTAGCTTGGAAGACCACTGGCTTCAGTGTTTCAAATCCCTGCGGGGTTGAAGACAAGGGAGCAAGGATACCGCCAGATAAATCATCGAACCAAGGTCCAAAGAGGATTAATGGTCTTGTTAGACTTGGAGAAGGCAGACCCTTCCTCACCACTTTTATCCAAAACGTTACTAAACCAGAGCCTAGATCTCACGGACTGTCCGTGGGGGAATGAAAATTATGTACCTACCGTAACTGTTGATCTTTCTGTGTATCTTCACCATTCATCACTAGTGGGTTCAGCGCCAAAGCTAGGACCCTGTGGGAGACTTTCTCCCCCACATGGGTGGAGTCGAGGCAGGGCCGGCGCCACCTTTGAGGCTGACATTCTACGTGGCGCTCACGGGTTGGCCGTTATCTGTCGTCGACTCCGCCCCAGCCCCAGTTCTGAAACACCGGAGTGTGTAAGGAAAAGGAGGTGAGGTAGGGAAAGAGAGCCCAAGGGATAGATAAAAGGAAAAGATATAATGAACTAAAAGGAGAAATAAATGACAGAGGAGACAGGGGAGAGAGAAACCAGAATGGGAAATTGGGGAAAGGGAAGAGGCCCCAACTCTGGAAGGAGGAGAAGAAGGAAGGGATGGGGGAGAGAACCACACTCCCAGGAATGGTCCTGTATCCTAGGGTTCTGACAATAATGACAGCCCAAAACTGGACTACCAAGGTTTAAGCTGCCAGGAGGCAAAGCCTGAGTTATTAAGCAGCATGCATCCGGGAGGGCCAACCTTAAAGGGGGGGCAGGATGGGGGGTGTCTCGTACGCCTCCCGCTCCCGCCCAAAATAGGGGAAAAATGTAAACTGCCATGAGGGCATTCAGAAAATGAACTCAAAGCTGTGAGTTCATAAATCAAAACAGGAGAGGGGGTGCCCCCAACCCTCAACTCACCCCCGAAGAAGTGAGGGAGAAGAACAGAGATGGGGGGAGAGCCCCCACATATACACCCCAATAATACCCCCTAAGGGGAAAATTCCTCCCTGTGCGTCTCCAGGGTCCTCTTCCTCCTAACCACGAGGGAGAGGAGAGCGAGGAGAAATAACAGAGACACATGGGGGGAGGAGGGAGTCCAGAGACTGCGGCCCCAGGGGGAAGGAGGGTTGGATTTAGTGATGAATGGTGAAGATACACAGAAAGATCAACAATTAAGGTAGGTAAGGAATTTTCATATCGTATCCGTGTCAATCTTCACCATTCCTCACTAGTGGGCTGAGTACCGAGCCCCCCCAAAGAGGGCCCTAAACTACCCCAAGGGACTAAGTCCCTTAGCCTCCAGTGGGTGAGACACTGGAGGAGAGAACCCTTACAGGCCTGGGGATGCCCGAGACTGGTCCGGGTGAGACAGGGAGCCCCCAGTGGGGGAGGGAAGGTGCCCCGAAAGTCGCAGTCTCACCCTAAGGGAGAAAAGATGGGTTCTCCGGTATGCGGAGGAGATCACCCCCCGCTGGACCGGGGTGACAACTGGGATAAGCGTAGCCATGCCATCCACCTAATGCAGATTGCTGTCCCTACCACTCTGGATGCCACATCTCTGGCATCATAAGATGCCCTTGCTTGGTGCCTTGCTAGCTCCAGGCCCTGAGCAGAGAGGGCAATGGCTATTTCAGGCATTGAGGCTAGGATCTGTCCTAGCCTGGACCACAAGAACCTATCGTAGGCTGCAAAGTGGGCCTGATGTGACTCAACAGAAAGGAGGAGCCGTGCCGAGTAGAAAACTCTTCTCCCTCAGAAATCGAAGTCCGCAGAGTCAGAGTCCAGGGGTCGGTCACGGTAAGGGGCGCAAGGCCCAGAGGGGGTGTCCAGGGAGGTCAAGCCCGAAGAGGGATGAGGCAGAGAACCTGGAGACCCGGGGGTGGGCGCAATACCATTGGCATAGGTCCCTTGGGGCTGGAACAGTGAAGAAGGGATGTAGTCAAAGCTGAAGTGACGCTTCCTGGAAAGGAACAGGTCAGGCAGGAACCACCAGGTTGGCTTAACTGTACTCGCCTAGGAAGGCACGCATCACATGCTCGGGACTGGGGTAAGATGGAGCTCATCCAACATACCTGCGAGGAAGCGCTGATAGGAAGAGAGATCAGACGCTGAGGAGATGTGGATAGATGATTCCGCTCCCTCCGAGGAGGAGGAAGAAGACTCAGGCAAGCTCCGAGGTTTAGGGTCCGGCTACACGGGGGCATGGTGGAACACCTGCTGGTCCATGGCATGGAGATAGATATGGAAATGTGCAGCGGAACCTCTGACCTGCTGCCAGGTAAGAGGTCCCCTAGGACCGGGAATACCTGGGATAGCTGGGGATGGAGACAGAGCCTCGAGGGACAAGCTCTTAGCAGCAGGTGAAAAGGAAAATTACGTACCTACCGTAATTCTTGATCTTCTTGGACGAGTCTCCACCACTCATTCACACTAGTGGGATTAGCGCCGGAGGCACCAAGACCCATCGGAAGCAAACTTTTTGCTGGAGGGTCGGCGCGAGAGACGGCGCCGCGAGCAGCGGCTCGAGCGGTAATGACCATCTCGGCGACGACCCTCCAACCGCCTCAGTTCCTTTTTTCCCGCCGTCAAGTGCGCTTCAGTGACGACGTCGCTCGCCTGTCGGGAGTCAAACTTCAAACTAGCGCATAGTTTTCAGTTTGTTTTTTTTTTGTAACTTTATCACGATAAGTAGTATCGCTTAATTTTATTCTATTTTCGTAAATTTTCTAATATTTAAATTTTACTTGAAGAAGTCTCGGCCTACTGGACGGAGTCACCATGAGCAGGTCAGGTGATGGTAGGGAGACTTCGATGAAAGCTGTTCAGTCAGCCGGGCTGGGTCCGTCAGCCTCCTCCTCAGCGGGTTCCGGCTAACGGTCAGTCCGATGCCTGGGGATGAGCGTCCCCGCCGCATAAAAATAAACGGTCGACCGCACCGCTCCGCCTCGAGCTCTTTCTTCGCCCACAGGTCAAAAAGAGAAGGCATCACTCGAGGTCGCCTTTCAGGCGTCTGCGCTGCCGACGCCGGTTATCGCTGCATAGTTGTCGGTCTCCTTCTTCGGAGTCGCCAATCTCCAGTAATCGCTGCCCCTGACATCGGAGCCCCCGCCATAGGTAGGATGAACAGTTTCATCAGTGGGCCGCCTTATGGAGCAATGGGCTCGGAGGTTGGTTCTTCTGCCTGCCCGGTTGCCCGGAGTCCTCGGCCCTCCGGCGATCAGGTAGGGCGTTGACCTTCCTGTCGCTGCGGCGCCTTCGGTGCCAGCGACTCGCAGTAGGTGTTTCCCTCACATGGTTGCGCGCAGGGGCCCCACCGATGCCCTTATCTCCTGTTTTTTTCCTTCTCTAGCTTTCCAGGTTCCTGGGGCTCTTCCGGCGCCTTCCGCAAGGTCCTGTTGGCTTGTCGCGCCGTTTCGGTGCCGCTGGGTCTTGGAGCCGTCGCCGCTGCCCGCTGGTTCTCGGGCACCGCCTGTGGTGCCGCGGACAGGGCGGCACCATTCGCGCGCGCCGACCGCGGGCGCCGCCGGCCGCACTACGCGCTGCTTGTCAACCGCGGCGCCGCTGGGCGCTTATGGCCATGCTTCGGGCGCTGCGGCGCCTCGGTGCCGCTTCAGCCCGTTGTCTCTCGCGGCGCCGTCTCTCGCGCCAACCCTCCAGCAAAAAGTTTGCTCCCGATGGGTCTTAGTGCCTCCGGCGCTAATCCCACTAATGTGAATGAGTGGTGGAGACTTATGTCCAGGAAGATCGGCCTTTCTCAGGGCAGGGAGGCCAAGAGGAAACTCCCCGCAAGGAGGAAGATCTGAAGGCCCCACCAGCTAACAGCTGTTCAACCAGATCGGAATGGTCAAAGCTGTGCCCATGGGAAAAAATCCACCCGTAAGGTGACCAGGACCGTGCGAGTCCAGAAGGACGGCCCCTGACCTCAGCAGTTGAAGTCCCTCTCAAGGACCTAACCAGGGAAGAGTGAGGGTCTGCACTGCGACTCCTCCCAGAATACGTCTGGGCTCAGATGAGGGCGTGCTGCGTCACACCCCTACTCCTCAACCCTTCATCGTTGGAGAGGGACCTTGTCCTCATAGCCACCAGCCTAGGCAGCTGACAACTCTGGGCAGCCTCTGAGGAGTCCACCCAAGGAGCAGTACCCTCCCCTTCCTGGCGTGCCCCGGGCTGTACCAAACTTGGACTGTCCAAACACCCCAACTGGAGGAGCAGAAGTGCCAGTGGCCCCAGGCTGCACGGCGGTACCCACGGGCACCACCGCTGGTTGGTCAGTATCACTGACCCTAGGGCCTACCGGCGATGACTGACCCCCAGAGGGAGGTTGAGTGGGGGCCAAGGTGATGGAAACGGAGCGATCCGAAGATTCCGAAAAATCTGGGAGCAAATCTGGATCAAACCCAGAGTCCGCCTCCAAGGAGGTAGACTCCGAGGTCCGATGCCAGATGACTCCTCGATCCCCCCCAGTTCCTGGATCACAAGTCGGACCACCTTCCACCTCGGCACTGCAAACGTCACCGGAGTCAAGCATGACACTCGCCTGGCGCCCGCGAGCGGCACTGGGTTCAGCATAACACCGGCGCAGTGCCGTGCTCTCTCCGGGTGCCGTAAGTGGCACCGGAGCAACAGCAGCACCGCACCCGACATGCCACCACATCTCCTGGGCACCGCAACGCACCGAGCCAGCGGCTGACACCGAGCGCCGCACCGCACCTCCCCAGTGCCACAAGCGCTGCCAGAGCCAAGGTGGTGCCGACCGCGGCATCGCCCCCCAGCACCGCGAATGGCACCGGAGTCAGGCGCAGGACCAGCTTCAGCTCCGGCGCCACGCATGGTGCCAGAAACTGAAACAGGCCCAGAAACCGCCTAAGCACTACCCCTGCTGCCACGAACAGTGGCAGAAGCAACAGTGGCACCAAGAGATGGTCCGGCAGCGACCGTGGTGCCGCGAATGGCACCGGGACCAAGAGTGGTGCCACCAGACGATGCAGAGGACAGTGCCAGTCCACACCCAGAGGGCTCAGAACACGATACCGAGGGAGCCTTCACCTCTGAAGAGGCAACTGCCAAAGCGGTGCCTTCCGTCTGTCCCCCGAGAGGGACAGACTGGGCCTTCTGCGCCACAGAAGAAGCCCCCACCACAGCAAGGCTAAGAGAGGCAGGGGTCCCCTCCTCCACGGGCTGTATAGAACCAGGAGGGGACCTGGAGGAAGGACCAAGAATCCTTGCCTTGGCCCGCCAACTGCGAATCCATCCTACAAAAGTCGATTTCAACACCTCGGCGGTCCATGGAGAAGCAGGCATCACACTTGTCCATATCATGGGTCGGGGCTGAGGCAGGAGTGGCAGCGGTCATGCTGGTCCATCACGGAATAGAGGCGGCCACAGGGGCACCGACGCATAGGAGGCTGCCCCGCTTTCGACGGTTTCTTGCCCCCCCCGACAAGACATGACCGTATGAGAAATAAAGACAAAAACAGTACTCGACGCCACTTAAAAGTAAAGGAACGATCTGACAGAACCGAGGCAACACAGACACAAGGCTGACAAACTAGGTCGCAAATCTTGATAGAACTGTCTCCACTTGATGGTGGGAAAAGAAGAACTGGGACTGGGACAGAGTTGACGACAGAAAACGGCCAACCCACGGGCACCACGTAGAACGTCGGCGTCGAGGGTGGCACTGGCCCTACGTCAACTCCACCCATAGAAGAAGGGGAGAGAGGAAAAAAAAAAAGTCTCCCGCGGGGTCCTAGCTCCAGTGCCGAACCCAGTAGTGATGAAGGGTGAAGATTGACACAGATAAGATCAGTCCTGCTCAGAAGAGGAGCGAGACCTGACTTAGACGTAGGGAAAGAAGTCTGGAGGGGTTTTCCACAGAAGTACTGGCGTAGTCCCCACTTCAGAAGAAGGGAACCACAGGACAACCATGCTATAAGAAAGAAAGGAAGGAAACTCCCACAGACTCTCTTAGGACTGCACTGGAGCAGTGACAGCTAGAGGGTGACATAAGCCAGAGGATTATTCAAGCCCCAAGTGGGGGACACCCTAGAAACTGTAGAGAGAATCAGAGGGAGTTCCCTCAGAGGGTGCAGGACGAAGACCTTCCTCGCCATCCTCCAGTGTGAACGCTCTGTGACTTTAGAGAAGGAAAAGAGAGCTCTGAGGTACTGGGGGGACTAAGCCCCGAACTGGCCTCAAGGAGGGGAAGGGTGAGCAGGGCAGAGGTGACGCCCAAGAATTGAGACCCACGAGGGGATGGTGGGTGGGAATCAGTAATGAATGGTGAAGATCAAGAATTATGGTAGGTACATCATTTTCATATCTTCCCCTTGTTAATCTTCACCATTCATTACTACTGGGAGAGTAACAAGCCCCCCCCAAGAGGGGACCTGGCATAGCCCTGAGGGAAAAGATCACTCAGCCTCCTGTGGGAGAGACGCAGGAGAGGGGAGACCCTAGCCATACTAGACCGAGTAGGGTCTAAGGCTGCTCTGGATGAGGAGGTGTCCCCTGTGGACAGAGGGACGGAGGTGCCCCTGAAGTCTTCCTTGTCCTGTGGGAGAAAAGATGGGTCCCTCGGAAAGCGGAGGAGATCACCTATGCCGAGCAATGGGTGACAATCATAGAAACATAGAAACATAGAAGTTGACGGCAGATTAGGACCGCAAGGCCCATCCAGTCTGCCCATTTCTTTTTCTACCTTATAAATGTGCCATTGGCCTTTGCTCTGTCAGTGACCTATCTATTCATAGTCATTTGTATTGCTCCCTTATGCCTATCCCATGCCTGTTTGAAGCCCTGCACTGTATTCATAGCCACCACTTCTTGTGGTAAGCTATTCCATGCATCTACCACCCTTTCTGTGAAAAAGAATTTCCTCACATTCCCCTTAATCAGCCTCCCTCTAGTCTCATGCTGTGTCCTCTTGTCCTGCTATTTTCTTATATTTAAACATGTTAGACTCTTTCACCTTGTTTATGCCCTTAAGGTGTTTAAATGTCTCGATCATATCACCTCTCTCCCTCCTTTGCTCAAGGGTATACATATTGAGCTCCGTTAATCTGTCCTCATATGTCTTCTGATGCAGTCCCTGCACCATTTTGGTTTGCCTTTCTCTGGACTGCCTCAATTTGGTTAATGTCCTTGTGAAGGTGTGGCCTCCAATACTGCATGCAGTACTCCAGATGGGGAGCCTAACCAATGTCTTGTACAGAGGGATTTTACCTCCCTCTTCACGACTTGTGATACCCTACTAATACCCTAACACCCCTAGCCTTACCTACTGCTTTAGAGGTCTGCTTGGATGATTTTAGGTCATCAGTGATGATGATGCCCAAGTCTCTTTCTTCCTTTGTGACTGCTAGCAACTCCGTCCCAGCCTATAAGTGGCTTCAGGGGTTTCTCTTCCCTATGTGCATGATTTTGCACTTCTTTGCATTAAATCCCAGTTGCCACTCTTCTGACCATTTTGCTAGTTTATCCAGATCTCTTCTCATTCTGCCCACCCCATCTGGATCATCTACTCTGTTGCAGATCTTGGTGTCATCTGCAAACAGACAAGCCTTACCCTCTAGTCCATCTGCGAGGTCACTAATGAAGATGTTGAATAGGACTGGCCCCAGGACTGATCCTGAGGTACCCACTTGTGACTTGCATCTCTTCTGACTGTATACCATTTACCACCACTCTCTGTTTTCTGCCAGTCAACCAGTTTGCCACCCAGTTGACCAACTTCTGACCCACCCCGAGCCTACCTAGCTTATTTATCAATCTTCTCATGTGGAACAGTGTCAAAAGCTTTGCTGAAGTCAAGGTAGGCAACATCAACTGCTCCCCTTGGTCCACCACTCTGGTTACCCAGTCAAAGAAATCTATGAGATTAGTTTGAAGGACCTTCCTTTGTAAACCCATGCTGTCTTGGATCCTGTGCCCCTATGGATTCAGGTGTTGCACTATCCTTTCCTTAAGGAGTGCCTCCATAATCTTGCCCACTACTGAGGTAAGACTGACTGGTCTGTAGTTCTCCGCCTCCTCCCTGCTACCACTCTTGTGGAGCGGGATCACATGAGCCTTCTCCAGTCTTCTGGGACCTCTCCTGTGCTCAGAGACTCACTAAACAATTCTGCTAATGGCTCTGCTAGTTCCTCCTTTAGCTCCTTAGTACACCTGGGATGTATGCCATCAGGTCCCATTGCCTTATCCACCCTGAGCTTAGCAAGCTCTTGTAGGACCCTTTCTTTTGTGAAGGGAGTAGTGCTCACCCCCTCCCCCTGTGTCCATGATGCTGGAGCTGTGGGCCCTGCCTACCTTCTCTTCAGTAAATACTGAGCAAAAGTATCTATTTAGGATAGATGCCTTTACAGGGTCCTCCTCCTCACATGCTCCCTTTTCTCCATTAAGCTTAGCAATACCCCCTCTGGACTTTCTCCTTTCACTAATGTATCTATAGAAAGTCTTGTCACCTTCCTTTACTGTTCGTGCTAGTGTTTCCTCAGTTTGGGACTTTGCCTGCCTTACTGCCTTACCTGCTTCCCTTAGGGCAGTTTGGTATGCCTCCCTATCTTCATCCCGCTGTGTTCCCTTATATTTCCTGAAGGCCAGCCTTTTGGCTCTGACCTTTTCTGCTACTGTATTTGAGAACCAAAGTGGTTTCCTTCTTCTTTTGCACTTCCTTTTCTGTCTAACACAATGGGATGTTGCTTCAAGTATTGTATCCTTAATGCTTGCCCACTTTGCCTGTACCTCCTCACCTGTGTTTCTTTTTGCCAGGGCTAGCTTAACTCTGTTGGCCATCTTATCAAAGTCAGCCCCTCTGAAGTCCCATATTTTGCCTTGGAATGGGATGATTTAGATGTAGTAGCCAAATTGAACCATACCATGTGATGGTCACTGGCCCCCAGGTGACCTTCTACCTGGAGATCTGTGATCCCTTCTTTGTTAGTCAGTACTAGATCTAGGATAGCCCTGTCTCTTGTGGGTTGCTGTACCAGTTGTTTGAGGCCCTCCCCCTGCAGGGAATCCACTATGAGTCTAGTTCTGGCAGATGTTCCTGCTGGTATTGAATAATCTGTATCTGGCATGTTGAAGTCTCCCATTATCAGAACCTCCCCTTTAGCTGTCATGTTTTGTATATCTTCTAACAGTAATGTGTCTATGTCCTCCCTCTGGTCTGGGGGCCTGTAGACAACCCCAGTTCTTATGGCTGTCCCATTTCCTGTTTCCAGGGTGACCCACAGTTCTTCTGGCTCCTTATGTGTATTCTGAATTTCTGTAGCTTTGATATTTTCATTAACATACAGGGCCACTCCTCCCCCCCTTTTTGCACCTCGGTCTCTTCTGAACAATACATAGCCAGGTACTGAAGTCTCCCAAGTGTGGTTACTGGTAAACCACGTCTCACTAATTGCTACTATGTCCAGTTTAGCCTCTGACATTATTGCTCATGGTCTGGGATCTTATTTCCCAGGCTGTGAGCATTTGTGTATATGATTTTCCATTGGCCAGATTTTGGTGTGTTAGTTGTTGGGTGAAGTTTGGCATTACCCCTGTGCATCGTATGGGGAGACAAACCTTTTTTCTTACCTGGTGATGCAAATGAACGGCAAACACGCTGAATTCCTGTTTGACCACTAGCTGAGGGGGGAGGGGTGTTCTTCCCATTCGACGTATGGGGTGCTGCACCCCTCTCCCCATTTGCTAGTTTAAATATTCTGCAAAGACGTCAAACTTCTGCCCCAATGCACTGACTGGACAATCTGGACAGATGAAGCTACGCTGTCCACCTAATGTAGATCGCTTCACCTGCTAGTCTGGAAGCCGCCTCACTAACATCATAAGATGCCCTTGCCTGGTGCCTTGCAAGCTCCAGACCCTGCGCAGAGAGGGCAATGGCTTGTCTAGACTGCTCCGTGTCAGGCAAGAATGCCAGCACCTGAGCTAGCATCAACCACAGATGCCTTTATAGGCAGCATGGTGCACCTGATGAGAACTTATGCATATCAATGCATGAGCTGAAGAGAATACTCTTCATCCCCACCAGTCGAACTCTGTGGAATCCGGATCCGGGGGCTGGTCGTGCGCCGGGTGCAGAAGCCCGGAGGGAGTGTCCTGGGACATCAAGCCCAAAGGAGGGTGCGGCAGAGAACCTAGAGACTCCTGAGGGGCACAATACAGTCTCCTGCAGTCTGTCGGGGCTGGGAGAGGGGCAGCTAGAGACTGCCAGGTGCGGATAGATGCCTCCTGGAAAGGGATCGGCAAGGAGGGCACTACCAAGTGGTGAGCACTAAATTCACTAAGGAATGTATGTGTCTCTCGCTCGGTATTGGTCCTTAGAACATGAGAGATGTGAAGCTCCTGTACCAGCCTCAAAAGGAACCACTGATATTCTGTGAAATCAGCATCGGAGGACAGATGGATGGAGAGCTCCTCTCCCTTGGAAGAGGGGGACAAGGACAAGGAGGAGCTTGATTGTCCAGAGGATTCTTGTGGCAGGGGAGACAGGCAGAAGACCCGTATGTCCATGGCCCTAATGTAAGTAGGAAAGGCCGCCGGAGTGACTCTGAACATCTCCCAGGTTAAAGGCCCTATAGGACCCACATGGCCCAGGAGAATAGGGGGTGTCTGCAGAGGGATGGGCGATGGGCACCATACTGAAAGTGCCCGACCTCTGCCAGGGTTCTGAGATCTAGGGACTGAGTCCACTGCAGACGGGGGCTCTGAGGCCAAACTGGGTTGTGAGGGCTGAATTTGGGAAGGCAAATTCCGAGAGAGCCCTGAGGGAGCGTTTCCCCTGTGACGTGCCTGGGGTTGCATGTGTCCAGAAGGGCAACCCTCTGAGCTGCCACCTAAGGATGTCTCCAAGACCTTAAGGGAAAGGTGGGGTTCAGCACTGCAACTCCTTCCCACCCATCACAGGGTGGTGGAAGGAGGCAGTGGCACCACACCCTGGCCCCTCAACCCCTCAGAATCTGAAGCAACCCTCTTCCTCAGCCCCAGCGAGATGGGGTTCGCCAATCCCACAGACCCCTCGAAGGGGGCCGCAGAAGTGAGGACCCACACCCCCTCTGAAGGGCCCCAGCAGCACCAGAAGTGGCAGCTGCCCAGGCCTCCCCAGAGAGGAGTACCCTGCCCAGAGTTCACAAGCCGTCACCCCCAGCAGACCCACGGCCATCCCCAGACGAAGGATCTGCCAGTGCAACCAGCTCCGGGGACTCAAGGATACAGACACTGGGCAGCCTGGTGCCACGTCCCATAGGGCTCTCCAACTCCAAAAAGCCAGGCTTCCAGTACGGGTCCGCCTCCGAGTCATCCTCATCTGAAGAGGAGGCACCCAGTCAGACCTCAATACTGGCAACCCCAGGAGAGCTCTGAGCAGCGGCACTGTGAGCGGCGCTGCTGCAGAACTACCGGCGCCACCACCCTGATCACCGGTGCCGCGAACGGCGCAGATCCAGGGTGGCGCTGAAAGGCAGTGCCGAGAATCCACCAGTGCCAGGCCCAGCAGTTGTGGGCCACGACACTAGGGAAGCCTGCACCTCCGAAGAGGTGACTGCCAGGGCGGCGCCAACAATGCAACTCCAGGGGGGAATCGCACTGCTCCTCTGTCACTGGTGAAAAGGCCTCCTCTTCAGCAAGATTGGAACTGGAGAAGGCCCCCTCCTCATCGGGTCGTATAGATCCAGGAGGGGCCCTGGAGGAAGGATCTAAAGTCCTGGCCTTGGAGACCCTCATGTGACATCATCTTCCAAAAGTCGGCGGTGCCCTGCCGACTTTAAATGTACAGATCTCCAAGGTCCATGGAGAAGCAGGCGTCGCAGTTGTCCATATCGTGGTTGGGACCAAGGCACTGAAGGCAAACATCATGCTGGTCTGAGACAGAGAAATGCCGGTCACAGGGGCACTGATGCATGGGGGCACGGCCTACTTTGGATTTATGTTTCGCCCCCGACATGATGCGAAATAAAAACACAACTTAGCAAAGATCCCGATCCGCTGACAAAAAACAAGGAATGGTCTTACCAGCTTCAACGGAGTCGGAATGAGAACCGGGATAAAGGAACGAATCGAAGGCGTCAACGGAGTCGAAGGCCTAATGGAGTACTTTATACTGTAGCTTGTGCAGCAAGTGTGACCTCGATGGCGGGAAAAACAGAACTGGGATAGAGGAGGAATCTACGGCACCTAACGGCCAACCCACATGCTTCATGCAGTGCGTCAGCTGCATGGGCGGCGCCGCAGGTGCAAACTCCTCCCTCCCCCCCCCAAAAAAATAAAAGCTCCCGTGGCGGGTGCATGCCTCCGGCTTACACCCAGCAGTAATGAATGGCGAAGATTGACAAAGGGAAGATCAGTTGCTGTCTGTCCTGCCTGTGGGGCTTGTTATGAGTGATGTAATAGCTCAATGCCCGTTTTACATCCAGGCTATGGAGCCTACGCTCCCCTGAACTGGAAAGTTCGGTAAAGAAAACTGGTAAAGTGACTGACTGATTCAGATGGAAGTCAGAAACCAATTTAGGCAAAATCTTCCCATTTGTTCTCAACGTCACCTTATCCCTGTGGAATGAGCTGTAGTCAGGGTCCCCGAGTTTTCCATGATCCTGCGGGTGTGGCAAACCACGGAAATATCTGCAGAATTCGCGGCCGCCCGCAGAATAAGCGTCCTTTGCGAAGGGTGTCCAATCCCGTCGGCCACTTCCCTCTCAAATGTATGTATGCCACGGCAGAGCCACCCCAGCGCAAGCTTTTGCTGACGGGTGCCCAATCCCCGGCCAGCTTCCACTGTCCCCCTGCTGCCTGGTGCCACCCTGGGAGCTTACTCCCAGCATGGCAAAAGCTTCATTTGCCGATGGGGTGCCTCAACTCCGCCGGGCTTCACCGTCCCCACCCCCAAGCTGCCTGGTGCCACGCCATGCAGCCCACCCTAGCATGTCAAAAGTCCCTCCTGAAACAAAAAACTTACATCATTGATTCTTTTGCCCCCCAACTCGCACCCACCTCTGTATACCCACCTCCCCACACCCCCACCTCACCCCACTACAACCCATACTTACCTCAGGAGCCCAGCGCAACGATCTTCAGTGGACCAGGAATACGTCTGCACTCTTCAAAGCCGACCGCGAACTGAAGAAATGCCGGTAAGCTGTATAATGGCATAAATAGATTTTTTCAACTTTAATGCATATCTCAGCCATTTCAGGGAATATTTTCACCAAATTTTCAACATGGGGTTTTTGGGGCCCCACCTCATAAACTGTGACACCGTTATTTCATTAATGGAGCCTGAAAGGTGGTTCCGCAGTCACTGAGTAGAACCACCTTTCCGGAATGATTAATGAAATGACAGTGTCACAGTTCATGAGGTAGGCTCCTGAAAACCTTATGTTGATAATTTGGTGAAAATATTCCCCAAAACTAGTGTTTCATGAGCGTACATTGTGCAGTTCCTACGCATGCTCGTAACTTCGAGTATTTTTTAATATTTTCACTCCAGATTTTCAGTATTGCCATTTTACCACACCTCCTTATGAACAGTAAAACTGTCATTTTTCACATCTCACCCAAAATGTGTTTTCGCACAATGGCGTGGTCGGTGTGTGAAATCAATGTTCCGGATGGATTAATAAAATCACAATGATAATGTTCATGAGCAGAGGTCTTAAACTGGCTATGTTGAAAATCTGGTGACAAACGCCCACAAAATTAATGTGTTACGAGCATGCATTATGTCACATATGGCAAAAAAAAAAAAATAAGGGTCAAATGTGCCATTACAATTGGCAGAAATTGAGCTTGAGTGCTGCAGAAGTTCTGCTGCAAATGAGAACCCTGCCGCAGAACTTTGCTCCGATGTGCCGCAGAAAAATCAGGGCCCTGGCTATAGTTCAGCTCCATACACAATGCCTGGAGCTCACTAATGCATCTGGCTGAGGTCATGGCCACCAGAAAAACAGTTTTCCAAGTCACATAATTCAGATGTGCTATAGCCATAGGCTTGAATGGGGGCTCCATGAGCTTGGCAATGCATACATTAAGGTCCCATGATGGTGCTATTCCCTATGTGGAGGATGCAAATGTGCCAATCCCTTGAATTTCCTGAAGATGGGATCTGGCCCATAGAGACACCCTTGCCAGCCAAGATATAGGCTGAAACTGAGGCTAAATGGCCTTTAAGGATAGTGGGGCTGCAGGCCCAATGAATGTAAATGTGTGAGATAATCCCATAGAGCTGGCAGTCCAGCCTGAGCAGGTGCAATGCTGTGATTTTTACACCACACAGAAAACCTCTTCCACTTGGAAGTGTAAGTTTTCTTGGATGAAGGTTTTCTAGATCCCCTCAAAACCTGGAGTACACTCTGTGAAAGTTGTAGGCCAACAAATTCTAGGTCTTCAAGAGCCAGGCCTTCGGCCTGAGTGACCTGAGGTCCAGGTACAGGATCCTCCACTGGGTGGAGGTCAAGAGATTGTGCCTCTGAGGGAGGTGAATGGGAGAGGACACTAACATTGACAGCAGTATTGGGTACCAAGGCTGCCTGGCCCAACCTAGAGCCATCAGGATCATTCTAGCTGGTTGAGACCCGAGCTTGATCAGGACCCTGAGGATCAAAGGGAATGGGGACAATGCATATAACTTCCTTCCTGACCAATCCAGCACTAAGGCATCCATCGGCACTGTTCCCCTTGCTGGAGGCCAGCAGCAAAACTTTGGCAACTGGTGGTTGTCCTGTGAGGTGAACACGTCTATCTCGAGAGTCCCCCACTTGTGGAAGACCACCTCTAACATTTATCTGTTTAGAGACCACTCATGATGGTTTTGGTTGATTCTGCTGAGGACATCTGCTAATGTTTTGTCCCCTTCCTGGTAGATGTATTGCCACCTGTGAAGCCTGTAGTGAGTAAGCCGGTCTCTAAAGTTTCATTGCTTCTGTACACAGGGGCATGGTCCTTGTTGCTCCTTGCATGTTGATGTAATATGTGGTGGTGGTACTTGTACTACTTTCCCCTGTACCATGGTTGCAAAAGACTGCAGTACTAGCAGGACTGATCTCAACTCCAACGGGTTTATATGCAGGAGAGATTCTGCTGGAGACCAAGTGCCATGCACTGTGTGTTCTTGCAGATGTGCACCTCAACCCAGTAGTGATACATCTCTTCTGAGAATCAGGGAAGGTGGTTCCTGCTGAAAAGGAACTCCTTTTAGGTTGTGTCTGTCTTGCCACCACTGCAAGGCCTGCAGTAGTGTTCTTGTCACTGGTACCAACTTTGAGAGACGGTCCCTTCTCTGGCACTAATGTGCTCTGAGATGGAACTGGTTATCTATCATCTGGAACCTGAACCCCATGACTGTGCCTGTTGCTGCAGCTATGTGGCCTAGAAGTTGCAGAAAATGTCTTGCTGGCCGTGGTGAGTTTCCCATGAAAGTCCCAGCAAGTTGTACTATGGTGTCCTCTCTTTCCTGGGGAAGGATGGCTCTTTCTTTTAACATGTCCACCTCCACACCTATGAATTGCAGTACTAGAACTGGCTCCAGGACAAACTTGTTGATGTTTACCAAGAAACCCAGTGATTCTAACAGACCCTGTATTGCCTGTAGAGACAACCTTACCTGTTGAGGTGACTTTCCTACTACTAGCCAGTTGTCCAGATACAGGAATACTGTGATGCCCTGCCTTCCGAGGTAAGCAACTATGACTGCCAGGCAGCTTGTGAAAGCCCTGGGTGCTCAGGTTAGGCCGAAAGCATAGCTGAGAACTGGTAGTGTCCTGAAGGAAGTCGGAACCCGAGGTACTTTCTGTGAGACTCCCTTATGGGGAGGTGGAAATAAGCATCCTTTAAATCTAACGAAGCCAGAAATCTCCCTTTTGCAGAGTAGGGAGGATCACTGCCAAAGTTACCATCCAGAACTTTGACTTTGTTAAATGCTTGTTCAGAGTTCTTAGGTATAAAATGGGTCGCCACTCCCCATTTTCCTTCAAAGTTAGGAAGTACCTAGAATAGAACCCATTCCCTCTTTGTGATAGTGGAACTGGTTCTACTACTGCATTTGCTTGCAGAAGATTTGACACCTCTGCCTCCAGAAGTTTTCTTTGTGAGGTGGTAGCTAGTCTGAAAACCCTGGATCTTAACTTTGGGAATGAGTTGAAGTTTGGGACTAGGCACTTACTACCTCCAGTGCACACTTGTTTGTGGTAATGTTTTTCCAAACCTGGGGGTAGTGATTTCGCCTGCCCCTACTGGAAGTGGGAAGGTGACCCTGGCAACCACGTCACGGGTTCTGTTTTTGCTGGGGTGGTGCTTGCGTAGCTTGGTCCCCACGTTTGGAACCCCTTCCGTCCCTGCCCCTAAAGTAGCCAGTTTGCTGCTGGTACTGGGGAATGACCTGAGCCTGAATGAAAGGCCTGCCATAAGTCACTCTCACCCAACCTCCCCTTCCCCTGTAAGAGGTAGAGGCCTTCTCTTTAACTACCCCCACGCTAAATCCATCACCCATGAAATCGAGCCTTTAAACCTTACCCAACTTCTATCAAAATCAACCAGATTAAACCCCTCACTCTGCTAATCATTCCTTAATTAACTGGGTTTTAGCATCCAACCCTCTGAAATACTCATTTGCTGGCACCCTACCCACCACCTTCAGTAACCACTGCGTGACTTACTGCCACAGGAACTCGCATCCCTCAAACTCCCCACTTAAGTACCTGTGCTTCCGTCCACTCAAATCTCTAAAGGTTGGAGCTCTCCTGTCTGACATGTCTAGCGGACTGGTCAGGTGTCTTCATTGCTCCCGACATTGGACTCCGCCCTTCCACCAAAACCTTCCTCAGGATCAGGGATCTACATGCCCCCTCAAATGATTACGGCTGTGCGGGAAACCCCTCCCATGGATTACCCAAAAATTAATCTTCCTCTTCAAATCCAGAGACCAAACTTGGGGCATCTGCAAATCCTCCGCTAGTCAATCCAACCTGCAAAAATACAGGACCCTATGAAATGCCTCCATAAAGGCTGTGTGGTCCTCAAAAGCCCTATTTTTCAGAAATAAACTAAATGACTCAAGAACCTCTCTGGCAGAATTCTGAAAAATTCTCCACTCCTTTCTTGGCTCCTCCTCCTTTTCAGCTCCAACCTTCCCTAGTGCAGACGGCTCAAACCCTTCCTCAGCAGCTTCCTCCATCAACCACTTTTTTTTTTTAAACCACCCGTGCTCTTCCCCCTGGGCCCCCCCCCCACCTTTGTCCCCATCTCAAACCTTCCACTAGTCCTACAACCCCTCATACAGTTTCTCTTTTCCTCTCCATCACAATAACCGGAGTACTCCAGACCCTAAAATCACTAAAACCATCCATGCAGAGCCCCGATGGCCTTGACCCTAAAGTATTCAAGATCTCTGCCCCAGATATAGCCCCTCTCCATCGTCCATCTCCTCAACCTATCTATCGCACAATGTGCTGTCCCCAAGGCATGGAAGTTGACCAAGGTCATTCCTCTTCACAAAGGGGGCGACCCCGCCACACCAGGAAACTACAGACCCATCTTGTTCCTCCCTGCTCTCTCAAAAATTCAGGTGGCACTCATCTCTAGTAGACTAAACTCCTTCCTAGACTCCTCCAGTTTTCTAAGCCCCTTCCAAACTGGTTTCAGATGCAACCACTCCACCTCTTCCTCCTTAGTCCATCTCACAAACCACATCCATGCTGCCATGGATAAGGGTCACCACACCTTGGCGATTTCTGCTGACCTCACCAAAGCATTTGACTTGGTCTCCGACAGTCTCCTTCTGAACAAGCGTACAGCTACAGGTCTCTCCCCCTTCCCCACAGATTGGTTCAGATCCAGATCTCATCTCTCTGACAGGAGTCAATTCGAGCAGCTAGGACAATCCATTTCCTCCAGCCTCCCCATTCATGCAGGCATCCCCAAGGCTCTATTCTGCACTCCTCTCTTTTCTCTATCTTTGTAAACCATCTCCCCTCCTCATGTTCACCTACAAATATACATATGTACACTGACAACACCATCATATGTGCCTCAGGCCCCTCCCTCACCACAGTCCAGTCTTGCCTGCGAGCAGCCTTTTTAAGTGCCCTCAACTGGCTTGAGGCAAACATCCTAAAATGTTATACTAAAAAGACGGCTACCGAGGGGGCGCTGGTTGAGCACTCTACTGAGCAGACGTGTCTTCTTATAGCTCCGTTTGAAATATAATATAAATATATTTTATAGCTTTTTTTATGGATTTGGATCGAGAATTATATTACCAGTGGATTCCAGAGTTTCTTAGGCATCTGGTGATAAAACTTCAGTATGGGGAATACGCAGAGAGGTGCTCCATGTGGCTCGAAGTCTCGACCACCAGCAAACCACAAGGCCATGGTTCCCACGCCACCTGAAAGCAATGTGGAGCCTCCTTGGATGGCCTTACAGATCTCAATGAAGGCCACAGATGCTAAGGTGGAGATACTACTCCAGAGATTTTGTGAACAAGATGTAAAAATTGAAAATGCTGTGAAAACGGCTACCTCAGCTGAGAACTCCGCAACACAAGCTCTGGTGACCACAACAAAACTGATACTGGAGAACAGTCAGCTTCAGAATCGCCTTGAATCACTGGATAATGCTAATCGGGCTCCCAATGTGCGAGTGGTAGGGTTGCCTGAGGGGGTCAAGGAGCCAGACCGCTTAACTTTCCTGAAAACTTGGTTACCAGCAGCGTTACATTTAGATCCAGAGTTAGGCACTCGTTTTCTGAAGGTGTATCGGATTTCCCCTCAATCGGCAGAAGCACAGAGGGACCTTCCACGTACTGCTCTTTTAATCACGGATGGAGTGGCGACCAAGGAACTGATCATGCAAGCCGCTCACACCACCAACCATCTTAATTACGAGGGGCATACTTTATTTATCTTTTCGGACCTGGCATATGCCACTCGAACCCGACATAAGAAATTCAATGGTATTCGGGCTAAACTGAAAATCTTAGGAGTGGCACACTCCTTATTAATGCCTGCATGCCTCATGATTTATTATGGAGGACATACACTTCAGTATACAGATCCCATGGAGGCTGGGAATATAGTTGAACAGATCCAAAAAGAACTTGAGGCTTCTCGGGTCAACGTGGGGACTGAATCAGGATCAGAGGATGAGGCGGCCACCTGAAATGGACACCTATAGAATTGGCAGTCTGATTACCCTGAGTTTTCATTAATGGTTCTGCATGTGATGCTGAGCGGTAATCTTACTTTCAGGGACAATCACCTTATGTCTTATTTCTGGTACTTTAAATTTCAGATTGGGACTAAGTTTTACACTAACCTTTTAGTGACTAGTGTTTGTTCTTGGATCCATGTAAATATTTGATTCTACGGCTAACAGTACGCTTATTACTGTATCAGACCTACAGAGAAGACCTTAACCTTTTAGGACTCAAAAGATGTGTGGAACAGGGGTCTAATCAGCACAAGTTGTTGAGTTTAATATGCTGGTGATAAATATTTCGTACTGAACTGACCGCTTTCTCTTGTAGAGTGTAACTATCCCTATGACTTTATTGTTGTATTTGCTGTTATTACTGGATGTCTCATATTTGTAATGTATACGTTCAGACTATTTTCCTCTGTACCATTGGATGGCTCCTTTTTATTTGTAATGTGATGTCTGCCATATGGTCATTGAAACTGTATGTTTATTTGAATTTTCATAAACAGAAAGTTTAAAAAAAAAAATTAAAAGATGGTTGCCATGGTGTTTAGTTCTGCCCAGAGGTTGGCTAAAATCTTGTTGCCTCCATCTTTTTTCTCCTTAGATGGCACAAAGTTAGATACTGTGCAGTCATTCAAATACACGGGGGTCTGACTGGACCCAAAGCTAAACTTTTCCCTGCACTTTGACTTCCTCCAGTCCAAACTTCATCCAAACTGGGTGCCTTGCACTATATCAAGGATTGTTTCTCCCTTCCTATCCGTAAGGAGCTTGTATCCAAACTAATCCTCTGCACGACTGACTATGCTGACATTGTCTACAACTCGGCTCCCCAGACTTCCCTTGCAAAACGAGATCCACTGTTCAATGCTTTCTGTCGTTTCGCCTCAAACCTCCCTTACCATACCCATCACTGCACCCTACACTCTGCTCTTGCCCTTCCCTCCCTTACTGTCGTCTTGCACACTGTGCCACCTTCATAGACAAGTACTGATTCCCATCTCTCCTCCCCGTATGCAGGCTACTCCCTCAGAACCTGTGATTCCCAGACCTTCGATATCCCAGAACCCCCCTCGCAAGCAGGCAATGCTGCTTTCTCCTTTAGACTCCCTGATCTCTGCAGTTGGGTCCCCCACTCTATCTGCCTTGTACCCACTCTCACCATGCTGAAGCATCTACTAAAGCTCCTCCACCCCACCCCCTGAAACTGCTCCCCTTCAGGCTCCCCCTTGATTCCCTTTCACTCCCTCTCCTCCTTCCCTGGCTCTCCTGTTTCTCCCCCTCCGGGCACTCCATGCTCCTCTCCCTTTCCCTTCCCTACATCCTCTTTTAAGGCCCCTCTACTCTGATTTCCCATTCTCCTATCTCTAAACCTTCTTTCTCTTGCACAAGTACATTACATGCTAACATACTAAAATGCCATCAGAATAGGCCTGTCTTTCACGTCTGCTCGTTTGGTCAGCCCCACCCTGGGAGCTGACCTTGCTGCCCCCTCACCTTCTCTGGCTTCTCCCTTCCCAGTTCCAGATATTCTCATTATAATTCATTACCTAGCATGTTGTAAAAATTGTAATTACTAATGTAAAAATTTGTCTCTTACTAAAATTTGTAAAACGACCTATGCACAATGGAATCACTGTTTGCACGGACTCCCGTGTAGTTGCACTTTGAATAATGCTACCTCAACAACTGCAACAATGCATGTTTGCCAACTCTGCAATTTTTGTATTTGCTCAGCTATATTAATAAATGTCTAAATTGTGCTTACTCTGACCACTGTAAATCCCCCTACCCTCTTCCCCCGGGTCGCACCTGGAAATGAGTCTCGGCTCAGTGTGCCTTTCCCGGTTACCAAATTTTAAATAAATAAATTAATTGCTTGCTGCAGGACATGCTGGATGAAGCCAGCAATCTACAGATGCCTACAGCTGCAGAGTGAGATGCTGCCTCAAAGGCATCCACACAGGATTTTAGCTGGTGACTGTTCTCAGCACCTTCAGCTGGTTTAGCCTCTGAATCTGGCAGAGTCTCTGCCAGAGACTTCAGCTTGCTACAGAGGGCATATTTATACTTGGAAAAGTGCCCATGCTAGCTATCCTCATGCCCAAGGTAGCTGAAGCATAAGCGTGTTTGCCCATTGTATCAAGGTTGCATGACTTCTCAGTAGGGTGCACAGTGACCTCCTGAGGCACAATGGCTTTCTCATTCTCAGCAAGAATAGCATCAGCTATGGGCTGTGTGAAATACACTGGTTTATTTTTAGCAGCAGTGTATTTCTAGTAGGAATCAGTGGTGACGACTGATTCTTGGAAGATCTTAAGTGGTTTAATAATTTAAAAAAAAAAAAAAAAAAGCAACCCACCCCTCACCTGGGTGGGTTTTCAAAAGCTGAGTGAAAGTGGGTTTCCTTAAACCAAAGATTTCTTGGGAAGAAAAAAAAACAAACATTTTTATTTTATGTTTCAAACTTCATACTACACAAAATAACTAGGCTGTGTTTCTATCTTGGGGTCTCGAAGTACCTGTGTCATCAAGAACACTTTGATGGAAACAGCTTTGCTATGCATGGTTGCCCATGCATTATTTACCATTTTGTTAGCCTAGAAATCCATGTATAACAAGGGGTAACCATATACTATAAACTGTTACAACATCCTAAGAAACATTTTGAGCCTCAGGGGGAAAAAAGGGAAGATTGAGCAGATCAGTGACGCCGAAGTGCTCATGGTGGGGTGGCTGACTGAGGAGACTCCCTAACTACCTGGGGCAAAAGGCAAGGAAAAAACAGACCAAGTACAGCAACGGCCCTTTTTAGTACACCATTTACATCTGTATTGTTTTTGACAGTGCCAAAAACACGTTCAGATCTTCACAGATGCTGTGAGTGAGGAGCAAAGTGGGAATCTATGGAGAAGATGGAGTTTTAGAACAGCAATAGAAATTATGAAAACAGCAAATCAGACGACGAGTTCCTCAGCAGTGCTGCTTCTCTGGCATAGTACGCTGGTACAGAAGACTGACTGAAATGGAGAACTGGAACACTCAAAATAACATTCCATGCTGACAGGTTCAGCTCTGAAAGCTATAGCTGTACCAGTATGCCCCTGGTTAGGGTTCAAATTACTCATACTGTAAATAATTCATATTTATAACCTGGAGCAACAAGGGAACCACTTTTCAGCCCACTACAAGGACACCCGACATGTATGTGCTCAGTATTTCTTTAAGTGCTAAGAAGTAAGCCGGCATGGAGGGCTGAGGCATCTGTGCCTTACCTCCTGCCATGCCAAAGACTCATGTTCACTTTGCAAGCGGGTCGCCAGGGGGTCGGCCGGGGAAGGAGAAGATCAAGTGTCCGGAGGACTGCTCTCCTCTCAAGGGGAAGGGTGGGATGGAGTCTGCTGCTTGACTGACCCCTGGCGGTGGCCGGCGCAATGGACCCATAACGTAGGGGGCGGATGTAGGGCAGACGCCTGGCATGCTGCGTGTGGAAGCATGCGCGGCTCGGCTATTGGAGTCACTGCACGCCTTTTCTCCGTGCTCGGGACAGGAAGCAACAGTGAAAGAAGGAATCCCAACCGGCAAGATGATGCCGAGCCCCCACAAGCACCGCACCCGCACCTCGTGAAGCAGTGGTCAGCCCAGTATATGCTGGGGTGACAAGGCTTGGTGGGGGGAAGGGGTCGGTGGAAGGGGGCCAGTAGGGAGAAAGAAATCAACAACAAAAAAGTGACTAAGAAGTCATCCAGTCAGGGCAGTGCTGTAACACCAAAGCAATAAAAATGAAAATTACGTACCTACCGTAATTCTTGATCTTCCTGTGTATCTTTGCCATTCATCACTGGTGGGTGATTGGCCGGAGACAAGCACTGTGCAGGAGTTTTTTTTTTTTTGGTTTTTTTTTTAGGAGGGAGGAGCCAGCGCCGTTGGCACCACCCACAAGGCCAACTCACTGCATGAGCCTCACGGGATGGCCAGTAATGGCCATTGGCTCCTCCTTCACCTCAGATCTGCATGCTGGAGAGACAGAGAAAAGAGAGGATAGAGAAAAACAAGGGTGGGGCAAGGGAGCCTGACAGACAGTAAAAAGGAAAGGATATAAACTGAAAAAGGAATAGGCCAATCAGAGGACAGAGGAGGAGGACCTGGGAGGGGATGGGACAAAAAGGCCCCAGTCCCTGGATGGCCAGAAAGGGCAGAAAATGGAAGGGACGCGAAGTGAAGAGAGAGAGGGGCCAGAGAGAGAATATAAGGGGAGAGGAGGGACAAACATCCATCCAGGGCACATAGCTTGCAAGAGCAGATCCTCCATGGAGGCAACAGACCATCACTTGGGAGTTTCCGAGGCAGAACTCAGGTTAAAAGAGTCCTGAGGAGATAGAGAAGTTACCTCCCGCTGGCCCCTATCACTAAGAGGATTCCCCACCCCTCTCCCATTACCATTTTCCTGGAGAACCACAGGGTCTGGGGCAGGCGGGTTATCCTCCTATTAACGTCTCCCCCCCACAAAAGGGGAAGGAGACAGGAGAGGAAGAGAAAGAACAACAGACTAAGCGGAAGGGAGTTCCAGTCAGCCTCATCCCCTTCCCCCATCCAAGGGGACCCAGGAGTCGACGCATCCCAAAGGGCTAGCCGACCCAGTAGCTCAGGCTCAGGACAAGGGGGAGGGACCCACCAGAAGTCCCCCTATTGGGCCAGAAAGGGGCCCTGCTTGCCCTCCTCTGAAAACCTTTCCGACTTCTCCTAAGGGGAGACCACAAGGAGAAGGGGGGGGGGGGGGACACCCAACTGGATCCCTGTGGAGGACGATGAGCAGGGAGGTGGCATGGCCCAGGAACTGAGGCCTTGGTAAGGAGGGTGGAGGATTCAGTGATGAATGGTATAGTCACAGGAAGATAAAGAATTACGGTAGGTACCGGTATGTCATTTTCTTTTTTGTTTCAACTCTTTATTGCCAATATACATACATTTTTTTCCACAACATTACTAACACACAGAATTCCATATTTTTAGGTATGATCAAATGTAGTGAAAGCAAGAATTGAACAAGGTCTTAACACAAACAATCCACTAAGGTGTCTACACATATCTTTTTACAAATAATCATACACAGCAGTAACTAAAGGAAATAATTCGGAATTACTATTGAAGCACTGTGCAGAGATGAGAGAAA
The DNA here is from genome assembly GCA_016271365.2 of Neoceratodus forsteri. Taxonomy (NCBI): domain Eukaryota; kingdom Metazoa; phylum Chordata; order Ceratodontiformes; family Ceratodontidae; genus Neoceratodus; species Neoceratodus forsteri. Next base: position 1,098,570,454 of record CM057453.1, read on the forward strand.
CCTTAGTTCCTTAATATATTCATCTTCTTATATAATGTTGAGTGTATCTGAAGTACAGTGTGTCCTCCCCTCAGGAACGTACTCACCCACCAGTGATGAATGGTGAAGTCACAGGAAGATCAAGAATTACGGTAGGTACCGGTATGTCATTTTCTTTTTTGTTTTAACTCTTTATTGCCAATATACATACATTTTTTTCCACAACATTACTAACACACAGAATTCCATATTTTTAGGTATGATCAAATGTAGTGAAAGCAAGAACTGAACAAGGTCTTAACACAAACAATCCACTAAGGTGTCTACACATATCTTTTTACAAATAATCATACACAGCAGTAACTAAAGGAAATAATTCGGAATTACTATTGAAGCACTGTGCAGAGATGAGAGAAACCTTAGTTCCTTAATATATTCATCTTCTTATATAATGTTGAGTGTATCTGAAGTACAGTGTGTCCTCCCCTCAGGAACGTACTCACCCACCAGTGATGAATGGTGAAGACTGACAGGTAAGATATGAAAATTACATTTCTGAGGGAAGGACACACTGTACTTCAAATACACTGAAGGGGCCCAGTATTTCCCTGAGAGAACAGCATCCCTCAGCCCCCCGTGGGGGATACACAGGGCAAGGAGACCCTCCAATGGCCAGTTAGGCCTAGGACTGATCAGGGCGAGGCGGTGTCCCCCATCCCCTGAGGGAAGGAAGGCATCCCTGCAGTTCCTGTCTCGACCTGTGGGAGAAGAGGTGGGTCCCCTGGAAGAAGGAGGTGGCCAGTAACCTACGCCGGACCAAGGGTGACAACCTCGAAAGACAAAGCTATGCCATATGCCTAATGCGCATTGCTGTCCCTGCAAGTCATGAAGCAACTTCACTGGCGTCGTAAGATGCCCTTGACTGGTGCCTTGCCAGCTCCAGACATATAGCAGAGAGGGCTATGGCTTGCCAGGTAGCACTTGAATCGGACAGTGAAGCTAGTGCCTCGCCCAGCATCGTACACAGATGCCTGTTATAGGCAGCATGGTGTGCCTGATGTGAAACAATGGACGGCATCATCCTAACTGAGGAGAAAACTCTCTGCCCCAGACAATCGAGCTCCGCAGAGTCAGGATCCGGAGGTCAGTCATGGACTGGATGTCTATGCCTGGTAGGAGTGTCCAGATGTGTCAAACCCAGCGTGGGATGAGGCAGAGCACCTGGTGACCCTTGGTGTGCACAATACCACCTCTGGCAGCCCATCGGGGTTGGAAATGTGGCATATGGAAGCTGCCAGGCACTGTACAATGCCTCCTGGAAAGGAATTGGCTAGGAGGGGACAACCAAATGGTGTGCCCCAAACTCACCCAAAAAGGCTTGTGTTGAAAGTCGGTATTGTGACAGGACAAATAGGAAATATGCAAGTCCCTGACCAGCTTCGCCAGGAAGCACTGATACTGGGCCTGATCAGCGTCAGAGGATATGTGGACAGATGACTCCTCTTCCTCAGGGGAGGAAGACGAGGAGGCTGAGAAACTTGCAAAGTCAGACTCCGGCTGCGGAGGGGGAAACTGGTCAAAAGACCTGTTCGTCCATGGCCCTAACGTATTGGAGGAAGTCTGCAGCCCGAGATGTGAACTGTTTCCAGGTAAGGCCCCGAAGGACCAACATGGCCTGGGTGAGGAGGAGCTGGACGCAAAGGCATGGGAGAACCTGTCACTGTACGTGACGTGCCTCTGCCAGGGCTAGAAAACCCAAAAGGCGATCCTAGCATAACAGAGAATCTGCAGGTCTGCACAGTCACCATCCTATTGAGAAAAGTAAAGTGGCTGGGACTGTGCCCTGTGGGGAAAGCTTCACTATGAGGGAACCAGGGCCACATGGACCCAGAAGGGCAGTCCCAGCCCCACCAATAAGGACTCCCTCAAAGGAGATGAGGGAGAGAATCTGGCTCAGCACTGCAGCTCCTCCCCAGCCCCGGAGGGCCACAGAGGTGCGCTGCCCCGCCCCCATCCCTCAACCCCACAACTCAGAGGAAGACCTCTTTCTTGCACCCTGTGCCAAAGAACCCCCCAACTCCACAGACTCCCCGAGGAGTCATAGAGGAGAGGGATTCGGTCTTGACCTTGAGAGAGAGGATGGCACAGAGGACAGCAGCCAATCCCTCTCCCAAAGCACAGATCACCGCACCCAAAGCAGCGGGACTGCCAGCCCACACCTGCCCCTTCAGGCCACCATCGGCCCAAGAGTCAGTGTGGACTGTAGTCGTCGGAGCCAGAGGTGGGAGCACTCGGGGAGGAGCAAGGTTACTGGGCCGTGGAGAACACCCCCCCCCCCAGACTCCGAGAAGTCAGGGTGACAGTCCAGATCAGCCTCCGAATCATCCCGCTTTGAAGAGGAGACGATCCAAAAGACCTCTGGACTAGCTGCCTCAGGAGCTCTCCCGCCAACAGCTAGCTTTGCACCCCTCGTGGTGTCGTCTCGATCACCAGAGCTGCAAACAGCTCCAGGATTAGAGGCGGCGCAGAGGAATGCACTGCGCCAGGACCGGCAGCTGTCTGCCCCAACAGGGGAGCCTGCACCTCCAAAGAGGTGACTGCCAGGGCGATGCTCCTCGCCCAGCCCCGAGTGGAGCCACACCAGACCTCCGGCACCTTGGTAGAGACCTCCTCCATGGCAAGGCTGGAAGAGGAGGAGGCCCCCTCTTCACTGGACTGTGCAGGCCCAGGAAGGGACTCAGAGGAAGGGCCGAGGGTCCTACGCTTGGAAAGATGAGAGTGACACCACCCCCCAAAAGTTGGCGGAGCCCTGCAGACCTTCAACACGCGGTGCTCCAGAACGCGGTGGTCCACAGAGAAGCAGGTGTCACAGATGTCCATGTCGTGCTGGGGTCCAAGGCAGGTGAGGCAAACACCATGGCGGTGGGTAACAGATTTGCCGGCCGCAGAGACACTGACACATAGGAGGCCGGCCCGGTTTTAGACAACAATTCTTGTCCTGAGGACCAGGCATGATGAGATGGTAACTAAAATTCAAAACACAGAAAAGATTCAACTCCACTTAACAAAATAGAAAGATCTTACCAGTACTTGACAAATGGCGCCAAGTGGACGGCAGAACTGAGACAGAGTCGAGCAGTGCCAGGTACTGAAGTTTGGTGTTGAGAAGGACAGTTACGAGGAGCGACGAGACTGAGGCTTTGAAGAATTGGACTGTCTAACTAGGCCGCCATGGCAAAGAAGCAAAAGCAAGCTGCTTGAGAGGTGCTGTCTCTACAGAATAAGAATCAGAACTGAGGTGGAGAAGGAGCCAACGGCTGTTACCGGCGAGTCTGTGAGTGCCATGCGGACTCATGGGTGGTGCCAGTTCCTCTCTTCTATATAAAAAAATAAATATATAAAAAAGCTCCCACAGGGTGCTGGTATCTGGCCAATCATCCACCAGTGATAAACAGTGAAGACTGACACAGCGAAAATCATCAACAAGAACACTGTAGAGAATTCATCCAGATAGGTCTACAACTAAATGTCTACAAGGAGAGTGGTATAATCTGAGGAAACTTACTACAGATCTTCTCTTGGGTGCTGAGCTTAAGAGTATCCTCCTGATCTCCCCCTATGACTGTTACCTACTCTTGACTGATCTATACTGCAAGAACCTTTGTATTTAGCTTACCTTAATCCAATCTATTTTATCGGCAAACTTGATTGCTAATTTGTGTGGATAAATAGAAACCACTTCCAGCAGGCAGTACATGACAGGCACACCTTAAAAAGATAAAAAAAAAAAAGTCAAGTATGACAATATACTGCTTTCACTGTGAAGAAACTACATCAGTTGAAGATACAGCAAACAAATACAAACTATCCCTATTAACTCGGTTTATAGGGTGTATATAGTCCAGTTGCCTGAAAACAGACCAGAGTTGCGTGTGTGCACACACACTAGATGGATGGACGGACAGACAGACAGACAGACAGAGCACAAAGCCAAGTTAGTTTCCAGTAACTCTTGAATTTCTTAAAATATCTACTCCACAGAAACACACTCTTTGGTCTTGTGGCCAGAAGCACTAGGACTCCACAGAAAAAGTACAGTTACATAAGAACTTACCGTAACAGTATATCTTCAAAGGAGGCGCTTGCCGTAGGTACTCTTAGGGCTAAGCTGGCAGGCACTAGGACTACACAGAAAACGTCTAGCTAGCAGTATCTGGTGGGGGACCGCCCCCATCATGTGACCTACATCAGCATGGCTATATAGGGAGTAGTCCCCACACCCGCCCTCCAGTTCTCCCATTGGAGACCTAGAAAGATGCAACAAGACAGAAGGAGTGGGCTCCTGGAGCTAAAAGCAATTACAGGAGAAAGAGTAGAAGAAACCCAGGGGGTAGGTGGGATGGAAAGCAGTACCTACTGCAAGAGCCTCTCTCGAAGATCTACTGTTACGGTAAGTTCTTACGTAACTGTACTATCTTACTTCAAGTGGGCTCTTGCAGTAGGTGCTCACATATAGGACCGAGTCCCAAGCAGTGACCCGAGACAAGTCTGAGACATAGGAGGTAGGAACTGGTTTGCAGAAAAGAACAGAGTACTCATGATAAGAGTCCTGCAGAACAACAAGGCCAAAACCCACTCTGCGCCTTGAAGCGATACCCAAACTGTAATGTTTGGAAAAGATATGGACAGAACTCCAAGTTGCAGCCGCACAAATATCTGCAGCTGAAACGTTCCTGAAGCAAGCAGCAGAAGCAGCCATGCTTCTGGCTGAATGTCCTTTGACCTCCCCGGAAGGGGTTTGTTGTACTTCCTGTAACAGAAGGTAATGCAGTTTGCCAACCATTTGGAGAAACACTGTTTTGAAACAGTGTCCTCTCTTTTGGGCGCAAAGGAAACAAACAATTGGCCAGTTTTATGGGCAGACTTCGTCCTGTTCGTGTAGTGCTGAAGAATTCTGTGTACATCCAGAGTGTGCAGAAGAGCTTCACTCTGGTTGGAGTGCTCCGCGTAGTACACTGGCAAGTCAAGTGACTGGTTCAAGGTGGATTCTGATACCACCTTAGGTAAGAACTTCGGATTGGTTTGTAGCACCACATGGTGTCTACGAAAAATCAAGTAAGGTAACTTACATATTAGGGCCTGAAGCTCGGAAATCCTTCGAGCTGAAGTGATGGCCACTAGAAAGAGCACTTTCCAGGAAAGGTAGCGCATGTCAGAACTTGCTGCCGGCTCGAAAGAAGGCAGTGAGGGAGTTTCTCTAGGATGAAATTCAAGTCCCAGGGTAGAGTAGGGCTCTGTACTGGTGGTTTTAAATGGAGGATCCCCTTTAAGAAGGTTTTCGATACCTCCAGCTGGGCCAGAGTCTTGCTTCCCACAGGAATATGGCAGGCAGAAATGGCAGATAAATGAACTTTCCAAGTCGAGTAACTAAGACCCAGATCGTAGAGATGCAGCATGTAATCTAAGCCCTTTCTGACTGAACAGGAGAAAGGTTCCAGCCCCTTCGAGTCTGCTCATATTGAAAACCTTTTCCATTTCATGGCATAAGTGGCTCTAGTGGAAGGCTTTCTGGCCTCCACCAGAATTTGTGCTACCCTCGGGGAAACCCTGAAATGTGCAGCAGCTATGTCAGTAGGTGCCATGCATGCAGATGAAGGGACCTGAGACCTGGATGTACCAGGGTCTCCAAAGAAGTCAGCACCCAGACAAGCCAAATACATAAAACATTTATTTTTAAACAAGTGCATCAGTGCAAACATACCGGTTCTTAAAGCATAATGCTCACAGACATAAAAAACATCTTACGCTTCACAAGGCTAAATGCTAAGCTTCATCAGAGATACATTACATACATGTTTAATGACATTAAATAGTACTAAAAACTCGTGCAACCTTAACCATAGCAATTTAGACATCATGCATTCCTTCACTTATTTTCAGGATGGCAATAGGAAAAAATCCATCAATTAGTACCACCATTCACTAATTATTTAATCAATGATTGAATGTTATAATCAAAATACCAATGTAGTCATTTTATTTTTAAATATGACAACTGGAATGAATGTCCATCCATTAATTCACTGGTGCCATCATTCATTAAGTATTTGATTGTAATAGGCTACTATAATCAAAACACAGATGGTATCAAATTAAAGATTAGAATTTAAGATTAATTAATTACAACAAAGCATTGGAGAACTATTAAGTAACATAATAAAGACGTTAACTCAGTCCCAAGTTAATAGGAATGATCTACTATAAGACAAATTACCTAGTTACAACGAAGTATTCAATAACAATTAAATAACAACATAAAGATGTTAACACAATCCCAAAATAATAGGGAGTATCTACTATTACACAACTACCTTTTTTATAATTTAGGTGTGTAAAAACACAACGCAAGTTAGTTATTTCTACATGCTATGTGTTATTTATTGTGAGCACCCATTTATTTTGAAAAACAGAGTTTTTTAAAGAAATGCAGTCAAATCAATATTTTCATTAAGTCAAAAGCCTTCTCTGGATTTAAGCATAAATATGCAGTAACTCTCCCACTGTCCTATTTTCCTTTTCAAATCACCTCCCCTTGGTCCTACTCTTACTTTTTCCAATCCAACTTTCACATCGTTACTTTTAGCTATATGCTGTACAATGGCATATGACATATCATGTTTATCTATAGACCATAAGTGTTCACCAATCCTAGTCTTAAATTCACGTATAGTACGTTCTACATAAAATTACCCGCAAGAACACTGTAATAGATACACCAGTGACGTTGTATTACACAAAATCAGATCTTTAATTTTAAATGACTGGCCTGTAATTGGACTATGAAAACTATCAGTCACCAACAAAAATGAATAAAATTTGCAATTTCCACATCTTTTCATTCCAGATGGTAATGGGACTGTCCAGGTAGTGCAATTTTAACTTTTATCACTATCTGGCAAAAACGATTTAACCACTTTATCCTTAATGGTTGGAGCTTTTGTAAAAATTACTCGAGGAGCATCACCAATAGGTTTAGAAATTTTTTCATCTGTTTTTAATATTCCCCAATTATTTTGTAAGATCTTTTTTACACCAGCACATTTAGTACTAAATTGCGTAACAAAACCAACAGAGCTATACTCATTATTTTGTTTATACTTCGATGATTTGGGAATTAGGGTAGTAGTTCTATCCATATTTTCTACTGTTTCAACAGCTTCTCGAATCACTTCCCTTCCATACCCATGTTCCTGAAAACGTAATATCAGTTTTTCCTTAAATGTATTAAATCTTGTCTCTGTGTGCAATTCCTTAATGTTTTGCTCATTTGCCCCTTAGGTATATTTCGGCAAATATGGCCAGGATGAAAACTACTTGACAGCAATAAACTGTTACGATCAGTACTTTTGGAAAATAGGGATGTACCAGTCTCCTTACCCCCATTCATTTTAAACACCCTGATATCCAAAAAGTTAATTGCATTTTCATCTACGGTTAACTTAAAACGCAAATGTGGGCTCATAGTGTGTAACAATCAATGGAATTTACATACATTTGCCTTGATCCCTTCCATACAATAATATCATCATCAATAAAGCGACACCACAAATCCAGAAGAAAAAAATTACTCACCTTAGTAATTATGTTTCTTCTAGTGGAGTCTTGCTGTATTCTGACAATTGCAGTTAGGTCCTGCCTTTCAACTACCCCGGAGAACATAGGGTTAACTTTTCTATGCATGGTGTAGAATGTTCATCTTGAGCTTGGTTGAAGCCTCTGCCTGTTGTTATTCGAACTGCAACTGTCAGATCTTTACGAGCAAAAACTCACTAGGTGTTCTGTGTGGAAACTGTAAAATTTTTACTAGCCAACTGGCAAAATTATAATGTTTTTGGTTCTCAAAGGAAGACTCAAGTCAGGAAACCCAAAAACCAAAACCCATCAAATGAAACAACATTCCGCCCAAAGAAAAAAAGAGGGTGTAAAAGGGGCAGCCCTAGGGTGCCAACACTGCTCCTACCCACCCACATCCCAAAAACTAGGTTCTGAGAGGGGAGGCGGGGGAGGACAGAATACAGCAAGACTCCACTAGAAGAAACATAATTACTAAGGTGAGTAATTTTTTCTTCAAACAACATGAAGTCTTGCTGTATTCTGACAATTGCAGACTACCAAGCAGTATCTCCATGGAGGAGGGACAGAACCTACTTTGGAAACAAGCTCTGCAGTACTGCTGAGCCAAACAGAGCATCACTCCTATCCTGGATATCCAGAGACTAATGCTTGGTGAAAGTACGGACAGTTTTCCAGGTGGCTGCTTGACAAATTGCTAAGAGAGGGATATCCCTGGCAGCAGCCAGGGAAGCAGCTGTACCTCTTGTGGAATGAGCCCTCAGGCCTGAGGGTGAAGTCCTACCCAGTTTTTTCATAGCAGAATTGAATACAAGAAACAATCCACCTGGCAACAGATCTCTTAGTGGCAGGTTTGCCCTTCCCAACTTCTACATAAGTGAGGAACAACTGGAGGGATTCAAACCTGTGACCCTTGGTACGCTCTATGGAGTAGCTAAGGGCTCTTTTAACATCCAAACTGTGTAGCCTCCTCTCTCCTGAGGAAGAATGATCAGTGAAGAATACGGAGAGATATAGACTGGTTGAGGTGGAAATCTGAAAACACTTTAGGCAAGAACTTTCTGTTAGCTCTAAGGACCACTTTATCTCTGTGAAAAGAGATGAAATCAGATTCCACTGACAGGGCTTGCAATTCACTGATACATCTGGCAGAAGTAATGGCTACCAAAAACACAGTTTTCCAAGTCAAGTACTTAAGCTCTGCTGAGGACAAAGGTTCAGAAGGGGGTTGCATAAGCTGAGCAATGCAAACATTAAGACCCCAAGCAGGAGCAGGATCCCTAAAGGGGGGATTGGTGTGAAGTAATCCCTTGAAAAACTTACAGAATACAAGATGGAGCACCAGAAGGAAGACTTGCCTACAGACAGGAAAGCAGACACAGCTGCCAAGTGTACCTTGAGAGTAGCTGGTCTGAGATCTAGGCCATTAAGATAAACCATATAATCCAGAACCGTAGGCAATTCAGCAGAGTCTGGAGAAATATTCTTCTTAGAACACAAAATGCTGAATCTTTTTTCCATTTGAAATTGTAAGTCTTTCTGGTGGAAGGCTTTCGAGAAGCCTTAAGGATATCCAAAACCCCTTGGGAAAGATGCAGATCTGCAAACTCTAACTCTTCAAGAGCCAAGCCTCGAGATTGAGAGACTGAAGATTCGGGTACCAAATCCTCCCCTGAGAGGATCTTAACAGGTTGTAATTCCTGGGAAGAGACAGGGGAAGATGGACTGTTAGGGAGAGCAACAAGGGATACCATGGCTGCCTGGAGCAATCAGAATCACGTTGCATGGTTGTGACCTTATCTTGACTAACACTCTGAACAGGAGAGGGAAAGAGGGAAAAGCATACAGAAATTTCCCTTCCCAGTTCAGAATCAGAGCATCCAGGGGGACTGAGCCCAAGACTGGGGGTCTGCAACAAAAGAGAAGAAGTTGGTGATTGTCTGGGGCTGCAAAAAAGATCTATCTCTGGAGTGCCCCATCTTGAGAAAATCACTTTCAACACCAGGGGATCTAGGGCCCATTCGGGACTGCCCTAGGATATTCTGCTCAGTGCATCTGCTAGGACATTGTCCTTCCCTGGGAGGTGAACTGCTATCAGAGAGGTTTTCAGGAAATAATCCAGGGACCACAACTTCATTGCTTCTGTGCACCAGGCCGTAGACCAGATGCCTCCTTGCTTGTTGATGTACCACATGGTGGTGGTGGTGTCTGTCCTGACCTGAACCACCTTGTTCTGTACAGATTTGGAAAAAGCTTGCAGTGCCAGAAACACTGCTCTGAGTTCCAAGAGATTGATGTGAAGCAGGGATTCCTGAGGCAACCACAGTCCCTGGGTGGTAAGTTCCCCCAAATGGGCTCCCCAGCCCAGCAGGGAAGCATCAGTGGTGGGGACAACTGAATGAGACTGAGTGACAAATGGAACCCCTCGCCTCAAACTGCCCTGATCCTACCACCATTGCAGGGCTTGGATCAGAGTTTGAGTCACTGGAATTAGTTTGGTAAGGGAATCCCTTCTTTAGGACCAAAAAGCTCTTAAGTGGAACTGAATGTCCCTCATTTGGAATCTAGTGCCCTGGACCACTGCTGTGGAAGCTACCATGTGGCCCAGTAGCTGAAGGAAGTGCCTTGCTGGTCGAGACACCTGAAGGCTGAATGAAGAGGCCAGTTCCATGAGGGAAGGAAGGCTCTTGCTTTTATCGTATCCAGTTCTGCACCTATGATAGTGAGGAGCTGCACTGGTTCGAGAACTGACTTTGCTAGAATGAGAAGGAATCCTAAAGAAGTGAGCACTTGCTGGGTCACTTGCAGGTGTAACTTGACTTGGTCTGGAGACTGACCTACTATGAGCCAGTCGTCCAAGTATGGGAAAATGGAAATCTTTTGTCTTCTTAGGAATGCAACAACTACTGCCAAGCACTTTGTGAAGACCCTTGGGGCTGGTGTTAGGCTAAAGGGCATTGCTCTGAACTGACAGTGGCCTGAGGGCAACTTGAACCTGAGGTACTTTCTCTGGGAGCACCAGATGGGAATGTGAAAGTAGGCATCTTTGAGGTCCAGGAGGCTAGCCCTGGCCTTACAGAAGGAAGGATAATTCCCAGAGTTACCATTTTGAACTTTGGCTTCAAAAGATGTTTGTTCAGATATCTTAGGTCCAGGATGGGTCGCCACTCCCCTATCTTTTTAGGGGTTAGAAAGTACCTGGAGTACAATCCTTTGCCCCAGTGTAGGGTAGCAACTCTCTCTATAGCTCTGAGATCTAGGAGAGAAGAAACCTCTGCCTCTAGGGCAAGGGTCTCAGAGATTTGCAGGTGGAAAAGATCTGGCTCTCAGCTTGGGAAATTTTTTGAAGCTGAGAACCAGACCCTAGCTTAATACTTCCAGGACCCACTTGTCTGACGCAAGAGACATCCAGTCCTGGACAAAGTAAGCCAACCTGCCCCCTACTGGTACAGGAGAATCAACCCGGGCAGACCCATCAGGGTGTCTGCTTGGCAGGGGCTCTAGGCTGAGGGGTGGATGCAGGCCTGCTCATCCCCCTTCTGCCTCTCCCTCTAAAGAATCCCCTCTGTGAAAAAGAAGAAGAGGAGGCCTGTGCTTGGTAAAAAGGCATTTGGAAAGGCCTGCCCCTGGACTGCTGCCTTTGAGGAGTTGCTTGCCTTTCTTTGGCCTGAGCACTCCTGTAAGTGGTCCTGTATTCATCCATTTTCTTCATGTAATTCTCTGTCTGCTGCCCAAACAGAGAATTAACAACTACAGGAAAATCCATGACCTTAGCCTGGGTATCATGTGAGAGGCTAGTACATCTGAGCCAAGACATTCTCCGAAGAGCCACAGATGTAGCCATGACTCTTGATGATACATCATTGGAGTCTACAGCAGCATAAAACTGAACTTTCGATGCCTCAATCTCATCTGCAGCCACCTGCTCCAGCTCCTTGGCAAGCTGGGTAGGAGCCTCTTTAGCCAGTACCCAGCTTGCTAGCCTTCCTTGTAGAGCAGAAAGCAGCCAACTAAAAAAGTTACATTTTCTTATTAAGTTAAAACTTGTATCTCAGCAGGAGTCAGTGTCTGTTGAGATTAAGTAGACAGATACTTTATTAGAAGTAGAAGGGGTCTTATTTAGGGTAAAAAAAAAAAAAAAAAAGAAAAGAAAGTCAGTGTGTGTTCTGTGCTGGGAAGGGTATTTTATCAGCTGACTTTGCTAAACCAGCAGGAGGAAAGACAGCTTAATTGGGGGTGCGGCTTAGACACTATAAAAGCAGGTGAGTCAAATTACAACTTCCTGTTGCTAGCCTTTTTTTCTTACTAATTGCCCTCCATCCCACTCCTCCACCCACCCACACTAAGCCAGTTCTACTTTTGTAGCCACTGGATCTGACTGTCAACAGGAACTTCCTGTTTGGCAGTAGGAAGGGAAGGATCAGAGAGAAACATTGGTTTTGTCAACCCTAAAGGAAAAAAGTAGCTCACTGTCCCCCCAGCTGCTGGTGGTCTGACATTGAGCAAGGAAGAAGGGGGCTACGAAAGAAGATAGGAAGTTGCTGTCCCAGAACAGGGAGGGTGAGAGTTGTAAGGAGAGGAGAGAGTAAGCATACAAAGAAACAGGAGAGGAGACACAAAATAAGACATAATAGGAGTGGTGCAGTGCAATGGCTGTGGGGCGGCAGTGTTCCGGGAGACATTCTGGAGGCTGCAATGCTGCCCTATTTGCAGGCACCTCTCTGGTCTGAGAGAGGAGGTTGCCCGTCTCCAGGCTAACCTGGCTAGGATTCGTGAAACCTCCTCCCCCACCCAGGGACCACCAGGGCCAATGCCACTACCTCAGAGGTTGCCAAGAAAGAGGACAGGCTGGACCAGGGTGGGCTCAGGGAGGGAGAGGGTGGAACAGAGTTGCATCCTCCAGCTGTACCTCTCACAATTCATTTGCTCTTCTGGTGGATAGTGGTTCCTCTATGGAGGCACCTGTAGTGGAGACCAAGGAGGATGCTGGGAACCTTCACAAAGGAGACCCACAGGAAGGTGGCATGGGACCCCACAGGGGAAGGAAACAACTCCTGGTGGGGGACTCAATCATTAGGGGGGAGGAAGGGGAGAGGGAGGTAAGGTGCCTTCCTGGCGCCACGGCTTGGAGGGACAGGAAGCGAATCCTCAGGATCGTGGGAGGAGCTGCACGAGGGAGGAAGCTGGATGTCACTGTCCACCTAGGGACAAATGACCTGGCTAGGAATGGGATCAGGGCAGTGCAAGAGGAGTTTGTAGAGTTGGGGAGGGGCCTTAGACAAGTAGCGCATACGGTAACCTTCTCGGAGGTGCTGCCTGTCTATGGCAAGGGTGATGCTAGGGCACTCCTTACCAGGGAATTCAATGAGTGGTTGAAAAACTGGTGTGGAGCTCAGGGTTTTGGCTTCATTGGGGACTGGGGAGCCACCTGGACGGATGTAGACCTATACTGGTGCAATGGTCTGCATCTGTCCAAGGGGGGAACCAGGATCCTAGGCGAGGCGCTTAAATGCTTCATAGGGAAGCATTTAAACTAGCAAAGGGGGGAGGCACTGAAAAGGAGCAGGGAAATCCCAGCCTCCCCCCACAAAACATGGTAATTAGTGAGGTAAACACCAAGGAAGAGAAGTTATTAGGGAGCAGGACAGAGGTAAATGTAAAAAAGGCAAAGGCAGTAAGGACAGGAATGGGGCTAAAAGGGGTAAAGCTATCAGAAAGTGGAGGGTGATGAGTACCAATGCCCGTAGTTTGTGTAACAAGCTCCCTGAACTAATGGCCTTGATGGAAGAGGGCTGCCTGGATATTGTGGCAGTCACAGAAACATGGTACACAGAGAACCATGACTGGGATGTCAACATACCAGGATACACAATCTACAGGAGGGACAGGGAGGGTAAAAGAGGAGGAGGAGGAGTAGCTCTCTATGTAAAGAAAGGGATCAAAGCAACAGAACTAAAGAGTAAACAGGGAGCAGATGAGGTACTCTGGGTCACCCTGGAGACAGGAAATGGCACCACAATCCGCACGGGAGCTGTATACAGACCCCCATCTCAGTGGGAGGGAATGGACAATGAAATGATAGAAGGCTTCCTAGAACGGCAGAAAAAGGGGAGATATTGTTGATGGGGACCTGAATATGCCAGATGTTAACTGGAGCACCTTTGCTGCAGGCACATCCAAGAGCAGGGTCATTCTTGATGCCCTACAGGGGGCATGCCTCAGACAGCTAGTATTGGAACCCACTCGGGAGGGAGCAATCTTAGACCTGGTACTCTCAAATGGGGACGGAGAAAGAATCTCAGATTTAGAGGTGGGTAGCCATCTGGGAACAAGCAACCACCAAACAGTGTGGTTCACGATAAACACAGCCATACAATCAAGCCATACAAAAGCAAGAGTATTGGACTTTAGGAGGGCTGACTTTGGGAAAATGAGAGAGTGCCTTAGAAAAGCACTAGCAAACAGGCAAGAAGGAGGGGTGGAGGAACAATGGGGAGTAATCAAAACAGCCATCACAGTGGCAACAAGCCTTTGTGTAAAGCAAATCAATAAAACACAATGAAGGTAAAAACCACTATGGTTCTCAAAAGAGGTGGCAGGGAAGGTTAAGGAGAAAAGGATAGCATTCAGGAAGTATAAGGAAACACAGAAGGAGCAGGACAGAGAACTTTATCAGTTAAAGCAAAAAGAGGCTGGGAAGGCAGTCAGAATAGCAAAGGCCCAAACCAAGGAAAGGATAGCCAATTCTGTTAAGAAGGAGGATAAGACCTTTTATAGGTACATTAGGGAGCGAAGAAAGACCAAAGGAGGGATACTGAGGCTTAATAAAGGGGAGGGAATGTGGGTAGAGGGGGACAGTGAAAAAGCAGGGATACTGAACGAATATTTCTGCTCAGTATTCACAAAGGAAGAGGAGGGGGAGGTACCTAAACCAAACAAGAGAAACACTCTGAAGATGGGGGTTGATACCAGTCCATTTACAGAAGAAAGGGTTCTGAAAGAACTAATAAAATTGAAGGTGGACAAAGCAATGGGGCCTGATGGGATTCACCCAAGAATTCTAAAAGAACTAAGGGTAGACACCACTGACTACTCTCTTTAACAAATCATGGGAGGATGGGTTGGTACCTAAGGACTGGAGGAGGGCAGATGTGATTCCTCTTCACAAAAGTGGGAGCAGGACAGAGACAGGAAACTATAGACCAGTTAGTTTGACCTCAGTTGTAGGGAAAATGATGGAATCAGTTCTGAAGGAAAGAACTGTTGAGTACCTAGAGGCCAGTGGGGCACAGGACCCAAGGCAGCATGGATTCACGATGGGAAGGTCGTGTCAGACGAATCTAATAGATTTCTTTGACTGGGTGACCAAAGTAGTAGACCAGGGAGGGGCTGTGGACATGGCCTACCTAGATTTTAGCAAGGTATTTGATACAGTCCCACACAAAAGATTAATACACAAGTTAGCCAGCCTTGGAGTGGGCCCCAAGGTGGTAGCCTGGATAAAAAAAATTGGCTAGACAACAGGATGCAAAGGGCAGTAGTAAATGGAGTGCACAGTGAAGAAAAGAGGGTTACCAGCGGGGTACCGTAGGGTTCAGTACTGGGACCGGTCCTTTTTAATGTCTTTATAAGTGACACTGCAGAGGAACTGGAAGGAAAAGTATGTCTCTCTGCAGATGACACAAAGATCTGCAACAGGGTTGATACACAAGATGGAGTGGAAAGGATGAGAAGGGACTTGGCAAGGTTGGAGGAATGGTCAAATGTATGGCAGCTCAGATTCAATGCAAAGAAGTGCAAGGTAATGCACATGGGAAACAAAAACCCAGGGGAAGAGTACACAATGGGGGTGAGATACTGACAACAGTAAAAATGTAAAGGGACCGGGGGGGTAATTATATGACCTAAAGGTGGACAAGCAATGTGAGAAGGCAGTAAGGAAGGCTGGGGAGATACTGGGATACATAGGAAGAGGCATCAATAGTAAAAAACAGGAAGTTGTTATCCCTCTGTACAGACAGTTGGTGAGACCCCATCTGGAGTACTGTGTGCAGTTCTGGAGACCCCATCTCCGCAAAGACATAGAGTGGAGGCTGTCCAGAGAAGGGCAACCAAAATGGTGCAGGGTCTGCACCAGAAGACATACAAAGAAAGACTAAAGGAGCTTAA
Organism: Neoceratodus forsteri; assembly: GCA_016271365.2. Lineage (NCBI taxonomy): Eukaryota > Metazoa > Chordata > Ceratodontiformes > Ceratodontidae > Neoceratodus > Neoceratodus forsteri. The sequence goes on from CM057453.1 coordinate 1,098,586,234, forward strand.
TATGTATACCCTTGAGGAAAGAAGGGACATGATATAAACTTTCAAGTACCTCAAGGGAATCAACAAAGTCCAAGAGGGTAGCATCTTTCAAAAAAAAAGAGATGTGCAAGAACAAGGCGGCACAATTTGAAGATAGAGGGGACGGCTCAGAGGTAATGTGAGGAAGTATTTTTTCACGGAGAGGATTGTGGATGCATGGAACAGCCTCCCTGAGGAGGTCGTGGAGTCAAGAACAGTGGGGGAATTCAAGAATGCATGGGACAGACATAAGGCAGTCCTAGTGGGGGGGCTAGAAGGAAGTAAGCTGTTGGTTAACTAGGATTTGCAGTTTATCTGTTAGGTAGGAAAATGGGCAGACTAGGTGGGCCAAGCGGTCCTTATCTGCCGTCAAATTCTATGTTTCTACCAGTACAGTGTCCCACCTGGACTTCTGGTACCTGGCTGCATAGGCCATATAATTAGCCTGCCTGAGTCCCAAAGATGCTGCCATGTACTGCTTCTTTGCCATGGCATCAATCTTCCTGGAGTCCTTGGCTGGGTGGGTGTGATGCCAAGGGAATGTTTGCCTTATCACAGGCAGCAGCCTGTACAACCCCAACATGGCTGCATTGCTGAAAAAGGAACTCCGTATCTGAGCCTGAAAGAGTATACCTCTTGTCCATTCTTCTGTCCACAGGAGGTATGGAATTGGGAGACTTAAGAATTTTTTGTGTCTGTTTCCCAAAAGATTTGTGGAGGGGAACAGACAGTCTCCTGGACTCTCGGATGTCCATCATCTCTACATAGTCAGGCTCTTCTTGATCCTCTACTGCCTCCTCCACAGGAAGTTGGAGGGTATCGGCCACCTTTCTGTAAAACATGTAGTGTGAAGGGGACTCAGAAAGCCTAGGAGGAGAAACACCTGAAGGTCTGTCTGGGGAGATGTCCAGGTCAACAGGCACCATCACCATAATCATCCTCACACTCTCCCTCCTCCTCTCAAACTCCAGTTCATAAAATTCTTCCAGGGTATAATCCAGAACCGACCGAACCAAGCCCCTGCCAAATGATGCCGGTTCAGTCGGAACCGATCGAGGTGATTCCATAATCCTAATCGCTTTGGCTAGTTCATCAGCAGTCGGAGTATGAGATTCTAGATCCGAACCGGTCGACTTGTCTTTTCTTTTTCTTTTTGTTGGAACCGATTCCTCAGAATCAGCTCTCCTCTTGCCCGAAGAAGTAACGCCCTGGTCAGAGGGCACTCCTTCTGGTTCGGTCGGAACCGAACCGGGATGGCCATCCGGTTCAGCGGACTTCTCGGCCTCCCTTTCCCTCAGTCTACCTAATCTCTTTTCCAGGGTAGATTTGGGAAAATTGTTTGCAAATTTGGCAGTCTGAATCGAGGTGGTCAAGCCCCAGACAATAAACACAGGTGGTGTGGGGATCAGCCTTAGCAAAGACCTCCCTACACACACTGCAGTGTTGAAACCCAGTGGGCCCGGTTTTTTTCTTGGGTTTCTCAGACATGGCCAACCTAACCAAACTTACCCTTTTTTCGGCAATCCGCCAGGCAAGACTCCCTTATCAGTTCCTGACTGTGTCACGGGTCTTGGAAAAAAACGTACTAAAACTTTTTTTTTTTTTTAGAACCAATACGGACCGGTAACCACACACTAAAGTAAAGTACAAATTTTACCTCAAAATGATTGGTTCAGCCGAACAGATCCACAGTTTACAAGTTCCACACAGAAAACAGAACAAAAACCTATCTAGTACTCACAGTACCACAGACACAGACTTGAACCGACTATGCAGAAACAACAATTCGGTAGAAAACCGACCGAAAACCGACAGTTCAACCGACTTTGAACCGAGCAGCAGGAGAAATCTCCGGAGCGACTGTTCAGTGAGGTGGAGTAAAGAATCTGACGGTTGCAGTTTGAATAACAACAGGCAGAGGCTTCAACCGAGCTCAAGATGAACATTCTATGCCATGCATAGAAAAGTTAACCCTATGTTCTCCAGGGCAGTTGAAAGGCAGGACCTAACTGCAATTGTCAGAATACAGCAAGACTTCATGTTGTTTGAAAACAAAAGTATGGATTTGTGGCGTCGCTTCGTATCCAATCTGACTCCCATTTACTCAGATACAAATTGGCATAGCTAGGTGCCATAGTGGCACCCATAGCACTGCCTTTAATTTGTCTGTAATAATTACCCTGAAACAAAAAAATATTCGATTCCAAGACTAGCTCGGCTAATTGTACCAAAAAGCTAGTGGGTATAACATGGGGAAGGGGTCTTCAATCCAAATAATGTTCCAAAGCTTCCAAACCGCCACTATGTGGTACATTGTGTACAAGGCATCCACATCTAAGGTGGCTAACAACACTTCCCCTTCTAAGGAAGCTGATTCAAGGACATTTATAATATCCATAGAATCTCTCAAATATGAAGGCAACTGTTGCACAACAGGCTGCAGAAATGCATCCACAAACCCAGCCAAAGTTTCCGTTAACCGACCAACTCCTGAAATAATAGGTCTACCCGGGGGATTCAATGAATTTTTGTGCATCTTCGGTAAACGGTATATAGTTGGTGCCACAGGATATTAAACTACTAATGCTCTGCACTGTGTATTAGTAATATAACCATTATTTAGACCCTTTTCCAGGACATAATCTATTTTTCTTTTTATCTCCCAAACATTACTGCTGGGTAATTTTTCATAGAAGGTCGTGTCAGCTAATTGTCTGTTAATTTCAGCCATATATTTGACTTTATCCATAATGACTACTGCCCCACCTTTGTCAGCTTCTTTAATCACAATATCCTGACTGCCAAATAGATTGTTACGTGCTAAACATTCATTTCTACTGCAGTTATTAAACCACCTAGGTGAAGAATCATTTACCAGCTGTTCCATGTCAATCTCATTTTTTTTTTTTTTTTTTACAAAAACTGACATAGTTGGACTGAGTGTGGGGCAACAGTTTGATTTTGGTTTTAACCCATAATCATTAATTTCAGGACTACTGAACATAGCTGAATCAACATTTTTATCATACATAGATTTCAAAGTAATTTTCCTAGCAAAACAATGTAAATCAACTACAGTTTGAAAATGATTAAAGTCCTTGGTTAAAGAAAAAGAGTCCTTTATTTAGTACAGATTCTTCATCAGTAGTTAATGAATGTCCCGATAAATTAATCGCTACTGAAACTGGAATAACTGTATTTATTATCCGTGTCCTCTTCCTTGGAAAAATGGCTCCTGGAACCGAGTTCTCTTCTTGCTGAATCTCCGCTTGGCGGGGGTACTGTTGAAATTGCTGCTGCTGACCCCCGGGGTATATGAAAATCCTCTTGCTCGGGGAAAAATCTCAGGGTTACTATCAGTGTCACTTGGCCCTGATGTATAGTCCAAAATCGCACCATCATCATTAGAACTAGTATTTTTCAAAACAGAATTTATTTTGTTCTGTGTTGGTGCATCCTTAACCGTCCATTCAAATACTTGACCCAGTCTATAATCTTCCTCATCCCGGTTAAATTTCTTCTGTTTAGCCCTTTTTAATTGTATATCATAGCGGGCCACATTTTCAGTTAACTGTTTCATATGTTTTTCAGAATCACAACATAATTTCAATTCCGTTTCTTTCTCCTGTATATTTGTGGTTAAATTTTCTGTTACCGGAATGGCACGCTGCAGAATCAGCTTAACAGAATCAAGGCCAGTGTTCTCCATAAGTTTATGCCATTTGCCCATAAAAAGTTCATCATCAGTCCCGTAGGTAGGTTTATGTGTAATTCTCAGACCTCGAGGAATCCTCTTCACAGTAAGATATGCCTCCAAAGTCACTCAATGCCAATGCATCCTTCGACCCTTCAATACCAATTTCTCCAACTGTTTAACAACAGATTTTGGCAATGGAGCTCTCGCCACACTCGACGTAGTTTCCCACTGTAACAAAGGATTACCTCCTTCCAGTTCTCCAGGGTCCCCTGTTCCTGTGTCAAGAGATCATGAGAGACTGGCAGTGGAAATGGGGCTTCACTGACAGTAGTTGCAGTAGAGAGAAGAAAAAATTACTCACCTTAGTAATTGCTTTTCTTCTCATGGAGTCTTGCTATATTAGGACCATTGCAGTCATTCCCCCAGTCTTGAACTGCCCCGGAGAGGAAACAGTTAACTCCAGAGTGATCTGGAGTTCCACAGCGCGAGGGCGCTGTTCAAAGCTCTATCTGGCCAGTTTCAAATGAAACTGCCAGGTTCTTTACGGAGCTAAACTAACATAGCAAGTCTGTGTGGAAAAGCTCTACACTAGCCATTGGCTACCTATCATTAGAAGAATAAGAACAATCACAGAATAACAACAAATATTTATTGTTAGGAACACTCCTTACAAGCACTAATAGGACCCTCTCCCCAAAACTCAAGTCTAAGAGAGGGACCTCTACCACTTAACAAAACAGAAATACCTAGTTCCCTAACCCAACTAGAGAGACTAAAATGGCATGACACAGTGCTTGCACTAATTTGCCAACCCCATACCCAAGTAGGAGTTCTGAGAGGGGTAGGAGGGTTGTCTAATATAGCAAGACTCCATGAGAAGAAAAGCAATTACTAAGGTGAGTAATTTTTCTTCAAACACCATGAAGTCTTGCTATATTAGGACCATTGCAGATTACACAGTACTCTCCATGGAGGAGGGTCAGAACCTACTTAGGAAATAGGCTCTGAAGAACAGCTGTGCCAAAACGAGCATCTCTCCTGGACTGGACGTCCAGGGAATAATGCTTGGTAAAGGTGTGAACTGTTTTCCAGGTAGCAGCTTGACAAATTTCCAAAATGGGAATATCTCTAGCAGCCGCTAGAGATGCAGCTGTACCCCTGGTGGAGTGGGCCCTCAGTCCTGAGGGGGGCTCCTTACCTAGTTTTTGGTAACAGAACTGGATACAAGAGACAATCCACCTTGCAATTGTCCTCTTAGTGGCAGGTCTCCCTTTGCCAACCTCTCCATAGGTAAGGAAGAGTTGGAGGGATTCGAACCTGTGACCCTTGGTACGCTCCACATAGTAGCTTAGGCTCTTTTAACGTCCAGGCTGTGTAGTTTCCTCTCACCCGAGGAAGAATGCTCAGTGAAAAACACTGGGAGAGAAATGGACTGGTTCAGATGAAAATCTGAAACCACTTTGGGTAAAAACTTTCTGCTAGTCCTGAGGACTACCTTATCCCTGTGAAAAGAAATAAAATCCTTTTCCACCGAAAGGGCTTGCAATTCACTTATACGCCTGGCAGAAGTGATAGCCACTAGAAAACAGTTTTCCAAGTTAAATACTTGAGATCTGCAGAAGAAAGGGGCTCAAAGGGAGGTTGCATTAACTGAGCAATGCAAACATTCAGGTCCCAGGCAGGGGCTGGTTCCCGAAAGGGAGGGTTAGTATGAAGTAACCCCTTAAAAAACTTAGAAAACACAGGGTGAGAGGAAAGAGAAACAGGCTTCCCTGCGGAAACAAAGGCAGAAACAGCTGCCATATGAACCTTCAAGGTAGCTGGTCTAAGGCCTAGGGAATTTAGATGGGCCAAATAGTCCAGTAAAGTGGCCAGGTCAGCAGATTCTGGCACAATTTGTTTCTCCGAACACCAGAAGGAAAACCTCTTCCACTTAGAATTGTAAGTAGCCTGGTGGAAGGCTTCCTAGAAGCCTTTAAAATATCCATGACCCCTGAGAAAGGTGTAAATCAGCAAATTCTAATTCCTCAAGAACCAAGCCTTGAGGTGGAGGGATTTGAGGTCCGGGTACCACACTCTCCCCTGTGCACAGGTCAGCAAGTCGTGGGTCCTGGGCAAGGTTAGGGGAGGGTGGATTGTCAGGGACAGGAGAAGAGGATACCAGGGCTGTCTGGCCCAGTCTGGAGCGATCAGAACCACTTTGCAGGGCTGAGTTCTGATTTTCACCAATACCCTGAAGAGGAGAGGGAAGGGGGGAAAAGCATATAGGAATTTCCCTTCCAATCCAGCAGGAAGGCGTCCAGAGGGACTGAGCCCAGCACTGGAGGCCTGCAACAAAATAGAGGAAGTTGATGGTTGTCTGGGGTCATAAGAGATCTATCTGAGGGGTACCCCATCTGGCAAAGACCGACCCCAATACCTGAGGATTCAGAGACCATTCGTGATGGCCCTGGGAAATCCTGCTGAGAGCATCCGCCAGGACATTGTCCTTTCCTGGAAGGTGAATTGCGATCAGGGAGGTGTTTAGGAGTAAGCCAGAGACCACAACTTCATTGCTTCGTGCACAAGGCTGATGACCGAGTGCCCCTTGCTTGTTGATGTACCACATTGTTGTGGTGTTGTCTGTCCTGATTTGAACTACTTTGTTCTGGACAACAGCTGAAAAGCCTGAAGAGCTAAAGAACAGCTCTGAGTTCCAAAAGATTGATGTGGAGCAGAGATTCCTGGGGACCACACCTTGAGTGGAAAGGTCGCCATGAGCCCCCACCCTAACAGGGAGGCATCCGTGGTGAGGGTGAGGGAGTGTGAAACGGTAGAAAGGGAACCCCTGAGACAGATTGCCTTGATCCTGCCACCACTGAAGGCCAGGATCAGGTTTTGGTCACCGAACTAATTTAGTAAGGGGTCCCTCCTTTGGGACCAATAGGACCTCAAGTGGAACTGAATGTCCTCATCTGAAATCTTGCTCCCTGCACCACAGCTGTGGAAGCAGCCATGTGCCCTAGGAGTTGCAGAAAATGCCTTGCTGGTCGAGAGACCCGCAGGGTAAAGGAGGATGCCAGGGCAATGAGCCTGTCCGCTCTTTCCGAGGGGAGAAATGCCCTGGCTAACTTTGTGTTCAACTCTGCACCTATGAAAGTTAGAACCTGAACAGGTTCCAGAACTGACTTTGGTAAGTTCAGCAGGAACCCCAGGGAAGTGAGAAGCTGCTGGGTGACCTGCAAGTGAGATTTTACCTGGTCTGGAGACTGACCCACTAGTAGCCAGTCGTCCAGGTAGGGAACACAGCAATCCTTGCTTCTTAAATGAGCCACTACCACAGCTAGACATTTTGTGAATACCCTTGGCGCCGAGGTTAGGCCAAAGGGCATTGCTCTGAACTGGTAGTGGCCCGAGAGCAGTTCGAACCTGAGGTACTTTCGTGAGAAGGCCTGATCTGACATGAATATGGTCCCTGAGGTCCAGGGAAGCTAACCAGTCCCCTGGCCTCAGGGAGGCAAAATCATTGCTAGAGTTAACATTTTGAACTTTGGCTTTAATAGATGTCTGTTCAGGTACCTTAAGTCTAAGATGGGCCGCCATTCTCCTGTCTTTTTTTGGGGTAAGAAAATATCTTGAGTACAGTCCCTTGCCCTGATGGCAAGGGGGAACCCTTTCCACTGCTTTGCAATTCAGAGGAAGAAACTTCTGCTTCCAAAGCAAGGGCTTCTGAAGAGTTTTATGGGTGGAAATTGCCTGGCTCTCATCTTTGGAAACTGTTTGAAGCTGAGAATTCAGGCCTTGGCTTACTACTTCCAGAACCCACCTGTCCGAGTTAAGGACAGCCAGTTCTGGCTGAAATAAGCCAACCTGCCCCCCACTGGTACAGGAGAATCGGCCCTGGGCACCCCATCAGGGTGCCTGCTTGGCAGGAGCTTTAGGCTGAGGGGAGGGCGACTGTCTCCCTGTGCCCCGTCTACCTCTGCCTCTGAAAAAAACCCTCTGTGAAAAAGCAGAGGAGGCTTGAGCTTGGTAAAAAGGCCTGTAGAAAGGCCTACCCTGCCCTGGGGCATGCCTTTGTGGAGTGGCATGCCTTTCCTTAGTTTGGGCACTTTTGTAGGTAGTTCTATATTCATCCATCTTTTCATATAATTTTCTGTTTGATCACCAAACAGAGAATTTCCCTACAGGAAAATCCATAGCCTTTGACTGAGTATCTTGGGACAGATTAGTGCATCTGAGCCATGCCAACCTCACGGAAAGCTACAGAAGTGGCCATGACCCTAGAGGAAACATCATTAACATCAACAGCAGTATGAAATTGAACTTTAGAGGCTTCAATGCCATCAGCAGCCACTTGTTCCAACTCACTAGCCAGCTGGCCCTGGGCCTGCTTAGCTAACTGCAATATAGTGTCCCATCTAGATTTCTGATATCTAGCAACATAAGCCATATAATTAGCCTGCCTGAGTCCCAAAGAAGCTGCCATATATTGCTTTTTTCGCCATGGCATCAATCTTCCTGGAATCCTTGTCAGGAGGATGTGAGGCCAGGGAATATTAGCCTTGTCACAGGCTGCAGCTTGTACCACACCCACATGACTACACTGCTCAGTGAGGAAGTCTGTATCCGAGCCTGACAAAGTATACCTTCTGTCCATTTTTTATCTACAGGAGGGACAGAATGAGGATTTTTTAAAATCTTTGTTGTTTGCTTCCTAAATGACTTATGCAAAGGAATAGACAACCTCCTAGTCTCTGGAATATCCATCATTTCCACATAATCAGGCTCCTCTTGCTCATCCACAGCCTCTTCTAAGGGAAGCTGGAGGGTTTCTGCCACTCTTTGTAAAACATAAACAGAGAAGGGGACTCAGACAGCATAGGGGAGATTCTAAAGGTCTATCTGGAGATGTCCGTTCAATGGGTACGCCCAGACCTTCCCAATCACAAACATACTGATCAAAATCCTCCTCCCCTCATGTGGTTCATAAAAATCCTCAACATCATAATCCTGAACCACTGAGACTGAACGAGCCACCCTTTTCCAGATGCAGGGGCTCCACAGCCTGAGACAAAGACTGGACAATCTGAATGGCTTTAGCTCTGCAGCAGTTGGAGAGACAATTTTGTACTCCAGACCTGCTGATTTCTTTGTCTTTTTTGGACTGGTTCCTCTGAACCAGCCTTCCTTTTGCCCGAGGAAGTCTCGCCTGGTCAGAGGGCACCTCTGGTCTAGTGGGTACTGGACCGGCAGGCCATCCGGGTCAGCGGACTTTTTGGCCTCTCGCCCCTGAGCCGCCCAATCTCTTTCCAGGGTGGCTGCAGGAAATTTTACACACCTGGCAGTCTGACAGGAGGTGGTCAGCCCCAGACAATAAACACAGTGGTGTGTGTCAGCCTTGGCAAAGGCTTCCCACAGACATCACAGTGTTGAAACCCAGTGGGCCTGGTTTTTCTTTTGGGTTTCTAGACATAATGCCAGCCTAACCAAAAACTTGCCCTTTGATGGCAGTGCTAGGCAAGACCCTTTATCGGTTCCTAACTCGTTTCATTGGTATTTGAAAACCCTAATAAAGTTAGGTTTTTTTAGAACCGATAAGAACCGAACCGCACTCTAAAGCCAACTAAACAGTTTAAAACATGTATTTCAATTCAACCGATCGGTTCAAAACCGAACCGATAATGACTTTCCACACAGACTTAATTTCTGTACTTACGGTTACCAGATAGAGCTTTTTAATCGAAATGCGGTAAAATAATATTATTGCGGTTCAATGAACCGAAAATACTCGCTTGAACCGCAAAATGAACCGAGCTGAAGGAGCTGATATCCGGAGCGACTGTTCAGTGAAGCGGAGTAAAGAATCTGGCAGTTTCATTTGAAACTGGCCATATAGAGCTTTGAACAGCGCCCTCGCGCTGTGGAACTCCAGATCACTCTGGAGTTAACTGTTTCCTCTCCGGGGCAGTTCAAGACTGGGGGAATGACTGCAATGGTCCTAATATAGCAAGACTTCATGGTGTTTGAACCATATTTGTCTCGGCCAGAAGGGAGCAATGAGCATCATCTGGAGTTTCATTAGTACTCTCTGAATCAATGGAAGTCGAGGTAAAGGCATACACGAACCTCCCCTTCCAGAATATAGACAGCACGTCTCACCAGAAACACCATGCCCTGGAGTGAGCAAGAAGAAGGTTGGTAGTTTTGCATTGAGTGGGGAGGCGAACAGGTCTATTTGTGGCCTTCCCCACCTTTCACAGATGTCGTCTACCATTGACCAAGTCTGAGTGCCCACTAGTGTGCACTGGCTTGTGTGCGGCTGCCAGGATGTTTTGAACACCTGGCATGTGGACTGCTGTCAAATGAAGGTTATGGTTGGCTGCCCAGTACCACACTCTCACTGCTTCCTGACAGAGGGGATAAGAGCAGGTTCCACCCTGTTTGTTTGTGTACCAGACTACTACGAACATGTTGTGCCATGGGTTAACCCAGTTGGATGAGGTGTTGGAAAGCCTTTAGGGCATTCAACACTGCCCTCATCTTGAGTACATTAATATGAAGGGACAGTTCATTGTGGGACAAAGGACCCTGTGTCCTGTGGTTTCCCGGGTGCACTCTCCATCAGAGGCCTGAGGCATCCATCATCAGGGTTTGGGAGAGAATGTCTGAGTGAAAAGGGACACGCTTGAAGAGGTTGTCCTGGTTTTAGCACCACAAAAAGTCCTGCACCATCGGGTCTGAGACCAGGATCTCATGGTTCACATCATCTTATCTCTGGTCCCACTGCACTCGGGTCCATTGAGAGACTCATGTGTAATATGGCTAAGGGGACCAAAAAGATGGCTGCAGCTATGAGCCCGAGCAGCTGAAGGACTGACCTGGCTGATATAATCCTCTGCAATGCTACCAGGCAGACTTGTTGCTGTAATGTTGCCATCCTGTCCTGCGGCAGGAAGGCCTTGCCTTGGCCTGTGTCCAATACTGCTCCAATAAATTGGAGCTGTTGGGTAGGAAAAAGGTGGGATTTGGCATGGTTGACTGTAATGCCCACCCGCTGAAAAACATCCAGGGTAAGGGCCAAAGAGTTGGCCAGGTTATCTCCCAACGGAGCTGAAATCAGCCAATCATCGAGGTATGGAATACTTGCACCTCCTGTCTGCGAAGAAGGGCTGCCACCACCGCAAGGCACCTCGTGAACACTCTGTGTGCTGACGAAAGGCCAAAGTGGAGAGCTTTGAACTGAAAATGCTCTCCTGGAAAAGAAAACCGGAGGAATTTGCGGTGCAGCTGAAAAATTGGGATATGCAGGTAGGCGTCCTGCGTATCCAGAGCGCAGAGCCAATGACCATTCTGTAACAGAGTTACAAGGTGTACAGAGTTGTAAGGCGTACTGAAACTTCCCAGTACTGTCCCTATCAGCCTATTTAACAGTTTGACTGCAGCAAAAATAAAAGATACATGCAGCTGCTTCTAAATCCTAGCTCACTGCTTCCTCTTACTTACCTAGATATTAGCTGCCTTGATACTCCGAAACAAGCACTTTGTACCTTTTTTCTGAACTTGTATTTTTCTATGTCATTGTCATTTTTATGCAACATGTTAATGCTTGCCCATAATTCTGTACTTGAATTTGTACTGTTTTTGCAATTATACAATTTGTAACTACCTGTCTGTGTCAAAGGACCTCCTTGTGAATGAGCTTGCTCAACGGAGTTTTCCTACAATAAACTTGAACTTGAACAGAGGAAGCAGGCTGGGAAGATGCAACATTCTGAACCTTTTGTACTCCCTGAAGCAGTTCAGAGAGCTCAGATTGAGCATGGGCCTGAGGCCGCCCATCTTCTTGGGTTCCAGGAAGAAGTGCGAGTAGTACCCTTTTCCCTTGATGTTTTTTGGGAACTAGCTCTATTGCTGCTTTTGCCAGCAGGGAGTTTATTTCCTCTCTTACCAAGGGTATGTGGTGAGGTGGGTAGAATGAGTAACCTGGAGGATTTGCTGGTGGTCTCTCTAGAAATTCTATTGTGTGGCCTTTTGCCACCAGTTGTAGCACCATCAATATGTTGTGATTTTCTCCTACTCTGGTAGGTGATGGGAGAATCTTCCCTCTACCAGCTCCTTTGGGGTACAGACCAGTGGAGGCAGGAGGGTTAAGGAGTCAGGAGGCGATGGACAGGGAGGAGGCTGCGGCTCATGAAGCCTTGTGGGATTTGGCCAGGGGGAGCTCTACCAGCCAAAAACACCCGTTTGTTTTGACGTCAGTTCTGAGGTTGAGTTTGTTGGTGACGTTGTTGCCTCCGAAATGGCTGCTTTGGTTTCTGGGGTGGCTTGTACATAAACTGTACGGAGCACAAGGCTTTGCCCTTGTCCTGAAGGTCAGTAATGATGTCCTTGACATCTCCTCCAAAAAGGACTGACCCCACCCTAAAAGTGACATCCTAGATGGCTGTCTGGACCTCCGGTGCCAAGCCTGAGATCCTAAGCCATGCATGGCATCTGAGGCTAATGGCTGACACTGAGCCTCTACCTGCAGCATCAACTGCATTGTAGGTGGCTTGTAACATATGTCTGCATAAAGATTTAGCAGACCCGACTAGATCTGCCATTTCTGCTTTCAGGGTGGAGTCTTGTAGACAGTCTACTTTGGACTCCAACTGCCCTAAGTGTGGTTTTTGGTAGTCCCTTATATGGGCGACGTAATTTAAAGCTCCGATTCCCAAAGTGGAAAAACAACATATCTTTTCCATACTGGTCTAGAACCTTGGACTCCTCATCAGGAAGGGAAGCACTAAGGTCTTCAGGTTTTGCGCACCTATCATGGGCCGCGCTAATGACCACTGATTCAACCTTTGGATGGCGGCTGAGGCAGTCCTTGTCCTCTGTGGTCTGGTAAAGCCTGTCTGCTTTCCTGGCCACTGGAGCCAGGGAGGAGGGCTGCTTCCAAATTGCTGTCACCAAGTCCTTGTGTGGCTCTAAGCCAGGGTGGAATGAGGGTTGGGAAAGAGTCTGCCAGATCCAAGTGTGCATCCAATCTGAGTGCTTGGATCCAGAAGTCCCCCATCCACTACCTGTCGCCCTTCCTGTGTAGCTTGCCTCTCAATTACCTGGCTCTACAGAGGGGTACTGGTGACTCATCCTGTATGCATTTGCTGCCCAGGCCGGTTCCACACAGTCATCTACCTCATGACGAAATGTATGAGCCTGAAGCTCTTCCACTCTTCCATGTACCTATCTAGCTTGCTGTTTGTTATGTACTTTTGTTTTCTCTCCCATGCCTGTACTTATTGCTATTTTACTATGTCGGTTGTTCCTGTATGAACCCTGTCTAACTGATGATCACAATGTACCTCTTAATGAAATCCGTTGTTTCAATGCTTTGTGTGCACCCTGTCTACCTGTTTACTCTGATTTGTACACTTCTAATCCTCCCGGGTCGCACCTGAAAATAGGCGTCTGCTGTCTAGTGTGCTTACCTGGTAAACAAAAGCAAATAAATAAATAATCTTGGTCTCTGAGGTTCCTGAGCAACCGTACGCCAGTCATATGCTGCTTAGATCTTCTTGAGGAGCTCCAGAAAGGAAGGATCCTCAGGAAGGGATTTGGGAAACTCTTTTGGTTTGGAGGTCCTCTGGCAGAGTGGTGTCAAATTCAGAGCCGGAGTGGACCAAATCCCTGTCCAAGTCCAATGATTGGCTGTCATCAGGTGAGCTGATCATGGGAAAAGCTATGTCAGCTGGCCTTGAAAAATCAAACAGCTGGGAAAATTCCAAAGGCCACAGATTAGGTGAAGACTCCGGTCTTCTGTCCAACGTCTGGGAGCTAGGGCAAGATGGCAGGGGTGGCTCTGGAGAAAGAGGCGTGGGAGCTGGCATAGGAGCTGTTGGTGGCTGGCGCTTCTTGAGCTCCAATGTGAGCTGTGACTTGGCTTCCGCCCACTATGATTTGAGGACCGCCTGTAAGTCCACTTGTGGTTGCAGAGGCGGTGGGTTATGGAATCCATAGCTCGGGTACCCATAGTAAGGGTAACTAAAACTCGACAGAGGGTAACCTGGAGTTTGAAAACCAGACGTTGGATATTGTGGTGTTGGGTACCCTAGCGTAGGGTGATGTGGCATCAGATAACCCAGCGTCAGTTGCCCAAAGGGGTTGCCAAACAGTCTCGGCATCGGACCTGATGGTGGGATTGAAGGATCCTGAAAACACCCTATCGGGGGTACAGAGGGCCCCAAGGGGGGGATCCGGAAACGCGGGTCCCAACGGCGGACCTTGAGGAACCAACAGACCTGAGGGAGCTGAAGGGACCTTTGTTTGGTCCAACGGTACGACAGGTGTTTGAGGCTCAGACGTAAGGAGAGGCAAGGCCCTGACGGAGAGTGATCTCCTCCCTCCGGTCCCCCTACGGGGGGAGATGGAGGTACTGTCTCAATCAGCGGTAAGTGAGAGGATGGAGAAAACTCCATCGTCAGCTGCATGTCAAGTGGTAGCTGGTCCGTCACCCCATCATCAGGCCTGTTATCAGGGCCTAATGGAGGGTCCAGGGCTGTGCAACCGGAGGAGCCAGCGGGCGACTTAGCAGCCGTATCCATGCAAGATCCAGAGGGGCAGGAACTCTACTTACTGATTCCACTTGAACCGCTTGGCCTCTGAATCTTTGAAACCTTAGAGGTGGTGGGTGCCTCCTGATCCCTAGAGGCTCCTGTCGGGCCCAAGCTGGACTGGGGGGGGGGGCAGATGGCCGTTTGGTAGCCACCAAGATGGACCTTGAAGGCGGATCTCTCCTGCCCCCAGCAGAAGTTACCTTGAGAGCCATGACTCTGGCCAGAAGCAGCGGGATTGCTGGAGATCCTTCCCGGTCCCGATGTCTCACCTTGCCCTTTTTCTTTTTGTGGTGGCCCTCTGGGGAGGACGAAATCTGACTGGGTTTCTTCAGCTCCTTCTCCATATTGGCCATCTTTTGTTTTAAAAGATATTCTTCCAGGAACTGCAGACGGCGTGTGCATCTGGCAGAATTAAACTTCTAGCAATGCTCACACCCCTCAACCTTATGGCCTGGGCCCAGGCAAAGAAGACAGATGGAATGGCCATCCTTGTGAGGGAGCAGAGTTCCACAAGAGTCGCACTTGCTCTTATGCGATTCTGAAGGCGTCAGAGACGACATGCATGATTGTTTTAGATAACACTATTAAGCGAAAATACGAAAGAAAAATAGAGTTTTGAATGGTAAAGATGGCATCGACAGTAGCACAGTTCTTCCGCGAGGTCTGATGTGTGCAGGTCAACGGCCGAAAAGAACTGGAGGGTGTGGGGACTGCTCCCTATATAGTACCATGCTGACATCAGTCACGTGATGTTGGGGGCAGTCCTCCACCAGACACTGCTAGATAGAAGTTTTCCGTCTGGTCCTAGCACCTGGCAGCTTAGTCCTATATGAGTACCTACTGCAAAAGCACTCTCGAAGAAAGACTGAAAGTTACATGCTTATCACAACTGTTTATTCTATCAGAATATCTCCATCATTGATTACCATTTGTGGGTCTGTGCCAGATGCACTAAGACTCCATAAGAGCCAGAACTTTTTGGGAGGCTGGTGACACTAGCAGGCCCCATGCATGCATCACTGCACACACCCACTGATATACAGCACCACCAGCCCACAACCAGGAACAAAGATTACTTGCATCAAAAGGGCAAAAGTTGCATGCTGTCCAGAAATTACCCCTCATCCCTTTGCCAGTGGCTCCAAATTGATGCACCTACTCTATAACAATATCTAAAGGGAACATTAACTGTTCAAAATTTGCCACTTATTGTTTTGACCCAGGAGGTTCCACTTTAGACCCATATTTTGTTAAATCAGTGGTTCAAACTTGACTCATGCTTTGAACCCCACAGCACTATCACTGCCCTCAACCACCTCCGTACCTTTTTCCTGAGGAGGTGAGAAGCATGAACCTAACAAGCAACCTATGCACATAACCTAAGGGCATAAGATAGCCCTGGTGGCCCATGTAGTAAGGGCCACCAAACCCAGTAAATGAAAATTACGTTCTCACCGTAATTGTTGATCTTCCTGAATAGCTTCACCATTCGTGAGTGGTGGGTCTTACTGGAGGTGCAGGACCCTCGCGAGGGCATTAGCTTTAAGATTTTTGTAGTAGAGGAGTCAACGTCAGGGACGACGCCAACCATGAGGCGGACATACTACGTGGCGCTCGTGGACTGGCCAGTATCCGATGCCAGCTCCCCCTCTTCAGTTCTGCTACCGGAGAGGCAGAAAGAAAGAGTCAGAAGACGGAATAGGGTGGGGCAAGGGGGCCCAAGGGATAGAAAAAGGAATAGGAAGTAAACTGAAAAAGGCAAAAACTGATTAAGGGTAGAGAACGGAGGGAGGATTTGGGGAATAGGTGGTCTTGGGACAACGCAGCCTCTGGACAGGCGAAGGAAGGAGAAGAGAAATATATATATTTACTGCAAAAAAACTTGTTAATGCATCAGTTAGGGTTGTTATTAAAGTGACAAAAGCAAGGAAATGTGGTGTTAGGGTTTCCAATCCTAACACACCACCCCCACCCTACAGACACTGACAGGCGTTGGGAGGGTGTCTTGGGATCGTCAGCCCACCCCTAATGCTCACCCCATTCCAAAAGTAAATAAGCTGAGATGGTTACAGTATAGGAGAATGGGGTGAGCGTTAGGGCTGATGATCACAAGGCACCCTCCAGACGCCTATCAATGTCTGCAGGGTAAGGATGGGGTGTTAGGGTTGGAAACCCTAACACCACATTTCCCTGCTTTTCTCGCTTTAATAACAACCCTAACTGATGCATTAACGAAGTTTTCTGCAATGAATTGCCTTACTTTTTCAGATAGTATGTCTGTGGGAGTGTACGGCCTTCTTGGCCCTGCGCTTCCATCTCTCCATAGATACCTTTATGTATGTATGTATGTATGTAGCCATGGAAATTCATACAATAACAGTGACCAAATTGTCAGTATTACCATCTTATTACTCCACCACAGAAAATTTTCGAATCCCCGCCAAAACATAATTGTGCGGAACTGCAACACCATTCCGTGCCAAAGGTACGAAAACACATTTTGGGCAGTATTTGAAAAATGACAGCTGTGACATATATGTGGTGGGGTAATAAGAAGACTATATTGACAATCTGGGGTAAAAATACTTAACATTTCTGAAGTTACTAGTGGGCGTAGCAAAATTGGAACAAATGGTCAGAACTGTGGCATTTTTTTCATATTTTGATCCCAAATTTCAACAGTCTTCTTATGACCCCACTTCACAAACCCATATGTGAAAATGTAAAAATCCATGCCAAAACACCATTCCGAGCCACAGGCACTAAAACAGGTGTCAGGCAGGATGTGAAAAATGACAACTGTACTGTTCATGAGGTAGTGTGAAAAAATGGCTATGTTGAAAATTTGGAGTCAAAATATTAAAAATTACCAAAGTTACGTCCGTGCATAGAAAATTAAACAAACGATGTAACCTCGGCTATTTTAGATTTTTACTAAATTTTCAACATAGTTTGACCCACCCATGAACACTCATACTGCCATTTTGTTAACTGGTCCCGAAAGGAGATTTCACACAGCGATCGCAAAATCACCTTCCGAGCCTGATTAATGAAAGGACAGTGATATTGTTCATGAGGTGTGGTCCCAAAGAGGCCATGTTGAAAATGTGGTGAAAAAATACCTAAAAATTGCAAAGATATCAACATAAGTTGAAAACACCACTGAACTACATTATACAGTACTTACCTTGATTCCTCAGTTTGCGGTTCGGCTTTGAAGAGTGCAGAAGTGTCCCGGTCCACAGAAGATGACAGTGTATGATCTCCAAATGCAAGTATAGAGAGGTGGGTGCTCAGTGGGAGGGTCGGGATTGGGGAGGGGAATGGTGCAGACGACAAGGGACAGTTCTTTTTTTCAGGTTTAAAAATAAAAAAAAACATTGGGGGACTGTTTTCTTTTCACAGGTTTTATAAAATATATTTCGGGACACTGGGAGTGGGTTCTCAGTGTCCCACACTGTGGGGTGCACTTTAGTGCCGACACGGGACTGAGTCCCCTGATGTCGACAAATTGCACAGGAGTCGGGGGAGATTACATCAATATACGGGGGGACTGTGGTGCTGAGGACAAGGCATGGATCACAAACAGAAGAGTCCTGAGCTGGAAGCCACTCCTTCCTCATTTTTTCCCCCCTTCATTGTAGGTGGGGGAAAAAAAAAAACTAAGGAGAGAACGGTTTCAAACCAAGGACCCTTGGATATTCCACTACTGTGTCTTGTCCTCTGTATCACAGAGAAAAGAACAGTTACGTAAGAACTTACCACAACAGTAGATCTTCGAGAGAGGCTCTTGCAGTAGGTATTCACAACTAGGACTAAGCTGCCAGGCGTCAGGACCCCATGGAAAAATCTTTGGCTAGCAGTCTCTGGCGGGGGACCGCCCCCACGTCAGTTGACCAACGTCGGTCTACGTCAGTATAAAGGGGCTGTACCCCATGCCTGCCTTCCAGTTCTTTCCCCCCAGAGGCCAAAAGGCAAGACAGGAAAAGAGGAAATGCTCCCTAAAAGAAAAGGAAAACTCAGGGAGACAGAGGGAGGGAAAGCAATACCTACTGCAAGAGTGTCTCTCAAAGATCTACTGTTATGGTAAGTTCTTACGTAACTGTTCTGTCTTACTTCAGGAGGGCTCTTGCAGTAGGTATTCACAAATAGGACCGAGTCCCAAGCAGTCTGGAACAAGTCTGATATAAGGGAGGAGGAGAAATCATCCACAGACAGAAAGGCAGGAGAGGGATTCATGGAAGGAGTCCCTGCAACACAGCCAATCTGAGCCCGCCCTGTGGCGACAGGCAATGACCAAACTGTAACGCTTTGTAAAAGTGTGGATGGAATTCCGAAGTAGCAGCTGCAGAAATGTCAGCAGCTGACACATTCCTGAAACAAGCAGCAGAGGCAGCTACCCCTCTGGTGGAGTAACCTCTAACTTGACCCGGGAGGGTCTTGTTGAACTTGTAACAGAAAGGGATGCAATTAGCTAACCACTTAGAGAGACAGCGTTGTCCTCTCTCTTGGGTGGAAAGGAAACGAAAAGTTGATCCGTTTTTCTGAGATCCTTGGTCCTGTTAGTGCAGTATCTCAGAATTCTATGAACATCAAGAGTACGCAGAAGATACTTTCCATGATTCAAGTGAGCCGGGAAGAATACCGGGAGCTCAACAATTTGGTTAAGTGTGGATTCAGCCACCACTTTAGGGAGAAACTTAGGGTTCGTACGCATGGCCACATGGTCCCTGCGGAAGATCAAGTAAGGGATCTTACACATCAGGGCTTGAAGCTTGGAAATCCTTTGAGCAGAGGTACTGGCACAAGGAAAAAGAGTCTTCCATGAAAGGAATTTTAACTCAGTATCCGCTGCCGGCGCAAAGGAGTGTGAGCTTCTCCAGAATGAAATTAAGATCCGGGGCAGGATTGCAGATAGGGGGTTTTAAATGAAGGACCCCTCTAAGAAAGGTTTTGGAGACCTTTAAGTGAGCAATCATCTTGTCCCCTAACGGAATATGGTAGGCCGAAAATGGCAGCCATATGAACCTTCAAAGAGGAGTAGCTGAGGCCCAGATCACAGAGATGAAACAAGTAATACAAAATCCTGGCTGCTGGACAGGAAAAAGTTTCCAAGTCCTTGGAACCTGCCCAAATGGAAAATCGCTTCCACTTCATGGCATAGGTAGATCTGGTGGAAGGCTTTCTGGCCTCTACCAGAATGTCCTCAACTAGTGGGGACATGCCGAAGTGAGCAGTGGCTACGTTTGTAGGAGCCAGGCATGAAGGTGGAGTGACTTGAGGCCTAGATGGACCAGGGACCCCCGATCCTGGGTCAGCAATTCCTGTGACAGAGGAAGAGGAGGTTCCTCTGAAAACTGTTGCAGAAGAGAGAATCAAACTTGCCTCGGCCAGAAAGGAGAGATGAGAATCATTCGCGCCCCTTCTGCCCGAAATTTGTTCAGAACTCTCGGGATCAAGGGAATGGGAGGGAAGGCAGAGACGAATCTGCCCTTCCAGCACAGAGACAGCGCGGCCTGCCAAAAAATGTCTTGCCCTGGAGCAAGTGAGCAGAAGGCAGGAAGTTTGGCGTTGTCAGAGGAGGCAAACAGAGTTACCCGAGGAGTCCCCCAATGTGCAAAAATCTCATTTATCACCTCTTGCTTGAGTTCCCACTCGTGAGACTTGGCAGACAAGTGACTGAATGTGTCTGCCAGGATGTTCTGCATGCCTGGTATGTGGACTGCTGTCAGATGCAGGTTGTGCTGAGATGCCCAATACCAGACTCTCATTGCTTCCCGGCACAGCGGGTAGGAGCGAGTCTCTCCCTGCTTGTTGAGGTACCAGATTATGCACATGTTGTCTGATTGTACCAGAAGACGACCGGGGAGAATGAAGGGAAGAGCAGCCTGAAGGGCATAAAGAACCACCCTCAGTTCGAGAACGCTGATGTGTAGCCGTTTCTGGACGTGAGACCAGTCCCCTGTGTCTTGTCAGATCCTAGGTGGGCTCCCCAACCTGCACCTGACGTGTCCGTGGTCAGAGTCTGGGTGGGGTGGGAGGTGCAGAAAGGGACCCCCAAGCTGAGGTTCCCCTAGATCGTCCACCACTGCAACTCTCTGATCATTGGGTCTGAAACCAAGACCTCATGATCCAGATCGTCCTGGGATTGGTCCCACTGGGATCGGAGGGTCCACTGCGAGACCCGCATATGAAGCCATGCCAGAGGGACAGTTGAAATGGCAGCTGCCATGAGGCCTAGAAGGCAAAGTACCTTCCTGGCCGTGACCCTTTTGTGGGAGGACACGAAGAGAGCTTGGAACTGCAGAGTCTCGATCCTGTCTGAGTGAAGGAAAGCCCTGCCCGAGTGAAGGAAAGCCCTGCCCAGGATTGTATCCAACACTGCCCCAATGAATTGCAGCCACTGACAAGGGATCAAATGGGACTTGGCTTGGTTGATTGTAATCCCCAGGCTGGAAAAGACCTCCAGGGTAAGGGATAGAGCGCTGGATGCCCTCCCTGGAAGGGGCTGCTGGGAGCCAATCGTCCACGTAAGGGAATACCTGTACCCACTGGGTATGCAGGAAGGCTGCTACCACTGCCAGGTATTTGGTTAATACTTGGGGTGGGGGGCAGAGGAAAGGCCAAATGGGAGGACCCTGAACTGGTAGTGTGCTCCCTGACAGCAGAAAGGGAGAAATGTGCAGTGGGATGGGCATATGGAGCTATGCAGGCAGGCATCCTGCATATCCAGAGCACATAGCCACAGATCCAAATGAAGCAGGGGCAAAGGGCTCTGCTGGAGAGCACTCGGAATCTCTTGTACTCCACATACTGGTTTAGGGTGCTGAAATCCAGAATGGGTCTCAGATCGCCTGTTTTCTTCGGTATCAGGAAGAAGTGGGAATAGTAACCTGTTCCCTGGAAGGGGGGGGGGGGAGACAGGTTTTATCGCTGCCTTTTGGAGAAGGGAGCCAATTTCTTCCTGTACCAAAGGAATGTATAGAGGTGGGTACGAGGACTGAGGCAGGGATCTGTGGGGAGGTTTCTGAGTAAAGTTTATGGAGTGTCCCCTTGACACTAGTTGGAGAATCCAGGCATCCGATGTTACTCTCTCCCAGCTCAGCAGATGGGAGGAAAATCTTCCCCCTACCGGTTCCTCTGGATGGGCCAGAGGGAGAGGCAGGGAGTCGGGAGGCCGAGGGAAGAGCAGCAGCCACAGCTCCAGGAGTCTTGCGAGACTTGTTCAAAGGGAGCATTGGCCGCTGACGTGGTTCTGCATTTGTCAGGACGTCGAGCCTGTGCCTGTTTTTGCGGACAGCGGTTCTGGCATTGAAAGGGACGCTTTTGGCCCCGAGAAGGTTTATTGTACATGGTCTGGACAGGCTTTAGAGCTAAACCCTTCTCCTGTAACTTGGTGATATCTTTGACATTACCACTGAATAAAACCGATCCCCGGAAAGGGCATCTTGAATGGCCGTTTGTACCTCAGGGGCCATGCTTGAAATGTGAAGCCAAGTATGTTGGCGTAAACTTGCAGCGAAAGCCGAGCTTCTTCCTGCAGTGTCCACCACATTGGAAGTGGCACGAAGCATGTGTCTGCATGCCAAACGAGCGGAGCAGACCGGGGTCTCCCAGTTCCTGCTTAGTCTGAGAATCTGGGAGAGTGTCCAGTTTTGATTCAACTTGACCAAGAACAGACTTCTGGAAGTCCCTCATATGGCCCACATAATTAAGGGCCCTAATGCCCAGGGTAGAAGATGCAAAAAGCTTCTTGCCATATTGGTCCAGAAGTTTGGATTCTTTGTCTGGAGTGGACGAGCTTAAGTGTTTGGGATTAGCGGTTTTGTCATGAGTAGCACTGATTACAACCAAATCCGCTTTAGGTTGAAGACTTAAAAAATCTTTGCCCTCTGAAGCCTGATAAAGCCTATCTGCCTTATAAGTAAGAGGGTCTAGGAAGGAAGGTTGTTTCCAAATAGTGGAAACAAGATCCTCGTGAGGCTCAATCCAAGGAGAGATCAGAGTAGGTGAAGACTCTGGAAGATCCAGATGAATGGTAAATCTTTGCCGTTGTGGGTCTTGCTCCACTGAATTCCATTCGTAGGCTACCAGGATTTTCTCAAGTAATTTCAGGAAGGAAGGATCCTCCGGGGGGGGGGGGACTTTGGAGAGTCCTTGGGTTTAGGAGTCTCTGGAGTATGTGGCTCGTCTCCTGGGTCAGAGGGTTCAGAGTCAGGCTCTGAAGAGTTTGAGGAAGAAGTGTCCTCCAGAATAGGGGGAGGTTTGACTGGTCTGGGAATATCCAGAGGGGGCAGAAGCTCCCTAGGATGAGATCCAGAAGGTTCTGGTCTGGCGTCTGGTAAAGGCGGAGGGGTTACTGGGAGCTGGTGTATGGGCTCTGGTGTCTGCTTCGGCACTGGCCGACGCTTGTCTATTTCTGTAGTGAGCTGTGACTTGGCCTCAGCCCACCAGGAAGACAATACTGCCTTCAAGTCCACCTGCAGTTGTGGTGGTGGAGGACTTGGGTACGGGTAACTGGGGAACCTGTAATATTGGTACCCATAACCTGACGGCGGAAACCCTGGCACTGGGTAGTGTGGCATTGGGTACTGTGGCATCGGATAACCTGGCACCTGGTGACCCAAAAGAGCCGAAGGACCTGACAGAGGCCCAGCCGGAGGACCAGACGGCTGTGGCGTCGGTCCAGAGGGACCAGTTCAAAAGGCCCTGGAGGAGGGTCTGGAAAGAAGACCCTGCCGGTGCTGAAGGTGGAGCAGAGGGTCAGCCGTCGGCCACTGGTAAGCCGGATGGGGACAAAGGAGTAGCCATCATTAGGTCCGACGTCGGATGCTCCGGCGAAGTGGCGGCCACCCCTGATGGAGGAAGCATCCCAGGATCCTCAACCTCAGCCGGGGAAGAGGGGGCTGACTCCAGAGGAGGAGGCAGCGGGGACAGAGGAGCCTCAGACAGCAGCTGGTCGGGAGACAGCTGTGGCGACTCATGGACGTCAGGACAGGACATGTGGGTCGCAGGCTGGGCATTCTTCGGACAGGCTGATGAATGGCTTAGGAGCCGAGATGTTTGATAGAAAATGAGGAAATACTCATCCAAATGGCGACGGAGTAGCGCTGTTCTTCTGCGAGGTACTTTCGCAAGCAGACGGCAGGAAAGAACTAGAAGGTGGGCATAGGGGACCACCCCTTTATGCTGACGGTCAGCCGACATGGGGTGGTCCCCTGCCAGAGACTATCTAGAAATTTTTCCGTGGGGTCCTGATGCCTGGTGGCTTAGTCCTATTTGTGAATACCTACTGCAAGAGCCCTCTCGAAGTAAGATCTGTAGTTAACATGGTGTTCTAGGGATGTGGGTATGATGTTCTTTCCACACTGTCTGGCAGTTGCCTTTCCATTAAGGACTGCCAGAAACATCTTCAAGCTGGCTCCTCCCACCCCCCCAGGTGATAACTCTCATGACTCCACCCCATGATGCCACAGTTTCCTTTCCGCTGGAAGATTCAGGTTCCCTCCTTACCGCACCAGCGTTGAGTAGGCCCTGGCACTTAAAATTTTGGATTTACTTCCAAAATTCATTTAGGCCTGCCCATCGGCGCAGTAGTTGGATTTCCGCTTGCGATGCCAGCGACGCAGGATCGAGAATGGACCCGGTACTGGAAAGCGGGCCAGGAGAGAGAGCCTGCCGCCTGATGACTGCTCAACTTCTCTCGGGACGGCAGGAAGCGACGGGCACTTGCTGACTTCGGCGGAGGCTGGGGCACAGCAATGAGCCGGGTCCTACTAATTAATGAAGCGTGGTGAACGTCTGCGTATGCCTGACGTTAGTGGCACACCATGTCCACGTGGAGCAAAATGGGAAAAGAGCCCCATGGCCGACCGGATGATGTCGCCAGCTCCTGCTGTTGCAAGACCTCTGGCAGTGCATGGACCACTCCAGCAGCCACCCAGGCCAAGAACTGCGCTGGCTGCCCCACCGGTGCCTTCCCCCACGGAGGAGAGGGACCCTCCTGGCAAAGGGTTATGTCCGGGTTACCTAGGGGGCAGCAATATAGGGTGATGGGTGGCTGCATCGAGGCAGTGTGGCATCGAGGGGCATGGGAAGGCCTGAAGGAGAGACCAGCCCAGAGCTGGGGGAAAAAAAAAAAAAAAAAAACTTATTTGGGGTTTGTTTTCACCTCGATCTTCGATCGCAACCGTGATGGAGGATAAAATCTCACCCAGGTTTCACTGGTGCCCTTGTGGGTAGAAGATGTCCCATATGGACCCTCACGCCTTGTGTGCCTACTATCTGGGTCAAGATCACGATCTGCAGGCCTGCAACATTTGTCGGTTGTTCCACCCAAATGTTCTCGACGACCGTGATGCCTGCCTGAAGTTGGGTTGACCGGAGAAATGATACCCACCAGTCAAATCAAAGGATGCCCATTGGGTGGACTCTGCGGCTGCGGGATCCACCGAGCAGTTAAAACAGCTCAAGGCCTTCGAGCAGGAGGCGCTCCAGGCCACTGCTTAATCCTCTTCTGCCTCTGCCTTTGTTCCGCTCCAGTTGGGTTCCACCTATTTGGCCTCCTTCAAGGAGCTGTGCCAGTCCCTCTTGACCAAAGCAGAGGGCCCTACCGAGTCACAATTCCTGCTCACGCAAGGAAGAGACCAAGGAGAAGAAAGAGAAGACTCACTGTTGACACTCCTGGGACTGGGACTGTTCCCGCTCTCAGGAAACTTCTGTTTTAGCTATGTTCAAAACTGCAGGCTACACAGGCTACATGGTAACCCCGTCAGAGCAGTTGGCTGAGCCGCTGGCCGATGATGTGGCCAAAAGTTTTCTCAACCCTGTCAATCAGCTGTCGTCTGAAGAGGCCGACAACTATCTTTTCAGGACTCTGGTCCTGCCGGTGATCACAAACAGGTCAGCCCAGCTTGCTGAGCTGGAACCGCCGGTCATCAATCAAGACCAGGAGGAGATGCGAACCTCCCAGGCTCCCTCCGAGGCCCCCATCAGCACCACCGACGGCCGAGGTTGAGGTCTCGGTCAACTTCGACTTTGGGGTTGAGCAGATCCTGCCGACATCAGCGGGCTCACTCTTGCTACCATGGTAAGTGGCACCGCCGCTACTCGTCTTCATCCTCCTTGGGTAGGGAGAGGCTTTGACACAAACTGTGTCGATGATACGAAGACCTCATGTGGCAACAGTTAGTTCTGTCCGGGCCAAAGCTGACACCGGCTACCACCCCAGCCATTACCTGGCTGTCACCCGAAAGGCCGATGCCGACTCCCCGCCGATCAACCCCGTTCCTTCCCAGCGGAGCCAGTTCAGACCCCACTGGCTAGGCCAAAGCAGGCTTCTCCGCCAACCACAGTGGAGCCACCACCTAAACATCCGACAACTGGGGCTCTGACAAAGGAGTCTTGACCAGCCAAGGGGCTTCCCCATCGGCTGTCAGTCACTCGTATGCCTGACCATTTGCAGCGGGTCGAGAGCGACACGGGTGGCCACCTGCTTTATGCGGACTCCTCGGATTCCGAGGATTCCTCTTTGCACTCCCGTCCACCGGACACGGGGTCGATCGGGGATCTTTCCACGGACAAAGACCCTACTTCGTTCATGGGCATTCTTCGCCTTATCTCTGCGACAACGGGGATGAAGCTGGAGCCCATCCAAAAGCAGGCACGATATCCCCTCACAGAAATTCTGTACAAAGGGGACTTTCCAACATAGGCCTTCCTAGTGGCTAAGGCCATTGTTGGCCTTGCCCTGGAGCTTTGGCAGTGCCCTGCTTCTTGCCCTGAGCCCTCAGCCCGGATGGCCTGCAAGTATGTGGTGCCCACCAGTACTCTTTCAGGGTTCCCAGAGCATCCCTTGGCTGAGAGGTTGGTGGCTGACTCCGTGTTTCGGCATTTGGGCAATACCAGGGATGTCGATAGACAGCCAAAGAGTCCAAGAAATTGGACCATTCAGCCAAAAAGGTCTATGCTGCCTCCTTGCTAGGTCTCCATCAGGCGAGTTCAGCTATCCTGATGGCATACTTCTGTCATGCCCTATTAGGCTCCATGGGCAAGGTGATTCCTCACCTTCCTGCAGACTTTCAGACCATGGTAGGGCAGTGGCAAATGAGCAACTCCAGATGGCTCTGGATATTGGTGATTCTTGTGCCCGCTCAGTGGCAGCTGCAGCTGCCATGCACCGCAGGGCTTCGTTGCAGATCTCAACCTTCATGGCAGATACCCACCACAAGCTGGTGGATGTCCCCTTTTTGGGCACCGACCTACTTGGGCCAGGTGTGGAGGGTCACCTCTAGCGCACTGAAAAGTCCAGTGCTACCCTGGACTCTGTAACATCCACCCAGAAAGACAACAAGGGCTCTAAGCAGCAGAAGGGCAAGCCCTTTCGGTCCTCCACCCCTGCGGCAAAATCAGCCCAGCATCAGTCTGGCAAGCAGGCTCATTCCTGGCGACCTCAGGCCAAGTCTGTGGCCTCGGTAATCCGAAGGCCCAGAGAGAAGGGACCCAGTAGCTCCTCGGCCGGATTCTCCTCCTCCAAGCCTGCCCAGTGACGGGATGGGGGATGCTACCCTCATACCTGTCACGCCTCCCCAGGGCCCTCCTGTGGGGGGGGGGGGCGGCTCCACCATTTCCTTTCTATCTGGTCCACTGTTACCATGGACAGGTGGGTTCTGAAAGTGGTCAGTCAGGGTCTGCTTCTGCAATTCGAGCAGTACCCTCCAAGATGAGCCCGTACCCCACAGGAGAAATTGGTATCCACAGACACTCGGTCGGCTCTTCGAGATGACAAAGCCCAGCTCCTATGCAAGGTGGTCATGGTCAGAGTGGTGGATCCTCCAAAACACCCATAGTTTGTCTTTGGGTACTTCCTGGTGCCAAAGTGGACGGGGGAGGGCTGGCACTCCATTCTAGATCTGCATGATATGAACAAATTCCTCAGGTCCCACATCTTCAGGATGGCAACTCTGTCCCAGATTATACTATCTTTGAAGCAAAACATGTGGTTCTCATCTCAATCTTTTGAACAAGTTGCAGAATCCATGCAACCAAGGTGATTTCCCTCCAATCTTGCAGGTAGAGGGAGAAACGACCCCTGACTGCTTCCACCGGGCCGGGAACCGAAGGAAGGGGTCAGGGAAGGAGTCAGAGAGAGGCAGGCTGAGTGGCTGCTCCACTCTTGGAGAATTTTGCAGCAGGGGAGGGAGCAGAAAAACACTGGCTCAACGTTTGCCCTGAGGTCAGAACCCTTGCCCAGACGTCTGTGGGACTTTCTGAAAGGAAATATGATAAAGGGAGTGGACCGACTTGATGGCCCTTCCCAGAGGCCTGCAGGTCATTAATTATTTATTTTAGTCTTTGGTAACTGGGTAAGGCCCACTAGGCACAACTGCCTGTTTTCAGAGGCGACCTGGGAGCACTGGGAGGTTAAGTGACTTGCTCAGAGTATCACAGTATGCAAGTGGAGGTTGTGAGAATCAAACGCAGGTCTGGTCTGCTGGATGTACCAAACTCATTCACAGCTCATTACTCTAACCTCTAGGCTATACTGCCAGCCAGTTATGTACTGAACATCTGGGCCAAAAAGCTTGGTGCCTACGAAAAGGGTGTCCAAGACCTTCCAGATACAGATTGGTCAATATCAGCAGAACATCCACTGGAACTAGACATAGTGGATTCCCTGCAGGGGGAGGGCCTCCAACAACTGGTACAACAACCCACAAGAGATAGGGCTATCCTGAATCTAGTACTGCCTAACAGGGAAAGGATTACAGATCTCCAGGTAGAAGGTCACCTGGGGGCCAGTGACCATCACATGGTGTGGTTCAATTTGGCCACTAGAACTAAACCATCCCATTCCAAGGCAAAAATATGGGACTTCAGAGGAGCAGACTTTGATAAGATGGCCAACAGAGTTAAGCTAGCCCTGGCAAGAAGAAATACAGGTGTGGGGTACTGGCAAAATGGGCAAGCATTAAGGATGCAATACTTGAAGCAACATCCCACTGTGTTAGGAAGAAAAGAATGAGCAAAAGGAGGAAACCACTTTGGTTCTCAAAAACAGTAGCAGAAAAGATCAGAGCCAAAAGGCTGGCCTTCAGGAAATATAAGGGAACGCAATGGGACGAAGACAGGGAGGCATACCAAACTTCCCTAATGGAAGCAGGGAAGACAGCAAGGCAGACAAAGGCCCAAACCGAGGAAACACTAGCACAAACAGTAAAAAAAGAGGACAAGACTTTCTATAGATACATTAGTGAAAGGAGAAAGTCCAGAGGGGGTATTGTTAAGATCAAAGGGGATAAGGGGGAGTGTGTGGAGGAGGACCCAGGAATAGCATCTATCCTAAATAGATACTTCTGCTCAGTATTTACTGAGGAGAAGGTAGGGTGGGGCCCAGAGCTCACCATGGACATGAGGAGGAAGATGTGCAGAAGTCCCTTCACAAAAGAAAGGGTCCTACAAAAGCCCGTTAAGCTCAGGGTGGACAAGGCAATAGGACCTGATGGCATACATCCTGGGGATCTAACGAAGCAAAGGGTGGAACTAGCAGAGTCATTAGCAGAACTGTTTAGTGAGTCTCTGAGCACAGGAGAGATCCCAGAAGACTGGAGAAGGGCTCATGCGATCCCGCTCCACAAGACTGGCAGCAGAGAGGAGGCACAGAACTACAGATCAGTCAGTCTTACCTCAGTAGTGAGCAGGATTATGGAGACACTCCTTAATAAAAGGATAGTGCAACGCCTGGAATCCATAGGAGCACAGGATCCTAGACAGCATGGGTTTACAACAGGAAGGTCCTGTCACACTAATCTCAGATTTCTTTGACTGGGTAACCAGAGTGGTGGACCAAGAGGGTGCAGTTGATGTTGCCTACGTTTGACTTCAGCAAAGCCATGTGCCCCCAACTTCTCCTCCTCTTCCCCCTCCTCCTCCTTAAACTCCAAGTATTCTAATGTAGGGACTCTGACTGATTCCTAGAAACCTTCTCCCCACATATAACATGGACTTACATCCTATGCCTGCCTCAACCCTTTCACTACCACCACTGTCCTTGACTGCCCCCACCCTCACACTTCCACCTCTGTTTCAGTTACCTGTTCACCCCTTATTTCTTAAAAAAAAAAAAAAAAGGGTTAGTCACTATGCTTATATCTAATATGTAGCAGTAGTAAATCATTTTTTATTTATAAGAATGGATACATTCAATTGAGCAGTGCTCATTTTCTGCAGTCCCATGCCAAGTACAAAAAACATAGTTGCACATACACGTATCTCATACTGACACACACCATAGAATAATTACATTATGACAATAAACAGAATAAAATCAACACACCACATTCAATAATTACAGTGCATTACGAGTACTGCAAGTTATAATATTACTGGACCAGACTGTACAACGTTCTATTAGTTCTAAATTATTACTGTCCATAAAAAATTTGCTATCCTTACATTATGATTTAGTGACGTGCTGTGTTATCAGAATATTTGTATATTATGCCCTATTTCTAAATTAGGTACTTGTTATTTTGTACCTGGATTGTATCATGTATGTATATGTTTCTGTACACTGCTTACTTATCTGTTGGTTTATCCTTCTCCTATTGTAATGCCTCCCCGCCGCGCCCCCCCCCGGGACGCTTCTGGAAACAAACTGTGTACAGTTCATGTTGCCTTCCTGGTGAACGTCTTCTAAATAAAAAATAAATAAAAGCTTTCGATACTGTTCCACATAGAAGATTGATTAATAAGCTGGGTAGGTTCGGGGTGGGTCAGAGATTGGTCAATTGGTTGGTTGGCAGAAAACAGAGTGGTGGTAAAAGGTATACAGTCAGAAGATATGCAAGTCACAAGTGGGGTACCTCAGGGAGCAGTTCTGGGGCCAGTCCTCTTCAATATTTTCATCAGTGACACTGGAGATAGACTGGAGGGTAAGGTTTGTCTGTTTGCAGATGACACCAAGATCTACGACAGAGTAGATGATCCAGATGGCATGGGCAGAATGAGAAGAGATCTGGATAAACTGTCAAAATGGTCGGAAGAATGGCAACTGGGATTTAATGCAAAGAAGTGCAAGATCATGCACACAGGGAAGAGTAGACCCTGAAGCCACCCATAGGCTGGGAGGGGAGTTGCTGGCAGTCACAAGGGAAGAAAGAGACTTGGGTGTCATCATCACAGATGACCTGAAATCATCCAAGCAGACCACTAAAGCAGTAAGTAAGGCTAGAGGGATGTTGGGGTGTATCAGTAGGGGTATCACAAGTCGTAATACAAAAATTACAACAGTAATGTTATTTCATCTAAAGGAGTCCTAAATGTATTCTGACATATGCAGTAAGACTTTTCTTGTTGTACTGCCCCGGAGAGGAAAGAGTTAAAGCCTACACTCTAAGTAGGCACGCACTCAGTTTCAAATCACTGTTCCCTGGTACATTCTACTAAACCATCAGATTCTTACGAGCAACCCAAGAAAGCTTATAATAGATTGAAAAACAACTGAAAATACTTATAGCATTTATATAGAAACTTTTCCTACCAACCCCAGTGTGGGCTAAAGACTCAAGCCACAGATGCCCACAAGAGAAAACCAACTTCCAAGTAAAACAACAGCAGCGTATGAGCTGGAGTGCAGAGACCCCAGGTTCTGGCAGGGGAAGCAGGGTGAGAGAACAGGATACATTAGGATTCCTTTAAATAAACAATATTACTGTGGTAATTTTTTTCTTCAAACTACAAGTCATCCTAATGTATTCTGACATATGCAGACTACCTAGCAGTTCCCTTGGAGGAGGGCACAGAACCTGCTGAGGAAAGAGGATATGCAATACTGCTGTCCCAAACCTGGCCTTCTTGCCTGCACATCCAGGCTGTAACGCTTGGTAAATGTGTGTACAGTTTTCCAGGTAGCTGCTTTACAGATTTCTTACAAAGGAATATCTCTTGCAGCTGCTATAGTAGCAGCTGTGCCCCTTGTAGAACGAGCCCTGAGGCCCACAGGAGGTTCTTTCCCTAGTTTCTGATAAAACTGGATGCATGACACTATCCATCTTGCAATGTTCCTTTTAGTGACAGGTTTACCGCTGCCCACTTCACCATAGGTAAGGAACAACTGGCTATTGTCACCCTATGGCCTCTGGTCAGATCCAAATAGTAGCTAATAGCCCTCTTTACATCTAGGCTATGCAGCCTATGTTCCCCTGAACTAGAGTGTTCGGTGAAAAAGACAGGCAAGTTCATAGACTGGTTCAGGTGAAACTCTGAGACCACTTTGGGGAGGAACTTCCTAAGTGTTCTAAGAATCACTATCTTTATGAAAAGAGATACAGTAGGTTCCACAGATAAGGCCTGTAGTTCACTGATATGTCTTGCTGAAGTAATGGCTACTAAAACACTATTTTCCATGTCACATACTTTAACTCTGCTGAGAACACAGGTTTCAAAGGGTGGTTGCATCAACTGTGCTATGCATATATTTAGATCCCATAAAGGGGTAGGCTCCCTATGAGGCGGGTGTAAATGCAGTAGCCCCTTAAAGAATCTTTAAATACAGGATCAGAGGCTAAGGAAGATGATTTCCCTGCTGACAAATTAGCAGAAACTGCTGCCAAAGGCACCCTCAGAGCAGAAGGCCTAAGGACTAGAGAATGCAAATAAGCCAGATAATCTAATATGAGTGGAATGCCCACCCCTTATGGCTCCATACCTCACTGATTGCACCATATGGTGAACCTCTTCCATTTGGAAGAACAGGTTTTCCTAGTAGCTGGTTTTCTAGAAGCCTTTAGAATATCCAGAACAGAGTCAGAAAGATGCAATCCAGCATATTCTAAACTCTGCAAAAGCCAGGCCTTCAGTCTGAGGGACCCCAAGTTGGAGTACATGATCCTCCCCTGGGAGGATGTCAGCAGGTCGTACCTCTTGGGGAGGCAAATCGGGCTGGTCGATGCCAGGGCCACCAGTATCAAGTACCAGGGCTGCCTGGCCCAGTCTAGGGCTATCAGGATCATTACTGCTGACTGGCCCCTGAGTTTGGTCAGTACCCTGAGCAGCATGGGAAATGGAGAAAAGGCATACAGGAATTTCCCTGACCAGTCCAGTAGGAGTGCATCCACTGAAACTGTGCCTAGAACTGGAGGCCTGCAGCAGTACTGAGGCAAATTATGATTGTCTGTGGCTGCAAATAGATCTCTGGAGTGTCCCACTGTCTCAAAACGTCTTGAGGACTAGGTGATTCAGTGACCACTCGTGGTAGTTCTGGTTGATCCTGCTGAGAGAGTCCGCCAGAACACAGTCCTTTCCAGGAAGGTGAAATGCTGACAGAGTTGCCTCTAGGGAGTAGGCCAGATTACAAATCTTCATGGCTTCTGTACACAGCAGAGTGGACCTTGTGTCACCCTGATTGTTGATGTAAAACATGTTGTGGTGTTGTCTGTCCTGACCTGCAACACCTTCCCTTGAATCATGGAAGAAAAGGACTAAAGAGCCAGCAGCACTGCTCTGAGTTCCGACAGATTTATGTGCAGAAGGGACTCTTGAGGAGACCATGTACCATGAGCTGTATGCTCCCCCAGATGAGAACCCCATCCCAAAAGGGATGCATCTGTGTTGAGTACCACTGTGGGATTCTCATGGAAGAATGGAACACCCTCTCTCTAAGGTAGTCCTTTTCCTGCCACCGCTACAGAGCTTCAATTGGTGTGGAGGTTACTGGAATCAGTTTGGACAAAGAATCTCTGCTCTGGGACCAAAAAGACTTCAGATGGAACTGAATGTCCCTCATCTGAAACCTTGCCCCTTGTACCACAGCTGCTGAGGCTGCCATGTGTCCCAAAAAACGCGGAAAGTATCTGGCTGGCTTTGAAGAGTGGAGCTTGACAGAATCCACTAACTGAACTAGACTGTCCACCCTGTCTGGTGGAAGTCTTGCCCTTCCCAACACTGTGTCCAGTTCCGCCCCTATGAACTGCAGAAGCTGGACTGGCTTCAGAACTGACTGTTTGGTATTTATTAAGAAGCCCAGTGAGCGAAGAGTGCTCTTAGTGACTGCTATGGCCTCTACCACCTACTGTTGAGACTGGCCTACCAATAGCCAGTCATCCACATAAGGGAATACCGAGATCCCTAAACGCCTTAGGTGTGCCACCACTACTGCCAGGCATTTTGTAAACACTCTGGTAGCTGAAATCAGGCCAAAGGGCAGGGACCTGAACTGGTAGTGGCCTGATGGCAGTCTGAATCTTAGGTACTTTCTGTGTGACTGTCTGATAGGAATATGGAAATAAGCATCCTTGAGGTCTATGGATGCTTACCAGTCTCCTTGCCTGACAGTGGGTAGTATCATGGCCAGACTGACCATCTTCAATTTTGGTTTTGTCAGATATTTGTTCAGGAATCTTAATAAATTCTGGAGGTAGTAGGCAAGCCTGCCCCCTACTGGAATAGGAGATGCGACCCATGGCTCTTCAGGGAGCCTGCTTAGCTGGTGTCCTGGTTTGGGAAGCTGGGCTGGAATGAGTGGCACCTCTCCTGCCCCTTCCTCTAAAATATCCACGTTGTTGCTGATAGACAGGAAAATCCTGGGCCAGACAGAAGGGTCTCTGGTAAGGCCTACCCCTGCCTCGCTGTTTCTGAGGTGTAGCAGCCTTTTCCTTGGCTGCAGCACTCCTATACGAGGGTCTATATTCGTCCATTTTCCTCAAATAGGCTTCACTTTGTTCCCCAAAGAGGGAATTCTGGACCAGAGGAAAATCCAAGGCCTTTGTCTGGGTGTCCTGAGAGAGGTTCCTGGTTCTAAGCCACGAAAACCTTCTCATAGAGACGGAGGTAGCCAATACCCTGGATGCCGAATCACTGGCATCCACTGCCATGTGGAATTGCTGTTTAGAAGCCTCTATTCCACTCCTTGCCATTTCCCCAAAATCTGCAGCCAAATCAGCTGGAATTTTGGCTGCCAGAGAGGATACTGCTTCCCACAGCTTCTTTTGGTACCTTGCCTTGTAAAAAGCTTGTCTGGCAATAAGGGAGGAGCCAAGGTACGACTTTTTTGCCATAAAGTCAATTCTCCTAGAATCTTTTTCAGCAGAATGGGAAGCTAATGGAATGTTTACCTTTTCACAGGCAGCAGCCTGGACTACCCCCTCATGACTGGGGTGATCACACAAAAATTCTGTGCCATTCCTGGCCACTGGGTACTTCCTATCTGTCCTCTTATCCACAGGAGGAACAGAAGTAGGAATACTCAAAATGTTTAATGTCTGTCTCTTGAGGGACTTATGTATGGGTATCATCAGCCGTTTGGTGGCAGGAATATCCATCATTTCAACATAATCCAGTTCTTCCTCTGAAGATTCTTGAACCAGCAACTAGAGGGTTTCAGCCACCTTTTTCATGAAGGAAAAATGAGTGAGGGTATCCTCCAACTGATTGGGTGGAGAAATGCCTCCCTCATGCTCTGGAGATACCGACGGTTCAATAGGACCATAAAAGTCGTCCTCCTCCTCTTGTTCATACTCCTGATCCCAGGAATAGTCACATTCTGAAGGATCTACAGGAATTTGATCCAGCCGAGGTGTATCTGGGCATATCACCGGTTCAGTTGGACCAGTCTGCAGAGACCGTATAATGCGTATAGCATTAGGTATTTCTTCTGAGGTCAGAACCGCAACTGCCCGCTGCTTTAGGAGCCGATTCGGTATGTTTTTCCTTTTTCTTCTTAGCGGAAGCCAGTTCAAGGGCTGTATCCACAGTTCGCTTAGATGCAAGGGTATTGCCTTGGTCAGAAGGCACCCCTTCTGGTTCTTTTGAACCTGAACCGGTTCAGCCATCTGTGTTAGAGGATTTCTCAGCTGAGTTCTCATCCAGTCGGTTAAGGTGCCTGTCCAGCCTCGACTGAGGGAAATTCTTGCAAATGTCACAGTCTGCCTGCAGGTGTTCAAACCCTAAGCAGAAAACACAAGTAGTGTGGGGATCGGCCTCGGCAAAAGTTTCCCCACACTCAACACATTGTTGAAATCTGGTTGGTCTGGTTTTCTTTTTCGGTTCTGTTGACTCCATCTATAGCTTATCCCAATGGTGGTTAGGCCAACTAAGAATTCAAAATAGTTCTGGTTAATAGACCAGTATTAGTGGTCCAGGAAAAAAATTACAAACTCGTCTTTTTTATTAACCAGAGCTAACAGTATACTTTTTGATAAAAGAAAGAGAAAAGAACTCTGTATCCTCACGGTTGGACGGCAACCGCTAAAGAACTGAGATTTACCCTGTTTGTAGATAAACATTTAAATGACAATTGTACCTGTACCGAGAAGCAGCAATTTGAAACAAACTGCTATTTTATTTTTAATGGTAAAGAAACCACAACGATAAAACCAATAAACCGACGAGATGCTGAGGAGAAATCTCAGAGGCGTCTTCACAGTAAGGGGGAGTAAAGAATCTGACGGTTGAATAGAATCTACCGGGGGACAGTGATTTGAAACTGAGTGCGTGCCTACTTAGAATCTAGGCTTTAACTCCTTCCTCTCCAGGGCAGTACAACAAGAAGGTCTTACTGCATATGTCAGAATTCATTAGGACTTCTTGTAGTTTGAAGAGGGGGGTAATGATCCCTCTTTACAAGACACTGGTTAGGCCCCATCTGGAGTACTGCGTGCAGTACTGGAGACTGCACCTGCACAAGGACATTAACAAAATGGAGGCAGTCCAGAGACGGGCAACCAGAATGGTGTAGGGACTGCATCAGAAAACATGAGGACAGATTGACGGAGCTCAATATGTATACCCTAGAACAAAGGAGGGAGAGAGGTAATATGATCAAAACATTCAAACATCTTAAGGGCATTAACAAGGTGAAAGAGTCTAAAATGTTTTAATGTAAGAAAAATAGTAGGACAAGAGGACACAGCTTGAGATTAGAGGGAGGCCGATTAAGGGGTACTGTGAGGAAGTTCTTTCTGACAGAAAGGATGGTGGATGCATGGAATGGCCTACCTCAGGAAGTGGTGGATAAGAATACAGTGCAGGGCTTCAGACAGGCATGGGATAGGCATAAGGGACAATACAGATAAGTATGAACAGACAGGCCATTAACAGAATAAAGGCCTATGGCACATTCATAAGGTAGAAAAAAATGGGCAGACTGGATGGGTCCTGTTGTCCTTATCTGCCATCAACTTCTATGTTTCTATGTTTCCATTGCACGTCAACCACAAATTGGAAACCCGGAGCCAGGAATGCCTGTGGTAGCAGACAGGTCATACAGAGCCCTAAGGAGGTGCTTAGTAACATCCTCAGCTCCTTCCAAAACATTTAGAAGCTCCTGTTTTTGCGCCCCATCTGGGTGGGCCTGGGCAGCCACCTTGTCCTTCCTTCAATGGGTATTGTAGCACATAACCATGTAGGAAAGGTAACTGGAAAATTCTGAGCCCCAGGGTGACAGAGGCAAAGGTCCTCTTGCCCCACAGATCCAACCTCCTGGATTCCTTGTCCGGAGGGAGAGCGATAAGGTGCATGGGCACCTTGGAACAGTCATGGGCAGCTTTTATGACAGAGTCGGTCTCTGGCTGGACAGAATACAATTGCTTGCCTAAGGGGGCGTGATAGAGGTGGTCTGGTCCACCTTCCTGGGCACAGCTGGCACAGAGAGGGGTCTGCACCAGACCAACTGGGCCACATCCTCCAAGGCTGGCAACAAGGCAGATGACGTTGGGTGGGGAATCAGGAATCTCCACAAAGTCCACTATGTTCCTTCTGGTGGCATCCTCCTCATCAGTCTGAAACCCCATGAAAGACTGGAGTTGTTTCATAATGCCACAAAACTAGGGTTCTCGGGGGGGGGGTTGGTGGATTGAGGGGTAGGGCCCTCAGAGCCCCCATTTCTGGAGGAGGCAGTGGACCTGTCAGAGGAATAGGCCTCTTCTTCTAATACCTCCTCTTTCTCTGGGAGGAGGAGGTCAGGGTGATACTCCTCCTCAACATCGGCCAGGACTGAGCCATTGGTCGATGCCAGACATGCCCAAGAGGGCGCCTGATGAACAGACCCCGCAGTCGAAGCTGGACGCATCAATGACCTAGCAAGCGCTGAGGTTAACTGCCAAACCAGTGAAGAGATAATTGAAGTGAGCAAGCAGTTCAGGTCGACGACAGGCTGCTGGATGACCATCTTGACCGGAATTGGCGACAGAGAAGAACTGCCCACTGATGGCCCTGGAGGGTGGCAAAGCCTGCAGACACCCAGTCACTGATGACCCCGCCAAAGCAGGGTGCAGTGAGCTCACCAGAAGGCCAGCCATCGACGTCCTGCTGTCCACAACCGAGGCAGCGGAACCAGGCACTGAAGACACCCATGGAGGAGAGGGGAGACCTGGTGAGGCAAGGGCTACCAACCTGAAGATTGATGACCGAAAGTTGTCCAGAGCCAAGGAAGAGACCGCCACCTGAAGTAGCCTCAAGGAACCCAAGGCAGAGGCGGCTGAGGAGATCACCCCTG
The DNA here is from genome assembly GCA_016271365.2 of Neoceratodus forsteri. NCBI lineage: Eukaryota > Metazoa > Chordata > Ceratodontiformes > Ceratodontidae > Neoceratodus > Neoceratodus forsteri. Next base: position 1,098,624,017 of record CM057453.1, read on the forward strand.
CAGGGATCGACAAGAAAAGTCCAGAAGAAATTAAGAACAGTGCCTGGGGAGTGGGATCAGTGACTCAAAGGGCAGTCCTTGCAGCGGATCTTATCCTTGTTCTTCCCTGAGGACTTGTCCTGGGCCTTGGAAGCCTGTGACCCAGAAGAGTGAGATGGAGAGGGGGATGAAGAGGACCTGGAGCCCCCCTGTTCCAGAGCGGCTAGTTTCTGCTCCATAAGGAATAACTAAAGGGCACGTTTGTGGCGCCAGAGGGTGGTAAGGTTAAATTTCTGGCTGATGGCGCAGGCTTCAGGAGAGTGTGAAGGATATAGACATTACGGTTGTCGGCCCAAAAAATCTTTCTGCAGCAGTAGCGACAGAGGAGAGATGACAACTCAATGGTTCTAGACATAAAATAAAAAAAATTAAAAAAGAGTGAAAAATGACGGACGACTGAACAACAAGGCTTCCACAGGAGAACGTGCAAGTCAGGTGACAGTGGGAAAGAACTGAGGAGGCAGCGGGGCTGCCTACGCCTTTACATGGTATGTAATATCAGCACGCCGACAGTGTGGGCGACCCCTAGTAGACTGCTACAGAAAAAGGCTTCCGTGGGATCCTACTGCCCGACAGCCAAGTTCCATAGGTGTGATCTGCTGGAACAGATATACCTGATGAAGATCTAAGGTGTGTGTGGAGCACTACCATGTCCTTGTGGGAAACAGTACATGGAGAATCTGCGACCAAGGTATGGATTTCAGACCACTATAAAAGCTGCTTTCAAAATTAAAAACTTCAGCTCATATGTTACAAGGGGCTCAAAAGGCTTAATTCTGAGCATACCCAGCACAAGGTAGATATCCCAGGCAACCACCAGCTTCCTGATGGGAGGCCCTGCATGTACGATGCCCTTAAGGAACCTTTTGAATAGTGGTAGCTGTGCCAGGTAGAGGGTATAGACAGGCTCCTGGCATGCAAAGAAAAAATTACTCACCTTAGTAATTGCTTTTCTTCTCATGGAGTCTTGCTATATTATAACAATAGCAGTCAGCCACTGCAGCTGAACTGCCCCGGAGAGGAAGGAGTTAACTCCAGAGGATCTGGAGTTCTACAGCGCGAGGGCGCTGTGCCAAAGCTCTATCTGGCCAGTTTCAAATGAAACTGTCAGATCTTTATGAAGCTAACACTAAGCAACAAGTCTGTGTGGAAAGCTCTACTCTAGCCAAATGGCTGCCTACTAGTAGTAATAACAACAATATAAACAATAAAAACAATGAATAATGGTATTATTATTATTAGTTTTCCCCCCTTGACAAGCACCATTAGGACCCCCCCTTCCCCCAAAGACTCAAGTCCAGGAAGGGGGCCAATATATTACCTAAACGAACAACCTAGTTCCCTAACCCTAAAAGAAAGAGGGTAAAGGGAAAAAACTACAATGGCATGACACAGTGCTTGCACTAATTTGCCACCCCTACCCAAGTAGAAGTTCTGAGAGGGCAGGAGGGAGGGTGGTTATATATACAGCAAGACTCCATGAGAAGAAAAGCAGTTACTAAGGTGAGTAATTTTTTCTCAAACACCATGAAGTCTTGCTATATCATAACAATAGCAGATTACACAGCAGTACCTCCATGGAGGAGGGTCAGGACCTACTTAGGAAATAGGCTCTGAAGCACAGCTGTACCAAACTGAGCATCTCTCCTGGACTGGACGTCCAGGGAATAATGCTTGCAAAGTGTGAACTGTCTTCCAGGTAGCAGCTTGACAAATTTCCAGAATGGGAATGTTCTCTAGCAGCCGCTAGAGACGCAGCTGTACCCCTGGTGGAGTGGGCCTCAGTCCGAGGGGGTTCTCTACCTAGTTTTGGTAACAAAATTGGATACAAGAGACAATCCACCTTGCAATTGTCCTCTTAGTGGCAGGTTTCCCTGCCAACCTCGCCATAAGTAAGGAAGAGTTGGAGGGATTCGAACCTGTGACCCTTGGTGCGTTCCAAATAGTAGCTTAAGGCTCTTTTGACGTCCAAGCTGTGCAGTCTCCTCTCACCTGAGGAAGAATGCTCAGTGAAAAATACTGGGAGAGAGATGGATTGGTTCAGGTGGAAATCTGAAACCACCTTAGGCAAAACTTTCTATTAGTCCTGAGGACTACCTTATCTCTGTGGAAAGAAATAAAATCTTCTTCCACTGACAGGGCCTGTAATTCACTTATGGCCTGGCAGAAGTGATAGCCACTAGGAAAACAGTTTCTAGTTAGATACTTGAGCTCTGCTGAGGACAGAGGCTCAAAGGGAGGTTGCATTAACTGAGCAATGCAAACATTCAGGTCCCAGGCAGGAGCTGGTTCCTAAAAGGGGTTAGTATGAAGTAACCCTTTAAAAAACTTGGAAAACACAGGGTGAGAAGAAAGGGAGGCAGGCTTCCTGCTGACACAAAAAGCAGAGACAGCTGCCAGATGAACCTTCAAGGTAGCTGGCCTAAGGCCTAGGGAATTTAAATGGACCAAACAGTCCAATAAAACGGGAAGATCAGCGGATTCTGGAATAATCTGCCTCAGAGCACCAGATGGAAAACCTCTTCCACTTAGAATTGTAAGTGGCTCTAGTGGAAGGCTTCCTTGAAGCCTTTAAATATCCAGGACACCTTGAGAAAGGTGTAAATCAGCAATTCTAACTCCTCAAGAGCCAGGCCTTGAGATGGAGGGATTTGAGGTCCGATACCACACTCTCCCCTGTGCACAGGCCAGCAAGTCGTGGACTCTGGGCAGGCTCAGGGCAGGGTGAACTGTCAAGGACAGAAGCAGAGGGTACCAGGGCTGTCTGGCCCAATCTGGGGCAATCAGAATCACTTTGCAGGGTTGAGATCTGATTTTCACTAGTACCCTGAAAAGAAGAGGAAAGGGGGGAAAGGCATACAGGAACTTCCCTTTCCAGTCCAACAGAAAGGCGTCCAGGGGGACTGAGCCCAGCACTGGAGGCCTGCAACAAAATAGAGGAAGTTGGTGGTTGTCTGGGGCTGCGAAAAGATCTATCTGAGGGGTGCCCCATCTGGCAAAGACAGACCCCAGCACCTGTGGATTCAGAGCCCATTCGTGATGGCCCTGAGAAATTCTGCTGAGGGCATCCGCCAGGACATTGTCCTTTCCTGGGAGGTGAACTGCTATCAGGGAGGTGTTCAGGGAGTAGGCCAGAGACCACAACTTCATTGCTTCCGTGCACAAGGCTGATGACCGAGTGCCCCCTTGTTTGTTGATGTACCACATTGTGGTGGTGTTGTCTGTCCTGACTTGAACCACTTTGTTCTGGACAGAAACTGAAAATACCTGAAGAGCTAGAAAGACAGCTCTGAGTTCCAAAAGACTGATGTGGAGCAGAGATTCCTGAGGAGACCACACTCCCTGAGTGGACAGGTCGCCCAAGTGAGCTCCCCACCCTAACAGGGAACCATCCGTGGTGAGGGTGAGGGAGTGGGAAATGGGAATGAAGGGAACCCCTTGTTTTAGATTGCTTCGGTCCTGCCACCAGTGGAGGGCCAGGATCAGAGTTTGAGTCACTGGGACCAATTTGGAAAGGGGGTCCTTCCTTTGAGACCAATAGGCCCTCAAATGGAACTGAATGTCCTCATCTGGAATCTTGCTCCTTGCACTACAGCTGTGGAAGCAGCCATGTGCCCCAGGAGTTGCAGAAAATGCCTTGCTGGTCGAGAGACTCGCAGGGTAAAGGAGGATGCCAGGGCAATGAGTCTGTCTACCCTTTCCGAGGGAAGAAATGCCCTGGCTAACTTTGTGTTCAATTCTGCACCTATGAAAGTTAGGACCTGAACTGGTTCCAGAACTGACTTTGGTAAATTTAGCAGGAATCCCAGGGAAGTGAGAAGCTGCTGGGTGACTTGCAAGTGGATTTCACCTGATCTGGAGACTGACCCACAATGAGCCAGTCGTCCAGGTAGGGAAACACAGCAACCCCTTGCCTTCTTAAGTGAGCCACTACCACAGCTAGACATTTTGTGAATACCCTTACGCAGAGGCAAGGCCGAAAGGCATTGCCTGAACTGTAGTGGCCTGAGGGCAGTCCAACCTGAGGTACTTTCGGTGAGAAGGCCTGATCAGAACATGAAAATAGGCATCCTTGAGGTCCAGGGAAGCTAGCCAGTCCCCTGGCCTTAGAGAAGGCAATATCATTGCCAGAGTCAACATTTTGAACTTTGGTTTCAAAAGATGCTTGTTCAGGTACCTTAAATCTAGAATGGGCCACCATTCTCCTGTCTTTTTTGGGGTAAGAAAGTATCTTGAATATAGCCCCTTGCCCTGATGGCAAGGAGGGACCCTTTCCACTGCTTTGCAGTCCAGAAGAGAAGAAACCTCTGCTTCCAAAGCAAGAGCTTCTGAAGGATTTGCAGGTAGAAAATGTCTGGCTCTCATCTTTGGAAACTGTTTGAAGCTGAGAACCAGACCCTGGCTTATTACCTCCAGAACCCATCTGTCCGAAGTTAAGGACAGCCACTTCTGGCTGAAATAAGCCAACCTGCCCCCCACTGGTACAGGAGAATCGGCCCTGGGCACCCCATCAGGGTGCCTGCTTGGCAGCAGCCTTAGGCTGAGGGGAGGGGGACGGTCACTTTGTGCCTCGCCTACCCTGCCTCTGAAGAAACCCTCTGTGCAAAAGCAGAGGAGGCTTGAAATTGGTAAAAGGCCTGTGGAAAGGCCTGCCCTCTCTGGGAGCGTGCCTTTGTGGAGTGGCATGCCTCCTTAGCCTGGGCACCTTTGTAGGTAGTTCTGTATTCATCCATCTTTTTCATATAGTTTTCTGTTTGTTCCCCAAACAGAGAATTTCCCACTACAGGAAAATCCATAGCCTTTGACTGAGTATCCTGGGACAGATTAGTGCATCTGAGCCATGCCAGCCTCACGGAAAGCTACAGAAGTGGCCATGACCCTAGAGGAGACATCATTAACATCAACAGCAGTATGAAATTGAACTTAGAGGCTTCAATGCCATCAGCAGCCACCTGTTCCAACTCACTAGCCAGCTGGCCATGGGCCTGCTTGGCTAACTGCAATATTGTGTCCCACCTAGATTTCTGATATCTAGCTACATAAGCCATATAATTTGCCTGCCTGAGTCCCAAAGAAGCTGCCATATACTGTTTTTTTCACCATGGCATCAATCTTCCTGGAATCCTTATCAGGAGGATGTGAGGCCAGGGAATATTAGCCTTGTCACAGGCTGCAGCTTGTACCACACCTACATGACTACACTGTTCAGTGAGGAAGTCTGTATCAGAGCCTGACAAAGTATACCTTCTGTCCATTTTTTTATCTACAGGAGGGACAGAATGAGGATTTTTAAAATCTTTGTTGTTTGCTTCCTAAATGACTTATGCAAAGGAATAGACAACCTCCTAGACTCTGGTATATCCATCATTTCTACAAAATCAGGCTCCTCTTGCTCATCCACAGCCTCCTCTAAAGGAAGCTGGAGGGTTTCTGCAACCTTTTGTAAAACATAAAATGAGAAGGGACTCAGACAGAATAGGAGAAGATTCTAAAGGTCTGTCTGGAGAAATGTCCGTTCAATGGGCACGCTCAGACCCTCCCAGCCACACATATATTGATCAAATTCCTCCTCCCTCCTGTGGTTCATAAAATTCCTCAACATCATACTCCTGAACCACTGGAACTGAACGAACCAACCTTTTACCAACTGTTGGTGGTTCGACAGGTCCCTGAGACAGTGACTGGACAATCTGAATGGCTTTAGCTATCTCTGCAGCAGTTGGAGAGACAATTTTGGACTCCAAACCTACTGATTTCTTTGTCTTTTAACTGGGACTGGTTCATCTGAACCAGCCTTTCTTTCCCAAGGAAGTCTCGCCTGGTCAGAGGGCACCCTCTGGTCCAGTGGGTGCTGGACCGGCTGGCCATCCGGTCAGCGGACTTTTGGCCTCTCGCCCTGAGCCGCCCAATCTCTTTTCCAGGGTGGCTGCAGGGAAATTTTACACACCTGGCAGTCTGACAGGAGGTGGTCAGCCCCTCAGACAATAGAACAGTGGTCAGCCTTTGGCAAAGGCTTCCCACAGACATCATAGTGCTGAAACCCAGTGGGCCCGGTTTTTCTTTGGGTTTTCAGACATAATGCCAGCCTATCCAAAAACTTGCCTTTTGATGGCAGTAGCAGGCAAGACACCTCTTATCGGTTCCTAACCGTGTCACGGTATTTGAAAAACTATTTAAAACCAGGTTTTTTTAGAACCTATAAGAACCGAACCGCACTCTAAAAAGCCCAACCAAACACTTCAAAACGTTAAAATCAGCAAACCGATCGTTCAAAACCGAACCGATAATTGAATTTCCACACAGACTTTAAATTTGTACTTACGGTTTACAGATAGAGCTTTTAACCTAAATGCGGTAAAATAAATATTTTTCCCGTTCAAATGAACTCAAAAATACTGCTTGAACCGAGAATGAACCGAGCTGAAGGAGCTGATCTCCGGAGCGACTGTTCAGTGGAGCGGAGTAAAGAATTTGACAGTTTCATTTGAAATTGGCCAGATAGAGCTTTGGCACAGCGCCCTAGCGCTGTAGAACTCCAGATCCTCTGGAGTTAACTCCTTCCTCTCCGGGGCAGTTCAGCTGCTGTGGCTGACTGCTATTGTTATAATATAGCAAGACTTCATGGTGTTTGAATAGCACACGTGGACCTTAAATGTGGAATACTATAGGCCAGCATCAGAAAGGTCCAGCAAGTACTCTAGAACCTTGTCAGGTGGTCACTCACAGGGGCCCATGTGGATTTTGGAGCAGCAGATTGAAAACCTTTTCCCCTTGGCTGTGTAAGTCTTCCTACTGGAAGGTTGCTGGCAGCCAACAGTATTTCAGAAACCTTCTAAGATACCTTGTACCAGTTTACATCCATCTCTTCAGGAATCAGGCCTTAAGGTGAAGGGAGTGCAGGTTGGGATGGAGTAGGTGACCCTGAGTCAATAAAGTCCATCTTGAGTGCAAGTTAGCTAAATACAAATCTGACTTCCCTCTAAGTGTCACATCCCCAGATGGCCATGCCCTGGCTGATGTCAAGCATTTAAAATATCTAGGAGGAGTGCTAGATCCCTCCCTCTCTTTTTCCGAGCACAGAAGTTCCTCAGTTCCAAGGTTCTACCAAAATCTAGGTGCTGCCTAAAGATTCTGGCAATACCTCATCCTGGAGGCCCATCCGGCCATCATTCAGGGAAATCTTCTACCTATCCTGGACTACTGCTCTTCTATATACTCCAGGACTTCCGCAAACACCAAGGCCAAACTCTCCACAGCCTGTCTCACCCTTCTCTACACACCACTGCGTCCTTTACAATTCACTAGGGTGGCTCCAGTTACAAGGCCGCTTTGATCTTGTCCTGTACTGCATGACTGACTGCCATCCGTATTAGCCAGGTTATCTCCTCTTGCACCCCCTCCCCACTGTCCACACCTCACACCGCAGACTTCACTCAACCAGTGACCTTCCTCTGAACATCCCCAGGGTTTCCAGAAATATGGGTGCTAGAGCCCTGTCTGTGGTAGCCCCCACACTATGGAATAAACTGCCTGCTATCAACACCCACAGCCAATTCAAAACCCACCTCAAAGACTGGCTTCTGTTGGCGTCCACCTGCCACTGCTTTCCTGAGTAGTCCCCCCCTTTTCCCATCTGTCCTCTTCCATATAGCTGTTGTCTCTCCACTTCTCCCTTGCTTAATCCCTACTTCTCTCTTCTGCTCCTCCTCCTCTCCTCACCTACCTTTTGCTACTTTTTATCATCTGGTGTATCTTTTAATGCAACTTGTTTGGATTCTTGACTGCTCTCTATTCCACCTAGCACTGTTTTTAACTTAGTCGGATCTCATATTTATTATTTCCAGTATACACTGTGATTTATTCATATCTTTACTGTTGTGTCTTTTATTACTGCCATTGTGCATTCAAATGTACTACTATAAACCTTTTAACACTGTGTATTACTGCTCTACGGCGACATACGTTTGCTGTTTAGATCTACTCTGCGCCACAATACGTGGCCCGGGTCGTGCCTGAAAACGGTCCCTGGGATCAGTGCCCCTACCCGGTTACCAAAGTCATAAATAAATAAATAAAATAAGTATTCTCGGTTTGCTGACTGACAGTCTATTCAACAAAGGAAACCATATCTGCCAAGGCCAGCAAGGGACAATCAGAATGATCTTGCTCCCGTGCACCTCCAGTCTGAGCAACACCCTCCACACTAGGAAGACTGGAGGAAATGCATACAGAAAAATATTTTGCTATTGTAGTGTGAATGCATCCTGACAAACGCCATATCTGGGATTTCTGGAACAGAATCAATGTGGTTCAGCATAGAGTGGAGGCACAAAAGGGTCCAAATCTAGGGTGCCCCACTCGTCAAACAGCGACCTCACGACACCTGGAACTAGTGGCCATTTGTGAGGATAAGGCTCTTTTTGGCTGAATCACTCTGCCAGAGTGTTCTGGACTCCTGGCAGATAAATGGCCTGGAGGAGGAAGCCCTGCTCCTGGCCTCCTTGCCACACTCTCATAGCTTCCCTGCAGACAGGGTAAGAGCATGCTCTTCATGGTTTGTTCATGCAGTACATCACAGACTTGATGTCTGTCTAGGGGAATGTTTCGTAGCCAATGAGGTCCATTAGGGTTTGTAGGCAATACAAAAAATGAAAATTACGTACCTACCATAATTCCTGATCTTTCTGTGCATCTTCAACATTCATCACATTTGGGTTCTGGCGGAGGTCACGACCGCGCAGGAGCTTTTTTTGGGGGGGATGGGCGGAGTCAATGCACTGACAGGGCCACCCTCGAGGCCGACGCATTCACGGGTTGGCCGTTAGGTGTCACTGACCCCACCCTCCCGCCAGTTCCGAGTCGCCCTAGAAGAAAGGGTTGGGAGACAGGGACAAGGAAGTCCAAGGGACAGACAAAGGAAAAGATATACAAAACTAAAAGGAGAAATAAACGATGGAGGACAGAAGGAGACTGAGAAAAACTACAGGGACTGGGAAGGGGCACCAATCTCTGGAAGCAGAAAAAGGAGAGGGAAGGAGGGAGGGAAAAAAAAAGAAATGGGGAAGGGGGAGGACATACTCTGGACTGTTGACTGTCTCCAGACTGTATAGGAACTGCGAAGGAGTAGCCAGAAGGCTGAATTGCCAGAATTCAAGGCGCAGAATATGAAAATTATGTACCTACCGTAATTCTTGATCTTCTCTTGTATCTTCACCATTCATTACTGCTTGGGTTAGTGCTGGAGGCGCGCACCCGCTACGGGAGTTTTTTTTTTTTTTTGAGTCAGCTCCAACGGCGCTGCCCTCGACTGCGACGTACTGCGTCATGCACGAGGGGCGGCTGCTAGGTGCCGTAGACTCCTCCTCTATCTCAGTTCTGGTAGCTGGAGAGGCGAAAATAATAAACGGTAAGAAAAAAGGAAAGCGAGGCAAGAGAGCCGAGGGACAGAAAAAGGAAAGGATATAAACTGAAAAAGGAATAAGCCGGTAGAGAATAGACATAGGAGAGAGAATTCCTACCCTAAAGTACCGCAGGGCCTCCTTTCCGGGGCGGCTCTAGGGGAGGAACAGAGAGAAGGAAGAGAAAGTAGAAGAAGAAGAAGAAAAAGAGGCATGTTGAGAGGGAGAACAGTGCCCATCGAGCATTGGTTGAGAGGCTTATAGGCTCCAAACTAACAAGGGAGCAAGAATCCCAGTTACTAGGACTGAGGGGAGGTTCAACCGAACCACCTGAACAGATCCGAATGAGGGCAGATTGTCTGAACTCTCAACATGCCAAGTCCCTTCATCCTAGCTGAGGGCTCCTAGACTGCCCGGGCAGAACCTGTTCCGGGTAGAGCGCCCACCCAGGAAGGGGACTAAGTCCCTTAGCACCTTGTTAAGTGCTAACACAGCAGTGCATGGGAAAGAGTATGCCTTCTCGAAGGCAGTTTTGTATGAAAGATAGAGTGGAGCTCAATCAGACTCCCTAAGACAAGGCAAGCAGACGCTCAGAGCTGACAAGTTCAATCAGCAGCTAGAAGAGCTCAAATAATACCTGCCAGGAGGATTCTAGACTTTGCCGAGGCCAAGTCCGAGCATGGCCTCTTGGGCTGTGAAACTGCATAACCTGAAGAAGGTATTTAGGAATCGCACCCCAAGGGCGGTCAGAAAGAGTTCCCGCAGAATTAGAGAAAAGTATATTGCATTGCTCTCTTTACCTTGAGGGAAAAAGGAACTATTCATAAGAATGGAAAACAAAGTTGTTGTTTTTCTTGGCATAAAGGCCAAAGGAAGGAAGAGGAACGAGACAGGGGTGGGTGGGGAGACGCCACAGAAGGAGGCCACTAAGGAAGGTGTGAGATCAGTAATGAATGGTGAAGATACAAGAGAAGATCAAGAATTACGGTAGGTATGTAATTTTCATATCTTCCTTGTCAATCTTCACCATTCATTACTGCTTGGTGAGATCTGCCTCCCTTAGAAAAGGGGTGGAATAAGACCCCAGCCTCCTGCTGGTGAGAAACAGAAGGGAAGACCCTGGGCTAATCAAAAGAGCAGACTATGGGGAGAAGAGCTAGGAGGTGCCCCCCCCCCCGAGGACGAGGAGACAGAGGAAGCCCCTGCAGTAATCTCCTAGCTCTGGAGGAAAAGAGACGGGTCTGCCAGAAAGCGGAGCGAATCACCCTACGCCGGGCCAGGGGTGACAACCTTGATAGACAAAGCCATGCCGTCCGCCTAATGCAGATCGCTGTCCCCACAAGCCTGGAAGCCACCTCATTGGCGTCATAAGATGCCTTTGCTTGGTGTCTTGCCAGCTGCAGGCCTATAGCGGAGAGGGCAATAGCCTGTCTGGTTTGCTCCGTATCAGGCATTGATGCTAAGAGCTGAGAGAGCATCGACCACAGATGCCTACTGTAGGCAGTGTGATAAGCCTGATGTGAAGCAATGCAAGCCATCGCACGAGAGGAAGAGAACACTCTTCGTCCCGACCGGTCGAACTCTAGGGAATCCGAATCTGGTGGACGGTCATGCGCCAGGCGGCAGCGCCCAGAAGGAGTCTCTAGGTATACCAAACCTGAGGGCGGGTTGGGAAGTGTACCCAGGGATTCCGAAGGGGCACAATACCTTCGTCGACAGTCTGCCGGGGCTGGAGAAGGGGCGGCTGGCGACTGCCAGGAACGGATAGACGCCCTGGAAGGATAGGCCAGGAGGTACCACCAGGTGCTGGGCACTGAATCCTCCAAGGAATTCACGCTGCCTCCGTCTGTATTGTCTCGCCTAACATAGGAGATTCAAGATCCTCACCATCCTCGAAAGGAATCACTGATATTCAGTGAAATCAGCATCGGAGGAGATATGAGCAGAGGGTTCTCTCCCCAGAGGAGGGAGACGAGGATGATGGAGAGCTCGAGTGTCCAGAAGATTCCTGCGCGGTGGGAGAGGCGAAGACCTGCTCATGCATATACCTGACATATGAGGGAAGGCCGCGAGAACCTCTGAACTGCTCCCAGGATAACGGGCCTGTAGGACCGACATGGCCTGGAAGACGGGTGGGTGGCTGCAGAGGCACTGGAGATGGGCACCTACGAAGAGGCAACTGACCTCTGCTAGGGCTCTGAAATCCGGAGAACGGAGCCCGAGCTGGCGGGATTCCGGACAACAGACCAGGTCGCAAAATGGAACCCTGGGGATGCGAACCCTGGAAGAGCCCAGAAGGGTATCCTCCCCTGTGACGAGCCTGGGACTGCATGGATCCAGAAGGGCAGTCTGCAGCAACGCCACCGGAGGGGACCCCGGGGTCCAAGAGGGAAAGGCGGGGCCCAGCGTTACGGCTCCTAGCCACCCCCAGGGGTGGCCGGCAGAGACCGCGATGACTGCACCCTGCCCCTCGACCCCTCGGACTCCGAGAGCGCCCTCCTCCTCGACCCCAGCGTTCTCCCACCCTGAGTGGCGGTAACAGCACCCGGAAGGGTAGCTGTCACGAGCCCCCCAGGAGGGAGAGCCCCTCCCTCCGCCCCTACTCCATCGCCCCGGACCCAGGACCACCCCTAGCCCGAGGGCCCTCAGGGGAGGACAGTAGCGGGACAGCGGAGAGGCCCGCCAGCCGCCTAGCACCACATGCCACCGTGACCCCGACCAAGAGTCAGGTTGCCAGGATGGGTCCACGCCTGAGTCATCGACCTCAAGAGGAAGAGACCAGATGAACCACGAAGTTAGCAACCCCCGGGGTCCCCGGAGAAACGGGCGCCGCGAACGCGCTGGTGCTGAGACAGCGCCGACTACCTTGGTCCACCCGCCTAGGCACGGCCTCAAGGCATCGGGCCAGGCCCACGGCGCCACCCGCCGGCTGAACCCAACCCGCGCCGCCGAGAGCGAACCGGCTGCCGCGGCAACCAGAGGTTGGGCGCCACCTAACGGCGCCTGATCTGAAAACGGCGCCGGAGAGCGCGCCGAGGGTCCACCGTGCCGGGCCCAGCAGGCACGGGCCTCGCACTGGGGAGCCTGCACCCGGGAGGAGGTGACTGCCGAGGCGGTGTCCCCGCCACGGCCCCGGAAGGGACCACAACGTCCCGACACCGCGAAAGAAGCCTCTTCGGCAAGAGAAGAGGAGGAAGCCTCCCTCCACGGACCGAGATAGGCCCCGAGAGGGAACCCCGAGGAAGGGCTCAGAGACCTTACCTGGGAATCCCTTGAGCGACGCCATCCCCGGTCGGGCGGCGGGGCCTTGCCGATCTTGAACGCGCGCACTTCAAGGACACGACGGTCCATGGAGAAACAGGCGTCGCAAGCATCCATATCGTGGTTGGGTCCCAGGCAACGGAGACAGACATCATGCCGGTCCAAGACGGAGAAATGCCGGCCACAGGAGCACCGACATATAGGGGCACGGCCCGCCTTCGATTTACGCTTTGCCCCCGAACCTGACATGATGCGAACTAAACAAGGCAAAAAACAGTAATAAGGCACTCGGCCGCCGATAGAAAAAAAAGAACGGTCTTACTGGGAGACGGCGCCGAAAGCAAGTCACTGAAGAAACCAGGAGTCTTGACGTAAACCGTTAACTATCGCTAACTATCACAGAGCAGGTGCAGCCTCGACGGCGTGGAGAAACAGAACTGAGATGAGGAGGAGTTCACGCACCTAACGGCCGCCGCAAGATGACGCAGCACGTCGCGACTCGAGCGTGGGCGCTGGAGCCGACTCAAAAAAAAACTCCCCTGAAGCGGGTATGCCTCCGCACTAACCCAAGCAGTAATGAATGGTGAAGATTGACAAGGGAAGATCACTGGCAAGAACTCCAGTATGAGCAGAAGCGGCTATTCTGGAAGAAAGGGACAGGAACAGGGTTGTCCTCCCCCGAACACACACATCTGGAAGGAGAGAACAATGAAATTAAATTGAGGGATGAGTCCCTAAGGACAAGAACGAAGGAGGATAGAGGAAGAGAGAGAGAGAGAGAGAGAGAAAAGAAGAGAGGGCAACCACCAACACCCAGCCCAAAGGGGGGGAGCTGAGGCATTGAGGAGAGAAGTGCCCTCTCCCCTGATCCCCCGCCCCCGTCAGAAGGTAAAAATCCCTGTGTGCCCATGGTTACCCCGCTCATGGCCTGCGGAAAGGAAGGGGCACACAAAGGGAGGGGGACCCAGAAACTGAGGCCCCAAGGGGATGGTGGGTGGGATTTGAGATGAATGGTGAAGATACACAGAAAGATCAGGAATTATGATAGGTACATCATTTTCATATCTTATCTGCGTCAATCTTCACCATTCATCACATTTGGGTGAGTACCGAGCCCCAGCGAAGGGGACCCTAGACCCTAAAGGACTAAGTCCCTTGGCTCCCAGTGGGGGAAAAACATTAAGAGGGAGAACCTTTACTGGACTGGCGAGGCCCGAGACTGGGAACAGTGAGATGGGGACCCGATGGGGGGGGGGGGCAGGAGGTTGCCCCAAGAGACGCCGCCTCACCCTACGGGAGAAAAGGTGGGTTCTCCGGTACGCGCAGGAAATCATCCTATGCTGAGCCAAGGGTAACAACAGGGAAAGACGCAGCAATGCCGTCTGCCTAGTGTAGATCGTGGTCTCTACGACCCTGGAAGCTACCTCGTTGGCATCGTAAGATGCCCTCACTTGGTGCCTTGCTAGCTCCAGGCCATGTGCAGAGAGTGCAATGGCTTGTCTGGTTACCTCCGAATGAGGCATAGAGGCTAGGAGTTGACCTAGCCTGGACCACAGAAACCTATCATAGGTAGAATAGTGGGCCTGATGAGCAGAAACAGAAACAAGCAACTGTGCCAAGCAGAAGGTCCTCCTCCCCCAGAAGTCAAAATCCATGAAATCTTGATCTGGGGGCCAGTCACGGTGAAGGGCGCGAAGCCCATCGGGAGTGTCCGGCTGCGTCAGTCCTGACTGAGGATGAGGCATACGACCTGGAGACTCCAAGGGGGCACAATACCTCTGGGCTCAGATCTCTAGGGGCTGGGACTCCAGAAAAGAGTCTTTGCCAGAATCGTAATGATGCCCCCTGGAAAGGAGCAGGCCAGGTGGGCACCACAAAGATGCCGCACTGAAATCGCCTAGAAAGGCGTGCGTCAAATGCTCTGGATTGTGCTGAGTGGGTGGGGTGACATGCAGGTCTTCCATCATCCTCACAAGGAAACGCTGATACTCAGAGATCAGCAGCAGGGGAGATGTGGACGGAGGGCTTCTCTCCTTCCAAAGAGGAGGATGAGGAAGTGGAAGACCTCGGAGATCCAGAGGTTGGCTGCTCAGGGGGAGTGTGGAACACCCACTTGTCCATGGCCCTGACATATGTAGGGAAGTGAGCAGCCGCACCCCTGAATTGCTCCCAGGGGAGAGAGGTCTCCTAGGACCCAAGAATGCCTGGGACAGCAGGAGATGGTGACAGAGGAGTGGGGGCGAAGTCAATAACAAAAGGTGACCGTCCTCTGTCCGGGCAAGAGAGAGCACTAGGAGCCCCAAGGGAAGGAGAAGCTCCGGAAAACCTAACAGCCGACAGCTGATCAACCATGCTGGAACTGCCTAGGCTATGCCCTGAAGAATCCCCCCTGTGAGGTGACCAGGACCGTGGAATTCCAAAAGGACAGTCCCTTCCCTCCAAAGACCAGGACCCTCTCAAGGAGGCTGAGAAGGAGGATGGGGGTCCACGCTACGACTCCTTCCTGAACCCGGGTGGGTCCCGGAAAAGGGTCACCACATCAAGCCCCGAACCCTCAGAATCCGAAAGAGCCCTCCTCCTCACAAACACCAGCCTAGGCAGCTGACAACCCTGTTCAGTCCCCGAGGGGACCACCCATGGAGTAGCACCCTTCCCTCCTGTGAGTGCTCTGTTTGGCCCTAAAGCTGGGAAATCCAGGCACACCACCTGAGGGGGCAGAAAACCCTCCAAGCCCAGGCTGCAGGGCAATAATGGCCTGCACTACCACCTGCTGGTCAGCACCCCTGACCCTAGACTCTGGGGCTACCGCCCGCTCCTCAAAGGGAGGCTGACTCTGGTCAGCCAAGGAAACTACCAGGGTGTCCACATGGGCTGCCAACTCCAAAGAATCAGACAGCCAGTCTGAACCAGACTCTGAGTCCTTCTCCGAAGAGGTAGAGACCGAAGTCCGGTACCAGACCATATGCGGACGCCCGTTCCTGTCTGGACCGAAGGTGGTGCCAGTCCGGGTGTCCGCATCAGAGCCAGCACCGAGTTCCCCAACGGCACCTCAAATGTTGTCTGAAGAAGAGACAGCGCCAAGAGCAGCAGAGCCGGAGTCGATGTCTGCCATGGCACCGTCCCGTCCCATGGTGCCGCGAATGGCACCGGAGTCAGGGACGGCGCTGACAGCGAAACAGACAGCTCCCTTGGTGCCACAAGTGGAGCCGAGGCCAACTGCCACAGCTGCGTGTTCACTCTGGCGCCGCAGCAGCACAAGAGCTGCACACGGCGCCGTCCCCAGCCTCGGTGCCGCAAATGGCACCGAGGCGAGAAACTGTCGAAGATGGTGCCGTAGAAGCTCCCACAGTGCCGTCAGCACCATCGGTGCCGTGAACGGTGTCAACAGTGGAGATGGCGCCGAGTGACGGACCGGTGCCAACCACAGCGCCATCAGGGCCCACGGCGCTGCACCGACGGACAGACGGTGCCGACCCAGGTTTTCCAGCCCGAGGAAACAACACCGGGGGAGCCTTTGTCCCGGAAGGGGCGCTTGCCAGAGCGGTGCCTCCTGCCAGCCCCCCCAAGGGGAACGAACTGAGCCTCCTGCACCATGGAAAGGGCTTCTACGACAGTGAGGCTACTAGAATCAGAAGTCCCCCCAACCCCGCGGTCTGTATAGAACTGGGAGGGGAGCAGGAGGAAAGGCCGAGAGACCGTGGCTTGGCCCAAGTGTGCGCCCGTCCTCCGAAAGTTGGTGGAGCTCGTCCAATTTTCCATGCACATTGCTCGATGACACGACGGTCCATGGAGAAGCAGGCGTCACACGAATCCATGCCGTGAAGCAGGCCAAGACAACGATCATTCTAGTCGGTAACGGAGTACTTGCTGCCACACGGGCACTGACGCATGGGGGCTGCCCTGCTTTCAGCGATTTCTTGCACTCCAACCGAGACATGATCGACGGAAAAACAATTCAAAACAAAGACTCGACGTCACTAAAAATGTAAAAATGGAACAGTCTTACCACAGTGGCATTGAGTAGGGTGAAACGGAACTGGCAGGTAACTTTCTCGACGTCGAAGATTCAGGAGTCAAAAACACAAGAAGGCCTAAACAGCAGCTCCACACAAGGTGCGGCCTCTATGGCAGGAGACAAAGAACTGGCGGGAGGGCGGGGTTGACAACACCTATCGGCCAACCCTCAAGCACCATGCAGTGAGTCGGCCTCAAGGATGGTGCCAGTGCGTCGACTCTGCCCATCCCCCCACCAAAAAAAATCCTGCGGGGTCGTGACCTCCGTCCAGAACCAAAATGTGATGAATGAAGACTGACAAAGATAAGATCAGTTTGCATCTCCAGCACACGAATATGGAGATGAGTCTCTGATGGGTTCCAGACAGCTTGTGATTGTAGTCCTGACAGTGGGCTTCCCACCCCAAATGGGAAGCACCCATGGCAAGAGTCACTGGAGACTCCGACTGGGAGAAGGAAAGCCCTGGAGGAGACTGTCCTCCACCGAGCACCATTTGAGTCACGGATCCATGGGTTTCGTCACCTATCACACTCAGTATGCGTTGCATGGAGTGGGCTTAAACAGATTTGCACTCCATAATGTAGCACACTATCTGCAGAATTACCTGTATTATGCTCTCTGGTCATATCCAGAAGAGCTCCTATGAACAGCAGCCGCTGTGAGGGTTGGAGTCGAGACTTCTAGTTTCAGCAGAACTCCCATGGAAGAAAGGAATTGAAAGGCCGTGGTTCCTGCTTGTTTCATGTTGTGTCTGGATGGACTGGCTACTAGCTAGTCATCCAGGTAAGGGTAAATCTGGAGTCCTAATTTTCTCAGGTGTGCTGCAAGGCGCTTTGTGAAGGCATGAGGCACCAAGGAGAGCAAAAAAGGCAGAATTCTGAACTGTAAGCTGCCCAAAAACATAGAATTAGAGGTATCTAAAGCCTTTGGGGTGTAGAAAAATATGCTGGTGTGCATCCTGCTTAGCCAGGGAACAAACCAATCCCGGAAGAAATAACTAGAGCTGAGGACTATTGGACTAGATTCTATTTATGATAGTTAGTAGAATGCCTTCCTGCGCCCCCCCCAGTCTGTGCCAGGGGCTTAAGTAAGCTCCAAAAGTAATAGCCATGAAGGAAACATGTCCTTGGGACTAGCATGTCACATAGAAACATGTCTCTGTTCTGAGGCACAGCAGCAGGGCCTGGTCCCAAAGAGTCCATGCCAAGAAAGCCATCATCACCACACCCAGAGAAGGTGAGGTCGAGGTCAGACCCATCCCCCTCCACATCCTCCCCCAGAGGAGGGAGGGGCATACAGTAGGGTGGTCCTCAGGCACTCTAATCCAGAAACGTGGCCCAAGCAACACCAATGACACTGGTCTCAAGGAACTCTGGCACCCACATGGTGCTGACAAGACGCCAAACCTGCTTAGACGTGGCACCAACCTGGTGCTGGGACCATCAATGGCACCAGGCCAGGCACCAAAGGCTAAAGAGGGCTGAATCCAGCACTGGGAAATCCCGGGTGACCCAGTAACAACTCAACACTGACCTGCCATTGACATGGCGCCAATCCAGTGCTGGTACGGTGCCAAGCCAGGCTCTAAAGGCTAGAGAAGGCTGAACCTGCAACTATGAAATCCTGTGCAACCTAGTGCCAACATGACCTCAACCCAGCAACAACATGGTGCCAATGCAATGCCAACATGATGCTGACCCTGTGCTGACATGGCGTTGACATGACACCAACATGTTGCTGACACGATGCCAACCCGGCATCAATGTGGTGCCAACAGCACCAACTTGACACCAACACAACACCAATCGGCATTGATATGGCACCAGAACCAGCACTGGAACCGGTGCCAGGCCAGGCTCCAAAAGGGTCAAACTGGTGCTGATACCAGAACGAGACCCTGCGCCAACACAGCCAGCACCAAAGGGATCAGCAATAGTACCTGGCTGGTCCCACCAAGTGACACAAGGTGGGGGGGGTGGCTTGTGGGACAGGAGTCGGTGGCTTGCTCACTGGCAAGGGCTAAAGGCTGTTGCCAGAGCCCAATGCTCTACCCAGTTTGATGGCCCTGCCCACAGCTCCAGTGCCACTGACCCCAAAGGGCCACGGACCGGATCCAGAGGCAGACATACAAGTCTGATGCTGCACCCACTGCTCTGAAGAGCTACCAAAGGGTGAAACTAACCACCAGGGTACCCACTTAAAGACAGAGAGGGACTCTAGGCCCAAGATCTCGAAATCCCAGTACCAGAGAACCCTGGTGACACCGATAATGTAGACAAGCGCCTACGGTCCCAGGAGACCAGAGGGTCTCGTGGCAGATCTCCCAGAGGGCGACCTCGAATTCTACCGTTTCTTCCCCTTCGGAACTGAAAAGAAAGAACTCAAGGCCAAACAGCACTGAGAACCTGACAGGAATTGGGAACAGGCCCACCCTTTTGTGCTTCAGAGAACTGTCCTTCCACCCATGGTCAGAACCCTTCCCTGATGGGTAAAGTGGACCAGTCATGGCCCCACTGCTGGAGCAGCCTGTCTGAAAGGCTCCCTAACATAATCCTCATGGCTGTCGATCGCAGACTCAGTAGGGCTGACAGAAAACTGAAACATTTTTGTAAAACCACTAAATTGACACAAAAATAAAAAACTCTAGCTTTAAACACCAAAACTGAGAAGAATTGAACACTGTTATATAGCTGTGAAGTTCTGACTCCCGGCAGGTGAGCAACACTGTCACCGATGTGCACTCGAAGGCAGAGAAAAAAAAAAAAAAGGTGGCTGAGGGCTGATCCCAAAGCAAGGCTGGCGCCATGAGCCACTCACGCAGCACCATGCATGCACACCGCCTGTCTTGAAACCAGCCGTACTGAAAGGTTCTGGCACCCGCAGGGTCCTAGCTCCCCTCGATAAGACCCATTAGTGTGAATCAGTGGTGAAGATTGATTCCTGGATGATCAGAAACATTTAAATCGTCAAACAGCAGACTTGAAAGTTATAACTAGTTAAAGGGACATGGTCAACCCTCTTGGGCCTCAAATTGTCCCTAATTTAAAAAACACATTTTATAATTGCTTATATTCTGTAAATGTCTGCTGATATAGCTGGTTGTTTGATTCAGATTCCTTTTTACTTTTTAAAAGTTAAAAACAGACTGCCAACAGTGCTGCTGTAACAATTTTATTTGACATTTCTTGAGTAACTTCCACTGCATATATATACACATATGTCTTTCCTGGACTTGGCAACACTCAACAGTCTAGCAACTCATGACGCAGTGGGCGGAGAGAACTGCATCATGGGTGGCTGTTAACTTTTTTGGGGGGTGTTCGTAATGTTCAGGAAGTATGCAACAAGAGTTCATCAAGGATTTCAAATAAAACAAGCCTGGGTATAATTACACTATTATCATGCATTTCAGGTCTGGTAAGAAAGGAAGCAGATAAAACCACCAGCAACATCAATGAATTTTAGAGAAAGTAAGCTATCATAAAAATTGAAATTACGTACCTACCGTAATTCTCGATCTTCTCTTGTACCTTCACCATTCATTACTGCTGGGTGTAAGCCTGTGGCACACACCCGCCATGGGAGTTTTTTTTTTTTTTGAGGGAGGAGTCCCTCAAGAGCGACGCACTGCGTGGTGCACGAGGGGCAGCCGTTAGGCACCGTAGACTCGTCCTCCATCCCAGTTCTGTAAGCCGGAGAGGTGAAATAAAAAGGGGTTAGAAGAATAAGAGTGAGGCAAGAGAGCAGAGGGCTAGATAAAGGAAAGGAAACAAACTGAAAAAGGAATAAGCCGAAAAGAGGAAAGAAAAGAGAAAAACCCTACCTTAAGGGACCGCAGGGTCTGCTTCCTTGGGTGGCTCTGAGGGAGGAACAAATAAGAGAAAGGAAGAAAGAAGAAAAAGAGGAGGGGATGTTGGGAGGAGGGAAAATACTGCCACAAATCCAGAGTGAAATTGGCTTGAAGCTTAACAGCCGGGATCTTAGAGCAAAGAAGCAAGGATCCCCTTCAGACAAAACTGATTCGGATGGTTCAAACAAACCTTCTACACAGATTGAAATGAGAGAGGCAGATTTCCCTACACCTCCCACCACACCATCACTCAGGCTGAGTGCTCATAGAATGCAAAGGCAAAATCTGTTCCAGAGAGGGAGAACCCCCAACCAGGTAAGGGGGAGAAAGACCCCACTAGCACTCAGATATGCATCAGTGCTTGGGGAGGCCCCAAGAGAGGGTGACCTCTTGTTAAGATGGACAGAGACAGAGAAGGAGCTCCATCTGACTCCCTGGAGAAGACAGGGGCCAAAGGGCTGGACCACCAGTTCAAAACGTTAATTTTGAATCAGGTGAGAACAACGTTGATTAGCCCTGGTCTGGCACTATAGGGTAATCTAGGGACACCAGCCAATCCCTAAGTCAGAAAGAGTTTCCTTGGATGAAAAGGACGAAGTTTCACCCACTCTCCTCCTCACCTGAATCCTTCATCATTTTTTTTTTTTTCTGAGAGAAGAACAGAAAGTCCCACAGAACCAGAGGATTAGTCCTCCCCCCCCCCCCCCGGGGAGGGGAGGAGGAGGGCGAACAGGGTGGAGGAGACGCCCAAGAAAATAGGCCCATGAGAGGAAGGTGGGAGGGATTCAGTAATGACTGGTGAAGATACAAGAGAAGATCAAGAATTACGGTAGGTACATAAGTTCCATATCTTTCCTTGTCAGTCTTCATTCATTATTGCTGGGTGAGTACCAAGCCCCCCCCCCCCCCCGAGGGGGCCTGAATTTTGGCCCCGAGGGAACAGATCCCTCAGCCTCCTACCAGTGGAAAGCAGGAGTGGGAGACCCCAACCAAAAGACTGGAGCAGTCTAAGGTTGCTGAGGGCAAGGGGGGGGGGGGTTCCCCAAAAAGTGGAGGAAGTCACCCTCTGCCGGGCAATGGGTGACAGTCTGGACAGACGAAGCCATGCCATCCGCCGTATGCAGATCACTGTCCCTGCCAGTCTGGGAGCCACCTTGTTGGCATCGTAGGTTGCCCTTGCCTGGTGCCTTGCAAGCTCCAGACTCTATGCAGAGAGGGCAATGGCTTGTCTGGACTGCTCCATATCAGGTATAGATGCCAGAACCTGTGCTAGCATCGATCACAGATGCCTGCTGTAGGCAGAGTGGTGTGCCTGATGTGAACCTATGCACATCAACACACGACTTGAAGAGAAGACTCTTCATTCCCACTGATCAAATTCAGCAGAATCCAGATCCGGGGGTCTGTCATGTGCCAGGCGCTGAGGCCCAGAAGGAGAATCTAGGGACATCAGGCTCGAAGGCGGGTGAGGTGGAGAACCTAGAGACTCATGGGGGCACAATATCGTCTCCTGCAGTCTGCCGAGGCTGGAGACTACCAGATGCGGATAGACGCCTCCTGGAAGGAGATCGGCCAGGAAGGCACCATGAGGTGGCTAGCACTGAATTCACTGAGGAATGCACGTCTGCCACTCGGTATTGTCCTTGCGGATGAAGGAGATACAAAGCTCCGAAACCAGCCTCGAGAGGAACCGCTGATATTCAGTGAAATCAGCGTTGGAGGATAGGTGGACAGAGGGTTTTCTTCTTCTTCAGGAGAGAAGACAAGGAGAAGAGAAGCTCGAATGCTCAGAGAATTCCTGCAGCGGGGAGAGACAGACAAGCGGAAGACCAGTTTGTCAATGGCCCTAACGTATGAGGGGAAGGCTGCCGCTGCTGCTCTGAATTTCTCCCAAGTTAAGGGCCCCGTAGGACCACATGGCCTGGGAGAATGGGGGGTGGCTGCAGAGGGATGGGCGAAGGGCACTTCAAAGCACGTGCCTGGCCTCTGCCAGGGCTCTGAAATCTAGGGAGCAAAGCTACCAAGACTGGGGACCCTGAGATCATACCAGGTTGTGAGGAAGTAACTTGAGGAGGCAAACCCCGGAAAAGCCCAAAAGGGGAATCTCCCCGTGATGTGACTGAGGTTGCATGTGTCCAGAAGGGCAACCCTCAGTACCGCCACTAGAAGGTGCCCCGGAGACCTCGAAGGAAAGGCGGGGATCAGTGCTACGATTCCTTTCCACACCCCGCAGGGCAGTGGGAATGCGCCGCTGCTTCTCACCTCGACCTCTTAACCCCTCTAAGTGGCCCTCTTCCTTGACCCCATTGCCAGGGCTCCTCGCTTTGCAGACCTCCTGAGGGAGGCCACAGAAGCAGGGCTCCCCAACCCTTCTAAAGGAGCCTCAGCAGCACCAGGGATGGCAGCTGCCTGGGACCCCTTAGAAGAGGGAATTCCCCCCACGAATCTCGGAACCATCACCCATAGAAAGTCCCTGGCCGCCCCTAGCCGTGGGACCCCCATGGTGAATCTGCTCTGGGGACTCGGGAAGAGGAACACTGGGCCGTCTGACACCCTGACCTACAGAGAGTTCCAAATCCAAAGACTCAGGCTGCCAGTCCGGGTCCACCTCTGAGTCATCTGCCCCCCCCCCCCAAAAAAAAGAGTAGTCTAGCAGAATGACATCCAGAGAGGCTACCTCAGGAACCTCTCCTGCGACAGCACCAGAAGCAGCACCGACATAGGCCATGCCGACGCCAATGGCACCACTTGAGTCCCCAGTGCCAGGAACCACAACAGCACTACCAGCAGCACCGCCTGACTCCATGGCACCGTGGGCAGTGCCGGAACCCGAAACGCTGCTGCCAGAGTCCCCGGTGCCACGGACAGCGCCAGACCCCAAAGCAGTGTCGTAGGCAGCATCGAGGGTCCACCAGTGCCAAGCCCTGCAACCTGGGGCCGCGACATTGGGGGAGCCTGCACCTAGGAGGAGGTAACTGCCAGGACAGTACCAACGATGCGACTGGGGAAATCGCACTGCCTCCGGCGCTGAAGAAGAAAACTCCTCCTCGGCAAGGCTGGATGTGAAGGAGGTTCCCTCCTTGTCGGGCCTTATAGACCCAGGAGGGGACCCGGAGGAAGGGTCAAGATGTCTGGCCTGGGAGGTCCACGGGCGACGTCGTCCTCCAAAAGTCGGCGAAGCCCTGACGATTTTAAACACGTGGATTTCCAACACACGTGGGCCATGGAAAAACAGGCGTCACAGTGGTCCATATCATGGTTGGGTCCCAGGCACTGAAGACAAACATCATGTCGAACCGTGACAGAAGACTGCCGCCACATGGCACCTATGCATAGGGGCACAGACCGCTTTTGACGATGCTGCGGCTCCCTTAATCGACATGATGTGAAATTACTTTATAAACAGCAAAGATCCCGGCACCATTGAAATATAAAATAAAACGGTCTTACCAGCTTCAATGACGTCGGGATGTAGAACCAGGATGAAGGAGTCAAATTAGCGGCGAAGAACGAAGGCCTAATGGCGCAGCAACAATTTCTCACACTCATGCAGCAGGTACAGCCTCGACAGCAGAAGAAACAGAACTGGGATGGAGGAGGTGCCTAACGTCCGCCCATCGTGCAGCACGCAGTGCCGCTCCCTGTGGGTGGCACAGTCAGCCCAGACTCCTCTTCAAAAAAAATTCCTCCCGTGGTGGGTGCGCGCCTCCAGCTTACACCCAGCAGTAATGACTGGTGAAGACTGACAAGGGAAGATTATGGGTTTTCAACTAGAAATAACATGCAAAAGGGTTAACAGTGTCCCTTTAACTATTATTGTATAAATAGCATGTGCAGAAGTCTGAATCAAAATACCTCGATTATCATCACTTGTGAGGGAACAGTACTTCCATAACTTACTCTCCACTCATGAATTATGGTTCTGGTCCCTCGCAAGAAGAAAAATGTAATATTTTGAGTCACGCCATTGCATACTGACAGACAGATATAGCATCTATGGATGCAAATTCTTTTATTGTTTTAGCATTCTGGTTGCTCACCTCAGTGACTGATAACAGCTGCTGAAGAAGATTTATATAAATATGAACAGGGTTGGTATCTCCATTCTTTGAAGAAGGCGATGAAATAAGGTTGCCAGACATCAGATTCCTTATGTAACGCCCAATTGCTGGAGCATGGTCTTGCATGTCAGCAATACTCTGAGAGGTAGGTACAACACCAGCACTGTGTGCTAAGCACATCCGTAGATACAGGATTATCTGGGGAAAGACAGTTAAAACAAATGTTCATATCTTCTAAAAAGCAAACTTGTTTTCAGTTATATTCAGTATCAGTCTACATAGTACATATTAATGTCTAGAGGTGTTATGAAATCTATGTAAACTTACTAAATCCTTGGATTTTAACTTGTAGCTTCACTGGTTAAAACAGAATTACATGACAAAATGTAATTTATGCTAGCCCATTTTCCAAGACAAAAACTGTAATCAGGGTTCACTCTTAACATTAATTTACAGGCCTGGGGCGCAGTGCAAACTGCCTCGCATCAGTGCGATTTCCCCCTGGATTGCTTATTGGGACTTGTATAAAAAATCAAACCCTCCTATCACCCATCCCAGCCACACAACCCTCCCCACCCACGTCTCCTTATTCAGTAACTCACCTAAAGTTCAAAAGTATGCAAACAAAAAAAAAATTTTTAAAAAAGCCCACTGCTTATAATATTTAAGTCTTACCACTGGGACCAAACGCTGGCAATCTCTCCCTCAAGTGTTATCTCAAAGAACTATTGGAAGATTTTGCCAACATTCACACCCTGCATTGAGACTATTAAGATACTACAGGTGGCATGCGTCAAGAAAGATTTTATTCACATACTTTAGGACTTTTGACGAGTTGTTAACTATCGGGAGGGAGGACGGTGGAGGCGAGATGGGTGGGGAAGGATTTTTTTTTACCTTAGTTGTGAGACTTAGAAGGTGGTTAGACTAGAAGGTGCAACGTTTGTTTTGGTTACCATCAGGACTAGTGTGAGGTTGGGGTGCTCTAGGGGTGGGGTTGCCACTGGAGTCCTGGGAGAAGTTATGGGGAAGGACAGAGGGAGAGGTGTCACTGAACACTAGGGGCAACTTATGGGGAAGGGGAGAGGGAGAAGGTGCAATTGGACACCAGGGAGAACTTATGGGTAAGGGGAGAGGGTGGCAGTGCCACTGGAATCCAGGGAGAACTTATGGGGAATACAAGGGGGGGGTGCCATTAGACAACAGTGAGGGCTTATGGGGAAGGGACGAGGGAGTGGGTACCACTGGAAAAAGTACAGTTACGTAAGATCTTACCATAACGGTAGATATTTCAGAGGATCTCTTGCAGCAGGCCATCAACGGCAGGACTAAGCCGTCAAGTGCCAGGACCATATGGAAACCTTTTTAGCTAGCAGTCTACAAGAGTGCGCCGCCCACCTCCAATGTTAGCAGCCATCAGCCTATCCTATATAACGTGAGTGGCCCCCACAGCCTCCTCAGTTCTCCCGCCAGAGACCATAAGCAGGATGCCCAAATGGGGGAGATGAGGAGGATTCCAAGGTAACCCTGTAGCAAGGGATAAAAAAAAAAGCAGAAGGTTCACCCTTAGTGGAAGGGGACAGAGACAGCCAGGAACAAAGGGGTAAGGAGGGAGGGTAAGCAGGGCCTGCAGCAAGAGATCCTCTCAAAGATCCACTGTTACAGTAATTTCTTACATAACTGTATTATCTTACTTCAAGGGTACCTCTTGCAGCAGGCCATCACCAGTAGGACCGAGTCCCAAGCAGTTTTTTTTTTTTTTTTTTAATTTCTATTTTTCCCCTCCTACTTCCATCAGAGCCGCATCATCGAGAGACAGCAATTAAGCCTGTCCATGCCTAGTGCCTTACCTGACACCACCAGTCCCTCCATCCTGCCTCGGAAACCTCCCAGGCGGGGTCAGGGTAGGGGCCAACCCCCAAGTCTGGTGGTACTTGTCAGAGTCCAGGACTGCAAGCAGGCACTGGCACAACAGACCCGCCCGGGCGCCTCCGCTCTCCCGGCTCTAAGGTGATTTCTCCCTTTCAGGGACTATGTGCCCATACATCAAGGCATGCACGCAGACGCTCACAACATCCCTTCCCTCCTTCCACAAAGGGAGCTGCCTCTGGAGCAGATAGGTCCCAGACCCACGCCTATCACCAATCATGCCCCAGTGGCTCCAGTTTGCTGTAGTGCCCCAACCTCCACCAGAGATCGCTGCTTGCCGAACTGTAGAACCCCCGGAGAAGGCGAGCTGTCAGACACTCCAGTCTACCCCCCGGCCTGAGCTTGTTCCCGAACCCGGATTGCCAGCTGAGCGAGGTGGCCGCCCAGCCTCAACCCTCAGCACCACCAGGCCGGCTAGTCCCAAGCAGTTCTGGCAGAAATGACAGACAGTCCAGGTGGTAGGTAAAGAGATAGAAACCTAAGAAAGGAGGCCTTGGAGGACAGCTAGGTCGAAATTGGCCCTACGCCGAGAGGCGATGTCCAGACTGTAATGCTTGGTAAAAGTATGGACAGTGCTCCAGGTGGCAGCAGTGCAGATGTCAGTGGCACATTACAGAAACAAGCCAGCGATGTGGTCATACCTCGTGTAGAATGGCCCTTAACCCCTCCAGGAAGATCCTTACTGTACTTCTGGTAACAATAAACAATGTAATTTGCTCACCACTTAGACAAACACTGTTTGGATACTGGGGTGCCCTCTTTTCCAAGGGTGAACGAAACAACCGACTAGACTTCTGAGAGTCCCAAGTCTGGCGTGTATCAGGATGCTATGCACATCCAAGGTGTGCAGGAATGCCTCCCCTTAACTGGAAAGCTCTGGAAAATAGGCAGGTGGATGGATTGATTCAAAGTAAACTCTGACATCACCTTAAAAAAGAACTTAAGATTTGTACACAAAGACATCCTGTCTTTGTGAAAAACTAAATAAGGCTCTTTACACATAAGGGCCTGAAATCCTATGAGCAGAGGTAATGGCAACTAAAAACAATGCCTTCCATGACAGAAAGCATAGCTTGCAAGATGCAGCCGGTTCAAAGGGAGGTAGTGTAAGTTTCTCCAACACAAAGTTAAGGTCCCAAGGTGGGACACGGTTCCCGATTGGGGGCTTCAAGTGCAAAATGCCACATAGGAATGTATAGGACACATCGAGTTGGGCTAATGAGCGCCCATCCACAGGTACATGATACACAGAGATGGCCAATAAATGTGTCTTACTAGAAGAGTACCGTATACCAGAGTCTGAGAGGGTCAAAAGGTACTCCAAAACCTGATCCACTGGACAGAAAGGATCCAATTGGTGTGAAGCAGCCCAAAGAGCAAAGCATTTCCACTTCATAGTATAGGTAGACCTGGTGGAAGGCTTCCTAGTCACCAACAGAACATCATCCACTCTGGAAGAAACCCCAGATCTAGCAATGGCTATGTCCTCAGCAGCCATGCATGGAGATGGAGTGACTCGAGGTCCGGATGGACCAGGGTGCCCTGGTCCTGGGAGAGCAAGCTTGTGCACAGGGGTAGGACCAGCAGATGTTTCATTGCCAATAGCTGTAGACAGGGGAACCAGATTGGACGAGGCCAGAAGAGGGCAATGAGGATCATCGTCGCTCCTTCATTTAGAGTTTGATCAGAACTTGCTGAAGGAGCGGAAAGGGAGGGAAGGCATTCAGGAATCTCCCTGTCTAGGAGAGGGGCAATGCGTCCCTCCAGAAAACTACAGGCCCTGGATCTAGTGAGCAGAAAAGCATTAGTTTTGCATTGAGTGAGGGACGCAAACAGGTCCAGCTCAGGCCGACCCCACCTGTTGAAGAGGTCTTCTACCACTGAGGTCAGAAGTTCCCACTTGTGAGCTCTTGACCGCGAGTGACTTAAGCTGTCCGCCAGGATGTTTTGGTCGCCGGGAATATGGATGGCCAAGAGTTCCAGGCCATGATCAATGGCCCAATACCAAACTCTCATCACTTCCCTGCATAGGGGACAAGAATGAGTTCCTCCATGCTTGTTTATATAATAAACTACACACGTTATCCATCTGAACCAAGACCACACCTGGGGAGAGCAGAGTCTGGAAGGCCTGCAGGGCGTACAAGAATGCCTGCATCTCTAGGACATTGATGTGGAGTTCCTTCTTGATCTTGGATCAAGTCTCTTGGGTTAGGTGGGGCCCTATGTGGGCTCCCCAATGGAGGTATCAGTGGTAAGGATCTGCTGAG
Source organism: Neoceratodus forsteri (assembly GCA_016271365.2). NCBI lineage: Eukaryota > Metazoa > Chordata > Ceratodontiformes > Ceratodontidae > Neoceratodus > Neoceratodus forsteri. The sequence goes on from CM057453.1 coordinate 1,098,652,840, forward strand.
GGGGAGGTATAGAAAGAGAACACCCCGGAAAAGGTTGCTGGGCTCTAGCCACCATTACAGCACCTTCTTGACAGGACCCGACACCAGCACTGGCTTATCCAAGGCATCCATGCACTGGTTCCACTGGACCCATACAGTCCATTGCGGGATCCTTATGTGCAGCCTAGTAAAGGGAACTGTAGTGACTGCTTTGGCCATGAGGCCCAAAAACCTCAGGAACTCCCTTGCCGGAACATGGCGGTTGGAAAAGAGAAGGTGGACCCGAGTCATCAGGCACTCCACTCTGTCAGAGGGTAAGAAGGCTTTGCCTTGAGCCGTATCCAGCACCACCTCTACGTAAAGAAGGTGCTAGCAGGGGATGAGGAAGGATTTGGGCAGAATGATGGTAATGTCCATAGCCTGGAACAGACTGCAGGTACTCGTAAGGGTCTGTAGCAGTCGGTCCCCGGACAGGGTTGCTAAAAGCCAGTCATCCGGGTAGGGAAAGAAATAAAACACCTGTTGCCTCAAGGCCATGGCTACCACTGCCAGGCACTTGGTAAAAACCCTGGCGATTGAAGACAGGCCAATGGGCAGAGCCCAAAACTGGTAATGCTCTCCCTAAAAGTGGAAGCGTAGGAAGCGTCGGTGGGATGCAAATACCTTGATGTGCAGGTAAGCATCCTGCATATCCAAAGAGCAGAGCCAGTCCTCCTGGTAAAGCAGGGGCAGCAATCTCTGAAGGGTAACTCTCCAGAAATGAAAATTACGTACTTACCATAATTCTTGATCTTCTCTTGTATCTTCACCATTCATTACTGTTGGGTGACAGCCAGAGGCGCGCACCCACCACGGGAGTTTTTTGGGTTTTTTTTTTGAGGAGTTGACGTCAACGGTGCCACCCCCTGGAGTAACGCTCTGCGTAGAGCGCGAGGGGTGGCCATTAGGCGTCGCAGACTCCTCCTCCTTCCCAGTTCTGTTAGACGGAGAGGCGAAATAAGGATTAGAAGAGAAAGTGAGGCAAGAGAGCTGAGGGATAGAAAAAAGGAAAGGATATAAACTGAAAAAGGAGTAAGCCGATAGAGGACAGAAAGGAGAGAAAGAAAACTGCCTACCCCAAGGGACCGAGGGGCCTCACTTCTGGGGCGGCTCTAAGGGAGGAACAGATAGGAAGGAGAAAGAAGGAGGAGGAGAAAAAGAGAGGAAAAAAAAGGAGGGGATGCTAGGAGGGGAGAATTCTGCCGTTGGTAAATTGGCTTAGGGTTATAAGCTCGGAACCATAAATAAGGGAGCAAGGATCCCATTTTGAAATTTCGGGGAGAGGCTCAACCGAACCTCTCGCGCAGGCTGGACACCAAAGGCAAATTCCCTAAACCTCCAGCCTTCGCCAATTTTCTAGACTCTAGCTGGGAGCTCTCCAACTACTAAGGGTGAAAATCTGTTTCAAAAGAGAGCTGCCAACTAGGAAAGGAAAGAAGCCCTCTAGCACCTTGTTAAGTGATAACAGTACCACGTGCAAGGTGGGGGCTCTACAGTGGGCACCCCTATATGATACAGACAGAGTGGGAATTCAATTGGACTCCCTAGAGGCAAGGCAGAAAATCACTCTTTTTGGAAATTGACGTGCCAGACAGCACCAACCAATAGATGCTGACATAAAAGACTAGGGCCTGCCAGAAGGGGCCTGGGAAAGAGAAGTCAAGCCACTTAAGGAACCAGCTCTTTAAACACGAATTGAAAACATGGCTGGGGAAAAGCCAAGAACTGACCAGTAAGGGTAGTCAAAAAGAGTTCCCTCAGGACAGATAAATCTTGACTCGTTCCTCCTTGTCTCAGAGAGAGGTATCCTCCTTTATTTTTTTTTGGCTTAACGGCCAAAGGAGAAGGGGGAGGAATGAGCAGGGAAGGGGAGACACCGAAGAAGGCCCTTGGTCGGATGGTGGGAGGGATTCAGTAATGAATGGCGAAGACATAAGAGAAGATCAAGAATTACGGTAGGTACGTCATTTTCATATCTTCCCTTGTCAATCTTCACCATTCATTACTGTTGGGTGAGTACCAACTCCCCTCCCCCAAAAGGGGGGGTTAAGAGTAAACCCTAAGGGAACAGATCCCTCAGCCTCCTACTGGTGACAAGTAGAGAGGGGAAGACCCTAACCAATAGACTAGGAGACTAAGGTGGGTGAGGAGGAGGAGGAGGTGCCCCGAGGGGCCATGGAAGGGGGGTTGCCCCTGAAGAAGCCTCCTCACCCTACGGGGAAAAAAGGCGGGTCCCCTGGAAGGCAGAGCCAGTTACCCTACGCCGGGCTATAGGTAGCAGTCGGAAGAGATGAAGCCATGCCGTCTGCCTAATGCAGATCGTTGTCCCCACTAGTCTGGATGCCACCTTGTTGGCATCGTAGGATGACCTCGCTTGGTGCCTTGCAAGCTCCAGACCCTGTGCAGAAAGGGCAATGGCTTGTCTAGACTGCTCTGAGTCAGGAAGCAAAGCTAAGACCTGAGCCAGCATCGACCACAGATGCCTGTTGTAAGCAGTGCGGTGAGCCTGATGGGAAGAAATGCACAACAATGCACGACCAGAAGAGAAGACTCATCGTCCCCACTGGTCAAACTCAGCAGAATCCGAATCCGGAAGCCTGTCGTGCGCCAGGCGGCAAAGCCCGGAAGCAGTATCCAGGGACGTCAAAACTAAAGGTGGGTGAGGTAGAGAACCTAGAGACTCGTGGGAGGCACAATACCGTCTCCTGCAGTCTCCTGGGGCTGGAGAAGGAGTGGCTGGAGACTGCTAGGTGCGGACAGACGCTTCCTGGAAGGGGATCGGCCAGGAAGGCACCACCGAATGGCGGGCGCTGAATTCTCTAAGGAAAGCATGCGTCTGCCACTTGGTATTGTCCCTACGAACGTAGGAAATTCAAAGCTTCGAAACCATCCTCGAGAAGAAACGCTGATAGTCAATGAAGTCAGCGTCAGAGGATAGGTGGACAGAAGGTTCCTCTTCCTCAGTTGAGGAAGATGAGGAGGAAGTGGAGCTCGAATGCCCAGAAGACTCCTGCGGCGGATGGGACAGGTGAAAGACCTGTTCGCCCATGGCCCTAACACAGGACGGGAAGGCCGCCGGAGTAGCTCTGAACATCTCCCAATATAATGGCCCAGTGGGCCTCACATGGCCTGGGAGAGAGAGAGAGGGAGGTGGTTGCAGAAGGATGGGCGAAGGGCACCTAATAGCACGTGCCCGACCTCCGCCAGGGCTCTGGGATCCAGGAAGCGATGGCGCCAAAACTGGGGGCCCTGGGATCGTGCCGGGTTGCGTAGAAGAGAGGGAAAGAGACAACTCCGGAAAGAGCCCTGAAGGGGAATCTCCCCTTTGGCGTGCCTGGGATCGCATGAGTCCAGAAGGGCAACCCTCAGAACCGCCACCAGAAGACGCTTTAGAGACCTTCAGAGAGGCGAGGATCAGTGCTACAACTCCTTCCCACACCCCGCAGGGCGGTGGGGGCTCGTTGCTGCTCTTGACCCCTACCCCTCAATCCTTCAGACTCCAAAGCAGCCCTCTTCCTCTTAACCAGTGGTGGAAGTCCCCGCTGAGCAAGACCCCGAAGGGCACCCGCTGAAGCAGGGTCCTCTTCCCTCTGCTGAAGGACCCGAGCAGCACCGGGAATGGCAGCTGCCTGGGACCTGCGAGAAGAGGGAATCCTCTCTTGGACATCCGAAGGGTCCACCATAGAAGACTCCAGGCCACCCCTAACCATGGAGCGATCCGGGCTAACCTGCTCCGGAGAATCTGGGAGAGGAACACTGGACCGTCTAGCCTTGCGGCCTACAGGAGGTTCAGAGCCAGAAGACTCTAGCTACTGGTATGGGTCCTCACCTGAATCGTCTCCCTCTGAGGAGGGGATGACAAGGGAAGACTCTATTCCAGCCGCCGCAGGAATCTGCCCCGAGGTAGCACCAGGCCTGGTACCGCCATAGGCCGTGATGACTAACATGTCCGCAGAGTCATCCGCACCTCTGACGGCACCAGGCTCCTGGGCTGCACTGCAAACGGCGCCACCAGAGTCCCCAACACTGCTAAAGGTGTAGAGATCCGGCACGGCACCATGAACGGTGCCGCCCGAGTCCCCGGCGCCCTGCAAATGGCGCAGAGGCCCAGCGTAGCACCGCTGATGGCACCGCCCGAGTCCCCAACACTGAGGCCCAGAGCGACACTCGCCGATGGCGCCCAAATCCAGCACCGGATGGTGCCTTGACCCAGAGTAACACTGCCGCCACGAGTCCCCGGGCGCGCTTAATGGTGTCGCCGACGCCCCAAGTCGCCAAAGCAAGTTGAGCTGTATCCATGACGAGACAGATGGGAACGTAGAGCCTGGCACCAGAGCCAGGCCCCGCAACCGGAGGCCGCGACACTGGGGTGTTTCCGCACCGTAGGAGGTGACTGCCGGACGAAGGCCAACGCGCGACCCCAAGAGGGATCACACCGTTCCTCCGGTGCCGAAGAAGAAACCTCCTCCTTGGCAAGGCTGGAAGTGGAGGAGGCTTCCTCCTTGCCGGGCCGTATAGACCTGGGAGGGGACCCGGAGGAAGGGTCGAGAGATCTGGCCTGGGAAGCCCTAGGGTGATGACATCTTCCGAAAGTCAGTGGAGCTCGTCAGACTCGAAACGCGCGGACTTGTAAAACACGGCGATCCATGGAGAAGCAGGAATCGTAATGATCCATATCATGGTAGGGTCCCAGGCACCGGAGACAAACATCATGACGGTCCGTGACGGAAAACTGCCGGCTACAGGGGCACCGATGCATAGGGGCACGGCCTGCCTTAGAGTTACGCTTTGTCCCAGAACCAGACATGATGCTAAATAATTAAGGAAAACACAGAAAAGGCTTGGCGTTGTCGGAAAATATAGAAAGGAACGGACTTACCGGTCGACGATGTCGAGAATCACCAGGATGAAGGAGCTCTGAAACTTCGAAAAATGTGGCCTATGACGCAGTACTACTAGGAACTCTGCACAGCAGGTGCAGCCTCGACGGTAGGAGAAATAGAACTGGGATGGAGGAGGAGTCTGCAATGCCTAACGGCTACCCCTCACACTCTACACAGAGCGTCACTCCAGGGAGTGGTGCCGTCGACTCCTTAAAAAAAAAAAAAAAAAATAAATAAAACCTCCTGTGGCTGGTGCATGCCTCCGGCTATCACCCAACAGTAATGAATGGTGAAGATTGACAAGGGAAGGTCAGTTTGTACTGTACGTACAGGTTGAGGTAGCTCAAGTCCAGGATGGGCCAAAGATCTGTCTGCTTGGGGACCAGGAAGAAGTGGGAGTAGAATCTCTGCCCAAGCTGTGATCGAGAAACAGGCTCTATACCTTCTTTTGCAGTAGGGCCTGAATTTCTGCCCATATTAGGGGAATGTAGCCTGGAGGATATGCAGATGGGCCTGGAGGATTTTCTAAAGACCACTCCAAGAACTCTGGAGTGTGGCTGTGCTCGATGAGCTGCAGCACCCAGTTGTCTGTAGTGACCTCCCTCCATCTGTCTAGGTGGAGACAGGAACTACCCCTGATCACCGCCTTCAGAAGCCCTATGGTGGGGGTGTCCAGCATGGAGTCAGGAGTTGGGGGCAGCCCCTGGCTGGGCTGCAGTCACTCCTCTAGCGGCTCAGGAAAAGGCTGGAGCAGGTGTGGGGAGAGCAGCGCTGGCCTTTCATTTGCCCCTTTGAAGGGGCCTGAGCCGGTCTAAGGGGGCCCTATGGCTCAACTTCGGCTGGGTGTGATACACGGAGTGGACTGACTTCAAGGCCCTCCCAGAGGTCTGAACCTCAGAGATAATGTCTTGAACACCTCCCCCCCAAAGAACTTTGAACTCCAAAAGGGAGCGTCCAAGATGCTAGATTGGACATCTTGGGCGAAGCCCAAGACTTTGAGCTAGGCATGACGCCTCACGTTGATGCTGGTGGCCACCGCCCGGCCTGAAGCATCCATGGCATCATAAACCACCCTAAGGAAATGGATGCTGATGTCAGATGCAGTTTTTAGGGCCTGAAGGATTTTCTGCTTCGAGGGGTCATCTGGCATAGCCATGACTGCCTCCCTGGCCTGATCCCAGAAGAGGTTCTGGTATTGCACCATATGGGCCAGGTAGTTGAGGGACGGGAATGGCTAGGGTGGCAGACACAAAGGCACACTTGCCTACTTGGTCCACCTGCTGAGACTCTGTCTGGAGGGAGGGCACTGAGGTGCTTCGGCCTCTTGGTACAGTCATGGGTCACGTTAATAATGACAGAATCTGCATTAGGGCGGTCACCAAAGTAGGACTTACCAGCTGAAGCACGGTAAAGCCGGTGAGCCTTTTAGAGACCGCTGGAACCGTATGAGGGTGTTGCTATGTGGCCTTGGTAACATAGTACTCTATGAATGGGGGGGGGGGGACATCGCGCTGACGAAGGTAGACTGCTAGGCGGCGATGCTCTGGGTCCTGTTCCTCAGCCTCCCACCCCATAGTGGCTTGGATATGACTCACAGCGTCCATGAATGTGGGGTCATTAGGAGGCGATTTGGAAACCGTGCTGGGCTCTCCTTCATCCTCACAGGAGTCTGCCAAAATGGAGGAACACTCGGAACTGGCACTGTCGTAGGTGACCAGGTCATCGTCACCACTGTCATCTGGCTGGCAGTTGACCGGGCAAACGGGGGTGCCTGCGTCAGTCGGAGTCCTGGGAGCATGCAAAGTGCTCGGGCCTAGGCAGGTCAGGGCTGGTGGTTCCCTAGAAGGCCCTTGCAGGTGCAGCAGAAGTGACCCACCTGGAGAGAGGACCTATGACTGCATAAAGATCCACAGAACTGATATCTAGGCGTGGTAGTCCACCAGCGCTGGCATCGGCCCCGCGGCTGCACGATAGTTATAGACCAGCTGGGGTCTGACCAGCACAGGATAAGGGTAAGCCAGCGTCAGTCCCCCAGGTGTCGGGGCAGGATAGCCAGACTGCGGCCCCACAGAAGCTAAAGGCAACACAGGCGCCAGGTCCCTCTGGAAGTGGTGGTGGTGGGGGAGATAGGTGCAGGTCCCCCAGGCGTCGGCAGGGGAAGAGCCAGCTAAGGCCCTGCTGGTGCCAGAGGGGGCAAGGTCAGTGAAGGGCCTCCCGGGCTGCAGGAGAATAGGCGCAGGCCCAGCAGGCGTCATCCTGGGTGATGCCAGAGGGGTCCACAAACACCACAGAAGAAAAGGCCAGCAGTGGAGGAGGGCCCCACTAGCAAAGACTGAAGGGAGACTGGGCTCTGGGAGGCACCACTGCCCTGTAGCGCCTGCCCCCGCAAAAAAGGGGCAGGACCGAAGAAGGTCCCAGGGGTCAAGACCGACATCAGGGGCACAGGTAATGGGGTGGCAGAGACCAAGCTAGTGCCAGCAGCATTGGCACTGGCCACAGGAGTGCCAACTGAGCCACCTGCCAAGGAGCCCACAGAAAACAAGGGCTGGAAGAGCAGGGGCTGGGGCACAGGATATAGAAGACCCTGCCCTAAAGAGCCCCTGCCAGTCACAGAGATCCAGGCGTGTGGTGGGACCACTGTCAGCCCTGAAGGAGTAAGGGCATGAGACACCGAGGAGGTCGCTCCCCCGAGGAAGGAAGACCCCGACGCAATTGTTTTAGGACCTTTGTGTGGAGACTATGAGCAGGAGGCAGACCAGGGTCAGTCCTGGTCCTTGTCCCAATGCTTATGCTTCCCAGAAGATTTGTCCTTGGATGAGGAAGAGCCCAAGGACTGGGCCAGGGAGGCGGAAGAGCTCCGGGCCTTCAGCTCCCGTTCTATCGGGTGACCTTCTGCTGGAGAAGACTTACCAGGGTCTTCTGGTGGTGTCTCCTGATAGCCAGGTTAAACTTCTAGCAGACATCGCAGGCTTGCACATCGCAGTCTGGGCCTAGGCAGAAGAGGCAAGCAGAGTATTCATCCTTGTCCGGGATCTGTTTATCGCAATCACACTTTGTGGGGCAGTCGGAAATAGAATATAGTTGTGAAGATGTAGAAGTAAGATATGCACACCAAAACAGATCGATGTTTAAACGACCAAACAACAAAATAAGAAAATGTGGTAAATGCAGGAAAATGGTGGTCGACTGTAGCTGCAGTGGTATCAAAGGTCCGATGAGCACTGATTAACAGCAAGAAAGAACTAAGGAGCGTGTAGAAGCCGCCATCTTATACAGCATAGGCTGAAGTCGACTGCTGACATTGGCGGTGGGCAGTCCCCTCTGGTAGACGGCTAGCTAGAAAGGTTTCCAAGTAGTCTTGGCATCTGATGGCTTAGTCCTACCAGGGATAGCCTGCTATAGGAGATACCCTCAAAGTAAGATCAGGGAGTTACTGGAATGCGGTGGGGAGAGGAGCCCTTCCCGTCTCCCAGTGATCCCTATGATAGCTTTGGGCCAGTTTAAATCTTGGAGGCGGGCCTGCCCGCTGGCGCAGCGGAAAGATTTACTGCTGCGATGCCACTGACCCGGGTTCAGGAACTGACTCAGGCATCTGAGGGCCGGCCAGGGAGAGAAGGCTTGAGTGTCTGCTGACTGCTTGCCTTCTCTCGGGGGGAGGGTGGGGCCGAGGACTGGTGCCTACTGACCCCTGGCAGAGGCCGGGGACACAGCAGCGTGCTGAGTCCCACTATGGAAGGAGCATGACTGACACTGGCGTTGCCTTGCATCCTGCACATCACGTCCCTGAAGGAGAAAAACGTGGACAAATGGCACCCTGGCCGATCAGGTGATGGCCTCCCAGACCCTCACTGACGGGCTCCCGGGCCTCCATCTGCTTCCTCAGCAGCACCCAGGATCATTGGCATGGCTGAAAGGCTCATTCCTTATGAAGCTAAGGGACCCACCCGATGAAGGGATACACCGGGGTTACCTGGGCTGGCTGCAATGTGGGGCGGTGGGGTCAGAAGCAGCCGGGTGAGAAGGTCCATGAGAAGCCTGGAAGAGGGAATCGGCCAGGATACAGGGTGGGAGTATAAAAAAATAAATCTTGGAGGGGCCAGTGCAGCTTGGTACCACTTTCCCAGCTGGACCAGTGCAAAACAAAGTTGAGCAAGACCTCTGGTTAACGGTTTCTGAATAGGAGTTACAAGATATTTACAATATTTCTGAACAGCAGTGCAGCTCTTAAGAGAACAAAGGTACTTCGGGGGGGGGGAGGCATTCACTGACTGGGCTAGGACAGCACAGAAGAGCCATTTTTAAACACACTGTTGAGCAATTGCAGTTACAGAGCACATCTTTACATAGCAAGAAAAAGTAAAGTTACTTACTGTTAACTCTTGATCTTCCAAAGCATCTTTTCCACAGAGCCACTTGCTTTGGTCTTAGGAACGGAGGAGCTAGGACCCCATGAGAGTTAGAAATTTTGGGGCTGGTATGCACCATGTGCAATGCACAAACACACAGTGCCACACCCACAGATTTTATAAATAGTGGTGCAAGCCCCAACCACCTCAGTACATTTTTGACCCAGGAAGAGAGAAAGAGAAGTTATAGAACAAACAAACAATACATTAAGACAGAAAACCACAAAATATGTAGGACAAAATAAATACTCTCTAAACGGTTAGTGTAGACCATACACAGAGGTGAACAAAAATGGAAAGTAAACCATGAATAAACAGTAAAAGTCCGTTGAGTCCTGAGGGATGGTAGTCGGCCCAGTGTAACTCGATGGAGATGAAAAAAATTACTCAGCGTAATAACGATGTTTCTTCTAGAAGATTTACTAATGATTCATACAAGTCTGCAATCATCTCATGCCCGAGTTGTTGCCCCGGAGATGGAATTTGGATCCTTATGTAAATTCAACCTGCACTGTGGTCACACTCCCTAATATTCCAATGATAAATGTATTAAGATCAGAAGAGAGCAGTGACCACCTATCCAACCTATTCTGGTATTCTTAACTTAACTGTATTAAGAAAGCTAAAACCAGAGGGTAGAACAATGCGCTCCCACGCTGGCAACCCAGGTTCGGGAGTGTACTTAAGAGCCAGCCAAGTGGTCGGGGGAGGGGCCTAGGGAGGCACTGCCACAATCCCGATTGGGGAGGAATAGACACCAGGTTCAGCTGCACTAGCAACCCCTACAGTGAGTCAGGGAAACTACCTCCTCCACAGGAGAAAGCTAGATGCTGCAGAGGCTTAGAGACATCAAAGAGGTGGGTGGGGAATAGAGAGGAAACCAGGAATAAAAATCCTATTAGCCCAGGCCACCATTAATGACAGTAAGCCAGTACCCTTTGACCCTTCCTTGTGTGGATCCCCACTGGTTAGACAGTGAGGGAGTGACAGTTGGGGAACCAAAATAGTCCACAGTTGGTGAGAGGGGGCAACTGGATGGCCAAAAGGTTATCGGTGGGGGGGTGGGCTGCTAAAACCACACACTGCAATTGTAAAAACTGCACCAAGGTTGGTGTCACCCGAGAATCCAGTGCAGACCTAGGAAAAAAAAAAAGGGGGAAGGGAATGGTACCTGTGCGGCCCCTACAAGGAAAGAGCAAGAAGGGGCAGGGCATGCAGAACTGACGTCGGGGGGGAGGGGATTTCTGTTGCCGGCGTTGAACGCACACACTGACCCGAAGGCCCCAACCCCAACTAAGAGGCCCGAGGGTAATGGAACCGGATCACCGGGCAGGGGAAATGGGAGAGGCATTGCACCCACTGCTCCATAAGAGCGGCCCAATGATTAAACTGCCCACTGGAAATCCCACAAGAAGAAAGAGAAGGGCTCCGGTGTAGAGAATCAGCATGATTATGAACGGAGGCCATCAGGGACCTGGATGGAGCCGGAGATGGCCTGCCGTTCTCGACCACCAAAGATCTCTTGGCAGACGTGCCAGAGAGTGACTTCGAGCAGTACCACTTCTTCCTCTTCCGACACGAAGAAGAACTTGAGGCACAGCGGTGCTGGGTCCCCGACCTGGATTGGGAACAGACCCCCTTCTTTTTGTGTTGACAGGAAGTCTGTCAAAAGTATGACAGCTTAAATTCAATGCAAAGAAGTGCAAAGTAATGAACCTGTGAAACTAAAACCCAGGGAAAGAGTACACAATGGGTGGGGGGGCAACTAACAACAACAAAAATGGAAAGGGATCTGGAGGTAGTCATATCAGATGAATTAAAGGTAAGGAAGCAATGTGAGAAGGCAGTAAGGAGGGCTGGGGGATATCTGGATGTATAGGGAGAGGCATCACCAGTAGAAAACAGGAAGTTGTTATCCCTCTGTACAGACAGTTGGTGAAACCCCATCTAGAGTACTGTGTGCAGTTCTGGAGACCCCATCTCCACAAGGACATAGACAGGATGGAGGCAGTCAAAAGGAGAGCAACTAAAATACTGCAGCATCTGCACCAGAAGCAATATGAAGAAAGACTAAAGGAGCTTAATATGTATACTCTCGAGGAAAGGAGGGAAAGGGGGGACATGACAGAAACCTTCCCATAAGAAGGCAACGTTCCTGTACTGGGAAATTGCTGCAGCTAAAAACAGACCAGCTCAGCTCTTCCGGTCTGCGGACAGACTGTACAATCTAGTCTGTCTGCAGTCTGGTCGAACATTGTCACAAGCTAAGTGTGATGAGTTTGCACAGTTTTTCACTGATAAGGTGGCCTCCATCAGGGATGAGATCAGCCAGTGCCTCTCCACTGGACCTTGTGGTGATCAACCATGTGGTACTAACATCCAAATGACCTGGTCTACCTTCAGCCAGCTGCTAATCATGGATATAGTGAGGATCATCCAGACTCTGTGGCCAACTTATTGTAGTTTGGACCCAGGGCCAACTCACCTACTAGCAGTGTGTGTTGAGATGATCGCCCCTGTCCTTGCTGGAATAGTAAGGGTTTCATTGGAGAGAGGGACTTTTCCAGATCCCTTAAAGGGGGCAGTGGTGAGGCCCCTCCTAAAAGAGTCCCCCCTGGACCCAGACTGTCCAGTAAACTACACACCAGTTTCTAACTTACCTTTTGTAGGTAAAGTTATTGAGAAAGTGGTTGCCCTGCAGCTGGAAGATCATTTAACAATCCATAATAACTATGATCCTCTCCAGTTGGGTTTCATGAAGAGACATAGCACTGAGACGGCACTAGTTCAGGTACTAAATGATCTCCTGATGAAGAGGGATTGGAGGACCCATACAATCTTGGTCCTTCTTGATCTCAGTATTTGACGCTGTCACTATGGCATGCTACCTCGAGCGCCAGTGTTTTTCTGTGGACTGGGGCGCAGTCCTCAGTTGGTTTTGATCATTCCTCGAGGGCAGAACTCAGAGTGGTGTCAGGGAGTTACCTCAGCCCCTCGCTGTCTGCTTTGTGGGGTTCCTCAGGGCTCAGTGTTGTTGCCCATTTTGTTTATAATGTACATGCTGCCCTTAGGGGACATTATAAGACAGTACAGTTTGAGTTTTCACTGTTGTGCAGATGATTCTCAGCTGTACCTGTCTTTTGTGCCTGAGCAGGAGTTAGATGCTATCTCGGTGTTTAACAACTGTCTGACTGACATACGGGACTGAATGAGTGCTAGCTGGCTAAGGCTAAACTCAGGAAAAACTGAGGTGTTGGCTATGGACCCAGATCGTGGACTGACTGGGGCATGGGGGCAACCCACTGGAATAACACTTGGGGAACCCCACTATGTGCTTTGAGTCAGGTCCGAATTCTTGGTGTTACCTTAGATGAAGGCGTAACCTTGAAATCTCAGGTCTCTGCAGTAGTGAAATCTGCCTTTCATCATTGGAGAAATATTGCCAGGGTGAAGCACCTGGTCCCGGCCGAAGATCTTCACACAGTGGTCCATGCCTTTCTCACCACCCGGCTTGACTACTGCAACGCCTTCTACCTAGGGCTACCGGGGGTAGATATCTGCCAACTGCAGTTGACACAAAACATGACAGCCAGGTTGTTAACTGGAACCCTTGGATCCAGTCACATAACACCTGTGCTGCATGAACTGCACTGGCTGCCAGTACAGTGGCGGATAACCTTCAAGGTTGCATTGCTGACCTATAAAGCCCTACACGGCCAGGGACCCCATTACCTGCAAGACCTTCTGCATCCTTACTGCCCTTCTGGCACACTCCGATCCTCAGATGAGGGATTGCTAGAGATTCCCAGGGTACGTCTGAAAACAGCTGATGCACAATCTTTTGCCTTTATGGCTCCTACCCTGTGGAATATTCTACCTCGCTGGATACGAGATAGCCTGACCATCGAGGGTTTTAAAGCTGACCTCAAAACACATCTTTTCTTCAAGCTTTAATGATACTGTACTTGATTGATCTGCTGTCCATGAAACTACATTAATGTGTTATATCTGTCTGTAATGCTATTGGACTGTTTTATTATATAAGATTATTCAGGTGCCCTGAGCTCTGGGAAGGGTGCCTTTTTACAAATAAAAATGATGATGATGAAACTTTCAAGTACCTTAAGGGAATCAACAAAGTCCAAGAGGGTAGCATCTTTCAGAAAAAGAGATGTGCAAGAACAAAGGGGCACAATTTAAAGATAGAGGGGGACGGTTCAGGGGCAACGTGAGGAAGTATTTTTTTCATGGAGAGGGTGGTGAACGCATGGAATGGCCTTCCTGAGGAGGTTGTGGGTTCAAAAACAGTGGGAGAATTCAAGAATGCATGGGACAGACATATGGCAATTCTGGTGGAGGTTAGGAAGAAGTAGGCTGTTGGTTAACTAGGATCTGCGGTTTATTCAATAGGTAGGGAAATGGGCAGACTGGGAGAGCCAAGCAGTCCTTATCTGCCGTCAAAGTCAATGTTTCAAGCCGGCCCGGAGGCGCTGGATGTCACACCTCGCACCACGCTAGGGACTCAGGTTAAGGAACAGACTCGGGTCATTCGGGGGTCGGCCGAGGAGGTAAGGATTGAGCGTCCGGACTGCTCTCCTTCCTCGGGGGAGGGGGTTGTGCTGGGTGCGTCAGCACAACAAGAAGAGTTCAGCCTGCGCCCAGGGTGCTTGGCTGCCTGTGCGGAGCTGGGGACAGCTGCTATGCCCATTGCATGGACGTGGGGAGAAAAAGGAGGAAAAATATCGGAACCTTGCAGGACCCATTATGGCCCTGATGAGCCGTAGGATGTACCCCTCCGGGGGGGGGGGGGCTGTAGCCCCTGCCAGGTCCGCGGCGGTGGACAAATAATGTGATAAAAAAAGTCTATGTTTCTATTTCTGTCCTCCTTCCCAAGCACTGGACTGCCCAATGGTCAGACCCCCCCCCCCGCGAGGGCAGTGGACTGAACACAGCCCAGCTGCCAGAGCAGCCTTTCAACGGAAGGGCCTTATCATCACCATCTCCATCCATGGTTGACTTCTTGGATTGGAAAGGCTAAAGAAAAAAATAATAAAACACTTTTTTCCCTGTGGAAAACAATAAACCACTAACATCGAGTAAACCTAAACACTGCTGTCATAGAGACACGAGTTTTAACTCCCAGTGGGCGAGTGACATCATTACTGAAGCCGCACTCAATGGCGGTAAAAAAGAAACTGAGGCAGTTGGAGGGTTGACACTGAGATAGCCTATATAGAGCGAGCCAATCTCACAGTGCCACGCTTGTGTGGTCCTATCTATGACGCCGGCCCTCCTGAAGATTTTTGGCTCTGCAGGGTTTTAGCGCCTCTGGCTTGTAGCCCAGAAATATGAATAAATGGTGAAGACTAAGTCCAAGATGATCTAACTAGTCCACAAGCTCCAGTATCAGAATGCACTGTGGGACAAGGCCAGGGATGCCGTCCAGTCCTTATCATAGAAAAACATGGAAACATAGAAATATCGATGGTCAGAGGAGACCAAGGGTCCACTAAGACTACCCAAAAGCTCCCAAAACCTTCTTAGATCCCAGGACCTAGCTGTCCCCTTCTGATCCCTGCCCAGTTCAAGTTTCTTGGATTTTATTCGAGCATACTCTTTATCCCAGCCCTGATTGAAAGCTGATACCATCCTGGCTCCCACCACCTCTGCAGGCAGCCTATTCCAAGGCTCTATGACCTTTTCCGAGAAGTAGTGCTTCCTGAGTTCCCTTTTAAAGCTCCCTCCCCTCAGCTTCCATTCGTGCCCTCTAGTAAATGAGCTGGAAACCTCATTGAATAGTTCACAGCAGGGCACTTTCTTTATTCCTTTCAGGAACTAAGTGTCTATCATGTCCCTCCTCTCCCTCCTAGTTTTTAGTGAGTACATATTCAATGCCTCCAAGTGCCCCTCATACAAAAGTCTTGACATGTCCTATTATTTTTGTCGCCCTTCTCTGCACAGTCTCCAGTCTGTTTTTGTCCTTCCTAAGGTGTGGGCTCCAAAACTGGACACAGTACTCCAGGCGGGGCCTCACAAGGAACCTATAGAGGGGCAGTATTACCCTCATTGGTCCTGCCGTCAACTCCTCTCCCAGTACACCACAACAATTTGTTGGCGTAGCTGTAAGCTGTGTTGCACTGGCTGGTCAGCTTAAGGGTGTCACAGATAATGCCTAGGTCCCTTTCCTCCTGCGAAGCGCAGAGTCTTACTCTATTAAGCCAATATGCAGTCTTCCGGTGGGGGGGGCCTAAATACATCACTTTACACTTCTTGGCGCTGAACCTTAGCTGTCAGACACTAGACCATCCTTCCAGTGTTTGCAGATCTTTTTGAAGGTTCTTAATCACTTACTCACTGTCTAGCCTACCACCAAGCTTAGTGTCATCTGCAAAAAGGGCATTCTTGCCCTGTATACTTACCTGAACGTTGCTGATGAACACATTAAACAGGACTCGACCCAAAACTGAGCCCTGTGATACACCACTAGTGACCTTTCCCTCATCCAACCTCTGCCCACTGACAATCACTCTCTGCTTTCTGTCCTTAAGCCAATTTCCTACCCATCTAACAATACTCTTTGTGGTACCCATATCCTCCAACTTTTTCAGCAGGCAATTATGCAGTACCAAGTCAAAGGCCTCGATGAAGTAGAACTAGACGAGATGCACTGGATGGCTCCTGTCCAGTTCCTTAGACACCCAGTCGAAGAACATAATCAAGTTCGTCCGACATATCCACCTGCTACGAACTCATATTACCGGTCATCATGAAGGCCATTCTTGACCAGATACTCTACTAGGTCCTGTTTAATAAAGGCTTCCATTAGTTTCCCCACTACTGATGTGAAGCTAACCGGTCTATAGTTACCAGCCTCCTCTCTGCTCCCGTCCTTGTGCAGATGCACCATGTCAGCTCTTCTCCAGTCCCTAGGCACGACTCCTGTCTGAAGCGAACAGTTAAACAAATGTGCTAAGGGTCCACTAATTCCCCTGCCAACTCCTTCAGCTCCCTAGGGTGTATGCCATTTAGCCCTGGTGATTTGTCCTGCTTTATTCACTCAAGCGCCTCTTTAACCCTACTGGTGGTGAATGTTGGCATTTCCATTTGCAGGACCCCCTTGTCAACTGCTTTAATGCCACTGTCTGACACAGGGCCGATGTGTTCCTTGGTGAACACTGAGCAGAAGAAGTTCTTCAGAACAGTGGCCTTCTGTCTATGATCTTCTACTATCTTGTCACCATTTTTACAGCTGTGTGGGTGGAGCTTCGCAGACATTATGTCATCAGTAGCTTTAGAAGAGCACTGTGGAAGCACATGACCAGACCGCTGTCCAGTGTGCTTCCACAGTGCTCTGGGTGAATGTCCACTGGTGTTGTTGTGGATGGCTGCCAGCCTAAGATGGTGAAGGCCATTTAACTGCGCATGCACGAGCATCAGGCACGCACAGTTTTCTCAGTGCCACCTTATTTAGTAAATAAATACATTTTCTGTGGTCCTGCAATTATGCCTATTCCTGCAGTAAACTCGCTTAACAACTGCATATTACTGCGCCCATCAGCGTTACACAATGCTGAGAGGAAATAATATTCATTACTAACTTCTCAGGGTATTGAAATAAAATACACTGAAGACTCCAGGTCTGACAAGCGTCCAGTATGTCACTGTTCTCATGTGTGTCCCATTGACCCAACAGACTTTCCTTCCAGCATCCACCACACTTGTGTCACCAAAAAGCATCACGAAACATTAACAGCATGACAAGAGTTCCTCTCATAATCACAATACCCCAATTTTTTGTGTTCTGCTCCCTTAAAGAGGATCCCATCAATAATAAAAATTTGGGGTTTCAGGCATTTCTGTGTACTATATTGCTGTAACAAATTTTTTTTATTTCAAGAACTGTGTGCTGTTGGGGGCGGAGTGCTGTGGAGCCCAAGCGAAATGGAAGCCAAGAACTAACGCTCTTCAACGTAATCAAATTTAAAACTATAAATAACTTTTTGAGTGCTGAATATATTCAAAAAATAGTCTATAGACGTCAGAAGCTCTGCTACATGCAAATGGACAATCCCAAGAGGGATAAAACATTATGAAGGAGCCAGAAGTAAAAATGTTTCAGACCAGTCAGCCACACAGTCAACGGCAGGTCAGACACCATCAGAACTTGCTGAAAGCAATGAAGAAACATTGAAAAGTCTTGGGTCAAAAATGTCAAGACTTATCACTTCTGTGGAAGGTTTAGCAACCAAATTTCATTCACTCACTAACAGAGTTACCACTATAGAGAGTGAAATGACCTTACTGAAGACCGAGACAATGGAGGCATACAAGCGTGTTGAAGCAGCCCTAGCTTCTACAGCCAACCTTATCAAGTAGAACACCCATCTACTATCCTGGCTAGAAATTTTTTAGAATCAAGTGCGTGAAGCAAACTTGATTATCGTGGATATGCTGGAGAAGAGCGAGGGCGACCACTTGGGGTTGGTTATGTAAGAATGGCTTTGAGCAACAACTTGGCCAACCCCTCATGGATGATCACCACCTTACAATTCAAAAAGCCTACAGAGTGGCATGGAGAAGATGACAGATCAATCTGGAGGCACCTCGGGCTATTGTGCTGGTGGTGGACGGAGTGGGTACTAGAGACCGTCTTGGCATTGGCCAGACAGAAACCAACTTTACTATATGATGACCATCAAATCCGCATCTATCCAGACCTCAGCTATGCCATGCAGCAAAAGAAAAAAAACGTTTTGATGGTGCACGTGCCATCCTTCGAGAAGTTCAATGCAAAGAAGTGCAAAATAATGCACCTGGGCAGAGGGAACCCTGGGGAGAGCTACATGGGGGAGCTGACTGTCACCAAACAGGAAAGGGACCTGGGTTATGATCTCTGATGACCTTAAGGTATCAGAGCAGTGCACAAAGGCAACAGGGAGGGCCAGTGGCATGCTGTGGTGCATAGGTAGGGGTATCACTAGCAGGAGGCGGTGAAGCCATTGTATAAAACAGGGGTAAGGCCTCACCTTGTGTACTGAGTGCAGTTCTGGAGGCCACACCTGAGCAAGGACATAGATAAGGTGGAGACTATCCAGAGAAGGGCAACAAAGATGGTGCAGGGCTTGCACCATTGAACATTTTTATTTATTGAAATGTTTCACCAGGAAGGCACACTGAGCGACACGTTGCTCGGCTCCTTGTGCAACCTAGGGGGAAGGGGTACAACAAGGATGAGACATTAAACATTCAAGTTATAAGATCAACATTAACATACAGTTGTAAGGCAGGTATTACAACAGTGTTGCACGTAATAGGTAGAAAGAGTGGACAATAATAAGTGCCAGGTTATTAAGTAACAAATGCTTAAGTGAAAGAAAAGGAGGAAAAGAGAGGGAGGGGGAAGAGTAGTGTCCCTGGAGACCCCTTCAGGATGCGAGGAACCCTGCAAGGGGACTGGGGAAACCACACAGAAGGGAATAAGGCAGTGTCCCAGAGAGAGACCTTCAGGATGTAGGGAACCCTGCAAGGGAGTTGTGGGGCTAGACAGAAAGAGGGATAAGGCTGTAGGGATTTAAAGAGGGAGGAGAGAGAAGGAGGAGGTGTAACTTACATGCTAGAAGGGGGCATAGGACCTAACCCAAGAGAGGACCCTTCAAGATGCAGGGTACTCTGCAAGGGGGTTGGGGAAGGTCAGTAGATAGGGATTAAAAGAGCAATATAAGAGGAAGGGAGGGAGTGAGAATTGACCCTTGAGGGGAAGAGAATTCGCACATTTGGAGAGGATGGGGCATAATCAATTGTCCATCAGGATGCAACTGGATCCTGCTAGTAGTCATGGAAAGCCAAGATAGTGGCTAGACAGAAAGCTGAGATATGCAAAGGCTCAGTAGAACCCCTCAGGATACTGAGAACTCTGCAAGGGGGACTGCGAAGACTAGGGAGAAATGTAGATGGGGGAGGGAGAGGAGACAAGCCTAGGCCCAGTAGGACTGCTTCAGGGTGCCGAGAACCCTGCAAGGGAGCTGCGAAAGCTAGGTAGACAAGGTAGAATGGGGAGGGGAAGAAGAAGAGACATGCCTAGGTGCAGTAGGGCCCCTTCAGGATGCTGGAGAACCCTGCAAGGGACTGCAAAGGCTAGGGACACAGGTAGATTGGTGGGGGGAGAGGAGACAAGCCTAAACATAATAGGGACCCTTTCAGGATGCTAAGAACCCTGCAAGAGGACTGCAAGTCGAGGGAGGTAGGGGGGATAGTGGGGGAAGGGAGTAGATGAGAGATACAAGCCCCTTGGGAGGGGGACCTCCCACAGCTCTTCCCGGGGATTAGGTGTGTACCTGTGGGTGGAGCTGGCAAACTGCCAGCAACTTCCAACAGAAAGAAAGGTTAAAAGGTTAGGTTAGTTGATATCTTGGAGGTGGAAGGCTAGGTTTGCTGGCCAAGGCACCTAGCTTCACCTGAGCTCTTTCCTTCTAGCTTGCTTGAAAGGACAGAACTAAGAACCTTAACAGAGTAAGGGAAAGGATCAAGACTTTTGGCTAGGCAGATTTACTGTGTGTTGTTTTTATTTTGTACTCACAGGGATTGTTACTGTTTGTTGCTAACATTTTATTGCTTTATTTTTCTCTGACTCACATTGCTGTTGCTGGGTATAGCTTCTGCTGCTTTTTTACAAGGTGTGCCTACAGGTGTGTGCTAACAGATTACTGCTGCAATCTTCTGATTCAAATTGTCTTTTGCAAGGTATATCTTCTGTTACTGCTTTATTTCTCTCTGTAGCAAATTGTTTCTTGCAGGGTATATCTTCTGTGAAATTATTACAGGTGGTGCTTAAATTTTTTGTGACTTTTTACCATTAGGCTAAGCAAAATTACTGTTTGCCCCTATTTTATTTATTTCTTTTTTGCTGAAAAGGTTTTTTTGTCTCAGAGGTGTTGCAGTCTCCTTCTCACATTGAAGAAGCTAATTGCTTTCCTCCCACAGCTCTTCCAGGGGATTAGGTGTGTATCTGGGGGTGGAGCTAGCAAACTGCCAGCAACTTCCAACAGAAAAAATAGTTAAAAGGTCAGGTTAGTTGATATCTTGGAGGTGGAAGGCTAGGTTTGCTGGCCAAGGCACCTAGCTTCACCTGAGCTCTTTCCGTCTAGCTTGCTTGAAAGGACAGAACTAAGGGTAGCAAGGTGCCTGCCCAGCGCCAAGGCTTGGAAGGACAGGAATCTAATCCTCAGGATTGTGGGAGCAGCAGCAAGGGGGAGGGAGCTGGATGTCATTATACACCTAGGGACGAATGACTTGGCTGAGAATGGGATCAGAGCAGTGCAACACGAGTTTGTGGAGTTGGGGAGGGGCCTTAGACAAGTAGCACACACGGTAACTTTCTCAGAAGTGCTACCTGTCTATGGCATGGATGAGGCTAAGGCACTCCGCACCATGAGATTCAATGACTGGTTGAAAAGCTGGTGCAGAGCTCAGGGATTTGGCTTCATTGGGGACTGGGGCTCCACCTGGAAGGATGCAGGCCTATACAGGCACGGTGGTCTGCATCTATCCTGGAGGGGAACCAGGATCCTAGGTGATAGGTTTAAATGCTTCAGTGGCAAGCATTTAAACTAGCCAAGGGGGGAGGTACTGAAGAGGAGATGGGAAATCCTAGCCCCCCCCAAAAAAAAAAAAAAAAAAAAAAATCAGGGTAATTAGTGAGGTGAACACCAAAATACAGCAGTTGATAGGGAGAAGGGCAGGGGTAAATGGAGAAAAAGACAAAGGCAGTAGGGACAGGGATGGGGCAAAAAGAAATAAAGCCATAAAATAAATGGAGGGTAATGAGTACCAATGCCCGTAGTCTAGGTAAAAAGCTCGCTGAAATAGTGGGCTTGATGGAAGAGGGATGCCTGGATATTGTGGCAGTCACAGAAACATGGTACACAGAGAACCATGACTGGGATGTCAACATACCAGGGTACACAATCTACAGGAGGGACAGGGAGAGAAGAGGAGAAGGAGTAGCTCTCTATATAAGGGAAGGGATCAAAGCAACAGAACTAAAGGGTAAACAGGGAGGAGAGGAGGCACTGTGGGTCACCCTGGCGACTGGAAATGGCTCCACAATCTGCACAGGAGTTGTATACAGATCCCTGTCTCAGGGGGAGGAAATGGACAAGAAAATGATAGAAGGCATCCTTGGGATAGCAGAGAAAGGGGAAATATTGCTGATGGGGGACCTGAATATGCCAGATGTGGACTGGAGCACCTTTGCTGCAGCCACATCCAAGAGCAGGGCCAGTCTCGATGCCCTACAGGGGGCATGCCTCAGACAGCTAGTTTTGGAACCCACTCGAGAGAGAGCAATCTTAGATCTGATACTCTCAGATGGGGATGGAGAGAGGATCTCTGATCTTGAAGTGGGTAGCTATCTGGGAACAAGCGACCACCAAACAGTGTGGTTCACGATAAACTTAGCTGTAGAGTCAAGCCACACAAAAGTGAAGGTACTGGACTTCAGGAGGGCTGATTTTGACAAAATGAGAGAGTGCCTCAGAAAAGCACTAGCAAACAGGCAAGAAGGTGAGGTGGAGCAACAATGGGGAAATATCAAAACAGTCATCACAGAGGCAACTAGACTTTGTGCAAAGCAAATAAATCAAAATAAACGAAAAAAACACTATGGTTCTCAAAAGAAGTGGCGGGGAAGGTAAGGGAAAAAAGACAGCATTCAGGAAGTATAAGGAAACACAGAAGAAGCAGGACAGAGAACTGTACCAGTTAAAGCAGAAGAAAGCGGGTAAGGCAGTCAGAATAGCAAAGGCCCAAACCAAGGAAAAGACAGCCAACTCAGTTAAGAAGGGGGATAAAACCTTTTATAGGTACATTAGGGGGCAAAGAAAGACTAAGGTAGGGATACTGAGGCTGAACAAAGAGGAAGGTGGATGGGCAGAGAGCAATAGTGAAAAAGCAGAAATACTGAACGAATACTTCTGCTCAGTATTCACAATGGAAAAACAGGAGAAAATACCTAATCAGGTCAATAGAAGCACTCTGGATTGGGGGTTGATATTAGTACTTTCACAGAAGAAAGAGTTCTGAAAGAACTCTTGAAACTGAAGGTGCATAAAGCAATGGGGTCTGATGGGATTCGCCCCAGAATTTTAAAAGAACCAGTAACACCACTGACTACCCTTTTTAATAAATCATGGGAGGATGGGGTGATACCTGAGGACTGGAGGAGGGCAGATGTGATTCCCCTTCACAAAAGTGGGAGCAAGACAGGCAAGAAACTACAAACCTGTCATTTTGACCTCCGTGGTAGGGAAAATGATGGAATCACTTCTGAAGGAAAGAAAGTACAGTTACGTAAGAACTTATCGTAACAGTAGATCTTCGAGAACAGCTCTTGCAGCAGGTTACACCATTAGGACTGAAGCCGGCAGACGCCAGGACCCCACGGAAATTTTCTAGCTAGCAGTCTTCAGCGGGGACCGCCTCCGACGGGTCCCGCCCCAACGCCAGGCGTAAGTACATATAAGGAGGGGTCCCGCCAGAATCCCCAGTTCTCCCGCCGGAGACTTCCGGCCGCTGGATGACATCAGAAGAGGAGACCGAGGACCCACCATCAGATGGCCAAGACTAAGGACAGATCTTTCCAATTTGAAGGATGGGTGTTACGCTAGAACCTACTTCCTCCAAGGGGGAATGGTGGGCAGGAAGGTACCTGCTGCAAGAGCTGTTCTCGAAGATCTACTGTTACGCTAAGTTCCTACGTAACTGTACTATCTTCTTTGAGATACAGCTCTTGCAGCAGGTTACACCATTAGGACTGATTCCCAAGCAATGGCGACATTGTAACGCCATCGGGGAGGAGGAAAGACTGAGATTAAGACCCCTTCTGAGCCTAAGACAGAAGTCCCTGGAGGACGGCTAGGCCGAAACCAGCCCTTCGCCTTGAGGTGATGTCCAGGCTATAATGCCTGATAAAAGTATGCACCGAGCTCCAGGTGGCTGCAGCACAGATAGCTGAAGTGGACACATTCTTCAGTGCTGCGAAGGAAGTAGCCACTCCTCTGGTGGAATGGCCCTTGACCGCTCCCGGCAGGGGTTTTCTGCGTTTGTCATAACAGAAAGAGATACACTGAATGAGCCTGCGTGAAAGGGTCTGCTTCGAAATGGGGGCCCCTTTCATCCTCTCAGCGAAGGATATGAATAGCTGCTCCGCTTTCCGGTGCTGTTTGATTCTGGTCAGATAATATCCGAGACACCTGTGAAAATCCAGGATGTGAAGCAGTGCTTCTCCTTGATTGGTGTACTTGGGAAAGTACACTAGTAAATCGATGTCCTGATTAAGGGTAAGAGCTGAAACCACCTTAGGCAGGAACTTAGGACTTGTCCTCGGGGATACCCTATCCTGGTG
Source organism: Neoceratodus forsteri (assembly GCA_016271365.2). Classification (NCBI taxonomy): domain Eukaryota; kingdom Metazoa; phylum Chordata; order Ceratodontiformes; family Ceratodontidae; genus Neoceratodus; species Neoceratodus forsteri. Next base: position 1,098,676,548 of record CM057453.1, read on the forward strand.
GAAAATTAAATAAGGCTCTTTGCAAATGAGAGCATTTAATTCGGAGATTCTTCTCGCCGAAGTAACAGCAACTAAAAACAAAGTTTTCCACTACAGAAAACGCAGCTCGCAATCCGTGGCTGGTTCAAAAGGTGGCAGTGTAAGCTGCTCCAGGACGTAGGGCAAGTCCCAAGGAAAGACAGGATCCTTAATGGGCGGCCTAAGGTGGAGGGACCCCCCCTTAGAAAGGCACAAGTAGCATCCAACTGGGCCACCATGCGATGGCCTATGGGAACATAAGTTGAGATTGCACAAAGGTGCACTTTAATCGAGGAGTAAGCTAACCCGGATTGAAAAAGGGAAAGCAGGTACTCCAGAACCAGCTTCTCAGGACAGTCTAAGGGCGAGAAACCGCGTGTTTGAGTCCACAGGCAAAACCTGTGCCACTTCATGGCGTATGTTGCGTGTGTTGCCGGTTTTCTGGCGGCAGAAAGCACGTCTGCCACGTCTTGCGAGACCCCGTGTCGCATCACGGCTATGTCTCTAGGAGCCAGGCATGTAGGTTCAATGAATGTAAGTCTGGGTGGACTAGTGAACCCGCCTCCTGAGACAACAGGTGGGAGCTGATTGGCAAGGGAAACGAAGGTTCCCAGGACAACTGATTCAGAAGCGGGAACCAAATTTGCCTGGGCCAAAAAGGCGCTATCAAAATAAGCGTCGCGTGCTCCCTGCGAAGTTTGAGAAGGACTCTCTGGATCAATGGGAAAGGAGGGAAGGCGTAGAGGAATTTGCCCATCCAGGAGAGGGACAACGCGTCTCGCCAGAAAACACCAGGCCCTGGATCTAGCCAGCAAAAATTGGGCAGTTTTGCGTTGGATGGGACGGAATAGATCCAATCTGGAGTGCCCCATCTGTAAAACCGATCCTCTGCCACCTCCTGTAGAAGTTCCCACTGTGGACTCTGGCCCGAACGACTCAGGCTGTCTCAACAGTGTTGTCCACCCCGGAACGTGAACTGCAATGAGGTTTGCGCGGTCAGACATTCCATTCCCACACCCTCATGCCTCCCTGCAAAGGGGGTAGGAGTGTGTGCCTCCTTGCTTATTGAGGTAATACATCACTGCAGTATTGTCTGTTTGTAACAGGAGAGTACTCGGTGGAATCTCTGACTGGAAGGCTTGCAGGGCATAAAGGACCGCCCTCATCTCCAATATGTTGATATGGAGATGAGATTCCTGGGTAGTCCATGTTCCCTGAGACCTCACCCCGTTCAAGTGCGCCCCCCACCCCAGCCCTGAGGCATCTGTGGAGAGTGTTATCACCGGGGATGGTGCTGTGAAGGGAACCCCCACAGAGAGGGATCCCGGATCTAGCCACCATTGCCAATCCCGAATCACGGCCTTCATGATTCTGACTGGATGCTGCAGATGGTCTTGCCTTTGGTCCCACTGCACTCTTAACATCCACTGGGTTACCCACATGTGGAGTCTTGCCATCGGGACTGTAGGAATGGCCGCAGCCATGTGTCCGAGCAGGCGAATGACCAATCTGGCTGGGACGGTCTTCTTGGCTGATAGGTCCCTTATGAGGGATCGGATGCGTTCCACTCTGTCTTCGGGAAGGAAAGCTTTCCCCTTGACGGTGTCCAGAACTGCCCCTATGAACTGCAGTTTTTGGGATGGTACCAGGAGAGACTTCTCGTAGTTGATTAGGATGCCCAGAGACTGAAAAAGCACCTGAGTATGCTGGATGGCCATCAGCAATGCCTCCTTGGAGGAGGCCATGAGAAGCCAGTCATCCAGGTATGGGAACACATAGTGGCCCTGTCTCCTCAGAGACGCTGCCACGACTGCCATGCACTTGGTGAATACCCTGGGTGCCGAGGACAGCCCCGAAAGGAAACGCTCTGAACTGATAATGGCGGCCGAGAAACTCAAAGCGCAGGAACCTCCTGTGCGCTTGAGCAATAGGGATGTGCAGGTAAGCGTCCTGCATGTCCAAGGATGCCAAGAAAGCATCCTTCTTCAGCATGGGGATTAGTCCCGGAAGGGTCACCATGCAGAAGTGCTTGTAAATGACAGACATATTGAGGTCACTGAGGTCCAAGATTGCACGGAGGTCCCCCGTGTTCTTTGGAACCAGGAAGAAGTGTGAATAGTATCCTGCTCCTCTCAGGTTCCCTGGAATGTGCTCCAAAGCTTCTTTCTGTAGAAGCGTGAGCACTTCCTGCCGTATGAGCAGGGTGTGCTGACCCGAATAACGGGAGAGCAGAGGAGGCCTTGTGGGAGGGTTGTCTACAAATTCTATATAATGGCCTTTTTCGACCAACTGTGGCACCCACCTGTCGGTGGTGATCGACCGCCACCCTGGCAGGTGGTACGTGATGCGACCCCCGACCTTCATTTCCCGTTGATCCTGTGGAAGGGCCGGGGCCGGAAAGGAGTCATGCTGTGGCAGCATTGGATCCTGCAGGTTAGGCCGACTTGGTGGCTCGTTGGCCTCTTCCTGAGGATGTCTTAGCCTGGGCTTTCCAGGAGAAGGAGCCCCTCTGTTGCTGGCCGGAACGTGGGTTGTTGCCTTTGGGTCCGGCTGCGAAAGCGACTCTTGTTCCTACGAAAGGAACTAAGCCTAGATCTGTACATGGCATGGTCAGATTTAATAGCCTTCCCGGCTTCCTGCAATTTGGTGATCACCTTTTCCGAGGCTTCACCAAACAGAACTTCGCCATAAAAATAAGGAGTGTCCATGATATTTTTCTGGACGTCCGGGGTAAACCCGGATACACGAAGCTATGAGTGTCTCCGGAGACACACGCCTGAGGCTGCCGCCTGGCGAAGAGTCCAGAGTCGTATGCGGCTCTGAGCACCTGAGTCCCCACGCCTGAACCCATACGGAGAGTTGCAAGAGTTCCTCCTTTGGCCACCGTCTGACAGTTTCTCCGCCAGATCCTGTCCCTGTTCCCACCAGCGTTCTGGAACTGAACCATGTGGGTGGGAGTAGTCAAGATCTAATGGCGCAAGTCACGGCCGCATACGTGTGCCTGCCCAGCGCGTCCAACTGCCTGGACTCCGGGTCTGGTGGCTGCATGCTCAAATGTCAGAGGACGGTGAATACCGACGTCTTCTGGGTCTCTTGGGGCTGGGTGACCCTGAAGAGGATCTTGACGGAGGACCTCTCTTCTCAAAGATCTACCCCTAGGAAGTGCTGCCGGCTCCTGGGGGGGAAGTGCTCGTCCTGCTGACCCCCTGGGTGAAGGAGGGGGTGCAGGCATCGGGGTGCAGCGGGCGCTGAGGACACCCCAGTGGTGACCACATCCTTTTGATGGTGTCCCACCAGAAGGTGAAGAGCTCCTTCACTTCTGACAAGTTCAGGCCCGACGGACCGGGTGCCGGTGGCCTGTCGTCGGGGCCGGGCGTCGGCTCCCCGGGGGTCTCTGGTTCTGGAGAGGGTTCCCGTGGGAGTCTGACGGGTCCGGGATCGCCCGCCTGGTCTTCGGGCTGGGTAGACTCCTCCTCCGACAGCGCCTCCCGACCGACGTCGGTAGGCAGTAATGTGGTCCTCCTGACTGCGGTATCTGACGCCAGTCCCCCCACCGGCGTCCTGGTTGGCGACTGCCTGACTGGCAATGGGTGACGAACGGCTGCCGGCTCCCTGAAGTGCTTGTGTACCTTGGCCGACGTTGGGTGGACAGACGTCGGGTACGACTTCCACTTAAGAGAGGTCAGCTCCTTGGTCTTGCACTGGGGAGGCGGCGGTAGGGAGACTGACCGGACGTCAGGGGCCGAATGCCGGAAGGACGACTTGTGGGACTCCCCAGACCTGGACGAGGCCTTAGCCGAAGAAGCGGGCCTGAAGGTCTTGCCAGGCCGCAGAGTAGAGGAACCACTGACCAATTTGACCACAACCGGGGGAGGCTGAGAGCGGGCCCTCGACGTAGTGCGGTCCGACCTGGAGCCGGAGCTGCGGGAGTCCAAGGCCCTGGAGGGGGATCTGGGTCTCACCTTCTCCCAGTGCTTCTCATGATGCCTGTGTGACTTCTCTGAAGATTCCCCTCTGGAGGAAGGTTCCATGGCCTTAAGCTTTTCTTCGAGGAGGAAAGCCTGGAGGGTCTTCTGTCGGCGGATTCTCGTACGGCTGTTGATGCCCTGACAGAAGGGGCAAGCCTGGGTGTCGTGGTCTGTGCCCAAGCAACGAACACAGGCCGAATGAGGGTCTTTGAAAGGAATCTGCTTTCCACAAGCACACTTCGAAGAATGGCCCTCCACTGAAGTTGGAGAGGACATCAGACGAAAAACGACTGAAGAGAGTTGAATTTTTAAGCTTTGAAAGTTTTCCTGGTCTTCGCATGCTAGACTAACCGAGAGGTCGAGACATGCAAAGTCGACGGCGGGAAAGAACTGGGGATTCTGGCGGGACCACCTCCTTATGTAATACGCCTGACATCGGGGGCCGGACCGACGTCGGAGGCAGTCCCCGCTGAAGACTGCTAGCTAGAAAATTTCCGTGGGGTCCTGAAGCCTGCCGGCTTCAGTCCTAATGGTGTAACCTGCTGCAAGAGCTGTATCTCGAAAATGATCTGTTCAGTACCTAGAGGCCAGTGGGGCACAGGACCCAAGGCAGCATGGATTCACAGCGGGAAGGTCATGTCAGACAAATCTAATTGATTTCTTTGACTGGGTGACCAAAGCAGTAGACCAGGTAGGGGCTGTGGACATGAACTATCTAGAGTTCAGCAAGGCATCTGACACAGTCCCACACAAAAGATTAACAAATTAGCCAGCCTGGGAGTGGGTCCTAGGGTGGTAGCCTGGGTAAAACACTGGTTGGACAACAGGACACAGCGGGTAATAGTAAATGGAGTCCACAGTGAAGAAAGGAGGGTTACTAGTGGGGTACCACAGGGTTCAGTGCTGGGACCAGTCCTTTTTAATGTCTTTATAAGTGACTTTGCAGAGGGACTGGAAGGGAAAGTATGTCTCTTTGCAGATGACACAAAGATCTGCAACAAGGCTAATACACAAGGTGAGATGGAAAGGATGAAAAGGGACTTGGCAAGGTTGGAGGAATGGTCAGACGTATGGCAGCTTAGATTCAATGCAAAGAAGTGCAAAGTAATGCACCTGGGAAACAAAAACCCAGGGGAAGAGTACACAAGGGGGGGTGAGATACTGATAACAAAAATGGAAAGGGACCTGGGGTAGTCATATCAGATGACCTAAAGGTGGGCCAGCAATGTGAGAAGGCAGTAAGGAGTGCTGGGGGGATACTGGGATGCATAGGGAGAGGCATCACCAGTAGAAAACAGGAAGTTGTTGGCCCTCTGTACAGACAGTTGGTAAGACCACATCTGGAGTACTTTGTACAGTTCTGAAGACCCCATCTCCGCAAAGACATAGACAGGGTGGAGGCTGTCCAGAGGAGGGCAACCAAAATGATGCAGGGTCTGCATCAGAAGACATATGAAGAAAGACTAAAGGAACTAAAGATGTATAGCCTCGAGGAAAGGGGGGACATGATAGAAACTTTCAAATAATTCAAGGAATCAACAAAGTCCAAGAGAGTAGCATCTTCAGAAAAAAGAGATGCAAAACAAGGGGCAATCTGAAGATAGAGGGGGACGGCTCAGAGTAATGTGAGGAAGTATTTCTTCACAGAGAGGGTTGTGGATACATGGAACAGCCTTCCTGAGGAGGTCGTAGAATCAAAAACAGTGGGGGGGAATTCAAGAATGCATGGGACAGACATAAGGCAATTCTAGTTGGGGGTAGGAGGAAGTAGGCTGTTGGTTAACTAGGATCTGCAGCTTATCCGTCAGGTAGTGAAATGGGCAGACTAGGTGGGCCAAGCGGTCCTTATCTGACGTCATATTCTATGTTCCTATGACCCATGGAGAGCATTCGGGGTCCCTTACATTCTGTGCGAGATCAAGGGAGGCCAGTAAGGGGGAGTAATTTGGGGGAAAAGGAGGAGAGATAGATATTTTGGGGATGGGGTGCACAGGGTAAAATGAAGGTGACGGTAGAGGAGTAGGATTTGTCCAGGGCTTAGAAGAAGGAATTAGAGAGGGACATGGCAAGAGCAGCTAACTGCAAAGTAATTATTGAGGGCACAGCTGATGGAGTAGGCGAGGATGAGTGCCGGATGTGATGGGGGAAGGAATTCCACATTTTTGGTAGGAAGTGAGAGTAGCTGCATTGGCCAATTTGGGTGGATCTATGGGGGACTACCAAGGTGCAGGAGTTGGTTGAACTAAGGGAAAGGGAGGATGGGGGGGGTGTTATAAAGGAGGAGGTGAGGTAGGAAGGGAGCTCACCCAACCAGTGCTTGGAGGTGAATTTAGGAAAGTGGGAGTCTCGCCTATTTGTAAGCGAGGGGAAGGATAGGGCATGATAAAGATCACAGTGGTGGGTGCGAGGGAGGGCATCCAGGGCAAAGTGGCAGAAGGAATTGAAGAGGAGGTCCAGTCTGGCCAGAGAGGACTTGGGGGCAGCACTATAGACTACGTCACAGTGTCGAAAATGGGCAGTATCATTTTCTGAACAAGTTCACGCCTAGCCATAGGAAGGATGCAACTACGGTTCCTGAACAGGGCACCATGCTTGAGCCACAGTTTTTTCTGCATGGCGTCAATATGTCCAGAGAAGTTTAGGTGTTGGTCCAACCAAACACCTAAGTACCTGAAGGAGGATGTGTCCTCAAGTAAAATCCCATCAAGGGTGTGGAAAGTGGGTAGGGAGGGAAGCCTAGAGAGTCCCTGCCTTGTGCCAAAGGTCATGGAGACAGTCTTCTTGGCGTTGAGGAAAAGTTGATGGTTAGCAAACCAGAGCTGAACCTTGTCGAAGCCTTGCTGTAAGCTGATTTTAACCTCAGCAGGACAAGAGCCAGATGCATATGAGGAGAGACTAGGGGACCTCAACATGTACTCATCGAAGGAGAGGAGACAGCAGGGGACATGATTGAAACTTTCAAGTATATCAAGGTCATAAATAAGGTGCAGGTGGGGGACCTTTTCCAATGTAGAAAAGTACCAGAACAAGGAGGAACAATATGAAATTGGAAGGGGGTAGATTAAGAGGTAATGTAAGAACTTTTTCTACACAGAAAGGGTATTCGACGCTTGGAATAGTCTGCCACAGTTGGTAATGGGGGCAAGCACAGTGGAGTGGTTTAAGCATGCCTGGGACAGGCACAAGAGAAGCTTGAGAGGGGACGGAGTGATGAAAAGCCACTGCTCACATAGGGTCAGTGGCCACATATAATGTATAGGGCCTACGGGTAGACTGGATGGGCCTAGCGGTCCTTATCTGCCGACAATTTCTATGTAAGCCAAGGTATCCCGTGGAATGCTTTTTCCAGCCCGACTGCTCCTAGTGCATCAGGGTAAGGTCTACATTTTCTCTGACCGAGGAGGCCTTAAAGTGGGCCCAGCGTCACGTTCCTCCAAGATGCCGCAGGAAACAGGACTCTCAGTCCAAAGATGACGAGTGGGGCACTTGACTGAGAGCTGGAGGTGGAATGTCCAGGTTTTCCCGAATTGTTTTCTGATCCTCCGTTCAACTTTTGAACTGACTGGCACATTTTCTGAGAGACACTGTGTTTGTTTTAGTTAAACAGGCGCTATTGTGGTATATCTGGCTAATGGATGGGGTTGGAGGGTACAGCCAGCTAAGTCAACTTATGATTACAGCTTCTTGTTGCCTAACATAACCTCAACAATGTTATAAGGGCACTGTTTTTGTCCCGTTATTACTGCTATTATTCTCCATTGTTAAGAAGATACCCTTCTGACAAACTTTTTGTAGTGGTGCTTAAACTGTAAACCATAACTAAGAGCATAGTTCTGCTATGAGTATATACCCTTTTACATATCACATGCTGGTAAGCGCATGCAGCTCATTTCCTCTGGCAGGGAGTAGAATCTGGATAAAATTTTTCTTACTAAGTTTAAAAGTAGTCATGCGGTTCACGGGCTCAGAAACGCAGCCTTACAGTAGTAACATTTGAATAAAAGGCCATTGTACTGTATAAAGAACACCCTTAAATGATGTATCATATTAATGAGTACGTTCATTTTTTTATTCATGTATTAAGAGGGGTGGTGTCCTCAGTGTTAATGTAAGCTCCTATCCTCATGTAACTCATCCGGAGCTTTCTTTGTATGTATTATTGCTGATTCAATAAACACAAAGTGCAAAAAAGAGAACTGTGTGCTGTCTGCTCTTATCAATCGGAGTGGCTTGCTGCTGCACTTCCTTTTCCTCCTTTAATGCCACCTGGAGCAGAGAGTTTTGAGATGCTGTAACATCCGATCAGCGAATAATATCAAAGAAACATTAAGCTTTATTGATTTACAAACAGGTGACTTCTAATCTCAACAAATAATTAACATACAGTGGGTCAAGATGGTAAGTGACTATTTTATCCTCCTTTGTATTTAATATGGTGACACGTGGTTTTGAGCTGTTGTCCCATCACTCACTGTTTTCCTTGATTCAATCACTGTAAAATGATGTAGCTTGAACACCAGTATTTAGTTAGTGTTTATTCATCGGGTAAGTATATTAGACAATGCAAATGCCTATGTTTTACCCACAATCTGGGAGGTTGCAAAAGATAAGGCAATACACTTTTGCCGCACTGAGCAGCTGCATTGGCTCTGACCAGAATTTGTTATGTTTAAATATTCCTCCCCCTTTCTTCCTTTTTTTCTTGTATATACCGAAAGAAGTGTTTGTTTCCCACTTTGATCCCCTCAGCTATTTTAAGTTCAGCCGCCACCTTTGCTGCTCTCACCAACCTCTTGGTTTCCTTATTCTTTTGAACACAATCTTCCCATTCGCTATCACACGGTTTCCTTTTAAAGTTGAAGACCGACCCTTTTTTGGTCCTAATCGTTGCTTTGACCTGGTTAGTGAACCATATGGGTCTTTTATGTTTATTCTTTTTTGTCACTGTGCTTACGCACAGCTGTGTAGCCTCTAAGATGGCCTGTTTAATCAACCCAGATATCTCTTCTTCCTTTTTTTTTTCTTTTTATTGTTAGACAGAATATGACACACGATAAGTACACTCCATCACATTTTCTTTTTAGAGCAGGTATTGTATACAAATAAAATTTATCATAGTTGTGATTGCAGACTTATATAATATTAATCACTTTACATATAAAAGCTGGCAGCATCAATTTAATTAAGTCCAGGCTTAATCCAATCTTTTATGTTCAAGGCAGGCGGATGAACCCTCCCCAACCCACCCCTCTCATGGAATGAATTCTAAATCTTCAGAGGATATATATAGCACCCATCTGTGCCACTTCAGTTCAAACGAAGGCAGTTTGTCATGTAGCTTGGCAGTTAAATGTTCTGATCTATAGATCTCTACCATGATCACCCTCCACTCCCTCAAAGAAGGAACAAGAGGCGTCATCCATCTATGGGTTATCACTTTTTTGGCTACAAGTATACAAATTGGGAGTAACGTGCTGTCTCATCTTCATCTGTGGGAGGAATAGGCTGAGAGAATTACTATTTCTGGAGTCAATTCAACATTGTCTCCCAAACAGGCAATCCACTCAAGTTGTAATGAACACCAAAATGGAGTCACTCTGGGACAATACCCAACTATATGTCCCAGATCAGCCAAACAGCAGCCACATTTCCTCCAGCAACTACCATAAGTCTCCGGGAGATATCTCGTCAATGCAGCCAGAGATCGGAAATAACGTGATCGAGCTTTCCAAGCAAACTCCCTCCAAATATTACAAGAGGTTATCTTTATGGCTTTCAAAGTAGCCTGTTGCCATTCATCAAAAGGGAACTGAATCTCCAAATCTGTACTCCAATCTTCCAAAATCGACAATGAGGAATCTCCCCATGAGGCCCTAAGCATTTTATAAAGATGGCCAATTAACTTCCCCCATATAGCGCTCTACAGGGCATCTCTCAGCATCATCCAAAAGTTTGGTGTAGATGATGAAGGAAGGGAAGCACCAAGTTTTCCCGTCAGCGAAAATGCCGACCTCCCCCACAGTGGCAGCACATATCAACCCCATGAGTGTTGTGCCGCCTCTTGACTTAGTATTTTCTGTAGAGGGCTGTGACTCCCCACACCCCATGCTGGGGCTCTGCCCCCAGCACCCTCGGACTATAGGATTCCAACTCCAGGTCGGAGTTGGTACGGGGAGGGGGCGGAACACTGGGGGAAGGCGAAACACGGAAAAAGGACCATTACCGTGACTGTTGTCATAATGGATTTTTTTCTGTGTTTCGTAGTCAGGGTGTCGACAAAAAGGGGTGATACGTGAAGGAAGAGGGGGACTCAGCAAGACCTCCCTCTGTCTTAAAATATAGTTTCTTACCTGTTTATATCTAAATAGGTCCCTAGCCGGTAAAGAAAAGGTCTTTTGAAGGTCAGAGAATGGACAAATACCTTTGGTATCCAGAAACTGGTAAAAGTAATTAAGGCTCATTCTTCGCCATGACTGCAAAGTAATATCCAGGCTGGCAGGAAGAAAATTTTCATCAGCCGATATTAAAGTATAAAAAAGAGCTTTGTTTTAGTGTTTTATGGCATCTGACCATATACAATATTTTCAAGACCTGTGCCGTGAATTTTGTACAATCTCTCCGAGAGTGTCCTCTTGAGCAAAAGTACCCTCTCAATGTCATGTAGATCATTAATGACAAATTCAATATCTTTCCAAACACAAGTAGTAGTAGGTGAGAGCCACAGAAATATAATTTTGAGAAAGGCTGCTATTGCATAAAGGTTTAAGTTTGGAAGGTTAACTCCACCCCTCTCTAATGAAGTACAGAGCAAAGATAACCACATCCTTGGTTTCTGCCCTGCCCAGATAAAGTCAGAGATAATTTTATCCCAGGACTTAAAATAGTATCTAGCGGGGGAAGACTGGTATGTTCTGGAAAAAGTAAAGCAATCTGGGGAGGACATTCAAGCGAATCGTCTCTATCCGCTGAAAAAAAGTTAGACGAAGTCGTCCCCAGCCCTTCAAGTCTTCTTGTATCTGGATAGAGATCGGCTCGTAATTTACTAATTCTAAATGGAGAAAATTGAGTGGAATGTATATACCCAGGTACTTGATTTTAGTACCTCTCCACCTCAAAGGGAGGATGTTCTTCAAATTAGAAGAGGGGCTGAAAATTAAACATTAGGGCTTCTGTTTTAGTGATATTTAGTTTGAAATTAGCTAGTTTTCATATCTCTGAAGGAGATCCCATGCAGCAGGTACTGAAGTCTCCGTTGAAAGTAAGGTAAGGAGGACATTGTTCGCAAAAAGGGCTACTTTATAATTAGTTTGGCCTATAGGAATACCTTTGATCCCCAGGTCAGAACGTAGAGCTATCGCTAAGGGCTCTATATAGATAGCAAAAAGAATTGGGGGAAAGAGGACAGCCCTGTCTGGTACCTTGACACAAAGAAATGGGGGAAGATAGAGCTCCATTAATTCTAACATAGGCTTTAGAATGATCATACAAGCATTGCAGAAGGATAAAGGGAAGGAGAAACGACAGAGCACCGAGGACATCCCACAGGAAATTCCACGATACCCTGTCAAACGCCTTCTTGGTGTCCAAACTGAGTAGTGCCGTGGGTATATGTTTAGACTGAATACATTCGAGTAGGAGCATAATGCGTCTGATATTGCCTGATGTACTTCTAGCCTTGACAAAACCAGACTGATCCGGGTGAATAAGGTCAGGAAGAATATTTGCCAATCCGGTGGCCCATATGGCCATAAAAATTTTATAGTCAACATTTAGTAGAGAAATCGGGTCTTTATCCTGTTTAAGAATTGGGGTTTATGGTTGCATATCTCCACAAAGGGGGAGGAATCTCTCCCTCCTGAATAGCCCTATAAGCCAAAAGGAGGGGGGGTAAAAGGAGTCCAGAGAATTTATACCACTCTACAGTAAAGCCATGTACCCCTGGGCATTTATTTGTCCTGAGAGTATTTATGTGGGCTAACATTTCTGCTAGGCCAATAGAGGTCTCTAAGGCAGATCTCTGGGGTTCTGTTAGTTTAGGAAGGGAAATGCCCAGAAAAAAAAGACTTCAGTCTTCTGCGGATGCTAGGTCCGAGGGAGGAGTATAGAGGGACTGATAGTAAGAAAAAAAGGAAGAGCAGGGATGAGCATTCAGATGTGATATTTTCTGGGTTACTGGATGTTTGACCTTCAGAATCATTGCCGCCCATTTCCAAGCACAGAGCTTGCGAGCTAATATGCGCGACACCCGGCTTCCCCCCTCGTAGCTGGATTGTCTTAATTAGTTAAGGGCTTGCAGCACTCTAGTATCCATTATTTTTTGGATTTCTTGTTTAATTTGTCTAATCTTTCTTTGCATGGCCCCATCTCCCTCTCTATAGAACAACTGATAAGTTTGTAATTGCTCTAGCAAAAAGTTTACAAGATGCCTTTAATTTTCTTCTCTTTCTAACAGAGTATTCTTTGGTTTCGCCTCTAATTACTGCATTAAGAGTGTCCCAAATGATCGGGTCTCCTAGTTCTCCTGTATCATTTTCCCACAGGAGTTAGGGTATCCTGTTTGTAATAAACTCTATGTATTCTGGGTCTCTTAATAGAGACGTGTTCAGACGCCGCAATTTTGTTCGCATAGCCTTACCCAATGAAATTGTTAAAGTTAGGGGGTGGTGGTCAGAGAGGATTCGGGGTCCTAGGGTTAGATCTTGAATAAGAGAAAAATATTCACAAGTGGTGAAAAAATAGTCTAAACAACAGTATGTGTGATATCAAGGAGAAAAAAAAAGTGAAGTCAGGGTCAGATTTAAAGAGTTTCCGCCAGGCATCCTCCACTCCCGAGTGTGCGAAAGTTGCTTTGAGATATTTAAGCGCCTTGGAGGACGTATAATTCCCTGAAGGGGAGGAGTCAACCTGTGGGGTCACTGCCACATTGAAGTCACCACCCATAATTAAGAAACCCAGGAGAGCGTCCATGACACTATTTATAGAAGTTCAAATTACAGGAAGAGAGGTCTGGGCGGGCAAATATACATTTATCAACGTCACCCTCTGGGAAAAGAGTCCCTGTTAAAATAACACACCATATCTGTCCTGGCGGTCGATATATCCTTCCTAAAGTTCAAAGGGGGTAGAAACAGGGATCAAAATTGCCACACCCCCTCCGCCTATCACTCGAATGGGACGAGGCAAAAGAAAAAATTACTCACCTTAGTAATGTTGTTTCTTCTAATGGAGTCTTGCTATATTATGACATATGCAGTGAGTCCCAACCTTCGAACTGCTCCGGAGGTGAAAGAGTTAACTTTCCATGCCAGGCATGGAACGCTGAGCTCGAGCTCGGTTGAAGACTCTGTCTGTTGTTCTTCAAACTCAAACTGTCAGATCTTTACGAGCTAAACTCACTAAGGTCCTGTGTGGAAGCTGTAAACCTACACTAGCCAACTGGCTACTAAATATAGGAACACATTTTTTGGTCCCAAAACAAAGACTCAAGTCAGGAGACCCAAAAAATGAAAAACACAACACCCAGTCACCCCAAAAAGGAGGGGTGAAAAAACAAGGTGGGCATCTACTAAGTGCCAACACTGCACTGCCCACCCACATCCCAAAAACAGAGGTTCTGAGAGGGGCAGGCGGGGGAGGTCATAATATAGCAAGACTCCATTAGAAAAACAACATTACTAAGGTGAGTAATTTTTCTTCTTTCTTCAAACAACATGAAGTCTTGCTATATTATGACATATGCAGACTACACAGCAGTACCTCCATGGAGGAGGGACAGAACCTACTTAGGAAATAGGCTCTGAAGCACAGCTGTGCCAAACCGAGCATCACTCCTAGCCTGGATGTCCAGAGAGTAATGCTTGGTAAAAGTGTGCACTGTTTTCCAAGTAGCTGCTTGACAAATCTCTAGAATGGGGATGTCCCTGGCAGCAGCCAGGGAAGCAGCTGTACCTCTGGTAGAGTGAGCCCTCAGGCCTGAGGGAGGAACCTTACCCAGCTTTTCATAACAGAACTGGATACAAGAGACAATCCACCTGGCAATGGATCTTTTAGTGGCAGGTTTCCCTTTACCAACCTCACCATAAGTGAGGACCAGTTGGAGGGAGTCAAACCTGTGACCCTTGGTACGCTCAATGTAGTAACTAAGGGCTCTCTTCACATCTAAGCTGTGCAACCTCCTCTCACCAGAGGAGGAATGGTCAATGAAGTACACTGGAAGAGAAATAGATTGATTAAGGTGGAAATCTGAAACCACCTCAGGCAAGAACTTCCTGTTAGTCCTGAGGACCACCTTATCTCTATGAAAGGAGATAACATCAGGCTCCACTGACAAGGTTTGTAATTCACTTATGCATCTGGCAGAAGTGATGGCTACCAGAAACACAGTCTTCCAAGTCACATACTTAAGCTCTGCTGAAGACAAGGGCTCAAAGGAAGGTTGCATAAGCTGAGCAATGCTAACACTAAGATCCCAGGCAGGGGCAGGGTCCCTGAATGGAGGGTTGGTGTGAAGCAATCCCTTGAAAAACTTAGGAAATACAGGATGAGCTGAAAGAGAAGAGGGTTTCCCTGCTGAAATAAAAGCAGACAGCTGCCAAATGCACCTTTAGGGTAGCTGGTCTCAGCCCCAAAGTGTTTAAATGGACCATATAATCCAGGACTGTGGGTAAATCAGCAGAATCTGGGGAAATATGCTTCCCAGAGAACCATATGGAAAACCTCTTCCATTTGGAATTGTAAGTAGCCCTGGTGGAAGGCTTCCTAGAAGCCTTCAATATATCCATTACACCTTGGGAGAGGTGTAGATCAGCAAACTCTAACTCTTCAAGAGCCAGGCCTTGAGATTGAGAGATTTGAGGTTCGGGTACCAAACCCTTCCCTGAGCACAGGTCAACAGATTGTGATTCCTGGGAAGAAACAGGGGAAGATGGACTGCTAAGGAAAGTAGGAGTGGATACCAGAGTTGTCTGGCCCAATCTGGAGCAATCAGAATCACTTTGCAGGATTGAGATCTGATTTTGACTAACACTTTGAACAGGAGAGGGAAGGGGGGAAAAGCATAGAGAAAATTCAAATTACGTACTTACCGTAATTATGATCTTTCTGTGTATCTTCACCATTCATCACAATGGGTACTGGCCGGAGATCAGGACCCTGAGAGCCTTTTTTTTTTAAAAGATAGGCGGAGCCGATGCAGCATCGGCGCCGCCCTCGAGGCTGACGTACTACGTGGCGCTCGAGGATTAGCCGTTAGGCTGCATCGACTCCGCCTGCCTACCAGTTCTGAGTCGCCGGAGAGGTAAGAGGAAGGGATGGAGGGTGGGACAAGAGAGTCCAAGGGACAGAAAAAGGAGAGAAAACTGAACTAAAAGGAGAAATAACGACTGAGAGGACAGCATAGAAGAAGTAAGACTAAGGGGATTGGGTAGGGGCCCCAATCTCTTGGAAACGGAAGAGAGTGAGAGGTAACAGGAATCCAGGACCCTTGTCCATCACCAGACTGTATAGGAACTGCAAGGAGTTAGCAAAGCTCTTTGCCAGAATTCAAGGCACAGAATAACTGGCAATACCCCAAAAAGCAGAGTCGGCTACTCTGGAGAAGGACAGGGTACAGGGACTCAGTACTCTCTCTCTAAAGAGATATTTGGTGAAAAAAAGGAAAAGGAAAAAATTTTTTTTTTTTTGATTAGATGGATAACAGAAGAAGGGCAACCACCAGCTCCTACCCCGTAGGGGAGAAAATATGTAGAAGAGAGGAGTGCCACTCAAACTGTACCCCTTAGGGAAGACTGTCCCCCCCTGTGTGTCTCAACTAATCTCACTCAAGCAAGGGTGCCGGAAGATGGCAATAGTTGAGGGGGGCTAAGGAAGAAAGGGCACTTTCCCTGTACTGGTTTTAACCATACAGGAATAACAAGTGGAGGGGCTACCCCTTTCGCCAGAGGTTCCGCACCTATGCAGTGAAGAGAGGAAGGCACAGAGGAGGAGGATTCAGAGACTGGAGCCCCAAGGCGGATGGTGGGATTATGATGAATGGTGAAGATACACAGAAAGATCATAATTATGGTAAGTATGTAATTTGAATATCTTATCTGTGTCAATCTTCACCATTCATCACAGATGGGTGAGTACCAAGCCCCCCGAAGGGGGCTGACTGATTGCACCCTAAGGAACAGTGTCCCTTAACCCTCAGTGGGTGACACTCTAAGGGGGTGAACCTTCTGGGCCTGAGGAGGCCCTAGAGTGGGGAGAGCGAGACGGGTTCCCCAGAGGGAAGGAATTTGCCCCGACAAGCGCCGTCTCGCGCCTCTACGGGAAAAGAGGTAGGTTCCCTGGTGAGCGGAGCAACTGCCCTACGCCGGGCCAAGGGTGACAACCGGGAAAGGCGGCCATGACGTATCTTCTTGCGCAGATCGCTGTCCCTACGACCCTGGTAGCTACCTCATTGGCATCGAAGATGCCCTTGCTTGGTGCCTTGCTAGCTCCAGGCCACGGCAGAGAAAGCAATGGCTTGCCTGGTTTTCTCCGAGTCAGGCAGAGCTGCTAGAACTGACCTAGCGCTGACCACAGAGTACCTGTTATAGGCAGCGTGGTGGGCCTGATGCGTAGAAATGGAGAGAAGCAGCCGTGTTGAGTGTGAAAGTCCTCCTCCCCAGAAATCAAATCCGAGGAGTCCTGATCTGGGGCCGTCGTCACTGCGAGGGCGCAAGCCCATCAGGAGTGTCCAGGTGCGCAATCCGACTGCTGGATGAGGCAAGGAGCCTGGAGACTCGGGAGCGCAATACCTCTGGCAGAGGTCCCTAGGGGCAGGAACTCCGAGAAGGGTCTCCAGAAACGCATGGACGCCAACGAAAGGAGCGGGCTAGCACGGCACCACGAGGGTGGCTCCCAAAATCGCCTAGAAAGGCGTGGCGCCGCATGCTCCGGATTGCTCACAGAAGAAGGAGAAAGGTGAAGGTCCTCCATCATCCTCACGAGGAAACGCTGATACTCAGAGAGATCAGCAGCAGGAGAGATGTGGACAGAAGGTTCCTCTCCCCCAGAAGAGGGGGATGAGGAGCTGGAGGTCACCATAGGCTCGGAGGGTGGCTGCTCGGGGGGAGGTTGAAAAACCTGGCTGTCCAAAGCCCTAACGTAAGCAGGGAACCGAGCAGCCACCGCTCTGAACTGTTCCCAGGTGAGAGGCCCGCTAGGACCAAAGATACCTGGGAACGCAGGAGAAGGCGGCAGAGGGGAGTGGACAGAGCAGAGAGAAGAAGTCGGCTGACCTCTGCCAGGGCTAAGGAGTGGACCATGGACTCCCACGGGGGGGAGTCCTGGAAGACTCCGCAGTAGACAGCTGCACAACCGCTTCGGTACTGCCTAGACTGCGCCCAAAAGAATCCCCCAAGTGAGGTGACCGGGGCCTTGAAGGTCCAGAAGGACAGTCCCCTGCCTCGAAAGAATGGGACCCTCTCAAGGAACCCGAAGGGGAAGGGCGGAAGTCCGCACTCCGGCTCCGTCCAGGACCCGGGTAGGTCCCAGAGAAGGGCCGGCACGCTCGAACCTATACCCTCGACCCTTCGGAGTCCGAAAGGGTCCTAGCCCTCGAAGTGGCCAGTCTAGGCAGCTCGTCACCCAGGGCTGCTCCCAAGGGCAATCCCGGAAGGAGCACCTTCCCTCCCGTGGCCCTCTCGATAGGCCCCAAGTTGGGCGACCGAGAGATGTCACAGAGGGTACCACCGTGAGAGGGGCCAAGGAACCCCCAAGGCTAGGGCTGCAAGGCGATGGTGGCACGCACCACAGCCCGCTGGTCAGCACCACTGACCCTAGCCCTAGAGGAAACCCGACTCACCTCGGAGAAGCGGGACGGGCCTCCTGCGCCGCGGAAGGAGCCTCGGCCACGGCTAGGCTAGAAGAGGTCGAGGCTCCCTCCTCCGCGGTCCGTATAGAACCAGGAGGGGACCCAGAGGAGGGGCCGAGAGAACGCGGCTTGGCCCGACGAGTGCGCAGCCTACCCCCGAAAGTCGGCGGAGCTTGCCCGACCTTAAACGCGCGCTGTTCCAAAACTCGGCGGTCCATCGAGAAGCAAGCGTCGCACGAATCCATGTCGTGTAGCGGGCCAAGGCACCGGTCATGTTGGTCGGTGACGGAGTACTTGCGGCCGCACGGGCACCGACGCATAGGGGGCTGCCCCGTCTTCTCTGATTTTTTGCCCTCCAACCGCAACATGACCTACGGAGAAAAAAACACCAAAAAACAGACTCGACGTCGCTTTAATGTAATAAAAAGTAAAGATCTTACCGGCGACGTCAAGTGGAGGCAAACACAGAACTAGCAGACCGACGACTAGAGACGCAGGCTTCAAGGCCTAAAATTTTAGTATAACGCTTCTTCAGGCTTCCGACGAGGCGACCTCGATGGCGGGAGACGAAGAACTGGAAGGCAGGCGGAGTCGATGCAGCCTAACGGCTAATCCTCGAGCGCCACGTAGTACGTCTGCCTCGAGGACGGCGCCGATGCTGCATCGGCTCCACCTATCTTTTAAAAAAAAAAAAAGGCTCCCGCAGGGTCCTGATCTCCGGCCAGTACCCATTGTGATGAATGGTGAAGACTGACACAGATAAGATCTTCCCTTCCCAATTGAGAAGTAAGGCATCCAGAGGGACTGAGCCCAACACTGGGGGCCTGCAGCAAAAAAGGGGAAGTTGGTGATTGTATCGGGCTGCAAAAAGATCTATCTGCGGGGTGCCCCATCTGGCAAATATTACCCCCAGGACCAGGGGATCCAGTGACCATTCGTGATGGCCCTGGGAAATCCTGCTGAGAGCATCTGCCAGGACATTGTCCTTGCCTGGGAGGTGAACTGCCATAAGGGAGGTGTTCAGGGAGTAAGCCAGAGACCACAACTTCATTGCTTCGGTGCACAAGGCCGTAGACCGAGTGCCTCCTTGCTTGTTGATGTACCACATTGTAGTGGTGTTGTCTGTTCTGACCTGTACAACTTTGTTCTGAACAGATTTGGAAAAAGCTTGAAGTGTTAGAAAAACTGCTCTGAGCTCCAACAGGTTGATGTGGAACAGAGATTCCTGAGGGGACCACAGTCCCTGGGTAGTGAGGTCGCCCATGTGAGCTCCCCACCCCAAGAGGGATGCATCTGTAGCAAGGAT
Source organism: Neoceratodus forsteri (assembly GCA_016271365.2). NCBI lineage: Eukaryota > Metazoa > Chordata > Ceratodontiformes > Ceratodontidae > Neoceratodus > Neoceratodus forsteri. The sequence goes on from CM057453.1 coordinate 1,098,695,680, forward strand.
TAAAGAGTGAGACTGAGTGACAAAGGGGACCCCTTGTCTCAGGTTGTTCTGATCCTGCCACCACTGTAGGGCTTGGATCAGGGTTCGAGTTACTGGGATCAACTTGGTTAGAGGGTCCTTTCTTTGAGACCAAAAGGCTCTCAAATGGAACTGAATGTCCCTCATCTGAAATCTGGCTCCTTGCACTACTGCTGTAGAAGCAGCCATGTGTCCCAGGAGCTGCAGAAAATGCCTTGCTGGTCGAGAGACCTGCAGGGTGAATGAGGAGGCCAGAGAGACCAGGGTCCTTGCCCTGTCCAAAGGAAGGAAGGCTCTGGCTTCCTCTGTGTTCAGTTCTGCACCTATGAAGGTGAGAAGCTGGACAGGCTCTAGAACTGACTTTGGAAGATTCAGAAGGAAACCTAGAGAGGTAAGCAGTTGCTGAGTTATCTGAAGATGTAACTTGACTTGGTCTGGAGACTGGCCTACTATGAGCCAGTCGTCCAGGTAAGGAAAGATGGCAATTTTTTGCCTTCTTAGGTAGGCAACTGCTACTGCAGGCATTTTGTGAATACCCTTGGAGCAGAGGTGAGGCCAAAGGGCATTGCTCTGAACTGGTAATGGCCTGAGGGCAGCTCGGACCTGAGGTACTTTCGATGGGAGCTTCTAATGAGAATATGGAAGTAGGCATCCTTGAGGTCCAGGGACACTAGCCAGTCCCCTGGCCTTAGAGAGGATAAAATAATTCCCAGAGTCACCATTTTGAATTTTGGTTTTAAAAGGTGCTTGTTTAGGTATCTGAGATCCAGGATGGGCCGCCATTCTCCTGTCTTTTTTGGGGTAAGGAAGTACCTGAAGTACAATCCTTTGCCCTGGTGTAGGGGTGGAACCCTTTCCACGGCTCTGAGAGCCAGAAGGGTAGAAACTTCTGCCTCTAGGGCAAGTGCCTCTGATGGATTTGCAGGTGGAAAGGATCTGGTTCTCATCTTTGGAAATTTTTTGAAGCTGAGAACCAGTCCCTGGCTTACTACTTCCAGGACCCACTTGTCTGATGTTAGAGACTTCCAGTCTTGGACAAAGTAAGCCAGCCTGCCCCCTACAGGTAGTGGAGAATCGGCCCTGGCCACCCCATCAGGGTGCCTGCTTGGCAGGGGCTTTAGGCTGAGGGGTGGAAGCAGGTCTGCTTGTACCCCGTCTGCCTCTCCCTCTAAAGAACCCCCTCTGGGCATAAGCTGAAGAGGAGGCCTGGGCTTGGTAAAAAGGCCTATGAAAAGGCCTGCCCCTGCCCCTGGAAGGCTGCCTTTGAGGAGTGTCCTGCCTTTCCTTGGCCTGTGCACTCCTATAGGTGGTCCTATACTCATCCATTTTCTTCATGTAATTCTCTGTCTGCTCCCCAAACAGAGAATTACCCACAACAGGAAAATCCATGGCCTTAGTCTGGGTATCCTCAGACAGGCTAGTACATCTGAGCCAAGCCATTCTGCGAAGTGCCACAGATGTAGCCATGACTCTTGATGACACATCATTAGAGTCCACTGCAGCATGGAATTGCACCTTAGATGCCTCAATACCATCAGCAGCCACCTGCTCCAGCTCCTTGGCAAGCTGGCCAGGGACCTGTTTTGCTAGAGCCATAACAGTATCCCATCTGGATTTCTGGTATCTAGCAACATAAGCCATATAATTTGCCTGTCTGAGTCCCAAGGATGCTGCCATGTACTGTTTCTTTGCCATGGCATCAATCCTCCTGGAGTCCTTGTCAGGGGGGTGTGAAGCCAAGGGAATATTTGCCTTGTCACAGGCTGCAGCCTGCACTACCCCAACATGGCTGCATTGTTGTATAAGGAACTCCATATCAGAGCCTGACAATGTGTACTTCTTGTCCATTCTCTTATCCACAGGAGGTATAGTGTGAGGAGTTTTTAGAATTTTTACTGTCTGTTTCCCAAAAGATTTATGCAAAGGAATAGACAGTCTCCTAGACTCTGGGATATCCATCATTTCTACATAGTCAGGCTCCTCTTGATCATCCACAGCTTCCTCCATAGGGAGCTGGAGGGTTTCAGCCACTTTTTTATAAAACATAAAATGAGAAGGGACTCAGAAAGCCTAGGAGGAGACACTCCTGAAGGTCTGTCTGGGGAGATGTCTGGTTCAATGGGCACATCCAGACTTTCAAATCCACATTCACTCTCCTCATACTCCTCTTCCCCCTCCTCCGGTTCATAAAATTCCTCTAAATCATACTCTTGAACCGGTGGAACCGACCGAACCGTACACTTACCTGATGGTGCCGGTACGGTCGTAACCGGGGAAAGCGACTGGACAATTTTAATCGCTTTGGCTATTTTTTCAGAGGTTGGAGAGGAAAGTTTTGGCTCCACACCAGCTGATTTCCTAGTCCTTTTTGCTGGAACCGACTCCTCCGAGTCGGCTCTCCTTTTGGCCGAGGAAGTCTCACCCTGGTCAGAGGGCACTCCCTCCGGTTTGGTTGAAACCGAACCGGGCTGGCCATCCTGGTCAGCGGACTTTTTGGCCTCCCTTTCCCTGAGCCTACCAACTCTCTCTTTTCCAGGGTAGCTGCAGGAACATTTTTGCAAATCTGGCAGTCTGCATTGAGGTGGTCAAACCCCAGACAATAAACACAGGTGGTGTGGGGGTCAGCCTTAGCAAAGACTTTCCCAAAGACACTGCAGTGTTGAAACCCAGTGGGCCCGCTTTTTCTTTTGGGTTTCTCAGACATAGTGCCAGTCCTAACCAAACTTGCCTGTTTATGGCAATCCGCCAAGCAAGACTCTCTTATCGGTTCCTAACCGTGTCACGGGTCGTGGAAAAAACCATAATAAAGTCCGTTTTTTTTTTTTTTAGAACCGATAAGAACCGGTAACCACACTCTAAAGGACAGATTAATATATTTTAAACAACCTGATCGGTTCAAACCGAACCGATAAACCGTTTACAAGTTCCACGCAGAAAGTAAATGTAAAACCTATCTAGTACTTACAAATACCACAGACAGAGCTTGAACCGACAGCTGTGGTTTAAATTTGGTCAAAAAACCGAGAAAATAATATTTTAACCGACAAAATGAACCGAGCAGAAGGAGAAATCTCCGGAGCGACTGTTCAGTGAGGCGGAGTAAAGAATCTGACAGTTTGAGTTTGAAGAACAACAGACAGAGTTTTCAACTGAGCTCGAGCTCAGCGTTCCATGCCTGGCATGGAAAGTTAACTCTTTCACCTCCGGAGCAGTTCGAAGGTTGGGACTCTCTGCATATGTCATAATGTAGCAAGACTTCATGTTGTTTGTAACCTCGTAACGATGTCCCCATTTAAGTTTCTGGTGTTCTGAATCAGACAGATGTGTTTCTTGAAGGAAATACAAATCAGCCACCTGCCTCTTTAAATGTTGCATCACCCGTGACCACTTAGTTGGACTGTGTAATCCGTTTATATTAACTGAATAAATCAAGTTTGCAGGATTTACTACCATTTGTTACACCAAAAAAGAAATGGAGAAATGATAAAGAAAGAGGGGGCTCCAGGAGAAACTGCAGCCCTACAGCCTTGACAGATGGGCAATTCTGGGTCTCTGGGCCCCCTCCGAGCTGGTTGTCAATAGTATAAAAACATAATATATCAAGTGCAATATTTCCTTGTCTCTTATTTTTAACTAGATAGTAGAACAAAATTAGCATTACTGTGCCCCAAAACCTGAATGGGGCAAGTAATGTGATGAGAATTCTACTATTACCCCAACTTCAAAATCCCCCCTTCCTCTATCCTTCCCTTCTGATAGTGAAATTTATAAGGATCTAGTAAACTCACTACCCAAATTAGGTGGAGCAAACACAGTCTGGGTTTTAAAATCACTTAATTTGCCTTTCCCTTTATCTCCCTTGAACTGAGGAGTCCAAACTATTTACAGTTAACTGCGCTTCCACTTTAGAGAGAGTATCGGTATTGGTTACTTCTGTCTGTTTGCTCTCCTGAGACTCTGAGTTACAGATCTCAGGGGAGCAGGGTTTTTCCTCTCCATTTCCCTTGGGGAGGAACTGCCCCAGAGGACCAAAGTCCCCTTTAAAAATGGTGGTCATACTATCAAACTATGTTTCCGCTAGAGATGTCATTCGGTGGAAAAACCCCTAAAGGGGGGTGAGCTCCCCCCTTTTAATATGTATTTTGTACCTTACTGAGTCGTCCCGTTATATATCTATCTCCCTATGTCCCTCTCTCCCCCCCACCACGTCTCAGCTCTTCCATGGTTCTTCCCATATTCCGTCATCTCTCTCCACATTTACCGTCTTTCCATCCCAACCCTCTTAAACCATATTATTTATTTCAAATATCCTTCCTTTGTCTTTCCCCAATTGTACCCCCCTCCACATCAAACCTCCCAGACCACAACATTTGCTTCAAATGTCCATGAGCTCATCATTCCTTTTATTTGTTCATTTGTCTGTCCCCCATTGAAAATGGGGTATGTCCTCATTTCTCTGTCCACCAAAGCTCCTCTGTATGAGAGATTTCAGTCCACCTAGGCATAAATGGGGAGTCATCTTCCCTCAATATTAGGAGGCATAGTTTTTTCAGGGAAAAGTGAAGACTTTTAAGGACACGTCCCTATGGAGCACCAAAGGGGCATTAAGGGCGGGGGGGGCACCAAGGTGTGGGGGCCTGGACCATGTGCATGGCAACTAAACATTTCCCCAAGTAGATCAAAAAATGTATCCCAATGCTCTTGGCCTGGTCTGTTTAAGCCCGCCATTGAAAGTCCTTGGAGAGGCCGATTTAGAAAGGAGAGATTATAAGCTTGCAAAGCGTCAACATACTTATGTTTTATTGAATTCAAGCTCTCTCTCCTATCTTTACTGCACATCTGCTAGGGGCATAGATAGACATCGCATAAGTCCACATAGGCCTCCCTGTGTCCCTAGCAGCATCCCCCCCAGGACCATCCAGGCAACTCCCTCATTCGCCATCATATTGCATTCATACCTCCTTTTATTTCAATCCAGACTGAGAGCCAAGCTGTTCAATCTCCTTTAGAATCTCTTCCAAAGGTGGAGTGGGCAACGGGACAACAGAGTGCTCAGTCGATGCTCCAAGCTGACCAAAGTCTCTCCGAGAAGGTCTGCCCTTTCCTAGTGTCTGTTGAATGTCCTGTTCATTTAAAAGGCCTCTTGATTGTAGTTCCTGTCTGGCATCTGCCGCTGATGTGAATGTTCGAGTCCCCGAGGGGAAAGCCACCACCAGTTTGGCTGGATAGAGAGTTTTAAATTTTAGCTTGTTCAGGCGGAGGCATGGGAACAGTGGAGTATATTCCCTTCTAAGTCTCTGAGTAGTAGCAGCATAAATCACTGTCGAAGAGAGTCCGCTTGTTATTGAACATCAAAGATTTCTGGACCCAGGCTTTTTGAAGGATTTTCTCTTTGATTGAAAAATTAAGAAACCGGGCTATAATGGAGCAGGGGTGGGCCTCTGAGTGTGGCTTTGGCCCGAGAGCACGGTGGGCCCACTCTATATCAATGGGAATTCTGGGCCTAAGTCCAGGATGATGCGAAGAAAATGATTTAACAAGGCCTGGATATCAGAGCCCTCATCCTCCTCTGGAATCCCATAAATGTGTAGGTTCTTTCTCCTACCCCTATTTTCAGCATCTTCTTGCCGTTTGACTATTTTTAACTGATTTAGAACTATCTCCTGTATCACCATCTCTAAACTCAAGTCGGCTGGTATTAGCTGTGATTTGGGTATCTGCAACATCAAGGCGAGTCTGCAGGGCTCCCAAGTCGAAGTGAAGATCCGAGATCGCCTCCATCTCCAACCTAAACTCCTGGATTGCCCGTAAGATCAGCTTGTTAATGTTGGAATTAATGCTAGCATTAGCATTAGCCGCAGCTTACCACTGGCATTTTTTTGCTGCTGTTGTGCTCTAGCTCTTTTGCCATGTTTTCCTCTCCAGAGACCATCCGTGCAATTTCTCCCAGTTGAGCTCTCTGTTCTAGGCCGCTGTTGGGCGCGAGTGCTGCTAAACGGTTAAAAGTTTCTATGACCATACCAAGCATCCGATCACTATAATAGGGGCTCCGATTCTGGTTTCCCTGTGGAGTTAGGATTTTTAGATTAATTTTCCAGGCGACTCAGGTTGTAGAACTTAAAATCTGGGGACAGCTCAATCACTGTGCTGCTCACTGATCCACTGCGCCACCAGAAGTCGTCTCTTCTACTTCCAATTGCTCGTGGATCCTTGCTAGTTTTCCCCTGGCTAATTCCCTCATTTTTTTGAAGCTAGCTCCTCTAAAATTTAGGACTACTGTACTGGATTAAGGTTTTACATCCCCTAGGGATAATTCAAACCAGACAGAGCTGTGGTCGCTGCTTGCTAGCGGTTCACCAACCCTCTTCTTATCTGGATCTGCCTAATAGAAATGAGCTACTGTAAAACGACATTGCGAACCGATATCATTAACGGTCTCTAATGACGACCACAGCTAGAGTGTGGCAGCATTTAAATGTAAATTAATGTAGTAGATAAGTTAGTGAATCAAAATGTACAGCATGTCTTTGTCCGAAGTGTTGTAAGTACTGCCCTGCCTCAGGACTGCATTGATTTGTATTGTATTTCACCTGTTACTTTTTCTGATGACGCGGACTCTAAACACTTTGTAAATAGGCTCTGCCTAAAGGGTTTTATGTGGAATAAACAAACAGCACCAACTACTTCTGAGTTGGTGAGGACCACATCCAGGATGGTGTCTAATCGGCTTGCTTACTAGTTACATGAGAAGGCAGTCTTTTAGGGCTTCTACCACAGACTGATTTCTTGATAATCTAGCCATTGGGATGCCGCAGTCAGCACTGGGCATGTTCAGGTCTCCAACCACCACTGTGTCCCCTTTTTGCCTCACATCTTTAATTTCTTCCAGATGCTTTTCGTCCCTGTCTCCAGTCTGACTTGGAGGCCTGTAAACCACCCCGATGTAGACCACCTTCCACAATGCTGAGCTTAGCTGTACCCACAGAGATTCCACTCACTGTTTTCTGTTGTCAAACTCTGTGGCCACAAGTCCCTCCTTAATATAAAGTGCTACCCCTTCCCTGGCTCCCTTTCTGTCCTGCCTAAAGAGCGAGTGCCCCACTACCGATAGATCCCAGTCATTGTTATCCGAGGCCCAAACCTCTGTGATGGCCATCAGGTCTACCTGGGACTTTGTCATCAATGCCCATAGGTCACTGACCTTGTTGCCCAGGCGTCTGGCGTTGAGGCACACCCCCTTCCACAAAACAGAAGCCTTAGCGTGCTTCCTGCTTTCTGGATTATTCTGATGGTTCCCAAGATCAGGGCCCCCTTTCCAGTCCTCCGGAGTCTCTTTCTGCTTCTTACTATTGCACTCCAAATGTGGTAGAAAGTCCTTCACTTGTGGGGGAGTGACAACTAAGTTTCCATCATTAATACAGTAACTGATAGGTTCCTAGCATGTCCCCCCACCCCAGTTTAAATGCCTGAGGTGGATGTCGAATTTCTGTCCCACGGCACTCACTCCTTCTTTGGTTAGGTGAAGCCTGTCAAACTTAAAAAGCCCTCTCTCCCAGAAGTTCTCCCAGGCACCAATGACATGGTATCCTTTTTGCTGACGCCATTCATGCAGTCAGGCGTTAAATTCCTCTATCTCCTTGTTTCTGATCCGGTCCGTGCAATCCCCTTTGCCCCATACTAGGAGGACCTCTGAGAATGTCAGGGGGGTCAAACGAGTAGCCAGCCAGTCCCCCAACTTAATGAAGTTGAGCTTGGTCTCTTCCACAGTCTGATTCGTCAGGTCATTGGTTCTGAGATGAATCAGCACCTTGAATCCATCTTCTGCTTCGTCCATGACCCTCCTGATCAACTCAGTGTCACGCATAGCCGAGGCACCGGGGAGATATTTTACCATCGCCATCGGTTTGCGTACATTTACTCAAGTGGGGCTCAACTCCCCTTATCATGGAGTCCCCTAAGACAAACGTTTGCATACCTCTATTTTTACCCCATTTTCCTTTTCTACTACCAGATGCAGTTTCTCTGCTCTGCCTAGCCCCCTCAACCACCTCAAAACCCCCTTCTCTGAGTCGGGGTCCTGTACCTGCTCCAGGGGTACAAATCAGTTTGCAGTCGAGATGATACTGGGCCGAACAGGTTTCACATGGTCCATCCTTGCAACACCCCCAACCCCATCCCACCACCTTCCACTCCCTGAGCCAGTGAGCCCCTTGGGGACAGGATGTGGAGGGAATAAGTTCAATACATCTGATGGTGCAGCCTATTTCTTTCCTATCTGCATCCAGCTGAGCCCTGAGCTCTCAGGCCTACGATGCAGTGGATGCTTCGGTCTGGGCACCAGCTACCAGCGTATGCCTGAGCCAGTACTCTTGGCTCTGGGTGTCTGGGTTTGCTCAAGATGTCCAGCTGTCCATTATGAATGCTCCTTTCAGTGGCAATCTACTGTTTGGAGGTGATGTTGAGGATATCCTCTCTAGGCACCAGGCCTTGGGGCGAGTCAACAGATCTATTCAATTTTGTTTCAAACGCAGCCCAGATCGGGAAAGACAGCCTCCTTTTGCCAGGCCACTGCCAGGCAGCCCCGGCCATCGGCCAAGCCAAGCAGAGGGTCACAGCATCTGCCCTGCCTGCCCCAACACCTCTACAGGCAAAAACTCCAGAGGGGGCCCCACAGCCCCAGGTGCGACTGCCCCCCAACTCCTTGCCAGACCCCGTCCCTCCAGTAATGCAGGAGGCATCAATTGGGGGTTGCTTCTCCATCCATCTAGACAGGTGGAGGGAAATAACTTACGACAGTTTGGTTCTGCAGCTCATAGAATACGGCCAATCCCTGGAACTGCTGGAGTGGCCAACAGACAGTCCCCCAGTTCAGTTTTTACACCTTCCCGGCCATATCCCCCTAATCTGGGAAGAGATCCACACACTGCTGTGCACAAGGGCCAAAGAACCCGTCCCGAAGTCCAAGCAGGGACAGAGGTTCTACTCTCACTTCTTCCTGGATTCCCAAACGCACAGGGCACCTCAGGCCCATCATGGAACTCAGCAAGCTAAACCTGTCAATCCAGTATAAGAGGTTCAGGATGATTACCCTTTAGAGACTGCAGTCCCTGCTACACCGGGGGGACTGGATTTGCTCTCTAGACATGCAGGATGCATACCTGCACATCAAGGTGTGCACCTCTCACAGGCGCTTCCTCAGGTTCCATTTTCAGGGAGCCCACTTCTAGTTCAGGGATCTGCCATTTGGCTTATCTTCTGCCCCCCGGTTGTTCACCAAGTGCTTGGCAGTGGTGGCAGCTGCCTTTAGACAGCAGTGGTTCTTTGTGTTCTCTTACCTGGCTGACTGGCTGCTAGCAGCACCGTCCAGGGAGCACCTGCTCCAAACCCTAGATTCTACCTGCTGTCTCTTAAAGGCTTTGGGAGTCACCATCAACCTACCCAAATCTTTTTCTGCCAGTCTCCCAATGACTCCAGTACATTGGGGGTTGCTGGATACAGCCCAGGGGATGGCCTTTCTTCCCTAGGACAGAGCGAAGTGTGTCGTGGATCAAGCCCGTCAGTTCCATTCCAGCAGTCACATCCTAGCCTGGGCTTTCCTGTGCCTCCTAGGACTCATGCCTGCAACTACTGCCACGGTCCCCCTAGCCAGGCTGCATGAGGATTCCTCAATGGATACTACGGGTTCAGTGGGGCCCACGTGTGGACGACCTGGACTAGCCAGTCCTGGTCTCAGATCCAGTCAAGAAGGTGCTGCTGTGGTGGCAGCAGCCCAGCAATCTGCGGAGGGGGTGCAATTTTTTCATTCCAACCCCGCCACAAATCCACACAACGGATGCCTCGGGTCTAGATTGGGAGGCTCATCTGGATGCTCACCAGACACAAGGAACACGAAGGTTTGTGGAGGCTGGCCTCCACATAAACATCTTAGAGAAGCGAGCAGTTCTGTATGCCCTACAGACCTTCCAGACACACCTCTCCCTGGGTCCGATGGGCAACACCAGCATAATTCATTATAACAACAAACAAGGAGGGACTCACTCTTACCCCGTGTCGGGAAGCAATGAAGGGCAATAAGAGCATGGCCTGGAACTCTCAGTCTTCCATGTTCCCAGCAACCAAAATGTCTTAATGAATAACCTAAGCCAATCCCTATCTCAAGTTCAGGAGTGGGAATTCCTGACAGTAATGGAAGATCTGTTCGACTGGCGGGGTCATCCAGAGTTGGACCTTTTTGTGTCCCCACTCAACGCAAAACTGACACTTTTCTGCTCGCTTGCTCTAGGACCTGGAGTTTTCTGGCTAAATGCATTGTCTCTCTCTTGGAAAGGGATACTTCTGTATGCCTTCCCTCCCTTCCAGCTCCTTCAGATGGTTCTAATCAAACATCAGCTGTCCATGATTTTAATTGCCCCCTTCTGGCCTCATCAGATCTGGTTACTCTTGCTCCAGCAGCTGGCGGTGTAACCTGTACTGCACCTGCCCATATGCACAGGCTTGCTCTCCCAGGAGCAGGGCACCTTGGTTCATCTGGTTCTCAAATCTCTCCATCTTCATGCATAGCACCTGAAGATGTAGCCATTGCGAGTTTCGGGGAGTGTCCTCTAAAGTAACAGATGTTTTAGTGGCACTAGGAAGCCCTCCACTCAGGCCACCTATTTCATGAAATGGAAGCGCTTTACCACATGGGCTGCATCGCACCATCTGAATCCCTTCACCCATCCGGTGAACCAGATTCTGGAGTACTTGCTTTCCCTCACAGACTCCAGTCTGAAGTACTCCTTGATTAAAGTTCATCTTTTGGCCATATCTGCCAATCATGTCCCCATAGATGGCCAATTGGTGGCTCAGCTAGATGTGTTTTGCATGTTTTTGAGAGGATCCTGCACTGGAAGCCTCCAATCCGTCACCCTGTAGGGGACTTAAATTTTGTGTTGGAAAAACTCACACTGCCTCCTTTTGAACCGGTCATAGAAAGTGTTTTTTTTAGTTGCTGTTAATTCTTCCCTGAGGATTTCTGAGCTTCAGGCGCTCATGTATGAGCAGCCCTATTTGGTTTTCCATAAAGACAAGGTGTCCTTGCATACCAGTCCTAAATTTCTCCCCAAGATGGTGTCTAGAATCAATCCATCCACCTACATGTTTATTTCCATCTGCATGCCAATCCAGGGGAAGCACTGCTCCATACCTTGGATGTGCACAGAATTTTGCGTTACTATACACACCAGACTAAAGGATTGCACAATTGTTTGTTTCCTTCACCACTGGGAAAAAGGGAGTCCCAGTGTCTAAGCAGTGTTTGTCCAAATGGCTGGCCAACTGCATTATTTTTTGTTACAGAAGTACAGTAAGGAACATCCAGGTGTGGTCCATGGTCATTCCATCAGAGGCATGGCCGCCTCTGTTGCTTGTTTCCGCAATGTCTCCATTGCAGAGATCTGCGCAGTGGCCACTTGGAGCACAGTGCATAATTTTATCAAGCACTACAGTCTGGACATCACCTCTCTGCGCAGGGCTAATTTCGGGCTAGCCGTTCTTCAGGGCCACCTTTCTTAGGTGCTTTCTTCCAACCTCCCAGGCTCTCCAACAGTTTTTGTATAACTGCTTGGGATTTGTCCTACCGTTGTGGCCTGCTGCAAGAGATACCCTCGAAATAAGATAGTACAGTTATGTAAGAACTTACCATAACAGTAGATCTCAGAGAGGATCTCTTGCAGCAGGCCATGCTTCCCCTCCTTCCTTTCTTCTTTCTTGGTGGCTTTCCCTTCCTTTGAAGGGGAGTCTTCTGCTTCCTTTTCTTTCTAACAGTCACCTTGGATTCCTCCTCAGTTCCTCTAGCAGGTTCTGATTTTGGTCTCCAGAGGGAGAACTGGGAGGGTGTGGGGGTCGCCCACTCCCATGCGGTTGGCTGACGTCAGTGGGGGACGTCACTGGTGGACAGCCCCCTCTGGTAGACTGCTAGCTAGAGAGTTTCCATGTGATCCTAGTGCTTCGTGGCTAAGTCCTACCAGTGAGGCTTCTGCAGGAGATCCTCTCAAAGATCTACTGTCATAGTAAGTTCTTATATAACTGCACTTTGTTTTACGTCAGGCATGACTGAGAAAGGGCTGTACCCAGTTCACTTCCTGGTTAAAAATAAAAAATTAAATAAAAAAAATGAAGCTGATTACAGGCAGTTAGAGGCCACAAGGGATACCTTGCTACAGAAAGCTACAAAAGCAGAACCCATGACTAAAGAGTAGCAAGGGTGAGGATCTTCCCAATACAGGACAATCCTCAAATTCTTTCCTGTAGGAAAAGAATTCCATAGCTGCAACACAGCAGAGGCCAGAGAAAAGAAGCAGCTGGCCAACAGGTGACAAGGATGTTAAAACAGAGAAAGGGAGACATGCCAAGCATGTCGAGGAGGGCATGCCAAAGCAACAATGTATACCAGGCCAAGCAACCAGGCCGTAAAATAGAAGAACTCCATAGTCAACAATGCAGCAGGGCCCATAAGACGTAATGCGGCTAACATGATGCCAGATGGAAAACATAGGTCACTCACCTGTAACATTTGTTCAAGGAGTGGTATACAGTTCATATTCACACTATGGCAGTTCCACTGGCATGGGCTGTCAGATGTGTTTTAGCCAAGTTCCTCACACCACCCAGGCAGCATATTCCTAGACTCTGCCCCGTGACATCAGATCTTTGCATGCTGGATGCAGAGAACCATGTGCCACTTTCCGAGGAGATGGGATGGATTGTGTGGAACAGTTACAGGTGAGTAACCCATCTTTCTAGAAGTGTGAATACAGTTCACTATCCACCCTCTGGCAGACACCTAGCAGTTCTCAGGGAGAAAAGGGCAAGGCACGCACCCCTATTTCGCAAACAAAGAATGGAGTAGGGAGGTCCCAAAAGCAGCATCCCAATGAGACTCTAGGTCGATGCTGCAGTGGGAACTGAAGGAGTGCTCGGACGTGAAAGGTAGCAGCCCTACAGATCTCCTGTATATGGATGTCTCTGGAAGCAACCACTGAGGCAGCGGTATAACTAGTGTAATAAGCCCTTAGCCCTATACAAGGTTGCCTACCAGCAAACCTATAGCAGAGGTCAATGCAGGATGTGATCCACCTGCCAGTCATTTCCTTAGCTGACGGTCTGCTATGTGCGGCTTCAGTGTAAGTTTCAAACAGTTGTTAAGCCTCACCCGAACTCCAGCAGTGCACTCCTAATAATAGGAGAGGTCCAGAATATGAAGCCTACAGTCGGTTTCTGAAGATGGGTTGGTAAAATACACCAGAAGGTTCATCACCTGGTTAAGGTGAAACTCCAACACTAACTTCAGAAGGAACTTTGAGTGAGGGCGAAGGACGCTGCCCTTGTGGAAGATGAAGCAAGAAGACTCCACAGAGAGTACCTGCAGCTCACAGATCCTTTTGGAAGATGTAATGGCCATAAAGAAAGTTGTTTCCCATGACAGGTGTAGACTGTAAACCTTACACCTGTGCACAGGCACAAATGGCCTGCCCATGAGCGTAGCCAGCACAAGCAGCAAGTCCCGTGGTGGTGGTTCATACACCTGAGGGGTCAGGTAGTCCATGCCTTTAAAAATAGCCCCTCACCACCTTCTCCTGGGCCACTGTCAACTTATAAGCCCACGCCTGGTAGGAGAAGATGGCTGCCAGGTGCACCTTCAGGGACATTGCTCTCAGTCCCGAGAGAGGGACCAGATGTACTCCAAGATATCGCCACAAGGCAGGCAGGTGGATCAAGATCTTTATACTGAGACCATATGGTGAAACTCTTCCACTTAAATGCATATCATATGCTAGTCGACTCTTTTCAGATGGCCTTGAAAATGTGAAGCACTGCTTCCAACAGACCCAAGGTCTGGAACTCTAGCTGCTCAGAAACCAAGCCATGAGATGCAGGGATGTCAGGTCTGGGCGCTGGATTGTCCCCTGTTGTCTGGTCAGCAGATCCAGGCAAAACAACTGCCACGGAAGTCTGCTGCTGTGGCTGAGGAGATCCGGGTACCGGAGTCAGGATCATCATTTTTTTTTTTTGTGGACTTTATTTACCACTCCTGCTCTGACCCCAGACTCTTTCCCATGGGGGCACTTTGCTCACCTCCGTCCTGCCTGGTCTGAAGGCTCAGTCCTGCTGTCTGTTGGCACAGCTCCAGCTCTGTTCCTCCGGATTTAACCCCCGGACGGGACTGCCACTCTTCTCAGACCTTTTTGAAATCTGGATGGGTGTCCAGGGACTGGAGGGAGCACCGGAGACAGCCGAGGCACTTGACGTTGGGCGTTGGCCCCTGGTCCCCACCTTCACCTACCAGGATCGTTTTTTCCCCTTTGTTCTGTGTTGGCCCGAGCTCGGACATGCAATGACGTCCTGCACACAGGGTGCGTGCTTCCACACACCCTCGTAAGATGTCTGCCGCAGCTCCCCTCTACACTGCGAGCCACTGAAGCTGTGACCCCAGCTGCCACTAGGAGCCACCAGAACAGTGGTTAGCCTAACCCCTACCCCACCCCGGGAAAGGAGGGCAGTCCTCTGGACACACAAATCCTTTTCTGCCCCTGCCGATCCCCGACAGCCTGGACTCGTTCCCAAACCCAGATCGCCAGCGTGGCACGAGGTGTGGCGTCCAGCGCCTCAACCCTCAGCGCCACTTGGCTGGCCCATTAAGATCACCCTTGCCTTATCCTTCTGGGCACTGGCCACCACCTTGTGGACCAAAGGGAAGGGAAGGAAGGCATACATGAGGCAAGAGGTTCAGGGCCTCATGAAGGCATCCCCCAACAGTGTCCCAGACTGTGGGGGCAGGCACTGAACAGCCTTAGCTTGGCGTTCTCCCAGAAGGCAAACTGATCCACCAGAGGAGTGCCCCACAGGGAGAACAGATGGTTGATCATCTCCTGATTCAGGGACCACTCATGAGGTCTCTCCTAGCCAGCTAAGAGCATCTGCCAGTTGGTTGTGACCTCTCATGACACAGCCAGATCATCTGCATCCAGGCTGCGCACAAGGGTCCAGCAGTGGAGGGCCTCCTACAGGGGAAGGAATGTGTTCCGCCTTGCCTGTTCAGATAGAACATGGTGGACCTCCATGATCTGACCTCTGGCTAGAAGAGCAAATTCCATCAGAGCAAGCAGCACTGCGTGGAGTTCCAGCAAGTTAATGTGATGATGGGATTCTTGGGGTGACCATAACCCACAGGCTCTGCTGTCTCCCAGGTGTGCTCCTGATGGCTCTGGGCGGACAAAGAGGGTTCCTTCCTCCAGATGTTCTGGGACTCGTCACCAATGAATGGCTTCCCACTTTGGCTGAGTTAATGTGACTGGCTGGTCAAAGTGATCTAGGCACTGGGACCACTTATGGCCCAACTCTCACTGCAGGTAGCACACCAGCCAGAGGGCTCAATACACCATGCTGGTGCAGGACATCACATATGCCAGCAGCCACAGGAAATCCCAAGCAAGGTGTGAGAGCCCAACCTGAAATGACTGGGCTAAGCAGGCAAGAGCCAGTGCCTAGTCCACAGGGAGGGAGGCCTCAGCTCCCAGGGATTTCAGTTCTGCCCCAATAAATTTGATCAACTGTGAGGGGACCAGTTTGGAATTGCCTGAGTTGACCAGCAAGCCTAAGACTCAGTAAGTCTGGAGATTCAGATCTTTGGACCTCTTAACAGTCTCTCTGGACAGTCTGGCCAGCAGCCAGTCGTCCAAGAAGGGATAAATCCTGATACTCTTGCCCCACAGAAAGGCTGCCACCATTGATATGCACCTGGTGAAGACCCTGAGCGTAGACAAGAGCCCAAAGGGTATGACCTGGAACTGATGCAGTACACCTTCCTCACAGAAATGAAGGTACTGGTGGTGGGACGGACTGGGATAAGGAAACACATTTTGGAAGTCCAGGGAGCAGAACCACATGCCCTGTTGCACAGATGGAACAATCTGATTCAGGATGACCATTTGGAAAGTACAGTTACGTAAGAACTTACCGTAACAGTAGATCTTCGAGAACAGCTCTTGCAGCAGGTTACACCATTAGGACTGAAGCCGGCAGGCGTCAGGACCCCACAGAAAAATTCTAGCTAGCTATCTTCAGCGGGAACCGCCCCCGACGTCAGTCCCGCCTCCGACGTCAGGCGTAGTACATAAGGGGGCAGTCCCGCAAGATTCCCCAGTTCTCCCGCCGGAGACTTCCGGCCGCAGGATGACATCGAGATGGGAGACCGAGGATCCACTGTCAGAAGACAAAAGGGTATAAAGCCCTGTTAAAAAATGCTTAAGCCATGCCTCCTCCAAGGGGGAAGGTGGGCGGGAAGGTACCTGCTGCAAGAGCTGTTCTCGAAGATCTACTGTTACGGTAAGTTCTTACGTAACTGTACTATCTTACTTCGAGAGACAGCTCTTGCAGCAGGTTACACCATTAGGACTGATTCCCAAGCAGTAGTGCTTGCAAACACTCTGGGAGGAGGAAACTATAGAGTTCATTCCAGGTCCTGATTCTAGGACAGGAGACCCTGTAGCACAGCCAGGCTGAAGCCGGCTCTTCACTGTGAAGCGATGTCCAGGCTATAGTGCCTGATAAAGGTATGTACAGAGCTCCAAGTGGCTGCAGCACAAATGGCAGAGGTGGAGACGTTTCGAAGTGCTGCAAAGGAGGTGGCCACTCCCCCAGTGGAATGACCCTGGACTGATCCCGGGAAGGGCTTTTGTTTGATATCATAACAGTATGATATGCACTGGACAAGCCAGCGAGAAAGGGACTGTTTGGATACTGGTTGGCCCATCATCCTTTCAGTAAAGGAACGAAAAGTTGTTCGACTTCACGAAGCTGCTTAGTTCTGCTCGGTAGTACCTTAAGCCAGCGTGAACATCCAGGGTGTGGAGCAGCCTCTCCCTATTAGAATAATTAGGGAAGTAGACAGGCAGGTCAATGTCCTGATTGAGAGTGAGTGTGACACCACCTTAGGCAAGAATTTAGGATTCGTCCTCAGGATACTCTGTCCCGTGGAAAATCAATAAGGTTCCTTACACATGAGAGCATGAAGCTCAAACTCTTCTCGCTGACGAACAGCAACTAAAAACAACGCTTTTCCACTAATAGAAAACGCAGCCTCGCAATCCGCTGCAGGTTCAAAGGGGGAGCGTGAGTTGCTCCAGGACAAAGAGCAAGTCCCATGGAGGCACTGGGTCCTTAATGGTGGCCTAAGATGTAACACCCTCTCAAGAATTCTCGACAGGCATCTAATTGTGCCACTGTGCGCTGTCCCACGAGGTGATAAGCTGAAATGGCACAGAGGTTGCACCTTAATAGAGGAGTAAGCGAGACCCGAGCGGAAAAGGAGAGCAGGTACTCTAACACACGCTTTCACGGACAACCCTAAAGGGAAAGGCAGCGTGTTTTACGTCCTATAGACAAAAACAGCGCCATTTCATGGTGTACATCGCATGCGTTGCCGGCTTTCTGGCTGCAGAAAGAACTTCCGCAACCTCTTGCGAGACCCCGTGTCGCAAAATGGCTATGTCTCTAGGAGCCATGCATGCAGGTTCAGTGAGCATAAGTCCGGGTGGACCAGTGAGTCCTCCTCCTGAGACAAGAGATGGGAGCTGAATGGCAACGGGAGCGGAGGTTCCCGGGATAGCTGTATTAGCAAATGGAACCAGATTTGTCTGGACCAGAAAGGGGCCACCAGGATCATTGTTGCATGCTCCCTGCGCAGTTTGAGAAGAACTCTCTGGATCAACGGGAAGGGAGGGAAAGCGTAGAGGAATCTGTCCGCCCAGGAGAGGGACAACGCGTCTCGCCAGAAAACACCAGGCCCTGGATCTAGCGAGCAAAAATTGGGCAGTTTTGCGTTGGATGGGGAAGCGAACAAGTCCAATTCTGGAGTTCCCCACTGAAGAAACAGATCCTCTGCTACCTCCTGAAGAAATCCCCACTCGTGGACTCTGGCCTGGGAGCGACTCAGGCCGTCTGCAATTGTGTTGTCCACCCCGGGAACATGTACTGTGATCAGGTTCGCGCCGTGTCGGATTACCCAATCCCACACCCTCATAGCCTCCCTGCAAAGGAGGTAAGAGTGTGCGCCTCCTTGTTTGTTGAGGTAATACATCACCGCCGTGTTGTCTGTCTGTAGCAGGAGAGTACTCGGCGGGATCTCTGACTGAAATGCCTGCAGGCATAAAGGACCGCCTCATCTCCAGAACGCTGATATGAAGGTGAGCCCTGAGGGGTCCACGCTCCTGGGACTTCACCCGCCCAGGTGTGCTCCCCACCCTAATCCTGAGGCGTCCGTGGTGAGGATTACCTCCGGGACGGCGCTTATAAATGGAACACCCGTGAGAGTGTCCCTGGGTCTAACCACCTATTGCCAGTCTCGAATCACGGCGTCGGATTCTGACCGGATGCTGCATATGGTCTTGCCTTTGGTTCCATTGCACCTGAGCATCCACTGAGTTACCCGCATGTGGAGCCTTGCGAAGGACGGTCGGAATGGCCGCAGCCATGTGTCCGAGAAGCGTCGGGACCGACCTGGCTGGGACGGTCTTGTTCGACGTAAAGCTCCTGATGAGGGATCTGATGCGCCCGCCTGTCGCCTGGAAGAAATGCTCTTCCTGAACGGTGTCCAGGACTGCGCCATGAACTGCAGTTTCTGAGCGACGGTACCAGGAGAGACTCTATTGATCAAGATGCCCAGAGACCCAAACAGATTCCGGTACTCTGGATAGCTAATAATAACGCCTCTGGAGGCGGCCATGAGAAGCCAATCGTCCAAGTACGGGAACACATAATGGCCTGTCTCCTTAGAGACGCCGCCACGACTGCATGCATTTGGTAAAGACCCTGGGAGCCGATGACAGTCCGAATGGAAGTGCTCGAACTGAAAGTGGTGGCCGAGAAACTCAGCGCAGGAACCTCCTGTGCGCCTGAGCTACAGGGATGTGCAGGTATGCATCTCAGATGCCTAGGGACGCTTAAAATGCGCCCTCTTTAGCATGGGGATAAGACCCGAAGAGTCACCATGCGGAATCTTTTGGAGGCAACCGACATATTGAGGTCACCGAGGTCCAGAATCGGACGGAGGTCCCCTGTTTTCTTTGGAACCAGGAAGAAGTGAGAGTAGTACCCGAATCCTCTCTGGTTCTCTGGGACATACTCTGTCGCCCCCTTTTGCAGGAGCGCAAGTATTTCTTGCCTGATCAGAGGTTTCTGCTGACCCGAGTAACGGGAGAGCAGAGGAGGCCTCGAGGGTGGCTTTTCTGCAAATTCTATAAAGTGGCCTCTTTCGACCAACTGAAGAACCCACCGGTCAGTGGTTATGGACTGCCATCCTGGCAGGTACTTCGCAATGCGACCCCCGACCTTGATGTCCCATTGATCCTGAGGGGCAGGGGCCGGAAAGGAGTCAGGCTGTGGCAGCAGAGGGGCCTGCGGGCTGGGCTGGTTTAGCTGGACGTTGACCTCGGCCCGCGGGCTGTCTACCCTGGGCTCTATGGGAACCGGAGCCCCTCTGTTGTGGACCGGTGCGGGAATGTTGTCTGTGCCCGTCCACGAAACCGGCTTTGGTTCCTATGAAAGGAACTAAGCCTCAGTCGGTACATTGCCTGGACCGACCTCACCGCCTTCCCGGCCTCTTGAAGCTTGGTGATGACCCTCTCAGAGGGCTCACCAAAGAGAACTTCTCCCTCAAATGGGGCGTCCATGATAATTTTGTGGACGTCCGGGGTAAAGCCGGAGACACGGAGCCAAGAGTGTCTCCGGAGGCATACACCTGAAGCTGCTGCTCGGGCCGAGGAGTCCGTGGAGTCGTACGCGGCTCGTAGCACTTGGGTCCCCAGGTCCGAAACCGTCCGGAGGAGCTGCAACATCTCCTCCTTCTGCTCACCTTCTGGCAACTTCTCAGCCAGATCCAGACCCTGCTCCCACAAGGCATTTTGGAATTGCACCATGTGGGTCAAGTAATTCAGGGATCTGATGGCACAAGTAGCGGAAGCATACGTGCGCCTACCCATAGCATCCAGCTGTTTGGACTCCGGGTCCGGTGGCAGAGTGTTCAAATGTTGCGGTCTCTGGGACCGGTCATGAGAGGCTGTTATGACCAGAGAGTCGGCCTGAGGATGCTGAGCCAAGTACTGTTCTTCCCTTGGAGCCCTGTACAGGCGGTCAGCTTTCTTCGGCATCACCGGGAGTGAATGTGGACGCTTCCACGCTGCCTTGGTGACGTCCACGAAAGTGTCTACCAAGAGTGGCACCACCACAGGCTTGGGGTCCTTCTGCCGAAGATATTTCGCAAGGCGTAGCCTTTCCGGGTCTAACTCTTCCGCATCCCATCCCATGTTCTCTTGGATGTGTCTCATGATGTCCGAGAACGAAGGGTCACCCAGAGGAGACCTTGGAAGCTCACGTGGGTACAGAGAAGGGATGTGGAGGGGAGATGGGGATCTAGATCCTGTTGAAAACTCTGATCCCATGTCCTCCGTCGAAGGCGAACGGCGGCATCTTCTGGGTCTCTTAGGGCTGGGTGACCCAGAAGAGGATCTGGACAGAGGTCTCCTTTTATC
Organism: Neoceratodus forsteri; assembly: GCA_016271365.2. Lineage (NCBI taxonomy): Eukaryota > Metazoa > Chordata > Ceratodontiformes > Ceratodontidae > Neoceratodus > Neoceratodus forsteri. The sequence goes on from CM057453.1 coordinate 1,098,716,265, forward strand.
TGGTCTCCCCCTTGGAGGGATCCTGGGCTCCCGGGGAGGAGGTAACCGGCCTGCAGACCCGGATGGAGAAGGGGCGAGGAACCGGAGGAGTAACCGCCTAGGAGGAGGAGGAGGAGGTGGAAGAGGAGGTGGGGTGGGGACCACGTCCTTTTTGATGGTATCCCACCAGTACATGAAAAGCTCCTTAACCTCTGAGAAAGAAAGACCAGACGACGGACCGGGCACCGGTGGTCGGTCATCGGGTGCCGGCGTCGGCTCCACAGGGGCCTCTGGTTGCGGGGAGGGATCCCTGGGAGGCTCGACAGGACCGGGGTCGCCTGTCTGGTCCTCGGGCTGTGTTACCTCCTCCTCTGTAATGGTCTCCTGACCGACTTCGGTCGGAGGCGTCAGGGCCCTCTTCTCAATCCGGACAGGCACGGACGTCGGCCCCCCTAGCGGCATCCGGGGGTGCGTAGGCTTGGCCGGTGAAGGTCGTCTGGCGGTCGACGGTTCTGGGGACCTGTGGCGAGAGGCCGACATAGGGCGGGTCGACGTCGGGTCCAACGGTCTCTTAAGAGAGGTGAGCTCCTTCGTCTTCCGCTGGTGAGGAGGAGGCAAGGAGGCAGACCTGACGTCGGGTTCAGAATGGCGGGAACCCGACTTGTGGTGATGGTGGCGGTCCCCCGACTTGACCAGGGCCTTGGAAGATGAAGGAGGCCTGGAAGTCTTGGCCTGAGAAGAAGAGCCCAAAGATTTTCTCACCGCAGCAGGGGGAGGCTGAGAACTGGCCCGGGAAGGCGAGCAGTCGGACCTGGAGCCGGAGCTACGAGAATCAGAGGCCCTAGACGGGGACCTGGAAGGGGCCTCCTCTCTATGCTTCTCCGAATGTTTATGGGTCTTCTCCGAAGAATCCCCTTTGGAGGCCATGGTCTTGAGTTGTTCCTCGTGCAGGAACGCCTGTAGGGCCTTCTGGCGATGGATCCGGTTCTGCTGTTGAAGCCTAGGCAAAGGAGCAGGACCGCGTCGGTCTGGGCCTAAGCAATCGACGCAGGTCAATGCGGATCCTTTAAGGGATCTGCTTCCCACAGGCGCACTTCAAGAATGACTGAGGTTGAGAGGGCATCAGACAATAAACTGACCAAGAAAAAACGAATTTCCAAAGCAAAATTTACCACGCGCCACGCGCTAGAACTGTGGAATCAAGGGTCGAGACTTGCAAGTCGACGGCGGAAAGAACTGGAGAATCTGGGCGGGACCGCCCTGCGTACTACGCCTGACGCCGGAGGCGGACTGACGTCGGGGCGGTCCTCACTGAAGATAGCTAGCTAGAATTTTTCCGTGAGGTCCTGATGCCTGCCGGCTTCAGTCCTAATGGTGTAACCTGCTGCAAGAGCTGTCTCTCGAAGTAAGATCTTGCACTTCCACATGAAATGATTCAGACTGTGCAGATCCAGTATGAATCACCCCCACTCCCGTTTCAGAGCCAGGAAGTACCCACACCCATAACCCTGACTGCCCATGGTGTCCGGGACAACATGGGCTATGACTCCTTTCATGATGAGCTGAGCAGTGTCCTCCCAAAGGGCAGACAGCATGTCCAGCAACACACTGGACTTCCAAGGAGCATGAATTCGGTAATGTGGGAGAGTTTCAAACTTCAGACGCAACCTTCTGCCTACCACTTCTAACACCAACTTGTCAGTTTATTTTTTATACTGAGTGGCCAGTAAGCAAATAAAAGTCAGTTGTGATAGTGGGACAATGTGGCAAGAAGTGGCATAACCGACCCTCGACAGGGGCAAGACTGGTAGAGAGATGACACCCCCAGTTCCGTCACTGTGCAACTTTTGCAGGAGCACCGGCCACTGTGGCCAGAAGCGACCACTGCCCCCATGTCTTATGGGGCCCTGGCCAATGAACTTGGCTTTCAGGCACCAAGCCTAGTAATGCCCCTGCTGAGACTGCTGCTGAGGAGACTGTGGCTAAAAGGGCTGATAGTGAAAAAAACTTTTCTTAGGCTTTTGGTTCTGCTCCTTCTGGGACAATGCCACAGGGAAAAGGGTGGCTTTAGACTTCTCTATGCAGGTGAGATGTCCCTCCACCCCAGGGCCCAAGAATTGGACATCAGCCAGGTTGTGCTGGGTGTCTGCCTTAAAGGTGGACAGACCACGAAAGGCCCTGCAACATATTGAGAAAGCCGTTGCCATGGCACAGGCACAGGAGTCACCCATGTCCAAGGCCATCTACAGCTCGTGTTTAGTCAGCATTTGACCTTGGTATCAAACCAACTTCACTGGCAACTGCTGGTTTGCAGGGAGGTGAAGGAGGATTTGATTAAGGAGGATTTGATCAAGGACTCCCAACAGGGAGTGACAGAAGCTGGCCACCACAGAGTAATTCGCTTCAAGTAGACGCAAGGACGCCCCAGAATACACCTTTTTAGTGATGTGGTCAATCTTTCTGTAATACAGTTAGCCAGCCATTTGCATAAACACTGCTTAGAAACTGGGACGTCCTCTTTCCCAGGGGTGAAAGAAACAAAAAGCTGCAAAAACTTCCTGCAGTCTTTTGTGCGGTGACCAGTGGTTCTTTGTCTTTTAGCTTGTTTTTTTTAGTTGGCTAACCATGACCCAAACCCGTAAGACCAACACAGGGCCAGTTCATTTCCCCTAGGGTGTGATACAGACGAGGCACACTGATGAGTCCTGGGTAGGACGAAACACGTGTCTGTGTCTTCTGTTTACACCCTTTGCAGATTGTGCGAGAGGCCCTTTGGCACCATGCATTTCTGCTTAAAGCTGAACTGGCCTGAAATGTCATGGTGATTTGCATATACATCCCATGATGCTTTGCATTATGGGGGCATGTGTGAGTTTGTATTTCATAGTATCTGAATAGTCTATGTACATCTAAAGTGTGGAGCAATGCTTCCACCAGATTGGCATGCTCTGGAAAACAAACTGGAAGGTGGATAGTTTGATTTCAAGTAAACTCAGACACCACCTTTGGTAAGAACTTCAGATTCGTACGCAAAGATACCTTGTCTTTGTGGAAAATTAAATAAGGAGGCTCGCATGTATGAGCCTGAAGCTTGGAAATCCTTTGCGCAGAAGTTATAGCAACTAAAAACAACACTTTCCATGACAGAAAGCGTAGCTTACAGATCGTGGCTGCCGCTAAAGGAGCCAAAGTCAGCTTCTCCAACACAAAATACAAGTCCCATGCTGGGACAGGATAGCGGATAGAAGGCTTCAAGTGTAGAATGCCTCTCAAAAAAGTACAGGCCACATCAAATTGGGCCACAATTCAGTCATCAGCAAGCACATGGAAAGCTGATACAGCAGCCAGGTGCACCTTAAGAGAGGAGAGATGAAAATTACGTACCTAGCGTAATTATGATCTTTCTGTGCATCTTCACCGTTCATTACATTTGGATATATGGCCAGAGGTCATGACCCCGCGGGAGCTTTTTTTTTGGTAGGTGGAGCCGACGACTCTTGGCGCCCGCCTTGAGGCAGGGAGATACCACGTGGCGCTATGGGCTGGCTCAGGTCACGACCCGCCTGCTGCCAAATTCTGAGTCGCCAGAGGTGTGAGGAAAAGGAGTTGGGAGGGTGGGAAAAGAAAGTCCAAGGGACAGAGAAAGCAAAAGATGTAAAACCAAAAGGAGAAATTAACAAATAAATGACTGAGAGGACAGAGTAAGAAGAAAAATCGAGATGCTAAGGAGATTGGGAAGGGGCCCCAATCTCTGCAAACAGAAAAGGAGGAAGTTAGGGAAGGAGAGGGAACACCAGTCGTATGCTGGATTCTGCCCTGTCTCTAGATTGTATAGGAACTGCAAGAAGTAGCCAAGAGGCTTAATCACCCAAATTCAAGGCACAGAATCACTGGCAAAAGAAAACTCCTTTAAGGCAGAAAAACGGATCTTCTAAAAAGGACAGGGTACAGAGGTTCTCCCCCCTCTCCAAGGGAAAATCGAAAAAAAACTGAGGATTGACGGGACAGAAAGAGGAGAGGATGGAGGGCAACCGCACACTCCCACCTCACAGGGGTGGAGCCAGAGCACTAGAAAGGGAGTGCCACCCCATCCTAACCACTCTCCCTCTAGAAATACCATCCCACTACGTGCCCCAGATTACCCCTCCCCTGACACAGAAAGGAGGGGGGCAAGGAAAGGCACAGAGAAAGAGGGGGATCCAGAGACTGAGGCCCCAGGGGGATGGTGGGTGGGATTGTGATGAATGGTGAACATACACAGAAAGATCGCAATTACGGTAGGTACGTAATTTTCATATCTTATCTGTGTCTATCTTCACCACTCATCACATTTGGGTGAGTGCCGAGCCCCCCCGAAGGGGGTTTGAAAACCCTAAGGGACAGAGTCCCTTAGTTCTCAGTGGGTGACACACTAAGAGGGAGAACCTTCTGGGCCTGGAGAGGCCCGAGAGTGGGAAGAGTGAGACGGGGACCCCCTGGAGGGGGAAGGAAGTTGCCCTGACAGACGCCGCCTCACTCTGCGGGAGAAGAGAGGTTCTCTGGTATGTGGAGTTAACCACCCTACACCGGGCCAAGGGTGACAACCGGGAAAGATGCAGCCATGCCGTCTACCTAGTGCAGATCGCTGTCCCCACGACCCTGGTAGCTACCTTACTGGCATCATACAATGCCCTTGCTTGGTGCCTTGCTAGCTCCACGCCACGCACGGTCTGGTTTGCTCCGTGTCAGGCAATGAGGCTAGGAGCTGACCTAGCTTGGACCACAAGAACCTGTCATAGACTGCATAATGGGCCTAATGTGCGGAAATAGAAAGCAGCAACCATGCCAAGTAGAAGGTCCTCCTCCCCAGAAATCAAAATCCAAGGAATCTTGGTCTGGGGGCCGGTCATGGTGAAGGCTGCGAAGCCCATCAGGAGTATCCAGCTGTGTCAGTCCTGACTGAGGCTGAGGCATGTAACCTTGAGACTCTTGGGGCACACTTCAGCAGAGATCCCTAGGGGCAAGAACTCTGGAAAAAGGTCTCTGCCAGGAACGCAATGATGCCTCCCTAAAGGGAACAGGCTAGGGGGGCACCACAAGGGTGTCCTCACTGAAGTCACCCAAAAATGCATGCGCTGAGTGCTCTGGATTGCTCCAAGTGGCAGGAGAGATGTGCAAGTCCTCCAACATCCTCACGAAGAATCGCTGATACTCCGCGAGATCAGCAGCCAGGGAGATGTTGACAGAAGGCTCCTCTCTCCCAGAAGAGGGGGATGAAGAGTTAGAGGACCTCAACTGTTCAGAGGGTGGCTGCTCGGGGGGAGACTGAAAAACCTGTGTGTCCACTGCCCTGACGTAAGTGGGAAAGCGAGCAGCCACAGCCCTGAACTGCTCCTAGGAGAGAGAGGCCCGCTAGGACCAAGCATGCCTGGGAGTGCAGGAGAATGTGGCAGAGGGATGGGGACAGAGCCGAGAAGAGAAGTCAGCTAACTTATGCCTGGGCTAGGGAGCAGACCAGGAGTGCCAGAAGATAAAGGTGCCCTGGAAGACTCCACAGCCTCAAGCTGAACAACCATTTCAGAACTGCCTTGGCTGCTCCCGGAAAAATCCCCCCTGTGAGGTGACCAGGGCCATACAGGTCCAGAAGGATGGTCCCCTACCTCAAAAGAATGGGGCTCTCTCAAAGAAAGCGAAGAGGAAGAGTGGAGATCCGCACTGCAGCTTCTTCCAGAGCCCGCCTGGGCCCCAGAAAAGGTCGCTGCATAGACCCCATGCCCCTCGACCCCTCGGAATCCAAGAGCGCCCTCCTCCTCGAGATGGCCAGCCTAGGTAACTGACAGCCCTGGTCAGCATCCAAAGGAGCTACCCAAGACACAGTACCCTTCCCTCTCATAGGTGCTCTGATTGGCCCCAAAGTTGGGCGATCCAAGCACACCACATGAGGGGGTACCACCGCTGAGGGGGTCATAGAAACATAGACTTTGACGGCAGATAAGAACCGCTTGGCCCACCTAGTCTGACCATTTCCCTACCTAGAGGATAAGCTGCAGATCCTATTTAACCAACAGCCTATTTCTTCCTACCCCCCACAAAAATTGCCTTATGTCTGTCCCATGCATTCTTGAATTCTCCCACAGTTTAAGACCACACAACCTTCTTAGAAAGGCTGTTCCATGCGTCCACCACCCCCTTTGTGAAAAAATACTTCCTCACATTGCCCTTGAGCCGCCCCATCTTCAAATTGTGTCCCCTTGTTCTTGCACATCTCTTTTTCTGAAAGATGCTACCCTCTTGGACTTTGTTGATTCCACTGAGGTAAACGTTTCTATCATGTCCCCCCTCTCCCTCCTTTCCTCAAGGGTATAGATATTAAGCTTCTTTAGCCTCTCCTCGTATGGCTTCTCTTGCAGACCCTGCACCATTTTAGTTGCCCTCCTCTGGGGGGGGGTCAGTGAACCCTCCGAGGCCGGGTAGCAGTGCAATGGTGGCATGCACCACTGCCTGCCGGTCAGAGCCCCCGACCCCAGTCTCAGCAGTCACCAACCGCTCCTCAGAGGTGAGCTGACTCCGCTCTGTTGAAGACACTACAAGGCTACCCACACTAGCAGCCAGACTGCTCGTCTGACTCAGAGTCCGTCCCCGAAGAGGTGGAGGCCGAGGCCCTGTACCAAACTGTAGGTGGGCACCTGTCGCCATCCCTAAGAAACAGGGTGCCAGAAACGGAAACCACGCCCAAGTCATTGCCAGTGCCCTCCGCAGCACTGCGAACGGCGGCCAAAAAGGACACGGCTCCAGCCCGAACAGCAGCCTCGGAGTCAGAACCTGCCACGGCGCCGCCTCGCAGCGCCGAGGGCAGGGAATGCGCTGAGGACGGCTCCAGCGGCGCTTTCGGCACCGCAGACGGCGCTGAAGTCAGAAACCCCCACGGCGCTGTTCTGCTCCATGGCGCCAAGGGCAGGGACGGTGCCAATGACTGCTTCAACAGCGCTGCCTGAACCCCCCCATGGCACTGTGCCCATGTCCAGCATCGCAAACAACTCCAGAGCTGGACATGGCGTCGTGTTCAACCTTGGCGCTGTGCACCGCGCCGAAGCGAGGAAAGGGACACTGCCATACAGCCTCCCACGGTGTGCTAGCACTATCGGCACTGCGAACGGCGCCGACAGCAGCCATGGCGCAGAGCGATGGACCAGCGGCGACAACTCCGCCAGGGCCCACGACATCGTGAGCAGTGCAGAGGTCCAAAATGGCACCAACCGACTGCGTCAAGGATGGCACCGACCTGGGCCTTACGAACCGCGGGTCCAACACCGAGGGAGCCTTTGCCTCCCGAAGGGGCAACTGCCATGGCGGTGCCTCCTTCCCGCCCCCGAAGGGAACAGACTGGGCCTCCTGCACCGTGGGAAGAGCCTTGGCCACGGCTACGCTACTAGAAGCTGAGGCTCCCTCTTCCTCCTCAGTCCATATAGAACTGGGAAGGGACCTGGAGGAAAGGCTGAGAGAATGTGGCTTGGCCAGGCTAGTGTGCACTCAACCCCGAAAGACGGCGGTGTGAGCTCACCACTTTCCACGCCAAGACTGTTCAATGACCCAGCGGTCCATGGAAAGCAGGCCGACCAATCCATCTCGTGAAGTGGGCCAAGACACGTAAGGCAACGGTCGTGCTGGTCGGTGACGGAAAATTTTCGACCGCATGGGCACCGTCGCATGGGGGGGCTGATCCGTCTTTGAAGTCTTTTTGCCCTCCAACCTAGACATGACCTATGGAAATAATACAAATAAAACAAGACTCAACGTCGCTGTAATAAAGTAAATATGGAAAGATCTTACTGGCAATGTCGAGTGGCCATCAGAACCGGCAGGAGGATCTGACTTAGCGCCGAAAATTGTTCGGAGTTGAAAAAATGAACTGCAAAGCAGGTAGGCCTCCATTTCTTCAGAGAAAGCATCCCACGAGGTGACCTCGACGGTGGGAGACGAAGAACTGGCAGGCCGGCGGAGTCGACTACAGCTAACGGCCAACCTGCAAGCGCCACGTAGTATATCGGCCTCCAGGGTGGCGCCGAGAGCGCATCGGCTCCACCTACAAAAAAAAAAAAAAAAAGGCTCCTGCAGGGTCATGACCTCCGGCCACACACCTAAATGTGATGAATGGTGAAGACTGACACAGATAAGATCTGCTTTCCTGCCTCTAACAAGGACAGCGGATGCTCTAAAATCTGATTCACTGGACAGGTGAAAGGATCCCAGTGGTGTGAAGCAGCTCACAGAGCAAAACGCTTCCACTTCATAGAGTAAGTAGCTCTGGAGGAAGGCTTCCTAGCAGCCAGCACAACTTCAACCACTTCTGGGGACACTCCAAATCTCGCAATGATTATTTCTTCAGGAGCCAGGCATGGACATGAAGAGACCTGAGGTCCAGTTGGACTAGGGTTCCCTGTTCCTGAGACCGAAATCCCTTGGACAGGGGCAGGGGAACTGGTGGTTCCACTAACTGCTGCAGTAAGGGAAACCATGTCTGATGAGGCCAGAAGGGAGTCACCAGAATCAGAGTGGCCCACTCCTTCTGGTACTTAACACCCTCTGGATCAGATGGAAGGGAGAATAGGCATAACGGAACCTCCCTTTCCAGAAGAGGGACAACACAGCTCGACGGAAAACTCCAGGCCCTGGAGCGAGTGAGCAGAAATGCAGCAGCTCTGCGTTGAGTGGGGACACAAGAAAGTCAGACTCTGGATGACCCAGTCTGTCGAACAGGTCTTCCGCCACGGAGGTCAGCAGCTTCCACTCGTGCGTTCTGGACTGTGACCTGCTTAACCTGTCTGCCAGGACATTCTGGACACCTGAAACATGGACTTCTGACAGTTCTAGACAGTGTTCTAGAGCCCAATACCATATCCTCATTGCCTTCCTGCACAGGGGATATGAATGGGTGCCCCCCCACCTTGTTTATGTACTGGACTACACTGATGTTATCCATTTGCACCAGCAGAGGTCCCAGGGACAGATGCATCTGGAAGGCTTGCAGGCCGTACATAATGGCCCTCATCTCTAGGACGTTTATGTGGAGGGAACTCTCCACAGAGGTCCAGGTACCTTGGGTCTAGTGAAGGCCCAGAAGCTCCACCCAGCCCATCTCCGAAGCATCCATTGTGAGGATCTGATGAGGGGAAGGGATCAGAAAGAGAACCCCTTTGAGGAAATTGCTGGGGTCCATCCACCACTGAAGCACCCTCTTAATAGATGTTACTAGAGCCTTCTGTTCTAGATCATTCATCCTATTGGACTGAACATCCACTGGAGGACCTGCATATACAGCCTTGCCGGGGGGATTGTGACAATGGCTGCTACCATTAGGCTCAGCAGGTGCAGAAATGCTCTGGCTGCGACATACCAGTTGTTGTAAAGTTCCTGGGCCTGAGCTATCAGGCATTCTGCCCTTTCCTGAGGCAGAAAAGCTGCACCCTGAACAGTGTCCAGAATGGCTCCTATGAACTGGAGGCACTAACAGGGGGTTCAAAACTGACTTGGATAAGTTGACCATGATCCCTAGCGCATGAAACAACTGCATAGCACATGCTAGGGTGTGGGATACTTGATCCCTGGACTGAGCCTTGAGAAGTCAGTCATCCAGATATGGGAAGACATATAGTCCCTCCCTCCTGAGGGCTGCTGCCACTACTGCTAAGCATTTGGTAAAGACCCATGGCGCAGAAGACACAGGGCAATACCCTGAACCGGTAGTGTTCACCCGGAACAGGAACCTGAGGTACTTCCTGTGAGGGTTGCAAACCTTGATATGCAGGTATGCGTCCTGCATGTCGAGGGAACATATTCAGTCCCCCTGATGTAGAAGAGGCAGTAGGCCTTGCAGAGTCACCATCCTGAACTTCTTGTACTGGATACAGAAGTTCAGATTGCGCAAATCCAGGATGGGTCTCAAGTTCCCCGTGGATTTGGGAACCAGGAAGAAGTGGGAATAGAAACACAGGTTACTCACCTGTAACAGTAGTTCTAGGAGTGGTATATGATGTTCATCCACACTGTCTAGCAGATCGCCTTTCCCTTTAAGAGGTACCAGAATGTCTTCAATCTGGCTCCTCCCACCCACCCGGGTGGTATAACCCTCAGCTCCACCCCTAAATGCCAGATCTTAGCCCACTGGAAGCAAGGTTGTGCACCTGAGCCTGGGGAGGTCAGGTGGATCCATGTGCATGATCATCATATACCACTCCTAGAAAAGTACAGTCACATAAAAACTTACCTTAACAGTAGATCTTTGAGGAGTGTCTCTTGCAGTAGATAATACTTTGGGTATCCAGCAGAGGTCGCTGTGGTGCACGTCAGTTCTTCTAGCAGTTTTTCACCAGGGACTGACCATACATGACATCCGCTTCCTGTATCCTATATAAGTGTGGGTGGTCCCTGGCATCCTCAGTTTTCCTGCCAGATTCAGCTCGCAAAGCAAGAACCGGAGGGAAGCCAAGGTACCAAAGGAGTCCCAACCCTAGTCATTGGACCAGAACCTGCTCTCTTAGAGAAGGAGGGGGATGGAGGGTGGGAACAAACCTACTGCAAGAGACACTCCTCAAAGATATACTGTTAAGGTAACTTTTTATGCAACTGTACTATCTTCCACAGAGTGGTCTTTTACAGTAGGTAATACTTTCGGGATGAATCCCAAGCAGTAGTGCCCAGATGGGAGAACAGTTATGATAAGAGACCTTGTAGGACTGCATGGCCGAAGGCTGTCCTACGTCGAGAGGCAATATCCAGATTGTAGTACCTTGTGAAAGTATGAATCGTGGACCAGATAGCTGCACTGCAGATATCCAAAATGGAGGCTCCTTTAAAACAAACTGCAGTAGTGGCCATAGCTCTAATGGAATGGGCTTGGACAGGTCCAGGTAAAGGCTTGTTTTATTTTTTGTAACAAAATGTAATACAATTTGCCAACAAGGATGAAAGAGCACATTTAGCAACCGGGAGGCCATCGTGACCTGAGGCAAAAGAGACCAACAGTTGAGATGTCTTTCCAATCGATTGTGTCCAATTACTATAGTAGCGTAGTATACAATGGACATCTAAAGTATGTTGTAGATGTTCACCCTGACTGGAGTAGTCTGGCTAGTAGACCGGAAGCTCCAAGGACTGATTTAAAGTTTGCTCGGAGACTACTTCAGGAAGGAAGGAAGGGTCAGAATGAAGGACCACCTGGTCTTTGTGGAAAATCAAGTACGGTTCCCTACACATGAGGGCATGAAGCTCAGAAATAAGTTGAGCGGAAGTTACAACCACCAGAAATAGAGTTTTTCCATGAAAGAAAATGGAGTTCACAAGTGGCCGCTGGCTCAAAAGGCTCACGGGTCAATTTTTTTTATTATAAAACTGAGATCCCACGGAGGAGTGGGTCTTCTAATAGGAGGTTTAATATGCAACATTCCTTTCAAAAACTTCTTAGCAAGATGATTAGTACAGTAATCTGCCATCCAGAGGTTCATGAAAGGCCGAGATGGCGGCCAAGTGGACTTTGATGGAAAAATAACTTAAACCGGACTCTGATACCGAGGCCAGGTAGTGCAGATCCTTTGTCAGTGGACAAGAGTAAGGGTCCAAAGATCAAGAGACTGACTATATGGAAAAGCATTTCTATTTGGAATTGTATGTTGCTCTTGTTGCCGACTTACGGGAGGCCAGGAGAATATTGGCAGCAGGAGAGAACACTTGTAAATGAGTTATGAAAGCGCCCTCAAGAGCCAAGCATGATGGTGTAGAGCCTTCAGGTTAAGGTGTAGGACAGACCCATGACACTGAGTCGAGAGGTCTGGTCGGCAATGGGACGGAGTCCCGTAGTGACAGATGTAGAAGTAGGGGAAACCACGTCAGGCGAGCCCACAGTAGAGCTATGAGAATCACTGTGGCCAGTTCTACCTGTAATTTCAGTAGAGTCCATTGCAGGAGAGGGATGGGGGGGGGGAAGCATATAAGAAGAGACCTGTCCAGGGTTGGGACAGGGCATCTATAGATCATCCCTTTCTGTTCGGGATAATGGAAAAACACCTGGGAAGATGGTAATTCTTTGGGGAGGCAAACAAATCCATCTGTGGAGTGCCCCATAAGTTGAAGATTTCTTGGCGCACTTGCTCGTGAAGTGTCCATTCATGAGTTGTGGACTGGCAACTCAGCTGATCAGCGAACTGACTGCAATGTCCCGGCAGGTAGACAGCTGTTGGCGTCAATTGTTGCCATATGGCTTCTTGACTAACTGCAAGGGTCTCTCTGCATAGGGTGCAAGATTTCGTATCCCCTTGCTTGTTGAGGTAGAACACTACTGCAGTTTTGTCTGACTGGATCAGTAAAGATCCTGGCTTGAGGTAGGGCCAGAATGCCTGGAGGGCTACACGGACTGCTCTCATTTCTAAGAGACTGCTATGAGACAGATGGGGAGAAGCAGGCCATTGGCCATGGGTCTGACAAGGACCGAACTGCACTCCCCAGCCCTGTAGGGAAGCATCTGTGGTCAACGTCTGCATGGGAGGGAGGACTGGAAAGTCATTCCTTGATTCAGATCGATTCTGATTGTCCATCATGTCAGGGAAGACTTCAGAGAGGAAGTGACCTTGATTTTGTCTTTGAATTGTCCTGTTTTTTGGGACCATTGATTCTGGAGGGTCCACTGGACAGGTCTCGTGGAGACGGGCGAATGCTACCATAGGGATGGCAGTGGACATGTGACCCAGAAGAGGCATTTGTTTGGCTGTGACTATTTTCTGAGTCTGTATCTCCAACGCCAGAGCTATAAGCGTGTCCTGCTGGGCAGGCGGGGGTAAACCTTGGCTGTAACTGTATCTAGAACAGCTCCAATGTACTGGAGGGACTGTGCTGGATTTGGACTGGACTTTGGCCAGTTGACAGTGATTCCCAGATCTGCAAACAGTTTCCAGGTACCATCTACAGAGGCGAGCAGAGCTACTTTGGAGTCTGTTTTTTATTAGCCAATCATCTAGATATGGAAAGATGAAGTGCCCTTCTCTTCGTAAGGCTGCTGCTACCACTGCTAGGCACTTGGTGAACACTATGGTGACTGATGAGAGGCCGAAAGGAAGTGTTCGAAACTGGTAATTTTGACCCAGTAGGTAGAAATGCAAAAATCTGTGGTGGGCAGGGTAGATGGGAATATGAAGGTAGGCATCCTTCATGTCTAGGGTGCAAAGCCAGTCACCCTTTTTTAGAATCGGCATGATGGCAGGTAGGGTGATCATGCGGAAACATTTGTATTGAATGTAAAGATTCAGTTGTCTAAGATCTCCTGTTTATTTGGGCACCAGAAAGAAGTGGGAGTAAAATCCCATGTAATGTTCCAGAAGCAGCACCGGTACAATGGCCTGTTTGGTCAAAAGGGCAGTCAATTCCTCCTGTAAGATGGGTATATGATCTGGAGGATGATGAATCTTCAGTGGAGGGCAAGGGCGTGGGGTGGAGAGAAACTCCAGAATATGACCCTTCTGTATAATGTGAAGTACACAACTATCAGAAGTGATCGTTTGCCAGGCCTCCAGATAGAGGGCAAAATGACCCCCACAGCCTCCGAGGCCTGGTCGAGGAGGCAGGGGGAAGCCTTAGCGGTTCACTGGGAGGCAGGCTACGCAGCCCCACCTGATGGGTGGGAGCGGGCACTCCAGGCGGTAGAGGTGTTGCCTCTGGGGGATTCAGCACGACCTCTGAAGCCACCTTTATTATTACCTCTGTATCTTCCAACTGTTTTGGAATAAGAGGAGTGTTGAGTGTGACGCTCCACCCCCTTGTTTATCATTATTGTACGATATGTGTAAAATAAATAACTGGTCTCTGTGAATGAAAATGGTCTCACACAAGTTAGCAGAGTTGGCCTGTAACTTGAAAGGTCAGTAGCTGGAACTACAGGATGTAATTAAACTGACCAGGAGAACCATTAATTAAGACATCCCTTCCAGAGAGACCGTTCATGGCCCTCATAACCTGTGCTGCCTTTGAAGTGTCCCACATATATGACTTTTATGATGTAGCAGGAAAAAGCTGTCACTGGAATGACTCAATGGTTTTTTCACATATCTGAGAATAAGGGACATGACCCCCAGGGTCCCGAGTCCGTTCCCGAACCCAGGTCGCCGGCGAGGCTTGAAGTAAGGCGCCAGCGCGTCAACCCTCTACGCCACCAGGCCGGCTTACAGATTTTTTAAAAGAATATGACTCATCCTCAGATCAGAGACACCGATGTTGGAATATTAAAACTGGGGAGGTTCTAACTGACCTCATCAAAGGGGGTTGGGACAGATACAGTTAAGAATGAAACATAGTATGGAATGGACGCATGAAACAGACTGACTGGGAGAGCACTTAGAAAGGTAATAGTTAGAAAGCAATTAAGTCTTTGTGGTAGGAGTGTTATGAAACTTCCTTTTTGTTTTATAAGATTGTAAGTTGTGAGATATATTGCTCTGTGTTTAATTTTACATATTTTTAGTAAATAACCATTTCTTTGAAATACTGTCTGGGTGTCTTCTCAGTTTCTTTTTGCATGTGATGTATATGTAGTTAAGTCTGACAGCTGTTTGAAAGGCTTGATGGTATTACTAAGCTTGAAAAAGGTAAAAATATACGTAAGCTCTCTCATAGAGTTTTAAGGGTTCATTTTGGAGACCTGGCTGGGTGCCCCTGGCAAAAGATTGTACTGCAGTCCCGAAGAGGGTACATATCTGAGCCTGTAAATTGGGTATACTAGCATAAGGTTCACAGTTTGAATCCCTCCAGAACTTGAGGCTAACAGGTAAGAATATATCTAAGGTCTCTATAGAGTTTTATGGGTTCATTTTTGGATACCTGGTTAGGTGCCCTTAGGCGAAAGATATACTGCACCCCCCCCCCCAAGAGAATATTAGCTGAGCCTGTACATTTGGGTACGCTAGCATAAGGTTCACAGTTTGAATCCCTCCAGACTTCAGGCTAAAGGTGATTAGGACCCAAAGCAGACAGAAGGGTCACCCTGTCTGTTACCTGTTCACACTACTGCGCTCTGCGGTTGGCACTTTGGGAACAGAGGGCCTGACCTGCTGAGTGCGTTTGTGACCAGTATTAGTGGGAGAACCACTAAAGACAGGTTTCTCAGGTAATTCAAGATATTCTGCAGTATCCTTACGTTGTTTGTCATGTTCAATAGTGGAGAATCTCATGACCTTTTGGATTTGAGTCATTTCACTAAAGGAGGAGTCATCTGGGGGAGAGGCTGCCAAGGGTAGAGGCAGATCCTCATCCAGGGAAGAGATTTCTGAATAGAGGGATTCAGGATTAGGAAAATTCAAATCTTGAAACTCTTCATCCTCAAGATCACCGTGAAATCAGGCGACAAATCTTGGTCATCTGACAAACAGTCCTCTACAAATGGAGGACGACATCAGGGTGGCATGGTATCCCGGTCACTATGAAATCTTTTAGGTGGAGGAGGGAGAAGAGATCAGGTGGGCCTGCCCAGCTCTTCAGAGGGCTGAGAATGCCGCATGGCATGCAAGTCATGTCGGACTATGTTGGTGAGGTCACTTTTCCTGGGAAGGAGGAGGGGTGAGAAGGAGGGCATGTTGGGGAACAAGGGGGAGTGATAGAGGGAATGGGCCATGTAGTATGAGCAGGTCTTGCCCTGGGTGGTAAGGACCAGGGTCCCGATCTCTGTCCTTCAGACCCCTATAAGAAGCCACCTGTGTATGCGGAGGGGCAGTCAATAAGGCATAAGCCATAGGTTACCCCTGAGGAATGTGGGGTCTTGAAGAGCCCACAGGGAAAATTAGTTATTTTCAATTAAATTGTCAGATGCCGTTGAAGGGGGAGGAGCCCCCATTGATGGAGCAGCAGTATATTTAACTGCATGTAAAGCGCTGGAAAACATAATTGACAAGAGGGTATAAGCCTCAGACAGAGTAGTTACTAGTTGAACTGCATTTAAAGTGCTAGAAAGTGCCATTGACGAGAAGGTATGAACCCCCATCGATGAAGCAGTGTTTGAAAGACGCCCCGTCGACTGAGGGACACCAGAAACAGTGGCCATAGATGGGCAACAATGCAGGGAGTATGAGGGTCGTCTCTCCTTTTGCTGCTTGGAACAAGAACCAGTAGAGGGGGAGCCCTTGGTACAAGCCCCTTGGTTCTCTAAAACAGACACTTTCTGCTCCATCAAAAGGTGTTGAATTTCAAGTAACTGTCGTCTACGAATTGCCTGATTAAATTCCTGACAAACTACAGGAATTGGTGTCTTGGTACTCTCAAATGGAGAGAGGATCACAAATTTAGAAGTCAGTAGACATCTGGGAACAAGTGACTACTGCACAGTGTGCTTCACAATAAGCACAACCATGGAGACAAGCCATACAAAAACAAGGATACTGGACTTTAGAAGGGCCGACTTTGGCAAAATGGGTGAATACCTGAGGAATGCACTAGCAAATGGCCAAAAAGGAGGGGTGGAAGAACAATGGAGAAAAATCAAAACTGCTATAGAGGCAACGAGTCTTTGTGTGAAACAAATAAAGAAAACAAAGCGAAGTAAAAAAAAACACTATGGTTCTCAAAAGAGGTGGCAGGGAAGGTTAAGGAGAAAAAGGCTGCATTCAAGTTCAAGTTTATTGCAGGAAAACTCCATTGAGCAAGCTCATTCACAAGGAGGTCCTGTGACATAAACACTTAAAGAACAAACATAGATAGGTAATAACAGTATATACATGAAATGCACGTTACATGATACAGGCTGGATATACATACAAGGGTACCACATAGGATGACCGCAGGTGGTAAACATTAATATGACACAGAGAAGTGACTTACAGGTTGCATACTGATAAATGAAACATGATGACTGGTGTGTGCAATACGTATATTTTGGCAGCTAGAACAAACAACAGACTACAACTGATATGGGGGGGAGGAGTGATTTGATAGAGTAGCAGTGGAGCGTAAGCATAGATAAAGCCAGGAGTAGAAGTGGAAGGGAAAGCAGTTAATATGACAAAGCAATTATACCTTACCAGTGGATAAATATGGCACACATGGGGAAGGAAGAGAGAGACTTAATGACAGTTACAGGTGTCTTCAAAAAGTCATTCAAAAAGTATAAGGAATCACAGAAGGAGCACGACAGGTAACTATCAATTAAAGCAGAAAGAAGTGGGGAAGGCAGTCAGAATAGCAAAGGCCCAAACCGAGGAAAAAATAGCCAACTCAGTTAAGAAGGGGGATAAAACCTTCTATAGGTACATTAGGGAGCATAGAAAGGTTAAGGGAGGAATAGTGAAGATTAATAAAGGAGAGGGGAGGTGGGCAGAGGGAGACATTGAAAAGGCAGAGATACTGAATGAATATTCACAAAAAGAAGATGAGGAGGAGTTACCTAAACCAGACAATAGAAGCACTCTGGGTAGGGGGGTTGACACCAGTCCATTTACAGAAGAAAGAGTCC
The DNA here is from genome assembly GCA_016271365.2 of Neoceratodus forsteri. NCBI lineage: Eukaryota > Metazoa > Chordata > Ceratodontiformes > Ceratodontidae > Neoceratodus > Neoceratodus forsteri. The sequence goes on from CM057453.1 coordinate 1,098,733,702, forward strand.
TGAAAGAACTCCTAAAACTCAAGGTTGACAAAGCAATGGGGCCTGACGGGATTCACCCCAGAATCCTAAAAGAACTAAAGGAGGACCTAGTGACACCACTGACCACACTTTTTAACAAATCATGGGAGGATGGGGTGGTACCTGAGGACTGGAGAAGGGCAGACGTGATTCCCCTTCACAAAAGTGGGAGCAAGGCAGAAGCAGGAAACTACAGACCTGTAAGTTTGACCTTAGTGGTAGGGAAAATGATGGAATCACTTCTGAAAGAAAGAATTGTTGAGTACCTAGGCGTAGCGGGCACAGGACCCAAAGCAGCAAGGATTTACAGCAGGAAGGTCATGTCAGACAAATCTAATAGATTTCTTTGACTGGGTGACCAAGTAATAGCCCAGGGAGGGCTGTGATATGGCCTACCTAGACTTTAGCAAGGCATTTGACACAGTTCCGTACAAAAGACTAAAAGTCAAGTTAGCCAGCCTGGGAGTGGGTTACAGGGTGGTAGCCTGGGTAGTAAACTGGCTGCACAACAGGACACAGAAGGTAATAGTGAATGGAACATATTCCGAAGAAAGGGGGGGTTACTAGTGGAGCACCTCAGGGCTCAGGGTCCAGTCCTCTTTAACATCTTTATAGGTGACATTGCAGAGGGTCTGGAGGGAAAGGTATGCCTCTTTGCAGATGACACAAAAATCTGTAACAGAGTTGATACACAAAGTGGGGGTAGAAAGGATGAGAAGGGACTTGGTAAGGTTGGAGAAATGGTCAGAAACATGGCAACTTAGATTCAATGCAAAGAAGTGCAAAGTAATGCACCTGGAAAACAAAAACCCAGGAGAAGAGTACACAGTAGCAGGGGAGGTACTAACAGCAACAACAATGGAAAGGAACTTGGGGGTAGTCATATAAGATGACCTAAAGGTGGATAAGCAACGTGAGAAGTCAGTAAGGAGAGTCAGGGGGATACTGGGATGCATAGGACTGGGCATCACAAGTAGAAAAAGGGAAGTGGTTATCCCTCTGTACAGACAGTTGGTGAGACCCCATCTGGAATACTGTGTGCAGTTTTGGAGACACCATCTATGCAAGGACATAGACAGGATGGAAGCAGTCCAGAGGAGGGCAACTAAAATGGTGCAGGGTCTGCATCAGAAACCATATGAAGAGAGACTGAGAGAGCTTAGTATGTATACCCTTGATGAAAGGAGAGACAGGGGAGACATGATAGAAACCTTTAAGTACCTCAAGGGAAACAACAAAGTCCAGGAGGGTAGCATCTTTCAGAAAAAGAGATGTGTAAGAACAAGGGGGCACAATCTAAAGATAGAGGTGGGACGGCTCAGAGGTAATGTGAGGAAATTTTTTTTTTCACGGAGAGAGTGGTGGATGCATGGAACCACCTTCCTGGGGAGGTTGTTGGGTCTAAAACAGTGGGGGAATTCAAACATGCATGGGACAGACATAAGGCAGTTGTAGTGGGTGGGTTGCAGGAAGTAGGCTGTTGGTTAACTAGAATCTGCAGCTTGTCCAATAGGAAGGGAAATGGGCAGACTGGGTTGGCCAAGTGGTCCTTACCTTCCGTCAAAGTCTATGTTTCTATGTTTCATGCGTGGGTTCCAGACACCTAACACAGTGTGTGTGATTGTCAAGCGGTACATCTTCCTACCGCAAAGGCAGAAACGTAATAAAGCGAGTTTCTTTGAAGAATCTGTAGACATTTGTCTTAGTTCCAAATTTCTCATCGATGACTGCTACATAGAAGTTGCACTGGCTGCTGTGAGAACTGAAGACAGCGGGAAAATGAACTGAGGATGCCAGGGATTGCCCACACTTATACAGGAAACAAGAAGCTGATATCATGTGTGGGCAGTCCCTAGTGAAAAACTGCTAGAAAAGCTGCCATGCACCACAGCGACCTATGCTGGATACCCAAAAGTATTACCTACTGCAAGAGACCACTCCATGGAAGATCTACTGTTACAGATGAGTAAATGGAAATTATGTACCTACCATAATTCTTGATCTTCTTGGACAAAATCTCCACCACTCATTCACACTAATGGGAGTATGCTGGAGGCGCTAGGACCCAGTGGGAGCCAAACTTTTTTTCAGGAGGGACAGCGCCGAGGTGGAGCCGCAAGGAAGCGGCACTGCGAGCCAGGCTCGCGCGGTACAGACTACCTCGGCGTTGACCCTCCAATCGCCTCAGTACCTTTCTTTCCGAGGAGGTGCACTGTAACTAACCTACAGAGGACTAACCTAAATATCGGACATAAGATAGTCCAAATGACCCGTGTAAAAAGGGTCAAAGAACAAAGTCTTCACAGCCCAACAATTGAAGGAGTGAAGACCATAAACAGAGAAGTGATTCGGGGGATGGTGGGTGAGCATGTGAATGAATGGAGAAGATTTCATCCAAGAAGATCAATAATTACGGTAGGTACGTAATTTCCATATCTTCCTGGATATGCAGTCTCCACCACTCATACACTAATGTAGAGTACCGAGCTAAAATAATACCCTGAGACGGGTGGCAGGAGAGAGGAGCTCACCTAGGACAGAAGTCTATTATGGACTGTCCTGCCAAAGGACTGATATTGTCTGGCATGGACATCCAAGGCGTAGTGCTTTACAAACATATGCATGGAGCTCCAAGTGGCCACACTGCAGATATCCACAATGGACACATTGTGGATTTCAGCCAGAGATGCCACAACTGCTCTGGTAGAGTGAGCATACACTCTGCCTTCCAGATTGACCTGTGCCATGGAGTAGCAGTGGCGAAGGCATGCCACTAGCCACGTTGAGATGCACCTGATAGCAACAGGTCGACCCAGCCAAATCGTGTTGAAGGAGACAAACAGCTATTGAGCCTTGTGGATTTCTTTTGTCCTGTCTAGATAGAACCGCAAAGCTCTCTTTACATCCAAGGAATGAAGGGTACGCTCTCCTTCATTCTGGAAATTTGCAAAGTAGGTAGGAAGGACTAAATGTTGATTCAAATGAAATTCCAAGACAACCTGAGGAAGAAACTTAGGGTGAGTCCGAAGAACCACCTTGTCCTTATGAAATACAGTGTACAGAGGGTCTGTAACCAAAGCATGCATTTCTGTTACTCTACGGGCAGAAGTAATGGCCACCAGGAAGGCCGTCTTCCAGGTTAGAAATTTCAAGTAGCTAGAGGCTCGAAGGGTTTATGAGTGAGCATGTCTAGCACAAGGTTAATGTCCCAGGCTGCAACTGGATGTCTAATAGGCAGTCTGATATGCAGAATGCCCTTAAGAAATCTCTTGACTACAGGTAACTGAGCCAAAGACATAGAAAGTACTGGCTCATGGTATGTAGAGATTGTGCAAAGATGGACTTTGACTGTACAGTATTGAAGACCTGTGTTAGAGAGGTGTAAGAGATACTCCAGGATTTTATTTGGTGGGCAGAAAAGAGGTTCCAAGAAGATTTTGCACACCAGACAAAAAAACGCTTCCACTTAGGTGTGTAAGTTTTCTGAATAGCTGGCTTGTGCGTAGCTAAAAGAATATCTGAAACTCTGTGAGAAATGTTGAACCTGTTCATCTCCATCTCCTCAGGAGCCAAGTGTGGAGGTGAAGGGACCTCAGGTTGTGATGAACTACAGGGCCCTGGGTCAGAAGGTCTGTCTGGAGTGGAAGCAGTTTCGGGAAAGTTTCCGATAGCCTGTTGATTACAGGAAACCAGATCTGGTGAGGCCAGAACGAGGTAATGAGAATCAGTCTGGCCCCTCTGTGCCTCCAATCTGAGCAGTACCCTCTGTACTAGGGGAAGAGGAGAGAATGCGTATAGAAAGCATTTTGTCCACCGCAGCCTGAATGCATCCTGACAAAAAACACCAAGTCCTGGATTTCTGGAGCAGAAGAGAGGCAGTTTTGCACTGAGTGGGGACTCAAAAAGGTCCAGGTCTGGAGTTCCCCATTCGTCTAAGAGTGACTGAACGATGGTTGAGGCGAGATACCATGCATGAGGTCTGTCTGTTCTGCTGAGACAGTCTTCTAGCTCGTTTTGTACGCCTAGCAGGTAGACCGCTTAAAATCAGAGCCTTGTGCTCTAGGCACCATTCCCACACTCTCATTGCTTCCCTGCATAAGGGGCAAGAGTGTGCACCACCCTGCTTGTTGATGTTAATACATCACTGCCTTGTTGTCCATCTGAAGGAGAATGGTCTTGTGACAGAGTATGTCCTTCAAAGCTCGGACTGCACAGAGGACGGCTCATCTCCAGAATGTTTATGTGGAGTTGGGATTCGTCCTGCATCCACGTACCCTGGGTGTGGAGAGCCTGGCAGTGAGCTCCCCAGCCCAGTAGGGACACATCCATAGTAATGGAGATCTAGGAATCCGGGGGTGAAGGGATATCCTTCCAGAAGGTTGTCCTCCTGAGACCACCAGGTAAGTGACCATTTCAACGGTTCTGTCACATTAATGTGAAAGGACTTAGGAGGAGTGGTGGGCGACCACTAAGTACTGAGCATCCACTGAGTGGTTCTCAAGTGTAGATAAGCCAGAGGCACAGTGAACACCAAGGATGCCATGAGACCTAGCATCCGCTGCATCAAGAGAGCTCGAACCGAGTTGTTCACTCTGACAAAGCAGGCCATCTGTAGGATATCACTCCTTCTGTCTTTCGGAAGGAAGGCTTTCACGCATGAGGTGTCCAGAAGCGCTCCTATGAAGAGAAGCTTCTGGGAGGGCTGCAGCTGCAACTTTTTCAGGTTTAGCAAAACCCCCATAGACGTGAGGAAGCTTAAGGCCACAGCCATGGCCTCCAGAGTCAGCTGTCTGGAGGGGCTTGTGAGAAGCCAATCGTCCAGAAATGGGAATACTTGAATTCCAATTTTCCTTAGATGCGCTGCAAGAACTGCACAACACTTTACATACTAACATACTATTTGCCAGCAGATTAGGCCTTAGGTCTATCGAGTCTGCTCGAACCTCAGATCCCTAGTTGGGTGCTGAGGCCTCCCTCCCTTGTGTTCCAGAAACTCTTATCATCCATCCCCACCTCCCTGGGACAGGTCATCATCTGATACATCCACTTTCTGTGTCTGTCCCACCCTCTCTTGAAGCCCTCCACTGTGGATCTCTGAACCAGCTCGCCAGGCAGTGCATTCCAAGGGTCCACCACCCGCTCAGTGAAAAACCTCCTCCTCTTTCCCCCCTCACCCTTCCACCTTCCAACTTCAAACCATGCCCTCGGGTGATACCTCCTGCTTTAGTCTAAAGATCCCTCCATGTTTACCTCTATTTATTCCCTTGAGGTACTTGAAAGACCTCAATCATGTCCCCCTGTCTCCTCCTCCTCCAATAAAACAGGCAGAGCTCCTCAAGTCTGTCCTCATACGTCAATCTCCTAGCACTGTATCATCTTAGCTGCCCTCCTCTGTACCCTCTCCAGGAGCTGTATGTCCCCTTCAAGTGTGGTCTCCAGTACTGTACACGGACTCAAGGTGTGGTCTAACCAGTCCATTGTACAGCGGCAGAATCACTTCCTTGCTCCTAGAGGTGATCCCCTTACAATGCATCCCAACATCCTGTTTGCCTTGCTAGCCGCTCTCCTGCACTGCTCAGAGTTATTCATACATGCATCCACCATGACCCCTAGGTCTTTTCCCTTATTGAGGCCTCCAGCGCCCTCCCAGGGTGTACCTGTGTTTAGGGTCCCCCTCCCCCCCAAGATGCAACATCTTGCACTTGGTGATATTGAAATTTAATTTCCATGTGTGAGGCCAGCTTTCCAGGGTGTCCAGGTCCCCTTGCAGGGCCAACCTCCCCTCTTCTCCCTCAACTACTGCTCCCATCTTGGAGTCATCAGCGAAGAGACCCATTTCACACCCTATACCCTCCTTGATGTCCGATATGTATGCATTAAACAGGATCGGACCCAGGACCGAGCCCTGAGGTACCCCACTACCAACCTCTCTAGGGTTCGAGAGCTCCCCACAGACCACTACTCTCTGGGTGCGTCCAGCTAGCCAGTTTTCAATCCATCTGACCATCAAAGGGCCTACTCCTAACCCCATCAGCTTCCACCAGACCATTGTGGACAGAGTCAAACGCCTGTTGAAGTCCAAGAATAATACATCCACAGGCTTTCCCTGTCCAGTTCTGATGTTACCCATTCAGAGAACTCCACAAGATTGGTTTGACATGATCTACCTGGCACAAACCCATGTTGCCGACTATCCAGACCTCCCACCTCCTCCAAGTACACCCCCAATCGTTCCTTTAGTATACTCTCCATTAATTTTCCCACCACCGAGGTCAAACTGATGGGTCTATAGTTACCTGGTACCTCCCTCGACCCCCCGTTTATGGATTGGCACCATATGTGCCTCGCGCCAATCCCTAGGTACCCTCCCTGTCTCAAGTGACCTGTTGAAGAGCTCCGCCAGGGGTGCAGACTCAAAGACTCAAGGCGCCGAGGATAGCCCAAAGGGCAGGACTCTGAATTGATAGTGTTGACCCAACACCATGAACCTTAGGTATTTGTGGTGGCTTGAGTGTATGATGATGTGTTGATAGGCATCCTGCATGTCCAAGGACGTTAGCCAATTATGTTGATGAATCAAAGGTAACAGGGTACCGAGTGATATCATCTTGAACTTCTCCTTGTAGAGGAACTTGTTTAACTTTCTGAGATCGAGAATAGGGAGCATACCGTCTGTTTTCTTTGGAACCAGAAAGTAGTGGGAGTAGAAATCTGTGTTTCACTGATCCAGTGGAACTACTTCTACTGCCCCGTTGTTCAGAAGGCCTTATGCCTCGGAAGCAAGAACGTCTGATTGCGCAGCAGACAGCCTGGGCTGCCGTCTGGGAGGATAATCCGGAGGGGTTTCCAACAGGTTGACAGAGTACCCTCGCAGATTATCCTGAGAACCCATTTGTTTGATGTTATCAACTTCCACTGGTTGTAGAAATGAGTCAGACGTCCTCCTACTGCCGAGGAAGAGTCCCCCTCGGACAGCTGAGATGGGACCTGGACCGGAAACTCAGAGTGGCACTGGGTGCTTTTGGGCCCTGTGCCTTTTACTGTATTCTCTTTTGCGGCTGAGGGGATGGGTTTCTGTTAAAACCTCCTCTGCCACGAAAGGACTGACAGTTATGGACCTAACGCTTATTTCTGCCTCCTCGAGAGGCAGCGGGAAGGAAGTCTAACTGTCCTACCAGTGGACCTAGTCTTCTGAGTGGCCTCTAGTGCCTGCTCCACTTGAGGTCCAAACAGATACATTCCATCGAAAGGTAAGGCCATGACCTTTTGTTGGGCATCATTCATGAAGCCTGAAGTGCGCAACCAAGAATGGCGATGGGTACAATTACGAGCTGCCCCGCTCTGGAGGCAGTATCGAAAGCGTCCATGGCAGCTTTAATCTGTTGATTATTGGACTCGATACCAGTAGTAATGGTCTGTAGTAGCACTGAGTTAACCTCCGATTCGGGCATATCTTCTACTGTTGCTTTGAGCGAATATCAGAGTACATATTTGAATTGAGAAAAATAACCCTGGTAGCTAGCAATACGCATGCCCACAGTTGAAGCAGCAAAGACTCACTTACCCAAGGTGTTGACCTTGCGAGATTCCTTGTTTATACGATGAGCTGTAGATTCCTGAGGAAGGACAGCCTTGTCATTCTCTGCCAGGACCATGATAGAATCAGCAAAGGCCTGTAAGGCCAGGATGGGACGGTCTTTGGGAGGGGCATATTTCCTATCTATGGACTTAGCCAGAGAGGGAATAAGAGACGGGTTGCTTCACACCATCTGGGAAAGTCTCTCGAAAGAGGGCTGCACGGGAGGGGTTAAATCCATAGGGATTTCCAGAACATGCAGATACTGGAGACGTAGAAGCTTCCCAGGATCGATATCCGTGGTCTGAAGAGAAAGGGTAGAATTTAAATTCTTGAGCAGAGACCCTAGGAAAGGTCTTTGACCATAGGCTCTGCAGGAGGATTGATCCATTCCCCTAAGGTGGACTCGGCATCAAAATCATCACCCAGCTGAAGATCAGGATTAGGCTCAATATCATCTCCCGACAGTCCAGAGGGGACTGTATAGACAGGAAAGGAGTGAAAATCAGGAGGAAGAGGAGGAGAAGATACAATCGGGGTTGAGAACCTCTGAAATCCATGCCCTGGCGCTGCCAAAGAGAGCGGTGCCGAGTACAGAGGTGGCGCTGACAGATAACGGCACCGAGCAAGGCGCCAGCTGGGCCGTGGCACTGAGCGTGGCACCGGCAGGGGCCACAGCCCCACACACAGCGCCACAAGCAAACCTGGCGCTAGAGAAGCTGGCACCAAGTGTGGTGCCGGGAAGGCCAGCACCACAACAGAAGTCTGTAAACTGCAATTTGAAGGTAAAGGAGGAAAAAGACCAGGAGATAAAAGCATCAGTGTGGACCCCTGCGCTGCAGCCATGTGAGAGGGATAGACACTGAAGTGCGGCGTCAACAGCACCGAAGGAGTTGCCATGCGACTCTGAAGTCTTAACTGCCCTGCCTGCTGATCCAAATCAGACAGGCCCAAAGGCCCTGATGACGGACTAGCCAGTTTGGGCAGTTGGGACAACCTCCATGCCCACTGCTCCATAAGAGGGGCCCAATGGTGAAGCTGCACACTGGATGTCCCTCCAGCGGGCAGGGAGGGACTCCGGAGTCGAAGATGCCTGTCGTCAGAGACAGAAACTGGAGGAGACTCCAAAAGATGTGGAGACTGGCCCCTGACCCCGACAACTGACCTTCTATGCGCAGACGTATCAGAAGGCAACCTCGAGTGATACTGTCTCTTTTTCGGCCGGTGGGCCAAAGAAGAGCTTGAGGATGAACGGTGCAGTTTCTTTCGGGCTTTCGGAGGGCTACCCCCCCCCCCCCTGAGACTGCCTGTTGTCAGACCCCCCCCGGAGAGGGCGGCGGACCAGACCCAGCCCCAGCCAGGCTGACTGAACTGTTTTCATGCAAAGTCTCCCCACCGTCACCTGCCCCACTCATGGTCGACTCAGTGAATGGAGGGCTGAAGACTTCTTTCTTATAAAAAATAATAAAAGTATACTAAAAAATGTAATCGGTACTTCGTGAAAATCTACAAAACAATCAAACTGAAAACTATAGCTACTGTTTTGTAGAGTAGAAGTTTGGACTCCTGGCGTGCGAGCAACATCGTCACGGAAGCGCACTCGGTGAGGAGAAAAGGAACTGAGGCTGTTGGAGGGTCAATGCGAGGTAGACTATACCACACGAATCTGGCTCGCAGTGCTGCTTCTTCGTGGCTCCACCTTGGCACCGGCCCTCCTGAAAAAGTTTGACTCCCGCTGGGTCCTAGCACCTCCGGCGTACTTCCATTAGTATGAATGAGTGGTGGAGACTTCATGTCCAGGAAGATCCTTTGTTTCAAGGGACTTGGATGTGATGTTCTATCCACACTGTCTGGCAGACTCCTAGCAGTTCTCCGGGGCAGGGAGGCACGGCGCACACCCCCCCTACTTGGGAAAGAAGAGATTGGAGAACTGAGGCCCCAAAAACAGCATCCCAGCGTGACTCAAGGTCGAAGGGGTAATGAAGGTGTTTGCTGACTTTCAGGTAGCAGCCCTGCAGATATCCTGGATAGAGACGTCCCTAGAAGCAGCCACCAATGCAGCGGTATGGCGGGTGGAATGAGCCCTTACCCTTACTGGAGGTTCTCTACCCACCAACCTATAGCAGAGATCAATGCAAGAAGTTATCCACCTGCCAATCGTCCACGGCTGCAGGCCTGCCAGGTGCGGCTACAGCATAGGTGAAAAACAGCTGGTGAACTTGTCCCCGAACTTCCGCCGTACACTCTTTGTAGTAGGCAAGTGCTTGTTTCAGGTCCAAAGTATGGAGCCTGTATTTGGCCTCCGAGGTGTAATTGGGGTAGTACACCAGCAGTCAACACCTGATTAAGGTGCAACTCCGACACCACCTTCGGAAGGAATGTCAGGTGGGGGCACAGGACAACCTTGCCCCTGTGGAAGACCAGTTAGGCAGACTCCACCGAAAGTGCCTGGAGCTTCCCAATCTTTCTGGCTGATGTAATGGCCACCAGGAAGGTGGTCTTCCACGACAGGTGGGAGATATCGTACCTGTGCATCGGTTTGAATTGCTTGCCCACGAGCTTTGCCAAAATCAGCAGTAAATCCCACAGAGGTGGTGGTTCATGCACTGGAGGGGATATGTGATCTAGGCCCTTGAAAAAGCACCAGAACACCTTCTTCCTGTTACACCAACTGCTGACTGGCCCACGCCCGGGAAGCAGAGATAGCTGCCATGTAAACCTTAAGGGTTGTTGACCAAAGTCCCTGCTGGGAGAGGGACCACAGGTAATCCAAAATGCTAGCCACTGGACAGGATGAAGGGTCCACCCTTTGCCTTGACACCAAATGGAAAATCCTTTGAGGCATATCATTTTCTGGTTGATTCCTTACAGGATGCCTCAACAACCATGAGGACCGATGAAATGAATCTCCTGCGAGGGCACAAGTTCCGACTTGGCCTCGCTGACCAGGAGGCCAAGCTTGTAGCAAGTCTGGAGGGCCAGAACCCTGGACTGCTCCACCTCCTGCTTGGAGGAACCTGCTACAAGCCAGTCGTCCAGGTAGGGATAAACCCGGATCCCTTGGCACCCCAGGAAAGCTGCCACCACTGCAACACATTTGGTGAAGATCCTGGGGGCCGATGAGAGGCTGAAGGGCATGGCCTGGAACTCAGAGAGGGTTCCCTCAACTCGAAAGTGGAGGAACCTTTGGTGGGATGGACGGATCAAGACATGAAAGAATGCGTCCTGAAAATCCAGGGAGCAAAACCGCATGCCTTGCTCCAGGGATGGTATGATCTGAGCACGAGTTACCATCTTGAAGGTGCGAAACCTGAGAAACTTGTTCAGGTCATGCAGATCTAGAATAAGGCACCAGCCCCCCATCTGTTTTGGTACCAGGAAGTACACAGAAACAAACACTGGGTGTTCCAGAGGCTCAGCAACTTTTTGCATGACCTCCTTGCGGAGGAGCTGGGCAATGTCATCTCGAAGAGCCGATTGAGTGACAGCAGACACGAAATCCTCCTGTGGGGCACAGGCACAGCTTGGGGGGTACTGCTCAAATTCCAGAGGCAGACCCTGGCCAACCACTTCCAGCACCCACCTCTCTGTGGTGATAACGGACCAGGCGGAAAGCAAGTGGCTGAGCAGGCCCCCCACGGGAGGACCTAGTGGAGACATGATGGGATTGAGGGTGGCACCCTCATCCCATCGCTGAGCAGGCTTGGAGGAGGAGGAGCCGGCCGAGGGACTGCCGGGTCCCTTCCTTCCAGGCTTTCTGACCGATGAGGCCACCGACTTAGCCAAAGGTCACCAAGATTGAGCCTGCTGGCCCTGCAGTTGCAGGGCTGGTTTTGCCACAGAAGTACAGGACCGAAACAGCTTGCATTTTTGGTGCTTGGGGCCCTTGTCCTTCTGAGTAGATGTCACAGAGTACAGAGTGGCACTGGACTTTTTCAATGCACTGGAGGTGACCCTCCATACCAGGCCTGAACAGGTCGGTGCCCAAAAAGGGGACATCCACCAGCTTGTGTTGGGTATCCACCGTAAAGGTCAAGATTCGCAACAAAGCCCTACAGCGCATGGCTACTGTAGCCTCGACTGAGCAGCCGCAGTAGCCATGTGGCCGTAGCCATAGGAGCTGCTCCCTGCCCTCTCAAGGGCCGAAGACAGATTGTGCCAAAGTCCCCTGGGCATTCCTCCACCAATGGCCGTAGCCACAGGAGCTGCTCCCTGCCCTCTCAAGGGCCAAAAACAGGTACACCTGTTCAACTGATAGAGTGTCCCTCTCCAGCTGTAAATTTTAAATCTGGCACCATTTCTCGGATCTTTGTGTGAGCCTGAGAATTGACTCCATCCTTGAACCTAGGAGCTGTGAGGTCACCTGCAATCCCTAATTTAGCAACTCAATATTTCAAAATTAGCTTTTCGTCCCTCCTCCTTAAGCAGCTTTCTAAATCAAGCTAGTTGCGCACTGAGGGACCTTTGTGCCAGAGCCTGCTCTCACTCGATTTTTCACCCACCCTATCCTCCCTCCCCCTTCTTTGAGAGTTTATTATATAGCCTCTGTCCAGGAACACCTCCCACAGAAACTCCTCCCACAGGAATTCCACAGTCAGCTGGTTTTCTATCCCTTGAAACCACACCCTCTCTATAAGCATAGAACTATGGGCACTCGCACTCCCTTGCTAGGTCTTCTCACCCTTACCCTCCTGGTTCAAACCTCCCCCCTGACCTGAGCTCCCACCCACTACATTCAGGCACCTCATCCCCAAGTTACCTCAGTATGACCCAGCCCCTCCCCACCTTGAATGCACCCCTAAATCCCCAGCACCCACCCCCTGCCTACAGCCTCGCTCCCTCTGCCCTTCAGGGCCCATCCTGGACCCACCTCTTCCCTGCCATACCCACCCTTCGTGCTCTACCCATCCCCTGCACCCTTACCACCAGGTCCTCGCCCGGGCGCCGAACCATGGGTCCCTGCCGCCACCGTCCCCTAATCAGAATAATCACATTGCTACTCTTACTGTCTGGGAATGTACACCCCAATCCTGGACCTTTATCTGCCAGCAAGCCCAAATCCAGTACCACTACCAGTCTCCGTCTTGTATCCCTTAACATATGTAGCCTCCTAAAGAAAACTGCTGCTCTCCAGTGCTGGGTCACCCAGCATCAACCTGATATTCCTGCTCTGGTAGAGATTTGGCTCTCTAAGTCCATGCCTGACTCCGCTATCTCCCTCCCTGGATACACGTTATTCAAGGAAGACCGCGTAGGCAAACACAGTGGTGGGTGCGCTATATTCATGTGGGACACTCTAATAGGTCATGCACTCCCTGCTCCCAAACTTGACTATGGTACCCAAGCACTCGCGCTAAAAGTTATCCCCAACCTCGCCAGAAGCCCTCTTTTCCTCACCGTCTCCTACATACCCCCAAGGAACCAGAACTCAGCAGTCCAGTCCCTCATCGATTACCTCACATCCCTCCTATACTAAGTTGAGCAAGTCATCCTTGGTGATCTTAATGTTAATTGGCTTGCTTCTGCCACCTCCCAAACCAGGGACTCCTTCGCTGCCCTGGATATGTCCCAACTAGTCTCACAGCCCAACCGATCCAGTGGAACCAACACCCTCCTAGACGTTATCTTATCAAACCGCCCCCTTAAAATCTGGGACATCACTGTCCTCTCAGACTCACCTAGTGACCACTCCCCAGTCATCTATATCTGGTCATCCTCCTCTCCAAAACCAGTGTCCCAGGCTACACTGCGCTGGTGGCTACGCCCTGGTGGCCAAAAAAGTTGGAACAGCACCTAGCCCAGCTAGACTGGTCCCCTATCCGACATGCCCCAGATATCGACTCAGCTCCTGACCTCTTCACAAGTGCCTTCTGCAAGGCCTGTGACCTCTTCGCCCCCCCACCCACCAGGATCCGTAGAAAGAAACGCAACACCCCCTGGATCACCCCTTCCCTCATCCAGAAACTTAAGAATAGGGATAATCTCTGGCGAATCGCTGTAAATTCAGGCAAAGCATCTGACAGACAAGCCTACAATGCAGAGCACAATAACTGCATGTGAGCCATCAGATGGGCCAAGGCGGAGCACTACCAGGCCAACCTCACCTCCACCTGGGGCTCGGCCCAGACGTTCTGGGATAGCATGAAAGAAGTAAATGGGAAGACCCGCTCCCCTAAACCATCTCAGCTCACCATCGATGGCGCCACCTATTCTGATCCACTACCTATAGCTGACTGCCTCAATACCACTTTCTCTGATCTAAGCTGTCCTCCCCAGCAGATTTTTTGATCCAATCCCCTCCTCACTCCCCTGTGCCCTGCACTGTCCCCCTTTCTACCTGCGCACCCTATCCCCCCCCCCCAAGAAGTCAGGCCGCACCTGCTAAAAGCCCTTGGTAGTAATAACCCCTGCAGCCCCCTCGACTCCAGGATCCTCCGTCTGGTCCTAGACGTTGTCCTATTCCCCCTGACGGAGCTACTCAACTGGTCCCTATGCCTTGGACAGTTCCCTAGTGTGTGAAAAACTGCTGAAATCACTCCAATACACAAGAGCGGTGATCGATCCGCCCCCAGCAACTATCGGCCAATCTCCATCCTCCCCCCACTCTCCAAAGTCCTTGAAAAAGTGGTGTCTCTCCAACTATCTGAGTACCTGGCTAAGTATGACAATATGTGCCCGGAGCAGCACGGCTTCCACCCAGGACACAGTAAAACCACTGCTCTCCTGGAGTTCTCCCAATACCTGCACTCTGCTCTTGACTCACAACTCTGGCAACCTGGCCAATGCAGTGTTCATTGACCTCTCCAAGGCCTTTGACACTGTCTGTCACCCCCTCCTACTCGACTCTCTCCACCAACTCGGTTTCTCTGCTGGTCCCCTTGCCTGGTTTTCCAGCAACCTCTCTGCTAGATCCCAGTGTGTAAAGATCAACGGTTCCCTCTCTAACACTCGACCCGTTAGCTCCGGGGTCCCATAGGGCTCAATCCTGGGTCCCATTCTCTTCAGTCTCTACTTCAATACTCTCCCCAGCTCCTGCAATAGCAAGATGATCCTCTATGCAAAAGATACGGTTCTCTTTGCCTCACACCCAGATCCCTCCACTCTTCAATCATTCCTTCAACTCGCCTACAACCAAACAGAAAGGTGGTTTCTTGATCACAGACTAGTCATAAACCTAAAGAAAACCAAATCAATGCTTTTCTCTCACCACCAAAATAAAGCTAGAAGTGCCCCCCTCCAGATTACCCCCAACTCTCAGCTCCTATTAAAGCAAGTGCCCACATACAAATACCTAGGCATCACTTTCGATACTGCTCTCACTTTCCACACCCACATCAACGCTCTTTCCTCTGCCATAAACTCTCAGATCGGCCTACTTTACCACCATAGGGATTACCTGCCCCTCGCTGCCCTCCGGCTGGCCATCACCACCTCCGTCCTGTCCCTAGTGGACTATGGCTTGCCCATCTATGCTGCAGCTGATAACACCACCCTCTCTAAAATCCAGCTATCCATCAGTAAGACCTGTAGGCTCCTGACCGGAGCCTCCAGCCGCACCCACACCTGTCTGCTCTATTCCTCCGCCAACCTGCTCAACTTCAAGGAATGTCTACAGTTATCAGACTTGACTTCTTGCTAAGTAATACCTGCTCGGACTCTCCCCCCAGAGTCTCTGCCTCCCTACCATGGTCATCCTCATCCGTTTCCACCGCTCTGTTAAAGCCACCTTCAAAGTGCC
This sequence comes from Neoceratodus forsteri, assembly GCA_016271365.2. Taxonomy (NCBI): domain Eukaryota; kingdom Metazoa; phylum Chordata; order Ceratodontiformes; family Ceratodontidae; genus Neoceratodus; species Neoceratodus forsteri. The sequence continues at coordinate 1,098,749,034 of CM057453.1, forward strand.
CAGAACCAAGACTTCCCTCGCGCAGAGGTCCTTATTTTATTGAGACCCCACATGGTTCAACTCCCTCCCTACCTGCATCACCAACACTGACAAACTTGGTCCCTTGGAGGGCTGACTTTGCCAAAATGGGTGAGTGCCTAAGGAATGCACTAGCAAATGGGCGGGAAGGAGGGGTGGAAGAACAATGGGGAATAATAAAAACTGCCATCACAGAGGTAACGAGCCTTTGTGTGAAGCAAATAAACAAAACAAGACGATGTAAGAAACCACTATGGTTCTCAAAGGAAGTGGCAGTGAAGGTTCAAGAGAAAAGAAAGCATTCAGGAAGTACAAGGAATCGTAGCAGGACAGAGAACTGTATCAGTTAAAAGCAAAAGGAGGCTAGGAGGCAGTCAGAACAGCAAAGGCCCAAACTGAGGAAAAGATAGCCAACTCAGTTAAGAAGGGAATAAAACCTTTATAGGTACATCAGGGAGCAAAGGAAGACCAAGGGAGAGATAGTGAGGCTTAATAAAGGGAGGGAGGGAGGATGTGAAAAGGCAGAGATACTAAACAAATATTTTTGCTCAGTATTTACAAAGGAAGAGGGGGAGGTACATAAAAACAAACAGTAGTAACACTCTGGATACAGAAGTTGATACCAGCCCATTTACAGAAGAAAGGGTTCTGAAAGAACTCTTAAAACTGAAGGTGGACAAAGCAATGGGGCCTGATGGGATTCATCCCAGAATTCTAAAAGAACTAAGGGTAGAACTAGTGACACCACTGACTACCCTCTTTAACAAATCATGGGAGGATGGGTGGTACCCGAGGACTGGAGGAGGGCAGATGTGATTCCCTTCACAAAAGTGGGAGCAAGGCAGAAGCAGGAAACTATAGACCTGTTAGTTTAACCTCAGTGATAGGAAAATGATGGAATCACTTCTAAAGGAAAGAATTGGCGCGTATCTGGAGGCCAGAAGGGCATGGGACCCTAGGCAGCATGGATTCACAGCGGGAAGGTCATGCCAGACGAATCTGATAGATTTCTTTGACTGGGTGACCAAAGTAGTAGATCAGGGAGGGCTGTGGACATGGCCTACCTAGACTTTTAGCAAGGCATTTGACACAGTCCCACACAAAAGATTAATATATAAGTTAGCCAGCCTGGGAGTGGGTCCCAAGATGACAGCCTGGGTAAAGAATTGGCTGGAGAATAGGACACAGAGAGTAATAGTAAATGGAGTCCACTCAGAAGAAAGGAGGGTTACTAGTGGGGTACGCAGGGTTCAGTATTAGGACCAGTCCTCTTCAATGTCTTTATAAGCGACATTGCAGAAGGACTGGAAGGAAAAGTATGTCTCTTTGCAGATGACACTAAGATCTGCAACAGAGTTGATGCACAGGTGGGGTGGAAAGGATGAGAAGGGACTTGGCAAGGTTAGAGGAATGGTCAAATGTATGGCAGCTTAGATTCAATGCTAAGAAGTGCAGGTAATGCACCTGGGAAACAAAACCCAGGGGAAGAGCACAATGGGAGGTGAGATACTAACAACAACAAAATGGAAAGGGACCTGGGGGTAGTCATATCAGATGACCTAAAGGTGGGCAAGCAATGTGAAGGCAGCAAGGAGGGCTGGGGGATACTGGGATGCATAGGAGAGGCACACCAGTAGAAAACAGGAAGTTATTATCCCTCTGTACAGACAGCTGGCGAGACCCCATCTGAGTACTGTGTGCAGTTCTGGAGACCCAATCTCCATAAAGACATAGACAGGATGGAAGCTGTCCAGAGGAGGGCAATAAAATGGTGCAGGGTCTGCACCGGAGGACATATGAAGAGAGACTTAAGGAGCTTAATATGTATAGCCTCGAGGAAAGGAGGAGAGGGGACATGATAGAAACTTTCAAGTACCTCAAGGGAATCAACAAAGTCTAAGAGGGTAGCATCTTTCAAAAAAAGGTGTGCAAGAACAAGAGGGCACAATTTGAAGATAGAGGGGCGGCTCAGAGGTAATTTAAGGAAGTATTTTTTCACAGAGAGGGTTGTGGATGCATGGAATGGCCTTCGGAGGAGTTGTGGAGTCAAAATCAGTGGTGGAATTCAACATGCATGGGATAGTCATAAGGCAATTCTGGGGGTGGGGGTAGGGAAGTAGGCTGCTGGTTAACTAGGATCTGCAGCTTATCCAGTAGGTAGGGAAATGGGCAGACTGGGTGGGCCAAGCGGTCCTTATCTGCCGTCACATTCTATGTTTCTATGTTTCTTCAAAACCACTCTCTGGAACCATCTTTTTAATGTCCGTTGCTGTAGGTGCAAGTAACCCTGCCCCCCACCAATCCTATTGCAGGAACTTTCCCTGCCTGGCTCCCCCTAATCTCGACAATGTCCCCTGGACTGCTGATCCATCTTTCCCCCTACCCCCTTAGGTTTATACAAGGATGTATTCCACTGCAACTTCAGAGAAACTGTACATCTTTAATTGTAAACCTGCATTTTATACCAACATGTAACTAAGTATATTCTGTGTTCAATGTCTGCACCGGTAATGTTGTCCAATGTTGCATCTGCACAATGTTCTACCGTCTTACCCTCCCTGCGACAAGGTGCCTTTGTAAATGAGTCCCTGACTCAAAGGTTGTAAATACGACTTGTACAAATAAATAAAATAAATAAAAAAGAGTCGCCTATATCCAGAGCTGTCTGGAGTTGCTGCTTCGCCACTGCCCTCCCCTGGTCCCAGACCTGCTTGACCATGGTCTGGAGGTCTGCTGGAAGGTGAGGGATCACCTCATCCAGGGAGCCCAAAAGAGCATGAGAGAAGTGTGCCATCAGCACAGCCGAGCTAGCCTGATGAAGGCCAAGCAAAGAGGCAGCGTAGACTTTTTTAGCTGAATGGTCCAGCTTCTTGGACTCATTATCCAGCAGTCTATCAATGTCTTCTGTATTGCCAGAGTGCCAAAAAACTGAGTCAGCCACCTATCCCTCGGCCGAGGGATGCTCCGAAAACCCCAAAAGGGAGCCGGTTGGTGCTGCGTACTTGCGGGCCATCCGGGCTGAGGGCCAAGGGTAAGAGGCAGGACGCTGCCAAAGGTCCAGGGCCGGGACGACAATGGCCTCGGCAACCGGGAAGCCCTCCGTAGGAGAGTCCCCTTTGTCCAGAATCTCTGTAAGGGGATACCGAGCCCATTTCTGGACAGGCTCAAGCTCCATCCCCATGTATTCGGAGATGAGCAGAGGAATGCCCATGAATGAGGTAGGACCCTCGTACATGGAGATGCCCCCACAAAGACTCGACATTGATGGGACGTGAGTGTAGAGAGGAATCTTTGGACTCTGAGAAGTCAGTGTAAAGCTGGCATTATTCCGAGTCACCCTCGACCCGCCTGGGGCGGTCAGGAATGAGAGTGACTGACAGTCGATGAGGAAGCCTCTTGGCCGGCCAAGACTCCTTAGTCAGAGCCCTGGACTTCTGCTGCTTAGGTGGCAGCTTCACCATGATAGACAGAGAAGCCTGCTTCAGTCGAGCTGACTAGGACTGTGCCTACACCTTCAAGGGGGTGATGGTGTCAGGAGCAGACGTCGGCCACTTGAAAGCCGGGGTAGAACCCCGAGGCACCTCCATGCCAGAGTCCAGAACCGGCAGGTTCGACTCAGCAGACTGAGCCGACCCATCGGAGGACACTGGAAGAACCCGAAGTCTGAAAGGGGTTAATCGGCCTCTTCAGGCGACAACCTGGGTTGAAGGAGATCCAGGCGGCGTCGACCGAGCGTCTCAGCCAAGTGGTCTGACGGGATCTCTGTGGAACCAGCGGCCACAGTCGCGGTTTCGATCGAGGTTGAAACTGGAGTCTCCCAAAGTGTGGGAAAGCTCCCAATCCCAAGAGCGTCGATGTTAAGTCTTTTTTTTTTTTGACTCCTCCTTGTGAGACCGCAAAACGTGCGATCCCGAAGGACCCTCTCCCTTGGTGGAGAGGGACTGGCACAACTCTTTAAAGGAAGATGAGTAAGTGGAGCCCAGCTGGAGCGGAACGAAGGCTGAAGACTAAGAAGAATGGGTCACGGCCTGGGTCGCCTCCTCCTCGAAGACCTTAAGCTGTTCAAGTTGCTCGGCAGATCCCGCGATCACCCAAAGGGCATCCTTAGATTTGACTGGCGGGTAATGCTTTTCTGGTCACCCCAACTGAAGTCAGGCAGCGTGATCATCTAGAACCGACGGGTGAAAAGACCAACAAATATCGCAGGCCTGCGGCTCATGATCATGGCATAAGCAGTACACGCAGGTGGTGTGAGGGTCAGTAAACGACATCTTCTGCTGCATGGGCACCGATGAAACCCAGGAACAGTCTTGTCTTCCATCGCGGGAGCGAGAATAAAAAATTGAAGATGACACTGAGTTTTAATGTAAGTTTAGGAAGCAAATCCGAAGATTCGAGAGCCAGGGCCTACACGCGAGAGTGCTGAGGGGGGAGCTTGAACCTTCCAGTGGAAAGGAACATCTGGCGTCTAGGGGTGGAGCTGAGGGATATACCACCTGGGTAGGTGGGAGAAGTCAGCCTGAAGACGTTCCGACACCTCTTAAACGGAAAGGCAATCAGCTAGACAGTGCAGATAGATCACATCCACGTCCCTAGAACTCTCTGTTCCTCTGGTCCTGGGAAACTGGTTCTATAGCCCTCTTTTGCAGCAATGTGCGAACTTCCTCCAGTAACACTGATGTGTGGTCTGGAGGATAGGTAGAATGATTTGGAGGGAGATCTGGAGGCAGCTATAGAAGTTCTAAAGTTTGTCCATGCTCTCCGAGCTGTAGGACCCAAGCATCTGTTGTAAATGTCTCTCCACCTGTCCAGGTGCTGGGAGAAATGACCCCCTTCCACCACCTCCTGGAGTACTGGAGGGTGGGGTCTAGCCAGGAGTCAGACTGAAGTGGCACCTGTGGCTGGAGTCACTCCTCTACCTCTGGGAGATGTTCTTGTGGTGGAGGTAGGGGGTTGACAAGGCTGCTCCCGCTTTACGCTTCCCAGCCTGCTGCTTGGCCCCCGATCTGGGTCTGTAGGAGGCACAACGGAAGGGTAACCGCTGTCCACTTTTTGGCAGGGTGTGGTAAAGGTAGTGGACATACTGTAGGGTCCTCCCTAAGGTTTGCAGGTCAGAAAGGATGTTCAGTACATCCGCCTGAAGGAGCTTATAACCCCTGAAGGGGGCATTCACAATGGATTGCTGGACATCACTAACAAATCTAGAGACCCTAAGCCAAGAGTGCCTTCTGAGGTAGATGCCAGCTGCAGCTGCTCTGCCTGATGCATCTGAGATATCTATGGTAGACCTCAAGAGGTGTTTACCTACGTCCGCTCCAGTCTGGAAAGCCTTGAGCATCTCCTGCCTCTGGGTACCCTCAGGAAGGGCTTGGGCTGCTGCTTTTGCCTTCTTCCAGAGGGTATTCTGAAACTTGATCATATGGGCCTGGTGATTTGCTATTCTAAGGCCCAGACTGGCAGATGTGAAGGTCTGCTTAACGACAAGGTCTAGCTTTCTCAAATCCCTATCTAGGACCAGGGAACTGAGGTCTTTGGGCCTCTTAGACCTATCATGGGCTGCATTTATCACTATGTAATCAGCCTGGGGTTGAGAAAAAAGGCTTCCCAGAAGGAGCCTGATAATAGTTTGTCTGCCTTCACAGGCATAGCAGGGATCATGGCTGGTCTGTACCAGGCAGCCATGGTGGTATCTTCCAATGCAGCTAGTACTGGAGAAATAGTAAGGGGAGGAGAGTATGGTAGTTCCAGAAAGTCTACCAGGTTTCTCCTGATAATATCTTGCTCCTCAGCATCAAACCCATTGCTGTTTGGAGCTGTCTCATGATAGAAATGAAGGAGGGATCATCGGGGAGACTTTGGGGTATACTCTGTTGACTCCTCAGTCCCGGAGGAAACAGTGGTGTGGGATCTAGATGGGCTCCTATCCACATTGTCCTACTCCTCTTGTGGGATGAGGCCAGGATTATATTCATGATCCACATCAACGGGCTTTGAGTAATGTAGAGATGGCAACGAGGATGACGGCGCCCTGGAGTGAGTATAGCGTGTCGTTGTAGGAGCTGCCAGCACTGGGGCGGGCCTAATAGGCTCTGCCATCATTCAGCCCCAAGGAGGAACCAAGCACTAGATGACCTCCACAAAGGAGGAGAGTACCACTGGTATGCTGACGAGGGCCAGCGTCACCAGAGCATCTAGTAGCGTTGCCGAGGAAGGCAGGAATCCTGGCATCACCAAAGAAGATGAAAGCTGCAGTGCCAAAGTCGGTAGTACAGGTAGTGGTGCCAATGGGGGAACTGAGGTACTATCGTCGGTGGAACAGCAAGCAGGGAAGTTAAGGCACAGGTGTCAGTTAAACAGACTGTGGCACTGACAGGGGAAGAAGTCCCAATGTTGAGGGTCCGATGAAGTCTACTGCCAGCAGAACCCGAGAAACTGGTCATAGCTGTAGGGCTTGCAATGATGACGAGGGCATCAAAAGGCCCAGCACTGCTGCACTGTCACCAGCCATAGAACATCCAGCAGTATTCACTGCCAAGGCTGACCGTGTAGGAGCAAGGGTGTGGGCAGCAGGAGAGATCACTGCTAAAGGGGATGATTAGGTTACCGCGGCCGACGCCACATGGAGCAGCGACCGTGAGCGCACCAGGTGGGGGGGCCGGGATTTATCTCTGCTCCACTCCCTGTCCCTGTGCTCGTGTTTCCCAAAGGATTTGTCCCAAGCCTTCGAGGAGTGGAAGCCTGAGGATGGAGTTGGCGATGCAGAGGAACTTCCTGCCTGAAGCTCTTTGTCCATCTGGGCTACCTTCTGTTCCAGAAGGAAAATCTGCAGGGCTTTCAGGCGGTGTCGCCAAGTCACCTGGTTGAAGCCGCAGCAGATTTCGCAGGCCTGGACATTGTGGACTTTGCCGAGACAGCAGACAGAGGCATCAATATTATGTTCATCATTGCTGAGGCACAGGCATTGTGCTCGTCATTGCAGAGGATCTTCTTACTGCACTCGCAAAGTCTAAAAGGTTTTGTGGCGTCGGCCTTCAACATACACAGGGACCACAATCACTTTGAATAAAGTGATAAGGACTACGGGGAGAAAAATAATAAAAATTATTTTCACAAGTTTAGCAGTCAACTGAAGTGGCAGTGTCTTCCTGGAGCCTGGCGAACATGGCTGAAGGCGGGAAAAGAATTAAGGAGGGCGCAGGAATGCACATGTTTATGCAGAGTGTGGACGTCACTGTATGATGTCATAGTGGGTGGCCGCTGGAAGACTGCTAGCAAAAAAAAGTGTGTGTGGTCCTAGTGCCTGGCAGGTATAGTTCCATAGATATGACCTGATGAAAGAGATATCCTTGAAGATAATCTGGTGGCTGCCAGGTGACTGAAGGTCCAGGTAGAAGAGCCCTAACCCTGCCCCACAATAGTCCACTGTTGCCAAAGGAGCTCTTTGTAGCACCTGGGCATCTTACATTGGTGCTGTGCTCAACCAAGGATGAGGAGGCCAAGGAGCATTGATGGATGCCTCCTGGTCAAGCAGGATTGCGTAGACTGAGACATTAACTGAGACCTTGACTGTCAATTAAATAGTCAATGTCAAGGAGAGCCTTCTGGCTGGCCATGGTAGAATACATGCCTCGCTACATTCAGCAAGAGAAGCTTCGAAGGCTCGACCATGAGTGGAGGCTGCTTTCCAAGGCAGCGCAGTCAAGAACACCAACCAGGTCACATTCCCTTGAGTGAGGAGTGGGAGAAGTGGGGCCTGGGAGATCGATTCCTCAGTCTCATCTGACAACCAGCTGACAGGCTCAAGGAAAATCTCCATGGCCTACTCGACCAGAGTTAAGGTTGAGAAGCCCAACAGGGGTACTGAGGAGCTCTCTACTTTCCCCTTGACCTGCAGAGTGCGAAGCACCGGCAAGCAGTCAGGACAGTTGTGGGATCGGGAGGAACTCTATCTCTCCCAATCCCATGACCAGCAGTGCTTGTGATTCTTGCCATGATGGGCAGGGCCCCCCCTTCCCCCACCAAGGAATGGAGGGCCATGAACATCTCCCAGAATCCCTTCAAGAATGACCCTCCATCGCTGGCCCTGGCAAAGACCAGTGCTGAAACCAAGGAAATACCTACCACAGCAGTCGCCACTTTCTCCACAAAGGCCGCAACCTGAAATGCCAACCACACAGCCGCTGAGGCCTGCTTGAGGCCCTTAGGCCGGGTTTTCGGATCTCATTCCAAAGGTTGGCTGAAGGTAAGTCAGTGCTTCTTGGCTTCCAGTGATTCAAGGAGCACCGATAGGCACAGACTGCACCTGGTAATGTCGTGGTACCCACCCAGGCAGCACAGGCATGTGCCCTGTGGGTCGGTTACAGACATCTTCCGATGGCACTGTACACAAAATTTGAACTCCAGCTTCTGTGGCTCCATCGTTCATCACGAGGAGGACAGAAAACACTGAGAAGTGAGCAGAAGACTTTGGGGAAAAAAACTCAAAAGGCAAGGTTTACCAATGGTTCAATACCCAAAGCAGGAGTTGCTAGGGTGGTGACCTGTTCTTCCAGCAGAAAGGTCTGACATCACAGGGTGAAGTTGGACGATATACCATGCAGGCAGTGAGAGGAGCGCGACTTAATGACATCCCACAGAAAGCCTGTTCCAGTGGAATTTCCAGGGTATGGATAGTGAACTGCACCCAGAAAGTACAGTTACGTAAGAACTTACCGTAACAGTAGATCTTCGAGAACAGCTCTTGCAGCAGGTTACACCATTAGGACTGAAGCCAGCTAGCGCCAGGACCCCATGGAAATTTTCTAGCTAGCAGTATTCAGTGGGGAACCGCCTCAGACATTGGTTCCGCCCCCGACATCAGGCATAGTACATAAGGAGGCAGTCCCCCAGAATCCCCAGTTCTCCCACCGGAGACTCCCGGCCGCTGGACGACATCAGAAGAGGAGACTGAGGATCCGCCATCAAATGGCAATCAGAGATGCTGAGAACACCTGATCCCTGGAGAAAGATATTGGAATTAGAATCTACCTCCAGCAGGGATGGTGAGAGGGAAAGTACCTGCTGCAAGAGCTGTTCTCTAAGATCTACTGTTACGGTAAGTTCTTGCGTAACTGTACTATCTTACTTCGAGAAACAGCTCTTGCAGCAGGTTACACCATTAGGACTGATTCACAAGCAATAATGGAAATCCCACACCATTGGGAGGAGGGAAGGTAGAGATCCTTAACAGAATGTAAACCTAAGACAGAAGTCCTTGAAGGACTGCTAGACAAAAACCTGCTCTTCACCTCGATGCAATATCCAGGCTATAATGCCTGATGAAAGTGTGCACAGAGCTCCAAGTAGCTGCAGCACAAATGGCCGAGGTGGACACATTGTTTAGGGACGCAAAGGAGGTAGCCACCCCCTTTGTGAAATGATCCTTAACCATGCCCGGTAAGGGTTTGTTGCACTTCTGGTAACAGAACATGATACACTGAATAAGCCACCTGGACAGCGACTGTTTGGAAACAGGAGCTCCCATCATCCTGTGCGCAAAGGAGACAAAAAGCAGGTCCGATTTTCAGTGGTGTTTGGTTCTGGTCAGGTAGTATCGGAGACACCTATGCACATCTAAAGTGTGCAACAGGGCCTCTCCTCGATTACAGTACTTGGGGAAATACACAGGTAGATCGATGTCCTGATTAAGGGTGAGAGCTGAGACCACCTTAGGCAGAAACTTAGGATTAGTCCGTAGGGATATCCTGTCTTGGTGAAAAACCAAATAAGGTTCTTTGCACATAAGTGCATCAAGTTCAGAAATTCTTCTGGCCGAGGTGATGGCAACTAAAAACAACGTCTTCCAAGTAAGAAGACGTAGCTCGTAATCCACGGCTGGTTCAAAGGGTGGCAGCATAAGCTGCTCCAGGACAAAGGGTAGATCCCATGACGGAATCGGATCCTTAATCAGAGGCCTAAATTGGAGAACACCTCTCAGGAAGGCTCGTGCCATATCCAACTGAGATATGGTGCATTGGCCTATAGGAATGTGATAGGCTGAGATGGCACAGAGGTGTACCTTAATCGAGGAGTAGGCCAAGCCTATCTGAAAAAGGGACAGGAGGTAGTCCAAGACCAACCTTTCTGGACAATCCATGTGCTTGAACTCATACAAAATCTAAGCCACTTCATGACATAAGTAGCATGGGTAACCGGTTTCCTAGCAGCAGCAAGAACATCTGCCACCTCTTGCGAGACCCCGTATCGCATCATGGCTATGTCTCTAGGAGCCCAGCGTGCAGGTTCAGCGAATGAAGGTCCAGATGAACCAAGGAACCCGCCTCCTGAGACAGCAAGTAGGAGCTGATTGGCAGAGGCACTGGAGGTTCCCGGGACAGCTGATGTAGTAAAGGGAACCAGATCTGCCTGGGCCAAAACGGCGCAATAAGTACCAGCATCGCTTGCTCCTTTGCGAAGTTTCAGAAGAACCCTCTGGATCAACGGAAAGGTGGGGGGAAGGCATAGAGGAATCTGCCCGCCCAGGAGAGGGACAATGCGTCTCGCCAGAAAACACCAGGCCCTGGATCTAGCGAGCAAAAATCTGGCAGTTTTGCATTGGATGGGGACACGAAAAGGTCTAACACTGGTTTACCCCATCTGCGAAACAGATCCTCTGCTACCTCCTGAAGTAGTTCCCACTCATGGACTCTGGCCTGAGAGTGGCTCTGGACGTCTGTGATGACGTTGTCCACTCCTGGGACATGAACGGCAATGAGGTTTGCGCTGTGGTGCAAAACCCAATCTCACACCATCATAGTCTCCCTGCAAAGCAGGTAGGAATGGGTGCCTCATTGTTTGTTGAGGTAATACATCACCGCGGAATTGTCTGTAACAGAAGGGTACCTGGTGGAACCTCCGACTGGAAGGCCTGCAGGGCGTAAAGAACGGCTCTCATTTCCAGGATATTTATGTGAAGATGAGTCTCTTGGGCTGTCCACAGGCCCCGAGACCGGACACCGTCGAGGTGTGTGCCCCATCAGAGCCCTGAGGCGTCTGTGGAGAGCGTCGCAATTGGAGACCGTGCAATGAAGGGGACTCCCGCCAATAAATTCTGCAGATCTAGTCACCACTGTCAATCCTGGATTACGGCCTTTGTGATTCGGATTGGGAGCTACAAATGGTCTTGCTTTTTATCTAATTGGACCCGTAACATCCGCTGGGTCACCTGCATGTGGAGACGTGCTAGGGGGACTGTTGCAATAGCCACAGCCATGTGTCCAAGCAGGCAAAGGACCAATCTGGCAGGAACGGTGGTCTTCGCAAAAATGTCCCTGATTAGGGATCTGATGTGTTCCGCTCTGTCCTGGGGGAAGAGAGGTTTCCCCTGGACGGTGTCCAGAACTGCGCCTATGAACTGCAGCGTCTGTGACGGAACCAGGCGTGACTTCTCTCGCTTGATAATGATGCTCAACGTCTCGAACAGAGACTGAGTATAATGAATGGAGGACATCAGGGCTTCCCAAGAGGGTGCCATGAGAAGCCAGTCATCCAGGTAGGGGAACACGTAGTGGCCTTGTCTCCTCAGAGTTGCCGCTATGACCTCCATGCACTTCGTGAATACCTGAGGTGCTGATGATAGTCCAAAGGGGAAGGCTCAGAACCGGTAGTGGTGGCCCTGAAACTCGAAGCACAGAAACTTCCTGTGCGCTTGAGCAATGGGTATATGCAGGTAAGCGTCCTGCATGTCCAAGGACGCTAGAAAGGAGTCCTGCTTGAGCATGGGAATCAGACCTGGGGAGGGTCACCATGCAGAAGCGTTTGTACAGGACTGACTCGTTGAGATCGCTGAGGTCCAGTATCGGACAGAGGTCCCCTGTTTTCTTTGGAACCAGAAAGAAGTGAGAATAATATCCTACCCCCCTCTGGTTCCTTGGAACGTGCCCTATAGCTTCCTTTCCGAGAAGTGTGAGCACCTCCTGCTGTATGAGCAGGGCGTGCTGACCCGAGCAACGGGAAAGCAGGGAAGGTCTTGCTAATGAGTGGTCGAGAAATTCTATGAAATGGCCTTTCTTGACGAGTTGGAGAACCCACCAGTCAGCGGTAATCGACTGCCACCCTAAAAAGTGGCAAGCGATGCAATCTCTGACCTTCTGTGACCGTTGATCCAAAGGAGGGGCGGGGGCTGGGGAAGAAGTCATGCTGTGGCAGCACTGGTCCCTGCAGGCTGGGCTGCTTTAGTGTAGCGCTGGCCTCTGCCTGGTGACGACTTAGCCTGGGCTTTACGCTGAAAGGTGCCCCTTTGTTGCTGGCCGGAACGTGGCTGCTGCCTTTGTTGCCGGCTGCGAAAACGGCTTTGGTTCCTACGAAAGGAACCAGGCCTGGATCTGTACATGGCCTGTATAGACCCAACTGCCTTCCCAGCATCCTGGAGTTTGGTGATAACCTTCTCCGAGGGTTCACCAGAGAGTACTTCGCGGTGTAGGGGATGTTAAGAATGTTCTTCTGTACGTCTGGGGTAAAACAGGAGACACGGAGCCAAGAGCATCCCCGGAGACAGATGATTGAAGCTGCAGCTCTGGCAGATGAGTCCGCAGAATCGTATGCAGCTCGTAGTACTTGGGTACCCACATCAGACCCTGTGCGGAGAAGGTTTAGGAGCTCTGCCTTCTGATCGCCATCCGGAAGTTTATTGACCAGGTCCTGTTCTCACAGGGCATTCTGAAACTGTACCATGTGGGTTAGGTAGTTCAGGGACCTGATGGCGCATGTAGCAGCCGCATATGTGCACCTCTCCAGGGCATCCAATTGTTTGGATTCCTGGTCCGGTGGCTGTGTGCTCATATGCTGTGGTCTTTGGGACCGGTCATGCGAGGCCGCAATGACCAGGGAGTCTGCCAGAGGTTGTTGAGCCAAGTACTGGTCCTCTCTTGGGGCCTTGTACAGGCGGTCAGCCTTCTTCGGCATAGCGGGAGTGGAGTGCAGACGCTTCCACGCAGCCTTGGTAACGTCCGCGAAGGTGTCCACCAAGGGTGGCACTACCACAGACTTTGGGTCTTTCTGCCAAAGATAACGGGCAAGGCGGTGTCGTTCGGGGTCGAGGTCTTCAGCATCCCACCCCATGTTGTCCTGGATGTACCTCATGATCTCAGGGAAAGAGGGATCATCCAGAGGAGACCTGGGAAGGTCATGTGGGTCAGGTGATGGAATGCTGAGTGGAGAAGGAGATCTGGAATAATCTGAGGTATCTGATTTGGAGTCCTCCCCTGACAGAGTGTACCGATGACGTCTGGGTCGCTTGGGGCTGGGGGACCCTGATGGAGATCTTGAGGGAGGCCTTCTGTCCTTGGATCTACCCCTAGGAGGTGGATCTGCTCCTTAGGGGTTGGTGGTCGTCCTGCTGGCCCCTTAGTGGAGGAGGGAGTGGAGGAGGTGAAGGGGTAGGAGGATGAGGAGGAGTTTTTACAGGGACCACATCCTTTCGGATGGTGTCCCACCAGAAAGTGAAGAGGTCCTTTACTTCTTGTAGATTTATGTCCGACGACGGGCCTTGCGCCGGGGTCGGGTCCGTGGGTGTCTCCGGGGTCGGCGAAGTTTCCCTCAGGAGCCCGGCATCCTCAGTGTCGCCTTCTGGACTTCAGGCAGTGTAGTGTCCTCCTCCATGGAATCCTTGTGACCGATGTCCACCAGTGACTGGGGGGCACTCTTTGGCTCCGGTGAATGCGAGGCAGACATCAGTCGCTTGGCCGACGCCTGGTGCCTGGCTGGTGTCCTCGGTTCCGGCAAACGCCTGGCCAACTTCGTATGCTTGGGCGACGTCCGCTTTATTGGTCTTCCTTGGTGGTGGATCCAAACCTCTGGGAGGCTGGGAGACAGATCTGGAGTCGGGGTCCCGACATTGGGTCGATGAGGAAGACTTATGGCGTTCGGAAGACTTGGAAGAGGCCCGAGAGGGAGTGGAGGAAGCCGAGGGCCTTTAAGTTTTGATGGGCTGGAGAGTCGAAGAACCGCCTGAAGCCCAGACTTTGACCGGAGAGGGCTGAGACCAAGCCCTAGAGAGAGAGTGGTCCGATCTAGTGCAGCCTGAGCTACGGGAGCCCAAGGCCCAGTTCGGGGATCTGGACCTTACTTTCTCCCAGTGTTTATGGGCCTTGGAAGAAGAATCGCCCCTGAAGGAAGAATCTTGGTCCATCCTTTTCAGTTTTTCTTCCAGAAGATAAGCCTGAAGCGCTTTCTGACGGTGGATCCTGGTGCGGCTGTTGAACCCTTGGCAAAAGGTGCAGTCCTTGGAGTCGTGGTCTGGGCCTAAGCACCGCACGTAGGAGGAATGAGGATCCTTAAAAGGGATCTGTTTTCTGCAGGCACACTTGGAAAGGTGTCCCTCAAGTGAAGCAGTTGGAGAGGACATCAGTTTGAAGAAACTCTTGAGGTTCTATGTCGTTGAGCGCTAGGCAGAGACCAAGAAGCCGATGCTGGCGAGTCGACAGCGGGAAAAGATCTGGGGATTCTGGGGGAATGCCTCCTTATGTACTACGCCTGACGGGGGCAGGACCGATGGAGGCAGCCCCCCGCTGAATACTGCTAGCTAGAAAATTTCCGTGGGGTCCTGGCGCCTGTCGGCTTCTGTTCTAATGGTGTAACCTGCTGCAAGAGCTGTTTCTCGAAGATCCCTAGAAACTGTGTTTTCTTTTTTTATACAAGGACAAGGTAAAATCTGAATGGTTCATGGAAACTGACACTGAGCAAGAGTGGGGCTGGGCCAGTTTCTGTTTGCGACTACAGAAGGATTGAATATCCGCTCCGCTGCGAGACTGTCCAGCACCATAACACTCTCTAAGAGAGGAGTGGTGGTCAGGCACAACTTTGCTGCTGAAACAACTTGCCTTTACAGGCCCCTTACCTTTTGGAATGGTTTTCAAACATCATCAAACGAGTTAGGGCTGTGAAAAAACTTGACAAAATAAAACACTGAAAACTGATACAAAATTTCAAAAAAACAGTTCAATACAGTGACAAATGCAATGAAGTAGATTAGAATTTTGTTTGTACTGTTCTCCATGGACCAGCACCCCCACCTCGCGGACAGTAACACATATGTAGGTATATGTACTAACCTTAAGGCAGAGACACTTATCGTATAAGCATAAGTGTCAGGATCTGTGTTGTACTGTATTTTACTAATGCGTATTATGCTTCACTATATTTTTATGACGCATCTTGCTACAGGGAGATGTAATCCATTATATTTTATTGTATAATCATAACTTAGGCAACAGTGCCATCTTTAGTGCTTGTGCACAACTGTACCTGCAGGTGACCTTTGGACACTCATAACAGATCCTATTGTTCAGTTATCTTCTGCAAACTAAGCAACTTCTCATGTTAATTAGGATGGTTACTCACACCACCTGCTACTGTCCAATTATATAGAGAATAAAGTATGGGTCGGGGTGTGTAACGAGATTTTACACACACCCGAGTTGTGGTATGCTATATAAACCCAGAGGGTGAAGCCCGAGGGGTTTGTTAAAAGCATCCCACATTGAGGGTGTGTGTAAAATCAAGTTTGACACACATCCTGACCCATATTTTATGTTATCTAATTGCTGGGTTTCCCTTTTTCGCCTCAGCAATTATATAAAATAAATTAATATGTATACCCTTGAGGGGGGAGGGGGGGGGAGAGAACATAATAGAAATGTTTAAGTACCTCAGTGGAATCAACAAAGTCCAAGAGGGTAGCATCTTTCAGAAAAAGAGACATGCAAGAACAAGGGGACACAATTTAAAGATAGAAGGGGGGCGGTTAAGCGGCAATGTGAGGAAGTATTTTTTCACAGAGAGGGTAGTGGATGCATGGAACAGCCTTCCTGAGGAGGTTGTGGGGTCTAAAACTGTGGGAGAATTCAAGAATACATGGGACAGACATAAGGCAATTCTAGTGGGGGGTAGGAAGAAATAGGCTGTTGGTTGACTAGGATCTGCGGCTTATTCTGTAGGTAGGGAAACGGGCAGACTAGGTGAGCCAAGCGGTCCTTATCTGCCGACAAAGTCTATGTTTCTAAGCTTCCGGTGCATCTGCAGTGTGGCTTTGTATTCATCAGGTGCCGATCTGAATCGGCATATTTTAAAACACTCTTATTTTTGTCCTGGTATGTGAGGTGTTCACTGTGTTTTTGGGGGGGAACTTACCACTGAGTTCTTCTAGCGCTGCTGTTTTGGGAGAGATGGAAGCGGTCTCGAGTGGTGGCGCTGCTGCATGACTACATATTAGTAAGTGGAAATCAGGCGGCTACAAGGTTTGCTGTTACAACACCCTTTATAACAGCAAATACGCCACCGTTTCCTATGGGAAAAAAGGGAAGCCAGTTATTATATACTTTTTATGTATCTTCTTTAGTAGTAACCACGACAATTAATCGGGGTATAAGATCCCTTGTAGCACGTAGTTTCTCTGAGACTACGCCTGCGTAGGTAAGGAAGCTGGATATTCTCCCAGTGATTACACTGTTGGTTGTAAGCTTGTATCATTATTCTTTGCCAGTAATAAATTACATTTATTATCTGCACACCACTTGTTTATTTCTTCACTTTTGTGCAGTTTCAACAAGAACCTGAGAAAGGCAATTTTATTATCCAGTTACATTTGGCGACCGTGTGCAGGTTGGAATATACAAAGTGAAGATTCCATTCAATTAATTTTAAATGTCAAGTAGTGTAGTGCATTTTTTACCTACTTGGACCTACTCGTGCTTACAGTGGTTGTTACTGTGGTGGACAAGTTTAGTCTTGGTCTCGGGCGTGGCACACCCACACCAAACCCGCTTACACTCCCCCTTTGCGAATGACAGCATACCGCCTTGGCATCACCGCTTTGCCACAGGCGCAATCGGAAAGCTGTTGGGTGATGGCGCCAAGGATTTTATCCAGCACTCCGATTGCTTTTTTTGTTTGTCCACCCTTTGTTTGGCAGCTGCAACAAGAACCTGAGAAAGGTAATGTTATTACCCAATCCCAGTTACAGTACGCAAACTGGTGTTCTGGTTGCCGACAATTAAAGCACTGTGCTTCAGCAGTGGGGGAAAAAAGGAGCAGGGGTAGTTGGGGCCAGTACTGCTACATACTCTGTGGGCACGCTGACAACACTATGTGCTGCTGCTATGCACCAGTGACAGCAGCCCCAACAGACTGGCTCCAAGAGTGAAGCATGGGACTCTATGGAGAAGACTGATTCTTGGAAGATGTATGACGTCCCCAATGAATAATACATCCTTACCACTATGTGCAGCCTTTTAATTCCACATCTCATAGCAGGTCCTGTAAATGGCTGGGCAAAATTCATGGATAGTAATTCTACAATTTTTTTGAAATTCCATTTTAAGTACATATTTTAATTTGCCATTTTAGAAAGCTAGCTCACACAACCTCTTTTTCGGGGTATATAGACTAGCCACATTTGGTGACAACAGCATTATTTAGCTGTAAATTTATAGGGGCTTAAAAACTCTGTTTACTTTTGAATTTCATACAAATTAACAATATCTGTCTGCTTACAAATCGGCCACCTTAAAAGCTAGAGCTGGTACACACCGGCTGGTTAACATTTACAATCTGCCAAATGTAGTGGAATTGAGTGGTTCTAACACTGGACAAATTAACAAAAAAAAAAAAAAAAAATTTCAAGGTTGGCAAAATGTTAAACTTTTTACTGAGCATTTTCAAAATTTAACTGCAGCGGAATTTGTAGTTTTGACTTAATTCCACTTGTGGAATTTAAAATTTCACTCAGCCCTAATAATAAAGTACAGTTACTTAAGAACTTACCGTAACAGTAGATCTTCGAGAAGCGCTCTTGCAGTAGGTAATTACATATAGGACTGACGCCGGCTGGCGGCAGGACCCCGCGGAAAAATTTCTAACTAGCAGTCTCTGGCAAGGGACTGCCCCCACATCAGGTGACCGGCGTCAGGCGACGTCGGTATAAAGGGGCGGTCCCTCACACCCGCCTTCCAGTTCTTTCCCGTCACAGGCCAAGAGAGACTGGACGAGAGAGAAGTGAAGACTTCCCTCACTGGAAAAGGAGCTGAAAAAGCTTAGTGGGACGGAGGACAGGAAGGTATTACCTACTGCAAGAGCCTCTCTCGAAGATCTACTGTTACGGTAAGTTCTTACGTAACTGTACTATCTTACTTCGAGAGGGCTCTTGCAGTAGGTAATTACATATAGGACTGAGTCCCAAGCAGTCTGGAACAAGAAGCAGCAAACGGGAGGAGGAAAGCTACTCAAAGTAGACCCTCTAGCTGTGAAGGCCTCAAGAGAGGAGGCCTTGCAGAACAGCAAGCCCGAAGCCTGCTCTACGGCGAGAGGCAATATCCAAACTGTAATGTTTTGTGAAGGTATGGACGGAAGTCCAAGTGGCGGCAGCACAGATGTCTGCCGCCGACACATTCTTCAAACACGCCGCTGAGGCGACGACTCCTCTGGTGGAATGGCCCCTCACTTGGCCCGGAAGGGTCTTGTTGTACTTGTCATAACAGAAAGTGATGCAATGAGCCAACCATTTGGACAGGCATTGCTTAGAAACAGCACTGCCTTCTCTTTTGTGGGCAAGAGAGACAAACAGCTGATCAGTCTTTCTGAGATCTTTTGTTCTGTTAGTGTAGTATCTCAGAATCCAATGCACATCCATAGTGTGTAATAGATACTCCCCTTGATTGAAGTATTGCATAGAGAAAGCGGGTAACTCTATGGACTGATTCAATGTAGATTCCGCTACCACCTTGGGGAGAAACTTAGGGTTGGTGCACAGAGTAACAAGCTCCTTGGGAAAAATCAAATATGGGATTTTACACATTAGGGCCTGGAGCTTGGAAATCCTCCAAGCTGAAGTAATGGCCACTAGGAAGAGCATCTTCCATGAAAGGAACTTCATGTCTGCTGAGGCTGCCAGTTCAAAAGGAGGCAAAGTAAGCTTCTCAAGAATGAAATTCAAATCCCAAGAAGGGGAAGGAACACGGATGGGGGTCTCAAGTGGAGAACCCCTCTGAGGAAGGTCTTAGAGACTTCCAGTTGAGCAAATGTCCAGTCTGCGAAACGGACATGGTAGGTTGAAATGGCCACCATGTGTACTTTCAGAGATGAGTGGCTAAGACCCAGATCAAAGAGATGGCGCAGGTACTCCAGCAGCCGCCCAACAGAGCATGAGAAAGGCTCGAGATCTTTTGAAGCGGCCCAGCTAGTGAACAGTTTCCATTTCATGGCATAGGTACACCTAGTGGAGGGTTTTCTAGCTTCCACCAATATTTCGGCCACTCAGGGTGAAACCACGTAGCGAGCTTGAGCTACGTCTGCAGGAGCCGTGCATGCAGCTGACGGGACTTGAGGTATGGATGGACCAGGGTCACCTGATCCTGGGTCAGTAAAAGTCACGACAGAGGAAGAGGAAGAGGAGGTTCCTCTGAGTATTGTTGCAGAAGAGAGAACCAAACTTGCCTGGGCCAGAATGGAGCGATCAGAATCATTCATGCTCCTTCTGAACCTAGTTTCTGCAGAACTCGCGGGATCAGAGGGATCAAGGGGGGGGAAGGGGAGCATAGACAAATCTGTCCTTCCAATCTAGAGATAGAGCGTCTCTCCACAAAATGCCTTGCTCTGGAACGAGCTAGCAGAAGCCGGGAAGCTTTGCGTTTAGTGGTGAAGCGAACAGGTCCACCTGAGGTGTTCCCCAACGTAGGAAGACATTGTCTAGGACACCCTGATCCAGTTCCCACTCGTGAGCCCGAGTGGACTAGCGACTTAGCTCGTCTGCTAAGGTGTTCTTGACCCCTGGGACGTGGACTGCTGTGAGATGAAGGTTGTGTTGCACTGCCCAATCCCAAACTCTCATTGCTTCTCTGCAAAGAGGGTAGGAATGAGTCCCTCCCCGTTTGCTGATGTACCAAACCACACACATATTGTCCGTCTGGACGGCTAAGTGGCCGGGAAGAAGATGCAGATGTAGAGCTTGGAGAGCATAAAGTACTGCCCAAAGCTCGAGTACATTGATATGAAGTGTTTTCTCGAGCTTGGACCAAGAGCCCTGGGTCCTGTGAGGCCCGAGATGGGCTCCCCAACCTTCGCCCGAGGCGTCTGTAGTCGGAGTCTGTGAGGGGGGAGAAAGGCAGAATGGAACCCCCCCCCAAAAAAAGTTCTCTAAAACCATCCACCACTGCAAGTCTCGAACCATGGGGGAGGAGACTAGGACCAGCTGGTCCAGATTGTTCACTAATTGATCCCATTGAGAGCGAAGTGTCCACTGAGAGACCCTCATGTGGAGACGAGCGCAAGGGACTGTTGGAATAGCAGCCACCATAAGCCCGAGGAGGTGAAGAACAGACCTCGAACTGACCTGCCTGCGGCCAGACAACAGGCTTACCCGAGTCTGGAGTGTGGACGCCCTGTCTGGAGGCAGGAAGGCCCTGCCCAGGGTCACGTCCAGGACCACCCCGATAAACTGGAGCCTCTGGGATGGGATCAAGTGAGACTTGGAATGGTTGATGGTAATACCCAGGCAGGTGAAGGGAGAGAAAGCGCAGGAGTTCCTCCCCGGACGAGGCTGCCAGGAGCCAATCATCCAGGTACGGGAAAACTTGCACCCCCCCCCCCGGGTACGCAGGTAGGCCGCTACCACCATTTGGTGAATACTGGGGCAGAGGAAAGACCAAATGGTAGTGCTTTGAACTGGTAGTGGTCCCCCTGGAACACAAAACGAAGGTATTTGTGGTGGGAAGGATAGATAGATATGTGCAGGTAAGCAGCCTGCATATCCAGAGCACACAGCCATTGTCCTGATCGAAGGAGGGGCAGAAGGCTCTGTAGGGAGAGCATCCTGAACCTCTTGTACTCCACAAATAAGTTTAGGGAACTGAGATTCACAATGGGTCTTACATCTCCTGTCTTCTTCAGGACCAGGAAGAAGTGGGAGTAGTAGCCCGTTCCTCGAAGATGAAGGGGGACAGACTTTTGCCTCTTTCAGCAAAAGTGCTGAAATCTCTTCCTGGACCAGAAGATGATGTTCCAGAGAGTATGATGACCTTGGGGGGTGATGAGGTGGTTTCTGTAGAAACTTTATTGAGTGTCCTTCTGCTATTAGCTGGAGCACCCAAGTATCTGAAGTTATCCTCTCCCAGCCTGGGATGTGGAGGGGAAAACCTGCCTCCCACCGGTTCCTCCAGGAAGCCCGGAGGCTGTGGAAGAGGGAAGGAGTCAGGTGGTGTGAGGCAGCACCGCAGCTGAAGCACCCGCTGCTTTTTTGGGGGATCTTGGCAGCGGTGGGGCCCGGCGCTAGTGGCCCGCTTTCCCTGAGGTTTCGCCTTTGGCCAATTACGTCTGTGAAAAGGACGGCGCTGCAATTGATGGGGATGATACACAGAGTCAACGGACTTTAGTGCCGTCCCCTTCTCCTTCAGATCAGTGATGATGTCCTTGACATCCCCACCGAAGAGCACCGAACCCCGGAAGGGCGCTTCCTGAATGGCAGACTGCACTTCCGGGACCAACCCTGACACACGGAGCCAAGCATGACATCATCAGCCTATGGCAAAAGCTGATCTCCGTCCAGCAGTGTCCACTGCATCGTAAGTCACACGAAGCATGTGTCAACTGGCCGAACGTGCAGAGCGGACAAGGTCAGCCACTTCCTGCTTGACTTGTGAGTCCGGAAGGGAGTCCAATTTGGCTTCCTCCTCAGTAAGAACTGCCTTCTGGTAATCCCCCATGTGACTGACACAGTTCAGGGCCCTAATCCCCAGCGTGGAAGAAGCGAAAATCTTCTTGCCATACTGGTCCAGAAGGCAAGATTCTTTGTCAGGTGGCGACGAGCCAAGATGTTTTGGGTTAGCTGTCTGGCCGTGAGCAGTGCTAATCACGACCGAGTCAGCTCGAGGGTGAGAATTTAAACAGTCAACACCCTCAGGAGCCTGATATAGCCTGTTCGACTTCTGAGGAAGAGGCGCTAATGCCGAAGGCTGTTTCCAAATGGTGGTAATGAAGTCAGCATGAGGCTCGATCCAGAGTGGTGCCAAGGTGGGAGCTGTTATGGGCAGATCCAGATGTTCAGCAAGTTTTACACACTGTGGATCTGGCTCCAAGGATTGCCACTTATGTACCACCTGGATTTTGCATAGCAACTCTGTGAAAGAAGGATCCTCCAGAGAAGACTTCGGAGGAGTCCTTGGCCTGGGTTTAGATGGAGAGCGTGGCTCGTCGTCCTGCTCAGAACAGCCGTCGGAGGAGTCCGAGGTGTCCGAGGAGGAAGATGGTGAAAAAGAAGACTCCCTCTCCCGTCGAGGGGGAGGAACGGACCCCTTGGGAAGCCTTCGGGGAAGCGTGTCCTGACCCTCTCTGGATCAAGAGGGTTTAGCCCTGGTGTCCGTCGGAAGATGACTCTCCACCTCTCTGGTGAGCTGAGCCTTGGCCTCAGCCCACCAGGAAGCCAGTCTCTCCTGCAAGACCACCGGCGGCTGGGGAGGGGGCAGTGGAGGAGGAGGTGGGGGATATGGGTATGGGTAGACCCATAAGGCAAGTATCCATAACCCGACAGCAGAAAGCCCGGTGTCGGGTATTGTGGCGCCGGGTACTGCAGCGTCGGATAGGCCGGCGTCGGGTACCTGGGAACCGTGGGAGCTGCCAGAGCAGATGGCCTGGCTGGAGGCCCCATGGGCGGATCTGGAGCAGAAAGCCCGGAGATCAGAGGGCCCGGCGTCAGGGCAGCATCCGGCAGCGGGATGTCGCACTAAGTCAGCAATACTGGCGTCGGAGCCGGCGGCCGAGGTGCCGATGTCGGAGCTGGCATCCGGGGAGCCGACGTCAGATTGGTCGGACCAGCAGGTGGACGATCTGACAGAGGTGGAACAGGGACCTCAGCGTCACCCGGGGATGGAGGGGAGAAATCCTCGGGGTCGGGCTGAGGAGACTCTGGGTCCCCGGAGGGCAGCGAAGGCTGCAGGAAGCCAGGAACGACGGACGTGAGAGGGTCCGGCGTCAACTCATCTGCCGTACGGACGTCAGGCGAACTGATGTGCGGCTTAGCAGTGGGATCCGGGCGGGAGCCGGAGGGGCTGGCATCCAACTTAACGGACCCATCACCGGAGGCAGGCCGCGATGGAGGGGCGGCCTGGTCGGGCGGAATAGGGGCCGCGCGCCACCCCAAAGGGTCGGGCAACTTACCGACCTTCTCTGTGCGGACGTCAGAGGAGCAGACGTCCGGCTTATCGGGGCCGCTCACACCAGTAGGCCGCGAAACCACGGCTTTAACGGGAGCGGAGGCCTCCAAAAGCCCGGAGGCACCAAGGGCCTGAACGCGAGCCAGACGGGTGGGCCGTCGAGGAGTGTCCCTGGGATGTTACTTTAACATGGCGAAACCCAAGGAAGTCGCGGTGGGTGAGGAGCCCTTGTCCCAGTGCTTTTCTTTATCTTTTTTTGTGAAGGCCTTCAGGGAAAGTTGACGCCTGCCAAAGCTTTTTCAATTCTTTCTCCATGGAGCTCATTTTCTTTTTCAAAATGTGGGCTTCCAGGGACTGCTGCCACCTTCTCTGGGTGGCCGCGCTGAAACTAAGGCAGTGAGACTTCCAGTGACATCAGCGTCGTGATGGCAGCCTAGCTTCAGAGCTCCGCTCCCCAGCCGGTCTTAAAAAGTGTTAAATCGCCACAAATACGATGTCTTCGCCGGCCAAAAGCAAGAAAAACAGGTCAGGAAGACCCCAGCTTACCCAGGCTCAGAAGCTGTGAGCCCTGTTGCGCGAGGAGCAAGGCGCTGCCTTGGATTCTTCAGAAGCGCCTCTCTACTTCTTACAGGCCGACCCGCGTGGAGAGAGCACACAGGCTGACGTAGTGGCCACGATTAAGCAAACCGCCCAAACAGTGATAAAAATTGACCAGTCCCTGGCCGAACTTAAAGCGGACATTAACAACATCAACCACAAAACGGATCAGCTAGAATTATGCACAGCACAAGTCACCGAACAGTCAGATCGCCAAGACCGACTGATCCTGTACCTGTTGGCGCGAGACCGCGAGCTCACCCACCGCGTGGATGATTTGGAAGGTAGGAGTCGGCGGCATAACCTCCGGATATACGGGGTCCCAGAGAGCCTGGAAGATACCCACCCGAGCATGACAGTTTTTCTTCAGACCCTATTTAAGGACATACTGGAGTTACCTGCTGAATTTAAAATTGAAATGGACCGAGCCCACAGAGCCCTTCTGCCCAAGCCTACTAACCCAGAGGCAAAGCCACGCTCAACCGTTGCCAAAATCACCTCCTACAAAGTAAAGGAAGACCTGCTTTGGAGAGCCTGGCAGAAGGGCCAGTTGAGCTACTCAGGCTGCCGTGTCACCCTGGATAATGATCATACTACGGCTGTCCAGGAGGCTAGGAAGGTTCTATGGCAGATAATTAAGCAACTCTGGGCTAAAAGTATTAAGGCGTAGATTCTATTTCCAGCCAGGCTAAAAGTCACTACAGATGCAGGTACTAAGGTCTTTCTGGATCTATTGGCTGCCTCCTCGTTCCTGAATGCACATGGGATCATTTCCCCTCCTCTTATCAAGGAAAAGCTAGAGAGGGACTTGCTGGCTTCGGCGTGGAGGGTGTCGCAGAAGGGGGCTTCGGGGCCTGGTACACTACAGGGACCCTCAAGTACAAACCTGCAAGCAGACGTATCTGCGTTAGTAAGAATGTACGGAGACCCCTCCAGGATCGACAGGAATGCAGCACATCTACAGATGGTGTCTCAAGAAACTGCTCAGCCGATCGGACAACAAGACTTGACAACTCCATGAAACCGCATCGGAGTTGGGCTGAGGACCTTTGACAAGCTTTCAAACGGAGCCCCCCCCCCCCTGTCTCCCATCTCCCCTCTCCAGGTGGTTCCTCCCCCACCTTGGACAGAGTAAGAACTTTGGACTGATTTTCAGAATGCTGGATAAAGAAATAGTATACTAAAAGCAATTTCTACTGCAGGTCTCTTGCTAGTCCACACAGTGAGTATTGTGTCTGGGGGGGGGTGCGGGGGTCTCGCGCTGTGGGTGGTGGGATTGGGATGGAGGGGGGATGGCAGTTGATGCTGGTTGAAGGCATGCGAGGGACTCCTCCATGAGGCCTGACCACATTAATACTACAGGCACAGGTGGGGATATGCGAGTTCCTCGTGGTGCCACATACCAGTGCCACTATGGTGCATATCGCAACCTACTGGGTGGATTCCTGCCGCTGGCCGGTTGGGCTTGGACCCTCCCCACCCCCCTCCCTATAAAAGGACTGACCTTTACGCTACGAATAAATATATGGAATCCCCACCTCCTCCCTGGACTGGGGTATTCATTGCAGGTTCGGGTGGCGGGGAGGACTGCCAAGGCGAATTTTACTTTCACACTGGGGTGGGCGATGGGTCGGCCTGGGGTCAGGGACGACCTATTTGCTGGGGGCTTGCAGCTCCCCCCGGAGACTCTATTTCCTCATGGTCCCAGGTCTCCTGGGCCAGGTTGCTCCCCCCCCTCAGGAGGATCTCCCCCAATGATTTAATTGGAGCGCCCAGGTGGATCCTCATTCTCCGGCATTACAACCCACGGGATGCCTGAACTGGCGACCTCACCTTACGTAATACCTAGGCTGACTTGGCTGGGGATCTCGGGGCAGACTGGCAGAGTTTCGTCCCCGCTGACTCAGAGGAAAGCTCTTTGCAGGGATAGTTCCCTACAGCGTGGAACCCCCCCCCCAGCTTAATTAGCTGGGAGACTCCCCATATACTGTGTTTAGGCAGTAGCCTCACTGCTGACCCTTCACCGTCAGCAGCCCTTGGAAGTCATTCAAAATCCGGTGCCAGTGGAGAGGAGCGCCCGGCTAACACAATCCGGATGCTCCTCCCCATATCGTACTGGTATACCCTGGCGTTGCGCAGGGTTTTGTATATAGTTATAGTTACACCGGAAGGTTCACAGAGAACATTACTGACTCCTACACGACCCCTTGTTTCACTGTTTAAAGAGATCCAAGACGGGTGGTATACCCCTCTGGGGCTCTCCCGGAGTCTGGGGATGCTCAGTGAACCTAGATGGTTTAAGCTGTGTTTAAGGTTCACGGGGCCCCCGGAAGGTACCAGGATTTGGAGAAACCCACGGGGTAGTTTGGCTGATAATTGGTTAGCCAAGTTGGTAGTAGGTTTAGTTAAAACAAAACAGTTTAACCCACAAAGTAGTTATGTGGGCGTTCATTATGTTAAACAAATTTTTTTTTGACACAATAGAGAAGAACAATACACAAAAGAAAAATTACAATCCAGACCCCATGCTAATGATATTAGCAACAAAAATACTGTATCAGAAATCTGTAAGGCTATGTTCAGAGGTAGAAACACCCCAACAGAATAATAAATGGCTCATAAACATTTAAAAGTTTTCTCACTGAATGTAAATGGTCTAAGCAGTCCAGTTAAGAGATCCAGAATGATAACGTTAGCTAGGAAGGCAAAGCAGATGTAGTGTACTGGCAGGAAACTCATTTATCTGCTGCGGAACATGGAAGGCTTGGAGGAAGGGGCTACTCCCAGATCTTTTCCTCAGCTATGCCGGAGAAAAGGAAGAGAGGTGTAGCCATATTGGTCTCTTCGCTCCTACCGTTCCAGAAAAATAAAGAGTGGAGTGATCCTGCCGGTAGATTAGTGATTGTCCAGGGAAGCCTATTTGAACAGGAATTGACCCTAGCCAACATCTACCTCCCCCCAGCTTCGAATACTCCAACTATCCAGTTTTTTGCTGGATAAAATAATCAAGATGACTAGGGGGACCCTGATTTTGGCAGGCAACTTTAATATTGCCCCAAACCCGGTTATGGACACCTCCAAACCCCGAGCTACAACACACCAATCCCTCGCATAAATTTTTCAAGCGGTTCGTAGAAGGGATTGGGTGGATAGACACCTGGCGAACCTTACATCCTAGGGATAGGGGTTATACGTACTATTCCGCAGCCCATGCAACATATACCAGAATCGATCACTGTTACACTCAAAAGGAGCAGGTCGATTCATTAGTTGAGGTTTCAATGGGCCCAACAGCCCACTCAGATCATGCCCCGCTTATCACCTTGTGGGATCTGGGCTTGGAGAGGCGCAACACAGGATGGCGCTTTAACCCGTTGCATTTAAAAAGTGAACAGTTTAAGGAGTTCCTCTCTGATAAAATAGCGGAGATTATTAGGGACAACTCCAACCCGGAGACCCCACTAACCATCTTATGGGATACTTTGAAGGTGGTACTGAGAGGCCACTTAATTAAGTACTTGGCCGGGTTGGCACGGGCTCGGAGAGAAAAGCAATTACAGCTCGAACAAACACTTCGGTTCCTTCAAACAGCCCATCAGCAAGGGGATGAGTCGGTTCTCCCTCAGATAAAACAGACTAAGAATAGTCTGGACTCCCTGTGTCTGCAACAAACAGAGGTAGCACTTGCATACCTCCGGCAGAGATACGGCGAGGTCGGACCTTGGGCCTCCCACCTGTTGGCCTACCGCCTCCGCCAGCACCGTAAATTATCTACAATCGCAATGATAAGAGACCCGGAGATGAGAGAATGCCACACTAAATTTAAAAACATATCACAAGCCTTCTGTAAATATTACAAAACTTTGTATACTCCGGACCACATAGAGAACACGGAGTCGACTGAGTCTTTTTTGGAGGCTTTGAGGTTGCCTGCCCTCGCTCCTGAGCGACAAAACCATTTGATGAGACCTATTTCGTTGGAAGAACTGAAGCAGGTCATTTCGAAGTCTAAGACTCAGAAGGCCCCTGGCCCAGATGGCTACGGGGCTGAGTTCTATAAAAATTTGACGCACCTATTGAGTAATATATTGTTGCCAATGTATAATGAGATTCTCGCAGGTGAGTCACCCCCACCCAGTTGGGAGAATGCTACAATCTCCATTATTCCCAAACCAGGGAAGGATCCCTACTTTGTAGTTCATACAGACTGATATCGGTTCTTAATTCGGACTACAAATTTTTTATGTCCATCCTCGCCTCTCGCCTGGACCCCATATTGCCGACTTTGATTGGACTCTACCAAACTGGATTTATAAGCTCAAGGACCACATCAGATAACACCCGGAGAGCAATGCATCTAGTCCACACAATGCAATCCAGACGGGACTCAGCGGTCCTTCTCAGCCTAGATGCTGACAAGGCCTTCGACCGGGTCTCATGGTCTTTTTTGTTTGCCACAATGACAGCCATGGGATTTCCGGAGTCCTTCATAACCATTCTGAAGAAGATATATGCCTCCCCCAAGGCATGTGTAAAAACATCAGGACACCATTCAGACTTTTTTCCCCTCTACAGAAGTACGCGACAAGGTTGCCCCCTATCCCCAGGCCTCTTCGCCATCTTTATAGAGCCCCTAGCCCAGGCAATTAGGGGATCCCCTGAAATTTCGGGAGTGAGAATGGATGGATCAGATCACCGTATAGCTTTGTACACGTGGACGACGTCCTGCTTTTCCTCACTAAACTCGAGCACTCAATCCCCTCAGTTTTTCGTCTTCTAGAAGAATTTGGCTCTCACTCAGGGTACAAATTGAATACCAACAAAACGGATGCCCTCACTTTCCATTTTACCCCCTCAAACAATCAGAATGAAATACCCTTTCCGCTGGGACCTCACTAAGAAGAAATATCTGGGAATCTATCTTTCTCATCAGGCACAGGAGGCAATGAATAACAATTACCACACTTTCACAACTCAGATGAAGTGAGATTTTGAGAGATGGAGCATTCTCCCATTGAATATACTTCAACGAGTTGAAGTAGTACGAATGGTGACCTTACCGAGAGCGCTGTACCTCTTTCAAAATGTGCCTCTCAGTCTCTCGAATAACCTCTTCGGAGTCTGGAATAAGGCTCTGATGAGGTTTGTGTGGGCGGGTAGGCGACCAAGAATTAGACAGGGGATTCTTTTTCTCTCTAAGGAGAAAGGAGGCTTGGCCCTTCCCAATCTGAAGTTCTATTATTGGGCTACCCATCTCTTCTTTATACTGCACCGCTTGATCGGTGTGACCCCGGCCCGGTGGAGGGAAATTGAGGAGGGTTTGCTCCCCGACCGGGAATATCAGAGTGATTCTATATAAAATACCACCCTCGGTGACTCGATCTTCCTGGGGTCCCTGGTTAACGCACCAGGCTCAGGTCTGGTGGGCGATGCGGAGGACCTTTGGGATCGTCCCTTTCCTGGTTATGCTCTGTCCAACAGACCTCTTGGAGGATTTCTCTCCAGCTCTTTTGGACCAGACTTTCCGGAATTGGAGACACACTCGTCTCACGCGGCTCCCGCAATTGCAGATGGGCCCCAATTTCAAAGATTTCCAGACCATTAGCCGGGAATTACATCTCAGACAGTCTGACTTTTTCGATATTTGCAAATACGGCACTACTTTGAGTCCCTACCCCTTACAGTCCGTACTCCTGAGGTGCACCCCCAAGTGATTTGAGTGGTCCAGCAGATACTTATATCTCAGGGAATACCACATTATATAGATATCCGCTGGAAACAACAGGGGGACACACATCTGGTATCAGAGAAAGATGGAATGAGGAACTTGGCTCTCAAATCACACCTCAGCAGTGAGAGGGTCTCTGTCGGATGGTATCAAAAATTACTAGTTCTTGCGCATGGAGACTTTTTGCATGGCAAGTATTAATAAGATATTTCCGAACTCCGGTAATAACCGCACATTACTGGTCCACTCACTCTGCTGCATGTTGGCGCCAATGTGGCGAGACAGCGGCTCATCATGCCCACATTTTTTGGTCGTGCCCGAAACTGCAGCCTTTTTTGTTGGCCCTATTTGGTGAACTAGAAGATCTCCTGGGGTTTAGACCTCCCTATGAAGGTGACCTTTTTGTTCTTCACTGTTTTCCACCAGATCTATGAGACCCCCATACCCGCTACCTCCTGAATATACTTCTCTTAGCAGCGAAGAAAGCCATTACTAAGCTCTGGCTCATGACTGAACCACCTACTCTCGCAGGATGGAGGGAGATTGTATCTAGTATATATAAATCCGAAAAACTGACGCATAATCTAAATAATCAAGCGGAACTCTTCTCCATGAAATGGAGGAGATGGGTTATTCTTGTCATGACTAAGGATCCCCACTTTGTTCCCTGAGAGATTACCGTCCTGGCTGGACTGCTCAATCCATGATATTGGGGCCTTGCTCCCCAGGCTGGATCTAGTAGCATAACAGCAGTTATAATTGAGCTGAGGCGATAATAGGTGATTGAATGGAGTGAGTCTGTCGACCAGAGGATTTGGTAATTAAAACAGGAACAACAATTGAAATGTGAGCTAAAACAGAAGACCATGTGGGCTGAAACTGTCAGTATAGGAGAAATATTTAGATAAAAGTGATTGCCTGTGAATGATCTGATAACTATGCTTGATGAATGAAATACTCTACCCTCTCTACCTCTGTTATTTAAAAAAGAAAGGAAAAATATGAAAAATGGATTGACTGTCTAATGGTGTCATTGGATGTATACTACTGTATTGTCTTCTCTAATAAAAATTGATATTTAAAAAAAAAAAAGAAACTAAGGCAGTGCTGGCACTTCTCAACTGGATGGTGGGGGCCTAGGCAAAAAAGGCACAGGGAATAGCCGTCCTGTGCGGGAGTTGGGCACCGCACTAGTCGCACTTGTTTTTGTGCTCGGAGGGTGTAGGGGACGACATACACTGACGAATACCTGATGATTGATAGGAAAAAATCAAAAATACTCAGTAAGAATACAGACGAAAGAGCCTGACAAGCAAGGAACTTTACTGCGAGGCGCTGGCATGAGCTAACGGTGAGAAAGAACTGGAAGGCGGGCGTGAGGGACCGCCCCTTTATACCGTCTCCTGATGTGGGGGCGGTCCCTCGCCAGAGACTGCTAGCTAGAAATTTTTCTGTGGGGTCCTGCCGCCGTCAGTCCTATATGTAATTACCTACTGCAAGAACCCTCTCGAAGTAAGATATATATTTACTGAAGTCTTTAATGTTGGATTATAGTAATTTTTAGTAGTTTTGCTTAATGGCGGATGATTCTCTTCTCTGCTATTTTTTTTCCCCCAGAAGGGAGGGGAAGACTGACAGCAGGCAGTCTCATATCTTCTATGGCACCCAAACTCTATTGGCCAAGGTGAAGGTGAAGAGTCCCAAAGCCAGCATTTTAAGCAATTTATCAGGCCAGCAACTGTTTTTTTTTTTTTTTTTTATTTCCCTTAGTTCTGTTCTTCCTCATCATCCGGACTTCTCAGCAAATCTCACTGATAGTGGTGGACGTAGAACACTGCTCTGCCATGCCTGATACAGCAGTGCTCCAGTAAATGCAACTGCAACTTGTCTGCGTTTCATTTTTCTCCTCCCTTTAAGCAACCTATCAGTCTGATGAACTGAGGACACTATAATTGATGGCATCCTGGAATGCTAATCTGACCAGCAGCACTAGTATTAAAACTCATTACCTATGAGGGTCAACTAACTGACACACTAGCTCATGTGTACTCGATCACTACATCCCCACTCCCATTCAATAAAACAGCAATAAAGCTAATACAAGGTTCACAATTAAGAGCTGACAAAAACAGTATATACAAGAATAAATCAAGAAACTTTACCTCTGCAAAGGCAGCAGGGTTGAATGGAAGGACTGCATTTCCCACCACAAATTTGACTGGTGTTTTCATTCTCTGCGAAACCTTAGAAAACATGGCAATAACAATAAAGATATATACAGTACAAATCTTTAGAAGCATCCCAATTCAATATGTCCTACAGTACAACCTGTTAATCTCGCTGAGACTGCTGAAAAACAACACCTTAATCTTTCTATTCATCATTATGATTCCAGACTTGCATGCACTCCATTCGACCTAGGGGCATGCAGGCAACACGAGTTCCAAGAGTGACCTCAGGATGCTATGCCTGGAGGCAGGCCAAACCACAGCAGCTGCCACTCAACAGTGCACTGTGACTGGGGAGGGATGGCGTTTGGCTTCAGCGGTGCAATGACTCCTGCAGTTGGCCAATGCAGCTTGCTTCCTCCACAGGATATCTCTACATGCAGCCAAGACCACTTGTTGAGCTCCACCCAGGCAACGGAAAAAGGTAGCAACCAATGGAGAAAAAGCAGGTGAAAAAAAAAAAAACACATCCGTCTCTATGACTGCTTAAGATTCCTTTGGGTACTACTGCCCAGCAACGATGGATCCTAATCCACAAAGTGGACTGCTTCGTGGGGGTGGGGGGATGGCCCTCACCCTGATGCCCCTGCTATGGAGAGACCACCGTAGATGTTGGTACTGCAGGACACAGGTGAAGGTGGGGATCAACAAGCTAGAAATGAAAAATACGTAATACGTACTTAACGTAATTCTTGATCTTCCTAGATATCGTCACCATTCATTACTATCAGGTAGTAACCAGAGGCACCAGACCCCATGGGAGCTTAAAGCTTTTCTCTGGAGGACAGGGCCAGTGTTGGATACGGCGCCATCCTAAAGGCCGACATATTACATGGCGCTTGCGAGTTGGCCAGTAACCGACGCTGACCCCCCCCAACCTCCTCAGTTTTGCTCACCAGAGAGGAAACAAGGTAAAGAGAAAAAAGGTGAGGGAGGGTGGGGCAAGAGAGCCCAAGGGATAGAAAAAGGAAAGGATATAAACTTAAAGTATAAAGCCGACCACAGGAGAAAAGGTAAGGGTTCTAGGGTGTTTCTGGGCAGGGTGATCCCAACCACTGCGCAGGCAAAGAGGCAGAGAAGGAGAGAGAGAGGGAAGACGGAAAAAGGAAAGAAAGAAAAGAAGGGAGGGAGAGAGGTAAAGAACTGATCTGGACCCCAGGAGGGAAAAACGTTCCTAGAAGGGTGGTAGAGAAGGTTTCCTGTGGACCAAGAGTAAAAGACCCACTCCAGAAGAGGCAAGGGTCAGAGTCCAGCCGAGCAGAGGTAGGACCTTAAAGAGTGGCAAGGAAATCCCTGTAACCTCTAAGGGAGCGATCTAAAAGAGTCAGGCAAGAGAAAGTTATCTGCCAGTCAGAGGAGCAGAAAATCTCTGCCCTTTCCACTTCCCAGGCTGCCACTTTTTTTTTTTTTTAGGTCAGCACAAGAAAAGGTCTCCAAGAGTTTCCCTCCCTGCAGAGGGGTGGGGAAATACACCCCAGAGCAAGAACCCCACTGACAGAGGGAGGGCACCTGGCTAGGTGAACCAGAATATCTTTAACTAGAAGGCACAACCCCTTGGGCCTACAACCACAGGTAGAGTGGTGGAAGGTGGAAATCCTCAAGAGAAGGGAGCAAGGACACCTCGGATAGGGGGCATGGGGACCTTGCCCTCTGGGTAACCCGGAGCTGGGTTACCACAAAAGGAAAGAAAGGAAAGAGCCAAATGGCTCCACTAGAGAGGATAGAGTATGAGGACCCCCAGGGCTCAATATGCCAAGGACAGGATTCAAGGATGCCAGAAGCAACCCTTGAAATGCTCAGAAGGAGTACATGGGAGTGCTGCATGGGGATAGTCGATGGACACCCATCTACGAGATGGGGAAAAAAATTCCAAGCCTATGCCGCTGCACCAGGAGGCAGAGTCCCTCTTCCAAGGCTGCCTGGAGCCCTGGGGAGCCATGACAGAAGGGAAAGCATTCCTGCTTGCCTTCTCCCCAAATGCCCTCAAAACAGTGCTCGGGACGCCAGGAAGTGCCAGAAAGAGGTCTCCTGGAGGGACACGGCTAGCAGGGAGGTGGCACCACCCAGCAGTGTGGCCATGAGTGGACGGTAGGAGGGAAGCAGTAATGAATGATGAAGATATCAATGAAGATGAAGAATTACAGTGACCACATAATTTTCATATCTTCCCTAGATCAATCTTCACCATTCATTACTGTTGGATAAGCACCAAACACCATGACGGTGGCGCTGGCACCACCTCGAGAGCAGAGGTTTCCCTCAGCCTCCTGTTTGGGAGAATACAGAGGGGACGGGGCCCCGCATGTGCCTGGCGGCCCAAGATTGGTCAGGATATGGCGGAGATGCCCGAAGCCTGGGAGATGGAAGGCGCTCCGCTAATTCTTGCCTCACCCCACAGGAGAAAAAATGGGCTCCCTAGAAGGGAGAGACAATCACCCTACGCCTGGACATGGTTAATAACCTTGAAAGGCAAAGCCACACCTTCCGCCTAATGCAGACTGTATTCCTGCCAGTCTGGAAGCTACCTCAGTGGCATCATAAAACACCCATGCTTGGTGTCTCGCTAGCTCCAGACCACATGCAGAAAGGCTATAATGGCCTGCCTGGTTGCCTCTGAGTCAGGCAAGGATGCCAGGAGTTGACCCAGCATAGTCCACAGGCGCCTAGCGTAGGCAGCCTGGTGCAACAAGACGCATAGAAGAAGGCACGCAGCTGAGAAGAAGACCTTCTACCCCAGTGGTTAAACTCAGCCAAGTTGGACCTGGGGTCGTGCCTTGGGTGACAATGCCCAGAGGGGGTGTCCAGGAGATCCACTCCTGAAAAGGGGTGGGGCACAGCACCTGGAGACCCCTTGGGTGCACAATACCTGCACTGACAGTCCCTTGGGGCTGGAGAATTGGCAGAGGGACGATGCCAGACCCTATGTGACACTTCCGTGAAGGGTTGAAGCCAAGGAGGGATGACAAAACTGTCAACGCTAAACTCCCCTAGGAAGGTGCTTGCTGTATGGGCAGGACTGCAGCATGCAAAATGAGAAAGATGGCGCTCCTCCAGCATCCCCGTGAGATCAGCGTTGGAGGACAGGTGGATGGAGAGATCCTCTTCCTTGGAGGAGGAAGATGAGGAGGCTGAGGAGCCCAATTCAGAGACTGGCACGGCTGGAGGGTCAGGTCTACAAATGACCTCTTCCAAGACTCTAAGATAGCGAGGGAATGCAGCTGCTGATGCCCTGTACTGCTTTCAGGTCATGGGCCCTGAAGGGCAACAGAGGCCTGGGAGAGTACCAGAGATCCTCGGGCTGGACAGGGGGAGGGAAATCAGGGGGGTAGGAGGCAGTGCAACGTCACTGAGAGGGTGGTGGAACCACGGAATGCACTGCCCAGAGGACTAGTGGAGGCGGAGACTGTGTAGGGGTTTAAGTGGGGTTGGGACAGGTACAGAGGAAGGGTCGGCAGGCAAAGTCCATACAAGGAGAATATCCTGGGCAGGAAATGGAGAATCCCAAGGGGGCAATGCAGGGTCAGCTCCAAGGTTGGGGTCTGACTAAATGAGCAGACATGAAAGACCATTTGGCCTATTCTGCTGGCTTTTTAGTATGTTAGATTAAAAGGGAGGAGAAGAGCTCTGGCGAGCCAGAGCAGGACCTCTACTTTGGCTGCAAGACTACACAGGGGACTCTTCCCGGAGAGGGGAGCTGCATAACTCACCCAATCAGAGAGGGGTGGAGAACCCCCAGATAGGGCGATGGGAGC
Source organism: Neoceratodus forsteri (assembly GCA_016271365.2). Classification (NCBI taxonomy): domain Eukaryota; kingdom Metazoa; phylum Chordata; order Ceratodontiformes; family Ceratodontidae; genus Neoceratodus; species Neoceratodus forsteri. The sequence goes on from CM057453.1 coordinate 1,098,784,534, forward strand.
CAGTCTGGCCCTTGAGGAGGGCCCTTGACCCAATCAACTGCAGACCCTATTGGTTCTGAGGAGGAGAGATGGGGAGGGAAGAGTCAGCACTTCGGCTCCTCCCAGAGCTGTTAGCTGCCCTGGAAAATGGCCTCCATGCCCAACTCAACCTCCCCACCAGACAGGGACCTGCTCCTCTAACAGTCTCTGGTACCAGAAGTTGGGGGTTCTGAGATAGCCCCAGCACCAGAAATGGTTCCAGAATCCACCCCAGAACCTGTCCCGGTGCCAGAGTCTAATCCAGCACTGTGAACGTCGCTGGACCCTGACCCAGTGGCGATGCAACACTGCAGGAGGCAGCCTCAAGGGCGGCCCCAGGAAGGGCAGCGGCAGACTCTGAAGTACCAGAGACCCTAGGGCTTGGTGGAGGAGAGCTTCGGGTAGTTAATCAGGATCATCCCGATCCTCCTCCTTTCTAAAGAGATCAAGGAGATCTCCAGAGAAGCCAGCCCCAACACTCTCCCTCTCCTGGCACCGCAAACGGTGCCAGAAGGGGACCCAGCATCAAGTGCACAGGGCATGCCCCGCTTTGATTTTGAATTGTGGCCCCCCAACCGGACATAACCACACAGATAAAATAAAAAAACGAAGCACAGAACTCAACACCGCACTAAATGACATAACAGAGGAAAAAAAAAAAGTGGTTTTACCAGGTTCTCCAAATATCTGCGTCGATGGAGGTCTGTGACATTGAGTGAAATGGCGGTGGCCGAACTGATGCAACTGTAAATGCTGATCAGGCTTCATCTCCCATGACGATCCAACCTCAATGGCGGGAAAAGAAGAACTGGAGAGGTTGGGGGGCCGGTGTTGGTTACTGGCCAACCTGCATGGGCCACATAATACTTTAGCCTCGAGGGCGGCGAAGTCTCTGATGCTGGCTACTCCGCCAGAGAAAAGCTATAAGCTCCCACGGGGTCTGGCACCTCCAGCTAATACCCAACAGTAATGAATGGTGAAGATATCTAGTGAAGATCATGATATATCCCTGTGAACAAGGTACAGCCCAGACAAACATGGCTAGGAAGAAATAGTTCTACGAAAACAAAACAGGTTTCAATTTTTATGTCATAAAAGGTTAAAAGATATTTTTGAGGAAATTCCTTTAGCCGTTTAGCACAGCATATTAATGCCTGCTTATAAAACAGGGGATGGGGTGGTGGACCCAATGCCCTAGAATCCCTTCTAACCTTAAATAACTATAGTGTTACTGTAAGTATCTTGCTCCCTGTCTGGAAAAATCTTTAAACATAAGATTTGAGTTGTCATACAGCTTGCAAAAAAATGGAAAAAACAAACCTGTATTTTATTTGAGTGCAATATGCTTTTGTTATCCTTGTTTACAACTTGGATCCGACCTCATTGTCTATCACTTTGTCTGATGGCAACTTATTTACTTTTTACTGTACATGCAATATACCCTCAAGTTCTATTTTTAATTATTTACTTATTTATGTCAAAAGTTTAATCAGGAAAGTCATGCACAGCTGGCAACAGCTTGTTACCAGATGTTTCCGGGGGGGGTGGTGGGAGAGATGAGGGACGCTAAGAATAACAACAGGGTGGAGGCAGTGCAGAGGAGGGCATGTAAACTAGTGCAGGGCCTGCCATAGAAGACCTATGAGGAAAGACTAAAGGAGTTAAATATGTAGAGGAAAGGGGGGAGGGGAGACATGATTGAGACATACAAATACATCATCAGTATAAACAGAGTACAGGAAGGAACCATCTTCAAATGTGAGAGATGCTCCAACTCAAGGGGGCACAAAATGAAGTTGGGGAGGCTCGGGAAACATGAGAAAATATTTTTTTCATGGAGAGGGTGGTGGACATCTGAAATAGTCTACCAGAGGGGGTGGTTGAGGCTAAAATGGTCACCAGGACATAACATGACCAGCTGGTCAAGGTCATCTGTGTGCCTGAAAGGTGAGAGGGACTGTCTGTGCTCATTTAATTGCTACATGAGAAATAACACGTACACTGCCTTATATGGCATTTCTTTACATATACATCTAACCCTAACTTTTATTGTATTTAGGATAAACACTCTGACACACTAACACATGTGCATTGCTTCATGTTCTACTACAGTATAGCATTACAGCCATTTGCAAACAGACTAGGAAAAGTTTATTGTACCAGGAAAGGGTTAACACAGTGCCCCCCCCCCACACACAGTTACAGACAGCAACATGATTGTGCCAGCTTTAAGAATATGTGTAAAAAATCATGTGTAGGCTCATTTTCTGCTAGTGCAACGTGTCTGCATTTTCACTGGAGTGCAGAGCACACAGACAGTTTCTCCTTATGCTTCCTGGGTTATAAGTGGATTTCAGCTAAAATAAAAAGGGGGGGGGGGTTAATCTCTTATTACATTTTAGGCCCTGTTCGCACTAGGGTATTTAAAACGGTTTTAAGGAGCTTAAACCATTTTAAAATGCCCTAGCACTGTTCACGTTCGCACTTAACACATTCGGTAGTCCGATTTTTAAAACCGTGTTTAAACCCTGATATGACCTAGGCTTAAATACAGTTTTAAAAAGTTTCAGGAGTTAAATTGGATTTACAAGCAGTGCGGACAGTCATGCACGGTTCCCTTTCATAAGGCTGGATGTCCCTGTCCAAATGGGAACCGGATGCTAGTTAATCCATTCCCGAAGCAGTAGTACGGATGCTGTAACTGTTTTTATTGATTTACAACACGGTAGTGACAGTGCGGACATTTCAACATAGATGCTACAGCATGGTAATTAATCCATATTTAAAAATGTTTTAAATTACTGTGCAGTAGTGTGAACAGGAGTATACACATGCAAAACTGCTGTTTTAAATGCTTAGTAAACATATACACAATCTAAATATCCCCAGATGTGTTTTATAGATTTCTAATCTATGCTTTCACACATATTTTCTTTAACTTGTCTTCAGTGAGACTTGTAACATCAGATGATTTACTACATAAATAATCCATTCTGTGACATTTGACTTACTCACTGCTATAGTCCCAGGGTTGTCTGCTTATCTCCATTTGATAGGCTGACTGAGCTGACATATTTATGAACTATGACTCTTTTTTTTTTTTTTGCATCATATGTTTATTCAAGTTTTCCAATAAACAGACAGACAAATCAATTACACTACAGGTAAAACAAGACAAAAAAGGAAAAACATACAAAGACAATTCATAACTTTTGTACAAGAAGATTCAGTTCTAATTTCTTAACCATAGTGATTTTATGTGACCCATTAAATAAAAATAAAAACAAAAGAACAGGCTTAAAAAACATTACTTATAAAGTTGATACAACTGCTTGCAATGGCTTAGTATAATCTATATCTATCCAATTAGATACCATCCATAAGCTGTGTCATCTCCTTCACATCCAGCCCTCTCCCAATGTCAAATTCTCTGTGGGCAGCAGGGCACTGAGGTATGGCTGCCATGTGTTATGAAACTGCTCCCCCCTGTCCTGCATTACATAAGTTAGTCTTTCCAGGGTGAGAGCCTACAAGACCAGTGCCTTCCACTGTTGTATGGTAGGCTTAACTGTGGACACCCACGTATTCAAAATACAATGTCTGGCCATTACAAGTATGACCCTAAACCATCTGGGTAGAGGGGCCCAATCTGCTTCTCTCACTTCCTCCACTCCAAACAGCAGCACCATGGGTGACTGCGGGAGCCTTCTGCCTGGATGTATTTGGACCTCCTTTACCACTTCTCCCCAGAATTCCTTCAAAACCAGACAGGACCAAAAATAATGGTAATAGGAGGCCAGGCCAGTGTTACAGCGGGAGCACACTGGGGGGACCAAGGGATTAAATTTATTAACTATCAAAGAGGGGCAATACAGTCTATGGCAAAATTTATAAAAATATCCTTTATACTTATTACAGACCAGAAAGCCCTGGTGTAGCTGAGTCATCACCCTCCATGTGTCCTCTGCAATGGGGTTCCCCATATCTCTCTCCCATAACTGTCTGTTTTTCTGGGTCATATCTGGAAGCAATTGTCTGCCCACCCCAGCCACTCTACGTATGGTACCTTTAGTGTTGTATCTCCCAGCTTGTATTAATTGCTCAATTTGTCCCAGAATAGAGTCTGTATCATGCCTCTCCCAGGGTCCTGAGTATGCTCTAGATATGCAAATAAATAAAAATATGGTGTCCCAACCCTGTCTTCACTCATATACCCTCAAAGGATCAGCCTTCTCTCACAAACAGGTCCGTAACACTTATGCCACCCATTCTCCCACTCCTTAAATCCCAGGTCTACCATACCGGGACAAAAGGGGTTGCTAGCTATTGGAAGGAGCAGGGTCTCCTCCTGTTCCCACCTCCCAGTTGGTCAGGCGTCTCGAACCCTCCAAAACCAACCTAGCCAGTGGGTTCAGTTTAGGCAAGCCCAATACGCTCTATAGCCTTTCCCTGACAAATAAGCAGATACCCGCCCACGACACCCCCTCTCCTCAAGGTCTAGCCAACTTGCTTCCGTGGGTCTGCCCACCCAATCTTGCAAGTATCGGCACTGTATAGCAAGGTGGTAAGTGCCCAGGTCCACAAACTGCAAGCCTCCTTTATCTGTTGAAGCCTTTAAACGGGCGAGGCTCGTTCGTGGTTGTTTGCCTTGCCACAAAAATTCCAAAAAAGCCTTTTCCAGACATTTAATGTCTGCTCTCGTTAACCCCACATGAAGCATTTGCATAATGTACAGGATTCTAGGCAGAGCATTCATTTTAAGCAGGTTTATTCTCCCTAGCCAGGTAATAGGTAATTTAGCCCTATTCACTAAATCAGCTGTAATTACCTAAAGCAATGGGGTATCATTTAGTTCATAAAGAGCCTTTATGTTGTTTCCTATTCTGATGCCCAAATAGACTAAAGAGTCGCGAACCTTGCAGAATGCCCAATCCATATTCCCGTCGTCCTCTCCAATTCTTTGTTCCCCTATTCTAAGCTCTTCCGATTTATTCAAGTTCAGTTTATAGCCTGAAAAGTTAGAGAACTGATCTATTAGCGTTAAAAGTGGTGGCATGGACTGAGATGGTTTGGTGACATATAGAAGCATGCAATCAGCATATAGAGAGGGCTTATACACTCTGCCCGATTTACCCAAAACCCCTAAGATTTCAGGGTGCTTCCTAACTGCAACAGCCAACGGCTCCAAGGCCAAAGCAAAAAGGAGGTGTGACAAGGGGCACCCCTGCCTGGTTCCTCTCTGCAGTACAAAACTATCTGTCAAGGTGTCATTCACCAGCACCATAACCGTAGGGGCACTATACATCAGCTGGACCATCCCCATAAAATCATCACCCAGACCAAATTGGGTGAGAACCTCCATTAAATATGGCCATTCAACCTGATCAAATGCTTTTTCAGCATCCATTGGCAAGATATGAACTGGCTCATATCCATTCGATGCTCCCCAGATCACATTTAGGAGGGTTCTCATGTTATGATAAAGAGTACTGTACCTGTTCCAAATGAACCCAGTTTGGTCCGGGTGAATCAGATCCGGTAGAAGTTTATCTAAGTGACTCGCCAAAACCTTAGCGAGAATCTTGGAGTTGCAGTTTAGCAGGGAAATAGGCCTGTATGATGCACACTCAAGCGGGTCCTTACCTTCCTTAGGGATCAGGCAAATGACCGCTTCCTCCATGTTCGTGGTAGTGATTCCCCTCCTCCTGGCTTCATTAAATACTGATACCAGGTGCCTAAGCATGTGTGATTTCATAGTTTTGTGGTATTCTGCAGAGAAGTCATCCAGACCACTGGCTTTCCCTCCCTTTAACCCCGCAATGGCCAGTGCTATTTCCTCCTCTGTAATTTTAGCATTTAGCCAATCCCGTTGTGTAGCAGATAATTTAGGTAATTCCATATTATCTAAGAAGGCCTGCGTATTGGTCCTTATGTCCCCGACCTGCGTTTGGTATAGTTCTTCAAAGAACCTTTTAAATTTGTTCTTTATGAAGTTTCTATCCTTCTGTAACTGACCATCAGGCTCTTTGATGGTGGAGATCAGGTGAGAGCTCCGTCTTCCCCGAATCAGATTCGTCAGCACTGTACTAGGTTTATTGCCCTATTCATAAAAATGCTTATGAACAAACATGTCTTTCTGGCCTCTCCCAACAACAAATTATTTAAAGCTTCCCTTGTTACTGTACTACTAATAGGCGAGGTGCAGCATCTCCCCCCTCTCCCAGGGCCACCCATCTCTCCAACATGTTGTTAAAGGTTCTCCAGTCTCTCACAAACCTTTCATTTGTGATGTACCACAAAACTAGTGATAGAGCCCCTCATATATGCCTTCCCCGTGTCCCAAAACATCGCCCTAGAGGGGGCTGTGTCAAGGTTAGCTTGTACGTATTGCTTCCACTGGTCTTGCAAATATGCCTTAAATGCTTTATTGGCCAGTAAGTAATTAGGGAACTTCCATGTCGGAGGTTCAACCTGTCCCTCCCGCAGGATCAAGAACACCAGTACCACAGCATGAGCGGAGATGTGAATTGAGCCATGTTTAACCAGGGTCAGCCTGGGGTACCAAGCCCTCATGAGGTAAAGATAATCTAACCTCAACCAAATTTTATAAGGGTGAGAAAAGAAAGTGTATTCATGCAGAGTGGGATTGGCCGCCCTCCAGGCATCAGTGAGGCCCAAGTCTGCCATCCCCCCCATCCAACTACAAATAGCTCCTCTCCTATTACCCCTGCCCTCGGAGAGGACCAACTGGGGATTCATCAAGCAGTTCAAGTCCCCCCAATATAAGCCCTGGGAATTGTTCTGCCATAAGAAGGGCAGTGAGGGACTGGTAAAACACGGAGGAGTCATGCACTGCAGGTGCGTACATGCTCCCAAAGGTCATCTTCTCCCCCCATGAGGTTACCCACAACGAAAACATAACGGCCATGCTCGGGGTCTGCCACCACCCTGTCCACTTTGAATTGCAGCCGTTTATGCAGGAGAACCACCACATTGCGCTTATGGGAGGTGAAGGGCGCTGCAAAACACTCTCCAACCCATCCCCTTTGGAGTTTGGCATGCTCTATGATAGTGAGGTGGGTCTCCTGCAACAGAGCTTCACTTACATTCTGACGTTTAAGAACTGTTAATAGCATAGTGTGTTTGATTGGGGTGGAAATTCCCCGGACATTCCATGTGGCTATATTTAATTCCTTGGGATTAGCCATGGTCCATCCTCTCTCCAGAGGCCACCCATACAGGTCCCAAGCCCCTTTCAGCCTATTACATACGAACATACGAAATTTGCCAGCAGATAAAGGCCTAGAGGTCTATCAAGTCTGCTCGAATGTGCAGCTAGCACCCCTTATTCTGCAGCTGTCCCTCCCTTCCACCCTTTCCCTTCATTAACCCTCCCCTGTCCTGTCCCATCCTCATTTGAAGCAGTCCACTGTTCTACTGCATACCACTTCAGCAGGTAACTCATTCCACCCAGCCACCACCCTCTCTGTAAAAAGTGTCTCCTCATCTCCTCCTGAACCTTCCTCGCCCAGTCTCATATCATGACCCCTGGTGGCCCTCCCCTTCCTTACTTTGAACAGCCCCTCTGTACCCGTCTTGTTTATTCCTTTCATGTATTTAAAGGTTTCAATCATGTCACCCCTGTCTCTCCTCTCCTCCAGTGAGTACATGTTCAACTCCTTCAACCTCCTCTCATATGATAAGTCCCCCAGCCCCTTGATCATCTTTGTCGCTCTGCGCTGCACCCCATCCAGTAACTTAATGTCCCTCTTCAGATATGGATGCCAGTACTGCACGCAGTACTCCAGGTGTGGTCTAACTAATGACCTATACAGTGGCAGAATCACCTCCTCCCTCCTTGAGGATATACCCCATGCAATACAACCCAGCATTTTGTTGACCTTTGCAGCTGCCTTCCTACATTGTGCCGAGTTGTTCATTGACCCTGTAATGAGCACACCCAGATCCTTCTCCTCCTCTGTCTGGGCTAGCTGCACTCCCCTAGCTGGTAACTCCTCCTTGGGTTCTTCATCCCAAAATGCAGCACCTTGCACTTTTTGGCATTAAAGCCCAGTTGCCAGGTGTCTGACCAGGTTTCAAGCTTTGCCAGATCATCCTGCAACCCCTGCCATCCCCCTAGGTCATCCACCACCGTGCCTACCTTGGTATCATCAGCAAACAGACTGATCTTGCTCTTGATGTCCCACAATATGTCTGCAATGAATATCCCAAACAACACTGGTCCCAACACTGAGCCCTGTGGAACACCGCTCATCACTGCCCTTGGATGTGAGAGCTCCCCACCCACCACCACCCTCTGTTGCCTTCTCTGCAGCCAGTTTCCTACCCATCTCACCAGCTTTGCATCCGCCCCTGTGACTACTAACTTCCTTCCCAGCCTTCCATGTGGCACTGAGTCGAATGCCTTACTGAAGTCCAGATACAGGACATCCACTGCATGGCCCTCGTCCAGTTGCCTAGTTACCCAGTCATAGAACTCGACCAGGTTGGTTTGGCAGGATCTGCCACTGCATGAAGCCATGCTGTCTGCTATCCTGTAGTCCTTTGGCCTCTAGGAGGGCCACCAGCCTCTCCTTCAGGATAGTCTCCATTAGCTTACCCACGATGGATGTGAGGCTCACTGGTCTGTATTTCCCCGGTTCATCCTTGGGTCCACTCTTCTGGTGGGGCACCACATGAGCCATCCTCCAGTCCTGAGGTACACACCCCGAATGTAGTGAGGCATTAAATAGGTCTGCCAAAGGTCCTGCAAGGACCTCTGCCAGCTCCTTCAGTACCCTGGGGTGGATGCCATCTGGGCCTGGCGCCTTATCCACCCTCAGTGCCTTCAAACCCTCTCGAACTCTGCTCTCCATGATTTCCCATCTGTCACCACTTCCCCGCTCTGCCATTTCTCCCACCTTGGGTGTCACCCCTCTTCTCTTTAGTAAATACTGAGCAGAAGTACTCATTTAGTGCTTCTGCCTTATCGCACCCTGCTTCCATCCAACCCCTCCTTCCTAATCCTTACTATGTGGTCCTTACAGCTTCTTTTCTCCCTGATGTACTTAAAGAAGTCCTTCTCCCCTTCTAATGCCTTGTGCCAGCCTGAGTTCCATAGATGCTTTGGCCCTTACTGCCCTTGTTACCGCCTCGATTCTGTCAAGTACCCCTGTCCTCCCCTCCCTGTTTTCTTGTACTTCCTAAAGGCAGCTCTTTCCTCCTTACCTTTTCCATGACCTCCTTGCTCAACCAGATCGGTTTCTTAGCCCTAGCCTTCTTGCTCTGGGCTTTGCAGCAGGTTTTGGTTGCCTCCACTATCCCCAGCTTTATGAGCTCCCACCTCTGGTTAGTGTCCATACTAGATTGAATTCTGGCCAGGTACCCTTTTACCACTTCCCCCATCCTCCCAAAGTCGGCCCTCCTGAAGTCCAGCACTATTGTGCCAGATTCCACTCCTTCCTTGCCCATATCCAATGTGAGCCATACTGAGCAGTGGTCACTCCCTGACAGTGGTTCCTCCACTGTAAGTTCTCTCACAAAGTCCCCATTTGCCAGCACAAGGTCAAGGGTATTTCCTAACCTGGTTGGTTCACTGACCATTTGCAGCAGGAAGCTGTCCTGGAAGGCATCCAGCAGTACCTGCTCCCTTCTGTTCCTGGTTGTTGGGGTGCTCCAGTCCACTCCTGGCATGTTGAAGTCCCCCACAATCACCACACTACCCTTCTCGCAGGATCTCCTGATCTGTCCCACTAGTTCCCTGTCTAACTCCTCCGTCTGAGATGGTGGCCTGTACACCACTCCCATTCTAAGAATCCTATTCTTGGAATCCTGGATTTGCATCCAAAGTGACTCTGTACTACCCTCCTCCCCTTCCTCCCTTACACACTTCAGTCCTTCCTTCACATATAGTGCCACCCCCCTCCCTTTCCCAATCACCCTGTCCTCATGAAATAATCTGTACCCTGGTACAGACAGGTCCCAGTCACTGTATTGGGTGGCCCATGTTTCCTGATGACTGTAATGTCCACCTCCTCTGCCATGAGAACCTGTAACTCTGCAGTTTTCCTCCCAAGGCTCCTAGCATTAAGGGTAACCACCTTCCACCCTTCCCCACCCTCCCATCCTGCCCTCCTTTCCTAGCATCACCAACAGTACTTGCCATTTGTCCTTTGTCACTGTTATGGGGGGTAAGCTCATATGGTTTCCCAACCTGTGGTCTCTGCATCTCTTTTCCTCAACTGCCACCCCCCACTCCTAGTTTAAATTCCCAACTTCCTCTATGTACTCCTCCATCCTCTGTTTCAACACTTTCTTTCCCTCCTCACTCAAGTGTAGTCTGTCCTTGGCATAGAGACTACTGTCCTCCCAGGTCCCTCCCCACCCCCCCAACAGCCCATACCCTTTAGCACACCACCAGGTTCTTAGCCATCTGTTAAATTCCTCTATTCTCAGCTTTCTTGTTGTGCTTGCCTTTGGCACGGGAAGTATCTCTGAAAAAGTTACTGATCTTCCTGCCCCCTCACATAATTGTGCTAGTTCCTCAAACCTCCTCAGGACTGTATCTACTGTCTTGTCAGCCAGGTCGTTTGTCCCAAGATGTATAATTAAATGAGGCTTGTCCCTACCCCTTCTAGCATATTTCAGAACAGACTGTCCCACCCTTTCCGCTGTCATTCCTGGCATGGCCTCCACCCAAATGCGACTATGCCTCTCCCCCTTGCTACCCCACCTAACTCCTCTTAGTATGGAGTCCCCCAGCACTAAGATTCCACCCCTCTTACTCCCTGCTTGCTTCCATTCATCTCCTCTCTTCCTTCTGCACATTATTTCCCCTTTACCCTTGTTGCAATTCTCCCAGCAGAACTTCCCCCGCTCCAGTTTGGTCCAGGCATTTATCAATTCTCTCCTCTAATTTCATCATTTCCTCCACCTTCTTCCTCTCTAGCAGTGCAACTATTTTCTGAGGCCCTTCACAATCGCTCCCTCTCTCTTCATAGTAACCTGTTCTCTCCTTTCCACTCCATGACTTTTGCCACTTCTTTGCCTCCCTCACAAGTCCCTATCTCCTCCTTCCATTTGTCTTTTGTCTCTGACCAGGTTTCCCGCAACTGTTCTTCCTGGCCTGGGCCCTTGTCTCTGCTTCCTTCTTCTGACCCTCTCCTCACCACTGTTGGTTTAAATCGCCTCCTCATCTCCCCTTCTTCCTCCCTCCAGTATTGGCTAAACCCACCCCAATCTGCCTTGCCTGTCTTAGTTCCTCCTGCAGACCCTCAATCTCCTTTCTAAGTTTTTCTGTGTGGTTGCACACTAAACATCCTCCCACACTCCAGGCAATTTTTAGAAGATTGGTACACCGCAGTTGTTGCAGCCTACCACCCTACCCATTGCTGCCGCTGCCCACCAGTGACCCCACCTTCCAGATGCAGGATGCAAACACTCCCAAGTCTCCCCTCTCCCTCCTCTATCAGTGCAAAACATTTTCTTTACTTCCCTTACCTCCTTTGTTGCACACATTTAGATATATTGAGCAACTGCATTTTATATTCCTATCCTTCCTATCCACACTCAAAAACAGACTTTAAGTAGCCATTGCACAACCTTCTTCAAACTCCTACTCCTCCTTTCCCCAATGCAATATCAATGCAAAGAAGTAATAATGAAAGCTCCTAGATTTGCATTGCTCTCTCAGTGGAAGGGAAGTAAGTCACCTCTTCACTAGCTGCTGTTCCTTTCCTGGATGTCTGCTTTTGCTATGACAGGTGCACATCCTTTGCCTGTTTGAGGAAGTGATGTCAGAACCCCTGGTATAAAGGAAATAATGGACCAAGGGTGGGACCAGCCCAAGTCTTCCAGAAACAATCAGGTAGCTGAGGCCTCTGGTCAGACCATTAGCACCCTTCCCCCACTCTGCACTCAAACCTTGCAGCTAGTGAAGCCAGCAACAATGAATCACAATTCTTTCTACTCAAAGCCCCCAAAATAAGTTTGCTACCCAAAGAAACAGGACTCCAATTCAAACAGCTTCACCAACACATCAAAATAGGCTTGGAATTAGAAGATATATGTCTCCAATTCAAAGAAACAGACCCAGTTAAATCACACCAATTATGTTTTAAAACAGAAGAAATAGGTCTCTACAAATGCAGCCTGCCACACAGTGAATCAAACAAATGAGCCCATTTATAGCTACCAAAACAGGTTTCAAACTTCCAACAGCCCCAAACAATACCCTGCTAGCCCCTTAGTAGTAAGAAAGAAAAGAAATAACCTTCTACCAAGTAGAATCCACAAGAAACAATGTAAAACAACAAGAAGCTACTGTAGATCTGATCTTGTCCCCCTTCTAGTTCCTTCTGAGAAGCCAAAGCACTGAGTTCCAAACTCTGTGATTTCCCTTGTACTGCTTTCAAAATCAGACAGTTCCAAACTCTGACTTCCCATGTGCTGCTTTCAAAATCAAACATTCACATGTTATTTCACACTCATATTTTGATATGTCTGGCTCTTACAAGTAACAGAGAACACAACAAACAGTAAGTAACAACTACAGACATTCCCAATATCCTGCCCTTCCCCCTCCCTGTTCGAACCTCCGTGTATAAGGAGTTATCCCCCCTTTGTAACTAGAATTGCATATAGCAGAAATTTTACACTTCCTCCCCATAGTTTCAGCAAGAATGTGTCCCTCGCCCCACCAAGAATATTATCACAAATTCGCCTTATTTAGTTAAGCATGAAACAGTTAACCAGTGTGCAGCCCCCATGGTTCAGCCTCAATTCTGAACTGATTTCACTTCCCTGTAAGTTGCCCTTAGGCATTCAGGTGCCTTTGCAGTTACATTCCGCCAATGCCCAAGAAAAAAGAAAGAAACTAAGTTAGGAGCTATAGTGATTATAACAAAAGCTATAGGTTAAGCCCTTCAGTCTTTATATATCTTCCCACCCTAGGGCTCTCCCTTCCATCAGATGTCCCTCTCCACAGTTTCTTCATTATGCATGCTCACTTTCAGGCAAATTCGATTCAGCTGCAATTTATGAAATGGTAGAGTACCAAGCTTATGAAGTAAAAAAGTAAAAGTAGCAACCGAAAGAGTACTCCGTCACCAGGGCTAAAGAGAAGGTCAATTGCTAACGCCCATATTTCGGTGAGACAAAACTGTCCGGCATTCCGTGCAAACAACAAGCTGAGCCTGAACACGGCCCTTATGTAAGAATAAAAGAAGAGGAATAAACGGGCTTATTTACTTCTTCCTAAAGTCCCATCGACAAGGAAATGGGGTGAAAACAGTCCACGCAAATCATTATATAATTTGCAAATACGTGGGAAGAATGAGATAGTGCCTCAAATACGCAGTATATCATAAAGCAGAAGCCCAGTATTGGACCCAAACCCTCCAGTCTTCACAGTAAGCACATCCTGAGAGTAAAAGAACACGATCTCACCCCATTTTCTTCTTTAAGTCCCCCACAAAATTCTCTGCCTTCTGCACATCCCAAAAAGAGTAGGTAGCCCCTTCATGCTTGATTTTGAGGGTTGCAGAGTACAGCATGAAGCATTCGATCTGGGCCTCTTGTAGCTGTGTCATCATCGAGTTAGAAGCGCGATCATTTCAGCAGGCGGGCAAAGTAATCCTGAAAAAGATAGAGCTTGTGACCTTGATACTGCAGGGAAGACATGTTTCTGTAGGCTTTTAAAACTGTTTCCCTGTACTGGAAATTGTGAAACCGCATCACTATCTGCCGTGGTGGTTGATCTGGAGCAGGTCTGGGAAGCACAGCACGGTGGGCTCTCTCAAGTTTTAGGCGTCCATTTTGGGGGAAAGGCCCAGGATCTCAGGCAAGGTTTATGCACAGAATATTAGGACATCAGCTCCCTCCAGTCCCTCTGGGAGCAGCCGCAGGTTCAGCCGTCTCTGGTAATTTTCTTGGTAGTCAAATTGATCTTTGAAGTCTGCCAGTTCTTTCTGCGAGGCTGCAATTTGTTCTGGAACTGGGGCAGTGGCATCCTCGACATCAGATATGTGTTGCTCCATTTCAGTTGGCCATGTCGCATGCAGTGCATGCAAGTCCACAAGTTCTTGAAACTTCCGATCGAAATTAGATGCCAAGTTGGTGAGACGGGGTTCCAGTGCAGCCAGGACCTGCTGCGTTACCTCGCGGCCCAAGGCGCAGACCTCAGCAGCAGACAGTGAGACGGACACTGCATTCTCTACCTGTGATGCCAGCATTTGCTTTTTTTGGTTCTTGCCTGCAGTTCAACAACATTTCGCCATACTGGCTGTTAAATATTCGTCCATGGTCTCGCTCAGAAGGTTTTGACCACTTTCAGGCAAGTAGAAAGTAGAATAAAAGTTTTAAATTCTTGGTGGTTTTGCTGAACGAGTGAGAAAAGCGCCCTCACTCAAATGTGCTCATTAGCGCCCACCACAATGACACTTTCTTGAAAGTGCACTGCAACACTGCTCAGCTGAATGACAGACTGCTGCAATTTATTAGCAGAGTGATAGCACAACCAGTCCGTTAAGAATCTGTAGAACTCCCGTATTCTACTGTAATAGCATAATGACTGCAGGGCTCCACCCATTGCAGCCGTAAAAACAGTGGCTGCACAGGAAGGTTAAACTGGAGGGAAAATGAACTACTGTTTGAAAGACTAGCTGACCCAGCCAGGCAAGCTGTCGTGGTATGTTCTGTCCTTTGAGGGATCAGAGGAGATAAGCCAACAGCAAAAGCAAATATCCCCCTCCCACTCGGAAAGGTGGGGGGGGGGAACGAGGCTACTACAGCCTATATGAGTAAGTATCTCTCTTCTCCGTCTCTCTCCCTCAGGAAAAGAAAACTTTTTTTTAAAGCCAAGGAACAGAAAGGATTACCCAACACAGGCAAGAATATGGAAAACTTGCATATATCCACAGCCTATATTTTTTATGTGTATATATATATAATATATATATATATATATCTGTTTAAACACACACCCCAAATGGTGCTAAAGAAAGAGGTTAAGTCACCCAAAGCAGAAGTGCCTTCCCTACAAAAACTCACTAAACCAGGAATCCAAACAACAAAGTTTTTTTTTTTGGGGAGTTTGTTTCTTGTGGAGGCACGAGGCTAAGATGGAAACAAGTTCCCTAAGGAGTTTGCCTCTGATGACTACCCCTTTTTTGGGGTGGAATTAGGGGAGAAGGCAGAAGAAGGAGAGACATGCCCAGTAGTCTGGCCATTGTGAGGGAAGCAGGGTGGGAAACAGTGACAAATTATGAAAATATTCTGTAAGATCAAGAATTACAGAGAGTACATCATTTTCATATCTTCCAAGAATCAACCTTCACCATTCATCACTAGTGGGTCAGAGTGCCAAGCCACCACCACATGGTGGGGTTGACAAACCCTGAGGGAAACAGTTGTCCCCCTAGTTTCCTGTCGGGGAAAATACAAAGAGGCGGGGGCCCATCATGGGTAAGGTGAGGCCCAAGAAAGGTCAGGGCAGGCGAAGGATCCCATGGACTGGGAGCAGGAAGGCGCCCTGCAAGATCTCACCTGGCCCAGCAGGAGAAAAAATGGCCCCCCTGACATCGCGAGGCGAGCACACTATGATGGGCCAAGGGTGATAACCTGGAAAGGTGATGCCACGCTGCCTAATGCAGACAGTAGTTGCTACCAGTCTGGAGGCTACCTTGGTGTCATAAGACGCCCTCGACTGGTGTCTCGACAACTCCAGACTCTGGGAAGAAAGGCGAATGGCTTGCCTGGTTGCCTAATAGTCTGGCAAGGAAGCCAGGATCTGTCCCCGCGACACCCACAGGTGCCTGCCATAGGATGCCATGTGTGCCTCATGTGCAGCAAGGCACAGCAAAGTGCACACTGTTGAGAAAACTCTACAACCCCAACGGTCAAACTCAGCTGAGTCTGACTCAGGAGGATGGTTGTACTGTGAGCGGCGATGCCCAGAAGGGGTGTCCAGGAACTGGACCCCAAAAGTGGGGTGAGGCATGGCTCCTGGAGACTCCAGAGGTGCACAATACCTGCTCTGGCAGTCTCTCGGGGCTGGAGATCGGGAAGAGGGACAGAGCCAGACATTGCGATGATGCTGCAAATGGCTGGGACCATGGAGGAATGACTACAAAGTCAGAACTGTACTCTACGAGGAAGGACAGTGTCAATCAGGCAGAACTGTATCCAGAAAAATGGGGAAGTGCACCCCCTGCATCATCCCTTAAAGAAAACACTGATTAGAGGCATGATCAGCGTCAGAAGTGAAGTGGACAGAAGAATCCTTTCCCTTGAAGGAAGAAGACAGGGATGAAGAGGAGCTGGACTCAGGGGGTGGCGGTGCTGGGATTCAGGCCGAAAGGCGGCCTCATCTAATGCCTTCAGGTAGATGGGGAAAGCACTCGACGACGCCCTGAACTGTTCCTAGGTCAGGAGCCTCGAAGGGCCAGAAATGCCTGGGAGAGGGGGTGAAGAAGACAGAGGAGGAGGAGGAGGAGGGTCATGGCGGACCAGGCCAGGTCCTCTGCCAGAGCTGTGGAAGTGAACAAGGGACCTCTCCGAAGGGAGGGGGGCTGTGCAACCTGCCCACCTGAGAATGCCCAATTGCAGAGGGGCGCTTGGGTGATGCCCTTGGGAACACCCCTGGTGGGGAAGTTGGAGCTGTACAGGTCCCACAGGGTGGCCCCTTTCCCAATCTGCCACAGGAAGACCGTTCTGGAGGGGAGAGAAGACCTGAGTCAATACGATGACTCCTGCCAGAGCCCCCAGCTGCTCTGGACACAGAGATTGGCACCGACTGGGACCTACCAACCCCAGCCTCGCTGGAAAGGGCTTTGCCCCTTGGAGTAGGCATAACTGCAGACACGGAGCCCAAGACAGGGAAAGAGGGTGAACCAGCACCGCGAACAGCACTGGAATCTCCCTCGGCACTTCAAATGGCACCAGAATCAGACTCGGCACCGCTGACGGCATCGGACCCCAACTCAGCGCCCCCCACCATGAAAGAGTCGGCCCAAGAAGCATCCCGGGGGCCAAGAGCAGCACCATGGGATGCAGGGGAGGCGGCGCTGCAGCTGGCATGGAAAGTGGACTCCCACACCCCGTCAATGCCGAAAGCCTAGAACTAGGCCCAGAAGAGCCCCCATGTGGACGGGAGTTGGGGAGCCAGTCAAGATCATCCTGTTCCTCGGCCTCTGGGTTGGAGGATGAGATCAGAGGGATCCCCAGCTTACGGGACCCTTCTTCTCCCAGTGTTGCAAACAGCAGCAGGACGGGACTCAGCCATGCGGTCGGCACCACCTTGCTCACTGGCACCAGCCTTAATGTCAGGAGCCGAACTGGCACCAAACAACCCAGCGGCACAGGCCCAGTGTACAGCTGCAACGCTGCCACCAGGGGTGTCTGAACTCCTGAGGGTGTACCGGACTGGGAGGGGTGCACAACTGCCCCCCACCCCGGAGGAGGCTGGATGTCCCACCAACCTCCTGTACTGAGGAGGATGAGGAGAAGAGCCCAGAGACCCAAGCCTGGAGTCCTGAGGGTAACGCCAGCCTCCAAAGGTTGGGGAGTCCCGCCCACCTGCCACACAAATCTCGAGGGTGCAGAACTCCATGCTAAAGCAGGCTTTGCACCGATCCATATTGTGGTTAGCACCCCAGCAGGTCCATCATTGGTCACGAACAGACATTTTCTTCTCGCAGGGGTGCCGACACGTGGGGGGAAGATACGTCCCTTTACCAGACATCTTAGGCCCCAGACCACACATGACCAAACTAATTATGGAAAATAACAAAAATCAGCCAAAAAAGGCACTCGGCACCCTACTAAAGGAAGAAAAGGGAGACACGGCATCAAATAAGATGGTGCGGCATCAAATAATGTGGTATGGCATTGAGTGAAAGCGGTAAACAAACTGTGATGCACTTTCAAGTAGAACACTCCCATGGAAATACAGCCTCTGCAGTGGAAAAAACAGAACTGGCTGGGAGAGGGAGCAGGCGTCAGTTACTGGCCAGTCCAGGAGCATACATCTGCCTCATGGGTGACACTGTCCCCAACCTTGGCTCCCTTCTTCCAAAAAGCTCTTTAAGGCAAGCGCTCCCACAGGCTCCTTGCTCCTCCAGCACAGACCCCCAAGTAATGAATGGTGAAAACTGATTCTTGGAAGATCAAGTGTGACTGGACAGAGTCCAGGGAGCACAAATACTATTTTCTTGCCACTCCCAAAGCAGCAATGAAAATTTGTAAGAAGGTAACAACCGTGAAAAAACATGAATTCCAACAAGCTGAAGAGTACAGCACAGAATCCTGAAATGGACAAGGTGAAGCCAATGATGCATGCTGCAACAACATGGGTATCACTTATAGGGCATACACCTTGGTAAAGAGAGAGAGGAACTAGGAGGCAGGAGAGGAAGAGAATGAGTTCATTCCCCAAGGATTTTTCCCCCCCAAAAATGAAAATTAAGTACTCACCGTGAATTTTGATCATTGAGATGGCGCAGCCCCCCAAGACTGATGTACTACATACGCCTAATGGCTGGCTAGCAACAGACGCCAGCCCCTCAACCTTCTCAGTTCTGCTCGCCAGAGAGGAAACAAGGTAAAGAGAAAAAAGGAGGGAGGGTGGGGTAAGGGAGCCCAAGGGATAGAAAAAGGAAAGGCTATAAACTGAAAGTCTAAAGCCAACCACAGAAGAAGGGCTCTAAGATGTTTCTGGGCAAGGGAGACTCAAACCTTTGGGCAATCCGAAAGAGGTAGAGAAAAAGAGGGAGAAAGAGGGAAGGGAGGAAAGAGGGAAAGAGAGAGAGAGAGAGAGAAAGAAAAGAAAGCAGGGGGGAGAGAAAGGAACTAAGTCTGGATCTCAGAAGGGAATAATGTCCCTACAAGGGTGGTAGAGAAGGTTTCCTGTGGACCAAAAGAGGAACTGACTGGCTTCAGGAGAGGAGTGAGCCAAGGTCCAACCGAGCAGAGGTAGGACCTTAAAGAGTGGCATATGAAAAATCTAGTAGCCTCTAAGAGAGAGAACTAAGGGAGACAGGCAAGTCAGGCAGAGGTACAGAAGATCCCTGTGATCCTCACTGTCAAAGGTGCCACTTTTTTTTTGGCAACACAGGAAAAGGTGTCCAAAGAGTTCCCCTCTCTCCCTGCAGAGGGATGGGGGAGAAACACCCCGTGGTAAGGTCCCCACAGACTAGGAGGTGCACTTGACTTAAGTTATCTGGTATGACACCGAGCTATAAGGTGCAACCCCTTGGACCTACCACCACAGGCTAAGTGATGGGAGGCGAAAAGAGAAACTTATTACCCTCAAGAGAAAGGAGCAAGGGATCACTGGAAGGGGAGGGGTCTGTGGGTACCTTGTCGTGTGGGTAACCAAGAGCTGGATTACTGCAAAAGGAAAAAGGACAGAGCCAAAAGGCTCCACTAAAGAAGAGGATAGGACATGAGGGGCCCCCAGGGCTCACAAAACCAAAGGACAAGGACTCAAGGGCACCAAGAGGCAACCCCTGAATTGCTCAATCAGATGTGCATGAGAATTTGGCATGAGGGACAGTGGATGGAAACCCATCTAAGAGATGCAGGGGAAAAAAACTCAGTGCATGCCACTGTCCAAAAGGCAGAGTCCATTGCCCAAGACATCTTGAAGCACCAGGAGCCCATGAGAGAAAGGGAGGGCATCCCTGCTCGCCTTCTCCCAAGACACACTCAGAGGAGTGCTCAGAGTGCCATGAGGTGTCAGAGAGTCTTTCGGAGGAAGAAGGCCAACAGGGAGGTGGCACCACCCAGCAGTCTGAGCATGAGGGGACAGTGGGAGGGAACCAGTAATGAATGGCGAAGATAACTAGGAAGATCAAAAATTATGGTGAGTACATAATTTTCATATCTTCCGAAAATCAATCTTCATCATGTGTTACTGGTGGGTGAATGCCAAGCACCATGAAGTGGTGCTGCCACCTTCCTGAGGGCAGAAGTTTCCCCTCAGTCTCCTGTGGAGGAGAACACAGAGAGGAGGGAGGCCCAAGACTGGTCAGGATGAGGTGGAGAATCCCAATTCATGGTAGATGGGAGGCACCACGCTAACTCACTCCTCACCCTGCGGGAGAAGAACTGGGCCCCCTGGAAGGGAGAGACAATCACCCTATGCCAGGCCAGGGGTGATGACCTTGAAAGGCGAAGCCACACCTAATGCAGACTGCAGTTCCTCCAGTCTGGAAGCTACCTTACTGGCATTGTAAGACACCCTTGCTTGGTGTCTCACTAGCTCCAGGCCATGGGTGGAATACTAATGGCCTGCCTGGTCAACTTCGAGTCAGGCAAGGATGCCAGGAGTTGGCCCAGCATCGTCTACAGGTACCAGGTGTAGGCAGCCTGGTGTTCCTGGTGCACCAAGATGCACAAAAGAAGGCACTCTACTGAGAAGACCCTTATACCCCAGCAGTCGAACTCAGCCGAGCTGGACTCCGAGGGGCAGTCATGAATTGAGCGATGATGCCCAGAAGGGGTGTCCAGGATCTCCACTCCCAAAAAGGGATGGGGCACAGCACCTGGATACCCCAGGGGTGTGCAATACCTGAGCTGACAGTCCCTCGGGACTGGAGAAGGGGCAGAGGGGGACAATGCCATACCCTATGTGACATTTCTGTGAAAGGTCGAGGCCACAGAGGGACGACAAGGTTGTCAGCACTAAATACCCCTAGGAAAGCATGCATCACATGGGCAGGACTATAACTCACAAAATGGGAAAGATGGAGCTCTTCCAGCATCCCAGACAGAAATCTGCTGATAACTGGTGAGATCAGCGTTGGAGGACAGATGGATAGAGGGGACCTCTTCCTTAGAGGAAAACGAGGAAGCTGAGGAGCCCGGTTCAGAGACCAATGTGCCCGGCGGTTCAGGTCTAAAAATTTCCTCATCTAACGCTCTAAGATAAGGAGGGAATGCAGCCACTGAAGCCATGAATTATGTTCCCAGGTCATGGGCCCTGAAGGGCCAAAGAGGTCTGGGAGAGTAGGAGGAGGCAGAGTAGGAAGAGGAGGAGAACAGCTCGGCAGGCGAGAGTAGGACACCTGGCTAGGCCTGCGAGATCAAGCACAGGACTCCTCCCAGGGGAGGGGGCTGCATAACTCACCCACCGAAGGACGCACAACCAGACTAGGGCAGACAGGGTGGTGCCCTTGGGGGATGACCCCCAGATAGGGTGACTGGAGCTGTTCTGGCCCTTGTGAGTGGCATCTGACTCCACCAACCACAGACTATCTGTTCCGGACAGGAAGGAAGGGTCAGCATTTTGGCTCCTCCCAGAGCCACCAGCTGCTCTGGAAAAGGGCCTCTGCGCCGACTTCAACCTCCCCACTCCCATTTCACCAGACAAGGCCCTGCTCCTCGGGGACCCCTAATACCAGAAGTTAGGGGTTCCAAGACAGGCCAGGTACCAGAAAACCCTCGCCGGCACCAGGGTCTGATCCAGCAATGCGAATGGTGCTGGAATCAGACCCAGCACCGGACCCTGACCCCCTCCCTGGAGACAGAATCAGCGCAAGCAGCAACACGGCATCAGACACGGAGGAACAAGCTCCAGGAAGGGCAGCAGCAGACTCCATAGTAACAGAGACCCTATGGCTGGGCAGAGGAGAGCTCCGAGGAGCCAGGCAGCCAGTCAGGATCATCCCGGTCCTCTCCTCCGAAGAGAAGGAGATCAAGGGGATCACCAGAGAAGCCATCTCTGACACTCTCCCTCTCCCGGCACCGCAAACGGTGCTGGAAAAGGATCCAGCACCGACACCAGTGCTGCCTCGCTCACTGACACTGGGGGCGGTGTCGGGAGCCAAAGTGGTGCCAGAAGGCAGCACCAAGGGCTCCACCAGCTTGGGCCCAGTGCTTAGCTACGACCGCGACACCGAGGGTGTCCATGCCCCTCAGGGGGCAATGGACTGAGAGGAGTGCTCAGCCAACCCCCAGGAGGAGGCCAAGTGTCCCACCATCCCCTTCCTTGCAGGGTGACTAGGACATGCTCCCCCTCGATAAATATAGTACCGGAGGGAGACCTGGGAGAAGGAACTGCTGACCTAGCCTTTGGCAACCGGAAAATGACGCCCCTCTCTGAAGGTGGGAGGTTTTGAGCACACCTTCGACGCACGCAGTTTGAGGACCCGGCGGTCCATGGAGAAGCAGCCGTCGCAGTTATGATATCATGTGATGGACTCAAGCAAGTAAGAGAAAGGTCAACTGTGGTCCATTAAGGTTAGTGGAATGACACAGGGCCACCGACACACAGAGACACGCCCTGCCTTGGAATTAGAAGGCCCCAAACCGGGTATGACCGCACACACAAATTAAAACATACAAAGCACAGTACCCAACACCGCACTTAATGACAGCAAAAATAAATAAAAAGGAGAGGTTTTAACGACTTTTCATGAAGATTGGCACTGACTGGAGGTATGCGGCGTTGAGTAAAACGGCGGTGGCAGAACTGACGCGGTTCGAATATCTAGAACACACTTCAGCTCCCATGGAGATCCGACCTCGATGGTTGGAAAAGAACTGAGAAGGCTGGGGGTCTGGCATCAGTTACTGGCCAACCCAAGAGCACCACGTAGTACGTCGGCCTAGAGGGCAGTGCCGTCTTTGATGCCGGCTTCTCCTCCAGAGAAAAGCTTTAGCTATAAGCTCCCACAAGGTCTGGCGCCTCTGACTAATACCCACCAGTAATAAATGGTGAAGATTAATCTAGGGAAGATTAAAAAAAAAAAATACATTCCACCCTTGAGATAAAAGGTAGAGGAAAAACACCTCCTGACTGGGAATGGCAAGAAAAAAAAAAAACTGCGGAAGCAAACAGGGTGAGCTGCCCAGAGGCCCAGGCTCTTACCCAAGTGGGGTATGGTTGGCAAGCTTGTGAATGAATGGTAATGAAAGTGTGGAATATTAACATTTATGGTGACTACGTACAGTGGCGTGAAAAAGTATTTGACCCCTTCCTGATTTTCTCTGTTATTGCATATTGGTCACACTAGATGTTTTCAGGTCTTTAGACAAAATGTAATATTAGATAAAGGGAACCTGAGTGAACAAACTTTTTCTTTTTGGTTTTTACTTACAGGTATTTCATTTCTTTAATGAAAACAGTTAACCAACACCAACTGGCACTGTGTGAAAAAGTAATTGCCCCCTAGTTAAATCAACCCAATTAAAGGGATAATTAGAGTCAGCTGATTGAACACAGCCAGGCTTGATTACAGCCAGCCCTGCTCAATATAAACCTCACTTATTTTGACCTTACCATCAGAGTCACGTAGCTACAGCACAAAGATTCAACAAGCACATTATGCCACTTATCAAAGGAAGTTCCTGAAAGATCAGAAAAAGTTGTTGCTATCTATCAGTCTGGAAAGGGTTACAAAGCTATTTCTAAGCTCTGGGACCCATCGAACCACAGTGAGAGCCATAATCTCCAAATGGAGAACACTTGGAATAGTAGTGATTCTTCCCAGGAGTGGCGGCCTGCCAAAATTACTCAAGGGCGCAGCATAAAATCATCCAGGATGACTCAAAGGATCCTAAAACAACATCCAAAGAACTGCAGGCTTCTCTTGCCTCAGCTAAGGTCAGTGTTCATGACTCCACAATCAGAAAGAGACTGGGCAAAATGGGCTTCATGGAGAGTAGCAAGGCGGAAACCACTGCTAACCAAGAAGAACATAAATGCTCATCTCTCATTTGCCAAGAAGCACCTGGATGATCCACAAGCCTTTTGGGAAAATGTTCTATGGACAGATGAGTCCAAAGTGGAACTTTTTGACTACATGGATCCCATTATGTCTGGCGAAAGCAAACACAGCATTCCACAGTAAGAACATCATACCAACAGTCAAACGTGGTGGTAGTGTGATGGTGTGGGGATGCTTTGCTGTCTCAGGACCTGGATGACTTGTCATAATTGAAGGAACCATGAATTCTGCTCTGTACCAGAAAATTCTTAAGGAGAATGTCCAGTCATCCGTCAGTCAGCTGAAGCTGAAGCGTAGCTGGGTCATGCAGCGAGACAATGATCCAAAACACAAAAGCAAGTCCACATCAGAATGGCTGAAAAGAAGTAAAATTAAAGTTTTGGAGTGGCCTAGTCAAAGCTCAGACCTAAACCCAATAGAGATGCTGTGGCAGGACCTGAAACGAGCAGTTCATGCTCGAAAACCTACCAATGTTACTGAATTAAAGCAGTTCTGCGAGGAAGATGGGCTAAAATTCCTCCACAGCGATGTTAAAGACTGATATTGAATTATAGGAAGCGTTGTTGCAGTCATTGCAGCTAAAGGTATGAACCAGTTATTAAGTGTAAAGGGCCAATTACTTTTCACACAGTGCCAGTTGGTGTTGTTAACTGTTTTCATTAAATAAATGAAATAAGTAAAAAACAAGTGTTGTTTGTTCACTCAGGTTCCCTTTATCTAATATTACATTTTGTCTAAAGACCTGAAAACATCCAGTGTGACAAATATGCAATAATAGAGAAAATCAGGAAGGGGGCAAATACTTTTTCACGTCACTGTATTATCATCTTCCAAGAATCATTCTTCACCATTCATTCCCACTTATGGGTCAGAGAACCAAGTTTTCCCAAATTAGGAAGAAGGTGGCTCACCCTGAGGGAAGCTATCCTCAGCCTTCTGTGCAGGGAAGAACCACCTGAAGGCATGGGCTCCTCACAGGTCCAGCGGGACCCAGGTTGGTCAGGGGCAGGTGGAGGCTCCTGTGGCCAGGGAGCAGGAGGGTGCCCCGATAACTCACTCCTGACCCTGCAGGAAAAGAAATGAGCCCCTTGGAAGTGTGAATTAAGCACCTTACACCAAGGCAGTGATGTTGACCTGGAAAGGTGAAGCCATGCTGTTCGCCAAATGCAAAAGTACAGTTACGCAAGAAACTTACCATTACAGATGACCTTCGTGAAGAGCACTTGTAGAAGGCAATAACTGTTAGGACTAAGCCACCAGGTGCCAGGATCCCACGGAAACCTTCTAGCTAGCAGTCTTCAGCGGGGACCGCCCCTGAAGTCGGCTCCACTTGGCGTCAGCCTATGATATATTAGGGAAGGTCACCAGCACCACCACAGTTCTCCCGCTGGAGACCAGGGGTCTAGGATGGAAGGATAACTGGGCAGGTTCTTTGCCAAAAATTAACAGCAGAGAGAAAGTCGGGGGGAGAGGGAGGGAAAGCAATGCCTGCTGCAAGAGCTCTGCTCTAAGATCTACTGTTATGGTAAGTTCTTACGTAACTATACTATCTTACTTCGAGTTGGAGCGCTTGCAGCAGGCAATAAATGAAAATTACGTATCTACCGGTGATTCTTGATCTCACCATTCATTACTGCTGGGTGTAAGCCGGAGAAGGCCGCACTGCACGGGAGCCTTTTTTTGGGGGTGGCAACCCCACTGCCAACACTGCGTGGCGCCGAGGGTTGGCTGTTGGGCACAGCAGACTCTTCCTCCACACCAGTTCTGTCCTGCCAGAGAGGATGAAACAAAAGGGGGACAGAGAAAACCAAAGAGGAGGCAAGGGAGCCGAGGAATAGGAAAAGGAAAGGATATAAACTGAAACACGATAAGCCGACCAGAGGACAGAGGGAAAGGAACTTCTCTAACTGGCCTTAGGACTCCAGCCCCTGGGCGGTGGCACAGGAAAAGAAAGGAGAGAGAGAGAGATGAGAAAGATACAACATACTAGGGGAAGAAGGAGGGCCCTCTGCTGTGCTGAGCTGGAAGACCACTGGCTTACATTAGCCTCAAAAACCTGAAAAGATATGAAGACACAGGTGCAAGGATCCAGTCAACTTCAGGGACCACTGGACGGAGGTCCAAAACAAAAAAATACTCACCTTAGTAATGTTGTTTCTTCTAATGGAGTCTTGCTGTATTCTGACATATGCAGTGATATCCAACTTTTGAACTGCCCCGGAGAAGAAAGAGTCAACTTTCCATGCAAGGCATGGAATGCTGAGCTCGAGCTTGGTTGAGAGCCTGCCTGTTGTTTGAACCCAAACTGCCAGATCTTTACGAGCTACACTCACTGGGCGTCCCGTGTGGAAACTGTAAACTCACACTAGCCAACTGGCAACTAAATTTAATAAAAAGGTTTTTTTGGTTCCAAGGCAAAGACTCAAGTCAGGAAACCCAAAAAACAAAACACAACACACACCCAAACATAAGAGGGTGAGAAAAGAAGGGGCACCTCTAGGGTGCCAACACTGTTCCTGCCCACGCACATCCCAAAACCCAGGTTCTGAGAGGGGAGGCAGGGGGGAGGTCAGAATACAGCAAGACTCCATTAGAAGAAACAACATTACTAAGGTGAGTAATTTTTTCTTCAAACAACATGAAGTCTTGCTGTATTCTGACATATGCAGACTACCAAGCAGTACCCCCATGGAGGAGGGACAGAGCCTACTTTGGAAACAGGCTCTGAAGCACTGCTGTGCCAAACCAAGCATCACTCCTAGCCTGGATATCCAGAGAGTAATGATTGGTGAAAGTATGTACTGTTTTCCAGGTGGCTGCATGACAAATCTCCAAGATAGGAATATCCCTGGCAGCAGCCAGGGAAGCAGCTGTAGTAGAGTGAGCCCTCAGGCCTGAGGGTGGGATCCTACCTAATTTTTCATAGCAGAATTGTATACAAGAGACAATCCACCTAGCAATAGATCTCTTAGTGGCAGGTTTTCCCTTGCCAACCTCACCATACGTGAGGAACAATTGGAGAGAGTCAAACCTGTGACCCTTGGTGCGCTCTATGTAGTAGCTAAGGGCGCTTTTCACATCCAGGCTGTGCAGCTTCCTCTCCCCAGAGGAGGAATGGTCAGTGAAGAAAACAGGAAGAGACAGACTGACTAAGGTGGAAATCTGACACCACCTTAGGCAAAAACTTCCTATTAGTCCTGAGGACCACCTTCTCTCTATGGAAAGGGATAAAATCAGGCTCCACTGACAGGGCCTGCAATTTACTTATCCGTCTGGCAGAAGTAATGGCTACCAAGAAATGAAAATTACGTACCTACCATAATTCTTGATCTTCTCTTGTATCTTCACCATTCATTACTGCTTGGGTTAGTGCCGGAGGCGCGCACCCGCTACGGGAGTTTTTTTTTTTTTTTTTAAGTCGGCCCAATGGCGCCGCCTCGAGCGTGACGCTACGCACATCATGCGAGGGGCAGCCGTTAGGTGCTGTACACTCCTCCTCTATCTCAGTTCTGTTAGACGGAGAGGCGAAAATAAAGGGTAAGAAAAAAGGGAAGCGAGGCAAGAGAGCCAAGGGACAGAAAAAGGAAAGGATATAAACTGAAAAAGGAATAAGCCGGTAGAGAATAGACAGAGGAGAGAGAATTCCTACCCTAAGGGACCGCAAGGCCTCCTTTCCAGGGCGGCTCTAGGGGAGGAACAGAGAGAAGGAAGAGAAAGTAGAAGAAGAAGAAGAAAAAGAGGCATGTTGAGAGGGAGAACTGTGCCCATCGAGCATTGGTTGAGAGGCTTATAGGCTCGAAACTAACAAAAGGGAGCAAGAATCCCAGTTGCTAGGACTGAGGGGAGGTTCAACCGAAACACCTGAACAGATCCGAATGAGGGCAGACTCTCTGAACTCTCAACATGCCGAGTCCCTTCATCCTAGCTGAGGGCTCCTAGACTGCCCGGGCAGAACCTGTTCCGGGTAGAGCACCCACCCAGGAAGGGGACTAAGTCCCTTAGCACCTTAAGTGCTAACACAGTAGTGTATGGGAAAGACTATGCCTCCTCGAAGGCTGTTTTGTATGAAAGATAGAGTGAACTCAATCAGACTCCCTAAGGCAAGGCAAGCAGACGCTCAGAGCTGACAAGTTCAATCAGCAGCTGGAAGAGCTCAAAATACTCCGCCAGGAGGATTCTAGACTTTGCCGAGGCCAAGTCAGAGCATGGCCTCTAGGGCTGTGAAACTGCATAACCTGAAGAAGGTATTTAGGAATCGCACCCTAAGGGCGGTCAGAAAGAGTTCCCAGAATTTAGAGAAAAGTACAACCATGTTCGCTCCTCTTTACCTTGAGGAAAAAAGGAACCATTCATTAAGAATGGAACCAAAGTTTTTGTTTTTTTTGGCATAAAGCCAAGGGAAGGAAGAGGAACGAGACGGAGGGGAGACGCTACAGAAGGAGGCCACTGAGGGAAGGTGGTGGTATCAGTAATGAATGGTGAAGATACAAGAAGATCAAGAATTACGGTAGGTACGTGACTTTCATATCTTCCCTTGTCAATCTTCACCATCTATTACTGCTTGGGTGAGTACTAAGCCCCCTTAGAAAAGGGTGGTAGAACCCTGAGGAACAAGACCTCCAGCCTCCTGCTGGTGAGAAACAGAAGGGAAGACCCTGGCTAATCAAAGAGAAGCCTCATGGGGAGAGAGTTAGAGGTGCCCTCGAGGACGGGAGACGGAGGAAGCCCTGCAGTAACTTCCCAGCTCTTGAGGAAAAGAGACGGTCCTCGGGAAGCGGAGCGAATCACCCCACACCAGGCCAGGGTGACAACTTTGATAGACGGCCATGCCGCTCCTCCTAATGCAGATCGCTGTCCCTGCAAACCTGGAAGCCACCTCACTGGCGCTCAAGATGCCTTTGCTTGCGTTCTGCCAGCTCCAGGCCCATAGCAGAGAGGGCAATAGCTTGTCTGGTTTGTTCCATATCAGGCATTGATGCCAAGAGCTGAGAGAGCATCGACCACAAATGCCTACTGTAGGTAGCGTGATGAGCCTGATGTGACACAATGCAAGCCATCGCACGAGGAAGAGAACACTCTTGCCCCCACCGGTCGACTAGGAATCAACTGTGATTTTGTCGAGCTGGCATGGGCGGCGCCCGGAGGGAGTCCCCAGGTATACCAAACCCAAGGCGCGGTTGGGGAGTACCCAGGGATTCCAAAGGCGCACAATACCTTCGTCGACAGTCTGCCGGGGCTGGAGAAGGGGCGGCTGGCGACTGCCAGGAACGGATAGACGCCTCCTGGAAGGGGACAGGCCAAGAAGGTACCACCAGGTGCTGGGCACTGAATTCTCCAAGGAATTCACTTGTCTCCCGTTCGGTATTGTCTCACCTAACGTAAGAGATTCGAAGATCCCTCACCATCCTTGAAAGGAATCGCTGATGTTCAGTGAAATCAGCATCGGAGGAGATATGAGCAGAGGGTTCCTCTCCCTCAGAGGAGGGAGATGAGGATGATGGAGAGCTCGAGTGTCCAGAAGATTCTGTGTGTTGGTGGGGATAGGCGAAAGACCCGCTATTCATACACCTGACATATGAGGGAAGGTCGCCGCAGAATCCCTCTGAACTGCTCCCAGGATAACGGGCCCGTGAGGGACCGACATGGCCTGGAAGAGCAGGGGTGGCTGCAGAGGAACGGGAGATGGGCACCACGAAGAGGCAACTGCCCCTCTGCTAGGCTCCTGAAACTGGAGAATGAGCCCGAGCTGTGGATTCCGACAACAGACCAGGTCGCAAAATGGAACCCTGGGAAAGCGAAACCTGGAAGAGCCCAGAAGGATCCTCCCTGTGACGCAACCTGGGACTGCATGGATCCAGAAGGCAGTCCACAGCAACGCCACCAGAGGGGACCCGGGTCCAGAGGAAAGGCGGGCCAGCGCCATGGCTCCTAGCCACCCCCTGAGGGTGGCCGGCAGAGACCGCGACGACTGCACCCCCGCCTCGACCCTTGACTCCGGGAGGCGCCTCCGGGACCCAGCTGCGCTCCCACCCCGAGTGGCTAGCTAACAGCACCAGGGGGGTAGCTGTCACAGCCCCCAGGAGGGAGAGCCCCTCCTCCACCCCCACTCCATCACCCCCAGGGACCCAGGACCACCCCTAGCCCGAGGGCCCTCAGGGGAGGACAGCAGCGGGGACAGCGGGAGAGGCCTGCTGTGCTGTCTAGCACCACGTGACATCGGGGACCCCGACTCCCAAGAGTCAGGTTGCCAGGACGGGTCCACGTCTGAGTCACCGACCTCCGAAGAGGAAGAGACCGGCTGGACCACAATACTAGCAACCCCGGGGGTCCTCGAGAAACGGGCGCGGTGCCAGAGGCGGCGCCGGGACGACCTGGCCCACCTGCACCCGCCAGGCCTGGCCCCGGCCCCCCAGCGCGCCAGCTAGGCCCCGGCATCACCGAGAGCGAACCGAAGCCCGCGGCGTCAAGGCCAGAGCGGCGCTACGACCCAGCGCGCCCTGTCACCAGCTAAGCCGCGCTTAGTGGATTCAAAACGGCGCCGGAGGGCGGTGTCGGGTCCACTAGTGCCGCCCAGCAGGCGCCGGGCCTCGACTGGGGGAGCCTGCACCCTGAGGAGGTGACTGCCGAGGCGGTGTCCCCACCGCTGCCCCGGAAGGGACCACACGCCCTCCGACACCGCAAAGAAGCTTCCTCTTCGCAAGAGAAGAGGAGGAAGCCTCCTCCTCCACGGACCGTGAGAGGCCAGAGAGGGGACCCGGAGGAAGGGCCTAGAGACCTTACCTGGGAATCCCTGAGCTTATTAACTGCCTCCGAAGGTCGGCAGGGCCTTGCCGATCTTGAACGCCACAACTGGAGGACACGACGGTCCATGGAGAAACAGGCGCCAGACGCGGCCCACATCGTGGTTGGGTCCCAGGCAACGGAGACAGACATCATGACGGTCCGAGACAGAGAAATGCCGGCCACAGGACCACCGACGCATAGGGGCATGGCCTGCCTTCGACTTACGTTTTGCCCCCGAACCTGACATGATGCGAACTAAATAAGGCAAAAAACAGCAATAAAGCACTCGGCGCCGTCGACAGAAAATAAAGGAACGGTCTTACCGGGAGACGGCGTCAAGCGAGAGTCACTGGAGAAAAACGAGGAGTCTTGACACAGAAACACTAACTACTGTGCAGCAGGTACAGCCTCGACGGCAAGAGAAACAGAACTGAGATAGAGGAGGAGTCTACGGCACCTAACAGCCGCCCACGCGCATGACGCAATACGTCGCGCCGAGGGTGGCGCTGTTGGAGCAGACCCAAAAAAAAAAGAAAACTCCTCAGAAGTGGTGCGCCGCCCAGCACTAACCCAAGCAGTAATGAATGGTGAAGATTGACAAGGGAAGATCAGTTTTCCAAGTCAAGTACTTAAGCTCTGCTGAGGACAAAGGCTCAAAAGGGGGTTGCACAAGCTGAGCAATGCAAACATTAAGGTCCCAAGCAGGGGCAGGGTCCCTGAAGGGAGGATTGGTATGCAGCAATCCCTTGAAGAATTTACAGAATACAGGATGAGCTGAAAGGGAAGAGTGCTTGCCTGCTGACAAGAAGGCAGAGACAGCTGCCAGATGCACTCTAAACATAGCTGGTCTGAGTCCCAAGCTATAGAAATGAACCATATAGTCCAGGACTGTAGGCAACCCAGCAGATTCTGGAGAAATATGCTTACCAGAGCACCAAATAGTGAACCTTTTCCATTTGGAGTTGTAAGTCTTTCTGGTGGAAGGCTTTCGAGAAGCCTTTAGAATATCCAGAACACCTTGAGAGATGCAAATCAGCAAACTAACTCTTCAAGAGCCAGGCCTTGAGGTTGAGAGACTTGAGATTCGGATACCAAACCCTCCCTGAGAACATGTTAACAGGTTGTAATTCCTGGGAAGAGACAGGGAAGGTGGACTGCTAGGGACAGCAAGAGAGTACCAGGGCTGTCTGGCCTAGTCTGGAGCAATCAGAATCACTTTGCAGGGTTGAGACCTGATTCTGATTAGTACCTTGAACAGGAGAGGGAAGGGGGGAAAGCATACAGGAACTTCCCTTCCCAATTGAGAACCAGAGCATCCAGGGGGACTGAGCCCAACACTGGGGGTCTGCAGCAAAAAAAAAAGAGGAAGTTGGTGATTGTCTGGGGCTGCAAAAAGATCTATCTGTGGAGTGCCCCATCTGGAGAAAATCACTTTCAAAATCAGGGGATCTAGGGACCATTCGTGATGGCCCTGAGATATCCTGCTGAGAGCATCTGCCAGGACATTGTCCTTCCCTGGGAGGTACTTATCATCAGAAGGGTATTCAGAGAATAGGCCAGAGACCACAACTCTCATTGCTTCCGTGCACAAGGCCGTAGACCGAGTGCCCCTTGCTTGTTGATGTACCACATTGTGGTGGTATTGTCCGTCCTGATCTGAACTACTTTGTTCTAAACAGACTTGGAAAAAACTTGAAGTGCTAGAAACACTGCTCTGAGTTCTAATAGATTGATGTGAAGCAGAGATTCTTGAAGTGACCACAACCCTTGGGTGGTCAGATCCCCAGCCCAAGAGGGAGGCATCTGTGGTAAGGATTAGAGAATGAGATTGAGTGATGAAGGGGACTCCTTGCCTTAGGTTGTCCTGATCCTGCCACCACTGCAAAGCCTGGATCAGGGTTCGAGTCACTGGAATTAGCTTGAACTTGGTAGAATGTTTATTTTCTTTCTTACTACTAAGGGGCTAGCAGGGTATTGTTTGGGGCTGTTGGAATTTTGAAACCTGTTTTGGTAGCTAAAAGTGGGCTCATTTGTTTGGTTTACGGTGGCAGGCTGCATTTGTAGAGGCCTATTTCTTCTCTTTTAAACATAATTGGTGTAATTTAACTGGTCTGTTTCTTTGAATTGGAGACCTATATCTTATAATTCCAAACCTATTTTGATGTATTGTTGGTGAAGCTGTTTGAATTGGTGTCCTGTTTCTTTGGGTAGAATTTATTCATTGTTGCTGGCTTCACTAGCTGCAAAGTTTTGAGTGGGGGAAGGGTGCTAATTTGTCTGGCCAGGTCTCACTCAGCAGGGAGGCAGAGCTGAATCAGGTGTGGAGTCAGTGCTTTGGCTTCAGAAGGAACTGAAGGGGACAGGATCAGATCTACAGTACAGCAGCTTCTTGTTTTACATTGTTTTTCATGGATTCTACTTGGTAGAATGTTTATTTTCTTTCTTACTACTAAGGGGCTAGCAGGGTATTGTTTGGGGCTGTTGGAATTTTGAAACCTGTTTTGGTAGCTAAAAGTGGGCTCATTTGTTTGGTTTACGGTGTGGCAGGCTGCATTTGTAGAGGCCTCTTTCTTCTCTTTTAAACATAATTGGTGTAATTTAACTGGTCTGTTTCTTTGAATTGGAGACCTATATCTTATAATTCCAAACCTATTTTGATGTATTGTTGGTGAAGCTGTCTGAATTGGTGTCCTGTTTCTTTGGGTAGAATTTATTCATTGTTGCTGGCTTCACTAGCTGCAAAGTTTTGAGTGGGGGAAGGGTGCTAATTGTCTGACTAGAGGCCTCAGCTACCTGATTGTTTCCAGAGGACTTGTGCTGGTCCGTCCCACCCAAACCCCTCACCCCACCCACCCCTGGTCAATTATTCCCTTTGTACTAGGGGTTCTGACATCACTTCCTCAAACAGGCAAAGGATTTGCACCTGTCATAACAGAAGCAGACATCCAGGAAAGGAACTGCAGCAAGTGAAGAGGTGATGGCTCTCAGTGGAAGGGAAGTAAATGCAAATCTAGGCGCTCATTATTACTACTTCACATAGTTATTGCATTGGGTAAAGGGGAGTAGGAGTTGAAGAAGGTGTGCAATGGCTACTTAAAGTATTTTTAGTGTGGATAGGAATATACAAAGCAGTTGCTCAACATATCTAAACGTGTGCAACAAAGGAGTAGGGACATAAAGAATGTTTGCACTGATAGAGGGGAGAGTGGGGACTTGGGGGAGTGTTTGGTATCCTGCATCTGGAAGGGTGGGGGGTGCATGGTGGCAACGACAGCAATGGGTAGGTGGTAGGCTGCAACAACTGCGGTGCACCAATCTTTCTAAACATTGCCTGAGAGTAGGAGGATGTTTAGTGTGCAACCACATAGAAAAAATTTAGAAAGGAGATTGAGGGTCTGCAGGAGGAACTAAGACAGGTAAGGCAGATTGGGGTGGGTTTAGCCCAATACTGGAGGGAGGAGGAAGGGGAGACGAGGGAGGGCAATTTAAGCCAACAGTGGTGAGGAGAGGCTCAGAAGAAGGGAAGCAGAGACAAAGGGGCACAGGACAGGAAGAACGATTGCCGGGGAAACCAGGTCAGGAGACAAAAGTCAAATGGAAGGAGGCAATAGGGACTTGTGAGGGAGGCGAAGAAGTGGCAAAGTCATGGAGTGGAAAGGAGAACAGGTTACTATGAGAGAGGGAGCAGGCATTTGTGAAGGATCTTCAGAAAATAGTTTTGCACTGCTAGAGAGGAAGAAGGTGGAGGAGGGAAGTGATGAAATTAGAGGAGTAATTGATAAATGCCTGGACCAAACTGGAGGCGGGGAAGTTCTGCTGGGAGAACTGCAACAGGGGTAAAGGGCATAATTGTGCAGGAGGAAGAAGAGGAGCTGGAAATGAGGAGGGAGATGAAAGGAAGCAAGCAGGGAGTAAGAGGGTGGAATCTTAGTGCTGGGGACTCAATACTAAGAGGAGTTAGGTGGTAGCAAAGGGGGAGAGGGCATAGTCGCATTTGGGTGAGGCCTTGCCAGGAATGACAGCGCGGAAGGTGGGACAGTCTGTTCTGAAATATGCTAGAAGGGACAAGCCTCATTTAATTATACATCTTGGGACAAACGACTGCTGACAAGACAGTAGATATAGTCCAGAGGAGGTTTGAGGAACTAGCACAATTATGTGAGGGGCAGGAAGATCAGTAACTTTCTCCGAGATACTTCCGTGCTAAAGGCAAGCACAACAAGAAAGCTGAGAATAGAGGAATTTAACAGATGGCTAAGAACCTGTGTTGTTGCCAAAGGGTATGGGCTGTTGGGGGGTGTGGGAGGGACCTGGGAGGACAGTAGTCTCTATGCCAAGGACAGACTACACTTGAGTGAGGAAGGAAAGAAAGTGTTGAAGCAGAGGATGGAAGAATATATAGAGGAAGTTTGGAGTTTAAACTAGGAGTGGGGGTGGCAGTTGGGAAGAGATATGCAGGGACCACAGGTTGGGAAATCATATGAGCTTACCCCCATAACAGTGACAAGGACAAATGGCAAGTACTATTGTGATGCTAGGAAAGGAGGGCAGGATGGGAGGAGGGAAAGGGGTGGAATGGTGGTTACCCTAATGCTAGGAGCCTTGGGAGGAAAAAAAAACTTAGAGTTGCAGGCTCATGGCAGAGGGAGAGGTGGACATTGCAGCCATCACGGAAACATGGGCCACCCAATATAATGACTGGGACCTGTCTGTACCAGGGTACAGGTTATTTCGTAGGGACAGGGTGACTGGGAAAGGAGGGGGGGTGGCACTATATGTGAAGGAAGGACTGAAGTGTGTAAGGGAGGAAGGGGAGGAGGGCAGTACAGAGTCACTTTGGGTGCAAATCCAGGATTCCAAGAATAGGAGTCTTAGAATGGGAGTGGTGGCAGGCCACCATCTCAGATGGAGGAGTTAGACAGGGAACTAGCGGGACAGATCAGGAGGACCCGAGAAGGGTAGTGTGGTGATTGTGGGGACTTCAACATGCCAGAAGTGGACTGGAGCACCCCAACAACCAGGAACAGAAGGAGCAGGTACTGCTGGATGCCTTCCAGGACAGCTTCCTGCTGCAAATGGTCAGTGAACCACCAGGTTAGGGAATACCCTTGACCTCGTGCTGGCAAATGGGGACTTTTGAGAGAGAACTTACAGTGGAGGAACCGCTGTCAGGGGTGACCACCACTCAGTATGGCTCACATTGGATATGGGCAAGGAAGGTGGAATCTGGCACAAGAGTGCTGGACTTCAGGAGGGCTGACTTTGGGAGGATGGGGAAGTGGTAAAGGGTACCTGGCCAGAATTCAATCTAGTATGGATACTAACCAGAGATGGGAGCTCATAAAGTTGGGGATAGTGGAGGCAACCAAAACCTGCTGCAAGCCCAGAGCAAGAAGGCTGAGAGCTAAGAAACCGAGCTGGTTGAGCAAGAGGTCATGGAAAAGGTAAGGAAGAAAAGAGCTGCCTTTAGGAAATACAAGAAAACAGGGAGGGGAGGACAGAGGGGTACTTGACAGAATCAAGAGGAGGTGACAAGGGCAGTAAGGGAGCCAAAGCATCACATGAACTCAGGCTGGCACAAGGCATTAAGAAGGGGAGAAGGACTTCTTTAAGTACATCAGGAGAAAAGGAGCTGTAAGGACCACATAGTAAGGATTAGGGTTGGGTGGAAGCAGGGTATGATAAGGCGGAAGCACTAAATGAGTACTTCTGCTCAGTATTTACTAAAGAGAAGAGGGGTGACACCCAAGATGGGTGAAATGGCAGACGCAAGGGGGGAAGTGGTGACAGATGGGGAAATCATGGAGGACAGAGATCGAGAGGGTTTGAAGGCACTGAGGGTGGACAAGGCACCAGGCCCAGATGGCATCCACCCAGGGTACTGGAAGGAGCTGGCAGAGGTCCTTGCAGGACCTTTGCAGACCTATTTAATGCCTCACTACATTCGGGTGTGTACCTCAGGACTGGAGGATGGCTTTATGTGGTGCCCCTCCACAAGAGTGGCCCCAAGGATGAACCTGGAAACTACAGACCAGTGAGCCTCACATCCATCGTGGGTAAGCTAATGGAGACTATCCTGAAGGAGAGGCTGGTGGCCCCTTAGAGGCCAAGGACTACAGGACAGCAGACAGCATGGCTTCACCGTGGCCGATCCTGCCCAAACCAACCTGGTCGGGTTCTATGACTGGGTAACTAGGCAACTGGACTGGGGACATGCAGTGGATGTCCTGTATCTGGACTTCAGTAAGGCATTCGACTCAGTGCCACATGGAAGGCTGGGAGGAAGTTAGTAGGCACAGGGCAGGTGCAATGCTGGTGAGATGGGTAGGAAACTGGCTGCAGGGAAGGCAACAGAGGGTGGTGGTGGGTGGGAGCTCTCACACCCAAGGGCAGTGACAGGTGGTGTCCCACAGGGTTTCGGTGTTGGGACCAGTGTTGTTGGGATATTCATTGCAGACATATCATGGGACATCAAGAGCAAGATCAGTCTGTTTGCTGATGATACCAAGGTTGGCGCGTGGTGGATGACCTAGGGGATGGCAGGGGTTGCAGGATGATCTGGCAAAGCTTGAAACCTGGTCAGACACCTGGCAACTGGCTTTAATGCCAAAAAGTGCAAGGTGATGCATTTGGGATGAAGAACCCAAGGAGGACTTACCAGCTAGGGGGAGTGCAGCTAGCCCAGACAGAGGAGGAGAAGGATCTGGGTGTGCTCATCACAGGGTCAATGAACAACCGGCACAGTGTAGGGAAGCTGCTGCAAAGGCCAACAAAATGCTGGGTTGTATTGCTAAGGGGTATATCCTCAAGGAGGGAGGAGGTGATTCTGCCACTGTATAGGTCATTAGTTAGACCACACCTGGAGTACTGCGTGCAGTTCTGGCGTCCGGATCTGAAAAGGGACATTAAGTTACTGGAGGAGTGCAGGCGCAGGGCACAAAGATGATCAAGGGTCTGGGGGACTTATCATATGAGAGGAGGTTGAAGGAGTTGAACATGTACTCACTGGAGGAGAGGAGAGACAGGGGACATGATTGAAACCTTTAAATACATGAAAGGAATAAACAAGACAGGTACAGAGGGGCTGTTCAAAGTAGGAGGGAGGGCCACCAGGGGCCATGATATGAGACTGGAGCGAGGAAGGTTCAGGAGGGAGATGAGGAGACACTTTTTTACAGAGAGGGTGGTGGCTGGGTGGAATGCGTTACCTGCAGAAGTGGTATGCAGTAGAACAGTGGACTGCTTCAAATGAGGATGGGACAGGACAAGGGGGAGGGTTAATGAAGGGGAAGGGTGGAAGGGAGGGGCAGCTGCAGAATAAGGGGTGCTAGCTGCACATTCGAGCAGACTTGATAGACCTCTAGGCCTTTATCTGCTGGCAAATTTCGTATGTTCGTATGATCAGAGAATCCTTTCTCTGGGACCAGAAGGCTCTTAAGAGGAACTGACTGTCCCTCATCTGAAATCTTGCTCCTTGGACCACTACTGCAGAGGCAGCCATGTGGCCCAGGAGCTGCAGAAAATGCCTTGCTGGTCGAGACACCTGAAGGGTGAATGAAGAGGCCAGTGTAACAAGGGTCCTTGCCCTGTCCAGGGTAAGGAAGGCTCTTGCCCTTATTGTATCCAGCTCCGCCCCTATGAAGGTGAGGAGCTGCATTGGCTCTAGAACTGACTTTGAAAGATTCAGGAGGAATTCTAGAGAAGTGAGCAGTTGCTGAGTTATCTGTAGGTGTGACTTGACCTGGTCTGGAGACTGACCCACTATGAGCCAGTCGTCCAGGTATGGAAAGATGGAGATCTTTTTTCTCCTTAGGAAAGCAACCACTACTGCCAGGCATTTTGTGAACACCCTTGAGGCTGATGTTAGGCCAAAGGGCATTTCTCTGAATTGATAGTGGCTTGAGGGCAACTCGAACCCGAGGTACTTTCTGTGGAAGTATCTGATGAGAATGTGGAAATAGGCATCCTTGAGGTCCAGGGAGACTAGCCAGTCCCCTGGCCTTAGAGAGGTAGAATTATTCCAAGTCACCATTTTGAACTTTGGCTTTAAAAGGTGCTTGTTTAAATACCTGAAATCCAGGATGGACCACCATTCTCCTGTCTTTTTGGGGGTTAGGAAGTACCTGGAGTACAATCCTTTTCCCTTGTGTAGGGGTGGAACCCTTTCTATGGCTCTCACAGCCAAGAGGGAAGAGACCTCTGCCTCTAGGGCAAGGGCCTCTGAAGGATTTGCAGGCGGAAAGGATCTGGTTCTCATCTTGGGAAATTGTTTGAAGCAGAGAACCAGTCCCTGGCTTACTACTTCCAGGACCCATTTGTCTGATGTTAAAGACCTCCAGTCCTGGACAAAGTAAGCCAGCCTGCCCCCTACTGGTAGTGGAGAATCGGCCCGGGCAAACCCATCAGGGTGCCTGTTTGACAGGGGCTTTAGGCTGAGGGGTGGTAGCAGGCCTGCTTATACCCCGTCTGCCTCTCCCTCTGGGCAAAGGCGGAAGAGGAGTCCTGGGCTTGGTAGAAAGGCCTATGAAAAGGCCTGCCCCTGCCCCTGGAATGCTGCCTCTGCGGAGTGGCTTTGCCTTCCTTGGCCTGAGCACTCCATAGGTGGTCCTGTACTCATCCATTTTCTTCATGTAGTTCTCTGTCTGCTCCCCAAACAGAGAATTACCAACAACAGGAAAATCCATGGCCTTAGTCTGGGTATCCTGTGACAGGCTAGTACATCTGAGCCAAGCCATCCTACTGAAGGCCACAGATGTAGCCATGACTCTAGATGAAACATCACTGGAGTCCACTGCAGCATGAAATTGCACCTTGGATGCCTCATACCATCTGCAGCCACCTGCTCCAGCTCCTTGACAGCTGGCCAGGGACCTGTTTAGCTAGAGCCATCACAGTGTCCCATCTAGACTTCTGGTATCTAGCTGCGTAGGCCATATAATTAGCCTGCCTGAGTCCCAAAGATGCTGCCATGTACTGTTTCTTTGCCATGGCATCAATCCTCCTGAAGTCCTCATCTGGGGGGTGTGAAGCCAAGGGTATATTTGTCTTATCACAGGCAACAGCCTGCACTACCCCAACATGGCTGCATTGCTGGGAAAGGAACTCTGTAACTGAGCCTGAAAAAGTATACATCTTGTCCATTCTTCTGTCCACAGGAGGTATAGAATTAGGAGTCTTTAAAATTTTAAATGTCTGTTTCCCAAAAGACTTATGGAGGGGAACAGACAGCATCCTACACTCTGGGATGTCCATCATCTCAACATAATCAGGCTCCTCCTGATCCTCTACTGCTTCCTCCATAGGAAGCTGAAGAGTTTCAGACACTTTTTTGTAAAACAAAGTGGGAAGGGGACTCAGAAAGCCTAGGAGGAGAAACCCCTGAAGGTCTGTCTGGGGAGATGTCCGTCAATGGGCACATCCAGACTTTCATAATCACCATCACTATCCCCTCATACTCTCTTCCTCCTCCTCCCGGTTCATAAAAAATCCTCTAAATTATAATCGGAACCGGGGAACCGGATCAACCAGCCCTTAATCGAGGAAAATGGGTTCAGTCGGAACTGAGTTAGCGATTGAACAATCTTTATCGCTTTGGCTATTTCAGCAGTGGTCAGAGAAGGAACTCGTGGATCCGAACCGGCCGACTTATCCCTTCTTTTTCTTTTAACCGGAACAGACTCCTCAGAGTTGGTTCTCCTTTTGCCCTGGTCAGAGGGCACTCCTTCAGGTTCGGCTGGAACTGAACCGGGCTGGCCATCCGGGTCAGCGGACTTTTTGGCCTCCCTTTCCCTCAGCCTACCTACTCTTTTCCAGGGTAGCTGTGGGAAAACTTCTGCAAATCTGGAAGTCTGAATTGAGGTGGTTAAACCCGAGACAATAAACACAGGTGGTGTGGGGGTCAGCCTTAGCAAAGGCTTCCCCACACACACTACACTGTTTAAACCCAGTGGGCCAGGTTTTTCTCTTGGGTTTCTCAGACATGGCCAGTCCTAACCAAACCTACCCTTTTCTCGGCAATCCACCAGGCAAGACACCCTTATCGGTTCCTGACCGTGTTATGAGTCATGGAAAAAAATGTAATGAAATCCGTCTTTTTTAGAACAGATAAGGACCGGTTACCACACTCTAAAATACAGAACAAACTTTTTTAACAAATTTGATCAGTTCAAACCGAACCGATCAGACGTTTACAAGTTCCACACAGAAGCTAACAATAATAAACCTATCTAGTACTCACGGTACCACAGACAGAGACTGAACCGACAGGTTAGATTAAATAAATTCGGTTGAAACCGAGGGAAAAAAACGACACTTTAACCAACTAAATTGAACAGAGCAAAGGAGAAATCTCCGGAGCGACTGTTCAGTGAGGCGGAGTAAAGAATCTGGCGGTTTGGGTTCAAACAACAACAGACAGAGTCTCAACCGAGCTCGAGCTCAGCATTCCATGCCTTGCATTTCCTCTCCGGGGCAGTTCAAAGGTTGGATATCACTGCATATGTCAGAATACAGCAAGACTTCATGTTGTTTGAACAAGAGAATTTGAAATGGTGTTGGAGAATATGAGCATAGTGGAGTCAGCCCCCCCCCAAAAAACCCACATTTGGGATGAAAGTCCTGGAACATGGCCCTCTACAGGTTATCGCCTGACGGCTAGTTAAGGGGGAAAAACCCTCAAACAGGAGAGGACTCTGGCCAGAACGACCTCTAAAAGTAGAGTGGAAACGAGAAAGGAGGAAAGGGG
Organism: Neoceratodus forsteri; assembly: GCA_016271365.2. Taxonomy (NCBI): domain Eukaryota; kingdom Metazoa; phylum Chordata; order Ceratodontiformes; family Ceratodontidae; genus Neoceratodus; species Neoceratodus forsteri. Next base: position 1,098,825,808 of record CM057453.1, read on the forward strand.
GAAGAAAAATCGCTACGGGTCCTCTCATGAGATGCACTGACGCAGTCCCCACTTCAAGATGATGAAAACATCCATGCCAAGTTATGGAGGACACCACAGTGCACCCCCTTGAGAATCCCAAGGAGTTCCCTCCGAGGCCAGGGCGAAGACCCTACTCGCCACCCTCCTAGGATGAGCGCTCTGTGACATTAGAGAAGGAAACAGAGGGCCCTGAGGTACTCTGCCCCTCCCCACTGGCCTCGAAGAGGAGGAGAGCGAGCAAAGTGGAGGCAGCGCCCAGGAGCTGTGGCCCAAGAGGGGAAGGTGGGCAGGAGTCATAATGAATGGTGAAGATACAAGAGAAGATCAAGTATTATGGTAGGTACGTAATTTTCATATCTTCCCCTTGTCAATCTTCACTATTCATTACTGCTGGGTAAGTACCAAGCTCCCCGGAGTGGACCTGGCATTGCCTTGAGGGAACATATTCCCTCAGCCTTCTGTGGGGAGACGCAGGAGGTAGAGACCCTACTGCCATTCTAGGTCAACATGGCCTAAGGCTGGTCAGGCAGAGGTGATGTCCCCCGTGGCCGGGGGGTGGGGGAGACGGACGGAAGATGCCCCTGAAGATCCCTCCTCGCCTTGAGAAAGAAAAGATGGGTCCACCGGAAAGCAGAGCAAATCACCCTACACCGGGCAATGGGTGACAATCTAGATAGGTGAGGCCATGCAGTCCACCTGATGCAACCCTCAGTACCGCCCACTAAGAGCACCCCTGAAGACTCAAGAGGAAGAAAAACCGGGCTCAGCACAGTGGCTCCTCCCCAGCCCTGCAGGGTAGAGGATGAAGACCTCCATACCTCACCCCAGCCTCTCAACCCCTCGGACTCCGAGGCTGCCCTCTTCCTAGATCCCAGTGCTAAGGAGTCCCCCAATCCAGCAGGCGACCATCAAGAAGGCCATGGAAGCACCAGAGATAGCAGCTGCCCCGGCCCCTAAGGTTCAGACTGCCACACCAGGTCCCCCGGAGCCACTATCCACCACGGCACCCCCAACACCGGAGTCGGTATGGGGGCGGCAGAGACCATAGACTAGGGAGCCCAAGAGGCAAACACTGGGCCACCTGGTGCCGCGTCCAATGGCGCCGTGATCCAAAGCGGCACCAGCAGGCAGCACCGAGGGTCTGCCAGTGCCGGGCCCAATGGGCTGCAATACCAGGTGAGCCTGCACCTATGAAGAGGTGACTGCTGTAGCAGTGTTCTCGACCCGGTTCCACAGGGAACACAGACATTCCTCCAGCACTGCGGAAGAAACCTCCTCAATGGAAAGGCTGGAATCCAAGGAGGTTTCCTCCTCACCGGGCTGTATAGACCCGGGAGGCAGGGTCAAGAGATCTTGCCATGGCATCCCTAGTATTATGCCGTTCTCTGCCAACATTAAATGCATGGATCTCGAGAAAGCAGCGGTCCATGGAGAAACAGGTGTCTCAGTTATCCATATCATGGTTGGGACCCAGGAAACGCAGACAAACATCATGTCAGTCCATCACGGAACAATGCTGGCCACAGGGGCACTGACACATGGGGGCACGGCCAACTTTGGATTTTTTCTTAGACCCTGAACCAGATATGACACAAAAGAGATTTAACAAAATTCACAGAAAAAGGACCCAGTGCCGTCGATAAGAAATAAAAGGAATGGGCTTACCAGTTTCCAACAGTGTCGGCAGATATTCAGAACTGGGATGGAGCATGGAGACAGCAGGAAAAGCATCGAATTAGCAAAGGCCTAGTGACACAATGGCAAACTTCTGGAACTTGCACAGCAGGTGCGACCTCAAAGGCGGGAAAAACAGAACTGGTGTGGAGTCGTCTGCAGCACCTAATGGCCAACCCTCGTGCACCACGCAATGCAACGGCCACATGGATGGCGCCATCGGCACCGACTCCTCCCCCCCAAAAAAAAAGCTCCCATGGAGGTGTGCACCTCCAACTTACACCCAGCAGTAATGAATGGTGAAGACTTGACAAGGGGAAGATCCGTTAGGACTGAGTCCCAAGCAATAAGAGGATAAGGGCTAGGAAAGTCTGGAAGTAGGCTGAAAAAAACTGCCAGCTAAGGACTCGGGAGAGAAGGTCCTGGAGGACTGCTAGGCCAAACCCAGTACTATGTCTGGAAGCCACATCCAAGCTGTAATGCTTGACGAATATGTGAACAGAACTCCAGATAGCCACTGCACAGATGTCTGCTGCAGAGACGTTTCAGAGCAAGGCAAAGGAGGCAGCCACCCCCCTGGTGGAATGGCCTCTACTGGACTTGGTAAGGGCTTATTGTACTTGTAACAAAAAATTATGCAGTTAATCATTTGGACAGGGTCTGTTTGGAAACTGGTGCCTCCTGAGATTTGGGAGCAAACAAAACAAATAACTGACCCATTTTCTGAAAGGAAGTCGTACGGTTCAGACAATAACGAAGCACTCTGAACGCTGAGAGAGTACGAATGCTCTTCCCCCCCCCAAATTAGAGTGCTCGGGATAGTAGACTAGCAGCTGGATGTCTTGATTTAGAGTAAACTCTGACACCACCTTCGGCCAAAACTTAGGATTTGTATGCAAGGACACCCTGACCTTATCAAAAACCAAATAGGGCTCTACACATCAGTGCCTGCCTGAAGCACCAAAATTCTTTGGATGGAAGTAACTGCAACTAAAAATAACACTTTCCATGACAGAATGCATAGCTCACAATCTGCGGCTGGTTCAAATGGGGGGAGCATGAGCTTTTCCAACATAAAAAGGAGATCCCATTAAGGAATGGGATCTCAGATGGTAAGCTTTAAGTATAAGATGGCCCATAAAAAAGAAAGGGACACGTCCAGCTGAGTAAGGGTTTTTCCCTCCACTGGTGCTTGATATGCCGAAAACGACAGACAGATGTACCTTAATGGAAGAGTAGCTCAGGCCCTGTTCAAATAGAGAGGAGATATTCGAGGATGGAGTTCAGGGACAAAAAAAGGGATTACGTTGACGTGCAGTAGCCCACAGGCAAAATCTTTTCCACTTCATACCATATGTGGATCTAGTGGAGGGTTTCCTGGACACCACCAGGACATCTGCTACCTTAAGGGAAACCCCATATCTTGCCCTTGCTAGGTCTGCAGGAGCCACACATGAAGATGCAGGGACTTGAGATATGGATGGATCAGACTGCCCCAGTCTTGGGAAAGCAACTGTGAGCTCAGAGGCAGGAGAATGGAGGTTCTACTGCCAGCTGTTGAAGTGGTGGGAACCAAATCTACCGAGGCCACAAGGGTGCTATGAGAATCATCTCCGCTCCCTCTGCCTGAAGCTTCGGAAGTACCCTCTGTAGAATGGGAAAGACAGGAAAGGCATAGAGGAATTTCCATGTCCAGGAGAGGGACAATGTGTCATGCCAGAACACTCCAGGCCCTGGATCTAGTGAGCAGAAACGGTGCAGTTTGGCATTGAGTGGGGATGCAAAAAGGTCCAAATCTGGTTGTCCCCATCTGTCGAATAGCTGGTCTGCTACTAACTGAAGGAGCTCCCACTCGTGAACCTTGGACCAAGACCTGCTTAGGCTGTCGGCCAAGATGTTTTGGATGCCTGGAACATGAACGGCAGTGAGTTTAAGGTGATGATCCAACACCGAATACCAGACCCCCAATGCCTCCCTGCAGAGGGGGTAGGAATGAGTCGCCCCCTGCTTGCTGATGTAAAAGACTGTGGACCCGTTGTCCATCTAAATGAGAAGAGGGCCTGGAGATAATTCCGCTTGAAAGGCCTGTAAGGCGTTCAGGACTGCTCACATCTCCAGAATGTTGATGTGGAGCAATTGCTCATCTGGTGACCAGGACCCCTGGGTCTGCCTGTTCTCCAGATAAGCACCCCAATTGAAGCATCCGTAGTCAGAACTCATCTCATGGGTTCCTGCCAGAAGAGGACCCCTGCCGAGAGGCTTAGTGGGTCCATCCACCAGGTGAGTGTCCTGCAAGCTGGGTCGGAGACCAGGACCACCTGCTCCAGGTCATCTGACCTGGGGGTAAACATATCAGGTGGCCTTAAGGTTGGTAAGCAATGTGAGAAGGCAGTAGGGAGGGCTGGGGGATACTGGGATGTATAGTGAGAGGCATCAGCAGCAGAAAACAGGATGTTGTTATCCCACTGTACAGACAGTTGGTGAGACCCCATCTGGAGTACTGCGTCCAGTTCTGGAGACTCCATCTCCGCAAGAACATAGACAGGATGGAGGCAGTCCAGAGGATGGCAACTAAAATGGTGCAGGGTCTGCAAGAGAAGCCCTATGAGGAGAGACTAAAGGAGCTTAATACGTATACCCTTACGGAAAGGAGGGAGAGGAGAGACATTATAGAAACTTTTAAGAACTTCAATGGAATAAACAAAGTCCAAGAGGTGGCATCTTTCAGAAAAGTGTGCAAGAACAAGGGGTTAATTTTAAGATGGAGGATGGCTCAGGGGCAATGTAAGGAAGTATTTATTCCACAGAGAGGGTGGTGGATGCATGGAACCGCCTTCCTGAGAAGGCTGTGGGGTCTAAAACTGTGGAAGGATTCAAGAATGCATGGGACCGACATAAGGCAATTCTTGTAGGGGTAGGAAGAAATAGGCTGTTGATTAACTAGGAGATGCAGCTTATCCAGTAGGTAGCGAAATGGGCAGACTAGGTGGGCCAAGCGGTCCTCATCTGCCATCAAAGTCTGTTTTTCCATGACCTCTGGTCCCACTTAACCCTGAGTGTCCACTGAGGAACCCGCATATGGAAGCGAGCCATGGGAACTACTGGGATGGCTGCCGCCATGTGGCCAAGGAGCCTTAAACAGGTTCTAGCTGGGACATGAGGACCTGATGATACTATTTGGGCCTGATCCTGAAGACGATCCCCCCTGCCTGCGGGGGGGGGGTGGAGGGACCTTGCCCTGAACCGTGTCCAGGAATGCCCCGATGAACTGGAGTCACTGACTGGGCCATGGGGACGACTTGGGAATGTTCAGGGTGATCCCCAGCTCTCGGAAGAGCCTAAAGGTGTCTCAGAGAGTGCGGACTGGCTGTTCCCTCATGGGAGCAGCCAGAAGCTAATCATCTAGGTAGGGAAAGAAGTAATGGCCCTGGCACCACAGAGCCACCGCCATCACCACCAGGCACTTGGTGAAGACTCTGGGAGCGGAGAAGAGGCCAAATGGCAACGCTCGAAACTGGTAATGCCGGCCCTGGAAGAGGAACCGCAGGAACCTCCAGTGGAGCAGAAAAATCAGAATGTGCAGGTATGCATCCTGCATATCTAGAGAGCAAAGCCAGTCCCCTTGGTGCAGGAGGGGAATTCAGACCTGGTAGCGTGACCATCCCGAACCTCTTGTATTCAATGAGCTTGCTCAGGGAGCTGAGATCCAGGATGGGCCGAAGGTCCCTGGTCTTTCTAGGAACCAGGAAAAAGTGGGAATACCCTTTTCCTCGTTGAGCCAGGGGGACCGGCTCTATAGACCGCTTTTTCAGAAAGGCCTGAATTTTCCCTTCAATCAGGAGGACATGAGGAGGAGGATAAGGGGAGGACACTGGTGGAGTATGTAGAGGTATTTGCTCGAGCTCCAGAGTATGACCTCTCCACGAGCTGTAAAACCCAGAGGTCTGATGTTAGTTTGCTCCAGCCCTCGAGATGGAGGAAGAAGCAACTCCTACCACTTCCCCCACTGACTCCGCTGGAGGAGGGGGGTCTGGCAAGGAGTCACTGGGATGCTCCGGGAGTGGGCAGAGGGGTCTGGGAGGACTTCATGACTCAAGAGGAAGAGCTTCAAGGAGTCTGGGAGGTGGCCTTTCTTTTGAAGCTACCCCTCTGCTGAGGCTGGCTTCGAGGCTGTAGTCCAGAGGGCTTCCGAAATGGCCATTTTCTGAAGGGTTTTTGGTCCCCTTTGTACATTTTTTGGATGGACCAAATGGACTTCCTGGACTCTAGACAGAAAAACTGATTAAATTCCTACAAGTCTCCAAAAAGGACCGCGCCCTTAAAGGGGAGGTCCAGGATGCCTGACTGCAGATCCTGGGAGAATCCCAAGATCCTAAGCCAGAATGGCGCCTGAGACAAACGTCACATGGGTGCCGACACCAAACCCCAATTTGAGGAGGTCCAAGAGCTCAGTTTTTTGTGCGGAGTCTGGAAGGGCCTGTGCTATTTTGATACCGTTCACCCACAGGGCATTCTGATTGTGCACCATGTGTGTAAGAAAGTTGAGGGACCTGATGGAGCAAGTGGAGGATAAATAGACCTTTTTGCTCATCTGGTCAATTTATCTGGACTCCTGCTCGGGTGGCTGAGTGCTTAGGTGCTTAGTCTCCTTTGATCTATCATGAGCAGCCATGACCATCATTGAGTCTGCTGTAGGGTGTTCCGCCAAGAAAGGCTCTTCCCTAGGGGTTCTGTACAGCCTATCTGATTTCCTGGAGATGGAGGAAGAGGTGGAAGGACGCTCCCAGGTTAACCTCTTCAGGTCCTGAAAGGTGTCCACTAAAGGAGGCACCACTAGAGGCTCAGGCTCCTTCTGCCACAGGTATTTAGCCAACCTCCATCTCTCTAGGTCTAGGTCTTCCATTTCCCATATGCTGGAAGCCTGGATGTGTCTCAAGACATCCATGAACGTTGGATCGTCAGGTGGTGACCCGGGTGTCCTTGTTATCCGGTTAAGAAGGGCAACCCATAGAATCTGAATGGTCTGAGCACGAGGACAGAACTACTGCTGGAGTCCATCAAAGAGGAGGAGGAATAGCTAGAGCGTCATCGGTTATAGGACTGGAGACAGCTATGGGACCTGTCTCCACTGTGGGAGGACCAGCGGCGGTGGCTACTAGAGGAACGGGAGCTTCTGCGATGATGGCACTCAGTGCCCAACTCTACTGCGGTGATCTTCGAGGTGAGTAAGAGATGCATAGAAGAGAAGAAAAAATTACTCACCTTAGTAATGTTGTTTCTTCTAATGGAGTCTTGCTGTATTATGACATATACAGTTTGTCCCAGCCTTAGAACTGCTCCGGAGGTGAAAGAGTTAAAGTCCATGCCAGGCATGGAACTTAGAGCTCGAGCTCGGTTGAAAATTCTATCTGTTGTTCTTCAAACTAAAACTGTCAGATCTTTATGAGCAGAAACTCACTAAGACTCTGTGTGGAAGCTGTAAACCTACACTAGCCAACTGGCTACTTAATTAAACACATTTTTTGGTGCCACAATGAAGACTCAAGTCAGAAGACCCAAAAAATGACAAACACAACAAAGATCACCCCAGAAAGAGGGGTGAAAAACAAGGTGGGCATCTAAAAAGTGCCAACGCTGCCCTGCCCACCCACATCCCCAAGAGTAAGGTTCTGAGAGGGGCAGGCAGGGGGCGAGGTCATAATATAGCAAGACTCCATTAGAAGAAACAACATTACTAAGGTGAGTAATTTTTTCTTCAAACAACATGAAGTCTTGCTATATTATGATATATGCAGACTACACAGCAGTACCTCCATGGAGGAGGGACAGAACCTACTTAGGAAATAGGCTCTGAAGCATGGCTGTGCCAAAACAAGCATCACTCCTAGCCTGGATGTACAAGGAGTAAAGCTTAGTAAAAGTGTGCACCGTTTTCCAGGTAGCTGCTTGACATATCTCTAGGATAGGGATGTCCCTGGCAGCAGCCAGAGACGCAGCTGTACCTCTGGTGGAGTGAGCCCTCAGGCCTGAGGGAGGAACTTTACCCAGTTTTTCATAGCAGAACTGGATACAAGCAGACGATCCACCTGGCAATGGATCTTTTAGTGGCAGGTTTCCCTTTGCCAACCTCACCATAAGTGAGGAACAGTTGGAGGGAGTTAAACCTGTGACCTTTGGTACGATCTATGTAGTAGCTAAGTGATATCTCGACATCTAAACTGTGCAGTCTCCTCTCACCAGAAGAGGAATGGTCAGTGAAGTACAAAGGGAGAGATATAGATTGATTAAGGTGGAAATCTGAAACCACCTTAGGCAAGAACTTTCCGTTAGTCCTGAAGACTACCTTATCTCTGTGAAAGGAGATAAAATCAGGCTTCACTGACAATGCTTGTAACTCACTTATGCGCCTGGCAGAAGTGATGGCTACCAAAAACACAGTTTTCCAAGTCAAGTACTTGAGCTCTGCTGAAGACAAGGGCTCAAAAGGGGGTTGCATAAGCTGGGCAATGCAATATTAAGATCAGAGACGGCAGGGGAGGATCCCTGAATGGGGGGTTGGTGTGAAGCAACCCTTTTGAAAAACTTGGAGAATACAGGATGAGCTGAAAGAGAAGAGGGATTACCTGCTGACAAGAAGGCAGACATGGCTGCCAAGTGCACTTTTAGGGTAGCTGGTCTCAGCCCTAAAGTATTTAAATGAACCATATAATCCAGGACTGTGGGTAAATCAGCAGAATCTGGGGAAATATTCTTCCCAGAGCACCATATGGAAAATCTCTTCCATTTGGAATTATAAGTAGCCCTGGTGGAAGGCTTCCTAGAAACCTTCAGAATATCCAATACACCTTGGGAAAGGTGTGGGTCAGCAAACTCTAACTCTTCAAGAGCCAGGCCTTGAGATCGAGAGATTTGAGGTTCGGGTACCAAACCCTCCCCTGAGCACAGGATAACAGATTGTGATTCCTGGGAAGACACAGGGGACGGTGGACTGCTAAGGACATAAGGAGTGGGTACCAGGGCTGTCTGGCCCAGTCTGGAGCAATCATAATCATCTTGCAGAATTGAGACCTGATTTTGACTAGCACTTTGAACAGAGAGGGAAGGGTGGAAAGGCATAGAGAAACTTCCCTTCCCAACTGAAAAGGAAGGCATCCAGGGGGACTGAGTCCAACACTGGGGGCCTGCAACAAAAAAGGGGGAAGTTGGCGATTGTCTGGGGCTGCAAAAAGATCTATCTGGGGTGTGCTCCATCTGGCAAATACCACCTCCAGAACAAGGGGATCTAGAGCCCATTCGTGATGGCCTTGGGAAATCATGCTGAGAGCATCTGCCAGGACATTGCCCTTGCCTGGGAGGTGAACTGCTACAAGGGAGGTGTTCAGGGAGTAAGCCAGAGAACACAACTTCATTGCTTCGGTGCACAAGGCCATAGACCGAGTGCCCCCTTGCTTGTTGATGTACCACATTGTGGTGGTATTGTCTGTTCTGACTTGAATAACCTTGTTCTGAACAGATTTGGAAAAAGCTTGAAGTGCTAGAAAAACTGCTCTGAGTTCCAACAGATTGATGTGGAGCAGAGATTCCTGAGGGGACCACAATCCCTGAGTGGTGAGGTCGCCCATGTGAGCTCCCCACCCCAACAGGGATGCATCTATAGTAAGGATTAAGGAGTGAGACTGAGGAGTAAAGGGGACCCCCTGTCTCAAATTGCCCTGGTCCTGCCACCACTGAAGGGCCTGGATCAGGGTTCGAGTCACTGGAATTAATTTGGTTAGAGGGTCCTTTCTTTGAGACCAAAAAGGCTCTCAAATGGAACTGGATGTCCCTCATCTGAAATCTGGCTCCCTGCACTACTGCTGTCGAAGCAGCCATATGTCACAGGAGCTGTAGAATGTGCCTTGCTGGTCGAGACACCTGCAGGGTGAAGGAGGAAGCCAGAGAAATCAGGGTACTTGCCCTTTCCAGGTGAAGGAAGGCTCTGGCTTCTTTTGTGTTCAGTTCTGCACCTATGAAGGTGAGAAGCCGGACAGGCTCTAGAACTGACTTTGGAAGATTCAGAAGGAAACCTAGAGAAGTTAGCAGTTGCTGAGTTACTTGAAGGTGTAAACTGACTTGGTCTAGGGACTGGCCTACTATGAGCCAGTCGTCCAAGTAAGGAAAGATGGCAATTTTTGCCTTCTTAAGTGGGCAACTGCTACTGCCAGGCATTTTGTGAATACCCTTGGGGCAGATATAAGGTCAAGGGCATTGCTCTGAACTGGTAATGACCTGAGGGCAGTTCAAATCTGAGGTACTTTCGATGGGAGCTTCTGATGAGAACATGAAAATAGGCATCCTTGAGGTCCAGGGACACTAGCCAGTCCCCTGGTCTTAAAGAGGGTAAAATAATTCCCAGAGTCACCATTTTGAATTTTGGTTTTAAAAGGTGCTTGTTTAGATACCCGAGATCCAGGACGGGCCGTCATTCTCCTGTCTTTTTTGGGATAAGGAAGTACCTGAAGTACAACCCTTTGCCTTGGTGTAGGGGTGAAACCCTTTCCACAGCTCTGAGAGCCAGGAGGGTAGAGAGTTATGCCTCCAGGGCAAGAGTCTCTGAAGAATCTGCAGGTAGAAAAGATCTGATTCTCATCTTTGGACATTTTTTGAAGCTGAGAAGCAGTCCCTGGTCTACCATTTCCAGGACCCACTTGTCTGACGTTAGAGACTCCCAGTCCTGGACAAAGTAAGCCAGCCTGCCCCCTACAGGTAGTGGAGAATCGGCCCTGGGCGCCCCATCAGGGTGCCTGTTTGGCAGGGGCTTTAGGCTGAGGGGTGGAAGCAGGCCTGCCTGCACCCCGTCTGCCTCTCCCTCTAAAGAACCCCTTCTGCAAAAGCTGAAGAGGAAGCCTGGGCTTGGTAAAAAGGCCTATGAAAAGGCCTACCCCTGCCCCTGGGGCTGCCTTTGGGGAGTGACTTGCCTTTCCTTGGCCTGTGCACTCCTATAGGTGGTCCTATATTCATCCATTTTCTTCATGTAATTCTCTGTTTGCTCCCCAAACAGAGAGTTGCCCACAACAGGGAAATCCATGGCCTTAGTCTGGGTATCCTGTGACAGGCTAATACATCTGAGCCAAGCCATTCTACGGGGAGCCACAGATGTAGCCATGACACTCTCTGGATGAAATATTATTAGAGTCCACTGCAGCATGGAATTGCACCTTGGATGCCTCAATACCATCAGCGGCCAGCTGGTCCAGCTCTTTTGTCAGCTGGCCAGGAACCTGCTCTGCTAGAGCTAAAACAGTATCCCATCTGAATTTTTGATATCTAGCAACATAAGCCATATAATTAGCCTGTCTGAGTCCTAAGGAAGCTGCCATGTACTGTTTCTTTGCCATGGCATCTATCTTTCTGGAGTCCTTGTCAGGGGTGAGAGGCTAAGGAAACATTTGCCTTGTCACAGGCTGCAGCCTGCACCACCCCTACATGGCTGCATTGTTGTGTAAGGAACTCCATATCAGAGCCTGATAATGCATACCTTTTGTCCACTCTTATCAACAGGAGGTATGGTGTGAGGAGCTTTTAAAAACTTTACTGTCTGTTTCCAAAAAGATTTATGCAGAGGAATAGACAGTCTCCTAGACTCTGGGATATCCATCATTTCTACAAAATCAGGCTCTTCCTGATCATCCACAGCTTCCTCCATAGGGAGCTGGAGGGTTTCAGCCACTTTTTTTTTTTTTTAAAACATGAATTGAGAAGGGGACTCAGAAAGCCTTGGGGGGGACACTCCTGAAGGTCTGTCTGGAGAGATGTCCGGTTCAATGGGCACATCCAGACTTTCAAAACCACATTCACTCTCCTCATACTCCTCTTCCCCTCCTCTGGTTCTCAAAATTCCTCTAAATAATAATACTCTTGAACGGAGGGAACCGACGAACCGGTACCTGATGATGCGGTTGGTCGGGTTTAAAGTGACTAACAATTTTATTGCTTTAGCTATTTGCTGATTTTCTAGATTTCTTTGTTGGAACCGACTCCTCAGAGTCGGCTCTCCTTTGCCCGAGGAAGTATCGCTCTGGTCAGGAGGACTCCCTCCGGTTCGGCTGGAACCGAACCGGCTGGCCATCTGGGTCAGCCGGACTTTGGCCTCCGTTCCCTGAGTCTACCAACTCTGTTATCCAGGGTAGCTGCAGAAAAACCCTTGCAAATCTGGCAGTCTGAAATGAGGTGGTCAACCCCAGACAATAAACACATGTGGTGTGGGGGTCAGCCTTGGCAAAGGCTTCCCCACATACAACACAGTGCTGAAACCCAGTGGGCCTGGTTTTTCTTTTGGGTTTCTCAGACAATGCCATCCTAACCAAAAACTTGCCCGTTACGGCCATCTGCCAAGCAAGACTCCCTTATCGGTTCCCAACCGTGTCACGGGTCGTGGAAAAAACCGTAATTAAATCCGTTTTTTTTAGAACCGATAAGAACCGGGAACCGCACTTCTAAAAGACTGTAATGTAATAGAAGTAACTTGATCGGTTCAAACCGAACCGATGAAAATGTTTACAAGTTCCACACAGAATTAAATGTAAAAACCTATCTAGTACTTACAATACCACAGACAGAACTTGAACCGACCGATTGCGGTTTAATTTCGGTTAAAAAACCGAAAACTTTTATACTTTAACCGACAAAATGAACCGAGCAGAAGGAGGAATCTCCGGAGCAACTGTTCAGTGAGGCGGAGTAAAGAATCTGACAGTTTTAGTTTGAAGAACAACAGATAGAATTTTCAACCGAGCTCGAGCTCTAAGTTCCATGCCTGGCATGGACTTTAACTCTTTCACCTCCGGAGCAGTTCTAAGGCTGGGACAAACTGCATATGTCATAATATAGCAAGACTTCATGTTGTTTGAAAACCCTTCTGCCCCAGCAATCAAACTCTGCGGAGTCAGCCTCTTGGGGGGTCTCTTGAGAGGCAAAGACACCCCAAGGGAGCATCCAGCCTCTCCAGTCCAGATGTAGGATGGGGCATAGAACCTGGAGACACAGGAAGAGTGCAATATCTGCACTGACAGTCCTGAGGGGCTGGAACAGAGGAAGTGGGAACCTGCCAGATGCTGTGCAACTTCTCCATGAAAGGACAGGGCCATGGAGGGATCAGGAAGGATTCCAGACTGTACTCTAAAAGGAAGGACAGTGCCGCATGTACAGGATTGCATTCTATGGCTGGAGGAAAATGGAGTTCCTCTAACATTGTCACGCGGCACCACTGAATCAGTGTAATCAGCGTCAGAGGAGATGTGGGTGGAGGTGTCCTCTTCCTCTGAGGTGGAAGTCGACGATGTGGATGAACTCTGTACAGGGGGCGGTGTTTTAAGGGAAGGAGATGGAAAAACCATCTTATCTATGACCCTAAAGTAGATCCGGAATGAACTTGCCGTTGCCCTATACTGTTCCCACGTAAGGGGGCCTGGGGCACCAGAGAGTCCTGGGAGTAGGGGAGGAGGAAGAGAGGAAGGAGGAGCAGCAGAGTGGTCCTGAGAGATCGAAGCTCCTCTGACAGGGCTGTGGGAGCAAGCAGGGCACACCTCCCAAGGGAGGGGACTGCACTGCCCAGCCGACTGTTGCTCAGCCTGCACTGGGCAAATAGGGTGGTGCCCTGGGGGAAGACATCTGGTGCAGAATCCGAAGCTGTACAAGCCCAGATGGACGGCCCCTGTCCCCATCAACAGCAGGGCTCTGACCCCTAGGAGGAGAAGAGGAGCCTGCATCAGCACTCCGACTCGGTCCTGGGGTGGCTGAGGCCACCAAGACAGACCGGGATACACGACAGGGTCCTCCCAGACCTGAGCCACAGAACTGGGACCTGCCCCTTCAAAGTGGCCCTACACCTTGGCCACTACTCTAAGGGAGGGAAAAAGACAGACACCGGCATACGGATCAGCTTCAAATTCTTCCTTGGTCCCCACATTGGAGCAGACAACCAAAGTGGCATGAAGGTGGCACCAACAGAAATGGCACCGGAGATGGTGCAGTCATCAGAAGTGGCCCCAACTGCAGCAATGCCATCAGATGTGGCACCAACCATTGTGCCATCCCCAGGTACAATACCGACCACAGAGGTGGCACTGAACGCAGCACCGACCTCGGAGGAGGCTGAACCAGATGTGGCACCGTCACCAGAGGCAGCACAGAAAGCGGTGCTGCTCTTTGTCACAGCGCCAGAAGCAGCACTGGAGGCTTTTCTGGCACCAAGTACAACACTGACGGAGGGCAAGGTGGCACCACAGACAGCGCTGGCCCGAGAAGAGGGCAAGGGAGAAGACCTCCTACTGGATCTGGAAAGCCTCTGAAGCTCTGGAGAACTGGGCTGCCAGTCCGGATCATCCCAATCATCCCCCAGTTCCGAGAAGGAGGAGACCATGGCCATCCCAAGAGAGGCAATCCCAGACACTCCAGCAGTCACAGCACTAAGGACTGTGTCAGGAAGGGACCCAGTGGCAATGGTGGCACCACCTCGCTCACCCGCACCAGGGTCGGTGCCAGGAGCCGAGGCCATGCCAGCCTAAGCTACTGAGAAAGCTGCTGAAGCCTTGCATATAGCTGAGGCTTTGTCACCAGGGCAGCCTGGTTCCCCGAAGGGGAACTAGGCCGCGATGGGTGCTCAACTGGCTCCCCAGAGGAGGCCAACTGTCCACCTGACTCCTCGCTCACGCATCTGGTCTCGGAGAGACCCAAGACAGTGGAGACCTGTTCTCCCCCAGTGCATATAGCAGTGGGGGGAGGCCACTGAGAAGGGCACAGAGACCTCACCATGGCAGCCCTCATGTGTAGCCAACCACCAAAAGGTGGAGGGGGTTCCTCCCCAACCTCACTGTGCAGTTAACTAGGCTGCAGAAATCCACTGAAAATCAAGCATCACATGAATCCATATCATGGCGCAGCCCCAGGCAAGTAAGACACTGGTCATGGAGGTTCGTTATGGTCATGAGACTACTGCAGGCGCACCAACGCACTGGGGTAGACATCGCCTTTGCGGAATGTTTCTGCCCCGAACTGGACATGATCGGCCACACAAAACAATAAAAAGGAAGATTAAAGATGTGACGCCACAAACTGTTTGAAAAATTTAAAAAATTAGGAACAGTGCTGAAAACTACGACGAAGGACGACGTCGAGTGATTGAATCAGACAAAACAGAACTTCAGCCTTTCTGGAAGTTATGGTGCTGCTCTCAAGGAGTCTACCTGCTGCCTCAATGGCAGGAAAAAGAGAACTGAGATGGTGGAGGGGCCGGCATCCGTTACTGGCCAACCTGCGAGTGCCACATACTATGTCAGCCTCGAGGGCGGTGCTATCTCAGACATAGACCCCTCCTTCAGAGGAAAGCTAAAAAGCTTTTAGCTGTAAGCTTCCCGCAGGGTCCTAGCCTCTCTGGCTTACACCCACCGGTGATGAATGGTGAAGATTAATCCAGGTAAGATCTGTGCCCAGCTGGACTGAATACTGTAACGGTGTACAGCACCAGCCATCCTCCCATACTAAGACCAGGTGAAAAGACCAAGAAGATGATACCTGACAACTCGGAGAGGTGGCAGTGGTCCAGGAGGGATAAAGAAGGCAGAGGCTCTAGGCTCTCTGCCAGGGCTGCAGAAATGCTCAGGGAACCTCTTCTGAGGGGAGGACCTGGCAAAACTGCTAAAGTGGCGACCACCAACAGCCATGGAGTGACCCAGTTGGCGCCCTTGGGGGGGGTGACCACCCAAGGTTAGGAGAGTGGTGCCGTAGAGGTTCCACAGGGCAGCTCCGGTCCTCTCCGCTGACACCAGCCACAGGTTCCAGGAGGAAACTCACCCCAGGCCACTGCCATGACATAGACTAGTGCTGCCTTCGGCACCAGTTTTAGGGTCAGCAGCAGACCCGGGGTGGGTTCTAACCCCTCACCAGGGCTGGCACCATCTCTGGAACTGGGCACACCACCAACACTGGAACCACTTCCGGACCTGTCACTGGCACCATAAGCAGTGCCAAGAAGCATTTTGCTTAACCCAGTGTTTGTGCTTGTGGCTCCCCTGAGGAGGATTAGTCTTGGGACTTTGACGACCACCATTCAGTCGATGGGGTAGGTGACGCAGATTTGCACTGTAGCTGCTGTTCCATTACAGCTACGGTCTTTTTAAGGAGGAATTTTTCCAGTGCTCCTTTCTGCCTCACCCGTTAGCGGAGCTGAATCCCCAGCAGATTTCACAGGTTTTTAGATTGTAAGAGAGGCCTAGGCAGCATACACACACTTCGTGCACGTCATCCTTGTAGATTGGTGAACTTCCTAGAGGCCCTGACTCTTACCTAAGTGGGGATGATCAACAGTTATGGTGAGCACATAATTTTCATATCTTCCAAGAATCATCTTAACCATTCATTCCCACTTATGGGTCAGAGTACCAAGCCTCCTCCTAAAATGGGAGGAGTTGGCTTATCCTGAGGGGGAAAAAGTTATTCCTCAGCCCTCTGGTGGGTAATGAATAGTGAAGGGCAAGGACTCCTCAAAGATTGGCAGGACTGAAGATTGGTCAGACGCAGGCAGAGGCTACCGTGGCCTGGGAGCAAGAGGGCACCTGACCCTATGGGAGAAAAAGCAAGTCCCATGGAAATCAAGTTAAGCACCCTACACCAGGCCAGGGATGCCAACTGGGAGAAGTGAAGCCATGTTATCCGCTGAATGCAGATTGCTGTTCCCACCAGCCTAGAAGTTACCTCCTCAACGTCGTAAGATGTCCTCACTTGGTGCCTTCCCAGCTCCAGGCCCTGGACAGAAAAGGCAAAGCGCCTGCCTGGTTGACTCACAATCCAGCATGGATGCCAGGAGCTGCCTCAGCACAGAAACACAGAACCAGACGGAAGATAAGGATCACTGGGGACGCCTACAGAGCAGATTCAGAATCAGTAGCTTCCTCCCAAGCTCTGCACCTCGAGCTCTCTAATATCACTTAAAAATTTAAAATAAACCTCTTTTGGACATAGAAAAGCCCTAAAACTCGATAGCTTATTACCTGCTGAACAAGTAGATGCTAAACTTGCGATGGGTAGACCGAAAGAAATAGCTACGGGATCATCCCAAAAATCGGCTCCCTTACCAGCATCAAGTCAATCAGGAGGGCCGGGACAAGCAGCGGGCCCAAGTGAGGGAAAGATACTCCCTCCTGGGAGACGGTGCTAAATGCAGTCCGCGAGATGGATCAAAAGTTGGAACGGGTCCTCGATCGCCTGGGTGCGCAAGATGCAAAAACTGAATCTACAACC
The DNA here is from genome assembly GCA_016271365.2 of Neoceratodus forsteri. Classification (NCBI taxonomy): domain Eukaryota; kingdom Metazoa; phylum Chordata; order Ceratodontiformes; family Ceratodontidae; genus Neoceratodus; species Neoceratodus forsteri. Next base: position 1,098,842,779 of record CM057453.1, read on the forward strand.
AAAATAGCGCAAGAAGCTGATACCCGATCGCAACGGACCCAGATAGCACTCACTAAAGCAACTTCAGAGATTAACTATAAAAACCAAAAATATCTGCTCAAACCTTTAAATTACTACACACTGGAATTCACATTTCTTATAAGAGGTGCTGATAGATGGTAACAAATAACAAACAAAGCAAAGAACTAGCGCACCCCACATAGCATAACATTTAAACTTTCAAATGCCAAAATTGGCTATATTTACTTTCAAGCTCTATGTGAGAGAGGGTCATCTTAGTTTCAGATTGGAATTCCAATTTGAGTAAGCTAAATCACCAAAGCGTCAAGGTAGGACCCTTGATTTAGTCCCTAACTTTATAATGCCTCAATGGCTACTAGCTAACTTCTTTTATACTGTGCTCCCAACAGGGATTTTACACAGGTGATTTAACTTCAAATGCCTAAATAGCTACTATGCTCCCAGAAGGATATAACACAGACATTTAAAGGGGAGCATGCTATGAAGAGCACCATAAACTCCCAAATTCAAGTAAAACCATAAAAACAAAATAGCTGCTCAAACCTTTAAATTACTACACACTGGAATTCACATTTCTTATAAAGGGTGCTGCTAGATGGTAACAAATAAACAAAACAAAGAACTACACACCCACATAGCATAACATTTAAACTTTCAAATGCAAAGTGGCTATATTTACTTTCAAGCTCCATGTGAGGAGAGGGTCCTCTTAGTTTCAGATTGGAATTCCAATTTGAGTAAGCTAAATCACCAAACATCAAGGTGGGACCCTTCGATTTAGTCCCTAAATCACCTGTGTAAAATCCCTGTTGGGAGCACAGTATAAAAGCAGTTAGCTAGTAAGTAGCCATTGAAGCATTTTAAAGTTAGGGACTAAATCGAAGGGTCCCACCTTGACGTTTGGTGATTTAGCTTACTCAAATTGGAATTCCACTCTGAAACTAAGAGGACCCTCTCCTCACATGGAGCTTGAAAGTAAATATAGCCAATTTTGGCATTTGAAAGTTTAAATGTTATGCTATGGGGGTGCTGCTAGTTCTTTTGCTTTGTTTGTTATTTGTTACCATCTAGCAGCACCCTTATAAGAAATGTGAATTCCAGTGTGTAGTAATTTAAAGGTTTGAGCAGCTATTTTTGTTTTTATGGTTTTACTTGAATTTGGGAGTTTATGGTGCTCCTCTATAGCATGCTCCCTTTAAAATATCTGTGTTATATCCTTCTGGGAGCACAGTAGCTATTTAGGCATTTGAAAGTTAAATCACCTGTAAAATCCCTGTTGGGAGCACAGTATAAAAGCAGTTAGCTAGTAGCCATTGAGGCATTGTAAAGTTAGGGACTAAATCAAGGGTCCCACCTTGATGTTTGGTGATTTAGCACTCAAATTGGAATTCCAATCTGAAACTAAGAGGACCCTCTCCTCACATGGAGCTTGAAAGTAAATATAGCCAATTTTGGCATTTGAAAGTTTAAATGTTATGCTATGTGGGGGTGGGGGGGGGAGAGGGTGTGCGCTAGTTCTTTTGTTCAGAGATTAACTATTTGCATGCTCGCATGGACAGGCTTGAAAACTCCGAGCAGGCCATGAACCTAAGGTTGATGGGGGTCCAGGAGGATACTGAAGGAGGTGACATACTGACATACTTAAAGAACTGGTTAATTACCTCTGTTCCTAAGGACCTACAACTTGAGGCACATTCCTTAAGAAAAGCGTTCCAGATCAACTTTAGAAGGGCCCAGCTAGATCGTGAGACCCCATGCACAATCCTCCTGATAACAGATGGGCCAGCAACCAGGGACAAAATTCTTCAATGGGAGAGGACGACTTATTCAATAGAAATGGAGGGCCAGGAGATTAAAATATTCCCTGAGTGGTCATCTGCAACTCGGACTAGGAGAAAAATGTTTGACCCATTAAGGAAACAGCTTTGGAGCTTAGGTGTGGCGCACTCGCTTTTGGCCCCAGCCCGTCTGCGGCTGACCTATACAGGGAAGGTTTACCAATTTAACGATCCAGATGAAGCCAAGAAAAAGGTCGAGGCTATTGCCCAAGAATTCCGATCGAGACTACCGAAGAATTCGGGACTGCCTATAGATTCTGAGGATGATGAGGACTAACTAAGTCTGGTACTGTATATAACATTTTCCCCGAGATGTCCACGAGGTCGATGGGTGTTAAAGAACTTACTCCAGGACTTCATAACTTTAAATGTTTCATTTTAAATTTTCCCTTTAGAGGGAATATGTTGAAAGGAGTATCAACTTAAGCACTATGTGTTTTTCCAGAAAGAATATCTGATGGAGTGGGAAACTGATGTAATACTTTTTCTATGTTAAGAAGATGGTTAGTGATTGAGGGAGGGAGTATAAGGAGTGGAAGGGGGGAATAATATTCCATAAGCTGACAGATAATTAAATGGGGATAGTGGCCTAGAGCTACAGTAACCATCTTTAAACTAAGACCTAATTTTGTCTTTACCCCACAAGTTTAACGTGGCTAGCCTTTCTAAATATTTAAACTGCATAATCTCCAGTGGAGAAGTTCTGGAATGTACGCCACATGATGTAATACATGGCAACTGATGCTAACATATGTTTATGAATATGTAAACTAATTCAGTTGTATGCATCATTTTCTATGGAAACATTATAAAATGAATAAAAAGAAAATTATAAAAAAAAAAAAAAAGGATCACCAGGCCCACCCAGTCTGCCAGTTTTCCCTACCTACTTAAACATACTGTAGATCCTGCTTGATTTACAGCTTCACTTCCCTTTTGAAGTGCTAGAGTTCCCCTGTGTCTATCCCATGCAGTTTTGAATTTTCCTTTACCAACTTTGCCCCCATCAACTCCAATGGGTTCCATGCCTCCACTACCCTTTCTGTGAAGAAGTATTTTCTCACATTGCCCTTTAGTCTACCCCCCTCCAGTTTCATGTCATGCCCTCTTGTCCTGGAGCATCTTTTTGTCTGGAAGATGCTGCTCTCCTGTACCTTACCTTATTTATTCCCTTTAGGTACTTGAAGGTCTCTATCATGTCACCCCTCTCTCTCTCCCCTCTTACGTTGAGTTTCTCCAATCTCTCCTCGTGTGGCAACTGGTGCAGACCCTGCACCATTTTTTCTCCCTTCTTGGTATTGCCTCCACCTTGTCTATGTCTTATGGAGGATGCAGCCTCCAGAACTGGACACAGTACTACAAATGAGGTTTCACCAATGACCTGTAAAGTGGCATCACCAACTCCTTTCTTCTGCTGATGATACCTCTCCCTATGCACCTCAGCATCCCACTAGCTCTTCCCACTGCCTTGGCACATTGTTTGGCCATCTTTAGGTCATCAGATATGATCACCCCCAGATATCTTTCCTGTTTTGTGGCCTCTAGTACCACTCCACCCACCATGTAATCATCCCCTAGGTTCCTGCGGCCCAAAATACATTACATCCTCATACAGGGAAGAAATACAGTTATGGTCAGTGTCAGCCACACAAGGAAGCATTGAAAAACATATATGTTATTCCAGTAATCTTGTACAAAAGGAGTGGGGGATCCTAAATACAAATAAAGAGCTAATCATTCCATCGTGCTAGCCGCTTCAGTGACTACGGCAGCTCCCAAACAGTGGAATTTACCAAACTCAGACACAATGCTAGATTGCTGTAAACCGTATTAACTAACAAAGATGTAAGGAAAGAAACTCATACATGCTCGCATCTCAGCAACTGCAAAACCCAGAGCAACATTTTAATACAGTGACTGCTTTGCTGGCCCACTGGCATGGAGGGCTGAGTAATCATGCCTTACCTCCTGCCACCATGGTGACCCATGGGCGAATGCGAGCGAGCCACCAAATGGCTGGAGAGGAGAGACGGGCATGCGGTGACAGCTCTCTCCTGGAGAGAGGTGGGACGGAGTCTGCTGCCTGCCTGACCTAGCGGTGGCTGGGGCCCACACATAGGGAGACGGATTCGGGGCAGAAGCCCAGTGTGGAAGCACGTGCGGCTCGGCCATTGGTGTCACTGCACGCCTGGGAACGGGGAGAAAATGGAGGAAGAAAAAAAAAAAAATCGCCGGCCAGCAGGATGAAGATGGCCCCTCACAGGCTCCACACCTAGTTAGCTGGCACCTCGCTAGCGTGAGAGGGGAGACCAGTGAACGCCGGGGTGACAGGGTCGGACGGAAGGGGGCCGGGTGTGCAGGAGCATAAAGAAAGCAAGAAAGGAAAAACAAAAAAATATATACATTTTATATATATATATATATATATATATATATATATAGAGAGAGAGAGAGAGAGACAGACTGCTTACCTCTAAATTGAGGTAAATCAGGGCTCTTAATCTGCTGTTACACACTAAATAAGGATCCCTCTTCATGTCGAGGCACTTGTGCTGTAGAGGGACAAAGTTTCGAATTGACGGCACACCACAAGAAAACACGAGGCAAGCTAAACCACCTTGTGTTATATACATTTTATCCACAGAATGTCCCATATAACAACACAGATCCTATACACAGAGCTCAAAAAGTCATAATAATGAAAGATCAATTAAAGGAAACCAGAGAGTCCAGAGCTGTAACAGGCATTAAGTATGTCAGGCAATATATTCTGGTTCTGTCCTCCGGAGAATCCAAGTCTTCAGCTGAGCCATCTTCGGTAGTCCTGGCTGCTAATTCTTTGTTTTCTCTAGCCACAGACCTTCGTCGGGGGGAAGGGTGAACTGCCACGATTTCCTTCCGTATGTGATCCTAAACCTTGCTGGAAGCAAACAGGAGTGTACAACTCCCAGAATCCGGAGGCACTGCCGAACTGAATCAAATTATTTCCTTCGGGCCCAGAGTTTGAAATGACAGGTCTGGAAACATTTTCACGTCTGCCTCATTAATCATAACGGGATAAACAGCTCGGGCCTCAGGTATAATCAGATCCCTCATCTCCACCCCTGCAGTGCATACCAGATCCTTCAGGGTTGACTCGTGGATGTGGGCCTCACTCGAGGGTTAACTCTGTATGCCTGTTCAAGTTGCCTCCAGTCAAAATCTTACGGAAGGTGAAGAGCCCATTGCACCCCCTGCTTAATAAAGTTCAACAGATCGGTGCCTTCTAGTCCTTCAGGGGCTCAGACTATACGGAGGGTTTCCAGCTTGGGCTGCATTTTCAAGCCCCTTGAGACGCCCCCGAGGTTAGGTATTTTCCCTGGTTAAAGTTGTTATGGCAGCCTGAGTTGCGGTAGACCGCTTTTCTATTTCTGCCACTGTCCCGAGCAGACCCTGAATAACTGCATTGTGAGAGACTACTTTACTGAGTCTTTTCCATTTTTGCATTCATTGTGTGTATTGATTGTAAGAGTGTCAGCCAGGGTGGTTCCGTTGAAGGGCCCGGGATCTCACCTCCTGCTATACTCGTGGCATCACTGGCCTTGTTTTGGAGCTGGTGGCTGAGGTTTCTGCGTGCCAGGCTGATGAGTTTTGGTGTGCCTCATATCGAAGTTTGATGTCTATTTACTCCTCGTCACCTCGGGAATCAAATGCTATAGAGGTACAGGTCGAGTAATGAAAATTATAAACTGCAAGCTTTCCACTGCCGGACTGCAGAGCTAGTATGAGCTTAAAACTTTGCTGCCTGAGTGCCATGCTTTACTTTGGTTTGTTTTCATTTTGAGCTGGCGGCTCCGCTTGTGCACCACCGCATCTAGCGTGCACACAGCTTTTTTTATGTTCCTAGTATGAGCTATGTCCTGCCTCGAAGCTGGCTGTCTAGTGCCCCCTGCTTCATACTGAACTTTAGTTGCCACACTCTGGACCATTCCCCCAGGTTAGCTACGTTACCTTTCATTTTCTCCACCCCTCTCGGACTGTCTACCCTTTTGCGGATCTGCAAAGAGGCATACCTTCCCCTCCAGCCCACAGACACAAGCCATAAGCTGCCTGATGTGCAGAAATGAACATCACAGTGCGTGCCACCAGATAAGCTCTCCTACCCAAGCAGCAATCGCCAAGAAGTTGTTTTCAGGGGTGGGGCGATTCTGTACCAGTCACCTGGGCCCATGGGGGTCTGTAGCACCAGAATCCCTCCGGTGGGATGAGAGGCAGCACCTGGAAACCCCACGGCAGTGCAGTATGTGCGCTTTAATGTCCCTAGGGCTGGAAGAGGTAGAAAGGGGACAGAGCCAGACATGCCTGGATGCCTCTGTAAAGGGCCAGGTCCATGGAATGATGACAGAATAGTCATCGCTGTAATCCCCAAGGAAAGACAGCACCAGAACATACGAACATACGAATTTGCCAGCAGATGAAGGCCTTATGGTCTAGAGTCTGCTCAAGTGTAGCTAGCAACCCTTATACTGCAGCTGCCCCTCTCCCTGACCCTCTCTCTTACCCTATCCCATCCCCTTTTGAAGCAGGCCACTGTTCTACAGGATACCACTTCCGCAGGCAATGCGTTCCACCCAGACACCACTCTCTCTGTAAAAAAGTGTCTTCTCATTTCCCTCCTGAACCTTCCCCCCCTCCAATCTGAGATCGCGACCTCGAGTGTCCCTCCCCCACTTAATATGAATAGTCCCTGCCTTGTTTATTCCCTTCATGTACTTGGTTTCATTCATATCCCCCCGTCTCTCCTCTCCTCCAGTGAGTACATGTTCAACTCCCTCAGCCCTCAGAGAAGCAGTACTGCGGCTTACAAAGAGATGCAGACTCAGCTCCTGCATCAACTACGAAATGAATCGCTGATACCTGGAGTACTCCACATCAGAGGAGAGATGGACTGAAAAATCCTCTTCCTTTAGAAGAGAAAGTAGGAGCTGGATTCAGATAATGCTAGTGCAGGACCTTCAGGCCTAAAAACAGTCTGATCTGCTGTGAAGTGGTATTGGTGGAACTCACCAGCCGTTGACCTGCGCTGATCCCAAGTCACAGGCCCAAAAGGACCTGAAATATCTGGGAGTGCAGAGGAGGGGAAGGCTCATGGATTACCAAGCCAAGTCATTAGCCAGGGCTGCAAGAATGCTCAGGGACATCACCGGGGGCACCACAACACACAACTGCAAACGCCCAACAACAGTGGACCAATCCAGACAGTGCCAGTGGGGGAATCTCCCAGGTGGAGAGAGCGGAGCCTGAAAGAGCCTATAGGGAGGCCCCAGTTCCCACCAGTGACAGGGCCAGACAGTTCCAGAGAGAATCTAAGCTCGGAGTTGCACTGCAACCTCTGCCAGAGTTACCACCATCTCTGGACAAGGGGAAAGCCACAGGCCCAATGCCCCGCCTCAGCTCCTCACCAGAGCTGACCCTGCTCCCCCAAAGATTCCTTTCTCAGGCCTGGTTCTCGACACCCTCCAACTGCTGGCGCAACAAAATTTTCTTTGATGAGTCTGGTGGTCGCATCACAAGCCCTCAATATGGACCCCTCAGTCCTCTGAATCATTTGCTCACACGGGTCCATTCTAGTTTCTAGGGCCGAGATTCTGGGTGTCAAAAAATCAAGTTTTGTTTTATCAATATCCTGCACTGACTTGATGAGCTGATTCAGCATGGCCCAGAATGGTGTTCAGGGCCCCCCCCCAAGGCATATCACCTGGAGTTGTGGCTTCATTGACCATCGGAGGCCACTCCTCCCACTACTGCAGTGATTTCTTGGGAGCGAAGAAGTCAAATGTTGAAGTGGAAGTTCCCTGATTTTTACCCATAGTGCAAAACCAAGTCATTTCACACACCACTTGGGAATCATAGGAGGCAGGAACTCCAAGTTTAATATTAATATTAAACAAAATTCCCCGGGAGCTCAAAAAAGTTGCTGCTTCCTGGAAGCTGCTCAGCAGCACCTCTCTAGGCCTACAATTTTTGAGTCTTGGCAAGTGTGCAAACCTGCTGCAGTTCAGTTTGAGAGATGGGGCACAGCAAGGTTTGTTGCTGCTCCTCGTAAAGACCAGGGAGGGAAAGACGTGAGGGGTAAGATCTCATCTCCTCAGAGGTTATATAGGATTCAGTGGAACACTAGCACCTTATCTCCTTTATGATTCAATCTGCCCTTTTGGGAGCAGTGAAGTTGCAGGATATATGCACCCTTCTTTGCCCTTAAACATCAAACTAAGAAGCGCACCACACAACCCCGGCTTCATAACATGATTGTTTCAAGGACAGCAGATCTAGGTCCACTTCTTCCTGAATAACTGACTTCTTCCTGAGGTTTAGCAATCCGTTGGGTATGTGGGTTTCCCCTTGCATGTTTAATTTTTGCAGAGTAGCCAGGGTGTCTGTCAGCTCAGTGTGCTTAGCAGCCTAAAGCATTCTCCTTTCAGCTGCATAGGCAATAATTATGCCATGAAGATTGGTTTTAACTGTGTCCCAAAGCATGGGATCACAGACAGCTCCTTTATCATCATCACTGATAGCCTGTCGGAGGGTCTCCTTGATACGGGAGTAGAAGTCAGGTTTATGGAGAAGGGGTCTACTGAGACCATAACAATGGACCAAGGTCTAGCAACGAGAGCAGTATTCCTAGACCTAACAAAAGCATTTGACCTGGTGGACCATGATCTCCTTATCAACAATCTTGGTCGTCTTGAACTGGACACACATGCCTGCACTTGGTTTCAACACTACCTATGGGAAAGGAAGCAAATGGTAAAATGGAAGGGTACTACATCCAATCTACAACTGGTTAACCAGAGAGTTCCCCAAGGATCCATACTGGGACTCCTCCTGTTCTGTCTTTATAAACAACATGCCTAAGCATTTGGGGGGGGGCCACCAATATTCAACTCTATGCAGACAATGCAATTATTTACCTGAGCACTAAGGACATGAACCAATTAAACCTGGACCCTCAATGCTGACTTCGGAATTCTGGAAAAATGGCTCATGGATAACAAACTGGTCCTAAACCTAAGAAAGTCAAAGGCCATGCTATTTGGCCCCAGACATCTGGGTGCCCATAGAAACAATCTTCATATGTCCTCAACCAATGGCATCAGGTTGGAGGTCGGTGCATCCATAAAGTATCTTGGCGTGCGCCTTGACCAGGAGTTAACCCTGAAATCGCATGTGGGAGGGGTTAACCAAGTCTCTCCATCAAAAAAATCAGACTACTATATAGACTAGGTGGGTACTTAAGCAGCAAACTTTGGTTGGTAACTACCACAGGAACCTTCCTTCCCATTCTACTATATGGAACTTCCTTCCTACAACCTCTCTGAAGCACCAAATTTGCCAAACTTAGAGTCTTCTATCACAAAGTCATTCGCTTTGAAGCTGCTGCTCACCCCCGAGACCACCAGTATGGTGTTCTTGCTTCACTAAACTGGCCAGTACTTGAGGCGAGGCTAGCCTACCCTCTGCCTTGCTTTTAAAACTATTAAAATTTCAGCTTCCCCCAGCATCAATGGGCTACTCGAGTACACAATTCACAAACATGAGCTTCAGTCATCCATGAGCACTGCTCTGGAAGTTCCAAGGTCTAGATCATGTGCAGGCGGATAGGTCCTTTGCTACCTCTGCCCTGGTCCTCTGGAATAACTTACCATTGGAAGTGACAAACTGCGCTACCTTGAATGCCTCCAAAGCCACTCTTAAATCCCACATGCTAGTGACTAGAAAATGCAGTTGCAACTGATGCCGCAGATCTACGTCATAGAATTTCAGCACAACCTCTTGGCCTACTCCAACGTTTGGGCCTCAAATCTAGGGCACTTAACCTTGCCATAAACATTATAATTAGTAGTATCAGCACACATCTCTCCTCACCTGAGATGGCTACCTAGAAACGGGGTTGCACCTACGTGTTCCAATTATAGTGTCTGCGCTTCTCCATTACCCCACCCAAACCTGCCCTCTTTAATCTCTCTCCCAAGTTGGTGACTTACTCAAGTTAAATCCATCACAAACATGTAAGTTCTTGACTGTACCCACCTATGTGTTGGATTTCTATGACTCTAAGTTGTGGAACTTAAAATGCAAATGTGTAATTTTTCTGTTTATTGTTATCCTGTCTCAATATGTAAAATGTTGGTTTCTACTGAATGTAATTAACTCTGGGCCGCCCCTGAAAAAGGGACACTATGTCTCAGTAGGCCTACCCGATTAACACATTTCAATAAATAAATAAACCATGGTAGGCCTACCCAGATCTAGTTCAAGTAAAAGCCAGTTATGCTCTGATAAGTGGCAGGGTACATAATTTAAGTCATGAACCATGGTGAGACGTTCAAACGTCAGGATAAAATAATTTAGTCAGGTATAACTATTATGTGAGGGGCAATAGTGAGTATACTGTAAGCCCTATCAGAAGGAAAAAGCTTCCTCCACACATCAGTAAGACCAAGGTGAGGTCATCCTATAATTGTCAAGGGTTAGGTTTAAATCAGCCCCAAGAATTAGCTGCCCAGAAAGTAATCCCATTAATTTATTTATAAATTTCTGAATAAACAATTTGGAGGAGTTTGGAAGGCAGTAGACATTAGCTAGGGTGACCTCAGCTAAAAAAAAAAAAAAAGCCCGTAAGAATAACATAGAAGTCAGTAGGGTCTATGTATTCTGCTGAACACTAAAATGAAGGGGCTCAGGGAATCATGGTAGTCACCCTACAGTGCTTACAAGATTGATAGGTAGATGCATAAACTGTATGTGCATTCCTCCGGCCAATTTCTGGTATTCCACAGCAGAGAAGTAGGTTTCCAGGAGAAAAATGACATCAAGGTTCTCCTTTCATAACAGCTGGTACATTTTTCTCCATTTAACATGTTATTAAAACCACTGACGTTCCAGGATAAAATATGAGTGGGATTATTTGCCATCAGGAGTATGAGGGATTAGAGCAAAGCATAACGTGGCCTTAATACAGAACAAGCCAATACAAAGTATGGTCTGATCACCTCTCTGCTGTGCAGCCAGGACAGTCCTACGAATCAGTACATGGGTGTCTCATGACCTTGCTGCCTGTATCAGTGTACCTTTTGAATAAATCACAATGCAACCCATACCAGAGAAAAAGATAACGCCAACTGGGCAGCTGCACCTAAACAGCAGGAAACCTGGAGATGCTGTACCACAGCAAAAGGATCAACAAGGCAGTTGGGGGGGCAGGTAAAGGGAAGGGAATGAGTGACATGAGTAGGAAGTGACTCACAAGGTTGGGGACTGGGCACCCACCTGCCACACTGGAGACATGGAGTGGTTTCTGTACAAGGGCAAACCCTGCAGAAGCAGTGGGCCCTCAAGGCAGAAATGGTGTAGGACCTATCTGGTGTGTTGAGATAGTACATCCAACGTTGGGGGAGGTGTTGGCAACCACACACCATCCCTGCCACTGTCTAAAAGCTACTTAAAGCTACCATTACTGAGCCAGGATACAACAGAGATGGTGAAGAGAGTCTAGAGCAACATATCTAGTCAGGGAGGACTATCCAACTCCCCAGTCAGTAGCAAGGAGAAAGACTTTACCCCAAATACAGCATGAGGTCATAACAATAATTCAGAGAGGACTAAAAGGGATGAATCTCCACGCAATAGGTCATAAAACGGAACAGTCTATAGTCTTTGAGGTCAGCACCATGTCTCGGTTCATCTTCCTTAAGTTGCTGCTACAGAGCAAATAAAAGAACCAATAAATCCCTAAAATCAGCTGGCCCAATGGCGCTGGAGGTTGAGGTGCTGGATGCCACACCTCGCACCATGCCGGCAACCCAGGTTCAGGAGTGGACTCAGGTCATTGGGGGTCAGCAGGGATTGAGCATCCAGAGGACTGCTCTCCCCTCCCGGGGTGGGTACTGGGGCTCGCACCACTCACCAGGGGCCCCCGATGGAGATCAGGGGCCCAGCACGACCCTTGACGGTAGTAGGGGGCGGAGTGGCAGTGGACGTCAGCACGTAAGTACTCAAACGCCATTGCACATCCACGATCCGAGGGAGCAATAAGCAAGGGAAAAACCCTGGTGGATCAAAAGAGGTGAAGGAGACCCCGGGGACTAATACCCACATCCTGCTGCCGGATCAACCCTTCACTGGATCTCCTGGCCCAGAACTGTCACTCTAATCGCAGAAAGGCCACAAGGTAGGTAAGGCGGGCCCTCCCCCAGGGGGGTGATTCAGGGAAATGGACGAGTCCATGGGGCTGGGGAGGAAGACCGTCAGGAGGGTGATTTCAGGCTGGGGCTAGAGGTGGAGGTTGCTTGGGTACTCTGGAGAGATGCCCTGGTTCCACCAGAACATAAACAGAATTTGAAAAAAATCCATAAAATTGGTGAAAAAAAGATGGGCCCCAGCAAGCAAAAAAAAAAACAATCGAAATACCACACTGAGAATGAATCATAAAAAGCAAGTCCTGTAAGCTGGCCTGGTGGCGTAGAGTGCTCAGGCACTGGCACCTTACCTCCAGCCACGCCGATGACCCATGTTCAGTGACTAGCGTGGGTTGCCATGGGGGGGTTTTGCTGGGCGAAACAAGCAGCCGCCAGGCAGCTCTCCTCACCCAGGTTGGGGAGGTTAGCTTTCACCACCTTTGACTGCCACCATGCAGAGGCATGATGGTTGTGCAGGCATCCGGGCGGGGCGCTAAGGTGCTAGGCCAGGTGGGAGGAGGGGTCGATTCAAGGCAAAGGCGTCGTGCATCTCCCCATGCACACGCACAACCTTGCACTGGGAGCTCTAGGAAGTAAGGGAGAAAACAGGTGGTAAAAATGAGGGCTGGAGGCTTAATGAAGCCCCCCAGCTGGTGTTGGTGACCTGCCCTGTCTCTGAGAGGAGAGGAGGTTGGACACTCGGGACAGCCGTGGTGCCAGTGAGGGATGGGCTGATACAGCTGCACAGTCAGCCTGAGCAGGAAAAAGGAAAATATGGCACCAAAAAAAAAAAAAGTCCTGTAGCTTGTTTGTGTATCTATAAATGGAGCTAAATGAGTCACGCAATCACACCTTTTTGACAATAATGGCAGGGTACAATACGGGAATCCAGGAGAGAAGCTAGAGGGGGTGAGACATGGGGCAGACCAGCTGCGCCTAGGGACTTGAACGTCCAACAGGCAACATAGACACATACATGGGCATTAAACTGGGGCCCAGGAGGATCAGGAGCCAGAATGGTGAGTTGGAATCCATGGAAGGGGGAAACGACCACAGCAGCCACCCCATGATGAGAGGTTTTGACCAGTGGTCCTAATCTCCCTGCTATCTACCTAGTAAGAACTGAGCACTGTGCAGACACTGAGGAGCTCTTTTTTAAGCATGTTGGGGGGCAGTGGGTTGCCCCTTGAAGAAAGGCCATCCCAACGAGACTCTGGACCCGGGGTTGGCCCTGCCTTCCCCCTCTATCCAGCTTTGTTTGTGCACCAATCACTATTGACACAGTGAAGAAGGACCCAGATACAATCCCGTGAGTACAAGGCACGAAACTTCCTGGGGACGGCCTAAGGAGTGGCCCAGAACCCCCCCCCCCCGAATAAGTCACCCCATCTCAGTCAAGCACAGAACCCAAAGTCAATAAAGGGTACAGCTGAGTGAGAGCCTAAGGCACTCATAGTGCTTCAGCAGTTCATTAATATGGCAGAGCGCTTCTTGGGAATGCTTAGATTGGGAAGCTGGGGTGGGCTGGGTTGAATTCTCAGTGGTGGCTGGCCTGCTAGAGCCAGTAAGTCTACAAGATCTGGAGAGAACTGTGCAAAGACACTGTTGCTGTGTCTTGGCAGGAGGGCAGTAACACAATACCCCTGCGGACCAAGTCTGGCTTCAATTCAGCTGGGGTACGGTACAAGATCACACCTTCATTGTAGAGCACACACGGTTTAGCTGGATATGACATCTGGAATCATATTCCAGCTTGTCGTAGGGCATGCAGGTAAGGGCTGTATGCTCTCCTCTGCTGCTGTTTCATCGGGGCAAAACTGTGGTCAAAAAAGACATTTTCCCAATATATAGAACCATTGACATTTAAAGATATTAGATCTTGGGCATTTCCGTGGTGCTGGTTTTGGCTCTACTGCCCTATGAACGCATCTAGGATGAGCTCCAAGTTTGCTAAGAGGCTTAAACAGTACCACTGTCATTTTTCAATAAAGGCTGTAATTTGCGTGCCTTCCTCGCTTTCAGACACCCCAAAGATACTCAAGTTTTTTCCTCCAAATACTGCTGTGTCAGGTCGAGTTGCACAATGTGGTAATGGAGCTGGAGATGATCAGCTAAGATGTCAGCTTCTTCAGCGACCTCAGTGGTAGCTGCCTTGAAATCATAATCCTGCTTGATCATGGCAATTTCTTGCCCCATACCAGCTAATGACTCTCGAGTCTCTGATCGGAAAGCCTTCTGCTCCATAAACAATCAGTGGTTACTCGTCTGCGTCTGAGAAGGCTAGAGGGGAGCGGGGGAAAAAGAGACCGCACTGTCAGTGCTCCGGCAAAGTGACTGTTGCAGTCTTTCAGAAGATGTGGGCTGTGGCTGTCTGGTGTTTTTGTTTTTCAGATCCCCCATCATGTACCATGCATGAGAGCTAGAAATGGAGTCTGAAGTCCTGGTGTGTAATGGTTTCAGCAGGTTTTTCTGTGGCGGGAGCTCTACTTCACGCATCCATGTTAGACGGTGATGTCACCTGATGTATAGCTCTATCCAATCTGTAGAAAATGCACACACTGAAGAATAATCAGGGCTATTTTGCAACGTCTCTGTTGAAGTTCTCAAAGATGATATTAAGTTTTCAAGTTTTTCTGCTCAACTCATCTTTTTTTTTTTCCCTGTTCTCATGAAGCCTTATATTCATCTCTCTGACCCCTTCTGCCTCCCTCTCACATCCCTTCTTTACCTTTATTTCTCCCTAGCTTCAGTCCCTGCCTCATGGAGACAGGCCACGGTCATCTCCCTCCCTAAAGGCAGTGACTCCTCTGTTCCTGGGAACTACCGTCCAATTTCACTACGGTACTTCCTATTCTCAATAAACTTCAAGAAATGAAAATTACGTACCTATCGTAAATCTGATCTTTCTGTGTATCTTCACCATTCATCACAGATGGGTTACCTGGCCGGAGGTCAGGACCCCGCGGGAACTTTTTTTTTTTTTTTTTTTTTTAGGGGGTAGGCTGAGCCGACACACCATTAGGCGCCACCCTCGAGGCCGACGATTGCGTGGCGCCGAGGGTTGGCCACCAGGTGTGCCGACCCGAACGCCCAGCAGTTCTGAGTCAGCCGGAGAGGTAAGAGGAAGGGATGGAGGGTGGGACAAGAGAGTCCAAGGACAGAAAAAGGAAAGGATAACTGAACTAAAAGGAGAAATAACGACTGAGAGGACAGCAAAGAAGAGGTTAGACTAAGGGGATTAGGTAGGGGCCCCAATCTCTGGAAGGAAGAAGGGAGGGTAGGGAGGGAGAGAATTTAGGAGAGAGGAGAGGTATCAAGGTATCCGAGACCCTTGTCCATCTCCAGATTGTATAGGAACTGCAAGGAGTAGCAAAGCTCTCTGACAGAATTCAAGGCACAGAATAACTGGCAAATACCCCAGAAGCAGAGTTGGCTATTCTGGAAGGACAGGGTACAGGGATTTAGTACTCTCTCAGGAAAAATGTTTGGTGAAAAAAGGTTTTTTTTTTTTTTTGAAATAGTTGGATGGAAACCAGAAGGAGAACAGAAGGAGGGCACTACTAACTCCCACCCCATCAGGGTGAGATAAGTAGTAGAGAAGGAGTGCCGCCGAGCTGTCTACTCTTCATAGAGAATACCTCCTGTGTGTCCTACTTTTACCCCGCTCCCTAAAGAGGAGAGGGGAGCCACAGAGAGGGAGGGGACCCAGAGACTGAGGCCCCAGGGGATGGTGGGTTAGATGAATGGTGAAGATACAGAAAGATCAGAATTACGGTAGGTACGTAATTTTCATATCTTATCTGTGTCAGTCTTCACCATTCATCACAGATGGGTGAGTACTGCCCCTCAAGGGGTTGTTTCTTTACACCCTAAGGGACAGAGTCCTCTAGCCCTCAGTGGGTGACACACTCATGGGAACCTCTCAGGGCCTGGAGAGGCCCGAGAGTGGGAGAGAGAGATGGGGTCCCTCCCAGAGGGGAAGGAAGCTGCCCGACAAGCGCCGTCTCACTCTACGGAGAAAAGGTAGGTTCCTGGTGGGCGGAGCTAATCACCCCACGCCGGGCCAAGGGTGACAACCAGGAAAGACGAGCCATGCCGCCTCCTAGTGCAGATCGCTGTCCCCAGCGACCCTGGTAGCTACTCGCTGGCGTCATAAGATGCCCTCGCTTGGTGCCTTGCTAGCTCCAGGCCACGTGCACAGAGCGCGATAGCTTGTCTGGTTTGCTCCGAGTCAGGCAACGAGGCTAGGAGCTGACCTAGCCTGGACCACAAGAACCTGTTGTAGGCTGCATAGTGGGCCTGATGAGCAGAAATAGAGAGGAGCAACCGTGCCGAGTAGAAGGTCCTCCTCCCCCAAAAATCAAAATCCGAGCAGTCTTGATACAGGGGCCGGTCACGGTGGAGGGCGCGAAGCCCATCAGGAGTGTCCAGATGCGTCAAACCAGACTGTGGATGAGGCATGGAACCTGGAGACTCCAGGGGAGCGCAATACCTCTGGCTGAGGTCCCTTGGGGCAGGAACTCTGAAGAAGGGCCTCTGCCAGAAACGCAAGGACGCCTCCCGATAGGGAGCTGGCCAGGGCGGCACCACAAGGGTGGCCTCGCCAAAATCGCCTAGAAAGCCGTGCGCCGCGTGATCAGGATTGCTGATAGTAGAGGGTGAAAGGTGCAAATTCTCCAACATCCTCACGAGGAAACGCTGATACTCCAAGAGATCAGCAGCGGGAGAGATGTGGACAGAAGGTTCCTCTCCCCCTGAAGAGGGGGATGAGGAGCTGGAGATCACCATGTGTTCAGAGGGTGGCTGCACGGGGGGAGGTTGAAAAACCTGGCTGTCCATTGCTCTAACGTAAGCAGGGAACCAGGCAGCTACTGCTCTGAACTGCTCCCAGGTGAGAGGGCCGCTAGGACTAAGGATGCCTGGGAGCACAGGAGAATGTGGTAGAGGGATAGAGGCAGAGCCGAGAAGAGAAGTCGGCTGACCTCCGCCAGGGCTAGGGGGCTGCCCGTGAGCACCCAAGGAGGGTGTCCTGGAAGACCCCACAGCTGACAGCTGTACAACCACCTTGGTACTGCCTTGGCTACACCCAGAAGAATCCCCCCAGTGAGGCGACCGGGGCCGTAAAGGTCCAGAAGGACGGTCCCCTGCCTCAAAAGAACGGGACTCCCTCAAGGAACCCGAGGGGGAAGGGTGGAAATCTGCACTACGGCTCCGTCCAGGGCCCAGTGGACCCCAGAAAAGGCCTGACGGGCACCCCATACCCCCGACCCCTCAGAGTCCGAAAGAGTCCTCCTCTCGAGAGGGCCAGCCTAGGTAGCTGGCATCTCTGGGCAGCCCCCGAAGGGGAGACCCAGGGAGCAGTACCCTCCCCTCCTGTAGGCTTCTCGATGGGCCCCAAAGTTGGGCGATCAAGACACACCACTGGAGGGGGTACCACCACCGAGGGGTCGATGAAACCCCCAAGACCAGGCTGCAGAGCTATGGTGGCACGCACCACTGCCTGCTGGTCAGCACCACTGACCCTAGTCTCGAGGGCCACCGGCCTCTCCTCAGTAGGGGGCTGACTCCGACTCATCGACGAGACCACAGTGCTGCCCTCCTCCGCAGCCAACCCCGAGGGATGAGACTGCTCGTCCAACTCGGAGCTCGACTCCGACGAGGTAGAGTCCGAAGCTCTCAGCCAGACCGTAGGAGGGCGGGCAGAACCAACCTTGCCACCGGGCCCGGCAGCCACTGCTGTGCCCGAGTCGGCGCCCGTGCCCTCCGCAACCCCGCGAGCGGGACCTGCAGGAGGCACCGCGCCAGCTCGAGCCAGAGGTCCAGTGCCAGGGCCAGTCGCAGCACCGTCCAATCCACTGGCACCAGGAGCGGTACCAAGGACAGGGATGGCGCCGACAGCAGCCTCCAGCAGCACCCGGCGCCGGCGCCGCCACCTGCTCAAGGAACCGCGAACGCACGGCGACCGAAGCGGCACCGACGACAGCCCCCAAGGCAGACCCGCACCAAACACGGCACCGACTGTCTCGGCGCGAGCGTACGCGACATGACGGCCCGACAGACGGAGTCGGAGGCCCTCATGGCCGGTGCCCCGAAGACATGGCGCCAGCCAACCTCAGCGCTGAGGACACGCCGAGGCGCAGACATGGCTGGCGACGACGCTGGATCTGGTCCCACGGGCGTAGCAACAGCATCGGGCGCCGCGAATGGCGCCAACTGAGCCCACGGCGCCGAAGCGACAAGTCGGCGCCGGCGACAGCCCCAACAGGGCCCACGGTGCTGCCAACGACGCCGACCGGACGGCGCAGGACGGCGCCGACCCGGCCTTCCGAGCCACGGAACGAGCACACCGGGAGCCTTCACCCCTGAAGGGCGACATAGCGCGCCCCGCCCGCACCGGGAGGAAGCGGGACAGGCCTCCCTGCGCCGTGGGAGGAGCCTCGGCGATGGCAGGCTACAAGTAGCCGAGGCTCCCTCCTCCTCTGTCCGTATAGAACCAGGAGGGACCCGGAGGAGGCGAGAGCGCGCGGCTTGGCCCGGCAATGAGTGAACCCTACCTCAAAAGTCGGCGTAGCTCGCCCCACTTTCAACGTGATGCTGTTCGAGGACCCGCGTCCATAGAGTAGCAGGCGCCGACAGTCCATGTCGTGAAGCGGGCCAAGACACGCAAGACACCGGTCGTGCTGGTCGGGGACGGAGAATTTTCGGCCGGACGGGCACCCGACGCATCAGGGGCGACCCGCTCTCAAGACTTCTTGCCCTCGACTGAGACTATGACCCATGGAAAAAAAAAAAACACCAAAACAGACTTGACGTCGCAAAATTCAAATAAAAAGGAAAGATCCTACCGGGCGACGTCGAGTGGAGGCAGAACACAGAACCGGCAGGCAACCGACGGACTGAAAATGCTGAAGGCGAAGGGCTGAAAGGCCTAAAATTCTTGTCTGAAGCTTCCCACGAGGCAACCTCGATGGCAGGAGACGAAGATCTGGTGGGCGGGCGGAGTCAGCACAGCCTGGCGGCCAACCCTCGAGCGCCACGCAGTACGTCGGCCTCGAGGGCGGCGCCGATGGTGTCGCCCGCCTACCCCTTTTAAAAAAAAAGCCCTCAAGGGTCCTGACCCGCCAGGTAACCCATCTGTGATGAATGGTGAAGACTGACACAAATAAGATCATGTGGTTCTTTCTCAGCTCTCTCCTTTTCTTGACTCATCCTCCTACCTCACTCCGTTCCAGTCTGGATTTCGTAAATTCCACTCCACCTCCCTACTCAGGCTGACTAATGCCATTCTAACTGGCATGGATCAGGGGCTGTTAACCTCTGCAATTTTTGTCAACCTGGCCAAAGTCTTCAACACTGTAGCCCACCCCCTCCTGCTGGCTAAGCTCTCTGCTGCAGGAGACTCTTCCCAAGCCAACGATTGGTTTCATTCACAGTTTCTGGACAGAATTCAATCAGTTAAAACTGGCTCCTCCCTGTCCTGCCCCTCTCTCTAACAACACAAGTGTCTCCCAAGGATCGGTGCTGGGTCCCATTCTTTTCTCCATCTTTCTTAATAACCGCCCCTCTGCCTGTACTTCGGTATCAATCCATATGTATGCAGATGATGGTGTCCAATTTGCCTCTGGCTCCTCCCCTGCTGAACTGACGACCAGATCAACATCCAGCACTGGTTCCACTTTAATCAGCTGTCCCTAAATGTGAAAAAAATGGTCTTCAATGACTTTCGGAACCAGGAAAAAAGAATTCCAGATTGTCAGCCTTCCTATCCTTCCACACCGCGGATGGGTCCTTCCTTGAAAATGTCTCTTCCTCCAAGTATCTTGGGCTGTGGCTGGACAGACACCTTGATTTCTCTGTTCACATGGACTCTATCCACAAAAAGCTCCACCCAAAATTAGGTGCCTTGTACCAGAACCATGGGTGCATCCCCCTTTCGTCGCACAGAGCTATCATACAGAAAATGATTCTCCCCATCTTCGTCTATGAAGACACCATCTATAGCAGCGCTCCAAAGTCCACCCAGGCCAGACTGGACTCACTTTTTCCCTCCTTCCACCGGTTTGTCCTTGACTGCCCACCCCGACTCACCACTGCACCCTCTACACCTCACTCAACCTTCCCTTCCCTCCCTCAAAGAAAGAAGCCTTGCACATGGCTACTCACTTATAAATACTGGCTGAGCTCCCTCCCTTCTTACCTCTCATCTCTTCTCTCCCCACCTTCTCAACCCTCCTACTCCCTTTGTAGCTCTGGCCACCGGACCCTAGCCCTCCTGTCTAGGTTGTCCTCTTCTAGCCAAGCTGCATTCTCCTTTCACCTCCCTAAACTCTGGAAAGCCCTCCCCACCCTCTCCTGCATTCTCTGAGATGTCACTGCTCCATCCTGCAACTGCACCTGAATTCCCCTCCTTCTCCTCTCTTTACCTGCTCCCTCTCTCCCCCCCCGTTCATCCACATCACAATTCACCAACACCTGACACCACCCAGTCAATCCCTCCCTATTTCACTGCTTTTCTCCTTTCCTTCCCTCACCTCAACTGTGCCTCCTAGACGTCTCCTTAATCTCCCCCTACCCCTGCTTTCTCCTTCCCCCCAACCAAATGCTTTTCATTCTGGTTGCCCCATCCCCACTCCCTGCCTACCCTCTTCCCCTCCCATACCACTGTTGTCCTTACAGTACTACTGCCTAGATGGTTTGGTCCAACTGTTGATATCATACTTCACCCAGGCTTAGTTTCACCTTCTATGGCTGCTGATTTGTTTGGTTGAGTATATTCAAATTATATTGGTAAGTATGTTTGTACTTGTATATTTGTACATACTTATTCTATTCTTTGCTTTTTACCCTGTTAATGGTACTTAATTACTATGTATTTATCGCCATTTTACCTCTCCCCCCCAGGATGCACCGGGAAGCGAGCTGATGCCCAGCTCAGTATGTCTTTCCTGGTGAAACTTATTAAATAAAGAAATATAAATAAATATTGATTTCCCTCAGGGTGATTAACACTTTTATGGCACAGAGGTTTAATTTCACAGCTAAATAAGATGCAGTGCTGTAAACTCACAAATAATGCATGTAATTTATCACTTACTTAACAGTATAACTAATAACTTGGTTTAAATCAGGAGGGCACAAAAAAACAAGGTACACTGATCTTAAAATCACTGTGCATACAAAATATACCTTCAGAAATACCCAAAAAAGACAACGTAGCTGAACTACTACTAAAACAGCATGGCAGCAGTCTGGATGAATGCATTTGTTCTGTTATTTTTCAAACAGCTTTAATGAAACATAAAATTACCTTTTCCTGAATGTAGTTCACCATCTCTGGGAAAGATGGCATTTTCTTAGCGCTCTCTTTCTCATTTCTGCTTGGAAGAGTTCTCAGGGTACGCTGTGCCTCACCATGAACTTCCTCTCGTCTAACAAAAAACACAGAATACAAGTTTTCATAGCAGCTGCTGCCACATACACTTTTTTATCCTCTTTCTTGTTTGTTCTTCAGTGTCCTTTAATTTCTTCCGAGCCCCTAGTTTTAAGATTTCAGGTGCCATATTCTTCTTTCTCATTAATTTTTTCGTATAATATTTTTATTTAATTTTTCACAAGTCTTAAACACATAATACACAAGGTATAGAACTGTCACAGATCAGGTAAACAAACATCTACACATACCTTATAACATAAAAATTTAAAGTATACATTATAGATACTGAAGTATTGTTTAAAAAGAATAAGAAAAAATGAGAAGCACGTTAATTCAGATCTTTACCCTAATACATAAGCAAGTTAAACTTTCAATTTACAACAGAAAATGAATCTTCTATGTGCAACAATATAGAAGTTAGATGCTGTTGATTTTTCATTAATTTCAGCTATCTAGTAATAAAGAGCTCCCTATTCATCACACAATTTCTCTCCGTATGTCAAGCATTTGGGGATGTTTCTATGAAATACACTCTAGAAACTAAAAGTGAGACGTCATGGGACATACAACAGCCCGACTCCTCAGTTCCCCAAGCTGCGAGTAAAGAAAATAGATAAATCTCTCAAAATTTACACTTTGAGCCCACCAAAATGACAATTTGGAAGCAACGGCGACAAACCGTAGGAGAAAGACTCTCTCCCAGTCCACAAAATTAAAAGCTCTGATGGATGCCGATGATGTAGCTGACCTCACAACTAGAAGGAGGAGGCCAGGATCCCCAACCCCCAGTATTGATGATGGAGAATACAGTGAAGGGAATGGAGAGCAAGGGGTGGTTCTCTCCGAACTGGATGGCATAATCAAAGCCATCCATGGATGGAATCCTCAGAAGCAGACTTATAAGCAAACCTCTGCAAGATGAAAAGCAGACAACAGCCACCGAAACAGCTCTGGGGGAGGATGTGGACTCAGTTGGGGCCCACAACCACACCATCTCGTACCTGTTACATCAAGAAAGGGATCTGCAAGCACGACTAGATGATCGACATAACAGGACATGTGGAAACAGTTTCAGAATTCACAGCATTCCAGCGGACATGTGTTATGGGAAATGTAACCAGATTCATTTATTCCTTTTTTTCTGTTACTTTAAATATTCTTCTTTTATGCAGTCTGTTTTGGACACCCAAAATGGCTTCCAGATAACATGATCAGGTAGCCAACATATATGCTGTTTGCCTGCTGTGAAGATGTGACTTCTCCCATGAGATTATTCAGCAGCAGATCCCAGCAGCTGTAAAACTGCTCGATTTGACACAAGGGATATTCTGTAAATGAAGGTTGCAAAAGCTGGAAGTAAAGGAGGTTGTGAGGCATGACTAAAACTCAGGTGGCTAGATGATGTGTCACACACACGCACTCTCTCACATGGGTGGGGTGCTGGAGCGATTGTCACTCCAGAGAAAGGTCCCTCGCCAACAGGTCAGAGCACATAAAACTAGGGAGATGGACACACACGCTGTCTTTCTGACTTTTACACTGTGTGAAGAAGGTGGAGCCCTACTAACACAGCTAACTTATCTGTGTGAGGGAAGGACAGACTTAATGGAAATGCTTTCAGGTTAGCTAGCATATACTAGGAGAGGCTAGATTTAGAGACTCTTCTAACAATCATCTGTCTGTTTACTTAAAATGATTTTCCTTTCCCAGTAAACATGTAAACCTTTTTGTCTTACTGTGTGTGTGTGTGTGTGTTTGTGTATATATATATATATATATATATATATATCACTAGGAAAAAATCTATTATAGTATATAGTAGAGCATTGTTCTTTACAGAATTCCATCCTTTTCAAAATGTTGTTGTACTACAGTTCAAAGGTCATGGAATGTGAATGTACCCTTCTGTGGTAGAACAGCATTCTAGTACCTCTAGAGACTGCACAGGTCAGTTTCATTGTGAAAGAGAAAAAAAAATAATGCACACATTTCACATAATACTATACACTGTAAAAAAATACAGGATGATCAACTTTATGCATAACCAGTGTGTTCTGCAACGTAAAGTGACCTTTTCAGATCATGCCACCAGAGAAACATGTAAAAAACTACAACTACGCCATCCTCATTAGGACAAATCCACCTAGTCGAGAACTAGAACTACAGCATCTTCAGAAAGACAAATCCATTAGGTAGAAGAACTATTTTATTACAAATGCATGTAGACAGTGTTTTTTTAAATATTTATTTAGGTAAACCTCTAAAATAAAGTTGCCCGTTTTATAAGTGGATTAACCCACTCCAGAACATGGGTTTACTGAGCACTAATCCACGCCAGGGTGGGTAAACTCACTCAGCCTGTGGCCTTGTGCCCCCCTCCCCCGTCATGGATCATGATCAGGAAATTCATGCTCTGTCATGGGTTAATCCATTCTTAAACCACAGCAAAAAAAAAAAAAATTTCAACGGTTCTACTCTCTCAGAACACAAACGCCCTCGCTAACATTTTCCGACTAATCAGAGGAAAAGAGACTGGTTTATAGGAAACTATGGGGAGGGAGGACAATCTTAGTAGACTATTCTGCGCATTTAAGAGGGCTGATGATGTTTCTTGCCCCTTTGTCTTTATGCAGTGGGTACAGTATGCATGTTATATTCAAGGTCAAGTGCTGGACAACAGGGTTTATTTGGGGGTCCTCAATATCTAGCAGCACTGGATTTTACTATAATGGTGATTGCCAGCTCTTCGGGCAGGTATAAAGGTTACCCATGCCTTGGGATATAGGGCTGGTCAGAGGAGAGACTGGGTTCTGGCTCCTTTGGGCTGAATATGGTCTGTGGGCTTCCGGGGAGGAGGGAGGTACTTGGTGGCATTCTCCTGTCCGTTGGGGGGCATTCAGGATGGATTGTAACCTCAGGCTGAGAGGGAGATCCTCATGGGAAAACCGAGAGGGTGACAAAGGGAAGGGAGTCTAAGATCTTAACAAGGCAGACTGCTGTTAATCCAGCTGGGGTTATGCGGTGGGGGGCAGGAGGAAAATTTTTCCTACTGGACGTAGCTTCTAATAACCTGCAGCTGGGGGAGCAGACACCTCCACACAGCTTGAACTGAGGAGTATGGGGTCACTCCATCACCAGCCATCATTAGTGGATGCCTACAGTGACCCCGCTATGGCAGGCCACGCTTCTAGTACATCGCAAAACGTTCTGCACAGTCACAGAATTATGCTTCTCATGGATTTTATTTTAATTGTAGTTTATTAAACTTTTTCCATAATACTGTACATAAGACAGACAAAACCAAAAAACATGAATAGACAAGGATAACTCCCATTAATCTGACTACAGTCACTGGGCTTGACAGCATAATGAGGAGTAACACTAGAAATAAAATTCTGTAAAATCAAAACATTCTAAAAATCAGTGCCCCAGAGGTAGATCACAAATACATTATAAAAATAATAGTACAATTTAATATCATTAAATTGGTGCATTCAAGGAAGGAAGGGTTAGGAGATGTGGCCGGGGAGGGGGGAGTGAAGAGACCCTCTAAGTATTTATAAAATAATTTAAGCCTGCTTAACCAAGATTTCTAAAATATCTGTTTTCTCTGGCCGCTTTATAGTGCAAGCAGGGGACCATCTGCCCACAAATGTATCCGTCTGGAGCTGAAGTTTGGCAGTTGAGCTTTCCATTTCTAGAATATTCAGGCAATTGGTGTATCAAGAATCTAAAGTGGGGGTTCCCAGGGAAAGCCAATGTTGGGTTTTTGCCTTTAGGGCAGCAGTCACAAATATATTATCTAAGTCCCTTTGGGCTTTAGATCATATAGTGTTTGGAGGTAGTCCAAAAGAAAAAATTACTCACCTTAGTAATTATGTTTCTTCTAATGGAGTCTTGCTGTATTCTGACTATTGCAATTAGCCCCAGAATTTGAACTGCCCCCGAGAGTAGAGGGTTAAATTCTATGCAGAGCATAGAATGTTGTGCTCAAGCTCGGTTCAAACCTGTCTGCAGCACTCTGAAGTGCAACCGACAGATTCTTACGAGCTAATATTACCTACCTATCACTATGTGCAAACTGTAAATTTTTACTAGCCAAAAGGCGACCAAATATTTTGGATCCCCAAAAGACTCGTCAAGAAATCCAAAATAAAAAACCAGGTAGTGAACAAATCAAGACTATTAAAATAATAAAAATAACACTCCCCTTCTCTAAAAAGAGGAAGTGCCCAAATGCACCCCTGAGGTGCAACACTACACCTGCCAATCCACTCCCAAAAACAGGTTCTGAGAGAGGAGGCAGGGAGGGAGGTCAGAATACAACAAGAATCCATTAGAAGAAACATAATTACCAAGGTGAGTAATTTTTTCTTCAAACAACATGAAGTCTTGCTGTATTGTGACTATTGCAGACTACCAAGCAGTACCTCCATGGAGGAGGGATTTGAACCTACTTTGAGAATAGGCTTTGCAAGACTGCTGTACCAAACCAAGCATCACTCCTAGCCTGGACATCCAGGGAGTAGTGCTTGGTGAGCGTATGGACGGTTTCCCAGGTGGCTGCTTTACATATCTCTAGCAAAGGAATATCCCTGGCAGCAGCTGTACCTCTAGTCGAGTAAGCCCTCAGGCCTGAGAGTGGTTTTTTGCTTAACTTCTCACAGAAGAATTGTATACAAGAGACAATCCACCTGGCAATAGTTCTCTTAGTGGCAGGTTTGCCCTTTCCCACTCCCCCATAAGTGAGAAACAACTGGAGGGAGTCAAACCTGTCCCTCACCATCAAGAACCACGCTGGGAACCCACTCGAACATGTCAAGGAGTTCAAGTACCCTGGTATTACCCTGGATAGTACCTTCTCCTACACTCTGCATATTGACACTGTTGCCAAGACCGCCAATATACGGATTGGACTACTACACAAACACAAGCACTGTATACCTACGGATGCCCTTAAACTAGCCATCTACAGCTCTGTCACCTCTATCACTGACTACGGCCTTGCCATCTATGGCTCTGCCTCAACAAGTGTCCTCCACAGGACCTCAGTTGCTCTCAACAAAGCCTGTAGACTACTGACGGGTGCAGCCCGAAAAACTCACACCTGTGACCTCTATGCACAGGCCAGCTGGCTACCCCTACGCAGCAGAATACAATACCAGACCTGCTTACTTACCAAAAAGATTCTCCTTGGTCTCATGCCACCTGGTGTTAGCTCACTCCTTACTATCTACAGTGGCACTCAACAAACACGTGGTGCCCAATCTCTAACCTTTCAGGTTCCCAGATGTTGTACCTCCATGGGTCAGCGGTCCTTTACCTATAGAGCCGCTCAATGGTTCAATTCCTTCAATAAAGAAGCACTTTCCTCTACTACACTTGGACCCTTCAAAAGGAATCTCAAACTTTACCTCACCTCTACCACTCAATGTGACTGCTTCTCTGAACAGAGATCTCTCTAAACACCTCCCAGCTCACTCATGTCTCACAGCCCGCCCTTTCCCAATCTCATTCCCTCTGGCACTGGGCCTTCCTTGTGACTCCTTTCCTGCTTCACATCTCCACTGGTACAAGACATTTTCCACCATCATCAGACAGTGGCCCATTAGCCTGCCAACTTCCTCTCCCGGTCGCATGCCTGCAATACTAACTGCTTATGGTGCCCTCTATCTCTTATTGTTACCACAGCCAGCTGCCTACTCAAGCTGCTCGTTTTATGAATATTATCTCAAAGTATGTTATAACGGAGTATCTGTTTTTTCTTTTAGTTGTTTTGGTTGTTTATTGTGCATTCTTTTACTACCTCTGTACGTATGTTGACCCTCATCCTTTGACGTGGAACCTTTGTAAACGAGCAGTTTCTGCTCAAAGGTATTTGTAATCCGAGAATTTAATAAATAAATATAAAACACAGTGTGCCTTAGTATGCTCAATGTAGTAACTAAGGGCTTGTTTAACATCCAAACTGTGTAATCTTCTCTTTCCTGAAGAATGATCACTGAAGAACACAGGGAGAGACTTGGATTGATTCAGGTGAAAATCTGAAACCACTTTAGGTAAGAACCTCCTATTAGTTCTAAGGACCACCTTATCTCTACGAAATGAGATAAAATTAGACTCCACTGACAGAGCCTGTAATTCACTGATACGTCTGGCAGAGGCAATAGCTACCAGAAACACAGTTTTCCAAGTCAAGTACTTAACCTCTGCTGAAGACAAAGGCTCAAAGGGGGGGTTGCATAATCTGAGTAATGCAAACATTAAGGCCCCAAGCAGGGGTAGGATCGTATGAAGCAATCCCTTGAAAAATTTACAGAAAACAGGGTGAGAGGACAGCGAGGAAGGCTTCCCCACTGACAGAAAAGCAGAAACAGCTGACAAGTGTACTTTGAGAGTAGTTGGTCTGAGGCCCAGGCCATTAAAATGAACCATATAATCCAGAACTGTAAACAATTCAACAGTGTCTGGGGATATATGCTTCTTGGAACACCAAATGCTGAATCTTTTCCATTTGGAGTTATAAGTTTTTCTGGTGGCCGGTTTTCAAGAGGCTTTGAGAATGTCCAGAACCCCTTGAGACAGATGCAAATCCACATACTCTAACGCTTCAAGAGCCATGCCTTAAGATTGAGAGACCGAAGACTGGGGTACCAAATCCTCCCCTGAGAGCAGGTTAACAGGTTGTAATTCCTGGGAAGAGACAGGGGAAGATGGACTGTTAGGGACAGCAACAGGGGGTACCAAGGCTGCCTGGCCCAGTCTGGAGCAATCAGGATCACTTTGCAGGGCTGTGACCTTATCTTGACAAGGACCTTGAACAGCAGAGGAAAATGAGGGAAGGCATATAGAAATTTCCCTTCCCAGTTCAGTATCAGAGCCTCCAGAGGGACTGAGCCCAAGACTGGGGGTCTGCAACAAAACAGAGGAAGTTGGAGATTGTCTGGGGCTGCAAAGAGATCTATCTCTGGAGTGCCCCACCTTGGAAAAAAAATCACTTAACACCAGAGGGTCCAGGGCCATTCGTGATGGCAGCACATTGTCCTTTCCTAGAAGGTGGACTGCTATCAAAGAGGTCTGTAGAGAATAAGCCAGGGACCACAATTTCATGGCTTCCGTGCACAAGGCCGTGGTGGTGGTGTCTGTCCTGACCTGAACTACCTTGTTCTGCACTGACAGAGAAAGCTTGCAGGGCCAGAAAGACCACCCTGAGTTCCATGAGATTGATATGAAGAAGGGATTCCTGAGGGGACCACAGTCCCTGGGCTGTGAGAGCCCCTAGATGGGCCCCCACCCCAGTAGAGAAGCATCTGTGGTTAGGACCACAGAATGAAACTGAGTGATGAATGGGACTCCTTGCCTAAGGTTCTCCTGATCCTGCCACCACTGGACAGCCTGGATCAGAGTCTGAGTCACTGGAATTAGCTTGGTTAGAGGATCTTTCCTCTGAGACCAAAAGGCCCTCAGATGAAATTGAATGTCCCTCATCTGAAATCTGGCCCCTTGGACCACTGCTGTAGAGGCTGCCACGTGGCCCAAAAGCTGAAGGAAGTGTCTTGCTGGCCAAGAAACCAGAAGGTGAAAGGAAGAAGCCAGTTCTATAATAGCGCTTGCCCTTTCTAGGGGAAGAAAAACTCTTGCTTTGACAGTATCAAGCTCTGCCCCAATGAAGATGAGAAGCTGTACAGGCTCAAGAAATGAAAATTATGTACCTACCATAACTGTTGATGGTCTTTTGTATCTTCACCATTCATTACTGCTTGGGTTGTGCCAGAGGCGTGCACCCACTATGGGAGATTTTTTTTTTTGAGTTGGCTCCAACGGCGCCGCCCCCGAGCGCAACACGCTGCATCATGCACAAGGAGCAGCCGTTAGGTGCCGCAGACTCCTCCTCCATTTCAGTTCTGGTAGCCAGAGAGGCGAAAACAAAGGGTAAGGAAAAGGGAGAGCGAGGCAAGAGAGCCAAGGGACTGAAAAAGGAAAGGATATAAACTGAAAAAGGAATAAGCCGGTAGAGGACAGAAAGAAAGATAGAATGCCTACCCTAAGAGACCGCAGGGCCTCACTTCTGGGGCGGCTCCAAGGGAGGAACAGAGAGAAAGAGAAAGAGAAAAAGGGAGAAGAAGAAAGGGAAGGAAACAAGGGATGTTCAGAGGGGAGAACACTGCCTATAGATATATTGGTTGAGAGGCTTATAAGCTCAGAACCAAAAACAAGGGAGCAGAAATCCCTCCTGATAGGACTGAGAGAAGGTTCAACTGAACCGCCTGTACAGATTGAACACAAAGGGCAGATTCTCTAACCTCCAGTCATCCCAAACCCCGACACTCTAGCTGAGAGCTCACAGACTGCCCAGGCAGAAATTCTGTTCCGGAAAGAGAGCGCCCAACTAGCCAGAGGAATAAGACCCTTAGCACCTTGTTAAGTGCTAACACAGATGTGTGTGGGGAGGGGGTAAGCCCTACAGAAGGCAGCTTTGTATAAAAGGATAGAGTGGGAACTCAATCGGACTTCCTGAAGGCAAGGCAGGAACAACAGCTCAAGGTAAATGAAGTGCCAGAAGCACCAACCAGAAGAAGTAGACACAATATTAACTAATACCTGCCAGAGTGAACCTGAAAATTTGGGCCAAGCCATAGAGGGACGGTCTCTTCAGCTGTGAACTGAACAACATGGCTAAGAAGCCAAGAGGTCACCCCTAGGGGCAATCAGAAAGAGTTCCCTCAGGATAGAATAAATCCTACTCGTTCCCCTTTACCTTGAGGAAAAAGGATCCATCCAGAGAAGAACGGAAAATCAAGACAGAGTTTTTTTTTTGGCTTAAAGGCCAACGAGGAAGGGAGAGGAACACACAGGGAGGGGGAGACGCTGTAGTAGGAAGTAGGAGGCCACTGAAGGGAAGGTGGGTGGCTATCAGTAATGAATGGTGAAGATACAAGAGAAGATCAACAATTACGGAAGGTACGTAATTTTCATATCTTCCCTTGCCAATCTTCACCATTCATTACTGCTTGGGTGAGTACCAATCTCCCCCACCCCAAGGAGGGGGGGATAATAGAAACCCTGCTGGTGGGAAATAGGAGGGGAAGACCCTGGGCTAATCAGACAAGAAGCCTATGGCGGAAGAGAGCTAGGAGGTGTCCCCCGGGAACGGGGAGACGGAGGAAGCCCCTGCAGAAGCCTCCTAGCCCAGAAGGAAAAAATAAGGGTCCCCAGAAAGCGGAGCGAATCACCCTACGTCAGGCCAGGGGTGATAACCTTGATAGACGAAGCCATGCCATCTAATACAGATCGCTGTCCCTGCAAACCTGGAAGCCACCTCACTGGTGTCGTAAGATGCCCTTGCTTGGCGTCTTGCCAGCTCCAGGCCTATAGCAGAGAGGGCAATGGCCTGTCTAGATTGCTCCGAATCAGGCACTCATGCTAGAAGCTGGGATAGCATCGACCATAAATGCCTATTGTAGGCAGCATGGTGCACCTGATGTGAGGCAATGCACAGCATCGCACGAGAAGAAGAGAACACCCTTCTCCCCCATCGGTCAAACTGTAAGGAAGCTGAATTCGGTGCGTGGTTGTGCGCCAGGCGGCAGCACCCGGAGGGAGTTTCTAGGAATGCCAATCCCGAAGGCGGGTTGGGAAGGGAACCTAGAGACTCCAATGGGGCAGAATACCGTCTCCTGCAGTCTGCCGGGGCTGGAACAGGGACGTCTGGCGACTGTCAGGAACGGATAGACGCCTCCTGGAAAGGAATAGGCCAGGACAGAACACCCAAAAATCCTGGGCATTGAATTCACTGAGGAATTCATGCGTCTCCCATTCGGTATTGTCTCGCCTAACAAAGGTGGTACAAAGATCCCTCACCATCCTCGAAAGGAATCGCTGACATTCAGTGAAATCAGTGTCGGAAGAGAGATGAGCAGGGGGTTCCTCTCCCTCAGAGGAGGGAGACGAGGATGATGGGAAGCTTGAATGTCCAGAGGACTCCTGCGGCGGTGGGGACAGGCGAAACACACGATCATGCATACATCTAATGTATGAGGGGAAGGCTGCCACAGAGTCTCTGAACGTCTCCCAGGATAACGGGCCCGTAGGACCGACATGGCCTGGGAGAGAGAGAGGGTGGCTGCAGAGGAATGGGAGAGGGACACCTACGACGAGGCAACTGTCCTCCGCTGAGGCTCAGAAATCTGGAAAACTGAGCCCGAGCTGGCGGGATCCCGGACAACAAACCAGGTCGTAGAACGGAACCCTGAAAGAGCCTAGTAGGAGATCCTCCCCTGTGACGAACCTGGGGCTGCATGGGTCCAGAAGGGAAGCCCACAGCAACGCCACCAGAGGGGTCCCTGGAGCTCGAGAGGGAAAGACAGGGCCCAGTGCTACCGGCTCCTACCTGCACCCCGAGGGGTGGCAGGTGAAGACCGAGGCGCCTCAACCCAGTCTCTCAACCCCCCAGACTCTGAGAACGCCTCCTCCTGACCCCAGCGCCAACCCACTCCGAGCAGGTGCAGCACCGGGATCGGCAGCTACCTGCAACCCCTCAGGAGGATAAGCCCCTTCCCCCGCCTCCACGCCATCCCCTCCAGGGACCCCAGGCCATCCCCCCAGCCTGGGAGGCCTCAGGAGAGGACAGCAGAGGAGACAGAGGAATAGGCGCGCTGGGCCGCCTAGCACCTCGTCTCACTGGAGACCCCGACTCCAAAGAGTCAGGGTGCCAGGATGGGTCCACGTCCGAATCACCCTCTGAGGAGGAGGAGGAAGGGACCAGTTGGGCCTCAATACTGGCCACCCCAGGGGTCTCCAGAGAAACGGCGTCGCAAACGACGCCAGTGCCAGCTACAGCGCCAGGTGGCTTCGGTGCACCAGATACACCAGAACCCAGCCCTGACTCACCAACGGTGCTGGTCAGACCCCCGACACTGCCCTCGGCGCTGGGACCAGACACGGCGCCGCTAGAAGAACTGACCGGGCCCACGGCACTGCTGGCGGCGCCAAGGGCCAACATGGCGCCGCGAACGGCGCTGCCCCGATCATCCAGAACGGCGCCAGAGGGCGGTGTCAAGGGTCCACCAGTGCTGGGCCCAACAGATTTGAGCCTCGACACTGGGGGAGCCTGCACCTCCAAAGAGGTGACTGCCGAGGCGGTGTCTCCACCGCGGCCCCAGGTGGGACTGCAGCGTTTCCCCAACTCCACAAGAGACGCCTCCTCCTCAGCAAGACCAAAAGATGAGGAGGCCTCCTCCTCTCCAGAACGTATAGGCCTGGGAGGGGACCTAGAGGAAGGGTCTAAAGAGCTTACCTGGGAAGCCCTGGAGCGACCACGCCCCCCGAAAGTTGGCGGAGCCTTGCCGATCTTGAATGCGCGGACTTCTAGGACGCGACGGTCCATAGAGAAACAGGCGTTGCACGAATCCATATCATGGTTGGGTCCCAGGCAGCGAAGGCAAACATCATGCTGGTCCATAACAGAAAAATGCCGGCCACAGGAGCACAGACACATAGGGACACAGCCCGCTTTAGATTTACGCTTTGCTCCTGAACCGGACATGATGCGAAAACAATATAATACACAGGAAAAGGCTCCCGGTGCCACAGCAATAAGGAATGGTCTTACCGGACTGAAAACCGTTCAACGGCGTCGGGAGGAACTGGAGAAGGAGTCACAGGAAGGCCTATGAGCAGGTTCACAATCTCACACACGCGGTAGCAAGTGCAGCCTTGACAGCGGGAGAAACAGAACTGAAATGGAGGAGGAGTCTGTGGCACCTAACAGCCACCCCTCGTGCATGACACAGCGAGTTGCTCTCGGGGGCAGCGCCGTTGAAGCAGACTCCAAAATAAAAATCTCCCGTAGCGGGTGCGCACCTCTGGCATAACCCAAGCAGTAATGAATGGTGAAGATTGAAAAGGGAAGATATGACTTGGGCAGATTGAGAAGAAATCCTAAGGAAGTGAGCAGTTGCTGGGTCACTTGCAGGTCTGACTTGACTTGGTCTGGAGACTGACCCACAATGAACCAATCGTCCAGGTATGGAAATACTCCTTCTTCTTAAAAAGGTCACTACTGCTGCTAGGCATTTTGTGAATACCCTTGGAGCTGATGTTAGGCCAAAGGACATTGCTTTGAACTGATAATGGCCTGAAGGCAAATAAAACCTGAAGTACTTTCTGTGCAAGCACCTGATGGGAATGTGAAAGTAAGCATCTTTTAAGTCCAGGGAGGCTAGCCAGTCCCCTGGCCTTAGAGAGAAGAATTATTCCAGGAGTCACCATTTTGAATTTTGGTTTTAAAAGAGGTTTGTTCAGGTATCTTAAGTCTAGGATGGGTCTCATCCCCGTCTTTTTTGGGGTAAGGAAGTACCTGGAGTACAGACCTTTGCCCCTGTGCAATGTAGGAACTCTTTCTATGGCCCTTAAGGCCAGCAAAGATGAAACCTCTACCTCTAGGGCAATGGTTTCAGATAAACTTGCAGGTGGAAAGGATGTGGTTCTCAGCTTTGGGAATTTTATGAAGCTGAGAACCAGTCCCCGACTTACTACCTCCAGGACCCACTTGTCTGAGGTAACAGACA
Source organism: Neoceratodus forsteri (assembly GCA_016271365.2). Taxonomy (NCBI): domain Eukaryota; kingdom Metazoa; phylum Chordata; order Ceratodontiformes; family Ceratodontidae; genus Neoceratodus; species Neoceratodus forsteri. Next base: position 1,098,876,857 of record CM057453.1, read on the forward strand.
TCCAGTCCTGGACGAAGTAAGCCAACCTGCCTCCTACAGGAATAGGGGAGTCGACCCAGGCTGACACATCAGGGTGTCTCACTGGCAGGAGCCTTAGGCTGAGGGGTGGATGCAGCTCTGCTCATCCCACTTCTGCCTCTCCCTCTGAAGAACTCCCTCTGAGGAAAGGGAGAAGAGGCCTGTGCTTGGTAGAAAGGCCTATGAAAAGGCCTGCCCATGCCCTTAGCTTGCTGCTTTTGAGGAGTTGCCTGCCTTTGTTGGCCTGTGCACTCCTATGGGTGGTCCTATACCATCCATCTTTTTCATATAATTCTCTGTCTGCTCCCCAAACAGAGAATTACCCACAACAGAGAAATCCATGTTCTTCGCCTGGGTGTCCTGTGAGAGGCTAGTACATCTGAGCCAAGCCATTCGCCACAAATGAAGCCATGACTTTTGATGATACATCACTGGAGTCCACAGCAGCATGAAACTGTACCTTGATGCCTCAACCCCATCAGCAGCCACCTCCTCCAGCTCCCTGGCAAGCTGGGGGGAAGCCTGCTTAGCCAGTGTCAGTACAGTGTCCCACCTGGACTTCTGGTATCTGGCTGCATAGGCCATGTAATTAGCCTGCCTGAGTCCCAAGGTGGATGCCATGTACTGTTTCTTAGCCATGGCATTCAGCTTCCTGGAGTCTTTGTCGGGGATGTATGAAACCAAGGGTATATTAGCCTTATCACAGGCTGCAGCCTGCACAACCCCAACATGGCGGCATTGTTGATACAAATACTCCGTACCTGAGCCTGATTAGGTGTACCTCTTGTCCATCCTTCTGTCAACAGTAGGTACAGAATTTGGAGTCTTTTACAATTTTTGTGTCTGTTTCCCAAAGGACTTATGAAGGGGAATAGACAGTTTCTTGGACTCTGGGATGCCCATCATCTCCATGTAATCAGGCTCCTCTTGTTCCTCAACAGCTTCTTCCACAGGGAGCGGGAGGGTTTCTGCCACTTTCTTGTAAAACATATAGTGGGAAGGGGACTCAGAAAGCCTAGGAGGGGAAACATCAGAAGGCCTGTCTGGGGAGAAGTCCGGTTCGATGGGCGCATCCAGACCTTCCATATCACCATTATCAACATCACCACCACCACCTTCATAATCTTCGTCCCCCTCCAAATCCGGTTCATAAAAGTCTTAAGGGGCAAAATCCTGAACTGGAGGAACCAACCGAACCAAGCGCCTGCCCGAAGGCGCCGGATCAGACGGAACCGGACGAAACGATTCCACAATCTTAACTGCTCGGGCAATCTTCTCGGCGGTCGGAACATGGGTCTCTGGATTCGAACCAGACGATTTATCTTTACGTTTTCTTTTTGTAGGAACCAATCCCTCAGGATCGGCTCTCCTCTTGCCCGAAGAAGTATCACCCTGGTCAGAGGGCACTCCTCCTGGTTCGGTCGTAACTAAACCAGGCTGGCCATCCGGGTCAGCGGACCTCTCGGCCTCCGTATCCCTAAACCTGCCCAACCTTTTTTCCAGGGTAGACTTTGGGAAATTTTTACAAATTTGGCAGTCTGAATCGAGGTGGTCAAACCCCAGACACTAAACACAGGTGGTGTGGAGATCAGCCTTAGCAAAGACCTCCCCACACACACTGCAGTGTTGAAACCCAGTGGGCCCGGTTTTTTGGAGGGGTTTCTCAGACGTAGCCATCCTAACCAACAAAACTTACCCTTTTTACGGCAACAGCCAGGCAAGACTTCCTAATCAGTTTCTAACCATGTCATGGGTATTGCAAAAAAACGCAAGAAATACGTTTTTTTTTTTTTTTTAAACCGATAAGGACCGGTAACCACACACTAAAGTTAAAGAAAGATAACACAAACACACTAGACGGCCAGTTCAGCCGAACCGGTCAAAGTACCAGTTTTTACATGGCTAGTTCACTACCTAGTACTTACTGTACCACAGACAAAGATCTGAACCGAAATTTGCAAAATAATCGGTAAAACCTACGACTTTAACCAACTGTTGAACCGCGAGCAGAGGAGAAAACCTCCGGAGCGACTGTTCAGTTAGGCGGAGTAAAGAATCTGACAGTTGCACTTCAAAGTGCTGCAGACAGAGGTTTGAACCGAGCTCGAGCTCAACGTTCTATGCTCTGCACAGAATTTAACCCTCTACTCTCTGGGGCAGTTCAAGTGCTGGGGCTAACTGCAACAGTCAGAATACAGCAAGACTGCATGTTTGAAAGCCAGTGATGGACTCCTACGGGGGGAGGGGGGGTATGAAAAATTTCACTCACTACTTCACTAACTGCACCCCAATGTGTCTCCAACACTGGACAGTCCCAGAAAATGTGTATGTACGTACCTTTATCCTGGCATCCCCTCCAACATAAATCCGAGGTATGATGCCCAAAATGTTTGGTGACGCCGGCCCGGTGGCGCTGAGGGTTGAGGCGCTGACGCCACACCTGCTCCATGCCAGCGACCCGGTTCGGAGCAGACCGGTCGTCGGTGGTCAACCGGGGGAGACAGGCTTGAGCGCCCAACGACAGCTCGCTTTCTCCGGGAGGGATTCGCCGATGCCCGACACTTGCATGACCCGGCGGAGGCTCGAGGAACTGCAAGCCCACTGGGGATGGCTGGCCTTTGAGCAGCACAGGCGTCGGTAGCGTCATGACATCAGGGAGGTGGTTGGCTGCTCGGGAGGGAAAGCGAAAACAAGCCTGCCTCAGCCGGGAAGATGGGAGGACCATGGCCGTGCCCACAGATTTGCCTGTGCCGCCCAGCAGACCACAGACCAACGAAACGTAAGTAACGGGGTTTGATCCCCCGCCTCGTCCCCGCCCGGGGGGTAATCCGCGGCTCCATGGGGTCTGGTGGTCTGTATGGGTAGGGTTCCAGGCAGTGGGATGTCCAATTGTCCTCCCTGAAGGGTCAGAGGTGGCAGGCTGGGAGGAGGAATAAGAGAGTAATTAAAAAAAAAAAAAAAAAATGTTTGGTGACCGCTGGAGTGTGAAAGTATCTAAGCACAACTCGCCACCTGAACTCTCTTCAAAAAGGTGAGGCCATAGTAGAATGCACCCCTCCCAAATTCTCCCCCAAATGAACTTCAGCTTTGGAGGTCCAGTTCTCCTTTAGATGGCCCAATTGGTCGGACTCCAATGTGGAGAATACATTTATAAGACTGTAAACTTTACTCCTAGAATTTGAATTGCAGGCCAGAACAACTAGGCATTCCTGAAGGGGGTTAGGTTCCCGGACTAATTAGAGACCCTTTATTGCTCTCTAGTAGACAATGCCCGATTTGCAAAAAACAAAATGGATCTCTATGGGGCAATGCAAATTCTTCCTGGAGTTGTTAAAATGATTTCAAGGTCTCACCCCTATAGAACTGACCCAGGAACTGTAAACTACTCCTGGCTCAATTCTGGAAACCAACACCCCACTTATATAGAAGAAAGTCTTAGCAAGCCTGCAGGGGGGTTGTGGTTCGTAATCTCATTTCCAGATTAAACCTCTGGCAGACCTCTCTCCAGGAAGCCATCATAACTGAGGCCCACAGATCGTCTGTACCTAGTTTCTGAAATCCATCCCGGTCCATAAGTAACATGACTCCCATATTAGCTACTGTCAACGACTGGCTTTCCATTTCTACCCATGGGGGCTCTGCTCCATTAAAAAGGGACCAAGGCCTGCAACTGAGAAGCACATATTATTTTCAGAAGTCAGGCAACCCCAGACGACCCTGACTTTTGGGCGCACAGAGTACCGACTACCTGACCCTGGGGGCCTTCCCTGCCCACATAAATTTAGAAATAGTTGATTTAAGTGCTTTCCAGAAAGACCCAAGGGGACAGAGCGGTAGGGATAAAAACAAAAAAAAGGAAACGTGGCAACACATTCATCCAAATGCATTCAACTCTACCAGAGAGGGATAAAGGCAATTCTGTCCACCGATTACAGTCTGTTTGAACTGTCTGAAGCAGTTTAAGATGGTTAGCCTGATATCATTTACCTAAGTCCCGAGGCACCCATATTCCTAAATGTCTAAAAGCAGATTTAGCCCATTTAAATTGTCCAATAGCTGGAAGATAAGCATCTCGGTTATGCCCCACCGGTGTCATCTCAGTCTTTGATTCACTGATTTTAAAGCCTGAGATCATTCCGAAATCCCTCAAACAGTCTTGTATAAGGGGAAGTGCCAGAGCAGGATCAGCAAGATACAGAAGAATGTCATCTGCATATAACGAAATCTGCAACTCTGTCTCTCCCCACCTTGATACCCTGAAATAACTCATATTGCCATATGAGTGCCGCTAAGAGCTCCATACTGAGAGCAAAGAGGAGGGGAGAGAGCGGCCAACTCTGTCTAGTTCTCCCTGCCTATCTCAAAAACAGAGGAGGCTACCCCATCTAGGCTCTAGGGTTTTTGTAAAAATTACCAATCCAGTTAAGGAATTTATCCCCAAACCCAAATTTCTTCAGCATGCCATCCAGGTATAGCCAATCAAGGCAATCAAACGCCTTTTCAGCGTCGAGATATTAGCACCTGTAAAACATTAGATGGGAAATGTCCATATGTTGAAAAGTGTTGAGGAGCAAACGAATATTATCTTGGCTATAACGTCCAGAGATAAACCTTGTCTGGTCAGGGTGGACCTTTTGGAGCTGAATTCCAATGACCTTAGCAAATAATTTTGCATTCTGGTTTAAAAGTGATACTGGCCTAAAACTAGAACAGAGTGTCAAATCCTTCCCTGGCTTGGGAATCTCAGAAATATGAGCGTCATTCCAAGTGTCCGAGGTTACCACCTCATGGGCCACATTACACATTTTTGTTAAGGGGGGACCAGATTCCCAGTGAAAATTTTATAAAAATCAGCAGTGAAACCGTCCAGGCCTGAAGCCTTACCCATCTTAAAAGATTTAATTACTGACAAAACCTCAGTCTCGGAAATTGAGGCCTCTAGCCCGTCGCATTGCTCCGACAGAGTAGGTAAATGCATGCCTTGTAAGAAATCTTCTACCTTCTGGGCATGATCTGGTCCCCTCTCCCTACTGTACAGGTGCTTATAATATTGTAGGACTTAGTCAGCTATTTGAGAAGGTTGTGCAACAGAGACCGAAGAGGGAGCCAGCCAAGTGAATAACTGGAACATATCTGTCTGCCTCTTGCTTTCTAAGACGCTAGGCCAGTAACCTGCCCGCTCTCTCCCCCCATCCATAGTAATGCTGTCTAGTGCATCTCAACACATTCTCTGTGCGTCGTAACATTAAAGCATTGTAGGTATCTCTGGCTTTTTTAAGTTGTGCTAACAAACTGGCATGCCTAGTATGTTTATGTTCTTCCTCAACATTAAAAATCAACTCCAGAGCATCCCGGACCTTAGCCTGATGTTGCTTATTTTTGTGCGATGCATAGGCAATGGTATGGCCACAAATAACTGCTTTCAGTCTGTCCCAAATGTACTCAAGAGGGGAATGAGCCTTTTTGTTCTCATCTAAATAATTTTTAATAACTTCTCTGGTAGAGTTAACATAGTTTCTGTCACGCAGAAGTCCAGGGTCAAACCTCCAGTTACTACGTCTCCCAGAGGGTTCCCCACCTGATTTGGGCAGAAATCATGGCATGATCAGAAAATGTCACTGGGTGCATCTAAATTTCATGGAAAGAATGAGCAAAAACCTTCCAAGTATAAAACCTATCTGATCGAGAATAAGAGTTGGTTGCCACTGAGTAAAAAAAAATCAGCCTGACGGGGGTTTTGCAAGTGCCAGGTGTCAACCACTTCAGATTCAGAGCAACGTGTTCCGAGCAGTCAGGAGGAAGTTCTGTGTCCCCTTGTATTCGGAGAACTATTATCAAGATTAGGATCTGTCACACAATTCCAGTCCACCACCCACAAAAGCTGTCCTTCAGGGAAACCTGAAATCGTGTGGAAGAGGAAACCTAAAAAATTCTCCGGTAGGGGGAGTGGGGGCATAAAATGTCATCACCTGTAAAGGCCACCCACTGAAAATTCCTGAAAGCAGGACCATCCACCCAGTACCAGTTGTTACCTTATTGACCTGAAAGGGCAGACCCCTACATACCAACACTGCTTCTCCCACTTTTTTGGCCCACGGGTGGGCGTCAGAATACACCGTGCCCACCCAGGACCGGCGCAGCTTTGAATGTTCTAAAGTAGAGCATTTAGTTTCTTGCAAACAGGCAATATCACAACGTTCCTTTTTCAATTCCTGTAAAATTCTGGCATGTTTCACTACATTATTAATGCCTTTAACATTAATAGAGCAAAGTTTAAGACTAGCCATACTTAATCCATAGAAATGACTGATCCAACATATACTTCAGCCAACCACCTCCCCCCAACTCTCCCCTCCTGCAGCACCATCCTCAGGACAAAGCATAAACTATAAAATAAAATAAATAAGACAAATAAACATTAAAGTGAACAATAACAGAAAGCATGAGACAAATATCCCCCGTTGAACCCACTGGGGTTAATAGTCTCAGTTGAACTAGGAGTCAGTCTGGGTAGTTGTCCCACTATTTGACAACCCAAATGTGACACAGATGTGAAGCATCCGATCAAGGGGATATCTACCCCAGAGGGAAAAGCCACTAAAGCTAGTGGCAGAGGTCAGCCTCCCAGGCCTACACCAGAAACCGCTGGACCAATACCCTCAAAAAGCAAATCCCAGGGATCACAAGCCCAAAAAATGGAGACACCTGGGTGCACAATCTAAACATCAAGGTGGGTCTGTAAGTGAATCAAAAACTAAATCGTTAACCAACAGTAACATGTACTAAGTCCATTAAAGAACCCACAGCCCACTCAACCATGAACCTCAAAAGTGTAACCGTTACCCATTATTATGTTAACGGGAGCTAAACTACCTAAGAAAAAACAGGAAGATTATTAGGCCCCTTTTATAGTTATACTTTACTACCTCTGAACCCCATCCAATGTCAGTCCCACGTCTACAAAATAAAAAAAACAGAGCCTAAATTAGTCTCAAAACACATCAAATCCAATATAGTTGGCCGGTTAAGATGTCCCAGAGCCACAAAGTTCAGCTGCAGATCCTTGCAGCAATAGAAAAGCAAATAGCCTTATTTGGCGGGAGAAAACTAAATACTTAAGAAAGATAATCTGACACGTGTAATCTCTGGGCCGAAGAGTCAGAAATCTAAAAGTAAAAGTTACTGTAAAAAATGTACAGAAATGAAATAAATTTCCAAATCATTGTACTTGCATGGGCTCATTGTCCTGTAACCAGCATCCTGTGGTTATGTTCAAACGTAGGCATGGTAAATACAATCCAGACCACCGAACTAAAAATCGACCATATGCAGGTGTGCAGTATGAGTTCCAGCCGGGGGGAGCCAAATATGCACCATACCAACATTAGTCCCACACAGCAGGAAGTTGGACCCAGAAATTACGCTCAACATGAAAAGTTCCTCCCACTGCCACTCACAGCACAAGCAGCTAAACCCTGCAACACAGTCTGGATAAGGGTGATATCAGCAGGCGTTCAGAGCGTGGTAGTCCTCACAGCTTACTCCATAAAGCAACCCAGCAGGGAAATCTCTCCAGCAGTAGCTCGATTGAGAAAGCAGCAAAATCATGAATGTTTTTTGGGTATAACCCAATAAGCAATGTCAGAATACAGGGGGAGTGACCGGCCCGGTGGTGCTGAGGGTTGAGGCGCTGGATGCCACACCTCACGCCAGCGACCCAAGTTCGGGAGCGAGCACGGGTGCCGAGGGTCGGCAGGGGAGGGACTGGATTGTGTACCCGCAGGGTGGCTCTCCAGTCCTGGGGGAGGGTGTTAGGAAGCTCCACGCTCCGCTGGCCCCTGGTGGAGACTGGAGGCGCTGCAGTAGCACGAGCTGCACGTAACCTTGGCGTGCCTGACGGAGGCAGGGTTGCCATGCATCAACATCAGGACCGTGCACACGCTGGGGAAGGGAGGTAGGGAAACAGAACACAGGAAAAACCTGGCTCGTGGGGCAGGCGATGGCACTGGTCCCCCATGCCCTCCGCTGGGTTCCGCCTCAGATGGCCTGCTAATATCTTCCCCTGGCACTCCACCTGCAGCTGAAGTCTGACTCACAAGGAGCCCAACAGGCGTAGGGCTACTCTCCTCGGGCAGGTTAAACTGAGGGTGCCAGCTGCGGGTGGGGGAGAGAAGCTAGGTACAATCCGGAGGGGGCCTCAAGCGGGCAGGACAAGGACCAGTTGCCTGAGAGAGGTCCTCACGAGCCGCGATCGGAGCGAAAAAAAGTTGAAAAAAAAAAAAAAAAGAATACAGGGGGAGCAAAGAATCTGCCCTTGCCTTACCTGGACCGCTTCCTCCTTGTGCCATGAACCATACAAGCGCCTCAATTTCTTGTTCAGCATTGTCCTCCTTTAAATCTGGAAGGGATATCTCAGCGGTCTCCAGATAGGGCAAGGCAGCAAACAGAGTGTCAAAAAGTTTAACTTCCTCCTTATCCTCTACCCAAAGTCTGGCAGGATACCTGAGCTGAGCTTTCAGCCCCCTCTCCCAAAGTGGTTTCACCACATAAAGCACTTTCTTTCTCTTAGCCAGTAAGGCCCTGTCCACATTAGCGACCGTTTATAAAACGTTATGAAAAACGTTTTATAAACCAGTCCCTAGCACGGCTGTTGAGAGTGTCCACATTGCATTCCGACAACCGTACTAGCTGGAGCGGGTTCCCATGCATGAGTGCAGCACCAACTTAAGCATTGTGGGTGCCGCAGTGCATGACGGGATACCCGTGAATGGGCACCAAAAGCGATTGCTAATAAAAGTACATCTGTGGAACCAGTGTTTCTTGGGCTATTCGGCAATACCAGTACTGTTTTGTTTTTTTAAATCCTGCTGTTGAAAAAAATTACTTTTCCCATAGGACAGGTTGCCTTAACCTGTGTTACAGCACGGTACGCATACACACTGCTGTTAACACGGATTAAGGTAACCGGGTTCATCTAAAACCATGCTAAAGACTACCTCTCTAACAAGGTTTTAGCATGGTTTTAGAACACGGTTGTAATAGTTTTAACCATGTTACAGTTTGGACGCAAACCGTGTCCCGGGGAGCTTAAAACGGTTTAAGGCAGTTATCTCTGTAGACTCTGGTAAAACTAACAAAAATACTGACACAGCCGGGTAAGCTGAATTGTGATGTGTTCTTTTTGCAGAAAATCAGAATGTCTGACTCTGAACATCAAAAGCTGGAAAAGAGCCTAGATAGGTATAGTAGTGGCAGCCTAACATGTATTGGGGAAGAAGGCAGGTGTGGCAGTTCTACTTCCTAAAAATGTCCCCTGTAACACTGAATCCACTGAAAATGGAAGACTGGTGATAGTTTCTGGGATGCTGTTTGGCCACAATATCCACCTCATAAATATATAAGCTCCTAATGAAGACTCACCTGCATTTGTATCTACAGTGTTCCGTAAAGCAGCAACTCTGGCGGACAGTTTATTAATGGAAGGGGAGTTCAACTATGTTATTAATCCTCAGTTAGACATCCTCAGGGAACCTAGCTACCAACAGACAAATGAGGAACAGTACAGATGAAATGGCCCTTGTGGACATCTGAAGGGAGTCAACATCCAGAACAGTGAGATTTTACTCCCCTTCCCCTTACCCCAATGTTCGTAAGACGAATTCCAGGTCAGATACGTTCTTTGGGAACAGGGTTGACCTCCACAGGTTATCCAATTGTATAATCCACTCTATGATTATATCAGCTCACTCTACAGTACCCACAGAACTGACATTTGGGGACTGGACAAGATCCACCTTCTGGTGGTTATATATCTATCTCATTGCTAAACAGGGAAAATTTTGAGAAGTCTGTAACAAACTATACTAGAACATACCAGAGTACATGCAGGGACGGAAACAAAAGGAAAATGGGTTCATTAAAAGCAAAATTCAGAGGGGTAATTATTTTGCATTCTTCCCACCTTCTTTGGACCCCGAGGTCCTGGCAAACTACAGGCCTGTCTCAAATCTTCCTTTTCTAGTAAAGATTAGCGAGAAGGTTGTGGCAACACAGCTGGAGGTTCATTTGGAGTCATTTAACATCTACGAGCCTTTTGTGTCGGGATTTAGGCCTCATCATATTACTGAGACTGCACTGGTTAGAGTGGTGCATGATCTCCTCATAGCAAGAGATTAGGGACTTTGTTCCATTTTTGGTCCTTTTGGATCTCTCAGCGGCACTGGACATGGTGCCTTGCTTGATCGGCTGAGGAACTACAGTATGTGGGACTCACTGTCACTGTTGTACACTGGTTTGAGTCTTATGTTACAGGGAGAGCTCAAGCAGGTGGCCTTGGGCAATTCCATCTCTGAGCCTGTGGCGGTCACCTGTGGGGTTTCTCAGGGATCGGTTTTGGCACCTATGTTGTTCACCGTGTAAATGTTGCCTTTGGGTGAGATCATAAGGAGGTATGGGGTTGTGTTTCACTGCTATGCAGATCATACTCAACTCTGTCTTGCAGCCCAGACCAGGTAAATGTGGGATTAGTGCTCAGATGTTGTCGAAATCAACGACTGGATGGCCTCCGACTGCTTACACATCTCAACCCAGGGAAGACGGAGGTGATGGTTGTCGATCTGGGTCGGCAATGACAAGTAGTGACCTTTCTCTTCCATCTTTAAATTATCACAATCTTTGAGCTGTGGATGCGGTGAAGGATCTGGGCATCATTCTTGACTGCAGGCTGACATTAAAAAAACAGGTGTCGGCGGTAGTTGGGAATGGTTTTTACCATCTCTGTAATATCGCCCAAATCAAACCATATTTGAAGCCAGACGATCTAGAGACAGTCGTCCATGCCTTTCTCACTTCCCGTTTGGACTATTGCAATGCTCTCTACCTCGGGCTGTCTGGAAGGTTGGTACGTTGATTTCAGCTGGTGCAGAACGCCACGGCTCGGCTGGTGACGGGGACTCTTCAGAGTGCCCAGATTACATCTGTGCTTCAGGCTCTTCGTTGGCTGCCAATCTGTTGGTGTATGACCTTTAAGACTTATTTGATAACATTCAAGGCCCTACGTAGACTGGGCCCAAGTTAACTGCAAGATCTTTTGGTGCCTTATGCTCCCTCGACCCTTCTGATCCACAGATTTGGGTCTGCTTACAGTACCCTGCTCTCATTTAAAACAGTCTGGGGATAGGGCATTTGGAGTTGCGGCCCTGCTACTGTGGAATTCCCTCCCAGATACAGTCTGTTCTGCCCCCATTATGGATACTTTCAAACACAGGCTGAAGACATATTTATTCACACAGGCCTGCCCTGATTATTAACGAATTGCTGACTTAAGTATTTTAATTGTCTTTTTGGAAAAGTCTGATTTATTTATTGAATGCATTTTAAATGTGTGATTTATTTTATGAATTGTAAGGTGCTCTGAACTGCTGGAAAGGGCACCACATAAATACAATGTGCCTTGCCACTTTAAGCAGCAGCAGACCGAAAAACAAATGGGGTTGGAGCAGAAAAGTATAGTTACTTAAGAACTTACCATAACAGTAGATCTTCGAGAGCATCTCTTGTATCAGGCAACACCTGTAGAACTACAGCTGCCAGGCACTAGGCCCACATGGAAACATTTCTAGCTAGCAGTCTGCAAGAGGCCACCCATGACGATGTCAGATGCAGCGATGTCCCTGCCATATAAATGTGGGCAGCCCAGCACCCTCTTCAGTTCTTTTCCCATCAGAGACCCCTTAAAGAGGATCTCCGGTCAGGGAGCCAGAGGTTCTCGTCAGAAGAGTAGGTCAAACAGAACATGAACCATCTTGAAGAGGTAGAGACAGACACAAGAGAGCTTGAAAACCAAGGGGGACAGAGGGTTGGATGTCATGGCTTGATACAAGAGATCCTCTCAAAGATCTACTGTTACGGTAAGTTCTTACATAACTGTACTGTCTTCATCGAGAGCAACTCTTGCATCAGGCCACACCTGTAGAATGGGTCCCAAGCAGTTAAAGACAGATATACAGTTTTGGTGGCTGGAGGCTACAGGCCTAAGACAGGAGGCCTTGAAGCACTGCTAGGCTGAAGAAGCTCACCCACTTCTCCTAGAAACAATGTCCAGACTGTAGTGTTTAGTGAAAACGTGGACACGCCAGCCCACCGGCGCAGCGGTAGCGCTACCACTAGTGACGCCGGCGACCCGGGTTCGGGAACAAGCCTGGGAAGCTGGAGCATCCCATGGACAGCTCGCTTCCCCTGGGAGGGAATGGGATTACAGGCTGGCGCTGGACTGACCTCTGGTGGAGGCCAGAGGTACAGCAGCTTCGATACCTTATGTAGGGGAGGAGCATGGTAGGATGTCGGCGTATGCGCCTAGATGTCACGGCGCAACCACAGCTCCAGGGAGAAAAAGAAAAATGGAGCCGACTGAGCTCCTCCGGCTGAAGTGGCACCCTTCACCACTCAATCTGTGAGACCACAACGGGAGGCTCAACAAAACAAGAAGGATTTGGGGGCCTCTCCACCCCAACCCCGCCTGGGGGACTTGGCCAAGGCTATATGGGTGTGCCTGACCGGTGGTTCACAATCAAGGTGGGTCGGGGGTAGCTGGTCGGATCCAGGGGTGAAAAAATACAAGTTAAAAAAGAAAGTGCGGACACAACAAGCTGCAGCAGCACATATCTCTGCAATGGAAACAGACCTGAAACAGGCAACTGAAGTGGCCATGTCTCTAGTTGAATGACCACATACAACACCAGGACAGTTCCGTATCATATTTCTTATAACAAAAAGTGATACAGTTGGCCAACCATTTGGACTAGCACGGTTTAGAAACTGGTATGCCCTCTTCCCAGGGTCAAAGGAAACAAACAGCTGCGAGGACTTTCTGTAGTCCTTCATACGTTGTCCACACTAACGCAAAATTATATGTACATCTAAGGTATGGAGCAATGTTTCTCCTGGACTGACATGCTCACGATAATAAACAGGCAGGTAAGATGGATTTATTTAAGGTAAACTCAGACACCACCTTGGGAAGAAACTTGGGATTCATACACAAAGAAACCTGTCTTTGTGGAAAATCAAATAAAGAAACTCACACATCAGAGTCGGAAGAATGGAAATCCTTCAAGCCGAAGTAATAGCAACTAAAAGCAATGCTTTCCATGAAAGAAAGTGTAGCTCGTATGTCACAGTTGGCTCAAACGGAGCAAAAGTAACTGTCTCCAACACAAAATTCAAGACCCAGTCCGGGACTGGGTTTCAGATGGGAGGCTTCAGATGGAGAATGCCTATCAAAAATGTACAGGACACCTCAAGTTGTGCCACCGTACGGCCATCAACAGGCACATGGAATGCTGAAATGACTGACAGGTGCACTGGAGGAGTATTGCAGGCCTGAATCTGAGAGAGACAGAAGGTACTCCAGAATCTGATTCACAAGACAAGTGAAAGGGTCCAAATGATGGGAAGCCGCCCACAGAGCAAAACGGTTCCACTTCATAAAATAAGTGGCCCTGATGGAAGGCTTTCTGGCTAAGTCTTCAGCAGCCATACATGGAGGTGTAGAGACTTGGGGGCTGGATGGACCATGGTGTCCTGGTCCTGTGAGAGCAAGCCTTTGCACAGGGTCGAGGTACTGGAGGTTCTATCGCCAGCTGCTGCAGCAAGGGGAACCACATCTGACAAGGCCAGAAAAGGGCAAAAAGGATCAGAGTGGCCCCTTCCATCTGAGGCTCGATTAGTACCCTCTGAATTAGAGGAAAGGGCAGGAAGGCATAGAGGAAACTCCCTTTCCAAGAGAGGGACAAAGAGTCTCACCAGAAAACTCCAAGCCCTGGAGCAAGCAAGCAAGCAGAAACGCGGCAGTTGTGTTGAGTGGGGATGCAAAAAGGTCGAATTCTGGACAACCCCATTGGTTGAACAGGTCTTCTATGACCGAGGTCAGCAGCTCACAATCGTGCATCCGAGACTAAGACCAGCTCAGCCTGTCCACCAGGACATTTTGGACGCCTGGAACATGGACGACTGAAAGTTCTAGACAGTGTTCTAGAGCCCAGTACCAGATCCTCATCGCTTCCTGACACAGAGAATATGAGCAAGTCCTCCCTTGTTTGTTGATGTAGTGCACAACACTGATGTTGTCTGTCTGCACCAGCAGATGGTCGGTGACAGATGAACCTGGAAGGCTTGTAGAGCATTCAAGATGGCCCTCATCTCTAGGATGTTGATGTGGAGGGCCAGCCTCCACTCCTGACCACATCCCCAGTGTCTGGTGGGACCACAGATGAGCCCCCGGCCCAACCCCAAGGAATTTGTGGTGAGAATCTGCTGAGTGGAAGGAATTAGGAAGGGAACCCCTTTCTACAGGTTGCTGTGTTCCAGCCATCACAGCAGCACCTTTTTGACTGGAGAGGAAACTAGAACTTCTTGTTCTAGGTCACTGGTGCGCTGGTCCCACTGGACCCTCAATGTCCACCAGGGAATCCCAATATGGAGCCTGGCTAAAGGAACAGTGAATGAAAATTATGTACTCACTATAATTCTTGATCTTCTTGGACAAGTCTTTGACATTTATTCATGCTGCAGGGTTCAAGCCGGTGGTGTTGGGATCCTGCAGGAGCCAACATCAGGAGGGCTGGCGCCAAGACAGGACCTTGCATGCATGGCGCCGCAAGACTGGCTTGCGTCGTATAAGCTATCTTGGCGTTGACCCTGCAACCACCTCAGTACCTTTTTACCAAGAAGGTGCAGTATGTGCTAAATAGAGAACACTTAACCTAACTAGGACATAAGACAGCCCTTCTGACCTGTGTAAGAAGAATCAACTAATAACAGTGATTTCACAGCCCAAACAGAAACAAAGGAGTGAAGACCAAAAACAGACTAAGTGAGCTCAGGGGACGGTGGGCAGGGGTATGAATAAATGGTGAAGACTTGTCCAAGAAGATCAAGAATTATGGTGAGTACATAATTACCATGTCTCCCTTGACTTAAAGTCTTCACCACTTATTCATAATGCTGGGTTAGAGTACCAAGCTGAAATAAAACCCCCAAATAGGGTGATAGGAGATGGAACTCATTCAGGACAGAAATCCATTAAGGACTGTCCTGCCAAAGGAAGCATGCTATCTGGCATGGACATCCAGAGCATAGTCCTTAATGAAAGTGTGCACTGAGCTACAAGTAGCCGCTTTGCAAATATCAGCGATGGGAATAGAGTGGATCTCTGCCAAAGACGCAACAGCTCTGGTAGAGTGGGGCGCGCACTTGGCCCTCCAACATCACATGCGCCACAGAATAACAGTAGCGAATGCATGCCACTATCCAAGCAGAAATACACTTAATGGAAACTGGCTGACTGAACTGGGCAGCACTGAAGGATACAAAGAGCTGCTTGGATTTACGGATGTCCTTGGTTCTATCGAAGTAGAACTGAAGGGCTATTTTAACATCCAGGGAGTGAATGGTGCACTCCCCTTCAATCTGGAAGTTAGGAAAATAAGTAGGCAGTACCAAAGGTTGGTTGAGGTGGAACTCGTGAAACCACTTTTGGTCAGAACTTAGGGTATGTATGAAGCACAACCTTGTCTTTGTGAAAGATGCTATACAGAGGGTCTCTGATCAAAGCATGCATCTCAGAGACCCTATGAACAGAAGTGATGGCCACCAGAAAGGTGGTTTTCCAAGTCAAAAACCTGAGATCACATGTAGCTAGAGGCGCAAAGGGTTTATGAGTGAACATGTCTAGTACGAGGTTAATATCCTAGGGGGCAACCGGTTTTCTGACCAGAGGCCTTGAGGAATCTTTATAACAAAGGCATCTGAGCCACAGTCATGTTCTGGACTGGCTCTTGAAAGGCAGAGTGTGCACAGAGATGTACCTTTACAGACGAGTATTGGAGTCCTGCATCTGAGAGGTCTAGCAAGTATTCCAACACTTTGCCTGGAGGACACTGGAATGGGTCTGTGGGCATCTTAGCACACCATTCAGAGAAACATTTCCATTTTGCTATTTAAGTCTTCACAGTGGATGGCTCACAAGCAGCTAGGAGGATCTCAGACTCTCTGAAACATCTTAAACCTGCCCACTTCTATCGCTTCAGGAGCCAGGTGTGGATATGACGGGAGCGCAGGTTGGGATGGACCAGGGATCCCTGCATCAGCAGGTCTGTCTGAAGAGGCAGTTGCCTTGGACGCAGTTACCCCCCCCCCCCCACAGCGACATTTCACCAGCGAGGTCCCCCACAACAACTACAGCAGCATGCCGCTGTGGTAAACCCGCTGGCACCAGGCACTGTCTGTCGGGGGGTCCTGCACCCCTCCCAATCAGCTCCGACATGGTTGATAATCCTAAAGGGGGGTGAGGCAGCCCCGCGTGGGGAATTTTGGGGCAAAGCCACCCAGAAAAACACAGGCAGCCTATGGGAACCGGCAGCCGACTCTCTGACGGGCTGTCAACAAAAATTTTGTCGAGTACCAGTCATGGATCCCCAGACGTACCACTGATAACTTGTTGATCAAGGGAAAACAGATCTGCCGAGGCCAGATCAGTGCAATGAGAATAATATTGCCTCTGTGCATCTCCAGCCTAAGCAGGGCCCTCTGAACTAAAGGAAGAGGACCAAATGCATACAGAAAGCGATCTGTCCACCGCAGTCTGAAAGCATCCTGACCGAAAACACCATGTTCTGGATTTCTGAAGCAGAATTGAGGCAGTTTTGCATTGAGTGGGATGCAAAAAAGGTCCAGGTCTGGAGTACCCCACTCATCAAAGAGCGACTGCACAACGTCTGGCGCCAAGGACCACTCACGAGGATCTGCTCCTCTTCTGCTGAGATGGTCCGCCAGTTAGTTCACAGTTCCTGGCAGGTACACTGCTTGGATCAGAGTACTGTGGTCAAGGCACCACTCTCCCACACCCTCATGGCCTCTCTCCAGAAAGTGTAGGAGTGTGCCCCCATTGCTTGTTGATGTAATACATCACTGCCTTGTTGTCCATCTGAAGAAGGATCACCTTGTGATGGACAACATCCTCTAGAGTTTGGAGGTCATAGAGGACCGCCCTCATTTCTAGAACGTTGATGCAGAGGTGGGATTCCGCCTGGGTCCAAAGTCCTGGAGTGCGATGGTCCTGAAAGTGGGCCCCCCAACTAAGAAGAGATGGATCTGTAGTGATGCTTATCGGAGGTTCCGGTGGAGAAAAATGGAGACCTTGACATAGATTGTCCTCTAGTGTCCACCATGTCAGTGAGCGGCACAGAGGTTCTGTCACTTTGATGGGGTAGAACTGAGGATGTGCTGTGGGGAGATCATTGTGTGCTGAGCATCCATTGAGTGGTTCTCATGTGTAGTTGGACCAGAGGCACTGTGAAGACGGAAGAGGCCATGAGGCCCAACATCCAGTGCATGGAGCCAGCCTGTACGGATTGTTCTCCCTGAAGAAGTGAGCCATCTGAAGAATGTAGTTCCTCCTGTCCTCTAGGAGAAAGGCCCTCACCTTTGTGGTGTTCAAAATGGCCCCTATGAACAGGAGCTGCTGTGAAGGTTGTAGCTATGACCTTTCCAAGTTCAGCAGCACTCGCATGGAAGTCAGAACCAGAGATGCCGTGGCGACTGCCATCTCTGTATCTTGTCTTAACGAGTTTGCTAAAAGCCAGTCATCCAGGTAGGGAAATACCTGAATGCCGAGCTTTCAAAGGTGTGCTGCGAGAACTGCAAAGCACTTCATAAAGACTCAAGGCTACGAGGACAGCCCAAAGGGCAGGACTCTAAACTGGTAGTGTTGACCCAAGGCCACAAAGCAAAGGAACTTGTAGTGGTTTGGGAGCACTAGAACATACTGGTAGGCATCCTGCATGTCTAGGGACGCCAGCCAGTTGTGTCATTTGAAAAGTGGTAGGAGTGTCCCCGTGGAGACCATCTTGAACTTCTTGTGGTACAAGTTCTTGTTCAGCTGTCTGAGGTCGAGAATGGGGCGCACACCCTGTCTTTTTTTGAACCAGAAGGTAATTGGAGTAGAGTTTCACTCTGCCTGGGGAGCAACTTCCTCCACTGCCTTGTTTCTGAAAAAGGCCCGTAATGTAGCTGGCCCAGTGGTGCTGGACGTTGCAACACGCTGGTCCCCACATATCACGCCACACCAGCGACCCAGGTTTGGGAATAAGCACGGGCAGCCGGGGGTCGGCAGGGGGGAAGGAGACTTCTTGTCCTCTCATTGACTGCCCTCTGGCAGTGGCTGAAAAGCAGTATGGGTTGGGAGGCATGGTCCAACATCCTTACATAGGCAGGGTAGAGGGGATGGAAGAAAATGGAGGAAAAGAGCCTGGCAGGCTCTGTGATGGTCCGCCGCTCCTGAAGGCTATCCCCGGCTTTTGGATTAGGTCTCTGGGAAGGAGGAGAAGCCGACAACCTTCTTCCTGGCTCCGATGCGGGAGAATTACAGGGAATCAGCAAGTGCAGGAGCGACGGGACCAGAGAGAGTTTCCCTCCATCACGGGTGCCGTAGCCACCTGCCAGGACTCCAGAGGGATAAAAATCTATATGGGGGGAAAAAAAAAAGAAGGCCCATAATCTCAGAGATGAGAAGGTCAGTCTAAGCAGCAGATCGTGTGTGCTGCCGTGTGGGTGGAAGGTCTGGGGGAATCGCTGCAAAACTGTGAGTACCGCTTCAACTATCCTCAGAACCAACTTGCCCGTGGTGACAGCCTTCCACTGGCTGTAAGAGAGAGTCAGACAGCCTCCCACCACCAAGGAGAGGTCCACCTCAGGCAGTTGAGGTGGAATGGAGGCCGGGTTCTCAGAGGCTGGCACTGGGTGCTTTCGAACCCTGTGCTTTTGCTGTGGTTTCTTTTGCGCAGACTGGTGCTTGCTCACAGCTCCTCTGCCCCTTCCTCGAAAGGGCTGCCTATTACAAAAGAACTGACAGTTCCGGCCTCTCTAAGGGGCTGGAGGAGTCGATCTGGCCATCTTGATGGTTGACCAGTTTTTTTGGGAGGCCTCTAGGGCTTGTTCCACTTGCTGGCCAAACAAATAAGCACCATCAAAGGGGACATTCATAACCTATTGCTGGGTATCAGAGGAAAACCCCAATGTCTACAGCCAGGAATGTCTCCTAATACAGATCGCAGCGGCAGCTGACCTGGAAGTGGTGTCGAAAGTATCCATAGCTGTTTTCAGCTGATGGCTATTGGGTTCTATACCACGGGTTATGGTTTGAAAGATCTTGGACTCTGAGTCAGACTCCTGAAGACTCTCCACCAAAAACTTTAGAGAGGACCAGAGGACATATTCATATTGAGAAAAGTGTCCTTGATAGCCGACTATTTGCATGCTCAGTGCAGCTGCTGCGAAAGGCCTCTTTCCCCTATTGTCTACCTTGCGAGATTCCTTATTAATAGGGCATGCTGTCACTTCCTGCAGTAAGACAGCTTTGTCATTCTCTGCTAGTACAACCAAGGCATATGCCACTAGCTGCAAGGCCAGGATAGGTCTTCTCTTCAGGAGGGACGTATTTCCGATCCACGGACTTGCACACAAGGAAATAGAAGCCGGCCTGGCCCACACAGATTCAGACAGAGTCTAAAAAGCTGGGAGGGCAGCAGGCATCAGGTTCACAGGGATCTTGGGAACATGGAGCCAGCCCAGATGCATGAGCCTTCCTGGGTCTAAGGAAGAAGTCTGAAAAGCCAAAGTCATCTGCACATTCCTTAACAAGGACTGAAAGGAAAGGTCCTCTTGCAGGACAGGACCAGGCAGAAACCGGCTTACTGTTTCTAAGCTGCATAAAGAGTCATCATTCCCTTCCTCAGAAATGATGAGGCTGGGGTCAGACTAGTCGAGTTCCACGTCCCCCTCAGAAGGGTGGGGGAGGAAGCGGGTAGAGTCCAAAAGGCCAAGACCAGGCCTGGGAACAGGAAAAACAGGCGACACCGGTGTGACAGGGTAGAATAGGACCATGTCCCATTTGTTTTTGATAAAGCATTTATATGCAAGGATCTGTATTCTTTCCTTTTCTCTCTCCTCCGTCTGGTTGTGCAGCCAGGTTTTCCTGTAAGACTTCGGACTTGATCAACCCGAACAGTCTCGTAATCCTTTGCCTCTCAGTGTCTCAGTTTTCTCTTGCTGTCTTTCTGCCTTGCATATCTACATCTGATAATATAAACTATATGAAAATCAATGTATGGAAATGTAGCTGATATTGGGATCACTTTTGTTTAGAAAATTGCATTACTGTTGAAATGTATATATTTATAATTTGAAATAACTGTAAAAAGCTACAGGTTACTTGGGTGCAAATGCCTGAGCCTTTTGCAATTGCTGTGGGGACCTCAGGAAGTTCTCAATATTCTAGCAGCTCCTGAAATTTACAAAGTACAGGATGCTTGCAAAGGATGGGGGTTGGAAAAGAGTTATAAAAACAGCTAAGCTGAGCCGAGCTGCAAGGGAGATTTTTTTTTTTTTTTCCAACAAGCTATTTTATTTTGCTTCTGTAGTTATTCTGAGCAGGTTTATTTTATGTTACTGCAACTACAAACAAACTGTTTTGTGGAATTTTACAACTGCTCCTGGGTTTTCTCTATGCTTCCTGACCTGTGCCTCGATGACAACTGGTACTGGGGTTGGCACCGGATCCAGCACCGGCCCCCAGCGCAGCCCCGAGTGAGAAGGAGACTGCACAGAGGGTAGTGCCACCCTAGAACCCAAACCAGCCCTAAGGCGAAAAAAGGAGCCAGGGATGGTACCTGTGCCAGTCCCCGAGAAGGAGAAGAGTGTGGGGGGGGGGGTAGGTATGTGGAACTGGCATCAGCGGTGTAGACACCAGCAAAGGAGCAAGATCCATTGCCAGCGCTGAACGCACCACGATCACCCGAAGGCCCCAGCCTCAAGTCCAGGGCACCTATGCCCGAAGGCCCTGGCACTGGATCTGCAGGGAGCAAACAGGGCAAACTGGACAAGAATTCTATTTGTATACAAACAAGAAATTCTGGTCCCAGCAAGAACAGTGAGGAAAATGCTGTCTACAGTGGCAAGGAAAAATAAATCACATCTCTTCATTGATGCAATTTTTTTCATTTTACTCAACCCTTGTCTGCATCCTGCCTGTTTGTACTGCTGTACGGTGACGTGAAAACACTTTATACTCCAGTCACATTACAGAAGTAAAAACTACTAAAAAAAAAAAAAAACAGTTGGGTGTCTATAAACAAAATTTTGTTATGTAGTCTCAATTATAATATTTGTAGTCAGTAATAAAAACAGCATTGCATAAAGACAAACAACCTGGGTTTAAGTATTATGAATTAACAACTTACGAATCTCCTGTAGCCAATAACAACAAGTATCTGGAAGGGATATGGTCAGGTGGGAACACTGTGCTCGCATATTTTACAGCCACTTGACGAACCTGAACTTCAGGCTGGAATACAAAATAAAGAATCATGAAGCAAGTTAGAAGTCAGGTATAATTTTACAGATTAAGGCAAACAATCTGAGGAGAGAAACATAGTTTGAGAAGCAGAGGGGAAAAAAAAACAAAAAACAGAGGAACTGGAAAACAGCAGTTACGTAAGAACTTACCGCAACAGTAGATCTTCAAGAGTAGTTCCTGCAGTAGGTCTTCACATATAGGACTGCGCCCCCTAGTGTCAGGTTCCAATGGCAAACTTGTAGCTAGCTAGCAATGAGCAGGGACCGCCCCTGGTGTCAGGTGACACAAAGTCAGCCCGACTATAAAACGGACGGTCCCACGCCCGCCCTCCAGTTCTTTTCCACCGGAGACCTAAAGAAAGGTAAGTAGAAAGGAAGGAGTGATAACTCCAGAGACCTTGTGCCCTATCTAGACCTGTGGGCTAGGCAGGAAGAAAAGATTTCCAGGAGCTGGGGGAAGGTGGGTGGGAAACTAGACCTACTGAGGGAACCACTCTCGAAGATCTACTGTTACGTTAAGTTCTAACGTAACAGCTATATCTTACTTCGAGAGGGCTCCTGCAGTAGGTCTTCACATACAGGATTGAATACCAAGCAGTCTAAAGAGAAGAAGTCAGAGACGAGGTTCTGGGAGGAGGAAAATGTCTGCCAACTGAGGTTCTGCCTTAGGATAGAAGACCTTGCAGAATAGCAAGGCCAAAACCAGTTCTACGCCTAGAGGCAATGCCCAGACTGTAGTGTTTAGTGAAGGTGTGGACAGAAGACCAAGTGGTTGCTGCACGGATCTCTGCAGTAGACACATTCCTGAAAAAAGCGGTAGACGTGACCACGCTTCTGGTGGAGTGGCCTTTAGCTGCCCCCAGAAGGGTCTTTCCAGGTTTCTGGTAAGTGTAGTGAATATAGTTAGCCAGCCACCTAGAGATAGGCTGCTTCGAGATGGCCTTGCCCTGGCACTGGAGGGCAAAGGTCACAAAAAGTTGGTTCGCTTTAGAAACCTCCTTAGTCCAGGAGGCATAGTACCTCAGGATCCGGTGCACATCCAAGGTGTGCAACAGATATTCCCCCCTGTTGGAATGCTAAGGATAATAGACCGGCAGTTCAACGCTCTGGCTGAGAGTTGTCTCTGAAACCGCTTTTGGAAGAAAGGAAGGAAGGATTAGTCCTAAGGACCACCTGGTCCTTGTGAAAAATCAAATAAGGCTCTCTACACACAAAGGCCTGAAGCTCTGAAACTCTTCAAGCTGAAATAACCGCAACTAAAAATAAAGTCTTCCATGACAGAACGCGCATATCGCAACTTGCTGCCGGCTCAGAAGGGGGTAACGTAAATTTCTCCAACATAAAACTGACATCCCAGGGAGGACAGGGGTTCTGGACTGGAGGTTTAATATGAAGGATGCCCTTCAAGAAAGTTTTTGAATCCTCTAGCTGCGCTAGGGTTTTGCCCTGGAGGTGGTAGGCTGACACCGCAGAGATGGACCTTAATGGAGGAGTAACTAAGGCCCAACTCCGAAAGATGTACGAGGTACTCCAACACCTGGGAGGCTGAGCAAGAGAAAGGAACCAAGCATTTAGCTGTGGCCCAGATAGAAAATCTCTTCCACTTCATGGCATAAGTAGATCTGGTAGAAGGTTTTCTGGCTTCTACCAGAACCCGAGCAACCTGGGAAGAAACTTCATAGCGGGAAACCGCTATGTCCACAGGTGCCACACATGGAGGTGGAGAGACTGAAGACTCGGATGTACCAGGGTGCCCTGCTCCTGAGACAGAAGGTTGTGAGATATTGGCAGAAGGACCGGTGGTTCTAGAGCCAGCTGTTGCAACAGCGGGAACCAAATCTGCCGAGGCCACAGAGGGGCGATCAGGATTACGTTGGCCCTTTCCGCCTGAAGTTTCAACAGAACCTTCTGAATAAGAGAAAAGGGAGGACACGCGTACAGAAACCACCCTGTCCAAGAGAGAGACAGTGTGTCTCGCCAAAAAGCACCATGCCTGGGAACAAGCAAGCAAAAACTGGGTAATTTTGCGTTTAATGGGGAGGCGAACAGATATAGGTCTGGCCGGTGCCATCGAAGAAACAGGTCTTCGACTGCGTCCTGCTTTAATTCCCACTCGTGAGTCCTGGCCACTAAATCGGCTCAGACTGTCCACCAGAACGCTGTGCACGTTTGGGACATGGACTGCTGTCAGAAACAGACCGCGCTGAATCGCCCAGTACCATACTCTCATTGCTTCCCTGCAAAGAGGGTATGACCGGGATCCTCCCAGTTTGTTGAGATACCAGACAGTCACCATGTTGTCTGTGTTCCTGGGAGAAGTAACGACTGGAAGACCTGGAGAGCACAGAGTACTGCTTTGGTCTCCAGGACGTTGATATGGAGCTGCTGCTCCTGCGGGGACCACGAACCATGGGTTTTGTGGTCCCCCAGATGGGCTCCCCAACCCATATCGGAGGCATCCGATGTGAGGGTCTGGGTAGGGGCCCGAGAGTGGAAAGGAACTCCCACTAACAAATTGGTTAGATCCTGCCACCAAAGAAGATACTTCTGCAGGCTGTTGGAGATCATGACCAGTTGGTTCATGTTGTCCAACCGTTGGTCCCACTGGATTCAAAGAGACCACTAGGTGACCCTCATGTGCAGTCCGGCCAAGGGGACAGTAGGAATGGCCGCTGCCATGAGCCCCAAGAGATGGAGCACCGAGTGTTCTGGGGTCCATCGAGCCATGGCCACCAAAGTGGCCTGGGAAGCTAGGGTCTCAGCCCGATACAATGGCAAAAAGGCCTTGCTCTGGACTATGTCCAGTACCACCCCAATAAATTGCAGGTGCTAAGAGGGTACTAGCTGGAACTTGGGGAGGTTGACCGAGATGCCCAGCTTGACAAACAAGTCCAGAGTGAAAGAGAAAGACTCCTTCAGACTGTCCGGGAAGGGGGCTGAAAAAAGCCAGTCATCTAGGCATGGGAATACGTATATGCCCTTGTGGCAGAGAAACGCTGCTACTACCACTAGGCACTTGGTGAAAATCCTGGGTGCTGAGGACAGGCCAAAAGGAAGTGCCTTGAATTGGAAATGGTTCTCCTGAAAGGAGAACTGGAGGAAGCGTTGGTGGGCAGGGAGGATGGGGATATGTAGGTAAGCATCCTGCATATCCAGGGAGTGCAGCCATGTGTTTGACTGGAGCAGGGGTGGGATTCCCTGAAGGGTTAGCATGCGGAATCTCTTGTATTCCACAAAGAGGTTGAGCACGCTGAGATCCAGGATAGGTCACAGATCCCCTGTCTTCTTTGGTACCAGGAAGAAATGGGAGTAGAATTCTCTTCCTAGTTGATCTGGAGGGACGGGTTCTATGGCTGCTTTTTGCAGCAAGGTCTGGATTTCCTGGTGGACGATGGGGATCTGATCCGGCGGGTAAGAGGACCTTCCCGAAGGGTGTGGAGGTGGAATCTCCAGGAACTCGACAGACTGACCTTGTTGTATGAGCTGGAGAACCCATACATCTGTAATGACGGACTTCCACCCTTCCAGGTGGAGGCCGAACCTCTCTCCTACCGGTTCCTCCGAGGGGAATGGAGATAGCGGAAGGAGGGGGAGCGAGTCAGGATGCCGAGGGGAGATTTGGCCCCCCGAGGCTGGTTTGGCAAACTTTGCCTGAGGGGTTTAAGCTCCAGAGCCAGTGGTGCGTCTTTTGCCTAGACGCTTATTCTGGGTCTTATTCCATCATCTCTGGCGACGAAATGGCTGCTTCTTTTGACCTGTCTGATACATCGAGCAGATGTCTTGAAGAGATCGTCCACTCTCCTGCAGCCCTGTTATAATATCCTTCGTATCGCCACCAAAAAGGACAGAGACCCTGAAGGGTGTGTCCAAAAGTGATAACTGCACGTCCTGTGCCAGACCTGCAATATGGAGCCATGACAGGTGATGAAGGCAGATCCCCATGGCCACCGCCCGAGCCACTGAGTCCACAGAATCATACGTGACTTGGAGAGCATGACAGCAAAAGGACTTGTTCATATGGACTTTGTCCAACAACTTGGGCTCTGAGATTTTCGTCAGCGATAGCCTGAAGGTCCCTCTCCAGCTCAGCAAGGGATGTCTTCTGGAAGGCCACCATATGGGATATGTATTTAGTGACCGTATGGCACAAGAAGTGGATGGGTAGATCTTTCTACCAAATTGGTCCAGTTGCCATGAGTCCTTGTCTGGTGGGAACAAACTCAGGTGCTTGGGTTGAGTGGTGGGAATGGAGGAGGCTGATACCCTGAATACCCCTGGTAAGTCAGGCGGTGCCAATAAGGGTATTGATACCCAGGCAGCCCCGGCAGATAGCCTAAAGGTGGATATCCGGGCATCGGATACCCAGCGTCAGATATCCAAGGTGTCAGATACCCCGGCATCGGGTATGCCGGCGTCGGCAGCACATTACCCGGCATCGGATCCAAAGGATCGGACAGAGGGCCGCTCGGCGGTGGACTATGGGGGTCAGGCCCCGGAAAACCACCCGAGGGTCCCACAGGACTGGTCGGTGGGGGTGCTGCAGGTCCACTGGGAAGTGGCAGGGGATCAGGAGTGGTTCCCAAGGGTCCCAAAGAAAAGGGCTCAATGCCTAGCAGATCCCGGTCCGGCAACGGACCTCTTGGAGGAGGGAGGTCTGTGGTCGGAGTGATGCCTGGCGAAAGGGGAAACTCTGGGAGAGGCCCCAATGACAGCTGTGGCCCAGATGGAACATCTCTTCTACTTCATGGCATAAGTAGATCTGGTAGAAGATCCCGGGTCCAGTAATGATCCTGAAAGAAGAGAAGTAGTGACCAGGTGGCGAATCCCTTGGAGAAGAAGCCAGCAGGGATGAAGGTTCTCCAGCGATCACACTTGTGCAGTCGTCTGGGTCCTCAAGAGAGCCCGACTGGTGAGTAGGAATGGCTGTGCGGTCGACAGGAGGTCAGTCGTCTGACTTAACAGTCGCAACCAGGCTGGCTGCGGCAGAGGAACCACGGACAGGCTGATCGTTTTGGGCCGGGCGATCGGCGGCAGGGCCACTTAGCGGCAGTGCTATGCGAAGGAGAAGAAACAAGAGACCTCAAGAGAGGCTACCCCTGTCTGCCCGCCCACCACGGCAGGAGGGGAAGAAGGCACCCAGCCCGCAGAAGCGGACGGAGGGCCCGGAAGAGTGGTACTCACAGGTCTTGGAGGTGGAAGGCCTTTATCGTGGTGACGGGCTCCTCTCCCGACGTTCTCATTGTCATTTTTCTTCCTTGGGGCCAGCGACGATGACCTCTCCCTAAGCTCCTGGAGCTCCATTTCCATAGAAGCTAGCTGACAGGTGAGAAGGTGGGCCTCGAGGGTCCGCTTGTGTCGGGTCTGGGTGGCCTGCTTGAATCCCTGGCAGATGGCACACTCGGCCGAGCTGTGCTTAGGCCCCAGGCAAAGGAGACAATGGGAGTGGTTGTCCCCGCACTTGGTGAACTTTTTTGGATGAGCCGACATACACTCGTTTGAAAACTGTGAAAAAAGTAATGAGAAAAATGACTAAAATGTCGAATATAAAGCGGCTGACTGATCGCTATTCTAACATGTCTGCTGAACGAACTGAGGTGATGGCAGGAAAGAACTGGAGGGCGGGCGCGGGACCGCCCCTTTTATAGTCAGGCTGACGTCACGTCACCTGACACCAGGGGCGGCCCCCGCTGATGATTGCAGGCTACAAGTTTGCCATTGGAGCATGACGCCAAGGGGTGCAGTCCTATATGTGAAGACCTACTGCAGGTACCCTTTCTCTAAGTAAGACGTACAGTTATGCAAGAACTTACCTTAGCAGTAGATCTTCGAGAGGATCTCTTGCAGCAGGCTATCACCGGTAGGACTTAGCTGCCAGGTGCTAGGACCACACGCAAACCTTCAATCTAGCAGTCTACAAGAGGGGGTCACCCACCTCCGACGTAAGCAAATCCTATAAAGGCGGGCGGCCCCCACACCCTACTCAGTTCTCCCGCCGGAGACCCAAAGCAGTGTTCCGTAAGAGGGATCCGAGGAGGATTCCAAGGTATCCCAAGAGCATAGAAAAAGAAAAGGAAAAGAAGGCTCACCCCTATAGAATGGAAATGAGAGAGAGACAGGAGAAGGGGGAAGGTGGGAGGGAAAACAGGGCCTGCTGCAAGAGATCCTCTCGAAGATCTACTGTTATGGTAAGTTCTTACGTAACTATTATCTTGCTTCAAGGTATTTCTTGCAGCAGGCCATCACCGGTAGGACCGATTCCCAAGCAGTTCTGGCACTACAGACAGTCCAGGTGGCAGGCAAAAATTAATAGCCTATGAAAAGAGGCCTTGCAGAACAGCTAAGCCAAAGTTAGACATACGCCTAGAGACGATGTCCAGACCGTAATGTTTGGTGAAAGTGTTGACAGTGCTCCAGATAGCAGCAACGCAAACGTCAGCAGTTGACACATTTGCTACCAAGGTGGCCATACCCCTAGTGGAATGACCTTTAACCCCTCTAGGAAGTTCCTTCCCATACTTCTGGTAACAACAGGCAATGCAATTGGCTAACCATTTTAGACAAACACTGTTTGGACATTGGGGCGCCTTCTTTATCGGAGGTGAACCAAACAAACAACTGACTGGACTTCCAGGAGTCCTTAGGCTATGGATTCTATGCACATCCAAGGTATGGATGCGGTCAGTTCAAAGGGAGGCAGCGTAAGCTTTTCCAACACAAAATTATGGTCCCAAGGCAGGATCTACCAATCCCACATTTTGAACCACGAACACTCCCCCTCTGAAACAGGCCAAGACATCTCACAGAGAGCCTTCTGGAGTCTGCCTTGAAGCAAGATTTTTAGTCAGTTCTTACTTAAAGCAATTTTGTAAGCTTTCATAGATGCCTTTCACATAGTATGCCATTGCCACCTATGCTTCAGATGCTGAAGCTGCAATTTGTTTTGTAAAAAAAATGTCAGTCATTTTTATTTACATTTTACCAGCACTGTGTCCCTCCAGTTTTCTGTGTACAGTCACACCCCCAGAATGATGTCATGCAAGGGGACTGTCAATGTTTTACATACAGCACCAAGGAATTCTGGGTAAATTATCATGTAGATGGGAGGCAGTATATTGCAGTGGTTTAAGGCTCTGAGCTGCAAATCTGGCAACATCCAGCACACCAGACCTGGGTTTGAATCCCACAGCTTCCACCTGCATACTGTGTGACCCTGAGCAAGTCACAACTTCCCTGTGCTCCCAGGTCGCTCCTGTTAAAAAGCTTTCAGCTTAGTGTGCTACTCCTGGTTAAAACAACTAAAAAAAAAAAAAAAAGATGCAAATATTAGTTACATAGAGGTGCAGTCCCTTGTTTTGGTGGTGGTGACTGCACCCAATACGTAGATGTACATAGTAAGGCATTGTAGGTACAATAAGACATTGTTTCCAAATCCCTTACTATGTTGTGCAGTCTCAAATCTCTGTAGTGGCTTCAACAATACAAGCTCTCATATATTTTCCAAACAAGGCATTGTGCACATTGGCGTTTTCGGGGCAACAAGCAGCAAATTCGAGATGGCGGGACAGAACACAAAATGCAGCCAAAATACGGGACGTCCTGGGCAAATCGGGACAGTTGAGAGGTATGTGCATATAGTATCTAGCTGACAAGATTTCTTTACTGAGAGATGTAGTCTCCTATGTCAGTAGTGTAAACGTCTGCAATACCAAGGCTGACCAACGAAGGTCGCTCTTTCAAAACAGTGCTTATAAACTTTGTTTCCCTTGCATGATGTTATGCTTGGGAGTTGCAGCACTGAGAAAAAAAAGGGGGGTGAGTGGGTTATGCAAATGAAGCAGAGCACAGAAATAAAAGCACTTAATGGAAAACAGCACTTTCTGGCAGTTTGAATGGTAGGAGATTAAATCACAGCTTCTACAGGTTACTAGTCCCATTTGCTATGGCAAAGCTCACAAAAACACTAAGGTTTTGAATCTCAGTAGCCATCACATAAGGGCTGTTTGGATGCTTCTGATACAGCAGCTTTCGTACCAGCTGCTTTTATCTGCATCATGTGGCACCCCTAACTCTGGATGGCAGGCTTTGCCCCTGATGTCCAACAATGAATTCCCATTTAATGGGACACATCACTTTGGACAGCACATGGAAGATTCCTTTAAGGAGTCTAATGATAAGAAAATTACCAGGGGGGCCAGAACTAGACAGAGGATGAGAACGCAGCTCTACATCTATAACACTTTAAAAAGACAAATTCATACTTTCAGAATTAAAACTAAGTAGAAATAAAAGTTTCACCATGTAGCTGAGAAACCTGGGATCAAGATGGGCAATCCTAAAAAGAAAGATCACGTCCAAGCAGCGGCTGGTGGTCCAGCCACAAGATCGATGGGGCAGATGCCTTCAACCAGCACAGAGGGAAAAGAAACATTGCAGTCACTAGGACACAAATTAAAAACTCTAATCTCTTTCGTATCTGCCCTGAATACAAAATTAGACGACCTAACAGGAAGGATAACTTTGGTGGAATCATCCGTAGAGCATCTACGCAACACCATAGGTGACCTGCAGCAACAGGCAACTAAATGTAATGCTATCAACGTGGGTAGTTCGAGAGAAACACAACATATGAACAACCATTTGGAACTCTTGGAAAATCAAGTAAGGAGCTCCAACACCCATTTGATCGGCTTACCGGAGAGGATGGAAAGGGATCATCCTCTACTTTTCTTTAAGGACTGGATCAGGGAACAGTTTGTCGGATATGGGGATTTTTCAGAGCGGTACTTTATCGAGGTCTACAGAATTTGTCCTTGTGGGCGACAGACCGAGGTGGCTCTTTGCGTGCTGACAGCATGGGTACAAGAGACTGCATCCTCAGTCTAGCTAAATGACTGGGCCACTGAGTGTCCAAGGCCACATGGTACACCTATTTCCAGATTTGTCCTATTCCACCCACCAGCGACGTAAAATATTTTACGGAGTCCGGTGAAAGCTCTGGGATCTCGAAATCCCAAATGAGGTTCTCTTCCCAGCTAAGCTTCGCATTGTCTACCAGGTCAAGGTGTTTGTATTTACTGACCTGACCAATGCTGGAAAGTGGGTCAACCATTTGGAAGTTCAGCAAGCAGACAGCCAAGATCAGCAATCTGATAATGATTCTTCCGAAGAAACCTGAATGGGACTACATGGCAACATGCAATTAAGTTAACTGTATGATAGCAAGTAGCTGTCTGAGGCTAAAGGGCTGGCCGTCTTGTAACCACTCTGTTTCTCTTAGAACAAAAAGTTTAATTTCATGTTGATATATATGTTCTACATTTAAGAACCACTGATTTAAGTGATACTAGCTACTAAGCCTTTTAGAGTTTATGGCCACTAAGCCTCATTAATGTCTTAAGTAAACACAGTATGTTTTTAAGAATTTGGGAGAATATGGCTGTGTTCTCCCGAAGTCTTAATATAGTTTAAGATAGAACTACAGATGAGTGTTGATGTTTCTCTGCATCTCAAGGACATTTTAGGGGGCTGATGTACCCTTCCCCCTAGCAGATATAATCTTTAGGTAAAAATGTTGGATCCCATGCTCTGTGAGCGAGGCAAGTATAAAAACACTTCAGGATAAATCTGGATGTTTACTCCATCTCCTCATGGGTTACAGCTACATATAACTCTGGACTTTCAGAGCGGAACTGATTTATTATAGATTTCACCCCTGAATTATAGGACTTACTTGGAGATACTGAAATCCTGAATATAATTGGAATGTAAATTTTTCCACTCTGATTTGTATAACCTCTGCTGTTTCCAAGACGCAGTGTATAATTGTACCTGATTTACATGTAAAATCAATAAATACAAAGTTAAAAAAAAAAGAAAATTACCCTTAAGAATACCAAGAACAACCACTCCTATTTCTCACAAAGAAGGGGGGGATGTGGCTTCTTTCGCCAAGAGCCATTTCTTGGTAAGACCACCCAATGAGGCTTCCACCAACAGGATAAGCCTTATTCCTTCCAGCAGCAGAAGCAAGAAATGAAAATTATGTACCTACCATAATTTTGATCTTTCTGTGCATCTTCACCATTCATCACCTTTGGGTATAGTGCCGAGGTCACAACCCGCGGGAGCTTTTTTGCATGGTGGAATCGATTAATTACTGGCACCGCCCCCGAGGCAGACGCGACCGTGCTCTCGCTGGTTGGCCAGTTGAGTTGCTGTAGAGTAAGAAAGGTTGGTGGGGAGACAAGGAAGTCCAAGGGACAGAGAAAGGAAAAGATATAAAAACTAAAAGGAGAAATAAATGACTGAGAGGACAGAATGAGATGGGAAACTAAAGGGATTGGGAAGGGGCCCCAATCTCTGGAAGTAGAAAAGAGAAGGAGGGAGGGAAGGTTAAGGACAGAAGGGAACATACTCTGGAACCTTGACCTCTCTACAGATTGTATAGGAACTGCGAAGGAGTAGCCAGAAGGCTAAACTGCCAGAATTCAAGGCACAGAATCACTGGTAATAACCCCAACAAGCAGAGTCGGCTATTCTGGAAGAAAGACAGGATACAGGGAATATCCCCCCTCAAAACCAGATTTTTGGTATAAGAAAACTAGTTTCTTAAATTAAATTGAGGTTGTGTCCAAAGGACAAGGAAATCAAGGGAAATCAAAGTAAGCTGACAGGGGGAAAGGGGAGAGAGAACAGAAAAGAGGGAAACTACCAACCCCCACCCCATGGGGGTGGAGCCGAGGCACTGAGGAAGGAGTGTCCCCCATCCTGACCACACTTCCTCAAGAGAGAAAAATCCCCCATGTGCTCAAGGTCACCCCACTCCTGACCAACAGAAAGGGGGGTGTAGGAGAGGGCACAGAGAGGGAAGGGGACCCATAGACTGAGGCCCCAGGGGGAAGGTGGGTGGGATAGTGACAAATGGTGAAGATACACAGAAAGATCAGAATTACAGTAGGTACGTAATTTTCATATCTTATCTGTGTCAATCTTCACCATTCATCACCTTTGGGTGAGTGCCGAGCCACCACGAAGGGGGTCTTAACCCTAAGTGACTAAGTCCCTTAGCTCTCAGTGGGTGGCACACCAAGAGAGAACCTTCACGGGTCTGGAGAGGCCTGAGAGTGGGAAGAGTGAGACAGGGACCCACCCCAGAGGGGCTAGGAAGTTGCCCCAACAGACGTCGTCTCACCCTATGGTTCTCTGGTGGGCGGAGTTAATCACCCTACGCCGGGCCATGGGTGACAACCAGGAGAGACACAGCCATGCCGTCCACCTAGTGCAGATCGCGGTCCCTACGACCCTGGAAGCTACCTCATTGGCATTGTAAGATGCCCTTGCTTGGTGCCTTGCTAGCTCCAGGCCACGTGCAAAGAGCGCAAAGGCTTGTCTGGTTTCTTCAGTGTCGGGCATCGAGGCTAGATGACGACCTAGCCTGGACCACAGGAACCTGTCATAGGTAGCGTAGTGGGCCTGATGAGCAGATGCAGAGAGAAGCAACCATGATGAGTAGAATGTCCTCCTACCCCAGAAGTCAAAGTCCATGGAGTCTGTATCTGGGGGCCAATCACGGCGAAGGGCGCGAAGCCCATCAGGGGTATCCAGTTGCGTCAGTCCTGAGCTAGGATGAGGCAGATTACCTGGAGACTCCAGGGGGGCACAATACCTCTGGCGAAGATCCCTAGGGACTGGGACTCCGGAAAAGGGTCTCTGCCAGAAGTGCATCGACACCTCCCATAAGGGAGCAGGCCAGGGGGGCACTACAAGTGTGTCCACACTGAAATTGTCCAAAAAGGCACGCATCAGATGCTCCGGATTGTGCTGGATGGGTGGGGTAACATGCATGTCCTCCAACATCCTCACGAGAAAACATTGATACTCAGTGAGATCAGCAGCTGGAGAGATGTGGATAGATAGTTCCTCACCTCCTTAAAAGGAGGAGGAGGATGAGGAGTCAGAGGACCTCAGAGGTTGGCTGCTCATAGGAAGGTTGAAAAACCTGTCTGTCCATGGCCATAACATAAGAGGGAAATTGAGCAGCCACAGCTCTGAACTGCTCCCAGGAGAGAGGGCTGCTCAGACCAAGAATACCTAGGAGAGCAGGAGAAGGTGGCAGAGTAGAGGGGGCAGAGCTGACAACAAGAATCGGCTGTCCTCCACCTGGGCTAGAGAACGCACCTGGAGTCCCAAGGGAAGAGGGAGCTCTGGAAAACTCAACAGCCGACAGCTGGTCAACCATACTGGAACTGCCTAGGCTGTGCCCTCAACAATCCCCCCTGTGAAGTGACCGGCGCCGTGAAAAAAAAAAAAAGGACGGTCCCCTACCTCCAAAGAATGGGGCCCTCTCGAGGAAACTGAAAGGGAAGGGTGGAGATCCGCACTAAAACTCCTTCCAGAACCCGGATGGGTCCCAGAAAAGGGTCGCCATGTTGAACCCCTACCCCTCGGAGTCCGAAAGAGCCCTCCTCCTCGAAACAGCCAGCGTAGGCAGCTGGCAGCCCTGGTCAGTCCCCGAAGGGAGTATCCAGGAAGCAGTACCCTCCGCTCCTGTGGGTGCTCAGATCAGCCCCAAAGTTGGGCGATCCAGACACACCACCTGAGGGGTACCACCACTGAGGGGTCAGAAAATCCCTCTGAGGCCAGGCTGCAGGGCAATGGTGGCCTGCACCACTGCCTGCTGGTCAGAACCCCTGATCCTGGACCCAGGGGCCACTGTCCATTCCTCAGAGGGGGTCTAGCCGCGGTCTGCCAAGGACACTACTAAGGTATCCACATGAGAAGCCAACTCCAGACAGTCAGGCTGCCTATCTGACTCAGAGTCAGATTCCGCCTCCAAGGAGGTGGAGACCAAAGTCCTGTGCCAGATTGTACGTGGACTACCGCTGCCATCCCGACTGAAAGGGGCACCAGATCGAGTGACTGCACCAGAGTCAGCACAGAGGACGGCAGCAGTAACGGAGTCGGAGCCTGTCATGGCACCGTCCACATCCACGGCACCGCAAGTGGTACCAAGGCCAGAGACGGCACCGACGGTTCCAACTACGCTGTCGGCGCAAGATCGGAAACCCCCACGGCACCATCCTGACCCATGGTGCCGCAAGCAACGCAGAGGCCAGAGATGGTGACGATGGCGGCTCCGACCGCGCTCTCAGCGCCGTGAACCCCCTATGGCGCCATGTCCTCGCTGGGCGCCGCAAGTGGCACCAGTGCTGAGGCAAGAAACTCAAGGACGGCGTGGTAGAACCTCCCATGGCGCCATCAGCACCATCAGCGCCGTGAACGGCACCAATAGCAGAGACAGCACCGAGCAATGGACTGGCGACGATGGCGGCGCCATCAGGGCCCATGGCGCCAAGGCTCAAGACGGCACTGAGGACAGCACCGACCCAGGCCTCTCAGCCCGAGTAAACGACACCAGGGGAGCCTTCACCCTCGAAGGGGCGACTGCCAAGGCGGTGCCTCCCGCCCCCTCAGGTGGGACGGACTGGGCCTCCTGCACCGTGGAAGAGGCTTCTGCAATGGTGAGGGTATAAGAAGCAGAAGCCCCCTCCTCCGTGGTCTGTACAGAACCAGGAGGAGATCCAGAGGAAAGGCCGAGAGACCATGGCTTGGCCCAACGAGTGTGCACCCGTCCACCGAAAGTCAGCGGAGCTCATGCCACTTTCTCCACGCTGCTCGATGACTTGATGGTCCACTGAGGAGCAGGCATCGCACTAATTCATGTCGTGTAGCGGGCCAAGACACATGAGGCAACGGTCATCCTGGTCGGTGACGGAACACTTATGGCCGCAAGGGCACAGACGCATGGGGGGGGCTGTCCCGTCTTCAAAGTTTTCTTGTCCCCTGACCGAGGCATGACCTATGGGAAAAACAACCAAAAATAAGACGATGTCACAAAAAGAAGAAAGGAACAGTCTTACCAGGTGACATCGAGTGGTGGTGGACAACGGAACTAGCAGGAATTCAATAAGCGGCGTCGAGAAAATGCAATAATGGAGCCGAAGGCTTCAAGTGAGCAGCAGGCCTCTTGCTAGCAGAGATTCCACGAGGTGCGACCCTTACGGCAGGAGGGCGTAATCGACAACACCCAACGGCCAACCCGCGGGCACCAAGCAGTGCGTTGGCCTCGAGGGCTGCGCCGATGGTGTGTCGACTCCGCCCAAACAAAAAAAAAAAAAAGCTCCCGCGGGGTCGTGACCTCCGGCACTTTACCCAAAGGTGATGAATGGAGAAGACTGACAGATATAATCTTCAACAGACACGCATACAGCAAAAGCCCCGAGCGCTACCCTCTGACAGGACGTTAGCCCCATGTCCACTTCAGCTGCCCAAGATGGATCACTTACTGCCAGTCCCGGGGGGGGGGGAGAGAAGATACACAGCCCTGTTCTAGCCACACTGGGAGGCCATTGCCATGGACACGTGGGTCTTGGAGATTATTGGAAATGTTAGAAGACCATCTGGATCACCATCTGGGAAAGCTGTATCAGTTAACAAGCTGTCTGACCTGCTCTCCTTAGAGATTGCAGGACTTCTAATGAACAAGGCAGTGGAGAAGGTACTGGAGTCAGAGAAGAACAAAGGCTTCTACCTCATGTATTTCTTAGTTTCCAAGGATATCAACAATATGCACCCAATCTTTTCATTCAGCTACCTGAACTGATATATGAGACATAAAAGTTGAGAATAATGCCCCTAGGTTCTCTGCTGCCTTAAAGTCTCGCAACTAGTTAGTAGTCTACCAGAAGGGGCCGTGCACCTCCAACGTCACTCTCTGACGTCAACTGCCCTATATAGGTGGGCAACCCCCACGTCCTCCCCAGTTCTTCCCCGCTGTCGACCAAGTCGGATCTGCAAGGGAACCGCCACTGTTTCAGTCACCGTTTTCACACCTTTATTATTTTCACCTTGGTTCTTTCCCCATCTTTCGATGTTTTTTCCTGCCTTTTTATGTCTTCTTCTCCACCCTCATTGACATTGGCGCATTGGGACAAGTGTGCCTGCGACCTGCAAATTCCCAAGAAGGACGGCCTTTCAGCTTGCCTTTTCTGCCTAGGCCCAGACCACAGCATTTCATTTTGAGTTCTGCCAGAGGTTCAACACTACCACCCCACTGCCAGCGGACCCTCGAGGGGCACTTACTCAAGCTGTAGGTCACCTCAATGGAGCAGGAGCTGCAAGCGTCATCTTCTCCGGCCTCCCAGGCCCAGTCCTTGGGTTCGGCTCCGGTCAAGCCCCAGGACAAACCTAGCAGGAAGCACAAGCACTGTGACAAAGAAAAGCACCGGTCTTAGTCTTAGTCTTCTTGCTCGTTGCACTTTTGCATGGCTGTGTCAGGGTCAACCTCCTCCAGGGGGTCAGACCCACGTCCCACCAATGCCCCCTCACCACAAAGCAAATGGTGGTTCCTCCTCACACCACTATCTCAGTTACTGGTGGAGGAGCTCCGGGCCAGGGATCCTCTCAGCCCCCCAGGCCCCTGCTGCTTGGGCCCATCACCTCTCGGGTAACAGCAGAGCAGCCCTGTTAGCAGCCCCCAACGAAGCAGATTCCATGTACACAGGGGCAACTTGCTCCCCTCATCTGCTTCCCCGGCATCAGATATCTCACATCCGTCTGCGCCCCCTCTGAAGACACTTATCACCAGCTCCCAGGCCTCAGTTTACCCCATGCAGGGCTTGCCCTTCACTGGCCCCTACGTCACCTGCTCCACCGCAGGGCCCTCACCAGCCTAGGCTCAAGGGTCCGTATTACCGTCACCCAGCTCCTAGTGGGCCTTATTCTGGATTCCCTCTCCCTATGCCAGGGGCCTCTGGTTACTTCCTTATCCACCTCCGCCGGGTCCCATGCCGGCCATTGTGATATATTCAGGGACTGGTGTTCTTGCTTTGGGGAGGGGTCTATGCTCCCAGGTACCAATGCCGGCCCCACTCTCACTCACCAAGAGGACCCGCTGCAGGAGCCTACATCCTGCCCCTCAGCGATCCCCCCAAGCTGGCCTTTCCCCTACTCACCCAGCCAACAAGGGAAGAATACCACCCAGACCTGGTCCTCCCCAATTCTAGGGATGTGAGTGCTCCGAACAAAGGGGACGATGCTTTGGACTACCCCCTCCGGGTCTTCCGAAGAGGTCTCTGCACCTAAGGACATTCCACAGATCCCGACCCCCCCACCGGATGACCCTTTTTCTGTGGTCATGCGCCACATCCAGACGGTGATGGGCTGCAGGACCCCGAATGTAGGTAGTTGGCCATTTGCCTATGTAAAAGACTGATGCCCCACTGTTGGTGGTTCCCCACACTTATCGATGCTTATGAGGATGTGACGATGGCAGCATGGAGTTGGCCTCTTCTCCCGGTCATGTCTCACAAGGCAGACAGACTATATCATGCCCCGGAAGGCAGGCCTTTTTGGGGGAATAAACTCAGCTGGACTCAGTGATCATCAATGCCACCCATGACTGCTTCAAATGTCCGAAACACCTCAGCTCCCTGCCCCCAGACTGGGAGTCCCATCGTTTGGATGTTTTAGGCAAGTGGATGTTTGCTTCCTCCACTCTCGCAATCCAGGCCCTCAACTACCTTGGCCATATGCTGAAATATTTGAATTCTCTGTTGGACAAGATCCAGGAGGTCATCTTTTCTCTCCCCGAGAGGGCTCCCAAGAAAGAACTACAGGAAAAACCTCAAAGCGGTCTCCGGTGTCGGTGACCTTCTCAGAACCACCTACGATGCTGTGGATGCATCCGCTACAGCTGCAGCCACCGGCATCTGCCTTTACCAGAATTCTTGACTCCGGTTCTCAGGGTTTGCAAAGGATGTACAGCAATCCATCCTGAAGGGGGCTCTCTGCTGTTCACCAGCAAAGTGGAGGACATCCTCACTAAGCTTCAGGCCTCAGGGAGGGCCATTAGATCGGTCCACTCCCTTTAATATACCCAGCCCAGACCTACCAAGAAGCAGACCTTTCCTCATCAGCCTTCCTGCCAAGCCCAACAGCCAGCTAGATTTATAGGGAAACGTAAGACTGCAGTGCCTGCCTTGCCCACCCCCGCCACCTCCACCAGCAAGCTCCCCAGAGGGGGGGCCCCCATGTCCACTCCCCCTCTTGACTCCTTGACTGACCCCCCTCCCTCAGGCTGGGCAGGAAGTGTGTAGGGAATGCTTTCCTCCACCTGCCCAAGTGAAGGGAGATCATATCAGACAGCTGGGTACTTCAGTTACTCAAACAGGGTACCTCTGGTGTTCTTAGAATGGCCTCCAGACACCCCCCAAAATCAGGTCCCCCTGATCTGGAAGGAAATCCACTCCCTTCTTCGGAAGTGGGCTATAGAGCCGGTACCCATCTCCCAACAAGGACAGGGGTACTACTCTCCTTTCTTCCTGGCCCCCAAGCACACGGGAGACCTCATGTCAATCCTGGACTTCAGCGAACTCAATCTATTCATTCAGT
Organism: Neoceratodus forsteri; assembly: GCA_016271365.2. Classification (NCBI taxonomy): domain Eukaryota; kingdom Metazoa; phylum Chordata; order Ceratodontiformes; family Ceratodontidae; genus Neoceratodus; species Neoceratodus forsteri. The sequence continues at coordinate 1,098,915,737 of CM057453.1, forward strand.
ACATGAAATTCAGAATGGTCATGCTGCAAGGTCTTCTCCCGTTACATCGGGGGGACTGGATCTGTTCCCTGGACATGCAGCATGCGTACCTTCATAGCAAGATATGCGCATCTCACAGGAACTTTCAATGTTTTCACTTCCAGGGAGCTCATTTCCAGTTCCGGACTCTTCGTTTTGGCTTGTCCTCAGTCCCCAGGGTTTTTACTAAATGCCTGGCAGTGGTAGCAGCTGCCCTCCGGTGCTAGTGATTCTATGTTTTTCCCTACCTGGACAATTGTCTCCTAGCAGCGCCATGTAGGGAGCATCTCCTGCTAACCCTGGAGCACACCTGCTGCCTTTTCTCAGAACCTTGAGATGACCATCAATCTGGCCAAATCATTCCTCTCACCCTCCTAACGTCTTCAGTATATTGGGGCTGTCCTGGACACGGCCTTGCTTTACCAGGACAGGGCAGACATCTTGATGGAGCTGGCCAGACTTCTGTACTCCTCTCCTCATGTCTCAGCTCGCTTGTTTCTATACCTCCTGGGTCATATGGCAGCCGCTATAGTCACTGTCCCTCTAGCCAGGCTGCATATGAGAATCCCTCAGTGCACACTCATGGTACAGTGGGATCAGCGTACAGATGATCTCAGCCAAATGGTTTTGGACCCTGTAAAGAGGGTCCTGTTATGGTGGATGGAGCCCAGCAACCTCCTCCAGGGGTGCTTCCTTATCCCCCCAAGAAAATCCTAACCACGGACATGTCCAACTCAGGACTGGGGCGGGCTCATCTGGGGCCTCACCAGACCTAGGGATCGTGGTTTACAGTCGATAGAGAAACAGAGAAGAGAGGAGATGTAACAGAGAAAAAACAATCCAATGTTTAGAGGCACAGAGAAAAGAAGAAATGCAACAACTCAAGAAACAAATAAGAGAAGAGATACAGCGAAAGGAGCAGCAAAGAGGAGAAAAGATGCAGCAATGGCTGAATGCAGTGTAAGATATCAAAGCTGGAGGTTCTTGCACAGGTCCAGCAGAGCAACAAAACACAAGCTGCTTAAAAGACATTAAACTTACAAAGCTGTGTCCCTCGGATGATATCGAAGCATACTTGACAACTTTTGAAAGGGTTGCTACAGCTTGCCAGTGGAAAAAGCAGCAATGTGCAATCAGACTGGTACCTTAGCAGACAGGGAAAGCCCAACTTGCCTACAACAATATGGACACCGCACAGTCAGCAAACTATAACCTGGTGAAAAGTGAATCCTGAAAAGGTATGACATTGCAGGAGAGACCTACAGGCAGAGATTTCGGTCTCTGAAGTACACCTCAGTGGACAATCCTCGAGAAGCCTTCACCCGACTAAGAACTCCTTATGAAATGGCTCCAACCAGAAGGCAAAACACTCCCACAGATCATCAAAACATTTGCAATGGAGCAATTCATCAACATCCTGCCTACAGATGTACAGCTTTGGGTAAAAGTACACTCACCAGAAAGTGGGGAAAAGGCTGTTTCTTTGGCTGAAGACTACCAAATGACCAGACAGATGCCACAGCAGCGAGGTAACAGCCAAGCACTGGTAAGACACTTTTTTTTCCCCATTTAAACTCCAAGTCTGATAACTCTGGTCAGGTGGGGGTAACAGATCTGCACTCAAAGACTTTATCTGCTATAACTAATAAGCCAGGTCATATTGCAAGAAATTGCCATAGAAAGAAGAGTGAAACTGCAGCAGATTTGTCCTTAATAAACTGGGGCAAGTACTGAACAGATGTGAAGGTGGGAGATACGACTGTAAAGGGACTCATTAATTCGGGAAGCAGACAGACCCTAGTGCATACTTGACGTGATGGGAAAACAATGTCCAAAAGGACCAGGTACTGGTGTCATCTGCATTCATGGGGACACTCGATACTATCCCACCACCCAAGTGACTCTGAATACTAAGGGTGTGTCGCACCAAATGAAAGTGGGGGTAGTACCCAAGTTACCTGTACCTGTGATTACTGTAAATGACTTCTCAGAATTGACTGAGTTAATCAAAGAGGCAGTAAATCCTGATGTTTCAGCAGCTGCAAAGAAAATCTCAGATGCTGGGGACTCTCTTCCTGTCGCTGATTTTGATTCAGACTTGTTTGAGCACAGCTCCAATATCCAGAAGTCAAGGAAGGAAAGACAACGCCCGAAGAAACAGTGGCAACAAAAGACTGATGGACATAAGGGGTTAACATATGAAAATGCTGAAACTACACTGATCACTGAATCATTGTGATTTTCATTCAGAACAAGCGAACAATGTTTCTCTCCAGGGTTATTTTAAGCAGCTGGGGGTGAAACCAAAACAGGGTGAACATATGTTAAAAAATGTAATAGGCTACTGTACAGAATTTGGGTTAAACCTCAGACGCAGGACCAGAGAGAACAATTGGTTATACCACAAAAGTATAGATCCAAGTTGTTACAGATAGCACACGACAGTCCTATGGCTGGTCACTCGGGGAGAGATTGCACCCTTGCCAGACTGCTGTACACTTTGTACTGGCCTGGAATTGATGAAAATGGTGCTACCTATTGCAGTTCTTATGCCGAGTGTCAGAAAGTAGCTCCAGTGACAAAAAAAAGGCAAGATGTCCCTATCCCTCATAGATGTGCCTTTTGAGAAAATTGCAATGGATATGGTTGGCCCCTTAGACAAAGTAAAAAGGGTAATCGATTCATGTTGTGGTATGTAACTACGTTACTTGATACCCAAAGGCAGTTCCAATCCGTACCGTCACAGTCCCAAAAGTGGCAGCACAGCTTGCCAAAATTTTCAGCAGAGTGGCACACCTAAAGAGATTATTACTGATCAGGGTAGTAATTTTGGTGCTGCATTACTGAAGAAGCTGTACTGACTACTAGGTACCATTGCCGTAAGAACCTCCCCTTATCACCCTCAGACTGACTGTCTTGTTGAGCGTTTTAATCAAACCCTAAAACACAGGTAAAAAAAAGTCTAAAATGGGAAGGGAAAGACTGGGACCAATACTTACCTTACCTGCTTTTTGCTTACAGAGAAGTGCCACAGGCATCAACAGGTTGTTCACCATTTGAAATTATGTATGGCAGACAACCTAGAGGGCCACTAGAAATATAATAAAAAGAAACAAGAGAAGGTTACCCCCATCAGAAACAGTCTACTACATCTTATATGTGTGCCCTGAGAAAAAAGCTGGCAAAATATGTTGAAATTGCCCATAGTAATCAGGAAGAGGCCCTCAACCAGCAGAAGATGAAGGTGAATTATGACCATGGGGTAAAAGAAAACGTTTTTGAGCCAGGTGAAAAGGTCTTGTTACTGTTACTCACAACAGAAAAACTGTTAATGAAGTGGCAAGGGCCTTACAGAGTGCTTAGACATACTGGCACAGGTAACTACAAGACTGAGACCCCTGATAGGAAAAATCCTACTAAAATATACCATGCTAACCGCCTCAAGAAATGGGTTGAAAAAACACCAAAAGCTGTTTTGCTGGTTTTACAAGAAACTGATAAAGAAGATATCAATGTAGCTTTTGACAGACTGGAACAAACTGTACCTGCGGATGCTGAGGAACAAACTGCTGATGCTGTAAAGTTGAATGTTCATAAACCACAGAAATTTCTAACTTGCAAAAGGTATTTAACTACTTTTTCTACAGTACCAGGCTGAGAAAGAGGTTGAGCACGTAACAGTGACATGGAATGCTCGTCCTATTAGACAAATGACATACAAATTACCAAAGCAGTTAAGAGCTGAAATGGTAAAGGAAATACAAAAAATTAAAGAATTGGGTCTCATAGAAGAGTCAGTAAGTGCTTGCTCATCACCAATGGTGATTGTAAACAAAAAAAGAATGGAGTGTAAGAATCTGCCTTGATTTTAGGAAGCTTAATTGTCAGAATTTGACAGTCATCCTATGCCTGGAATAGATGATGTGGTGGACAAACTGGGGAGTGCTAAGTATATCAGTACCCTCCATCTCACCAAGGATTACTGGCAAATCCCCCTAGCTAAAGAATCCAGAGACAAAACTGCATATGCCACTCCTGTTGGATTCTATCAGTTCACCACCACGCTGTTTGGCTTACATGGCGCACCCAGTACATGGAAGTAATTTTATCTGCTCACACTGGTTATTGTGCTGCGTACCTGGATGATGTCAGGGTGTACAGTCCAGACTGGAAAAGCCACCTGAACACCTACAAGCAGTTATCCAATCAACAGAATAGGCAGGTCTGACAATTACTCCTACCAAGTCTGCAATGGGTATGCAGGAAACCAGATATTTGGGCTATGTTTTGGGAAATGGATAAGTTTAACCAGAGGTTTCCAACATAGAAGCTGTAGCTAACATCTCTGTCCCCAAAACCAAGAAACATGTCTGGTCATTTTTAGGGCTGGCTGGTTATCGGAGATTTGTTCCCAGCTTTGCTGAGTTAGCTATTCCCCTCGCATAACTCACAAAGAAATGGTTCCTGAATAATGTGAAATGGACCCCAGTGTGGGACGAGGCTTTTCAGGCCATTTAGGCTGCATTATGTTCAGCCCCTGTTTTAAGAAGCCCAGACCCTGAGAAACAGTTTCTGTTACAGACTGATGCATCAGAGGTACGCCTAGGTGCAGTCTTGAGTCAGCATATAGATGGGAAAGAACATCCTATTCTATGCACAAGTAGGAAATTGCACGACAGAGAAAAGGTACTCCACCATTGAAAAGGACTGCCTTACGGCAAAGTGGGCCATGCAGTCCCTTAAGTTTTACTTACAGCAGACTCTGTACTTGTAACAGATCACAGTGCACTCTGTTCTCTTAACCTAATGAAGGATAACAATTCTAGAATCACACCTGGGTACCTGGCACTATAGCCATTTAAATTTGAAGTGATGCACAAATCTGGGAAAGAGAATGTCAATGCTGATTTTCTTTCAAGATATGGATCAGGAATTGAGAATTCCAAAAGTTGAAAAACATGCGAATTTATACTTCTCTGTTTGCTATACTGTGTATGCACTTAAACTGTAAAGATTATAAGCTACTGTAATGTTAAAGGAGAATTTAAAGAATGTTTTGGAAACTTTTTTTTTTTAATAAACAGGTTTCCTTTAAAAAAAAAAAATGAGGGGTATGTGACAGGGTTGAAAAAGGCCCTGCCCCATTTGTTATGCAGAAAGAGTTTAAATGCAAGGATCTGCCTGGGTGTCCTGTGAGAAGCTAGTACATCTGAGCCAAGCCATTCTCCGAAGAGCCACAGATGTAGCAATGACTCTTGATGATACATCATTGGGGTCCACAGCAGCATGAAACTATACCTTTGATGCCTCAATCCCATCAGCAGCCACCCCCTCCAGCTCCCTGGTAAGCGGGGGGGAAGCCTGCTTAGCCAGTACCAGTACAGTGTCCCACCTGGACTTCTGGTATCTGGCTGCATAGGCCATGTAATTAGCCTACCTGAGTCCCAAGGTGGATGCCATGTACTGTTTCTTAGCCATGGCATTCAGCTTCCTAGAGTCTTTGTTGGGGGGGTGTGAAGCCAAGGGTATATTAGCCTTATCACAGGCTGAAGCCTGTACAACCCCAACATGGCTGCACTGCTGATACAAATACTCCATACCTGAGCCTGATAAGGTGTACCTCTTGTCCATCCTTCTGTCAACAGAAGGTACAGAATTTGGAGTCTAACAATTTTTGTATCCGTTTCCCAAAGGACTTATGAAGGGGAATAGACAGTCTCTTGGACTCTGGGATGTCCATCATCGCCACATAATCAGGCTCCTCTTGTTCCTTAACAGCTTCTTCCACAGGGAGCTGGAGGGTTTCTGCCACTTTCCTGTAAAACATATAGTGGGAAGGAGACTCAGAAAGCTTAGGTGGGGAAACACCAGAAGGCCTGTCTGCGGAGATGTCCAGTTCGATGGGCTCATCCAGACCTTCCATATCATCACCATCACCACCACCTTCATAATCCTCGTTTCCTCCAAATCCAGTTCCTAAAAGTCTTCAGGGGCATAATCCTGAACCAGAGGAACCGACCAAACCGAGCGCCTACCAGAAGGCGCCGGATCAGACGGAACCAGGCGAAGCAATTCCACAATCCTAATCGCTCTGGCAATCTCCTCAGCGGTCGGAACATGGGTCTCTGGATCCAAACCGGACAATTTTTCTTTTTGTTTTCTTTTTGTAGGAGATGATCCTTCAGGATTGGCTCTCCTCTTGCCCGAAGTAGTAACGGCCTGGTCAGAGGGCAATCCTTCTGGTTCGGTCGGAACCGAACCAGGCTGGCCATCCGGGTCAGCAGACTTCTCTGCCTCCTTATCCCCAAGTCTGCCCAACCTTTTTTCCAGGGTCGACTTAGGGAAATTTTTACAGATTTGGCAGTCTGAATCGAGGTGGTCAAACCCCAGCAATAAACACAGGTGGTGTGGGGGTCAGCCTTAGCAAAGACCTCCCCACACCCACTGCAGTGCTGAAACCCAGTGGGCCCGGCTTTTCTTTTGGGTTTCTCAGACGTAGCCATCCTAACCAACAAACTTACCCTTTTTACGGCAAACAGCCAGGCAAGACTCAGTTATCGGTTTCTAACCATGTCACGGGTATTGGAAAAAAACAAAGAAATACTTTTTTTTTTTTAAACTGATAAGGACCAGTAACTACACACTAAAGTTAAAGGAAGAGAAGAAACACAAGCACACTGGATGACTGGTTCAGCTGAACTGGTCAAAATACCAGTCTTTACAATTTCCACAAGTTTTTACTATGGCTAGTTCACTACCTAGTACTTACTGTACCACAGACAGAGATCTGAACTGAAATTTGTGAAACGATCGGTAAAAAAAAGACTACTTTAACCGACTGTTGAACCGCGAGCAGAAGAGAAAATCTCCGGAGCGACTGTTCAGTTAGGCGGAGTAAAGAATCTGACGGTTGCACTTCAAAGTGCGGCAGACAGAGGTTGCAGTCTTGCAGGTTCAAGTGCTGGGGCTAACTGCAATAGTCAGAATACAGCAAGACTTCATGTTGTTTGAACCAGGGTCTCGACGCATGTTTTGGCATCTGCCCTGGTTCTGTTTGTTCCATTTCCGTTGGGGGCGTCAAAAAGTCTACTTGGGTTTTGACCCAAGCGATACACACAGCGGACATCCTTCAGGTAATTTGCTGTTTTCTTGTAGTTTGGCGATATCTTTGGCGTCGCCCCCGAACAGAACTGGATCCCTGAATGGAGCATCCAGAAGGCTGCTCTGTACATCCTGTGCCAAACCTGTGAGATGGAGCCAGGCCAAGCGTCTTAGGCAGATGCCCATAGCTATGCAACGTGCCACCGGATCGACCAAGTCATAGATGACTCAGAGCATGGCGACAGGACAATTTGTTCATTCTGATTTTGTCCATCAGTTTATTCCTGAGCTGTTCGTCAGGGACTTCTTGGATGTTCTTTTCCAGGAAGGACACAGCCGACTTTTGGAAAGCCACCATGTGGGCTACGTAGTTGAATGAACATATGGCGCAGGTAGAGAAGATACAGACCTTGCGTCCTAATTGGTCGATTTGTTTCAACTCCTTGTCAGGAGGAGAGGCACTGAGAAGTTTGGGCTGGGCTGATCTATAGTGGGCTGCGGTAATTACAACAGAATCCGTCTTAGGTTGTGCCGTTAGGCTGGAAACCCCTTCCTGGGGCTGGTAAGTCCTTTCAGCTTGCTTAGAAACCAGCAGGAATAGACGACCATTGCTGCCAAATGATGGACGTCAGATCTTTGTGCGGCCCCGTCCAGGGTGGAATAGAGAGGGGGTCTGCATTAACTAGATCCAGATGCTAAGCGAGTCTTCTTCGCTTAGGGTCCAATTCCCGGGATGCCCAACCGCAGAACTGTTGAATGGACCGGAGGAGTTCCACGAAAGATGGATCCTCCAGGGGTGATTTTGGTGATTCCTTTAGCTGAGATTCCATGGGAGAGTGGAGTTCTGACTCATCCCCGAAGTCAGAACCTTCGTCTGAACCACAGTGGCATCTGGAATTGTCTCCATGACTTTGGTCCCCAGAGTGATCCTCGACAGCAGACCACCTGCCTCTCTATCAGATACTCTGCTGGAAGGGGCAGAGCTTCCTGGTGGCATCCTATGGGTCGGGGTAGCCCTGACTACCAACTTGGGCTGATTCAACTCTTATAAGAGCTGGGACTTGGCGTCTTTTCACCAAGCCGGAATAGACTCTCGAGGTTCCGACTGAGGAGGTGGAGGAGGCGGTTGTGGAGGGTATCCTGGGTACCCCATAGAAAAGGAGGGGTAGCTAAGTGGTTGGTACCAGTAGTAGCCCTGATATTGGTAAGCCTAACCTGGCGTCTGAGGAAGGTAACCCAGTGTCTGACCCCCCAGCATTGGGTAGAGAGGAAACTGTAGTGTGTAGCCAGGAAAGTAACCCATTGGGCCCGACGGAGTAGTAGTCAAAGGCCCAGAGGGACCACTGGGATTTGGGTCAGTCAGCAGGTCTGGGGTCGGAGGTGGTACCCCGGAAGGTCCAGGAAGAATCTGGTCCATCTCGTCCGGAAGTGGATCAGGCAAAAGATCTGGCGTCAGGTGCCTGAGGTGTCAGACGGTGGAACAGAGACTGGCAAGGGGTTGTTTGGAAGGGCTCCCCCCATAGGTCTGCTGGTGAGGCAGGGTCAAGAAGTAGGTCCCGATGTGAGGGATTCTCTAGATCAGCCCCAAAACATCAGGCAGTGCCAGTGATTCCCTGAGGAAGACCTCTCGAGGGACCTTGGGGCCTGCAAGCTCGCTCTACCGGACGTCGGGGACCACGAGGGAGTCAGACGGGAGAGCAGTCACCACGCGGTCATCGGGCAAGCCGGCAACTGACTTAGAGGCAACAGCCTGGTGGGCGCCTCGGGGGGGGGGCCCGCGCCAATGGCCTACTTACAGACCATGGTCAGGCTGACAGAAGCAGGGAGGCTCAAGTCAGACTGATCAACTTGGGCCGGGCACCCAGTAGAGGAGCTGGAGGGCAACTTAGCGGCCAAGTTAATGACAGGCTCCAAAACCACTTCCTCTGAAGAGGAACCCAACTGCCCACTGACCTTGGTGGGGTGGGGGGGCATCTGATCCACCGGAGCAGAGGAAGGTCCAGGAGGTGGGGTACTCACCTGGGTGGAGGCCCCACCCAATGTGACTTTCACTGTCTTGGCTGTTTTCTCTGAGGAGAATGGCTCCACTTGCCATGCCTTTTTATTTTTCAGGGCAGGTGACCACTATCATTCCTCAACTCTTGTAGCTCTTTTTCCATCGATGCCAGTCACTGTTTTAATAAGTGGGCATCGAGGGTCCTCTGGCAACAGGTGCATATGGCCTGGTTGAAAGCTTGGCAGATTGAACAATCTGTAGCCTTGTGTTCAGATCCCAGGCAGAGGACGCAGCGGGAGTGGTCGACCCATGTGGGATCTGCATGCTGCACTTGGAAGCACTTTTTCTTGTGTCAACATGAAGACAAGCAACGCTGGAGAGATGAAAAAACTAACAGTAACTATGGAAAAAAAAAAGGGCAACAAGCTGTTCTACCACAAGGTCTGATGATTCAGGTTGACGGTGGGAAAAAACTGGAGGGCGGGTGGGGGACCGCCCCCAATTATAGTCTCACTGATGTCCCGTCACCTGATGCTGGGGCGGCCCCCCGCTTAAGATTGCTAGCTACAAGTTTGTCGTGCTGTCCTGATGCTAGGGGTGCAGTCCTACTTGTGAAGACCTACTGCAGGAACCCTCTCAAAGTAAGATCTATGAAATACCTGGGAGTACAGCTTACCACTGATTCAGAACTCCTGTATTGCTTAATTTTTTTGCAGAGTAATTTTATTTTTTATTTATTTCATTTTTGTTTACCGGGTAGGTGCACTAGCCATAGCAATGACTATTTTCAGGTATGACCCGGGAGGGTACAGTACAATACAGCAAAACATGACAATACAATTTAGATGTACAGTAGGTGTTGAATACAAAGAAAAAAGTAATATCCAGGATCAGCATCTGTTACAATGCCAATGGTAGGGAAGGAACAATAAAGCAAACGAAAACAAAATAAGGTGCTCACAATGTTGACTTAAGGGAGAAAAATACAATGACAATAGTAATGCAGAAAATAATCAAGACAGGCGGAGTGTACGAAATGAGGGAACAGTAGTATAGTTGAGAAGCTAGTAGTAGGAGGGTAGAGTAGCACAGATTTGAACAAAGACAAGATCAAACTGGACCTATATAAATGGCAACTATTACCATTAGTTTTGATACAAAGAGTGAACATTTTAAAAATGAATGTTCTTCCCAGGTTTTTTTTTCCAAGCCCTACCACTTATAATCCTCAAATCTTTTTTGTAGATATGGAAAAAACTATTAGAAAATTTTATGGAAGAACCACCAACCCAGGATAGCTTTAAATACGCCTAATCTATAGTGATATTATTTGGCTACGCAACTAAAAGTTTATTTGATTGGTTTAAAGATGATAACGCAGCAATATCTTGTTTTCAAATAGTACAAACTAAAACCTAATATAGCATATGGCGGAATGCGGTTGTGTATGGAAATCCATACACCGCAACAAGTTGTCCTGCTGCAGTAGTGACGTCCTCACTAACGATAACAACTTTTCATTCTGCGCTAGTGAGGACCGCCATAATACATGGGACTCCAGCTGTTGTGATTCATCATCCTTTGCTGTGTGAGAGTGGCGTGTGCATGTGCTGGCTAGCAGTTGTTAATCAAGGGTGGTCAGCAGAGCCATTGTAAAATGTGGAAAAGTAATTTTTTTTTTTAATTTTGCAGTCCCCATACACTCTCTGGCATATCTTGGTTTGGTGCACTAAAGTCAAAGGTTTTTGGCAGAAAGGTTTCCTGTTTTTTGGAAAAAATCTTGGGTCAAGACTTCCCATTCGACCCAGGAACTGCAATGTTTGGATGGTGTCTGGGAGCGGAATCAGAAGAGGGTCACATAATGCTATTTAACATGGGTTTACTAGTGGCTAAGAAAGAACTTCTTCATTGGAAAGACATAAAAGCACCAGAATTCAAAGAGTGGTTGCACTTGATGTTTGGTATAAAGAGCACGTTTTCTGATACTCACCTTTGCAAATCAGAATTATCTGTATGGCTGCTGGACTTGCAGGATGCATTAAAACATTTTTTTTTTTTTTTATTAGCTGGCTTTAGGGGAGGAAGGGATCGTGACTCTGTGGAGCCAAGAGCCTGATCACTTCTACTTCTATATTCTGAGACATCCCCCATGCACTCATGTTCTGTGATGCAATAGTTGTGAGAGCGCAGGGGAGCAACCCACTGACTTCAATAGGGTTCTTTTTTCAATCACAATTTTTAATATTCTAAATGCTGGATTTGTACAAATCAAATCACTTTAGCGGAGTGATGGCCTTGATTTGTACAAATCGGGCATTTAGAATATCGAAAACAACAACTTAAAAATGAACCCCACTAAAGTCAATTGTCTCCCCTAATTACCGCATCACAAAACGTGAGAGCCAGGGGCGTGTCTGGGAATAAGGAAGTGGAGGTGGAAGAGATCGGGCTCTCGGCCCCACAGAGCCAAAAAACAATCCCTTCACCTCTAAAGCCTGCTAATACAGCCATAAAGATAATTCTGTGGCTCTGGGAGTGATTTGAAAAAAAGCACTAAAGGTGCTCTTTAAGCAAGATAGAGCATTTTATAAATTAGAAAATGAAAATATTAAATTTCAAGAAATCTGGCTCCCGTTCACTACAGCTTTAGGATTAGATGGATTTGATTAAAGAGGACAGCAGGTTAGGTAAAGACTTTTGGCAATGATGAGAGCATATGGTTATAATCATACATGACGATCAATATACCCACGCTGAGCCAAAAAGAAAGGGGAAAAAAAAATTACCAAGGATTCAGACGGGGTATCCTGTGGATACTGCATATCTGGACTTTAGCAAAGCATCTGGTACTCTTCAACACAGGAGGCTGGTTCATATACCAAAGAACCTAGTTATAACTGGCGGTGTTAAAATGGGTTAAAAACTTGATGCAGAATAGGAGGCAAAAAGTCATTAAGTCATAATTAATGGTACCCATGGAAACTGGTGACAAGTGGTGTTCCACAGGGGTCGGTTCTGGGACCTACACTATTCGATATATTCATAAGTAATCTGGAAGTGGATACTAGTACTTGGAACGTCAAATCTGCTGATGACACTAAGATGGGAAGAGTACTTTAACTACAACAGGAGATTAATGAAATGCAAACAATTACCTGGATAGGTCTGGGATCGGGTGGCAAAAAGACAGAAACTTCAATGTTGAGAAATGCAAGGTGATGCATTTAGGAAGAAACAAAATTAATGCAAAATACAGTACTACCCGAATAGCATGGATATAAGTGAAATAAGCAAGAAAAGACTTGAGGGCACCGATGAGCAGCAAGTTTAAGTAGGAGCAGCAGTGTGAGGCAACAACCAGCAAGGCAAACACAATCATGGAGTACATCAGGAGAAACTTTGTAAGTAGATCTAGGTGTGATAATAATGCCATTATAAAGATCCTTGTTCTGGCCCTATCTTGAATATAGTGTGTACATCTGGTCCCACATCTGAAGGAAGCATACTGATATGACAGAGAGGGTACAACAGACAGCAACCAAGCCGGCTGATGACCTAGAGAACTTGGGCTATGAAGACCAAATGGCAGAATTGGGACTGTAATCCATTGTACAGAGAAGACTCAAGGGAGGCATGATTGTGGTATTCAATATTTAAAAGAGATACATCATTTATTTATTTATCAAGTCTAGGATTACAAATACCTTTGAGCCATGGCTCTTTTACAAAGGTTCACAGTCAGAGAAATACATATTATGGGGAACATCAAGACAGGCATTACAACAATGTGGACATTGCAAACAGAGTACAGATTAATACAGTTCAAGGGTAGCATTGTAACAAGGCAGCCAGCGGCATCTGTCAGAGAAAACAGACAACAGATAAGAAGTGCCTGAGTCATAGGGAGAGGGAAGAGGGTGGCGGGGAGAAGGAATGTAGGAAGAGTGGCAAGAGGGTGAAAAGTACAGCACTGGGTATACCAAGATGTGAGGGTAGAATCCAGTGAGGAGTGGGGGGGACAACTAGAGCAGAAAGGGAAGTGGAGAAACAAGGTTAAGTTGGGCAGTCACAGGAGCTGTTGGTAGTGAGATAGTCCCGAGCCTAGTTTTAAACATACCAATAGTTGGGGCAGAGGAAATGGTTGGCCGAGGCCATTGAACCAGAGTGGCGCGAGAAGCAAAAGAGCTGTCCCTGTGAAGTGTGACAGTGGGGGACTTTCAGTAGCTGTAGGTGGATCTCCTAAGGTGCCATATGTTAATCTCGTGTTGTAACAGAGTTGAGACCCCAGAAGGTGCAAGGCCAAGGTAGATTTTTTCACCATGGAGCAGGTGAGAAACTTTAGTGTTTGATAGTTGGAGCCAGCCAGTCTGAGTGTACAGGTCACATGTGTGGTGAGACGGTGAGCACCAGTGATGAGCTGACATGCTTTTATTTAAGGTAGTTGAGAGGCATCTAAGGGTTGTGGTTGTGGCCGAGCTACAAATGATGAGACCATAGTCTATTACAGAGATCACAGAGCCTGGGACTGCAACCTTCAAAGCTTCTGGTGTGAGGTGTGGTCTGTGTTTGTAGAGGAGACAAGCCGGTATTAGCAGCTCTAGCTACATTATCTACATGAAGTCCATAGGAGAGATTAGGGTCAAGCTGTATCCCTAAGATTTGAAGGACCCCACCTGATCTAGAGTGTCTCTGGGTGGTGGAGATAGCCAAGTGGTGTAGCTTGTGGGTTATGAGAGCTGCAGAAGAGCATAGATTTGGATTTCTTGTCATTGAGGACCAGTTTATGATTAAGAAACCATGTCTCTACAGAACTGAAACCAAGTTGAAGGTTGTGTTGAAGAGTTGCAGGATCTTTGTGAGTGGAGAATACAACAGCATCATCGGCATATAGTATGATCTGCTCAGAGCAGTGGTAAGGGAGGAGTTTAAGAAAAGGCTAAAAGGAGGGGTCTCAGTATGGATCTCTCTGGGACACCGAGTTAACAGGCAGGGTGTTAGAAAGAGTCCGCACTTTTACTCTCTGTGACCGGGTTTTCTAAGTAGCTTTTAAACCAGAGAGAAGAGTCAGGTGATAGCCCGCATTCAGTAGTTGGTGTATGAATAATCCATGGTGTACTGTATCAAGGCCTTGAGAGGTTTATCAAAACGCCCTGTGAGAAGGCCGCTGTCAAGGGTATTGTGCAAAGCTCCAGTGAACTCAAGAAGGGCTGTGGTGGTGCTGTGACCTTCCGAAGCCGTGTTGTTGTGGACAAGGTATATTGTATTTATCCAAGTGGTCGGTAAGTTGATCAGCCACGATGCACTCAAGTGCCTTAGAGAGTGGGGGCAGTAAGGAGATAGGGCGATAATCTGAGTGAATCGTCTTGTCCCCACTTTTATGGATGGGTGTCACGGTGGCTGTTTTCCATAGGTCTGGGAATTTTCCACAGCTGAGAGAGAGGTTTAGGATTTTTGTTAATGGACGAATTACCTCATCGAGGGTGAGCAAAAGAAGCTTAAGGTCCAGGGTGTCGCCACTAGATCTAGATTTAGAGATAGCTGCAGTAATATAGCGGAGCTCATCATTCAGCCTTACCTTCCTGAAGTAGAAGAGGGATGGTTAGACTGAGGGCTGAGGTATTTGGGGAGTAGCCCTGTTTTTGAAAAGTCATGGGCAGAACAGCACTAAGGTCTGAAAAGTCATGTTAAGATGTTTTGCATCACCTTGGGGTCAAGGGTTGAGGACCCATCAACCATTAACATGGCGGAGAGGTTTTGGCTGCTTCCCTGTGACATCCTTTGATATTGTCCCAGAAAGCACCACCATTTCCCCATGTACTGGTGAGAGCATCTTGTAATAGGTGGATTTCATTAGCCATATGGCTTTTATGCAGGTATTTCGGTTTGTTTGTAATTTTGGATGTCCAGTTGTTTGCCAGTGGCCCTGGCAACTGCCCAGAGGTGATCCCTTAGTTTCAGCTGTGAGAGAAGAGCCTGTGACCCATGGGTTAGAGAGAGATTTTGTTTTGGCCTTTTAGCAGGGGCAAAGAGGTCGCAGGTTTGTTGAAAATTGAGATGAAGTGATCAAGAGCCAGTTAACATCTGTTGCTTCAGATGGTAGCCAGTCTTGTAGAAGCAGGTGTTTGAGATGTGGAAGTTTTCCACGAGGAAGGACTCTGCTAGCGATAATTTTGGGAAGGGGCTTAAGGAATTTGTTAGACCATGCATACATGACTGGGGAGTGGTCACTAAGTGAGTCTGGGAGAATGGTCGTACGAGAAATCCTTGTGGGGTGAGTGGTGAGGACCCAATCCAAGAGGGTACTGGTGCCAGTCCTGTAGTTAATCCTAGTAGGGGAGTTTACCATTTGTGTGAGGTTAGCAGCTGAGATGGAGTCTTTATAGGCACTGGCACTCGATGCTAACCAGTTTATGTTGAAATCCCCTAGTAGAATAAGTTCAGTTTCGGAGGATGTGAGTTAATAAAGTTAGGACATCGCTGAATCCATGTTTAGGGTCCCTGGGTGATATATACGGAGACAATAGTCAGAGCTTTATGGTTGGGACCTAGGATGATTTTTATTGGCAGAATCTGGGCTGAGGCAGAAAGTGATGGAGTTGCTACAGGGTGCCAAGACAGGGAGTCTTTGATACAGATTAGCAACCACCACCTTTTTTGGATATCCAGTCCAGCTCAGGAACACTGTAGCCCTGTATTGTTACTGCTGAGTCAGGAACTTTAGGTGTCAGCCAAGTTTCCACCACTGCAAGGATGTCAGGGTTGTGTTGGCATATGAAGGCTTGGAGTGCATCCAGCTTGTAGTAGGCCTGGATATTAATGGTTGCAAGGATAAGGGCACCTGAGTTTGTGTGTGGCCTGAGCTTCTAAAGCCAGGATTGGGATGGACGCTGCCTGAGATGATGAGGAGGAGGAGGAGCAGGAGGTTTAAGGAGCAGAGTCGCAGCTCTTGGAGATAGTTTGGTTGTTGTTTCCTGGAGTAGAAGTTGCAAGGTTCAAGGCGGTGTCCCATATGGACTGCAAGGTGGTACAGTGTAGAGAGGTGGCCACACTTGTTGAGAGTAGCATGTTAAGTAACCAGGAATATCCAAAATGGTGCACCAAGCACAAGTCTCGAGTGGAAGTGGAGAGTTCCCTTGAGTTGCAGTGGAAACCAGAGTAGAGGGTGGATGGGGAGGGGTGGCTAGGACCAGGAGAGAGAAGAAGGGGCCAGGGCAAGGAGGAGGAGGAGAGGAGAGAAAGGCAGAGAGAGCCTACATGGCTTACATACTAGATAAAGAGATAGAGATATAGCCCTCTAGTGGTGAGAGGATATAATCTCAATGGAAAAGTCAAAAAAAAAAAGCTCTAAATTCACTTCTAATATCAACTCAGAACTTAAAATGACTGTAAGGATTAAACAAATCATTAAACCCTAGCACATAAATTCAACTAGAGAGACAGAGGAGATACAGTAGTTAGAGGTGTGTTCAGCAGGAGATAGTATGGGCCACTGGAAATCAGGCCCACTGGTACCAAATCCAAAAGTCAGGGCTAGTACCTTGCAGTACAGAGGATTTCTGAAAAACTGTTTAGGTTCCAGAAATTGAGGGGTCTGTGGCCCCGCCAAGGCACGCTGGATCCCTTGCAGTACAGAGGATTTCTGAAAAACTGTTTAGGTTCCAGAAATTGAGGGGTCTGTGGCCTGTCAAGGCACGCTGGATCCCTTGCAGTACAGAGGATTTCTGAAAAACGGTTTAGGTTCCAGAAATTGAGGGGTCCGTGGCCTGGTCAAGGCACGCTGGATCCCTTGCAGTACAGAGGATTTCTGAAAAACTGTTTAGGTTCCAGAAATTGAGGGGTCCATGGCCTGGTCAAGGCACGCTGGATCCCTTGCAGTACAGAGGATTTCTGAAAAACTGTTTAGGTTCCAGAAATTGAGGGGTCCGTGGCCTGGTCAAGGCACGCTGGATCCCCTGGATGCCCCATCAGACTAAGTGCAGCTCTTTAAGATGCACAAGGACATAGGGGATATGTGATTAGCATCTATGACATACAGAATTTATCTTTGTGAGTGGTTAGTGACCTTTTGACCCCCTTGAGTGGCTTTGCCACTCATGCGGGGAAAAAAGGTCAGTGACCCAAATTTATACAATAGACATTAGCACTTATAATTAGTGCTAAGATTAAAGACTGTAAAAAGGAAAAGTTTTTTTTTTTTCTTCAAACCAGTCTTTATGGCTCCGTGCTCTCTCTTTGCAGTTTGTTTTTTGGATGGGTGATGTGTTTGGAACGACGTATTTTGTTTTCAGAGGTACCTTTGACTTTTTTTTTTTTTAAAGAGTGAGGGTTTTCAATAAACCGCAGCTTACTTTGTGGTTCACTGAATGAATTACTTGCACTGATTCGCGGTTTGCAACAGTGCAAGACACAGCACTCGGATGTTGCTTGTATCTATGACGCAACAGAGTATGAAAATAAATGAAATGACGTAACCTACCAGACATTTTGATATGTGAACACTTGTAGCAGACTGCCAGAAATAGCAGGTTGATACTGTAATAAACTTCAAGCTCTGACTTTTGTTTTTTTGTGATTTTTCTCCCTCTGGCCCCCCGTTGGCTCTTCTTACCTGGCAACCTGTCCTCCGTCCGCTTCACACTTCCGGCTATCACCTGCTCTACCCCCCACGGCGGGGTGTCCCTCATCTTCCCCACCAGGACAGGATCCAGTATTGGTGGTGATGCCCTCTGGAGGTGGCACATTCCCAACAGATGGCCATCAAGCTGCACAACCAGGCCATTCTTCTGATTTTTCTTCCCTTGCGATGATGATGCATGCAATGATGCCAGTAGAGGAAGTGCGGATGCACCCACATGAGTTCCTCCAAGCGTCTGCCCCATCTCTGCCCGTATCTGCAGCATCGGTGTCCTGCCCCCCAGCCTCTGCTAGGGGCCAGTCATACGCCAACCACTGACACCCCCCTAACCAGAGAAGCAGAGCAGTCCCTTGGACGCTCAATCCTTCTCCTCCCCTGCTGAACCCAGGCAGCCTATGCCCGTTCATGAACATGGGTCACCGGTGTAGCACGAGGTAAGGCATCCAGCACCTCACCTCTCAGCACCACCGGGCCGGCTCCTTCAAACTCTGACTTGATAAGCTCTTTGAAGAAAATGGAGTGGACAGGTATTTCCACTGAGCCAGTGGGAAGGAGGGAGGAACACGATGGACCACTGATCATCTTTTTCCCCTAAATACATATGTACATATGAGTGCAAAACAATCCCCAGCTCTAATCAAACTCTAATTAAAAACAAAGCTACCAGCCTTCTCCAAGGCACAGAGTTGTAGGGGGTCAATCAACACGACAATGGCTAGGATTCCTGACCCAAGCTTGGGACATCAGGAGTGCAAGCCAGCATAGGAGACTTTAAACCTGATTTATGGTATTCACACTCATAAACAACTCAGGCAGAGCTTCATTTCGTTCACCGAACCCACTGTCCATCCAGGTAATCATACCTGCCACCCCCCGGACAGTTCACCCAGTGGGCCCTGGGCAGGTGGCAGCAAACCTAGCCAGGTCACCAAATCCAACAGAAAGACAGCAAGAGGGAAGGGGTGCAGAGAGAGATCTGGGACCAGAAGAACAAGGGGAGGTGGTAGATTTCAGCTGCTCATTTAGAACCTGCTGGCTTTCCAACATTATACTCTCTTGACATCCAATACATCACCCCTAATGGAAGGGCATCTTCACGGTGCCCACTCCCTTAAAGTCCCACCTCACGCTTACTTCCAGTCATCCTGGGCCACAAGGAGGCAGACAAACAACAGGAACAAGACCTTACCATCTCCAGAGATGGTGAGCCTCTAGGCAGACGATCTATCTCTTGTTGCCGTCCACCCCCCCAATAAAGCAGCGACAAAAACCCTGGTCGCCACTGTATCAGGCAGCCCTTGATACCCAATGCTATGGATACAGAAGTTGTACAGGCTAGTTGATTTTATCATTTATCACCTCTTAGCTGCCAGTTTGCAGTTCTGGGCTGCACTTAAATAAATACATGCATACATAAAAATAAATGGAGCCAGCTATTAAAAGTATGTTTTTTTAACTGGCTATAACACTGACAGTGATATTACTTTAACTGGCAATCACAAATGTTCATGATTTAAACGTATTAGGAACCTTAATTAAATTGCCTATATCAACAATATAAACAGTGCAAACTAAGGAATTAAATAATATCCAGATAATGTACCTTCTCTAAGTATGCAGCTACAAGAGCTTCCATGAGAGTCAGAGATGCCCCTTCCAAAGAGCTGTAAGCTCCAACCATCATAGACAAGGCTTCTTGAATAGACATTCTGGTGTCAGCTTCTTCCTGTTAAAAAACAGAGGAGTTTACAGCACACCTATCAGTAATAAGAAAAAGCAAAGTATCCTACTCAGTCAGTTCAGACACGTGCACAGCCCAGGTAACATGTCCCAGAAGAAAAAATTACTCACCTATAGTAATCTTGTTTCTTCCAAAAGGATCCACTAATACTACTCTTGCAGTGCTCCCTTAAGCCAGCACTGCCCCAGAGAGAATAGAATGCTATACTAATCATGGAATGTCTAGCTCATGCATCTATTTTCAAATTGCCCAGAGTCAACTGCCTACATTCTACCTCAGATTTCTTAAAAGCTTGCAGAGAGGCCATTACATGTGAATCACTATTTAAATAATTATAGAAAAATAATGCCCAACTGGGCAAACAACAACATTAACCAAAGGACTAGTATTAGGGTTACCAACTGTCCCTATTTTCGTAGGACAGTCCTGATTTGGGCAGCTGTGTCCTGCAGAAAACATGAAAAAATACTAAATGTCCTGACATAGTAGAAAAAATATTTTCTGATTTTCCTCTAAATGTTGCAAAAAACTATAATACCTTAAAATAATAAAAAACACAAGAAACTAAAAAACTACAACACTTATTCTTAAATCTGATTATTTAGAGAAAACATGTCTGTTGCATTGGTCGAAATGACATATTGTCCTACGAAAAATCCAGTTTCAGTAAGAAATGTCCCACTTTGGGCTTCTGAATAGGTGGTAACTCTAACTAGTATAAACTAATGTCCCCTCTTTTTCTGAAGTCAGATATGCCTTTAGGAAAGAACCTACAAGTTAAGACATTACTAGAAGGTGCCAGCAGGTGGTATGCCACTCCAACTATGTATCTTATCAGCTGTGGAGAGGATTTTTCTTGTTACCGATTCTGAAAAGGGAGGCACGGGCCGGGAGTAATAATATTAGTGGATCCCTTTGGAAGAAACAAGATTACTACAAGTGAGTAATTTTTTTCCTCTAACCCCAGGAATCCACTAACATTATTACTCTTACAGACTATGCAGCAGTACCTCAAGGAGGTGGGCCAGACTCTATATAGGAAAAATACTCTGCAAGACTGCTATGCCAAATCTGGCATCACTCCTGGACTGAGTGTCCAGGCTATAATGCTTAGTGAAGGTGTGGACTGACATCCAGGTAGCTGCTTTACATATTTCCATTAGAGGTACCTTTTGGGCAGCTGCAATAGTGGCAGCTGTGCCCCTTGTAGAGTGGGCCCTAAGACCAGAGGGAGGAACCTTGCCTGCCTTTGAGTAGCAAAACTGAATACACTGGACTATCCATCAAGAGATAGTCCTCTTTGAAGCAGGAGTACCTTTACCTACTTCCCCACAGGTGAGGAACAGTTGTCTGTCCTGCCTATGATCTTTTGTGGTACAAGTCATGTAATAACTCAGTGCTCTTTTTACAGCCAGGCTGTGCAATCTAGGCTCACCTGAGCTAGAGTGTTCAGTAAAGAAAACTGGCAATGTCATAGACTGGTTCAAATGGAAGTAAGAAACCACCTTGGGGAGCAACTTCCTATGAGTCCTCAACACTACCTTGTCCCTGTGGAAAGAAACATAGTCCTTTTCCACACAGAGGGCCTGTAGCTCGCTTGTCCTTCTGGCAGAAGTGACTGCTACCAGAAAAACTACATTCCAGGTAAGACATTTAAGCTCTGCAGATGCCATAGGCTCCAGAGGCGGAAGCATAAGTTGGGCAATGCAAATATTAAGGTCCCATGCTGGCACTGGTTCTCTGCGACGGAGCAACAAATTAGAGAGCCCTTTAAAGAACCTTTTGAATATAGGGTTCGATGCCAGGAAGGTATGCATTCTAGCTGAAAGGTATGCCGAAACTGAAGCCAGATGCACCTTCAGAGCAGAGTGCAGCAACCCCAAGGAGTGCAGGTGAGACAAATAATCAAGAAGGGTTGGGATCCCGGGCCGGGCTGGGACTATACCCTTATCACTGCACCAAATGGAAAATCTTTTCCATTTTGAGGCATAGGTTTTCTTGGTGGAAGGCTTCCTGTAACCCTTAAGGACTTCTAAAACTGCTTCAGAGAATTGGCAATCTGCATATTCTAAGTCCTCAAGAGCCAGGCCCTGAGCTTGAGAGACTTGAGATAGGGGTACACTACCCCAAAAGGAAGTTAGTAGATTGTACCTCTGAGGAGGGTGAATCGGTTTGCTCACAGACATTGAGAGCAGCAGGGAGTACCAAGGCTGTCTTGCCCAATCTGGGGCTACCAGAAGAAAAAATTACTCACCTTAGTAATGCTGTTTCTTCTAATGGAGTCTTGCTGTATTCTTACATATGCAGATTACCAAGCAGTACCTCCAAGGAAGAGGGACAGAACCTACTTTAGAAACAGGCTCTGAAGTACTGCAGTACCAAACCACGCATCACTCCTAGCCTGGATATCCAGAGAGTAATGCTTGGTGAAAGTATGGACTGTTTTCCAGGTGGCTGCTTGACAAATTTCTAAGAGAGGAATATCCCTGGCAGCAGCCAGGGAAGCAGCTGTACCTCTAGTGGAATGAGCCCTCAGGCCTAAGGGTGAAGTTCTACCCAGTTTTAGCAGAATTGCATACAAAAAACAATCCACCTGGCAACAGATCTCTTAGTGGCAGGTTTGCCCCTACCAACTTCTCCATACGTAAGGAACAACTGGAGGGATTCAAACCTGTGACCCTTGGTACACTATGTAGTAGCTAAGGGCTCTTTTAACGTCCAGGCTGTGTAGCTTCCTCTCTCCCGAGGAGGAATGGTCAGTGAAGATAACAGAGAGAGATATAGACTGGTTGAGGTGGAAATCTGAAACCACTTTAGGAAAGAACTTTCTGTTAGTTCTAAGGACCACTTTATCTCTATGGAAAGAGATTAAATCAGATTCCACCGACAGGGCTTGCAATTCACTGATACGCCTGGCAGAAGTAATAGCTACCAAAAACACAGTTTTCCAAGTCAAGTACTTAAGCTCTGCTAAGGACAAAGGCTCAAAGGGAGGTTGCAAAAGCTGATCAAGGCAAACATTAAGGTCCCAAGCAGGAGCAGGATCCCTAAAGGGGGGACTGGTGTGAGGCAATCCCTTGAAAAACTTACAAAATACAGGATGGGATGATAAAGGGGAAGGATTGCCTACTGACAAGAAAGTAGAAACAGCTGCCAAGTGTACTTTAAGGGTAGCTGGTCTGAGGCCTAGGCCATTAAGATGGACCATGTAGTCCAGAACCGTAGGCAATTCAGCAGAGTCTGGAGAAATATTCTTCTTAGAACACCAAATGCTGAATCTTTTGCATTTGGAGTTGTAAGTCTTCCTGGTGGAAGGCTTTCGAGAAGCCTTAAGGCTATCCGGAACCCCTTGGGAAAGATGCAGATCTGCAAACTCTAGCTCTTCAAGAGCCATGCCTTGAAATTGAGAGACTGAAGATTCGGGTACCAAATCCTCCCCTGAGAGGATGTCAACAGGTTGTAATTCCTGGGAAGACACAGGGGAAGGTGGACAGCAACAAGGGATACCATGGCTGCCTGGCCCAGTCTGAAGCAATCAGAATCACTTGCATGATTGTGACCTTATCTTGACTAACACTTTGAACAGAAGAGGGAAGGGGGGAAAAGCATACAGAAATTTCCCTTCCCGGTTCAGAATCAGAGCATCCAGGGGGACTGAGCCCAAGACTGGGGGTCTGCAACAAAAAAGAGGAAGTTGGTGATTGTCTGGGGCTGCAAAAAGATCTACTGTATCTCTGGTGTGCCCCATCTCGAGAAAATCACTTTCAAAACTAGAGGATCTAGGGCCCATTCGTGATGGCCCTGGGATATTCTTCTCAGTGCATCCGCTAGGACATTGTCCTTTCCTGGGAGGTGAACTGCTATCAGAGAGGTTTGCAGGAAAAAGGCCAGGGACCACAACTTCATTGCCTCTGTGCACAAGGCCGTAGCCAGAGTGCCTCCTTGCTTGTTGATGTACCACATGGTGGTGGTGGTGTCTGTTCTGACCTGAACCACCTTGTTCTGTACAGATCTGGAAAAAGCTTGCAGTGCCAGAAACACTGCTCTGAGTTCCATAGATTGATATGAAGCAGAGATTCGTGAGGTGACCTCAGTCCTTGGGTGGTAAGATCCCCCAGATGGGCTCCCCAGCCCAGCAGGGAAGCATCTGTGGCGAGTATCGCTGAATGAGACTGTGTGACAAATGGAACCCCTTGTCTCAAGTTGTCCTGATCCTGCCACAATTGCAAGGCTTGGATCAGGGTTCGAGTCACTGGGATTAGTTTGGTAAGGGAATCCTTTCTTTGGGACCAGAAGGCTCTTAAGTGGAACTGAATGTCCCACATCTGGAATCTTGCCCCTTGGACCACTGCTGTGGAGGCTGCCATGTGGCCCAGAAGCTAAAGGAAATGCCTTGCTGGTCGAGACACCTGAAGGGTGAATAAAGAGGCCAGTTCCATAAGGTTCCTTGCCCTTTCCAGGGGAAGGAAGGCTCTTGCCTTTACTGTATCCAGTTCTGCACCCATGAAGGTGAGGAGCTGTACTGGTTCAAGAACGGACTTCGGAAGGTTGAGAAGGAATCCTAAGGAAGTGAGCACTTGCAGGGTCACTTGCAGATGTGACATGACTTGGTCTGGAGACTGGCCCACTATGAGCCAGTCATCCAGGTATGGGAAGATGGCAATCCTTTGCCTTCTTAGAGAAGCAACTACTACTGCCAGGCATTTTGTGAACACTCTTGGAGCAGAGGTTAGGCCGAAGGGCATTGCTCTGAATTGGTAATGGCCTGAGGGCAGCTCGAACCTGAGGTACTTTCGATGGGAGCTTCTGATAAGAATATGGAAGTAGGCATTCTTGAGGTCCAGGGAGACTAGCCAGTCCCCTGTCCTTAAAGAGGGTAGAATTATTCCCAGAGTCACCATTTTGAACTTTGGCTTTAAAAGGTGCTAGTTTAAATATCTGAGATCCAGGATGGGCTGCCATTCTCCTGTCTTTTTGTGGGTGAGGAAGTACCTGGAGTACAACCTTTTCCCTTGGTGTAGGGGTGGAACCTTTTCCACAGCTTTGAGAGCCAGAAGGGAAGAGACCTCTGCCTCTAGGGCAAGTGTCTCTGAGGGATTTGCAGGTGGAAAGGATCTGGTTCTCATCTTTGGAAATTTTTTGAAGCTGAGAACCAGACCCTGGCTTACTACTTCCAGGACCCATTTGTCTGATGTTAAAGACTTCCAGTCATGGACAAAGTAAGCCAGCCTGCCCCCTACAGGTGGTGGAGAATCGGCCCTGGCAAACCCATCAGGGTGCCTGTTTGGCAGGGGGTTTAGGCTGAGGGGTGGTAGCAGGCCTGCTTGTACCCCTTCTGCCTCTCCCTCTAAAGAACACCCTCTGAGCATAGGCAGAAGAGGAGGCCTGGGCTTGGTAGAAAGGCCTATGAAAAGGCCTGCCCCTGCCCCTGGGATGCTGCCTCTGAGGAGTGGTTTGCCTTTCCTTGGCCTGAGCACTCCTATAAGTGGTCCGTATTCATCCATTTTCTTCATGTAGTTCTCTGTTTGCTCCCCAAATACAGGTTACTCACCTGTAACAGGAGTTCTAGGAATGGTATATGTTGTTCATCCACACTGTCTGGCAGGTATCCTTGCCGCTTTAAATCTTGCCGGAAGGTCTTGCTGGCTCCTCCCACCCACCCGGGTGGTAAACTCTCGGCTCCACCCCATGGCGCCAGATCTGGCCCGCTGGAAAGCTCAGGGTATGCTGGCAAAGCGGGAAGTTGGGTAGTAATAGTGGATGAACAACATATACCATTCTAGAACTCCTGTTACAGGTGAGTAACCTGTATTTCTAGGGACATGGATATGTTGTTCATCCACACTGTCTGGCAGACTCCTAGCAAGTTCTCCGGCCAGGAGGAGGAGGCACACACACCTACTTAGGAATATAGAGACTGGAGAACCGAGGGCCCCAAACCAGCATCCCGCCGTGACTCAAGGTCGATGTGGTAATGGGTGATGAAGGTGTGTGCTGACTTCCAGGTAGCAGCCCTGCAGATTTCCTGGATAGGGACGTCCCTGGAAGCAGCCATTGATGCAGCAGTATGGCTGGTAGAATGAGCTCTTCTCCCTCTGGGAGGCTCCATGCCCGCCAACTTATAGCAGAGATCTATGGAGGAGGTGACCCACCTGCCTATCGTCCGCTTGGCTGCAGGTCTGCCAGGTGCGGCTTCAGCGTAGGTGACAAACAGCTGGCGAACCTCTCCCCGAATTTCAGCCGTGCGCTCCTTATTAGTGTGCCCTTCTAGGGTCCAGAGTATGGAGCCTATATTCGACCTCAAGGTGTGACTGGGGTATAACACGGCAGAGTCAACACCTGGTTAAGGTGAAACTCCACACCACCTTCGGAAGGAATTTCGGGTGGGGTACAGGACAACCTTGTCCCTGTGGAGAACCAGGTAAGGAGACTCGATGCAGAGCGCCTGGAGCTCTCCCATCCTTCTGGCTGGACGTGATAGCCACCAAGAAGGCGGTCTTCCACGACAGGTGAGAGAGTTCACACCTGTGCATTGGTTCGAATGGCTTGCCCATGAGCTTTGCCAATACCAGCAGTAGATCCCATGGAGGTGGAGGTTCTCGCATCGGAGGGGAAATGTGATCAAGGCCTTTGAAAAAGCGCCAGACCACCTTCTCCTGCGCCACCGACTGCTTCCCGGCCCGCGCCCGGTAAGCAGAGATGGCTGCCAGATGCACCTTAAGGGTCGTCGACCTAAGCCCTTGCTGAGAAAGGGACCAAAGGTAGTCCAATATGCTTGCTAGGAACAGGAGGAAGGGTCCAGGCCTGCCCTGACACCAAATGGAAAATCTTTCCATTTGAAGGCGAGTACTTTCTGGCCGACTTACGGGACGCCTCAACTACGTTGAGGACCTCGTCGGAAAGACCCAAGGCCTGGAACTCTAGCCACTCAGGAACCAGGCCGTCAGGTGCAGGGATTGAAGGTCCGGATGGAATACCTTCCCCTGATTGACAGAGCAGGTCCGGGCGAGCTGGAAGCTGCCTCGGGAGCCTGGAGCTGAGGAGATCTGGGTACCAGTACTGGCGGGGCCAGTCTGGGGCTATCAATCACCTGCACCTTGTCCCGCTTTGCTTTGAGCAGCACCTTGTGCATCAAGGGGAAAGGGGGAAGGCGTAGAAGAGGCCCAGGGTCCACGGCCTCAAGAAGGCATCCCCTGCAGCGATCCCTGCTGAGGGGGGCGGCATGAACAGCCTCAGCTCAGATTCTCCCTGAGGCAAACAGGTCCACCTGAGTGCCCTCCCAATGGAGAATAGACATTCGTACTACTCTCGCAGGAGAGACCACTGTGGGACGCAGCCCCCATCCGGCTTAGGGCATCGGCCAGGGTGTTGGAGGCTCCTGCCACATGAATGGCTAGGAGATCCGCCTTTAGGCTGGCAAGCGAGTGACCAGATGCGGAGAGCTTCCTTGCATAGAAGCATGGGAGCTGCCCCATTTCGGCGGTTTAGATAGTACATGGTCGTGGTGTTGTCCGTCTGGACCCGGACCACTTGACCCCAAGAAACAGAGCAAAGGCGGTGAGAGCTAGGCGGACCACTCGGAGCTCCAGCAGGTTGATGTGGCATCGAGACTCCCTCGGGGACCAGAGGGCGCGCGCCTGTGTTCCCAGATGGGCACCCAACCCATCAGAGAGGCATCGGTCGGCTGAGAGACCGGGCCGGCTCAGGGACAAGCGGGATGCCCTCCTGCAGATGAACTGGAATGGTCCACCACTGGAGAGCGTTCCCACATCCCTGGGTCACCGTCACTAGCTGGTCCAATGGATCACAGCGTTGGGACCACTCGGCTGGCCAGCCCCACTGAAGGGGCATGTTCCAGCGGGCCCAACGGACCACACGCTGTATAGGCCGCCATGAGACCCAGGAGGCACAGGAAGTCCCGGGCTGGGCACAATTGCCCAACCAGAAATGACTGGGCAAAGGAGGAAAGAACCTCGACCCTGTCCGCCGGGAGCCGTGCCCTGGCTCGAGGAGAGTCGAGCTCTGCCCTGATGAAAAGAATCACCTGCTTCGGCTCGAGTTCTGACTTGGCCTCATTAATGAGGAGGCCAACTTGAGAGCAAACCTGGAGGGCCAGATCTCTGGACCGCTCCACCTCCTGTCTGGAGGGGGCTGCTATCAGCCAATCGTCGAGGTAAGGGTTAACCCGGACCCCTCGGCGCTGTAGGAATGCTGTCACCACTGCCATGCATTTGGTGAAGACCCTGGGAGCTGGAGATAAGCCGAAGGGCATGGCTTGGAACTCGAAAAGAGATCCCTCTGCTCGAAAGTGAAGGAACCTCTGATGTGACAGACGGATAGGGGACGTGAAAAGCAACGTCCTGCAGGTCGAAACAGAGACCACCACGCCGTGTTCCAAGGATGGTATTATCTGAGCTAGAGTGACCATCCTGAAGGTTGAGACCTTAGGAACTTGTTTAGAGTCGTGTGGGTCGAGAATGGGGCGCCAGCCCCGTCGCTTGGAACCAGGAAGTACCTGGACACGAACCCGGGTTTGAGGGGGTCCGCCACTTCTCTTATCACCTCCTTCTCGAGGAAGGCGATGTCAGCTCGGCGAGCTGACAAGCGAGCTTCAGACCCCAGGCCCCGAGTGCGGCGGCTCTGAAGGGTGGGGCCTGCTCGAACTCCAGAGGCAGGCCCTTTCCACCACCTCCAACACCCACCGGTCTGTGGAGATAACGGACCAGGCGGAAAGTGGCGGAGCTGCCCCCCCCATTGGGGGCACCTGGGGTGAGGCGACGGGGTTGGGGGAGACACCCCTCAACTCGTCACTGGGCAGGCTTGGAGGAAGGACGGCCGAGGGACCCCAGGGCCTTTACCCCTGCTTCCTGGAGGAGGAAGCCGGGTTTGGGTTTGGGACGCCAGCTTGCCTGCTGGCCCTGGTGCTGCTGGGCCGGACGTGCAAGGGCGCGGACGATTAAAGAGCTTGTGGGCAAGCCCGGCCCTTGTCCTCTGAGCGGATGAGACCGAGTCCAAAGTGGCACTGGACTTTCTGGATCCTCTGGAGTGGCCTTCCCACCAGGGCCGAAGAGGTCAGTCCCAGGAGGGACATCCGCCATTTGTGGCGTATCCGCTGTGAAGGTGGATATCCTCAGCCATGCCGGCGCGCATAGCCACTCAGTGCCGCGACTGACCTGGCGCATGAGTCTCCAATGTCCAGAGCAGTCTGAAGTTGCTGCTTGGCCACCGCCCTTCCCTGGTCCCGCACCTGCCTAACCGTAGTCTGCAGGTCAGCCGGGAGATGAGGGACTACCTCGTCCAGGGAGCCCAACAGGGCATGGGAGAAATGTGCCATAAGCACGGACGAGCTGGCCTGACGAAGGCCAAGGGAGGACGCAGCGCAGACTTTTCGCCCAGCATAGTCCAATTTTTGGGACTCCTTGTAGGGAGGTTTGTCCACGTCCCTAGCGTTTTCGGCATGCCGGAAAACACTGTCGGTAACTAACCCCTCGGCTAAGGGATGTTCCGAGAAACCAGACAGGGAACCGGTAGGGACTGCATACTTCCTGGCCATCCTGGCCGAAGGCGCAGGGCAGGAAGCAGGGCGCTGCCAGAGCTCCAAGGCCGGGCCCACAATGGCCTCAGCCACAGGAAAGGCCTCCGTAGGGGAATCCCCTCGGTCCAATATCTCCGTGAGGGGATACTTGGCCCGCTTGGATACGGGCTTGAGCTGCATCCCGGTGGACTCTAAGATGAGCCTGAGCAAACCCAGGAAGGACGAAGGGCTGTCGTCCAGCGACTGACCTCCAGAGGACTCCAAGTCCAATCGCCTGGAGAAAAGGAAGGAATCGTCATCGGACTCGGAAGAGTCCGCAAAGAGCTGCCTCGGGCCTGAGCCACCCTCCACCTGCCGAGGGCAATCGAGAGTGTGGGTGACCGACAGCCTATGGGGCAGACCCTGAGCCGACCGAGAGTTCTTGTTCGGAGACCCAAACAGCGGCTGTGGAGGCGGAGGTTCCACCGGAATCGGTGGAGCAGCTGGTTTTGGCCGAACAACCGGCCTGGGAACAGGCTCCTCGGGTAAGACGAGGGGTTGTTTCGACCGCTCCAGTGACAGCCACTTAATGGCCGGGGAAGGTGACGGCTTGTTCCCGGTCAGAAGTAGCTGTTGCCACATGAGGTCCTTGTATCGTCGACATAACTACGTCGAAGCCTCCCTCATCCGAGGGGCGAGGGCGGCGGCGGCTCCGCTTACGCGGTGAGACCGCCTATAACGGCGATCTGCTGGACCACGAAGAAGTCCGAGAGACAGACCAAGAACCTCGGCCTTTCCGAGGAGGGGCGGTGGAACCGCCCTCCCTCGGCCTCGGAGGAGTTCACTCGAGGGCTCCGGAACCGAGGCACTGGCAAGCCAGCGGGATCTCTCAACTCCCACGGGAACCGTGAGGAGGATTTTTCGGCCGCGGTCGACAACCAGTCCAGCGGGTCGAGAAAGATCTCGACTAGCCAGCGGGAGTCTCGGTCAACTAACCTGATGGGGACACCGTGAGACCTGTGGCCGAAGCCGAACAATCGACCAAAGTCGATGGCCGACAACTCGGGGAGAGGGACCTTTCCCGCTCCCAAGAGCGTCGACGGAGGGACTTACCCTTGTCTTTCTTCTTGGACTGAGAAGAAGGTCCAGCAGACGTTGGTCCCTCTCCTCTAGTGGAGAGGGACGGACAAAGCTCCTTAAAGGAAGCTGTGTAAGAGGAACCCAGGGAGAGCGGGATAAATGCCGAGGTCGAGGAAGATGCGGCCCGCGCCGCCTCCTCTTCGAGGGCGATCATCTGCTCTAGCTGATCCACGAGCCTGGCCTGGAAAACCGCCGACGGGCCTCTTTTGACTTCACCGAGGAAAGCGTTTCTCAGGGCGCCCAGTTGTAAGCAGGCAGCACGGTCTCGAGGACGAGGCTGAGAAAGAAGAGCACAGGTCGCAAAGCCTACAGGGTGCTCAAGGCCTAAACAATGAACACACATGGAGTGCGGATCCGTCCGAGACATCTTCTGCCCCGCAAGGGCACCTCCGAAACCGAGTCGATGGTCCATCGAGCGCGAGGGATACAAGACCAAGTCTATAATGCAAAAACTTTTAAATTCGAAACCGAAGAATTAGGAACCAGTCTTATACGCAGAGCGTTAAGGAGGGAACCTGAGCTTCCAAGCGGTAAGGAAGATCTGGCGTCGTGGGGCGGAGCCGAGAGTTTTACCACCCGGGTGGGTGGGAGGAGCCAGCTTGAAGACCTTCCGGCAAGATTTAAAGCGGCAAGGATACCTGCCAGACAGTGTGGATGAACAACATATCCATGTCCCTAGAACAGAGAATTACCCACAACAAGAAAATCCATGGCCTTAGTCTGGGTATCCTGCGACAGGCTAGTGCATCTGAGCCAAGCCATCCTACGAAGTGCCACAGATGTAGCCATGACTCTAGATGAAACATCATTGGAGTCCAGTGCAGCATGGAATTGCACCTTGGATGCCTCAATACCATCAGCAGCCACCTGCTCCAGATCCTTGGCAAGCTGGCCAGGGACCTGTTCAGCTAAAGCCATGACAGTGTCCCATCTAGATTTCTGATATCTAGCTGTATAGGCCATATAATTGGCTTGCCTGAGTCCCAAGGATGCTGCCATGTACTGTTTCTTTGCCATGGCATCAACTCTCCTGGAGTCCTTATCTGGAAGGTGTGAAGCCAAGGGTATATTAGCCTTATCGCAAGCTGCAGCCTGCATTACCCCAACATGGCTGCATTGCTGGGTAAGGAACTCCGTATCTTAGCCTGACAAACTATACCTCTTGTCCATTCTTTTATCCACAGGAGGTATAGAATTAGGAGTCTTTAAAATCTTAAATGTCTGTTTCCCAAAAGACTTGTGTAAGGGAATAGAATGCCTCCTGGACTCTGGGATATCCATCATTTCCACATAGTCAGGCTCCTCCTGGTCAGCCACAGCTTCTTCCATAAGAAGCTGAAGGGTTTCGGCCACTTTCTTGTAAAACATGAAATGGAAGGGGGACTCAGAAAGCCTAGGAGGAGACACCCCTGAAGGTCTGTCTGGGGAGATGTCCGGGTCAATGGGCACATCCAGACTTTCAAAACCACATTCACTTTCCTCATACTCCTCTTCCTCCGGTTCATACTATTCTTCTAAATCATAATCCGGAACCGGTGAAACCGGCCGAACAGAGCGCCTCCCTGATGGTGCCGGTTCAGTCGGAACCGGGGAAAGCGACTGCACAATTTTTATTGCTTTGGCTATCTCATCAGCGGTTGGAGAAGAAACTTTTGGATCCATACCAACTGATTTTTCCCTTCTTGTTCTCTTAACCGGAACCAACTCCTCTGAATCGGTTCTCCTTTTGCCCGAAGAAGTTTCGCCCTGGTCAGAGGGCACTCCTTCTGGTTCGGTTTGAACCGAACCGGGCTGGCCATCCGGGTCAGCGGACTTTTTGGTCTCCCGTTCCCTGAGCCTACCAACTCTCTTTTCTAGGGTAGCTGCGGAAAATGTTTACAAATCTGGCAGTCTGAATCGAGGTGGTCAAACCCCAGACAATAAACACAGGTGGTGTGAGGGTCAGCCTTAGCAAAGAACTTCCCCACACACTACAGTGTTGAAACCCAGTGGGCCCGGTTTTTCTTTTGGGTTTCTCAGACATAGTGCCAGTCCTAACAAAACTTACCCTTTTAATGGCAATCCGCCAGGCAACACACACTTGTCGGTTCCTAACCATGTTACGGGTCGTGGACAAAACCGTAGTAAATCCAGTTTTTTTTAGAACCGATAAGAACCGGTAACCACACTCAAAGTAGAAATTAAAATTTTTTAACAACTTGATCGGTTCAAACCAAACCGATGAACCGTTTACAAGTTCCACACAGAATAGAAAACAATATAAACCTATCTAGTACTCACGAATACCACAGACAGAGACTAAACCGACAGGTTGCAGTTTAAATTCGGTCGAAACCAGAAAATTGGTACTTTAACCAACAAACTGAACCGAGCAAAGGAGAAATCTCCGGAGCGACTGTTCAGTGAGGCGGAGTAAAGAATCTGACGGTTTGAGTTCAAACAGCAACAGACAGAGTCTCAACCGAGCTCAAGCTCAGCGTTCCATGCCTGGCATGGAAAGTTAACTCTTTCATCTCCGGGGCAGTTCAAAAGTTGGGACTCACTGCTATTGTCAGAATACAGCAAGACTTCATGTTGTTTGAATGGGGTGACATGATAGAAACTTTTAAGTACCTCAAGGGCATAAACAAGGTGCAGTTGGGAGATCTTTTCCATTGTAGAAAATATATCAGAACAAGGGGGCATGATATGAAATTGGAGGGGGGGAGGGAATTAAGAGGTAATGTAAGGAAGGTTTTCTACATGGAGAGGGTGGTGAATGCTTGGAATACTCTGCCACAAGAGGTGGTAGGGGCAAGCTCAGTGGAGGGGTGTAAACATGCCTGGGGCAAGCACAGGAAAACCTTGGGCAGGAAGGGAGTTATGAAAACCCATTGACCACTTAGTGTGAGTGGATGCATACATGTATAGGGCCTATGGACAGACTGGGTGGGCCTAATGGTCCTTATCTGCCAACAATTTCTATGTTTTTATGAGGATTCAACAACATGGAGGACCTCATCGAACAGACTCAAAGCCTGGAACTCTAGCCACACAGGAACCAGGCTGTTAGTTGCAAGGACTACAGCTCCTGGTTGAGGACTCTCCCCTGAGAGCAATAAAGCAGGTCCAGGCAGAGAGGCAAGTGCCACAGGGGCCTGCTGCTAAGGTTGAGGAGTCCAGAGCCACCAGTATCATCTGCACCTTGATCAGCACCTTGTGCATCAGTGGAAAGGGAGGGAAGACGTACATGAGGCCCGGGGTCCAGGGCCTCATAAATGCATCCCCCATCAGTGTACTGCACTGAGGGGGGGGGCAGGCACAAAACAGCCTCAGCTTTGCATTCTCCTGAGAGGTGAACAGGTCGACCAGGGGAGTGCCCCACGGGGAGAACAGGCAATCGACTACCTCCTGGTGAAGAGACCATTCATGAAACGCCTCGCCAATTTAGCCGAAGGTGTCCGCCAGCTGGTTGGAGGCACTGGCCACATGAATCACCAGATCATCAACATCCAGACAGCATACGAGGGTCCAGGTGCACAGCGCTTCCTGACAACTGGAGGGGATGCATCCCGCCCTGCTTGTTGAGGTAGTACATAGTGGTGATGTTGTTCATCTGGACCTGCACAACTTGATCCCAAACAGATGATAGGAAGGAGCTCCAGACGGCTGATGTGACATCGGGACTCCTTCCCGTGGGTCACCACGTGGACTCCACAACCCATGAGAGACGCGTCATTCGTAAGAGTGACCTTCAGCTCTGGGCAGATGAATGGAACTCTTTCCTGCAGATGTTCCGTGACGAGCCACCACTGGATGGCATCCCACATCGGCTGCATCACCTTGACCTGGTGGTCGAGGTGACCGAGGCACTAAGACCAATGGTGGGCCAGCTCCCACTGCAGGAGGTACATCCACCAGTGAGCCCACCAGACCATACTGGTGCAGGAAGCCATGTGCTCCAGTAGCCACAGGAAGTTCCGCACAGGGCACTAGTGCCCAACCTAAAATGATGGGCAAAGGAGGTAAGATCCACCACCCTGTCTGCTGGGAGTCGGGCCTCGGCCTGAAGGGAGTCGAGCTCTGCCTTGACCTGCAAGGGGAGGAGTTCTGACTTGGCTGGGTTGACAAGACCACCCAGGGCCAAGCAAGTCTGGAGGCCCAGATCTCTGGACCGCTCCACCTCCTCCTGGGATAAACCGTCAATCAGCCAGTCGTGCAAGTAAGGGTACATCCAGAACCCTCGGCACCTAGGAATGCTGCCACCATTGCCAAACACTTGATGAAAATCCTGGGGCTGAAGAGAGGCCAAATGTCATAGCGCTGAACTTGTACAGCACCCCTTCCAAACAGAACCAAAGGAACCGCTGGGGTGTGGGGGAGGGGACGGATTGGAATGTGAAACAAGATGTCCTGGAGGTCAAGAGAGCAGAACTACATGCCACACTCTAGGGATGGAATTATCTGGTTCAGGGTGACCATCCGGAAAGGAAAATTACGTACCTACCGTAATTCTTGATCTTCTTGGACGAGTCTCCACCACTCATTCACACTAGTGGGGATTGGCTCGGAGAGCACTAAGACCCATAAGGGAGCAAACTTTTTGCTGGAGGGTGGCGCGAGAGAGACGCGCCGCGAGACACGGGCGCCACGATGAGCAGCGGCTCGAAAGCGGTAATGACCATCTCAAGGATTACCCTCCAACCGGCCCAGTACTTTTTACCAAGGAGGTGCAGCGCAACTAACGTAAAGGGTAAACCCAACATTAAAAAACGGACATAAGATAGTCTGTATGACCCGTGTAAGAAGGGTCAGCAAAGAAGTCCTCACGGCCTAAAGATTTGAGGGAGTGAAGACCAATACAGCGGTGAGCTCGGGGGATGGAGGGTGGGGTAGAATGAGTGGGAGACTCGTCCCAAGAAGATCAAGAATTACGTAGGTACGTAATTTTCCTATCTTCCTGGACATAAGTCTCCACCACTCTTCACACCAGTGGGAGAGTACTAAGCTGATAATCCCCAAAAGGGCGGCAGGAAAGCCAGAGCTCACGCTGCCTAAGATAGAAGCCCATTAAGGATAGTTCTGCCGAATGCGGAATGTCGCCTGGCATGAACATCCAGTGCATAGTGCTTAAATCAAGTATGCACTGAGCTCCAGGTGGCGGTGCATATATCTGCAATTGGAACATTGCGAATTCCGCTAGGGATGTCAAGACTTAGCAGAGTGAGCTGCATACCTACCTTCTAATTTAACTTGAGCCATGGAATAGCAAAGGACGTAAGGCATGCCACTAACCATGAAGAGATGCATCTAATAGCGACAGGTTGACCCAGCCGGGTGTCGCTGAAAGAAACGAACAGTTGCTGAGTCTTATGACCATCCTTGGTTCTATCTAAATAGAACCGCAAGGCTCTCTTAACATCCAAGGAATGAAGAGCTCGTGTCCCTTCATTTTGGAAATTAGCCAAGTAAGCGGAAGTACCAGAGGTTGGTTCAGATGGAATTCTGACACAACCTTGGGAAGAAATTTAGGATGAGTACGGAGAACTACCTTGTCCTTATGGAATACAGT
This sequence comes from Neoceratodus forsteri, assembly GCA_016271365.2. Lineage (NCBI taxonomy): Eukaryota > Metazoa > Chordata > Ceratodontiformes > Ceratodontidae > Neoceratodus > Neoceratodus forsteri. Next base: position 1,098,951,433 of record CM057453.1, read on the forward strand.
ATACTGGAGGGTCCAGAATCAGGGCATGTATCTCAGAGACCCCATGGGCTGAGGTAATGGCCACCAGGAAGGCAGTCTTCCAGGTAAGAAATTTTAGCTCACAGGTAGCTAAGGGGTCGAAGGCTTCCGAAAGTGAGCATGTCCAGCACCAGGTTAATGTCCCAGGCTGCAACTGGACGCTTAACAGGGGTCTGGTATGGAGAATCTCTTAAGAAATCTCTTCACCATAGGTAACTGAGCCAGAGTTAAGGAAGAAACCGGCTCATGGAACGCTGAGATGGCACTAAGGTGAACTTTAACTGTGGAGTACTGAAGACCTAAGTTTGATAGGTCCAAAGATACTCCAGAACCTTGCCAGGAGGACAGGAAAAGGGATTCCAAGAGGATTTTGCACACTGAGAGAGAAAACGCTTCCATTTGGAAGCGTGATGCTGGGTGGCTGGCTTCCGAAGAGCAGTAGAAGGATGTCTGAGACTCTACGAGAGACGTTGAACCGATTCACTTCTATCTCTTCAGGAGCCAAGCATGAAGGTGAAGTGATTTCAGGTTGGGATGGACCAACGAACCCTGAGTCAGAAGACTGATTTGCAAAGGAAGTGGTCTCGGAGAGGCTGCCAACATACTGTTGAGTAGAGGAAACCATAGTTGCCGAGGCCAGGAAGGAGCAATGAGAATCATCTTGGTCCCCTGAGACTCGAACTTGAGGAGTACTCTCTGGATTAGAGGAAGTGGTGGAAAGGCGTAAAGAAAGCGTTTTGTCCACCGCAGCCTGAACGCATCCTGACAGAAAATGCCAGGCCCTGGATTTCTGGAGCAGAAGAGAGGCAGTTTTGCGTTGAGTGGGGATGCAAAAAGGTCCAGGTCTGGAGTCCCCCACTCTTTGAACAGGGACCGAGCTACGGCTGGATCGAGAGACCACTCATGAGGGTCTGCCTCCGTTCTGCTGAGGTGATCTGCTAGGTCGTTTTGTATACCTGGCAGATAAACCGCTTGAATCAGAGACTTGTGCTCCAAGCACCACTCCCACACCCTCATTGCTTCCCTGCAAAGGGATAAGAATGAGCACCGCCTTGCTTGTTGATGTAATACATCACTGCTTTGTTGTCCGTTTGAAGGAGAATGTTCTTGTGACAAAGGACATCCTTCAGAGCTCGGATTGCATAGAGGACCGCCTCATCTCCAGGACATTTATGTGGAGATGAGTTTGAACTGAGTCCATACACCTTGAGTGTGGAGGAGAGACAGTGAGCTCCCATCCCATTAGCGATGCATCTGTGGTGATGGAGATCTGATGATCCGGGGAGCAAAGGGGAATCCTTCCAGGAGATTGCTCTTTGAGACCACCAGGTGAGAGACCTTCCAAGGCTCCGTCACCTTGATGGGATAAGACTGGGGGTGAGAGGTCGGGGACCACTGAGTGGAGAGCATCCACTGGGTGGTTCTCATGTGCAGTCGGGCCAGAGGGACAGTGAAGACCGAGGACGCCATGAGACCCAACATGCGTTGCATCGAGAGGGCTGTAACCGATTGGTTCTCCCTGATGTAACGGGCCATACGAAGGATGTCGAGTCTTCTGTCCTCTGGAAGGAAAGCCTTCGCTGAAGAGGTGTCTAGAGCCGTCCCTATGAAAAGGAGCCTCTGGGAGGGTTGCAGTTGAGATTTTTTCAAATTCAGCAGAACTCCCATGGACGTGAGAAGACGAGAAGTCGTTTGCACGGCTTCCAAAGTCCCTTGGCCGGAAGGGCTTGCTAGAAGCCAATCGTCCAGGTAGGGAAACACTCGGAGTCCGACTTTCCTGAGATGCGCCGCGAGAACTGCACAACACTTTGTAAAAACTCGCGGCGCCGAGGATAGCCCAAAGGGCAGGACTCTGAACTGATAATGCTGACCCAAAGCTACAAACCTGAGGAATTTGCGGTGGGTCGGGTGGACGGGGATATGCTGGTAAGCATCCTGCATATCCAGAGAGGCCAGCCAGTCGTGCTGATGCAGCAAGGGTACAGGGTACCTAGGGAAATCATCTTGAATTTCTCCCTGGGGAGGAATTTGTTTAACTTTCTGAGGTCTAGAATGGGGCACATCCCCCCAGATTTCTTTGGAACCAGAAAGTAATGGGAGTAGAACCCTGTGTTTCGCAGATGCGGGGCACCAGTTCTGTGCCCTGTTGTTCAGAAGGCCCTGGATCTCCATGGCGAGAGATCTGATGAGAGGCCGACAACCTGGGTTGTCGAATGGAGGACAATCGGGGTTCCAAGAAATTGAGAGAATAACCTCGCGAATTATCCAAGAACCCATTTGTCTGAGGTTATGGATTTCCACTGGTTATAGAAGTACATCAGACGACCTCCCACGAGGAGAAAGTTCCACCCGGGCAGAGTGGATGGAACTTGGGCCAACGACTCATAAGGTAGCGCTGGGAGCTTTGGGTCCCTCGCTTGTTACGCCTTCTTTTGAGGTTGGGCAGGTTGGCTTTATGGAAGCTTCCCTGCCTCTGCCTCGAAAAGGACTGACGACTATGAAACTGACGTCTGTTCACATGCCCCAGAGGGGCAGGCTGGAGGTCTGGCCAACTTAATGGCGATCTAGTCTTCTGAGTGGCCTCTAAGGCTTGCTCCACCTGAGGGCCAAAAGAAAGGAGCCATCAAAAGGCAGCGCCATCACCTGCTGCTGACATCATTCGTGAAGCCAGAAGTACGCAGCCAGGAATGGCGCAGGTACAAATCATGGTTGCTGAGCGAGAAGCAGTGTCGAAGCGTCCATAGCGGCTTTGACCTGTTGGTTATTGGACCCAATACTCTAACGTCAGAAGAAGCTCTGACTTGAATCCGAATCTGGAAGAGCTTCAACCATTCTTTTCATAGAGTGCCACAGGATATACTCATACTGAGAAAAATAGCCTTGATAACTGGTAACATGCATACTTAGAGTGGAGGCAGCAAAGACTCTCTTACCTAATGTATCAATCTTACGAGACTCTTGTTAATAGGTCGAGCTGTAGTAGTTGAGGAAGAACGACCTTGTCATTCTCTGCCAGGACTACAATAGGATCCGCAAGGCTTGGGATGCCAAAATGGGACGATCCTTGGGAGCTGAATACTTCTATCAATGGATTTAGCCACTGAGGAATAAGAGCAGGTTATTCCATACCATTTGAGACAGCGCCTCGAAGGAAGGCTGAATCGGAGGAGTCAAATCTGAGGGATCTCCAAGCATGAAGATACTGGAGTCTTAATATCTTCCCAGGATCGATGTCTGTAGTCTGGAGAGAAAGAGTGGATCCCAGGTTCTTCAACAGAGACTTAAAGGACAGGTCCTGACCACAGGCTCTGTAGCAAAGAAAGATCCTGTTTCTCCACTTCATCACCCAACCAGGTCTGGTCAGGCTCAACATCATCTCCTGATGGTCCAGAAAGGACTGTTTGGACAGGAAAGGAGGAAAATTAGGGAGGAGGAAAATGGCAGAAAAACAAAGAGAGTCCCTAAGGCTGCCGCGTCAGACGGCAAACTGGCTGAAGACGGCACCAGGAGGTGCACGGCGTCCAAGAGGCACGCTGCCCTCAAGAAATTTCTGGCGGCGCTGCGGATGACGCCAAGACGGGCGCTGCCAACGCGCCAGCAGCCAAGCCGCGAACGGCACCGCAGACGACGACGCCAACGGCGCCGCTGGATCCAGCGGGCGCTGAGACCACGCGCGCCGCCTAACGGGCGCCGCAAGCTCCGGCGGCTCAAACGGCGCCGACACGCCACAGACCCTGCAGAAGGCGCCGAAAAGCCCCGGGAACCTGGAAACAAGAGAAGGAAAAAAACAGGAGATAGGGCATCGGTGAGGCCCCCGCGCCGAGCCATGTGAGGGGGAACACCTAAGCACGGAGTCGCTAGCACCGAAGAAGGCGCCATGACCTAGGAAGGTCCAACCGCCTACCTGATCGCCGGAGGAGCCCGAGGGCTCCGGTGATAACCGAGCCAGGCAGAAGAACCAACCTCCGAGCCCATCGCCCATAAGAGCGCCCACTGATGAAACTGCTCATCTGGAGCCCTACCTATAGGCGGGAGGCTCCGATGTCGAGGACGGACGATCATCGGAAGTTGGCGACCGAAGAAGAGACCGCAACTAGCAACGATAACCGACCGGCCGACGCAGACATACCAGAGGGCTTACCTAGTGATGCTTTCTTTGACCTGTGGGTCAAGAAGAGCGCAGGTCAACGCACCAGAATGCACTGCTTATTTTATGCCGGCGGGGACCGCCCATCCCCGGCATCGGACTGACCGTAGTCGGAACCCCGCTGAGGAGAAGGAGGCTGACCGACCCAGCCCGCTGACTGAACAGCTTTCACACGAAGTCTCCCACCGCCACCTGACCTGCTCATGGTCGACTCGTCCAGTAGGCCGAGACTTCTTCAGGTAAGTTAAATTTAAATATTAGAAAATTTTACGAAAAATAGAATAAAACTAAGCGATACTACTATCATTGATAATGTTACAAAAAACAAACTGAAAACTATCGCTAGTTTGAAGTTTGACTCTCGACTGAAGCGGCGTCGTCGCAGAAAGCGCACTCGGCGGGCGGAAAAAAAGGAACTGAGGCGGTTGGAGGGTCGTCGCCGAGATGGTCATTACCGCTCGAGTCAGCCGCTCATGGGCGCTCTCACGAGACCTCTCCAGCAAAGTTTGCTCCCGATGGGTCTTAGTGCCTCCAGCCAATCCCCACTAGTGTGAATGAGTGGTGGAGACTTATGTCCAGGAAGATCTTGCGCTTCCTCAAGTACTGGTTGAGATCATGAAGGTTCAGTATGGAATGCCAGCCCAACGTCCATTTTGGAAGCAGGAAATATTTGGAGACAAACACCAGAACAGCCACGAAATCTGGGACATGGACCACAGGGCCTTTCTGAAGGAGCTGAGTGATGTTCTCCTGAAGGGTGGACAGCATATCCAGGGATACCACAGCCTCCCACCGGGCATGGGCTCGTAAAGGTGAGAGAGCCTCAAAGTCTAGAGGTAGAACGCAACTCACCACTTCGAGCACCCATTTGTCCGATGTGATGGCGGAGCCGACCACGCCACGGGAGTCCAAGGCTGGGGCAGGATGGGTGGGAGAGTGACACCCCCCGACCTGTCACTGGGCAGGCTTCACGGAGGCTACTGCGCTGGCTGATGGGGGAGCCCTGGCTCCACAGCCCCTGAACCTCTTGGAGCCAGATACAACGGGCTTAGGTTTGGTCCGCCAGGCCTGGGGCTGGCCCCGCTCAGGGATGCAGCTGTCTGGATTGAGGAACCGGGTAGGGTCAAAACCAAAAGGGTTTCTTCCATTGTTTCTGGCCTTTAGGGTCCTTCTGAGAGGACGCAACAGAATCCAGAGTGGCATTTGTAGAAATGTATCTTCTGTCGGAACAAGCTATAAGCTAGGTCTTTCTTTCAATCTCTCAGGGCAGCTGCACTAGGTTGTCAGCTTCCACACAAACACAGACACACACACACACACATATATACCCACCCAGGCAGACCCGTCGGGCAGCGGTTGATTTCATATGTGACTCAGCCGACCGGTTTGGGAAGCGGACTCGGGCCGCCGGAGGGTTGGCCGGGGAGAAGGACTGAGCGCCCACGGACTGCTGCTCTCTTCTCCGGGGAGGGCTGGGGTGGCAGTCGGCGCGATGGGACCCCTAGCGAGGCTAGGGACCACCCGACGCGCCGTTTACGCCAGGGGAGGGGAGTGAGGCGGCAGACGCTTTAGCGCCATTGCACGCCCCGCCTCCCTCAGGGAATGGGCTAATGGGGGTTAAAGCCACGCCCAGCGCCTATATGATCGCTCTTCCGGATGCCCTGATTGGTCGCCGAGCCTGCCTCTCACCAGTTATTAGTTCCGCGGTCCGGACAACCGGGTCGGAACCGCGCCCCACTCTCTGGGGAAAGCCAGGGATGACTGGGAGTCGGCAAATGTCCGGTGACCGGGGATCCCAGGAGTCCATGACCAGGCTGAGGACGGACGAAGGGCTTGGAACAAAAAGAGCAAAATTTAATATACACCCTTCCCTTGGCCTAGAACCAGAATTGCACAAAACCTGCTGTTTATGAGAACTTAGCTGTTTTTCACATACCAAAGTTTTATCGATCTCAGAGACCCCAGCAGAATGAGGTATGTTGCTAAGTTACCTGCTTATAAGGAGAAGGAGAATAATACACAAGGTCAACATGTGAGAGGGTCTCACATGCAGTGTAACAACAAGCAGTCTTTGGAACTGAGATGCCTTAGTTACGTGAAGGTCATTATTTGTGTCACATAACTATACACAAAGCTGGGTATTAGTACGAGTCCGAGGGAGACAAGAGATTTGAGATGCAGATACCATCCGAAGATGACCTCATGAATGGCTGCTGCTCTCCCAGACGAGGTAATTTTGGCCACGTTATCTATCTGTAAGCAGACTGCTACGTAGTATTCCATCTAGGAGACTATGCATTGCTATTTTATTTGTTTTTGTAACCGGATGGGTGCACTAGCCATGGAAAAGTACAGTTACACAAGAATTTACCGTAACAGTAGCTCTTCGAGAGAGGCACTTGCAGTAGGTATTTACATATAGGACTGACCCGCCAGGCATCAGGACCCCACGGAAAAATTTCTAGCTAGCAGTCTCTGGTGGGGGACAGCCCCCATGTCAGGTGACCGATGTCAGTATAAAAGGGGTGGTCCCCCACGCCCGCCTTCCAGTTCTTTCCTGCCAAGGGCCCAAAAGAGGCAAGACGAGAGAGAGGCGGATATTTCCCTTCATGGAAAAGGAGTTAAAAAAGCTAAGGGGGATGGAGGGCAGGAAGGCAATACTTACTGGAAGAGCCTCTCTCGAAGATCTGCTGTTATGGTAAGTTCTTATGTAACTGTACTATCTTACTTCAACAGGGCTCTTGCAGTAGGTATTTACATACAAGACTGAATCTCAAGCAGTCTGGAACAAGGAAAAGCACTCGGGAGGAGGAAAACTATCCATGGTATGGTGCCTTCGGATCAACGGGTCTTATGAAAGAAGACCTTGAAGCACAGCCAACCCGAAGCCTGCTCTACGGCGAGAGGCAATATCCAAACTGTAGTGTTTCGTAAAGGTATGGACAGAGGTCCAAGTTGCGGCTGCACAGATGTCTGCTGCTGACACATTCTTGAAATAAGCCACAGAGGCAGCTACTCCTCTGGTGGAGTGGCATCTGACTTGACCCAGCAGGGTCTTGTTGTACTTGTCATAACAGAAAGTGATACAATGAGCCAACCATTTAGATAGGCATTGCTTGGAAATGGCACTGCCCTCTTTTGTGAGCAAAAGAGACAAAAAGCTGATCAGATTTCCTGAGATCCTTAGTCCGAGAGGTGTAGTATCTCAGTATCCTGTGAACATCCAGAGTATGCAAGAGGTACTCCCCTTGATTGGAGTGTTGCATAAAGAAAGTGGATTGATTCAGCGTAGATTCTGCCACCACCTTAGGGAGAAACTTAGGGTTGGTGCGTAGAGCCACACGTTCCTTGTGAAAAATCAAATACGGGATTTTGCATATTAAGGCCTGAAGTTCGGAAATTCATCGAGCTGAAGTAATGGCCACTAGGAAGAGAGTCTTCCAAGAGAGGAACTTTAAATCTGCTGAGGCTGCCGGCTCAAAAGGAGGCACAGTAAGCTTCTCGAAAACAAAATTCACGTCCCAAGGAGGAGCAGGAATGCGGATGGGGGGTCTCAAATGGAGGACCCCTCTGAGGAATGTCTTAAGAGACTTCCAACCGAGTGAAAGCCCCGTCTCCGAAGGAGACATGGTAGGCGGAAATGCCATGTGGACCTTTAAAGAGGAATGGCCGAGACCCAGATTGAAGAGATGACGCATGTAGTCCAGGACTCTGTTGGCTGGGCAAGAGAAAGGTTGAAGTCCTTTGACATGGCCCAAAAGAGAACAGTTTTACCTATGCATGAGGGTGGACCTGGTGGTGGCTTTCTAGCCAGCCACCAAACATCTACGAGTGGAGAAACCCAAGCGGGCCTTAGCTACATCTGCAGGAGCCATGCATGTAAATGAAGGGATCCGAGACCTGGATGGACAAGGGTCCCCTGATCCTGGGTCAACAAGTGTTGCGATAGAGAAAGCGGAGGTTCCTTTGAAAACTGTTGCAGAACAGAGAACCAAACTTGCCTGGGCCAGAATGGAGCGATGAAGATCATTCATGCCCCCTCTGATCTGAGCTTGTTCAGGACCCTCGAAATTAAGAGAGTAGGAGGGAAGGCATAGACAAATCTGTCCCTCCAATGAAAACACAGAGCATCCCACCAGAAAATGTCTCATTCTGGAGCAAGTGAGAAGTCGGGAAGTTTTGCATTTTGAGGAGACACGAACAGGTCTACCCGAGGGGTTCCCCAAAGCAGGAACATGTCATCTACTACCTCTTAATCCAGTTCCCATTCATCGGCCCTGGCTGAGGACCGACTGAGGTGGTCTGCCAGTCTGTTTTCTACTCCTGGAACGTGAATGGCCATCAGGTAAAGGTTGTGCTGGATGGCCCAGCTCCACACTCTCATTGCTTCCCTGCATAGAGAGTAGAAACGTGTTTCTCCATGTTTGTTGAGGTACCAGACCACAGACACATTGTCTGTACGAGTAGATGACCAGGAAGTATGGAGGAGTGCAGGGCCTGAAGGGCATAAAGGACTGCTCTGAGTTCAAGCACATTTATGTGTTGATTTTGTTTGAACCTGGACCAGCTGCCCTGTGTCTTGTGAGGCCTGAGGGGGGCTCTCCAGCCCTCTTCTGAGGCATTTGTTGTCAACATCTGGGAGGGGGGTTCGATATTGAAGTGAACTCCCCGGCAAAGGTTCTCTTGAGCCATCCACCATTGCAAGTCTCTGTTCGTGGGATCGGAAACTAGTACCTCCTGGTCTAGGTCGTCCAGTGTTTAGTCTCATTGAGAAAGAAGTGTCCATTGAGAAATCCTCATATGGAGCAGAGCGCATGAGACTGTCGGAATGGCAGCCGCCACTAACCCAGGAGGCGAGGGATTAACCTGGCTCCGACCCTTCTGCGACTGGACAGAATATGGGCCTGAGTCTGAAGGGTGTCCACCCTGTCCAGAGGCAAAAAGGCTTTGCAATGGTCATGTCCATGATCGCCCCTATAAATTGGAGTCACTGGCAAGGGACCAAATGGGACTTTGCCTCGTTAATGGCGATACCCAGGTTGGTTAAAACCTGCAGGGTAAGGGAAAGGGAGTGCAGAAGTTCCTCCCTGGATGGGGCCGCCAGGAGCCAATCGTCCAGGAATACTTGCACTCCCTGGGTACACAGGCAGGCCAACAGCACAGAGAGGCATTTGGTAAATACTGGGGAGGAAAGACCAAATGGGATGGCCTTGAATTTGGTAGTGGTCCACCTGAAAACAAAATTGAAGAATTTTGCAGTGGGAAGTGCATATGGGGATATGCAGGTAAGCATCCTGCAAATGCAAAACGCACAGCCACAGTCCCTGCCGAAGAAGAGGGAGAAGGCCCTGCAGGAAGAGCATTCTGAAGCATTTGTACTCCACAAACATGTTCAGGGAACCAAGGTCTAAAACGGGCCTCACATCTCCCGTCTTCTTTGGAACTAGAAAGAAATGGGAATACCCATCCCCCAAAGGTGGTTGGGAACTGGTTCTATCGCCGCCTTCGAGAGAAGGGAGGTGATATCTTCTAGGACCACAGAAAGATGTTCTGGGGTGTAAGACAACTTGGTGGGGGAGGGGTCTTCGAGGTGGTTTCTGTAGAAACAGTTGAGTGTCCGGCTGCAATCAGCTGGAGCACCCAAGCATCTGAAGTTATCCTCTCCCAACCCAGTAGATGGAAGGAGAACCTCCCTCCTACTGGTTTCTCTGGTGCCTCCAGAGGCCGTGGGAGAGGCAAGGAGTCAGGATGTCTAGGGCAGCGCAGCGGCCGAGGATCACGTGGCTTTTTTGCGAGGGGGAGTCTTGGTTGCTGGAGGGGCCAGACGCTTGTTGGCCTGTTTGCCCTGTGGTTTTGGTTTTTGTCAGTTATGGTGACGAAAAGGGTGTTTCTGCCCCTGAGGGAGTCTGTACAAAGAGTCCACGGACTTGAGCGCAGTGCCCTTCTCTTGCAGGTCGGTAATGATGTCCTTGACATTACCGCTGAACAGCACCGAACCCCTGAAGGGCACATCCTGAATACCGGATTGCACTTCAGGGACCAATCCTGACATGCAGAGCCAGGCATGACGCCGAAGACCCATGGCGAAAGCCGAGCTCCATCCAGCTGAATCCACTGCATCATAAGTGGCACGAAGCATGTGCTGACTTACCAAACGAGCAGAACGGACAAGATCTGCCATTTCCTGTTTTGTCTGAGACTCAGGAAGGGAGTCTAACTTTGATTCCACCTGATTAAGGATGGTCTTCTGGTAATCCCCCCATGAGCTACATAATTCAGGGCCCTAATACCCAGGGTAGAAGACGCATAGACCTTCTTCCCATATTGGTCCAGAAGCCGAGACTCCTTGTCAGGCGGAGAAGAATTGAGATGTTTAGGATTAGCGGAGCAGCCGTGAGCGGCACTAATCACGACCGAGCCCACTTTTGGGTGTATTCAAGGAATCTACTTCCTCAGGAGCCTGATATAGCTGATCTGCCTTCCTCGGAAGGGGGGCTAACGCAGATGGTTGTTTCCAAATAGTGGAAACAAGGTCCGCGTGAGGCTCTGTCCAGGGTGGAATCAATGTAGGAGCGGTCTCGGGCAGATCCAAGTGGGCAGCAAGCTTTTTACGCTGCGGATCTGGCTCCAGAGATTACCACTGATGAACTTCCTGAATCTTTCTCAGTAACTCCAGAAAAGAAGGATCCTCCGGAGGGGTCCTTGGCCTAGGTCGGTCTGGAGTATGAGGCTCATCATCCTGGTCAGAGCATCCCCCTGAGTCTGAGTCAGAGGTCTCCAATGAAGAGGAGGAAGACTCCTCCCGATGCGGGGGAGGGACTTTCCCTTTGGGAAGCCCTCTGGGAGACGTATCCTCCCAACCCCTGGTGCCTGAGAGTTCACCTCTGGTGTCGGGTAAGGAGGAGGGAGTCTCCAGTCTCTGGCACATTGGGATTCTGCGCAGGGTCCCGTGACGGTAGATGGCTCTCTACCTCTCTGGTGAGCTGAGCCTTGGCCTCAGCCCACCAGGCAGCTAGAGTCTCCTTCAAGTCCGCCAGCAGCTGGGGTGTGGGCGGCGGAGAAGGGGGATACAGATAGAGGATATCCGTATATACAGTATCCATAACCCGATGGCGGGAAGCCCCGGCGTTGGGTATTCAGGCGCTGGGTACTGCGGCACCAGGTAAAGCAGTGTCAAATACTCTGGCACCGGGTAAGACAGCACCGGGTTTTGTGGTGTCAGATACCTGGGTGCCAGGGGCTCTGACGGGGCAGAGGCCCAGCTGGCGGGCCAGGTAAAGGTGGCACCACGGGCGTGTGGCCCAGCGTGGGAGAGCCACCTGGTATGGGGACGCCGGCTGACGTCGCGTAAGCCGGCATCTGAGGGTCCGGCATCAGGCTGTCTGGCCCAGTAGGAGGGGGCCCTGATGGCAGCGTGTCCAAGTCCTCTGTGACGACCGGGGAGGGAGGGTTGGAATCCCTGGGGTTCAGTAGAGGAGACGCAGGGACCTCAGAGAGCAAAGTAGTTATGTAAGAACTTACCGTAACAGTAGATTTTCGAGAAAAGCTCTTGCAGCAGGTTACACCACTGGGACTGAAGCAGTTAGGCGCCAGGACCCCACGGAAATTTTCTAGCTAGCAGTATCCAGCAGGGACCATCCCCGACGTCAGGACCGCCCCCGACGTCAGGCATCACATAAAAGGGGGTGGTCCCCCAGAATCCCCAGTTCTCCCGGACTTCCGGTTCCACCCCCGATGGTGATGGTAGCCTAAGAGAACTGCTCTGATCCCCCTTCCTAGATAATCTCCCCTCTTACAGTCACAACTTTCAAAATAATACCGATACAACATGCATAAGAGGGAGAACAAAGGTCCTGCATCTACAAAGTCAAAGAAAATGGATGGTTTCGTGGAGGATGATTCAGATCGGAGTCCGAGGTCTCATAGTCCGAATCGGTTCAACCGCAAAACGCGCCATAGTCTGCCAAGGCTACTCAATTGGAATATCACACACCAAAGAACAGAACAAAAAAAAAATTAAACTACTTAGGATATATCATGAATTGTGTGCATTCAGATCAGACATTAAACAGTTGTATTCAGAAATCCGCAGAGATGTGTAGCTCTTTGAACAGCTAGCGGACGATTCAGAGCACCAAATCACAGCTACAGAGAACCGTGTGGATGACCTGGAAAAATGCAGTGAAGCAACTACAGGAACAACAAGGCCTCTTAGAAGCACACCAAGAGGATGCTGAGAATAGAGCACATTGTAAAAATATTCGTCTCTATTGTATTCCGGAGGGAAGTGAGAGCTCTAAAATAAAATAATTCATATCTGGCCTATTCCGCATAGCTCTCGACCTCACTGAGGATTACCAATTCGATTTTGAGAGAGTGCACAGAGCTCTGGCTCCAAAACCCTCCACGGTGACTGCTGCCCCCAGATCCATAATTGCCCGGTTTAATAAATACACAGTGAAACAACATGTTCTGCTGACAGCCTGGCGCAAACAAAAGATCTTTTTTGGACAAACCAGATTCTATGGGGATCATGATTACGCACCCCGGACAATGAAGCAACGAAGGGCCTACCTCCCATTATTCCCTACGATGAAGAGCCAGGGCATCAAGTTTCAGACCTCTTATCTGGCGAGGCTCGTAGTCTTCATGCCTGAGGGCAAGACGGAGTTCTCCAATGCTGAGGAGGCCCATGAGCTACTGACAGCGAAAGGTCTGACGTTCCCAGAAAGGCCTCAGCCTGGTATGTACCACCCCACACGGCCGTCGCGCTGGTAAACAACACAGCCAAAACCGACCACTGCAGAAGAAAAAAGAAACCAGACAAATATGAGGGACCCCAGACAGCAGTTGGCAAAATTTGTTCGGGATACCACCACTATTCCTGTGAAAGAAGCCTGAAATCATTTAAAAGTACTTTTTGGAGGCAGTACTCGTGAAAGGTTTTTTTTTGGGGGGGGGGGGCTGGAGGTGAAACGGAAGCGGTGAGGAGCTAGTTAGGCCTGGTGGCTGCCCTTGACTCTAGCTCCTGATGTTTGGCCCTCTAGATCTGGGCAACATTTGGACACTTGTCGGGGATCACGCGGAAGGCCTTTTTTCCCACTGCGATGCTTTTCCTTTAGCCCGCCCTTCCTAAATGGACCCTGGGAAACAACATAATTGAGCCCTGAAATGGGCACTCCATGCTTCCTGACATACTCTCTTTAATATCGATACCACATAGCTTAGAGGAGAGGTTTAAATTATGGTTACTACCTGGAACTGGCCTAATCCTTCCTTTCTCCCTCTGGGGGGCACATATGGCTGAATTACAGTACGCTCATATCTATACTTGCTTATCGGACTTCTTAACTAACTGTTCCGGGCCAAAGCTTGCTTGAAAAACAGACTAGGAGTACTTTCAGAGGTTGGGAATAGAACATGAAGACCCGATGTACCTCGACTTTCTTACACAGACAATTCATACAGGAAGGGGACTGGTGTCTGAGAGGTGGACTTTGTGCAACCCTGTACAACATCCTAATGGGGCAACCATCAACCTATTTTTATAATTTGGGACTTAGAGTTTATTCTTTTTTTGATATGTTATTTCATAATCTGCTCCTCTTTTTATTTGTGAGCCTTAACAGCCCACGGAGGGCCCGAGGCAAAATATGCCCTGACCTTAACCCTCTCACTGGGTTTAAGTCTTACTACACCAACATGCATCCAGTATTTAAAGGGAAACGGGTAATGGTTTCCCCTACCTTGGAAGCTTTTGTATTTTTTATTTTCAAACTACCTATAAGAAATAGGACAAAAGGGATAACTGCTTTTGATCAGTTTATGAAAGCTCTAATAACAGCGACTACACTAAAAGCTTTTTTTTTAAGGGTTAACGAGTTCCTTGATGTTCAACCATGCCCTGTTGGCATGTGAGTTATGGTTTAACGTTCAACAATATGCAACACAGTTTATTAAGGTGACAGGCAAGAGGCCTACTACTTCTGGCCTGCTTAAAAAGAAATTGCTATGGGCCCTTCGATGTTATAAAAAAAAAAAAAAAAAAAAAATTCTGTGAGATTCCGGCCTAGGCCTTATATACATCAGAACAGACAAGAATGTAGATCTCTGTTAGGCCTGGAGAGACAAAGAGGGGGAGTCCCTTTTCGGAATAAGATAGTTTTCTTTGTAAGTAATTATGGCTAATTCTGCTCTTATGTCCTTTAATGTAAATGGCATTCACAATCCGGTATAACGTAGAAGATTACTACATTATTTTAAACAAAGCAGGCCGGATGTGATTATGCTTCAAGAGACTCATCTCTCTCAGTTGGAACATTCAAAATTGGGGGCATGGAGGTTTGATAAAGTGGTGGCCTCAGCTCATGCCTCTGGACGGAGGCGAAGTACTGCGATCCTAATTCCGCATGGGACGCAGTTCCAAATGCAGAAACAGATTATAGACATGGATGGAAATTATGTAATATTTGTGGGTCAACTTTACTCGAGGCAGATCACATTAGCCTCACTTTATCTTCCCCCGGGGAGCAAGGTGGCGGTAGCGCAAAGATTTCTGGATACCTTATTGCCTGCTATACAAGGCATGTGTGTTATTGGAGGGGATTTAAGTGTCACCCTAAACATTAAGCTGGACTCATCCAACCCCTCTAAGTATTGGCTGTCAGCTATCCAGAAATATCTAAGACAAACCCTCCCTGAATTAGGGCTCACAGAAACCTGAGACCACTTTTTCCCCTCAGTAAGGGCCTATACACACTACTCGCCCAAAACTAATACCTCAGCATGACTAGATTATTTTCTAACCTCGACTGAACATCTTGAGTATGTTAGAATATATATATATATATATATATATATATATATATAGGGTCATCCTTTTAACAGATCACACTCCTGTTTTCTTAAAAAAAAAAAGATGTGTAAAGACCTGAAAAACAAAACTTTTGGAGGTTTAATATATCCCACTTACAGGATCCAGAATTCATTCAATTGGTTAAGTCCCACTTACCGATTATCCAGGCAGATAATGCCTCTCCTGATACAACAGCTACTATTAATTGGGACACCCTCAAAACAGTGCTCAGGGGCGATATTATCGAATACTCTTCTTTCAAAAAAAGAAGTAGAGAAAAAAGGGAACAGGAATTGCAAGAAGCTTTATCGAGGTTACAGGCTAGGTTGTGTCAGGGTGATAACTCTGTCAAACCCGAGATGTTAATAATTAAGCAAAAACTTCCAAAAATAACTGACCAAAAAAACAGAGCAACAACTGCTATACTTGAAACTAAATTCAGTGGAAGGAGGGCCCCGGAGAGCCAGGAACTTGGCGAGACGTCTTCGAGGGTCCAGAGAGGCAGGGCTGCGGTTGCCAAACTTCGGCATCCACAAACTAATCAATTATTGTCCCATCCCACTGCCATCAGACAAGCTATGGCTAATTTTTACAAACTTTTACATACTGAAGATAATTCCCCAAACTCACATCAACTGGCTACATATCTTCAGAGCATTAAATTACAACATCTAAATGTTCACCAAGCTGAGACCCTGACACGTCCCATTACTGACCAAGAAATTATAGATACCCTTAAATTGACTAAGAGACAAAAGGCCCCAGGACCAGATGGATACCGAATGAGTTTCTAAACAGTTTCAGAAATTACTTTTACCCATAATGTTACCAGCTTTCAGGAAATCCAGGAGGAGCCCAAAATCCTGGCTGTATGCTGAAATTACAGCCACTCCAAAACCTGGAAAAGACCCTACCCTGGCCGCTTCCTGTTGTCCCATATCTAAATTAAATTGTGACTATAACGTTTTTATGTCTATCCTGGCCCATAGATTAGACAGATTTCTACCTCAGCTAATCGATAGAGATCAAGTGGGATTTATCATGAAGCGCCAAACCCATGATGCAGTACAAAGGGTTCTACTATTAGCTGAACACGCCACCCAGAGAAAAAAATCCCTTTAATCTTACTTGGGCTCGATGCCGAAAAAGCTTTTAAAAGGGTGTCGTGGCCCTTTTTGTGGGCTATCCTTAAACAATTTGATTTCCCTGAAGAGTTCATATCCCAAATTCAGGATATGTATCACTTTCCAGTGGCTTATCTGAAATTGGACTGCTCGCTTTTTTCACCATTTACCTTGTTTAGAGGTACACGACAAGGATGTCCCTTATCTCCACTTCTTTTTGCACTTTATTTGGAACCCCTGGCAGCCAAATTGAGGGAGAATGCCAACGTTCAGGGGATTCCACTAGGAGGCAAAATGTATAAACTATCCCTTTTCGCAGACATCATCTTTACAAACTTAAATGGGCAGACTTGGTGGGCCATAGGCCCTTATCTGCCGACACTGTCTATGTATCTATGTATGTATGTATCTTGCTGACCCTGACTTCCCCAGAGACATCTGTCCCGGCAGTTTGGGAAAAACTTCAGCTCTTTAGCACCTTATCTGGCTATAAAATAAATTGTTTAAAAACCGAAGTACTTAATTTTTCCTTCTCCCCCTCCAGGCGAATGATACTGGAATATCCCTTCCGTTGGCCAGGCTAATACACCTTGAAATGGTGAATATAAAACCAATCACACAGCAAATCACTTCTGATATGTCTAGGTGGACACAATTGCCCCTGGGTCTAATCAACTGAGCGGAAACGATCCAACAAAATATTTTCCCTCGCTTAATTTTCCTACAAACGTTGCCAACTCTCCCCTCGGACTTTTATTTTCAATCTTGGGATAAGCTAATTTCTAGGTTCATCTGGGGAGGAAAGTCCCCAAGGGTAAAATACATCTTATTACAATTGCCTAGGACACAGGGAGGGCTAAATTTACCCAACCTGAAAGAATATGCCAGAGCAACTCAAACCTGTACAGCCCTGTTACTCATAAACCCTTCCTAAAAGGCACATT
Source organism: Neoceratodus forsteri (assembly GCA_016271365.2). NCBI lineage: Eukaryota > Metazoa > Chordata > Ceratodontiformes > Ceratodontidae > Neoceratodus > Neoceratodus forsteri. Next base: position 1,098,968,521 of record CM057453.1, read on the forward strand.
GGAAAACAATAAAAGTAACTTTAAATGGGCTGGAATCTTTACCAAGGTACCTACTGGGAGACCCCAACAGGTGCAATCCCCTGTCCCGGTTTTTGAAAGTGACTGCAGAGTTTTTAAAAAACTTGCTTTATTTACCTCGCTTTAGGTTAATCTTTCAGGGGAAATACTTTTTAAATGCCTTAGCTTGTAATAAAGATCTTTACCCATCCTCGCTGGAGACAGATCTACTAAGATGGGAGCATTACTCCAGCAGATATGTGTTCCAACTGGTAGGCCCTTCGGGAATTCATTCGTTCCCATATTTACAATCCTCATATGGATTACCTCAGAGAGCTCCCAACCTATAGGACACTACATGCTGCTCTGCTTGGGATGGTCGACTCCTTAATAGGAATAGCAAAAGCACCATCCAAAAGGGTGCAATTAATCATTCAGGCCATATAAGGGGTATCACAGGAACATATCAGTAATATACATCAGGCAATGCGCCCAATGACCGCACCGTAACATGACCAGGTGAGAGTTAGATGGGCACAGGAACTTAAATTAGAACTAGACCCAGACAGATGGTTGCAATCCACCTATTTTTATTATAAGAATTCATCAATGTCTTATTGGAGGGAATTCACCTGGAAGACCAGGGTTAGATTTTTAAGAACTCCGGATATTTAGGTAAAGTTGGGGGCACCGGATGGGAGTCTTTGCTGGAGAGGATCTGGTCACTCCCCTGCAGGTCAAGAACACATACTAAGGTCTTTTCCGCTCCTATCTGACTATTGGAGAGATATACTAGTGGAACTTAATATATTTGGTACTCCTGATCTACTTACCCCAGGATTTGTCCTGATGGCGACGCCCCCAGAGGACATCCAGATTAACTGGTCCAAATATAAACTTGTCACACTTTTAATTTTAATAGCTAAAAAAGTTATTACCAGGTTATGGCTCACTAAAGCAACCCCAGATAAAGAATCTTGGAGAAACCTCACCTATAAAGTATATAATTTGGAACGTCTCTCATATAAAGATTAACAACAGGATAAACACCTTCAACATTAGATGGGAACTGTGGGTTGCATACCAGTTAGAGACCTATCCGGAATTTGTACCATGAAATGAAAGGATGAATATCGTACAATTTCTAAGTTACTCATAGTTGGGATAGTGTATTCTATTGGAGTCTTTGGTGCTATATGGAAAGGACCCAGATCGAGGAGAAGGTTGGTCTGGAAAGCATGGGAAGGGGAAGCTAGGGAGCATTATTTACTCAAGACTACAGTCTATGGGACCCTATCCTGGTTTATTTACCAAACAGAGATAGATAGTAGGATGCCATATCAAGGATATGTTAAACAGTCCTGTGTGCATAGATTAATTGCCTGTATATGCTGTAACAAGGAATCTCAACAATTAATATGTTGCATAAATTGTGATTATGTACGCGATGTTTTATCTCAAATTAAAATAAAAGGCTATATTTTAAAAAAAAAACCCAGTTCTCCCGCCGGAGACTCCCGGCTGCTAGATGACATCAGAAGTGGAGACTGAGGATCTGCCATCAAAAGGTATTCAGAGCGGTGTTAGAAACACCTAATCCTAGGAAAGAGATATCGGAACAACACTACCTCCAGAGGGGATGGTGGGAGGGAAACTACCTGCTGCAAGAGCTGTTCGCAAAGATCTACTGTTATGGTAAGTTCTTATGTAACTGTACTATCTTACTTCAAGAAACAGCTCTTGCAGCAGGTTACACCATTAGGACTGATTCCCAAGCAATACTGGAAATCCCTCACAGGTGGGAGAAGGCTAGGTAGAGATCGCGAGTTGGACCAAAGCCTAGGATAGGAGTCCCTGAAGGACTGCTACACCAAAACCAGCTCTTCGCCGTGCTGCAACATCCAGGCTATAATGCCTGATAAAGGTGTGCATGGTGCTCCAACTAGCTGCTGCGCAGATGGCTGAAGTGGACACATTCTTCATGGCCGCAAAGGAGGTAGCCACCCCCCTTGTGGAATGACCCTTAACCGTGCCCGGTAAAGGTTTGTTACGTTTCTGGTAACAGAACATGATACAGTGGATGAGCCACCTGGACGACGACTGTTTAGAAACCAGAGCTCCCATCATCCTATGGGTGAAGGAGATGAAAAGCTGATCAGATTTACGGTGGTGCCTGGTTCTGGTCAGGTAGTATCTTAGACACCTATGCACATCTAGAGTGTGCAACAGGGCCTCTCCTCTATTAGAGTTTTTAGGAAAATACATTGGTAAGTCGATGTCCTGATTGAGGGTGACAGCTGAGACCACCTTAGGTAGAAACTCTGGATCTGTCCTTAGGGACACACTGTCCCGGTGAAAAAGCAAATAAGGTTCTTTGCACAACAGTGCGTGAAGTTCAGAAATCCTTCTGGCCAAAGTAATGGCAACTAAAAGTTACGCCTTCCATGTTAGGAGACGTAGCTCGCAATCCACGGCTGGTTCAAAGGCAGCAGTGTGAGCTGCTCCAAGACAAAGGGTAAATCCCAAGGAGGAACAGGATCCTTAATCGGAGGTCTAAGGTGGAGAACACCTCTCAGGAAGGCTCATGCTGTATCCAGCTGAGTTATGGGACGTCGGCCTATAGGTGTATGGTAGGCTGAAATGGCACAAAGGTGTACTTTAATAAAGGAGTAGGCCAAGCCTCCCTGGAAGAGAGACAGGAGGTAGTCCAGGACCGACCTTTCTGGACAATCCATCAGCAAAAGTCCTCGTGCTTGAGCCCAGAGGCAAAATCTGCGCCATTTCATGGCGTATGTGGCATGAGTGGCCGTTTTTCTAGCAGCCACTAGAACATCTGCTACCTCTTGCGAGACCCCGTACAGCATAATAGCTATGTCTCTAGGTGCCAGGCGTGCAGGTTCAGACAGCAAAGGTCTGAATGGACCAAAGAACCTGCCTCCTGGGACAATAAGGGAGAGTTGATTGAAAGAGGCACCGGAGGTTTCTGGGACAGCGGGTGTAGCAGAGGGAACCAAATCTGTCTAGGCCAAAAAGGCATGATAAATATCACTGTCGCCTGCTGTCTGTGGAGTTTCAAAAGGACCCTCTGGATCAACGGGAAGGGAGGAAATGCATAGAGGAATCTGCCTGTCCAGGAGAGGGACAACGCGTCTCGCCAGAAAACACCAAGCCCTGGATCTAGCGAGCAGAAATTGGGCAGTTTTGCACTGGATGGGCACACGAAAAGGTCCAACTCTGGTGTGAACCATCTGTGAAACAGATCCTCTACTACCTCCTGGAGTAGTTCCCACTCGTGGACTCTGGCCTGAGAGTGGCTCAGGCTGTCTGCGATGACGTTGTCCACTCCTGGGACATGAACCGCAATGAGGTTTGTGCAGTGTTGTAGGACCCAATCCCACACCCTCATGGCCTCCCTGCAAAGCGGGTAGGAATGGGTGCCTCCTTGTTTGTTGAGGTAATACATCACCGCGGTATTATCTGTTTGTAACAGGAGAGTATCCAGTGGGATCTCAGACTGGAAGGCCTACAGGGCATAAAGAACTGCTCTCATTTCCAAAATATTTACATGGAGATGAGCTTCCTGGGGTGTCCACGAGCCCCGAGACCTGACCCCCATCGAGGTGTGCTCCCCAACCAAACCCTGAGGCATCCGTGGAGAGCGTTACAATCTGAGACGGTGCAATGAAGGGGACCCCCACCAATAGGTTCTTTGAATCTAGCCACCATTGCCAATCCCAGATTATGGCATTCGTGATCCAAACTGGAAGCTGCAAATGGTCTTGCTTCTGATCCCACTGAACCAGTAACATCCACTGGGTCACCCGCATGTGGAGACGGGCTAGCGAGACTGTTGCAATGGCCGTGGCCATGTGTCCGAGCAGGAAAAGGACCAGTCTGGTTGGGACAGTCTTCTTTGCCAAGATGTCCCTGATGAGGGATCTGATGTGTTCCGCTCGGTCCTGGGGCAGAAAAGCTCTGCCCTGGACGGTGTCCAGAACTGCGCCTATGAATGCAGATTCTGTGACGGAATCAGGTGTGACTTCTCCTGATTGATAATGATGCCCAACGTCCCGAACAGGGACCGAGTACAGTGAATTGCCGACATCAGAGCCTCCTGAGAGGGTGCCATGAGGAGCCAGTCGTCCAAGCAGGGGGAACACGTAGCGGCCTTGTATCCTTAGAGCCGCTGCTGTGACTTCCATGCACTTCGTAAACACCCGAGGTGCCGATGACAGTCTGAAAGGGAGGCCTCTGAACTCATAATGACGACCTAGAAATTCGAAGCGCAAGAACTTCCTGTGCGCTCGAGCAATGGGTATGTGCAGGTAGGCATCCTGCAAGTCCAAGGACGCTAGGAAGGCACTCCTGCTTGAGCATGGGTATCAAACTGGGAAGGGTCACCACGTGGAAGCATCGAGATCGCTGAAATCCAGTATCAGACAGAGGTGGGGATAGTAACCTGCACCTCTCTGGTTCCTCGGTACATGCTCTATAGCTTCCTTTCCCAGAAGCGCAAGCACCTCCTGCTGTATGAGCAGTGAATGCTGACCCGAATAACAGGAAAGCAGGAGAAGTCTTGACGGTGGGTGGTCGAGGAATTCTATAAAGTGACCCTCTTGACCAGCTGAAGGACCCACCGGTCGGCTGTAATCGACTGCCACCCTGAAAAGTGGAGAGCAATGCGACCTCCGACCTTTTCCGCCCGTTGATCCTGAGGGGCAGGGGTTGGGAAGAAGTCATGCTGTGGCGGCATTGCCCCCCCCCCCAGGCTGGGCCGGTTTGGTATACCGCTGACCTCGGCCTGGGGAAGACTTAGGTTGGGCTTTACGGTGGAAGGTGCCCCTTTGCTGCTGGCTGGAACGTGGCTGCTGTCGTCGTTGCCGGCCGAGAGAACAGTTCTGGTTCCTACGAAAGGAACCAGCTTTGGGTCTGTACATGACCTGTACAATCCTTACTGCCTTCTCGGCATCCTGAAGTTTGGCAATGACCTTTTCAGAGGGTTCACCAAACAGGACCTCTCCGTTATAAGGGACGTCCAGGATACTCTTCTGTACGTCCGGGGTAAAACCAGAGACACGGAGCCAAGAATTTCTCCAGAGACAGACGTCTGAAGCTGCGCCCCGGCAGACGAGTCCGCAGAATCATATGCGGCTCTTAACACTTGGATCCCCACGTCTGACCCTGTATGGAGGAGGTTCAAGAGCTCCGCCTTCTGCTCGCCATCCTGTAGTTTGTCAACCAGGTCCTCACCCTGTTCCCACAGGGCATTCTAAAACTGAACCATATAAGACAGATAGTTCAGGTACCTGATGAAGCATGTAGCAGCCGAATACATGCACCTCCCCAGGGCATCCAACTGCTTGGATTCCTGGTCCGGTGGCTGTGTACTCAGATGCTGTGGTCATTGAGACCTATGATGAGAGGCCATAATGACCAGGGAATCAGCCAGGGGTTGTTGCGCCAAGTACTGGTCCTCTGCCGGGGCCCTGTACAGGTGGTCAGCTTTCTTTGGCACCACAGGGGTGGAGTGCGGACGCTTCCATGCAGCCTTGGTGACATCCACGTATGTGTCCACCATGGGTGGCACCACCACATGCTTAGGGTCCTTCTGCCAAAGGTAACAAGCTAGGCGCTGTCTCTCTGGGTCAAGATCTTCCAAATCCCATCCCATGTTCTCCTGGATGTACCTCATGATTTCGGAAAAAGAAGGATCACCCGGAGGTGACCTGGGCAGGTCTCGTGGGGCAGGTGATGGGATGCTGATTGGAGAAAGAGACCTGGAAGTATCCGAGGCATCAGATCTAGAAACATCCCCCTGCGAAGTGGACCATTGACGTCTGGGTCACTTAGGACTGGGAGACCCTGAGGGAGATCTTGAAGGGGGCCTTCTCCGTTCTTTGGATCTTCCCCTAGGAGATGGAGTAGGCTCCTTGGGGGTAGGTGGTCTTCCTGCTGGCCCCTGCAGTGGAGTAGGAGGTGAAGGAGTAGGAGGAGGATGTTTGACTGGGATCACATCCTTCTTTATTGTGTCCCATCAAAAGGTAAAGAGATCTTTGACCTCTTAAATATTCATACCGGACGACGGACCTGGCGCTGGTGGTCTGTCGCCGGTATCGGGCGTCGGGTCCATGGACGTCGCCAGGTTTGGCGAAGGCTCCTGTGGAAGCCCAACATCCTCACTGTCGCCTGCCTGGTCATCAGGCATCATCAGGTCCTCCTCTGTAGAGTCCCAGCGACCAGTGTCCACGCATGACAGGGAGGCAGTCTTCGGCTCCGGCAAACGTCTCACTGATGTCGGATGCTTAGGCGACGTCTAGTCCGATGGGCGTTTAACCGATGAAGGGTTGGAAGCCCGCTTTGGGTCTGTCGTCCATTTTAGGGATGTCAGATCCTCAGTCTTCCTGGGAGGAGGATCCAGACCCCTAGGAGGCTGGGAGGCCGATCTGGCGTCAGAGTCCCGGCGTCTCTCTGAGGAAGCTTGTTTTGAAGAGGACTTGGACTGGTGACGGTCTGAAGACTGAGGAGACCCGGAAGGGTGTTGAGGAAGCCAAAGGCCTGGAAGTCTTGATGGGATGCAGAGAAGCCAAAGTGCTGCCTGAAGACTTGACCTTTACTGGAGGGGGCTGAGAGCGGGCCCTGGAGGGAGAGCGGTCTGAGCATGTGGAGCCTGAGCTGGTGTGCGAGTCTGAGGCCCGGTTAGGGGATCTGGACCTGGCCTTCTACCGATGCTTGTCCGGTGCTTATGGGACTTAGAGGTAGACTCATCTCTGGAGGCAGGGTCTTTATCCATGCTTTTTAATTTTTCTTCCAAGAGGAACCCTTGAAGTGCCTTCTGGGTGCAGATCCGGGTGAGACTGTTGAACCCCTGGCAAAAGGAGCAGGCCTTGGTGTCATGTTCCAGGCCTAAGCACCGCAGGCAGGACGAATGGAGATCATTGAAAGGGATCTGTTTGCCGTAGGCACACTTGGAGGGATGTCCTTCCGAGGAAGGAGCTGGAGATGCTGACATTTAGTAGGTAAAACTTTAAAAGTTCTAGTCGTCGTATGCTAGAGTGGGACCGTGAGGCCGATGCTGGCGAGTCAACGGCGGAAAAAGAACTGGGGATTCTGGGGGACCTCCCCCTTTTATATGATGCCTTAGGTCGGGGGCAGGGCCGACGTCGGGGGCAGTCCCCGCTGGATACTGCTAGCTAGAAAATTTACGTAGGGTCCTGGTGCCTGCCGACTTCAGTCCTAATGGTGTAACCTGCTGCAAGAGCTGTTTCTCGAAGTAAGATCACCAAGCGTTGCGGGGAGCCTGGGGCGTCAGACTGGTCGAAGGGGTCTGACGCAGTCTCCTTGGCTGGGCGGTCATCAGAGGGGCCAACGTCCGGCTTATCAGCCGGATCCGGGCGGGCATCAGAATAGCCGGTATCAGACATATCGGATCCCTTACTCGAAGGCCGCGCTGGAGATGCGGCCTTGTCGGGCAAAAGAGTGACTGTGCGCCCTCCCAAAGGAGCGAGCGGCTTACCAGTCTTGTCTGGGCGACGGTGGCATCGGCATCTGACTTAGCAGACCTGCTTGAACTTGAGGGCTGCGTGGCAGCAGCACTCCCGGGAGCGGAGGCCTCCTTTATCCCGGAGGTACCAGAGGGGCCCAAGTGCGAGCCCGATGGAAGGGGAGACACCTTCTTGGACACCGCCAAGATGGTCATCGTGGAGCGGTCTCCCGGAGGTGACGTTGCCTTCAGAACCACGACTCCAGCCAGAGTCACAGAGGCCGTGGAGGTCGAATCCCGGTCCTGGTGCTTCTTCTCCTTTTTGTGGCCTTCGGGGGAAGTGGATGCTTGCCTCAACTTTTTCAACTCCTTCCCCATGGATGCCATTTTTTTTCTTTAAAATATGGGCATCCAGGGACTGCTGCCTCAGTTTTCGGGTAGCTGAATTAAATTTCTGGCAGTGCTGGCACTTCTTCACAGGATGATCCGGTCCTAGGCAGAAGAGGCACAGGGAATGGCCGTCCTTATGTGGCAGTTGGGAACTGCACGAGTCACACTTATTTTTATGCAATTCAGAAGGCGTCGGGGACGACATATACGGTGCATTAAGAGAGAAAATATCGTAAAAAGTAGTTGAAAAGTTCGAAAACTGAACCGACTGACTACTGACTAACGTTGAACTCCCCTGCCAGAGACTGCTAGCTAGAAACTTTTCTGTGGGATCCTGACGCTTGGCGGGTCAGTCCTATATGTAAATACTTACTACAAGAGCCCTCTCGAAGTGAGACTGACTATTTTCAGTCATGACCCGGAAGAGTACAATAAAACAGCAAACAAATAAATACAATAGGATGTCAACAAAGGAGATATAAAGTAATAACATCAGGAACATACCATTTGTTACAATAACTAGGTTAAGGCAAAACTGTCCAGCAGAGAAAGCATTCAGATGTGGGTACATAAGAATACATGAAACCTTGACTAATGGGTAGGCTGAGGTAGCATTAGCAAAATACCAGCTACAAGACATTTAGAATATTTAGTCTATCTAGTGTATAAGTGCTATGAATTGAGAGAACGGTTTAGGAGATGAGGAGAAAGGGTGATGATAGGTGAGTAAGGAGGAGGGGCTAAGGGGGTTTGAAGCATGAGCACTGGATGGAGATGAGGTAGTGGCTAAGCTCTGTCTTAAAGGTGTTGTGTGAGGGGGTCTGGCGGGCAGTCAAGGGGAGAGAGTTCCAGAATTGGGGAGCTTAACAGGCAAAAGCACTGGCACCTTTGGAGGTACTATGTTTTGGGATATTGAAAAGGGACTTATCTACTAAGCGTAAGCCATAGCAGGGTGTGTGCTGGAGAAGATGATCAGCAAAAGACTTGGAAGTTTGTAACCTTATAATACTGTCAATTGTAGAGCCAAGTGAGTAAAACCTAGATCCATTAGGCGGCAGCCATCTCAGGTCTGAGTACAGGAGGCAGTGGTGTTTCACACGGTGGGAGAAGGAGGATGCATATCAACAAATGCTGTAAGTGACATCTCATCTGTGAAGATTTGACTTGGACGTGGCAGCATATGCAACGACACCATAGGTAAGTGAAGGTAAAAGTATACCATGGGCAATGGCAAGCCTAGCAGAGGGAGTTAACACATAGCTGGTACCGTAGGCAATGCCTAGTTTGTAGTTCACAGACTTACAGGTCTTCTATATATGAAGGTCGGAATTTAGTGATGGGTCAAGGGTGACACCCAGCAATTTAAAAAAGAGGTCACCACTCCAACCGGGGAACCGTCCAATGCAGAGACTTTGAAATTATTTAGTGAGTTCTTTAATTTGATATTAGTCCCAAACAGCATAGCTTGGGTCTTGGACTCATTTAGGACACGTTTGTGGATAGCCAGCCAATCTTGGGTTTGTTGGAAGTCTGTGGAGAGTCGTCGATTTATGTCTGCAGTGCTTTTTGCACTAGTATATAGGACAATGTCATCTGCGTATGGAAGGGGGGAGGTATTTGAGAGGACTGAAGTTATGTCGTTTATGAATATTGAGAAGAGAAGTGGTCCAAGGATGGACCCATGGGGCACCCCGATATTTACTGCAGTTTGGTCAGAGAGGGTGGAGTTGTATCTTACAACCTGGATCCTGTTAGACAGGTAGTTGCCAAACCAGCTGATGACGTTAGGTGCAAAGCCTAATGACCAAAGGGTGGTTAGGAAAATGGAGTGGTCAACTAAGTCAAACACCTTAGTCATGGAATAAAGATGGCTCCAGTCTCCAGAACAGGGGCGGGGATCTGTGGAAAAATTAAAAGCATGCTCTAGTTTGTGCAAAGGCCACATTTCTGAACTAAAGCTAGCTGGGTTAGAGGGGGGCCGGCAAATAGAGGAAGAGGTAGTCGAGATAAGGCATATGGAGGAGGGAAAGGGTGGACAGTACCCACATACAACTTTGAAGGTAAGGAGCAATTCAGTAAGCCGAGCAATGAGGGGAAACGGGAGGGGGGGGGCAGTGCCGACTGAGACATCTAGGCGGGGCGGAGAGTTGAAATTTCCCAAGCAGGGATGAATGGGCCTTCCTTAAAGAAGCAGTTTTTGTACATAATGGCTCAGATACACAAGCATAATCCCAAAGAATGGAGTCAGGCAGCATGACGTACAGCTGGAGCTATCAGGATAAAAGGGGACTATTCCAGGCTGATAAAGGGGAGACTTTAAGATACATAGTAAAAGAGTGGGCTGGACAGAAGGGAGGGGTTTCAGGCTCATGAACGACTGAACCAGAGATGCTTCTCGGGGGATGAGCGACCTGGATGCCATGCGAGAGGGACAGGATAGATGGATTTCATCCGGTCTGGCGTTCTTCATGGGAACATTGCTGCTGGCGATAAGCCATGTCATCTGGCCAGGACCCAATGGCTGTTGGGTCCAGGAGGAACAAGCATTGCATATGACTCCTTCTCCTCCAATGCGAGTAAGGTTTACTTGCCTTTCTAGGGAACAGAATATTCTGCTCCACCTACCTTGGGAGTCACGATGTCAGCAGAGTTTACCAGGACGTAAAAGTTGCTCAGTTAAGAGCACCTCCTAAGTTGTTCATTGTTATTTGTTATGTATGTGTTAATGCTTGGTTACCTGTTTTAAGGATAAAAATACTGTTACATAGGCAAATCTATGGTTACTTAAGGAAATTACAAGGGGAGCTGCATCTGATAGAAGGCTTCAGAAGAGAAGGGAGGTGCAACTGGGGTAGATCAAGAATACAAAAGATGATGGGGCGGGGGCAGCTTAATTCCATTCAACTGAAAGGTAGAAACCCACTGCATATAAATGGAGAATAACAAAAAGATTAGAATTAGCTCCCAGAATGTCAATGGATTAAGCAACCCCATAAAGCGACATAAAGTCATGACGACCCTGAAAAAAGAGAACCCTTCCTTTTTGTTATTACAAGAAACCCACCTTAACAGAACTGAGCATCAGAAACTGGGGAAGTTTGGTTATGAGCAGATTGTGGCGGCTTCCTTTGGGAGAGGAAGAAGAAGGGGAGCTGCTGTAATGGTTGCAAAGGGGACGCAATTCCAAAAAATCAATAGTTATACGGACCCTGAAGGCCGATTAGCTATACTTGTGGGTAACCTAGAGGGTGCACCTATCACTCTGGCTTCGTTATATGCACCACCAGGCTCCACGAGAGAGAGATCATCGGCTCCTTACTTACTAGAATTTCAGAGTATCATAGGGGGGTGCTGGTGGTGGGGGGAAGATTTGAACCAGATTTGGGATCAAAAAGACACGTCCAAAGCAAAAGTCTTTAGGCAATCTCCGGCTGGTAAGACTATAAGGAGGCATTTAAAAAGCGCATTTTGGATAGATGCCTGGAGAAACCAAAATCCAAACAAAAGAGAATATACACATTATTCATACCCACATGGGTCTTATGCCAGAATTGATTATATCCTAATTTCCGGAGAACATCAGGGTCAGGTGTTAGAATGCAAACACGTCCCTTCTGTCCTTTCAGATCATGCACAGGTAACCATGACCTTGAGCTGGAAGACTAACAGAGGTCAATCCCTCTGGAAATTCAATAATTACCTTTTAAATCTGAAGGAGTTTACAGAAATGGCCAAGAAAAGATTAATACAAATCCAACAAGACAATGAGTCTGGAGAGATACCAGATACTGTGTTGTGGGACACTATAAAAGTGGTATTTAGGGGGGACTGTATTAAATTCGCTGCACATTTCAAATGGCAGCAAAATAAACAATTGGAGCAACTACAGGGTCAGCTTCAGAACTTGTTAAACCAGGCGGCAGCGGGGGAGACCTCGACACAATCAGAAATTCAGAGGGTCAAACAGCAGATACAGAGCATTATTGATATTAGAACAGAACAGGCACTGCAGCGGTTAAGGTAGAGGTACTACGAGTCCGGACACCGTGCCTCTCGACTCCTAGCGCATAGACTTAGGCAGCAAGTAGCAGGTAATGCGATTACACAGATCAGGGATCCCAGGACAGGGATAATAGGGAAGTCCTCAGAAAAAATACTCTCGAGCTTTAGAGAATTCTATACAACCCTCTGTAAGGCAGACCACTCCCCAGATAGGGAAGGGATCAAAAAATACTTAAAGGGATTAAGGCTACCAGAACTGACGCAAGAGATTAGGGAAACCCTGGACACTATTTCCCCAGCAGAGTTGGCTTCGGCTATCAAGAGACTTCAGACGCAGAAATCACCTGGCCCAGATGGATACACCCCAGAATTCTTTGAATTCTTTAAAATGGAGATAAATGACCCACTATTGAGAGCCTGCAGGTTGGCCCAGGAAGGGGAGGAATTACCAGAGACATGGAACTATGCGGTTATATCGAGTATCCCCAAACCGGGGAAAGATACTACTCACTGTGGGTCATATTGCCCCATATCTGTCCTAAATATAGATTACAAATTATATGCCTTGATACTAGCGAAACGACTGGAGGGGGCCCTACCCAACCTAATTAATCATGATCAAACGGGTTTTATTCCAGGTAGACAAACACAGGATAATATTAAAAGAACCCTACATGTGATGTCCCATGCCGCCCGGTCGGGGGCCCCTGGACTGATACTGAGTCTGGATGCTGAGAAGGCCTTTGACCCGGTGGCATGGAAATTCCTGGAGCTGGCCCTGGGGAAATTTGTTTTTTCAGAAGCTTTTATAAAAATTATAAATAAGATATATACTAAACCAAAGGCCTATGTTAAAATAAATGGGGAAGTTTCCCATCCGATATCTCTGCAACGAGGCACCAGACAGGGCTGCCCTCTTTCCCCTCTCCTTTTCGCACTGTATCTTGAGCCACTAGCTCAGGCTCTGAGGCAGGATGAAGGGATACGGGGGGTGGGAGTTAGGAGGGGAGACACATAAGCTTGCCCTATATGCAGACGATTTATTGGTTTATCTTCGAGAACCAGAACAGTCACTAGATAAATTATGGACCGCACTATCTGAGTTCAGTTTTTTGGCAGGGTATAAGCTGAATTCCTCTAAGACGGAAGTTTTAAAAATATACTACGAGCCGACAGAACGGACTAAGCAGAAATACCCCTTTAAATGGAACTTAACTCACATTAGATATTTGGGGGTCAGGTTAGGATTCCAGTTCAAAGATCTATTCACATTTAACTTCACCCGGATTCTGGAGGACATCAGATTGGAACTCGAACATTGGTCTCAGATTCCCATCTCCTTGACTCAGAGGGTGGAAGCCATTAAAATGATAATCCTTCCCAAGTTCTTATACTTGGTACAAACAATACCCACCAGAATTCCAGACTCCTACTTTAGTCTAATAAATAGGACAATTTCACGCTTCCTATGGGGACCACACAAAGCTAGGATAAGACTCTCAGTGTTCCAGATTCCTAAAAACACGGGGGGCCTCTCACTGCCTAACTTTAAACTATACTATTTTGCTGCACAGTTGCGGACAATAGTATATTGGTTGGACAACTTGTACATTGCAAAATGGAAAAACCTAGAACTTAAAGGAGGGGCTCTATTAAACTTACATAGTACACTCCTTAGTCAGGGGAAGTTCCCCAGGAGGGGACAAGAGAACCCTTTCACAATGTCCACATTGGAAGTTTGGCACACTATTCTGAAAGACAAAAGAGCAGGTAACTGGAAGCCGCTGCTGTTATCTCTCCCATATACAGAGGCTTTTAGCCCAGGGATATGGGACGGGGGCTTTAAGAGATGGGAGGCAAGGGGCTTGCATTTAGTTTGGCATCTAGTAGAAGATGGGGAGGTGGTGCCTTTTGAAGTTCTGGTTAACCGATTTGAGATCCCATGGCTGGACAGATTTAGATATTTTCAAGCAATAAATTTTGTGAAGAATCTGGTCATGGAATTTAACTGGGCAAATCTCACCCCACCTAAGATTGCCTATACCTTTAAAAAGGCGATAGAAGGGACACCCATTAGGGAACATATAATTTCTACACTATACCAAGACCTGCAGATATGGAAGGGAGACACTACAGAGTCCATACGAAAGGCATGGGAAAGGGATTTGGGAAATCAGATTCTAGACGAAGTTTGGACAAGGGCCCAATCCAAAACACACTGGGGTTTATCTGCAGTCACCTGGCAGGACTTCTCTTGGAAGGTCTTTGCCGGATACTTTCGCTCCCCAGCGTCAATGGGGAAAATTGTGAGAAGCAATTCTGCGGACTGTTGGAGGGGCTGTGGTCAGGAACAAGCAACACTAACGCATGTGCTCTGGAGCTGCCCGGCTCTTTCCAGCTTTCTGTCAGATCTACAACAAGCCCTAAGAAAAATAATTGACTCAAATCTGATAATGTCCTCCACATGCTATTTCTTCTTGGACTCTCAGGAGTTGATGAGGGACCCTCTTTCAACTAAGTTTCTGAAAATAGCATTTTTGGCTGCCCAAAAGGTGGTAACTAAAAACTGGTTAACTCAGAACCCTATCACATTAAATAAGTGACAGGAGAGTATGATAAATATTTACAGAATGGAGGCACTGTCAGCCTCCCTGAATAAAAGGCTATCACAGTTTGAAATCCTATGGAGACAGTGGGTCTTATATATGGCAGAGGAAAGACCGGATTTTATCCCTTGACAAGCTAGGACTTCCTCCAATATAGTGATGGCCCTGTTATATAAGCCCAGGCCCTGGCGCAAACTGGGCTAGAGTTGGAGCAATAAGGGCTTGAGTAAGTGTAGGTTTTCTATCTCAAAACACCTGTTTGAGGGATGAGCTCCGTCTTGGAAGATAAAATACTACCTTTGTGAATTTAGCTTAATGAAGGTTTCTGATATGCAGCTTTTCCTCCCCTTTGATCAGACCAGTAATTGAACATATGAATTTGCCCATAAGAATCTATTGTAACTTTTTATTGTAGAAAGAAGTAGTATGTCCTATGTATGTATTTATATATTTGAATGAAAAGAATAAAGAAAAAAAGTTTAAAAAACAGATGGCTCCAGTGAGAAGGCCCGAGTCCATGGCTGATAGCGTAGCCATTATAAATCTGAGGAGGGCCTTGGTGGTGCTATGGCCCTTACGGAATCCATGCTGGCGGGGGTTAAGAAGGTAATTTTTCATAATAAATTTTCTCAAGGATTTTACTGAGGACTGACAGGATAGCTATGGGCCTGCGGTCTTTAGGGTCACACTTTTTAAATACCGGGGTTATTCGGGCTATCTTCCAGATGGCAGAAACATGACTGTGGCACAGACAGAGTGTGAAGATGTTGGCTAGGGAGGCAGCAATGAAGGGTGCAGCTAGTTTTAGTAGCCTTGGTTCAAGATTATCAAAGCCTGTGGTCATGCTCTCTGAAACTGTATTGAGCAGTTTTAGGACCTTATGTCATGTAATAATCTTAAAGTGCAAACTGGGGACTATGACCACTAGTAGGGTTTTCGAATCTTGCAAGGTACAGAAGGAGGAATTGAATTTGGTAAGGTCAGAAAATTGCATATTAAAGAAGTTAGCTATGGTCTGAGGGTTGTTACAGTTGACTCCGTTGAGTGTCATTATCATTAGGGGTAGGGGACTGGTTTGATCCTAGGAATGATTTGATATAGGACCACAATTTTCTGGAATCACCAAAGGAGTTGGTTAGCAAGACTCTGCAGTATATGCTTTTAGCCAGTTTAATTTCCTTTTTGCAGGCATTCCGTTGGGCCCTATAAGTGTTATAGTCTGATGCCAGACTACAGAGTTTGTAACGGTGCCAGCTTTTATCTCTCTCTCGTAATTTGGTGAGCAGGTTAGATTTCAGCCAATGGGTTTACCCGTTTTTCACACAGTGAGTTATAAGTCGGCAGTGCTTGTCCTGTAGCTCCAGAAACATGCTAAGGAAGATATTTAGGGCCGACTGTGCATCACTAGCCTTGTACAGGCTGGGCCAGTTAATACTAGAGGCATCTTGTAAAAAGGCAACATTTGTATAGTTGCGGAAGGTAGTGAAGCGGGGCTTAGCTTGGGCCGGCCTTACTTTATCCGAGAGATAGTAGGTGGGGGTGTGATCAGTGATGGCGTCTGCTAGTGTTCCTGCAGCAACTGTGTATTCTGTATGGTTTGTCAATACCTAGTCCAGCAAGGTACTAGTGTTTGAGTGCGGAGTGATCCTAATGGGCTCAGGGATCATCAGGTGCAGATTGTGACTCTGCAGTTTGGACAGGGCTGTGAAATGGGTATTACCCAACCAATTTATGTTAAGGTAACAGAGTATGAATACTTTGATCAAGCAGCTCATCCAGTCCTGCTAAGCCAGCTATTGGGGAGGTTGTAGGCACACACACAACGTGTTAGTTTTTAGTGCCAAGGATAAGACATACGTGCAGAGATTCACAGTGGGTTAGAGAGACGGATTTGACGGCTGTGAGGTTGAGGTGATTTTTAAAGTAGCTTGCGGTAATGCCCCCTCTTTTAGATGATGACCTGTCACTTCTAAGTAGACAATAGGATGGTAAGGGGCATAGAGTCTCAGAGATGGAGGCTTTGAGCCATGTTTCAGTCAGGCAGAGAATGTCAGGCCGATAGAGGGCAGCCCACATCTCCAGATCAGCAAAATTATGTTCCAGGCTCCTCATGTTGTGGTGGAAAATTAAGAGACCTTTCGAGTTGTTTATAGAGTAGGAAAGGTGGTTTACAGGGACCAAGTTCAGCTGTACATCGCTAGAGAGTAGTACAGCCAGGAGAAGAAGATACCATAATTTGCGGTGAAAGAAGGGAGACAGTGCCAGTTGATGGAGTAGACATTCCTTATGGTCACTGACTATTATATAGATATTACACAGATGTAAGCCCTTGAAAGTAATAAAGGGGTGGAGTCACACAGGACTTCTGACAAGACTAAGAGGTTCAAGAAGCAGAAATCACGTGAGAGTGGTGTGGAATTCAGATGTACCACTACAGCTATGGGCATAGTGGCGAACGATAAGAGGAAGAGCAGCAAGGCTACCATGAGGAGAAACAGCAGCAAGTGTCAGTTCATTCTGGAACTCCTCAAATCCAGAGGAGCAGATGTGTGTAACTGTGTCATACGAGGAAAACAAAGCACAGTTAAGCGGCATCTGAAAGTGAGGCTTGTTGTATCACAGGGAACCCCTGGTGGTTCGTTGCTATAACCAACCAATGGGCATTCAGACACTTAGTATAAAACCCCCTATAAACTGCAGTATCCACCCAGGTTGGGTGTGGTAGGGGGTGGGTGGGGAATCGGCACTAAGCGCCGGCGGGAAACAATGTGCACTCAGATCCCAAATCAGCATTGCAAGTCAGCTGAACGTGGTCATGGTACAAGGATGTTGGTCTGTTCCTGGGCTGGGGCGGGTGAACGTTCTGGAGTTGTGGCATCTGCTTGTGGGTGGCCCGGTCTGGTGACCAAATCCATTCTTTGGGCACAGGATCCAGGTCCGCATGAGAGGCGGACAAGCTGCCGGCAGTCCAGCAGCCCAGGAGGGCTCAGCTTCTGGGGCTGGGGAGAGAGAGAGGGAAGAGTAAGCACAGGCAGGTTAGAGGAGGGCAAGCAAAGAACAATAACTAGAGGAGTGGGTGGAAAGTGAGTTGAGCAGTAGGGGGTGGGAATACGGCACTACAGGAAGGGGGGTTTCCCAGGCAGTTTAGTTTCAGTAAACACAAAGCACTAAGCATAATTCTGTTTAGTACTGATCCCCTGGTTTCAGGATATGGAAAAGATAGTAGCTAACAACTGCCCACACACCTAGCACATTTCAAACTTACTAACTTTAGTAACTTAATTCCTTACAAGCCAACAGTAGAAATTCATTAATAGAGCTAACCCTAATGGCTTAGAGCTGACGAACACCAGGGTCAAGTTTCAGGCTGCAACAGCATTTTAAAACAATTAATATTACTAAACCCCCCCCCAGTACAGCAGTAAGATTTCCAGGGATAATCAGTAATTATAGGGTGGCGCTAATCCGAAACAAGCCTATTCAAAGGAGCTCCAGCCAACTGCCAGACAAGTCACAGGCGGCCTGAAGCAATTGGTGGTTTGGCGCCAGAATTCAGAAGTCTTTTGCTGGCCTTAGGCGGTTTCCTAGCATGACACGTACCTGGGAAGAATCTGCTCAGATCTCAAATCTGCGCTGAAGTCAGCTGAACCCAGTCGGGTTCAAGGCTGTTGGTCTGTTCCTGGGCTGGGGTGGGGTGGGTGAGTGTTCTGGAGTGCGGCGTCTGCTTCTGGGTGGCCCAGTCCAGTGACCGAATCAGTTCTTTGGGTGCAGGGCCCAGGCCCACAGGAGAGGCGGACAAGCTGCCAGTAGTCCAGCAGCCCAGGAGGGCTCAGCTTCTGCATAATAAGAAAACCTGGCAAACACTGATTGTCTCATGTGTAGTCATTTGTTGATTACTAATACTACTGAAGCATCCAAGTTTCCTTACACACTGGATTTCTTGATCTGAGTAAGGTGCCCATCCACCCTGGACCAAACACATCGGCACCAAGAAGGGGACATCCACTAACTTATGTTGGGTAACCGCCATAAAGGTTGAGATCCTCAACCATGCCCGGCACCGCATGGTGACCACAGTGGCCAAGGACCTGGCGCAGGAGTCGCAATTTGGAGCTGTTACTTGGCATCTGAATGTCCCTGGTATCATACCATTTTAAACTGCCAACTTCAAGTCCGCAGGGTGATGAGGAAGAACCTGGTCCAAGACTCCCATAAGAGCATGGAAGAAACTGGCCATCATGGTGGCTGAACTAGCCTGCCGAAGGCCCAGGGAAGAGGCACCAAAGACTTTCCTTCCTGCATGGGGCTTGCCGACAGCCTCAACATTGCCCATCTGCCAAAACACCAAGTCTGCCACCAGACCTTCAGCCAAAGGACAGTCAGTGAAACCGGACAGAGATCCAGTATGTACCGCATACTTGCAGACCATACAGGCCAAAGGTGCCAGGCAGGAGGCTGGACACTGCACAGTTCAAGAGTGGAATCGAGAATGGCTTCTGCCAACACAGGAAGGCAACCCCCAAGGAGTCTTCCCTGTCCAGGATTTCGGTCAGAGGGCACTTGGCCCACTTTTGGACCAGCTACAATGGGACCCACATGGACTCAAAGATCAAGCGGAGCAAGGCTCCTGAAAGAGACTGGTCAGTGTTCTGTGGTAAGCTCCTCAAAGGACTCCTGGCTGAAAGATGGAGTCTAAAGTGAGTGGATGGAAGAATCCTCCGTGAGGACTCCTCAAATACCATCTTCGACCCATGCTCAACCTGAACAACCCACAGTTCATCCAAGTGGGCGATCTTTATGGAGAGCTGACTGTGGAGGCCAGAAACAGGGTGGGCAGCCTTGGACAAGGCCCCATGCAAGGGCTATGGAATCAGGGCTCCACCCAAATGGGAGACAAAGTCAGCGTTGGTTCAACCAGGGTAACCAGAGCAGGTGTGGTAAGGGCAACTACGGAAGCGCCGGAGGCCGAAGTGGGACATGGCCGTGGCCAAGCACCTACTGCTGCCAGACCAGCTCTTCATACCAGCACCGCAATTTTTGGCCAAGCCTGTCTTCATCCGAACACAAGGAAGATAAAGAGCGCCAACAGCTCTTCCTGGTCCACGGCCAAGATTCCTTTGACCTCGACCAAGAGCCCAATCGAGACCTCAACTGATGACCATCAGGTTGTCAGGGAGGAGACACGGAGGGAGGCACAGTGTGATCGACCGGAGCACGGCCTTGAGGAACCCCCGAGAGGTTGATCTTCTGAGGGGAGACAGCCAGATCGGCTGGTTTATTCAGCCCCTCCTGAGAGAGAGCCGTGAGGACCGGGGTCCTCAAAAATGAGTCAGCCCCAGCATTCTCTGATAATGGATCAACTGGGTCGAGAAAAATCTCGACAGGTTGGTCAACCCACATCTCGTCTGGCAGGCCGAGGACAACAGGAGTATCATTCAAGGCCAGTGGCATGACAGCTGTCTAGCCACAAGCAGAATCGCGTGAGTAGGAAGGGCGCGCCCACCGTTGGTCTCACAATCTGTGATGGGACCTCTTAGAGGCCCATGAAGATTTGGACCCTTGGGAAAGGCCCACCCCAAGACAAGGAAGGGTCAGACATAAGTCCCAGAATGCTCTGGTGAATGAAGCACCAAGCCCACCGGGAGAAGCACGGAGGCTGAAGTCACACCCGCTGCACCCTGGTAGACAGCCTCTTCAAAGGTGGCGAGCTGCACTGCTGAACCTGCCACTGCGGAAACCTACAGGCTTCCTTGGAACTAACGGGAGGATCCCATTCATCAGGGTGGCCTAAGAGAAGGCAGGCATAACAGTCCTCCAACGTGGAGGTCTGAAGCAGTCTGCACAGGCCACAAGACTGCAGATCGTGTTGGGCCCTGAGGCGATATACGCGCGATAATTGAGTGTCAGTGTGCAACATCTTCTGGTTGCACGCAGTGCACCACTTGAACCCTGGACTGATTTTCTGGTCATTGTGTTCCACCGAAGATTGATTTTTGAAACACTACGCAAAAAAAAGTCGAAGACTAAGTTGAGCCCACCCCACATACAGGAGCTGCGAAGGAGGAGATCTGATGCTTCCAGCAAAAAGGAAGATCTGACATCACGGGCGGTACTGAGGAGGATACCACCCAGGTGGTTGAGAGAAGCTTAGCTTGACCTTCTGGCAAGTTGGGGGATGCAAGGAAGGAGCAGACAAAAAAAAATACTGTACTTCGGCATCAGCTTTTCACAGTTTCAGGGGCGGATTCCTAATAACCTGCTGACATGGGCTCTGGTCCACCAATACAGGACCACTAAAAATCACAAAATGCCATCCCTTTTTTTTGGTGTTTGCTCACACCCCCTTTTCTTGTGGTTTCATTCATCCATGATGGCCTATCTTGCCTTCGTTCCTACCTCACCCAATCCTGTTGCCAGCTGTGTCCCCCGACTGCTACAGCTGTTCACGGTTTGTAAAACTTTGGAATAAAACAAAAAACTTTCCATTAGAGATATTAAGTTTTGAAGGTGGTGAGGTTTGGAATTTTGCCTAATTTCTCTATCTTGGGCCCCATTTCCCCTGGTGATCTTGCTATCCATCTTTGGCACTCACCAGAAACCAAATAATTCCCGTAGCTAGGAGGGAATGCATAAAGCTACAGACCGTTCAAGTGCAAAACATCCCACTATGCCCACAATTCGGACTCAACTAGCAGTGTGCACCAGCACAGGAGGTGGCCAGTGCCTTCACATTAAAGGCCGAGCACCAATATAGGCTACAGGATGGAAGCACAAATCCACTCTCAAAGCCAGGTTTCCCAAATAAACTGCACCTCTGGAGAAGCATATATGTCCCATGTTTTTGAAAACTACAACCTGTATAGTGCTTTTTTTTTTTTTTTATTCTCACGCCAGAAACAGTACATTAATGTAACAATTGTACAATAAACTGGAAAGAACTGAATGACAAATCTGCATAAATCTCCTTCAAGGTACATAACACTTTACACTTTCTTTACACAAAGAAAAAAAGATCTCATTAGAAACGGACATCATGTTTTTATGAGAGAGGTTTCTTTGCTGAAGAAAGAGGCAGGCAGACTAATTTATTTCCAGCAGCCTACCACCTGACCAAAAGCAAGCTACTGGCCCTAGAACAAAGGAAAAGATAGTTTAAAGAATTCAATTTTAGTTCAGAAGTACTGATCGTACTCACCTTACACATAGCCTCAAAGAACTGCTGTACAATAGCTATATTCTTGGTGAAAAGTTCGGGCATACGGCTACAGTGGTAAAAAAAAAACACTCGGTTAGTGTGCCAAGCGAAAGAAAAAAATACAAAACTTGCATTCACTAGCTGATTTTATTTAACATTACAAACACCACAGTGTACTTATTTTCAAAACACCGGCAGATTAACATATGGCAAATATATACTATGCAATACCAACATTAACTACTTATCAACTTAAGTTTAGCTGTACTTTTTATCTCTGCATTCTTTCTATTTATACTCCACAGTGACTTTTGAATGCTTACCTTATTTTAGCAATCTTTGTAAAATTTAAACTGCCAGAATTAAAAAAAAAAAAACCAAAAACAGAATGATTAGTTAGATGTAAATAAATGAAATAATACCTGGAAAGTTTCCCCACAGCGGAGTATGCTGTAGCCAGCAGTTTAGGATCCTTAAATTAAGAAAAAGAGGAAAGTAGTGTGTAGCACTTTCAGCAGTCGAACATCAAAGGCAATATACATCTCATTAAATCGATTTGCGTCTCTATGTTATTAACATGTTGATAGCTCTTGAAATACACAGTTAGCGGTGCTATAATGCAGGTATGTTGCCCTAATGGCATCTTAGCACTGTTTCCGCATTCTGTCATACTGCGCTTACTTTCGGTAAAGAGTAACAGGGCCATAATGTGGAAAGTACAGTTGCGTAACAACTTACCGTAACAGTAGATTTTCGAGAGAAGCTCTGGCAGCAGGCCACACAGGTAGGAGTAAGCTGTCAGGTGCTAGAACTACACGGAAAATTTAGAGCTAGCCGTCTACCATGGGGGACCGCTGATGTCAGCCTTTCCTAAAAAGGTCAGCGGTCACCATACCTATTTCAGTTCTCCTGCCGGAGACAACAAGACAGCAGTGAACGGAGAACCGAGGAGGTTCCCATGAGCCAAAGGAAAGGCAGAAGTAGTGCAAGAGAAACAAAGAGTAGCAGGGGGAAGGAGGGAGGGAGGGAAAGCAGGGCCTGCTGCAAGAGCTTCTCTTGAAGATCTACTGTTACGGTAAGTTCTTGTGTAACTATCTTATTTCGAGGAAGGCTCTTACTGCAGGCCACATCAGTAGGACTCCGTTCCAAGCAGTACTGGGTATCCCCAGGAGAACAACACCAGGAGGAGGAGGAGGAGGATAGATCAGCAGCCAAGAGCTCAGGAGAGAAGGACCTGAAGGACTGCTAGGCCGAAAGTGGTCATGCGCCTAGACGTGATGTCCAGACTGTAATGCTTGGTGAAGAAGTGTGGACATAACTTCAGATGGCAGCTGCACAGATGTCACACAAGCGCAAACATTTCTGAAAAAAAGTCAGTGGGGTGCTACCACCCTGGTGGAATGGCCTAACTACTCCGGAAGAGTCTTGTTGTACTTGTCGGTAGCAATAAACAATGCAATTCGCTAACCACTTAGACAAACACTGTTTGGAAACAGGAGCGCCTTCTCTCTTGGGAAAGATCGAAACAAACAACTGGTCAGATTTCCTTAAAGGCTTGATGAAGTTCATATAGTACCACAAAATCCTATGTACATTCAAAGTATGGGGCAAAGCCTCCCCCTGATTAGAATACTCAGGAAAATAAACTGGAACATTGATGAACTGATTCAAAGTAAACTTCAACGCCACCTTAGGTAAAAACAGGATTAGTATGTAAAGACACAATGTCTTTGTGAAAACCAAATAAAGCCCCTTACACATAAGAACCTGGAGCTCGGAAATCCTCAGAGCAGAAGTAAAAG
The DNA here is from genome assembly GCA_016271365.2 of Neoceratodus forsteri. Lineage (NCBI taxonomy): Eukaryota > Metazoa > Chordata > Ceratodontiformes > Ceratodontidae > Neoceratodus > Neoceratodus forsteri. The sequence continues at coordinate 1,098,991,993 of CM057453.1, forward strand.
TAACTGAAAAGAGCACTTTCTAATGGCCCGGTGGCGTGGAGAGTTGAGCCACTGGACACCACACCTCGCGAGCGACCCGGAGTTGGGAGCGACCTCGGGTGTTGGAGGATCGGCTGGGAAGGAAGAGGATCCAGCGTTCCAGGGACTGCTCTCCTCCTCCTCCTCTGGGGAGGAAGGGGAAGGGATCACCGCAGATGCACTGGCCTCTGGTGGTGGCTGGGGGTCGGTGCTTGCCGCAGTCAGCTATGGGTGGGTGTGGGCAGACGCCAGATGTGCCGTGAGCAGATGTGCGCACAGAAGCATCCTTGACATCACTGCATGCCTGCACCATGGGGGCGCAAACACAGAAAGTCTCCACATGCACAGTGAAGGTGGTCTGTCAGCGTCACATCAGACGCACTCAAATTAGCTCTCCTGGCGTTCGCCCCCAGGCCTTCCACGGTGTATGGGGTAAATACCCACCGTGATGTAGCTAGGAGGGGTAGGACAGGGGTAAGAGCTCTGGCTGGGGCAGGGCTAAAGAGATAGTTGGATGGTGGGGGGAGCCATAGGTACAACCCTCCAAGCCGAGGAGAAATAAAGTTAAAAGTAAAATATATATATATATATATATATATATATATATAGGCACTTTCCACAACAGAAAGCTCAGCTAGCAACTTGCGGCCGGTTCAAAAGGAGGTAAAGTGAGTTTCTCAAACATGAAGCTGAGGTCCCATGGAAGAACCATGTCTTTCATGGGAGGTTTCAAATACAAAATGCCCTGCAGGAAGGTGTGGGATACTTCAAGCTGGGCAACAGTTCTGCCCTTGATAAATCCATGGTACGTAGAGATGGCGGAAAGATCCACCTTGAGCGAGGAGTACTCCAAGCCGGAGTCCGAAAGGGAAAGGAGGTACTCCAACACCTGATTCACCAGGCAGGTGAAAGGATCCAAATGTCGAGAAGCAGCCCAAAGGATGAAATGCTTCCATTTTATAGCATATGTGGCTCTGGAGGAGTGTTTTCTAGCAGACACCAGGACCTCTGTGAACCTAGAAGACTCTCCAAAACAGGCAATAGCTAGGTCCACAGGAGCCACGCATGGAGATGCAGGGACTTAAGGTCCAGATGCACTAGTGTGCCATGATCCTGGGACAGCAAGCCGGTGCAGAGTCGCCAGAGGCTCCTCCACCAGCTGCTGCAGCAAGAGGAACCAAATCTGAAGTGGCCAGAAGGGGGCCATGAGGATCATCTCCACCCCTTCCAACTGGAGCTTGACCAGAACCCTCTGTAGGAGCGGGAATGGAGGAAAGGCATACAGAAACCATCCTTCCAGGAGAGGGACAACATGTCTTGCCAGAAAACTCCAGGCCTGGGATTGAGAGAGCAGAAAAGCAGCAGTTTTGTGCTGAGTGGGGATGCAAACAGGGCCAGCTCTGGATGACCCACCTGTCGAAGAGATCTTTGACCACCGAAGTTAGAAGCTCCCACTCATGAGCTCGTGACCTGGAGCAACTGAGACTGTCAGCCAAGACATTTTAGATGCCTGGAACATGAACAGCAGAGAGCTCCAGAATGCGCTCAATAGCCCAATGCCACACTCTCATCGCCTTCTGACACAGGGGTAAGAATGCATCCCCCTGCTTGTTGATGCAACATGCTACACACGTCAGTCTCCACCACCAGAGGACCAAGTTGGAGAGGAGTCTGAAAGGCCTGGAGAGCATAAAGGACCGCTCGCATCTCTAGGACGTCGATATGGAAACCCTGTTCCGAATCTGTCCTGGTACCCTGGGTTTGGTGAGTGGCCAGATAAGCACCCCATCCCAGGCCGGAGGTGTCTGTCACAAGAATCTGACGGGGGTAGGGGTTCGATAGCTGAAAGGAGACTCCTCAAAGGAGGTTGGCTGGCTCCATCCACCATGACAGAACTCTCCGGACTGGGTCGGAGACCAGAACCAAATGGTCCAGATTGTCTGTGCGTTGGTTCCACTGGACCCTTAAGGTACACTGAGGAACTCACATATGCAAGCGGGTCAGGGGGACCATGGCAATGGCTGCCGCCATGTGGCTCAGAAGGCACAGGAAACCCTGGAGGGGACCCGACGACTTGGGGAAACCAGACAGGCCTGCTCCATCAGTTGCTCCTCTCTCTCCTCGGGCAATGAGACCTTGTCCCAACTGGTGTCCAGGATCACCTTTATGTATTGAAGGCACTGGCAAGAGGAGAGGCAGGACTTTGGCCAACTGACAGTGATCCCTAAGGCCTGAAAAAGATGAAACGTGCATTCCAGAGTCTGAACCAGGTGGTCCCTAGAGGGGGCTGCTAGCAGCCAATCATCCAGGTAGGGGAACATGTAGAAGCCCTGCCATCTCAGAGCAGCCATAGCCACTGCCAGGCACTTGGTAAAGACCGTGGGGTAAAGGAAGAAAGGCCAAAAGGAGGGCCCAGAACTGAAAATGGGCTCCCAGAAAGTGGAAGCAGAGGAAGCGACAATGGGCAGGAAAAATTTGGATGTGCAGATAAGCATCCTGCGAGTACGAAGAGCAGAGCCAATCCCCCTGATGCAAAAGGGGTAAAAGCCCCTGGAAAGTGATCATCTGAAAGCGCCTGTACTCTATGTACAGATTCACGTGGCTCTGGTCCAGGATGAGCCGCAGATCCCCGGTCTTTTTGGGGATGAGAAAGAAGTGGGAATGAAACCCTCTCCCCCAGTGAGCCGTGGGGATGGGATCTATGGCTCTTTTTTGGAGGAGAGCCTGAATTTCCTCCCAGATGAGGGACAAGTGGGCCGGGGGCGGGGGGGGTGGAGTTTACCGGAGTATTTTCTGGAGGCCACTCTAGAACCACCAACATGTGACCATGCTCTATGATCTGCAGCACCCAGGTCCGAGGCAAATCTCAATACCCAAAGCCAAGAATGGCATCGAAGGCAGACCCCAACATGTCCCCAGGTGTCCTCGGCATCATAAGCAGCCCAGAGCACATGACTTCCAACATCCGAGCTTGACTTCAAAGTTGGGTGAGCTGCATCTTGGAGGGGTCTTCATGCATCACCTGCACCTGGTCCCTGGCATAGTTCCAAAGAACATTTTGATATTGGGCCATATGGGCCAGGCAATTAAGGGCCTGGACAGACAGGGAAGTAGACATGAACACATATTTACCTAGGTAGTCCAGCTGCCTAGACTCCCTGTCTGGGGAAGGGCAGTAGGGTGCTTGGGCTTCTTGGTATAGTCATGTGCTGCATTTACTTATTTTTAATTATATTTTATTATTTTCACATGAAAAACAACTGCATACAACATACTCATGCCAGATATCACAGTATAATACCAAACAGTACATCCAATACATCAGGTATGCAGGTATTAAGAAAGAATGGGCCAGCCCTAGGCTTCATAGTTTTGCTCCGACCCCATCAAACTTCTTATGCCGAGCTCTTGTGGCGTGGGACAGACCCGGAAAGAAATATACAGTAGCGCCTTGAAAATTCAGCCTATCAGTGTCCCTGGCTGCCTGTAGGATCCAATCTCGTATGCCCGGAAGTTGAAGTTACCACCAGGGCAGGTCACTCCAAGCTGCAACAGACCCTGGGGAAATCCGGTAAGCTCATACAAAATTGTCCCCCCTTTAATAACGATTCCAATTTCAGCGCACCCGGCATCCATCTTTGAATAAAGTAGAGTAGGCTATCTCCTTCACAGTTTTCAGGCAATCCTACAATATGCACTTTGGAGGCCCTCTGTGAGTTTCTGAGCACCTCCAAACGATATCTTATTTGAGTGTTTTCCTACTTTAACTTGCTTGTCGTTGTTAGTGCCTTAGTAGCCGCTGATTCTGCTGCCTAAGCCGTTTTTGGTAGCAACATCTATTTTAGTATCCTGCTCCACAAATCTTGTGAGAATCTATTCTACCTTGGCATCAATGGACTGCACAGACTGCTGCAGGGTCCTCCACAGGGGCTCGGTACCTGAGATGGATTTAGCTGCCGGCTCATTCTGTCCTACCTCAGCAGGCTGAGTTTTCGATCCACCCGTGGAACCTTTATTTGTATATCCCATCTTCGGAAAAGGTACCAAAATAAGCAGCGCAGCCTGGAGAATACAATGTTGACCATAGAATTCACTTTTACCTGCAGGAAAGTGTTGTTTTAATAAGTTTAATTGCCGTTAAGCGCAGAGCTGATTATGAACATGACTTCTCAGCAGGCATGCTCCACAGCGCCTCCCCCCAATGTGCTGAATTTATGACCACTGAATCGGCCTTGGGGTGAACCCTCAAGAAGAGTTTACCAGCAGGGTCATGGTAAAGATGGTCTGCCTTCTTGGGCAATGGAGAGGTAAGTGGGGGGAGAGAAGATTCCATATTACCCTGGTGACATCCTCGTAGAAATCAATCATGGGTGGCACCACCACAGGGAGCGCGTCCCACTGCCTTAAATACATAGCCAGACGGCATATCTCTGGGTCCTGCTCCTCTGTTTCCTAGTCCATGATGGACTGGAAGTGGAGCATGATGTCCAAAATAGTCAGACAGTCGGGGGAGGGGATTGGGAACCTTCCTGGGAGGGTCCTTCCCATCCGAAGACTCCAATGGCAAGGAGGAAGACTCAGAACAATCAGAGTCATCTTCTTTGGTTTCGCTGTCTGGGTCCGATGCGGGTGGCAGACGCTCATCCCGGCAAGAGACACAGCCGATGTCGGGTCAAGACTCAGAAGACCCCAACGTGTGCTGGTTACTAGGTCCAACCCGGCCCGGATCCTGAGGCAGTGGATCTCGGGGTTGACAATGGGGGGGGATGCCAGAGGTGGCCCTTGAAGAGTGGGGGTCTGTGTCTAGGACCACCACACTGAAAATAGACTGTTATAGTACACCGGGGGTGGGAGGTTATACACCGGTGAGTAGGTATAGAAAGGTGCCGTGTAAGGGTACAGTGTGGCTGTGAGGCCAGCGCAGGGTACCCAGGAATAGGGCTGCCTGCCACTGGCTGACAATCCAGCGCTGGGCCAGCAGGCGCCAGCTGAGGTGTGGGTTGCGGCAGGGGCGACGTCAGTGTTGGACACACAGGCTGGGGCAGCAGCAGTACTGGAAGCAGCCCAGCAGGTGTCGGCCAGTAGTGTCCAGGGAAAGGGGCCACTGACGCAAGCCTAGCCAGACAGAGAAGCAGGCGCCTGGGGGGAAGGAGAACCTCTTGGCAGAGGCGACGCCAGAGAAGAAGAAACAGTGGCAGCCTGCTGCAGGCACTGCAAGGAAGGACCAACACTGGTCCCAGAGGTGGTGACAGACGAAGGCAGTGCCATAGCTAGGGAAGGGAGGAGTCGACAGTGGAGGAACCAATGCCTGATTTACCAACACCAGCTGAGCCACCTGGCTCAGAGCCCGATGAAGACATGGGCCTAAGCATCAGGGGCTGGGGAGCAGGAAGTTTCCTGCCCCAAAAAACAGCCACCCGTAAAAGCAATAAGGGCGGGCAGCTGAGCTACTGGGAGCCCAACAGAAGAGAGGGCTGACACCCACCCCCCGGCAGGAGGATGACCCCGCCACGGTCAAAGGTTTGTGGGGTGACGATAAGCGGGAATCAGACCGGTCCCAGTGTTTGTCCTGGTGCTTATACTTCCCACCAGATTTCTGAGATGATGAGGTGGCCCCCCCAGAGGACTGCCGGTGAGGCCAAAGAGCTCCTGGCGTGCAGCTCCTTTTCCATCACGACCAACTTCTGCTTCAAAAGATGACTCTCCAGAGTTTTAAGACGACATCTCCAAGTGACCTGATTGAATTTCTGACAGATTTGGCAGGCTTCGGTGTCATGGCTGGACCTAGGAAAATGAGACATGCAGAGTAGCAGTCTTTTTCAGGAATCCATTTGCCAAAGGCACACTTAGTGGAGTGGTCGGAAGATGAGGCTGGTGGAGAAGACATAAATGTGTCAATGAAAATACAGAAAATTTGATGTTCAACACTAAAGAACAAAGGAAAATAAAGTGCAGCAAGCGCAGGTAATGGTGGTCAACTGTAACTGCAGCGTATGCCAAGGTCCGATATGCGTGGGTCAATGGCGGGAAAAGAACTGAGGCAGGTGTCGGGGACCACCAGTCTTTATAGGATAGCCTGACATCAGTGGCTGAGGGTGGTGGGCGGTCCCCCTTGGTAGACTGCTAGCTAGAAGTTTAATGTGTGGTCCTAGCACCTGAGGCTTGGTCCTACCAGTGTGTCCTGCTGCAAGAGACTTCCTCTAAACAAGATCTGTAGCTAGAGTAAGCTTTCCATGACAGCAAACATTCTGATCTACAAAAAAAAAAAAAAAAGTCTGCTCCTTTTCCACTGTGTTATTATCTAACTTTTCTGGTGTGTCCCAGTTAGACTTGTTTATGTATGGAACTTGTATTTCACTACTACTATGCATTCCGCTCATTCTGATACATCGTCACCACCAATACTTCTCAAAAAAACAAAACAAAAAAACTGAAGCAGAAATTAGAAGGGTTACTCTCAGTGAAAGCATTTTCAGTTTATTCGTTAAAATCACATTACACAAACATTAATATGCAACCAAAAATGGATCTGCTATACAACTGTAGGCGGAGTACTGTCAGTCTCACCTAGTTACCAGGCTGAGATGACCTACCGGGGGGGGGGCGTCTATAAATTTGTCTGCAATACGGCAGAGCTCTTGGATACCAGGCTCCTCACATTAAGTTACACAATGCCGAAAGTAAATAGTCCAGTTCTGACAAAAAATGCAGTTAGCATCAACTCTCAGAACATTCAACCAAATCTGAATGCTGGGACTGCCTAAAGACATCTGCATGCATGCAGACTCTTTAACCATTCAGCTTCATCTGTTCCTGCTGATTTTCCTGCCCTAAAGTCAAATTCCTCTGCTTCTGAAATCTAGCATCACTTCCACAGCAATACGTATGTTATTAAGCAGAGAATTATGATAAAGACAAGCACCGTCTAAGCAATGGAAACAGATGAAGTCAAAGGGAGAAAAGATTCTTTAATGAAAATATATTTAGTAACAAAAAGTCCTGAAATATAAAATCTTTGTGTGTGTGTGTGTGTGTGAGACTGTTTGGGGGGGGGGGGTGTCAAGCAACTGCTGATGCCAAAGGAATTTTTGCTGGAAATCAAGAAAATACAGGTTACTCACCTGTAGCAGGAATTCTAGGAATGGTATATGTTGTTCATCCACACTCACTGGCAGGTTCCTTGCCGCTTTAAATCTTGCCGGAAGGTCTTCAAACTGGCTCCTCCCACCCACCCGGTGGTAAAACCTCAGCTCCCCATGATGCTGAGATCTAGCCCGCTGGAAACCAGGCTGCATGTCGAAGCTGGGGAGGTCGGGTTGGTCGTGAGGATGAACAACATATACCATTCCTAGAACTCCTGTTACAGGTGAGTAACCTGTATTTCTAGGGACATGGATATGTTGTTCAATCCACACTTACTGGCAGACTCCCAGCAATTCTCCAGGAGGAGGGAGGCAAGGCGCACTCCCCCTACTTGGGAAATAAGGACTGGAGAACAGAGGTCCCAAAACCAGCATCCCGGCGTGACTCAACGTTGATGTGGTAGTGGGTAATGAAGGTGTGTGCCGACTTCCAGGTAGCAGCCCTGCAGATTTTCTGGATAGAGACGTCCCTGGAAGCAGCCACCGAAGCAGCAGTATTGCGGGTAGAATGAGCTCTTATCCCTTTGGGAGGCTCCATGCCCACCAACCTATAGCAGAGATCTCTGCAGGAGGTGACCCACCTGCCTACTGTCCACTTGGCTGCAAGTCGGCCAGGTGCGGCTTCAGCGTAGGTGACAAACAGCTGGCGAACCTCTCCCCGAACTTCAGCCGTCCGCTTCTTATAAGAGCAGCGCTCTTCTAAGGTCCAGAGTATGGAGCCTATATTTGGCCTCAGAGGTGTGATTGGGGTAGAACACCGGCAGAGTCGACACCTGGTTAAGGTGAAACTCCGACACCACCTTCGGAAGGAATTTCGGGTGGGGGTGCAGGATAACCTTGTCCCTGTGGAAGACCAGATAAGGAGACTCAATGGAAAGTGCGTAGAGCTCTCCCATCCTTCTGGCTGACGAGATAACCACCAAGAAGGTGGTCTTCCACGACAAGTGAGAGATGTCACACCTGTGCATTGGTTCAAATGGCTTGCCCATGAGCTTAGCCAATACCAGCAGTAGATCCCACGGAGGTGGAGGTTCTCGCAACAGAGGGGATATGTGATCAAGACCTTTGGAAAAGCGTCCAACCACCTTCTCCTGTGCCACCGACTGCAGAGATGGCTGCCAGGTGCACCTTAAGGGTCGTCGACCGAAGCCCTAGCTGAGAAAGGGACCACAGGTAGTCCAGAATGCTGGCCCAGGAACAGGAGGAAGGGTCCAACCCCTTATCCTGACACCAAATGGAGAATCTCTTCCATTTGAAGGCATAGCATTTTCTGGTCGACTCCTTACAGGATGACTCAACCATGTTGAGGACCTCGTCGGAAAGACCTAAGGCCTGGAACTCTAGCCACTCAGGAACCAGGCTGTCAAGTGCAGCGATTGAAGGTCCAGGTGGAGTACCTTTCCCTTGTTGACTGAGATCAGGTCCAGGTGGGCTGGAAGCTGCCTCAGGAGCCTGGAGCTGAGGCTGAGGAGATTTGGATACCAGAACTGGCGGGGTCAGTCTGGGGCTACCAGAATCACCTGCACCTTGTCCCTCCTCGCCTTGAGAAGCACCTTGTGGATCAGGGGAAATGGGGGGGAAGGCACAGAAGAGGCCCAGGGTCCATGGCCTCAAGAAGGCACGCCTGCAGCGAGCCCCTGCTGAGGGGGGCGGCATGAAACAGCCTCAGCTTCACATTCTCCCTGAGGCAAACAGGTCCACCCAAGGTGTTCCCCAATGGGAGAACAGATCTTGTACTACCTCCGGCAGGAGAGACCACCCGTGAGATGCAGCGCCTATCCGGCTGAGGGCATCGGCCAGTGTTGGAGGCTCCTGCCACATGGATGGCTAGGAGATCCGCCTCCAGACTGCTCATGAGGGACCAAGGGCGGAGAGCCTCTTTGCACAGAGGCCAAGAGCGCGTCCCGCCCTGGCGGTTTAGGTAGCACATGGTCATGGTGTTGTCCATCTGGATCTGGACCACTTGATCCCGTACAAACGGAGCGAAGGTGGTGAGGGCTAGTCGGACCGCTCGAAGCTCCAGCAGGCTGATGTGACATCGAGACTCCTGAGGGGAGCAGAGGCCGTGCGCTCTGAGCTCCCCCAGATGGGCACCCCAATCCATCAGAGAAGCGTCAGTTGTTAGAGTGACCATCAGCTCTGGGTGGACAAACGGGATACCCTCCTGCAGATGAGCTGTACCGAGCCACCACCGGACAGCGTTCCACATCTCCTGGGTCACTATCACTGGCTGGTCCAGAGGACCGGAGCGCCGTGACCATTGGCAGGCCAGCCCCCATTGAAGGGGATGCATGTGCCAGCGGGCCCAATGGACCACACTGGTGCAGGCCGCCATGAGGCCCAGGAGGCGCAGGAAGTCCCGGGCAGGGCGCAATTGCCCAACCAGAAATGACTGGGCAAAGGAGGAAAGCACCTCGTCCCTGTCCGCCGGGAGCCGTGCTCTGGCTCAAAGAGAGTCGAGCTCTGCCCTAATGAACTGAATCACCTGCGTTGGCACGAGTTCCGATTTGACCTCGTTGATGAGGAGGCCAATCTGAGGGCAGACCTGGAAGGCCAGATCCCTGGACCGCTCCACCTCCAGCTTGGAAGGGGCTGCCATCGGCCAGTCGTCCAGGTAAGGGTACACCCAGACCCTTCGGCGCCGCAGGAATGCTGTCACCACTGCCATGCATTTGGTGAAGACCTTGGGAGCTGGAGAGAGGCCAAAGGGCATGGCCCGGAACTCATAAAGGGACCCCTCTGCTCTGAAGCGGAGGAATTGCTGGTGGGATGGATGGATTGGGACGTGAAAGAACGCGTCCTGGAGGTCCAGAGAACAGAACCACACACCTTGTTCCAAGGATGGAATGATATGAGCCAGAGTGACCAACCTGAAGGTTCAAGACCTTAGGAACTTGTTCAGGTCATGTAGGTCAAGAATGGGGCGCCAGCCCCCTGTCCATTTTGGGACCAGGAAGTACCTGGACACAAACCCTGGGTCTGCTGGAGGATCCGCCACCTCCCTGATCACCTCCTTCTGGAGGAGCAGGGCAATGTCGGCTCGACGAGCCAACAGAGAGGCTGCGGACCCATGAGACCCCCATGGGCGACGGCTCAATAGGGTGGGGACTGCTCAAATTCCAGAGGCAGACCTTTCCTACCACTTCCAGCACCCAGCAGTCCATGGTGATATCGGACCAGGCGTAAAAGGAAGTGGTGGAGCTGCTCTCCATGGGGAATCGTGGAGGAGGACGAGGTTGGGGAGACACCCCCAACCTGTCACTGGGCAGGCTTGGAGGAAGGACCGGCCGAGGAGCCTCCTGGACCTTTCCCTCACGGCTTCCTGCTGGACGAAGCAGCAGGCTTGGCTTTGGGGTGCCAAGTGCGAGCCTGCTGGCCCTGATGCTGGTGTTGCTGGGCCGGACGTGCCGCAGGGGCTGAAGGATGAAAGGGCTTACGCTGCTGCTGGCGGCCTTTGTCCTTCTGGGCAGATGTGACCGAGTCCAAGGTGGAGTTGGACTTCTCGATCCGCTGAAGATGCCCCTCTACCCCGGGACAGAACAAGTCGGTACCCAGGAAGGGAACGTCTGCCAACTTGTGCTGGGTATCTGCCGTGAAGGTGGCGATCCACAGCCAAGCTCTGCGGTGCATGGCCACTGCGGCCGCTACTGACCGGGCACACAAGTCAGCGATGTCCAGGGAGGTCTGGAGCTACTGTTTGGCCACCGCTCTTCCCTGATCCCACACCTGTTTGACCGTAGTTTGGAAGTCAGCTGGGAGATGAGGAATCACCTCATCCAGGGAGCCCAAAAGGGAATGTGAAAAGTGCGCCATCAGAACGGCCAAGCTGGCCTGAGGAAGGCCTAGGGAGGAAGCGGCATAGACTTTCTGCCCGGCATAGTCCAGTTTCTTGGACTCCTTATTGAGTGGCTTGTCCACATCCCGAGCATTCCCGGACCACCGGAAAACGCTGTCGGTCACTAGCCCCTCCGCGGAGGGGTGCTCCGAGAAACCGGAGAGTGAACCAGTGGAACAGCGTACTTTCGAGCCATCCTGGCCGAAGGTGCTGGACAAGAAGCTGGCCCACTGCTATAGCTCCAGGGCCGGGCTGACAATGGCTTCGGTCACTGAGAAGGCTTCCGTGGGGGAATCCCCTCGGTCCAGTATCTCCGTGAGGGGGTACTTGGCCCATTTTGAAACGGGTTCAAGCTTCATCCCAGTGGACTCTGAGATGAATCGAAGCATTCCAAGGAATGAGGATGGGCTCTTGTCCACCGACTGACCCCCGGTGGACTCTGGGTCAAGCGGCCGAGAGAACAAAGATTCATCGTCATCAGACTCTGAAGAGTCTGAACAGCTGCCGAGCACCTGAGCCACCCTCCACCTGCCAAAGTCGATTGGGAGTGAGGGTGACAGATAATCGATGGGGCAAGCCCTGACCCGACCGAGAATCCTTGGTCGGGTGCCCCAGTTTTAGGTTGTGGAGGCAGAGGTTCCACCACAATGGGTGGCGCAGCCGGTTTCGGCCAAACAACCGGTGCCGGTTTCGGCCTCGCCTACAACGAGGGGTTGTTTCAGCCGCTCCGGTGACAGCCACAATGGCCGGGGAAGGCGACGGAATCGGCTTATTCCCAGTCAAAAGGAGCTGCTGGCACATTAGATCCTCGTAGCGCCGGCGCAATTTGCGCCGGAGCCTATCCTCCAAAGAGGATGATGACGACGATGAGCGGCGCCACCGCTTTCTACGGTACCGAGACTGCCGATGTCAGCGGGATCAGCTACCTGGAAGAGGTCCGAGACAGAGACCTTCGGTGTTTCCGAGGGTGGGTCTGAGAGGGGGCAGGGGGAAACCCGCTCCTCCCTCGGTTCAGGGACCTTAACCGGGGACTCCGGCACAGGCAAGTCCTAGGTTTCCACCAGGGGAACCAGTGAAGAACGGTTGTCGGCTTCTCCAGTCGACAGCCCGTCTGACGGGTCGAGAAAAATCTCGACTGCGTTGACGAGTGTCTCGGCCGGCTGACCTGACGGGGACACCATGAAGCCAGCGGCCTTAGCCGCAACCTCGACTGAAGTCGAGTGTTGACTAGCCAGGGAAGGGGACCTCTCCCGCTCCCACAAACGTCGACGGTGGAACTTACCCTTAGAGTCCTTCTTTTTGGACCGAGAGGAATGTCCCGAAGGCCCCTCTCCCTTGGTGGAGAGGGATTGACAAAGCTCTTTGAATGAAGCCGTGTAGGAGGAGCCCAAGGAGAGCAGGATAAATGCCACGACCAAGGAAGATGACGCTGCGGCCTGGGCCACTTCCTCCTCGGGACGATCATCTGTTCGGGCTGTTCAGCCGAGCCCGCAGCCGCGGACACTGCCCAACAGGCCTCCTTCGACTTGACCGGAGGATAACGTTTCTCGGGGTGCCCAAGTTGCAATCTGGCAGTGCGATCCTCTAAGACCATGGCTGAAAAGGACTTGCACAAGTCGCAGGCCTGCAAATCGTGGCCAAGCCCCAGGCAGTAAACGCACGTGGAGTACGGATCGGTCCAGGACATCTTCTGCCGACAGGGGCACCAACGAAATCCGGGAGTCGATTTGTCCATCGCAGCCACGAGGGAAGATGAAGACCGAAGTCTTGTAAATTTTAAAATTAGTTTTGGGTTAACCGAAGAGTTCGGATCCAGGCCTAAAACGCAGAGCGCAAAGGAGGGAACCTGAGCTTCCAAGCGATAAGGAAGTTCTGGAGTCATGGGGTGGAGCCGAGAGTTTTACCACCAGGGTGGGTGGGAGGAGCCAGCTTGAAGACCTTCCGGCAAGATTTAAAGCGGCAAGGAACCTGCCACTAAGTGTGGATTGAACAACATATTCATGTCCCTAGAAATGGAAATTACATACCTAACGTAATACTTGATATTCTTGGACTAAGCCCTTCCCATTCATTCACACTATTGGGACTACGCCTGAGGCGCTAGGACCCTGCGTTAGCCAAAAAATCTTCAGGAGGGCCGGCGCCGAGATAAGACCGTGCACATGCAGCACTGCGAGACTGGCTCACGCCTGTGTAGACCACCTCGGTGTCAACCCTCCAACCACCTTAGTACTTTTTTGACTGAGGAGGTGCAGCATAAACTATCCTAAGAAAAACCTTACCTAATTCGGGCATAAGATAGCATGGATGACTTGTGTAAGAAGGGTCAACTCAACAATGTCTTCACAGCCCACACCAATGAATGAGTGAAGATCAGAAAAAGGATGAGTGAGCTCAGGGGATGGTGGGTAGGCATGTGAATGAACGGTGAAGACTTTGTCCAAGATCATCAAGAATTACGGTAGGTAAGTAATTTCCGTACCTTCCTGGACTAAAAGTCTTCACTGTTCATTCACACTATTGGGAGAGTACCAAGCTAAGAATCAATCCACCGAGCAGGGCAGCAGGAGACAGAGCTCACTCAGGACCAAAGTCCATTAAGGATTGTCCTGCCAAAGGAAGTATGCCCTCTGGCGTGGACGTCCAGAGCGCAGTGCTTTATAAAGGTATGTACCAAGCTCCAAGTAGCCGCCTTACAAATGTCTGCAATTGGCACGTTACGAATCTCTGCCAGGGAAGCCGAGGGTGCTCTGGTAGAGTTGGCATAAACTCAGCCTTCCAATTATACTTGTACCATTGAGTAGCAATGGCGAAGGCAGGCCACTGACCATGCAGAAATGCATCTGATGGCAACGGCTGACCCAGCCAGGCCATGCTGAATGATACAAAAAGTTGCTTGGATTTGCGAATATCTTTCGTTCAGTCAATGCAGAACCGTAAAGCCCTTTTGACATCCAGGGAATTAAGGGTGCATTCCCCTTCACTGGAAGTTGTCAAAAGGCAAATGTCTGCAGTGTCAGTGGCTCAGCAGGTGGCAAACGTGCCTTTGAGGCCGGGAGATCAGAAAGTTGTGGGTTCTATCCCCACACAAGGCACCTGCGTTAAATAGCAATACTGACACTGTAGTGCAGCATGAGGGGGGTGCTGCACTCCTGAGGTGCCGTCTTTTGTATGAGACGTTAAAAACCGAGGTCCCATCTGCCTCATCTGATGGTAGTTCAGGTGGATGTTAAAGATCCCATGGCACTTCTCGAGGGAAAAAAAAAAAAAAGATGGGGAATTTCCCCGGTGCCCTAGTCAAAATTTCCCCCCATTCACTAAAAATATCACCAACAGCTTAATCTGGTTCAAGGTCAGTTGGCATTCATCTGTATCACCTCCCCCGGGTCATGCCTGAAAATAGGCAGAATTTGTCTAGTGCACTTACCCGATCAACAAAAACGAACTAAATAAATAAAACAATAGGGAGAACCAAGGGCTGATCAAGGTGAAATTCTGAATCCACCTTAGGCAGGAATTTAGGGTGAATATGAAGAACCACCTGGTCCTTGTTAAAGACAGTACATGGAGGGTCTGTGACCAAGGCATGGATTTCAGAAACACTGTGAGCAGAAGTAATGGCCACTAAGAAGGCAGTTTTCCAGGTCAGAAACTTCAACTCACAGGTGGTTAAAGGCTCAAAAGGTTTACGGGTGAGAATATCTAGCACGAGGTTAATATCCTACACGGCCACCAGTTTCTTGACCGGAGGTCTAGTGTACAGGACACCTTTAAGGAATCTCTTGACTAGCGGCAACTGAGCCAACACCATGTTCTGGACTGGCTCATGGTAGACAGAAATCATGCAGAGGTATACCTTCACTGTCGAGTATTGTAGTCCTGCATTTAACAGGTCTAAGAGGTACTCCAATACCTTATTTGGTAAGCAACAAAATGGGTCCACAAGGGATTTTGCGCAACAAATAGAAAAGCGCTTCCATTTAACCATGTAAGTCTTCCTAGTGGAAGGCTTACGTGCTGCGAAGAGGATTTGGAGATTCTCTGATAAACCTTAAACCTACCCACCTCTATCTCCTCAGGAGCCAGGCATGGAGATGAAGGGAGTGCAGGTTGGGATGGACCACAGGCCCGTGTCAGGAGGACCATCCGTAGAGGAAGTTGCCTCGGAGGGACCAATAATCTGTTGATCAAGGGAAATTGCATCTTCCGAGGCCAGTATGGGGCGATGAGAATTATCCTGCCCCCCGTGCCTCCAGTTTGAGCAGCACCCTCTGAACTAATGGAAAAGGAGGGAATGCGTACAGAAAGCGTCCTTCGCCACAACCTGAATGCATCCTGACAGAAAACACCATGTTCAAGATTTCTGGAGTAGAACAGAGGCAGTTTGCATTAAGTGGGGATGCAAAAGGTCCAGGCCTGGACCACCCACCACTTTCAAATCGAATAAGCGACTGGACGTCTGGTGCAAGCGACCATTCGTGTGGATCCGCCTCTGTCCTGCTGAGGCGATCTGCTATGTCATTCTGAATTCCTGGCAGGTAGACTGCCTGAATTAATGCATCATGTTCGAGATACCACTCCCACACCCTCATGGCCTCCCTGCACAGCGGGTAGGACTGTGCTCCACCCCGCTTGTTGATGTAATACATCACAGCCTTTTTGTCTATCTGAAAGAGAATTACTTTGTGACAAAGGACATCCTTCAGGGCTTGGACAGCATATAGGACAGCTCTCATCTCCAAGACATTTATGTGTAGAAGAGACTCCTCCTGACTCCACACTCCCTGAGTGTGGAGATCTTGACAGTGAGCTCCCCAACTGATAAGAGATGCATCCCATAGTGATGGTGATCTGAGGTTCCAGTGGGGCAAAGTATAGACCTTGCAGAAGCTTGTCGTCCTGTGTCCACCATGCAAGTGACCTTGTCAGAAGCTCTGTCACTTATATGTGGAAGGATTGAGGGTGGCATGATTCACTGTGTGGTCCTCATGTGCAGCCAGGCCAGAGGCACCGTGAAGACGGACGATGCTATGAGGCACAACATTCATGGCATCAAGAAGAAACTAAGAGTTGTTCACCCTGATGTAGCGAGCCATCTGGAGAATGTTGTTTCTCCTGTCCTCTGGAAGGAAGGCCCTCACCCTGGAGGTATCCAGGAGGGCTCCTATAAAGGAGGAACTCCTGGTGGGGGGGGGGGTTGAAGCTGGGATTTTTCCAGATTCAAAAGATTCCCCATGGAAGTGAGGAACTGAGAAGCTGTGGCGACTGCTTCCTGCGTCACCTGCCTGGATGGGCTCACTAGGAGCCAATCGTCCAGGTAAGGGAAGACTTGAATGCCGAGTTTTCTGAGATGCACCACAAGAACCATGAAGCACTCTGTAAAGACTCGAGGAGCCGAGGACAGCCCAAAGGGCAGGACTCTGAACTGGTACTGTTGATCCAGAGCCACGAAGCGGAGATACTTGTGGTGATTTGGGTATACCGGGACATGCTGATAGGCATCCTTCGTATCCAAGGACGTCAGCCAGTCGATCTGATGAATCAGTGGTGGTAGCATTCCCAAGGAGATCATCTTGAACTTCTCCCTGAACACATACTTGTTTAACTTTCTGAGGTCAACAATTGGGCGCTTGTGTTCCATTCTGCCAGTGGAACAACCTCTACTGCCCTGTTCCTTAGGAGGACCTGTATCTCGGAATTAAGAAGGACTAACTGAGCGGTGGACAGGCTGTGCTGTTGCTTAGGTGGAAGATCTGGGGGAATCTCTGCGAAATTGAGAGCACCACTTCCGGACAATCCTGAGGACACATTTGTCCGTTGTAATGGACTTCCAGTGGTTGTAAAACTTAATCAGATGCCCCCCTGCTGCTGTAGAAGTGTCTACCTTGGGCAGCTGAGGTAGGACCTGGGCTCAATCTTCAGAGGTTGGCAGTAGGCACTTTCAACCCTGTGCCTTTTGCTGCATTTTCTTTTGTGGCTGAGGAGTTTGGTTTATATTAAAGGCTCCTCAGCCTTTACCTCGAAAGGACTGCCCGTTACAACGGGCAAAATTTACAATGGTTCCCGGCCCTCAATGGGGCTGCAGGAGCCGACCTGGCTGTTTTAATGGTAGTCCTGGTTTTCTGTGAAGCCTTCAGTGCTTACTCAGCTTGAGGGCCACACAAATGAGCACCGTCAAAGAGAAAGTTCATCAACTTCTGCTGAGCATCGGTTGAGAAACCTGATACCAGGAGTGTCGCCGTATACAAATCCCAGTGGCAGCTAGCCTAGGGGCAGTGTTATTGGTGTTCACAGAAGCTTTCAGCTGTTGATTATTGGACTTTATACCCCTGGTGATGGTCTGAAGTAGCTCAATGTTAGCGTCAGATTTCAGGAGGTCCTCGACCATTGATTTGAGTGTGTGCCACAGGATGTACTCGTACGTAGAGTAATGGCCTTGTAACTAGCAATACGCATACCCAAGGCTGCTGCTCTAAATGTCAGTTTCCCCAAAGAGTCAATTTTGTGAGATTCCTTATTTACAGGCCATGCTGTTGATTCCCGAGGGAGAACGGCTTTATTATTCTCTGCAAGAACCACAAGACCATCCGCAAAAGGCTGAGATGCTAGAGTAGGTCTGTCTTGGGGGCACATATTTCCTATCCATGGACTTGGCCACAGAAGGGAGAAGTGCTGGCCAGTCCCACACTGTTTGAGATAGAGTGTTAATGGAGGGTGGCACCGACACAGTTAGGTCCATAGGAATATTAGGGACATGTAGGAACTCAAGATGTAAAAGTCTGCCTGGGTCCACAGAGGAAGTCTGCAAAGGTAAGGTGGACCCCATATTCCTGAGCAGAGACTGAAAAGAAAGGTCTTCCACCTCTGGCTCAGCTGATACAGAGGGCTTGCTTTCCAGCCAATAAAATGAGTTATCATCCTAGCCGGCCCGATAGCACTGAGGGTTGAGGCACTGGATGCTTTATCTTGTGCTATGCCAGTGACCTGGGTTCAGGGTGCTAGCACAGGGAGAGGGAGAAGCAGGACTAAGCAAAAAGCTGCTCTCCTCTCCCAGGGGTGGGGTTATCAACCCCCCCTGTAGTTCCGCTCCCACCGGGTGGAGGTCCGGTAGGTTGTGTAGGTGGGAGGGAGCGGCAGCGGTGGTGGAAGCGGCTGAGCTGCAGCCCCAGGTGGAAGGGAGAACACCTACAAAAAAAATACATAAAAAGTGTATATATATATATATATATACACACACACACACACACACAAAAAAAGTCATCTGCTTTTTTGAACAAAAGCAGGTCAGTGCCAGACTCATCAAGTTCCACTTGTACCCTCGAAAGTCCTCCAAAGGAAGGCCTAGGGCAGGAAAACATGGGAGACGCCACCACCAGGACTGGCATCAAGGGCCCCAGCACTGCACATGGAGCAGACACCTGGATCGCATGCTGGCACCAAGGACGAGACTGGTGCCGATCGAGGCACTGAGACCCACGACACCACCCTCAACCCAGCCAAAGGCCGCAGTGTCACCAGCGAACCCCTGCAAGACCTGAAAGAAAGGGGAGAGGAAAGCAGTACCTGTGCTGGCCCCTGCGAGGAAACAAGGTAAGGAGGTAAGGCATGTGGAGCAGGCATTGATGGCATCGGAGAGGGCACCACGCGCACATCCTGGCCCAACCGACCTGGCCATAGCCCAGCAGCTCCAAGGCCTGAAGGCCCCGGAACTGGGTCCACTGGCAAGGGAAACCAGGACAGACACCGCACCCAATGCTCGATAAGAGTGGCATAATGATGAAACTGCTCAACGGAAGCCCCATCAGAGAACAGAAGGGGCTCTGGAGTCGAAGATCATGGCTGCCAAGAACGGAGGCCACAGGAGACTCCAAAGGAGTCAGAGCAGGCCTGCTGACCCTCACTACCAACGATTCCCTCACAGACATACCAGAGGGCAACCTCAAGCGGTACAGTTTCTTAGACAGATGGGAAACAGAAATGGAAATTATGTACTTACCATAATTATTGATGATCTTGGATAGTCTCCATCACTCATTTACACTAGTGGGATAGCGCCGGAGGCGCTAGGACCAAGCAGGAGCCTAAAATTTTCCGAAGGGTCGGCGCCGAGACTAGCTCACGCCTGTGTAGGCTATCTCAGTGTTGACCCTCCAACCGCCTCAGTACCTTTTCGACCAAGGAGGTGCAGCATAACTAATGAGAATAATTAATCCCGAGTTTCTGGGCCTGAGAGGGCTCAGATGACCTTTGCAAGAAAGGTCAAAGAACAATGTCTTCACAGTCTGAACCATAGGACCATGAAGACCAGGAAAGAAAACGAGTGAACCCAGGGGATGGTGGTTGGGCATGTGAATGAGTGATGGAGACTGTCCAAGATCATCAATAATTACGGTTAGTACGTAATTTCCATATCTTCCTGGACGAAGTCTCCATCACTCATTCACACTAGTGGGAGAGTACAGAGCTAAAACCAACAACCCGAGAAGGGTGGTAGGAGATATGGTTCACTCAGAAAGGACGGCCAAGGACTGTCCTGCTAATAAAAAGAGCTGTCTTGTAAAGAGCATCTAGAACATAGAGCTTACAAGACAAGCGCTCGAGTTGAAAGTCACCACTTTGCAGACGACTGCAATAGGCACAAAATGAAAGTCTGCCAGGAAGCCACAAACATTGTAGGAGAGCGGTAAGAACCTGGCCTCACAATCTGATCAAGGACCAAAATTAATAGTGTCAAGGACATGTACTAATGTAACGTCAAGGGACCTCAGGAACTGAAAGAGTCGAAGGTAAAGTCTACTGGTTCAGGGTAGACCGGAAAATGCAGATGGAAACCCCCACTATCAAGTACAGCTGACCTGTGAACAACAGGTCCAGGAGCACTTGAACCCCTTACTTGGTGAGCAAAGGGGGTCCAGGTGGGGTTAGCCCATCAAGGAGAATGGTCTTCACTCAGTCACTGGGACCTCCCTGATGGAAGGTCAAGCACGACTTAGAAGCCTCTTGTGGTGGTCTAGTAGAACCAGATCCTACCCACTGCATTTTCCAAAAGGAATCATCCTGCCCCTGGGTGTACAACTGTAGTAGCAGTCTCTGAACTCAGGGAAGAAAGGAAAAATGTACAGAAGGACATGTCCACTGCAGAAAAAAACATTCCGACAGAAAAAAACAGGGGCTGGATTTCTAAGGCAAATAGAGACAGATGTGCGTCGAGGAGGGACACAGCAGGACCAAGTTAAGGCTAACCCATTCGTTGAAAGTGACTGCAAGTGGCAGTGACTCAATGCGGTGAGGCACTACTCACTCTGGCCTCCCTGAAGGGAGCAGGAAAGAATTCTAATTTGTTTGCTGAAAAAACAAACATCCCAACTCCTTCTCGCACTTGGAGAGGATAGCTTCGTGAGCAACTGACATGGAACCAGTGCGCAGAAACCGAAGGTGTGAATATTTGAGACGCTACCTCCGAAAAAAGACGTACTTGACTTTCGGTCAAGAAGGAGTATATCGCCTGTTAAGTTAAAGCAAGCAAGGAAGTAGGAACCTGAGTTCTGACTCTGTGGAGAGTCGCTTCTGTTGCTGCGAGGCTCTGCTCAAGAAAAGAAAGCCTGATAAAAAGAAAGGGGAATTAACAGACTGGGCAGTCGCCTAAGTCTAGGAAATGTCTCTGAATGAGAGAAATCTCTCTTGGAGAAAGAGAAGACCCATACCGCCACTGGATCGGACTCCTCCTAGGGGAAGAAGTAGTCAGGTACTCTTTACCGTTCTCTGGAGACTAGCGCCTCAGGGGCTGAGGCGGAACCTGACCAGATCAAAAAAAGGGGGGGTATTGGGTAATTATGGCTAGGCCCTGTGCTGTGATAAATTTTTTTTTTTTAGTCCGAGCCTAACAAGGATTTCAGGCTGCTATTTTGCAAGGATTGTCTTTATACAAAATGACGAAGATGTTCTCCATCTGAGTGCAGAAGGAGCCTGAGCATCCATACTGAAATCATGACTGGACTAATAATTACAGCTGCAGAGATGTTGACCACCTGTGCCGAAGAAGCCACCGAAGGGGCAATATCACATGGGGCTATATACCTCTATCAAAGGAGCGGAACAGCCTGAGCTGCTCCCGACCATTAAATTAGAATGTTCCACAGAGTATAATTGTCTTGATGACTGAAAAAAAGTCTAGACGCAAAAGTGTATGGTCCACGGACGCAGTCTAAAATACTATAGTGGACCCCATTACTGAGGAACTACTGAAAAGATCTTCCATCACGGACTCTGATGATACAGAGAACGCGCTCTTCAGTATATAAAATGAGTCATCGGCTGTATTACAGACCAGAAGGACAGGGAAAGACCCATCTAGATGCACTTCTTCCCCAGAAGGACCTTTAAGGGAGGTCTAGGTCAGAGCCACTAGAGACTCCGCCACCAGGAAGGGTGTTGAGGAGCTTGATACCACATAGGGAGCCGAGAAAGTGCTGAGCGGAGAGATTCTGCAGGCAGAACAGTATAGCAGAGTTCCATCAGCAGAAAACCACTGGATGACACAAGATCCCACATGGACCGCCACTCACTAACATGTGCAGAAAAATAATCCGCAGAACAGGACTTCATTCTACGGAAAACATCCTGCCACAAGTTCTGTGGAGAAGAAGTCTGAAAAGGAAAAATGTGTCACTAATTCTGCCAGACAACACCTACTAGCACCCCTGCAGCACCAACATCACTCATGGCACAGGAGGACACCAAGCAGTGCCTATGCCAACCTGGGCGATACCCGAGGGCACCCACGGCAGTACCCGCAGGCACCCCCAGCACCCATGCAACAATGGCACCCGAGGGCAACCCCGACACCCATGGTACCCATGAGACCCATGGCAAGAATGGCACCCCGAGGGCATCAGTGGCACCCATGGGCACCCGCAGTGCCACCCATGGCATTCATGGGTGCCTGTGGTGCCACCCACTGCACCCATGGGTGCCCCCAGCGCTACCCATAGCACCTATGACACCCATGGTGCCAGCGGGTGCTCGGTGTTACCCAGCGCACTCTGTGCCACCAGCGGGTGTTCAGTGCCACCTAGACACCGGTGGCACCACTGGCTGCACTGACAACCAACGGCAGCAACAACAGCACCCACAGCACCGTACAGAGTGATGGCGCCAACCCACGGTGCCGACTAAGACATGGCGCTGACCAAGGGCACTGAGGCTCGGTGCTGACCAAGGCACCGAGCCACGGCACCAACCAAGGCACCGAGCCACAGCGCCAAAGGAAAATGCCAGTGGAAATCCTAAGAAGAAGGGGAGAAGGAAAAAGGTGGTGTCCGTGCCGGCCCCTGCATGGAAAAGGGAGAGGGGGTAGGCACAAGGGTCGACGCGATGGCAAAGGCACCAAGAGGGCACCTCGCCCATCGTGATCCAATCGACCCGGCTCCGGTCCAATGGCTCTGAGGCCTGGAGACCCCAAAATCAGGAACAGAGCCAGGAAAACTGGAAAAGTCAAACCCCCTGCTCCATAGGAGCGGCCCAGAAGTGAAACTGCCCACCGGAGCTCCAACGAGGACAGAGATCAAGTTCAGAGTCGAAAATACAGCCGTCAGGAGCGGGGCCAAGGGGAACCCACCAAAGTCTGTTCAGGCCCATTGCCCGTCCCGACGAACAATCCTCGTGCAGACGTACCAAAAGGGCAACTTTGAGCGGCACAGATTCTTCCTCCCCCAACGAGGAAGAAGGGCTCGAGGTTAAGCGGAGCCGGAACCACTAGATTTGTGCTTCGGTGGACTGTCCCCCCCAGCACAGGACTGTCCGTAGTCGCCCCGCTAATTAAGGGCGGACCGACACAGCCCCTCTGCCATAAAACTTTCAAACGAAGTCCTCCTACTGTCACCGCTACCATCCAAGGACGACTCCATTGATGGCAGGAAATAATTTATTTTTCTTCTTCTTCATAATCTTCTTTTCGTGTTCATAAAATAAGAAATTACTACTTAAAATACTAAATTAAACGCTAAAAGCTGCTGTCGTATAGACGAAAACTTAGACTCCGGCAGACGAGCGACGTCAACATCCAAGTGCACTCAACGGCAGGAGAAAAGGATCTGAGGCGGTTGGAGGGTCAACGCTGAGACAGCTTACACAGGCATGAGCTAGTCTTGTGCATGTGTGGTCCTGTCTCGGCACTGACCCTTCTGAAAATTTTAGGCTCCCGCTTGGTCCTAGCACCTCTGGCGCTATCCCACTAGTGTGAATGAGTGATGGAGACTTAGTCCAGGAAGATCTAGAGGATGAGCAGTGCCGGGTCCCCAACTGAGATCGGGAACAGGCCCACTTCTTTTTGTGCTTTCGGGAGGGCTGTCCTCTCTCCCGAGCACTGGACTGCCCATGGTTGGACCCCCCCCCACCACAAAGGGCAGGCGGACTAGACACAGCCCCACTGCCAGAACAGCTTTCAAGCGAAGTCTCCCTACTGTCATAGATGCAGTCTATGGTCGACTCCGTTGATGGCAGGCTGAGAGAATATCTTCAGTTATACTTTTTTTTTTTTTAATAAGAAAATAATCGGCCCGGTGGCACTGAGGGTTGAGGCGCTGGATGCCACACCTCACTCTACGCCGGCGACCAGAGTTCGGGAGCGAGCTCAGGTGCCGGGGGTCAGGTGAGGATTGAGCACCCACTGGCTGCTCTCTCCCAGGGGAGAACGAACATCGCTCAGCGCCAGTGGCTCCCGGTTGAGACCGGGGGTGCTGGAGCACGCAGGGCAGCACATACACAGCATGGCTGATGCTTGGCAGGGTTGCCGTGCGCCATAATGTCTGGGACGTGCACCATGCACGGGAGGGGGGTGCGCACACCAGAAGAGGGAAAACACCAGTCTGCGGGGTAGGCGACAGCACCTGCCCCCATGCCCACTGCCGGGTCCATCCTGCCTGGCCTTCCAGTGTCCTCCACCCAGGCTCTCACTCACAAACCAGAGACTGACTGTACAGAGCGCCCAAAAGCAGGGGCGACCCCACCCAAGAGGGGTTAAGCTGGGGGTGCTGGCTGTGTGGGTTGAGAGGGAGGAGAAAGGAGGTTCAGGTAGGAGGACTTCAGGCAGGGCAGGAACAGGCAGGATGCCTGAGAGAGGCTCCGCAGACCATGACCAGAGGGAAAAAAAATAGGTTAAAAAAAAAGAATACACTAAAACTAGAAACTTAAGTGAATACTGAATGACTAAATAGCTGCTGTTGTATAGACATGAAGATTGGACTCCTGGAGGGCAAGCAACGTCATCACTGAAGCGCAATTGAAGGCGGGAAAAAAGAAACTGAGGCAGTTGGTGGGTCGACGCCGAGGTAGCCTACACAAGCGCGAGCCAGTCTCATGGTTCCACGCATGCACGTTCCTACCTCGATGCCAGCACTCCTGAAGATTTTTGCCTCCGGCGTAGTCCCAATAGTGTGACTGAATGGAGAAGACTTGGTCCAGGAAGATCAGACAACACAGGCTCAGTCCACCGACTTCTGCAGCACTAGGCAATCACTAACTTTTACAAAACGGACTATGCATCATAGTCCACAACATAGCATTTATTTATTTATTTTAACCAGTGGAGCTGACATTTCTACACCATCATTGTTAACAAATGCTGCAGTGGTACTAAATGTTGGTGTAAGCCAACTACCTATTCAACTGTAATATAAATAGAAGTTCAGTACCTTTACAAATATACATACATCTTCAAACAGAAGCACCTCTTAGAAAGCAAATGCTCTTCAGAGCTACTGCACAGCATAGCTAATTATAGAAGATTAGACTAGAAAACTTTCAGGTGAGTAGCGTGGTTCTGAACCTTCAAATTGAGAAAGACTATACATCAATTCTGGTTCTCAGAAAACCTGACTCATTGGACAGTGTGATGGCTTTTATGGGACCAACATATTGTACAAAGTCATCCCTGAAGGGACTTCCACCTCTGAAAGTAGGCAGGATTATGGCACTGGATGGGATACACCCAAGGGTACTGAAAGAACTCAGGGAAGTGCAGGCTGCCCCACTGACTGCCTTACTCAACAGCTGACTGGACTTAGGCATGGTTCCAGAAGGCTACAAGAGAGTAGATGTTGTCCCTCTATATAAGGTCAGCAGCAGGGAAGAGGCTACTAACTATAGCCTAGTAAGCCTCACCTCAGTAGTGGGGAAATTGGAAACACTGCTAAAGGAAAGGTTAGAAGAGTGTTTTGGATCCAATGGGCTACAAGACCAAAGGCAGCATAGATTCATGGTGGTGGTGGTAGAGACTTCTTTGACTGGGTGACCAGGGAAAAGGTCAGGGGATGGCAGTGGATGTCGCCTGTGTGAGCTTTGGCAGAGCCTTTGACACTGAGCCGCACTGGAGACTGATTAAGAAACTGAGCAGCCTAGAGGTGGGATCCAAAGTGGTGAACTTGGTTAGAAACTGGTTAATGGCACTCACTCCAATGATGAAAAAGTGACCAGAGGGGTACCGCAGGGTTCAACAGTGGGGCTAGTCCTCATCGACGTCTTCATAAGTGACTCTGCAGATGAACTTGAAAGGAAGGTATGCCTTTTTGCAAGTACCAAAATCTGTAGTATGATGGACTATAAGGAAGGGGTGGAAAGAATGTGTAGGGATCTTGAGAAACTGAAGGAGTAGCCAATAGCATGGCAGTTCAGGCTCAGTGCCAAAAAGTGGAAAATCATACACATAGGGCATACAAACCCAAGAACTGACCGGGGTGGGGGGGGGAGTTACTGTCAGTCACTAAGCAGGAAAGGGGCCCCAGGATTATCATATCGAATTACCTCAAAGTGGCAAGAAAGTGTGACAAAGCAGTGTGGGTAGGACCTGCGGGATACTGGGATGCACAGGAAGAGGTAAATCCAGCAGCAGGAAAGAGGTGATTTTGCCACTATATCACTCACTGGTGAGATCCCATCTGGAGTATTGTGTCCAGTTCTGCAGAATGCATCTGCGAAAGGACATAAGGTGGAGGCAGTCCAGAGGAGGGCAACTAGAATGGTACAAGGGTTGCACCAAAAGCCGTATGAGGAAAGACGGAGGGATCTCAACATGTACACTCTGGAAGACAGAAGAGCGACAGGGGACATGACAGAGACCAACAAGTACCTCAAGGAGGTGAAGGGGTGCAGGAGCAACAGGAAGAGTCAAACTGACATAACTTCATGCTGTCTTTATATATATATATATATATATATAATAGGATATACCACTCTGAGGTGTGCGGTCGACGGCCGAGTGCGTCAACCGCACATCTCAGAGTGGTATATCTATCTTATAAAATGGCTATAGATTTTTTTTGGGGAGAGTAGTCCTTCTGTGTAGTTAGTAATTAAATATGTTGGCAGAGGTGACACTTTTTGGTGTGAAAAACTGTATTTGTAAATGATTTTAACTTTATGTAGTCATTTTTGGTGTGAAAAAAAGTATTTCTGTAAAGCAGTGTCACTTTAATTGCCCAAATGTACCGCTCGGTCACGCTACATTTCCCTATTGAAAGTGAAAGTACTGCAGGATCGTGGTATTGTGAGTGGAAAGGCATCTTTTTTAAATAAATGAAGAGAAGAATACAAAGGAATGTATGTTATAGTTTTTTATATAGAGTTAGGTTTGTTAGTCAGAGTGGTCACAGTGGTTACAGTAATAAAAGTGGTTGTACAGTGTGACATTGTAAACATGGCAGGCAGGATTTGATTTTTAAATTAAATTTTCAGTAAACATTAATGGTAGGATGAACAGATCTGTTTCTACAGTGTGGTGCTACTACTGGTGTATTTATTTATGGGTGTGGGTGTCAGTTGCACATGTGTGTTAGTGTGGGTGTCTAGCTGCACCAGGTGTGGAGTGGTCTTGCTGCTGGTGAAGAGGTTTTGAGGAGTGGAAAGTAGTTCAGGCGTGCGGTCGTAGTGGAAGGTGTGCGGTCGTTGGGAAATAATGCACGGTCATGTGATGTGTTTTGGCCAATTGTATCACTGGGATTTTTATGATTTTACCACACCATTTTATAAATATATATACACATACACACACATATATATATATATATATATATATATATATATATATATATATATATACACACACACACACACACACACACACACACACACACACACACATATATACATATATAAAAACGGTATGCCATTGTTGCCTGCATGTTAAATTCTACTGATACTTTACCTCCTACTGCTGACATTGCTGATATTTTATATCTTACTGCTCTGCTGCCTGTTGGTGCCCTGCTTTTTCTTCTGTTTTTCCTGGCAGCTCCTGGACTGGTGAACTCTATCTTTGGATGAGGAGAACTGAGCTGTGAAGTTCAGAGGATGGTGAAGATTTTGCTCTGCACCCCAGAAGTATCTCCATTTTGCTCTGCAACACTGTGGTGACATGTAGATTTGAGGAAGACACCAGGCGTCAGAGCTCAGGGAGACCAGGGGAGATGGAGGGGAGTGGAGAGATCGGCAGTCAGGGAAGATCGCTAGGGGCAGCGAAGTCAAGGGAGCCGAGCAGTCAGGATACACGAGTAGACAGCAGCAAGCAGAAGACTGCCAGCAGATTTGTTAGAAACAGGAGCTTACAAGCATGATTAACACTAAACTGTAGAGTGGAGAGAATTCACTATTGCTGAAGCTAGACTGCCAAAATAACTTTTTTTGTTACAAAGCACTTTTTTTCAGTTTAACAACCGCTCCCTGAATGAAGTCGGTGGATAAAGTATTGCTATTCATGTAACAGGTTTGGAAAAGTAAAAATAAAGTGGATGAAAAAAATCTACAAATTCCAACCTTATAACAGAATTGTTATGCACGTTTACACATATTTTTAAATGTTGGACATATATTACATGTATTAAGAGATAATCAAATTAAATTTAAAATGTTAGTATTCAAATTTATTAACACACCAATTAGATGCCTGTATCCAGTGAGTGAGCTGCAGGAGGCAGGAGCTGTCAGGCTTCAATCCCTGTAATTGGACTGGCTCCTGGGGACTGTGGCCGCTTACCGATTGGATGCTGCAGATCCCCATTGAGAAAGCAAGCGCCCAAGGCACCTTTTTCAAATCACAGCTCGACCACTGCCTTGCTGTACTACACTCTGAACAGTTTTTTCGCCCCCCCCCCTTTATTAAATACACTTCCCCAGAGATC
Organism: Neoceratodus forsteri; assembly: GCA_016271365.2. Classification (NCBI taxonomy): domain Eukaryota; kingdom Metazoa; phylum Chordata; order Ceratodontiformes; family Ceratodontidae; genus Neoceratodus; species Neoceratodus forsteri. The sequence continues at coordinate 1,099,020,159 of CM057453.1, forward strand.
CCCGCCCCCTGAGGCCACATACTAGTCAATTACAGCAACTTCTTAAAGGGGCTCTCCTTTCCTGCAACTTCTTAAAGGGGTGATCCTCTGTTATACTCAAATTTAACTGCAAAAATGCTGCTTCATCCGTTCAGCACAGGATTTCTACTTATTAGTGTAACCATCACATACCATGGGTCTCAAAGCCCACAACATTTTCAACACCCAGACATACTGACAGGCTACCTAAATCTTACACACAAATTTCTAAATGTTTCCCTCCCACTGCCACTTACCCAACTTGGCCTCTATACTACCATACACTGCTGTACTCGCGTCAGGTACTAACTGCCTCTCTCTCTCATATGGGTTTGCTCTTTCAGTTACAACTATTCTGTATGCTTACTATCGTCCCTCGCCTTGCTGTTAGACCTTGGAGAAGAGTTTGAGAAACTGCCCATGCCTCAGGGGCAAAATTTGGCCATTCTGACTACTACTTAGTGCTATAAAAAAGATGCTCCTGCTGCTACTCATCTGTGCTGGTGCCGTCGAATTAAACCCCGGGTCTCCCTCCCCATTCCTGACCCAGCTGACCTACCTTTACTAAAAGGGTTATCATTTTTGCATTTAAATGCCTGCAGCCTTCTGAAAAAGCTTGATGCAATCAAAACTTGGACCCTCCACTGTTCTCCCGATGTTCTTGTAATCTCCGAAACGTGGCTGAGACCAACCACCCTGGACTATGAGGTTAACATTCCTTCATATAACTGGTTTCTTACTGATGGGAAATCTCGGGGAGGAGGAGTAGCCATCTATGTCCGGGACAACAATACCGCAACTATGGTGGACACAACTACAGTCCCTAAAGAGTTTTGAGTGCCTCACGCTAAGAAATCAACCAGCCAAATCAACCTCTATCTGCATTAGTGGGTGCTATAGACCACCCTCAGCTGTTCTCTCTCTGCTCAAACACCTAAGTGACATACTAGCTACCACCTCGTCAGAAGTATCCATAATTGGTGACCTCAACCTTGACTGGCTCTCTCCAATCTTCTTACCTTTGAAAGAATTCTGTGATGCCCATGGACTCACCCAGATCATTAATGAAGCTACCCACCTAAACACCAAAAACCCGGAGCGTAACTCCCTTCTTGACCTAATCCTCATACGTAAGCCTCACCTCTTCTCCCACTCAGGTGTATTCTTTAACAACATCAGCGACCACTGTGCCACTGCATGCATAAGGTCAGCGCAACTCCAAACCACCTTCCTCTAAATACATCCATAAGAGATGTTAACAGAACTTCTGCCCAAATGCTTTTCTCTGTGACCTCCAGTATGTTAACTGGCAGAAATTCTACCTCGCATCTTCTGTGGAAGAGGCACATGAGGTACTTCATGAAATACTCACCAGAACCCTAGACCTCCATGCCCCAGTTACCAAAAGCAGAACCAAAAGAAAATCCTGTCCCTGGTTCACGGATAACCTAAAGACTGCCTTATGGGATAGGGATGCTCTTTGGAAAAGAGCCAGAAAGTCTAAATTGGCCACAGATTGGTCTGCTTTCCGAACCACAAGGAATTTCTGCATGAAAACTATCAGAGCTGCGAAGTCTAGTTATTTCTGCTCAGAGCGTAACGCATCCACTAACTCTGCTACTAAGTTTTGGAAAACTTTAAGGGAGGTAGAAGACCATAACAGCGCTGGCACGCTTCCCCACAAAATTTCAACTGGTGGTACCCACACCACAGATAAAAATGAGATCCTTGACCTCCTTAACAAATCACTTTGCCACAGCAGGGGATGGCTTTTGATACCTCCCCAGCAAATGCCATCAGGGCACAGTTGCTTAGTCAGTTATATGACTGCCATGATCCGGAATCTATTGACCCTTACCACCCTTTCTCCTTCTGTCCAGTCACCAACAAACAGGTTGAGGATCCTACTTCTTCAACTTGATATTAAGAAAAGTGCGGGTGCGCATATGATTGAGCCTTTCTTCCTAAAGTTGGCCTACTATATTTTGGCTCCCCCTATTACCCACCTTTTCAATTTGTCTCTCAATCAGGACTCCCTCCCCAAGGTCTGGAAGACGGCCCATGTCATCCCTGTATTCAAATCAGGGGACCCTTGCAACCTAAATAATTACCGCCCAATCTCCCTGCTCCCGGCCTTGCAAAACTATTGGAGAAGGTAGCAAACGAACAGCTCAGATCTCATCTAGAAAGTTTTAATCTACTAAATCCGATTAATTCCGGTTTCCATCTCATGCATAGTACCTCCACTGCCCTTGCTAAGGTTATAAATGACTGGCAATCAGCCCTTGATAACAAATGACACATATGCGCCTTGTTTCTGGACCTTAGCAAGGCTTTCGACACGGTAAACCACGATTTACTCTTGGTGACCCTGAAGAAAGTTGGGGTGGACAACCTGGCCCTAAGTTGGTTTGCAAACTATCTTGTGGACAGAGGGCAGCAGGTCAAGGCTGAAGGAGACCCATCACCAAAAAAAATACTCCTTAGAGGTGTCCCCCAAGGATCCATACTTGGTCCACTTCTCTTTGCCATTTATATTAATCAAATTGACACTGGCCTGAACCCATCTAGTATCCATCTCTTCGCTGATGATACAGAGCTATACATTGACAGATCAACTCCGGATCAAGCCATTTTGGACCCCCAGAACGATTTCGACATCCTCCAAAACAAACTGCTCAACTTGAAACTCCTGCTCAATGCCAAAAAACTAAGGCCATGATTTTCTCTCCACTGACCCCCTCATCTCCAAAAAAGAAAAAAAACCCTCTGATAAGGTTCCTCACATAAGCACCCTTTTGGGAGAAGCCCTGGAGTTTGTGGGAAAATTCAAATACCTGGGGGTCTGGATTGACTAAAAATGGCCCTTTTGACCACACTGACGAACTCACTAAGAAACATCAAAGGCTCGGTATTTTCTTCAGGATCAAGCACTCACTAACCCAGGAGGCTAGAAAACTCCTAGTCCAAGCTACCTTCTTGCCGCTCCTAGACTATGCGGACTTCCTATATGGCCATAGTACTAGCACAGCTCTCTCCAAGCTTGATACCCTATACCACAGAGCCCTTAGGTTCATTTTGGATGCCCCTTATGACAGGCACCACTGCATTCTCTATTCTTCCATAGGCTGGAGCTCCCTTAGCTTCAGGAGGCAAAAGAATGCTATGCTATGGACATATAAGGCAATCACTCATAAATTACCTCAATACCTCACAAGGCGCCCAACTCCCTGCATCCCTAGTGCCTATTTATTTAGTTTTTGTTTACCGGGTAAGTACACTAGACAAGTTTTATGCCTATTTTCAGGAACGACCCGGGAGAGTACAAAAGGGTACAACAGGTACATTGATACAGTAATTGGTTCAGACAAATACATTCAGGTACAAAAACAGAAGGAGACAATTTTTACAGTTTTTACATTTACGTGGAAGGTACACCCAGATACAGTGCTGGGGCAAGGTATAAGTTAGAGATAAATTCAATGACCAACAGGGCTGGTGAGGATTATGAGCATAGTAACATCATAGCGTCGGTCAAGCAAGGGAGGGGGGATTTGGACAAGGACATAGCGCAAGAGTGGTGACGCCAGAGCAGGAGAGAAGAAACTGGCACCACTGGACACCGGGAGGCTAAGGAGGCTTAGGACATTCACAGCGAGAAGCCACCTTAAGATGATCCCACAGGGAGGTCCGGAAACTTGTGAGAGGAGGCAGTATGGACTCTTTCAGGAAAGTAGTTCCAGAGCCTGGGGCCATGGACAGCAAAACTCCGGTCCCCATGTTGGTGCGGGAAGTAGGTACACTTAGTAGGCTGGGGCCTGGGATCTAAGCAGGTAGGGGAGAGGTCAGCAGGAGCAAGAAACCGGCCAGTTCCGGAGGGTGCGGAGCTAGGCATTTACTCACGAGGCACCCAGTGCTAAAGTTAAGGTGATTGAGTGGGGATAGCTAGCCAAGCTTCGTGAGAGCTCGTGAGATGGGGTGAGGCGGGGGCAGCCAGGGCAAAATGACAGATGATGTTGTACGTTGTGCTCCACTTGCTTAGGAGGGTCTTAGAAGTATGAGCAAATATGAGGGAGCCGTAGCTGAGGGAGGGTAGTAGTACTCCCCTGGCAAGAGCTAAGTGAGCCGCTGGAGTGAGGTTGTTCCGAGCCCTGTAGGCCATCCCCAGTTTGCGGTTTACCCCACTGCAGGCATTATGGATATGACTACCAAGGTCCAATTGGGGATCAAGCGTCACTCCAAGATATTTGAGGGAGGTCACGGTAGGGAGAGGGGAGCCATCTTCGTAGTTGATATGTAGGGGAGTTGAAGAGGCCTCGATTTTGGCAGAGGAACCCAAGAGCATAGCCTGGGTTTTGTTTTGATTTAGGACCAATTTATGGTTGGAGAGCCATGCCTGGATGTTCCAGAGGTCTTCAGATAAGTGACGGTTTAGTGTGGCTGTATCACAGGAGGGCCAGGAGAACCAGGTCATCCGCATACATGACGACACGGCAGCTGGAGACCATATCAGGGAGATTGTTGATGAACAGGGAAAAGAGTAGGGGACCCAGCACGGAGCCCTGAGGGACACCAGAGGTGACAGACCTGGGGGCAGAGAGGACTTTATTGAATTTAGTTAGTTGTTTTCTGCCATATAGGTAGTTAGAGACCCAGTTTAGGGCGGTGGGGGACAAACCAAGGGACCTCATCTGCAGGGCAAGCAGGTCGCGGTCAACGAGGTCGAACGCCTTGGATAAGTCAATAGATACCACACCTGAGAGTTTTCCTGATCCATAGCAGCTCCGATGCTGGAAGAGACTGAGATGAGACCATGGAAGTGCTGTGCCCTTTCACAGCCGTGTTGGGCAGGGTCAGCCAGACCATGGGAGTGGATATACTCCGAGATTTGTTTGGCGACCACCTTTTCCAGGAGCTTGCTGACAGCAGAGAGGATAGCTATGGGACGGTAGTTGTCCAGGATTTTGGGGGTCGCCCTGCTTAGGACAGGGATCGACCTTTGCAACCTTCCAGATATCCGGGATCAGTCCCTGGTAAGGATAGGTTGAAAATGGGGGCCACCGGGAGGCTATAAGGGAGCACCTAGTTTGAGAAGCTTTGGCTCCAGATCATCAAGACCAGGGCTAGCATTCTGGGAGAGATCAAGAAGGAGAGACCGCACCTCGCTTACCGATACTGCCCTTAGGTAAAATGGAGGGCGGGTCAGACCAGACTCCCATTGGGACGGGGAGGCAGGGCAGTTTGAGTTTTGGGCTGAGGACCCTAGTGGGTGAGCAGAAGGGAGGTCTGTGAAATGAGAGTTTAGAGCATTAGCAATCACGTGAGGATTGTTGCAGGAGACTCCTTCGATGAGCATGTCAGTGACCCCGGAGTAGGAGCGACCGCCAACCAGTGATTGGATGGTTCTCCAGAACCGTCTGGGGTCTTTAGCAGAGCTGAGAAGGGTGGCCTTGCAGAAGTCGCTGTCCCCTGATCATTTTCTTGCACTCATTTCTGAGTTTTCTGTATTGCTGCAACAGGGCAGTGTCATGTGAGCGTTTTACCTGATGCCAGCATTTGTCTCTCACTCGCATGTGGGAGAGGAGACCCCCTTTCAGCCACTGGGTGGCTGTCCCACGGACCCTACGCCTAGTGATAGGGGCATGCCTATCTTGTAGATCCATAAAGATGTTGTGGAACGCGGCGACGGCTGATGAGGGATCCAGTGCTCTGTAGACTGTTGACCAGTCCGTAAGCCTGAGTTCCTCCAAGAACAGGTCAGGGTTTAATCTAGCAAAGTTTCGAACCTGGATGATTTTGTGGGGAACCTTAGGGGAGGGGATATTCCATATACACAGAACCGGAGAATGGTCCGATATGGCGTCGGGTAGGGCCCCTACTGTGGAGATCCTCTCGGGACGGTTTGACATAATCCAGTCCAAGAGGGAGCAGGAAGTGCCGTTTGCCTTTTGACGGGTGGGCTCCCTTACCAGTTGTGTTAGGGATTTGGTGGCAAGCAGGGCCTCAAACTGCTTGACGTTTTCCCCATCCCAGTTTAGGTTAATGTCCCCCAAGATAAGGAGTTATTTTACCCGTACTGGGACAGACAGTATCCAGGAGATGGGAGAGTCCTGCAGCCCGCCCTAGGTGGGTTGTAGAGCACACGCAGTTTCTTGGTGTTGCCAAGCAGCAGCACGGTGTGGGAGGAGCTCACAGGCTGACAGCAGCACGGAGGTGTGGTTTATAAGGGATACGTTGAGGTGGGCCCTGTAGTAAATCAGGATACCTCCTCCCTTTGCTCCCTATTCTGTCCTGCCGCTTTTAGCTCATAGCCAGGAGCCTGCAGACCGAGTCGGGAATCTGGGGTTTAAGCCAGGTCTCGGTTATCCCCAGGATGTCAGGCTTGTGGAGAGTGACCCATGCACGTGAGCTCATCAAGGTTGGAAGGCGACTCCGAATGTTGATGTGAGAAACTTTCAGGCCCTTTTCCTCCACCATTTCTGAGGAGAGTCAGGTAGGGGGCCAGGATTGACTTCAATGTCGCCAGATAGGGCAATGGACAGTAAGATTAGCCACAGAAGGGGTCCTCTCGGGGGGGACCTTTTGATTTCTGGCCTCCAGACACGACGTCGCTTAATGTTGATTTGGGGCAGGACGAGTCTAGACAGCAGTCCACTAGGAGGATAGCGGGGACCAACGGCATTGGCCATAAGGTTTGAGAACGTAAAATATTCTCTCACAAGTCTTACGATCTTATCTCTGGCTATCTCAAAAGTTAAAACATGCTTTGGTAGAGCTTCAGTAAACTTCACTCTTCATATGCTCTGGAATAAGATCCAGAAAACCTTAAGGCTTACTACCCGTCTCATTCTCCCTCTTCAAATCCTTGTTCCCGAGGACCTTCTCTGAGGTCTGTCACTGTTTCAAGTCAAGGTCTTAACATCACAATTTGTTACTGCTTTAAATTCTGGACTTAAACCTCAGCCACTGCCTGAGACGTCATTTGAGTCCTCCCTTCTGTCATTGTCCAAATCAAGGCCCCAACATCACGATCTGTCTTTGCTTCAAATATTGGACTTAAACCCCAACCATTGCCTGTGGCATCTGTCGTGTTCTCCCTTCGAACAGTCCTTCCTCCCTAGGCCATCATGTCCAACCCTCTCCTATCTCGCTGACTTTCCCTTCCCACTCCCTATACCCCCCTTCCCTTCCCACCCCACTTGCAGGCCATGCCTACAGTACTTATCAAAGGACTCTTACATCTCGATCTTCTTCGCACTTTGACGCTAGAGGAACTGCCACTCCTGCTCACTGACTCCTCCAATGATCTTTACTGTATAAACTTTAGCTCATTACCTTACGTCCCTATATCTGTATCCATGCAACTGTATTTAAATGGCACTACCTCCTGTTGAACCTTATGCTACATTCTGGTGCAAGTATTTTGTCACATGCGATGGTTGTATGTTATTATGTTGTTGTTCTTACTCTGTAATTATGTACGTTCACTCAACCTGTGATGTCTTAACCCTGTTGGCAATTGTTCTGCCCCAGGTCCATCTTGTAAATGAGCTTGTCTCAATGATGTTCCGCCTGGCAAAATAAAGATTTTGATTGATTGATTGGCATGATGTTAACATGTCACTCACCATAGAAAAGACAGCTGGAGACAATGTGCCACATTTACACAAGAAAGCAGCAACTGGTGAAAGGTTGTAAGATGGGTTGCAGCATGTGCATGCTTGACCCATTTTTCTCCAACTGTTAAAGCCATCTCACAAAACACAAGTTTAAACTAAACTGCAGAAAGGGAGGAATTACTGACAAAGTACTATCACTGAATAAGTGAACTGGTGCCTAAGTGGTACAGACAAAGCAGGGTCTTTGCCTTAAAATCGCTTTATATTGTATATTAAATTGTTTATTGATAATTATTGGCATAGATATCTGTGTCTCCAGGTACCCGATACCTGCGCTACTGTAGCCCATATTCACATAAGCACATAATACTTTTTATTTTATACTTTTTAAACTTACAGCTTATCAAGACCTTATGAAACCCACTAGGGTAAAATGACCTACTTGGTTTTTAGTAATTACTGAGAGATCTCAATTTCATAATTTTTTTTTTTTTTTTTTAATTATCTCAAATTTGGAATAGTATTATCTCTTTGGTGTATTTTTTTTATTTTACACTACATATATACTACATAAAGACTCCCCCTACCCCCTTCTAGGCTGTGGGACCCATAGTGCTTCAGAGTAATGTTGGAGGGTGGACACCAGCCCTGAAGTTTTCATTTTCTTTTAAAACAGCTTGTCTAGGATCCACTGATTAGGAGCCAAGGCATCCTGGAGTATTAGAGAGCAGCTAGGCTGCTAGGATAAACTGAATTACAGACAAGCAACGTAAACTAGGAAACTTCTGAAGATGGGATTCAGGCCTGATTATATTGGCAAATGGGGAAATGGGCATTAAATGTACAAGATGCAACACATTCAGTGCTGAGCCAACGGATGACTTTTGCTTTTACATGCAAGCAGTGTACTGAGATTAAGGAACTCAAAATTACAATTTTAAATCTACAAATGGAAACAGGGATACTAAAGAATACGAGGTTAAGAAATATAGAGCAAGCTACACATAATGAGCAGAATGAGCATGTGCAGCATACTGAACAGGCAGCGATAATACATGATAAAGCCAATGATGCCGACAGCAGAAACAAAAAGAGACCAAGAAAAGATGATAGTGTAGAAGGGGAAGAATGCTGCTTGGTCTCAAACAACAGAAGTAAGAAAGGTAGGCGAGCAATGGATTTTGAAATTCCAATCTCAAACACTTGGTAAATCTAATTGACAACAATCAGGACGTACAGCACAATGTGCTGATACAGCACAGGCAGAGGGAAATCCGCTAGCAAGGGCTGAAAAATCGAAACAGATCTACGTTCTCAGAGATTCTATTCTAAAATACACGGATAGGTACACAACAAGAGGAAATCAGGAAAACACTACAGCCTGTTGTTATTCCAGGGCAAAAATAGAAATAAAAAAGGACCTCAAAAAAAGTTACCAGAAATAACAAAGAAAAGATGACCAAATACAAATAGTTGTACTTCATGTTGGGACCAACAACATAGGTGGGCAGGACAAAAAGGAAACAATAAGGGGGGGAAGGGATAGGGAGGGGGCTGACCAGAAGCCCTCCCCTCCGATGAGGGAGTAGCCTTCAAGCCCAAGGGGGAGGGGAAACAGACTGGAGGTGGAGGTTTCAGGAGGAGCAGGGAGGATGGAAGTATAAAGGAATCTGGGTGGGGTTCAACAAAAGGATCAGGGATAAGGGTGGGGGTTAGTGTTAGTAAATGCAGGAGCTTGGGAAACAAGTTGCCAGAGTTCCAGGCCATGCTGTTCGAGGGGTGATGTGGCAGTCACGGAAACGTGGCACAACAAAAACCATGACTGGGACCTAAATGTACGGGGGTACACTATGCTTAGGAAGGATAGAAAGGAGGGCAGAGGGGTGGAGTGGCTATGTTCATTAGAGATGACATAGAAATTGCTATGGTAGAAGAGGCAGAGGGAAACGTGGAGGCCTTATGGGTCACCTTACGATCCCCAGCAGGAGATAAGGTCAAACTGGGAGTAGCATATAGGCCCCCCGGAATGAGTGATGTTCTAGAGGATGGTTTGCTGGACAACATCATTGCCCAGTGTGGTCCAAAAGGAGAAGGAGTGGTGTTGATGGGGGACCTTAATATGCCAGGTACAAACTGGGGAACCATGTCCTCTAAGGTGGCCAAGGAGCAGAGGCTGCTGGATGGCTTCCAGGATGTGTTCTTAACACAGCATGTGATGGAGCCCACAAGGAGGGGCATGTCCTGGATGTGGTTCTGGCAGATGGGGATCTGGTAAGGGACATGGTTGTACAGGACCCCTGACTGGGAGTGACCACAATACTGTCTGGTTTCAAATAAGCATTGGGGAGTGGGGTGAGATCTAGGACACTGGCAGTGGACTTCAGGGGCAGACTTTATGGGCATGGGAAATATTCTCAAGGATCACTTGAAGGGATTACCTCAACGACAAGTGTGGAAAGGAGATGGGAGGTCATAAAACGGGACTTCATGAGGCAGTCAGGATCTGCGCTAAGTTGAAACGTAAGGAGCAAGGTCACATAAACCATGCTGGTGGTCCAGTGAGGTCCAGGTAGCAGTCAGAGAAAAGAAGGCGTTCCAAAAATATAAAACAACAAGAGGGATAGGGATAAGGAAATGTACCAGCTTGCATCTAGAAAAGTCACCCGTATGGTGAGGGAGCAAAGTCCAGTAAAGAGCAACGGCTGGCACAGGGATACATGGAGGGAAAAGGGTTCTTCCGGGACATTGGGGAGCGGAGAAAAACTAAGGGCCATCTCAGCAGATTGAGATCAGAAGAAGGGTGGGTGGAAGAGGCGAGGGACCAGGCAGAGGTATTTAATCTAGTACTTTGCCTCTGTGTTCACTAGGGAGGGATGGGATATCTACAAAGCAAGGCACAAAGGGATAGAAGCGGCAGGGTGGGATCAGGGAGCAACAGAAATGGAGCAAAAGGGAGGAAAGGCACCTAGGGTGTCACACTGGATAAGGATAAAAGACCAGTAAGGTCGAGGGACAGATGATGCCATCCCCACCAAAAGGTGTGGTTTGCCCTCAAGGCCCTAAAGAAAGACAAATCTCCTGGGCTGGATGGCATTCATCCGAGAGTACTATGGAATTGGCGGACATACTGGCTGCACCTTGGGAGCTTTCCAACAGGTCACTTGAGACAGGGGAGGTACCTAGGGATTGGCGAGAGAGGCACATGGTACCAATCCATAAAGGGGGTTGAAGGAAGTACCAGGAAACTATAGACCCATCAGTTTAACCTCGGTGGTGGGAAAATTAATGGAGAGTATACTAAAGGAACGATTGGGGGTTTACTTGGGGAGGTGGAGGTCTGGATAGTCGGCAGCATGGGTTTGTGCCAGGTAGATCATGTCAAACCAACCTTGTGGAGTTCTATGAATGGGTAACATCAGAACTGGACAGGGTAAGCCTGTGGATGTATTATTCTTGGACTTCAGCAAGGCGTTTGACTCTGTCCCCACAATGGTCTGGTGGAGAAACTGATGGGGTTAGGAGTAGGCCCTTTGATGGTCAGATGGATTGAAAACTGGATAGCTGGACGACTCAGAGAGTAGTGGTCTGTGGGGAGCTCTCGAACCCTACAGAGGTTGGTAGTGGGGTACCACAGGGCTCGGTCCTGGGTCCAATCCTGTTTAATGCATACATATCAGACATCAGGGATGGTATAGGGTGTGAAATGAGTCTCTTCGCGGATGACTCCAAGATGGGAGCAGTAGTTGAGGGAGAAGAGGGGAGGTTGGCCCTGCAAGGGGACCTGGACACCCTGGAAAGCTGGGCTCACACATGGAAATTAAATTTCAATATCATCAAGTGCAAGGTGTTGCATCTTGGTCGGGGAAACCCTAAACACAGGTACACCCTGGGAGGGAGGTGCTGGAAGCCTCAACAGGGGAAAAGACCTAGGGGTCATGGTGGATACATGTATGAATAACTCTGAGCAGTGCAGGAGAGCAGCTAGCAAGGCAAACAGGATGTTGGGATGCATCGCAGGGCAAGGAAGTGATTCTGCCGCTGTACAATGGACTGGTTAGACCACACCTTGAGTACTGTGTACAGTACTGGAGACCACACTTGAAGAGGGACATACAGCTCCTGGAGAGGGTACAGAGGAGGCACAAAGATGATACGAGGGCTAGATTTGACTTACGAGGACAGACTTGAGGAGCTCTGCCTGTTTTCATTGGAGGAGAGAGAGACAGGGGGACATGATTGAGGTCTTCAAGTACCTCAAGGGAATAAATAGGGTAAACATGGAGGGGATCTTTAGACTAAAGCAGGGAGGCATCACCAGAGGGCATGGTTTGAAGTTGGAAGGTGGAAGGGTGAGGGGGAAAGAGGAGGAGGTTTTTCACTGAGAGGGTGGTGGACCCTTGGAATGCTCTGCCTGGTGAGCTGGTTCAGAGATCCACAGTGGAGGGCTTTAAGAGAGGGTGGGACAGACACAGAAAGTGGATGTATCAGATGATGGCCTGTCCCGGGGGGGTGGGGATGGATGATAGGGGTTTCTGGAGCACAAGGGATGGGAGGGTCTCTGCACCCCACTAAGGATCTAGGTTCGAGCAGACTTGATAGATCATAAGGCCTAATCTGCTGGCAAATAGTATGTTAGTATGTAAGTAATGGACATTTACAAAACACTGCAAGATAGGGATTGCAGGGTGTATTTTTTTTTTCTAGAAATACTGCCAGCGCCCAAAGCAGGGAAAGGAACAAACAATAAGATTTTGAAAATAAATAACTGGCTACTTAAACAGACCCTTGAAAAAGGAATAAAATACTGAACACACTGGCAAACATTTGTGAGAAACAGTTACATATTATAGATGGACTGCACTTAAGTAAGAGAGGCAGCAGGGTCTTGGGAAACAACATTAAGAACCATCTCGAAACTCATTTAAAGTAATTATCAGAGGGATCTGGAATTAAAGAAATTGGACAAAGGGGTTGAAAGAGTACCTGCCAAAAAAAAAAAAAAAAAAACATGCAGGCAAAATGAACAATGATCTGAAACTAATGCTACTGAATGCAAGAAGTTTAAATATCGAAAAAATCTGAACTCAAGCAATTAATGGTTAAAAACAACATTGACATATGTGCAGTAACCATAAAAACATGGCGAAATGAACATTTGCAATGGGGCAAAAACATAAATGGGCATAAATTGTACCATAAAGATAGAAACCGCAAATAAAGAGAAGGAGGGTCTGTGTATGTAAAACAAAGTATAAACAGCACTGACCACATACATATAAAAAATGATAGGTATGCAGAATCACTATGGATCTAGATTTCCTCATCAGGGAATAAAGTTTTTTTTTTTTGGACAGACTACCCAATGAAACAGAAAAGGAAAAGTAGAGTTACGTAAGAACTTTACCGTAACAGTAGCTCTTTAAGAGGAGCTCATACAGCAGGCAACACCGGTAGCACTGAAGCCAGCAGGCACCAGGAAAGCTTCAAGCTAGCAGTCTATCACGGGGGACCGCCCCCGCCAACATCAGCATGCTAACATCCGCCTATCCTATGAAGGGAGCAGTTCCCCAGACCTACACGAGTTCTCCCTCAGAGACCCCGGCACATGAAGTAAGAAAGGAGAACTCAGAGCTGAGGAAAAGTAAAATAAGTGTGAAGGCAAAGCAACTATGAGGGGAAGGAGGGAGGGAAAGCAGCGCCTGCTTCAAGAGCTCCTTTCAAAGATCTACTGTTACAGTAAGTTCTTACGTAACTGTACTAACTTCGAGAGGGCTCTTGCAGCAGACACCAGTAGGACTGAGTCCCAAGCAGTACTAGAACTGACTGAGTCAGCCGGGAGGGATATACTATGTTTGACAAACTCTGTATGCTGATGCTCAGCATACTGAGTTTATGGTCCCAAAATCCACAGCCCCGAACAGATCGAATGCCTGACACAACAATTTGGGGCATTATGACAGGAACTAAATGTAAAATAACTTAACTCCAAGGGGGAGCAGACCCTGGACTAAAAAATATATTAGTTATGGGGGGGGGGGGTGTTATTAAAAGGATGTGACCCGGACCAGAACCTGGGTCTGAGGGAGCACACTGGCAGAGCTACTGGTGGTTTAGCCCTGTATGTCACTGCAACAGCTCGGCCAACTCCTCCAAACAACTGACTCTTAACGTGCACCAGAAGGGGGTAAGAACCTGTCACATCCGCTACCTTACCCGTCATAATCTGTCAGATATTTCACCCTCAGGATGCTCACTATCGGGATACTACACTTGTCGGGCAATAGTGCCCAAGCAGGTGAGTGTTGGGATACCACCGGGAGGAGGTAGAAAGCAAGAGCAGACTGCTCAGGAAAAAAGGTCCAGAAGGACAGCTAGTCCAAAGTTGGCCCTGCACCTGGAAGCAATATCCAAGCTGTAATGGTAGACAAAGGTGAGCCAAACTCCAAGTGGCAGCTGTACAGATGTCTGCAGCAGACACATTTTTGAAACGGGCAGCAGAGGTGGCCATACCCCTAGTGGAGTGACCCTTGACTGCCCCAGGCAAGGGACTGTTGTACTTATGGTAATAATACAAAATGCATTTTGACAAACAGTTTTGAAACAGGTGCCCCTTTTCTTTTGGGTGCAGTAAGCCTCATCCTGATTAGAATATTCAGGGAAAAAACAGACAGGTGGGCTAGATTGGTTTAGCGTGAACTCACACCACCTTAGGCAGAAACTTAACGTTAGTAAGCAAAGACACCCTGTCTTTGTGAAAAACTAAATAAGGCTCTTTACACATCAGAGCCTGAAGCTCAGAAATCCTTTGAGTGGAAATAACAGCAACTAAAAATAACGTGTTCCACAACAGAAAACGCAACTCACGGCCGGTTCAAAGGGAGGCAGAGCGCGCTTTTCCAACATACAAAGAAGGTTCCATGGAGGGAAAGGGTCTCGAATGGGAGGTTTCAAATGTAGGATGCCACACAGGAACATGAGGGATACCTCCAGCTGGGCAACAGCTTTGCCCTTGATAGGTGCATGGTACGCAGAGATGGTAGAAAGGTGCACCTTAAGCGAAGATTACCCAGACCAGAGTCCGAGAGGGAGAGGAGGTACGCCAGAATCAGATTCATCGGGCAGGGGGAGGGTTCCTGGTGACAAGCGGTGGCCCATATAGAGAAGCGCTTCCACTTCATGGCACAAGTGGCTCTCATGGAATGTTTCCTGGCAGCCACCAAGACATAAGCAACCCTGGAAGAAACTCCAAAGAGAGCAATAGCTAAGTCTGCAGCAGCCACACATGATATACATAAAATGGAAATGATGTACCTACTGTAATTTTTGATGATCTTGGACGGAATCTCCACCACTCATTCACACTAATGGGAGTTCGCCGGAGACACTAGGACCCAGCAGGACCAAACTTTTTCAAGAGGACCAGCGCCCGAGATGGAGCCACGAGGAGCGGCACCGTGAGCCTTGGCTTGTGCGGTAATGACCATCTCGGCGTCAACCCTCCAACTGCCTCAGTACCTTTTTTTCCCCGAGGAGGTGCAGCATAACTAACCTAGAAGGACTAAACTGAAAATCGGACATAAAATGGTCCGAATGACCCATGTAAGAAGGATCAACAATAAAGTCTTCACAGCTCAGCCATTGAGGGAGTGAAGACCAAAAACAGAGTGAGCTCGGTGGATGGTGGGTGAGCGTGTGAATGTGTAGTGAACTACTTTGTCCTTGTGAAATACAGTGTACGAGGCGGGGAGGGGTCTGTGACCAGTGCATGTATTTCAGAAACTCTACAGGCCGAAGTAATGGCCACCAGGAAGGCCATTTTCCAAGTGAGGAACTTCAAGTCTCAAGTAGCTAGAGGCTCGAAAGGTTTACAGGTGAGCATGTCTAGCACAAGGTTAATGTCCCAGGCTGCGACCGGACATCTGGTAGGAGGTCTAGTATGCAGAATACCTCTAAGAAACCTCTTAACCACAGGCAACTGAGCCAGTGACATGAAAAGTACCAGCTCATGATATGCCGAAATGGCACAAAGATGAACTTTGACTGTGGAGTAGTGCACACCTGAATTTGAGAGGTCTAAAAGATACTCCAAGACCTTATTCAGTGGGCAGGAAAAAGGGTTCCAAGAGGATTCTGCACACCAGACAGAGAAACACTTCCATTTGGCTGTGTAGGTTTTTCGAGTGGCCAGCTTACGTGCAGCCAAAAGAACATCTGAAACTCTACAAGAAACACTGAACCTATTCACCTCTTTCTCTTCAGGAGCCGAAGGTGAAGCGACCTCAGGTTGGGATGGACCATGGGACCCTGGGTTAGAATGTTCGTCTGAAGGGGAAGGGTCTTCAGGGGAGTTTCCGATAGACTGTTGAGCAGTGGAAACCATATCTGCTGAGGCCAGAAGGGGCAATGAGAATCATACTGCCTCCTAGAGACTCCAATTTGAGAAGTACCTTCTGAATTAGGGGGAGGGGCGGAAAGACATATAGAAAGCGTCTTGTCCACCGCAGCCAGAACACATCCTGACAAAAAATGCCAGGACCTGGATTTCTGGAGCAGAAGAGAGGCAGTTTTGCGTTGAGTGGTGACGCAAAAAGGTCCAAGCCTGGAGTTCCCCACTCTTTGAAGTATGAATGAACAACGGTTGAGTCAAGAGACCACTCGTGAGGATCAGTCTCAATTCTGCTGAGACGGTCTGCCAGCTCGTTTTGCACTCTTGGCAGGTAAACCACCAGAATCAAAACTTTGTGTTCCAGGCACCACTCCCACTCTCTCACTGCTTCCCTGCATAATGGGTAAGAGTGTGCGGCACCCTGTTTGTTGATGTAGTACATCACTGCTTTGTTGCCCGTTTGAAGGAGAATATTCTTATGACACACTATATACTTCAAGGCTCGGACTACACAGAGGATGGCTCTCATTTCCAGGATGTTTATGTGGAGTTGGGACTCGTCCTGAGTCCACGTAACCTGGGTGTGGGGATCCTGACAGTGGGCTCCCCAACCCATCGGGGATGAGTGTGTGGTAACTGAGATCTGATGAGCCAGAGGGGCAGAGAGATATCCTTCCAGAAGATTGTCCCCCTGAGACCACCAGGCGAGCAACCTCTTCAGAGGTTCCGTCACCTTGATGAGAAAGTACTGAGGGTGAGTGGTTGGGGACCACTGAGTACTGAGCATCCACTGGGAGGTTCTCATGTGGAGACGAGCTAAGGGTACAGTGAACACCGAGGATGCCATGAGGCCCAGCATCCATTGTATCGAGATAGCTCAAACCGAGCTGTGTTCTCTGAAGCATCGGGCCATCTGTAGTATATCGTTCCTTCTGTCCTCCGGAAGAAAAGTCTTCGCACAGGAGATGTCCAGAAGAGTTCCTATGAAGAGCAGCTTCTGGGAGGGCTGCAACTGTGACTTGTTGAGATTCAGCAGGACTCCCATGGACATGAGGAAGTCTGAGGTCGTGGTCACGGCCTCCAGAGTCTCTTGCCTGGAAGGACCTGCTAGGAGCCAGTCGTCCAGATATGGAAACACTTGTATTCAGATTTTCCTGAGGTGCACCGTGAGAATTGCACAACACTTTGTAAAAACTCGAGGCGCCGAGTATAGTCCAACGGGCAGGACTCTGAACTGACAGTATTGACCCAATGCCACGAACCTTAAGTATTTGTGGTGCTTTGGCTGTATGAGAATATGTTGGTAGGCATCCTGCATGTCTAGGGAGACTAGCCAATCGTGTCGATGAAGCAAAGGTAGCAGGGTACCTAGTGATATCATCTTGAACTTCTCCTTGTGAAGAAACTTGTTTAGTTTTCTGAGATCCAAAATGGGGCGCATGCCACCAGTTATCTTTGGAACCTGGAAGTAGAAACCTGTGT
The DNA here is from genome assembly GCA_016271365.2 of Neoceratodus forsteri. Lineage (NCBI taxonomy): Eukaryota > Metazoa > Chordata > Ceratodontiformes > Ceratodontidae > Neoceratodus > Neoceratodus forsteri. The sequence continues at coordinate 1,099,037,664 of CM057453.1, forward strand.
TTCGTTGATACCGCAGAACTATTTCTACTGCCCTATTTTTCAGAAGGCCTTGTACCTCGGAAGCAAGAAGGTCTGATTGTACTGCCGAGAGCCTGGGCTGTTTTGGAGGATGAATCAAAGGAGTTTCCAAAAGACTTGAGAGAGTACCCCTCGCAGATTTTCCGGAGGACCCATTTGTTTGATGTTATAGATTTCCACTGATTGTAGAACTGAGTCAGACATCCTCCCACCGCTGAAGAGGAGTCCCCCTCGGACAGCTGAGGTGGGACCTGGGCCAGAAACTCAGAAGGTGGCACTGGGCACTCTGGGCCTTGTGCCTTCTGCTGTGCTTTCTTTTGTGGCTGAGGATTGAGGTTTTTGTTAAAACCTCCCCTGCCTCTGCCCCGAAAGGACTGACGGTTGTGAAACTGATGCTTGTTCACACCTCCTCTGGAGGGAGTGGGTGTAGGTCTAGCCATCTTAATGGCAGACCTAGTCTTCTGCGTGGCCTCCAGATCTTGCTCCACCTAAGGCCAGAACAGATACATACCATCAAAGGGTAAGGCCATAACTTGCTGCTGGGTGTCGTTCGTGAAGTTTGAAGTATGTAGCCAAGAGTGGCAGCGTCTGCAGATGCCAGCCGCCGCTGCCCGGGAAATGGTATTGAAAGCATCCATTGCAGCTTTAACCTGTTGGTTATTGGATTCGATACCCCTAGTTATGGTGTGAGGTAACTCTGAGCTAGCTTCAGATTCGGGCAGAGCTTCCACCATTTCTTTAAGGGAATGCCAAAGTTCATACTCATACTGAGAAAAATAGCTCTGGTAGCTGGCAATGCGCATCCCCAAGGTTGAGGCAGCAAAGACTCTCTTACCTAAGGTGTCTATCTTACGAGATTCTTTGTTTATTGGTCGGGCCATAGATCCTTGAGGAAGGATGGCCTTATTCTCTGCCAAGATCACAACGGCATCAGCAAAGGCTTGTGAGGCCAAAATAGGACGATCCTTGGGAGAAGCATACTTCCTATCAATGCACTTAGCCACAGAAGAAATGAGAGCTTCTTCCATACCATCTGTGAGAGGGTCTCGAAAGAGGGCTGTACCGGAGGGGTTAAATCCATAGGGATCTCCAGGACATGAAGATACTGGAGTTGCAAAAGCTTCCCAGGATCAATTTCTGAAGCTTGGAGAGAAAGAGTAGTGTTTCAGTTTTTGAGCAGAGACTTAAAGGAGAGGTCTTCCACCACAGGCTCTGCAGAAGGATTGATCCCTGCTCCGAGAGCAGTATCATCATCACCACCACCCAGGCGAAGATCTGGGTCAGGCTCAAAATCATCTCCTGACAGTCCAGGGGAGACTGCATAGACAGGAAAGGAGTGAAAATCAGGAGGAAGAACAGAAGAAGAAAGAATCAGAGTCGAAAACCTCCAAAGACCGGTCGGCACCGGCCCGGTGGCACAGAGGTTTGAGGCCCTGGATGCCACACCTCGAACCACGCCAGCAACCCAGGCTCGGGAACAGACTCTGGTCGTCGAGGGCTGGCAGGGGGAGGAAAGGACTGAGTGTCCGGTGGACTGCTCTCCTCTCCTGGGGTGGGCTGAGGGTGGGTACATGGCTCATAGCGGCCCCAGAGTGGAAGTTGGGAGGGCACTACAAGAGCGTGCGTAATGTGGGACAAAAGGAAAACATAAAATAGCACATCACACGGATGATGGCAGCCCTACCTCCGCCTCTCTGCCGCAATGTCTCCAGGCTACACTCACGCTCCGCTAGATGCAAGGGTACTCACGGCATTCCATTCCCCTGCCTGTAGCCCCGGGTGGGGTCCCAATGAAGGGATACGCTGGGACTGGAGCATGGAGCATGGGGATGGCAGTCAGGAGAAGGCAATGGCGGGGCTGGCTGCCCGAAGGAGTGGATGGGGATGTGCATGGTAGGAGGGATAAAAATAATGTAAAAAAAAAAAAAGACCAGTCGGCGCCGTACCAGCTCCCAACAGCACACACGGCGCTGACAGCACCCCGGTGCCGTGAACGGTGCTGACAGCACACATGGCACCGACAGAGCCCCAAGACAGCCGCACACAGTGTTGACAGGGCCCACGGCACCACATTCAGCACCGAACGAGCCCACGGCGCGGCAGACAGTGCCGAGAGTGCCTCAGAGGTCAGAAAACTGTGATTTGAGGTAAAAGAGGGAAAAATGGCAGGAGATAGAGGCATCGGTGTGGACCCCTGCGCCGCAGCCATGTGAGGGGGATAAACACTGGAGTTGGGAGTTGACGGCACCAAAGAAGGTGCCGCGCGACTAGAAAGGCCCAACCGCCCTACCCATCCCTCCCGAGCCGAATGGCCCCGGTGTCGGAGTGACTGGCTCGGGCAACTGGACCAACCTCTGAGCCCACTGCTCCATAAGAGCAGCCCACTGGTGAAACTGCTCATCAGAAGCTCCTAAGGAAGGCAGAGAGGGGCTCCAATGTCTAAGAGGTCAACCATCGGAGACAGAAACTGGTGACTCCAACAGAGGTGGAGACTGGTGCCTGGCCCCAACAACCGACCGTCTATGCGCAGACATACAAGAGGGTGACCTTGAGTGATGCCTCTTCCTCTTCGACCTATGTGTCGAAGAAGAACTGAGCTGAACAGGGCCAAGAAATGGGACCGTTCGTTTATGCTAGGGGCCCGCCCATGCACCCGGAGCATGGATCGCTCTGTCGGACCCTCCAGGGAGGGCGGTGGACCGACCCAGCCTGCTGACTGAATGCTTTCATATGAAGTCTCCCTACCATCACCTGACCTGCTCATGGTCGACTCCATCAATGGAGGGCTGAAGACTTTTTGATGTACAATTTAAATATATAAATCAGTACTGATTCAAATAAAACTACAAAACAATAAACTGAACTATTGCTGCTAGTGAAGTTTAACTCCCTGCAGGCGAGCAACATTGTCACTGAGGCGCACTCGACGGTGGGGAAAAAGGGAACTGAGGCAGCTGGAGGGTCAACGCTGAGATAGTCATTACCACACGAGCAGAGGCTTGCGGTGCCGCTCCTCGCGACTCCATCTTGAGTGCTGGCTCTCTTGAAAAAGTTTGCTCCCGCTGAGTGCAAGCATCTCCGGCGAACTCCCATGAGTGTGAATGAGTGGTGGAGACTTTATGTCAGAAGTGGTATCCAGTAGAACAGCGGACTGCTTCAAAAGGGGATGGGACAGGACAAGGGGGAGGGTTAATGAAGGGGAAGGGTGGAAGGGAAGGGCAGCTGCAGAATAAGGGGTGCTAGATGCACATTCGAGCAGACTTGATAGACCTCTAGGCCTGTATCTGCTGGCAAATTTTGTATGTTCGTAAGATCTTGAGGTCTGGATGGACCAGGGCGCCCTGCTCCTGGGAGAGCAAACTGGTGAACTGTGGCAAGGGAACCAAATCTGACACAGCCAGTAGGGAGCTATAAGAATCATCTCTGTCCCCTCTGACTAAAGCTTGAGAAAAACCCTCTACAGAAGCCTCCCTTTCCAGATGGGGAACAACGCATCGCGCCAGAAAACTCCAAGCCCTGCACCGAGCAAGCAGTAAAGCAGCAGTTTTGTGTTGAGTGGGGACGCAAAAAGGTCCAACTCTGGATGTCCCCACCTGTCAAAAAAGGTCTTCAACCACCAACAACAGGAGTTCTCACTCGTGCATCCTCAACCTGGACTGGCTTAAGACTGTCGGCCAGGGCATTTTGGACGCCTAGCACATGGACAGCTGAGAGTCCCAGGCCGTGCTCAATGGCCCAATACCATACCATCATGGCCTCCTGACAAAGGGGTAGGAATGAGTGCCCCCCTGCTTGCTGATGTAGAAGACTATGGACATGTTGTCCATCTGCACCAACAGCAGGCCGGGAAGGATGTGGGTCTAGAAGGCCTGCAGAGCATACAGAACTGCCCACATCTCCAGCACCATTGATGTGGAGACACTGCTCCAACTTGGACCAAATGCCCTGGGTCTGATGGTTGGTTAAGTGAGCTCCCAGGCCCGAGGCATCCATGGTGAGAATCTGCTGTGGAGAAAACACAGAGGGAACCCTCCGCCCCTCAGGAGATTGGCTGGGTTCTGCCACCACTCCAAAGTCCTCTTCACTGGATTGGAAACCAGCACTGGCTGATCCAGGGCATCGATGCGTTGATCCCACCGGGTTCACAGAGTCCATTGGGGAACCCTCATATGGAAGCAGGCCAAGGGAACCGTGGCTATAGCTGCCGCCATGTGCCCCAGCAAACAAAGGAACACTCTGGCTGGTACCTGCCAACTGGAGGATACCAGCTACACCTGTGCTATCAAGTGCTCTGCTCTGTCCCCTGGCAGGAAGGCTTTGCCCTGGGACAAGTCCAGAACTGCTCCTGTGTACTGGAGACATTGGCACGGAGAGAAAGACAAGACTTTGGTAGGCTGATCAAGAATCCTAGGGTCTGGAAGAGCCAAAAGGTGCCTTCCAGGGTCTGCAACAAGAGATCCCTGAAGGGGGTCTGTAAGTAGCCAATCGTCCAGGTAAGGGAACACATAAAAGCCTTGCCTCTGCAGAGCCACAGCTACCACCACTAGGAACTTGGTAAAGACCCATGGTGCAAAGGAAGGGCCCGGAACTGAAAGTGGTCCCCCTGGAAGCAGAAGTGGAGGAAACAGCAGTGGGCCAGGAAAACCTGTATATGGAAATAGGCATCCTGCGTATCCAGGGAACAGAGCCAGTCCACTTGATGAAGGAGGGGCAACAGTCCCTGTAGAGTAACCATCCTGAACAGCTTGTACATTATGTAGAGGGTCAGTTGGCTGAGGTCCAGGATAAGTCTCAGGTCCCCTGTCTTCTTGGGGACAAGGAAAAATTGCGAATAGAATCCCTTCCCTCTTTGAGCCGGGGGGACCAGGTCTATGGCCTTCTTGTGCAGGACAGCCTGAATGTCTTCCCAGATGAGGGTGATGTGGGCCTGAGGGTAATGAGAGAGCAAGGGAGGGTTTTCCAGAGGGAGTTCCAGAAACTTGAGTGTGACCCCGTTCGATAATCTGAAGCACCCACTAATCCGAGGTTACTGAGCACAACCCATCCAGGTAAAGTGAGAATCGACCCCAGACCACCTCCCCCAAGGCCTCTGCTGGAGGGGTGGGGGTCGGGCAACGAATCTGGCAGTGGATTCAGGGGTGGGCAGAGCAGCTGTGGGCACCCAAAGGTCAATCACTCCGGCTGGCGGGGTGTTTGCCTTACACTTAAAGCATCCTTTTGGATGTTGGCCCGAGGAAGGCTGGAGAGAGGACCAACGTTGGTAAGACCTCGGTTGGGAACAGTACATGAAATGCACTGACCTCAGGGACTTGCCAGATTCCTGGAAGTGGAAGATATCCTGAACATCTCCCCCAAACAAGACAGAGCCATGGAACGGGGTGTCCATAATTTTGGCCTGTACAGCTGGGGCAAAACCAGACACCCAGAGCCATGAATGGCAGTAAATGCAGATCCCTGCTGCCACTGTACGCCTAGAGGCATCTACAGTGACACAGCCAGCCCTCAGAACATGGTTGCCCACATCCAAACCAGATTTTAGGAGATGGGCCAACTGCATTTTAGTGGAATCATCCGGGAAGGTTAGGACCAGATCCCTTGCCTGATCCCAGAGGTCATTCTGGTATTGAACCATATGGGCCAGATAGTTCTGGGCTTGAGTGGCAGAGGAATAAACCCATTTTCCCAACTGGTCCAGCTGGCGAGATTCCTTGTCTGGAGGGCAGGTGCTAAGATGTTTGGGATTCTTAGTGCAGTCATGAGCTACGTTCATGACCATTGAGTCCACCGTGGGGTGTTCTTCCAAGAATGTTTTGCCCACTGGTGCATGGTAAAGGTGATCCGCCTTCTTTGCCAAGGATGGGGTGGTTGAAGGGTGGTTCCACGCCACCTTGGTGACATCTTCATACGAATCAATCCTTCCAGAGATGAAATAGCCAGACGACGGCATTCCAGGTCAAGCTCCTCTGTCTCCCCAACCCATAAGGGATTGGATATCATGCATCACATCAAGGAAAAAGGGATAATCAGGGGGAGACTTGGGGGTCTTCGGAGGTTCCTCACCATCAGAGGAGCCTTTCAAGTCCTCCGACGACTCCGAGCAGGAAGAGGATGAATCATCTCCCAACTGATCAAAGTCTGGTATCAGCGTCTGAGGGCAACGATTATCCCTATGCTGGCGTGAAGTCTCCTTGTGACCTCCAGAAGACCCTGTGGTACGGGGGTTGCTGGGTCCTGCCTGGTCTTGAGCCCAAGGGGGGGGGGGGGTGGAGTCCCGGGGAGGACGACAATGGTGCCTAGGTGTACTCTTGTCCTTCATAAAGGTCCACCAGGCAGTAAATAAGGCATTATAATCCACTGGTGTAGGTGGATTTAAGGTAGATAAGGGTACAAGGGAGAGGAGTATGGATACATCAGTAGAGGAGCCGGTGTAGGGTACTCTGAGAGGGCCAGCGGGCATCAGTTGAGACAAAGGCTGGGGCTGAGGTGACAACAGCTGAGGAGTCGTCTGTGTAGGCAAAGGCCGGTGTTGGTTAGATGAAACAGCCGACATAGGCCACAGCGGTGAGGAAAGCGCCGGGGGATTTCGAGGCAGGGCAGAGGTGTCACCTGCATGGAGGAGGCAGCAAGCACTCACCCCAGACTATGCCTGGAAGGGCTAGCGCTGGCCTGGGAATCGGAGGCAGACGATGGCAACGCCTTAACCAGGGGGTAGGCAACGGGTGAAAAACTGCCACTGCAGGTTCTAACCCCAACAGAACCACCTGGCAGAGGATCTGTGGGAACTAACTGCCTGAGTGTCAGGGGCTGGGAGGCAGGGGCCTAAGTCCACTGCCCTGAGGAGCCGCCGACCAATATGGAAAAAGGGTGGGCTGCTGGACCACTGGCAACCCAAAGAGACAGGGCTGCTGAGGAAGGAGGGTCAGACTCCATGTGGGAGGACTAACCAGGGGAAGCGAAGCCGATCTAAGGGTGATCATGAAGTAGGTACTGATTGAGGATAGTCCTGGTGCTTATGTTTCCCACTGACGACTTCTAAGAAGAAGGTGCCCCAGAGACCAGGGAAGTGGAAGAGCTTTTAGCCTGAAGCTCCTTCTCCATCTTGGCCAATTTCTGCGGAAGCAGGTAGCTTTGAAGCGTCTTCAAGCAGCATCTCCATGTGGCCTAGTTGAAGTCCTGGCAGTGCTGGCAGGTCTCAGTGTCACGGTTGGGGCCTAAACAGAGCAGGCAGGAAAAGTGACCATTTTCGGCGGGTATCTGCTTGCCACAGGCACACTTCGTAGGCTGGTCAGAACACGAGGCTGAAGCAGAAGACAAACGAGGAAGAGAAAACACTGAAAATCAATGTTAATGATAAGGAAAGAAAAGAAATCAAGGTTAAACCAAAGAAAATGCCAGTCGACTGAAGCAGGCATCCATGGAGGTCCGACGTGCACGGGTCGATGGCGGGAAAAGAACTGAGGTAGGTCTGGGGGACCACCCCCTTTATAAGGCAAACGTCAGCTTGCTGATGTCGGTAGGGGCAATCCCCCATGACAGACTGCTAGCTAGAAGTTTTCTGTGTGGTCTTGGCACCTGGCGGCTTCAGTCCTACCGGTGTTGCCTACTCCAAGAGCCCCCTTGAAGTAAAATCAAAGATTATGATGCAGGAGGCAGACAGAACAGCTGAGAGAGGCAATGTGATAACAATAGGTGATTTTCATTTCCCACGTATCAACTGGGATAAGTTAGAAACCAAGGGTAGTAAGGAACAAATATTACTGAACAGTGTTAAACAATGGTTTATTAAGGTGATGGGAAGAACCACAAAGAGAAACTACAATAAAGCAGACTTTAAGGGCATGATATTTAGAAGTTAGAAGCATGGAGGACTTTTGGACAGTACTGAAAAATAAAATAACAGAACTTGAGAGTAACTTTGCACCTACTCAAAACCTTTATAGTAAAGAGGGTAAACTCCCACTGTGCACAAAAAATAATTAAAAAAGAACAGCATACAACAACACGCAGAGGGATCGAACTGTCTACAATATAGGGAATTATAAAATGGGTCGGGAGTTTTCAGTGTCCTGACTGGCTGAGGAGGTACCTGTGGTTGTGTCTTTATCAGGGAACATTGTGCCAACCGGCACCTCTTCAGCCAGTCAGGGCATTTCACCAGACAAATCAGTGTGCCAACTGCTTTACTTTTAAAAAATATATATCTGTAATGTATGTTAAAACGTAAGTTGAACTTCCTGGCAGAGCTGGAGAACTCTGCCCCATTTTATGATCCACATCACTTTCTACCCCAAAAAATGTACGACCAAAAATGTAACCTGTGGTGCTATGGATAAAAAGTCGACCGCAAGCCGGCCCACTGGCGCAGGGAGCCTACCTGCGACGCCGGCGACCCAGGTTTAGCAACGGACCCAGGTCATCGGAGGGCTGGCTGGGGAGAAGGATTGAGTGTCTGATGACTGGTATCCTTCTCCAGGAGAGAGGGGGTAGAGCGTTCGGCACAATAACGACACCTAGTGGAGGCTGGGTGTACCGATTACACCGATGCCAAAAGTAGCTCAGGGAGGTGGGGAGGACGCTGGACGTCATTGCACGACCCCGCCCTCGTACACCAGGGGAAAAATGCTGCTGTCAGCCACCCTAGATGAAGCCTGCCTCAGCTTCAATTAGCTTCCAGGCCGGCCCTCTGACCTATCCAGTCATCTGTGGCACTGTGGGGGTCTGGTGGTGCAACCCCGCCCTGGGGGGGTAAGCCAGGGGGAATCGGAGGGTCGTGGCCAATCTGAGAGTGGAAGCCGGGCAGGGTCCATGACCAGGCAGAGGCACCGGGCGGTGGAAGAGGGAAAAAAGGGAAGGGAAAAAAAAAGTCACCCGCAATGAAGAGAGCCAGAACACGGCTTTGAAACAGAAGCCGAAAGCCACTCATCCCTTACCACTGTAACTGCCAAATGTTATCTTTTTCACTTCATGTGTTAAAAACACAGTACAATAAACACGCTTTTAGTATTAAAAAAAAAAAATCTGTGGCTCTGTGACTTGAGAAATATCTGCAAAGCGCTAGGTATCAGGTTTGCTCCTATTTCACAGACTAAAATGCTGAGTGTTTGTTCACTGCTTGTCCACTGCCATTTTAATTACCAAATTCCACCTCTGCTACTTCACATCTTAGAAACATGGCACAACAAACATGCTTTTATTAAAGTCTGTAGCTCTGTGAGAAATGTCTGCAAAGCCCTATGTATTAAAAATGGAAAGGACGGCCAGCACAGTGGCATGGAGGGCTGAGGCATCATGCCTTACCTCCTGCCATGCCAGTTACTTGTGTGAGCGGGTCGCCAGGGGTCGGCTGGGGAGGGAGAGGATCAAGCGTACGAAGGACAGCTTTCCTCTCCCAGGGAGGGGTGGAGACAGAGTCTGCTGCCTGCCTGACCCCTAGCGGTTGTTGGGGGCTGACGCAGCAATTCCACACAAAGGGGGCGGTTGCAAGGCAGACAGTCGGCATGCCGCATACGGAAGCATGCATGGTTCAGCCACTGGTGTCACTGCACGCTGCCATGCTCAGGGGGATGGGCGAAAAACGACGGAAAAATAATGTCTGCCCGCAGGATGAAGCCCGGCCCCTAGAAGGCTCTGCACCGGCTAGCTGGCACCTCGCTAGGTAAGAGGCAAGTCCAGTAGACGTCGGGGTGATGGGGCTGGGTGGGCCAGACGGAAGGTGGTCGGGGCAGCAACATAAAGAAATTAACAAAAAAAAAAAAAATACAAAACAGAAAGCATGGCAGCTGGCAAGGGACAGGATCGTTCCCGGTCCGCTGACTAAAATGCTGGGTGCTTGCTCGCTGATCAAAATTCACACCCAAAATAAGAACTGAGAAAAGAAAGAAAAGGCATATAGTGGAGGTGTGTGTTGTGGGGGTAGGGGAGAGACACTACAGCCCCTACTTAAGGTTAATCAAACATGTATAATACAATAACAACAATGACAAGGACTACTTTTCTACTTTTGTTTCCTATTATGTCATCAAATTTTTTTACTTTTTATTTAACTTTCCAACTGGGGGGCTCATTTTATAAGCGGAATAAGACACTCCAAGGTGTGGTTTATGGCCTGATAAGAGCACTTTCCAGGTGCTAAAGAAACTCGGCGTAAGTGCCTCATGCCTCATTATGCATCTGGGGCATGCTCTTATCAGGCCATAAACCACACCTCATCGTGTCTTATTGCCTACGTGTAAAGAGGAAGTAAAACAAGCATTTGTCAATGCCGAATGTTTGCTTGCTGGCATTGGCAGTGGTAGTGTAGAAGTTAGAGCTGCATAATAGGAATGGCAGTGAAATACTGAACTGAAGCCAACCCCACCATCACCCTGCAGAGAGTGACAGGCATTGGGGTGTGCCTTTGGGTCGTCAGGCATAACGGCCATGCCATTTCACCACACTCTACCCTGCAGACACTGACAAGTGTCACGGTGTGCCTTGGGGTCTTTGGCTCTTATGCGCACCCCATTCCATGAGGAAATACGGTGAGATGGGTGTGGTATAGGAGAATGGGGTGAACTTTGGGGCCGAAGAGTCCAAGGCATACCTTGATGCCTCTCACTGGCTGCAGGGTGTGGAATGGTATGAGCATTACAGGCAAGAATCCTAAGTCACACCCCGATGCCTGTCATTCTCTACAGGGTTGGGCCTTATGGTTGGAAACCCTAATACCTCAGGCATTCGTTGGTATTTTCACCCAAATGTTCAACGTGTTTTTTTGTGACCCCACCTCATGAACAGTGGCAATATCAGTTTGTTAACCAAAAACTGCTTATGCACAGCGACTACGGCATTTAGCACCACAGGTGCAAAAACATTCCAAACAGGATGTAAAAAATGACAGCTGTACTGTTCATGGGGAGGTGTAAAAAATGGCAATGTTGCAAATCTGCAGTAAAAATATTAAAACTGGTGAAGTCACGAGCATGCATAGAAACTGTGCAACGTACACCCGTAATGTACGGTAATTAGTTTGGGGATTTTTTACAGCAGATTTTCAACACAGGCATTTTGGGACCTCCGATCATGGACAATGTCAATGCGATTTTCTTTATCTGTTCCGAACAATGATTTCCCACAGCGACCACGCATCTCTGCGCTGAAAGTGTGAAAACACATTTCGGCCATGTTGTGAAAAATGACAGCTGTACTGTTCATAAGGAAGTGCGGAAAAATGCCACTGGTGAAAATCTGGACTGAAAATATTATAAAGTCATGAACTTACGAAGGTGCATGGAAACTGTGCAATGCTCCCTCGTGAACAGTCATTTTATGGACTTTGTCACCAAATTTTCAACATAGCCATTTTAAGACCTTGCTCATGAACAGTGTAACTGTGATTTTTTTAATCTGTCCCAAACATTGCTTTCGCGACACCAACTTCACCATTAAGCGCCATATGGGCTAACACACGCTTTGGGCAAGATGTGAAAAATGACAGCTGTACTGCTCATAAGGAGGTGGTAAAATGGCAATGTTGAAAATCTGGAGTGAAAATATTGAAAATTCGGAAATTACAGCCGCGGCGTGGGAAATGCGCAGAATGACGTCAGAAACAGTGTTGAATTCTTTTCCACCAGATTTTCAACATAGGCTTTTTGAGAGCCCTCCTTATGAACAGTGGCAGTGTCATTTCATTACTTGGTCCTGAAAAGTGATTTTGCACAGTGACTGCGAAATCACCCTTCGGGCCCGATTAACGCCATGATAGTGAGAGCATTCATGAGAAGGCATCCCAAAACCCCATGTTGAAAATTTGGTGCAAAAATTCCAAAAAATGCCTGAGATATGCAGCAAAGTTGAAAAAACCCTATCTGTCCCATTATATAGCTTACCGGCATTTCCTCAGTTCGCGGTCAGCTTTAAAGAGTGCAGACGTGTTCCCGGTCCACTGAAAATCATCGCGCCAAGGTCCGGAGGTAAGTATGGGGTGGGAGGAGTGTGGGGAGGCAGGGTGCACAGTGGGTGGGTGCTGGTTGTGGGAGGGGGTAGGGAGAAGCTCCAAGGACAGTTTTGTCTATGGGTTTATTTTTTCCTGAGACTGACGAGGACGTCTTGCCACGCTGGGGTGGGCTCTCAGCGTGGCAGCTGAAAGGCTGTTTGGGGGCTGGACTGACTGGGGATTGGTCACCCCGGCCGCTATAACTACTTTTGCCACGCTGAGGTGGGCCCTGCACGCGGCACCTGGATGCTTTGGGGAGACAGTGGAGCCGACGGGGCACTGGGCACCTCCATCGGCGACAGCATCTGTTGCCACACTGGGGTGGGCCTCGCTGCACCCTGTATTCTTGGGGAGAGACAGTGGAGCCGACGGAGATTGGGCACCCTGCCAGGCTATACGTGTGGAAGGCTTTTTGGGGAGGGGGCGGCACAGCCGACTGGGATTGGGAACCCTCACGCTATACAGGTGTGCGTGAGAGGCAGCACGCAGTATGCGGTGTGTGTGTGTGAGGGGAAGCTGCGATGAACAGGCGAGATCTTATCGCTGCTCACTGAAGCGTAGCTCCCCCTTTCAACTGTACTCCACTGCATTTTGGAGCTGACAAACAGCTTGAGCAGGCATTGGAGAACTGCGGCTGCGCCTGCAAACACACTGCCTGAATTGGAAGAGGGCTGCCACACCTTCGAAAACTCGGATGACGGCACTATGTTTCTTGCACATGCATGCAAGCAAACACAAAAATGCAAGTATATGATAAGAAAGGAAGGAGCTAGAGTTTAAAATAGCATATACAAAGTACAATGCAAAAACATTTTATGCACATGTAAATAACATAGGAGGAGTGATACATCGATAGGGCCCATTATAAGTAATATCAGGAAATCAAAGAACCGTAGGAGATATCGAACATTTTTAATAATTACTTTTGTTCATTTTATGACTATGTGGACCCATTAATCAGACCAGCCCCTAATGGTAGCTCCAAATATCAATATCTTCATCTTTGTTCAGTAAAAGAAGTCCAGAAACTATTGGATAGGTTAAAAATTAATAAATCAGCAGGACCAGATATGACTCACCCTAGGTTATTAAAAGAGCTGAGCAACTGGTCAGCAAAATCCCTAACAGCACTCTATAATGAATCCTTTAATACTGGAAAAGTGCCAAAGGACTGGACAATGGCTACTGTTGTGCCAATCTTCAAGAAAGGCGACAGATCAGTCACTTCTAGCTACAGACCGATAAGCCTGACGTCCGTACCTGGCAAATGAATGGAGAGTGATATAAAAAAAAAAAAAAATAGAGGAAGACATGGGCAAGTTTAGTTTACACAACAAAACAGGTCTAAGAAAAACAGGTTACTCACCTGTAACAGTAGTTCTAGGAGTGGTGTATGTCGTTCATCCGTACTTCTTGGCATGTCCCTTTCCCCTTTAATTCTTGCCGGAAGATCTTAAAGCTGGCTCCTCCCACCCACCCAGGTGGTATAACCCTCGGCTCCACCCCATGATGCCAGATCTTAGCCCGCTGGAAGCCAGGTTGTGCATCGCAGCCGGAGAGGTTGGGTGCGTTAGTGTGGACGAACAACATATATCACTCCTAGAACTACTGTTACAGGTGAGTAACCTGTTTTTCTAGGGACGTGGATATGTTGTTCATCCACACTTCTTGGCAGACTCCCATTAGTTCTCCGAGAGGAGGGAGGCAAGGCACACACCCCCATCTTAGGGAACAGAGACAAGAGAACTGAGGCCCCCAAACCAGCATCCCAGCTTGACTCAAGGTTGATGTGGTAGTGGGTGACAAAGGTGTTTGCTGTCTTCCAGGTAGCAGCCCGACAGAATTCCTGGATAAGGATGTCCCCGGAAGTAGCCACCAACACAGTGGTATGGCGGGTGGAATGAGCCCTTAGGCCTATGGGAGGCTCCCTACCCAACCTACAGCAGCGATCAATGCAGGAAGTAATCCACCTGCCAATCATCCGCTTTGCTGCGGGTCTACCAGGTGCGGCTTTAGTGTAGGTGACAAACAGCTGGCGAACCTCTCCCTGAATTTCTGCCGTTCTCTCCTTGTAATAGGAGAGAGCTCATCTCAGGTCCAGAGTATGGAGCCTGTACTTGGCATCCAAGGTGTAGTTCGGGTAGAACACAGGCAGAGTGATCACCTGGTTGAGATGGAAATCTGACACCACCTTCGGTAGGAATTTTGGATAGGTGCGCAGGACAACCTTGTCCATGTGGAAGACCAGGTAAGAAGACTCCACCGAAAGCGCCTGGAACTCCCCAGTCCTTCTGGCGGATGAGATAGCCACCAGGAAGGCAGTCTTCCACGACAAGTGTTGCATCTCACACTTATACATCCGTTTGAATGGCTTGCTCACGAGTTTTGCCCAAACCAGCAGTAAATCCCACATAAGTGGAGCTTCACACACCGGAGGGGATATGTGGATCTAGACCCTTGAAAAAAGTGCCAGACCACCTTCTCCTGTGCCACAGTCTGCTGGCTGGCCTGCACCTGGTAAGCAGAGATGGCTGCTAGGTGCACCTTAAGGGTCATAGACTGAAGACCCCCTTTGGACAGAGACCAAAGGTAGTCTGCTAGCCACTGGACATGACAGAGGGTCCAGGCCCTTGCCCTGACACCAAATGGAAAACCTTTTCCATCTGAAGGCATAGCACCTTCTGGTCGACTCCCTTCTGGATGCTTCCACTACTGAGAGTACATCCTCAGACAGACCCAAAGCCTGGAACTCAAGCCGCTCAGATACCAGGCTGTCAGGTGTCGGGATTGAAGGTCCGGATAGAATACCTTCCCCTGATTAATATCAGGTCTGGGCGTCCTGGAAAACACCTCTGGAGCCTGTTGAGGCTGAGGAGATCTGGATACCAGAACTGGTGGGGCCAGTCTAGGGCTACCAGGATCACCTGCACCTTGTCCCTCTTCACTTTAAGAAGCACCCTGTGGATCAAGTGAAATGGAGGGAAGGCGTAGAAGATGCCTGGGGTCCATGGCCTCGAGAAGGCATCTCCCTGCAGCGAGCCCTGCTGAGGGAGGCAGGCATGAAACAGCCTCAGCTTGGTGTTCTCCCTGGAGGCAAACAGGTCCACCATCGGTTTGGCCCAGTGGGAGAACAGGCTGTGAGCTACCTCTGGATGGAGAGACCACTCGTGGGATGTCTCGTCTATGTGGCTGAAAGCATCCGCCAGTTGATTTGAGGCTCCTGCCACATGGATGGCTAGGAGATCTACCTGCAGTTGGCTCATGAGTGTCCAGAGGCAGAGTGCTTCCCTGCACAGCAGCCAGGAGTGCGTGATGTCCTGTTTGTTGAGGTAGTACATGGTCGTGGTACTGTCCGTCTGGACTTCAACCACTTGACCCCGAAGCTGCTGAGCGAATGCTGATAGCACCAGTCTGATCACTATGAGCTCCAGCAGGTTGATATGGTATCAGGATTCCTCAGAGGTCTAGAACCCGTGAGCCCTGTTGTTCCCCATGGGGGCTCCCCAGCCTGTGAGAGAGGCATCGGTCGTGAGGACTACCGTCGGCTTGGGGTGGACGAACGGGATCCCTTCCTATGCACCAGTAAAAAAAGCGCAAAATCAAAGCACTCACAAATCCCTGGCTCACGGCGAAGCTATTGGCACAACTCAAAGGCAGGGATCACCTCTGGGCCACTGCAAGAGCTACTGGCACTCTATCGGACATCCAAAAATATAAACAGGCTCACAACCACTGTACTAAACAGATCCGCTTGATGAAGAGCTCCTACTTCAAGAATGCCCTCTCCAACTCCTGGGGTGAAGGGAAATCCTTCTGGGACAACATAAATATCATGGGTCAGCAGTCCAAATCCTCTCCTACAATAATGAATGTGGATGGAACCACTACATTAGACCCAGAGATCATTGCAAACACCCTAAATGATACCTTCACGGACCTTAGTGGTGTCCTCTCATCTGGTTTCTTCACTGATGCTGACCCTCCAATTTCTACTTTACTATTGCCTCTCCAACCAAACCACCCTTCCATTTCAAACTAGTAAAGGCACACGAAGTCAATAAATATGTAAAGAAGGCCTTTTCTAAGTCCTGAGCAAGCAGCAACACTATTGACCTTAAACTTCTGTCCTCACTGTGGAGGAAGTACTGCTCCCTCACAAAAGTTTAAATCTCTCCTCTGCTACAGCCAATTCTAGAATGGAAGGCTGGAGTTGTCACTCCGTGCACAAAAGTGGTGATAAGTCACTGCCTGGTAACTATCGCCTGATATCAATACTACCACCTCTCTAAAGCCCTTGAATGCTTGGTGGCGACCAACTTTCAGACTACCTGGAAAGCACAACATCCTATGCACCCAGCAGCATGGATTTAGAAAGGGCACAGCACATCGACTGCCCTACTTGAATTCTCAGGAGCAATCCATAATGCTATGGACAAAGGAAACCTAACTGGAGCAGTCTACATTGACTTAACCAAGACATTTGATACACTACACCATGGCCTACTTATCAAACACTACTATCCCTAGGGCTCTCGCAGGGTCCTGGTAACTGGGTAAAAAAATTATCTTGCTCAGCGCTCTCAAACTGTAAAAGTAGCTGGAGTTCTCTTAGACTCAAAACCGGTTCGCTCAGTAGCTCCCCAGGGATCCATCCTGTGCCCCCTCCTTTTCAGCCTTTTCCTAAACTCCCTACCCAAATCCTGCCCTGAACAAATAATCCTCCATGCCGACGATGCCATGATTCTTGCCACTCAAAGATTCGAACCTCTTACGCCTCAACCTTCAGCATGCTTTTTCCAAAGTTGAGATGTGGTTCCTTGAACATAAACTGGTTCTAAACCACAAAAAAACAAAATCCATGCTCTTCTCTAACCCGCAAAACAAGAAAGAGCAAGTCCCACTCACCATTAATACATACCTGGGAAATACCCTTGAACAAGTGCCAATTTTCAAATATCTTGGAATCAACTTTGATCAAGGCCTAACCTTTGCAACTCACATTGATAGTACAGCAAAACTATTAATCAGCTTAATTGGGATTCTGTATCGAACCGACAGCTCCTCACCCCATTCTGCACTGAGGATTGCCATCCAGTCCTCTATCATCTCAGTCGTTGACTATGGCTTAGTCATATGGATCTGCCACTACTACAGCACTTGGTCGCATTACAACATCCCTAAATAAGGCCTGTCGGCTGCTCACTGGTGCACATCGACGTACCCACACATGTGAACTCTATGCTGACTCAGGTTGGTTGCAACTCTCAAACCGATAAAGTACCTTACCTGCCTGATGGCGAAAAAATCCACTCTGGGCCTCACTCCACCTTGTATCCAAGACCTGTTATGCCTGAGCGCTAGCACCCGTTTTACCAGAAGATCAGAACACCAGCCTCTCCAAGTCCCCTGATGCCGGACTTCTCAGGGACAAAGATCATTTGCCTATCGTGCCCCCAGCTGGCTAAATGCCCTCAGCACTCATATTACTGCCTCCATCTCTCTAGGTATTTTCAAATCAAGGCTGTTCTCTCACCTTGCCACCACCAGCTCCTGTGACTGCCCTGATTAAACCTCCTATTTTCTCACTACCCACCCTGTTCCGTTATTTAACAAAGACATGTTTGGGAAACCTTTTCTCCTGCTATTGTCTGCTCCCCACACCTTTCACTTACCCTCTCTGTTCTGGACTTTTTCCCTATTTGTTTCTCCTAATCTGGCATGACCTCTTTCTTGTAATAATAATGTGATTATTGATATCTCATGTCCTTTTGCACAAATGATTTGATATGTATTTGTATATGTTTTCTCGCTCTTGACACAGCACAAATTGTTGTGTTATCTATGTAACCTTTTTTGTACTATACCTGATTGACGTGGAACCTTTGTAAAAGAGCCTCTGGCTCAAAGGTAGTAATTCCTAGAACAATAAACTAAAACTAAACTAAACTTCCTGCAGATGATCCAGGACGGTCCACCACTAGAGAGTGTCACACATCTTCTGGGTCACTGTGATCAGCTGGTCAAAATGACCTAGGCACGGAGTCCACTGGACGGCCAGCTCCCACTGAAGGGGGTGCATATGCCACCTGGCCCATCGGACCATGGTGGTGCAGGCTGCCATGTACCCCAGAAGGTGCAGAATGTCCCCGGCAGGGCACAAGTGCCCAACCAGAAATGACTGGGCAAAGGAGGAGAGAACCTCCATCCTGTCCACCAGAAGCCGGGCTCTGGCTTGGCAGGAGTCAAGCTCTGCCCTGATGAAGCATATCACCTGCGAAGGCCCGAGCTCAGACTTGACCTCATTGGCCAAGCTGAGTGCAGGTCTGGAGGGCCAGATCCCTGGACCTCTCCATCTCTTACTGGGTGGAACCCGCTAAGAGCCAATCGTCGAGGTAGGGGTAGACTCTGACCCCTCGATGCCTGAGGTGGGCTGCCACCACTGCAATGCATTTGGTGAAGACCCATGGAGCCGATGACAGGCCGAATGGCATGGCTTGGAACTCATATAGGGTTCCTTCTGCTCTGAAGCAGAGGAACCCGCTGTGAACAGGCAGATTGGAACGTGAGAAAACGCGTCCTGGAGATCTAGTGAGCAGAACCACATGTTCTGCTCCAAGGATGATATGACCTGGGACAGAGTTATCATCCTGAAGGTGCGTGGCCTGAGAAACTGGTTCAGGTCATGCAGATCTAGAATGGGGCGCCAGCCCCCCCATCTGCTTCAGGACCAGAAAGTACCTGGAAATGAACCCTGGGATGACTGGAGGATCTGTCACTCGGGCCGCTATCTCCTTGGGGAGGAGTTGGGCTAAGTCATCTCTCAGAGCCGACAGTGTGTGAACAGATATCCTTTCCTCCCGTGGGGTACAGGCTCGGCTGGGAGGGTACTGCTCAAACTCTAGAGGCAGACCCTGGCCGACCACTTCTAAGACCCACCTGTCTGTGGTAACAGCGGAACAGGCGGAAAGAAAGTGGCAGAGCCGGCCCCGCACAGGAGGACCCAGAGCTGGTGTGACAGGAATAGGGCTGGCAGCCCCTATCCCATCATTGGGCAGGCCTGGAGGAAGAGGGTCCAGACTGGAAGCCACCTGAACCTCGACCTCCTCTGCTGGCCGCTGGAGGCCCATACTTGGCCTGAGGGCACCAAGCCTGTGCCTGCTGTTGCTGCCCACCCTGGAAGGAAGGCTGCTTGACCGCAGGAGCAGGGTGCCAAAATGGCTTCTTCTGCAGTTTCTTGGTGCCAGGGAAGTCTTTCTGAGCAGAAGTAGCGAGTCCAAGGTCGCACTGGACTGCTCGATTCGCTGAAGGTGACCATCCACACCTGGGACGAAGAGATCAGTGCCCAGGAAAGGAACATCAGTGAGTCTGTACTGTGTATCTGCTGTGAAGGTGGAAAGTCTCAGCCAAGCCCTGCGGCGCATGGCAACCGTGGCTGCCACCAAATGGGTGCATGAGTCCCCGAGGTCCAGGGCCATCTGAGGTTGCTGCTTGGCAATGGCCTGGCCCTGATCCCGGACCTGCTTGACTGTAGTCTGAAGATCTGTGGGGAGGTGCGGGAGAACCTTATCCAATGAGCCCAGCAGGACATGAGAGAAGTTTGCAATGACGACGGCAGAGATTGCCTGATGGAGGCCTAATGAGGAGGGTGGCATAAACCTTCCTGGCAGAGTGGTCCAATTTTTTGGACTCCTTGTCTGGAGGTCTATTGGTATTGGCAGTACTGCCTGTGCGTCTGAACACAGAAGCAGTAACTAACCCCTCCGCTGAGGGGTGTTCCTTGAACCCTGAGAGGGACTCAATGGGCACTGCGTACTTACAGGCCACCCAGGCAGATGGCACTGGGCAGTAGGCAGGGTTCTGCCAAAGCTACAAAGCTGGACCAGCAATGGTCTCAGCCACTGGCAAGGCTTCCGTAGGAGTATCCCCTCATTTAAGAATGCCTGTAAGAGGGTACTCCGCCCATTTCTGGACAGGCTCCAAGGGCATCCCCGTGGATTCGGAGATGAGGCGGAGAATTCTCAAAAAGGATGAAGGACCTTCCTCTGTCGACAGACTGCCCACCAACTCATCGTCAAGCGGATGAGACTGTAGGTCACAGTCGTCAGAATCTGAAGTATCTGGATAAATTGGCCGGCCACCTGGGGTGGTCAGGCGTGAGAGTGACCAAAATCCGGTGGGGAAGATCCGAACAGTCCGAGCTTCCTTCAAAGGAGCCTCTCCCGTAGGCTGTTTAGGTGGTGGCTCCAGCACTATCAGTGGAGAGGTCTATTTTGGTTGCACCGTCGAGGGGGTCCGAGACCTCGATCGGGCTGGCAGACCGGGCCGCTCGTGAGACACCGTGGGAACCGGTGATTTTTCCGGATCAGGGACCGTTTCCTCAATGGGATTACCAGCGGGCTGGGTCTCCTCATCGGGAAGAGGCAGGGCTGGAGTCCTGGTGAGTGAGTTGGTGGCCTCATCAGACGACAACAGATCAACAGGGTCGAGAGTAATCTCCACCACGTCATCAATCGAGACTTCGACCGGCTGACCAGTCGGCAAAGCCAGGAAGACGGCAGCCAAAGTAGAGGTCTCGACCAAAGTCGAGACTGGAGATCCCTGGGACCAAGATCGCTCTCAATCCCAACAACATCTTCACCGAGACAAAGAACCTTTCAGTTCCTTGTTCTTTTTACGGGACTGGGAGACATGCGCGCCTGAAGGTCCCTCGCCCTTAGTGGGGAGAGACTGGCACATCTCCCGAAAGGAGCCTGAGAAGGTAGAGTCCAGATTAAGTGGAACAAAAATTGTCCGAGATGAGAGCTCCATAGCCTGTGCTGCCTCTTCCTCGAAGGCCTGCATTTGCTCTAACTGCTCGGCAGACCACGCAGCCGCGGAGACTGCCCACCGGGCCTCATTCAATTTCACCAGTGGATTCTATTTTTCGGGCCTGCCCAACTTGAGTCGTGCGAGACGGTCATCGAGAACGATCAGGTGAAAAGCAAGACAAATCTTGCACGCCCGAGTGTCGTGGCCAACACCCAAACAGTAGACACACAAGGTATGAGAGTCTGTGTGCGACATTTTTTGGCCGCACAGGCACTGGCGGAAACTGGGGGAAGATTTATCGTCCACGATCGAGAAACAACGATTGCAATTGCTAGCTCGAACAAGCTTACTCTTCAAAGAATCCGAAGGAAATGAAGCCAGGGCCTACATACCGCAGGAGCGGTGAGGAGGCAACCTGCATCTTCCAGCGGAAAGAAAGATCTGGCATCATGGGACAGAGCACAGGGTTACACCACCCGGATGGGTGGGTGGGAGGAGCCAGGTTTAAGACCTTCTGGCAAGAATTAAAGGGGAAAGGGACATGACAAAAAGTGTGGATGAACAACATATCCACGTCCCTAGAAAAACAGATCTTGTGTTACTAACACATCAGGGGCAGGATTCACAAAAGGGATGCACCCAGCACATCCAAGATGCACCGGTGCATCCCTGACTTGTGCACTGGTGAGATTCTGGAAGGAGACCGATGAGCCGATGCAGCACACCACCCATAATGTTATGCGGCACATTTGGAGGGGTTGTGCAGGGGGATGCCCATACTTTTGGTGTGCAGACCCATTCACAACCCAAACTGGAGGCGCATCCCCAGAGCAAGTCCAGAGATGCGCCTCCAAAAGATAAGTCTACAACAAGAAGATTCAAGTGGTTGGCCACCCAGAAGCAGGCATCCATACTGCAGACAGCAGCATGGCAGCCTGCCCACCCTGGAAGTCCAGTGTTCCCCTCCCTTCCTGCCTGTATCCCCTACTGTATGCCGTTCACTGTGGCAGTACAGATTTAAGATTAGAAACCCCACCCACCCAAATCCCTATTTGTATGCTGTTCACTGTAGCAGTATAGAATTAAGTGCAGAACCCCGCCCCGGCCCAATCCCGTCCATATGCCACTCGCTGCAGCGGTAAAATGTAATAACAGGACCCCCACCCCAACCCGATCACACTGCCGACGGCACTCCTGAAGTCCTCCCGGTAGTCCAGCAGACCACTCACTCCTCCACTCACTCAGGCCCCCCCCAACTCACCCCGCTCTCCCCGTCCCAGCATGTTACCACCGTCAGCAGGCAGCTCAACCCACCCACATACTGCCACGGCTGCCCACCGACAGAGCTGTCTGTGAATGACAGCTACTGTACACCCAGAAGCCCATTGGTGGACCCTGTCGACCAACGGGCTTGCAGTGTGTACTGTACTCTGTCACTGAATGAGTACAGTACACACTTGAAGCCCACTGGTTGACAGGGTTCCCACCAATGGGCTTCAGGGTGTACAGTAGCTAGCATTCACAGACAGCTCTGTCGGCGGGCAGTCATGGTGGTATGTGGGTGGGTTGAGCTGCCGACAGTAGTAATCACACTGGGACGAAGAGGCGGGTGGGTTAGGGTGCCTGAGTGGTGGAGGTGGGTGGTCAGCTGGCTACCGGGGACTTCTGGCGCCACTGGTGGTAACTGGTCGGGATGGGGGTTCTGTTATTACACTTCTACGTCGCAGCAAGCACAGATGGGGATTCAGGCAAGGGGGGGGGTCTGATCATTCTGTACTGCCGCAGTGAGCAGCATTTCACTGGGCATGTGGGTGGTGGGGAGACACTGGACCACCAGGGATACATCCTGGTGTCACGGGATGCGCTCCAGCCGGGGGTGTTCCTACATGTCTTCATGGGGCTACGCGAGTGGACCACAGCCCTTGCAGGGCACCCGGCACATTCGGCTGGGTGCATCCCTGCACGGCACATGCAAATGGTGCCATAATGACATGCAAACCGCCCCACTGCGCCTTGCATGTCTAATGGCCCCATATGCGTGTTGATAGCTCTGAATGGCAATTTTAGGCACATCGTGTGATGCGATGCCCCATTGGAATCCCAGCCCAACCACGGGGTTACGCCCAGTGGTCCAGATAATTTTTAGGACTTAGAAGTATTTACTACTACCTTCTTACACCTGGTAGTATTTTCATCCAAATGGTAGTAATGTCATCCACTGACCCATCTTGTACCCCCCCCCATCTAAACCAAGTCTCAATCCCACTGAACGCCTGCTATCACTGACTGTCTTAATACTGCTATGGAGTCATACTGTGACCTTATTTTTAACACTGTCATGTTGCAACAGTCCTTCTAACCAGCCAGTGAGCAACTCCTCTCCCCACCCCTACAGGTTCCTGTGTAGTGCCATGGCTACTAGCATCTCATGGTGCTGCCAACTTTGTACATGTATACCACATACTGTAAATTTGCAGGGTGGGAAAAAAACTTCCTAAAATCATAAAGTGGGAGTATTTCAGTCAAAAATGGTAGCAAAATACTTCTTTACTCCCCTTATTTGTTCCCCTGGTTGTGCCAGCGCATCCCAGGCTGGGAGCAACTGTGGTATTCAGAGGGAATGCGCTGGAAGCATCCCCCGGCGCATCTTCTATGAATACTACAGTTGGTGCTCATCGCATTTCATTTGCACCGGGGCATCCAAGATGTGCCGAGCGCAAGTGCTTTGAAAATCCTGCTCCATGCTTTTACATGAAAGTAAACAAACACCTAAGTAAAGATCAACCAGCTGATATAATTGGCATGGGGTCAATACCCAACAAACAAAAATAGTGCAGTCAACAACCCTGCAGGCAAAATGCCAAAAACAAATTTAGGGTCGATGAAAACACTGACCGATACCAAAATGACACAGCAACAATACAGCCACACAGAACAACATTAGATTTTTTAATTTTGCAGGGGGCTACGCCCCCCCTTGCACCTCCCACATCACCCAAAATTAATATAATCAACTTCAGGGGGGGGGGATGGACCTCGGGAATGGGAAGAAACTTGGGAGGGCGAAAAATCTGTTTAAAAAAAAGAAACGTCCAATATCAGGAGATGGAGAACCAAACCCTGGTCCCCAAGTCTCCATCGCTCCAGGTGCTAGTGCCTTAGCCACTGCACCACAGCAGCAGATCGACCTGGCACCATACATGAAGCTATGAAGCTACTTCAGCCCTTCCTCCTCTCCGTGGACAGCGACAGGTGTAGCGGTAATTTACACACGCTATTCTACCCCTATCGCTGTCATTGTTTTCGACATTTTTACAGCAGAGTTTATACTGCACTATTATCGCAGCGCTATACTGATCTGGTACCGATATAATCTACTTAGATGTTCAAAAAACATTCGATAAAGTCCCTCACTCAACAATGTTAAATAAAATTAAAAGATACAACCTTCATGGGCACAGAATTGGTTGTATGCAAGAACCCAGAGAGTAAGGATTAAGGGGGTGCTTTTGGAGACTGGACCAATGACAAGCGGCATTCCCCAAGGCTCGGTCCTTGGTCCAGTTCTTTTTTTTTTCCTGTTTGTTGGAGATCTGAATAAGGGTATAGAGGGGTGGCTTATCAAATCTGCAAATTACACCAAGCTGGGCGGGACAACAGAGACTGTTAAAAACAGGATATAATTAGAGGAAAATCTTAAAAAACAAAAACAAAAACAAAAAAACCAGAAGAGTGGGCAGTTACGAGAAGCAACAGGATGCCCTTAAACATAAATGCGTTGTAATACACCTGGGAGCAAATAACTTATGGCACTTTAATAAAATTCATTTTTCCTGTGTGCAGTAGTCGGAGTGGCTCTTTTCATTGCAATGGTGTGTGCCTGATTTAGTGTTGTTGTATTAAGAAATCATTCACTAACAGAAGTGAGCAATGCATCATCTCGCTGTATGAATCCTACATTAAGCCACACCTAGACTACTATTCCTAGCTGTGAGCCCATATATGCGTCGGAACATAGAGAATATTGAAAGGGTACAGCACAGGGTGACTAAGATGGCGGCAGGATTAGGAGATAAGCCATATGAGACTACATTAAACACCCTGGGCTGTATAGCCTGGGAAAGAGATGGAGGGAATTGTTACAAATTTACAACATCATAAATGAAGAGAATTTAGAGACTGAGATGGGTATTGTGTTATATCAAAAGTATAGTCTAAGGTCACATGACATATAAATCAGACTTGAAAACTATACAGAGAATGAGAGAAGATGGTCGACCAAATTGCCAAAACAGATGGTCCAAGTAGATTCACTTACACGGTTCAGAACAAAATTGGACAGTTTCCAACTTGAAGGGGCAGGAGTAAATTTCTGACCAACTACCAAGTATAAATATAAGGAGGGGAGTCTCTTTCTAATCAGTAAGAGCACCAGAACTAGAGGGTATACGATGAAGTCGGGGTAAGAGGGGTGTTAGGATGGATGTGAGGATGTACTACTTCACTGAAAGAGTGGTGGATGCCTGGAAAACACTGCCAGTGGAAGTGGTGGAGGCAAAAAACAGTAGGGGGCTTCAAGCATGCTTAGGACAGACATAGGGAAATACTAAGAAATGGGCAGGGAGAAGGATTGGTCACTGGAGACCAGTTATAGTTTGTGAAGAGAGACTAGGTAGGGACCACTTGGGTAGACTGAGTGAGCCACGTGGTCCTTTTTTCCTGACAAATTCTATGTTTCACAGTATTGTACACAAGCTTTTGGGGCCACAGTTAGATGTTCTGGCTACCTAAACAGGGAGGTTATTTTGTACAATATCTACACAAGTTACCATGTAATAAATTAGAAACTTCAGTAATGACGTGTTAGTACGGAGGTCTAAGATACAACAGAAAGGAAACAGGCTGCATGAAGCAGGGGTTGAGCTCATCAGGACAAAAGAGATACCTATGACAAATTGTACAGGGAGGTTAGAATAATTGATACTGTTAGAGAGTAGAAAGGAATATAGAAACATAGACCTCGCAGATGAAAAAGGCGCTGCAGTCCAAAGAGTCTGCCCAGCCCTATCTATGTTGAATTTGTGAGGGCTCTGGTAGCCAATCACTCCCCTCTTCCTCCCTCCCCATTTTGCCCCTGTCTTCACTAGCCCAAAATACCTATCTCAACCAAACCTGACCGCCACCCCCACCCCCACACACACCAATTCCGCACAAACTGTCTTCTTTTGGCTACATATTTCACCTAGCTTCATTGAGTTTCCCCCTAGTGCTGGTGCTCCCCGTCAGCACAAAAAACTCTTGAATGTTCACTCTGTTACTCCGTGGAGGTATCAGTACATCTCTATCATGCCCACCTCCCCTCTCTTTTCTTGCCTCCAGCAAGTACATATTGGGATTCGATAACATCTCCATAGAAGTCTTATCCTGCTGGCCCTAGATCATTCTGGTTCCCTTCCTCCGCACTGCTTCCACTCTGTTTCTATTTTTCTTCAAGTATGGATTCTGGTACTGCACACAGTGCTCCATATTAAGACTAACCAGGGATCAAAATTCAAAGGGTACACTACCCATTCTGTGGAGTGCTGCTGTGTAGAGCACAACAATGCAATAAAACAAACAAAAACAGCACTCTCCAGGTTCTATAAGCACACAAAATTTATTGAGTCACATATCACCAGACGCTCCAGTGCTTCAAGGCACTTTGCTTCTTCCATGAGGATCTCCCTGAGGAAGAGGCAGAGTACCTTGCAGCACCAGAATGTTTGGTGGTACATACATGGCTCAATAAATTTTGCATGCTTACAGAATTTGGAGAGCACTGTGTTTTTGTTTGTTCTGTTAAGACGAACCAAGAACCTACACAGAAGCAGAATCATGTTGCCACTCCAGCTGCTAATCCACTTTCTTCCAACATCGCAGCATCTTAATAGGCTTCCCTGTTACACTGTGCTGCTGCTGCTGTTCTGAAATTGTTAATGACAATACATGGAGGAACAAATGACAGAGTAATGCAGAAAAAGTGGAAAGAAATGTAAAAATAATGATAATAAATAACAAAGAAGAGAAATACCTTTAAATAAATGTACAAATGTAGGCAGAAAAAGCAAACTTCCTGCCCAGCCTGGTGTTGCTAGGATTACCAAGTTCTATTACCATGCCAAAGAGCATGGTTTGTGCTCCCACACAGGACTGCTGGAGACCACCATGCACTACAGAGGCAGCATGCTCAGGGTCCAGGGAGGGAAATGCTCAGCCCCCCCGTTTTATTTTTTTTATACTTTATTTTGTATATTTTGTTAAGAAACATACAGCATGCATTCTTTGATTCCAGGTATAGGATTTCTTTACATAATGATTATTATAGGCAATTCTTATTTCTTCTTTTTGACATATGTTACAACAGGTAGGGGTACATACAAGATTATAACAATCATATCTGTTTAAGATGAAGTTTTGCAGCAAGACCATGGACAACCATACCCAAGAGATTTATTTAAGAGTCCAAAGAGTACCTTCTTTGCAGAGAGGTCACTGTCAGTGGCACGACCCAGGAGTCCATGTTAAACTCCA
Source organism: Neoceratodus forsteri (assembly GCA_016271365.2). Taxonomy (NCBI): domain Eukaryota; kingdom Metazoa; phylum Chordata; order Ceratodontiformes; family Ceratodontidae; genus Neoceratodus; species Neoceratodus forsteri. The sequence continues at coordinate 1,099,065,037 of CM057453.1, forward strand.
AATACTGAGAATTATTCCCTATGATGTAGCCAATCGAGATGCCCCATAAATCTGCACACTATTGACCGCTTATGGCCGCTATTAGTGTCATAACAAACAGTAATATAACACAAATAAACAGAGCAGAGTTACCCTAACTCAACTTAGACACTAAAATGCTGCTACTTATTTATAAATGCAATTTGTGCAACAGATACACGCTGTTAAGAGCTTTATATTCTGGTTTAAATCACTTTATCTTTAAGTAATCAAGTGACAACGCATAAAAGCAAACAGCAACAAAAAAATTTTAGTAATTTTACTTGTCTTCAGATAATGTGACAGTAATTACTCTAGTGGTACAGACCAAACTCAAAAAAATATATTCACTGAAATTGTTCAGTAATCCCTCTTCAGGTGTATTCTTCTTCTCCCATATCCTCTGAAGGACTTGATTTGGTAAAGGATACGGATCATGTCCAGCTTACGACCCGCGTCTGCTGGATCGTTGTAAATGAAAGTTTTTCCAGCGTAGAGAATCTTGAGGCATGCAGGCATTTGTAATGCGTGGTTAATTCCCAGCTCTCGCAGGCCTGCTCTGACAGCATCAAATCCACAGTGATGCATCCTTGTTGAATAACTCAGATAAGGAAAACAATGTAAAATAGAGTCATCAGGCAGAGTGACTGCCCCTGCCGACTTCGCTTTATTCAACACAAGGTCCCGAATATGTACCTCGTTAGTTACCACTGGTAACTCAGATAAGGAAAACAATGTAAAATAGAGCCATCAGGCAGAGTGAGTGCCCCTGCCGACTTCACTGTATGCAACACAAGGTCCTGAATATGTACCTCGTTAGTTACCACCGGTACAATCCGGGGGAGGTATGGGTTGTTAGGCCTTCTTCTTGAGGTTATGCGATAAACCAGTTGTATCAGGTATTCATCTCGCAGGTGAAACAAGTCCCGTAAAAGTTGGTGCATATAATTAGTCAGGGTAACGCCGCCTACTCCTTCGGGAATCCCCAAAAATAGGAGGCTATAGGTTCGGGCGTTCTCCAGATATTCAAGTCCTAGAGGCCAGTGGGGCACAGGACCCAAGGCAGCATGGATTCACAGCGGGAAGGTCATGTCAGACTAATCTAATCGATTTCTTTGAATGTGTGACCAAAGTAGTAGACCAGGGAGGGGCTGTGGACATGGCCTACCTAGACTTTAGCAAGGCATTTGACACAGTCCCAGACAAAAGATTAATAAACAAACTAGCCAGCCTGGGAGTGGGTCCCAGGGTGGTAGCCTGGGCAAAACATTGGCTGGACAATAGGACACAGAAGGTAATAGTAAACGAAGTTCACTTTGAAGAAAAGGGGGTTACTAGTGGGGTACTGCAGGGTTCAGTACAGGGTCCAGTCCTTTTTATAAGTGACACTGCAGATGGACTGGAAGGAAAAGTATGCCTCTTTGCAGATGACACAAAGATCTGCAACAGGGTTGATACACAAGGGGGCGTGGAAAGGATGAGAAGGGACTTGGCAAGTTTGGAGGAACGGTCAGAAGTAGGGCAGCTTGGATTTAGTGCAAAGAAATGCAAATAATGGACCTGGGAAACAAAAACCCAGGAGAAGCTGCACAATTGGGGAGAGAAAGAGTAGTAACAACAACAAAAATGGAAAGGGACCTGGGGGTAATCATATCATATGACCTTAAGGTTGGCAAGCAATGTGAGAAGGCAGTAGGGAGGGCTGGGGGAACACTGGGATGTACAGAGAGAGGCGTCACCGGCAGAAAACAGGAAGTTGTTATCCCTCTGTACAGACAGTTGGCGAGACCCCATCTGGAGTACTGCGTCCAGTTCTGGAGACCCCATATCCGCAAGAACAGACAGGATGGAGGCAGTCCAGAGTAGGGCAACTAAAATGGTGCAGGGTCTGCAAGAGAAGCCATATGGGGACAGACTAAAGGAGCTTAATATGTATACCCTTGAGGAAAGCAGGGAGAGGGGAGACATGAAAGAAACTTTTAAGTACCTCAGTGGAATCAACAAAGTCCAAGAGGGCAGCATCTTTCAGAATAAGAGATGTGAGGGGGGAGCTGTGGAGCCCGAATAAGATGGCAGCTGGCTGTTAGAGTTCTGCGGCTAAGCTACATATTTTCAGCATAACAGCGCCAAACTCTAGTGCCAATTGGTGCAGAAAGTATAGCAAATTGCAGCGGAATCCCTCTGGCATAAGATGGGGAACCCTCATCGAGATCAGCAATCGGAGTCAGGAGCTAAAACTAAAAATGCTCCTGGGTCGTCTACCATGAAGTCAAGACAGGCCTGAAATGAAGCAATCCCTGAGTTAGCTGGTGAAGAGACCCTATAGTCTATAGGGGTGAAGATTTCTCACCTGATCAAATCAGTCACCACCCTCTCCGATAAATTTGATGGGCTCACTACAACACTAGTCAGTCAATCTGGAGACCAACGTAGAGAATGTTTTGACAGTGTCGGCAGAGACATTGAAGCGGTCCGACGCTGCAATTAGGCCAGTCTCCACCATAGTAAAGGAAAGCTCTCGCTGTAAAGCATGAATAGAAATGCTTGAAAACCAAATCCATGCCCCTAACATCCGCATACTAGGAATGCCTGAAGGCTCGGAGGGCAATCACTTGCTCCTGTGTCTATGGGACTGGCTTGGCCAGCAACTAGGAGGAGGCGGCGATGGCAAAGGCTTAATCATTTCAAAAGGCCTATAGGGTGGCCCATCGAGGACGGCCAGACAATCCTGAAGCACCATGAATGATCGTAGAAGTTACAGATGGTGCAGGCACCCGTGATTCCCTGTTGGCACTAGCACGATTGAGGGGACCCCTTCTGTAAGATGGTCAGCGAGTAACATTATACCCAGACATCAGTTATGCCACTCGGCAGAAGAAAAAGATTTGATGGAGTTCAGGCTATGTTGCGAGAGGCGAGATTCCTCATGGTATGATTTTTCCAGCAAGACTCAGAATCGCCTACAAGGGGAAGATCTTTCTATTTTCCGACCCAAATGATGCTACGTAGGGGCCCAGAAGAATATGGTCTCAAGAGTTCGGACATTGATTCGATGAACATTCGTCGAGGAAGTTCTCCGAGTTAAAAATTGATTGGTAACGTCAGGTATTCTATCCAGTTTTTCTACTCTGACTTTTTATTGCCTTTAGGTAATATTTCCAGTGCCTGGTATTTACCCACCCTGATTATATCCAAATCCTCTAGGAACTACTGAGTTCGTTTAGTTTACTCTGTTTATTAGCTGGAACATCCTATGAACAGTTTCGTATGTTTCACTGTGGATCTTTCTGTTGCAATGCTAGTTTCATATGTTAAATATTAGCTCATTCTTATTAACAATGCTGAAAAGGCTGCAAATGTACTCTGGATTCCTTGATAGCTGCTGAAAATTAATCTGTGCATCAGTTAACCTGATTTAGCATAATTAGCTCACAGCTGTATGTACCTACTTATTCTAATTCACACAAATGTGTGTAAAACTGTGGTTTAGCGTGGTATTCTTTTCTTTTTTTCCCCTCCTATTAGGTACGGACAACTTGGACATTGACACTGAGACTTTGTGTAATGTATACCATGCAACTACTGGGCTCACTGCACAGTCGTATGTTTTTTCTTTGACCATGTTAACAACTAGGTTGCCTCCCAAAGACATATCTTATAGCACTGATGATTAGCCGCGTGTATTAATAGGAGTGACGCCCTCACTGATTATAAAATACAGGTTACTCACCTGTAACAGGAGTTCTAGGAATGGTATATGTTGTTCATCCACACTTATTGGCAGGTCCCTTGCCGCTTTAAATCTTGCCAGAAGGTCTTCAAGCTGGCTCCTCCCACCCATCCGGGTGGTAAAATTCTCGGCTCCGCCCCATGATGCCAGATCTAGCACGCTGGAAGCCAGTTAGCGTCGGCCGGGAGGTCGGTGGGTCGTAGGATGAACACATATTCCTAGAACTCCTGTTACAGGTGAGTAAAACAGGTTACTCACCTGTAACAGGAGTTCTAGGAATGGTATATGCTGTTCATCCACACTCATTGGCAGGTATCCTTGCCGCTTTAAATCTTGCCGGAAGGTCTTCAAGCTTGCTCCTCCCACCCACCTGGGTGGTATAACTCTCGGCTCACCCATGACGCCAGATCTGGCCCGCTGGAAGCTCAGTTCAGCGCCGGGCCGAGGTTTGAGAAATGGTAGGATGAACAATATATACCATTCCTAGAACTCCTGTTACAGGTGAGTAACCTGTATTTCTAGGGACATGGATATGTTGTTCATCCACACTCATTGGCAGACTCCTAGCAGTTCTCCGGGAGGAGGGAGGCAAGACGACACCCCAATACTTACTTGGGAAAGAGAGATGGAGAACCGAGGCCCCAAAACCAGCATCCCGGCGTGACTCAAGGTCGATGTGGTAGTGGGTAATGAAGGTGTTTGCTGACTTCCAGGTAGCAGCCCTGCAGATTTCCTGGATAGGCACGCCCCTGAAGCAGCCACCGCTGCAGCAGTATGGCGGGTAGAATGAGCTCTTATCCTCTGGGAGGCTCCATGCCCGCCAACTTATAGCAGAGATCTATGCAGGAGGTTACCCACCTGCTTATCGGCCCGCTTGGCTGCAGGTCTGCCAGATGCGGCTTCAGCGTAGGGTGACAAACAGCTGGCTAACTCTCCCAATTTCAGCCATGCGCGCCTTATAATAAGCTTGGCCTTCTAGGGTCCAGAGTATGGAGCCTATATTCGCCTCCGAGTGTGATTGGGTAGAACACCGCAGAGTCAACACCTGGTTAAGGTGAAACTCGACACCACCTTCGGAAGGAATTTCGGTGGGGCGAGGACAACCTTGTCCCTGTGGAAGACCAGGTAAGGAGACTCGATGGAAAGCACCTGGAGCTCTCCCATCCTTCTGGCTGACGTGATAGCCACCAAGAAGGCAGTCTTCCACACAGGTGAGAGAGAGCACACCTGTGCATAGGTTCAATGGCTTGCCCATGAGCTTTGCCAGTACCAGCAGTAGATCCCACGGAGGTGGGGTTCCCGCACTGGAGGAAATGTGATCAAGGCCTTGAAAGCGCCAGACCACCTTCTCCTGCGCCATCGACTGCTTCCCGCCCGCCTCTGTAAGCAGAGATGGCTGCCAGGTGCACCTTAGGTCGCCAACCTAAGCCCTTGACTAGAAAGGGACCATAAATAGTCCAAGATGCTTGCCAAGGCACAGGAGGAAGGGTCCAAGCCCTTGTTCTGACACCAAATGGAAAACCTTTCCATTTGAAGGCATAGCATTTTCTGGTCGACTCTTATGGGACGCCTCAACTACATTGAGGACCTCGCCGGAAAGACCCAAGGCCTGGAACTCTAGCCGCCAGGAACCAGGCCAGGGTGCAGGGATTGAAGGTCCGATGGACACCTTCCCTGATTGACTGAGAGCAGGTCCGGCGAGCTGGAAGCTGCCGTGGAGTCCTGGAGCTGAGACTGAGGAGATCTGGTACCAGAACTGGCGAGGCCAGTCTGGGGCTATCAGAATCACCTCGCCTTGTCCCTCCTCGCCTTGAGAAGCACTTTGTGGATCAAGGGAAATGGGGAAAGGCGTAAAGAGGCCGGGTCCACTGCCTCGAGAAGGCATCCCTGCAGCGAGCCCTGCTGAGGGGGCGGCATGGAACAGACTCCAGCTTCTCCTGGAGGCAAACAGGTCCACCTGAGGTGTGCCCCAATGGGAGAACAGATGCTGTACTACTCCGCAGGAGAGACCACTGTGGGATGCAGCCCCTATCCGGCTCAGGGCATCGGCCAGGGTGTTGGAGGCTCCTGCCACGTGAATGGCTAGGAGATCCGCCTCCAGGCTGCGCACGAAAGTGACCAAAATGCGGAGAGCCTCGCATAGTAGCTACGGAGCGCTGGGCCCCGCCCCTGGCGTTTAGATAGTACATGGTCGTGGTATTGTCCGCCTGGACCTCGGACCACTTGACCCCGGAGGAACGGAGCAAAGGCGGTGAGAGCTAGGCGGACCGCCGAGCTCCAGCAGGTTGATGTGGCATCGACTCCCGGGGACCAGAGGCCATGAGCCCGTGTTCCCCAGATGGGCACCCCAACCCATCAGAGAGGCATCGGTCGAAAGAGAGACCGCCGGTTCGGGCGGACGAACGGGATGCCCTCCTGAAAATGATCTGGAACGGTCCACCACTGGAGAGCTGCTCCACATCCCCTGTGTCACCGGCACAAGCTGGTCCAAAGGATCGCAGCGCCAGACCACTGGCTGGCCAGTCCTCACTGAAGGGGACGCATGTTCCAGCGGGCCCAACGGACCACGCTGGTGCAGGCCGCCATGAGACCCAGGAGGCGCAGGAAGTCCCGGGCAGGGCGCAATTGCCCAACCAGAAATGATCGGGCAAAGGAGGAAAGAACCTCGGCCCTGTCTGCCGGGAGCCGCGCTCTGGCTCGAAGAGAGTCGAGCTGCGCCCCGATGAATAGAATCACCTGCTTCGGCTCGAGTTCCGACTTGGCCTCGTTGATAAGGAGGCCCAGTTGAGAGCAGACCTGGAGGGCCAGATCTCTGGACCACTCCGCCTCCTCCTGGAGGGAGCTGCTATCAGCCAGTCGTCCAGGTAAGGGTACACCCGGACCCCTCGGCGCCGCAGGAATGCTGTCACCACTGCCATGCATTTGGTGAAGACCCTGGGAGCTGGAGACAAGCCGAAGGGCATGGCTTGGAACTCAAGAGGGATCCTTCCGCCGGCAGCCGAAGGAATCTCTGGTGAGACGGACGGATAGGGACGTGAAAAACGCGGCCCTGCAAGTCGAGAGCAGAACCACACGCGCTCCAAGGATGGTATTATCTGAGCCAGAGTGACCATCCTGAAGGTTCGAGACCTTAGGAACTTGTTTAGGTCGTGTAGGTCGAGAATGGGGCGCCAGCCCCCCGTCCGCTCGGAACCAGGAAGTACCTGGACACAAACCCTGGGTCTGAAGGAGGGTCCACCACCTCTCTTATCACCTCCTTCTGGAGGAGGAGAGCGATGTCGGCTCGACGAGCCGCCAGTGAGGCTGGGGATCCCGAAGCCCCCCGAGGGGCGACGGCTCTGAAGGGTGGTGCCTGCTTCGAATTCCAAAGGCAGGCTCTTCCCACCACCTCCAAGACCCACCTGTCCGTGGTAACAGCGACCAGGCTGAACGGAAGTGCTGAGCCGTCCCCCCACGGGGGGACCCAGGGGTAAGGTGACGGGAATGGGGGCGACACCCCTCAGCCCGTCACTGGGCAGGCTTGGAGGAGGGACCGGCCGAGGGACCTCCTGGGCCTTTTCCTCCCTGCCTCCTGTTAGAGGAAGCCGCGGCTTGGGTTTGGGATGCCAAGCCGAGCCTGCTGGCCCCGACGTTGCTGGGCGGAAGGCTGGGGCACAGAAGGACGCAAGGGCTTAGGCTGTGGCTGGCCTTGTCCTTCTGAGCGGAAGAGACCGAGTCCAAGGTAGCATTGGACTTCTCGATCCTCTGCAGGTGACCTTCCACCCCAGGGTCAAGAGGTCAGTCCCCAAAAGGAACATCTGCCAACTTGTGCTGGGTATCCGGCGAAAGGTGGATATCCTCAGCCAAGCCCGCCGACGATAGCCACTCGCGGCCGCCACCGATCTGGCACATGAGTCCCCTATATCCAAAGCAGTCTGGAGCTGCTGTTTGGCCACTGCTCCTGCCTGGTCCCGCACCTGCTTAACCATAGTCTGCAGATCGGCGGAAGATGAGGGATGACCTCATCCAGGAGCCCAACAGGGCATGAGAAAATGTGCATGAGGAGCGCCGAACTGGCCTGACGAAGGCAGAGAGAGGACGAAGGACTTTTCGCCCGGATAGTCCAATTTCTGGACTCCTTGTCAGGAGGTTTGTCCACATCCCTGGCGCTAGCCGGGCTGGAAAACGCTTGTCGGTAACCAACCCTCAGCAGAGGGGTGTTCAAAACCGGACAGGGAACCGTAGGGACCGTGATACTTCTGGCCATCCTGGCCAGGCGCAGGGCAGGAAGCAGGCGCTGCCAAAGCTCCAGTGCCGACCCACTATGGCCTCGCCACCGAAAGGCCTCCGTCGGAGAATCCCTCAGTCCAGAATCTCCGTGAGGGATACCTGGCCCGCTTGGAACGGGTTCGAGCTCCATCCCGTGGACTCCGAGATGAGCCAAAGCAGTCCTAGGAAGGACGACGGGCTATCGCCCAATGACTGACTTCCTGAAGACTCCAAGTCCAGTCGCTTGGAGAAAAGGAGGAATCATCTTCGGACTCGAAGAGTCCTCAAGAGCTGCCTCTGGCCTGAGCCACCTTCACCTGCCGAGGTCGGTCGGGAGTGAGGGTAACCGACAGCCGATGGGTAGACCCTTAGCCGACCGAGAATCCTTGGTCGGAGCCCCAATTGGTGGCTGTGGAGGCGGAGGTTCCACCGAATCGGTGGAGCAGCTGGTTTTGGCCGAACAACCGCCTGGGTATAGGCCCTCGGATAAGTCGAGGGGCTGTGTCGCCGCCCGTGACAGCCACTTAATGGCCGGGAAGGCGACGGGTCGGCTTACTCCCGCCAGGAGGAGCTGTTGCAACATAAGGTCCTCGCATCGCCGACGTAATTTACGCTGAAGCCTCCTCGCCCCGGAGGAGGACGAGGGACGAGCGGCGACGCTGGCCATCGCGAGCCGAGACCGAGACCGCCTATGACGGTGGGATCGGCTGGACGCGAAGAGGTCCGGACCGAGACCGAGAGTCCCGGAATTTCCGAGGTCGGTGGGGAGGTGTCGGCCAGAACCGCACTCCTTCGCTCGATGGTCCATCCGAGGGCTCCGGAACCGAGGCACAGGCGAGCCCACGGGATCCTCAACCTCCCGGGGAACCGGGAGAGGGAATTCGCCGCTAAAGGCGCAAGCCCTGTCCAATGGGTCGAGAAAATCTCGACTTCATCGGTGGAGTCTCGGTCAACTGACCTGACGGGACACCGTGAGGCCAGTGGCCGAGCCGAGCGGTCGACTGAAGCCGACGGTCCGACGGCCCGGGAGGGACCTTCCGCTCCCAAGAGCGCCGACGAGGGACTTACCTGTCCTCTTTTGACCGAATAAGGTCCAGAGACGAGGGCCTTCTCCTTAGTGGAGAGGGACAGACAAAGCTCCTTAAAGGAAGCCGTAAGAAGAGCCCAGAGAGAGCGGGATAAATGCCGCGGCCGAGGAAGATACGGCCAGCGCCTCCCTCTTCGAGGCGACCATCCGCCGAGCTGATCCGCCGAGCCCGCCGCTGACACGCCAACCGGGCCTCCTTGGACTTCACCGGAGGAAACGCCGGACGGCCCAGTTGTAATCGGGCAGCACGGCTTCGAGGACGAGGTCGGAAAGATGAGCACAGGTCGCAAGCCTGCGGGTCGTGCTCAAGGCCTAAGCAGTAGACACATGTGAGTGTGGATCCGCCCAAGACATCTTCTGCCCGCATGGGCATCTCCAAACTGGAGTCGATTTGTCCATCGCAGTCATGAGGGATAGAAGATCAAGTCTTTTTCGCAAAATTTATTTTTAAATCCGCAAACGGAGAAATAGGAACCAGTCTCAAATGCAGAGCGTTAAGGAGGGAACCTGAGCTTCCAAGCGGTAAGGAAGATCTGGCGTCATGGGGCGGAGCCGAGAGTTATACCACCCGGTGGGTGGGAGGAGCAAGTTTGAAGACCTTCCGGCAAGATTTAAAGCGGCTAGGATACCTGCCAATGAGTGTGGATGAAAAACATATCCATGTCCCTAGAACCTGTATTTCTAGGGACATGGACATGTTGTTCATCCACACTTATTGGCAGACTCCTAGCAGATTTCCGGGAGGAGGGAGGCAAGGTGCACACCCCTATCAGGTAGAAAGACTGGAGAACCGAGGCCCCGACCAACACCCCGGCGTGACCCAAGGTCGATGTGGAAGGGGAACGGTAAAGCCTGCTTCCGGACAGAAGCCCTGCGGATATCCTGGACCGGAGTGTCCTTGGAAGCAGCCACCGATGCAGCGGAAGGACGGGTTAAAGTGAGCGCTATCCTCAGGGAGGCTCCATGCCCGCTCACCAGTGGAGACCTTGCAGGGGTGACCCGCCCGCTTGTCTTCCACTAGGCTGCAATCTGCCAGATGCGGCTTCAGCGAAGGTGATGAACAGCTGGCGAACCTCTCCCGAATGTAAGCTCTACGCTCTCAGTGAGCGTTAAAACGGTTCCCACGGAACCTGGATATGGCCTCCGAGGTGTGACCCTGGAGGAACTTCGGGTGGGGCGCAGGACAACCTAGTCCCTGTAGAAGGCCGGATAGGGAGGTTAAAGGAGCGCCTGGAACTCTCCCAGCCTTCTGGATGGTGGACTGGCCCCAAGACGGTGTTCTTCCACAACAGGTGGGGGAAAACGCACCTGTGCAAAGGTTCGGATGGCTTGCTCATGAGCTAAGCCCATACCAGCAAGGATTCCACAGGAACGGGGATACTCTCCCAAAGGGGGAGGCGTGGCCGAGGCCTAGGCCTAGAAGTGCTGGACCACCTTCTCTGGACCACCAGCTACCCTCCGGCCCACGCCCGGAAGATAGTGGTGACCACAGAGGCACCCAGAGGGTCGTCGACCGAAGCCCTGGTATAAGGATGGACCGCAAAAAGTCCAGAATGCTATGCCCAGGGACGGGGAAGGCACCTGACCCATCATCGAAGAAGGAAACTTCTCCCAAAGGACAAGCATCTTGGCCGACTTCAGCAGGACGCCCAAGGTAGAGGACCTTGTCGAAAGACCCTAGGCCTGGCCCCTAGCCGCACAAGGGACGGCCAACAGGTGCATGGATTGAAGGTCCAGATGGATAGCCTTCCCCTGAAAAGAAAGACAGGACCGGCGGACTAGAGACCGTCTCGGGAGCCTGGGTCTGAGACTGAGGAGAGCTGGATACCAGCACTGGCAATCCAGTCTGGGGCTACCAGCATCACCTGTGCCAAATCCCTCCTCGCCTTGCCCGTAGATCAAGGGAAATGGGGGAGAGGCACGGAGGGGCCCGGGGTCCGTGGCCCCAATGGCATCCCCTACAGCAAGCCTTGCTGAGGGGCGGGCAAAAAACAATCTCGGCCTAGTATACTCCCCGGAGGGAAAGGGAGAAGAGCCTGTGCTACCCCCGGCAGGGGAGACACTCATGAGGTGCAGCCTATGCTCGGCTCAGGGCCACAGCCAGGGAAATGGGCTCCTGCCATGAAATGGCTAGGAAGCCTTGACTGCGCAACCGCCCAATGTGGAGAACCTCCTTGCACCGAGACAAGGGGATAGATCAAACCTGGCAGAGTAGGTAGCACATGGTCTAGGAATAATCATCCGGACCCTTCCATGCCGCAGAGACTGCTAAGTAAGGAAGTGTTAGAAACTCGTAAGCAGCTCCCCCGCAAGAAGGGGTGGAGCCTCCCCCAAAAATGGACGGAACGAGGAGTAGGTACATATCCTGGAGACCAGGAACTGCTACACGCCACGCCCTGAGGATGGAATGTCTGCAGAAGAGAGACCATCCAGGCGTGCGGGAGGATGGGCGCAAGCCCCGTCCAGAAGAGACCAGGAATACCTGGACACGAACCCAGGGTTGAATGGGGGCGCACCACGGCTTCCTGATCATCTCTAACTAGAGAGCCAGGCATGTCGGATGACCGACACAGGGGCAGTGAACTCAAATTCCCTGTGGGGCAACGGCTCAAAATGGAATCCGCTCGCAACTTGCGACAAGATCCACCCTAAATACCTCCAGAACGAGGTGCGGAGCCGTCCCCCCACGGGAAAACCCCAGGCAGAGACGACGGGGCTGGAGCAATGCCCCTTGGCCCGTCACTGAGCAGGCTTAGAGGAGGAGGGAGCCGAGGAGCCCCTCGGTTTCCTGCCTCTCCGCTTCCTTTTGGAGGAAGATGCTGGATTGGCAACAGGTCACCCAGCGCATGCCTGCTGGCCCTCATGCTGGGCCAGGGGGGCCCCAGGGCTCAGGGGGCAAAGGGGCTTACGCAAAGGCTGACGGCTGCCCTTGACCCCGTGGGCGAGAGTGACAGAGTCCGGAGTGGCATCGGACTTCTCGGGCCCATGGATGAATCCCTCCACTCCAGGGCCGAAAAGGTCAGTCCCCAAAAAGGGGATGTCCGCCAGCTCGTGCTGGGTTTCAGAGGAGAAGGATGTTAACCTCAGCCACGCCCTGCGGCGCATGGCCACTGTGGCTGCCACCGATCTGGCACAGGAATCGCCTAGATCCAGAGCAGTCTGGAGCTGCTGCTTCGCCACCGCCCTACCCTGGTCCCGCACCTGTCGAACCGTGGTCCGCAGGTCGCCTGGGAGATGAGGGAGAACCTCGTCCAGGGAGCCCAAAAGGGTGTGGGAGAAATGTGCCATCAGTGCAACCGAGCTGGCCTGACGGAGGCCTAAGGAGGATGCAGCGTAAACCTTACGCCCGACATAGTCCTTCCTTCTGGACTCCTTGGGTGGTCTGTCCACATCCCCGGCGTTTCCCAGACATTGGAAAACATCGTCGGTTATAACCCCTTCAGCCGAGGGGTGCTCCGAGAAACCGGGCAGAGAACCGACTGGGATAGGATACCGAGCTACCTTTCGTCAAGGCCAGGGCAAGAAGTAGCCGCTACCATAGTCTGGCAAGGCTGGGTCCACAATAGCCTCAGCCACCGGAAGGCTCTTATGGAAGAACCCCTTCGATCCAGAATTTCAGAAGGGGGTAAGGAGCCCGATCGAAACAGGCTTAAGCTGCATTCCAGTAAACTCTGAAATGAGCCGGCTAGACCCTTAGAAGACGATGGGCTGTCGCTCACTAGATGTTCCTGGAAGATCCAGGGTCCTCCCCATCAGGAAACATGGCAGAGCCTGCTCCAGGCCCGAGGGTCTGCAAAGCTGCCGAGGCCCGAGGCACTTTCTGTCACCGGGCGGCAGGAGTGAGGAACTGAGAGACTGGGCGACAGGCCACGGTCCGTTTGCTCGTCAAAGGCGGAGGGGCAGCGAGGTCGGCCGAGCAACCGGTCCTGGAAAAGACTCCTCAACCGATACAAATGGCTGCCGACCAAGCGGCGACTGCTTGCTATCTGGGGAATGAATTGGGGTCGATTGAAACCCAGACAACTGCTGACACCACATAAGTTCCTCGAAACACCGACGCCAACGGCATCGAAACTGCTCCTCATCCGAGGAGGGGGACGAGGAAGAACGGCTAAGCCACTTAACCCGGTGTTCGACCGAACGCCGAGACGGAGCGGTTAGACCAGACCGAGACCCAAATCCTCGGGTAACCGAGGGCTGGCTCTGGGAAGAAACGGTAGCACCTGCTTTCCTCGCTCGAACGGACCGAGGCCGCCGACCAAGCAGAGGACAGAGTTTCGACTTCCGCCAAAGGCGGCGGAAGACGGCTCAGCCGACTTCAAGGGGTTTTGGGCCGCTGACCTGACGGGGTACCGGGAGGCCAGTCGGGCCAAAACCTCAACTGAAGTCGAGCCGGCCAATGAGGGAGGAAAACTTCCCGCTGATTTAAGAGACTTCGCTCACTGCCCCTTTAGAGATAGGCCGAGAGATAGGTAGGTTCTCTCCCTTGGAGTAGAGGGAAATGACTAAGCCCTGAACGAGCTTGAATGTAAAGAATCCAAGGAGAGCGGGATAAGCTCCGCAACCGAAGGAGAGGGAAGGGGAACCCCCGTCCCTTCCCCGGCAGGAAAAGACTGCAGAGAAACAGTCGAGGCGGGCACCCGCCGGTCCGATGGAGACTCCGTAGCGGAAAAAAACACTGGATGTCCGAGCCCCGAACAGGCCGCGTGGTCCTCCGGAGAGCTGACCGAAAGGTCAGCACAAAAATTGCAAGCCCGAGGATTGTGATCCAAGTCCAGGCAAAAAGAGCACGTGGAGTGCGAGTCCCTCCTGGAGGAACTAACCGAATGTTTCTCGGGGCTGGAAAAAGCCATCGCCGCAGCGAAGAAGAAAGATCGAAGATTCAATACTTTTTAATAAATTTGAAAACCGAACTTTTCAGGAACAAGTCAAAAACGCAGAGCGCTAAGGAGGGAACCTGAGCTTCCAAGCAGTAAGGAAGATCTGGCGTCATGGGGCGCAGCCGAGAGTTTTACCACCCGGGTGGGTGGGAGGAGCCAGCTTGAAGACCTTCCGGCAAGATTTAAAGCGGCAAGGGACCTGCCAATAAGTGTGGATGAACAACATATCCATGTCCCTAGAAAGTGTATTATTTGAAACACAGTTTGAGCTTACTAGCACAGATATACGATAAACAAAGTTTAAAAACAAAAAGGAAAATGTGCAAGAACAAGAGGACGCAATTTGAAGATAGAGGGGGGACAGCTCAGAGGCAATGTGTGGAAGTATTTTTTTCACAGAGGGGTGGTGGATGCATGGAACCACCTTCCTGAGAAGGTTGTGGGGTCTAAAACGGAAGAAATAGGCTGTTGGTTAACTAGGATCTGCAGCTTATCCAGTAGGTAGGGAAATGGGCTGACTAGGTGGGCCAAGCGGTCCTTATCTGCCATCCAAGTCTATGTTTCTATGTAACCGTATCCCCAACTGTCCCATGTAGATCCCATACCTGGTGGTCCAGTGGGCCCCCTCACCTTCAAAGGCCCCCTGCCCACCACCCGCATACCACCCGGCTGCATGACATCATACAGTATGGGCTGTATGCACATTGGTCCACACTGGACCAATGGGCTTGCAGTGCATACTGTACATGTCAGACACAAATACATATGGGGATCAACGCATCGCGGGGAGGTGGGTCCCAACAGTCTACTGGGGTGCCGTATTAATATTGCCTAAGCGACTGGGCTACAGGGAGGGAGGGAGGTACTGTTAAGACTACCAGGGAATGGAGTGATACATTTTTACGGCGATCGGGGTTATGGGCCGGGTTGGGGGGGGTACCACTAGACCATCAGGGACTGGACTCTTACATTCATACAGTGATCAGGGTTACGGGCAGGGAGGGAGGTGCCACTAGACTTCCAGGGATGGCTTGGGGTCATGTTCTACGGCGATCGCCGCATTGGGTGGGTGCCCCAGGACCCCTTATCTGCACCATGCTGTACAGGCGCTACAGGCGATTTTCACCAGCCTGCCCTGCACAACACATACAAATGGGCCATAATGACATGCAAATGGCCCCATTTGCGCCTTGCATACATTATGGCCCCAACTGCATGTCCAGGTCTGAATATCAGGGAATTGTGCCCAGTACAGCTACAGTTGTGCTGGAGCATTCCCAGTCCTACCTGTCTGGGGGATGCGGCGGAGCATTGTATATGCACCCTGCCCATTATGTGCCATATTCAAAGGTGATGCGCCATGGCACATCTCCTTTGAATTTCTCCATCTTGTTACGGCGCACCTCGGTTGTACTGCACCTCCACTTGTGCCATTGCCAGGCACAGTCCGAATACTGGGCCTAGAGTGTCAAATAACTTTACAAAAAACAAACATCCAAAACTAGAACACCTAGTCACCAGGACTGAAGAAAGCTGTGAGGCAACGAATCTCTACAGCAGACAAAATCTACCATCAGAACATCAGGGGGAGCGTGACCACATTGCAGAATGTCATCGAGGCACAGGTCAGGAAGCATAGGAAAAAGCAAGAGCAGTTGTAGAATTCACAAAAAGTGTTTATTAGTACTAGCAGTAACAAAAAATAACTTGTGTAACCCCCTTACAAATGGGGGTTCCTAAAAGCTTCCAGTACTGTCTCTAACAGCTGCCTGCTCGCAGGCTCCAGCAGGTTGGTATGGGGGGGACTGGTGTTTCCCTGTTCGAATCCCGCATGAGCTGCGGTGTAATCGCCCCATCCTGTAGTTGCTGAAAAGTGCAACGGGAGCCCATCTGACAGATATAACTGTTGGGCTGCAATCATTTTAGAGTATCAGTGGAATTACTGTTGTCTAACCTGCTTCTTTTGCAGCTGGGACTGTGCACTTGGCCCTTCCATTTTGCACCTAGACTACTGGACTGGGCCAATGGGCAGAGAGGGGTGATTAAAATGGAGAATAGCGACCAACCAGAATCTGGACTCTCGATGGAGCCTGCTGACCAATGGGGATACAGCCAGTAATTCTGGGAAGTGAAGTTCTGGACCATGGCGCCTTTTTGCACCAATGAGGACCGAATTACGTGACCGGCATCTGCAGCCCACCAATGGGATTGGGTGGAGCCCGAACTGAGAGTCGTTGCCCAAACTGCCAAGGGGCAGAGTCGTCATGGCTGTGAGCGAGGAAGGAGCTCTGGGCTCCTGCGCCGCTCAGTTTTCACGGCAAGCGCGTGTAAGGCCAGAGTCAGGCAGCTCGGTCGCCGGCGAGTTATGGACTAAATCCGCGGGGCAGCAGTCAGAGAAGGCTGTGCAAAAGCGCAGCTACCTACCAGGCTCACCCTGTAGAGGACTGGAGAATCTGTTGAATCGCGCTTGGTCTGTCAGGAAAGTGAAGCTGCAGTGAGACTCCCGATTAGCTGCGAGTTCAGTCGGGCCCTAGGAGCAGCTGCCTGGTATGGTACCCCTCTGTTGTTTTCCTTATAAATGTGTGGAGAAGTGTTTGGAGTCCAAGCTCAGTCCTGTGAGTGGTGTGAGAGCGTTTTTCCTTCTGGAGTCGTGAGTACTGAATCAGGGTAGCTCCCTGTCAAATGTTCCTAGTAAGGGCAAGATCTTCTGGTTACTTTGCCGACTACACAAACTGAGCCTGCTGGCTCTATTAAATCTTCGTAGGAACCTCATGTTTGTTTCTGTGTCAGGGCCCCAACCAGCTGCATCGAGGAACTAGCCTTTAGGGCTTGGGTACCCATGGACTGTAACTTATAAGTTAGGCCTGTGCACAGAGCCATAGGTAGATTCTCATATATTGTAGTGGTAAGCTAATCAACCTGATTCCCCCCGGTCCTTGTTATCTCCCTCTTAAATAAATCAGATTGCTTGTTTTGCAAAAGTACACTGGCTAGTCTGTGTATTAATGGTGAAATACTGCACAGTGAATATGGTGTAACTGTACCTTACTTTTCAGGGGGTCCCCAGAGTGAGCCGATTGGTTCGAGCTGGTGGGTAAGTGTATATGGTAAGGACACTGAAATTGAACTGTGTGGGCCACTAGTGGGAAGAAAGGGGGGTTGCAGCAACCCACAGGGCTGTGACCAAGTCAACCTCGACTGTCCTAACCCCGACCTCTGGGTGGAGCCACCCACCAACGGATCTGGGCCCCTCACCCTGTTACAGTTAGGGCAGGCAGGGGTAGTAGCCCTTAGGATAGTGCCCCTTGGGGTTACACATGTTTAGAATATTTACAAAGGCAGAACAGAGAAGATTCATTCGAGTTTTCCTTCAATCTCTGTGTGTCTCTTGCAAGCAACTGCAGCACTGTCTTATAAGTCCTTGCAACCCCACTTCTTAACAAGCATCCTGTTTTTTCCTAAAATGTTCTTGTAAATATCAGGCATGTGCAGCTAGAACACAATGTCCCAGAACTCAGGTCCCTTTTCCACAGCTCTTCTGCAAAAGGCTTAAAAACTGCATTTCAGGTTAACCCCTTGAATTCCCAGTAGCTTTTTGCAATCTCAAACTATAATTATATTAATTTCAACATTAACACTATATCATTTCTAAACAAAGGGATCCCAATATCAGTTACATTTCCACATAATGATTTGCATGTATTTTTATACCAACAGATATGCAAGGGAGGAAAAGACAGAAATAGCAAGGGAAGATTGAGAGACAGTGAGAGGCAAAGAACTGCGAGACTGTTGGGGTGATCAAATCCTATGTCTCACAGAAAAATTTGGTTACGCAACCAGACAGACAAAAGACGGGAAAGGACAGAATAGATCCCAGCATTCAAACTCTCCATAACATCTGGGACAACTTCCTATTCAACCCTGTCACATACACCCACCTCCATAAAAGGGAAAGTACAGTTACATAAGAACTTACCATAACAGTAGATCTTCGAGGCGCACTCTTGCAGCAGCCTATAACCATTAGGACTTACGCCACAGGCCATAGGACTCACCGGAAAAACTCTTAGCTAGCAATACCCAGCAGGGACCGCCCCCGACGTCAGCTCCACCCTGGCGTCAGTCCATGATCTACAAAGGGGCAGCCCAGCTCCCTGCTAAGACCCATGACAGGCCCCAATGAGAGAAGGAGGCGAAGCCTAAAGATGATGTCCTGAATACCTCACTCAGGGAATGGAGAGTGGGAAAGCAGCACCTGCTACAAGAGCTCCCCTCGAAGATCTACTGTTACAGTAAGTTCTTACGTAACTGTACTATCTTACTTCGAGGGGGAGCTCTTGCAGCAGGCTATAAGCATTAGGACTGAATCCCAAGCAGTCCCATGCCAAGGAGGTGCTTAATCCCAGGAAGAGGAAGGGTGAAACAATGCTGACCGCTCAGCCAGTCAGTAAAGAAGCCCCTGAAGCACTGCCAAGCCAAAACTGGTACGACGCCTGGATGCAATGTCCAGGCTATAATGCTTCGCGGCCGTGCATATGTCCCTTATAGAAACATTCTTCAATGCGGCGAAAGAAGCCGAAACTCCTCTGGTGGAGTGACCACCTAACCGGACCCGGAAGGGGTTTACTGCGTTTTTCATTGCAAAACACGATACAGTGGATAAGTCACTTTGAAATACTCTGCCTGGACACCAGGTTGCCTGAATGTTGTGGCGCAAAAGCCACGAACAGTTGCCAGATTTACAGTGTGCAGCTGTGCGCCTGAGGTAGTACCTCAGCACCCTGTGAACGTCCAGAGTGTGAAGAAGAGCTTCTCCCCTATTAGACGGAGAAGGAAAATAAACTGGAAGGTCAACTGACTGGTTGAGGGTCAACTCCGAGGCCAATTTAGGAAGGAAGTTAGGATGTGTTCTGAGGGAAACTCTCTCCCTGTGAAAAACTAAATAAGGCTCTTTACACATCAGAGCCTAGAGCTTGGAAGCTCTTCGAACCAAAGTAATAGCAACTAAAAAACAAAACTTCCAGGAAAGGTAACGCTGCTCACACTCAGCTGCTGGTTCAAACGGAGAGAGCGTGAGCTTCTCCAACACAAACGGGAAGTCCCAGGGAGGGATAGGATCCCTGATGGGAGGTCTCATAAGCAGAATACCTCGTAAAAAGGTGCAGGCCACGTCCAGTTGGGCCAAGGTTCTATCTCCCAAGAGGACATGATATGCAGAGATGGCCCACATGTGCACCTGTACTGAAGAGTAGCTCAGGCCTTGCTGGTATAAGGAGAGGAGATACTGTAATGCTGAGTTCACCGGACAGGTAAGGGGGTCCAGATGGTGAGACGAAGCCCACAGACAAAAACACTTCCACTTCATAGCATACGTGGAGCGAGTAGAGGACGTCTGCCACCTCATGGGAGACCCTATACCTTGCCCTTAGTACATCTGCAGGAGCCAAGCATGAAGGTGCAGAGACCAGAGATCCAGATGGACCGGTGTGCCCCGATCCTGGGACAGCAACTGCGAGCATACTGGGAGCGGAACTGGAGGTTCCGAGGACAACCGCTGAAGTAGTGGGAACCAAATCTGCCGAGACCACAATGGGGCAATTAGAATCATTTGAGCCCCCTCAGCCTGCATCTTCAACAGGACTCTGAATGAGAGGGAAGGGAGGGAAGGCATAAAGAAACTTCCCTGCCCAACAAAGGGACAATGTGACTGGCCAGAAAACACCAGGCACATGCTCTTGTGAGCAGAAAACAGGCAGTTTGGCGTTGCGTGGGGACGCAAAGCGGTTCTGCTCTGGACAACCCCATGTGTCGAAGAGCTGGTCTGCTACTGACTGTAGCAATTCCTACTCGTGCACCTTGGACTGAGACCTGCTTAGGCGGTCTGCCAAGGCATTTTGGACACCTGGAACGTGCACTGCGGACAGGTAAATGTGACACTCCAGCACCCAGTACCAGACTCATCGCCTCCCTGCATAGGGGGTAGGAATGTGTTCCTCCTTGCTTGCTGATGTAAAAGACGACCGCCATGTTGGCCGTCTGAACAAGGAGAGTGCCTAGGACAAGGTCCTCTTGAAAGGCAATCAGCGCATTGAGGACCGCTCGCATCTCCAGTACATTGATGGAGGTCGCACTCCTCTGGGGTCCAGACCCCTTGTGTATGGCGGGTCCCTAGGTGCGCCCACCCAACCCAAATCTGACCTATCTGTCATTAAGGTCTGATTTGGAGGCTCCTTATGGAAAGGAACCCCATTCTCTAAACTGAGGGTCCAGCCACCAAAGAAGTGTCCTCTTGACTGTCTCTGTGACTCTGACCACTTGGTCTAAGTCATCTAAGCACTGGTCCCACTGCACCCTGAGCATCCACTGTGGGACTCATGTGGAGACGGGCCAAAGGAGTGACAGGAATGGCCGACGCCATGTGCCCCAGAAGCCTGAGGAATGTCCTGGCCTGAACCTGAGGGTTTGCTAGAACTGATCTGGCTATCTCCCACAAGTGATCACCCCTCTCTGGAGGCAGAAAAGCCATGCCCTGGATTGAGTCCAGGACCTCCTCTATAAAGACGAGTCTTTGGCTGGGCTCTGGGGATGACTTTGGAAGGTTCAGGGTGATCTCCACCACTCGGAACAGAGTATAGGTCTCTCCAAGAGCTTGAGGTAGGCGCGCCCTGGACGGGGCCGTGAGCAGCCAATCATCGAGGTAAGGGAAGACGTAATGCCCCTGGTGTCTTAGAGCCGCAGCTATCACTGCCAAACATTTGGTGAAGACTCGAGGCGCAGCCGAACGGAAGAACCCAAAACTGATAATGCTCCCCCTAGAAGTGGAACCTCAGAAACTTCCTGTGAGGGGGGAAAGACCCCGATGTGCACGTACGCATCTTGCATGTCTAGAGAGCAAAGCCAGTCTCCCTGATGCAGCAGAAGAATAAGACCTTGAAGGGTCACTATCCTGAACCTTCAGTACTCTATATAGTTGTTCAAAGAGCTGAGGTCCAGGATGGGCCGAAGATCCTGTGTCATCTTTGGAACTCGGAAAAACATGGGAGTAAAATCCCTTTCCCCGCTGCTGCAGAGGAACTGGTTCTATCACCCTTTTTTGCAAGAGGGCCTGGATTTCTCCTTCTATGAGTGGTATGTGAGAAGGAGGAAGATATCTTGAGGACCTTGGTGGAGTGTCTGGAGGAATTTCGGTGAACTCCAGCGTATGCCCCTCCTTATAATGTCTAGGACCCATTGGTCTGCTGTAATGCAGCTCCAACCCTTCATATGAAGGGAGAAGCGACCCCCTACAGCCTCCCCTGGTACCTCCCCTGGAGCGGGGGTCAGGAGGGAGTCATTGGGCGGAGCTGGAAGTGGGCAGAGAGGCTTGGGAGGACTTAGGGCCTCGAAAAGGAGCGCCTCCAGGTTGCTGGTTGCCGGCTCTCCTTTTGAAGCTGCCTTTCTGGCCCTGTTGGTTTCCTCAGGTTTCAGCACCTAAGGGCTTGTGAAAAGACCATCATCTTGCTCGTCTCTGGTTCCCTCTGTACATTTGCCTGACAGACCAGATAGACTTATCCGACTCCTGGAGACGAGAGATCAGAGACTCCGTCTCCTGCCCAAAAAGCACGGAACCCTGGAACGGGAGGTCCCGGATTCCGGACTGCAGATCCTGGTGAAAACCAGAGACCCTCAACCAGGCATGGCGCCGGAGGCAGACACCTGCCGCTGCTGCTCTGGCCGCCGTATCTGCAGTATCGTACAAGGCACGAAGAACATGCGTGCCTACATCTGAACCATACTTTAATAGATCCAGAAGCTCTGTCTTTTGTGCGGAGTCTGGCCAAGGCATTGGCTGTCTCCTGTCCTCTCTCCCATAGCGCATTCTGGTACTGGACCATATGCGTGAGGAAGTTGAGCAACCTAATGGAGCAGATGGAGGCAGAATAAACCTTCTTGCCCACCTGATCCAAATAGCAGGTTTCTGGGTCAGGAGGCTGGAGCTTAGGTGTTTAGGCTGCTTTGACTTATCATGGGCAGCCGTAATCACTGAAGAGTCCGCCTGAGGGTGTTCCACCAGAATGGGCTCATCCCTCGGAGCTCTATACAGCCTGTGATTTTTTTGGAACAGCCGGGACTGAAGCTGGATGCTTCCAAGTAATTCTGGTAAGGTCCTGGAAGGTATCCACCATAGGAGGCACCACTAGAGGCTTGGGCTCCTTTTCCCTTAGGCACTTGGCCAGTCAGCGGTGTTTCAGATCCATATCCTCAGTCTCCCATTCACTGGAGGCCTGGATGTGCCTCATGATATCCATGAAAGTCGGATCGTTAGCAGGTGAGCGGGGTTGGCCCTTTTCTCCCGGGGAACCCCTGACTCCCAAGAGAAATGAGGTAGAAGGGGTGGACGACCTACTACTGGGCCTTGAATGGCATGAGCTGCATCTTGGACTCCCCCTGGTAGAGAGTCCGTAGCTATCTGACTGACGTCAGTACGAGGCCTGGCGACAGCTGCGGAATCGACAACGGAGCAACGACTGACATCGGTCTGGGGACAGACATTGGGAGTGGGAGCGGGCCCGCCTAGGAGAGAGGGAACGGTTCCTGGACCGGGACCGGCAATGGCTACCCAATCGAGAGGGGTGCCGACGATGGGTCTGAGACCAGGACCAGGAGCGAACCTTGGAGGGCGGGCGTGGCAGCAGCCGCTCAGGGGTCTTCCATGGGGAAGGAGTGAGAAGACCCTCGGATTCCCTGTTGTCCAGCCGGTTAGGGTCTGGCGTCGTGTCCGGTTTCAGCGGAGACTGTTTTCTCACCTGACTCCACCAGAATGAGAAAAGCTCCTGCAGTTAGTCTTTGTTGAAGACCGTGGCTGCTGAACCTGGAAAGGAGGACTATGAAGCCAGATCAGGAAGATCGTGGGAGGGCGAACTGCCCGCAGAACCCCGCGAGGTGGAGGATTTGGGGGCACCCAAAGCCGCCCCTGCCACGGGTACTTCCGCCACAATCACCTCTACCGACGTCGGAAAGACGGGCGTCAGTGCCAGGGTAACCTTGTCGCCCGGCAGTCTGCCCGAAACGGGCGAGGCAGAGACCTTCTTAGGCACCACAGGCTGTGCCGAAGAGGTCAGGGGAGTGACACTAAGAGGAACCACCTTTGGTTTAACCGGTTTCTCCCCTGATGTTCCTGCCCTGGCTGGCACCGGTTTCTTAGCAGGAGGGCTTGGCACCTTGCAGTCTTCTGGGCGCTCACAGCGCTCCCCTGAGCTCGAGGACTTCTTGGGGGAAGAGTGAGAGCGGGATCGAGATCTGGAGCAATGGTGGGACCGACTACGGTCCTTGTCGCAGGAGCATTTGCAGGACTTGTCCCGATGCTTGCCCTTGTCCCCCGAGGCATGCAGCACGTCTATTTTTTTTCTCCAGAAGGTGGGCCTCGAGAGCCTTCAGGCGCCCGATTCTGGTCCTGCTGGTGAAGCCTTGACAGAAGGTGCAGGTTGCGCTGTTGTGGTCTGAGCCCAGACAGAAGACGCATTCAACGTGGCCATCTTTGGAGGGAATTTGGCAGCCACAGCAGCACTTGTTCCTCTTGGGCCCGGAGGAGACAGACGAAGGTGACGACATATGTCTGACTGGAGTCGGAGGAACCAAAGGCGATAAAACGGTCGACTGATGCCCGACGAGGGATGAAAATCTCCAAAGAAGACACTAAGTTTTTTCGCTGGGCTAGAGTATCCAGAACTTCTCCAACATGAGTGAGTTGCAGCAGGAAAAGAACTGGGGTGGAGCTAGGTCCGCCCCCTTCTGTACCGTGACCGATGGGTGGAGCCGACGTCGGGGGCAGTCCCCGCTGGGTATTGCTAGCTAAGAGTTTTTCTGGTGATGTCCTAAGGCCTGCGGCGTTAGTCCAAATGGTTACAGCCTGCAGCAAGAGCTCCCCCTCGAAGTAAGATCATGTTTTATCAAACAGGTTTCCAAAACTTTCTAATTCTCCAACATTAGCTTCTAACTTTCAGAAATTAAGCACATGTGCAGTATCCCTTTTTCTATAACAGTACAGTAAACAGTAAAGTTTAAACTCAAGAGTCATACATCTGTTTTTCAACCTTCTGAAACCTCAATTCCTGATCCATATCTTGACAGAAAATCAGCATTGCTCTTCTCTACCAGATTTGTGTACCACCTTGAATTTATATGGCTGTAGTGCCAGGTACCACCTTGTGATTCTGGAATTTTTATCTTTCATTTGGTTAAGCCAACAAGAGGATTCTGATATGTTATAAGTACAAAGTCAGTTCCTAGCAAATAAAATGTAAGGGACTCCATGGTCCACTTTGCTGCTAAACATTCCTTTTCAATGGTGGAGTACCTTTTCTCTCTGTCATGCAACTTCCTACTTATGTACAGACTAGGATGTTCCGTCCCTTCTATATTTTGATTCAGGACTGCACCTAGGCCTACCGCTGATGCATCTGTTTGTAACAAAAATGGTTTCTCAAAGTATGGGCTTCTTAAAACAGGCTGAACATAATGCAGCCTTAATGGCTTGAAAAGCTTCATCACACTCTGGGGTCCATTTCACATTATTTGGGAATCGTTTTTTGTGAGTTCAGTGAGGCAAGTAGCTAACTCAGCAAAGTTGGAAATAAATTTCAGATAATAACCAGCCAGCCCTAAAAATGACCCGATATGTTTGTTTGTTTTAGGAACAGGGCTGTTAGCTACAGCTTCTATTTTAGAAATTTCTGGCTTCACTTCTCCATTTCCCAACACATACCCAAATATCTGGTTTCCTGCATGCCCAATGCACATCTGGTAGGATTAATAGTCAGACCTGCATTTTTGATAGCTTGAATAACTGTTCGTATGTGTTCCAGGTGGCTTTCCCAGTCTGGACTGTACACCGCGACATCATCCAGGTATGCAACACAATAACCAGTGTGAGGGGATCAAATTACATCCATGTACCGCTGGAATGTAGCTCGCGCACCATGTAAACCACATGGCATGGTGGTGAACTGACAGAATCCAACAGGAGTGGCAAATGCAGTTTTGTCTCTGGATTCTTTAGCTAAAGGGATTTGCCAGTAAACCTTGGTGAGATCGAGGGTACTGATATACTTTGCACTCCCCAGTCTGTCCACCAAATCATCTATTCTGGGCATAGGATAGCTGTCAAATTCTGACACTTGATTACGTTTCCGAAAACCAAGGCAGATTCTAACACCCCCTTCTTTTTTGTTTACAATTATCATTGCAGATAACCAAACACTCCTCGACTCTTCTATGATACCCAATTCTTTCATTTTTTGTATTTCCTTAACCACGTCAGCTCTTAACCACGCTGGTAACCTGTATGTCTTTTGCCTGATAGGACGAGCATTCCGTGGCACTATTACATGCTTAATCCCTTTTGCCCAGTCTGGTACTGTGGTAAAAGTACTGTTAAATGTCCTTAGCACATTACGAATTTCTGCAGTTTGTTCTGAGGTTAAAGAAACATTCACCTTTACAGCATCAGTAGTTACAGTTTGGTCTAGTCTATCATAAGCTACATCAATATCTTCCTTATCAGTTTCTCGTAAAACTAGCAAAGCAGCTTTTGGCATTTTTTCAACCCATTTCTTGAGGAGGTTAGCATGGTATATCTTAGTAGGATTTTTCCTGTCAGGGGTCTCAGTTTCATAGTTAATGGTGCCAGTACGTCTACTAAGCACTCTATAAGGCCCTTGTCACTTCATTAACAGTTTATTTTCTGTTATGGGTAACAGTAGCAAAACCTTTTCACCAGGCTCAAAAATGTTTTCTTTTACCCCATGGTCATAATGTACCTTACACAGAAACATAGAATTTGATGGCAGATAAGGACCGCTTGGCCCACCCAGTCTGCCCATTTCCCCACCTGATGGATAAGCTGCAGGTCCTAGTTAACCAGCAGCCTACTTCTTCCTACCCCCAACCCCTAGAATTGCCTTATGACTGTCCCATGCATGCTTGAATTCCACCACTGTTTTTGACTCCACAACCTCCTCTGGAAGGCCGCTCCATACATCCACAACCCCTCTGTGAAAAATACTCTTAAATTACCTCTGAGCCTCCCCCCTCTATCTTCAAATCATGGCCCCTTGTTCTTCCACACCTCTTTTTGAAAGATGCTACCCTCTTGGACGTTGTTGATTCCCTTGAGGTACTTGAAAGTTTCTATCATGTCTCCCTCTCCTCCTTTCCTCGAGGCTATACATATTAAGCTCCTTAAGTCTCTCTTCATATGTCTTCCGGTGCAGACCCTGCACCATTTTAGTTGCCCTCCTGGACAGCTTCCATCCTGTCTATGTCTTTATGGAGATTGGTCTCCAGAACTGCACGAGTACTCCAGATGGGGTCTCACTAGCTGTCTGTACAGAGGAATAATAACTCCTGTTTTCTACTGGTGATGCCTCTTCCTATGCATCCAGTATCCCCCAGCCCTCCTTGCTGCCCTCTCATTGCTTGCCCACCTTTAGGTCATCTGATATGACTACCCCAGGTCCCTTTCCATTTTGTTGTTGTTAGTATCTCACCCCCATTGTGTACTCTTCCCTGGGTTTTGTTTCCCAGGTGCATTACCTTGCACTTCTTAGCATTGAATCTAAGCTGCCATACATTTGACCATTCCTCTAACCTTGCCAAGTCCCCTCTCATCCTTTCCACTCCACCTTGTGCATCAACTCTGTTGCAGATCTTTGTGTCATCTGCAAAGAGACATACTTTTCCTTCCAGTCCCTCTGCAATGTCGCTTATAACGACATTGAAGAGGACCGGTCCTAATACTGAACCCTGCTGTACTCCACTACTAACCCCCCTTTTTTCAGAGTGGACTCCATTTACTATTACTCTCTGTGTCCTATTCTCCAGCCAATTCTTACCCAGGCTGTCATCTTGGGACCTACTCCCAGGCTGGCTAACTTGTATATTAATCTTTTGTGTGGGACTGTGTCAAATGCCTTGCTAAAGTCTAGGTAGGCCATGTCCACAGCCCCTTCCTGATCAACTACTTTGGTCACCCAGTCAAAGAAATCTATCAGATTTGTCTGGCATGACCTTCCCGCTGTGAATCCATGCTGCCTTGGGTCCTGTGCCCCTCTGGCCTCTAGATACTCAACAATTCTGCTGGTTTTGGGTCTCTTCCTGATTACTATGGGCAATTTCAACATATTTTGCTAGCTTCTTTCCTAGGGCACACATATAAGACGTTATAGATTGTTTCAGAGTGGGGTTATCTTCCAATGTTTTTTTATCACATCCAGTGGCCCTCTTGTCTGCCTACCATACCTCATTTCAAATGCTGAAAACCCTGTTGATACCTGTGGCACTTCGCTGTAAGCAAAGAGCAGGTAAGGCAAGTATTAGTCTCAATCTTTCCATTCCCCTTTTACAAACCTTTTTAACATACATTTTAGGGTTTGGTTAAACCACTCAGCAAGGCCGTCTGTTTGAGGGTTATAGGGGGTAGTTCTTAAGGCAGTGATGCCTAGTAGTCTCTACAGCTCCTTCAGTAATGCAGCACCAAAATTACTACCCTCATCAGTAATAATTTCTTTAGGTATGCCCACTCTGCTGAAAATTTTTGCAAGCCCTGCTGCCACATTAGAAGCTGTGACTATACGCATTGGAATTGCTTCTGGGTATCGAGCAGCATAGTCGCATACTACCAGGATAAATCTATTATCCTTTTTACTTTTGTCTGAAGGGCCAGCCACATCCTTTGTAGTTCTCTCAAAAGGCACATCTATCAAGGGTAGGGGCACCTTGTCTTTTCTAGTGACTGGTGCTACTCTCGGACACTTAACACAGGAATTACAATAGGCAGCAACATCTTCATGAATTACAGGCCAGTAAAATCTGTATTGCAATCTGGAAAGGGTGCAATCCCTCCATGAGTGACCAGCCATAGGACTATCATTTGCTATGTTTAACAACTCTGTTCTGTACTTCTGTGGTATAACCAATTGTTCTAAACTCTGTACAGTAACTCACTAAATTTTTTTTAAACATTGGTTCACCCTGTTTTGGTTTCATCCAAAGCTGCTTAAAATAACACTGGAGAGAAACATCATAGAAACATAGACTTTGACGGCAGATAAGGACCACTATGTTTCTATGATGTTTCTCTCCAGTGTTATTTTAAGCAGCTTTGGATGAAACCAAAACAGGGTGAACCAATGTTTAAAAAAAATTTAATGAGTTACTGTACAGAGCTTAGGTTAAACCTCAGACACAGGAACAGACAGAACAATTGGTTATACCACAGAAGTACAGAACAGAGTTGTTAAACATAGCAAATGTTAGTCCTATGGCTGCACCTATTAGCTTGCTCTGAAAGAAAATCACAATCAGTTAGCTTAGTTTCAGCATTTTCATGTGTTAACCCCTTATGTCCATCAGTCATTTGTTGCCACAGTTTCTTCAGGCATAGTCTTTCTTTCCTTGATTTCTGGATCTTGGACCTGTGCTCAAACAAGTCTGAATCAAAGTCACTGAAAGGAAAAGTGTCCCCACCATTGGAGATTTTCTTTGCCCGAGCTCTTCTTACCACTGCTGCTGAAACTGCACGAATCAGTTTCTCTGAGATTAACTCATTCAATTCTGGACAGTCATTTCCAATAATCACGGGTACAGGGTAACTTGGGTACTACACCCACTTTCATTTGGAGCGACACACTCTTAATGGTCAGAGTCACTTGGGTGTTGGGATAGTATCAACTGTCCCCGTGGATGCAGATAACACCAGTACCTGGTCCTTTTGCAGTGTTTTCCAAGCACTTTAACATGCACTAGGGTCTGTCTGCTTCCCGAATAAGTGAGTCCCTTTACAGTCTTATCCCCCACCTTCACATCTGTTAAGTACTTGCCCCAATTTGCCCAGGACAAATCTGCTCCGGTGTCACTCTTCTTATGGCAATTTCTTGCAATATTACAGTTATAGCAAATAACATCTTTGGGCACATATTTGTTACCCCCACCAGAGTTCTTATCAGACTTGGAGTTTAAATGGGAAAAAGAGTGTCTTACCAGGGCTTGGCTGTTACCTTGCTGCTGTGGCATCTGTCTGACTATTTGGTAGTCTTTGGCCAAAGAAACAGCCTTTTCCCCACTTTCTGGTCGGTGTTCCTTTACCCAAAGCTGCACATCCTCTAGTCAGGATATTGATGAATTGCTCCATGGCAAATGTGTCGATCTGTGGGACTGTTTTTCCCTCTGGTTGGAGCCATTTTATTAGGAGTTCTCTGAGTCAGGTGAAGGCTTCTCAAGGACTGTCGACTGAGTTGCACTTCAGAGATTGAAATCTCTGCCTGTTGGTCTCTCCTGAGATGTCATACCTTTTCAGGATGTCACTTTTCACCAGATTATAGTTTTCTGACTGTGCAGTGTCCATATTGCAGTAGGCAAGTTGGGCTTTCCCTGTCAGGTAGGGTACCAGTCTGACTGTCCATTGCTGCTTTGGCCATTGGCAAGCTTTGGCAAGCTGTGGCAACTCTTTCAAAAGTTGTCAGGTATACCTTGATATCATCCGAGGACCCAACTTGGTAAGTTTAATGGCTTTTAAGTTGCTTGTGTTTTGTTGCTTATCTCTATCTATGCCAGATTCTCTGCCTTTGATAGCTTGCAAGGCATCCAGCCATCGCTGCCCCTGTCGCTGCATTTCTCCTCTCATCTGCTGCTTCTCTTCTCTGTTGCTCCACCTCTTTTCGTTGTATAGCCCACCATTTGAAAAATTCCATCAGGCTTTCAGGTTCTGTCACTGCCTGTTCTTCTTCCATAGCTTGTGCTGGCTATACAATCGCAGCTTGGACTTCTATCTCTGCTAGTTTGGCTGCCAGTCTCCTGGTAACCACTTCTGGACTTGCTGCTGCAGAATCCATCCCTTTCTCTATGCTTCCCTAGTACTAGGTTTAGTACCCACGCACAAAACTCCTGGCTTAGAGTATGTATGGCGTAAATCCCACTTAGGCCGACACCATCTGTCGTCGAAGCACAGTCAGAAAGCATAGGAAAAACCAGAAGCAGTTGTAGAATTTGCAAAAAGTGTTTATTAGTACTAGCAGTAACATAAAAAACTTGTTCAGAATATTTAAAAAGGCAGGATAAACAGAAGATCCATCTGCGTTTTCCTTCAATCTATGTGTGTCTTTTGCAAGCAACTGCAGCTCTGAATTATAAGTCATTGCAACCCCCTCTTCTTATCAAGCATCCTGTTTTTTTCTGAAATGTTCTTGTAAATATCAGGCATGTGCAGCTAGAGCACAATGTCCCAGAACTGAGGCCACCTTTCCACAGCTCTTCTGCAAAAGGCTTAAAAACTGCATTTCAGGTTAACCCCTTGAGTTCCCAACAGCTTTTTGCAATTATCTCAAAATAAGTTACATAAGAACTTACTGTAACAGTAGATCTTTGAGAGAGGTTCCTGCAGTAGGCCTTCACAAGTAGGACTGTGCCCCCTGGCGTCAGGACCACACAACAAACTTGTAGCTAGCAATCTTCAACGGGGGACTGCCCATGGCATCTGCCGACGGGACGTCAGCGTGACTATAAATAGGGACAGTCCCCCGCCTGCCTTCCAGTTCCCCCGACGGAGACCTCTAAAGAGGAAGCAGGAGAGAGGAGTGAAAAGTCCTGATACCCTGAGCCCTGGATAAAACAAAGTCCTGGGAAGAGAATAAAAAGGAAAAACACAGGAGCTGGGGGAAGGTGGATGGGAAAGCTTAAACTACTGCAGGAACCTCTCGAAAATCTGCTGTTACAGTAAGTTCTTACGTAACTGTTATATCTTATTTCGAGAGGGTTCCTGCAGTAGGTCTTCACAAGTAGGACTGAATACCAAGCAGTCACTAAAAAGGAAGAGTCGGAGACTGGGTTCCGGGAGGAAGAAAATGTCTGCCAACAACAGTCTGTTCATGACAGAAGTTCCTGCAGGACTGCTACACCAAAGCGAACCCTGTGCCTAGAAGCAATGTCCAGGCTGTAGTGTTTCATGAAGGTATGGACAGAGAACCAAGTGACCGCTGCGCAGATGTCCTGGCGGACTACTGCTCCTAAGGGAAAGTAGAGAAGTCACTCCCCAGTCGAGTGGCCCTTGATTGCCCCCAGATAGAGCTTCTTGTACTTCCGGTAAATAAAATAAATACAATTTGAGAGGCACCTAGACAAAGTCTGTTTAGAAATAGCCTTGCCCTGGCACTTGCGAGCGAAGGCAATGAAGAGTTGATCCGACTTGTGAACCTCCTTAGTCCTCGAGATGCAACATCTCAAATTCCTGTGCACATCGAGGGTGTGCAGGAGACATTCTCCCCTACTGGAGTGCTCTGAGTAAAACACTGGCAGTTCAACATTCTGATTTAGGGTGAATTCTGAAACTACTTTCAGAAGAAAAGAAGGATTTGTTCGCAGAGCCACCCAGTCTCTGTGGAAAATTAAATAAGGCTCTTCACAAACTAGAGCCTGAAGCTTCGAAACTCTTCGAGCTGAAGTGATGGCAACTAAAAAGAGTATTTTCCATGAAAGGTAACGCATGTCGCTACTTGCTGCTGGCTCAAAAGGGGTCAAAATAACTTTTTCTAATGCAAAATTAAGATCTCGGGGAACAGGATTCCAGACTGGTGGTTTTAGGGGAAGGATCCGATCCCTTCAGAATGGTTTGGGAAACCTCTAACTGAGCTAGGGTTTTGCCCTCCACCTGAAGGTGGTAGGCTGAAACCGCAGAGAGATGGATCTTCAGAGAGGAATAACTGAGGCCCAACTCTGACAGGTGCAAGAGGTAGACGAGGACCTGGAAAACTGAGCAAGAAAACGGGTCTAGGCCTTTGGCTGTGGCCCAGATTGAATACCTTTTCCACTTCATGGCATACGTGGATCTAGTGGAGGGTTTCTTGGCCTCCACTAAGACTTGAGCGACCCTGGAGGAGGTGCCATAGTGAGAAATCACTATGTCCAGAGATGCCATGCATGAAGGTGGAGTGTTCTGAGACTTGGATGTACCAGGGTGCCCTGCTCCTGGGATAGAAGGTCCTAACAGAGAGGAAGAGGTACTGGGGGTTCGATCACTAACTGCTGTAGCAGGGGGAACCATATCTGCCAAGGCCACGGGGGGCAATGAGGCTCATGTGTGCCCCCTCTGCCTGTAGCATCAGCAGAACCTTCTGCAGAATATGAAAGGGAGGGAAAGCATACAGAAATGTCCCTGTCAAGGACAGAGACCGCACGTCTCACTACAAAACACTATGCCCTGGAACGAGCAAGCAAAAGCTGGGTAGTTTTGCATTGGACGGGGAGGCTAAGAGGTCTATTTTTGGCTGACCCCACTGAAGAAAGAGATGTTCCACTACTCCCTGCTTTAGTGCCCACTCGTGAGCCTGGGCAACCGAGCAGCTGAGACTGTCCGCTAGAATGTTGTGAACACCTGGAACATGGACTGCTGTCAAGGACAGGATATGTTTAACAGCCCAGTACCACATCCACATTGCCTCCCTGCAAAGGGGGTATCAATAGGTGCCTCCCTGTTTGTTGATGTACCAGACCGTTGCCATGTTGTTAGTTTGGACGAGAAGTGTTCCTGGAACTAAGAGGGACTGAAATGCTTAGAGAGCACAGAGGACTGCTCTTGTCTCCAGAATACTGATATGAAGATTCTCCTCCATGGGAAACCATGTCCCTTGTGTTCGATGATGCACCAGGTGGGCCCCCCATCCGAGGTTCGAGGTATCTGTCTTAAGAGTCATGGAGAGGGTCAGGGAGTGGAATGGATCCCCCACCGAGGGTTGGAAGGGTCCTGCCACCAGAGGAGATCCCTCTGCAGACTGTTGGAGACTAGCATCTTCTGGGCCATGTCGTCCATGCACTGATCTCATTGGGTCACCCTCATGCGCAGTCTGGCCAGTGGGACTGTGGGTATGGTGGCCGCAATCAGGCCCAGCAGTCGTAAGACAGAGTGCACTGGGGTACAAAGAGAGGAGACCACCAGTGCAGCTTGTATGATAAGGGTCTCCAACCTGTCCGTGGGAAGGAAGGCCCTGCCCTGGACCGTGTCCAGCACTGCTCCTATGAATTGGAGGCACTGGGAGGGTGATAGTTGAGACTTGGAATATCACAATTGACTGTAATGCCAAGTCTGGCGAAGAGGTCCAAGGTGAAGGAAAGGGAATCCTTCAGACTGTCCTGAGATGGGGCTGAAATCAGCCAGTCATCCAGGTAAGGGAACACATAAATGCCCTTGCGATGCAAGGTTGCTGCTACCACCGCCAGGCACTTAGTGAAAACCCGAGGTGCAGAAGAAAGGCTGAAGGGGAGTGCCCTGAAGTGAAAATGCTCCTCCTGAAAGGAGAATCTCAGAAAGCGGTGGGCTGGCAGAACTGGAATATGAAGGTAAGCATCCTGCATATCCAAGGAACACAACCAACTGATTGGTTGGAGCAGGTCCAAGAGTCCCTGGAGGGTCAACATGCGGAACCTCTTGTATTCTACAAAGAAGTTGAGCATGCTGAGATCTAGGATGGACCTGAGATCTCCCGTCTTTTTGGGCACTAGGAAGAAGTGGGAGTAAAATCCTCTTCCTATTTGTTCTGTTGGAACCCGCTCCACGGTTAATTTTTGCAGTAGAGCTTGAATTTCCTGTAGGACACAACTTTATTGTACTGACGGGTAATGAGACCTGGCCAGTGGGTTGCTCGAGGGCTGTCCAGAAACTCTATTGAGTTACCTCTTCTGACCAGTTGTAGGGGACACACGTCTGCGGTTACATCCTTCCACCCTTCCAGGTGGAGGCTGAATCTTCCCCCACTGGTTCCTCCACGAGGAGGGGAGGTAGCGGGGGGGGGGTCAATAAGTTAGGATGTGGAGGGGAAGGGTGCCTTGCCCCCACTGTCTGCCTTTGAAAACTTAGCCTGGGGGGTTTGGGCACCAGAACCAGGGGCTCGACGCTTGTTTTGGCATCTGCCTTGGTTCTGTTTGTTCCATTTCTGTTGGGGGCGATGAAAATTCTGCTTGAGTTTTTGACCCAAACGATACATAGAGCGGACATCCTTCAGGGATTTGCTGCTTTCCTGTAGTTTGGTGAGATCTTTGGCCCCACCCCCGAACATAACTGGACCCCCTGAATGGAGCATCCAGAAGGGTGCGCTGTACAACCTGTGCCAAACCTGCGAGAAGGAGCCAGGACAGGCATCTCAGGAAGATGCCTGTAGCCATGCAACGTGCCACCAAACCGACCAAGTCGTAGGTGACTCAGAGCATGGCGGCAGGACAATTTATTCATTCTGATGTTGTCCAGAAGTTTACTCTAGAGCTGTTCATCAGGGACTTCTTGGATGTCCTTTTCCAGGTCAGACAGCGGCAACTTTTGGAAAGCCACCATGTGGGATACGTAGCTGAGCGAATGCATGGCGCAGGTAGAGGAGGTATAGACCTTCCGTCCATATTGATCCATTTGTTTCAACTCCTTGTCAGAAGGAGAGGCACTGAGGTATTTGGGCTGGGCTGATCTATTGTGCTGCAGTAATTATGCTAGAATCCGTCATAGGCTGTGCCGTTAGGTGGAAAACCCCTTCCAGGGGGTGGTAAGTCCTGTCAACTTTATTTGAAATTGCAGGAATAGATGACAGTTGCTGCCAAATGGTGGACGTCAGATCTTCGTGTGGCCCCATCCAGGGTAGACTAGGGAGGGGGTCTGCATTAATAAGGTCCAGATGTTCAGCGAGTCTTCTGCGCTTAAAGTCCAGTTTCTGGGATGCCCAACCGCAGGACCGTTGAATGGACCGGAGAAGTTCCACGAAAGACGGATCCTCCGGGGGGTGATTCTGGTGACTCCTTTGGCTGAGGCTCTAAGGGGAGACTGGGGTTCTGACTGGTCTCCCAAGTCGAAACCTTCATCTGAATCAGAGGATTCCGGTCTACTTGGCAAGAAGTGGCATCTGGAACTGCCTCCGTGACTCTGGTCCCCAGAATGATACCCAATGGCAGACCGCCTGTGTCTCTGTCTTATACTCTGCTGGAAAGGGGTAGGGCTTCCTGGTGGAACCCTATCGGTCGGGGTGGCCCCGACTACCAGCTGGGGCTGACCCAACTCTTGTAGGAGCTGGGACTTGGTGTCTTTCCACCAAGCCAGAATACATTCTTCAGGTTCCAGCCGAGGAAGTGGTGGTGGAGGGTATCCTGGGTACCTCACAGAATAGGAGGGGTAGCTAGGTGGTTGGTACCAGTAGGGGTACCGATGGTAGCCCTGATATTGGTGAGCCAGACCCGGCGTCGGGTAACCTGGCTTAGGAGGCAGGTAACCCGGCGTTGGACCTCCTGGCATTGGGTAGCGGGGAAACTGTGGCGTGTAGCCTGGGTAGTAACCCGGTGGGCCAGACGGAGGAGGAGAAAAAGGCCCAGAGGGTAGTGGCGCCAAGGGACCACTGGGATTTGGGGCCGTCAGCGGGTCTGGTGTCAGAGGAGGTACCCCAGAATGTCTTGGAAGAATCTGGTCTATCTCGTCCGGAAGAGGACCAAGCGAAAGACCCAGTGTCAGGTGCCTGTGCATGTCAGATGGCGGGACCAAGACTGGCGAGGGGGGTAAGTCCGGAAGGGCCTCCGTCGACAGGTCTGCTGGTGAGGCAGGGGTCTCAAGAAGGTCCGACGTGAGGGGTTTCTCTGGATCAGCCCCAAAAATGTTGAGTAGGATCGGTGATTCCCTGGAGGGAGAACCCTCGGGGGAACCTGCAAGCTCGCTCTGCCAGACATTGGGGACCACGAAGGAGTCCAATGGAAGAGCAGTCACCACACGGACATCGGGCAAGCCAGCGACCAACCTAGAGGAGATGGTCTGGCAGGCATGGGAGGGGCCGACTGCCAACTTACAGACCACAGTCAGGCTGACAGAAGTCAGAAGCCTCCAGTCAGGCTGATAGACCTGGACTGGGCACCCGGTGGAGGAGCCAAAGGACGACTTAGCAGCCGAGCTAACAAAATGTTCCCAACCCACTTCCTCTGAAGAGGAAACCCCCGACTGCCCACTGACCTCAGCAGGAGGGGGGAGAAGGTGTTCGACCCGATGGAGCAGAAGGCGGCCCAGGAGGTGGGGTACTCACCAGGGTGGAGGCCCCACCCGATGTGGCATCGACTGACTGGTGGCTTTTCCTCTGAGAAGAGCAGCTCTGCTCCAGTTTCTCCTTTTTTCCCGGGCAGGTAACACCGATCGTTCCCTCAGCTCCTGGAGCTCTTTTTCCATCGATGCCAGTTGTTGTTTTAGTAAGTGGGCATCGAGGGTCCTCTGGCGACAGGTGCGCGTGGCCTGGTTGAAGGCCTGGCAGATTGAACAATCTGTGGCCTTGTGTTTAGGTCCCAGGCAGAGGACGCAGTGGGACTGGTCGTCCCCATGTGGGATCTGCACGCCGCACTTGGAGCACTTTTTCTTGGGCCCATGTGAAGACATGCAATGCTGGAGAGATGACAAAAATAACAGTATAGTATCAAAAAATGGCAGGCGACTGAGGCGGTTCTACCGCGAAGTCCGACGATTCAAGTCGACGGCAGGAAAGAACTGGAGGGTGGGCGGGGTACCATCCCTATTTATAGTCATGCTGACATCCCATCACCTGACGCCGGGGGCGGTCCCCTGCTGAAGATTGCTAGCTACAAGTTTGATGTGCAGACTTGACGCCAGGGGGCACAGTCCTACTTGTGAAGACCTGCTGCAGGAACCCTCTTGAAGTAAGAGCTATAATTATATACATTTCAACAGTAACACTATGTAATTTCTGAACAAAGGGATCCCAATATCAGTTACATTTCCACATAGTGATTTGCATAGATTTTTATACCAACAAATATGCAAGAGAGGAAAAGACAAACAGCAAGCGAAGACTGAGAAACAGTGAGAGACAAAGAACTGCGAGACTGTTGGGGTGACCAAATCCTAGGTCTCACAGGAAAATTTGGTTGCACAACCAGACAGACAAAAGACAGGAAAGGACAGAATAGATCTCTGCATTCAAACTCTCCTTAACAACCAGGACAGGGTCCTATTCAGCCCTATCGCACAGAGTTTGAACTGTAACAATCTAAAGTTCAATCACTGCCCAGTGTCTCAGGGCCGAGATACTGGTATTTGTATGACATCACTAATACACTCCTATTGCTAGAATGAAGTGATGGGCATGACCCCTAATGCTTGTGTACTATTATTTCCATATACAATAGCCATGTTGAATCAATATAAGATATCACTGTATCCAATGAACCTTTACACTAAAACCAAACCTTGCAATGCTTTCATGCTGCTACAACACGATCTGTAGGTTTCAAAGGCAAACATAAAAACTGGACATGAATAGTTAATTTTGTTTTGCCCCACAGCACCTCTCTCCAATGAAACTGCTCTAAACCATACAATCATAAAAGATTTTTGGAGTTGCACAGAAGGTTGGAAACCCATGCCCTAAAACATAGCCTACTACTTTACCTTTGCCTGCTTTACAGCGACAAAGAAAATCCAAGGTTTTGAATAGGACAGAACAGCATGGCTGTTACGGGGCAGTAACAGTGATATAAACTGAATACTTTATTGAAAATTAAATTTTACTTTCACTGATTGCTCTGACTGTGAAATCACAGGCTGTTCAGTAGTGAAGAAAAGTTAATGAGCAACAGCATCAAAAAAACCTTTTCTTTATTTGCTTTTTCCTTCTGCCCCTAAATTTGAAACAAGTCTAAGAAGGGTAGGAAAAAGGTTCTGAAAAATCAAAGCATTAACATAAAATGCTCTGAATGTTACTGTGATAAGTCCTGTATACTTCTATCAGTCTGTCACAGAGACAAAAGAACACTAAAGCAGCAGTACTAGTTATTAAAAAAGTCCTTTTATCGATTGTTTTGTGAGACACATGCAGCTAGGGGACTTGGCCTGCAGCCTAGGGTGGTGCACGCGTTTTGTCCAAGCTCAGTGGTGACTATATTTAAGAAACTATTTTTACTACTAAATTGTACAAATTTACCAACAAACACTAATCAAGTGGGTACTCTGAACCTGATGGCACCATGTTTTGGCTCCAAGTGACGATGGGTAGACCGAGAAACCCCACAGAATTTGACTCTTTTGGTACATGAATGAGGCCAGTGAAAAACAGGCAGGACAGCAGCTCCTCAAAGATGAGGGACATCAGTCAGCAACACTCGAGTCCCTGCAATGAGCAATCAGCCTATTTACTCAAATCATCCAGACAGATAAAAAATTAAATCAGAGGGCCAAGCCCAGTGGCACAGCGGGTTGAGGCATCCATGCCTCCCTGTTGTCATGCTGGTGACCCGGGTTCGGGAACAGACTTGGGTCATTTGGGGGCCAGGCCGGAAGAGGGGGCATCCATAGGATGTCTCTCTTCTCTCGGGGAGGGGGGATCCAGTGCCTCGTCATTCGATTGTCACCTGGCGGAAACCAGGTGGATGTGCATGCAAGGCCCCAGATTGTGGGAAGAGCTGGCGTTCAGAGTGCTGGAGCACCTCCATGCTCAGGGGAGAAAAATCAGGTGGAAAAATGGAGGACGAGCTTCATGATGCCTGATCAGCTAGCACAGGTGGCCAGTCTGGTCTCGAAGGGTGGATGGAAACTTGGGAAAGGCTGGGGACTGTGGGATTGGCTGATACAGCCACCAAGCCTGCAACACAGAGAGAAAAACCTCTATGGAAAAAAAAAAAAAAATATTATATCAGCAGGATGAAAAACTAATAGCGGTGAAGCAAGGAGAGGACTCGGCAGTATCTGTAGTGGGCTCTGAGAAAGTGGCCACGAGAGGGCTGCCGCTATAGTCACCATGATCAAAGAACAAAGAGCTGTTTTAAAAAAAAAAAAAAAAAAAAAGGCAGACTTGAACTAGAAAACTGGCCAGGATCAGCAAATTTGTGATTGTTGAGCATAACGGAAAGTTCAAAAGGGGATTTAATAACATTTACAGAGAAATGGCTAAATAAGGCGGTGGGCCTTTTTTTGTTCCTACTGTTAAAGTTGGGAGTCTTGCCAAAAGTGTTAAGTTTCAGAATTCAAATCAGCCATATCACCAATAAGCCTCATACCAAAAATTAGATCTTTAAGTTACTTTGTTGAAAAGTGAAATGCTATTTTGTAACCGTGATTTCACTCCCAGTTCAAAAAAGCCAGTTTCAGTGAAGAGCTACTGATGATGTCATAACCAGAACACATGGCCTCGTCCTCACTGTCAGCAACCTTAAAAGACTTATTTCTCCAAAGTTTAAGAAACTCTAGTTGTAGCAATCTTTTTTTTTTTTTGGGGGGAGTATACAGGGTTGGGTACAGTCTATGCATTTCCAGTATGTTCAGATGCATTGTACTATACCTAAGAAATGTGGCATAGAGGTTGTTTTGGAAAGCAGTGCTGGACACAGCCACGGAATGTCAAGGTTGTGATCAATTTCAGAACGGGTGGGAGACATGCAACCTTGGCATGCTGCAGGGATGTGCAATCTCAAAATGTGGTGGGGACAAGCAATCTTGGAATGAGATATGGAAGCACATCTAGGAATTTGGAGGGAACCAACAAATTTCAGAATACAGTGGGGATGCACACTGCCTGAATGATACAGGACACACCATTTTATTCTGCAACGGCCTGTCCCTGTCACCACATTCCAGAACTGTATACATCCGCCACATTTTAAAACTGCACATCCCTGCCGAATTCCAATACAGTGTGTACCTGCCCCATTCTGATACTGTGCATTCCTGCCACATTCCAATCATGCACATCCATGCCAAATTCCAAAATTGCATATCCCTGCCAGATTCCAAGGTTGTGCGTCAATGCCACATTCTCAGACTGTGTTATCACCACATTCAAAAATTGTATGTCACCATCACATTCCAAAATTGTGCATCCCCACCACATTGTGAAATTTCACATCCTCACTGGTTTCCATCACTGCATGCCACATTCCAAAATTGCATGTCCTCACCATTCCAACCTTCCCCCATCCCATTCTTAAGTACCTTGTATCTGCACATTCTAGAAATGGATGCCCTGTACCCACACAGTGCCAGGCTGCCTTTTCCAAAAACGTACTTACACCTGCAGTTTTATGTAACATGGAGGAAAAAGTCCTATAAAGTTGCTGACAGGGAGGACTAGGTTGTGAGTTCTGATTATGACATCATCATCATCAGCTCTTCATTGAAACTGGCCTTTTTTGAATAAGCAGTGAAATCAGGGTTACAAAACAGTACGCAACTTTTACATGAGGTGACATATAAATCTCATTTTTGGCAATAGGTTGATTGGGGATATGCTGATCCTACTTCTGAATTTAATGATGCTAGAAAATGTGGCTGGACGCCCTCTTTAAAGCATACAGAATAACACCATGTCATGCTATTCCAGTGGAGACTGGCCTCAAACGGTCTTATTTACAATCACTTCATCTGCCATTAGGGACAGGATTTTGCATACTTCTAAGGATCAACCACCATGAGAGACCCCGACCTCACTCGCTGATCCGAAACACCCCGAGCCACCACTGAGATCACCTGTAAAGGCACCAAACGAAACAGTTCATCCTCCTGAGAAACCGTCAAGGGCTGAGGGCATTGTGGCTCTGTCTCTCATCGTAGAATACAGGTGTTATTCAATAATATGTGCCAGGCATTCCTGTATAACTGAAATTGCAGCATAAGGCACTCCTGTAACCCTCTGTGTTTTCTAATTTGAAGAATTTGCCTAACAATGGATTTTATTCTGTACTGTGCACTATTATTGATGTTTTAATTTTATATTAATTTCAAATGTTAACTGATAGCCTTAGTAGACTGTGCTAGATAACTGAGTCTGTGTTTCATACTTTTGTTTTAACTTAAGTTTAATACAAATGTTAGCTGTTAGACTTAACAGCATGTTGTAGAAAACTGTTTGATTACTGCCACAAGCTTTTAATTCCTCCGCCTCTTAATTTCTCTGTCCCCCCCGCCCAAACCTCTGTACTCTCAGCCTCGTTTCCCTTGGACACCACTGGCACCAAAAGCCCAATCTACCCAACCACTGCTAAATTCTCCTTTTCCATCCTGCTACGCCTCCTTTTGGCACCCACCTCCTCCTTTATTTCTTGTGCTGTCTCCCCCAAAACCCCAATTTACTGGCCTCTGTACTGGAATCTTTGTGTGTGCTTACAGCCTTGCCTTCTTTCTAGCTCGAGCCACGAGGGGGCTCCTCCACAGAGGTTGTGGCTCTGGCACTGCTCTTGGCCAGCCATATCCTCCTCAACAATCTGCCCGCTCACCAGCTGCTGCTCAGTTATGCTTTGCCAGCACTAGGACCACTCAGCTTGTAATTTGACTGGTCCTTCTATGGTTGTTTCTAGTCCTTCTTTGGCTGCTACAGGCCCCTTCTGTTTCTCTTTTAGACTCGGCTCTACCCTATATTTCTAGCGCTTGTGGCTCCTACTGACTGTTTTCTGCATCTTCAGTGTCAGGCACTCCCGTAACCCTCTGTGCTTTTTTTTTGTGACCATTTTCCCATTAGCAAGTTATACTGTACTGCCACTAAGGGGACAATCTTTATCTAAAGCAATCCCTGCCTGTTGTTCATATAGATACCTTCCTAAACTACAGATCCCCCTACATCTGACCAGCACCCTCCTCCACACTCCCTGCTTACAAATTCTTCCTGTTCCTCAATCATTCACTAATTTCTCTGCCTTTAAGAACAATGCATCCCCTTCTCTCCTCTCTCCCCCTTGTTCTGCTCATATCCCTCTCTTTACCACCTCTACTTGCTCTCTATTCACCTATTCCTAACAACTCTCCCAACCCCAATAGTTACTATCTCCAATCCCCTACCCAAATCCATGCTATCAATCCCTCCCCACCATTTGAAATATGGTTTCACTCTACCACTATTCCTCATGTGGCTCTGATAACGGTGTCCACTTTCACTGCGGTTCTCCACCTTCTTCTTCTTCCTCACTCATCCACTCCCTTCTCCTCAAAACTACCAACCTCCTCGCCAGCCCCTTCAAATTCTCCTAAGCTCCACTTTCTCATACTCGCCCTCCTCTTGCTCTCCACTGGGGATATCCATCTCAACCCAGACCCCACTGCCCCTTGCTCCTCTGGTGCTTCCTCCTCTACTACCTCCCCCCGCTCTCTTCTTTCAGCCCTCCCAAAGGGCTTAAAGATCCTACATCTAAACACCTGCAGCTTGTTGCAAACAATAGACCAGATTCAGATTGTGGTGTGCACTTTAAAAACAGACATTCTAATCATCTCAGAAACTTGGCTAAAGAGCACCATCCCTGACGACTCGGTCTCGATTCCTGGCTACTTTCAAGTCTCTGAGTATCAGTTTTTAGATATATATTTATTAATCATATTTATGTATATTGATATTTTACTTTTTTTTATATTGATTTATATTGTATTGATAGTCTGTTCTTGTTGTTTGGTACCCAGAGCCTCTGGGACTAAGCTCCAGAAAAATAAAATTTGCCTTGCCTAAGGCAAGACCGTGCTGGCAGGGGTGGTGGTGTGGCCATTTCTGTCCTAGCCTCCATCCAATATTCCATCATCTACTCATCCTCCAATCCTGAGACCCATGATGCCCTACCTATCCATGTGACCCTCCCCTTCACTCTGCCAATCTACGCAGCTGGCATATACTGCCGCCCAAATGTCCATCCTTCGGTTGCGCTAGACAACCTATCTCCATCACTTCCCTTGCTTGCTCTGGGGAATTATTCATCCTAGGCGACTTCAATATAAATTGGTTGTCACCAATGAAGCCCTAAACCTCTCCCAACTGATCTCTGAACCCACATGCCCAAACCACAAGACAGCACTCCCTACTTGACACGGCCCTTACCTCCCACCCCCACCTCTTGCATCCTCCCCAGTGTGCTCAGTGACCATAACCCAATAGAAAAAATTACTCACCTTAGTAATGTTGTTTCTTCTAATGGAGTCTTGCTATATTATGACTATTGCAGTTTGTCCCAGCCTTAGAACTGCTCTGGAGGTGAAAGAGTTAACTTCCATGCAGAGCATGGAGCTTAGAGAACGAGCTCGGTTCAGAAGCTCTGTTAGGGTGGTTTCAAACCGAAACCGTCAGATCTTTACGAGAAAAACTCACTAAGGTTCTGTGTGGAAACTGTAACCTACACTAGCCAACTGGACACTAATATATTAACACATTTTCCTGGTCCCAACACCAAGACTCAAGTCAGTGGACCAGAAAAATAAGATAAAATAACTAAATAAACACAACACCCAAACATGAAAGAGGGCATCAATAAATGCCAACAGAGGACTACCCACCCCATACCCAAAGTAGGAGTTCTGAGAGGGGCAGGCTGGGGGGGAGGTCATAATATAGCAAGACTCCATTAGAAGAAACAACATTACTAAGGTGAGTAATTTTTTCTTCAAACAACATGAAGTCTTGCTATATTATGACTATTGCAGACTACACAGCAG
This sequence comes from Neoceratodus forsteri, assembly GCA_016271365.2. NCBI lineage: Eukaryota > Metazoa > Chordata > Ceratodontiformes > Ceratodontidae > Neoceratodus > Neoceratodus forsteri. The sequence continues at coordinate 1,099,108,449 of CM057453.1, forward strand.
TACCTCCATGGCGGAGGGACAGAACCTACTAGGGAATAGGTTCAAGCACGGCCAGCTAAACCGAGCAGCCCTCCTGGCCTGAATATCCAGGGAGTAATGCGCTTGGTGAAAGTGTGTACTGTCTTCCAAGTAGCTGCCTGACATATCTCCAAGATAGGGATGTCTCTAGCAGCAGCTAGAGATGCAGCTGTACCTCTGGTAGAGTGAGCCTCAGCCCGAGGGGGAACCTTACCCAGCTTTTGATAGCAAAATTGGATACAAGAAATGATCCACCTGGCAATGGATCTCTTAGTGGCAGATCTCCTTTCCCAACCTCACCATAAGTGAGAAACAGTTGGAGGAGTCAAACCTGTGACCCTTGGTACACTCTATGTAGTAACTTAGGGCCCTCTTAACATCTAAGCTGTGCAGCCTCCTCACCAGAGGAGAAATGGTCAGTGAAGAACACTGGAAGTGAAATAGATTGGTTAAGGTGGAAATCTGAAACCACCTTAGGCAAAAACTTCCCGTTAGTCCTGAGGACTACTTTATCCCTGTGAAAGGAAATAAAGTCAGTCTCTACTGATAAAGCCTGTAACTCACTTATACACCTGGCAGAAGTGATGGCTACCAGAAATACAGTTTTCCAAGTCAAATACTTAAGCTCTGCCGAAGACAGAGGCTCAAAGCGGGGTTGCATCAGCTGAGCAATGCATACATTAAGATCCCAAGCCGGGGCAGGGTCCCAGAATGGAGGATTGGTGTGAAGCAATCCTTTAAAAAACTTGGAAAATACAGGATGAGCAGAAAGAGAAGAGGGCTTCTCTGCTGAAATGAAGGCAGAGACAGCAGCCAAGTGCACTTTCAGGGTAGCTGGTCTCAATCCCAGAGAATTAAGATGGACCATGTAGTCCAATACAGTGGGTAGATCAGCAGATTCCGGGGAAACATGCTTCCCAGAACACCATATGGAAAACCTTTTCCACTTGGAGTTATAGGTAGCCCTGGTGGAAGGCTTCCAAGCAGCCTTCAGGATTTCGAGAACACTTTGAGAAAGTTGTAAATCAGCAAACTCTAACTGCTCAAGAGCCAAGCCTTGAGGTTGGGGGATTTGAAATTCGGATACCAAACTCTCCCCTGAGCACAGGTTAACAGATTGTGGTTCCTGGGGAGACACAGGGGAAGATAAACTGCTAAGGACAGAAGGAGTGGGTACCAGGGCTGCCTGGCCCAGTCTGGAGCAATCAGGATCATTTTGCAGGGCTGAGACCTGATTTTGACTAGTACTTTGAACAGGAGAGGGAAGGCATAAAGAAACTTCCCTTCCCAATCGAGGAGAAAGGCATCCAGGGAACTGAGCCCAACACTGGGGGCCTGCAACAAAACAGTGGAAGTTGATGATTGTCTGGGGCTGCGAAAGATCTATCTGAGGTGCCCCATCTGGCAAACACTATCCCAGTACTAGGGGATCCAGTGACCATTCGTGATGGCCCTGGGAAATCCTGCTGAGAGCATCTGCCAGGACATTGTCCTTGCCTGGGAGGTGAACTGCTATGAGGAAAGTGTTCAGGGAATAAGCCAGAGACCACAACTTCATCACCTCGGTGCACAAGGCAGAGCCGAGTGCCTCCTTGTTTGTTGATGTACCACATTGTAGTGGTGTTGTCTGTTCTGACCTGTACCACCTTGTTCTGAACAGATGCAGAAAAACCTGAAGTGCTAGAAAAACAGCTCTGAGTTCCAACAGATTGATGTGGAGCAGAGATTCCTGAGGGGACCATAACCCCTGGGTGGAAAGGTCGCCCATGTGAGCTCCCCATCCCAAGAGGGATGCATCTGTAGTAAGGGTCAATGAATGGGACAGAGGGATGAAAGGCACCCCCTGTCTCAGATTGCTCTGATCCTGCCACCACTGAAGGGCCTGGATCAGAGTTCGAGTCACTGGGATTAACTTGGATAGAGGATCTTTTCTTTGAGACCAGAAAGCTCTCAAATGGAACTGAATGTCCCTCATCTGAAATCTTGCTCCTTGCACCACAGCTGTGGAGGCAGCCATGTGCCCTAGGAGCTGCAGGAAATGCCTTGCTGGTCGAGAGACCTGCAGAGTGAAGGACGTGGCCAGGGCCACTAAGGTCCTTACCCTTTCCAAGGGAAGGAAGGCTCTGACCTGCTTTGTGTCCAGTTCTGCGCCTATAAAGGTGAGTACCTGGACAGGTTCCAAAACTGACTTTGGAAGATTGAGAAGAAATCCCAGAGAGGTAAGCAGCTGCTGGGTAACTAGCAGGTGTGATTTGACCTGGTCTGGAGACTGACCACAATGAGCCAGTCGTCCAGGTAGGGAAAAATAGCAATCTTTGCCTTCTTAGATGACGACTGCTACTGCCAGACATTTTGTGAACACCCTTGGGGCAGAAGTGAGGCCGAAGGGCATTGCTCTGAACTGATAATGGCCTGAGGGCAGTTCGAATCTGAGGTACTTTGATGGGAGCTGATAAGAACATGGAAGTAGGCATCCTTGAGGTCCAGGAGGCTAGCCAGTCCCTGGCCTTAGGGAGGGTAAAATCATTCCCAGTGTCACCATTTTGAACTTTGGCTTTAAAAGGTGCCTGTTTAGATATCTTAGATCCAGGATAGGCCGCCACTCTCCTGTCTTTTTGGGGGTAAGGAAGTACCTGGAGTACAGACCCTTGCCCTGGTGAGGGGGAGAAACCCTTTCTACAGCTCTGAGAGCCAAGAGGATTGAGACTTCTGTTTCCAAAGCAAGAGTCTCTAAAGGGTTTGTAGGTGGAAAAGATCTGGCTCTCATCTTTGGAAATTTTTTGAAGCTGAGAACCAGACCCTGGCTCACTACTTCCAGGACCCACCTGTCTGAAGTTAAAGACTCCCAGTCCTGGAGCCAGAGTGAGCCAACCTGCCCCTACAGGTAGTGGAGAGCCGACCCTGGGCATCCCATCAGGGTGCCTGTTTGGCAGGGGCTTTAGGCTGAGGGGTGGGAGCAGGCCTGCTCGAACCCCGTCTGCCTCTCCCTCTGAAGAACCCCCTCTGTACATAGGCTGAAGAGGAGGAGGCCTGGGTCTGGTAAAAAGGCCTGTGAAAGGCCTACCCCTGCCCTGGGGGCTGCCTCTGAGGAGTGGCTTGCCGTTCCTTGGCTTGTGCACTCCTGTAAGTGGTTCTATATTCATCCATTTTCTTCATATAATTCTCTGTCTGCTCCCCAAACAGAGAATTTCCCTACTAGGAAAATCCATAGTCTTAGACTGAGTATCCTGTGACAAAGTAGTACACCTGAGCCAGGCCAATCTCCAAAAAGCCACAGATGCAGCCATGACTCTAGAGGATACATCGTTAGAATCCACTGCAGCATGGAATTGCACCTTAGATGCCTCAATACCATCAAGAGCCACCTGTTCCAGCTCCTTTGCAGCTGGCCAGGGGACCTGTTTAGCTAAGGCCATGACAGTATCCCATCTAGATTTCTGGTATCTCATAACATAAGCCATATAGTTTGCTTGTCTGAGTCCCAAGGATGCTGCCATGTATTGTTTTTGGCCATGACATCAATCTTCCTGGAATCCTTGTCAGGAGGATGTGAAGCCAGTGGAATATTAGCTTTATCACAGGCTGCAGCCTGAACTACCCCAACATGACAGCATTGCTGTGAAAGAAAATCTGTATCAGGACCTGACAAAGTGTACCTCCTGTCCATCTTTTTATCCACAGGAGGCACAGAATTAGGAGCTTTTAAAATTTTTATTGTTTGTTGTCTAAAATATTTATGTAAAGGGATGGACAACCTCCTGGACTCTGGGATATCCATCATCTCCACATAGTCAGGCTCCTCTTGCTCATCCAAAGCCTCCTCTAAGGGAAGCTGGAGGGTCTCAGCAACTTTTTTATAAAACAAAAATGAGAAGGGGACTCAGAAAGCCTAGGGGGAGACTCACCTGAAGGTCTGTCTGGGGAGATGTCCGGTTCAATGGGCACATCCAGACTTTCAAAGTCACATTCACACTGATCATAATCCTCATCCCCCTCCTCTGGTTCATAGAACTCTTCTATATCATAATCCTGAACCATTGGAACAGACCGAACCGACCTTTTGCCAGACAGTGGCGGTTCGGAGGAAACCGGGGACAGGGACTGGACAATCTGTATTGCCCTGGCTATCTCTGCAGCAGTTGGAGAAGGAATTTTGGACTCCAAACCTGCTGATTTTTTAGTTTTCTTTGCTGGAACTGACTCCTCAGAGCCAGCTTTTCGTTTGCCAGAGGAAGTCTCGCCCTGGTCAGAGGGTACTCCCTCCGGTTCGGTTGGCACCAAAACGGCCTGGCCATCCGGGTCAGCAGACTTTTTGGCCTCTCGTTCCCTGAGCCTGCCCACTCTCTTGTCCAGGGTGGCTGCAGGGAAATATTTACAAATCTGGCAGTCTGAATTGAGGTGGTCAAACCCCAGACAATAGACACATGTAGTGTGTGGGTCAGCCTTGGCAAAGGCTTCCCCACAGACACTACAGTGTTGAAACCAGTGGGCCCAGTTTTCTTTGGGTTTTCAGACATGATGCCAGCCTAACCAACAAACTTGCCCTTTTAATGGCAGTGCCAGGCAAGACACCCTTATCGGTTCCAAACCATGTCGCGATGCGTGGAAAAAACCATAATGAAATCCGTTTTTAGAACCGATAAAACGAAGAACGCACTCTAAGAAGCCTTAAAAGGCTTTAAACTTAAATTTTAACACAATTCAATCGGTTCAATCGAACCGATAACACTTTACAAGTTCCACACAGAAAAAAACTATCTATTACTTACGATTACCATAGACAGAGCTTGAACCGAACGGTTTTGCGGTTAAAATAATTAAATCACGGTTAAATTCAACCGAGAAATAGCGCTTTGAACCGAAGAAATGAACCGAGCAACAGGAGGAATCTCCGGAGGCGACTGTTCAGTGAGCAGAGTAAAGAATCTGGCCGGTTTGGGTTTGAAACCACCCAACAGAGCTTCTGAACCGAGCTCGCGCTCTAAGCTCCATGCTCTGCATGGAAGTTAACTCTTTCACCTCCGGAGCAGTTCTAAGGCTGGGACAAACTGCAATAGTCATAATATAGCAAGACTTCATGTTGTTTGAAATCATAGTTAGGAGAGTCCACAGGACTAAATCACCACACAAAACCATACAACTATGCTCTTTCAAGTTTCCTGACCTTGAACCTCTCAAGTAACCTTGCCACTTCTGGCTGGTACCCCCTAAACTCCTTCTCCTCAGTTCAAAAGGCCCTTGCCTACTTCAAAGAAGTCTTTCTTCTAAACTGGACGCCTTTGTCCCACTCAAACAAACCAGAGTCAGAGGTGACCACTTACCTTGGATAACCCCTGAACTTCTTGCCTGCCTTAGGGCTAGAGATTGAGCCTGGAAGCGTCATAAAGCTACCCAGCATCCTAGTGACCTCGCAAACTACCACATGCTCAGAAACGCTTGCACCGGGGCTACAAGGTTAGCCAAGTCTGAATATTTCAAATCTGTCTTCATTACCAATATAAATTCACCTTCAAAGTTTTGAAAGGTGGTCCACACCCTATTTACCCCCTCATCTCGCACACCGCCTCCCGTACTTAAAGTAAATAGCTCACTAGTGTCCGACCCACAAGTTGTAGCTGTGGAATTTAACTGATACTATTCCTCCTGCGCCACTGAGCTTCTGAAATCCCTCCGCTCCTACCCTCCCCAACCTCTACCAGTGTGCCCCCCTCCACCACCCTCCCACCTTCTCTTCTCTTTCACTACTGCAACCCCAAACGATGCCCTAAGTGCACTCATCCTCTAAAGGTGCCTCCCCTGATGGCCTTGACCCAAAACTCCTCTCCCTTTCCGCTTCAGCCACTACCTACCCCCTCTCAATAATCTTAAATTGCTTATTCTCTACTGCCTCGGTCCCCTTTTCATGGAAACATGATGTGGTCCTCCCTCTACCCGAAGTGGGTGACCCCTAATCCCCGGGCAACTATCGCCCCATTTCTCTCCTCCCTACCCTTGCCAAGCTTCAAGAACACATTGCCCTCTCCCGACTCACCTCTTTTCTATCAGACACCTTTTTCAACCCCTTTCCAGCCTGGTTTCAGGAAAAAAACACTGAACTACCACCTCTCTCCTATGGCTCACAGACTCCATCCTAACTGGGATGGACAATTATCAAATTACCTCTGCCATTTTTGTTGATCTGGCCAAGGCTTTCAACACTGTCTCTCACTCCCTTCTCCTTGACTCACTCATGGCAGCTGACATATCTCCCTCCACCGCAAACTGGTTCAAGGCTGACCTTATTGGCAGAACCCAATCAGTTAAGATCTTGGACGCCATTTCCCCTCCCCTCCCGATTAGCACTGGAGTCCTCCAGGGCTCGGTATTAGGGTCCCTCCTATTCTCCATCTTCTTAAATTACCTTCCCTCTGTTTGTTTGCTCCCCATCCTCCGCTATACATATGTATGCCGATGATACAGTCCTGTATGCATCTGGCTCCTGTCCTGATGAGGTTACAACCGGCTTAGAGCAAGACTTCAACAAAGTTCAGCTCTGATTTGCTAACCATCAACTTTTCCTCAATGCCAAGAAGACTGTCTCCATGACCTCTGGAACAAGGCAGAGACTCTCTAGGCTTCCCTCCCTACCCACTTTCCACACCCTTGATGGGACTTTACTTGAGGACACATCCTCCTTCAGGTATTTAGGTGTTTGGCTGGACCAACACCTAAACTTCTCTGGACATGTTGACACCATCCAGAAAAAACTGCGCCCCAAGCTTGGTGCCCTGTTCAGGAACTGTAGTTGTATCCCTCCTACCGCTAGGCATGAACTTGTTCAGAAGATGATACTGCCTATTTTCGACTACTGTGACAGTCTATGGTGCTGTCACTAACTCCTCCCTGGCCAGACTGGACACCTTCAATTCCTTCTGCTGCTTTGCCCTGGATGCCCTCCCTTGCACCCATCACTGCGATCTTTATCGTACCCTATCCTTCCCCTCTCTTACAAATAGGCGACTCTCCCACTGTGCTAAATTCACCTCCAAGCACTGGCTGGGTGAGCTCCCCCCTACCTCACCTCCTCTTTTATAACAACCCCCACCCTCCCATTCCCTTAGATCAACAGACTGTCGTGCCCTGGTTGTCCCCCGCAGATCCACCCAAATTGGCCAATCTGGTTACTCTCACTGCCTCCCAAAAATCTGGAATTCCCTCCCACCCGAAATCCGGCACTCATCCTCCACCTACTTCATCAGCTCTGCCCTCAATAAATTACTTTGCACTTAGCTGCTCCTGCCATGTCCCTCCCTAATTCCCTCTTCTGAGCCCTGAACAAACCCTACCTCTCTACCCTCACCTTCATTTTACCCTGTGCACCCCACCCCCCCCAAATCTCTAGCCCTCCTTCCCCCAAACTGCTCACCTTTACTGGCCTCCCTTGATCTCCCACAGAATGTAAAAGACCCTGAATGCTCCACGGGTCCCTCTCCTACCCCGGGCTTGCATCTCTGATCTACTCCTTCCCCACCATCCTAAAGGGGTCTTTCTGGGACACTGCCTTATCCCTTCTCTCTGGTCCCACCAAGTAAATCCTTGCAGGGTTCCTCGCATCCTGAGGGGGTCTCAAGACGACGATTCTTCCCCTCCCCACCTCACCCCTCCCTCCCATTTCCCCTTTTCTTTCATGTAAACACTTGTTTACTTATTAACCCAGTACTTCTTATTGTTCACTCTTTCTAAAAACTATGCACAACACTGTTGTAACACTGTTTCTAACACCTGCCTTACAACTGTATGTTAATGTTGATCCTGTAACTTGAATGTTTAATGTCTCACTCCTATTGTACCCCTTCCCCCCCAGGTCTCACCGGGAGACGAGTGACTTGTGTGCCTTCCTGTTGATACATTTCAATAAATAAAAAATATATATGTACATCAAGCGTTTTTAAGCTTTTTCACAACTCTGCACCTCTTATATTTAGAAGTGTAAGCCTCTTGTTATCTGGAAGAGGTGACACTTTAAAAATTTAGATATATAAGGTGTCCACAACAGGGGCAGAGTGCTGACACACTGAGTACTACAGTGGTTGCTGGCCTGTTTGTAAACGGCATAACTTTTTCTACTGGGTGAAATAAAGATTACCTTGCACTTTGTTACTGTTATCCGGATGCCTTCTTTCAAGGATCAGTGAGTGCTGATCCTGCTTTTTTCTACGTTTGTGACAAATTTCAAGCAGTCCACTGCCTAGTGGCAGACTGCTCTGTTTTTTTCTAGTTCAGAGAGCAACAGACAAGAACAGCTGAAGAGCTGCCTTCTCCCTCTTCCAAGCCTTATGACCATAGCACTGGAGAGGTGAGGAAACGGACAACAGCAAGCCACAGAAAATGGGACTGCACTGGGGGTTCAGTTGTTGCAAATGATAGTGACACAGGTTCCCAAAATGCACCAGACAAGCCCAGTCCTTCAGTGTGCGGATAGTCAATGCCTGATGGGCCTCACAGTTCTTGAGTGGGCCCAAACAGTCAAAGCAGACTGCCTCTTTATAGATCACTGGTGAGGCCGCACCAAGAGTACTGCTGCACAGTTCTGGAGTCCTCACCCAAGGACAGATGACTATGTCACAATTCGTCCCAGTCATTTCGCTCTGTGACAACTCAGCCCAGACTATTAGCTCTGGTGTCAATTGGCTCCCACATCAATTCATCCCCCGAGCGTAAATATTATAAAATAAACTCCAGGTGGTAATGTGCTCGAGGGTTGTGGAAGTGGAAGTCATACTGTAATTGTTGTTGTAGTACAGTAGGGCATGTAGTGGGAGTGAACTGTCCAGGGACAAATTCCAGTGACAGCCTATTGACACCAAAGTTAATAGTCTTGGGTGAACTGTTGCAGAGCGAAATGACCGGAATTAATTGACAAGTTCCCAGAAAAAAAAAGAGAAGGACAGGCCAGACATGGTGTAACATACGGTGACCAAAATGATTCAGGGAAAACAGGGCAGATCTTACCAAGGATCATCGCAAGGCACTGAACATGTACCTGCAGGAGGCCAGACAAGAGAGGGCAGATATAAGGCAAGACACCTTCCAAATTCTTGAAAGGAATGAACAACATAAACTGCGATTAGCTATTTAGCATAAGTATTAAATCAAGAACATAGGGACACGAGTGGAAACAGGCAGGGGAAGGTTCAAGAGGGATGTGATAAAATGTTATCTTTTCTGTACCAAACTCTAAACAAGTTTGGATTTCCCCCTCCCTTTGTTCAGGTCATCCAAAATATATATTCCGCTCCACAAGCCTGCGTTAGGGTCAGTGGCCATCATTCGGAGTACTTTCGCCTCTACAGAGGCACCAGACAGGGTTGCCCCCTTTCACCCTTGTTAGTTGCTATGGTCATAGAACCGCTAGCACAGCGGCTCCGGGAATCCCAACAAATCCAGGGGATCAAGATAGGAAACACAGAACATCGCACCGCCTTACCGCGGACGACATACTCTTATATCTCCAGAACCTCAACCAAACCATTCCCGCAGTGAGACAGGTGTTAGACTCCTACAGCTTGGTGTCAGGCTATAGGCTGAATTTCACTAAGACTGAAATTCTCACCTTCCACTACACTCCTACGCAAGCGATCCGAGATATCCTGCCGGGTAGATGGGATTTGTAGAAGCTGAAGTACCTGGGCATTTATATCCCACAGGACACCACAAAATATTATGAGCAAAACTATGTGCCATTTATCGCACAACTAAAGCAGGACCTACATAGTTGGACAACCATTCCGTTAAATCTCTCTAGAAGAGTAGATCTAATCAGAATGATAACCCTACCGAGAGCCCTGTATCTGTTTCAGAGCATCCCTCTATACATACCACTAAAAATCTTTTACGGGATAAATCGCCTGATAAGCAACTACGTATGGGCAGGTCGGAAACCTAGGGTACGTTTAAAGGTCCTCACCCTTCCTCGCAGGTGTGGAGGCATGGCACTTCCCGACTTAAAGCTTTACCAGCAGGCGGTTACCCTTACACAAGTAATGGCGAGACAGACCAGTGCATTCTCCCCGCATTGGCTTGAAATAGAAAAGACTCTGATGAGTGATCAAGCTTTTCTGAAAGCCCTATACCGGCAAGAATCGAGAGAGAGAAAACTACCGGCTATTAATCCCTGGTTAATTGCGCAATTTAAGAACTGGTACTTACTTAAAAAAATGCAAAAGCTGTTGCCTTACCAAGCCCTCCTCTGCCCAATTAGAGTCTGACTGATTTCCCCTAACGATGTAGATAACAACTTCCTTAAATGGGAGGACACAGGGCTGAAATACCTGTGGCAGGTGGTTACACAAGGTAATCTCTGGTCCTATGCGGAAATACAAAGGAAATTTCACCCCTCACACAAAGATTTTTTCCGCTACCTCCAACTGCGACATTATGTGGAGGGCCTTCCAAGGACGCTCTGGAACACTCAGGGACATCCAGCGCTGATTCAATGTCAAATACAGTTAAACACTTCAGGAAGGCAGGATCATTTGATCTCACTGTATTATCAAACTCTTAGCGCGCAAAAGGAATCACTCACGGACAGCATCCGCACACAGTGGTCTCTGGAAACTGGATATCCACTCTCTCTTGAAGAATGGAGCCAGGCGTGTTGCCTCTCTGCCCAGGTGACCAGCTCACATCATTGGCAAGAATTCGCTTGGAAATTCCTGGTGCGCTATTTTCGACCTCCGGTGGTCACCAGTCACTATACCCCAGATAGCACTGCAAAATGCTGGAGGGGATATGGGGAATCAAGGGCCAACCTGACCCATATTACTTGGGCATGTCCGGCCCTCCAGGTATTCATCACACAACTGGAGGCTCAACTGCAAGAACTCATAGACCCACAGCTTCAACTCACCCTAGACTTGTTCCTATTTCTCAATTTTCCCAGAGCATATAGAGGACCTAACACCAGATATTTGCTCTCTTTGCTCTTGACTGCAGCAAAGAAGGCAATCACTAGACAATGGTTAACTACAAAAGTCCCCACAATTATGGATTGGTGGGACATAACAAAACAGATTTACAATATGGAGAAAATAACGTATAGCCTGAATGAACAAAGTGAGACGTTTTCAGATAGATGGACACGCTGGCAGATATACTACATGTTGAAAGATACCACCTTTATCCCTTAGAATACAGTAAATGAGGAACTGCTACCGATTCTGGGATAAAAACAGTACCTCTGCCCCTGGCCTGGCCTCCCTGGACCCCCCGAAGGAAGAACAGAGCAATGATATGCACATAAAACTGCTTGCGAACATCAGTGGGGGCAAGCGCGACAATAGAGAGAACATACTTATTTGGAAATTAGAACCCAAAAGGGCTAATTCATAACTGTCAATAGAATGTGCCTCGAAATGAGAGGGGATGTAGGAAATTAGTATATTGTGGGTTGCCTTCCTGCATCACCTTTCTGGAGAGTAGGAGACTTTTGGAGAAAACAAACAGGGGCTACAGGGTATCAGAGAGAGGTATCTGACATACATAAACTGGACCTAACTTTATATGAATTAGGACTCACTCATTGAGTAGCCTAAGGAAAAATTCAATTAGCTAAGAGCTTATGGCCCCTCAAGCCTAAGGAAATATCTCAACTACTAATTCCTCAGGCCTAGAGGCTAAAGACAGGGACCTGAATATAATATAATGTATATAATGTAATAACCGACTAGAACTGTAAAATGAATGTCAAAATCTGGCTGTTACAGTATATGGAAATAACTTGGCAAATAGCCGTACAGCATTGAAACTATGAATGTATTTATATGGTTTTGAGTATTGGTGACATATATGTATATAAGTTGAAAACCTAATAAGAAGAATTACAAAAAAAAAATAAAATGTTATCTTACAGGAAGTGGTGGCTAAGCTGTAAAATAGTCCGTCAGCTGAGAGTGTAAGCGCCAAAACCATTAATGGTTTCAAGCACAGATGGGATAGTGCAAAGGGTCTAGTGACTGTTCAGGGCAGTAGTAGCAGGGAGCATGGGGTGGAAAGTGAGTGCTAAAACCCTGTATGGGCAATAGGTCCTGGGGTTTGATAGGGTGTCACAGGCACACTGGATGGACTATTTGGTCTTTTTTGGCCATCACTGTCTATGTTTCTACAGTATGTCTCAGTCTATATGAATGCCCATCCTCCAAGTCAATATTCCCACACAAACAGCTATGAAGTAATTGGTATAGCATCAATCAGCACCAAGAGAGATCAAGAAGTACTGGTAAGATATTAAAATACAGACAGATGAAGTTTCTGAGGTGAAATCCCTACAAGGTGCACACTTGATAGTAGAAAAAAGAAATGAAGGCAGCTGGGAACAGAAATGACCCTATATAGCAGGAATGTTCACATGCTAGCTCATACCAGCAACATACGTTAGTGCCGCTGTCCCCAAAAGTTCTAGGTTCCCATAGGATCTCAGTGCCTCTTGAATGAAGTCCAATAAGCCTGGCTCTATGGAAGACATTTTGCTAACAGATCGACATGACACTTCAAAACTCTGTGACTAGAAATGAAAATTACAAACTCACTGTAACTTGATCTTCCAAAATATCTTCACCACTTATTCACACTTCTGGGTCTGTGCTGGGAGCACTAGGACCTTGCAAGAGCAAATCTTTTGCAGCTTACAGCTAGGGGGCCGACATCTGTGATGGTGCTGCCCACGAGACATACGTATGATGTGGTGCTCGTGGACTGGCCAGTAACCAGCATCGGCCCCCTGCCTTCCTCAGTTCTTTTAGCAAAGAGAGAAACAAAATGGAAGAGAAAAAAAAAAAGAAGGGGGCTAAAAATCACCCCAAAGGGACAGAAAAAAATATATAGGATATAAACTCAAAAAAGAAATCAAACCCAACTACCAAAGAGAGACAGTAAAGAGGGGAGGACCTAGGCTACTGAGTTTAGAGAGGTAGCCTGAGACTACCTGGGCAGACAAAAGTAAAGAAGAGCTCAAGAGAAAGGGAAGTCTGGGGAGACTAAGGTCAGAGATTCTCCAGATACCCTATTATTTCATTTTATTTTTTGTTTGTTTTTAAGCTGTTTTCTGGGATTTTGGTTTGTGAAAAACTAAGAAAGAAAAGGGGTCTCCCCTTGCCACTCAAAAGGACGGGTAAAAGATGAAGGGTGAAAAATCAAATATATAAATCCCGAAAAAAAAAAAAAAGGCAGCACTAGGCCAGTGAAGCCTGTCACAGGCTGAAGAAATTAGTGTGCCGGGGAGTGCTGCACATAAAAGATGGTAACAGTTAAGTAAAAAAGGTTTTTTGTTGGGAGAGGAGCACCAAAAAAAATAGGGCTCCCCTTGCCACTAGAGGAGAATGATAAAAACGAATAGCAAAAATGTAGACAACAGCCCAGGACCACTGGGAGAAACTAGAAAAACATCAGAGAGGTTAAGAATCCTACAAGAAAAGAGAGGAAAAATCCCTTTTTTTTTTTTTTTGATAGGGCTGAAAATATGGGTTTAATCCCCCTTTTTTTAAACAACATGCTCCTATGGAGCCAGAAAAAAAGGCAAACAGAGCCACAAAAAGGGCCAGAAGAAGAGACAGAGAGGAAGAAGGGTGAGTTGCCCAGACACTTGGCCTACAGTGAGCGGAGAATGGTAGGCAGGCATGCGAATAAGTGGTGAAGATATTCTGAAAGACCAACAATCACGTTGAGTACCTGAGCGGGCAATAGTAGGCAGGCATGGGAATAAGTGGTGACGATATTCTGGAAGATCAACAGTTATGTAGAGTATGTCATTTTTTTTATCTCCCAAGAATCTATCTCGCCACTTATTCACACTTCTGGGGTCAGAGTACCAAGCCTGCCACCCAAGAGGGCGATGCTGGGTCACCCTGAGGGAAATAGTTATTCCCTCAGCCTCCTGTGGGGGATAACCACAAAGAGGCAGGGCCCCTGACTGATCAGGGCCAGGTGGCAGCTCCAGTGGACTGAGAGCAGCAATGTGCCTGCCAAGTTGCACCTGACCCTGTGGGAAAAGAAAAGGGTCACCTGGTATTGACAGTCTATTACCTTATGCCAGGCCAAGGGTGACATCCCCGAAAGATGACGCCATGCCATCCGCCTAATCCAGACCGCAGTTCCCATCAATCTGGAAGCCACCTGGCTGGCGTCGTAAGATGCCCTCACTTGGTGTCTTGCCAGCTCTAGGCCTTGGGCAGAAAGGCAAATGGGCTGCCAGGCAGCCTCACAGTCTGGCAAGGATGCTAGAAGCTGACCCAGCGTGGTTCACAGGTGCATGCTATAGGTCACCAGATGGGCCTGGTGTACAGAGATACACACAATGGTGCATGCCGTCATAAAAACCCTCCTGCCTCAGGCATCAAACTGCACAGAGTCTAAGTTGGTCGGTGATCTCTGTCATGCACTGGACATCTATGCCCAGTGGAGGGGGGGGTCCACGAGCTGGATCCCACAAGAGGGATGTGGCATGGCCCCTGGAGACCCCACAGGTGCACAATACCTGCACTGGACATCTCTCTGAGCTGAAGAAGGAGCAGAGAGATGAACCCAGACATCACTGGATGCTTACGTGAAGTGAGTAGGCCACGGAGGGATGACTGCTGAGTCTGACGAAATCCCCCAGGAATGACAGCACCAGGCTAGCAGGGTTGCAACTTGTGAAGTGGCGAAGGCTATGCTCTGACATCATTTCCCCTAGGAACTGATGGTAACGAGAGCACTCATTATCAGAGGAGACACAGACAGAGGTGTCCTTCTCCTCAGAGGAGTAAAAGGGAGATGATCAGGTGCTGGAGTCAGGAGATGGAGGTGTGGGAGCCTCAGACCAAAAAATGGGCTGACCCAGGGACCTGAAGTAGTTAGGAAATGCACTAGCCATCACCCTGAACTGTTCCCAAGACAAGGAACTCATGATGCCAGGGACAGGAGGAAGAGGAGGAGCTGGGGAGGAGGATCATGCAAGACTGTGCTAGGTCCTCTGCCAGGGCTACGAGAATGTTCAGGGGATCCTGCGCGGGGGGTGTAGGACATGGCAAACTCGTCCATCAAGGAGCACTCAACAGCTGAGGAGTGGTCAAAATGGTGCCCATTGCGGGGGGTGGAGCCATGAAGGTCACACATGGCGGCCCCGGTCCCCACCAGTAACAAGGCCAGATGGTTCCGGAGAGGCCTGTGGCTTCCAGCGCTGTTACCTACCCTGGATGAGGAACGACATGCCAACCTGCATCTCACTGAGCCATCCTCACCTGAACTGTCCCTGTCCCTTGGGCTAGGCCCCTGGTCAAAGCCAGGAATCGTCCAGGAAACTGTGAAGGAAACAGCACCGCAAGCTGCACCAGACCCTACCCTGGCACTGCTAGCAGCACTGGGAGTTGAGCCAGCACTGGGACCACCGCCTGAGCACAAAGCATCACCATGAATGGTTCTGGCAAGGGCATAGACGCCAGACCGTGTGCCAAGAGGAGGAACAGCAACAGCAGACAATGCCAGCTGAGACGCAGGCCCAGAACTAGGCCAAGGAAGATTTCTATCACCGGACTCTAGCCAGACGCCAGAATTTTCACAGACACTATTCCCTCAGGTCAGGCAACCATTCAGGGAAAGATATCTATAAGATCGCAACAGGACACCTGGAGGAACCAGCTCCAGACAGCTTCCCTCTCCTGGCAAGCGGTGTCAGTGTAAGGAAGGGACCTGGTCTTGCAGTCAGCAAGATCCCACGCACCGGTCTTGGTGCCAAGAGCCGAGGTGTCACTGGGCCACAACATCCAGTTGCCTGGTTGGGGGTGGGGGGATGCAGAGCCGGTCCGCAAAGGAGACCAACTGTCCATCAGACCCTTCCTCCCTGGCTCTCCAATGTCTCAACAGGGTGAGAGCAAGGAGAGGCCGGGTCTCCCTCAGTACACATAATACTGGGGAGGGACTCAGAAGAAAAGCCCAGGGACCTTAGCTTGGCATCCCTGGTGTAATGCCTGCCTCCAAAGGTAGGGGCTTGCAATCCCACTTCATCGCACAGATCTCGAGGATGGGTAGTCTGTGGAGAAGCAGGCATCACACTGATCCATGTCATGACTCGATCCAAGGAAGGTCCAGCATCTGTCATGCCAATCCTGAATGGAAATGTGCCCCCCACAGGAGCACCGATGCACTGGGGACATTCTTACTCTTCTCCTTGGAGAATTTCTTCTTTTTAGACTCTTGGAAGTCGGACATAAAATACTGCAGAGAACAATAAAACAGGAAGAAAAGATGCTTGGCGTCATACTGAGAGAGAGAGAGAGAGAGAGAGAGAGAGAGAAGGAAAAAAGAATGGTACAAAAAGGAACCAGGTATGGCACTGAGCAGGCAGTGATGATGAACTGAGTAGGCATGACATAGTTGAAAAAAAATGAAGCACTTCCATGGTGTTACCTCAATGGAGGGAAAAACAGAAATGAGGAAAGCAGGGGGCCAGCATTGATTCCTGGCCAGTCCATGAGCACCACAACATGTGTGTGTTTCGTGGGCAGTGCTGTCACCAGCGTAGACCCCCCCCTAGCTGTAGGCTGCAACCCATGGGGTCCTAATGCCTCCAGCACAGACCCAGAAGTGTGAATAAGTGGTGAAGTTTAATTCTTGGAAGATCTATTTATTGTTGTGCCACTTTAAATAAACAAATCTGAAAACACGTTTCACCTGGAATTTCAAGTGTTAAAATGAATCATGAAACAGTCTACTGTACATCCACCACTGGGACGACACTGCATACATAAAACTTCAGCTAATTTATGGATATTCAGGAAAGTCCCCCACAAATGTAAGTTTAAAAAAAAATTCATGTTCAAAGTTAATAAGAAAAACATAACCAAAACACATCAATAAAATGTGCGGAATACTGTGAATTGGCAAAAATGTAAAGTCCGTTCTCTGGCACATCGGCTACCAGTAACAATCTCATTCAGATCTAACATGCTAGTGAACCCATTCTTGTTAGTCTAATCATAAACATGGTCATAGCTTTGATCTGTATTCAACAGGCTTAGATTACTAGATATGGCAGTTAGGGCAATGCAAAAACATGACACTAAAGCGACTTTCTGAAATGTGTTTCTGCAATACAAAAAAAATAAACTGTAGAAACATTGACAAAAAATATCCAGACTAACCTCTTTGTATTCATCAATCAGCTTAGTGAGTCCATTCAGCAACATTGGACCAAGTGGCTTTATCTTTGCATCTGGGCAGCTAGAAACATTACACACACACAGGAAGAAATAAAATGAACGGTACAGTGTTTATAATTGTGGGTTTTGGTGTAGAAAAGACTTGTTGCTAACCAGTGACAGTGGTTCTTTTAGAGGATCTCAGTAGAACCATAATCTATTAAACTGGAAGTTGCTGAAACATAGAAACATAGAATTTGATGGCAGATAAGGACCGCTTGGCCCAACCAGTCTGCCCATTACCCTACCTAATGGATAAGCTGCAGATTCTAGTTAACCAGCAGCCTACTTCTTTTTACCCCCAACCCCTAGAATTGCCTTATGACTGTCCTATGCATGCTTGAATTCAACCACTGTTTTTGACTCCACAACCTCCTCCGGAAGGCCGTTCCATGCAAAAATGAATAAGCTGATTTTGAACCCACAACCCTTTCATCTCTTGGAGATCAGCTCCCTGGGCCTTGTTCTCTGCACCACAGGAGAAGCACAAAATATACCCCAGCCCTGAACCCTGCACCCTTTCCACCAGAGCCAGCCACCCTAACCAGTGTGCCACTAGGCCAGCTTGTTGGCATCAGGACCTCGTAAAAGGCTAGTGTGCAACAGTGGAACCGCTCATATCGATCTGCCTAAGTGCATGTCACTAGCTTATGGCGTCGCCTATATAATATAAAGTGTCCCCATTCACTTCAGTTTCCTCCCATCTGGGAACGGAGTTCTTAAACATCCACCAGTGACTGGACTGGGGCAGCCTCCACCAATCATGCACAGAGAGGCAGTGGTTGCAAGTAAGTGGGACACACTGCTCACCACAGAACCAGTGAAGGTATTGGTTGAAATGCCATGAAGAATATGCAGTGCCTCAGAAACTATCCTCCCGGTCTGGGGAATGGAGGGTGGGAAACAGTATGACTCTATGGAGATCCTCTGGAACATCTACAGCTATTGGCAGGTAACGAAAGAACAGTTACTTATCAGTAACAGTACAGCTTTGAGAAAATCTCCTCCATTGGGCCACACCATCGGAACTGTAAGCTGTCAGCATCAGAACCACTCAGAGACTTTTCCTAGCTGGGGTGGGGGGGGCGCATCATGATGACATATAACATCACCACCTATACAATGTGAAAAGCCCCATTACTGCTTAGTTAAGCTTGGAGGATATCTGACTGGCAGGAACCAGGAGACCAGAACCAGGATCAGGTATACTGGAGAGGCAAAAGACTGGAAGAAAAGCCTATAGGACACTTTATATGTATACCTCTATAAGACAGTAGGCATCTCTGCAGGCAACTGTGTCATCAAGAAATGACAACAGGGGAAAAAAGGCTGGTGCACTGTGGCCTAATGGAGGAGAGTCTCTACTGGTAAGTAAAAATATGTTGCAAACCTGTAACCATGGTTATGAGTTGTATATGACTCACATCCACACACTGGCAGTTCCACTGGAAGTGCTGATTCATTGGAATGTCTAAGCTAAGCTCCTCCTAACATCCAGGCGGTATATCCTCCGGCTCCACCCCATGATGTCAGATCTTGCACACTGGAAGCAGGGATCCATGTGCCACTTGCCAGGGGAGGTTGAGTGGGTGGTGTAGATGTGAACCATATATCTATTGTTGGTCAAACTCAGGAGAGATTATTATATAATCAGAAGGTGGAACACCTAAATAAATATGGTCTTTTGACAACAGCACAACACGGTTTTAGGGAAGGATGCGACATCGACGGCCTTAGTCAGGTTCACGAGTGACTTGAAAGTTAGTATGGACAATGGTCAATACACTGTGTGACAGGGCTGAATAGGACCTGTCCCAGTTGTCACAGAGAGTTTGAATAAAGAGATCTGTTCTGTTCTTTCCTTTCCTGTCTCAGTCTGTCTGGCTGCGCAACCAAATTTTCTTGTGAGACCTAGGATTTGATCTCTGGCAGTCTTGCAATTATTTGCCTCTCACTACCTATCTTCACTTGCTGTTCCTGTCTTTTCCACCCTTGCATATCTGCTGATATAAACATATATACAAATCCTTATGTGGAAATGTAACTGATATTGGGATCCCTTTGTTTAGAAATTATATAGTGTTACTGTTGAAATGTATATAATTACCGTTTGAGATGACTGCAAAAAGCTACTGGGAACTCAAGGGGTAACCTGAGAGCAGTTTTTAGGCCCTTTTTCAGAAGCTGTGGAGAAGGGGACTCTGTTCTGGGACATTGTGTTCTTGCTACACCTGCATGAAATTGACAAGAATATTTTAGAAAAAAACAGGATGCTTGTTAAGAAGGGGGGTTGCAAAGACTTATAAGAAAGAGCTAAAATGTGTTTTGGAGAGACACAGATTGAAGGAAAACTCAGATAGATCTTCTCTGTTTATTCTGCCTTTGTAAACAGTTATATTGAACAAGTTTATTTATTTATTTTTTAATCTCTCCTCCCCAGCCTGCCACTTCCGACCCTTCAGGGGGACAAGTGGACATCCCACTGCCCAGAACCCTATCCAAGCTGACCCCTAGGCCCCATGGAGCCACGGATTACCCCCCCCCGGGGTGGGGACGAGGCGGGGACTCAGACTCCGTAAAGTACAGTTACGCAAGAACGTATCGTAACAGTAGATCTTCGAGAGAGGCTCTTGCAGTAGGTAATTACATAAAGGACTGACACAGGACCCCACGGAAAAATTTCTAGCAAGCAGTCCCTGGCGAGGGACCACCCCCACGTCAGGTGACCGGCATCAGGAGATGTCGGTATAAAGGGGCAGTCCCCAACACCCGCCTTCCAGTTCTTTCCCGCCATGAGCCAGAAAGGCCGGACAAGAGAGGAGCAGATATTTCCCTCTCTGGAAAAGGAGCTGAAAAAGCCTAGGGGGATGGAGGGCGGGAAGGTATTACCTACTGCAAGAGCCTCTCTTGAAGATCTACTGTTACGATAAGTTCTTACGTAACTGTACTATCTTACTTCGAGAGGGATCTTGCAGTATGTAATTTACATATAGGACTGAGTCCCAAGCAGTCTAGAATAAAGAGAGGCACTGGGAGAAGGAACAACTACTCCAAAAAGCAGTTGTAGCTGTACAAGCCTCAAGACAATAGGCCTTGCAGAACAGCCAGCCCGAAGCCTGCTCTACGGCGAGAGGCAACATCCAAACTGTAGTGTTTAGTAAAGGTATGGACGGAACTCCAGGTGGCGGCAGCACAAATGTCTGCCGTAGACATTTTTTAAACAAGCCGCTGAGGCAGCTACTCCTCTGGTGGAGTGGTCTCTTACTTGACCCAGGAGGGTCTTGTTGTATTTGTCATAACAGAAAGTGATGCAATGAGCCAACCACTTACACAGGCATTGCTTGGAAACAGCATTGCCTTCCCTTTTATGAGCAAAAGAGACGAACAATTGATCAGTCTTTCCGAGATCCTTCGTCTTGTTGGTGTAGTATCTTAGTATCTGATGAACATCCATAGTATGGAGTAAATACTCCCCTTGATTAGAGTACTGCGTAAAAAAGGCAGGTAGCTCTATGGACTGATTTAGAGTAGACTCAGCTACTACTTTAGGAAGAAACTTAGGATTAGTGCGAAGAGCAACACGTTCCTTGTGAAAAATCAAGTTTTTACACATCAGGGCCTGGAGCTCGGAAATTCTCCAAGCAGAAGTGATGGCCACCAGGAAGAGAGTCTTCCACGAAAGGAACTTCAAATCCGAAGAAGCTGCAGCTTCGAAGGGAGGGAGAGTAAGTTTCTCGAGAACAAAGTTCAAGTCCCAAGGGGGAGCAGAAGTACGGATGGGAGGCCTCAGATGGAGGAACCCTCTGAGAAAGGTCTTAGAGACCTCCAGTTGAGCGAAAGCTTTGTCTGCAAAGGAAACATGATAGGCCGAGATGGCCGCCATGTGTACCTTCAGAGAAGAATGACTGAGACCCAGGTCAAAAAGATAATGTAGATACTCAAGCAGAAGCCCCGCTGAACAGGAGAAAGGCTCCACGTTCTTGGAAGCAGCCCAGATAGTGAATCTTTTCCACTTCATGGCATAGGTGGATCTGGTGGAGGGTTTTCTGGCCTCCACCAAAATCTCCGCCACTTTGGGAGACACTCCAAAACGGGACTGGGCTAAGTCTGCAGGAGCCATGCATGCAGTTGAAGGGATTTGAGGCCTGAATGGACCAGGGTCCCTGATCCTGGGTCAGTAAACCTCGAGAGAGAGGAAGAGGAGGTTCCTCTGAGTACTGTTGCAGAAGAGAGAACCAAACTTGCCTGGGCCAGAAAGGAGCAATCAGAATCATTTGCGCTCCTTCTGAAGTTAGTTTCTGCAAGACTCATGGGATAAGTGGAATTGGGGGAAAGGCATAAACGAATCTGTCCTTCCAGTCTAGAGACAGAGCGTCGCTCCAAAAAGTGCTTCACCCTGGAACGAGCGAGCAGAAAACGGGAAGTTTTGAGTTTAGGGGTAAGCGAACAGGTCGACCTGTGGTGTCCCTCAAAGTCGGAAGATACTGTCTAGGACCTCTTGGTCCAGTTCCCACTCGTGAGTCAGAGCAGAAGAGTGACTTAGCTTGTCTGTCAGGGTGTTGTCTACTCCCAGAACGTGAATTGCTGTGAGGTGAAGGTCGTGTTGTGTTGCCCAATCTCAAACCCCCATTGCCTTCCTGCAAAGAGGGTACGACTGAGTCCCTCCCTGTTTGTTGATGTACCACCCCACGCACATGTTGTCCATCTGGATGGGTAGGTGGATGGGAA
Organism: Neoceratodus forsteri; assembly: GCA_016271365.2. Classification (NCBI taxonomy): domain Eukaryota; kingdom Metazoa; phylum Chordata; order Ceratodontiformes; family Ceratodontidae; genus Neoceratodus; species Neoceratodus forsteri. The sequence continues at coordinate 1,099,130,405 of CM057453.1, forward strand.
GGATGTACTGGTGAAGGGCTTGGAGAGCGTACAACACTGCCCGAAGCTCGAGCACATTGATGTGGACAGCTTGTTCTAGCTTGGACCAGGAGCCCTGGATCCGATGAGGGCCTAGATGGGCTCCCCAACCTTCATCCGAGGTGTCTGTGGTTAGAGTCTGGGAGGGGGAAGGATGAAAGAAAGGAACTCCCCGAAACAGGTTCTCTCAAACCATCCACCATTGCAAGTCTCGAAGCATCGGCGAGGAGACCAGAACTGGGTGATCTAGGTCGTCCACTAGTGGATCCCGTTGGGAGCGTAGAGTCCACTGAGAAACTCTCATGTGGAGTCGAGCACGAGGAACCATCAGGATAGCAGCCGCCATGAGCCCGAGAAGGTGAAGGACCGACCTCACAGAGACCGTCCTGCGGTCGGACAGCAGACTTATTTGGGTCTGAAGGGTGGACGCCCTGTCCAGAGGCAGGAAGGCCTTGCCCGTGGTCGTATCGAGAATTGCCCCAATAAATTGTAGTCTCTGGGATGGGACCAGATGAGACTTGGAATGGTTGATGGTAATACCCAGGCAGGCAAAAACCTGCTAAGTAAGGGAGAGGCAACGCAAGAGTTCCTCCCTGGACGAGGCCGCCAGGAGCCAATCGTCCAGGTATGGGAAAACCTGCACTCCCCTGGTACGCAGGTGGGCCGCCACCACTGCCAGGCATTTGGTAAACACTCGGGGGACCGAGGATAGACCAAACGGGAGCGCCTTGAACTGGTAGTGGTCCCCTGGAACGCAAAACAAAGGTATTTGCGATGAGATGGGCAAATGGAAATGTGCAGATAAGAAAAAATTACTCACCTTAGTAATTGCTTTTCTTCTCATGGAGTCTTGCTATATTATGACGTATAGCAGTTAGCCACAGCACTTGAACTGCCCCGGAGAGGAAGGAGTTAACTCCAGGCTGACAGGAGTTCCAAGTGCCAGCGCCTTGCTGAAAGCTCTATCTGGCTAGTTTCAAATTGAAACTGTCAGATCTTTACGGAGCCAACACTAAGCAAAAGTCTGTGTGGAAAAACTCTACACTAGCCAAACGGCTACCTACTAGTAGAAAACAATAACAGAAACAACAACAACAACAACATCACCCTGACAAGCACTATTAGGCCCCCCCCCCAAAAAGACTCAAGTCCAGGAGGGGGGGGCCAAACCTACAAGTAAATAGAAACACCTAGTTTTCCTAATCCTAAAGAAGAAGGGAAAAAAAGGAAAAAAGCGCTATAATGGCATGACACAGTGCTTGCACCAATTTGCCAACCCCTTACCCAAGTAGAAGTTCTGAGAGGGGCAGGCTTGGGGGGTGGTCATAATATAGCAAGACTGCATGAGAAGAAAAGCAATTACTAAGGTGAGTAATTTTTTCTTCAAACACCATGAAGTCTTGCTATATTATGACATATAGCAGATACACAGCAGTACCTCCATGGAGGAGGGCCAGAACCTACTTAGGAAATAGGCTCTGAAGCACAGCTGTGCCAAACTGAGCATCTCTCCTGGACTGGACATCCAGGGGTAATGCTTGGAAAAGGTGTGAACTGTTTTTCCAGGTAGCAGCTTGACAGATTTCCAGAATGGGAATATCTCCAGCAGCACAGAGATGCAGCTGTACCCCTGGTGGAATGGGCCCTCAGTCCTGAGGGGTTCTCTACCTAGTTTTTGGTAGCAAAATGGATACAAGAGACAATCCACCTGGCAATTGTCCTCTTAGTGGCAGGTTTTCCTTGCCAACCTCGCCATAGGTAAGGAAGAGTTGGAGGATTCGAACCTGTGGCCCTTGGTGTGTTCAAATAGTAGCTAAAAGCTCTTTAACGTCCAAACTGTGCAATCTCCTCTCACCCGAGGAAGAATGCTCAGTGAAAAATACTGGAAGGAGATGGATTGGTTAAGATGGAAATCTGAAACCACTTTAGGTAAAACTTTCTGTTAGTCCTGAGGGACTACCTTATCTCTGTGAAAAGAATAAAATCCTTTCCACTGACAGGGCTTGTAACTCACTTATCGTCTGGCAGAAGTGATGGCCACTAGGAAAACAGTTTTCCAAGTTAGGAACTTAAGGTCTGCTGAAGACAGAGGTTCAAGGGGTTGCATTAACTGAGCAATGCAAACATTAAGGTCCCAGGCAGGGGCTGGGTCCCGAAAGGAGGGTTAGTGTGAAGTAACCCAAAAAACTTGGAAAACACAGGGTGAGAAGAAGGAGGCAGGCTTTCCTGCTGATATAAAAGCAGAGACAGCTGCCAGATGAACCTTTAAGGTAGCTGGCCTGAGGCCTAAGGAATTAAGATGGACCAAGTAGTCCAGCAAAATGGGCAATCAGCAGATTCTGGGACAATTTGCTTCCCAGAACACCAGATGGAGAACCTCTTCCATTTTGAATTATAAGTGGCCCTAGTGGAAGGCTTCCTAGAGGCCTTTAAAATATCAAGGACACCTTGAGAAAGGTGTAATTCAGCAATTCTAACTCCTCAAGAGCCAAGCCTTGAAGTGGAGGGATTTGAGGTCGGATACCAAACTCTCCCTGGGCACAAGTCAGCAGGTTGTGGACCCTGGAAGGCCCAGGGAGGGTGGACTGTGAGGGACAGAAGCAGTGGGTACCAGGGTTGCCTGGCCCAGTCTGGTGCAATCAGAATCACTTTGCAGGGCTGGATCTGATTTTTACTAACACCCTGAAAGAGAAGGGGAAGGGGGACGGCATACAGGAACTTCCTTCCCAATCTAACAAAAGGCGTCCAGGGGACTGAGGCCCATTACTGGAGGCCTGCAACAGAACAGAGGAAGTTGGTGGTTGTCTGGGGCTGTGAAAAGATCTATCTGAGGTGCCCCATCTGGCAAAACTGCCCCAGCACTAGGGGATTCAAAGACCATTCGTGATGACCCTGAGAAATCCTGCTGAGGGCATCCGCTAGGACATTGTCCTTCCCTGGAAGGTGAACTGCTACTAGGGAGGTGTTCAGGGAGTAAGCCAGAGACCACAACTTCATTGCTGTGCACAAGGCTGATGACCGAGTGCCCCCTGTTGTTGATGTACCACATTGTTGTGGTATTGTCTGTCCTGACCCAACTACTTTGTTCTGGACAGATGCTGAGAAAACCTGAAGAGCTAAAAAGACAGCTCTGAGTTCCAACAGGTTGATGTGGAGCAGAGATTCCTGGGGACCACACTCCCTGAGTGGAAAGGTCGCCAAGTCGCTCCCACCCAGCAAGGAGGCATCCGTGGTGAGGTGAGGGAATGAGAAATAGAATGAAGGGGACCTAGTCTTAGAGTTGCTCTGATCCTGCTACCACTGAAGAGCTAGAATCAGAGTTTGGGTCACTGGGACCAATTTGGTAAGGGGGTCCCTCCTTTGGGACCAATAGGCCCTCAAGTGAAACTGAATGTCTCTCATCTGGAATCTTGCTCCTTGCACTACAGCTGTGGAGGCAGCCATGTGCCCTAGAAGTTGCAGAAAATGCCTTGCTGGTCGAGAGACCCGCAGGGTGAAAGAGGATGCCAGGGCAATCAGCTTCTCTACCCTTTCTGAGGGGAGAAATGCCCTGGCCAACTTTGTGTCCAATTCCGCACCTATGAAAGTTAGTACCTGAACTGGTTCTAGAACTGACTTTGGTAAATTCAGCAGGAATCCCAGGGAAGTGAGAAGCCGCTGGGTGACTTGCAAATGGGATTTTACCTGATCTGGGGACTGACCCACAATGAGCCAGTCGTCCAGGTAGGGAAACACAGCAACCCCTTGCCTTCTTAAGTGAGCCACTACCACAGCTAGACATTTTGTGAATACCCTTGGAGCAGAGTAAGACCGAAGGCATTGCTCTGAACTGGTAGTGACCTGAGGGCAGTTCGAACCTGAGGTATTTTCGTGAGAAGGCCTGATCAGGACATGAAAATAGGCATCCTTGAGGTCCAGGGAGGCTAGCCAGTCCCTGGCCTGAGGGAGGGCAAATCTTTGCCAGTGTTAACATTTTGAACTTTGGTTTCAAAGATGCTTGTTCAGGTACCTTAAGTCTAGAATGGCCGCCATTCTCCTGTCTTTTTTGGGGTAAGGAAGTATCTGGAGTACAGCCCCTTGCCCTGGTGACAAGGAAGAACCCCTTCCACTGCTTTGCAGTCTAGGAGGGAAGAGACCTCTGCTTCCAAAGCAAGAGCCTCTGAAGGGCTTGCAGGTGGAAAATGTCTGGTTCTCATCTTTGGAAACTGTTTGAAGCTGAGAACCAGACCCTGGCTTACTACCTCCAGAACCCATTTGTCCAAAGTTAGGGACACCCAGTTCTGGCTGAAATAAGCCAACCTGCCTCCAACTGGTACAGGAGAATGGCCCTGGGCATCCCATCAGGTGCCTGCTTGCAGCAAGCCTTAGGCTGAGGGTGGGGACGGTTTACCTGCACCCGTCTACCTCTGCCTCTGAAAAAACCCCTCTGTGCAAAAGCAGAGGAGGCTTGGGATTGATAAAAAGGCCTGTGGAAAGGCCTGCCCCTACCTCTGGGAGTGTGCCTCTGTGGAGTGGCATGCTGCTCCTTGGCCTGGGCACTTTTGTAGGTAGTTCTGTATTCATCCATCTTTTTCATATAATTTTCCGTTTGCTCGCCAAACAGAGAATTTCCCACCACAGGAAAATCCATAGCCTTTGACTGCGTATCCTGTGACAGATTAGTGCACCTGAGCCATGCCAACCTACGGAAAGCTACAGAAGTGGCCATGACCCTAGAGGAAACATCATTAACATCTACAGCAGTATGAAATTGAACTTTAGAGGCTTCAATGCCATCAGCAGCCACCTGTTCCAATTCACTAGCCAGCTGGCCATGGGCCTGCTTGGCTAACTGCAACACTGTATCTCATCTAGATTTCTGATATCTAGCCACATAAGCCATATAATTTGCCTGCCTGAGTCCCAAAGAAGCTGCCATATACTGTTTTTCGCCATGGCATCAATCTTCCTGGAATCTTATCAGGAGGATGTGAGGCCAGGGGATATGCTTCTCAGGCTGCAGCTTGTACCACACCTACATGACTACACTGCTCAGTTAGGAAGTCTGTATCAGGGCCTGATAAAGTATACCTTCTGTCCATTTTTTATCTACAGGAGGGACAGAATGAGGATTTTTAAATTTTTGTTGTTTGCTTCCTAAATGACTATGCAAAGGAATAGACAACCTCCTACACTCTGGGATATCCATCATCTCAACATAATCAGGCTCCTCTTGCTCATCCACAGCCTCTTCCAAGGGAAGCTGGAGGGTTTCTGCAACCTTTTGTAAAACATAAAAATGAGAAGGGGACTCAGACAGCAAAGGGAGATTCTAATGGTCTGTCGGAGAAATGTCCGGTTCAATGGGCACATCCAGACCCTCCCAGCCACATACATAATGATCAAAATCTTCCTCCCCTCCTGTGGTTCATAAATTCCTCAACATCACTCTTGAACCACTGGAACCGAACGAACCAACTTTTGCCAGCTGTTGGTGGTTCGGCGGTCCAGACAGTGACTGGACAATCTGTATGGCTTTAGCTATCTCTGCAGCAGTTGGAGAGGCAATCTTGCTCCAGACCTGCTGATTTCTTAGATTTTTTACTGGGACCGGTTCCTCAGAACCAGCCTTCCTTTGCCCGAGAAAGTCTCGCCCTGGTCAGAGGGCACTCCTCTGGTCCAGTGGGTGCTGGACCGGGCTGGCCATCCGGGTCAGCGGACTTTTGGCCTCTCGTTCCTGAGCCGGCCCAATCTTTCTCCAGGGTGGCTGCAGGGAAATTCTTACACACCTGGCAGTCTGACAGGAGGTGGTCAGCCCCAGACAATAACACATGTGGTGTGTGGGTCAGCCTTGGCAAAGGCTTCCCACAAACATCACAGTGTTGAAACCAGTGGGCCGGTTTTCTTTTGGGTTTCTCAGACATAATGCCAGCCTATCCAAAACTTGCCCTTTTATGGCAGTGCCAGGCAAGACACCTTATCGGTTCCTAACCGTGTCACGGGTATTTGAAAAACCCAATTTAAAAGTTAGGTTTTAGAACCGATAAGAACCGGAACCGCACTCTAAAGCCCAAATTATTGTTTAAAATTAGTATTTTGCAAACCGATCGGTTCAAAACCGAACCGATAATGAATTTCCACACAGACTTTAAAATCCTGTACTTACGGTTTACCAGATAGAGCTTTGAACCGAAATCGGTAAATAATTACTTTTGCCAGTTAAAATGAACGAAACACTCGCTTGAACCGAGAAATGAACCGAGCTGAAGGAGAGATCTCCGAACGACTGTTCAGTGAAGCGGAGTAAAGAATCTGACAGTTTCAATTTGAAACTAGCCAGATAGACTTTCAGCAAAGCGCTCGCGCTTGGAACTCCAGTCAGCCTGGAGTTAACTCCTTCCTCTCCGGGGCAGTTCAAGTGCTGTGGCTAACTGCTATATGTCATAATATAGCAAGACTTCATGGTGTTTGAAGCATCCTGCATATCCAGAGCACAAAGCCATTGACCCGGCTGGAGGAGGGGCAGAAGTCTCTGCAGAGAGAGCATCCTGAACCTTTTGTATTCTACAAAAAGACTCAGGGAACTGAGATCCAAAATTGGTCTGAGATCTCCAGTCTTCTTTGGGACCAGGAAGAAATGGGAATAGTAACCCGTCCCTCGCAGATGAAGTGGGACGGGCTCCATGGCCTGCTTCAGCAGGAGAGCCGAAATTTCCTCCTGGACCAAAAGAAGATGTTCCCGTGAATACAACGACTTCAGAGGGGGGTGGCGGGGTGGTTTCTGAAGAAACTCTATCGAGTGCCCCTCTGCTATTAGCTGGAGCACCCAAGAATCTGTGGTCATCCTCTCCCATCCCGGAAGATGGAGGGAAAACCTCCCTCCTACCGGTTCCTCCGGGGAGTCCGGAGGCAGTGGGAGAGGAGAGGAAAGGAGTCAGGTGCTGTGGGGCAGTGCCACAGCTGAAGCACCCGCTGCTTTTTTGGATGGGGGGGCTTAGCAGCTGTGGGGGTCCCGGCGTTTTGTGGCCCACCTTCCCTGTGGTTTCGCCTTTGGCCAATTCAGTCTGCAAAAGGGACGGCGCTGCTGCTGATGGGGACGGTACATGGAATCAACTGACTTTAGTGCCGTTCCCTTCTCTTGCAAATCAGTGATGATGTCCTTGACATCACCCCTGAAAAGCATAGACCCCCCAGAAGAGTGCTTCCTGGATAGCAGATTGCACCTCCGGAACCAACCTTGACAAGCGGAGCCAAGCATGACGCCGTAGGCCTACGGCAAAAGCTGAGCTCCGTCCCGCAGTGTCCACTGCACCATATGTCGCCCAAAGCATGTGGCGACTGGCCGAATGAGCAGAGTGGACAAGATCAAACAACTCCTGCTTGACTTGGGAGTCAGGCAAGGAGTCCAGTTTGGCTTCCGCCTGAGTCAGAATGGCCTTCTGGTAGTCCCCCATATGGCTGACATAGTGCAGGGCCCTGATCCCCAGCGTGGAGGAAGCATAAATCTTTCTCCCATACTGGTCCAGAAGGCGCGATTCCTTATCAGGTGGTGATGAGCTAAGGTGTTTGGGGTTTGCAGACCGGCCGTGAGCGGCGCTAACCATGACCGAGTCGGCACGAGGGTGAGAATCCAGAAAATCAGCACCCTCTGGAGCCTGATATAGCCTGTTCGACTTCCTAGGAAGTGAGGCTAGAGCCGACGGCTGTTTCCACATTGTGGTAACGAGGTCGGCATGAGGCTCTATCCAGGGTGGCACCAAGGTAGGAGCTGTCACGGGCAGATCCAGATGTTCAGCAAGTTTCAGATGCTGAGGATCTGGTTCCAGGGAGTGCCACTGATTAACCTCCTGGATTTTCCTAAGCAACTCCGTAAAAGAAGGATCCTCCGGAGGAGACTTCGGAGGAGTCCTTGGCCTGGGCTTTGACGGAGAGCGTGGCTCGTTGTCTCTCTCGGAGCAACCGTCGGAAGAATCTGAGGAGTCCGAGGGTGAAGAGGAGGATGAAGAGGAAAAAGACTCCCTTTCCCGACCCGGGAGAGGAACGGACCCCTTGGGAAGTCCCCGGGGAAGCGTGTCCTGCCCTTCTCTGGATCCAGACAGAACTCTGGAAACCGGAGGTGGTGAGGGAGTGTGCCGCCTCGGATGTGCGGAACCTGGGATGGCACAGTCGCCGGAAGGCGGCTCTCGACCGCTTTGGTGAGCTGAGCCTTGGCCTCAGCCCACCAGGAGGCCACAGTCTCCTGCAGGTCCACCGGCGGCCGTGAGGGTGGTGGAGGAGGAGGAGGCAGGGGATAAGGGTACAGGTTGTAACCGTATGGAGCGCATCCAAAACCCGGCTGTGAGTAGCCTGGCATTGGGTATTGTGGAGTCGAGTACTGCGGCATCGGGAAGCCCGGCGTCGAGTACTGTGGTGCTGGATACTGCGGTCCCGGGTACGCCGGCGTCAGATAGGACAGAGGGTACCCGGGAGCCTGGGGGGCTGCCAGAGCAGACGGCCCGGCCAGTGGCCTCACGGGCGGGTCCCATAGTGGAGGGCCCGATGGGAGCGGGATGTCTCCCCGAGCCAGTAAGGCCGACGTCAGAGGCCCTGGTGTCGGAGGTACCGACGCTGGAGGGGCCGGCGTCGGAGGCAGCGTCTGGGGAGCCGACGTCAGGTCCGGCGCACCAGGTGGCGGAAGGACTGATGGAGGAGGAAGATCCCCAGCATCGCCCGGGGATGGAGAGGAAAAATTCCCAAGGTTGAGTTGCGGAGACTCTGGTTCCCCGGATGGCAGTGAAGGCTGTGGGGAACCGGGTACGACGGACGTGGCAGGGGGGTCAGTCATCGGTTCCTTCACCAGCCGGACGTCGGACGAGCCGACGTGTGGCTTAAGGGTGAGCTCCCAACGGGTGCCAGAGGAACCGGCGTCCGACTTATGAGAGCCATCACCGGAGGCAGGTCGAGTAGAGGGATCGGCCTGGTCCAGTGGAGTGGAGGCCGCGCGTCACCCGAAGGGTCGGGTGGCTTACCGGCCTCAGGGGAATGTCTGAGAGCCGGCCCGGCTGGCGTCGCCCACAGTGGTGAGCCACAGCCTGCAGCTGAACCAGGGCAGAGGCTCCAACTGCCCGCAAGGCCTGGGCGCAAGCCAGATGGGCAGGCCAACGCCCCCTCGGAAACCTCCGAGGCGGCCGTCAAGGAGCGGTCCCCCGGAAGGGATGTTACCTACGTCCCAGCGACTCCAGAGGGAGACGCGGTGGAGGAGCCCTTGTCCCGGTGCCTCTCCTTCTTCTTCTGATGACCTTCGGGGGAAGTGGACTCTGCCTCAGTTTTTTGAGCTCCTTCTCCATTGAACTCATTTTCTTCTTCAGAATATGCGCTTCCAGGGATTGCTGCCGCCTTTTCCGGGTAGCCGCGTTGAAACCGAGGCAGTGCTGGCACTTCTAGACCGGGTGATCGGGCCTAGGCTGAACAGGCACAGGGAGTGGCCGTCCTTGTGCGGTAGTTGGGCGCCGCACGAATCGCACTTATTCTTGTGCTCAGAGGGTGTAGGGGACGACATACACTGACGATTGTACTGACGTTAGTCGAAAAAGCAATTCTTTTCGGTAAAAAAACGACGAAGATAGGGCTGACGAAGCACGAACTTTTCCGCGAGGCACTGCACGAGCTAATGGCGGGAAAGAACTGGGAGGCAGGCGTCGGGGACCGCCCCTTTATACTGACGTCTCCTGACGCCGGTCACCTGATGTGGGGGCAGTCCCTCGCCAGGGACTGCTAGCTAGAAATTTTTCTGTGGGGTCCTGCCGCCTGCCGGCGTCAGTCCTATATGTAATTACCTACTGCAAGAGCCCTCTGAAAGTAAGATCTTACATTTCGTCGGTCTGAGGTCTGCTGAGCGAGCACAGGCAAATCGTGGGCACCGCCTCAGTCCTCCCATCTTCCCAGCTGAGGCAGGCTTGTTTACTCGTTTTCTCCCTCCCCGAGCAGCAAGCGACTTCCCCCGATGTCAAGACGCGAGCACTGATGTCCATGCTGCTCAATGGCCTCATCCCACCTCCAAATGGAGCTTGCAGTTCTCTAAGTCTCCGCTTGGGGCCATGCAAGTGTCGGGCATCGGCCGGATCCCTCCCCGGAGAAGGCAAGCTGCCGCTGGACGCTCCAGCCTATCTCCCCCCGGCCTACCCACTGACGAGCCGAGTCCACTCCCGAACCCAGGTCGCCGGCATGGTGTGAGGTGTGGCATTTAGCGCCTCAACCCTCACCTCCACCTCCACCAGGCCGGCTAAAGTAAATTTTTTTATGTTACTGCTAATACTAATAAACACTTTTTGCAAATTCTACAACTGCTCCTGGTTTTTCCTATACTTCCTAACCTGTGCCTCGACGACATACTGGAGTAGTGTTCCTGGACCTGACCAGGGCCTTCGATTTGGTGGACCACATGTTACTGGTAGGTAAGTTAAAGAAATTGGGTTACAGGGCACCTGTGGTGTGCTGGTTCCACAGTTATTTAACTGACAGAACTCAACAAGTTCGAATTAATAGTACATTAGCAGACTCAAGAAGGGTGGAATACGGCGTACCACAGAGCTCAATTTTGGGCCCCTTGTTATGTTCACTTTTTATAAATGAGTTACCATATGTCTGTACAGAATCATCCATCGTCTTATATGTTGACGTTGCAGTGATACATGTTTCAGACAGATGTGTTGATACAGTTCAGCAAAAGTGAGAGAGTATGCTAATTTGGCAAATTGGTTGATAAAAACTTGTTTAGTGATGAAGAGAAAACAAAAGGTGTTATTTTGTTCTGTGATGAAACAAAAGAAGATAACTGACTTTTTCCCTTGCAGCAAACGATGGTACGTCAATTGAAATTGTTACTGAGTTTAGATATCTGGGGTGACACCAGATTGTCATCTCAGTTTTCAGGCACATATCAATAATGTGACTATAACAACTACAAAAAAAGCTTGGAGCTTTCCTAACTGATGAGGCTAGAAGGACAATAGTGACGGCATGCTTAATGCCAATATTAGATTACAGTAGCTTACTCTGGGGTGTACTACTGAGAAAATTAGGCAACAAAGAAACATTTTGTACAACTCGACATGTCGATTCGCCCAGAGGGCAAAATTCAGGGAATATCACAGTGGCTTATACAACAAACTGAGGTGGTTACCGCTCTTTAATAGAGATACATTATAGATAGCATGTTTTGTTTATAAGACAATTCATCTCACGAATATAAACCCAATGTATAATTTTTTTACGCAACAAACTATTATACGATCTTTACATTCTCAGAATTCAATTTGTTTGATTGTGTTAAACTGCAAAACTACTAAATTTCAAAAATCTTATGTGCCATGCTATAAAAATTTGGAATGATCTGCCAGCTGCAACTAATTTATATCAGTTTAAGACGCATCTGAGAAAAATGTTACATCAACAGTCTGTATGCATTTGTTTATGAATGTGACGCTTTTATGGTTAGAGGAACGAGGTGTGAACGAGCTTAGTACATCCAGCAGACCAAACCCGAGTTTGATTCTTACAACCTCCACTTGCATACTGTATGACTCTGAGCAAGTCACTTAACCACCCAGTGCTCCCAGGTCACCCCTGAAAACAGGCACTTGTGCCTAGTGGGCCTTACCCGGTTACCAAAGACTAAAATAAAAAATTAAAAAATCATTTTTATCTTATTGTATTTTTGTATTTCTGGTTTTAGTCCGTCACATTTTTTTGTCTGTCACAAATGTTTTTGAGTGTCTTTGACCCTCACCAGGTCAAGCGTATAAAAGGGCCCTGTGGCCCAGTGCTTTTTATCCGGTTATCAATTGAAATGAAATGAAAATGAATGGACGACTGTCTTCTTCATCCAGCAAGTCATCGATTTACAGGATTTTGGTGAGCCCCCTTTTGTTGTTGCCTATTTCAGCACTGACAGTTACGGCATAAACAGTTGTGGCAATTTGTCTGGCACTACAGCATCCTTGCCTATTTTTTTCTATATAAAAAAATTCTCCGAATGCTAGCCCGCCAGCGCAGCAGTAGCGCTCGCTGGCGACACTGCCCGACCTGGTTTGGAGGCGTGCCCGTGGAGATGGAGGGCCGGCCGGGGGAGAAGGCTTAAGCGTCAGAAGACTGCTCACCTTCTCCAGGGAGGGAGGTGGGACGAGGCTCAACACCTGACTGTCGTCTGTCAGAGGCCAGAGTTACAACAGGTACCAAGCCACTTTCACGGGGAAGTGGTGTGATGGGCGTTGGCGCCTGCACCTAGACAGAGCGCACGTCACACCAGGAACAAGTGAAAAACAGCTCCTCGAGCTCCAGGTAGACGGAGCACCTGGCACAAGACCTCCAATATTCCCCTGCCTGTCCCATCCAGTGATCCCCAACAACATACTTAAGCACGGGGTGTACAGGCCGCCACCTCAACCTTGCCTGGGGGTTCACCAAGGGCTTCAGGCAATGAGGAAGGAGGCAGATGCTCTGGCATTTCCCGAAGAAGCGGCGCTCGGGAGGAGGGAGGGAGTATGAACAGAAAGCAAAAAAAAAAAATCCTCCAAAGCCTTATGCCTGCATCTTTGGGTGGCTTGCACTTGTTCTTCACATCACTGGATCAGCCTAAGCACAAAATGCCCAACTTGTGAGTGTCTTCTCTACTGATGAGCTTTCCAAAGTGACTGGGTAAAAAACCCAAAAAAACAGGTTACTCACCTCCCACCCATCCGCATGATATAGCCCTCGACTCCGCCCCATGACACCAGATCTTAGCCCGCTAGAAGCCAGGTTTGTGCGTCCACAGCCAGGGAGATTGGATGGGTCCGTGTGGATGAACAACATATACCACTCTTAGAACTACTGTCACAGGTGAGTAACCCGTTTTTCTAGGATCGTGGATATGTTGTTCATCCACTCTTCTTGGCAGACTCCTAGCAGTACTCCGGGAGGAGGGAAGCAAGGTGCACACCCCCACTGATACTCACTTGGGAAACAGAGATTGGAGAACTGAGGCCCCAAAATCAGCATCCTGGCGTGACTCAAGGTCAATGTGGTAATGAAGGTGTTTGCTGACTTCCAGGTAGCAACCCGACAGATTTCCTGGATAGGGATGTCCCTGGAAGCAGCCTCCAATGCAGTGGTATGGTGGGTAGAATGAGCTCTTATCCCTTTGGGATGCTTCATGCCCGCCAACTCATACCACAGACATGTGCAAAATGTAATCCACCTTGCAGTACTCCGTTCTGCTGCAGGTCTGCCAGAAGCGGCTTCAGCGTAGGTGACAAACAGCTGGCGAACCTCTCCTCGACTTTCCACCATCTTCTCCTTATAATAGGAGAGCGCTTGTCTCAGGTCCAAAGTATGGAGCCCGTACTTGGCCTCAGAGGTGTAATTAGGGTAGTATACTGGCAGAGTTAACACCTGGTTAAGGTGAAACTCTTACACCACCTTAAGAAGGAATTTCGGGTGGGGGCACAGGACTACCTTGTCCCTGTGGAAGACCAGAAAAGGGGAGTCCACCGAAACTGCCTGGAGCTCCCTTGTCCTTCTGGCAGACGCGATACACACCAGGAAAGCTGTCTTCCACGACAAGTGTAACAATGCACACTTGTGCATTGGTTTGCATGGCTTGCCCACGAGCTTTCCCAGTACCAGCAGTAGATCCCACAGAGGTGGAGGTTCATGCACCAGAGGGGATATGTGATCCAGGCCTTTGAAAAAGTGCCAGACCACTGTCTCCTGCACCAATGTCGGCTGACCGGCCTGTGCCCGGTAAGCAGAGATTGCTCCCAGGTGCACCCTAAGGGTCGATGACCCCTTCTGGACGGAGACCAAAGGTAGTAGAGAATGTTAGCCACTGGACAAGACAGAGGGTCCAGCCCCTTGCCCTGACACCAAATGGCAAACCTTTCCCATTTGAAGGAATAACATTTCCAGGTCGATTCCTTTCTGGATGCTTATACCATGGTGAGGACATCCTCAGAAAGACCCAAAGCCTGGAACTCTAGTCGCTCACGTACCAGGTTGAGAGGTGCAGGGATTGAAGGTCCAGATGGTACACCTTCCCCTGACAGAGACATCAGGTCCGGGCGTGCTGGAAGCCGCTCCGGGGCCTCCAGCTGAGGCTGAGGAGATCTGGATACCAGAACTGGTGTGGCCAGTTTGGGGCTACCAGAATCACCTTCGCCTTGTCCCTCCTCACCTTGAGAAGCACCTTGTGGATCAAGGGAAATGGAGGGAAGGCGTAGAGAAGGCCTGGGGTCCACGGCCTCGAGAAGGCATCCCCCTGCAGTGAGCCCTGCTGAGGGAAGAGGGCATGAAACAGCCTCAGCTCGGTGTTTTCCCTGGAGGCAAACAAATACACCATTGGTTTGCCCCAGTGGGAGAACAGGCTGTAAGCTACCACTGGATGGATAGACCACTCGTGGGATGTCTCGCCTAAGCAGCTGAGAACATCAACCAGATGGTTTGAGGCTCCTGCCACATGAATGGCTAGGAGATTCGGCTCCAGATGGCTGACGAGGGTCCAGATGCGGAGCGCCTCCCTGTAAAGCAGATAGGAGTGCGTGCTGCCCTTTTTGTTGAGGTAGTACATGGTCATGGTATTGTCCATCTGAACTTGAACCACTTGACCCCGGAGCGGAGGAACAAAGCTGAAGAAAAGCAGTCTGACTCTCTGAGCTCCAACAAGTTGATGGGTATTGGGACTCCTTGGGGGTCCAGAACCCATAAGCCCTTATGTCCCCCTTATGGGCTCCCCAGCCCATGAGAGAGGCATCGGTCGTGAGGACGACCGTCGGCTCTGGGTAGACAAACGGGATCCCTTCTTGCAACTGGTCTGGGGCGGTCCACCATTGGACAGCGTCCCACATCTTCTGGGTTACAGTGATCAGCTGGTCGAAATGGCCATGGCGCTGAAACCACTGGGCGGCCAGCTCCCACTGGAGGGGACGCATGTGCCACCAGGCCCAATGGACCACGGAGGTGCAGGCCGCCATGTAACCCAGAAGGCACAGAAAGTCCCGGGCAGGGCACAATTGCCCAACCACGAGAGTCGAGCTCTGCCCCGATAAAGCACATCACCTGAGAAGGCACAAGTTCTGACTTGGCCTTGTTGATCAAGAGGTCGAGTTGGGAGCAGGTCTGGAGGCCAGGTCCTGGACCTCTCCACCTCCGTTGGGTGGAACCTGCTAAGAGCCAATCATTAAGGTAGGGGTAAATTCTGACCCCCGAGATGGGTTGTCACCACTGAGATGCTTCTGAAGACCCGTGGGGCCGGTGACAGGCCGAACAGCATGGCACGGAACTTGTATAGGGTCCCTTTAGCTCTGAAGCGGAGGAACCGCCAATGAGACGGACGAATTGGGACGTGAAAGAATGTGTCCTGCAGATCCAGTGAACAGAACCAGATGTTTCGCTCCAAGGATGGTATGATCTGGGACAGTGACACCATCCAAAAGGTGTGTAACCTGAGATAGTGACTCAGGTCGTGCAGATCTAGAATGGGGCACCAGCCCCCATCCGCCTGGGCACCAGGAAGTACCTGGAGACAAAGCCTGGATCTGCTGAACAATCCATCACTGGAGCTACTGCCTCCTTGAGGAGGAGGAGCTGAGCAATGTTGTCTCGGAGAACCGGCTGAGTATCGACGGATACTCTTTCCTCCCGAGAGGTGCGGGCTCTGCTTGGAGGGTGCTGCTCGAATTCCAGAGGCAGTCCCTGACTGACCACTTCCAAAACCCACCTGACCGTGGTGATAATGGACCAGGCGGAAAGAAAGTGGTGGAGCCGGCCCCAAACGGGAGAACCCAGAGCTGGTGTGACGGGAGAGGGGGTGGAGGCCCCTGCCCTGTCACTGAGCAAGCGGATCCAGGACCTGAACCTCTGTCTCCTTTACTGGCCTGGGAGGGCCCAGGCTTGGGCCAGGATGCCAATCTTGAGCCTGCTGCTGCTGTTGCTGCTGCACTCCATGAAAGGAAGGTTGCTGTGCTGCAGGGGAAGAGTGCTGAAAAGGCTTCTTTTTCTTCTTCTGCTGTTTCTTGCCCGAAGAACCTTTAGCAGAAGTAGAGTCCAAGGTGGCACTGGACTGCTCAATACGCTGAAGGCGACCAGCCACACCTGGGCCGAAAATGTCAGTGCCCAGGAAAGGCACATCAGCTAGTTTGTACTGAGTATCTGCCAGGAAAGAGGAGAGTCTCAGCCAAGCCCTGCGACGAGAGGCAACTGTGGTTGCCATCGAGCAGGCACAAGAATCCCCAATGTCCAGGGCTGTCTGAAGCTGTTTGGCAACAGCCCGGCCTGATCCTGGACCTGCTTGACCATGGTCTGCATGTCCGCGGGGAGGTGTGGGAGGACTTCATCCAAAGACCCCAAGAGGGCATGGGAGAAGTGTGCCATGATGACAGATGAACTTGCCTGATGAAGGCCTAAAGATGAGGCCACATAGACCTTTCAAGCCAAATGATCCAAGAGTTTGGATTCTTTTTCAGGAGGTCGGTCAGTGTCAGCAGAACTGCCAGTATGCCTGAACACAGAGGCGGTCACCAGGCTCTCGGTCGAAGGGTGCTATGTGAACCCCGCAAGGGACCCATGGGCACCGCATACTTGCGGGCCATGCGGGCAGATGGAGCTGGACAGGAGCCATGGCGCTGCCAAAGTTCTAAGGCCGGGCCAACTATGGCCTCAGCCACAGGAAACGCCTCCGCTAGGGTATCCCCTCTCTTAAGGATATCCGTGAGAGGGTACTCTGCCTTTTTCTGGATAGGTTCCAGGGGCATCCCTGTAGACTCTGAGATGAGGCGAAGAATGCTCTAAAAAGACATCTCTATCCCACCAGCCAATTCGTCATCCCCGGGATGAAAATGTAGGCCGGTCTCATCCGAATCCGAGGAATCCGGATACAACGGTCAACCACCCAGGTCACCTTCGACCCGCCGAGGGTGGTCCAGGGTGACAGTGACTGAAAGATGCCGGGGAAGCCCAGTGTCTGGTCTATCTTCCTTAGAAGGAGCCCCTCCCACACGCTGCTTGGGCGGTGGTTCCACCACGATCGATGGAGAGACCAGTTTAGGCCAAACCAGAAGTTTCGCCAGCTCCGCAGGCGGGGGAGCTGACTTAATTGGCTCCGAAGGAGTCAGCTTCGGCCTGGGAGGCGAAAGCCAAGTACTGGCCAGGGCAGAACCCAGGCTTGGCTTGTGCCGGACAAAATCATCTGTTGCCACATGAGGTCCTCGTAGCGCCGGAGTTTCTGACGGAGCCTCTCCTCATCCGAGGATGACGACCGATGGCGTTGCCTCTTTTTTGAGCACTTGTGGCTCTTCTTCGGCCTGTCAGTCAAGGGGGTCCTCAATTGAGATCGGACGGGCTGATTCGGTCGTTCAGGAGACACCGGCCGGACCGGTGATTTCCCAGAGTCGGGGACCACTTCCTCGATGGCATTCCCAGCGGGCTGGGTCTCCTCGTCGGGGAAAGAAAGGACCGGAGTCAGATTGAGAGAATCATTGACCGGAGTCAGCAACAAAGGGTCAATCGGGTCGATGATTATTTCAGCCTAGATCGAAACTTTAGTCAACTGACCAGATGGCAGTGCTGAGAAGCCAGCGGCCGAAGAGGAAATTTCAACTGAAGTAGAGACTGCCGGTTCCTTGGACCAAGATCTCTCCCGATCCCAAGAACGTCTTCGCCGAGACGAAGATGATCCGGGGTCCATTTCCCGCTTACGGGACCAAGAGGGGTGCACGCCCGCAGGACCCTCTCCCTTAGTTGGGAGAGACTGGTACAACTCTCGGAAGGAACCCGAGAAGGTGGAGCCCAGGTTGAGTAGATCGAAGACGCTCCGAGAGGAAGATTCCCCAGCACGAGCTGCTTCCTCCTTGAAGGCTTGCATGTCTTCCAATTGCTCAGTGGATCCTGAGGCCATGGAAACCACCCACCAGGCCTCCTTTGATTTCACTGGAGGGTTCCATTTTTCTGGCCTCCCCCAACTTCAGGAGTGTGAGACGGTCGTCGAGGACGTTAGGGTGAAATGCAAGACACAAATCGCACTTTGAGGTGTCATGGTTGACACCAAGCAATAGAAGCACGCTGTGTGGGGATTGGTGCGTGACATTTTCCGGCCGCACGAACACTGGCGAAATCTGGGGGAAGACTGATTTTCCATAATCAAAGGTAAGCAGTCGCAATCGCAAATGCGAAGTAGACGAATTTTCGGAATAACCAAAGGTTTTGAAGCTAGGGTCTACAAAATGCAGAACCACAAAGGATGCAACCTGAATCTTCCAGGAGAAAGGAAGATCTGGTGTAATGGGGCGGAGCCAAGGGTTATACCACCCGGGTGGGTGGGTGGGTGAGTGGGAGGAGCTGGCTTGAAGACGTCTGGCGATCCTTAAAGGGGAAAGGGACATGCCAATAAGTGTGGATGAACAACATATCCAAGATCCTAGAAAAGGGCATTACTCAGTGATGACAAACACTGGCAATCCACGATCCCGAAAAAGTAGCCACAAAAGAGAAAAATTATTGTCTGGAAAAAAACAGGGAAAATATAGCTTCCACTGGCCTCACATCCACTCTCCCAAGTGGTAGGAAAAAAAAAAAAAGAATTGATGTGGATGGGACCCACTTACGTTATATAAGCAAAGCTGTGTGGCGTTTATGGGCACATCAGCATGTCAACGTAGAAATCACCACTGTTGCAAAGGTTTCTCACAAGGTCGTGATCCTGAAGGGTTACGATCGAATGTATTATGGCTCTGTGAAGATACCCTCGAAGAAGATTTAACATTTCTATAGAGCAAGCTGACTTTTAAACTCTGCTTCACTGACAGCCAAACCACAATAAACAACCATCTATTGAAAAGTACTTTAGCAGGACACCCATTGGATGTAATGTTAAGTAGTGCACCTTACTATACTGAGGACCCAGTGTTTTCTCCTGAGCCCAGTCCAGCACACATCAGGAGGCAGAAACTGGGCAAAGTGTCTGTTCTGGTTACCTCTTGTCTTGCTTTTTATTTCGTTTTTGTTTACCGGTGAAGTGCAGTAGACAGATTCTGCCTATTTTCAGGCACGACCCGGGGGAGGGGGATACAGATGAATGCCAACTGACTATGAACCAGATTTAGCTGTTGGTGGTATTTTTAGTGAGAGTGGGTGGGTGGGGCCTTTGAGCGGGTGGGTGGTTCCTGCAGTTAAACAATTGCCTCCCCCCACCCCAAGGCCATGCTGATGGTCCAGTGGCAGCAAGCTGCACTGCTGTGTAGGTGACCCGAGTTCAGGAGCGAGCTTAGGTCACCACATCAACAGGCAGGCCAGGCTGAGGCAACTGCCGTGTGGCAGTGCCCCTCGGCAGGGAACGGATGGCAGAGAATTCCACCGCCACAGCGACCCCTTATGCTGGGCCAGGCAGCTTGCTCTTTTTGCAGGGTTGTCTGTGAGCACACAAGGCCATTAGGGGCACTGCAATCAGGATAAATCCCTGGATGAACAGCTGTGGTTGGGGGGGTGGAGACTGCTATCTGGTGGGGGAATTGGGCTGATGGCCCAGGGGGAGGAAGTTATGCAGAGAGGAATGCAAAGCTGCATGCTAGGGTGGGGAGGAGGTGACATTCTGCTGCTGGTGTGACACAGGATGCTGACGTAGAACATGGTGGTATCACATACCCAGTGCTGTGCAGGCTAGGGTCACTTAAGTGTGGTGTGTGGGCCTAAACCAAGCCCACTACTGACTGGTCAAAAAGGTCTACCATCTCAGGACATGCCACAGTGGGGTGGGGGTGAAACATACAGAGAAGGATTAACAGATGCAAATAATGGTGGCTCTCAGAGAGATGATGCCACCATGCTCTGCTAGCCCAGTTACAGTACATGGATCTCTGAGTTCCTTCTGTCCTCTCTGACCAGGAGAGTTCTGGCTAGCTTTGCTCTTGGCTGGCTCCACCCAAAGGAGTCCTTTTGGGACAGGATAAGATGGTCCATTGAAGACCGCTCCAGTAGGCATAGTGAAAAGAACTTGTGGCTTGGGTGAAGGAGAACCCAGTCCACCAGAAAAAGAGGAAATATTAAAAAGTAAAATGAACACTTTGTTTTACATGCAAACATTTTATATACCATAAAATCATCTTACTTCATAATTTATTTATGGCTGTTTACCAGGTAGGGTGCACTGGTCCAGTGGACCGTTTACAGGCACGACCTGGGCCTAGTAGGCACAAAACAAAACACAAGACAGATTACAAATATCGGAAAGTTTAACAGCAGCACTAGGTGAGAACACAATGTACAGAGACAAGGCACTGATAATCAGGTATTGGTGAATCATACATGCCAATTTGCTACAGACAAGTATAGCATACAGTGCAGTTTTGGAATTCAATACATTAGCAGCAATAATTACAAGATTAGGCACAATGAGGAGTTACCAATACTGTACTAAGGGAGGTGGGGAAGTGGGTGTTACCGGGGGGGTATTATTTTTGACTAATAACTACAGTACTGCTCTTTTTAGTTAACTTAAAAAATCTGTTTTGACCTTGGCGAACTTCATTACAGTTGCATAAATCCTTGTTATACACTTACCTAATGCAAATGTGATGCACAAGTTGCAAGGCCAATGCTCTCAATTTGTTGTTTGTACTTCCTCCAAAAAGCCCATCATACACCACCTGCAAGAAAAGGCAAAATATGCATTGACATCAAAAGGAGAATTCACTTTCTAAGATGGTACTTTGAATCCCGCTCCCCCCCCCCCAAAAAAAAGTCCAGGTTTTTGGATCATGATACCAGATATTTTAGTTCTTAAAATGTCACCAGCGGGGACTTCCGGTAATGTCACGGAAATGGCAGGCAGCTAACTCCAAGGGCTCCCCGACCACCTCACCCTAATCCTGAAAATTCAGCACGGAAAACACTCCAATACAACTTTTTCAACAGTGAGGCTGATACTATACATGGCAGGGAAGTCACAGAAGGCAAAAGAAAACCGATTACCTTCGTCCTCGACAAGTAAAATGAAGCAAACAACCTTGAGTAGGCCACAGGAGAGCCTAATGGCTCTACCACAACGTAGAAGGCACCCCCTCAGAATTGTCGGCAGACTGGGATCAGGATGACGCTGAACCATCGGAAAGTAGTCAAACCCTGAAAAAGATCCTAGCTACAGTAAACAAAATTGACTCAGCACTGGCTGACTTGAGACAAGATGTGAAAGCTCTAGATAGGAAAGTTTGGTCGTCGGAAGCCAGAATCAGAGACCTGTCTGAGGCGCAGGAAACTACAGAGCAACTGCTGCTATTCTTACTTCAGAGAGACCGAGAAACCCAAGCTAAACTAGAAGATTTAGAAAACCATTCCCGTAGGAACAACTTCAGAATTCATGGTATCCCCGAGGGGGCTGAGGATGGCTTTCTAACGACAGCAGATTTCGTGCAGCAAGTGCTGCGGGCAGTGCTCTCTCCACCTCCCGACCTAAGTTTAGAGGTTGACCGGGCCCACAGATCGCTAATCCAGAAACCAGCGGACCCCAATGCAAGGCCCTGCTCCCTGATGGTTCGAATGTTACACTTTCAAACTAAAGAATGGATCATTCGTGAGACCTGGAGGCTTAGAGACTTAAAATATCAAGAAGCAACAATTTTCTTTGACCAGGACTTTTCCTCGGCCCTGCATGCCGAAAGGCAAAAAGTGAGGGGGGTGATAAGGAAGCTTAGGCTGCAGAAAGAAATAAAGGCACAGTTGCTTTTCCCTGCGAGGCTGAGAATTCACCTGGAATCAGGAATTAAGACCTTCCCATCCCTGGTCGAGGCGAGTGCCACCTTAAAAGAGCTTCAGGTTGCGGTGCCAGATTTGGAACAGGAGATTTTAGAGAAAAAATTGAGAGGGGGAGCCTAGAACGTAGTATCTCACAACCAGACGAGGAAACGAGGCCTTCCAGGATCCATCGCAATGGCGAGTGTGGGGGACATTGCTAAGCTGCCTCTTCGCGCAGAGAACAGAAACAGAACCCAGAATGATGAGAGACCGACCTCACCATCCTCAAAAGGCTGAGTTTATTAACACACGGAGAATGTTTTGCGGAATAAATGTTGGGGCTTGAAGAGGAATCGGGGGACGTCTATGCAAATTTACCAGTGGTTCCACAAGTGGATCGTCAATATGGGCTGATCGAGGAGATCTAAGGACAGTGACTTTATACAGACTATTTGTCCTTGGTCCATGAATACATCCTTCTCTCAAGGGGACACTGGGCTTGGTGGGGGGGGGTCCCCTCTATTTTTTTTTTTTTTTTTACAAAGTTAGCCCTATTAGGTACTGGTACTGAATAGGTAATGATATGTTAGAGCCATTAGAGGGTGGTAAAGAGCTACACAGAATATAAATGTTTGATGGGGGCTCTGATTTGGGTAGTGATCTCCCCCTTTGGAGGAGACTTTGGGGGGGCCTCTTTTTACTCCCTTCCCTTCCTTTTTTCTCGCTCCTCTTCCCCCTTTTTTGGGGGGCCGGGGTAAGAGGAAATGACTGGTGAGTCACAGAGGGATCTTTATTGGAGGACACAGTAAAGCATAACGGTGCGGGTGGTTGGGGTTTGGGTGGCTCTTTCCATATACACAGAGTGACGTTTATTAGACTAACCGTTGTCAGCCCAGGAAGTCACTTAGCTGCTCAAGGCGACAACGCCCCTAAACATCAAAGGGGCATTGATTGTGTCACATGTGTGACAACTCTGGGTGGCCTCTGACTACCAGAGTTACTTTTCCTAGGAAGTCAATCTAACAGACACTTGCTTTGATTCGAAAAAAGTGTTTTTTTATTGTGGATCCAGGTGGGACCTTATTTTTTCAGTTAATTGATTGGTGTTATTAGTTCATCAGTTTTAAATGTTTCTGGTTATATTAAGTCGACGTGGGTTCAAAGGGGAAAGAGGGATCTGGATTGGTTCCGGCGAGCCTATAGGGTCGAGATGGGTATTCCTGGGGGATAGTATGAATAAGAAGATAACTTACAGGGACAGATTATGGCTATGCACCTAAGGATTATTTCTTATAATGTTAATGGGTTTAACTCACCCATTGAAAGAGACAAAATCCTAACGGAACTTAATAGGAGGGGCTGTGACATAGTGCTCCTCCAGGAAACCCACCTCTCTGAGGTGGAACACATGAAACTAAGACGGCAGTGGGTGGGCAGAGTGCTAGTTACCTCAGACAAAGACAAAAAAGGCCGGAGTGGCGATATTAATTAAAAAAAAAATTCCCATTCTGTATGCAGGAGGTAGAGGTTATACTCCAGGGTAGGTGCATTAGGGTCTCAGGGTTAATTCAGGGTAACCTAATCCATGTGGTAAATATTTACGCCCCCAATAGTGGGGCAGCCACATTCTATCAGGAGGTCTTTCAGAGGGTGGTCTCACTTCCCAGGGGTCAGTTAATACTTGGAAGTGATTTCAATACCACATTGTGCCCAGTTTTAGACCGATCATCTGGAAAATTGGAGACTTCTAAAAAGGCCACGAAGTGTTTGAATACATTAATGCAGGAGGGGGGTTTGGGGACATTTGGAGACTGTATCACAAAAAAGAAAGGGATTATACATTCTACTCAGTCCCCCAGAAATCATACTCTCGTATAGATTTTTTTATAACATATACCACAGATGTCCACCTATTTTCCAATTCAGTAATCTACCCAATAACTATCTCCGACCATGCCCCTATCTCAGTAGATTTTGTTTGGGAGAGGGAACCCAGGACAACGAATTGGAGATTGAATATCTCATTACTTAATGATAAAAATATCATACAACAAATTACAGAGGATACAAAAAAATCTTGTGACAGATTCCCCTATCTCGGACAGTACCCCAATGGTGTGGTGGGACACAATGAAAGCTGTTCTAAGAGGACAATTAATCAATCAATCTAGCTTCAGCCAGGAAGAAATTGAAGAACAAAAAGATAGAAGAACTGCAAACTAAGATAAGAGGGTTAGAACAGGAACATAAAAGTAATCCAAAAGGTAAGGAGAAAATCTGGAGGGACTTAATGGAAAGCAGGAAAGAACTCAATGAGTTAGAAGCGGACAAGGTGGAGTGGATGCTGCGTTACACAAATCATAAATATTATTGGGGGGGGGGTAGGGCCTTAAAGATCCTTGCCATGAGATTGAGAAAGGAGCAAGCAGGCAGATACAGTATGTCTCATCTCTCCAAGGTGGAAAAGGGAATGCACCCCGGATAGAGAAACCTAGAGAAATTGCCAAGGCTTTTAAAAATTATTATAGGGAATTATATAGTGAAAGGAGAGATTCAGAAGAGGCACAAAAGAATGCAGAATCCTTTCTGCAGACCCTGAAGCTGCCCAAGCTCTCCCCAGGAATGCAGCAGGAGCTGTCCACCCCATTACAGAGAAGGAAATAGCAGCAGTTATAGACAAGCTTCCTTCAGGTAAGTCCCCGGGTCCTGATGGCTACCCGGCAGAGTTCTATAAAAAATAAAAAAAAACACTAGCACCCAAGTTGGCTATGGTGCTGAATGCTATCCTACAGAATAATGAACCCCCAGGTTCCTGGAGTTAGGCTATGATCACGGTCATTCCGAAACAGGGGAAATCCCCGGAGCTTTGTGAATCACACAGGCCCATCTCCCTGTTAAACCAAGATTATAAAATCCTCACAAAAATCCTAGCCAACAGACTACAAAAGCATATTGAAAATCTGATACATCCAGATCAAACCGGATTCATACCAAACAGACATATGTCTGATAACATCAGGCATTTGCTAAATATCTTGGATTACAAGAATGCCTCCCAGAGTATCCAGATTGCTATTTTTTTGGACACGGAAAAGGCCTTTGATAGGCTAAATTGGTCACACCTAAAAGCAGTTCTCACAAGGATGGTGTTTGAAGGTGCCTTTTTACAGTGGGCCACTTTGGCCTATCAGAACCCTTCGGCTAGGGTCAGGGTAAATGGGACTTTGTCAGAGGCCTTTCCGATTAGGAGGGGCACTAGGCAGGGATGCCCCCTGTCACCCTTGCTTTTCGCACTAGCCACGGAACCCCTCGCCCAGGCCATAAGGGAGGAAAGCAAAATACAGGGCATTAATATAGCTCAGGCCCAGAATAAAGTGTCACTCTATGCAGACGACACGGTGATATATATGCAGGACCCTGGGAAGTCTATTCCATCATTGATGGCCCTTTTGGACCAGTTTGGGAAGATCTCGGGATTTTAAATTAATAGGGATAAATCTGAGATTCTACCAATAAAGGGGAGAATTACACAGAGTTTGCGTTAGCTGATCCCGTTTAACTGGGTCAGAGAGAAGGTAAGGTATTTGGGGATTAAGATTCTGATTAAATTATCAAGACTACATCAAGTTAACTATGGCGCACTCCAGAAAGCAGTTTTTGCAGACATAAACAGATGGCACTCTCTACCCCTTACTTTTACTCATAGGATAGATACAGTGAAGATGAACGTGCTCCCTAGATACCTTTTTTTGTTCACTAACTTGCCCTTGGCTTTCTCTAGAAGGGAATGGAAAGATTTAAAACAGAAAATTTCAAGATTCATTTGGGCGGGAAGGAAACCTAGAAAGCGGTGGGATCTCCTCACAGAGACAAAGACTAGGGGGGGCAAGGGAGTCCCAGTTTATATAGTTATTATAAAGCTGCTCAAGTGGTGCCTATCCTAAGCATATTAAATCCAGGTCAGAAGGGGGGGGTTGGTCTCTGATGGAGCACGGAGCACATCAAAACATACCGTTGAGGTTGCTACCCTGGGTTGCCACACACTCGGATCTTAAACTAATCAATAACAGATGGACTAAACATATCCTTAAAATATGGCTGGGGGTATGGCTACACTGGGGGGTGGTGACCCCGGTCTGGAGGTATATTCCCCTTTGTTCTCTGCCAGGATTTCCGGCCTCCTCAGGGGACCCTTGTTTCAGGAGGTGGCAGGAAAAAGGATTGTTGTTCCTTACCCAGTTTTTTCAAAGGGACACACTGAAATCCTTTTTGGAAATGCAGGGTGAATATAACCTTCCAAGACAGGATTTTTAGATACCTACAATGCCGACACTACATCTTAAACGTGGGAGTGGGGGAGATTCTGGCAGACCCGCCGGTCCCCGTGAGAACCACCTTCTTCAAAAGTAAGGGGACAGATTAGAGGGGCTACATATCCTTCATTTACAAGTCACTTCAGGATGAGGTGGGTAAAGTACTGACTCAACAAACTGAACAAAAATGGGAGGAGGAGGAGGAGCAAGGTTTGAATCTTGCAGAAGAGGAAAGGGCAAGAGTTTGGGCAGGGATCCCTAGCACTTCTAGCTCTCCAAGTTGGGGGGATTTCAGGTGAAGAGTGGTTACCAGGTACTTTATTCCCCCAGTGGTCTCAGCTCATTATTCAAAGGGTAAGTCCCAGGAATGTTGGAGGAGATGCGGAGGAGTCAGTTCTTATGCCCACATATTTTGGGATTGCCCTCAGATAAATAATTACTGGGAACAGGTGGCTCAGGCATTACAGAGCATCTTTCAATGGAGCTGTGTGCTAACTAGCTCCCATCTGATCCTGGGTCTTCTACCTAGTGAGGGGAGGACCAAAAACCAGAGATATATTTATACTACATATTAGTGGCAGCTGCACTAAAAGTGATTACCCAACACTGGTTAAGTTCGGACCAGTTATCTCTCTCCGTGTGGAGAGCCAATATTAACAGAATTTAAGAGATGGAAGCCATAACGGCCCGGTTAAGAATACAAACAGATCAATTCAATGCTATATAGCTTCCATTTTATGAATACATCGAGAATCTGGAGAGCACACCCATACTAGCTCAATGTCTGCTACCTTGAGACACTCTGCACCCACGTCGACCAGAAAATTTTTAAAAACTCTTTTTTTCCTTTCTTTTTTCTTCCTTTGCTCTTTCTACTTTGGTTTTGGCTTTATTGTTTCTGTGAGAATGTGTTTAGAGAAATAAAATAACTGAGATTGGATCATTATAAATATGGTTAATCAAGTAGAGCTTATGTAACTGTTATATAGTTTAAAACAGTTTATACAAAGAAGGACCGAAAGGGCAGGGGTAATGGGAATGTATTTCCCCATGGTACTGTTTGAGTGCTACTGAGATAGTTGTACTTTAAGTTAGGGTAGAGACAAAAGGGAAATACTCCTTGGAGTCATATTGAAAGTCGTACGCTTGCAGAGAGTTTGAAGTGCTTTTTAAATAATGACTATTAGATGTATAATAATCCTTCAATGGAATGTACACTGTACACTGAATTCATGGAAGTTCTTTTAAACTCCTAAAAAAAATTATGCAAGTTCAAAAAAAAAAAAAAAAATGTCACCAGCACAGACAGACAAGATTTAATTTTGCTAGTCTTTAGGATTTCAGGGTACAGACGTAATACTTACATAATGTATAGGTCACTTTATAGGGGGAAAACTCTCAACAATACGCCCCCACACCCAAAAAGCCCATCAGTGACATAAGCTGCAGGGCTAGTGGTTTGCCAATAAATTATGACATGGTGGCCGGCCCAGTGGCACAGAGGGTTGAGGCATTTGAGCCCCATACCTGCCGCTATGCCGGCAACTTGTGTTTGACAGCAGACCTAGGTCACCAGTGGCTGGCCGAAGATGGAGAGGCGAGTGTCCAAAGGACTGCTCTCCTCTCAAGGGTGGGAGAGAAACACAGTGATGGGTGCCCACCTAGCCCCTAGTGATGGCTTGGGGGCACAGTAACCAAGGGCCATCACATAATGAGAAGGGAGGAGTGGCGACCACCAACGTCCTGCACACAGGAGTAGGTACAGTATTGGGACAGCTTGGGTGTTGCATGCCCACTCCTCCCCCAAGAGGAAAACAGAACTCCAGTGGCTAGATGACTCCCAGCTACCTGCAGACTCTGCACTCAATAAGCACCCAGGCCATGCAGCAGATGTGTAAAGGCAAGACCTAACAGAATGTCGGGCTGGGGTGGTTGGCATGATGGAAGGGCTGGCTGGACTTGGGGACAAAGAAGATTAAATGCAAAAAAAAATTATGACCCGGGGGGCGGGAGGGGTGCGCAGGAGCCCAAGATAAGATTTTTCAACAGCACCTGTACCAAGGAAGGTGTTTATTTATATAGTTTTTGTTGACTGGGAAGAAGGGCCAGGCATTTCTGCCTGTTTTCAGCTTCATCCAGGAAGGGGGTGGGGCTACAGATGCAAACAACATTGTGATTCAGGTTAAGCTGCTGGTGGTACTTTTAGGGAATGGAGAAATTTGGCCAGGACACAGTGGAAATGCACCTATTCTTTTTGAGAAGTGCCATGGGATCTTTAACATCCACCTGAACCAGCAGAACAGGCAGACGGGACCTCTGTTTAACATCTCATCTGAAAGACAGCACCTCAGGAGTGCAGTACACTCCTCATGCTGCACTGCAGTGTCCGTATTAACATTTTTAGCCTAAGTTCCTGGTGCGAGGCTAGAACACACAACCATCTAATCTTCGGGCCTCAGAGGTGCAACCAGTTGAGCCAATGACATTACGTAACTGGAAGCAGCTCCTATCACTGGGAATGGCACTGTATGGATAAGAGTTCCTCTTTAAAACACAGGACAAGTATGCCGACCCCAGTGAGTGGAGGGCTAAGACATTCAGGCTTCATCTGCCACTTTGCCAGCAACCCAGGTTCAGGAATGAAACTGGGTCACACGGGGGTTGACCAGAGGATGATCGAGCATCCCAGCAGATGTTCTCCTCCTCTGGGGAGGGATGGCAGCCTGCTTTGCTGCAACACCACCACCTAGGTGACCACTGGTGGCAGTGCAGCTAGGGTAAGGGGACACTCCTGACGGAAGACATCAGAACGTCCAGCGACATGCACACATCAAGTCATCTCCACGGATCGTTCATGAGTCGGATAAAGAAAAACAGGAAACCCATGCTGACAGCAGGATACAGCTCGCTGCTCCTCGCAGCCCCCACCACCACCCACTGGGCACAGCATCCACCACATGAAGCAAAGTCATCCCAAGGGGGCTTGGGGAACCACCAATGGCCCTGCCAAAGGAGGAAAGCTGTGGAGGAACAGGTAGGTCCTCAGGATAAGTGCCAGAGACAGCGGGTGACGGGGCTGGGGGAGTGGCAGGGGCAGAAGAGGGCCAGCCAAGCAAGATGGAGAGGAGAAGAAAAAGACGACACCAGATAAGTTATAAATATGGCACAAGATGAAGACACAGTACAGGGAAAAAATCCAACAAACACAAATTTACTCAAAAAACAATGTTAGACTAGTCTTAGAAACTCTGATAGGATGCCCCTCATCTTAGCAGACCACAGCTATACAACTACTTGGTGGTAACCAGCTATACATGAGGACTGCAATACCTGCACTATAATCTTAAGAAGCTCCTCCATGAAGATGTAAGGGTGCAAACCGAGTGGGTACTTCTTTAACAATCAATGGTTATAACATGTATCTCAAGAAAAGCATGGTGAAATCATAGTACAATATAGTTTTTGCTCCCACACAGCCCTTAGCACCCCATTCTGGGTCTCAAATTGCCCCCCAACTTACCTATCACTATCAGCTTCCACCTCCCAGGCTCTACATCTTCTACTCAGGTTTGGCATTTCCCTGCTGGTAGGGCTTTACACAGGTACCACCAGGGAAAAGAAGCATGTGAAATGATGTTGGGGAAAACAGTCTGGTGTGGATTGCAGCCACTAAGCAAAGGGGCCAGGTGCCTATAAAGTAACAAGGCAGCCATCGTCCAGTGTTCTGGGACTAGCCTTTTTAGTTTTCGGTGCCCTCCCACCTAATGTCACCCTATGTGCAAGCATGCCGCAGCACCCTGTGGTGAGGATGCTCAGTGATGTGTGGTCACCCACATCAACAAGCACACCACCAAAGGCCTGTCACAAGGAGTCACTTTAACAGCTATACGACATCAGATCTTTCCCCGGTAGGAGAGTGTCAACACAAACCCTCATTCGTCATCTCTGCTCCTTCAGTACTGGACTCTGGGTGTGAAACCAGGTTGTAAGAATGCTAAGCAGATGACCCACTGTTTAACAGCATACAGCAAGCTGAACATAATATTTTATTTATATTCTCAGGACATCCTGAGATGCAACATCTCATTTTCAGTGGTGCCCAGCTTCTACCCAGTTTTACAGATGAAGTACTGATGCACAGTAAGGTACACAGGAACATAAGGTATGCAAGACAAAAATCAGACCCACAGCAGCACATCCAGTTTCTCCCCTGCATGGGAAGGCATGGGAAGGAGTGACTGTGAGGGAGAATGGAGACTAAAGCGTCTCCAAGTAGGGAATCTTGGGACAGACTAGGTGGACTATTCTGATCTATTTCTGTTGATCACTTTTCTACGTTTCTAGGACAAAGGCCAGCTCCCCACATGTGACTAGGCACCTTTCTCCACATCTGATCTGGTTCCAGCAGGACCTGGGCCACTCCATCAGTCCCCCACAGGGGACTGCCAGGAGATGGAAAAGTTACTAACTGTAGTAACATCTATTCTTCTAATGGATTAGAACAACCAGTCAAACCTATACATCATCTCCACAAGGTGCATAATGCCCCTTGACTTAGAATGTGTTTTCTAAAGATGCTCTCAGGGTTCCGCAGCACCCTCCCTATTTGTGCCACCCACCCGCCTGCACTATCCTCAGGCCTCCACCTGGAGGCAACTGTACTGCAGGGGTGACAAGGTCCCTCCCCAAGAGAGGAGAGCTGCCTTCGCTGCTCAATTCCACTCCTCCCCACTCCCCAGCTGACCCAGGCTCGCCCTCAACCCGGGTCACCGGCATAGCACAAGGTAAGGCATCCAGCGCCTCAACCCTCAGCGTCATCGGGCCGACAGGGTTTATTTTCTAAAATTATTATTAAGTTTTATTGTGAAAAATCTTGTTGTCCCTTTCTGTTGGAACAGTGGTACATCAGTATGGCTGTGAAAAAAAGACTCTGAAAACTGCTGCACACAATCTGGAAGCACTTTTTTCCTCCAGCATCCAGCTCGAACAGAGCTGAGCTTTTGCAGCAGCCCGGCTCAAGTAGTGACCCACCATCTGCTCAGATTATGAGTATGCTTACTAAAATTCAAACGATGGGGGAAGAGACTAATAAGAGAATAACTGCAGTGGAGGCTAAACTAACAAATTTTGACACCCAGATTAACGATAATAAAATGGAAATTATGTATCTACCGTAATTCTTGATCTTCTTGGACGGAGTCTTCACCATTCATTCACATTAGTGGGACTACGCCGGAGGCGCTAGGACCCAGTGGAAGGCAAAAATCTTCAGGAGGGCTGGCTCCAAGGTAGGACCGCGCATGCATGGCGCCACGAGACTGGCTTGCGCTATATAGGCTATCTCGATGTCGACCCTCCAACCGCCTCAGTACCTTTTTGACCAAGGAGGTGTAGTGTAAACTATCCCAGGAAAACCTAACCTAAACAGAGTATAAGATAGCCCGGATGACCCACGTAAGAAGGGTCAAAACAACAACAATGTCTTCACAGCCCAACCAACAAGGGCATGAAGACCAAAAACAGACTGAGTGAGCTCGAGGGATGGTGGGTGGGTGGATGTGTGAATGAATGGTGAAGACTCCGTACAAGAAGATCAAGAATTACGGTAGAGCCGGCCCGGTGGCGCAGAGGGTTGAGGCACTGGATGCCACACCTCGAACCACGCCGGCGACCCAGGTTCAGGAATGGACTCCAGTCACTGGGGGCTGGCAGTGGAGGAGAGGATTGAGCATCCGAAGGACTGCTCTCCTCATATGGGGCGGGTTTGGGGAATGCGTCACCTTGCAGCGGCCCCAAGTGGAGACTGGGAGCACAGCAAGAGGACTGCAATACCTGTGGGACCAGAAAACCAGAAAATCCACACTGGGCTCAGCCGGATGACGACTGCTGGCCTGCCTGCTCCTTCTCCGATCTCCTGTGGTGCCATGTCTGCCTCAACAGCGTGGGGCCAAACTTGTATGTGCTTGCCTGTCTACCCCCGGTGCTTTCCCCCTCGGAAAAGAGGGACCCATCCAGTGAAGGGATATGCTGGATTACCCCAGCGGCTGCAATATGAGGTAAGGGGGCTTGAGGGAGAAACGGAGGGGTGTGAGAGACATTAGCAGTATGAAGAAGTTGGTGTGCTCAAGGCACGTAGTGTGGTAAAAAAGAAAAAAAAAAGAATTATGGTAGGTATATAATTTCCGTATCTTCCTGGAGTAAAAGTCTTCACCATTCATTCACACTAGTGGGAGAGTACTAAGCTAAAAAAACAATCCCCCAAGCAGGGTGGCAGGAGACCTAG
Organism: Neoceratodus forsteri; assembly: GCA_016271365.2. Taxonomy (NCBI): domain Eukaryota; kingdom Metazoa; phylum Chordata; order Ceratodontiformes; family Ceratodontidae; genus Neoceratodus; species Neoceratodus forsteri. The sequence continues at coordinate 1,099,162,733 of CM057453.1, forward strand.
CTCAATCAAGACAGAAGTCCATTAAGGATTGATCTGCCGAAGGACGTGTGCTGTCTGGCACGAATGTAGAGAACATAGTGCTTTACGAAGGTGTCCACTGAACTCCAAGTAGCCGCTCTGCTGATGCCTGCAGTGGGTACATTACGAGTCTCTGCCAGGGAAGCTGCAACCGCTCTAGTAGAGTGGGTGTAAACCAGGCCCTCCAGCTTCACCAGCACCATCGAGCAGCAGTGTCGGAGATAAGCTACTAGTTACACAGAAATGCATCGGATGGAGACAAGCTGACCCAGTCAGGTCGCACTGAAGGACACGAAGAGCGGTTTAGATTTGCAGATCTCTTTAGTGCTGTCAATGAAGAACAGAAGTCGGCCTAGTGGCGCATAGGGTTGAGGTGCTGGAGACTCGAGTTTGGGAACCAGCCCGGACCACTTGGGGGCGGCAGGGGAGAGGGAGGATCGAGCGTCTGATGGACTGCTCTCCTCTCTCGGGGAAGGATCAAGGGGGAGCCCCGTGCAGCAGCGGCCCCCGGTGGAGACCAGCAGCACTGCTATGCACTCAGGCTTGTAAAGTAAGGGAAGACATCGGGCAGCTACCTTCTTGACGTAGGTGCTCCCGTCACGGGCTGGGCGGCAATGCATGTCCCATGTCAGGGGCATAACTAAGGAAAAATCCCCGTGGAGGTTGTGGAGATGATGGGGACTCCGGTGACACGGCCCACATCCCAGCTCCAGCCTGCTCTACAGGATTCTCCCATGGCGCCAACCCGAGCAGTCAAGCAGGAACTTTTGAGTTTGTAAGGTCACCAAGGGCAGGCAAACCTTCTCCCAGGGGTACCCGGTTGCTGGGGGGACTGGGTCTGTGCAGGGCTGTTCGGGTGGGGAGTTCCTGGAAAGGGTTCAGGCAGGGAGTGAGAGGCCCTTGTCGAGTGGGTACTCCGGATGGATGCCCAGCCTCCTCGGAGCACAAACAGAACTGTCAAAAAAAAAAAAAAATGTAGAACCGCAAAGTTCTTTTCACATCCAGAGTGTGACGAGCGCATTTCCCTTCATTCTGGAAGTTGGCAAAGCAACTCAGAAGCACCAAAGGTTGGTTAAGATGGAATTCCCAAACCACCTTAGGAAGAAACTTAAGGTGAATGCGAAGAACCACCTTATCCTTGTGAAACACCATGTATGGATTGGTCTGTGACCATTGCGTGTATCTCAGAGACCCTACAAGGGGAAGTAATGGCCACCAAGAAGGCAGTCTTCCAGGTCAGAAACTTCAAATCACAAGTGGCTAGAGGTTCAAACAGCTTGTGAGTGAGCATGTCTAGCATGAGATTAATATCCTATGCAGCCACCAGTCTCCTGACCCGGGGGTCTAGTGTAAAGGAGGCCTTTAAGGAACCTTTTGACCAGCAGAAGCTGAGCCTGTACCAGGTTATGCACTGGCTCATGGTAGGCGGAAATCGCGCAGAGTCGTACCCTTACTGTGGAATACCGCAGCCCTGCACTCAACGGGTCTCGAAGGTACTCCAACACCTTGCCTGCTGGGCAAGAGAAAGGATCCAGGAGGGACTTTGCACACAAAATCAAGAAACACTTCCACTTTGCTGTGTAAGTCTTTCTAGTGAAGGTTTATGGGCCACCAACAGGATTTCTGAGATCCGCTAGGAAACCTTAAATCTACTCACTTCGGTCTCCACAGGAGCCAGGCATAGAGATGGAGTGAGCGCAGGCTGGGGATGGACCAGTGGTCCCTGTGTCAGGAGGTCATTCACAGGGGCAGCTGCTTCAGACGAACCTCATAAGCTGTTGATCAGCGGGAACCATATCTGTCAGGGCCAGTATGGGGCAATTAGAATCATCCTGCCCCCTTGTGCTTTCAATTTGAGAAGCACCCTTTGAGCCAACAGAAGAGGAGGAAATGCGTACAGAAAGCGTCTTGTCCACCGCAGTCTGAGTACATCCTGAAAAAAATGACAGGTTCTGGGGGTCGATATCAGTCCTTTCACAGAAGAAAGAGTTTTGAAAAAACTCCTGAAACTAAAGGTGGACAAAGCAATGGGGCCTGACAGGATTAATCCAGAATTCAAAAAGTACTAAGGGGAGAACTAGTGATACCACTGACTACCCTTTTTAACAAATCATCGGAGGATGATGTGGTACCTAAGGACTGGAGGAGGGCAGATATGATTCCCCTTCACAAAAGTGGGAGCAAGGCAGAGACAGGAAACTACAGACCTGTTAGCTTGACCTCAGTGGTAGGGAAAATGATGGAATCACTTCTGAAAGAAAGAACTGTTGAGTACCTAGAGGCCAGCAGGGCACAGGACCCAAGGCAGAATGGATTCACAGTAGGAAGGTCATGGCAGACGAATCTAATAGATTTCTTTAACGGGGGTGACCAAAGTAGTAGACCAGGGAGGGGCTGTGGACATGGCCTACCTAGACTTTAGCAAGGCATTGCAAATTTGCCAGCCTGGGGGTGGGTCTAAGGGTGGTAGCCTGGGTAAAAAATTGGCTGGACAACAGGAAACAGACGGTAATAGTAAACGGAGTCCACTCCGAAGAAAGGGGGAGTTACTAGAGGGATACCGCAGGGTTCGATACTGAGTCTGGTCCTTTTTAATGTCTTTATAGGTGACACTGTGGAGGGACTGGAAGGAAAAGTATGCCTCTTTGCAGACAACAGAAAGATCAACAAAAGGGTTCATACACAATGGGGGTTGGAAAGGATGAGAAGGGAGTTGGCAAGGTTGGAGAAATGGTCAAAAGTATGGCAGCTTAGATTCAATGCAAAGAAGTGCATAGTAATGTACCTGGGAAACAAAAACCCAGGGGAAGAGTACACAATGGGGGGGGGAATTAACAACAAAAATGGAAAGGGACCTGGGGGTAGTCATATCAGATGACCTAAAAAAAAAAGCAAGTAATGTGAGAAGACAGTAAAGATGGCTGGGAGGATACTGGGATGTATAGGGAAAGGCATCAGCAGTAGAAAACAGGAAGTTGTTATTCCTTTGTACAGACAGTTGGTGAGACCCCATCTGGAGTACTGCATGCAGTTCTAGAGACCCCATCTCCGCAAGGACATAGACAGGATGGAGGCAGTACAGAGGAAGGCAACTAAAATGGTGCAGGATCTGCAACAGAAGCCATATGAAGAGAGACTAAAGGAGTTTAATATGCATACCCTTGAGGAAAAGGAGGAGAGGGGGGGGACATGATAGAAACTTTAAAGTACTTCAAGGGAATCAACAAAGTTCAAGAGGGTAGCATCTTTCAGAAAAAGACGTGCAAGAACAAGGGGACACAATTTGAAGATAGAGGGGAGACAGCTCAGCGGCAATGTGAGGAAAAACAGGTTACTCACCTGTAACAGTAGTTCTAGGAATGGTATACATTGTTCATCCACACTTGTTGGCAGATCTGCCTTCCCCTTTAAGATCGCAGGAGGGGGTCACGTGATGGCAGCCAGCTAGGCAGCAGCTGAGGCCTTGAGCTCTTCCCTCCTGCTGCTCTATCGCCAGTTTTTGAACTCCCCGGTGCATTATTTTGGTAAAATCGGCATTGAGGGAGTTTCGTTAAGCCTTCTACTAACTGTATTTGAAGTTTGACCGCAGAAGATTGGCTAATTTTTTAAGATGGAGGTGGATGAAACAGGCCTCTGTCAGACACACACCACCTACATCTCCTGAAAAGGCAGCTAAGAAGCAACGTAACCAGAGTGGTGTGAAACCAGACCGGACTGGAGACAAATTTCAGCTATCCAACCCCCTTACAGAGGACAGATTTCTACAAGAATTGTCTCCGGTGAAAGAGATTTTACAGGAGCTAGCTGGAGAGCTTAAATCACTTCCGGAGTGATCTGTCGTTGGTCTCGACCCGAGTGTCTGATGTGGAGGTCAGAGTGTTCTCCGTTGAGCAATGGAGATCTAAGTCTGAAGTGGAGATCTCCGAGCTTAAGCAGCAGATCAAGAAACTTCAAGCAAAAACTGAAGATCTGGAGGGGCGTAATCGTAGGAATAATCTTCTGATTCTGGGCTTACCTGAAATGGAAGAGGACCCAGATTTGCTAGCCTTCCTCCAGAGGTTCCTGATTAAAGTGGTGGGCCCATCACCTATTAGCCCTTCATACCACCTGGAACGAGCCCATCGCTCCCTGAGGCCTCGACCCCCATCAGGTTCGCCTCCGCGTCCTATTATTATGAAATTTTTAAGTTACATTGAGAGGCAACATGTTTACAGCAAATCTCGAGAGCTGAAAGAGGTGTTGTGGGGGTTGGCCAGAATACGGATCACGCAGGACCTTCCGAAGGAAACCAGGGAAAGGAGGGCGGCCTTCCATCCTGTGGTCCAGAAATTAATCACTGCCTCCATCCCCTTCAGAATGATCTATCCGGCGACATTAAAGGTTACAGTCGGTGGCTCTACCTATAGCTTCAGCTCCCCTGAGGCGGCTCTGAAGGACCTAGCTACTAAGTTACCGGACCTTTTTAAAAATTCTGGCTGAAGAACATTTTGCACTTTTTGTACGCTAATACATTCCTGCCTGTCCTTTTTTGGTCTAATGTTAGATTGATGGCTTGTTTTCCCCTTTTACCTTTATTTTATTTCGTTATATGCCCTTCTTATTACCCTATCTGTTTGTGTGATTTCGGGGCCTAAACTCCTCCTGTTTCTCCCCAGTGGCAGTTTTGGGGTTTTGCAGGCATCTTAGCCCTTGATCTCTCTCCTACCTGGTGGTTCCTCGGCGGCCGATTTGGGTGGCTGGGCGGTAATCCAGGGGTCGGGGTGGGAGCTCCTCTGCTGGGCCCGGTGTTTCTCCTGTTTCCGGAACCTTTCGGCTGAGTTGTGGTTTCCTGGGGGGGTAACTTCCTGGCGGTGGGACTCTGTTGGTCCCGAGCTGATAGCGGTCCCCCTGGAAACATCGGGCCATGGCGGTGAACTCACGGATCCGAGGGATGCTTCTCAGCTAAGCCACCTTTATGGGCGGCCGGATTCCTGGAGGGTGAGTCAGACATCTACTCGTTCTGGTGGAAGGTTTGGTCTGATTACATGGATACTGGTAGCCGGGGTGGTACTATGGATTTGGGGTTCTCTTCCCCTATGTGCTGCAGTTCTTCACGTTTCGCTGGTGTTTGGGGTCCGGGGTGCCGGGCCTGAAGTTTTAGCACTTGCTGGATGTGGAATCGCTGAGCCTAGGGTGGGGGTTTAGCTAGCCTCACTCCGGTGGTTGGGATACTGTGGGTCATTTTATGGGGTTGGGATTTATCTCAGTGGTAACATGTTTCTGGGGTACTTCCTCTGTAGTCCTGACCAACCACCACCGGGGTTATGGAGGTTCATTGGGGTCAGGAGGTCAGGGCTCCCTTTCCTTGCCTGAGTTGGTTTTGCTTTTGCCCTGGCTTCCTGTGTAAATAGTTATGTTCCGGGGTTTGGGTTTTACATTGGGAAGGGGGTGGGTGGAGGGGTTGGGATGTCTATTCCTCCGGTTTAAGTCACTTGTGGGCTTTTGGGGGCGGGAGGGTATGTTACTGCGTGTTATGTATGGGTTCTTGCCAAGTCTGGTTGTGCTATTATATACTGGGTTATTTAGATGGTAATGTCTATTGAAAGCAGATTGGGGAAGGTTTTTTGGGATAGTTGTGGTTGGTTGGGGGCTATGGGTGTTCTGGTTCAGTCTGCCAGTTTAGAGTGTGGTACTGTTCTAGTGTGACAGGATTGCTGGGTTTTCTTTGGTGGGTATTCTGTTCTGGGGTGTTCTGGCAGACTACTGAACTTCGGTATATTTGGTTTTGGTGCGCTTTTTCTCCTTCTTTAATATTGAATTTGTCTGGGTGCATGTCTTCTCTATATGGTACTTGAAATGGCTACAAACACAATTAAAATAGTCTCTTGGAATGTGCGTGGACTTAGAGATCGGATCAAGCGGTCACAGATTTTTAACCATTGCTCACTGTTGCAGGTTGATATCCTTCTCCTGCAAGAAACGCATTTAAGCCATGTTGACACCAAGTTCCTATCTCGTTCTGGTTTTTCCAGACCTATCTTGCTGGGAATTCCAATTTTAGTAAAGGTGTTATGTTCTTATTAAAAGCATGTCTTATTCACGAAGGATTTGGTGGTATCAGACCCAGAGGGAGGTTTATTCTGTTAAAGGTACTCTCAATGGCGGCAGTGTTGTTCTGGGTTCTGTGCTCTACGGACGGTGGGGGGGTCCAGAATTTTTATGTCTCTTGCAGACAAACTATCTAACTTCCTTCCTTCCCAGTTTATATTGGGAGGGGACTGGAATGTTCCCCTCTCATCTATATTGGATAAAGAACCCCAGGATAAGCGTCCCCCTTCTCCAGCCCAGAGAGCTCTTCAGGAGTTATTGTTAATGTTAGGTTTATGTGACCCATGGAGACTCTCCAATCCCTCTTTTCGTGCTTTCTCTTTTCTTTCTCAACCGCACGGTTCCAAATCGAGGTTAGATTTTGTCTTAGTTAGTAAATCCTTTCTTCCCTGTCTTCTTCAATCCGGTATTGATCCAATCATTCTCTCGGATCATGCCATAGTTTGGATCAGACTTTCTTTAGATCCTGAGTTTTGTCGAGATTCTGCATGGAGGTTGAATACTCAGGTGTTGAAGGATCCTCAAATCATCTCAGTATCAAGTCTCTGATTTCTTTCTTCCTGGCGGAGAACCTGAATTCTACCGAGATTTGATATAGTTTGGTGTTCTTTGAAGTGTTATCTTAGGGGTGAGCTAATTAAGATGGCCTCCACCAGGAAGAAAGCTCGCTTGCAAAATCCTCTCGTTGATGAATAAAATTAGAGATTTGGAAGCTAAATACTCTTCAACTTCTTCCTTACCGGCTCTTAAAGACCTTTTGTTAGCTAAGCGTGAATATTTGGATCTTTGAAAGAGAAACGAATATTGTTTGATAAGAACTCAAGCTAAATACCTTGACCATGGGAAAAAGCTGGGAAACTCTTGGCTTTGATTATAGGCGTTGGAAGGCTCTAGGATAATTCCTTCTTCGCTTTCTCCATCCGGTTCTATTGTATCCTCCCCTAGAGGTATTGCCTGTATCTTTGAGAGATATTTTCTGGACCTTTATAGTAAACCTTCACTATCTCACTCTATCTCAGATATCAATATGTATTTGGGGGACGTTGACATTCCTTGTTTGTCAGAGGCCCAACAAGGAATTTTATTGGCTATTTCGCTGGAGGAGATAGAAAGGACTATCACCTCTATGGCCCCTGACAGAGCACCGGGCCCTGATGGTTTCCCCGCTAATTTTTACAAGGTTTTCGTTAAAGAGCTGGTACCTATTCTTCTTAAGTTATATGAATATCTATCGGTTTCTTTCGAAGTAGATTCCTCCTTGTTTGAGGCAACAATTATTTTGATTCCTAAACCTGGCAAAGTCCCTATGGATCCGGCAAACTATAGACCTATCTCTCTTCAAAATTATGACATGAAAATCCTCGCTAAAATACTAGCCGAAAGAATTAAGAAAGTCTGTTCTGGTTTACTGAGTCCCGAACAAGTAGGCTTCGTATCTGGTAGGTCTGCTGCGGATCACTTAAGAATCTTGTCTCACATTTCTCAGCATGCTCAATTAGCCCCTTATCCGGCAGCTTTGGTCTCTCTCGATGCAGAAAAGGCCTTTGACCGAGTGGATTGGACCTTCCTTTGGACTGTAATGGAGAGGATGGGTTTTCCGCCTGCTTTTCTGAATAGAGTTCAGATGTTCTATGGTTCCCCCTCAGCTAAAATTTATTGTAATGGGTTTTCCCCTCTTCCGTTTATATACTGGTACTAGACAGGGGTGCCCCCTTTCACCTTTGCTGTTTAATTTGTATCTGGAACCGTTGCTTATTAGACTTAAAACATCTCCCCAGGTTAGAGGCTTTATGTTGCAACAGCAGGAACTGGTCCTTTCTGCTTATGCAGATGACATACTTTTGCATTTAATATACCCGGCAGAGTCCTTAAAGGCAGCGATTGATATTATTGAGCAGTTCGGTTCCTTCTCTCAGTACAAATTGAATATTTTTAAGTCCGAAATTTTCCCATTAAACGTTCATACCAATAAACATGAGTTTACTTCCTTTGGGATGAGGTGGACCCCTAGATCCATTAAATATTTGGGGATTCATTTTTCGACCGAACCCTCTCTTTTGAAAAAGCTAAATTTGGATAGAATTAAAAATCTGGTTTATCAAGATCTGCAGCGATGGTCTGCCCTTCCTATTTCTCTTTGGGGTCGGATCAATATTATTAAAATGAATGTCCTTCCCCGGATTTTTTACCCGTTGAATCTGTTAAATCTTTGGCTTCCTATCTCATACTTTCAGCAACTCCATACTATGTTCTCTAATTTTATCTGGCGTGGGAAGGGTGTTAGACGTTCATATGCCAAACTATCACTTCCTAAAGAAAAAGGCGGTCTTCGGCTACCTAATCTTTTACTTTACCATTGGGCAGCCCATCTTTCCAAATTGGGGAGATTGTTTTCCGCAAATTTCCACGTCACCTTGTCCAATCTGGCTCCAGCTTGAGCGCTCACTTCTTTCTGAATCCAAACTCGATAGCTATGCTATGCTTTATACTCCTCTAGCTGCACTTTCACACTGGGTGACTGATAGCACGATTTTAGTTGCCCTTAAATCTCTGGCTCAATGTTTAGCATCTTGTCACATTTCTGGTGTCTCGGATTTGGGTCAGCCAGTGATCCTCAATCCTAATATAAAGTTGGGTAGTTCTTGGCTTATGCCGGACTGGCTCCCACAGATTAGAGAGGCCAGAGTGGAGCAATTTTATAACCAGGAATCCCTTCTTTTTTCCGGTGACATAATGGAGAAATTCGGTATCCCTAGTACAGGGGTCTTTAAGGTGTATCAATTAAGACATCTTATCCTGGAAATTCGGTACCATCTTTAGAGAATCTGTGGCCTACCCCTTTTTTTCGCAAATTATAAATCTTGCTTCTCAATCTCATTCCATTTCCTTGATTTATTCTTTCCTTCTGAACTACAAATTTCTTGAGACTGTTGATGGTTCGAATGTCTGGACACACCTGCTGCCTGATGCCTCTCTAAACTGGCCTTGTATATGGAAGGACTTACATAGATGATATACCCAGGACAGATTACGGTTAACCCAATATTATGTTGTTAATAACCTCTATTATACCCCTATTAAACTCTTCCAGCTCATGAAACTTCCTCAATCGACTTGCTCCAGGTGCTCACGAGGAGAAGGTAACCTAATTCATATGTTCTGGGACTGTCCTAAGGTCGCCCCTTTGTGGTCCCTTGTCCGGGATAACCTTGATCCTCTTCTGGGTCTGTCTGACTTCTTTTCCCCTGAGATATGTATTCTGGGTGAATATTCCCGTACAGATAGTGTTGAACATCGATATCATATGGCCTTGGTGTCCATGGCGGTTAAGAAATTAGTCTTGAGACATTGGACAGACCAGCTGGCCTTGTCATATGCTGACTGGCTGACTGAACTTGTCTCGTATTTACAATCGGAGAGTTTGATTGCCAGTCTGTGTGGTCGTATGGATCTGTTTCGGAAGAGATGGGGTAAACTTCAGGCTTTATGTCTGCACTAATTATTTAATCTGGGACCTGATCTCTATAGTCCGCATAAATATTTCAACTTTGGTTATGTACGTCACTTTGTACTTTTGCTGATACTAGTGATTGGTTGTATCATGATGACTGACTGTTTTACCCAGAGTATTTTATTATATGAGATGGCGCACCTATAGAGGGGGGGAGGGAGGAGGTTGGTGGTTTTGTTAGAAGTTGAACTATGCCTTATTATCGTCTGTGGGTGGGCGTTGGGTTTCTCCTTTCCCTTTTTGTGGGAGGGTGGGGTGGTGTTTGTGATGGGGGTTGGGGGGTGGGAGGGGTTTGGGTGGGGTTTTGGTTGTACCGTTCTCTTTTACTCTGTACTTTATTGAATTTGTGTGTTCTGTTGTTTTGACTTTGTTGTTAAAACCTAATAAACGTAAATTTCAAAAAAAAAAAAAAAGATCGCAGGAACGTCTTCAAGCTGGCTCCTCCCACCCACTCGGGTGGTATAACCCTCGGCTCCGCCCCATGACACCAGATCTTAGCCCACTGGAAGCCTGGTTTCTGCATCGAAGCTGGGGAGGTCGGGTGGGTCAGTGTGGATGAACAACATATACCACTCCTAGAACTACTGTTACAGGTGAGTAACCTGTTTTTCTAGGATTGTGGATATGTTGTTCTATCCACACTTGTTGGCAGACTCCTAGCAGTTCTGGGAAGAGAGGCAAGATGCACACCCCTATTTAGGAACAGGGACTGGAGAACTGAGGTACCAAAACCAGCATCCCGGCGTGACTTAAGGTCGATGTGGTAATGGGAAATGAAGGTGTGTGCTGACTTCCAGGTAGCAGCCCTGCAGATTTCCTGGATAGGGACGTCCCTAGAAGCAGTGACCGACACAGCGGTATGGCAGGTGGAATGGGCCTTAAGCCCTACGGAAGGCTCCCTACCTGCCAACCTACAGCAGAGATCGATGCAGGAAGTGATCCACCTGCCAATCACCCGCTTGACTGCAGGTCTTCCAGGTGACAAACAGCTGGCCAACCTCTCCCTGAACTTCCACCATACGCTCTTTGTAGTAGGCAAGCGTTCATCTCATGTCCAAGGTATGGAGCCTGTACTCGGCCTCAGAGGTGTAACTGGGGTAAAACACCGACAGAGTAATCACCTGGTTAAGGTGAAACTCCGACACCACCTTTGGAAGGAATTTCAGGTGGGGGCGTAGGACAACCTTGTCCCTGTGGAAGATCAGGTAAGGAGATTCAATAGAGCGCGCCTGCAACTCCCCAGTCCTTCTGGCTGATGTGATAGCCACCAAGAAGGCAGTCTTCCATGACAAATGTGAGATGTCACACTTGTGCTTTGGTTCGAATGGCTTGCCCATGAGCTTTGCCAAAACCAGCAGTAGATCCCACGGAGGTGGAGGTTCACACACCGGAGGGAATATGTGATCTAGGCCTTTGAAGAAGCACCAGACCACTTTTTCCCGCGCCACTGACTGCTGACCGCCCACGCCCGGTAAGCAGAGATATTAGGAACCTTCAGGGTCGCCGGATCAAGCCCCTGTTTGAGAGGGACCAGAGATGGTCCAAAATGCTAGCCACCGGACAGGATAATGGGTCCAACCCTTTGCCCTGAAACCAAATGGAAAATCTCTTCCATTTGAAGGCGAAGCATTTTCTGGTCAATTCCTTATGGGATGCCTCAATGATGTTGAGGACCTCGTCGGAGAGACCCAAGGTCTGGAACTCTAGCCGCTCAGGAACCAGGCTGTCAGGTGCAGGGATTAAAGGTTCGGATGGAGAACCTTCCCCTGACTGATGGAGATCAGGTACGGGCATGCTGGAAGCTACCTTGGGAGCCTGGAGCTGAGGCTGAGGAGATCTGGATACCAGAACTGGCGAGGCCAGTCTGGGGCTACCAGGATCACCTGTGGCTTGTCCCTCCTGACGCTGAGGATCACCTTGTGAAAGGAAGGCACAGAAGAGGCCTTGGGTCCATGGCCTCGAGAAGGCATCCCCCTGCAGCGAGTCCTGCTGAGGGGGAGGGGCATGGTACAGCCTCAGCTTCATGTTTTCCCTGGAGGCGAACAAGTCCGCCTGCAGGGAGCCTCAGTGGGAGAACAGATCTTGTACTACCTCCTGGTGGAGAGACCACTCGTGAAATGCCTCGCCCCACCGGCTGAGGACAAAGGCCAACTGATTCGAGGCTCCTGCCACGTGAATGGCCAAGAGATATGCCTCCAAGCTGAGCCCGAGGGACCATGTGCGGAGAGCTTCCTTGCACAGAGGCAAGGAGTGCGTCCCGCCCTGCTTGTTGAAATAGTACACGGTTGTGGTATTGTCCATCTGGACCACTTGACCCCGAATGAACGGAGTGAACACGGTCAGGGCTAGCCGAACCGCTCAGAGCTCCAGCAGGTGGATGTGACATTGGGACTCCTGAAGGGACCAGAGCCCGTGGGCTCTGTGCTCCCCCAGATGGGCACCCCAACCCATCAAAGAGGCATCTGTCGTCAGGATGACCATCGGCTGGGGCAGACAAACGGGATCCTTTCCTGCAGATGAGCTGGGATAAGCCACCACTGAAGGCCATCCCACATCCTCTGGGTCACAGAGACCAGCTGGTCGAGATGACCTGAGCTCTGAAACCACTGGCTGGCCAGTTCCCACTGGAAGGAATGCATATGCCAGCAGGCCCATCAGACCACGCTGGTGCAGGCCGCCATGTAGCCCAGAAGACACAGAAAGTCCCGAGCAGGGCGCAATTGCCCAACCAGAAATGACTGGGCAAAGGAGAAGAGAACCTCTGCCCTGCATGCCGGGAGTCAAGCTTTGCCCCAATGAACTGAATCACCTGCGAGGGCTCGAGCTGCGACTTGGCCAAGGTCGAAGCATGCCTGGCGGGCTAGATCCCTGGACCGCGCCACCTCCAGCCTGGAGGGACCTGCTATCAGCCAGTCGTCCACGTTAAGGGTACACCTGCACCACCCCCCCCCGGCGCTTCAGGAAAGCCGCCACCACTGCCATACATTTGGTGAAGACCCTGGTGGCTGAAAATAGGCTGAAGGGCATGGCTAGGAACTCGTAGAGGGTTCCCTCGGCTCAGAAGCGAAGGAACAGTCGGTGGGACGGACAGAGTGGGACATGGAAAAAAAAGTGTCCTGGAGATCAATGGAGCAGAACCACATATCTTGCTCCAGGGATGGTATGATCTGAGCCAGAGTTACCATCTGGAAAGTGCAGGACCTGAGAAAACTTGTTCAGGTTATGCAGATCTAGAATGGGGCACCAGCGCCCCATCCATTTTGATACCAAGTACCACCTGGAAACGAACCCTTGGTCAGAAGGAGGGTCCGCTACTCTGTGCACCACCTCCTTGAAGAGAAGCTGAGCTATGTCATCTCAGAGAGCTGACTGAGTGGCTGCGGACACCAGATCCCCCCCCCGCAAGACGCGGTATGGAGGGGCCTGCTCGAATTCCAGAGGCAGGCCTCGACTGACCACTTCCAAAACCCAATGGTCTGTGGTGATACTGAACCAGGCGGAAAGGAAGTGGCTGAGACGGCCCCCCATGGGAGGTCCCAGGGGAGGTATGACGGGATGGAGGGAGGCACCCCCCAACCCATCACTGAGCAGGCTTGGAGCAGGAGGACCCAGCGGAGGGCAACCGGAACCTTTTGCTCTGGGCTTCCTGAACAAAGAGGCCATAGATTTGGCCTGAGGTCGCCAAGCTTGAGCCTGCTGGCCCTGCTGCTGGGCCGGTCTGGCCACAAGAGTGGACAAACGAAAGGGCTTGCAGTTCTGACGCTTGGAGCCCTTGTCCATCTGAGCAGATGTGGTGGAGTCTAAGATGGCACTGGACTTCTCAATACGTTGGAGGTGGCCCTCCACCCTTGGCCCAAACAGGTCAGTGCCGAAGAGGATATCTGCCAATTTATGTTGCGGATCAGCGGTAAAGTTTGAGATGCGCAACCAAGCCCTGTAGCGCATGGCCACTGCGGCCGCAACCGAACGGGCACAAGAGTCACCAATGTCCACCGCAGTCTGGAGTTGTTGCTTCGCCACTGCCCTACCTGGTCACGGACCTGCTTGACTGTGGTCTGGAGGTCTGCCGGGAGAGGAGGAATCACCTCATCCAGGGAGCCCAAGAGGGCATGTGAGAAGTGTGCCATGATCACGGCCGAGCTGGCCTGGCGGAGGCAGAGAGAGGAAGCTGCATGCATCTTTTTCCTCGGAGTGATCCAACTGCTTGGATTCCTTGTCCGGGGGCTGTCCACGTCCCCTTTATTGCCAGAGCGCTGGAAGACTGAGTCTGCCACCAATCCCACTGCCGAGGGGTGCTCCAAGAACCCCAACAGTCTCCATACGGACTGCATACTTGCAGGCCATCTGGGCAGAAGATGCAGGGCACTGCCATAGATCCAAAGCTGGGCCCACAATGGCCTCAGCCATGGGAAAGGCCTCCATCAGACTATCCCCTTTGTCTATAATCTCTAAGGGGATATTTGGCCCATTTCTGAATGGGCTCGAGCTCCATTCCCATGGATTCGTAAATGAGCTGACAAATGCCCAACAACGAGGTGGGGCCCTCGTCGACAGAAAGACCCCCAGCAGACTCAATGTCAATGGGACAGAGAGCAGTGAGGAGTCTTCAGACTCTGAGGAGTCCTCACAAAGCAGGCGACCACCAGTGTCACCCTCAACCGCCTTGGGCAGTCAGGAGTAAGGGTGACCGACAACCGATGGTGCAAACCTTGAGCCGACTGAGATTCCGTTGTCGGAGCCCCGGACTTCGGTTGTTCGGGTGGCGGTTCCACCCGGATCCGTGGAGTAGCCGGAATCGGCTGAGCTGGCGGGGCTTTAGCCAGCACCTCCATGGAGGTGACTGACGTCGGAAGCTCAGGCGAAAGCCACTTAATGGCCGGGGTAGAAGCCAGAATCAGTTTCAACCCAGTCAGGACCAACTGTTGCCACATCAGGTCTTTGTAGCACAGACACAACTTACGCCGGAGCCTCTCCTCATCCGAGGAGGACAAAGACAAATAGCGGCGACGCCGCTTACCATGATGTCAGGATCATGATTGCCAGTGATGGCGAGTCATCTGACGCCAAGGTAGAGGAACGAGACCAAGACCTCAACCGTCAGCTGGGGACCTCTGAAGGGAGTCTGGGAAACCCGTGGCTCCTGGTCAGGCTCCTCGATGGGTGGGTCCTACCCAGCAGGCTAAGCAGAGCCATCCGAGGACGCCAGATGCACTGGAGTCCTAAATAAAGAGTCATCACCGATTGGCTCGAGAAAAATCTCAGCCTCATCGACAGGCATCTCAGCCGACTGGTCTAAGGGGGCACCGTGGAAACCAGCTGCCTTGGCCACAACTTCGACCGAAGTCAAAACAGAAGTTTCCTGTGAGCGGGACCACTCCCAGTCCCAAGAGTGTAGACATTATGACTTTTCCTTCTTGTGGGAGCGCGAAATGTGTGACCCAGAAGGGCCCTCTCCCTTTGTCAAAAGAGACTGACAACTCCCTGAAGGAAGCCGAATAGGAGGATCCCAGTTGGAGCAGAATGAAGGCTGAAGCCAACGAGGAGCCCGTTGCGGCCTGGGCCGCCTCCTCTTCAAAGGCCTTGAGCTGTTCCAGCTGCTCAGTGGACCCCGCAGCCACAGAGACCACCCAACGGGCACCCTTAGATTTAAGCAGCGGGTAACGCTTTTTCCAGTCGCACCAGCTGAAGTTGGGCAGCGCGGTCTTCCAGAATAGACAGAGAAAAAGACAGACAGTGATCGCAGGACTGCAGATTGTGGTCATGTCCCAGGCAGTAAATGCACACGGCGTGAGGATCAGTGCGAGACATCTTCTGCCCACAGGGGCACTGGCGAAATCTAGGAACCCATTTTTCTTCCATCGTGGTAGCAAGGGAAAGGGTAGAAGACGAAACTCGAATGAGTTTTAAAGTAAGTTTTAGAAGTAAATCTGAAGATTTGAGAGCCAGGGCCTGCTACACGTGGGAGTGCTAAGGAGGGAACCTGAACCTTCCAGCGGAAAGGAAGATCTGGCGTCATGGGGTGCAGCCGAGGGTTATACCACTCAGGTGGGTGGGAGTAGCCAGCTTGAGGACATTCTGGCAATCTTAAAGGGGAAGACAGATCTGCCAACAAGTGTGGCTAGAACAACATATCCACGATCCTAGAAATAGCGGTTATTTAAGAAATTACAGTAACAGTAGATCTTCGAGAGAGGTTCCTGCAGTAGGTCTTCACAAGTAGGACTGTGACCCCTGGTGTCAGGACCGTACGGGAAAACTGTAGTTAGCAATCAACAGCGGGCCCGCCCCTGGCGTCAGGTGACGAACATCAGCGTGACTATAAATAGGGACAGTCCATCACCCGACCTCCAGTTCTTCCACTGGAGACCTCTAAAGTGGAAGCAGAAAAAAGGAGAGGAAACTCCTGGGATCCTGAGCCCTGGATAAAACAAAGTCCTGGAAAGGGAATAAAGAGGAAAAAAAACAGGAGCTGAGGGAAGGTGGGTGGGAAATCTAGACCTACTGCAGGAACCTCTCTCAAAGATCTACTATTACAGTAATTTCTTATGTAACTGTTATATCTTACTTCGAGAGGGTTCCTGCAGTAGGTCTTCACATGTAGGACTGAATACCAAACAGTCAACCAAAAAGGAGTAGTCGGAGACTAGGTTCCGGGAGGAGAAAAATGTCTGCCAAATGCAGGCTTCTCAAGGCAGAAATCCTTGCATGACTACTAGACCAAAGCCAGCCCTGCGCCTAGAAGCAATGTCCAAGCTGTAATGTTTCGTGAAAATGTAGATGGAGAACCAAATGACCACTGCACATATGTCCGCAGTGGACACAGTCCTGAAAAAGGAAGTGGAAGTGGCACTGCCCTAGTTGAGTGGCCCTTAACCATCCCCGAAAGGGGCTTTTCGTACTTCTGGTAAATGTAATGTGTACAATTTGCCAGCCACCTACACAGAGTCTGTTTTGATAATGCCTTGCCCTGGTACTTGAGGGCAAAGGCTACAAAGAGTTGATTCGACTTGCGAACCTCCTTAGTCCTTGAGACGTAGCATCTCAAAATCCTGTGCATGTCAAGGGTGTGCAGGAGATACTCCCCCCTGCTGGAGTGTTCTGGGCAAAACACTGGCAGTTCAACATTTTGGTTTAGGGTGAGTTCCAAAACCACCTTCGGAAGAAAAGAGGGATTAGTCCTCAGAGCCACCCAGTCTCTGTAGAAAATCAAGTAAGGCTCTCTACAAACTAGGGTCTGAAGCTCTGAAACATTTCGATCTGAAGTGATGGCAACTAAAAAGAGCATTTTCCACGCCAGGAAACGCATCTCACTACTTGCTGCCAGCTCAGAAAAGGAGGCAAAGTAACTTTTTCTAAAATAAAATTAAGATCCCAGGCCCGGTCCGGTGGCACTAAGGACTGAGGTGCTGGACGCCACACCTTGCTCCATGCCAGCGACCCAGGTTCAGGAGCGAGCTCGGACCGCCGGGGGTTGGCCAGGGGGAGATAGGCTGGAGTATCCGACGACGGCGCGCCTTCTCCGGGGGAGGGAGGGTTCGCTACCCGACGAGCGGCAACCTATGACGGAGGCTGGGGGCACGACAGCTAGTTGGAGTCCTAGGGGCTGGATTGGTTGAAGACGTAGGTCAGCAACCAATCAGCCTCAGGACTTCAGGGAGTGGGGAGGGACGTTGCTGATGTCTGCATTCGCACCTTGACGTACAGGGCCTGCGACGTCCCGCAGGAAAGAAAATTGGAAATACCCCCACTGGTGCCGAGAAGATGGAGCGCCGAGCCGGGGTCTCTATGTGCCAGAGCCAAGCCTGCAGCCCCGCGGACCCGGACACTTGCAAGATTCGGGGGATTGCCCCCACCTTGACCCCACCCAGGGGGTTTCCGTGGCAGAATGGAGGGACCTGGGACTGACAGGTAAGGCTCCAGCAGAGACCAGGCTTAATGGGCACTCCCAATGATGCGGTCCAGTGGGTAGTAGGGAGATAAATTGTGGGGATTAAGATCCCGGGGAACAGGATCCTTATCGAAGGTTTGAGGTGAAGGATCCCCTTCAAAAAGGTTCTGGAAACCTCTAGCTGAGCCAGTGTTTTGCCCTCCACCGGAAGGTGGTAGGCTGAAACTGCAGAGAGATGGCCTTTCAGAGAAGAATAACTGAGGCCCAACTCCGACAGGTGCAAGGGGTACTCTAAGACCTGGGATGCCAAGCATGAAAAAGGGTCTAGGCCTTTAGCTGTGGCCCAGATGGAAAATCATTTCCATTTCACAGCATACTTTGATCTAGTGGAGGGTTTTCTGGCCTCCACTATGACCTGAGTGACTCGAGAGAAGATGCAATAGCGAGAAACTGCTATGTCTACAGGTGCCACACATAAAGGTGGAGCAATCTGAGGCTCTGGTGTACCAGGGTGCCCTGCTCCTGGGACAAAAGGTCATGAGAGAGAGGAAGAGGTACTGGGGGTTCTAATATTAGCTGTTGTAGTAGTGGGAACCATATCTGCCAAGGCCATGGGGGGGCAATGAGGATCATGTGTGCCCCCCTCTGCCTGTAGCTTCAGCACAACCTTCTGAAGAATAGGAAAGGGAAGGAACGCGTATAGAAATTTCCCTATCCAAGACAGAGACAGTGAGTCTCGCCAAAAAGCACCACGCCTGGGAATGAGAGATCAAAAGCTGGGTAGTTTTGCGTTGAATGGGGAGGCGAAGAGGTCTATGTTTGCCCGATCCCACTGAAGAAAAACATCTTCTACTACTGCCTGCTTTAATTCCCACTTATGAGCCCTGGCGACTGATCAGTTGAGACTGCCCGCCAGAATGTTGTGAACACCTGGTATGTGGACTGCTGTCAAGGGCAGGCCGTGCCAAACAGCCCAGTACCACACCTGCATTGCCTCCTTAAAAAGGGGGTCTGAAGGAGCACCTCCTTGTTTGTTGATGCACCAGACAGTTGCAATGTTGTCAGTCTGGATGAGAAGTGTTCCTGGAACTACGAGGGACTGAAAAGCTTGGAGAGTATAGAGCGCTGCTCTTGTCTCCAAAATACTGATGTGAAGCTTCTCCTCCGTGGGGGACCAAGTTCCTTGTGTCCGATGGTCTCCCAGGTGTCTCCCCCATCCAAGGTTCGATGCATCTTACGTGAGAATCATGGTGGGGGATGGAGTGTGGAAAGGGAACCTCACCGAGAGGATGGATAGGTCTTGCCACCAAAGTAGGTTCTTCTGAAAACAGTTGTAGACTAGAATCATCTGATCCATGTTGTCCAAGCGTTGATCCCACTGGACTCATCGAGACCACTTGGTTACCCTCATGTGCAGTCTGGCCAATGGGACTGTGGGTATAGCAGCCACCATCAGGCCCAGCAGTCGTAAGACCGAGCATGCTGTGGTCCAACGAGAGACCACCACCAGTGCCGCTTGAAAGATAAGGATCTCTGCTCTGTCGGCCAGAAGGAAAGCCCTACCCTGGCCAGAGTCCAGCACTGCTGCTATAAATTGGAGGTGCTAGGAGGATGACAGCGATCCCAAGTCTGGAGAAAAAGTCCAGGGTCAAAGAAAGGGAATCCTTCAGACTGCCCTGGGGGGCTGAAAGCAGCCAACTGTCCAGGTACAGGAACATATAAATGCCCTTGCAACATAGGGTTGCCGCTACCACTGCTAGGCACTTGGTGAAAACCCGAGGTGCCGAAGAGAGGCCAAAGGGAAGGGCTCTGAACTGAAAATGCTCCTCCTAGAGGGTGAATCTCAGAAAGCAGTGGTGGGCCAGAAGAATGGGGATATGTAGGTAGGCATCCTACATATCCAAGGAACACAGCCAATTGTTTGGTTGGAGCAGGGGCAAGAGTTCCTGGAGCGTCAACATGCGAAACCTCTTGCATTCCATGAAGAGGCTGAGCACGCCAAGGTCTAGGATTAATGTGAGATCTCCCATCTTTTTGGGTACTAGGAAAAAGTGGGAATAAAATCCTCTTCCTATCTGCTCTGTTGGAACCCACTCAATGGCTGATTTTTGCAGTAGAGCTTGGATTTCCTGCAAGACCAAATATTGTTGGCCTGACAAGTAACGAAACCTGTCCAGAGGGTTGGTGGGTGGTCTCTCCAGAAACTCTATAGAATGACCACCTCTTGCGTTTAGCTGTAGGACCCATGCATCTGCATTTATGGCTTTCACCTTCCAGGTGGAGGCCGAATCCCCCACGGTTCCTCCACGGGGAGGGGAGGTAACGGGGGTGGGGCGTAAGTCAGGATGCTGAGGGGAGGGACGCCCTGCCCCCAGCAGCTGTCTTTAGGAATTTAGCCTGGGGGGTTTGAGCGCCAGAGCCAGAGGTGTAACGCTTGTTTTGGCATCTGCCCCGGTTCTGTTTGTTCCATTTCCGTTAGCGACGAAAATTCTGCTTGGGTTTCTGACTCGAGCGGCACATAGAGTGGACATCTTTCAGAGATTTGCTGCTTTCCTGCAGTACTGTGATTATGTCTTTAGCATCGCCGCCAAACAGAACTGGACCCCTGAAGGGAGCGTCCAGAAGTGTGCTCTGTATATCTTGTGCCAATCCTGCAAGACGTAGCCATGCAAGGCATCTTAGGCAGAAGCCTGTAGCCGTACAATGTGCCACTGAATCGACTGAGTTGTAGGTTGCCCAAATGGCATGGCAGCAAAACGATTTATTCAATCTGATTTTGTCCAGAAGTTTGTTCCGAGTTGTTAGTCACGTGCTTCCCGGATGTCCTTTTCCAGGTCGGACAGGGATGACTTCTGGAAAGCCACCACATGGGCTACACAGTTTAGTGAACATATGACACAGGTAGAAGAGGTGTAGACCTTGTGGCCATATTGGTCTATTTGCTTAGACTCCTTGTCAGGAGGAGAGGCACTAAGATGCTTGGGTTGTGCAGACCTATCATGCACTGCAGTGATGACGATAGTCAGCTTTAGGTTGAGCTATAAGGTGGGAAACGCCTTCCGGGGGGGGTGGTAGGTCCTGTCAGCTTTCTTTGAAACCGCAGGAATCTACGACGGCTGTTGCCAAATTGTAGATGTCAGATCTTCATGCAGCCCCATCCAAGGAGGGATGGGGTATGCATTAACCAGGTCCAGATGTTCCGCAAGTCTTCTGTGTTTAGGGTCCAGTTCCTGGGACACCCACCCGCAGGAGCTCTGAATGGACTGGAGGAGCTCTGCGAAAGACAGATCCTCCAGGGAAGATTTAGGCAACTCCTTTGGCTGAGGCTCTATGGGAGAGTGGAGTTCTGACTGGTCCCCCACGTTCCAATCCTCGTCAGAGTTAGAGGATTCATACCCAACAGGCCTACTGGGCAAAGAAGTGGCATCTGGAAATGCTTCCATGATTCTGTGACCTAGAGAGATTCCTGAAAGCAGAGCACCTGTATCTCTGTCAGAAACTCTGCTGGAAGGAGCAGGGCTTCCTGGAGGTACCCTGTGGGACGGGGTAGCCCCAATTATCAGCTGGGGCTGACCCAACTCCTGTAAGAGCTGGGACTTGGCGTCCTTCCACCAAGCCGGTATGGATTCTTGTTCCGGCTGAGGAGGAGGTGGTGGCGGGTATCCTGAGTACCCCACAGGGTAGGAGGGGTAGCTAGGTGGTTGGTACCAGTAAGGGTACTGGTAACCTTGGTACTGTAGAATCTGACCCAGCATTGGAGGCAGAAAACCCGGCATCAGACCCCCCCTCCCAGTATCAGGTACTGGGGAAATTGTGGCATGTAGCTGGGGTAGTTGTGGCATGTAGCTGGGGTAGTAACCCTTTGGGCCCGACGGAAGAGGAGTGTCAGATCCAGAGGGAGGCGATGCAGAGGGACCACTGGGGTCTGGGTCCATTGGCAGATGTGGGGGTGGCACCCCCAAAGGTCCAGGAAGATTTTGGTCCATTCCGCCCCAAGAGGGTCCAGCAAGGGATCTGGCGTCAGGTGCCTATCAGACAGCAGGACCGAGACAGGCAATGGGGTAAGTTCAGAAGGGCCCCCGTCGACAGGTCTGCTGGTGAGGCAGGTGTCTTGTGGATGTCCGACGTTAGGGGCTCTTGGAGGAAGAACCCTGGTGGGAAGGAGGGGAACCTGCAAGCTTGCTCTGCCAGATGTCTGGGACCTCAAGGGAGTCCATTGGGAGAGCAGTCACCATGCAGTCATCGGGTAAGCCAGTGGCAGACTTACAGGTGACGGTCTGGCGAGTGTTGGAGGAACCGATGGTCGACAGAGACCACGGCTGGGCTGACGGAAGCCAGTAGGCTAGAGTCGGGCTGATTGGCCTGGGCCAGGCGCCCAGCAGCGAAGTCAGAGGGTGGCTTATTGGCCAAGCTAAGAGCAGGAACTGCAACCGTTTCCTCAGAAGAGACCACCCCCGACAGCCCACTGACCTTGTCAGGGTGGGGAAGGCGTTCAATCCGCCGGAACGGATGAAGGCCCAGGAAGTGGGGTACTCACGGGGGTGGAGGCCCCACCCAAGATGGCATCGGTTATCCGGCTGCTTTTCCTGAGGAGAATGGCTCCACTCCTGGTGTTTCTCCTTTTTCTTTTCCGGGGCAGGTGACAACTATCATTCCCTCAGCTCCTGGAGTGCTCTTTCAGTCGATGCCAGTTGTTATTTCAATAAATGGGCATCAAGGGTCCTCTGGTATGGGTGCGCATGGCCTGGTTGAAGGCCTGGCAGATAACAGACTCTGCGGTCTTGTGTTTAGGCCCCAAGCAGAGGACAAAATGGGAGTGGTCGTCCCCGTGTGGGATCTATGCACCACACTTGGAGCACTTTTTCCTGGGCCGAGGAGACGACATGCAATGCTGTGAGGAAGGTAAAAAATGAACACAACTACATGTAAAAATGGTGGGCGACAAGCTGTTTCACTGCGAGGTCTGACAATTCAGGTAGATTGCGGGAAAGAACTAGAGGGCAGGGGATCTCCATTATTTATATTCACGCTGACATCCATCACCTGATGGCAGGGGCAGTCCCTGCTGATGATTCCTAGCTACAATTCTGCCATATGATCCTGATGCCAGGGGGGGCGCAGTCCTACTTGAGAAGACCTACTGCAGGAACCCTCTCGAAGTAAAATGTATTTTTTCACAGAGAGGGTGGTGGACACATGGAACGGCCTTCCTAAGGAGGTCGGGGGGTCAAAAACAGGGGAATTCAAGAATGCATGGGACAGACATAAGGCAATTCAGGTGGGGGGGGTAGGAAGAAGTAGGCTGTTGGTTAACTAGGATCTGCAGCTTATCCAATAGATAGGGAAATGGGCAGACTAGGTGGGTCAAGCGGTCCTTATCTGCCTTCAAAATATATGTTTCTATGAGGCAGTTTTGCACTGAGTGGGGACGCAAAAAAGGTCCAGGTCTGGAGTGCCCCAGTTGTCGAATAGCAATTGCATATCTACCACAAGCGACCATTCATGGGGATCCACCTCCATTCTGATGAGGTGATCTGCTAGGTCATTCTGGACTCTTGGGAGGTAAACTGCCTGGATGGATGCCTCATTCTTGAGACACCATTCCCACACCCTCATCGCCTCCCTGCATAGGGGCTAGAAGTGTGCTCTGCCCTGCTTGTTGACGTAGTACATCACCACCTTTTTTTTTTTTTTTTTAACCATGTATTTATGTGCCCAACTGCTTCCTCTCTCCAGTCTCTCAGACATCCTCTTTCTGCACCATCCAGTACCATCTTGGTCTGCCCCTAGAGTACATGGATCCACTAACCTAGGTGCCCGGTTAACCCCCCCTGGGGGGGGTGAGGAGGGACCCCCTGTACTTACCTCCCCAGAGCCTGCAAACTATGCTGTGGATCCAGTACAGTGGAGTCTGCCCCGACGAGCCGAAGACATGCAGACATGCAGTGAGGTGTCGTCGCCTAGGAGAGACCAAGGGTTTTTCCCTTGTTTGTCTCCCCAGACGTCGGTGTGCAATGAGGGCCAATGAGCTTGGAGGAGCGCTGAGACGTGCCTCCTACTCCACCCCTGGCTGATATCTGCCCAATGCCTTTGCTGCTACCCCCAACTACCGCACCTTCCACCCGGGCTCCATGAATGGTGGTATGCGGCGGAGCGCGAGATGACCCCCGGAGGAGAGCAGCCGCTGGGCATCCATCCTACTCCTCCCCAGCCGACCCCCGGTGGCCCGTGCTCATTCCCTAACATGGGTCGCCGGCATGGTACAAGGTAAGGCGTCCAGTGCCTCAGCCCTCAGCACCACAGGGCCGGCCAGCACCACCTTGTTGTCTGTCTGAAGTACAATTACTCTCCGACAGAGGGAATTCTGCAGGGCTCAGACAGCGTACTGGTCTGCCCTCATCTCCAGAACATTTATGCGAAGGTGAGACTCGTCCTTGGTCCACACTCCCTGAGTGTAAAGGTCCTGACAGTGAGCCCCCCCCCAACCTGCCAGGGAAGCATCTGTGGTGACAGTGATCTGCGGCTCCAGCGGGGCAAAGGGATGATCCTGTTGCAAGTTGATTTCCTGTTTCCACCACAGAAGAAAGCATGCCAGAGGCTGTGTCACCCTTATGTGAAAGAACTGCAGATGCGTGGTCAGAGACCACTGCGCACTGAGCATCCATTGCGAGGTCCTCATGTGCAATCGTGCCAGAGGTACTGGGAAGGCGGACGATGCCATGAGGCCCTCCACTGCACCACAATGGCTCAAATCAACATGTTCTCCATGATGAAGCAGGACATCTAGAGAACAGAGTCCTTCCTGTCTTCTGGGAGGAAGGATCTCGCCTCGGTGGTATCCAGTAGAGCTCCTACGAAGAGCAGCTGCTGGGAAGGCTGAAATTGAGACTTCTCTAGGTTCAAGAGGACTGCTATGGATGTAAGGAACTGTGAGGTTTCGGCCACCACCCTCCTTGTCCCTTCTTCAGAGGGACCTGCTAGAAGCCAGTCATCCTGATAGGGGAAGACTTGAATACCTAGCTTTCTGAGGTGTGCAGCTTGCACACACTAAAACAAGAAGAAAAAACCAAAAAGCATCTGTAACTGGAAGGGACACAGACATGTTGGGAGTGGTGCAATGCACTGGCTGTGGAGCAGCAGTCTTCCGGGAGACATTCTGGAGACTACGTTGCTGCCCTATTTGCAGGCACCTCTCTGGTCTGAGGGAGGAGGAGGTTGTTCATCTCCATGCTGACCTGGCAAGGATTTGGGACACCTGCCCCCCCCCCCCCGAACCACCCAGGCCACTGCCACTACCTCAGAAGCTGCCAAGAAAGAGGAGTGGTTGGACCACGGTGGCCCAGGGAGGGTGAGGGGGTGGACAGAGGTGCATCCCTCCAGTTGTGCCTCTCCACAATTCATTCGCCACTCTGGCGAAGTATGGTTCCTCTATGGAGGCACCTGCAGTGGAGATAAAGGAGGATGCTGGCAACTTCCACAATGGAAACCCACAGGAGGGTGGCCCAGGACCCCACAGGGGAAGGAAACAACTCCTGGTGGGGGACTCAATTGTTAGGTGGGGTAGAACTGGGGGAGGGAGGGGAAAGGGAGGTAAGGTGCCTGCCCGGCGCCAAGGCTTGGAGGGACAGGAAACAAATCCTCAGGATCATGGGAGCAGCGGCAAGGGGGAGGGAGCTGGATGTCATTATCCACCTAGGGATGAATGACCTGGCTGATAATGGGATCAGAGCAATGCAACAGGAATTTGTGGAGTTGGGGAACGGCCTTAGACAAGTAGCACACATGGTAAGTTTCTTGGAAGTGCTACCTGTCTATGGCATGGATGAGGCTAGGGCACTCCGCACCATGGGATTCAATGACTGGTTGAAAAGCTGGTGCAGAGCTCAGGGATTTGGCTTCATTGGGGACTGGGGCTCCACCTGGAGGGATGCAGGTCTATACAGGCGCGATGGTCTGCAAGTATCCTGGAGTGGAACCAGGATCCTAGGTGATAGGTTTAAATGCTTCAATGGCAAGCATTTAAACTAGCCGGGGTGGGGGGGAGGCACTGAAGAGGAGAACGGAAATCCTAGCCCTCCCCCAAAAATCAGGGTAATTAGTGAGGTAAACACTAAGATAGAGCAGTCGATAGGGAGAAGGGCAGGGGTAAATGGAGAAAAAGATAAAGGCAGTAGGGACAGGGATGGGGCCAAAAGAAATAAAGCCATAAAATAAATGGAGGGTAATGAGTACCAATGCCCGTAGTCTAGGTAAAAAGCTCCCTGAAATAGTGGGCTTGATGGAAGAGGGATGCCTGGATATTGTGGCAGTCACAGAAACATGGTACACAGAGAACCATGACTGGGATGTCAACATACCAGGGTACACAATCTACAGGAGGGACAGGGAGAGAAGAGGAGGAGGAGTAGCTCTCTATATAAGGGAAGGGATCAAAGCAACAGAACTAAAGGGTAAATAGGGAGGAGAGGAGGCACTGTGGGTCACCCTGGCGACTGGAAATGGCTCCACAATCTGCACAGGAGTTGTATACAGATCCCTGTCTCAGGGGGAGGAAATGGACAAGAAAATGATAGAAGGCATCCTTGGGATAGCAGAGAAAGGGGAAATATTGCTGATGGGGGACCTGAATATGCCAGATGTGGACTGGAGCACCTTTGCTGCAGCCACATCCAAGAGCAGGGCCAGTCTCGATGCCCTACAGGGGGCATGCCTCAGACAGCTAGTTTTGGAACCCACTCGAGAGAGAGCAATCTTAGACCTGGTACTTTCTAAATGGGGATGGAGAGAGGATTCTGATCTTGAAGTGAGTAGCCATCTGGGAACAAGCGACCACCAAACAGTGTGGTTCACAATAAACTCAGCTGTAGAGTCAAGCCACACAAAAGTGAATGTTCTGGACTTCAGGAGGGCCGATTTTGTCAAAATGAGAGAGTGCCTCAGAAAAGCACTAGCAAACAGGCAAGAAGGTGGGGTGCAGCAACAATGGGAAAACATCAAAACCGCCATCACGGAGACAACAAGCCTTTGTGTGAAGCAAATAAATCAAAGCGAAAGGAAAAACCACTATGGTTCTCAAAAGAAGTGGTGGGGAAGGTAACAGACAAAAAGATAGCATTCAGGAAGTATAAGGAAACACAGAAAGAGCAGAGAACTGTACCAGTTAAAGCAGAAGGAAGCGAGTAAGGCAGTCAGACTAGCAAAGGCCGAAACCAAGGAAAAGATAGCCAACTCGGTTAAGAAGAGGGATAAAAACTTTTATAGGTACATCACGGAGCAAAGAAAGACTAAGGCAGGGATACGGAGGCTGAACAAAGAGGAAGGTGATTGGGCAGAGAGCGACAGTGAAAGCAGGATACTTGAAAGAATACTTCTGCTCAGTATTCACAATGGAAAGCATGGGAAATACCTAATCTGGTCAATAGAAGCACTCAGGATAGGGGAGTTGATATTAGTCCTTTCACAGAAGAAATGGTTCTGAAAGAACTCTTACAACTGAAGGTGGATAAAGCAATGGGGCCTGATGGGATTCACCCCAGAATTTTAAAGAACTAAGGCAAGAACTAGTAACACCACTGACTACTCTTTTTAATAAATCATGGGAGGATAGTGTGTGTACCTGAGAACTGGAGGAGGGCGATGTGATTCTGCACAAAAGTGGGAGCAAGACAGAGGCAGGAAACCACAGACCTATCAGTTTGACCTCGTGGTAGGGAAATGATGGAATCACTTGAAGGAAAGAACTGTTGAGTACCCAGATTTCAGTGCGGCACAGGACCCAAGGCAGCTTGGATTCACAGCAGGAAGGTCATGTCAGACAAATCTAATTGATTTCTTTGACTGGGTGACCAAAGCAGTAGACCAGGGAGGGGCTGTGGACATGGCCTACCTAGACTTTAGCAAGGTATTTGACACAGTCCCACACAAAAGATTAACAAACAAATTAGCCAACCTGGGAGTGGGTCTCAGGGTGGTAGCCTGGGTAAAACACTGGTTGGACAACAGGATACAGAGGGTAATAGTAAATGGAGTCCACGGTGAAGAAAGGAGGGTTACTAGTGGGGTACCGCAGGGTTCAGTACTGGGGCCAGTCCTTTTTAATGTCTTTATAAGTGACATTGCAGAAGGACTGGAAGGGAAAGTATGTCTCTCTGCAGATGACAAAGATCTGCAACAGGATTGATGCACAAGGTGGGGTGGAAAGGATGAAAAAGGACTTGGCAAGGTTGGAGGAATGGTCAAATGTATGGCAGCTTAGCTTCAATGCAAAGAAGTGCAAAGTAATGCACCTAGGAAACAAAAACCCAGGGGAAGAATACACAATGGGGGTGAGATACTGACAACAAAAATGGAAAGGGACCTGGGGTAGTCATATCAGATGACCTAAAGGTGGGCCGGCAATGTGAGAAGGCAGTAAGGAAGGCTGGGGGGATATTGGGATGCACAGGGAGAGGCATCACCAGTAGAAAGTAGAAGTTGTTGGCCCTCTGTACAAACAGTTGATAAGACCACATCTGGCGTACTGTGTACAGTTCTGGAGACCCCATCTTCGCAAAGACAGACAG
Source organism: Neoceratodus forsteri (assembly GCA_016271365.2). Taxonomy (NCBI): domain Eukaryota; kingdom Metazoa; phylum Chordata; order Ceratodontiformes; family Ceratodontidae; genus Neoceratodus; species Neoceratodus forsteri. The sequence goes on from CM057453.1 coordinate 1,099,190,799, forward strand.
GGTGGAGGCTGTCCAGAGGAGGGTAACCAAAATGATTCAGGGTCTGCATTAGAAGACATATGAAGAAAGACTAAAGGAACTAACCATGTATATAGCCTTGAGGAAAGGAGGGTGAGGGGGGACATGATAGAAACTTTCAAATACGTCAAGGGACTCAACAAAGTCCAAGAGGGTAGCATTTTTCAGAAAAAGATGTGCAAAAACAAGGGGGCACAAATTGAAGATAGAGGGGGGACTGCTCAGAGGTAATGTGAGGAAGTATTTCTTCACAGAGAGGGTTGTGGATACATAGAACAGCCTTCCTGAGGAGGTCGTAGAGTCAAAAACAGTGGGGGAATTCAAGAATGCATGGGACAGACATAAGGCAATTCTAGTGGGGGTAGGAGAAAGTAGGCTGTTGGTTAACTAGGATCTACAGTTTATCTATTAGGTAGGAAAACAGGCAGACTAGGTGGGCCAAGCGGTTCTTATCTGCCGTCAAATTCTATGTTTCATTGTGAAGCACTCTGTGAAGACTCAAGGCACCGAGGACAGCCCAAACTGCAATACTCGAAACTGGTAGTGCTGCCCCAGAACCACAAAGCGGAGGTATTTGCAGTGATTCGGAAGCACTGGAAAATGCTGGTAAGCGTCCTGCATGTCGAGGAACACAAGCCAGTCGAACTGATGAATCAATGGAAGTAGCGGTCCTAGGGAGACCATCTCGAATTTCTCCCCGAAAAGATACTTGTTTAACTTTCTGAGGTCGAGTATCGGGCGCATACCCATGTCCGTGTGGATGGGGAGCGCTCTTTCTCCTTCTCCCTCCTTTTTTCTTTTTGTTTCCCCAATCTGTGGGATGACTCTTCCCGAGAGGAGTAATTTCTCTGCATAGCTGCTAATCTTTTTTCTAAGAGGAAGGTCTCCAAAACTTTGTCTGTGGATCCTCGTGCCGTTATTAAAGTTTTGGCAAATGGAGCAGGCCTTATGTGGTGTTTTGGTCCTAGGCACCTAACAGAGGCCGTGTGCTGGTCCTTAAAAGGAATTTGTTTGCCACACGTGCATTTAGAGAGCATTTTTCGACAGAGGACGTTGGGGAAGATGACATGAGAATAAAGAAAAGAAAATCGAACTTGTTCGAGAAAAATAAATAAAAAAAGAAATACTCAAGTGATGTCATCGTTCGATAGCTGAAGGTGTCCATGGAGCCAATGCATGCAGTCAAGGCGGGAAAAAACTGAGGGATGCTAGGGGACCGCCCCTTTTAAGATGTATGTGACACCAGGGGAGGGTCCGACATCAGGGACAGTCCCCCGCTGTACATTGCTAGCCAGAAGTTTTCTGTGGGGTCCTGCTGCCTGCTGGCTTCAGTTCTAATGGTGTGACCTGCTGCAAGAGCGGTTTCTCGAAGTAAGATCCGGTGTTCCACTCTGCGAGAGATATGACTTCTATTGTCCTGTTCTTTAAGAGGCTCTGCATCTCGGCAGTGAGAAGGTCCGAATGAGCAGCGGACAGGTTGGACTGCCATTTCGGTGGAAGGTCTGGAGCAGCGTCCACAAGATTGAGAGAGTAGCCCTCCCTGGCAATTCTGAGAACCCACTTGTCTGATGTGACTTGCTTCCACTGCTCATAGAAAAGAGACAGATGACCTCACACTGCCAAGAAAGAGTCCCCCTCGGGCAACTGAGGCGGCACCTGGGCTGAATTCTCAGAGAGTGGCACTAGGCGCCTTTGGGGCCTGAATCTTTTGCTACACTTTTTTCTGCGGCTGGGAAGCTATGTTTTTATTACCAACTCGTCGCCCCTCACCCCTAAAGAACTGTCAGCTGCAAAATTACTGGCGGTTTCCATTTTTCTGAGGGGCTGGGGGTGCCGGCCTGGCTGTTTTCAGGGTTGACCTAGTCTTCTCTGTGACCTCTAGTGCTTGCTCTACTTGTGAGCCAAAGAGGTAGGCACCGTGAAAAGGGACATTCATAATCTTCTGCTGGGCATCAGCTGGAAAAGCCTGATGTCCATGAGCCAGGAGTGACGCCATATACAAATCCCTGCGGCAGCAGCCCTGGAAGCAGTATCATAGGCGTCCAATTGCAGCCTTCACCTGCTGGTTATTGGATTCTATGCCTCTGGTGATGGTCTGTAGTAGCTCTAAGGTGACGTCAGACTCTGGGAGCTTTTCGGCCAAAGACTTAAGTGAGTGTCACAGAGTATATTCATACTGTGAGAATGACCTTGGTAATTAGCAATACGCATACCCATGTTGCAGATGCGAATGTCCGCTTGCCCAGAGTGTCGATCTTGCAAGATTCCTTATAGACAGGTAGAGCGGAAGATTCCTGAGAAAGGACAACCTTGTCATTTTCAGCAAGCACCACCAAAGCATCCACAAAAGCCTATGAAGACAGGACTGGTCTATCCTTGGGAGGGGTGTACTTCCTATCCATGACTTTAGACACAGAGGGACTTACAGCTGGCTTGTCCCAAATCATCTCTGAAAAAGTTTCGAAAGAAGGAATCAGAGTCGACAAATCCACTGGGATTTCAGAGACATGCAGGAATTCTAACCGCAACAGCTTACCTGGGTCCACCGAAGAGGTCTGCAAAGCCAAGGTGGATCCCATATTCTTGAGTAAAGACTGAAAAGAAAGATCTTCAACTATGGATTCGGCAGAGATTGAAGACTTGCTCTCCAGTCCAAAAACTGAATCGTCCACATCGTTGTCAGAAAGGATCATGTCTGGATCAGACTCATCAAGGTCTCCCTCCGTGCCAGATGGGCCACCAATGACAGGCTTGGGCAGGAAAGACGAGGAATTGATGAGATCGCCACCGGCATTGAGGCCCTCAGCATCAGCTGTGGCACCAGCGCAGCCTGCAGCACCAGGGATGGCACTGTGGGAGCCGGCACCACATGAGATTCCAGCACCAAGGCTGGCTGTTGGACACTCTGCTCCGAAGTGGCCTGCGCTGTCCCTCGAAAAGTCCTGACAGACCTAAAAGAGAAGAGAGAAGAAGTTGTAGGTACCTGTGCTGGCACCTGCTTGGACAACAGTTGAAGGGGGTAAGCACAAGGAGTGGACAAAGGGGACGCTAGCACCGCAGGTGGTGCCCAATCACCCCAGCCTTGGCTCAACAGCTCTGAATCCCAGAGGATCCAGAGCCAGAGCTGCAGTCAAAGGAAGAAGGGACAAACGTCACACCCACTGCTCCATAAGAGCGGCCCAATGATGGAATTGCTCACCGGAAACCATAACAGAGGACAATGAGGGGCTCCTGGATCGAGAATCGCGGGCCACCAGGTATGGCCAACGACCCCGCCCAGACATATCAGAGGGTGACCTCGAGTGGTACCTTTTCTTCTTTGACTGTTGAGATGAAGTAGAGCTTGAGGCCGAGCGGTGCAGAGTCCCCGACCTGGATCAGGAAGGGGACTGCTTCTTTTTGTGCTTTTGGGAGGACCGTCCTCCCTGCCGAGCACCGAACTGCCCATGGTCAGACCCCCCCCTTCGAAAATGGCAGCGAACACGACACAGCCCCACTGCCAGAACAATTTTCTTTTTTTTTTAAACTTCCAAGTTTATTTATCTTAGACACTGGTACATATTCAAATCATACAACTGCATTCGGACATATTACATAAAAAGCAACAATTCTGTTTAGCACTTGCCATTACGTATTCCCAGCTCTGATTGAAAACAGATTAATAAAGCACTTCATTTTATATGGGGAGGAAAAAGGGCTAGAATAGCTTGGAACTCAGTGCATTTCATCCTGAAGATATTTAAATGAGAGCGAAAGCTTTTTACCAGTCTTTCTCCTTTGTTTTTCCCTTCAAGGCACTTACTGCCCGCATTTTGCTGTTGTGCTGGATGCCAATGAGAAATCCCCCTTCAATTTCTGTTCTAGAGATAAGAGGGGGGAATGGCTCAGGGGCAATGTGAGGAAGTATTTTTTCACAGAGAGGGTGGTGGATGCATGGAATGGCCTTCCTGAGGAGGTCGTGGGGTCAAAAACAGTGGAGGAATTCAAGAATGCATGGGACAGGCATAAGGCAATTCTAGTGGAGGGTAGGAAGAAGTACGCTGGTAGGATCTACAGCTTATCCAATAGGTAGGGAAATGGGCAGACTAGGAGGGCCAAGCGGTTCTTATCTGCCGTCAAAGTCTGTTTTTCATCAAAATAGGAAACTTCATATCACGTCACTGAAAAAGTACTTGTGTCAAAACCTTTGTGCAACACATTATAAACTTTTACGTTAAAACAACATAATATTCAACAATAAAATCTAAAACGTACTTCATGGCTGGTTATTCGATATCTTTACTCCATCTAACTCATATGCTGTCTGGTTCTTGGAGGAAAGGGAAGAACAGTCTATCATAAGTATACCATACTTTTCCGGCACTATCTCAATGTGCAAATGCCTGTTGGGATAGAATTGATACACTCTCGAGATCCTCAATCAGGTGCATAAATGGAAGCCATATTCCATTAAATTTGTCTCCCTGGAGACGTAGTTCGGCTGTAATTCTTTCTACCATGGAAATTCCCTTCACAATATCAACCCATTCTTGCCAAGCTGGTGGAATAGGGCTCAACCATCACCTGGTTATGCATTGCATGTTGCTGCAAGTAAGATGCGTATAAATTATTTCAGGCCGTTAGTTCGCTTTTTCTTGGGAAGTAGGCCTAGGATCATGTGTGTGAAGCCAAGAGGTTCCTGAATCTCTATTTGCTTGAAGTGACCCATCAAAGCAACCCAGAATGGTTGCAGCACTGAGCAATCCCAGAAAATATGACAGCGACTCCCCACTGCTCCACAATTTCTCCAACATTTATCCGAATTACCCCAAGTGAAAATATTTAATTTTAGTTGGGGTGTTGAAAAACCTTGTAAGGATCTTCCATCTGAATTCCTCCCAGTTATTTGAGGCAGAGGTGTGCCCCCCCCCTCCCCGATGTACTGCCACATTTGTGTATTTAATTGTATCCCTGCTTCCCATTCCCAAGCCACCTGACAAACCGGAGAGGTACCCTCACTGATGGCCAAGTATGTTTTAACTAACTGGGAAATAAGATGTGATGTCCCCAAACCAACAGTTGCATCCAAAATAACTAGTTCTAGCAGGTGGTGATCTCTCAACACCTCTGTCAGATTTGCACCTTTTCTGAAAAAAGAAGCAACTTGGAGGTACCTAAAGAAGTGTGCCGCTGTTAGGTGGAATTCTCTCTCTGCAATTCCTGAAATGACTTGATGTACCCTTGATTAATGAATTGTCTGAAGTATTTTAGTCCCCACCTCTTCCACATGTCATTAGAAGTGGTCCAATCTGGGAGGCAAGAAATAAGCACAGCTGGTGATTTCTGTTCTGTTTGTTAGGGTAGCGGATATACTTAAATCTTTTTTTTTTACTGCTCCCCAGTTCTTATACATTTGTTTTAACCAGGGGTATAATAAGTTTGTCTTACCCAAATATTCAGGCATTATCCCCAAAGCTCCTTACCAAGTTCATGTCTGGACTAGTGCCGGACTTCTGCCAGACCCAAGCGTTATTCAGGTCTTGTTTTAAATGAGACACCCAAGGCAGCAACTGAGCCATCTGGTAGTAAACTTTCAAGTTGGGTATCCCCAGTCCTCCACTATCCCTCATTGTGAGCACTGAGTTCCAAGCTATTCTAGCCCTTTTTCCTCCCCATATAAAATGATGAAGTGCTTTATTAATCTGTTTTCAATCAGAGCAGGGAATACGTAATGGCAAGTGCTAAATAAAAATAAAAAATGGTGAAGAATATTCATCTTTATAGATTCCACCAAGCCCATTAATGATGGGGGGGGGGGTCCCCCTTTTTAAAATCTGTGAATATTTTTTTCATCAGTTTCCCATAATTTATGTGATAAAGTTGTTTCAAATCTAGGGGAATGTATATGCCTAATTATCTAATACTGGAAGATGCCCATTTAAAGGATATAAGGCGTACCAAGTCTGGTGATCGTAGTCCACTTATTAATATTATTTCCGTTTTGTCATTTATTTTAAAGCCTGAGACTTGACCATATTCTAGCAAAGTTTTGTGGAGGGTCGGAAGGGTTTGGAAGGGGTTTCTTAAATACAGCGTCATCCACATAAAGTGAAATTCTGTTTTCCTCTCCACCCAATTTAACTCCTTCCAATTCCGGACTGGCCCTAATGAGCTCTGCCAAGGGTTCCATACTTAGAGCAAATAAAATCAAGGAAAAGGGGCAGCCCTGCCTAGTCCCCCTTTGTATGTCAAAACTGCCGGAAGCTGTGCCATTTACTTTAATCTTTGACCTGGGTGCATAATATGGTGCCTTTATCCATGTCATAAATTGATCTCCAAACCCAAACTTTCCCAAAACTTCCTGAAGAAATTACCAGCTCAAGCTATCAAACGCTTTCTCGGCATCCACTGCTATTGCCACCTGTTGGGCCTTTTGTCTTCCCTCCAGAATGCAAAATATTAAATATCAGTCAGATGCCTATGTGGCACAAAGCCCACCTGGTCTGGATGCACCAGTTCCGGTAATAAAGTATTAACTCTAGAGGCCAATATTTTTGTAAATATTTCAGGATCCACATTAAGGAGGAAAACTGGTCTATATGAGGCACATAATTCCAGAAGTTTACCTTCTTTTGGAATTACCATGATGAAGGTCTCCCTCCAAGAGTGTGGGAAATCGCTCTCGGCTTTGCAGGAGTTAAATATCTGTTAGTACTGGGGTTAATTGGGTGCCTAACTTTTGACAAAATGAGGTGCTGAACCCATCCAGGCCTGGGGATTTACCCGTTTTCATGTTTTTAATTGTCTGGGCTACTTCTATGATTGTAATAGGAACTTCCATTTTTAGCCTATCCTCAGACAGTTTGGGAAGAGAGATCTGTGCCAAGTACCCTGTGTTATTAGCTTATCTAGATTCCCCCAGCATAAAGTTCTCTATAATAATCTTTAAGGGATTTACATCTGTGTGTCCTTCAGCAGGGCTTCTGACCATAGAAAAAACATGGAAACCAAGCTGATTATCTGCCTTGGCTCCCAGCAGCCCTCCAGTTTAAATGACAACTTATTTTCTACTAATATATTTCAGCCACCCCTCTTTTCCCTAAAGTCTGTTTATATCTGTACACATCTATTTTCTTTTTCCACAGATGTCTCCATCTATGTCTCCTTCCTCCACATTTGTCACCTTTCAGCCTTCTTACTAGGCCCTGCTAACTAGTCCACACCTGGGGACGTCTCTAGGTCATTTCTTTGCTATTATGCCTCGGCCACTCCCATCATCACATTTTTGTTTTCCAGATTCTGTCTTTATCTTGCCATTTATCACTTCTCCCAGAGCCTCCCACTTTTTACACACACACACACACACACACACACACATATATATACATATCACATTTTATATATATATATATATATACATACACACACACACACACACACACATATATATATATATATATATATATATATATATTAGAGGCAAAACTCCATTTAATGATTAGTTAGGGTTGTTCCAGCGATAAAAGCGAGGAAATTAGTGTTGTTGAGTCTTCTTGACCTCCCAACATCAATCACTGCGCACGCTAGTTGCCGCCCAACTACCACCCCATCAGATGTGTGAAGAAGCAGAGTTATAGGAGAATGGGGTGAGAGTTAGACCAACAACCCCAACGCGCACTTCGATGCCGGTTAGGGGTGGGCGGGTCCAAGGGCAAGCCTAACACCTAATTTCTCACTTTGTCGCTGTTGAACAACCCTAACTAATGCATTAAACTGATTTTCTGCCTCTAATTTCCCTTCTTTTTGAGAATGATAATGAGAAATAGTGAATAATGCGGCAGAAGGGCCCCGCACTCCCGCCATGTGATGTTTTGTCACATAGTAACACGGTGCCCCGCAAATGGTAATGCGCATGGTGACACAAAGCGAAACACAAAGATAAACAGTACTATAGACACAAATGGTTAAAATAACGCAAACGCAAGCGCAAATGAAAATACAAAGGGTAACGCACATGGTGCCATAGACGGGAACAGTAAGTGAAACGGGCACGGAACCACAAGCAGAAGCGGTAAGGGTAACAGTAATGTAAGCGCACAGGCTGGTTTTCCCCAAAAGCTGCATAGAGAAAGACAGTGAGTACAAAGAATGTATGCATAACAATGAGCCTCTGAGCAGAAAATGAGGAGCTGGAATACTAAATTGCTTATATCTCAGGAACCGTACGACGTAGAAAAAAAATTTTAAAGTCATATGATTTATGACTTTTGTGGCTAGTTTTATACCTAAGCATTTTCTCCGACGTAAAACTCAGATCTGACCGCTTCTGAGACACGGGTCTCTGAAAGGTGCTAATGCCGCAATGTTATCCTATGGGGAAAAAAGAGGTTTGGAGTGCCATAACTTTGGCTCCCTGTAATATTTTTTCACCAAACCACTGAAAGGCACATCTGTGGATGTTGGCTTTCTTCCTCCAAATTTCAGCCCAAAAGACTAAACTGTTATTTTGCAGCAGGGCGCAAAGGATTCCTGTAAGGCATGGACGCCATAATGTTATCCTATGGAAAGAGCGCCAACTTTGGAGTGCCGTAACTCTTTGCCATCCTGTAATTTTTTTCACTGAAGCACTGAAAGGCACATCTGTGGGATGTTGGCTGCGTTCCTTCCAAATTTCAGCCCAAAAGACCAAACCCGTTCTTTTGCAGCAGGGTGGCAAAGAATTGCTGTCATTTTCCCACAGCCTGGAAAAGTACTGTCGAACTATGCGACACTGTCGCAAATATGAAAGTACTTTTTTCCAGAAATTTGAAAAACATATTTCTGGGGTGTTTTACCCCAAAAGAAAGACATGCCTAGCATGCTCAGGGTCCGACTAGGTGAATACAAAAATAATTAGGTTGCTAGAGGGTCCTAAATTTAAATGCCAAGCATTTTTCTGATGACCAACTGAAAACAAAATGGCAGATTTGCGACAGTAAAAGGGCCATTTGCGAAAGTAAAAACTGCATTTGCGACACTGTCGAACTTTTTTTAACTTTTCCCGCTGACTTATAATGGGAAATTGTTTTTGAATAACTTTGAACTGCTTAATATTTTTCACGAAATCTTCAAAAGGCACATCAGGGACCCCGCTGCACGTTCCTGAAGATTTGGACCGGTCGCTACAAACCATGCAACCTGTAGAGACGAGCAGAATTCCAAAGCGTAAATCGCCGCGATGCAGATCACTTAGTAACTCTTGCAGCCGACAATCTGAACAGTACGTAAGTTGGCAGATCCCAAGATGTATGGTTCTTGATCATGTATTCCAAATTTCAGGCAAATCCGTTGAACGGTTGCAAAGTTATTAATGCAAAATTTTAGGTTTAATATGTAAATGGTCTTCACCTTAATTCATGTAGTAGTACCTACTGTGCTACCATAATATACATATATATCTATATTTTACCTCTCCTCTAAACTAATTTTGCTTTTTCTCTTTTAGATATTTCCTGAAGACCTAAGGTCGAAATGTTGATTTGTAACTATTTTCAGCGTACATTTAATATAAACATTTTGTTTTCAGACCACATGCTGACGCACCACCTTGTTTTTGTTTTTAAAATATTTAGCCATCTCCTTCAGTGTATAATTATTAGTTGACCTCCCTCCTGCCGTAGTTTGTATCCTTTTCACATCTCTCTCTGGCTGAGCATTACGAAGCTGGAATGCCAACTGCTGACTGGCTTTGTTACCCTGTTCATAATATCTTTGGTTCACATATCTAAGTTTCCCTTCCACTTCTTGGTCAAGTATATTCTGTAGTTCTTTCCTGACGTTATTTAGCTGCTCCATTACCCCTCTGTCATGTTTACTTTTACACGTGCTTTCTGACTGTTTTAGCTTCTGCATTAGAGCCTCTTGTTTCTCCCTACATTGCTCCCTAAGGCAGGAAGCATATGAGATAATTTCACCCCTCATTACAGCTTTCAGGCCATCCCAAAACCACTTAGCATCAGATTCGCCTCTTTCATTATGTCTTTGGTAGTCTTTAATGACATCTTGGATTTCATTTTGAAAATCTTTCCTACCCAGTAGCGAGGAATTCATCCTCCAAAAACTACGCCTACTCCAATCTCCCAGCTGGACGTCCAGCACCACTGCCAGCCAAGTGATCGGAGACTAGCCTCAGCTGAATTGCACAGTCGGTTACTTTATATATCTCTGGGCAACTACACAGAAAGTAATGCAGTCTGGAGTGAGATTTATTGCGGTTAGAATAAAAAGTGCAGTCCCATGCGGTGGGATTAAGTTCCCTCCAAACGTCTCCAAGTGCCAATTCCTGCATACCATTCCTTACTGCCCTACTCATTTTTTTATTTGTAGCCATAACTTGAGATAAGCGATCCACCAAGGGATTTAGGACACAATTGAAATCTCTGTCCATAAGAATGAGACCCTCTCAAGTCTGAGATCTTTCCGAATCTCTCAACACCTGGGTCCAGTTTGTTCCCGATGTGCAGTTTGCATACAATACCAGCCCTTGTGTCGACAGCACAGAATACACACCCTTCCTCTTAGTCCATGGACGTCACCCAAGAACTCCACTGGACAGGGATCTCTCGCTGCTAGAGGTTCCTAAGTCAGCTTCTTCTTTCATTATCCCTCTTCTGGAACTTGCCTGACAAGTTGCAATCACCACGTTGGGCCAGAGAAAATCGGCAATGGAAAAAAATGTCTGCAGCCAAGGCGCATGAGCCCTCATTCTCTGTTGGGGACACTGTTTATTTGTACCGACCTGTTCTTGTTCCGGGCGCCACCAAGAAACTGCATCGCCCCTGGACTGGTCCTTCTACATCACAGAAAACTTCCTCCAGTCCATGTTCGCCTGAGACGCAAGTTGGATGGCAAGCTGGTACACAACAAAGTCCATATAAACCGACTAAACCATGGATACCTGAATAACAACCTTCCAGATGACTCCAGTCCTCCCAGAAATGAAGCTGCCCTTGAGCCTGCCATCCTCTCTGAAGCCGAGATCCCTCCGGACAACTTGCAACTAGTTCCTATAGCTCTTCCCATTCCTGACACTCTCCAGCTGGATTCCGTTTTACCAGATGATTTGCCTGGGACTTCCTCTTCTTCTTCTCAGGACTCTCTTCTACACACCACAGTGTACCAGATCGAGAAGATCTTAAGGAAGAAGTCTGTCGATGGATCCTGGACTTGCAGAGTAAAGTGGTATGGATTCGATAGTGGGCAGAACTCCTGGGTCGCTCTGAACGACCTGACCCTCTCCTGTCAGGAACTAGTGCAATCCATGCATGCCTCCATTCCCACTGCTGAGACCCCTTTGAAGCAAGCCACACAGGTAGCCATGCCACTTGTAAAGTGGGCTTTCACCGCCCCTGGCAACTCTGTCATGTTTGTTGTAGCAAAACACAATACAATTGGACAACCATTTGGACAAACACAGTTTTGAGACCTGAACTCCTTCTTTTTAATGGGCAAAAGAAACAAAAAGCTGTTTTGACTTGCTGCAGTCCTTAGTTCACAGCAGATAATACTTCAAAATTCTGCACACATCTTAAGTATGGAGCAGTGCTTCCCCTGGACTGGCACGCTCCAGGAAATACACAGGAAGGAGCATAGAGTGGTTCAGGGTAAATTGGGGAGAAACTTAGGATTCGTGTGCAAAGATAGCCTGTCTGTGAAAAATCAAATAAGGCTCCTCACACCAGAGAGCCTGAAGCTTGAAATCTATGGACTCTCACCTGCCCTGGGCTGACAGGCCGGGCGGAGGGAGGACTGCTGAATAGGTTGACATTCGCAGATCCTGCAGGCACAGTAATTTTAGCTGAATTTTGCCTCTACCATTGCTACACTGCTCCTCATTATCCTAATCTTATGTAAGAGGACTGAAGAAGCCCATGGGATCCCCACTTTAGGGAGACAAAGAGATTTGATTTGAAAGGTGATAATTTGATAGGATAACCGTCGACCCCTGGATGCATAATCTGGCCAAGTAGTATCCCCTCCGATGGAGCCGGGAGGGGTTCAGGCGTAAGGGTGCTACTGTGCTGAGAGGTGGCAGCACAGATTACTGGGACTTCGTTCCCCTGGCCTCCCCTTAATCTCTCAGGCGGGGTGGGGGTGGAGACGGGAGCGCCATGGCTGGGCTACTTGCTTTTGAGTCAAAGATCAGAGTTCACAATACCAGAAGAAAAGGATGTGTGTTTTGTAGAGACCCATAGAGAGCAATCCGGGACATTCAATTGACGTATCTAACCCTGAACCAGAGGTAATCTAATTGTGAGATGACATTGCTACCCACTGTGAACAATCCTAAGCAAACATTTGATGAATAGTACTTAATTTCTTAAACTTTTAAGGGCATGCATCTTCCCCATTAGAACTCATCTGGAGAGCTGGATGGACAGGGGAAAACAGGAAATCAATGGGCTTAAAGAGCCTCACCAGCCCCTGCCCCCGATATATAGGTGTTGTACCTCAGGGGCTGCTTCCAGTGTAAATCTTGCCAAAATAATCTTCGCGTTAAAAAAATTAGAGCACTCGGAAAATTACAAACATGGGGTCCTAAGGACTTCTTGGTTTCTGGTGCCGCCCATGCGCTCTGCAGATTTATGACGCAATGCCAGGGAGAGCACGTGGACGTGCTCCATTATACACTATGGGCTGCACCTTTTCAGTTTTTTTTTATATTATAATGGCTATCTAGTCATAGAACATAGCACAGGCCCACTCAACAAGGGCCTTGTTAGTCGACCCGTGCTCACATTTTAGGAATTTACAGATAGTTTTTCTTTGGATACTTTAAAAGTGGGTGCAAGAGATTTGTTAACTTAACATTTTCTTTTCAGGGAGGCATAAACTTTATTATGAGGTGTGTATTTGGATAGATATCAGGAAATGCAGGAGATGTAAAGAGAAAGTCACATGGAGATTTCAAAAACTCAACAATGATGATCCCATTTAAGACAGAGTCACACAATGTGAATGGGCTGGCCGGCCCCATCAACAGATACAGAACTATCCAGGCCTTGAAAAAAACTGAAGCCAGATATTCTGCTATTGCAGGAAACACACCTGTCATAAGTAGAGCACCAAAAACTTCTTAAATTTGGCTTTTCTCAGATTGTAGAATTCACCTATCAGAATGGTCGAAGACATGGCACGGCTGTTTTAATTCCCCAAACCTCCCAATTTCAGATACAGGACCAATATGCTGACAAAGAGGGTAGATTGGCTTTGGCAGGTAGGGAAGATTCAGGGTGTAACACTGACCATATGTAGTACACACATCTTCTATTCAGCGTCTTACAGATGCTATATTGATAAGGCAGAAAGGTGTGTTGATACTAGGGGAAGACCTTAATTGTCAACTGAACACATCTGCTACCAAACGTTCTCCCCAAACCCCAGGACAGAAACATCTCAGACGTTTAATAAAAGATTTAGGATTAATTGATGCCTGGAGACAATTAGAGCCCTCCCAATGGAAATTTACATATTACTCGTATACACCCAAACACTATACTAAACTTAATTACTTATGTATTAGTGGGGAACAAAAAGAACTGATACATAAAGCAGAGATAATGAACATTTGTTCATTGGATCACACCCCTTTATTCTTAGAACTGGGAATTACTCAAGAAAGAAAACAAACCCTATGGAAATTCAACCCTTCGTTGCTCCAGGATCCGAAGTTTAAAGAGCTGTTAAAAGAAAAGATCCCAGAAATAATCAGAGATAATGAATCCCCATAGATCTCCCCACAACTACTGTGGGATACCATAAAAGTAGTTCTAAGGGGATACATCATAGCATTTGCAGCCCATAAGAAAAAAACGGATGGAAACGCAGTGTGAAATACTATAGTGGACCCCATTACTGAGGAATTACTGAAAAGATTTTCCATCACGGACTCTGATGATAGAGAAGACGTCCCCTTCAGTATACAAAATAAGTCGTCCGCTGTATTACTGACCAGAAGGGATAGGAAAGACCCATCTAGATGCACTTACCCCCAGGAGGACCTCCAAGAGAGGTCTAGGTCAGAGCCACTAGAGACTCCGCCATCAGGAAGGATGTCGACGAGCTTGGTACCACGTAGGGAGCAGAGAAAGTGCTGAGCAGAATGAGATTCCGCTGGCAGAGCAGTACAGCAGAGTACCATCAGCAGAAAACCGCTGGATGACACAAGATCCCACACAGACCACTACTCACTAAGATGTGTGGAAAAGAAGTCCGAAAGGAAATGTGTGTCACTAATTCTGCCATACAGCATCCACTAGCACCCGTGTGGCACCAGCACCACTCGTGGCAGAGGAGGGCACCAAGCAGTGCCTATGCCAACCTGGGCAATACCCGAGGGGAGCTGCGGCAGTATCTGCAGGCACCCCTGGCACCCATGTAGTAATGGCACCCGAGGGCAACCTGACACCCATGGCACCATGGCACCTGAGGACACCAGTGGCACATATGGCACCTGCGATGCCACCCCTGGTATCAATGGCACCAGTGGCACCCATGGGCGCTCATGGCACCACCTGCGGCACCCACGGGTGCTCCCGGCGCCACTCATAGCATCCCTGGCATCCATGGCATCTGCGGCACCTGTGGGTGCCCAGCGCCACCAGCGGGTGCACGGCACCACTGACAGCACCGACAACCAGCAGCAGCAGCAGCAGCAAGAGCACCCATGGCACCGCACAGCGTGATAGCACCAAGGTACGGCGTCGACCAAGGCACCAAGTCACGCCGCCGAAGGAAAATGCCAATGGAAATCCTGAGAAAGGGAGAAGGAAAAAGGTGGTGCCCGTGCCGGCCCCTGCATGGAAAAGGGGGGGTAGGCACGAGGGGGTCGACACGATGGCAAAGGCACAAGAGGGCACCTTGCCATTCATGATCCAATTGACCCGGCTTCGTTACAATGGCTCCCAGGCCCGGAGGTCCTGAAATCAGGAAAAGAGCCAGGAAAAACTGGAAAGTCAAACCCCCCCTGCTCCATAGGAGCAGCCCAGAGGTGAAACTGCTCACCGGAGTCTAACGAGGACAGAGATGGAGCTCAGAGTTGAGAATGCAGTCATAGGAGTGGTGCCAAGAGGAACCCAAGAAAGTCAGTTCAGGCCCATCGCCTCCTGAACACCTCCGCACACATACCAACGGGCAACCTCGAGTGGCACCAATTCTTCTCCTCAACGAGGAAGGGAGCTCGAGGTTAGCGTGCCGATTACCGAACTGCTGATTTCTGCTTCAGAGAACTCCCCCCGAGCACAGGACTCGTCCGTAGTCAGACAATTAGCGGCGGCGGACCGACACAGCCCTCTGCCATAAAACTTTCAAACGAAGTCCTCCTACCATCATCGCTACAGTCTAAGGATGACTCCGTTGATGGCAGGAAAGAATTTCTTCATCTTCATAATCTTCTTGTTTGAAAAATAAGAAATTACTACCTAAAATATTAAAAGCTGCTGTCATATAGACGAAAACTTCGACTCGGGCAGACGAGCAACGTCGACATCCAAGCGCACTAGACAGCGGGAGAAAAGGAACTGAGTCGGTTGGAGGGTCAACACCAAGATAGCCTACACAGGCGCGAGCAAGTCTCGCAGTGCCATGCATGCGTGGTCCTCTCGTCGCCGACCCTTCAGAAAACTTTAGGCTCCCGCTCAGTCCTAGCGCCTCTGGCTCTATCCCACTAGTGTGAATGAGTGATGGAGACTTAGTCCAGGAAGATCTTACCGTAACAGTAGATCTTCGAGAGAAGCTCTTGCAGCAGGTAACACAAGGGACTGACGCCACCTGGCGCGGTTCCTGAGCCAATTTTTTCTTCCAGCAGTACAGGCGTGGAACGCCTCACCAACGCCGGCTCCACCCCCGATGTCACCCTATGTAAGGGAGGAGTTCCCCATGTGCTCCAGTTCTTGTACGCCCACCAACAGGCAGAGAGATGGTAACAGGCAATAGTCAGAAAGGATGATCCAAACTTTTTCCTCACTATGGAGGAAAGGCCAGCCTGGAAAAGGCCTGATCCCTGGAGGAAGGAGGGCGGGAAATACACCTACTGCAAGAGCTTCTCTCGAAGATCTACTGTTACGGTAAGTTCTTACATAACTGACTATCTTACTTCGAGAGGAAGCTCTTGCATCAGGTAACACAAGTAGGACCGATTCCCAAGCAGTATAAACTTATAACAACCCATGGGTGGGGGAACAGTATGGAAAGGAACAGGATGAACAGGAACAGAGAGGGTCCCTCAGGAAACCAGACCCTGCAAAACTGAGAGGCCAAAACCTACTCTGCGTCTGGAAATGATGTCAAGGCTGTAATGCCTGATGAAGGTATGAACAGAACTCCAGGTAGCGGCAGCACAAATATCAGCTGCAGGTACTCGCTTCAATGCCGCAAAGGAAGCAGCGAAAGCTCTGGTAGAGTGAGCTCTAACCATCCCCGGGGTAGACCCACTGTGCTTCTTAATAACAAAAAGTAATGCAATGAACCAACCAGCGCAACAGCGTCTGTTTTGTTGACCAGGCGACCTAAGGACCTTTGAGCAAAGGCTACAAAGAGTTGATCAGATTTCCTGTTCCCCTTTGGTCCTGGCCAGGTAACACTGGAGAGCCCTGTGGACGTCCAAGGAGTGAAGCAGGGCTTCCCCCCCTATTAGAATGCTCCGGGCAATACACTGGAAGCTGAACCAATTGGTTCAGGGTGAGCTCAGAAACTACCTTCGGCAGGAACTTTAGGTTAGTGCGAAGGTCAGCCCTATCCTTATGGAAAACAAGGTAGGGTTCTTTACACATGAGGGCTTGAAGTTCTGAAATGTGCCTCTCCGAAGTAATGGCTACCAAAAGCAGAGTTTTCCAGGATAGGAAACGAAGCTCAGCCTCCATAGCCAGTTCGAAGGGGGAGCATAAACTTCTCCAGGACAAAAGGAGATCCCAAGGGGGTACAGGATCCCGGATGGGAGGTCTGATGTGCAGAATACTTCGCAGGAAGGCTTTAGAAACCTCCATCTGAGCCACAGTCTTATCCAGCACTGGCAAGCAATAAGCAGAGATGGTGGCCCAGTGCACCTTGATGGAGGAATAACTGAGACCTGACTCCGAGAGGGAAAGAAGGTATTCTAAAACGGAGTGAACCGGACAGACCAGTGGGTCCACCCTCTTGGCTGTGGCCCAGATACAGAAACGTTTCCACTTCATAGCGTAAGTGGGCCTGGTGGCAGGCCTACGCTCTCAACCAGAACTTGGCGCTACCTGATCGGACACACCAAATTGGGCTTTAGTTAGGTCCTGAGGAGCCAGGCATGCAGGTAAGAGAGTGCAGATGCAGATGGATCAGGGACCTCTGTCCTGGGATAGAAGATGATAGGAGAGTGGAAAAGGCAGCAAAGGCTCTGTCGCTAAGCGCTGAAGCAAAGGAAACCAAATCTGATGAGGCCATAGTGGAGCGATCAGAATGAGGGAGGAAGGGTTCTGACTGCGCCTTCAGGAGAACCTTCTGCAAGAGCGGGAAGGGAGGAAACATGTAGCGAAACCTCCCTTTCCAGGAGAGGGACAATGCATCTTGCCAAAAGGCTGCAGGCTCTGGACCTAGCGAGCAGAAACTTGGCAGTTTTGCTTCAAATTCCAGCTCTGGCATCCCCCACCAGCAGAAGATTTGATCTGCGACTTCTTGAAGCAGCTCCCATTTGTGAGCCTATGACTTTTTCCTGCTGAGCGCATCAGCTAACACGTTTTGCTCCCCTGGAACATGTACCACCTTTAAAATGAGATGATGCTCCAAAGCCCAATCCCACACCCTCATGGCTTCCCGGCAGAGGGGATATTAGTGAGTGCCACTCTGTTTATTGATGTAGAACATCACCAAAGTGTGGCCCATCTGGACCAACACGTGGCCTGGCACCAGGACTGAGAGCATGGCTTGAAGGGCATAAAGGACTGCTCTACTGATATGCCGAACTTCCTCTACTGGGAACACAGGGCCCTAAGTGCGATGTGTCCCCAAGTGGGTGCCCCATCTTGAGGATAACACGTCCGCGGGTCAGAATCTGGGCCAGCCTGTGTGGAAGGGGACACCTGCCAGCAATTTTGTGATGACATCCACCAGTGTAATTCCCGGCGGACTGGCTCAGAAATCCAGATCAAGGTGTCCAAGCTGTCTAGTGTTTGATCCCACTGAACTCTTAATGACCACTGGATGGTTCTCATGCGCAGTTGTGCCAGAGGGACTGAAACTATGGTGGCTGCCATGTGCCCCAGCAGCCTGAGGAGGAGCCTTGCAGGGACTTTTGAGGCTGAAGAGATCTGGTACACCAGGACCTGAATCCAATCTGCTCTGTCGGGGCGGGGGGGGACACTTTCCCGAGAGTGGTATCCAGAAGAGCTCCAATGAACTGGAGGTTCTGGGACTGGAGAAGATGAGACTTGTCCCTGCTGACCGTGATCCCCAAAGCGTTGAAACAGCGAAATGGAGTCCCTGATGGTTTCCAACAGGCGGACCTGGAGGGAGCCAGGAGGAGCCAGTCATTCAGATAAGGAAACACGGCGGTCTGCCTGCAGAAGCCACAGCAACCACTGCCAGACACTTGGTGAAGACCTTGGGGTCTGAAGAGAGGCAGAAGGAAAGGACTCGAACTGATAGCCCTTATCTTCTAACCTGAACCTCAGAAATCTTCGCTGACCCGTGGCAATAGGGATATGCAAGTAGGCGTCTTTGCATATCCAGGGATGCCAGCCAGTCTCCCGCCGAAATGAGGGGCAGGATAGTGGGGAGGGAGACCATCCTGAATCTCCGGTAGGAGACCCACTGGTTCAGATCGCTGAGGTCCACAATGGACCTAAGGTCTCACAACTTCTTCGGGACTAGGAAGAAGTGAGAAGAACCTCTCTCTCTGGCTATCAGGTACTGCTCAATGGCATTTTGGTCCAAAAGGGAGAAAATCTCTTCTGATCAGCACCGGAGTTCCCTGGGATAATGAGATGGGGTGGTGGTCTGTCGGGCAGAATGGCGCCGAACTTGATGGAGTGCCCAAACTCCACGAGCTCAAGGACCCACTGGTCGGGAGGTCACTTGACTCCAGGCATCTGCGAGAAGGAAAGCGACCTCTGATGGGCCCCCTGATGAGGTGTCTAGGGAATGGGGTGGCCTGGATAGTCAGGCAGGGGAGGGAGGGAGGGCGGCACTGCCTGCCTTGGCCTGTCTAGAGGAGAAGGCAGAGGATCCCTGGCTCGACCCCTGCGACTGAAGCCGCCTCACTGCGACTGTGGCAGGAAATGAGGTTGCTGAGGCTAATGTCCACCACGGCAATGAAATCAGGGCTTAGGAGGTCGCCCTTGTTTTGGGCGGTACACGGACTGCACGGTTCGGATGGTCTTGCCGAAGTCCTGCAGCCTGGTGATGATTTTCTCCATGTCCTCGCCAAGAGAACAGAGCCCTTGAAGGGAGCATCCAGAATGTTCGTCTGGACGTCTGGATTGAACCCAGAAACCCAAAGCCAAGTACGGCATCGGAGGCAAATTCCAGTGGCGGCCACCCATGAAGAGGTGTCCGCAGAGTCATAGGCCGACCTCAGAACGTGGGTATCCACATCTGAGCCAGTATGAAGCAGTTTCACAAGCTCCGACCGTTGAGGACAATCAGGCATGCTTTAGTACAATGTCCAATCCCTGTCTCAAAGGGTGTTTGAATTGACCATGTGTGTCAGGAAGTTGACACCCTGATACTGCAGGTGGCAGCAGAGTCACACCTTGCGCCTATGGAATCCAGCTGCTTTGACTCTCCCCAGGCAGCTGGGTGCTCAGGTTTTGGGCCTCTGTGAACAGTCATGAGCTGCCAAAAATCACCACCGAGTCCGCTGCAGGTGGTTTGGCCAAGAAGGGGTGATCCTTAGGGCCCGGTAGAGCTGATGAGTCGCCTGGGCACGGAGAGGAGGAGCGCGGCACTTCCAGGTCGCGAACCTGACATCCTCAAAGGTGTCGACCATGGGAGGGATGACCACCGCTTAGGGTCTTTTGGCAGAGGTATTTAGTCAACTGCAGTTGCTCGGCTCCAGGGCCTCAGTGTCCCAGCCCATGTAGGCCTGGATGTGCTTCATCACTCCATGAAGCTAGGGTCATCCGGAGGGGATTTTGGGTGTTCCTCAATGCACCTGAACCTGATCATGTCAGAGTCCGCACGAGAAGTGTCGGAGTCCACATAGGAGTCGAGGGTCAAAGAGAATGGGGACCTGTGCCATCTCCCCTCACGCCTTTGTCCGGAGAGGGAGAGCGGGAGGAACTGCTGGACCTGGTCCTCCTTATGTTTCTTGGGTGCTGGCTTCTTCCCTGCCTCTTGGCCAGATGGCTCCAAGGCATCAGGCACTGGAACTGGAATGGGTGGGGAGGAGGTGCCCGCTTGGGAGATCAGCGCTCATCTTGTCCCACCAGTGGAAGAAGAGCTCTAACTCATGAAAGGTTCAATTTAGGGAACCAGGCTAGGGGGCAGAGGAGCACCAGAGGCTGTACTGCGCCCAGCCCCGTCGTCAGGGGTACCTGCATCAGGGCTGAACCCTTGTCGCCAGTGTAGATGAAGCGGCATAGGTCTAAGGGGGCGGGCGCCAGAGGGGTGTCTGCCCTTCGCCAGGCTCTGACGTCAGGTGGACTGGGCGACTGTGGCGATGGGGTCTCAGAACCCACGTCAGAGGCACCGGGAGGACTTTGACCAGTGGCGGATGGCCTTTGCCAGAGTGGTAGCCGCGGCCTGCCTGTCCTTTGAGCCAGATGGGCGATCTCAGAGGGGTGAGCCCTGGGACAGTCGGGCTTATGTTTAGAAGATTCTTGGACCAAGTATCGGTCAGCCACCGGAGGCAGGCGCCCGTCTGACTCTTTAGATTTTGGAAAGGACAAGGCCCTGCCGAAAGACCTGGAGGCCTTGCTTGACTACCTGAGTTGGCCTTGGACGGAAGGAGGGCTTACCTGTGCCCGGCAGAGAGCCTTCTGGCAGGCGGATGCCCCTTCAGAGGTTGGAGGGTGGTCCCCGAGGACTTGACGCAGCAGATCCCATGGATGATCTGAGGGTACTGAGGCGGGAATCATGTCCAGACGACCCGGACTTCGAGCCCAGGACTTGGGCCTGGAGTGGACCTTATCTTTCTCTTGTAAGCCTGGCGTTTGTGGTGCTCATGGACAGGAGGATGGTCGGATTCCCCGAGGGACTAGGCGTGTTCCATCGTGGCCAGTTTAGGCTCCACTAAAAGATCGGAAAGAGACTTCTGACACCTGATACGTTGCTCGGAGTTGAAGGCCTGACAATGGGGGCAGGCGCCGTGTCATGGTAGGATCCGAGGTAGAAGAGACATACTAAGTGGCTGTCCTTAGGGGGTAGTTGTCACCCACAGGAGCACTTGTTGACATGCCCCTTGGAGGAAGAGGACACAGATGCAAAAAAAAACTACGATGAAAACAGTGGAGAAGGAAGGAGCGCGATCGGTACTGCGAGCGGTAACCGAAGGCGAACTAACTCTGACCGTGCAGCGGGAAAGAACTGGAGCATGTGGGGAACTCCTCCTTTACTTAGGGTGACGTTGGGGGTGGAGCTGACATCAGCGGTGGGCGTTCCCATATCAGTACTGCTGGAAGAAAAAATTGCCGGGAACTGCCGCCAGGTGGTGTCAGTCCTATTTATGTTATCTGCTGCAAGAGCTTCCACTCCAAGTAAGATATGAAAATTACGTGCCTACCATAATTCTTGATCTTCTCTTGTATCTGCACCATTCATTACTGCTGGGTGTAAGCCGGAGACGCGCACCTGTACAGAAGTCTTCTTCTTCGGGGGGGGGTAGGGAATTGGCACTGACGGCGCTGCCTATGAGGCCAAGCCGTTGCGTGGTGCATGAGGGTTGGCCGTTAGGCACCGCAGACTCCTCCTCCATCCCAGTTCTGTTCTGCCGGAGAAGATGAAACAAAGGGGCACAGAGAAATCCAAGAAGAGGCAAGAGCACCAAGGGACAAGAAAAGGAAAGGATATAAACTGAAAAAGGAAGAAGCCGACCAGAGGACAGAGGATTGGACTTGTTACCCTAAGAGGCCACAGGGCCCCAACCCTTGGGTGGCAGCACAGGAAAACAGAGAAAGAAAGAGAAGAGAGAGAAAGAAATAGCATACATAGGGGAAGGAGGAGGGACCCTCAGCCATGCCTTAGTTGGAAGACCATTGACTTATTTTAGCCTCAAAATCTGAAAGATAGGAAGACACAGGTGCAAGGATCCCAACTTCAGGGACCATTGGATGGAGGTCCAGAACAAGAGAACTCGAAATGGTCTTGGAGAAAATAAAACATGGCGAAGTCAGCCCCCTCTCCCCAACTCACATTTGGGATGAAAGTCCTGAATATTGCCTCTACTGTTTAACACCTGATAGCTTAGCCGGGGATCCCTTATACAAGAGAGGACTGTGTCAGAATAACCTCTAAGGTAGAGGGAAGCTAGAAAGAGAAAGGGGAGGAAAACCCTATGGGTTCTCCCACAAGGTGCACTGATCTAGTCCCCACTTCAAGAAGAGGGGAACAAATGGATAACCGTGACAGGTTAAGGAGGATACCACAGTGCACCCCACTGAGAATCCCAGGAAGTTCCTCTCGAGGCCAGGGCGAAGACCTACTGCCACCTCCTCCAGAACGGGCACTCTAACTTTTAGAGAAGGAAACAGAGGCCCTGAAGCACCGGGGGGACCTCCCTCCAAATTGGCCTCAAGAGGCAGAGGCAAGTAGGGTGGAGGTGGTGCCCAAGAGCTGAGGTCCAAGAAGAGAAGGTGGTCAGGAGTCAATAATGAATGAGAAGATACAAGAGAAGATCAAGAATTACGGTAGGTATGTAATTTTCATATCTTCCCTGACAGTCTCTACCATTCTTTAATGCTGGTGAGTACCAAGTCCCTGAGGGGACTCTTGGCACTGCCCTGAGGGAACAGATTCCCTCAGTATCCTGTGGGAGAGATGCAGAGAGAGACCCTTCTGCCATACTAAGTTGCTATGGCCTAAGGCTGGTCAGGCCAAGGAGGTGTCTCGTGGTCGTGGGGTGGGGTTGAAGGCACCTCAAGATTCCTCCTCACCGCGGGAGAAAAGATGGGTCCCCCGGAAGCGGAGGAAATCCCCACCGGGCAATGGTGATAATCTAGACAGGCAAAGCCATGCCATCCATCTGATGCAGATCATCGTCCCTGTCAGTCTGGAGGCCACCCTGTGCGGCCATGATGCCGCGCTTAGTGCCTTGCAAGCTCCAGACCCTATGCAGAGAAGGGGCAAATGGCTTGCCTAGACCTCCTCCAAATCAGGCAAGGATGTTAAACCTGGGCCAGCATCGACCACAGGTGCCTGTTGTAGGCAGTGTGGTGAGCCTGACACGAATTGATGCAAAGCAACACACGAGCTGAGGAGAAAATCCTTCTTTCCCTTCGGTTGAACTCAGCGGAATCCGGATCTGGTGGTTGTCATGTGCTGGGTGCTGAAGCCTGGAAGGAGTGTCTAAAGCTATTAGCCCCGAGGGAGGGTGAGGCAGAGAACCAAGAGACTAATGGGGAGTGCAATACCTCCTCCTGCAGTCTACTGGGGATGAGGCGGCTGGTGACTGCCAGGTACGGATAGACACTTACCGGAAGGGGATAGGCCAGGAAGGCACCACTAGGTGGTTGGCACTAAAATTGCTCAGAAACTAGCGCATCTCTCGCTTGGTACTGTGTCTTAGTACATGGGAGATGTGGAGCTCCTGAACTAGCCTCGAGAGGAACCGCTGATATTCGGTGAAATCAGCATCAGGGAAAAGATGGATAAAATGTTCCTCTTCCTCAAGATGAGGAAGTAAAGGAGCTCAGGTGTTCGGAGTCCTCCTGTGGTGGGGGAGACAGGCAAAAGACCTGCTCGTCCATGGCTTTAACATACCTAGGGAAGGCCGCCACAGTGGCCCAGAATGTCTCCCAGGTTAAGGGTCCCATAGGGCACACATGGCCTGGGAGGAGGGAAGGTGTCTGCAGAGGGATTGGGGAAGGACACCTCAGAGAAAGTGCGCAGCCTCTGCCAGGGCTCAGACCCTGCAGCAGATCCTACCAAGCAGGGGGACACGTCGGTAGGTCCAGTCAGCGAGCGCTGCAGATGTTGAAATAAATCCTGACTCAGCCCTGAGGGGGAATCTCCCCAGTGGTGCGACTGAGTCTGCATGGGTCCAGAAGGACAACCTTCAGCACTGCCCACTAAGAGTGCCCCTGAAGTCTCAGAGGAGGAGAAGTGGGGCTCAGCACTTTGGCTCCTCTCCACTCCCCGCAGGGTGGTGGAAGAGGGCTTCTGCACCTCACCCCAACCTCTCAACCCCTCAGACTCAGAGGCTGCTCTCTTCCTCGCACCCGGTGTCAAGGGATCCATCAATCCAGCAGGCTCTCCAAGGGAAGCCACAGAAGAGGAGAACCACGGCAGCATCAGAAATGGCAGCTCATGGGCCCACACCTGAGAGCACACCCCAGGCCCCCAAAGACTGCTATCCACCACAGCGCACCCAACACCAGCGCTATGTGTGGGGACCACAGGCCCAGGGAGTCCGGGAGGCAAACACTGGGTCTCCTGGTGCTGGGTCGAAGAGGTCCCGAGACTCCAAGGAGTCGGGGTGCCAGTCCAGGCTGCCCAGCGAGTCATCCTCCTCTGAAGAGGAGACCACCATGCATATCACCAGACTAGTGGCCCGAGAGCTCTTTACCAACGATGCCGCTAACGATGCCATCGGGACATGGTACCACCGCAGAGGGCGCCTGACTGGCTAGCACCACGAATGGCACTGGGATCCGGGCAGCGCCGAGGGTCTGCTGGTGCCAGGCCCAGGCAGCCGGGGCTGCAACACTGGGAAGCCTGCACCTCCATGGAGGTGACTGCCGTGGCGGTGCTCTCAACCCAGCTCCGCAGGGAACAGAGTCGCTCCTCCAGCACCATGGAAGAAATCTCAACAGCAAGGCTAGAACCCAAGGAGGTTCCCTCCTCACTGGGCCGCATAGACCCGGGAGGGGACTCAGAGGCAGGGTCAAGACACCTTACCATGGCATCCCTAGAACAACGCTGACCTCCGAAAGTTGTTGGGGCCTGCCAACTTTAAACGTGCATATTTCCAGAACACAGCGGTCCATGGAGAAACAGGAATTGTAATTATCCATATTGTGGTTGGGACCCAGGCATCGCAGACAAACGTCATGTCAGTCTGTCACGGAAAAATGCCAGCCACAGGAGCACCGACGCATGGCCCGCTTTGCAGTTTCTCTTAGCCCCCAAACCAGACATGACGCGAAAATAATTTACAAATTTCACAAGAAAAAAACCTGGCACCATTAAAAATAAAAGAAATGGTCTTAACGAAATCAGAACCGAGATGGAGAAGCAGTAAATGGCGTCGAAAACCAAACTGGCTTGATGATGCAGCAAAACTCTGTACTCACACAGCAGGTCCAATGACTTAGACAGTGGGAGAATTGGGGTTGAGGAGTATGCGGTGCCTAACAGCCAGCCCTCGTGCACCATGCAATGCGTCGGCCTCGTAGGTGGAGCCAACCCCCCAAAAAAGAAAGGCTCCTGTACTGGTGCATGCCTCCGGCTTACACCCAGCAGTAATGAATGGTGAAGACTGACAGGGAAAGATCTGCTGTTAGCCTCCTAGCTGTTCCACCTCGACCTCTACTGGAAGTCTGGGTGTCTGTGCTGAACGGCCGGCGCCATCTTTGTGGTCTGCTTAAATTAATTTTGCAAACAGTATAACTTACTTTTTTGTAGACTTGTATTTTTGCAGGGTGAGATCTCGGAGGGTGAAATAGGAAGAGGTTTGAAAGCCATTTTGAGAGGCAGGAGGACTCAGTGACCATGTGGGTAGCAGCGGCCAGTCAAGAAACACTACCATGCAGCTCTGGGGAAATAAACTGCACAGAGCAGGGGTGGGGCATCCGTCTCTGGGGAGTGGCACTTAGCAGGATTGGGACACGTGTCACTGGGATGTTTGCAGGACTTCTGTAGGTACACCACAGGTCTGCAAGGGACTGTGGAGATGATACAGCAGGACAAGGTTGCAGGTGGCACCTTGTTTCTATACAGTCCACTATGACATCCAACAAATAGGCAGCTATTTTCTTTATTTAAATCGAATTTTAGCAGGTAAGCACACAGAGCCCAGGGCCTGTTTCCAGTTGTGACCTAGGGGGTTGAGGAGTTAGGAACAGGAGGACACTTACACAGTACAAGAATACATGACAATAATTCAAGCGATACTAGGCATTCAAATTTAGCACTGAAGAGCAAATTATATCATTTTAAGTATGGATCAACGAAATCAACAAAATGTTCAAAATGTGCACACAATTTCAAGATTCATCAATATCATGGCAGAAAGAAGTGCGTCGCCTACCCTGCCAGGAATGACCCTACAGGAGCATCAAGAAGGGGAGGCTCTAGGCATGGGGTGGGGGGGGCCTGAGATCAGGAGCAAGAAGATGAGGATTTGAAGTAGGTCTTGATCAGGGCCTTGCTTAGTATGCAAGAGGAAGAGACAGTACTTTTGAAGATGAACATTATTCCAAATCTTTGGGAGCTTATAACTAATAGAGGCTTGGCCTATGTTGCGTTTATATAAAGGGATGTGGATATGGCAATTTGCCTCAGATCTGAGCACGTAGGCAGGGTGCGCTGCGGAAGAGAAAATGTCAGCTACATATTTAGTTTGCAAGACCAACAGTCTGCACCCTAGAGAGCAGTGTGCATCATTTGTCTTGCAGGGGGAGGGGGAAGGGGGGATGGAGTCCAGCCACCTCATTATACATAGAACAGTAATGTGCATGGGGGCAGCCCAGTGCGAAATCTGCATAGCACATGGAACAGGGTAGTTATTTTGTCAAGGGAGGTGGAATCTGCGCCCAAGTAGACTACGTCACCGTAGTCCAGAAGGGGAAGGATAGATTGTTCCACCGCCTGTTTCCTTATCTTTGGATGGAAACAATTCCTGACTCTGTGAAGTGCGCCAAGTTTTGCTTAAGACTTGGCCATGACTTGGGAGATGTGCTGGAAGTAGTCAAGGTGTTGGTCCAAGTGGAGGCCAAGGTACTTATAGGTGGTGACCGAGCCCAGACAGGACATATCCAGGGAGCGTAAGGATAGGGAGGGTGGGGTGGAGATGATCCATTGCCTGGGGCCAAACAGTATGGACATGGTCTTTTGGTTCATGACAGGAGAGCTGCCCCGGAATGATTTTTGGATGGCAGACAAGTCCTGCTGGAGGGGTTTCTCACTGGAGGAGACAGATGCCAGATGCATAGATTATGGTACTGTCTGCATACATGTGTATGCTGTTGTCTGAGATGGACGGGGAAGGTTGCTGACAAATTGTTGCCTAAACTGTGTAGTAGCAGTAAAAAGGTGGAATAGGTAGTAAACTCCTAGAGGGAGGGAAGAATTTAAAAGGGGAGTAGGACAGCAAAAGCAGGTTAAACCCTAAATAATGTAGGTTTACAAGTAAGGTCTGGGGAAAACATAAAGAGAGGTAGTAAGCTACAGAGAGGAAGTAAGACTAGGAAAGTGACAGCAGGGTAAATCCCTATCTAGGGTAGGTTAATATGTAAGTTCTGGTAAAACAGAAGAGAGGGATAGGACTATCACAGAAGAAGCGGGTAGAGGGGTAATCCAAACTAGTGGAGTCACAAGTGAGGACAGAGGAAGGGTTAGTGATCTAGGAAGTGGTGCACTGTAATGGATGTGATGCCACAGTCTTTCTGGAGACTGAGGTGCTATCCCATCTGTACTCACCTCTCTGGGTTGCAGGCACAGTTGCTGGACTCCAAGCTGAACTGCTATGGGTACAGCAGACCTTCTGTCCCACCCACAGGCCACCAAACCCACCGCCACTCTACCAGAGGATGCCTAGACAGAGACAGAGCAAATATATATTGGTGGGCTCCAGAAGAGTTGGGGTGGGTGGAAAGCTGCACACCTCCACCTATACCACTGCAAAACACCTTCACCATACTGGCAGAACAGGGAAACTGAGAGGAGGTTCCTGTCACAGTGGGAGGAAAGCGGGGGCACTCAAATGCAATAGACCTAATAAGGGAGAGAAGGAGAAGCCCTTCGCCCAAGAGGAAGCAGCTGTTGGTGGGAGACTCCATAGTGAGGGGGACAGAACTGAGAGCTGCGGAGGGGAAGACCAGGGAGGCAATGTGCCTGAGTGGTGCTTCAGCTTGGAGGGATGGAAAGTGAATCCTGAGGATCACTAGAGCAGTAGGAGCTGAGAGGGCAATGGAAGTCATAGTCCATCTTGAGACAAATGATCTAACAATGTAGAGGGTAGAAGTAGTACAGGGAAACTTCAGGGAGCTGTCGAGAGGCCTCAAGTAGACGGCATGTGCAGTGGCTTTTTCTAAGGTACTACCTGTACAGAGACCGGGTCAGGCAAGGGTACTCCATACCAGGAACTTTAATGACTACATTAAGGCACAGTGCATGGAGAAGGGCTTTGGCTGCATTGGGGACTGGATGCCAACCTGGGATGACATGGGCCTCTATAAGGGAGACGGCCTGCATCCTTCTAAGAAGGGGACTGCAGTCCTTGGTGGGAGGTTTAGATGATACTTCTCTGAGCATTTAAACTAGCCAGAAGGGGAGACAGTAAAATCAAGGTAGGCAGCAAATGCCCCCACCCAATGGTAAAATGTCAGGGAGAGAGGGGAGGAAAAAAAACCTTGGGTAGAGGGGTAAGCAGGCAGGGACTGGGACAGGGCTAAAGAAAATAGGATCTAGCTCAAGTAAGGGAGGATAGAGAAGATGGAAGGAGACCAGGAATGGTAAAAACAGGAAGAGGTGAGTCAGAGAGGGCTAAAGTTAACAACATAGGCAAGAATGGGAGCAAGACACATGGCATCAAGCAGGGAGGAAAGAAGCTATGTATCTCCAAGGAAGTGGAAAAAGGTTTACATCTTAAAGGTTGACTTGTGAACATGGATTAATGGAGTTAGAAATTAGAATGAATCAAAACACAAACAAACTACCTACTTAAAGAAACCTTTTAGCATAATGGGCAATGACCTTGTGAAACTACTTCATTTTAAATACATTACTGATGTACCTGTAAAAATTCACAACATATTACCTGTATATTAGCAGGGAAGGCATCTGCAGCCTGTCTGGAGCGCAGCAGGTGAGGAAGAATCTTTAGTTTAACTCGAGTACTGACTGGCTCCCGTTTGAATTCTGGCTTCATAGCTGCTCCCTATTATAAAGTTACATTAATTTTAGAAACCTTGATGCTGACAAAATTAACTAGCCAAAATACTGAAAGGGTGTTCTATATGTACATTTTATATACAAAAATACTAATGTAATGAGTTACACCTTAGCAAGGTGTGGAAAAACAGGTTACTCACCTGTAACACTAGTTCTAGCAGTGGTATATGGTGTACATCCACACTTCAGGCAGTATTTCTTTCCCCTGTAAATCCTGCCAGAACGTCTTCAGGCTGTCTCCTCCCTCCCTCCCACCTGGGTGGTAACTCACATAGCACCGCCCTGTGTCATCATATCTTGCCTGCTGAAAGCAAGACCGGTGTGCCACTTGCCAGGGAAGGTCAGGTGGGTCAATGTGGATGTACACAATACATCACTTCTAGAACCACAGGTGAGTAACCTGTTCTTCTAGGGACAAAAACATACGAAACTGCCAAGAGAAAAAGGCCCACAGGTCTATTAAGTCTGCCCAATTGTGCAGCTCTTGGTTTCATAGCAATACAGCTGCCCCCCTCCCCCAAAAACCCCTCCCTTCCTTCTCTTTCCCGGTCCTTCTCCCCTTTTTGTTCTCGTCTGTACTAACCCTGCCCTTGACTCAATCCCAACCCCGCTTAAAGCTATCCACTGTCCTGCGAGCGATTAACTCCTCTGACAGTGCGTTCCAACCTGCCACCACTCTCTCTGAAGTAATGCCTCCTCATCTCCCTCCTAAACCTTCCCCCTTCCAACTTCAGACTGTGCCCCCCAGTGACTCTTCTGCCCCCTTTACGGTAAAATAGATATGGTGTACATAGCGACACTTGTAGCAGACTCCTAGCAGTTCTCTTGGGAGGAGGGAGCAAGGGGCACATCCCCCACTTAGGAAATAGTGATTGGAGAACTGAGGCCCCAAAACCAGCATCCTGGCATAACTCAAGGTCAATGTGGTAATGGGAGATGAAGGTGCGTGCGGACTTCCTGGTAGCAGCCCTGCAGATTTCCTGGATAGGAACGTCCCAGGAAGCAGCCACCGAGGCAGTGGTAGGACAGGTGGAATGAGCCCTATGGGAGGCTTCCTACCCCAAAACTATAGCAGAGGTTGATGCAGGATGCAATCCACCTGTCAGTCATCCGCTTAGCTGCTGGCCTGCTAGATGTTGCTTCAGCGTAGGTGACAAATAGCTGGTGAACCTCTCCCTAAACTCTAGGCGTGCACTCTTTATAGTTGGCAAGCGCTCACCATAGGTCCAAGGTATTGAGCCCATGCGCAGCCTCCAAGGTGTGACTGGAGAAATACACCAGGAGATTAATCACCTGGTTAAGGTGGAAATCAGACACAGCCTTCAGGGGGAACTTCGGGATGGGGTGAAGGACGACCTTCCCCTGTGGAAGACCAAGTAAGGAGACTCCACTGAGTGTGTCTGGAGCTCATTGATCATTCTGGCTGATGTGACAGCTACCAGAAAAGCAGTCTTCCATGACATGTGAGACATTTTGCACCTGTGCATTGCTTCAAATGGTTGCCCACGAGCTTTGCCAGCACCAGCAACAAATCCCAAGGTGGTGGTGGTTCACGCACTGGAGGGGAAATGTGGTCAAGGTCTTTGAAAAAGCGCCAGACCACCTTCTCCTGCACCACCGACTGAGTACCGGCCAGCGCCTGGTAAGCAGAGATGGCCACCAGGTGCACCTTGAGGGTCGTCAACCGAAGGCCCAACAGAGAGGGCCCAAAGATGGTCAAGAATGCTAGCCACCAGGCAAGATAACAGGTCCAGCCCCTTGCCCTGGCACCAAATGGAGAACCTCTTCCACTTGAAGGCATAGCACTTTCAGGTCGACTCCTTCCGAGATGTCTCGACCACAGAGAGGACATCGTCGGAGAGACCCAAAGCCTGGAAGTCTAGCCACTCAGGAACCAGGCCGTCAGGTGCAAAGGCTGAAGGTCTGAGTGTAGTACCTTCCTCTGATTGTAAGAAAGCAGGTCCAGGCGAAGAGAAAGATGCCTCAGGAGCCTGCTGCTGAGGCTGAGGAGATCTGGGTACCAAAACTGGTGGGGCCAGTCCAAAGCCACCAGGATCATCCATACCTCATCCCTCTTGGCCTTTAGCAACATCTTGTGGATCAAGGGAAATGGGAGGGAAGGCATAGTGAAGGCCCGGCATCCAGAACCTGGAGAAGGAATCCTCCTGCAGCATTCCCTGCTGAGGGAGGCAGGCACAGTACAGCCTCAGGTTGGTGTTCTCCCTGGAAGCAAATGGGTCCACCAGAGGGAGTGCCCCATTGGGAGAACAGGCTGTTTACTACCTCTGGATGGAGAGACCACTCGTGAGATGCCTCGCCCACCCGGCTGAGGGGAATCAGCCAGCTAGTTGGAAACACCGGCCCCAAGAATGGCTAGGAGATCGGTGTCCAGGCAGAGCACGAGGGTCCAAATGCGGAGTGCTTCTCTGCACAGTGAAAGGTAGTGTGTCTTGCCCTGTTCGATGAGGTAGTACATGGTCATGGTGTTGTCCGTCTGGACCAACAACATGACCCTGAACATGTGGAGCAAAGGCTGTCAGTGCCAGCCAAACCGCCCGCAGTTCCAACAGGTTGATATGGTATCGGAACTCCTCGGAGGTCCAGAGCCCATGGACTCTGTGGATCCCAGACCATCAGGGAGGCATAGATAGTCAGGATGACCGTCCGCTCTGGGCAGAGAAATTAGATTCCTTCCGGCTGATGTGCTGGGACTAAGCACCACTGGAGGGCGTACCACATCAACTGGGTCACAGTGACTGGCTGGTCAAAGTAGCCCTTGTACAGAGACCATTAGTGGGCAAGCACCCTTTGCAGAGTGCGCATTCTCCATCGGGCCCAACAGACCATGCTGGTGCATGCTGCCATGAGTCCCAGGAAGCACAGAAGTCCTGAGCAGGGCACAACTTCCCAACTACAAATGATCGGACAAAGGAGTAGAGAGCCTCCACCCTATCCGCCGGAAGCCAAGCCTTGGCTCTGCAAGAGTCTAGCTCTGCCCCGATGAAGGGAATCACCTGTGAGGGTACAAGTTCTGATTTGGCCTTGTTGACTATGAGGCCAAGGGAGGCACAGTTCTGGAGTGCCAGATCCCGCAACCGCTCCACCTCTGCCCTCGAGGGACCTGCGATTAGCCAGTCGTCCGGTATACCCGGACCCCTCAGCACCACAGGTAGGCTGCCACCACTGCTATGCATTTGGTAAAGACCCTGGGAGCCAAAGACAGGCCTGGAACTCATGGTTGACTCCTTCCACATGGTACCAAAGGAACTGGTGGTGGGACAGATAGATTGGAACGTGAAAGAACGCGTCCTGAAGATCCAGAGAGCAAGACCACATGTTCTGTTTGAAAGATGGTATGATCTAAGAGAGTGGCCATCCTGAAGGTGCGCAGCCAGAGAAACCTGTTCAGGTCATACAGATCAAAGATGGGGTGCCGTTTTGGCACCAGGAAGTACATGGAGACAACCTCTGGGTGTTCTGGAGGGTCCGAGACTGGAGCCACAACCTCTCTGAGGAGGAGCCAGGCAGTGTCATCCCAAAGGGCCAACCGAACATCAACAGGCACTATGTCTTCCCATAAGGCAAGGGCTTGGCAGGTAGGGCACACCTTGAATTCCAGAGGCAGACCCTGGTCAACCACTTCCAAAACCCACCTGTCCATAGTAACAGTGGACCAGGCGGAAAGGAATTGGTGGAGCCGGACCCCCACAGCAGGGCCCAGGGGCGGTAGGATGGGCATGGAAGATGCACCCCCAATCCCGTTATTGGGCAGGCTTGGCAGAGGAGGAAGCTCTGCCCGAGGGAATCACCGGGAGCTTGACCTCCTGGCTTACGGATAACCGAGACAATGGACTTCAGCCGGGGACACCAGGCCTGAGCCTGCTGACCCACCTGAAGCTGAGCCGGTTTGGCCGCAGGGGCAGAGAGGTGCCAAAAGGGCTTCTTCTGAGGTTTGGAACCCTTGGAATCCCGCTGGGCATAGGTCATCATGGCCCAAGGTGGTGTTGGACTTCTCAATACGAGTGAGGTGCCCTTCAACACCAGGCCCAAACAAGTTGGTGCCCAAGAAGGGGACATCCGCCAGTTTGTGCTGGATATCCACCATAAAGTTCAAGATCCTCAGCCAAGCCCTGCGGTGCATGGCAACCGTGGCTGCCACGGACCAGGCGCAAGGGTCTCCAATATCCATAGCAGTTTGGAGCTGTTGCTTAGCAACTGCTCAGCCCTGATCCCAGTGACCACAGTCTGCATGTCAGTCGGGAGGTGAGGAAGTACCTCAAGAGTGTCCAAAAGGGTGTAGGTGAAGTGGGCCATTAGGAGAGCCAAACTCGCCTGCTGAAGGCAGAGAGGAGGCAGCATAAAGCTTTTTGACCATGTGATCCAATTTTTTTTTTTAAACCTTGTCGGAAGGCTTATGCACATCCCCGACACTGCCTGTACTACCGAACACCAAGTCAGCCATAGACCCTCAGCCAAGGGGTGCTCAGTAAAACCCTAAAGGGAACCGGTAGGGACTGCGTACTTGGCAGCCATCTGGGCCGAGGGTGCAAGGCAAGTGGCCAGATGCTGGCAGAGCTCCAGAGCAGGACCAAGAATAGCCTCAGCACCCAGGAAGGCTTCCCCAGAGGAGTCGCCCCAGTCCAGAATCTCTGTTAGCGAATATCTAGCCCTTTTCTGAATAGGCTCCATTGGAAGATCTGTAGACTCAGATACAATGGAGGAGACCCATGAAGGAGGTGGGATCCTGCTCCGTCGACAAATCCTCTGCTGACTCCACATCCACCAAGCGGGAGTGCAAGGAGGAGCCCTCAGACTCTGAGGATTCACTGAATAAAGGCCGACCACCCGAATCCCTGATGACTCTGCTAGTCACGACGGGAGTGATAGTGACAGAGAGCTGATGCAGAAGCCCTGATGCTGAGCAGGCACCCTTAGGAGGAGAGCCAAACTTCAGCTGTTTAGGCAGTAACTCCACCAAAATAGGCAGCGGCACTGGGGGATGTCGAACTGATTCCAGCTGAACCGGCGGCTGCCAGGTTGGAGAAGGTTGAGACCTCTGCAGCAAGAGCCATATGACAGCCAGGGTAATGGTTGGGATCTGCTTCACCCCCGTGAAAATGAGCTGGTGCCACATAAGCTCTTCATAGCACTGACACATTTTGCAGTGGAGCCTCTCCTCGTCCGAGGAGGAAGAAGAGGAAGAAAAGCACCAGTGCCAATTGCCCGAGTGTCAAGAGCGTGATCGTCTATATTGATGCAGGCTGCTCGACCCAGTACTGCGATTGCCAGGGCCACCAATGGCGGGTCTCAGAAGGAGCCGGCAAAAACTGGCACTCCTCCTGGTCCACTGGATCCTGAGGAAGAAGTGGCAGATCAGCAGACTGGTCCATCCTGCCTTGAGAAGTCAAAGGCAGGACCAGAGTCCTAGAGAAGGAGATATTGGCCTCATCTACGACAATGGGTCAACCGGTTCAAGAAAGATCTTGGCAAGAAGGTCCACCTGCGTCTCGATCCAACTGCCCAACAGGAAGACTATGGAGCCAACGGCCTGGGTCGAAGGATCGACCATAGTTGAAACCTCCATGGAAATGTGGGAATCCAAGGCTCGAGAGCACTCGCGATCCCACAATCGATGGCGAGACTTTTGCTTAGCCTCTTTCTTTCTTGATTTACTGCCTGAAGAGGGTCCCTGTCCAATAGTGGAAAGGGCCTGGCACAGGTCTCTGAACATCCCTGAAAAGGAGGCACCCAAGGAAAGCAGAAAAAACGCCGAAGCCAAGGAAACTTGCGCTGCCACCTGAGCCACAGCTTCCTTGAAAGCCACAAGCTGTTCTGCGGACCCCGCAGCCATGAAGACCGTCCAACGAGCATCCTTAGATTTCACTGGGTGATCCTGTTCATCAAGGTGCCCAAGAAGAAGTTGCAAATGTTGGTCTTCCAAGGTTGAAGGATGCAGGGTGCGAAATAGGCCGCAAGTCAGAGGATCATACTTGTGGCCCAGACGGTAGACACATACGTCCATTTGCAACATTTTCTGCCCACACGCACATTTCTTGAGACCCAGTGCAGACTTTGCGTCATCCATCACAGATGAGGTGAAGGAGTAACTCAAAGACAGAAAAGACTCACGTCAAAGTGTTTTTTTTTTTTTTTTGCTTTCTGTTTTTATCCACCCCTCTGCAGCAGCACTGTCACCAGACTGTCTGACAAGCTTCTGCGGTCTACCGAGGACCCCCATGGAGCACTGGTTTAGACCCCCACCCCCAGGCAGGGACATGGTGGGGGGGCCCACCCCTTAGGTTCCCTCCCCCAGAATTAAGTCTTCGTCGGGGTCCTCCTAGGTGGTTCGCAGCGCAGACAGGTGAGGGCCGTCTATCAGGCCCCATCATCGGTGTCGCACCGGGAAGACCCTGGGAAAAGAGGACAGGCCGAACGGCAAGGCCCAGAACTAGTAATGGCACCCTTGGAAGAGTAAGAGCAGGTATCTTCTGCAGGGCTGGAACACCCAGGATGTGAAGATACGCATCCTGCATATCCAGGGAACAGAGCAAAGCCCCTTGGCGAAGGAGAGGGATTAGGCCTGGCAGGGTAACCATTCTGAACTGCTTGTACTGATGTAATTGTTCAGAAGACTTAGATCCAGAATGGGCCTCAGATCCTCGATCTTTTTGGGGACCAGGAAAAAGTGGGAGTAGAATGCCTGACCCCTTGGAACTGGCTCTATGGACCATTTTTGAAGCAGCGCCTGAATCTCCCCTTCTATCAGGAATAGATTAGTTGCTATATTGGTCCTTGTAAGAACAGATTCAGAAGCAAATGGTTTGATACCTTTTATTGTACCAACATAGATGTTTTCTTTTTGTAACATCTATGTTTTGTCAATAAAAGGTATCAAACCATTTGCTTCTGGATCCCTTCTATCAGGGCAAAGTGAGACTACGGGTAGTGGGAGGATGCCGGAGGAATGTCTTTTTTTTTTTTTCCAGAAACTCCAGCATGTACCCCCTCTCTATGATCTGGAGTACCCATTGATATGTTGTGATTGTGCTCTAGCCCTATAGAGGGAGAAGTGACCCCCCCCCACCACCACCTCTCCCACAGATTCTACTGGGGGAGGGGGTTTGGCAGGGAGTCAGGCTGTGGAACCAGGCATTGCCAGAGCAGCGTGGGAGGACTGCAGCTCTGAAGTGGATGAACCTGGGGTCTGGGAGGTTGCTTTGCGCTTGTAGCCTCCTCGCTGCTGCTGCTGCTGCATTCGGGGCGCTGACCTGACTGTTTACGAAAGGTCTGCTTAAGAAATGGCTTCTAGTTGGCTTTATACATTTGCTGAACTGATCAGATAGCCTTGCCGAATCTTGGAGATGTGTCATAAGTTTCTTGGCCTCGTCTCCCAACAGTACAGACCCCTGAAGGGTAGGTCCATTATCCCGTCCTGAAGGTCCTGGGTGAAGCCAGAAACTTCGCAGCCAGGGAGTGGTATCTGGAGGCAGTTGCCCACTGCAGCTGCCCTGGCCGAAGTATCAGCGTGTCGTATGAGGTACGTAAGAAATGCGTGCCCACATCAGACCCTGACTTAAGTATGTCCAAAAGCTCTGCTTTCTGTGGAGCGTCCAGCAGAGCTTCAGCCAATTCTATGCTCTTCTCCCACAAGGCATTTTGGTACTGCACCCTGTGGGTAAGGAAAATGAGCAACCTTATGGTGCAGGTAGCTGATGCATGTACTTTCTTCCCCAGCTGGTCTAGTTGTTTTGATTCAGGATCAGGGGTCTGAGTGCTCAGGTGCTTTGGCTTCTTTGTTTGATCATGGGCCGCTGTGATCACTAGGGAGTTGGCCATCGGATGCTCTGCCAAAAAGGGTTCATCCCTGGGCGCCCTGAAGAGTCTATCAGACTTTTTTGACATGGCGGATGAGGAGGAGGGATGCTTCTAGGTAATTCTGGTGAGGTCTTGGAAGGTAGCCACCAAACAGGGCACCACCAATGGCTTGGGTTCTTTTTGCCAAAGGTATTTTCCCAGCCCGTGCCTCTCCAGATCCAAGTTCTCTGTTTCCCAGCCACTGCTTGCCTGGATATGCCTCATGACATCATAAATGTTGGGGTCATCTGGAGGCGATCTGGGGGTTTCCTTAACGTCTGGGGAGGCAGGAGGTCCCCCTGGTTCTGAGTCACTAGAGGATGAGGAAGAACTTCTGCTCGAGTATTCCAAGCTGGAAGAAGAACAGGATGAAGAAGTGCCATGCCAGCGTCTGCCCTTCATCCGGTGCAGACGTCAGCCTGACAACCCGGAGGAGTAATGACGTCCCCTCCTGCCCTTATGTTTTGGCCTTCCTCTGCATCCCTCATCAAAGTCAGGGGAAGGGTTCCCATGAGGAGGAGTCTTCTCCCTAGGTTTCAGGGAGGGACGCTTAGGTGATGGAGACTTCTCCCTGGGTTGTGGAGACATTTCCCTGGGAGGATGCTCTACAGGTTTGGGTGGAATTAGGTCTCCCTTGATTTCATTCCAACAAAATCAAAGGTCTTTTACCTTATTCAAAAGTATTTGAGGATCTGACGGACCCACTGGCGCCTGAGGCTGTGGTGTTGCTGGCGTCAGGGGAGCTGGCGTTGGGTGACCTGGCATCAGAGGAGCTGGCGTCAGGTTGCCTGGAGTCGATATGACAGTAGTCTGGTTACCGACTGGCGTCTGATTCTCTGTCGTTGGTGTAGTGGTGATAACCATATTCACCAGTGATGTAGGAGGGTACAGCAACCATGGGGATGTCATCAGGTCTAACATCTGGTTACCCAGCGTCAACTCAGGAGACACCGCCGTCGACGGTTTGGCTGGAGTCTGTAGCTCCCTGGGCAGAGGCGTCTTCAAGGCCTCGTCAGCAGATGCATGCCCCTGACATTGGGCGGCTGAGGCAGACATCATGACTGGGCGGACAGTGGGTGCCGACCCGCTGCCTGATTTAGAACCAGCCGAACCACCTGATGACGTCAAGGACTTAGGGATTACCTTAACCACCTTCAGAGATTTTAGGGCCTGGACCGAAGCCCCAGACCCTGACAAACCTGGGGCCACTGGCAGCACCAGGGTGGGAAGTTTGTCCACCAGCCGCCCCAAAGAAGTGAGGGCAGGCTGGGTAGAAGGGTCCAACCTCCCGAGGGAGGAGGAACCAGAGGTGGGCTTCTTCTGGTGAGGAGACCAAGAACGGAAGAGTGTCCAGAGCCTCTCTCTCCTTGTCCCGGGACTTGTGCTTCCCTGAAGATTTCTTTTTGTTCTCCCTGTGGGTCATGGAGGATGAGGAGGAAGGAGGAGACTGACTCTTCCCTGAGGATTGTTTCTGCATATCTGCAAGCTGCTTCTCGAGGAAGTGTGCCTTGAGAGCCTTCTGGCGACGGATTCTTGTCCACTGATTGAAGCTCTGGCAGTGTAGGCAGACTTGAGTGTCATGGTCCAGGCCCAGGCACAAGAGGCAGGCTGCTGCTTGCCGTACATGCACTTAAGAGGTCCACCGTTCGATGGAGGATGTTGGGGAAGACAACATGCAGGAAGGAGAAAATGAAGAAATTCACTGTAATCAAAAGAAATAAAAGTGGTACAACGCGTAATGGCGGTCAACTGTAGCAGGAAAGTGTCCGTGGAGCCGATGTGAACAGGTCAATGGCAGGAAAAGAACTAAGGTGGGGCTGGGGACCACCCCTTTTACACCACAGGCTGATGTCAGGGTGGGCCGACATCAGAGGCAATCCCCGCTGAAGACCGTTAGCTAGAAGTTTTCCGTGGGGTCCTAGTGCCTGGCAGCATAGTCCTAATGGTAATAGCCTGCTGTAAGAGCTCCAACTCGAAGTAAGATCTTGTGTTTCTACATGAAGTGGTTCAGATCGTGCAGATCCAGTACAAGGCCGCCCTATCTGTTTCGGGACCAGGAAGTACCTGGAAACGTAACCCTGACTGGCCAGGACATCCAGGACACAGACCACTGTTTGCTCCTTTTGCAAGAAGTTGAACAATCTCTACCTGAAGGGAGGATAGTGTGTCCAGTGACACCCTGGACTCTTGAGGCATGTGAAGGCAGTAAGGCAGGAGAGCCTCAAAGTCCAGTGAAACTCCTGTGCCCACTATGTCCAACTCCCACTTGTACATTGTGGTAGCGAACCAACGTGGCAAGAAGTGACATAGGCAGCCTCCAACCGGGAAAGCAGGCAGGGACAGGATGGGTGGAAGGACGCCGCCCTTGATCATCATTGGGCAGTTCTTACAGTACCACTACCCCTGCCCCCAGGACTTGGGCTTTGGGCAACAGACCTGGAACTGCCTCTGCTGGGGCTGCTGCAGAGGGGACAGTGAAAGGACCAGTACTAGAAAGTCTGTTTCTTAGGCAGCTTCTTCTGGTCCCTCTGGGACAATGTCACAGAACCTAGGGTGGCACAGGACTTCTCTATGCAGGTGAAATGTCCTTCCACCCAGGGCTAAATAGGTCAGTGCCCAAGAAAGGGACATTGACCAGCTTGTGCTGAATGTCCACAGTGAAGGTGAACAAATGCAGCCATGCCCTGTGATGCACTGAGACATCCACTGCCATGGCACAGGCACAGGAGTTGTCCATGTCCAAGGCTGTCTAGGGCTGAAGTTTAACCAGCAACTGACCCTGGTCTTTGATGCACCACCAACTGTGGTTCAACAGGGATGATGGAGGACAACATCTAAGACTCCCATCAGGGAGTGAGTGAAGTTGGCCATCATCATGACATAGCTAGGCTGAAAGAGACCCAGATATGCCACAGCATACACCATTTTAACAGTGTTGTCATCAGTCCTGTAGGACTCCTTGTCTGGGAGCCTGTCCACATCACAGTGGTGCCTGGATTTGTTGAACACTGAATCCATGACCAAATCCTCTGTGGAACGCTGATCTGAAAACCTATAAAGGGAACCTGTGAGGACCACATATTTGCAGATGATGCAAGCAGAGATTGTCTGGCAGGATGCTGGATACTGCCGAAGCTCCAGAGCAAAAATGGCCTTAGCCACAGGGAAGGCAACCTCAGAGGATTTGTCCCACTCTAAAATGTCCGTGAGGGGATACATAACCCTCTTTTGGGCTGGCTCAAGTGGGACTGACATGGACTCCGAAATGACTCGGAAGCTCCCCAAAGGATACCGGTGGCCATGCTTGGTGGTAATTTCCTCGACCAAGCTGTGGTCAAGGAGGGGAATCCCAGAGGAAGCCATGGACTCCAAATCAGTGTCATCAGAGAACTCCTCAAAAAACTACCCTGAGCAGTTACTTGACACAGACTTCCCAGGTATCCTCTCCCGTAGTGATCCTCACTGACAACTGGCCTGGCAAGCTGGTGGCCAACCATATGAGCTCCTTAGTCAGAGCATCCACTTTCAGTTGCGGTACCCAGCTGCGGTGTGCACCTGTGGTAGCAGTACCACTGGTGACAAGCAGGAGACTGAAGGTCCAGGAGACAGAACCCTACCATGCCCCGCATTGACCCACTGTTGCCAGAGGAGCTCCTTGTAGCGCTGACGCACATTATGGTGGTGCCTCACCTCACCCGAGGATGAGGATGGCAAGGAACACAGACAGCAATGGCTCTCAGTGGAGCAGGATTGAGAGAAGGAATGTCTCAAATACAACCTCAACTGTCAACTGGCCAACCAATGGCAAGAAGGACCTTCCAGTGGGTTGAGGTAGACCACGTGCATGTCCACATTCAGCAACGCAAACATGGAAGACCCGACCTCTGGTGGAGGCTGCTCCCATCGAGGACCAGACAGTGACATCAACCGGACCACATCCTCCTGGGTGAAGAGTCTGCGAGATCAATTCGCTGACCTCGTCTAACAACTGGTCAACAAGCTCCAGAAATACCTCAGCAGCCTGCTTGACCAGAATCAAAGCGGACTGGCTTGATGGGGAGCTGAAGAGCCCTCGACCTGCTCAACCTGAGGGGTGCTCGACAGCCTCGAGTGGTCGAGTGAATCAAGGGAAGGGGAGGACCCTGATCACTCCTAATTGCATAACCGCCACCAATGGCACTTGCTCATAACACCACGAGGGGGTATGGCTCTCCCTTGTCTGGCGGGCCAAACATAACTCCCTTAACACACCGGTGAATGACCCGCCAACTCTGGCTACAGGGAACAATGCTGAGGAGACCGATGAGGTGCCCGCCATAACAGTCATCTCTTCCACCTCAAGGATTGCAATTTGTTAAGCCGACCTGACCACAGTCGATGTCTTGTCATAGCCCTCAAGGTGGTCCTTTGGATCCCATTCCGAAGGCTGACCCACTAACAGCCAGTGCCTCGCATCAGGCCACATCATGTTGCTGCCCGTTTCCACCTCAAGGACTGCAATTTGTTAAGCTGACCCGGCCACAGCCGAGGCCTTCTTGCAGCCCTTAATTCCTTTGGATCCCATTCCAAGGGCCGACCCACTAAGAGACAGCACCTCGCACCTGGCCATATCATGTTGCTACCTAGGCAGTACTCTCGCATATCGAGCAGGTTAGTAACCTGCATGGCACACAAAATTTTAATTCTGGCTTCTGTTGCTCCATCGTCGACTGTCAAAGGGAGACGAAGGAACCTGAAGAATTAATCTGTAGTAACTCAAAATCTTCAAAGAGAGTTCGCCAATAACGTGCTACAAAACCTACCTGGGAGCCACGAAGTAGGTGACCTGTTTTTGAGTAGAAAGACAGATCCGACGTTATGGGGCACAGTCAGGGGATATACCACCCGAGTGGTGGGAGGAGCTTAGTTTAAAGATGTTCGGACAATCAGACTGTTCCAGTGCAACTTCCAAAGTGTGACTAAATGAACCATATCACAGTAACATAGTATTTGACGGCAGATAAGGACTGCTAGGCCCACACAGTCTGCCCATATTCCCTGCCTGGATCAGTGGTTGCGAACCCTACTTGGTCACTGGCTTTAGCCTTTCCTACCCACCTCCAGGGTTCCCTTGTGCCTATCCCATGCATGTTTAAATACCCAACTACTAACTCCCACTACTACCTGGGGAAGGCTATTCCATGCATTCACCACCCTTCCTGTGAAGAAAAACTTCTTCACATTCCCCTTTATCCTCCCTCCAATCTCATAACATGCCCCCCTCATCCTTGTATACCTCCTACACTGAAAGACGTTGCCCACTTGCACTTCGTTTATGCCCTTAAAATACTTGAAGGTTTCTATTATATCTCCCTGTTCCCGCCTCTCTTCCAGTGTATACATACTGAGGTCTTTTAATCTCTCCTCGTAAGTCTCCTGGTGCAAGCCCTGCACCATCTTTGTTGTCCTTCTCTGAACCGCCTCCACCCTGTCTATGTCCTTACGAAGATGCAGCCTGCACAACTGTACACCGTACTCTAGATGAGGCCTCACCAGCGTTTTGTACAGTGGCATCACCACCTCCCTCCCTTCTTCTGCTAGTGATATCCCTTCTTATATAGATACATAGATACATAGACAGTGTCGGCAGATAAGGGCCTATGGCCCACCCAGTCTGCCCATTTAAGTTTGTAAGTTCAGTTTATGTTTTCCAGGAAGTCTGTTGCCCCTTACCCCTGACCTCCAGAATTCCTTTATGTCTATCCCATGCATTCTTAATCCCGTGTTTGTTTCAGCCCCACCACTTCCTCTGCAGGGTGTTCCACTTGTCCACCACCCGTTCTGTGAAGAAATTCTTCCTCACGTTTCTCTGAATCGTCCCTCCTCCAACTTCATCCCATGCCCTCTAGTCCTGGAACATCTTTTCGCTTAAAAATAGTGCATTCCTGCACCCTGTTCCTCCCTGTAAGATACTTGTATGTCTCTATCATATCCCCTCTCTCCCTCCTCTCCTCCAGAGAGTACATGTTCAGTGCCTTCAACCTGTCTTCATAGGACTTGTGATGCAATCCATGCACCATCTTTGTTGCCCTCCTCTGAACCTTCTCTACCCTGTATGTCCTTACGTAGGTGAGGTCTCCAGAACTGCACAGTGTACTCCAGGTGCGGCCTCACTAGTGTCTTGTATAGTGGAATTATGACCTCCCTTTTCCTGCTGGTGATGCCCCTGCCTATGCATCCCAGCATCCTATTTGCTTTACCTGCTGCCTTGTCACACTGTTTCCTGCCTTGAGGTCATCAGAGATGATAACTCCAAGATCCCTTTCCTGCTTGGTGCATGCTATATCCTCACCCCCAACTGATATATTGTGCCAGGGTTTTTGTGCCCCATATGCATTATCTTGCACTTCCTTGCATTGAATTTCAACTGCCAAACCCTGACCATTCTTCAAGTTTCTGCAGGTCCCTTCTCATTCTGTCTACACCCTCTGGTGTGTCTACTCTGTTACAGAGCTTTGTGTCATCAGCGAACAGTGAAATTCTGCCTTCTGGGTCCTGTGCAATGTGTCTGATGAAGATATTGAATAGTACCGGTTCCAGCACTGATCCCTGTGGTACCCCACTGGTCACTCTTCCCTCTGTGGAGTGACAGCCATTTACCACCACCCTCTGTGTCCTGCTGCCCAGCCAGTTACCTACCCACCGCACTACTGTCCTGCCCACACCCATATTCCCCAGTTTGTGCAATAGTCTTCTATGTGGCACAGTGTCAAAGGCCTTGCTGAAGTCCAGATAGGCCATGTCCACTGCCCTCCCTGATCCACCTCCTTAGTCACCCAGTCAAAAATTCAATGAGGTTGGTCTGACATGACCTTCCCTGGTGAAACCATGCTGCCTTGGGTCTTGTAGTCCATTGACAACCAGATGTTCCACCAATCTCTCCTTCAGTAGTGCTTCCATGATCTTCCCACTACCGAGGTGAGGCTGACTGGTCTGTAGTTTCCCCACTTCCTCTTTGTTCCCACTTTTGTATAAGGGGACTACATCTGCTATCCTC
Source organism: Neoceratodus forsteri (assembly GCA_016271365.2). Classification (NCBI taxonomy): domain Eukaryota; kingdom Metazoa; phylum Chordata; order Ceratodontiformes; family Ceratodontidae; genus Neoceratodus; species Neoceratodus forsteri. Next base: position 1,099,234,960 of record CM057453.1, read on the forward strand.
CAGTCTTTGGGTACCTCCCTGTTTCTAGTGATCGGCTAAACAGGATAGCAAGAGGTTCAGCCACCACCTCTTTTAGTTCTTTAAGGACCCTGGGGTGCACCCATCTGGCCCCATTGCTTTATCAACTCTTATTACTTCCAGTTCCTTCAGGACCCTTTCACCCATTCTTATGCACCCCAACATGCTACTGGTCCTCCCCACAGCCTTGGTACACTGTTTGGACACCTTTAGGTCATCTGAAATAATTATTCCTAAATCCCTTTCTTCCCCTGTAACCGTCAGCAACTCCCCTCTCATCCTGTAACTCTCCACACAGTTTCTGCACCACAGGTGCATGATTTTGCACTTGTTTGCATTAAATTTTAATTGCCACACAATGGACCAATTTTCCAGCTTTCCAAAGTCCCTCATTTTCTCAACCCCCCACCCAGAGTGTCTACCCTGTCTTGCTGTCATCTTGGTGTCATCTGCAAACAGGCAAACCTTACCCTCTAGCCCTTCAGCAAAGTCACTAATGTAGACATTAGACATTAAAAAGGGCAGGCCCAAGGACTAATCCTTGAGGCACCCACTGGTCACCCCTTTCCTCTGACTGGATTCCATTAACCACCACCCTCTTCTTCTGTCCTCCAAACGATTTCTAACCCAGTTCTCCACTTTGTGGCCCACCCCCAGGCTACCCATGTTAACCAGTCTTCTGTGTGTATATTCAAGCCCCTAGAAGAAAACATTCTGGCAAAGATAATGGTACACTAAACAAAAACTAGAACTAGCTATGAATACTGCTGCAGAGTGGCTAAAAACAGCAGACTAAAGTGAACCCAACTGAAGGCTTTTTCGACAAGGTGCAAAGCTGAACAGATTTGCTTACAATGATTGCATCTGTACGTCCATATAACAGTATCCAAGTGAGAGACTTTGAAAGTCGCTAAAATAATTAATTCTTCACTTTCGAGAGTGCTTGTAGTAAATATAACTCTTCTTTTTAGTTAGCTCAGGAGTGCTAACACAAGAGAGAGGTACCAGCCTGCTGCAGCACAACAGCAATATCACTTGCCATCTAGTCTGCCAACAGCAGACATGCGGAGGCAGGAAGGGTATCTCCTCGGCGATACAGGGTAGCTCCGCTCCCTGCATGGTTACCCCACTGCTTCTGGGGGAATGACATTATGGGCAGAATTTAGTGATCCCTTAGAGGCATGGTCAGATTGGAGTGCAGGCACTTGACTCCAGATGTGGAGGTGTCTTGTGCTTAAAAAGGGGCCAGCAAGGGACTCTTGACAATGAAGGAGACTGCATGCCCCTGATGATGGCCAATCTTGCTATCTTGTTTCCTCAGGCCATGCCCTACATGGGAGAAAATAAGAGCTAACCCTTGATGAAAGATGTCTCTGTACCCATAACACTCACAGAGGACCCCCCCATCCCCCCTCCCCCGAAGGGGATAAGCCAAATGTTAATGTAGTAACTAATGTGGGGCTGCCCAGCAAAGGCTGGCTGATAAATGGAACACCAGTGGCTCCTCAAGTAGGACTTGCCTTGGGAAAATGAAAAGATATTCTGCATTCTGGCCTGGATGGAGATAATACAGAAACAGAATGAATAGAAAAAAATAACAGCGAACCACAGATATACTTTACAATTAGCAACTAGACATTTTTTGACAATAAATGCCTGATTAGGTTTAACTTCAGCTCCTCCTGTCAGTAGTATACTGTGTATCTGCAATGCCGAGTACACACTAGTAGTTACTGCTCAAGAGAAACTCGACTTACCTCTTTTGTTTTCAGTGGTATATCTCCAAGGTACACTTTATACAGCTTGCTGATGATCCCAACATTGTTCCAGTCTAGTACACTGAAAATAATTTTGAAAGAAATTCTTAAATTACACCATGGCGTAAAAACGTACATCATAATGAAAGTAAAAAACAATGAGGTGGCTCCAAGTACCCCAGGCATGGTGCTCTCAGTGAAAAATCTAAATCTGAAGGCAGGGTAGAAGCTGGGCACCCATGTAGTCAGCAACTAACAGTCCAGTCACAGACATGTGAAAACAGACTTTTATTATGTTAAGATATCACGGTTAAAAAAATACAGCTGGGTCTGTTCATGAAAAGGGTTACCAAAGCCCACCAAACAGTGCGTGCCACATTTTAAAAAATCAAGAACTGTCAGGCACATGTTTTTGACTAAATCAGAATGCTGGCTATATGGGCAGATAAATAACATAACCATAGAATTCTAGGGTATCCATATTTTTTTGATGGGGTATCCCGCTCCAATTTTGCTGCTTTTTTTTACCTGAAAAAGTGTGACATGCAAAAACACATGTTTTACTAATTGTTTTTGAAAGCTTTATTTACTGTATTCCATTATTAAAGTAAGTCCACTTACTAATATGGAGTTGTGTTTTTATTATCTGTAGTCTTTAGCCCATTGTAATGCTCCATTTTTAATTTATGCAGCTTTGTATTCAGTGTGGTGAATGTAACAGTTGGTGTCACAGCATGTTACATTCACCCACATGGCCTCCAAATCTGTAATTGTGCTATTAGCACTTTAAAAGATTTTCTGGCTTCTCTCCTAGTTTGCCTCCTTGTGATAACTGCCTGTGTTACTGCCTGGTCTATCTTTCCCACAGAAGGGACAGCAACCTTTGACCCTCACTCTACTTAGGGTCACATCAGGCCCAATGTTTACCTGTCAGTCTGTGACAGTTGCAAAGTCATAACCTGCCCATCAGAAGCAAGAAGCAACCATAGAGAGAGGAGCTGAGTTGTGGTCTAAAACCCATTGTTTGCACATGGCTCCTCCATTTGTAGGGCTACATTCCATAAAGATAAGCACTGCATGCAACAATGAGGGTTGCAGTTACATTCACCACAGCTAGACTTCGGTTACCATCATTCACTGCTTGTTGGGCAAATTTTTAGAGAGCATATTTCAGTGACAACTGCATGTCTAAGGAAAGTGCTGGGCATAAATTGTAATAGGGATTATTCAGTGTATATGGGGTGGAGAGTTAAAATGGATTTTCTTTGTGGTGTCACTCATTACATTCACCACAATATGTGGCGTCAACCATCATACCTGCCAGTACTGTTATTATTGACAAACTGCTCCAGGTTTTGTAACACTATGTTAGTTATTAGTAGTGGTGTGATAGCCATGAGGCATGTTCAGTAATTTTTTTATAACTTGAAACAAATGTGTGGTGTCACTTGTTACATTCACCACAGTATGTGGTATTAAGCATCACACTTGCCAGTAATGTAATTGTTGATTTTTTTTCATGTTTTATAACAGTATGTCAGTTAGTAATAGTAGTATGTTAGTTGTTAGGCAAGTTTAGTACAGTTTTAGTAAGTTAAACATAAGTGTGGTATCACTTGTTACATTCACCACGGTATGTGGTATCAAACATCGCACATGTCACTACTGTTATTATTGTCAGATTTCTCCAGGTTTTGTAACACTGTGTCAGTTATTATTAGTAGCATGTTAGACATTAGGCATGTTCACTAAACTTTGTAAACCGAAACAAATGTGTGGTGTCACTGTTACATTCACCACAGTATGTGGTATTAAGCATCACACTTGCCAGTAATGTAATTGTCAAATTTTTTCATGTTCTATAGTAGTATGTCAGTCAGTAGCAGTAGTATGTTAGTTGTTGGACATGTTTAGTATAGTTTTAGTAAGTGAAACATAAGTGTGATGTCACTCGTTACATTCACCACGGTACATGGTGCAAAACATCACATTTACAATCAATGTAATATAATTCTTATAATTATTTGTTTCTCATGTTTTAATACAACTCATTACATGTTTATTAAAGTTTTTACTACTAAAATAAATGTTTTGTGTCATGTGCTACATTCACCACGGTGCGTAGTGTCACTTGTTACACTCACCACAATACAGTTCTTTTTATCTCAGGAAACTCTGGGGCTCTTATCTCCCAATATGTTTATTTTTTCATACTCGGGTCATAATATCTTGAAATGCATCACAAATGTAATCTAGAAATAATTTGAAAATTTCACCCTCATGTCACACTTTGGTAACCCCTTTTCGTGAACAGACCCAGCTCAGTCGAGTTGGATTTTTTAACCATGATATCTTAACATAATAAGTCAGTTTTCACACATCTGTGACTACATCATAATGAAGTCTAACTTTTTTTTTTTTTATCTGTTCTTCCAGCCCCAACCCAGAAGATGCCATCCAGCTGCACCCCTGATGCGGGGTGGGCAAGCTGCTGCCTTCAAAGCAGACACCAATGCTGATCCTTAGTGATCCAGTAAGACAAGGCTGTTACTGCTGGGCAGCCTGTGCCTCACTGCCAGGAGCTCGGCCCCCCAGCCAGCTTGTGTGTGTAATTCTGGGGCTTGTGCACATGAAAGAAACATTACTTACTGTAACTCTAGATCTTCAAGAATGTCTTCTCCATAGAGCCACCCCCTCTTTGGTTTTAGTGACAGAGGTGACAAGACCCTGTGGGAGCAGACAGATGAGGGTGCAGACAATTGTGTCAGCAACTAGCTATGCATGCTAGGGCCAATAACTGTAAACACTGCCTTAGTTCTTTTAGGAAGGAGACTGGAAATAAGCACTGCATAAGGAGGAAGAAAAAGACACACATGGAGAACCAAAGAAGTTAAAATAAACAACTAACCAAAACTGAAAGAAGGGAGAGAGAAAAGTTTCCCCTCCTCCAAAATACTGTCATCCCAAAGGGGGAGGCAGGATACACAACGCCAAGAATTGGGTTGTCCTGGCTCAGAACGAAGGAAAACAAGGCAGTAATTCAGCCCCACTGCTGCCCAGTGCCTCAATGGCACAAGTTCACCAGACTTATAAAATTGGTCAGTTAGAGCATGGGGACCCTCAGGACTGCCAGAGGGCACCAGGCTACAAGGCAGCCGATAAAATCTGTAAGCACTGCATCTCATTTATATGGCCACTGTGGATAGGTGGAGAGAAGCGGATGTGTGCTTTCAACCCTTCTAGTAGCACCGTAAACTGAAGAATATAAATAAAGAGGGTAAAGTACTATCAAAGGTTGGACTAGGTCCCAAGTCATTAAAGGATGCATCTAATGACTTGTTGATCTACAACCAAAGTAGAATAAACAGCACACTGCCTCAACAGCCAGTGCTTTTGGGGCATATAGCAATAGTCAATCAAAACCTTATAGTGAGTGCATGGAAAGAAATTGAAAAGGGTACAACTAAACCAAGGGAATAACAAACAGATGTGGCAGTCTGCAAGAATAGATTGGACAAAAGACTACATACAGCTGGGAGGAGAACCTTAGAGAAAAAAAACAGGGAAAGTGCCCAACAAGAAAGGAGGGAAAAAGGGGATGTACCCCTTCAGCAACCCAGCAATTCATTTTCCCTGCAAAGAAAAGAGTGAACAGAACTGGAGGCTGAGAAGGTTTTACCTGACCTTCTACCTTTTCCTTTAATGCATATTTAATTTTTTCCAGAGACTAGACATAAAACAGGGGCAAACTAGCCTGACAGCAGAGATTCCCCTAGATTCCCCTAGAGATGATCCAGCCTCAGGGATGCACCAGCAAAGAAGAGACTGGTGTAGCACCTGCCCATTGAGTAAGTGATGCCATCTGAGAACAGTAACCCTGGCTCTAGATGCACTTACAGAGAGCGGAATGGCAGCTCGGTAAGTGTGACTATGTCGACAGTCTGTCTTTGTACAGTATATGCCGCTTATAACACACAAATCTGGTATATTATTTGTCCAGTATAGGCAGTACATCGAGAAATAACATCAACAGAGGATAATTAGCATGTGATAGTAAGTAATACCACAGTTAGCAGTGACAGTGATTACAGCTCTTTCAGGTAAACAGCTGTTTGGTTGTTATTTAAACTGATTTATTTTGAAGAGAACTGAACAAAAAAGAAATAAAATTAACAAAAATGATAAATATGTGTACTGTCCTTAGTATTTCTACTGCCCCAATTATGCCATGATCTTGCTTGGACTTCTACTTTTCACCGCATACTTGCTCTATCGATTTTCAGTGCTGCCCATAAGACTCCAATCACAGGGTGTATCAGCTCATTGCCCCATAGCTCTTCGTAGTGCAAGAATTACATTTCTTACATCCACTGTTGTAAATGAAAATTAAGTACTCATTGTAAATCTTGATCTTCCACAATATCTTCACCATTCATTACTGGAGCGTGTCTGCCAGAGGCATCAGAAACACGCGGGAGTGTATACCTTTAAAGCTTCAGAGGCAGGGGACCAACGGGACAGAGCCACCCAAAAGGCAAACGATTTACTGGGTACTCTATGGGCTGACTTGTAATGAATGCTGGCCCACCGCCTTCTTCAGTTCTTGTTCCGCCAGAGAGGAAGAAAGGGTAAGACAAAAAGAGAATGGCTGGGGCAAGAGAGCCCAAGGATAGACAAAAGGATATAGGATATAAAAGGAAGGAAAAAATAAAAATCTTATCAGAGGAGAAAAAGGAGAGGTTGGAAGGGAGGGCCTTGGTAGTGGGCTAAAGGAAGACCAGGACAACTGGACAGGAGAAAGAGAGGGAGACAGTGCAGTAGGGACCACAAGCTCCCAGTAGGAAAACAGTGCCATCAGAAGAGTTGGCTTACTCCCAACTGCAAGGGAAAAACGTACAGTTACGTAAAAACTTACTGCAACAGTAGATCTTCGACAGAAGCTATTGCAGCAGGCAACACATATAAGACTGTAGCCAACAGACGGCAGGGCCCCATGGAAAACTTCTAGCTAGCAGTCTATGGCGGGCAACCCTCCCTCAATGTCACATATGGTATAAAGGATGGGCAGTCCCGCATGCACCAGTTCTCCCACTGCAGACTCCGCATCAGGATGGAAGGTGATCAGAACTAGAGAACCAAGGCCAATACCTCACAGAGCAATCAGAATGTTGCCACTGTAAACCAACTGCAGGAGAGAACCTCTAGGGAGAAGGAGGGCGGAAGCATACCTCTGCTGCAAGAGCTTCTCTTGAAAATCTGCTGTTACAGTAAGTTCTTGTATAACTGTACTACCTTACTTCAACAGTCAGCTCTTGCAGCAAGTAACACATATAGGACATAGTCCCAGGCAGTACAGGAGACCAGACCAGTCTCGGGTGGAGAAAAGGAAAGAGTGAAGAGGGAAGTACCCTTATGAGAGGATGGCCAGACTGTAGTGTCTGATAAACATGTGGACTGTATGCCACGTGGCTGCTGTACAGATGTCAGCCGCAGACACATTTCTGTGGGTGGTTTCAAAAGAGGCCGCTACTCCCCTTGTGGAGTGACCCGTCACCAAGCCCAGCAAGGGTCTGTCGTACTTCTGGTAACAGAAGGAGATGCAGTTGACAAGCCATTTTGAAAGGGCTGTTTGGCTACAGGAGACCCCTGAATCCTAGAGGCTAAAGAAACAAAAAGCTGATCAGAACGTGAGAAGTCCTTTGTTCTGGATAAATAAAATCACAAAATAGGATGAACGTCAAGTGTGTGGAGAAGAGCCTCCCCCCAGTTTGAGTGATCAGGGTAATACACTGGGAGATGGATGTCCTGATTTAGAGTCAGCTCGGACTCCACATTAGGTAGAAACTTACGATTAGTCCTCAAGGCCACGCCGGTCCTTGTGGAACACTAAATAAGGCTCCTTGCACATAAGGGCCTGAAGCTTGGAAATTCTTCAAGCAGAAATAACAGCAACTAAAAATAACGCTTTCCATGAGCAGAACCTAATAACTTAGCTAACATATCCTGGGACGTCACTCCTTTAGCTTACTTATACTGGGTGGTAATTTTAAGTGGTAACTTTATGTATCAGAAATGTATCAAATCCTACAAAAACACAAAAAAGGCAACTCTTTGGCCCTGTTCGCACTACAGCATGGTTGCGCAAAACGTTTTTAAAAATGGTTTAGCACTTACAGTGCTGTAGCGTTCATACTGCAACCCCCTTCCTGTGATCCGCATCAGGCAATGCATTTTACAGCGTTCACACTGCGGCAGAGATCTGTGCCCACTATGAACCGAATTCAGCAGCATGGAAAAGCTGCTTACCATGATGCTTTGTGCGCTTGCTTGAAGTGCATTCAAAGGATACGAGCTGGCGTGTTCGCACTCTAGGTAAATCGCTTTACTTTTAAAACGGATTTCTGGAAGCGTGCTCAAGCCCAGGTCTCATCATAGTTTGTGCACGCTTCCAAAATTCTGATCTAAAAGCGGGTTATGTGCAAACGTGATCCGGGCCAGCATGCATTTGAAACGGTTCAAGCGCTGAGAACCGTTTCAAATGCCCCAGTGCAAACAGGGCCTTTATGATGTAAAAGGGAAATGGTAAAAAGAAGGCCACTTCCAAATCTCGCAAAAGGAATGTAGTAAAAGATCAGAGAGAGGGTAAAAAGTCACAATGTCCCTCACGTTGGGGGGTTATTGGAAGGCACTAGTAAGGTTCCTTAAAATGCCAAATGTTACCCAGCACTATGGTACCACTAACTCGGACCAGTGTTGGGAGGCTCTGTAGGGAAGTAGCCACACACATACATATTTTGGGTGTACTCAGTGCTCTAAATTTTGGAGGGAGGTTAAGCAGCAGGTGATCACCACTATATCAATGCATTTTAATGATGGAATAACTATTTAGGTACTAGGATATCCACAACCCATGTCCTTTAGACCTATTGTACAGAAACTATTTCATGTTAATAATAGCTGCTTTTAAATGTATTATTTCACACTGGCTCCAAGTAAAAAATCCCCACTGACATAAAGGGAGCAAAAGGTAAAGAGCATAGAATCCATGGAGCAGATATTGGCAAATACTAATCATGCCCTAGAGAAATATAACCGTATCTGGCAACCTTGGGTATCCCACCAAATGACCACACAAGGAGGAGACCTAGCAGAATCAGAAATAATATAGAAACTCAGTGCAATTTTTTTTTTTAAGATATTTACTGGAAAGATAGAACAGAGAGGAAAATAATGCACTTTTCTAGAAGGGTAAAATGAAGTAAAACAAACTTATATGCGGTAAACAAGTTTGTATTAAGTTAACAGTTCACATGTTAAGTTTACAGCTGATTTTGTATGCCTGAAACGCAGGTTGGCTAGAACAAAACTGTATTTAAAATGTACTGTAATCAATGAAATCTTCAATAAAGCAGAGTTTAAAAAAGAAAAGGATTTTATACACCACCAAATGTCCAGTACAAGCAGCCATCCAGCTTATGCTTGGATGTTATAAATGTTGTATACTGTACTTAAAAAAAACCTGCACTTGAAAAATGTGTTTGAATAATCTTTTTTTTTTTTTCTCTCTCTTCTGTAATCCTTGATTTTTTATCTTAAAAACAATGGTACTTTATTATCAGGATGAGCTTGACAAAGTTTTGCAATTCTAATGGCCTTACGTTGTATAAATAACAGATTTTGACTATCTACTTAATGAAAAGATGGTTCTTGAAGATATAGCAGTTACTCAAGAACTTAACGTAACAGTAGATCTTCGAGAGAGGTTCCTGCAGTAGGTCTTCACATATAGGACTGTGTTCCCTGGTGTCAGGACCACACGGCAAACTTGTAGCTAGCAGTCGTCGGTGGGACCGCCTGCTGTTGCTAGGGTGACGCGACGCCAGAGTGACTATAAAAAGGGGTGGTCCCGCGCCAGGCCTCCAGTTCTTTTCCACTGGAGACCTACAGAAAGAGAGCAGAAAAGAGAAGTAGACTCCTGTTACCCTGAGACCTGGAAAAGACAGAGTCCTGGGCATGAAACAAGGTAAAAACTCAGGAGCTGGGGGAAAGGAGGGTGGGAAACTAGACCTACTGCAGGAACCTCTCTCGAAGATTTACTGTTACAATAAGTTCTTACGTAACTGTTATATCTTACTTTGAGAGGGTTCCTGCAGTAGGTCTTCACATATAGGACTGAATACCAAGCAGTCTAACATAAGAAAAGGAGTCAGAGACGAGGTTTTGGGAGGAGAAAAATGTCTGCCAACTAAGGGTCTTTTCAAGACAGAAGACCTTGCAAAACTACTAGGCCAAAGCCAGTTCTACGCCTAGAGGCAATGTCCAGACTGTGCTGCTTAGTAAAGCTGAGGATGGAAGACCAAGTGGCCGCTGCACAGACATCCACAGTTGACACATTCCTGAAAAAGGCGGTAGAAGTGGAATGGCCTTTGACTGCCAACAGAAGGGCTTTTTCGTACTTCTGGTAAGAGTAATGAATACAGTTAGTCAGCCATCTAGACGGAGTCTGTTTTGTGATTGTCTTGCCCTGGACACTGGGAGGCAAAGGCAACAAAAAACTGGTTCAATTTTCAACCTTTTAGTCCTAGAAGTCAAGATCCTGTGCACATCAAGGGTGTGCAGGAGATATTCTCCCCCTCCCCCGTTGGAGTGCTTTGGGAAAAAACACTGGCAATTCAACACTCTGGTTTAGAGTAATTTCCAAAACCACTTTCGGAAGGAACGAAGGATTAGTACGCAGGACAACCCAGTCCCTATGGAAATTAAATAAGGCTCTCTGCAAACTAGAGCCCTGAAACTCTTCGAGCTGAAGTAGCAGCAACTAAAAAGAGCGTTTTCGACACTTGCTGCTTGGTTCAAAAGCAAAGTAAGCTTTTCCAACATAAAATTGAGATCCCAGGGAGGAACAGGATTCTGGACAGGAGGTTTTATGTGAAGGATCCCTTCAGAGAAGTTTTGAAACTTCTAGCTGAGCTAGGTCTTGCCCTCCACCGAAGGTGGTAGGCAGACACCACAGAGAGATGGATGGACTTTCAGTAAGGAGTAACTGAGGCTCAACTCTGAAAGATGCAAGAGGTACTCCAACAACTGGGAGGCCGAGGCAAGAAAATGGTCTAAGCCTTCATGAGGCCCACATCTCTTCCATTTCATGGCATAGGTGAATCTAGTGGAAAGCTTTCTAGCTTTCACTAAGAACTGAACTACCCCCACAGAGACTCCATAGTGAGAAATTGCTATGTCCACAGGTGCCACGCATGAAGATCGAGAGACTTGAGGCCCGGATGTACCAGGGTGCCCTGCTCCTGGGACAAAAGGTCGTGAGAGAGAGGCAGAGGTACTGGGGGTTCCAAAGCCAGCTGTAACAATGGGAACCATATCTGCAGAGGCCACAAAGGAGCAACGAGGATCATGTGAGCCCCCTCTGCTTGGAGTTTCAGCAGAACCTTCTGCAATAATGGAAAGGGAGGGAAAGCGTATAGAAACTTCCCTATCTAGGATAAGGACAGTGCATCTCGCCAAAAAGCACCATGCCCAGGAACGAGCAAACAAAAGTTGGGTAGTTTTGCATTGAATGGGAGGTGAGCAGATCTAGGTCTGGTCGACTTAATGAAGAAACAGATCTACTACCTCTGCTTTAGTTCCCACTGTGAGCCCTGGTAACTGATCGCTCAGACTGTCCGCCAGAATGTTGTAAATACCCCGCACGTGGACTGCTGTCAACGATAGGCTGTACTGAACTGGCCAGTACCACACCCGCATCACCTCCCTGCAGAGAGGGTACGATCTGGTGCCTCCCTGTTTGTTTAGATGCCAGACAGTGGCCATGCTGTCTGTCTGGATGAGGAGGTTCCCAGAGTCAGAAGTGACTGGAATGCCTGGAGAGCGTAAAGCACTGCTCTCATCTCCAGAATACTGATGTGCAGGTTGTCCTCTGTGGGAGACCAGGAGCCTTGGGTTCTGTGGTCCCCCAGATGCGCTCCCCATTCTGAGTTTGAGGCATCTGAAGTGAGGATTTGAGAGGGAGACGGAGGGTGAAATGTGGCCCCCACCAATAGACTGGTGGGGTCCTTCCACCAGAGGAGATCCCTTTGAAGGCTGCTGGAGACAAGGACTCTCTGGTCCATGTCATCCAGGCGCTGATCCCACTGGACTCAGAGACCACTGGGTGACTCATGTGCAGCATAGCCAAAGGAACTGTGGGTATGGCAGCCACCATCAGACCCAAAAGTCGAAGGACCGACCGAGCTGTGGTCCAACGAGAGGAAGCCACAAGTGTGGCTTGTGAGTAAAAGTCTTCACTCGATCGATTGGAGAAAGGCCTTGCTCTGATTCATGTCCAGCACCACTCTAATAAATTGAAGGTGCTGGGAGGGTACTGCTGGGATTTGGGAGATTGACAGAAATTCCCAGACTGGAAAAGAAGCCCAGAGTGAAGGAGAGGATTCCGCCAGGCTGTCCAGCGAGGGACTGAATAGAGCCAGTTGTCCAGGCACGGGAACGCATAGATGCCCCTGCGGCGCAGAAATGCTGCAACCGCCACTAAGCACTTGGTGAAAACCAGAGGTGCTGAGGAGAGGCCAAACCGGAGGGCTCTGAACTGGAAATGATCCTCCAGAAAGGAGAATCTGAGGAAGTGGCGGTGGACCAGTAGAATGGGGATATGGAGGTAAGCATCCTGCATACGCAGGGAGCACAGCCAAGTGTTTGGTAGGAGCAGGGGTACTAGTCCCTGGAGAGTCAGTATGCGAAATCTCTTGTACTCCATGAAGAGACTGAGCATGCTGAGATCTAAGATCGGTCTTGGATTCCCCGTCTTCTTTGCAACCAGGAAGAAGTGGGAGTAGAATCCCCTTCCTGTCTGTTCCAGAGGAACAGGCTCTATTGCTGCCTTTTGCAGCAGAGCCTGGATTTCCTGCCCGACCAGTCGAAGTTGGCCAGACAGGTAAAAGGACCTTCCCGTAGGGTTGGGAGGAGGTCTCTCCAGGAACTCTATTGAGTGACCTCTTTCTATGAGTTAAAGAACCCACAAGTCTGCAGTGACGGCCTTCTACCCGTCCAGGTGAAGGCTGAACCGTCCCCCTACAGGTTCCTCCAAGGGAGTCAGAGGAAGCGAAGGAGGGGAAGAGACTAAGAATGTGGAGGAGACTGGTGCCTCTCCTCCTGAGGTGGCTTTTGAAAACTTGACCTGAGGAGTATGGGTGCCAGAACCTGGGGCACAGTTTATTTTGTCATCAGCCCTGGTTCTTGTTCCACCTTCGTTGGCGGCAAAAAGGCTGCTGCCGTTGTCTCTGGCCGGAACGGTAAATGGAACATACTGTAGAACTATTAATGATCGCGAAAAGTTTTTATCGCGCACCTGCGTTTGATTCTGCGATTGCGCAAATTAAATATCGCGCATTGCCACTGGTTGTCATGTAGCAATGCCTTCTACAAATGCAGTACCAGTCCAGTCCTCTAACAGCATCTGCTGTATCTGCAATTGAATTACAGTATTAACTGCAACGATATCACTCATTAAATGGCTGAAAACACCACAAAAAACAACAAAACGGGATTTTTCTGCACTTCGAGCTACCGATAGACACCGAGCTACTTAGTGTCACTGCAGGTGTATCTAAATTAATGGCTGAAAATGTTGCACTCGAGGCTGCTTCTGCATCTCCTCCAAGTAAAAAAAAAAAGAAGCTTTTCCGTGCAGTCTATTCACCAGAGGTCAGGTTTGAGATTGGACAGTATGCCATTCAACACGGCGTAATGAATGCAACCCGATTTTATGAATCAAAGTACCACTCAAAAATTAGTGAAAGTACAGTCTGCACTTTCAAACGAGATTACATGGACAAGTTAAAACTTAACCCTGACCCACGCTTACTGAAAAGTCTACCTGTTAAACCAAGGGGCAGGCCACCCTCTTTATGGAAGATATTGAGTGAATTGCGAGCAGTCATTAAAGCTTTTCAAGCTGAGGGTGCTGTTGTCAATGCCCTGTTCTTGCAGCTATCGCCACAGGCATTGTTAAAACAACCCACCTTCAAATGCTGGTAGAAAATGGTGGAACCCTCTCCTTCTCTCGACAGTGGTCATGGCTATTCCTGAATCGTATGGGATTCAGTAAGAGAAAGGGTACTAAAGCTGCTAGAAAGACTCCTGATGATTTTCAGGAGCCGAAAGCACAGTTTTTGTACCGTATTGCTACAGCTGCTAAGCAGGAGCTAGTGCCTCCGGAGTTGGTCCTTAACCTGGATGAAACAGGAGAAATTTACTGCCATGCTCTCAGTGGACAATGGATAGCATAGGAAAAAAAAAAACAAATTGAGGTGGCTGGTCTGGGTGACAAAAGGCAGGTGACCATGGTGTTATGCTGTTCCTTGTCTGGGCATTACCTCCCCACAAGTCATCTATCAAGGTAAAAACATCACAGTGCCATCCAAAGTTTAAATTCCGCTGACTGGCTGATCTCCCATAGTGAGAACCACTGGGCAACTCCACTGACCACCATCAAATACACCAACACTGTACTTGTTCCATACATCAACAACAGTAAAGTGCAAATGGATCTGCCAGATGAGCAGCGAGCTATCCTTATACTGGATCTATTCAGAGGCCATACAGCACCTGAAGTTATTGAGAACTTTGAGAAGCATAACATTATTCCCATCTTTGTTCTGGCATCCTGCACAGACATGCTGCAGCCACTGGACATTTTCATCAACAAGATCTTTAAAGATCTACTTAAGATGGAATTCACAGAGTGGTATGCTGAGCAGATTTCAGAGCAGCTAAAGGTGAGGGACAGCAGCTCTGTCAAAGTGGATCTGAAATCAGCTTTACTGAAAGCATGACATGCACAATGGCTTGTGACAAGCACAGCAAAGCTTTCTATCCGTAAGGACGACTGTGTACTGGGTTTTTGCAAGGCAGGGATACTGGAAGCACACAGTCACTGTTTGGATGGTAACTCAACTTACAGTATTCTGCTATCCTTGTTGTTGCCCATCTGTCAGTTAAATGAATACCATCCTTTATTTTTCAGAGTGAATGGCAGATTACTCACACAGTTGAAAGTGAAGACGAGAAGAGCATGGGAAAGTTGGCGTCTCGACATCGTCACGAGGAAAATAAATCGACTGTAGTATACTACTATACTAGTAATCTCTGTGTGTTGCATGTGAAAAAACAAAAAATAAATAGCTCCAGAGAATGAAACCCTGTCTCACTATGTCTGTGTTGGGCCGAGACTTTTGCGATCGCCGCTTCCCTGGAAACAGTACACGTGGTCTCCTGAAAAGAAATTAATGACCGCTGTAAACTAATGTCGCTTTCAAGGGATGCCCGATTACAGCGATATTTATTTTACAGCGATCATTAATAGTTCTACAGTAGTTCAGGGACCTGACTGCACAGGTGGACGAGGCATAGATTTTTCTACCGTACTGGTCCATGTGACAGGGTAGAATAGGACCCTGTCCCATTTGTGATGGAGAAAATATTTAAATGCAAGGATCTGTATTCTTTCCTTTTCTCTCATCTCTGTCTAGTTGCGGAACCAAATTTTCCTGTGAGAATTCGGACTTGATCAACCTGAACAGTCTCGCAATTCTTTGTCTTTCACTATCTCTCTGTTGTCTCTTGCTGTCTGTTTTTCCCCCCATGCATATCTACATCTGGTAATTTAAGAATATGTGCAAATCAACATATGGAAATGAAACTGATAATGGGATCACGTTTGTATAGAAAATATCTGGTGTTACTGTTGAAATGTATGTTTGTATTTATAATTTGAGAACTGTAAAAGCCAGAGGTTGTTTGAGTGCAAATGCCTGAGCTTTTTAAAGGTTGGAGAGACCTCAGGAGGCTCTCTCTCTCTCTCTCAATTTCTAGCAGCTCCTGACATTTACAGATAACAGGATGCTTGCAAAGGATGGGGTTGAAAAGACTTGTCAAACAGCTAAGCTGAGCTGCATGGGAGATTTTTTTTTTTTTTACAAGAATGATTTTATTTTTCTTCTGTCCATAGTTATTCTGAACAGGTTTATTTTATGTTACTGCTACAATAAATAAAGTTTTTGTGATTTTACAACTGCTCCTGGGTTCTCCCTATGCTTCTTGACCTGTGCCTCGACGACAGTCCAGCTATTTGGAGTCCTTATCCGGTGAAGAGGCACTAAGGTGTTTAGGTTGGGTCGATCTGTCATGGGCAGCTGTAATGAACACGGAGTCAGTTTTGGGCTGAACGGTCAAATGAGAGACCCCTTCCGGCGGAAAATAAGTTCAATCTGCTTTACGTGATAGTTGGAATTGAAGAAGGCTGTTGTCAAATAGTGGAAGCGAGGTCCTCATGTGGTCCCATCCGGGGGGAAAATGGGAAGGGGATCCACACTGACCAGGTCCAGGTGCTCTGCAGTTCTCTTGCGTTGGGGGTCCAGTTCCTTGGAGGCCCATCCGCAAGATTTTTGTATTGTTCTAAGTAGCTCCCCAAAGGTGGGATCCTCAGGGGGAGACTTCGGGGACTCCTTAGGTTGAGGCTTGGACTGGCCTATATCAGAGTCCTCATCAGACTCAGAAGATTCTGGCCTGCTGGGCAAATCAAGAACTTGGTCCCGGGGTCTCAGACCCTTTGGGGGCAGAGCACCCAAGTCTCTGTCAGAAACCTGGCTAGAGGGTACAGGACTAGGAGGGGGCAGCCTGGCAAGAGAGGTGGCCACAACCATGATCAGAGGCTGACACAGCTCTAAAAGAAGCTGAGTTTTCGCGTCCTTCCACCACGCAGGGATGGATACGTGATCGGGCTGCGGAAATGGGGTTGGTAACCTGGGTACCCGTGAAGAGGGATAGCTGGGTCTGGTACCAATAAGGATATTGGTAGACTGTCTGACCCTAGTAGCCTGGCGTGAGCATCCTGGTGTTAGGTAGCCGGTGTGGGATAACCCGGCGTCAGTGGGTTACTCTTGATAAGCAGGGCATATTAACCCAGCGACGGACGGACATAGGGATTCCACAGATGATCATCCACTGGGCCCGCAGAGGGGCCCACCGGAGGAGGCACCGAAGGCCAGAGAAGTAGGACTGGCAAAGGGGTAGGCAGAGGCCCAAAGGTAACGTGGGAGGAGGGTCCATGCCTTGCCTGTGAAAGTCTGGCGAGGGATCCGCAGTAAGGAGGAAATCCGGCAGCGGATTAGAACCTGGAGAAGAGGGGAGGTCAGGCAAGTCCCCCAATGACAAGTCAGGAATGGTATCCGACTGGAGAAAAAGATCGGTACCGTGGCGGATCCCTGGGGTAAGAAACCCACGGGATGAAGGTGTACTCTGCAGCACACTCATCCCGCATCGGGGTCACAAGGGAGCCAGACGGGAGAGTAGAGGCGGTCGGGCGGTGGAGCCATTGACTGGCTTACTGGGCGCAGCCAACTGACCAGAGTAAAGTACCCAGGTCAGGCTGATCGGCCTGGGCCAGGCGGCGTGAGAACTGGAGGCGACTTATCGGCGGTATTTAAGAGTAGGAGACCCAACAGGAATCTCCAAAGAGGCAACCCTGACTGCCTGCTCACCTTAGCAGGGGCGTCCGTCCGCTGGTGGGACGAAGGCCCAGATGGGGTACTCACTGAGGTGGAGGACCCACCCTGGTCGGCATAGGTTGTCTGGCTGGTCTTCCCAGAGAATGACTCAGCCCGGCGCCTCCTTATCCTTTTTCTTCCCGGGCAGGCAACAAAAAAATTACTCACCTTAGTAATGTTGTTTCTTCTAATGGAGTCTTGCTATATTATGACAATTGCAGTTTGTCCCACCATTAGAACTGCTCGAGGTGAAAGAGTTAACTCCCATTCTAAGAATGGAACTTAGAGCACCTGATCGGTTAGAGAAGCTCTGTCTGGGTTATTTCAAACCCAAACTGTCAGATCTTTATGAGCAAAAACTCACTAAGGTCTGTGTGGAAGCTGTAACCTACACTGGCCAACTGGCTACCTAAATATTAACACCTATTGCTGGTTCCAACACAAAGACTCAAGTCAGGGGACCAGAAGTAATAATATAATATAAAATAAAAACACCACACCCCAAAAAACCCCAAGAAGGGGTGGAAAACATATAATGGGCATAACTAGTGCCCACACTAGGCTGCCCACCCCATACCCAAGTAGAAGTTCTGAGAGGGGCAGGCTGGGGGGGAGGTTATAATATAGTAAGATTCATTAGAAGAAACATTACTAAGGTGAGTAATTGTTTCTTCAAACAACATGAAGTCTTGCTATATTATGACAATTCAGACTACACAGCAGTACCTCCATGGAGAGGACAGAACCTACTTAGGGAATAGGCTCTAGAGCACAGCTGTGCCAAGCCGAGCATCTCCTGGCCTGGACATCCAGGAGTAATGCTTGGTGAAAGGTGTACCGCTTTCCAGGTAGCAGCTTGACATATCTCTAAGATAGGGATGTCTCTGGCAGCAGCTAGAGACGGCTGTACCTCTGGTAGAATGAGCCTCAGGCCAGAGGGGAACTCTCCCAGTTTCTGATAACAAAATTGATACAAGAGACAATCCACCTGGCAACTGATCTCTTAGTGGCAGGTCTCCTTTCCGACCTCACCGTAAGTGAGAAAAGTTGGAGGGATTCAACCTGTGACCCTTGGTACGTTCTATATAGTAACTTAGGGCCCTCTTAACATCTGAACTGTGCAATCTCCTCTCACCAGAGGAAGAATGTTCAGTGAAAAACACTGGAAGGAGACAGATTGGTTAAGATGGAAATCTGAAACCACCTTAGGCAAAACTTCCTGTTAGTCCTGAGGACTACCTTATCCCTGTGGAAAGAAATAAAGTCAGTTTCTACTGACAAGGCTTGCAACTCACTTATGCGCCTGGCAGAAGTGATAGCCAGGAAAATAGTTTTCCAAGTTAAGTACTAAGCTCTGCAGAAGACAGAGATTCAAAGGGGTTGCATTAACTGGGCAATGCAAACATTAAGGTCCCAGGCAGGGCCGGATCCCTAAAAGGTGGATTAGTATGAAGTAATCCTTAAAAACTTGGAAAATACAGGGTGAGCGGAAAGAGGAGGGCTTTCCTGCTGAAATAAAAGCAGAGACAGCTGCCAAATGTGCTTTCAGGGTAGCTGGTCTCAGGCCCAAAGAATTAAGATGGACCATATGGTCCAAAACAATGGGCAAATCAGCAGATTCAGGAAATATGTTTCAGCACACCAAATTGAAAACCTTTCCACTTAGAATTATAAGTAGCTCTAGTGGAAGGCTTCCTAGAAGCCTTAGGATTTCAAGAACACCCTGAGAAAGGTGTAGGTCAGCAATTCTAACTCCTCAAGAGCCAGGCCTTGAGGTTGAGGGATTTGAGGTTCGATACCAAACTCTCCCCTGGGCACAGGTTAACAGGTTGTGATTCCTGGGAGACACAGGGAAGATGGACTGTTAGGGACAGAAGGAGGGTACCAGGGCTGCCTGGCCTAATCTGGGGCAATCAGAATCACCCTGCAAGGCTGGGATCTGATTTTGACTAGCACCTTGAATAGGAGAGGGAAGGGGAAAGGCATAAAGAAACTTCCCTTCCCAATCTAGGAGAAAGGCATCCAGGGGGACTGAGCCCAACACTGGGGGCCTGCAACAGAAAAGTGGAAGTTGGTGATTGTCTGGGGCTGCAAAAAGATCTATCTGAGGGGTGCCCCATCTGGCAAAAACTATCCCCAGTACTTGAGGATCCAGAGACCATTCGTGATGGCCCTGGGAAATCCTGCTGAGAGCATCTGCTAGGACATTGTCCTTTCCTGGAAGATGAACTGCTATGAGGGAAGTGTTCGGAATAGCCAGAGACCACAACTTCATTGCCTCGTGCACAAGGCCTAAGACCGAGTGCCCCTGCTTGTTGGATGTACCACATTGTTGTGGTGTTGTCTGTTCTGACTTGTACCACTTTGTTCTGAACAGACGAAAAAACACTTGAAGTGCTAAAAGACAGCTCTGAGTTCCAGCTAATTGATGTGGAGCAGAGATTCCTGGGGGACCACACTCCCTGAGGTGGAGAGGTCGCCCATGTGGGCTCCCCCCCCAGGAGGAAGCATCTGTAGTGAGGGTCAAGGAGGAGACAGAGGAATGAAGGGACCCCAGTCTTAAATTGCTCTGATCTTGCCACCACTGGAGGGCCTGGATCAGGGTTCGGTCACTGGGACCAACTTGGAAAGGGGTCTCTTTTCTGAGACCAAAGGCTCTCAAGTGAAACTGAATGTCCCTCATCTGAAATCTTGCTCCTTGCACTCACGGCTGTGGATGCAGCCATGTGCCCCAGGAGCTGCAAAAGTGTCTTGCTGGTCGAGACCTGCAGAGTGAGGAGGAGGCCAGAGCCACCAAGTTCCTTACCTCTCTAAGGGTAGGAAGGCTCTGGCCTGCTTTGTGTCCAATTCTGCACCTATGAAGGTGAGCACCTGAACTGGTTCCAGAACTGACTTTGGAAGATTTAGCAAGAAGCCCAGGGAGGTGAGCAGCTGCTGGGTAACTTGCAGGTGAGATTTTACCTGTTCTGGGGACTGGCCTACAATGAGCCAGTCGTCTAGATAGGGAAAGACAACAATCCTTTTGCCTCCTTAAATGAGCAACTGCTACTGCCAGACATTTGTGAATACCCTTGGGGCAGAGGTAAGGCGAAGGGCATTGCTCTGAACTGGTAGTGACCTGAGGGCAGTTCGAATCTGAGTACTTTCGGTGGGAGCTTCTGATTAGGACGTGAAAATAGGCATCCTTGAGGTCCAGGAGGCTAGCCAGTCCCCTGGCTTACAGAGGGTAAAATCATTGCCAGAGTTACCATTCTGAACTTTGGTTTCAAAGGTGTTTGTTCAGATATCTGAGGTCTAAAATGGGCCGCCATTCTCCTGTCTTTTTGGGGTAAGGAAATATCTGGAGTACAGACCCTTGCCCTGGTGTAGGGGAGAATCCTTTCTACAGCTCTGAGAGCCAGGAGGTTGAGACTTCTTGTTTCTAGAGTAAAGGTCTCTAAAGAGTTTGCAGGTGGGAAAGATCTGATTCTCATCTTTGGGAACTTTTGAAGCTGAGAACCAGACCCTGGCTTACTACTTCCAGGACCCACCTGTCTGAAGTTAGAGACACCCAGTTCTGAATGAAGTAAGCCAACCTGGGTTTCTCACGGTAAAGGAGAATCGGCCCTGGGCACCCCATCAGGTGTCTGTTTGGCAGGTGCTTTAGGCTGAGAGGTGGGGCAGGCCTGCCCACACCCCGCCTGCCTCTGTCTCTGAAGAAGCCTCTCTGAGCATAAGCAGAGGAGGCCTGGGTTTGTAAAAGGCCTGTGAAAGGCCTACCCCTACCCCTGGGGTCTGCCTCTGAGGAGTGGCTTGCGCTCCTTGGCTTGGGCACTCTTATAGGTAGTCCTATATTCATCCATTTTTTCATATATTTCTGTCTGCTCCCCAAACAGAGAATTTCCCACCACAGGAAAATCCATAGCCTTAGTCTGGGTATCCTGTGACAAGCTATACACCTGAGCCAGGCCAACCTACTGAAAAGCTACAGACGTAGCCATGACTCTAGAGGATACATCATTAAAATCCACAGCAGCATGAAACTGCACCTTGATGCCTCAATGCCATCAGCAGCCACCTGTTCCAGCTCATTAGCAAGCTGGCCAGAGGCCTGTTTGGCCAAAGCCATGACAGTGTCCCATCTAGATTTTGATGTCTTGCTACATAAGCCATGTAATTTGCTTGCCTGAGTCCCAAGGACGCTGCCATGTATTGTTTTTTAGCCATGGCATCAATCTTCCTGGAATCCTTGTCAGGAGGATGTGAAGCCAGGGGAATATTAGCTTTATCACAGGCTGCAGCCTGAACCACCCCAACATGACTGCATTGCTGTGAAAGAATTCTGTGTCAGGACCTGACAGTGTGTACCTCCTGTCCATCTTTTATCCACAGGAGGCACAGAATTAGGAGTTTTAAAATTTTTATTGTTTGTTTCCTAAATGATTTATGCAAAGGAATAGACAATCTCCTAGACTCTGGTATATCCATCATTTCTACAAAATCAGGTTCCTCTTGTTCATCCACAGTTTCCTCCAATGGGAGCTGGAGGGTTTCAGCAACTCTTTTGTAAAACATAAAGTGAGAGGGGGACTCAGAAAGCATAGGGGGAGATTCTAAAGGTCTGTCTGGGGAGATGTCCGGTTCAATGGGCACACCCAGACCCTCCAAGTCACATTCATATTGTTCATAATCATCCTCCCCCTCCTCTTGTTCATAAAACTCCTCAACATCATATTCCTGAACCCGGTGGAACCGACCGAACCGACCTTTACCAGACAGTGGCGTTCGAGGAACCGGAGAAAGTGACTGGACAATCTGAATAGCTTCGCTATCTCTGCAGCAGTTGGAGAAGGAATTTTGGGCTCCACACCTGCTGATTTTCTTGTTTTCTTTACTGGAACTGGCTCATCTAAGCCAGCTTTGCGTTTCCCCGAGGAAGTCTCGCCCTGGTCAGAGGGCACTCCCTCCGGTTCAGTTGGCACCGAACCGGGCTGGCCATCCGGGTCAGCTGAGTTTTTGGCCTCTCGCTCCCTGAGCCTGCCAACTCTCTTATCCAGGGTGGCTGCAGGGAAATTTTTACGAATCTGGCAGTCTGAATTGAGGTGGTCAAACCCCAGACAATATACACATGTGGTGTGTGGGTCAGCCTTGGCAAAGACTTCCCCCACAAGCATCACAGTGTTGAAACCAGTGGGCGGTTTTCTTTTGGGTTTCTAGGACATAATGCCAGCCTAACCAAAAACTTGCCCTTTTAACGGCAGTGCCAGGCAAGACACCCTTATCGGTTCCTAACCGTGTCACGGGTCTTGGAAAAAACCGTAATGAATTCCGGTTTTTTTAGAACCGATAAGAACTGGGAACCGCACTCTAAAACCTCTAATTTTTGTAACTTCAAGTTTTAAAGCAAGCTGATCGGTTCAAAACCGAACCGATAACATTTACAAGTTCCACACAGAAATTAAACTGAAATTACTTACGATACCACAGACACAGCTTGAACCGATCGGTTTTGCGGTTAAAATAATAATATTCTAGGTTGATTTGAACAGAGAAAACACTGTTTAAACCGAGAAATGAACCGAGCAGTAGGAGAAATCTCCGGAGCGACTGTTCAGTGAGGCGGAGTAAAGAATCTGACAGTTTGGGTTTGAAATAACCCAGACCGAGCTTCTCTAACCGAGCTCGTGCTCTAAGTTCCATTCTTAGAATGGGAGTTAACTCTTTCACCTCCGGAGCAGTTCTAATGGTGGGACAAACTGCAATTGTCATAATATAGCAAGACTTCATGTTGTTTGAATGATCTTTCTCTCAGCTCCTGAAGCTCCTTTTCCATGGAAGCCAGCCTCTGAGTTAGCAGATGGGCTTCGAGGGTCCTCCTGCAATGTGTCCGCGTGGCTTGGTTGAAGCACTGGCAGGTGGTACACTCAGCCGAGTTGTGCCTAGGCCCCAGGCAGAGGACGCACCGAGAGTGACTGTCCCGTCATGGGATCTGTGCTGCACTTGGGCACTTCTTTTGGGCCGACTGGACGACATACACCGTAATGGGCGATGGATAGAAATATCAGAGAACTTTTGAAGAAATCACTGAATATATGCTTAAAATGGCAGGCGACTGAATGCTGTTCTACCATGTTTGTTGAACAAACTGAGCGACAGTGGGAAAGAACTGGAGGGTGGGCAAATGACTGCCCCTTTACAGTCACGCTGACGTATCACCTGGCGGGGGGGGGGGCAGTCCTCGCCGACGTTTGCTAGCTACAAGTTTGCCGTACGGTCCTGACGCCAGGGGGCGCGGTCCTACATGTGAAGTCCTACTGCAGGAACCCTCTCGAAGTAAGATCTAGAGTTACACAGTAAGTAAAGAACAGTTACATAAGAACTTACCATAACAGTAGATCTTCAGCAGAATCTCCTTCATTAGGCCATGCCTTTGGAACTACAGCAGTCAGCACTACAACCACAAGGAAACTTTTGCTAGTAGGGCGCCCACAATGACATACCATGTCTACATGTATATAAATGTGTGCAGCCCCATCACTCCTTAGTTCCTGCCGGATATCATCTTCTGAGGACCTCCAACCATGGGGGACCAGTACCAGGCACACAAGGAGAAGCATGGGGCTGGATACAGGATGCATGGAGTCAGATTTAGGAACAGTGTCATACTGAAAGCAAAAGGGGGAAGGAGGGAAAGACGGCATGGCCTAATGGAGGAGATTAATTCGAAGATCTACTATTACAGCAAGGTTGTACATAATTGCTCTATCTTCTTCAAGGATATCTCCTCCATTAGGCCATACTTTTGGAACAATTCCCAAGCAGTACAAAGTAAACTGGGAGGATGGTACAGTCAGATATATATTCAGGACAGAAGGCCTTGCAGTACAGCAAGCCCAAAGCCAGCACATCTACAAGAGACGATGTCCGGACTGTAATGGTTTAGCAAAAGTCAGTACAGTGCTCCATGTGGTTAAATATGTCAGCAGCAGGGACATTTTTGAAACAGGCAACAGAAGTGGTCATACCCCTTATGAAGTGACCACAAACAGTACCAAGAAGTTCCTTACCATACCTTCTATAACAGAACATAATACAATGTGCCAGCCATTTGTAAAGATATTGTTTAGAAACAGGAGCACCCTCTTTTCCAGGGGTGAACTAAAAAAAAGGGCGAGTACTTTCTGCAGTCCTTGGTATAAGTAATACAGTATTGCAGTATTCCATGTACATCCAAAGTATGGAGCAGTGCCTCTACTAGTCGGCATTCTCAGAATAATATACAGAAAGGTGTACTGTTCGACTCTGTGTAAACTCAGATACCACCTCCATTAGAAACTTAGAATCCATGTGCAAAGACTCTGTTTCTGTGAAAAATAAAATAAGGAGGCTCACACATTAGAGCCTGAAGCTCAGAAATCCTTCCAGCTTGGCCCTGTGGCGCTGAGGATCGAGGCACTGGATGCCACACCTCGCGCTATGCCGGCGACCTGGGTTTGGAAACGGACCCAGGTCATCGGGGGTTGGCTGGGGGAGGGAGGATGGAGCGTCTCACCGGATGCTCTCCTCCCTGGGGTGGGATGCCAGGGCGCATTGGGCGCCTGACATCCTGGGAAGGGTGGGTGGATGCACTGACTCTCGAAGGGCTCGGCAGCTCCGTCTACGGGCGGGAGAGGGACATCGTTAGAGGCGCTTGAGGAGGCGTACGTCAGCATGCAGACTCTCTGCGCCAGCGTCTCAGAGAGGCGGGGTTAGGGGAACTACTCTGAAGAGAAAATGCCTCCGATCGCCTAGATGAAGTCCTCTGGAGCTGGCCTTACCACCTCCGACCAGGGGCAGACCCAATGTGCAGCTGCTGCAGGGGAAAAAGAAGGGGGGGATAGGGAGACCCTCTCTCTCTCACCGGGGTAAATCCGGCCATCAAAAAGGCCCCCAATGGCAGTGTGGCAATCTAGAGGCAGACCAAGCTGGTCGGCAGAGGTTGGGGGGGATCGTCACTCCTTGCAGGGCGGAAGGAGTGGTGATTGGAAGGGACAGCACGAGTGGATAAAAAAATAAGTAGAAAAAAAAAAGAAATCCTTCCAGCTCAAGTTACTGCAACTAAAAATGTTTTCCATTACAGGAAACATAGGCCACAGCTTGCAGCAGGGTCAAAAGGAGCCAGTATCAATTTCTCCAGCACAAAGTTCAAGTCCCAAGGCAGGACCAGATTATAGATAGGAGGTTTCATATGCAGACTACTTCTCAGAAACTAACAGGACAACCATACAACCATCAATAGGGGAATGGAAAGCTGATATAATGGCCAAATGCACTTTAAGTGAGGAAGACTGTAGGCCAGAATCAGACAAGGAAAGCAAGTATTCCAACATAGCATTTACAGGACATGTAAAAGGGTCCAAAATTCCTGGAAGCAGCCCATAAAGTGAACCGTTCCTCACCAAGGAATAAGTATGTCTGGTAGAAGGCTTTCTAACTGCAATCAGGATTTCAGCAACCTTAGGGGATACCCCAAAACATGCAATGGCTATGTCTTCATGCAGATGTAGAGACTTCAGGTCCAGATGGATCAGAAATACAGGTTACTCACCTGTAACAGGAGTTCTAGGAATGGTATATGTTGTTCATCCACACTCATTGGCAGTATCCTTGCCGCTTTAAATCTTGCCGGAAGGTCTTCAAGCTTGCTCCTCCCACCCACCCGGGTGGTATAACTCTCGGCTCCGCCCCATGACGCCAGATCTGGCCCGCTGGAAGCTCAGGTTGTGCGTCGAAGCCGGGGAGGTCGGTGGAGTCGTAGGATGAACAATAATACCATTCCTAGAACTCCTGTTACAGGTGAGTAACCTGTATTTCTAGGGACATGGATATGTTGTTCATCCACACTCATTGGCAGACTCCTAGCAGTTCTCCGGGAGGAGGGAGGCAAGACGACACCCCAATACTTACTTGGGAAAGAGAGACTGGAGAACCGAGGCCCCAAAACCAGCATCCCGGCGTGACTCAAGGTCGATGTGGTAGTGGGTAATGAAGGTGTTTGCTGACTTCCAGGTAGGAGCCCTGCAGATTTCCTGGATAGGGACGTCCCTGGAAGCAGCCACCGTTGCAGCAGTATGGCGGGTAGAATGAGCTCTTATCCCTCTGGGAGGCTCCATGCCCGCCAACTTATAGCAGAGATCTATGCAGGAGGTTACCCACCTGCTTATCGTCCTTGGCTGCAGGTCTGCCAGATGCGGCTTCAGCGTGAGGTGACAAACAGCTGGCGAACCTCTCCCAATTTCAGCCGTGCGCTCGCCCACTAATAGCGGCCCCTTCTAGGGTCCAGAGTATGGAGCCTATATTCGGCCTCCGAGGTGTGATTGGGTAGAACACCGCAGAGTCAACACCTGGTTAAGGTGAAACTCGACACCACCTTCGAAGGAATTTCGGGTGGAGCAGGACAACCTTGTCCCTGTGGAAGACCAGGTAAGGAGACTCGATGGAAAGCGCCTGGAGCTCTCCCATCCTTCTGGCTGACGTGATAGCCACCAAGAAGGCGGTCTTCCACGACAGGTGAGAGAGAGCACACCTGTGCATAGGTTCGAATGGCTTGCCCATGAGCTTTGCCAGTACCAGCAGTAGATCCCACGGAGGTGGGGTTCCCGCACTGGAGGGGAAATGTGATCAAGGCCTTTGAAAAAGCGCCAGACCACCTTCTCCTGCGCCACCGACCGCTTCCTGGCCCGCGCTGGGTAAGCAGAGATGGCTGCCAGGTGCACCCTTAGGGTCGTCGACCTAAGCCCTTGATTAGAAAGGGACCATAAATAGTCCAAGATGCTTGCCAGGAACAGGAGGAAGGGTCCAAGCCCTTGTCCTGACACCAAATGGAAAACCTTTTCCATTTGAAGGCATAGCATTTTCTGGTCGACTCATCGGACGCCTCAACTACATTGAGGACCTCGTCGAAAGACCCAAGGCCTGGAACTCTAGCAGCTCAGGAACCAGGCCGTCAGTTGCAGGATTGAAGGTCCGGATGGAACACCTTCCCTGATTGACTGAGAGCAGGTCCGGGCGAGCTGGAAGCTGCCGCGGAGTCCTGGAGCTGAGACTGAGGAGATCTGGGTACCAGAACTGGCGAGGCCAGTCTGGGGCTATCAGAATCACCTGCGCCTTGTCCCTCCTCGCCTTGAGAAGCACCTTGTAGATCAAGGGAAATGGGGGAAAGGCGTAAAGAGGCCCGGGGTCCATTGCCTCGAGAAGGCATCCCCCTGCAGCGAGCCCTGCTGAGGGGGCGGGCATGGAACAGACTCAGCTTCGCTCTCCACGGAGGCAAACAGGTCCACCTGAGGTGTGCCCCAAAGGAGAACAGATGCTGTACTACTCCGCGCAGAGACCACTCGTGGGATGCAGCCCCTATCCGGCTCAGGGCATCGGCCAGGGTGTTGGAGGCTCCTGCCACGTGAATGGCTAGGAGATCCGCCTCCAGGCTGCGAGACGAGTGACCAAATGCGAGAGCCTTGCATAGAAGCATGGAGCGCGTCCCGCCCTGGCGGTTTAGATAGTACATGGTCGTGGTATTGTCCGTCTGGACTCGGACCACTTGACCCCGGAGGAACGGAGCAAAGGCGGTGAGAGCTAGGCGGACCGCTCGGAGCTCCAGCAGGTTGATGTGGCATCGGGACTCCCGCGGGGACCAGAGGCCATGAGCCCGGTGTTCCCCCAGATGGGCACCCCAACCCATCAGAGAGGCATCGGTCGATAGAGAGACCGTCGGCTCGGGGCGGACGAACGGGATGCCCTCCTGCAAATGATCTGGAACGGTCCACCACTGGAGAGCGTTCCACATCCCCTGTGTCACCGACACAAGCTGGTCCAAGGGATCGCAGCTGTGACCACTGGCTGGCCAGTCCCCACTGAAGGGACGATGTTCCAGCGGCCCAACGGACCACGCTGGTGCAGGCCCCATGAGACCCAGGAGGCGCAGGAAGTCCCGGGCAGGCGCAGTGCCCAACCAGAAATGATCGGGCAAAGGAGGAAAGAACCTCGGCCCTGTCCGCCGGGAGCCGCGCTCTGGCTCGAAGAGAGTCGAGCTGCGCCCCGATGAATAGAATCACCTGCTTCCGCTCGAGTTCCGACTTGGCCTCGTTGATAAGGAGGCCCAGTTGAGAGCAGACCTGGAGGGCCAGATCTCTGGACCACTCCGCCTCCTTCCTGGAGGGAGCTGCTATCAGCCAGTCGTCCAGGTAAGGGTACACCCGGACCCCTCGGCACCGCAGGAATGCTGTCACCACTGCCATGCATTTGGTGAAGACCCTGGGAGCTGGAGACAAGCCGAAGGGCATGGCTTGGAACTCGAAGAGGGATCCTTCCGCTCGGAAGCGAAGGAATCTCTGGTGAGACGGACGGATAGGGACGTGAAAAAACGCGTCCTGCAAGTCCAGAGAGCAGAACCACACGCCGCGTTCCAAGGATGGTATTATCTGAGCCAGAGTGACCATCCTGAAGGTTCGAGACCTTAGGAACTTGTTTAGTCGTGTAGGTCGAGAATGGGGCGCCAGCCCCTGTCCGTTCGGAACCAGGAAGTACCTGGACACAAACCCTGGGTCTGAAGGAGGGTCCACCACCTCTTACCACCTCCTTCTGGAGGAGGAGGCGATGTCGGCTCGACGAGCCGCCAGTGAGGCTGGGGATCTCGGCTCCCGGGGGACGGCTCTGAAGGGTGGTGCCTGCTCGAATTCCAGAGGCAGGCCTCTTCCCACCACCTCCAAGACCCACCTGTCCGTGGTAACAGCGGACCAGGCGGAACGAAGTGCGGAGCCGTCCCTCTACCGGGGACCTAGGGGTGGTGGACGGGATGGGGCGACACCCTCAGCCTGGTCACTGGGCAGGCTTGGAGGAGGGACCGGCCGAGGACCTCCTGGGCCCTTTCCTCCCTGCCTCCTGTTAGAGGAAGCCGCGGCTTGGGTTTGGGATGCCAAGGCCGAGCCTGCTGGCCCTGGCGTTGCTGGGTCAGGGCGCTCCGGGGCACAGAAGGACGAAGGAGCTTAGGCTGTGGTTTGCGGCCTTTGTCCTTCTGAGCGAAGAGACCGAGTCCAAGGTAGCATTGGACTTCTCGATCCTCTGCAGGTGACCTTCCACCCCAGGGTCAAGAGGTCAGTCCCCAAAAAGGGAACATCCGCCAACTTGTGCTGGGTATCTGAAGTAAAGGTGGATATCCTCAGCCAAGCCTGACCGACGATAGCCACTGCGGCCGCCACCGATCTGGCACATGAGTCCCTATATCCAAAGCAGTCTGGAGCTGCTGTTTGGCCACTGCCCTCGTCCTGGTCCCACCTGCTAACCGTAGTCTGCAGATCGGCGGAAGATGAGGGATGACCTCCTCCAGGGAGCCCAACAGGGCATGAGAAAAATGTGCCATGAGGACGGCCGAACTGGCCTGACGAAGGCCGAGAGAGGACGCAGCGTAGACTTTTCGCCCGACATAGTCCAATTTCTTGGACTCCTTGTCAGGAGGTTTGTCCACATCCTGGGGCGTTGCAGTAGCGCGGCTGTCGGTAACAACCCCTCAGCAGAGGGTGTTCAAAAACCGGACAAGGGCAGTGAGGGACCGCATACTTCCTGGCCATCCTGGCCGAAGGCGCAGGGCAGGAAGCAGGGCGCTGCCAAAGCTCCAGTGCCGGACCCACTATGGCCTCGGCCACCGGAAAGGCCTCCGTCGGAGAATCCCCTCGGTCCAGAATCTCCGTGAGGGGATACCTGGCCCGCTTGGAAACGGGTTCGAGCTCCATCCCGGTAGACTCCGAGATGAGCCGAAGCAGTCCTAGGAAGGACGACGGGCTATCGTCCATTGACTGACCTCCTGAAGACTCCAAGTCCAGTCGCTTGGAGAAAAAGGAGGAATCATCTTCGACTCGGAAGAGTCCTCAAGAGCTGCCTCTGGCCTGAGCCACCCTTCACCTGCCGAGGTCGGTCGGGAGTGAGGGTAACTGACAGCCGATGGGTAGACCCTAGTCGATCGAGAATCCTTGGTCGGAGCCCCAATTGGTGGCTGTGGAGGCGGAGGTTCCACCGAATCGGTGGAGCAGCTGGTTTGGCCGCACAACCGCCTGGATAGGCCTCGGATAAGTCGAGGGGTTGTGTCGGCCGTTCGGTGACAGCCACTTAATGGCGGGGGAGGCGGGGTCGGCTTATTCCCGGCCAGGAGGAGCTGTTGCAACATAAGGTCCTCGTACCGTCGACGTAATTTACGCCGAAGCCTCCCCTCATCCGAGGAGGAGGACGAGGACGAGCGGCGACGCCGCTTACCGTGGTGCCGAGACCGAGACCGCCTATGACGGTGGGATCGGCTGGACCGCGAAGAGGTCCGAGACCGAGACCGAGAGTCCCGGAATTTCCGAGGTCGGTGCGGGGAGGTGTCGGCCGGAACCGGCACTCCCTTCGGCTCGGATGGTCCATCCGAGGGCTCCGGAACCGGAGGCACAGGCGAGCCCACGGGATCCTCAACTCCTCCCGGGGAACCGGGAGAGGGAATCTCGGCTGCTAAAGGCGACAGCCGTCAATGGGTCGAGAAAAATCTCGACTTCATCGGTGGAGTCTCGGTCAACTGACCTGGCAGGGGACACCGTGAGGCCAGTGGCTCAAGCCGAGCGGTCGGACAAGCCGACGGTCAGACGGCCCGGAGAGGGACCTTTCCCGCCCCAAGAGCCGCCGACGGAGGGACTTACCCCTGTCCCTCTTTTGGACCGAGAATAAGGTCCAGCAGCGCAGGCCTTCTCCTTTAGTGGAGAGGGACAGACAAAGCTCATAAAGAAGCCGTGTGGAAGAACCCAGAGAGGCGGGATAAATGCACGGCCCGAGGAAGAATCTGACCCGCGCGCCTCCTCTTGAGCGACCATCCGCTCGAGCTGATCCGCCCGCCGCCGCGGACACCGCCAACGGGCCTCCTTGGACTTCACGGAGGGAAACGCCGGGCGGCCCAGTTGCAATCGGGCAGCGCGGTCTTCGGGGGACGTAGGCGAGAAAAGATGAGCACAGGTCGCAAGCCTGCGGGTCGTGCTCAAGGCCTAAGTAGTGAACACTGCGTGGAGTGTGGATCCGTCCGAGACATCTTCTGCCGCATGGGCATCTCCGAAATCCGAGAGTCGATTTGTCCATCGCGGCCTGAGGGATAGAAGACTAAGTCTTTTTGCAAAATTTATTTTTAAATCCGAAACGGAGAAATAGGAACCAGTCACAAACGAGAGCGTTATGAGGAAACCTGAGCTCAAGCGTAAGGAAGATCTGCGCCATGGGCGGAGTCGAGTTATACCACCCGGTGGGTGGGAGGAGCAAGCTTGAAGACCTTCCGCAAGATTTAAAGCGGCAAGGATACTGCCAATGAGTGTGGATGAACAACATATCCATGTCCCTAGAAACCTCTTGTCCTGTGACAACAGTCCTCAACACAGAGGTAGAGGCAGAAGAGGCTCCAATGCCAGATGCTGAAGAGTGGAACCCATATCTGGTGAGGCCATAAAGGAGCAATAAGGATGACAATGGCTTGCCACTTGCAGTCTGAGCAGAATTTTTGTATTAGGACGAATGGGGAAATGTGTATGGAATTTCCCTTTCCAGGAGAGGGACAACGGTCTCAACAAAAACTCCAGGCCATGAAGCAAGCAAGCAGAAAATGCAGCAGTTTGCATTGTGTGAGGATACAAAAGCTCCAACTCTGGATGACCCCATCTTGCAAAGAGGTCATTTACCACACAGCTCAGCAGTTACCATTTGTGAATCATCGACTGGGTGCTGCTTAGCCTGTCTGCTAAGACATTCTGGAGACCTGGGAGATACACGGCCGACAGCTGAAGGCCGTTAAAGACCAATTACCATACTCTCACTGCTTCCCTGTTTAGGTGATAGGAGTGGGTGTTCCTTGTTTGTTGATATAATGCATCACACAGACATAGTCATTGGGATTAGCAGAGGACTGGGACAGAGATGGTTCTGGAATGCCTGGAGGCTGTAAAGGACAGCTCTCATTTCCAGAACATTTATATACAGCTCTGCCTCCACCTTGGTCCACGGCCCTGTGTCTGGTGAATGGCTGAGTGGGTACCACAGCCCTAAGGCATCCGTAGTGAGGATCTGTATAGGAGGTGGTACAAGGAATGGAATGCCCTTCAATAGGTTTCATGATCTATCCACCAAAACAATGCTCTGTGAAGAGGAGACATAACAAAAACCATTTGTTCCAGCTCGTCCGTCAAATTACCCCATTACCCCAGTGGATCTTGAGTGTCCACTGAGGGATCCTCATATGAGTGTGCGCCAGTAGCATAGTCACTATGGCCGCAGCCATGAGACTCAGGAGACACAACACTGTTCTCGCAAAGACATAGAGGCTCCTGTATATCAGTTGTGCCTGGGCAATCAGATGGTCTGCCCTATCCTGTGGCACGACAGCACATCTCTTCTCCGTGTCCAGGATTGCCCCTTCGTATTACAGTCTTTGGCAGGGAGTCATCACAGACTTTGGCACATTCACTGTGACCCTCAAGTAAGTGAACAACTGACATATCAGAGACAGGTTGTGTAGCACAGCTTCCCTGGAGGTGGCCTTCAGAAGCCAGTTGCCCAGATAGGGAAACAAACATAGACCTCCACCATGAAGGGCTGCTGCTACTACTGCCAAACATTTAATAAAGACCTGTGCTGCAGAAGGCAGGCCAAAGGGCAATATTCTGAACTGATGATGTTCATCCTCCAGCATGGAGCAGAGGTATTGTCTGTGGGATTTCTTGATCTTCACACGAAGGTATGCATCCTTCATGTCAATAAAACACAGCCAGTTCCCTGTTGGCAGAAGGGGAATCAGAACTTGCAAGGATACCAGTCAAAACTTTACCCTGTCCATTTTGGTACTAGGAAGTATCTGGAACAGAATCCTTGGTTCCTCTCCTAAGGAGGAACTGGTTCTATGGCACGTTTTTGGAATAAAGACCGAACTTCTTGCAGAAGGGACAAAGGACCTGGAGGAGAGGGATTTTTAACAGCCCAAGAGCATGTCCCCAGGCAATTAATGCCAGAACCCACTCTTCTGTTTCAGATGCAGAGATCCTGCCCTTCACACTCATCAATGGAGGTTAAATTATTTTTGGGAGTCACACAGTAACAGTGGTGGAAGGGCCACCACCGATTCCTCTGGGCACTTTGTATGGGACCAAAGGGAAGGAGGAGAATTTGTTTAACCAGGAATAGCACACTAAGCCAAAGCTCATTTCCAGATGCAACCTGGGAGTACAAAGAAGTTAAGTGACTTGCTCAGGGTCACACAGTATGCAAGTAGGAGGTTGAAGGATTCAAACCCAAGTCTCCACATTTTCAGCTCAGCGCCTTAAACCACTGCACTATACTGCCTCCCTAGAATTTTTTGTGGGGGCTGCTTCCAAGGTTCTCCACAATGAGCCAAACCTTGTGATTATTTCTTATTTAAATGTATTTAACATACATACAAACATAAAAAAAAGCCAGTAGATGAAGGCCATTTGGTTTATCTAGTCTGCTCATATTGCAGGGTCCACAGCTTAAGCTACTGTCCCTGCCTGCCCTCCCTCCCCATGATCCTTACCTTCCCCCTCTGCCTATCCCAGCCTCTCTTAAAGCTGCCCACTGCCTTCAATGAGGCCACCTCTTCCGGCAGCGCATTCCAGGTGTCCAACACTCTCTCTGTGAAGAAGTGCTTCCTGACCTCCCTCCTAAACCTTCCACCCTCCAGCTTATAACTGTGCCCCTCGTGTTATGGTTGCCACTCAGCTTAAAGAGACTCTCCTCCTCCACCTTATTTATCCCTATCAAGTACTTGAAGGTCCCAATCATGTCCTCTCTCTCTCTCCTGTCTTCCAGGGAGTACATGTTAAGTGTCCCCAACCTCTCATCATATGCCTTACCCTGCTGACCCGTAATCATCTTTGTAGCCCTTCTCTGGACTTTCTGCAGCACGTTAATGTCCTTTTTGAGGTGTGGGCACGACTACTGAACTCCATACTCTAGATGAAGCCTTACCAGGGACCTGTACAAGAGCAGTATAACATCCTCTCTTCTACTACTGATCCCCCTAGATATGCATCCCAGCATCTTTTTTGCCTTTGCTGCCGCTTTCTTGCACTGTGTGGCGTGCTTCAGGTCACTAGTGATCATCAGTCCCAGGTCCTTCTCCTCCTCCTCTGATGTAGATACTCGGACTCCATCCAGGTAGTACTCTGTCCTGGGATTCTTGGCTCTAATATGCATAACTTTGCATTTCTTGGCACTGAAGCCAAGCTACCAGATCTTGGGCCACCTCCTCAGCTTTTCCAGATCATCCTGTAGGTCCTGTATCCCTTCAGCTGTGTCCACGCTCCCGCAGAGCTTGGTGTCATCCGTGAACAGGCACATTTTGCCCTTAATGCCATCCCCAATGTCACTGATGAAGACATTGAACAACACCAGCCCCAGCACAGAGTCCAGCAGGACCCCACTGGTTACCTCTCTGGTGCCAAATAACTCTCCCCACAACCACCCTCTGGGTTCTGTCCCTCAGCCAGTTTTCCACCCATCTGGCCGTCTTTTCCCCAACCCCGAGATCCACCAACTTCCTGATCAACCTTTTATGGGGCACAGAGTCAAAGGCCTTGCTGAAATAAAGATACAGGATATC
Source organism: Neoceratodus forsteri (assembly GCA_016271365.2). Classification (NCBI taxonomy): domain Eukaryota; kingdom Metazoa; phylum Chordata; order Ceratodontiformes; family Ceratodontidae; genus Neoceratodus; species Neoceratodus forsteri. Next base: position 1,099,269,918 of record CM057453.1, read on the forward strand.
TACCGCTTGGACCCCCCATCTACTGTCTTAGCGACACAGTCAAAAAAGTCAATCACATTCGTTTGACATGATCATCACCCCCCATAAACCTATGCTGCCTCACATCCTGGAGACCATGCTCCTCTAGATATTCAACCAACCTTTCCTTTAGTATGGTCTTCATGAGCTTGCCCACAATGGAGGTCAGACTGACTGGTTTGTAATTCCCTGGGTCATCCTTGGGACCGCTTTTGTGGAGGGGCACTACATGTGCTGTTCTCCAGTCCTGCAGTACCATGCCTGACTCTAGTGAACTACTAAATAGGTCTGCCAGTGGCCCTGCCTGCTCCTTAGCCAGTTCCTTTAGTACGCTTGGATGTACTCTGTCCTGGCGATCTGTCCACCTTCAATGCCAGCAGCCCCTCCCTCAGTCTATCCTCCTCCATCACTACATCTGTGTGTGTTACCAGTACCCCACGGTTTAGCTCTATAGTCTAACTTTTTCAAGGGAATTTTACTTCCTATTGCATTTAAGAAACATAGACTTTGGACGGCAGATAAGGACCGCTTAGGCCCATCTAGTTCGCCCATTTCCTACTACAGGATAGGCCGCAGATCCTATTTAACCAACAGCCTATATCTTCCTGCCCCACAAGAGTTGCCTTATGTCTGTCCCATGCATTCTTGAATTCTCCCACAGTTTTAGACTCCACAACTTCCTCAGGAAGGCTGTTCCATGCATCCACTACCTCTCTGTGAAATAATAGTTCCTCACATTGCCCTGAACTGCCCTCCTTCTATCTTTAAATTGTGTCCTTGTTCTTGCAAGTCTCTTTTTCTGAAAGATGCTACCCTCTTGGACTTTGTTGATTCCCTTGAGGTACTTGAAAGTTTCTATCATGTCCCCCCTCTCCCTTCTTTCCTCAAGGGTATACATATTAAGCTCCTTTAGTCTCTCCTCATACGGCTTCTCTTGCAGACCCTGCACCATTTTAGTTGCCCTCCTCTGGACTGCCTCTATCCTGTCCATGTCCTTGCGGAGATGGGGTCTCCAGAACTGGACACAGTATTCCAGATGGGGTCTCACCAACTGTCTGAACAGGAGGATAACACTTCCTGTTTTCTGCTGCTGATGCCTCCCTATACATCCCAGTATACCCCGGCCCTCCCTACTGCCTTCTCACATTGCTTGCTAACCTTAAGGTCATCTGATATGATTACCCCAGGTCCCTTTCCTGTTTTGTTGTTGTTACTACCTCCCACCCATTGTGTATTCTTCCCTGGGTTCTTGTTTCCAGGTGCATTATTTTGCACTTTTTGCATTGAATCCTAGCTGCCATCGTCAGACCATTCCTCCAACCTTGCAAGTCCCTTTTCATCCTTTCCACGCCTCCTTGTGTATCAACCCTGTTGCAGATCTTTGTGTCATCTGCAAAAGGCATACTTTTCCTTCCAGTCCTCTGCAATGCCACTGATGAAGACATTAAAAGGACTGGACCCAATACTGAACCTCGGTACCCCACTAGTAACCGCCCTTTCTTCAAGTGGACTCCATTTACAATTACCTTCTGTGTCCTGTTGTCCAGCCAATGTTTTACCAGGCTACCACCCTGGGACCCACTCCCAGGCTGGTTAATTTGACTAATAATCTTTGTGTGGGACTGTGTCAAATGCCTTGCTAAAGTCTAGGTAGGCCATGTCCACAGCCCCTCCCTGGTCTCACTACTTTGGTCACCCAGTCAAAGAAATCTATTAGATGCTTACTTCGATACATTTCATTTATGTTGACACTTGTGGGTGATTTGGCATGTACAATGCCATTCCAGCAAACATTTAAAACAAGAATCAAATAGGATGAAGTCCTTAGATTCATGACTTAAAGTACAGTTACTTAAGAACTTACGTAACGTAGATCTTCGAGAGAGGCTCTGCAGGTAACATTATTACTAAGCTGCCAGGTGCTAGGACCACACAGAAAACTTTAGCTAGCAGTGTCTGGCAGGAGACCACCCACCCCACATCAGCGACACTATATAGTGAGCAGCCTCACGCCTGCCCTCCAGTTCTTCCGCTGGAGACCCAGAAAGGTGCAACAGGAGAAGGAGTGGGCTCCTGGAGCCAGAAAAAGGCTATGTAAGAAGGAGTCGCAGAAAAGACTCAAGGGGGATGTGAGGAAAGCAGTATCTACTGCAAGAGCCTCTCTCAAAGATCTACTGTTACAGTAAGTTCTTGGACTGTACCATCTTACTTTGAGAGGGCTCTTGCAGTAGGTAATTACCATTAAGACTGAGTCCCAAGCAGTCAAAGTCAGATAAGTCTGAAACATGGAAAACAGGAAAAGGTCTGTAGTAGACAGGGATCTAAGAAAGACATCCCTGAAGGACGGTGAGGCCAAAGCCAGTCCTATGCCTAGAAGCAATGTCCAAACTGTAATGCTTAGTGAAGGTGTGGAAAGAACTCCAAGTGGCTGCCGCACAGATATCAGCAGCGGAGACATTTCTGAAACAAGCAGTAGATGCAGCCATGCCTCTGGTTGGATGTAGTGGCTTGTTATACTTCAGGTAACAAAACAGGATGCCATTTGCCAACCATTTGGACAAACACCGTTTAGAAACAGCAGCGCTCTCTCTTTTGGGCGCAAAAGAAATGAACTGATCCGTTTTGCAGACTGACTTTGTCTAGTTAGTGTAGTAACGTAAAATTCTATGTACATCTAAGGTATGTAGAATTGCTTCCACCTGATTAGAATGTTCAGGGTAAACACTGGTAAGTGTATGGTCGGTTTCAATGTGAACTCAGAAACCACTTTTGGTAAAAACGTAGGATTTTTACACAGAGCCACCCAGTCTCTGTGGAAAATCAAAAAAGGCTCCTTACACATCAGTGCCTGAAGCTCGGAAATCCTTCAAGTAGATGTAACAGCAACTAAAAGGCGGTTTCCACGAAGGTGATTATGGAGGCACTCCTTAAGGAAAGGATAGTGCAACACCTGGAATCCATAGGAGCACAGGATCCAAGGCAGCATGGGTTTACAACAGGAAGGTCCTGTCAAACTAATCTCATAGATGTCTTTGACTGGGTAACCAGACAGGTGAACCAAGGGGGGGCAGTTGATGTCACCTACCTTGACTTCAGCAAAGCTCTCATACTGTTCCACACAGAAGATTGATTAATAAGCTGGGTAGGCTCGATGGGTCAGAAGTTGGTCAACTGGGTGGCAAATTATTGCTTGATGTCAATAATTGTAGAAAGTTACTTCTAATCCCACTCATTAATACAGGAAGAGGCTGTATGTGCTTCTGGATAAAGGTGACATCAGTGACAGTGAATGTAAACATCTTTTCTGTGAATTTCCTGTTGTCCCTACTCTGTATTGCCTAGTTAAAGTCCACAAGAATATGATTGACCCACCAGGCAGACCCACTGTGTCCAATATAGGTTTGATTACGAACACTTATGTGAATTTGTAGATCTGTTCTCAACAACACAGTATGATGAAACTGCCTTCCTATTTAAAAGATACTGGGATACCACTAGAAAATGTAGCACTACTGAATGGGACTCTGAGTACATGTGGATCAGTGTGGATGTAGAGGCCTTATATAACTCTATTAGACACAAGGACGGCATTAGAGTAGCTATTTTCTGTTGGAAGACCAAGAAGTCACAGGTGCACCAGTGGAATTTCTAATGGAGGCACTTAGATTTGATACTTAACCATAGCTATTTCGAGTTCAATAGAGAGTTTTTTGCACAGGTCTGCGGCATGGCAATGGGGCTTCAATGGCCCCCTCTTATGCCAATCTGTTTATGGGGTTATGGGAAAATGAAAAACTATACGATTCAAATCTAAACCCTTACTTTATGAATATAGTAACATGGCATTATTTAGACAATTGCCTGTGTGTGTGGAATGGTGGTTTTGAAAGGGCTAAGGAATTCATCCATTGGTTACAACAAAAAAAAAGGAAAGGGACCTGGGGTAATCATCAGATGACCTTTTACAATAGCTAACATGAGAAGGCAGTAGGGAGGGCTGGGGTATACTGGGATGTATATGGAGAGGCATCATCAGCAGAAAACAGGAAGTTGTTATCCTCTGTACAGACAGTTGGTGAGACCCCATCTGGAGTACAGTGTCCAGTTCTGGAGACCCCATCTCGCAAGGACATAGACAGGATAGAGACAGTCCAGAGGAGGGCACTAAATGGTGCAGGGTCTGCAAGAGAAGCCGTATGAGGAGAGACTAAAGGAGCTTAATATGTATACCCTTGAGGAAAGAAGGGAGAGGGGGGACATGATAGAAACTTTTTAAGTACCTCAGTGGAATCAACAAAGTCCAAGAGGGTAGCATCTTTCAGAAAAAGAGACTTGCAAGAACAAGGGGACACAATTTAAAGACAGAAGGAGGGCAGTTCGGGGGCAATGTGAGGAAGTATTTCACAGAGAGGGTAGTGGATGCATGGAACAGCCTCCTGAGGAGCTTGTGGGTCTAAAACTGTGGGAGAATTCAAGAATGCATGGGACAGACATAAGGCAATTCTTGTGGGGGGTAGGAAGAAATAGGCTGTTGGTTAACTAGGATCTGCGGTCTATCCTGTAGGTAGGGAAATGGGCAGACTAGATGGGCCTAGCAGTCCTTATCTGCCGTCAAAGTCTATGTTTCTTAAATCAAATTTAAGATTCACGGCTGAAACTGGCCAAAAATCCATTAATCTTTGGACACAACACTAGAGGCGATGTTGAAATGAGGAGTGTACACACTAAGCTACAGAAAATAAACTCCATCAATTTGTTGCTGAGAAGCGATAGTTCACACCCTGTGAAGTTAAAAATGATATACCTTATGGGTAACTATTGAGAACAAGACGGAACAGTACTAATGACTTGGAATCTGACATTCAGGCAAAAGAGCTGTTAATTAGGTTTAAAGAAAGAGGTTGCAATACCATTGCACTGGACAAAGCCATGGAAAGAATTAAAAGTAAAACTCGGACTGAGCTGATCAAGCAAAATGTACAAGGTGAAAATAAGGAATTAGATAACTAGTAACATGTTCTCTTGAATATAATGCAATAGCAAGAGAAATAGGTAACACTGTTTGGAATAGTTGGGACATACTCAAGGGAAGCAGAGCTGAGGATGATAATTCCTGAGACACCCAGAATTACCTTTAGGAGAACAGCAAATCTGCATGACAAACTGGTTCATAATCAGTTTTACAAAGGAAGAACCAGAAAGGATATGGCTACCAGTAAGGCTAAGGGCAACCACAGGTGTGGGAGATGTAATGTGTCAATATATGCACACAGAAAAGAACTAACTTTGCCTAACAACATACAAATTGATGCAAGGGATTTTATTACGTATACTACCCTTTAATGGACTACATCTTATGGTGTAGCTATAGTTTGTACTACATTGGGAAAACAGTATGGCTCTTACAAGAACACTTAAGAACAATAATAAACCAGAAGATGGATACTCCAGTTGGGAGACATTTTTCATGTATGCATAAATCTGATCCATCTTGTTTTAAATTCATGGGATAGAACATGTTAAAAGTAAACAACAAGGTGGTGACAGACTGAATTTGTTATTACAGAGAGAAAGTGCATGGATTTTTAGGGCTGACACGGTAAAACCTTCAGGCCTGAATCAGAGATGGGCTCTCAAACCTTTCCTGAGACAAAAGTAATTAACCAATGACTTCTGTTTTGTATCCTTTATTCCAGCCACCACCCCCAATTCAAAATGTATTATTAACAATTGCTATTGGTAAATGCTTAGTTAAGTGTTGAAGAAGTGTTGTACTAATTTGTTATTTTTATTATTAATATCTTCGGAGGAGAAGCTGTGGACTCACTGTTTCGGTACAGATGGCCTTCATTTCTTCTTCGTCTTTTTTCAGCTCTATCGCTTTGTCAGTATAGTGAGTGAACATGGAACATAAATTTAATGATAAATGTATTTTCTGTAATGTCTAGAAAGGTTGAAATTAGCTACCAAGGTGTATCCTTTATGAATTTACCAACAGGAGAACCCTTCAGCAGTAAATGACTGAAATGTATAGAATTTATTGTCATATTTTGATTACCTAAAGAGAAACTATACTGATGTATTAATTATGCTTCATTCAGCTTTAGCCTTCCTAAACTGCATATGAGCTCTTTAGAAAAATTAGAACTCTGAAGTGTTGATTTTTCATATTTCAAGTTTTGAAGTGATGTAGCAAGCTGGTGATTGGTTAACGTATAATGTCACTACTTTGGAATATATTTAAATATGTTGAAAATTTTGCCAGGATGTAACAGGCCCCCTTGAAGGCACTCTTGCTGAGGCGCTAGGGGCTCCCACAGCGGTGGATCAATAAATTACAACAATTTGTTGAGAATATCTTGTTACTTCTTGTGCAGAGCACAACCAGTTTTGTATTTTGGGTGGCAAATTGGTTGGTGGGCAGAAAACTGAGGTGGTAAACAGTATACAGTCAGAAGAGATGCACATCTCAAGTGGGTACCTCAGGGATCAGTCCTGGGACCAGTCCTCTTCAATATCTCCATCAGTGACACTGCATATGGACTGGAGGATAGGTTTGCCTGTTTGCAGATGACAGCAAGATCTGCAGCAGAGTAGATGATCCAGATGGGGTGGCAGACTGACAAGAGATCTGGAAAAACTGGCAACATGATCTGAAGAGTGGCAACTAGGGTGTAACGCAAAGAAGTGCAAGATTATGCACATAGGGAAGAGAAACCCTGACGCTACCTATAGGTTGTGAGGGGAGTTGCTGACAATCACAAGGGAAGAAAGAGACTTGGGCATCATCATCATCATCATCATCACCACCACCACCATCACCATCACCATCACCACCACCACCACCACCACCACAGATGACCTGAAATCATCCAAGCAGACCACTAAAGCAGTAGGTGTAAGGCTAGGGGGATGTTAGGGTGTATTAGTAGGGGTATATCAAGTCGTAAGAGGGAGGTAATAATCCCTCTTTATAAGACACTGGTTAGGCCCCATCTGAAATACTGCGTTCAATACTAGAGGCTGCACCTTCACAAGAATTTTAACAAAATGGAGGCAGTCCAGAGAAGGGCAACCAAAATGGTGCAGGGACTGTGTCAAAAAACAGATGAGGACAGAGTAACAGAGCTCAATACATATACCCTAGAGCAAAGGAGGGAAAGAGGTGATCAAAACAAACATTTAAATACCTTAAGGGCATTAACAAGGCAAAGAGTCCAACATGTTTCAGTATAAGAAAAATAGCAGGACAAGACACAGCATGAGATTAGAGGGATACCGATTAAGGGGTAATGTGAGGAAGTTCTTTTTTCACAAAAAGGGTGGTGAATGCATATAATGGCCTACCCTAGGAAGTGGTAGATATGAAAACAGTGCAGGGCTTCAAACAGGCATGGGATAGGCATAAGGGAGCAATACAGATGAGTATGAATAAACAGGCCATTGACAGAGTAAATGCCTATGACACATTCATAAGGTAGAAAAAAATGGGGAAATGAGATGGGCCTTGTGGCCCTTATCTGCCGCCAACTTCTATGTTTCTATGTAGGTAGTGCATGTCGCAACTCACGGCCGGTTCAAAGGGAGGCAGAGCGAGTTTCTCAAAAATGAAATTCAGATCCCAGGGAGAAGCAGGGTTCCTGACTGGGGGTTTCAAATGAAGTATCCCTTTCAGGAAGGTTTTGGCTACCTCCAACTGTGCCAAAGGTTTGCCATCCACCGGAGTGTGGTAGGCAGAAATGGCAGACAAGTGACCTTTAGAGTGGAGTAACTTCGCCCCAGGTACGATAGGTGCAGCATGTACTCCAGGATCTGCTGTTCAGGGCATGAAAAGGGGTCCCAATCCTTAGCTGTGGCCCAGATGGAAAATCTCTTCCATTTCATAGCATAGGTAGATCTTGTGGACAGCTTTCTAGCCTCCACCAGTACCTGAGCCACTCTGGAGGAGACTCCCAAACGCACAGCAGCTACAGTATGTCAGCAGGTGCCATGTGTAAAGGTGAAGTGACTTGAGGCCTGGATGGACCAGGGTGCCCAGCTCCTGAGTTAGAAGGTCCTGGTAGATAGGCAGTGAACCAGAGGTTCCACCGCAATTGCTGAAGCAGAGAATCAAATTTGCGAGGCCAGTAAGGTACGATCAGGATCATGTGTGCACCCCTCTGCCTGCAGTTTCAGCAGTACTCTCTGCAACAGTGGAAAGGGATGGAAGGTGTAGAAGAACCTCCCTGTCCAACAAAGACAGTGCGTCTCACCAGAAAGCACCACACCCTGGAAGGAGCGAGCAGAAACTGGGTAGTTTTGTACTGGATGGGAATGCAAACAGATCGAGGTCTGGCCAACCCCAAAGATCAAATATTTCCTCTACCACTGACTGTCCCAGTTCTCACTCATGAGCCTTGGCTTGGGTGTGGCTGATGCTATCTGCCAATACATTCTGAACGCCCAGGACATGCACTGTTAAGAGATGAAGGCCATGTTGGACAGCCAAGAACCATACAAACATCGCTTCTCGACACAAGGGATACGAGCATGTGCTTCCTTGTTTGTTCAGGTACCAGACTACGCACATGCTGTCCATCTGGATCGAAAGAGATTCAGGTCTGAGGAGGGGCTGGAAGGCCTATAAAGTGTACAGCACTACTCTCATCTCTAGCACACTGATGTGTAGAGATGGTTCTTTCTGAGACCAGGACCCCTGTGTCCTGTGATCTCCAAATGGGCTTCCCAACCTAGTCCCAAAGTGTCTGTCGTCAGGGTCTGGGAGGTTGGGAGGAGGTTGAAACATGACACCTCTGTTGAGGTTGTCCAGGTTCTGCCACCATAGGAGATCTCAGGCCATAGGACTGGAGACCAAGATTATGTGATACAGGTTATCTGACCTCTGATCCCACTGTACCTGAAGTGTTCACTGCATTATCCGCAAGTGGAGTCTGGCCAGGTGAACGGTTGGGATGGCTGCTGCCATGAGACCCAGAAGACGCAGGACTGATCTTGCCATGGTCAAACGTTGGGAGGCCACAAAGTTGGCTTGCCTTTGCAGAGTTTCCGCTCTGTCCGGTGGGAGGAAGGCTCTTCCTCAGACTGTATCCAGCACTGCTCCAATGAACTGCAGATGCTGTGATGGTGAAAGGTGGGACTTGGGGTGATACACCGTGATGCCCACTTGGTTGAGCAGGTCCAGGGTAGTGGGCAGGGAGGCTACAAAGGCTGTCCCTCGACAGGGCCGGCAGAAGCTAGTCATCGAGGTACGGGAACACATGGATGCCCTGACAGCGTAACGCCACAGTTACCACCGCTAGGTACTTTGTGAACACCCTGGGTGCCGACGAAAGGCCAAAAGAGAGAGTCTGAATTGAAAGTGCCCCCCCCGGAATGTAAACTTGAGGAAGTGGTGGTGGAATGGAAAAACTGGAATATGTAGGTAGGCATCCTGCATATCCTAGGCAACAAGCCAGTGTCCCTGGTGTAGCAAGGAAAGGGGCTGAAGGGTCAGCATGCGGAACCTCTTGTACCTACATACAGAGTTTCAGATTGCTCAGGTCTAAGATTGGTCGGAGAGCACCAGTCTTTTTAGGCACCAGGAAGAAGTGGGAATAATATCCCTTGCCTGCCTGGGTCTGAGGAACAAGCTGTATGGTTGCTTTTCTTAGCAGAGTTTTGATTTTCTCTCTAACAAGATGAATGTGTCCCAGAGAATAATGAGAGGGACCTGGAGAGTTTTCTGGAAGTCTCTCTAGAAATTCTATTGTGTGACCTTGAGCTATGAGCTGAAGTACCGAGGAGTCTGATGTGATCACCTCCCAGTCCGGTAGGTGGTTTGCAAACCTGCCCCCTACCAGTTCCTCATGAATTGGTGATGGAGGTAGGAGGGCTTTTCGTGAGTCAGGAGGTAGTAGAGAGGTTACAAGAGGCTGCCACAGAGGCTCTGTGGGACTTGGCAAGGGGGGCTGCACCTGCTGAGGAAGCCAGTTTGTTCTGACATCAGCTGGGTTGTTGTTTTAGTTGCCTTTGGTGCCTCTGAAATGGCTGCTTGGACTTATTAGGAGGCTTATACATGAACATGAACTGGACAGAGCGTAACGCTTTTTCCTTGCCCTGTAAGTCAGTGATAATGTCTGACATCACCTCCAAAGAGAACAGGTCCTCAAAGAAGGGTCTTGGATGGCAGACTGGACTTCGGGTGCCAGGCCAGAAATTCTCAGCCATGAGTGCCTGCATAGGCTCATAGCAGTCATCGTGCCACAAACTGAAGCATCCACCCTATAATAGGAGGCTCCAAGGGCATGACAGCTGGCCGATCTGACCATTCTGACCATTTGAGCAATGTCTGTTTTCAGGTCAGAGTCAGGTAGAGCCTCGATTTTAGATTCTAATTGGCCCAGAATGGAATTCTGGTAGACCACCATATAAGTCACATAGTTATGGGCTTGAATCGCTAGTGTATGGGACGAACAGAATTTACGTCCAAATTGGTCTAGCTGCCTCAACTCCTTGTCTGGAGGGGAGATGCTCAGATGTTTAGGTTTGGCACAACAGTCATGAGCCGCACTAATGACCACATACTCAGCTTTGGGATGGATGCTGAAGTGGTCTTTTCCTTCAGGAGTGTGATAAAGTCTGTCAGCCTTTCTGGATTCGGCAGCTAGAGAAGAAGGCTGTTTCCAGATAGTGGAGGCCAAGTCCTTGTGAGGGCCTATCCACGGGAATGAGTGCTGGAGACTAATTCATCAAATCAAGGTGCTCAGCAAGATTCTGACGCTGAGGATCTTGTTCCTTGGTCTTCCAGTCAAATGCCTCCTGAATCTTCATGAGGAGCTCCATCAGGGAAGGGTCCTCTTATTGGGACTTGGGGATTCCTTCGGCTTAGGATCCACCGGAAAAGGAGACTCAATCAGAGCCAGATGGGGAGAAGACTGACTCCAATTCAGATGTTTGACTCCTGTCGGATCTTCCAGCTTTAGGAAGTGGAATCTCAATGGCCACCGAGACCCCCTGGAATGGTTGGGCAAAGTGATGGCCTTGAGAGACCTACCGGAGGTCAATGGGCAAGAGTCCACCAAAGAAAGAGACCTTGTCATCAGTTCTGAGGGGACTGTTGAAGGGGTACCCACCAGCTGATGTCTGTCCAGTTCGAAGGCAAATTGTGTCTTGGCTTCGTTCCACCAAGAGCTTAACATTGCCTGCAAGTCCACCTGAGGCTGGAGTGGTGGAGGAGACGCGGTGGGGGCAGCTGAAAAATAGAAGTATACCATGACAGAGGGTAACCCAGTACAGGGTACTGAAGCATAGGGTACCCCAGTGTAGGATGTCCCAGCAGATAGTTAAGCGATGGAAAGTCCGGCGTTCGGTACCTGGGTGTCTCGTAGCCTGGCGTTGGGAACCCTGGTGACTGATACCCTGGGGAAGGATACTGTGGCGCCGAGTAGCCGAGTGTTGGGTAGCTTGGCAGAGGACCCGAGGGACCTGGTCAAGAACCAGAAGGAGGGCCTGATGATGACTCACTGGCAGGACCTGGCAAAGGAAGGTCCGCATCGACCTCCAGGCGGAGGGTCCGCCATCGGCCCCAAAGGTCCTGCTGGGGTCTGGGGAGGAGCAGAGGATGTCAGGTGAAGGTGCCGGGCCCAAGGGAGGCTCTGGTGTCAGGCATCCAGCATCAGCAGTGAAGTGGTGTAGACAGGCGTTGCCCTCCCCCTCCAGTTCCGGAAGTGCAGGGGAACTGAGGGTCCACTACTGGAGGTGGGGAGGGAGGCTGTGGCACAGGCGGCAGTTGGTCCGGAGGCTCAACATCAGGTCTGTTGGGGCCTGATGGAGGGTCAGAGGCTGGATGTTTGCAGAAGGAACTGTCATCAGACTTATTAGCTGTGGCTGGGCATTCGTGGAGGAGCCAGCACCCGACTTAGCTGTGGCCTTGGCGGTCATCAGAGGAGCTGGCAACTGGCCCTGCCACTCACTTTAGACCCAGTGGCTTTGATGGGCCTAAGGAAAGCAGGTGTCTCCAGCTTCCCAGAGACTCCCGCTGGAATGGAGACCAGCTGCCGCAGAGGCACCAACGGCTGCTCCACGGCAGCAGAAGCAGTTTTGGTGGGAGGGGCACTTCCCCAGGAGGGGGAAGGCCGCTCGACATTCAAGGTTCCCCGAGGGGACTCTCGGGCGGAAGGAGACTGATCCCAATCCCAATGTCTCTCCTTATCCTTCTTGCGATGTTCCTCCAGTGAAGAGGAAGAACTCCTGAGTTTCTGCAGCTCCTTCTCCATGGAGGCCATTTTATGTTTTAGAATATGGTCTTCCAGGGCCTGTTGACGGTGTTTCAGTGTGGCCTGGCTGAAACTCTGGCAGGCCTCACAGTCCTCGGTCTTGTGCTCTGGGCCCAGGAAGAAAAGGCAGAGGAATGGCCATCTCTGTAAGGGAGCTGAGCCACAGGAGTTGCATTTTTTTTATGCGAATTGAATGCGCTAGAGACAACATGCACAAAGTGTACAAATACTAACACTCTAAGAAAAACGAGTAGAAATACTCATCCAAAATGGTGTTGACAGTAGCAGCATTCTCTATGAGGTCCGACATCAGGTCGATGGCGGGAATGAACTGAGGGTTGGTGGGGACCTCCACTAGAGAGTGTCACGCTAACGTCAGTCATGTGACATCAGGTGGGCAGTCCCACGCCAGACACTGTTAGCTAAAGTTTTCCGCGGCGGTCCTAGCACCTGGTGGCATAGACCTAATGGTAATTATCTAATGCAAGAGCCCTCTTGAAGTAAGATCTTCTGTATTAGGACAGACCAGATTGTGCAGTCAGCAAATCAGCCACAAGTTTCAACATATATGAAATGTATTGAGACTAGCATAAATACAATATGAAGTAAAATCCCATTGAAAAGCCTGAATATAGAGCAAAACATTGGGGTACTGTTAAACTTACATAAATAATTACAAGTGTTTGGCTCTTGTGAAGAAGCATGAATGCAACCCCTACCACAGAATCTTTTCGTATAATACAACCTCCAGGGGCAGTAGAAGCAACCTGAATGGACCATTACCTACAGAAGTTACACTGTTTTACTTTTGTATGGGCACCGGGGGCAGAAAGGCCACCTCCTCTACCACAGCCTTACTGATGGTGGGCACTGTTACCTCAGGCAGCAGGCTAATGAAAAAAGCCCCAACCACGACCTCTAGAAGGAGTGGGATAGAGGGACTTTACAGACCTTAAGAGCCATTTTTGAAGTCTGAAGGTCAGGTAGAGCCTATTCAACATCACATCCAAACAGTTTTGTTCCTTTAATAGGAGCATTCAAAACTGCCTGCTGCACATCACTGACAAAGTCAACAACTCTAAGACAAGAATATCTCCTCATGCAGATGCCAGAAGCAGCAGCCCTGGCAGAAGCATCAGAGACTTCACAAGCTAAGCATAGCAAATTTTTGCCAACCTCAGCACCAGAAGACAATGTTTTAAGTAAATCATTCTTAGCAAAGGCATCATGCAAAGCCTGAGCAGCAGTACCAGCAGCTTTCCATAGGCTGTTCTAATATTTTATCACATGGGCCTGGTAGTTTGCAATCCTAAGGTCCAGTGATGCAGAGGCATCAGTACACTTGCCCATCACATACAGCCTCCGAGATTCTTTATCAAGAGGCAAAGTACTCGTGTCTAGGGGCCCAAAACCTATTATGAGTAGCCATAAGGATCACAGAGTCAGTTTCTGACTAGAAAGCATAATAAGGCTTAGCAAATGGTGCAGGGTACTGCCTATCAATCTTTCTAGAAACTGTAGGAAGTGAGTTTGTCTGTGTCATGCAGTAAAGGTAGCATCCTCTAATGTAGGATATATAGGTGAAATAATGCAGGAGGAGCAAGGCACCTCCAAATATTCCATGAGATTCCTTTTAATGGAATCTTCCTCCTCCACAGTAAACTCCATGGCAGACTACATTTGCTGCATCATGGCTTGGAAAGCTGGCTCTTCAGGAGTAGATCTCTGGGTATAAACCACAGAGTCCTCACTGCAGGATGAGAGGGCAGAACTATAGTGAGGTGCTAGAAATTGTTCTCTCTCATACTCCTCCTCCTCTAAAACCTCCTCTAAATCCATGAGGTCAGGATTGCATTCCACTTAGTCGCTGGCAGCATGATCGGGACGGAGCTGCAGAATTAACTGGCAATACTGGTGGCTGAGAGGGAAGAATTTGCAGTGTGCTAGTGGAACCCATCGACGAGGACTACTCCATTAGCAAAATAACTGCCTACTTTGGTAACCCAGGCAGAATAAGTCTCATTGTTTCTGAAAATGATGCCAGCATAGCCTCAAAGTCAACAGAGCCCTGTAAAGGTGCCAGGACAACTTACGTCGATGGCCTTGGCCTGATAACAATGTCATCCTACCATCCATAGTAGGGACAGCAGTGCCCAAGCCAAGCCCTGATCTTAGTGTCTTTTCAAAATATTTAAAAAAATTTTCAAAAATGCCGCCGGAGCAGGCAAAGACACAAGATTTACCTCGTCTCCACGGCAACTGGGAACTCATCGATAATGCTGATTTTTCTTTTTCTCTGTATTTGTGCTTATGGACAGACGAGCAGGAAGATCTTGACAACGACTGCTCCCTGCCCAGAGCCTCTGACTTCGGCAGCTGCTTTTCGGCCAATGCTGTGGGAAACAGACTTTGGGTCCTCTTCCTTCTCCATGGGTTTCAATGTCTCGATAAGAAGGAAGTCTTCTAGAGAGTATTTACAGGGTCGCCTTGTAGCCTGGCTGAAGCTCTCTCAAATCTCACAAGTCCTCATGTTGAGAGATAGGCCCTGGCAGCACACACAAACTGCGAGTGTGTCTTCTTTGTATATTATCTCCAGACTTAAAATACTAGAATAAAGGCTATTTCGACTTCAGCGGCATGCAGAGATAATGAAATAAAATAGAAGTTAAAGAATAAATGGCAACGGCTAGATTGACAGCGTCTTCTTCAGCAGGTCTGACGAGAGTGATCAACAGCGGAAAAGAACTTAAGAGTGATAGGTTTGCCCACATTTATATACACATACACATGGCATGTCATTGTGGGAGCCCCTGGCTAGCAAAAGTTTCCATGTGGTCCTACCACTGACTGTTATAGTTCCAAAGGCATGGCCTAATAGAGGAGAGAGCCTCAAAGGAGATCTATTCTATCTTCCACGAATCACTCTTCTCCATACAACCCCACTCTGGTCAGGTAGCAAGCTTCTCATAAAAGATGGAGGTGCTGGTGCAGTCAACAAAAGAGGCCCAAGTCTCTCACACCTTTGTGGGGAAAAGCCAAGGAGAGGGAATGCCTCTCATCTTCACCCACAGGCAAGCTGGGCGAATGCAGCTGGTCCCCAAGGATCAGAGGAGTAGCTGGCTCCAACAGCTGCAGCACCCTCTGTGGTAAGAAGACAGATTTCACAAGAAAGGGACATTGAGGGCTTTACAGCGAGCTACCACCAAACCGGGACAAGCGTACCGATGACATCAGCCTACGACAGACAGCAGATGATGTAGAGTAGGAGGCCATCTCAGAGGAATTATAAAATGCCCTCGTCCGATGCAGGCTGCCTCTATACTCTCTATGGTCATTAGGACTTGACCATAATACACATTTTCTTCCACAAGGCCTCCATCTGCCTGGAGTGCACCAATGGGAGGAGGTACAGCCTAGCCATGGGAAAAGGTCTGCTCCCCATTAGTATGAGGACAGACACCAAAGAAACTGTAAGGTGACTCCTGTGGACTCAATAGGATACCTGTAATGTGTTAGGAGGCCCCTCTAAGCAAGAGGAGTGGCATCGGGACATCTCCAGACTGCCATGTTGGCCTCTCCCAGGGCAGCATGCCAGACAGGGATCACAACTGCATCCTGACTGGGCAAGAAGACCAGTTGCATAGCATCAGGGTTCTCACCCACCAGGATGGGTCAATCCAACATTACCTGCTTCTCCTCACAAATCACTGAAGCAGCATGTCTTCAACAGTGGAAGATACAAGAGACTGAGAATTTATCCTCCTCTGAAGATGATGTCAAGGGAGAGAAAGCTAGAATGACACCAGTGGACTGAGCAGTGGGAGGTGTTGGGAACAGCTCCAGGCTAGTCTCCCTAAATCAGTGCTTCACATTCTCCATCCACTGGTGGAACTGCTGCAGATACAATTCCCGCAGAAGCTTTAGGGTCTCAGCAACCCTGTCTATGACACTTGCAATAGCACCAGACTAAAGCAAACACTGGTGGTCTGAGACTCAACCATACCAGTGCCCTGCTGAGTACCTTGCTGTCTACTTGGAGACCGTGCTCGAGAGAAGGAGCAAGTGCAGGCACCCAGTCCACTAACCACAAAGACAGTGGAAGATAGTGGCTGGCTGCCCAAAGGTAAGTCCCTTTGCCAGATGACAACTGAATGGCCATTGGGAGGAGCAAGAAAATGGCACTTACTCCCAATGGTTGGAAGAGTCTCCTGACAGAAACAACAAAGGAGGAGCCTAAAGCACAAAAAATGAGCAATACAAAGACATTTTGTACCAGAACTTCAGTAAGGCCTTCAATTGTTTACTGTATATAGAAACAGACAATGATGGCAGGAAAAAAAACAAAAACAATGGTCTATCCAGTCTGACCAAATGCCATACAGTATATACAGACAAACTGGATGGGCCTATGGGCCTTTTTCTGCTGTCATTGTCTAAAGAAGGCTTATACAAAAGGTAAGCGACTTCTGAAAAGGAATAGGGCTAACTAGATAGATTGGGAGCTGGTTGACAGGGCTCAGAGTGGTTCTAAGTGGGAAATTCTCTGATATCAAAGGGTCACAAGCAGAATGTCACAGGGGGTCTTGTCCTGGGGCGATACTATTTAAATGTATATAAGCAACTTTGGGTGGGATGACAAGGTAACAAAGTAAAGGAGTTTGTTCATGATGACACAGCTCTGCATAGCATGGATAATAAAAATAAAGGGTTGGCTCCTCTCTGCAGATATGCAGCTTGGTAGAGTGTGGAGCTGTAAACCTGGATACCCAGGTTTGAATCACACAACCACCACTTACAACCTAGGTGACACTGAGCAGGTCATCTAATAACCTCCCTCTGATTAGCTCTCTAATCTCAGTCTAATCTCTCTCTCTCTCAGTGCTCCTTATGTCTCTCTGTGCACCTAACAGCAGCAATGTTTTCTTCCTATCCTCTCCAAGACTGTGCAGTCTTTGGAATCTATGGGATACAGCTGACAGACAAATGGACAAAGAGACAGAAAGAAACAAAACCAAATGAATTTCCTTTCCTTACAACTTTACAAAGACAGGCATGTTATGAAGTATAAGGCACCCCATTTTGTCCATCTATTTATAGATTTCCTCTGGGTTTCATTTAACTGCTTCAGTTCTTACCTCTGCCTGCTCTTTAACTCCATGTCAGCTGCAGTAGCAACGCTGTGATGCGTGTCGCTGGAAGCTATCACCAGATGGATAACAGTTTCAAGTTCAGGCACCTGCTCAGCCTCAATGAACTTGATAATCCCTAATTTACACTGTTAACAGAAAAGAATCACGCATAACCATTACATCATCTGAAGCCACTTTAAAGATATGCAAGATATGACTCCTCAAAAATGCATAAACACAATCAAGTTTTAATACAGGACACTTTAGCATGATCTTATCTGTACCTCGCTCAAGCTGCTCAGGTGTCCATGGCTATCACTCATGACTCGCTTGACTGCATAAAAGCTCATCCCAGGAGGAGGCTGGGGAATCCCAGTAACCCCAGTAGCAGCAGCAGCAGCATCTGAGCCTTGTAGAGATGGTGGGCTTTGCCGACTCTGGGGTTCATTTAGTACAAACCTAAAACAAGAAATGGTAAACAATTTTTTTTGAGAACAGTCAAACAGTCATAAATGGAAAAATTTAGGATGCATGGTATAATGGGAAAGAGGGAACTCGAAAACACATTTCTTATATTGAGACAAACTTAACATAAGGTAGTTATTCCAGACCTTTATCACGTGCATTTCTTTATGTATATATATTTTAGTTAAACTAGCTTACACGGACATGAAAACATTATACCGATAGCATTACAAACCTAAGCCACTTCTGTGCAATCACATTGCCTTGTGTAACAAAACCTACCACAACTGGATGGTCTATAATGTATGAAAAGGTATGTGAAGACT
This sequence comes from Neoceratodus forsteri, assembly GCA_016271365.2. Classification (NCBI taxonomy): domain Eukaryota; kingdom Metazoa; phylum Chordata; order Ceratodontiformes; family Ceratodontidae; genus Neoceratodus; species Neoceratodus forsteri. The sequence continues at coordinate 1,099,288,110 of CM057453.1, forward strand.
GTAATGCCATGTTCAGTAATTCATCTACTGTTAAGATGCAATAGGAGTTTCTGGTTTCACTCCTAAGCTGAAATTGTGCCACTTACAGCACAGAGTTATCCTACACCCCTTGCTTTCACTGTGTCAGAGTGTTCCAAACAAAACAATTTCAACCAAGGTCCTTTTAGCTTACAAAATCATTCCACATTGTAACATGGCTATAAATATAACACTTGAATAATGAAAGTACATTGGTAGAATTGCAACACATGACTGAAGCAGAACCATGCATTAATTCCCTAGTAATGCCCAATCTGTGCTGTAGTTTTCTGAACCACTGAAAATTCAGTAGTGAGTACTATACAAGTCAAGCAGTAGTTCTTTCCCACCCACCTGCCCCACAGAACTCTGAGTATCTGCAGAAATTTGTGTTTATTCTACCGCTGATAAAGGCACCCAGTAATAAACCTTCTACTACCACCTAAAATATTACAGTTACTGCAAAATGTTTGCTGTGCTCCCACTGTTAATTATCAGCACCATGCCTTAATGCAGATGTATGTCGATGTTCCCTTTTTATACTTGTTGTTAAATGTTAAAAATCCAGATTTAGGAACTATTAATAGAAAAGTTTGTTGTGTTTAAAAATAGAAGTTATTAGTTCCTTAGTTAAAATAGCAGTGTTCGCAGTACGGAACAGTGAAACTAATGTGCATGCAAATCAGAATGACGTTCAATCCCAGCATACAATGCAACATGTCAGACAGTTTCAGCAGGATTTTACGAGTAAAGTAGAGAGAGTCCTGTTAATGTTTTTCAAAGAGAGAGTCCGGTCAAAAGTACTGTATTGCAGAAGTAGAATCAGCCTACCCCCAATAAATCTCATACCAAAGATTAGGTTTCTACGTTACAAAATAGCTCATAACTTTAAAACAAAGTAACACTGATTTCACTCCCTGTTCAAAAGCCAGTTTCAGTAAAAGCCACTGATGTCACAACCAGAACTCGCAGACTAGTATTCCCTATCAGCAACCTTGTAGGACCCACTTCTTCAGAGTTATCGAAACTGTAGCTGTAGTATTTATTTAAAAAATAAAAGGTTGCCTTGCAGTGCTTGCCTCTCCAGAATGTTCAGATGCATGGTACAGTACTTTAGAATGCATCAGGAGGTAGTTTTGGAATGCAGCACTGGACAAAGGTATAGACTGTCAAAAGTGGTGCACAATTTTAGAATGTTTGGGGGGGGGGGAGACATGTAATCTTGGCATGTGACAGGGATATGACATCTCACAGTGTGGTGGGATTCAATCTCAGAATGCGACAGGGCCACACATTGAAGAATTTAGTGGGGACTGGCAATTATGGAATGTAAATAAGGATGTACACTGTTGGAATATGACAGGACACACCATTTTATTTTCAAACAGCTTGTCCTTGCCATATTCCGGAATTGCATGCTTCCGCCACGTTTTAAAATTGTGCATCACATCCCCACCACAGTCCAACATTCTGCATCCCAGCCATATTCCAAAACTGCGCATCCACAACAAATTCCAAAGTCGTGATTCACTGCCACATTCTGAAACTGTCACCATTACATTCTGAAGTCGTCCGGCACCGCCACATTCCGAAGTTGCACGGCACTGCCACATTAAACATTCCAAAGTCACTCAGCACTGACATATTCCGAAACTGTGTGGCACCACCACATTCCGAAACTACACGAGTGTTCATCACAGCCACATTCTGAAACTACGCATCATCGCCACATTCCCAAACTGTATGTCAGCATCAGCACATTCCAAAATTGCGAGTCATCACCACATTCTGAAATTGCGTGTCACTGCCACATTCCGAAACTGCACGTCTCTTCTACAATCTAAAATTTACCTGCCTGCCACATTCTGAAACTGTATGTACACTTCCATGCTCCAGTATTGCCTGTCATTGTTGCATTCTGAAAATGTGCATTCCCACCATATTCCAAAAAGTACAGTTACGTTAGAACTTACAGTAACAGTAGCTTTCCGAGAGGAGCTCTTGCAGCAGGCTACACCATAAGGAGTATGGCGCCAGGCACTAGGACCATATGGAAAAATTCTTAGCTAGCAGTACCCAGTGGGGACCGCCCCCTGATGTTGGACATCCTACGACGTCCACCAATAGTATAAAGGGGGTGGTCCCCAGTCACTCCCCAGTTCTCCCACCGGAGATCCAGCTGACAAATCAGAGAACCGAGGTTAGTGGAAAACCCCACCAAGGGTAAGGAGAGAATGGAGAAAGGACCAGGGGAAGGAGAGTGGAAATAACACCTGCTGCAAGAGCTCCTCTTGAAGATCTACGGTTACGGTAAGTTCTTACATAACTGTACTATCCTACTTTGAGTGGGAGCTCTTGCAGCAGGCTACACCATAAGGACAGAGTACCAAGCAGTACTAAAATAATCCCGAACACACTGGGAGGTGAAAAACTGAGAAATTGGATAAGCTTCAAGACAAAAGGCATTGAAGCACTGCCAATCCAAATCCATCTCTCAGACGGGATGCAATGTCCAGGCTGTAGTGCTTCACAAAGGTGTGCACTGAGCTCCAAGTAGCTGCTGTGCAGATATCTGCTGCAGAAACATTTAACATTTCAAGATGCCGCAAAGAAGGCAGGAACACCCCTGGTGGAATGACCCTTAACAGAGCCCGGGAAGGGTTTGTTGTACTTATTGTAGCAGTAGGTGATACAATGGACAAGCCATCTGGACAGAGACTGCTTTACCACTGGTGCCCCCAGAGTTCTTAGGGCAAAGGAAACAAAAGGTTGGTCAGATTTTCTCAGAGTACGGCTGATGTAGTGCCTAAGCACTCTATGAGCATCCAGAGTGAAGTAGAGCCTCCTCAATTAGTACGCCTCATGTAGTACAATCGGATGGTTGATGTCCTGATTAAGTGTAAATTGAGACACCACCTTAGGTAGAAATTTAGATTAGTCCTCAACGACACCCTGTCCTTGTGAAAATTAAGCATGGCTCTTTAGTCATCAGAGCCTGACGCTGGAAATCCTTCACAGAAGTAACTGCAACTAAAACAATGCTTTCCACAACAGAAAATGTGAGTTGCAATCCGTGGCTGGTTCAAGGGAGGCAACGTAAGTTTTTCTGACAAAACAAAGATCCCAAAGAGGGATGGGGTCCCTAAAGGAGGTTTAAGATGAAGCATTCCCCTCAAAAGTGTTTGGGCCAGATCCGTCCTGAGCAACATATTTGTCATCCATCGGACATGACATGCAGAGACTGCTGACAGGTGTACCCTGATGGAGGAATAAAGACTGAAAACCGAGGCCCCAAACCAGCATCCCGGCATGACCCAAAGTCGATGTGGTAGGGGGTAAATAAGGTATGTGCCAACTTCCAGGTAGGAGCCCTGCAGATATCCTGGATAGGTACATCCCCGGAAGCAGCCACCGATGCAGCGGTATGGCAGGTAAAATGAGCTCTTATCCCTCTGGGAGGCTCCATGCCTGCCCACCTATAGCGGAGATCTATGCAGGAGGTGACCCACCTGCTCATCGTCTGCTTGGCTGCAGGTCTGCCAGGTGCGGCTTCAGCATAGATGACAAACAGCTGGCAAACCTCTCCCGAACTTCAGCCCTATGCTCCCTGAGAAGGTGAGCACTCAACTAGGGTCCAAATGGAGCCTATATTCGGCCTCCGAGGTGTGAATGGGGTAGAACACCGGCAGAGTCAACACCCGGTTAAGGTGAAGCTCCGACACCACCTTCGAAGGAACTTGGTGGGGGCGAGGACAACCTGTCCCTGTGGAAGACCAGATAGGGAGACTTGAAGGAAGCACCTGGAGCTCTCCCATCCTTCTGGTTGACGTGGTAGTCACCAGGAAGGTGTTCTTCCACAACAGGTGGGAGAATCGCACCTGTGCATTCATTCAAATGGCTTGCCCGTGAGCTAAGCCAATACCAGCGGTAGATCCCATGGAGGTGGAGATTCTTGCACTGGAGAGGAAGTGTGATCAAGGCCTTGGAAAAGCACCCGACCACCTTTCCTGCGCCACCGACTGCCTTCTGGCCCACGCCCGGAGGGCAGAAGTGGCTGCCAGGAGCACCTTAAGGGTCACTCGACCAAGCTCTTGCTGAAGAAGAAGAAAGGACAGGTAGTCCAGAATGCTCGCCAGGAACAGGAGAAGGGACCAGGCTCTACCCAAACACCAAATGGAGAAACTCTTCCATTTGAAGGCGTAGCATTATCCAGTCGACTCCTGACGGGACGCCTCAACAACGTTGAGGACCTCGCCGGAAGGCCCAAGCCCTGGCAACTAGCCGCACAGGAACCAGGCCGTCAGGTGTAGGGATTGAAGGTCCGGATGGAATACCTTCCCCTGATAACCGAGATCAGGTCCGGGCGCGCTAGAAGCCGCCTCAGGAGCCTGGAGCTGAGACTGAGGAGAGCTAGATACCAGAGCTGGCGGAACCAGTCTGGGGCTACCAGAATCACCTGCGCCTTGTCCCTCCTCGCCTTGAGAAGCACCTTGTGGATCAAGGGAAATGGAGGAAGGCGTAGAAGAGGCCCGGGGTCCACGGCCTCAAAAGGCATCCCCCTACAGCGAGCCCTGCTGAGGGGTGGGCATGAAACAGTCTCAGCTTCGCATTCTCCCTGGAGGGAAAAAGGTCCACCCGAGGCGTGACCCAGTGGGAGAAAGATCTTGTGCTACCTCCGGCAGGAGAGAACCCCTCGTGAGGCGCAGCCCCTATCCGGCTTAGGGCATCGGCCAGGGTGTTGGGAGGCTCCTGCCATCGAAATGGCTAGGACAACCACCTCCAGGCTGCGCACGAGACCATATGCGGAGAACCTCCTTACATAACGCGTCCAGTCCTGGCAGGTTAAGTAGCACATGGTTGTGGTATTGTCCGCCTGACCTGAACCACTTGACCCCGCCAGAGTATAAACGAGCAAAAGCGGTGCGGCTAGGCGATCCGCATGAAGCTACAGCAGGTTGAAAAGGCATAGGACCCCGAGGCACCAGAGGCAATGCACTCCGTGCTCCCCTTGATGGGCACCCCAACCCATCAGAGATGCATCAGTCAAAGAAGACCGTCGACTCGGGGTGGACGAACGGGATGCCCTCCTGCAGATGTGCTGGAACGGTCCACCACTGGAGAGTGTTCCACATCTCCTGGGTCACTGTCACGGGCTGGTCCAAGGATTGCAGCGTTGTGACCACTGGCTGGCCAGCCCCCATTGAAGGGGATACATGAACCAACGGGCCCAACAGACCACGCTGGTGCAGGCCGCCACGAGGCACAGGAGGCGCAGGAAGTCCCGGGCAGGGCGCGATTGCCCAATCAGACGTGATTGGGTAAAGGAGAAAGAACCTCGGCCATGTCCGCCAGGAGCCGAGCTCTGGCTCAAAGAGTCGAGCTCTGCCCCGATGAAAAGAATCACCTGCTTTGGCAAGAGTTCCGACTTGGCTCCGTTGAAGAGGAGGCCCATCTGAGAGCAACCTAGAGGGTCAGAACTCCGGACCGCTCCACCTCCACTCTGGAGGGGGTTGCAATCAGCCAGCCATCCGGTAGGGTACATCCGGACCCTTCGCGCCGAGGAATGCTGTCACCACTGCTATGCATTGGAGAAGACCCTGGGAGCTGGGAAGAGGTCAAGGGTATGGCTCGAACTCAAAGAGATCCCTCCACTCTGAAGAGGAGAAGTCTCTGAAGAAACGGACGGATCGGAACGTGAAGAATGCGTCCTGAAGGTCCAGGGAACACAGCCACACACCTCGTTCCAAGGATGAGATATCTGAGTCAGAGTGACCATCCAGAAGGTCCGAGACCTTAGAAACTTGTTCAGGTCATGCAGGTCGAGAATGGGGCGCCAGCCCCCCATCCGTTTGGGGACCAGGAAGTACCTGGACACAAACCCCGGGTCTGGAGGAGGATCCGCCACCTTCCTGATCACCTCTTTTTCGAGGAGCAGGGTAATATCGGCTCGGCAGGCCGACAGAGAGGCTGCGGATCCCATGGCCCCCTGAGGGGCGACGGCTGGGAAGGGTGGGGCCTGCTCGAACTCCAGAGGCAGGCCCTTTCCTACCACTTCCAACACCCAGCGGTCCGTGGTGACAGCAGACCAGGCAGAAAGGAACTGACGGAGCTGTCCCCCCACGGGGGACACCCAGGTAGGGGTGACGAGGCCGGGGGGGCGACGCCCCTCAGCCCGTCACTGAGCAGGCTAGCAGGAGGGACTGGCTGAGGGAGCTCCTGGGCCTTTACCTCCTTGCTTCCCTTTAGAGGAAGCCGCTGGCTTGGGTTCGGGGTGCCAAGCGCAAACCTGCTGGCCCTCTTGCTGGTGCTGATGGGCCGGTCGTGCAGCAGGGGCCGAAGGGGCTTACGCGAGGTTGCCGGGGCCCTTGACCCTCTGGGCAGGGTGACCGAGTACAGAGTGGCACTGGACTCTCGGTCCCCTTGAGGTGTCCCTCCACTCCAGGGCCAGAGGTCAGTCCCCAAGAAGGATGCCCGCCAATTGTGCTGGGTATCCGCCGAGAAGGTGGATATCCTCAGCCATGTCCTGTGATGCATGGCCACCGTGGCCACTACTGACCTGGCACAGGAATCACATATGTCCAGAGCAGTCTGAAGCTGCTGCTTAGTCACGCCTACCCTGGTCCCGCACCTGCCAGACCATGGTCCGCAGGTCAACCAGGAGATGAGGCATCACCTCATCCAGGAGCCCAAGAGGGCGTGGGAGAAGTGTTCCATCAGCGCAGCTGAGCTGGCCTGTCTGAGGCCTAGGGAGGACACGGCGAAATCTTGGCGCCCGACATAGTCCATCCTTTGGACTCTGTCGAGACCTATCCACATCCCAAGCATTTACGGAACGCTGGAAGACGTTATCGTAACTAACCCTGAGCAGAGGGGTGCTCCGAGAAATTGGGCAAAAAACGATATGACTGCATACTTTCCTGGCCATCCTGGCCGAGGGCGAGGACAGGAAAGCAGCTGCCAAAGCTCCAAGGCTGCGCCGACAATGGCTTCAGCCACAGGGAAGGCCTCCGAGGGTGAATCCCCGGTCCAGGATCTCTGTCAGGGAAAATAGGCCCGCTTTGGACACTGGCTCGAGCTGCATCCCGTGAACTCCGAGATGAGCCTAAGCAGACCCAGGAAGGACGATGGCTGTTGTCCAAAGACCGGTCCAGGGAGGACTCCAGGCCCACCCGCCTGGGGAACACAGAGGAGTCATCGCGACTCGAAGGGTCTGCAAAGAGCTGCCTCAGGCCTAAGCCTCTCTTCACCCGCCGAGGGCAGGCGGGAGTGAGGGTGACCGACAACCCCGGGACAGGCCGTGACCCGACCGAGGTGCCACCACAATCGGTGGGGCAGCAACATTTGGTCAAACAACTTGCCCGGAAGTGGGCACCTCGACTGTAGAGAGTGGTTGCGTCGGCCGTTCAGGCGGCAGCCGCTTGATAGACGGGGAATGAATCGGAGTCAATTGATTCCCAGACAACAGCTACTGCTGCCACATAAACTCCTCATGACATTGACGCCATCTTGTCGAAGCCTTCTCTCATCCGAGGAGGAAGACGAGAGGAACAGTGTTACACTTAACTCGGTGCTCGACCGAGACCGCCGAAGTCGGCGGGAGCGGCTTGACCGAGAAGAAGACTGAGACAAAGATCCTCGGTGAAACCGAGGGAGGGTCTGGGAAGGAGCGGGGGACACTCGCTCTTCCCTCGGCTCGAACACTTTGACCGAGGACTGCCGCCCCGGAGGCGCAGGCAGAACCTCGGCCTCCACCGGGGAAACCGGCAAAGGGTTGACGGCTCTTCCAGTCGACCACCCGGGTGACGGGTTGAGAGAAAACTCAACTGCATCGAAGGGAGTCTCGGCCGGCTGGCCTGACGGGGACACTGTGAAGCCAACGGCCTGAGCCGCAACCTCGACCAAAGTCACCGGTCGGCAGTCTGGGGAAGGAGACCTCTCCCGCTCCCACAAACGCAGACGATGGAACTTACCCTGCGACTCCCTCGACCTGGGCCAAGAGGCAAGTCCCGATGACCCCTCTCCCTTCACGGAGAGGGACTGGCGAAGCTCCTTGAACGAAGCCGAATGAGAGGAACTCGGAGCAAGCGGGACAAATGCTGTGACCGAGGAGGAGGGAGATGCGGCCTTGACTGCCGCCTCCTCCAGGGCGATAGAGTGTTCGAGCAGCTCAGCCGAGTCAGCCGTTGCGGACACCGCCCGACGAGCCTCTATGGATTTTACCGGTTGGGAAAATTCCTCGGGGCACCCAAGCCTCAATCAGGCCGCACAATCCTCCAGGACGTTGGTCGAAAGGGCGCGGCAATACTCGCAGACTTGAGGGTCGTGGTCCAAGTCGAGGCAGTATACGCACGTGGAGTGCGGATCAGACCTGGAGATATTCCGCCCGCCAGGGCTCCTCCGAGAGCCGGAAACCGAATTGTCCATCGCAGCCACAAGGGGAAAAGAAGACCGAAGTTTAGAAAACTTCAAAACTAAATTCAGACGAACCAAAGAATCAGGAACCAGTCGAAAAACGCAGAACACTAAGGAGGGAACCTGAGCTTCCAAGCGGAAAGGAAGATCAGGCCATGGGGCAGAGCCACGAGTTTTACCACCTGGGTGGGTGGGAGGAGCCAGCTTGAAGACCTTCCGGCAAGATTTAAAGCGGCAAGGAACCTGCCTATAAGTGTGGATGAACAACATATCCATGTCCCTAGAACTGATGGTTCTGAAAATGACCGTCAGTTGTGAGAATCTGTAATGGAGCTTCCCTCTGAAAAGAGACCACGGACTCTGAATTCTGTGGAGAGAGCCACCAAGAGAGTCTGTACCACTTCATTGGAGATAGAGACTGGCTGGTCGAGATCGCCTCGGATACCACTGCACTCTGAGGGTCCACTGAGGAACCTCACAAATAGACGCAGTAAGTGAATGGTCACTATGGCGCGCCATATGACCTAGGAGTAGGAGCATGGTTCGAGCTGGGACCTGGTGAGCAGCTGAGACTTTGTGGGCAAAAGAGCGAAGACGTGATTGTCCTGTCTGGTGGGAGGAAGGCCTTCCCATGCTCCGTGTCCAGGATTGTCCCTATGTACTGATGCCTCTGACATGGTGTCAGGAACAACTTGGCTATGTTTAGGGTGACTCCCAAAGAGTTGAACAGGCTGAAGCTGTCCTCTAAGGTTGCCAGAAGCCGATCCCTTGTTGCAGCGGTCAGAAGCCAATCACTGAGATAGGGATAAACAAAGTGTTCCTGTCTCCTTAAAGCTGCTGCTACTACTGCTAGGCACTTTGGGAACACGAGGTGCTGAGGAAGGGCCGAAGGGCAAGGCCCGAAACTGGAAGTGCCTTCCCTGAAAGGAGAACCTCCAGAACCTCCTGTGAACTGGAAGCACCAGAATATGGAGGTAGGCATCTTGCATGTCCAGGGAGCAGAGCCAGTCCCCTTGATGCAACATGGGAAGAATGCACCGCAAGGTGACCATCCTCAACTTCTTGTACTCTGTGTAACTGTTCAAGAGGCTGAGGTCCAGAACCGAGTAAAGAGCCCCTGTCTTCTTAGGAACCAGGAAGAAATGGGAGAATTCTTTACCCCACTGTGGGGCTAGAATGTGTTCTATTGCCTTCTTGTCTAGAAGGAACTGTACCTCCTCCCAAATGAGCTCAGCGTGGGAGACCGAGTAAGTCGTTTGGACTGGAGGATTGTCAGGGGCATCTGAAGAAATTCCAGTGCATGAACCCGCTCAATCAACTGAAGGACCCACGCATCCTTGGTGATGGAGGGCCATCCGTCGATGTAACGCGAGAACCAACCCCCTACTACCTCTGCCCTGGACACGGCAAGTGGCATGGGGTCAGGCAAGGAATCAGGCGTGGGAGCCCGGGGTTGGCAGGGAGATCTGGGAGGGTTTGATGTTCCTAGGTCCCTGTGCTCCACCAGGTTGAGAGGGAGCTTTACATCGAAAGTTGCCCTCTGCTGCTGTTCTTTAGGCTTTGTCTTCCCTGGCGACAAAACTGACGATGTCTGCCAGGGGTCTGATTCAACCTGTACAACTGATGTACCAATTGAACGGCCTTACCCGAGTCCTGGAAGTCCAAGATCATTTTCTCAATATCTGGACCGAAGAGCATGGACCCATGGAATGGGGCATCAATGATGGCATTCTGGAGGTCCTGCCTAAATCCAGAAACTTGGAGCCAAGAGCATCTCCGCATACAAACCCCTGGGGCTGCTGCCCTGGCTGCCGTGTCCGCCGAATCATAATATGATTTCAAGAGATGTTTTCCCACATCCAGACCGGACTGGAGTACGTCGAAAAGCACTGTTTTGTGCTCTGAATCATGCTGCCTTTTGGCAAGCTCAATTGCCTTGCTCCAGAGGGATTTCTGGTACTGCACCACATGCGCTGAAAAGTTGAGCGAACGAATGGTGCAGGTACTCAGGGAGTAAACCTTCCTGCCGAACAGGTCCAGGCATTTGGATTCCTTGTCTGGCGGCTAGGAGCGCATATGCCAGGGCTGTATGGTCCTGCCATGGGCAGCTGTCAGTACAAGCGAGTCGGCCTTGGGCTGTTCGAAGAACAACTCACTGGTTAGAGTGCGTGCAGTCAGTCCGGCTTTCTTGGGTATAGCGAGGGCTGTCAGTGTGCCTCCAGGACAGCCTGGTAGCATCCTGAAAGGAGGCTACCAAGGGTGGAACAACTAAGGGTTTGGGCTCATTCATACATACACAGGAAATGAGCCAGTCTCCTTCTCACTGGATCAAGATCCTCAGTTCTCATTTATTTAAAAATTGGATGCAACACATCACGCCCAAGAAAGTGGGATCATCCGGGGAGAGAACGACTCACCTGAGGATCTGGAAGAGGCAGAAGACCATGAATCAGATGACCCGAACAAAATCTGGGCAGGAACACCAGTGCCTCCTCCTGTAATGCCTGGAGGATGACCTGGAATGGCAACTACTCCGCTCTGGAGACCTATCAGACAGAGCAGGTGATTTACCCTGGGGAGGTGGTGACCATGGTGCCCGCAGTGGTGGCTGCGGGATTCCACTCGGAGAAGCTGCTGTAGGGAGCCTGTGGTCCCTTAGGAGGATGCCCTCCTGACAAGTGTCCTACAAGGAACTGAAAAGGTCCTTTACTGCTAGGGAGACCATAGCAGGAGCAGATGGACCTGGCATCTCAGACCTGTCGTCAGGCTCCACAGATGGCAGACCTGACTGCTTGTCAGGACTGGGCGTATGTTCTGGAGATTTTGGTTTCTCCAGCATCTGATCCTTAGGAAGCATCGGAGTTGACAGCAGGTCTACTAGCAGCTCCCCGTCCGTCGGCAATGGGTCAGGTATCGGGGAAGCCTCCTCGGCCGGGCGGCTGCACCCTTCCAATGGCTGTTCAGGAGGTGCAGCAGCTTGGAGGACCCCAAAGTCGAATGGGTGGAAGACATCGAGGTGGTGCATCAGGAGTCTGATGCCCCATGCTTCGGAGAGCTGGCGTCAGGGTGTGACACCATTTCCAGATGTTGATTCCTGTCGTCGGGTCCAGTCGGACAATCAGACGAGGTCAAGGAAGACTTCACCAGGAGGTAGGTGGCAGACAGTGTTGCCCGCCTCTTTAACAGTGGAATCCTTGGCCTTAGACCCGGAGGCATGGCTGTAGGGCCGAAGACTAAGGGAGGAGGCCGAAGGCCCTTGCCCTGAGGAAATGCCACCCGACGTCCACACTGGCCGGGGTTTCGAGCAGGCGACCTGGAGGAGCTTGGGTTGATTTGGGGAGCAGAGTCAGACCTGACTGGAGCTGGCAGTCTCCATGCGAGACCTGGATCGAGTCAGAGCAGTCCTTATGATGGTGGTGCTTACTGGACTTTTTCCTCCTTCTTGTGAGAAGTCCCCGTCCCCAAAGAAGAGGATCCTAGGCCTGATGGGGTCTTTTGCATGGTGACCAGCTACTGCTCAATAAGATAAGTCTTCAGAAGATAGATGAGATTTCGACGACTGAACTTCTTACAGTGTGGGCAGGAGTCAGTGTCTTGACCGGGCCCCAGGCAGATGAGGCAGGCAGAGTGACCATTTTGGGCCAGAATTTGCTTTCCGCATGCACACTTAGATTTTGGGCATTGGTTAGATGACGACGGCAAAGACATGCACCAAAATGCATGGTAAACAATTAACTCATTGCCTCCAGGAATATGCCTGTAGGTGGCAGCATATGTACTACAGTGTGTCACAGAACGACTACAGAAGTCATCTACAGACTTCCTGTGTGCCCTAGTAACATCTGGAGACGTCACACATATGTTTTAATATTATTTGCCAACCAGAATTGATTAGAATTCACTGCATAGCACCATTAGAAAGATAATCTTGTGCTGAACAACATTGCCACTAACACTTTGTGTGTATCATGTTCACTTTAGGAGTTATTCACATTTATTTATGACATGGTGTGTATGGGAGACATTGTGTCCATCAAGAACCACCTAAGCACTTTGAAGAACACACACATTCTGGGTATCTCAGCCAGTATAAAACAAAACCAAATTGAGCACAATTGATTGCATAGCATGGTTGGAAAGCAGTTCAAACAACACTAAGTCTTGATGTGCTCTGACAATAGCAGTGAGTCGCAACCTTCGAACTGCCCCGAGATGAAAGAGTTAACTTTCCATGCCAGGCATGGAACGCTGAGCTCGATTGAGACTCTGTCTGTTGCTGTTTGAACTCAAACCATCAGATTTTTACTCTGCCTCACTGAACAGTCGCTCCGGAGATTTCTCCTTTGCTCGGTTCAATTTGTCGGTTAAAGTACCAGTTTTCTCGGTTTTCGACCGAATTTAAACCGCAACCTGTCGGTTCAGTCTCTGTCTGTGGTATTCGTGAGTACTAGATAGGTTTATATTGTTTTCTATTCTGTGTGGAACTTGTAAACGGTTCATCGGTTCGGTTTGAACCGATCAAGTTGTTTCTAAAAGTAGAAATAAAGATTTTTAGTGTGGTTACGGTTCTTATCGGTTTCTTAAAAAAAAAAAAAAAAAAAAACGATTTACTACGTTTCCACGACCTGGAACACGTCAGGAATCATAAGAGTGTCTTGCCTGGCAGATTGCCATTAAAAGGTAAGTTTTGTTAGACTGGCACCATGTCTGAGAAACCCAAAAGAAAACCGGCCCACTGGGTTTCAATAGTGTAGTGTGTGTGGGGAAGTCTTGCTAAGGCTGACCCCACACCACCTGTGTTTATTGTCTGGGGATTGACCACCTCTATCCAGACTGACAGATTTGTAAAAATTTTCCTGCAGCTACCCTGGAGAAGAGAGTTGGAGGCTCAGGAAAGGGAGGCCAAAAGTCAACAGACCGAGATGGCTAGCCAAGTTTGGTTCAAACCGAACCAGAAGGAGTGCCCTGACCAGGGCGAAACTGGCAAAGGAGAACCGATTCTGAGGAGTCGGTTCCGTTAAGAGAACAAGAAGGAAAAATCAGCTGGTGTGGATCCAAAAGTTTTTCCAACCGGCTGATGAAGTAGCCAAAGCGATAAAATTGTGCAGTCGCTTTCCAGTTCTGACCGAACCGGCACCATCAGGAAGGCGCCGGATCGCTGGTTCCACTGGTTCCGGATTATGATTTGGAAGAATATTATGAACCAGAGGAGGAGGAAGGAGAGTATGAGGAAAGTGAATGGGGTTATGAAAGTCTGGATGTGCCCATTGACCCGGACATCTCCCCAGAGAGACCTTCAGGAGTGTCTCCTAGGCTTTCTGAGTCTCCCTCACGCTTCATGTTTTACAAGAAAGTGGCTGAACCCTTCAGCTTCCTATGGAAGAAGCTGTGGATGATCAGGAGGAGCCTGACTTTGTGGAAGTGATGGATATCCCAGAGTCCAGGAGGCTGTCTATTCCTTACACAAGTCTTTTGGGAAACAGACATTTAAGATTTTAAAGACTCCTAATTCTATACCTCCTGTGGATAAAAGAAAGGACAAGAGGTATACTCTGTCAGGCTCAGATACAGAGTTCTTACCCAGCAATGCAGCCATGTTGGGTAGTGCAGGCTGCAGCCTGTGATAAGGCTAATATACCCTTGGCTTCACACCCCAGATAAGGACTCCAGGAAGATTGATCCCATGGCAAAGAAACAGTACATGGCAGCATCCTTGGGACTCAGGCAGGCCAATTATATGGCCTATACAGCTAGACATCAGAAATCTAGATGGGACACTGTCATGGCTTTAGCTGAACAGGTCCCGGCCAGCTCACCAAGGAGCTGGAGCAGGTGGCTGCTGATGGTATTGAGGCATCCAAGGTGCAATTCCATGCTGCAGTGGACTCCAATGATGTTTCGTCTAGAGTCATGGCTACATCTGTGGCACTTCGTAGGATGGCTTGGCTCAGATGTACTAGCCTGTCGCAGGATACCCAGACTAAGGCCATGGATTTTCCTGTTGTGGTAATTCTCTGTTTGGGGAGCAAATAGAGAACTACATGAAGAAAATGGATGAATAAAGTACCACCCATCGGAGTGCTCAGGCCAAGGAAAGGCAAGCCACCCTCAAAGGCAGCATCCCAGGGTAGGGGCAGGCCTTTCATAGGCCTTTCTACCAAGCCCAGGCCTCCTCTTCTGCCTATGCTCAGAGGGGTTCTTTAGAGGGAGAGGCAGAAGGCACAAGCAGACCTGCTTCCACCCTCAGCCTAAACCCCTGCCAAACAGGCACCCTGATGGGTTTGCTAGGCCGATCTCCACCACCTGTAGGGGGCAGGCTGATTTACTTTGTCCAGGACTGGAAGTCTTTAACATCAGACAAATGGGTCCTGGAAGTAGTAAACCAGGGACTGGTTCTCGCTTCAAAATTTCCAAAGATGAGAACCAGATCCTTTCAACTGCAAATCCCTCAGAGGCACTTGCCCTAGAGGTAGAGGTCTCTTCCTCCTGACTCTCAGAGCTGTGGAAAGGGTTCCACCCTACACCAAGGAAAGGACTGTACTCCAGGTACTTCCTTACCCCAACAAGACAGGAGAATGGCGGCCCATCCTGGATCTCAGATATTTAAACAAGCACCTTTTAAAACCAAAGTTCAAAATGGTGACTTGGGAATAATTCTAACCTCTCTAAGGCCAGGGACTGGCTAGTCTGCCTGGACCTCAAGGATGCCGACTTCCATATTCTCATCAGAAGCTCCCATCGAAAATACCTGAGGTTCGAGCTGCCTCAGGCCATTACCAATTCAGAGCAATGCCTTCGGCCCAACCTCTGCTCCAAGGGTGTTCACAAAATGTCTGGCAGTAGTAGTTGCTTCCTAAGAAGGCAAAGAATTGCCATCATCCTATACCTGGACGACTGGCTCATAGTGGCCAGTCCCCAGACCAAGTCAAGTTACACCTACAGATAACTCAGCAAACTGCTCACCTCTCTAGGTTTCCTTCCAATCTTTCAAAGTCAGTTCTACAGCCTGTTCAGCCCTCGCCTCATAGGCACAGAGCTAGATACAGAAAAGGCAAGAGCCTTCCTTCCCTGGACAGGGCAAGGACTTATCACACTGGCCTCTTCATTCACCTCTCAGGTGTCTCTGCCAGCAAGACATTTTCTACTGCTCCTGGGGCAAATGGCTGCTTCTACAGCAGTGGTGCAGGGAGCAAGATTTCAGATGAGGGACATTCAGTTCCACTTGAGAGCCTTTTGGTCCCAGAAAAAGGACCCTCTGACCAAACTGATACCAGTGACTCTAACCCTGATCCAAGCTTTGCAGTGGTGGCAAGATCAGGACAATCTAAGACAGGGAGTTCCATTTGTCACTCAGTCTCACTCTTTAATCCTTACTACAGATGCCTCCTCTTGGGTGGGGGCTCACTTGGGAGACCAGACCACCCAAGGGTTATGGTCCCCCAGGAATTCTGCTTCACATCAATCTGTTGGAACTCAGAGCAGTGTTTCTAGCACTTCAAGCTTTTTCCAAGTCTGTTCAGAACAAAATTGTTCAGATCAGGACAGACAATACCACCACAATGTGGTATATCAACAAGCAAGGGGGCACTCGGTCTATGGCCTTGTGCACAAAAGCAATGAAGTTGTGGTCTTTGGCCTATTCCCTGAACACCTCCCTTACAGCAGTACACCTCCCAGGCAAGGACAATGTCCTGGCAGATGCTCTCAGCAGGATATCTCAGGGCCATCACGAATGGTCACTGGATCCCCTGGTTTTGGAGGTGATCTTCTCCAGATGGGGCACCCCACAGATAGATCTTTTTACAGCCCCAGACAATCACCAACTTCCCCTTTTTTGCTGCAGGTCCCCAGTGTTGGGCTCAGTCCCCCTGGAAGCCCTGGTTCTCAGTTGGGAAGGAAAGTTCTTGTATGCTTTTCCCCCCTTTCCTCTCCTGTTCAAGGTGATAGTCAAAATCAGGTCTCAACCCTGCAAGGTGATTCTGACTGCTCCAGACTGGGCCAGACAGCCCTGGTACCCTCTCATGTTGTCCTTAGCAGTCCACCTTCCCCTGTCTCTTTCCAGGAATTACAACCTGTTAACCTGTGCGCAAGGGAGGGTTTGGTACCCGAATCTCAAATCTCTCAATCTCAAGGCCTGGCTCTTGAAGAGTTAGAGTTTGCTGATTTACACCTCTCTCAAGGTGTTATGGATATTCCAAAGGCTTCTAGGAAGCCTTCTACCAGAACTACTTACAATTCCAAATGGAAAAGATTCTCCATATGGTGCTGGGAAGCATATTTCCCCAGAGTCTGCTGACCTGCCCACAGTCCTAGACTATATGGTCCATCTAAATAGCTTGGGACTCAGACCAGCTACACTAAGGGTGCATCTGGCAGCTGTCTCTGCTTTTCTTTCAGCAGGGAAGCCTTCTTCTCTTTCAGCTCACCCTGTATTCTCCAAGTTTTTCAAGGGATTGCTTCATACCAATCCGCCATTCAGGGACCCTGCCCCTGCTTGGGACCTTAATGTTTGCATTGCTCAGCTTATGCAACCCCCTTTTGAGCCTTTGTCCTCAGCAGAGCTTAAGTACTTAACTTGGAAAACTGTGTTCTTGGTGGCCATCACTTCTGCCAGGCGCATAAGCTTAGTTACAAGCCCTGTCAGTGGAGCCTGATTTTATCTCTTCCATAGAGATAATGTGGTCCCTCAGACTAACAGGAAGTTTTTACCCAAGTAGTTTCAGACTTCCACCTTAACCAATCTATGTCTCTTCCTGTGTTCTTTCGATTGACCATTCCTCCTCTGGTGAGAGGAGGTTGCACAGTTTGATGTGAAAAGAGCCCTTAGCTACTACATAGAACGTACTAAGGGTCACAGGTTTGACTCCTCCAACTGTTCTCACGATGGTGAGGTTGGTAAGGAAAACCTGCCACTAAAAGATCCATTGCCAGGTGGATTGTCTCTTGCATTCAATTTTGCTATGAAAAACTGGGTAAGATCCCACCCTCAGGCCTGAGGGCTCACTCTACTAGAGGTACAGCTGCTTCCCTGGCTTCTGCCAGGGATATTCCTATCTTAGAGATATGTCAAGCAGCTACCTGGAAAACAGTTCACACTTTTACCAAGCATTACTCTCTGGATATCCAGGCTAGGAGTGATGGTCGGTTTGGCACAGCTGTGCTTCAAAGCCTATTTCCTAAGTAGGTTCTGTCCCTCCTCCATGGAGGTACTGCTTGGTAGTTGTTATTGTCAGAATACAGCAAGACTTCATGTTGTTTGAAGAAAAATTACTCACCTTAGTAATGTTGTTTCTCCTAATGGAGTCTGTGCTGTACTTCCCCTGCATTCCCTCTCAGAACCTTTGTTTTGGGATGTGGGTGGGCAGTAGCAGTGTTGGCACTCAGGAGATGCCCCACCTTTTATCACCCTATTTTCTTTGGGTGAGTGGTGTTGTGTTTATTTCATTTTTGGGTTTCCTGACTTGGAGTCTTTGTTTTGGGACCAAAAATCTATTATATTTAGTAGCAAATTAGGCTAGTGTAGGTTTACAGCTTCCACACAGGACCCAGTGAGTTTAGCTTGTAAAGATCTGACGGTTTGAGTTCAAACAGCAACAGACAGAGTCTCAACCGAGCTCGAAGCTCAGCTGCTCCATGCCTGGCATGGAAAGTTAACTCTTTCATCTCCGGGCAGTTAAGGTTGGGACTCACTGCTATTGTCAGAATACAGCAAGACTCCATTAGAAGAAACAACATTACTAAGGTGATTAATTTTTCTTTGTGAGCAACAACTTTGCCACTGATGCGTGTGTGTATCATGTATACTTTATGAGTTATATGCATTTGTTTATGGTTCAGATTCGCCCCTCAAACCTCACCAACGCATCTTTGACTCAAATGGGGAAAAGTATGTTTAATACTGCAGAATTTTTTTTTTTTTTTTTTTACAAATTGTTAAATCTACATCTAATGTCTGGATACTTAATTTGGTGTTGATACGTTACATATTTCCTAACAAAAAAAGGCTTATGGTGCTTTTTTTTGGTGGGGAAAATATTTTTTTTTTTGCTCTTTCGACCAGCATAGAAAATAAATTACATTAGCTATTATTACTTGCATACCACCATTGGAAAGGTAATTTTATGCAGAACAAGTTTGCCACTCACACTTTGTGTCTAGCACTTACAGTTTTTGTGCTATTAGCATTTGTTTGCAGCATGCTGATTATGGCTTGATTTTGCTTAGAAAGGCCCAGAATTCACTGTTAACAGTATACAGGAGACAAGTGCTGCAACTTCAGAGAGCTCCTGTAGAGGCAATGAGTCAACTATAAAATCACTATAAATGATCAACTGTTAGCATGCAGGCCTCTGTGAAGCAGATATGAACGGGTTGATGGCAGGAAAAGAACTGGGGAGTGGCTGGGGACCACCCCTTTATACTACTGGCAGATGTCGGAGGTGGTCCCCACTGGGTACTGCTAGCTAAGAATTTTTCCGTGGGGTCATAGTGCCTGGTGGCATAGTCCTTATGGTGTAGCCTACTGCAAGAGCTCCTCCACTCAAGTAACATCTGCACATCCTCACCACATTCTGAAGATGAGTGTCACTGCCACATTTAAAAATTGCATGCCAAGTTATATTCTAAAATTACAGACCCTGCCTCATTCTGAAATTCCACTGGCTACCAGATTCTGAAACTGCATCACTGCCACTTTGAGATTTCAGTATTCATACCGCATTCTGAAATTGAATATTGCCACCACAATCTAAAATCAAGCATACCAACCACTCTTGAAATTCTGCATCACTACACCACATGCCAAATTAATCCATCCAAGACATTACGAAATTAAATATCCCTACCACCTTTCACAACTATGTCTCCCGATGTCAAAACTGTGCATCTCGCCACATTCTAACACTACATGACACTGCCACATTAAGAATTTTATCATCCCTGCCACTTTCCAAAACTGTGTCCCATCTATTTTCTGAGATTGTCATTGCTGCATTCCACAATTGCAGTCTGCTGACATTTTGATATCCCATCCCTGCACTATAACAACTGCACATGTTTTTGTCATTCTAAAGCCATGCTTGCCGCTGTATTCCAACCCCTTGTCACACTCTTAAGTATTGTACCTTGCATCTGCACATTATGGAAATGCTGCCCTAACTCGTCCATTGTCAGCCTTCCTTTTCCAGATGTTTAATACCACTGCAGTTTTATGTAATGTGGGAGAAATAAGTCTTGTAAGGTAGTTTACAAGAAGGACTAGGCTATGAGTTCTGGCTGACATCATCAGTAGCTCTTTACTGAAACTGGCTTTTTGAACAAGCAGTAAATTTAGGGTTACAAATTAATTTGTAACTTTTAAACAAGGGTAACTTAGAGATCTCATTTTGGCATGTGGCCAACTGGGGATATGCTGATCCAAATTAGTGATGCTAGAAATGTCGGCCAGACTCCCTTTTAAACTTTAAAACCAGTTTCATCATTATTAAATCACTACTGTTAAAATACACGAAAAAGTGCCATATTACAAGCATTAGTATATAAAGATGGCACCCACAATATTACTAAATGTTAACTGTTTCTTCAGTTTAACGTTTCGAGGTCACTAAATAAAAACGTTGTAACCCTCAAAAAGTTTGTCTTTTCTCAGTATATTTCTCATATATTGCACAGTCTTTTAACGGTGTTTGCCATGTTACACGCATTAAGCCACCTCCACAAGGAAGGTACTATTAGATCAAATGCATGGTTGGGTGGCCTCCAACTATGCATCTATTCCCAGTAGAACCCTCCTTTGTTGTGGCTTAATGCTAACGTAGTTACTGACACCAATACATAATAATGATTAATATACAAGTTAGCCAGCCTGGGAGTGGGTCCCAAGATGACAGCCTGGGTAAAGAATTGGCTGGAGAATAGGACACAGAGAGTAATAGTAAATGGAGTCCACTCAGAAGAAAGGAGGGTTACTAGTGGGGTACCGCAGGGTTCAGTATTAGGAACGGTCCTCTTCAATGTCTTTATGTTTACATTGCAGAGGACTGAAGGAAAATGTCTCTCTTTGCAGATGACACAAAGATCTGCAAGAGAGTTGATGCACAGGGTGGTGAAAAGGATGAGAAGGGACTTGGCAAGGTTAGAGGAATGGTCAAATGTATGGCAGCTTAGATTCAATGCTAAGAAGTGCAGGTAATGCACCTGGGAAACAAAACCCAGGGAAGAGTACACAATGGGGGTGAGATACTAACAACAACAAAAATGGAAAGGGACCTGGGGGTAGTCATATCAGATGACCTAAAGGTGGGCAAGCAATGTGAGAGGGTAGCAAGGAGGGCTGGGGAATACTGGGATGCATAGGGAGAGGCATCACCAATAGAAAACAGGAAGTTATTATCCTCTGTACAGACAGCTGGTGAGACCCCATCTGAGTACTGTGTGCAGTTCTGGAGACCCAATCTCCGCAAAGACATAGACAGGATGGAAGCTGTCCAGAGGAGGGCAACTAAAATGGTGCAGGGTCTGCACCGGAAGACATATGAAGAGAGACGAAAGGAGCTTAATATGTATAGCCTCGAGGAAAGGAGGGAGAGGGGAGACATGATAGAAACGTTCAAGTACCTCAAGGGAATCAACAAAGTCCACGAGGGTAGCATCTTTCAAAAAAAGAGGTGTGCAAGAACAAGAGGGCACAATTTGAAGACAGAGGGGCGGCTCAGAGGTAATTTAAGGAAGTATTTTTTCACAGAGAGGGTTGTGGATGCATGGAATGGCCTTCCGGAGGAGGTTGTGGAGTCAAAATCAGTGGTGGAATTCAAGCATGCATGGGACAGTCATAAGGCCATTCTAGGGGGTGGGGATAGGAGGAAGTAGGCTGCTGGTTAACTAGGATCTGCAGCTTATCCAGTAGGTAGGGAAATGGGCAGACTGGGTGGGCCAAGGGGTCCTTATCTGCTGTCAAATTCTATGTTTCTATGACACCTCTGTGGCATCACTGCTCATCTGTGACAATATTTTAGTGTGTAGGAATAGTTTGTTAAAGTGCTAGTCCCACCTAGATATACCGTACTTTTCTGGAACAGTCAGTTCTTGTATGCACACTGTTGAGGACAGCTATATTTATGCAAACATCCAAAATTGCATATACTTTATCCAAACGTATTATACATTTTAAAAGCCTGTAGGAAAGCAAGTTTAGTAATACAATAATTAACTCTTTATAGTATTCCTGGCAGGATAAGCTTATCAAACAGTTATCCCTCATTCTCAAAAGGGAGCGGTCTCCTGATCTTCTCAATTGTTTGCAAGCAGCATACTAAGTGTACAGGACTCCTCACATCTTTTATGCCATACCTAAAACACCATTCAGTACCCACTTCACCACAAATCTGAGCAAATACCATCTCAGCCAGGTCCAAATGCTTGGAAAGTAGCAAAAAAGTTGCATAGAACCGAAATTTGATATGCACACAACTAAAAAAATAAATATTAAACAGCATAGAATGGAAAATGGATTTGGGATTCAAGTAAAATGTTCAAATAGCAAAACAACTGTATACAGCCGAGTTGCATACAAGTGAAACTGACCATTTTCAAAATAATCATGTCCGCCAGTGTTAAGAGATCCAGGATCACCTGATGAGCACAAATGACTTCAGAAAAGGGGCTTTAACTGTCATGTTGATTCTGCCCCGCCTATGTCAGGCTTGAATGTTGGAAGGTAAGCCTTGCATCTCCCACTCACATATCAGGCATGACCTTGCTCGCCTTTCACCCTCTCCCTAATCTCCACAGGCACCCAGATAGCCAGCTGTGGTAGAGTAAGCTCTGGTAAGGAGTGGAAAGATGTTCTCCTGCCTCCTTCGGTCCAGCACAATTTCCAGGGCTGGAATCTCCTTGGGGTCTGGAGGCAAGATGTATTTTGTACCTTATACTGGGTTTAGAACAGAACAAGACACAAACTGCCCATTAATATTGTTCCCCGCATTAGCAGGTCATTCTTGATTCCTTTTGTAGTAATAGATTATCTGTTTTTTAAAGGACAAATAAGGAATCAGGGGGGTGAAAAACTGGAAACGCTCCTGTGGATGTGTAGAATAAGGACTACTGATTTACATGATGTCAGTATTTACCTGAATATCAGCAATTTTTCATGGTTTCATCACTAATGAAAAGTTCCCCCGAATGCAAACAAAAATGGCAATCATCTCCGATTCCAAGCCGCAGCTCGGCTCACAAAATGGCATGGACGTGCATACATGATGATATCATCTGTAGCGACTCCGCTCCGCTTCTTCTGTTGAAGCCTATGGGCACTGTTTTAAATAGTTTATATTGGTATGAGTCAGGCTCAGTCAGAGGTATCGACACTTAGATTGTTAAGCATCGACATACGATGAGAACCACATACAGAGCAGTACTGCAGAGAGAAACAGTCTGGGTGGTTGGAAGGCAACAGTCTACAAAAGGAGACCTTTCAGCACAGCTTGACCATTATTTGCTCTCCTTCTTGAGGCAATGTCCAGACTGTAGTGTTTAGTGAAAGTAAAGACAATACTCCAAGTTGCTGCAGTACATATCTCAGCTGTGGAGACCCCTCTAAAACAGGCAATGGAAGTGGCCATGCCTCTGGAAGAGTGACCCTTGACAGCCCCAGGACGTTCCTTACCATACTTCATATAACAAGAATGATACAGCTGGCCAACCACTTGGGCAAGCATTGTTTAGAGACTGGTACTCTTTCCTAGGGGCGAATGAAACAACAGTTGTGAGGACTTCCTATAGTCCTTCGTGTGATGAACATAATATCCAAGTATTCGATGTACATTGAAAGTATGGAGCAA
This sequence comes from Neoceratodus forsteri, assembly GCA_016271365.2. NCBI lineage: Eukaryota > Metazoa > Chordata > Ceratodontiformes > Ceratodontidae > Neoceratodus > Neoceratodus forsteri. Next base: position 1,099,311,377 of record CM057453.1, read on the forward strand.
TGCTTGCCCAGGAATGGCATGCTTCAGAAAATAAACAGGTAAGTGGCCAGTCTGAATCAAAGTAAACTCAGACACCACCTTTGGCAAAAACTTAGGGTTAGTACGCAAAGCTACCCTGTCTTCGTGAAAAATTAAATAAGGCTACTCACACATGAACGCCTGTAGCTCTGAAATCCTTTGAGCAGAAGTAACAGCAACTAAAAATAATGCTTTCCACAACAGAAAGTGCAGCTCACAAGTTGCAACAGGCTCATGCTGGCCCACCGGCACGCAGCTCCAACATCCCATGTTTCGTGATGGTCATGGGAGTCGGAGGGTTGGCTAGGGGAGAAGGACTGAGCATCCATGGGGCTGCTTTCCTTCTCCGGGGAGTGTCTGGCACTATGCGGACCTCTGGCTGAGGAAAAGGGCAACGAGTGGCCAGCAACACAATTTGGGGGCGACGCTGGCATCATTGCACGCCCCCGAGAAAAGTTCACCAAAATGACAGCCCCCATCTCTGCTGCCACCCTGCTGCACACCAAGGTCCACCGGGGCGCCCTGTGGTCCCACCTTAGGGGCAAGCTAGGGATTACAGACCAAGTTTCTGGGTGAGGGGGCGGCCACCCATAAGCCTGGGGATGGGGGTGGTGAACGGAGCGGGAGGACTGGATCCTACGGTGTCTGGGGGAAAACAGAGCTGGTTTAAAAAAAAAAAAGTTGCAACAGGCTCAAAAGGACCAAAGTAAGCTTCTCCAAGATAAAATTCAAGTCTCAGGTTGGGCTTGGGTTATGGATGGGAGGCTTCAAGTGTAAGACTAGAAAGCAAAAGAGTGGAACAACACAGTGTACCAACAAAAAGACCTGTCAGCTAGGTCAAGTTAAAAATCTATTTTTATTAAATAACACACAGATGGACAGGACCAACAACCACTGACGTTTCAAGTCATCTTGATGCTTTATCAAGGTCAGGATGATGTGTAACGTTAGTGGTTGTGGGTGCTGTTCGTCTGTGTGGTATTTAATAAAATAGATTTTTTAACCAGACCTGGCTGACAGGTCTTTTTGCTGGTACACTGTGTTGCTCCACTCTTTTGCTTTCTTATTCATTTATCATACATGGAGGCACCAGTAGCATGCTTCAGGAAGCCGCCTTATTCTGTATGAAATTGTTCAAGTGTAGGATGCTTCTCAGAACGGTACGGGCCATGCCTAACTGGGCTACCGTAAGACCCTCAATAGGCATGTGAAAGGCTGATATAGCAGACAAGGGCACCTTTACGGAGGAGTACTTTAGTCCAGCATCTGACAAGGACAGCAAGTACTCTAGGATTTGGTTCACTGTGCAGGTGAAGGGATCCAGGTGATGGGAAGCCACCACAATGCAAAGCGCTTCCATTTCATGGAGTAAATCACCCTGGACGAAGGCTTTCTAGCAGCACCAGGACATCGGACAGTTTGGGGGAGACCCCAAACCTTGCTATGACTACGTTCTCAACAGCCATGCATGCAGATGAACAGACCAGAGGTTCGGATGGACCAGTATTCCTCATTCTTGTAACAGTGAGCATTGGCACAGGAGATTCCACTGTAAACTGTTGAAACAGTGGAAACCAAATCTGTCAAGGCCAAAAGTGGGCCACCAGAATCATGGTAGCACCCTCCATCTGGAACTTTATCAGTACCCTCTGAATCAGAGTATCAGAGAATCACCGAGTAGAGGAAATAGCCCCAAAATGAATGCTTTCCAAGAAAGTGGGTGTAGGCCATGAAGTGCTGGCTTAGACAGAGACAAGGTCAATTTTGCCCAAAGCAATACTCTGATCCCAAGCCGGAAGGGGAAATGGATTGAGGCTTCAAATGTAGAATGTCCCAGAGAAGAGTATGGGACACCTCCAACTGAGCCAAAAGAGTGCAGTCATCCACAGACTCTTGGAAGGCCGATAGCCAAGCCGGCCCGGCAGCGCAGAGGGCTGAAGGGCTGGATGCCACACCTCATGCCACTCCAACAAACCGGGTTTGAGAACGGACTCAGGCAGTCAGGGAAGGGATTGAGCATCCAGAGGACAGCTCTCCCTTCCCTTGGGAGGGATCCGGGTTTCGCATTGCTCCCTGGCAGCCCCTGATGGAGATCGGGGGCAGCACAAGGAACTTGCAGTACCTTGATTTGGGGGTGGAGCGATGGCAGACGTCGGCATGTCTGTGCCAGGACATCACTGCACGTTCGCGCTCCAGAGGGGAAACCACAAAAGCCTAAAATCTCCTGCAGGGACAGGGAGGTGATGAGGGCTCCAGGGACCAAGCCCACATCCTCAGTACCGGACCATCCCTCCTCCGGTCCTCCAGGGCCTCTTCCAGGATGGACCCTCTAATCTCAGACAGACTGCCATATAGTTTGGTGATCTCTCCCCCGGAGGGTGATCCAGGGGGCTGGAAGAAAAAATTACTCACCTTAGTAATGTTGTTTCTTCTAATGGAGTCTTGCTGTATTCTGACAATAGCAGTGAGTCCCAACCTTCGAACTGCCCCGGAGATGAAAGAGTTAACTTTCCATGCCAGGCATGGAACGCTGAGCCTCCGAGCTCGCTGAGACTGTCTGTTGCTGTTTGAACTCAAACCGTCAGATCTTTACTAGCCAAACTCACTGACAGTCCTGTGTGAAAGCTGTAAACCTACACTAGCCAACTGGCTACTAAATATAATAAACCGATTTGTTGGTCCCAAAACAAGGACTAAAGTCAGGAAACCCAAAAAATGAAATAAACACAACACCCACTCACCCAAAGAAAAAGGGTGATAATAAAAAAGGTGGGGCATCTCCTGAGTGCCAACACTGCTACTGCCCACCCACACCCCAAAAACAAAGGTTCTGAGAAGGGAAGGCAGGCGGGAGGTCAGAATACAGCAAGACTCCATTAGAAGAAACATTACTAAGGTGAGTAATTTTTCCTTCAAACAACATGAAGTCTTGCTGTATTCTGACAATAGCAGACTACCAAGCAGTACCTCCATGGAGGAGGGACAGAACCTACTTAGGAAATAAGCTCTGAAGCACAGCTGTGCCAAACCGAGCATCACTCCTAGCCTGGATATCCAGACAGCAATGCTTGGTAAAAGTGTGAACTGTTTTCCGGGTAGCTGCTTGACATATCTCTAAAACAGGAATATCCCTGGCAGCAGCCAGGGAAGCAGCGGTACCTCTGGTAGAGTGAGCCCTCAGGCCTGATTGTGGAATCCTACCTAGTTTTTCATAGCAAAGTTGAATGCAAGAGACAATCCACCTGGCAATGGATCTTTTAGTGGCAGGTTTTCCTTTACCAACCTCACCATACGTGAGGAACAGTTGGAGGGAGTCAAACCTGTGACCCTTGGTACATTCTATGTAGTAGCGAAGGGCTCTTTTCACATCCAAACTGTGCAACCTCCTCTCACCAGAGGAGGAATGGTCAGTGAAGAACACAGGAAGAGACATAGATTGGTTAAGGTGGAAGTCTGAAACCACCTTAGGTAAAAACTTCCTGTTAGTCCTGAGGACCACATTATCTCTATGGAAAGAGATAAAATCAGGCTCCACTGACAGGGCTTGTAACTCGCTTATGCGCCTGGCAGAAGTGATGATGGCCACTAAGAACACAGTTTTCCAAGTCAAGTACTTAAGCTCTGCTGAGGACAAAGGCTCAAAAGGGGGTTGCATAAGCTGAGCAATGCAAACATTAAGGTCCCAAGCAGGGGCAGGGTCCCTGAATGGCGGACTGGTATGAAGCAATCCCTTGAAAAACTTGGAGAATACAGGGTGAGCTGAAAGAGAAGAAGGCTTACCTGCTGAAAGAAAAGCAGAGATAGCTGCCAGATGCACCCTTAGTGCAGCTGGTCTGAGTCCCAAGCTATTCAGATGAACCATATAGTCAAGGACTGTGGGCAGGTCAGCAGACTCTGGGGAAATATGCTTCCCAGAGCACCATATGGAGAATCTTTTCCATTTGGGATTATAAGTAGTTCTGGTGGAAGGCTTCCTAGAAGCCTTTAGAATATCCATAACACCTTGAGAGAGGTGTAAATCAGAAGACTCTAACTCTTCAAGAGCCAGGCCTTGAGATTGAGAGATTTGAGATTCCGGTACCAAACCCTCCCCTGAGCACAGGTTAACAGGTTGTAATTATTGGGAAGAGACAAGGGAAGGTGGACTGCTAAGGATAACATGAGAGGGTACCAGGGCTGTCTGGCCCAGTCTGGAGCAATCAGAATCACCTTGCAGGGTTGAGACCTGATTTTGACTAGCACCTTGAACAGGAGAGGGAAGGGGGGAAAAGCATACAGGAACTTCCCTTCCCAATTGAGAACCAGGGCATCCAGGGGGACTGAGCCCAACACTGGGGGCCTGCAGCAAAAAAGGGGAAGTTGGTGATTGTCTGGGGCTGCAAAAAGATCTATCTGTGGGGTGCCCCATCTGGAGAAGATCACCTCCAAAACCAGGGGATCCAGTGACCATTCGTGATGGCCCTGAGATATCCTGCTGAGAGCATCTGCCAGGACATTGTCCTAGCCTAGGAGGTGTACTGCTGTAAGGGAGGTGTTCAGGGAATAGGCCAGAGACCACAACTTCATTGCTTCTGTGCACAAGGCCGTAGACCGCGTGCCCCTGCTCTTGATAATACCACACTGTGGTGGTATTGTCTGTCCTGATCTGAACAACTTTGTTCTGAACAGACTTGAAAAAGCTTGAAGTGCTAGAAACACTGCTCCGACTTCCAACAGACTGATGTAAAGCAGAGATCCTGAGGGGACCACAACCCTTGGGTGGTCAGGTCTCCCAAGTGGCCCCCACCCCAAGAGGGAGGCATCTGTAGTAAGGATTAAAGAGTGAGACTGAGTGACAAAAGGAACTCCCTGTCTTAGGTTGTCCTGATCCTGCCACCACTGCAAAGCCTGGATCAGGGTTCGAGTCACTGGTATCAGTTTGGTCAGAGGATCCTTTTTCTGAGACCAAAAGGCTCTCAAGTGGAACTGAATGTCCCTCATCTGAAATCTTGCTCCCTGCACCACTGCTGTAGAAGCAGCCATGTGCCTCAGGAGCTGCAGAAAATACCTTACTGATCGAGACACCTGTAGGGTGAATGAAGAGGCCAGTGTAATAAGGGTCCTTGCCCTGTCCAGGGGAAGGAAGGCTTTTGCCTTTCTGTATCTAGCCTCGCCTCTATGAAGGTGAGGAGCTGAACAGGCTCTAGAACTGACTTTGAAAGATTCAGAAGGAAACCTAGAGAGGTGAGCAGTTGCTGAGTTATCTGTAGGTGTAACCTGACTTGGTCTGGGGACTGGCCTACTATGAGCCAGTCGTCCAGGCATGGAAAGATGGCAATCCTTTGCCTTCTTAGGGAAGCAACTACTACTGCCAGGCATTTTGTGAACACCCTTGGAGCAGAGGTTAGGCCGAAGGGCATTGCTCTGAATTGGTAATGGCCTGAGGGCAGCTCGAACCTGATGTATTTTCGATGGGAGCTTCTGATGAGAATATGGAAATAGGCATCCTTGAGGTCCAGAGAGACTAGGCAGTCCCCTGGCCTTAGAGAGGGAAGAAATATTCCCAGAGTCACCATTTTGAACTTTGGTTTTAAAAGGTGCTTGTTTAAATATCTGAGATCCAGGATGGGCCGCCATTCTCCTGTCTTTTTGGGGGTGAGGAAGTACCTGGAGTACAATCCTTTCACTTGTTGTAGGGGTGGAACCCTTTCTACAGCTCTGAGAGCCAAGAGGGAAGAGACCTCTGCCTCTAGGGCAAGTGCCTCTGAAGGATTTGCAGATGGAAAGGATCTGGTTCTCATCTTTGGAAATTTTTTGAAGCCGAGAACCAGTCTCTGGCTTACTACTTCCAGGACCCATTTGTCTGATGTTAAAGACTTCCAGTCCTGGACAAAGTAAGTCAGCCTGCCCCCTACAGGTGGTGGAGAATCGGCCCTGGCAAACCCATCAGGGTGCCTGTCTGGCAGGGGGTTTAGGCTGAGGGGTGGAAGCAGGTCTGTTTGTACCCCTTCTGCCTCTCCCTCTAAAGAACCCCCTCTGAGCATAGGCAGAAGAGGAGGCCTGGGCTTGGTAAAAAGGCCTATGAAAAGGCCTGCCCCTGGGATGCTGCCTCTGAGAAGTGGCTTGCCTTTCCTTGGCCTGAGCACTCCGATAGGTGGTCCTGTATTCATCCATTTTCTTCATATAGTTCTCTGTTTGCTCCCCAAACAGAGAATTACCCACAACAGGAAAATCCATGGCCTTAGTCTGGGTATCCTGAGACAGGCTAGTCCATCGAGGGCCAAGCCATCCTCTGAGGGCCACAGATGTAGCCATGACTCTAGATGAAACATCATTGAAGTCCACTGCAGCATGGAATTGCACCTTGGATGCCTCAATACCATCAACAGCCACCTGCTCCAGCTCCCTGGCAAGCTGGCCAGGGACCTGTTTAGCTAAAGCCATGACAGTGTCCCATCAAGATTTCTGATGTCTAGCTTGTATAGGCCATATAATTGGCCTGCCTGAGTCCCAAGGATGCTGCCATGTACGGTTTCTTTGCCATGGGATCAATCCTCCAGGAGTCCTTATCTGGGGGTGTGAGCCAAGGGTATATTAGCCTTATCACAGGCGGAGCCTGCACTACCCCAACATGGTGCATTGCTGGGTAAGGAACTCTGATTGAGCCTGACAGAGTATACCTCTTGTCCATTCTTTTATCCACAGGAGGTATAGAATTAGGAGTCTTTAAAATCTTAAATGTCTGTTTCCCAAAAGACTTGTGTAAGGGAACAGACAGCCTCCAGGACTCTGGGATATCCATCATTTCCACATAGTCAGGCTCCTCCTGATCATCCACAGCTTCTTCCAAAGGAAGCTGAAGGGTTTCAGCCACTTTCTTGTAAAACATGAAATGGGAGGGGGACTCAGAAAGCCTAGGAGGAGACACTCCTGAAGGTCTGTCTTGGGAGATGCCCGGGTCAATGGGCACAACCAGACTTTCATAATCACATTCACTTTCCTCATACTCTCCTTCCTCCTCCTCTGGTTCATAAAATTCTTCCAAATCATAATCCGGAACTGGTGGAACCGGCCGAACCAAGCGCCTTCCTGATGGTGCCGGTTCGGTCGGAACCGGAGATAGCGACTGAACAATTTTTATCGCTTTGGCTATTTCATCAGCGGTTGGAGAAGAAACTTTTGGATCCACACCAGCTGATTTATCCCTTCTTGTTCTCTTAACTGGAACCGACTCCTCAGAATCGGTTCTCCTTTTGTCCGAAGAAGTTTCGCCCTGGTCAGAGGGCACTCCTTCTGGTTCGGTTTGAACCGAACTGGGCTGGCCATCCAGGTCAGCAGACTTTTTGGCCTCCCTTTCCCTGAGCCTACCAACTCTCTTTTCTAGGGTAGCTGCAGGAAAATGTTTACAAATCTGGCAGTCTGAATCGAAGTGGTCAAACCCCAGACAATAAACACAGGTGGTGTGTGGGGTCAGACTTAGCAAAGACTTCCCCACACACACTACACTGTTGAAACCCAGTGGGCCCGGTTTTTCTTTTGGGTTTCTCAGACATGGTGCCAGTCCTAACAAAACTTACCCTTTTAATGGCAATCCGACAGGCAAGACACTCTTATTTCCTGACCGTGTTATGGGTCATGGAAAAAAACGTAGTAAAATCCGTTTTTTTTTTTAGAACCGATAAGAACCGGTAACCACAGTCTACAAGTAGAAATAAAGATTTTTAAACAACCTGATTGGTTCAAACCGAACCGATGAAACGTTTACAAGTTCCACACAGAATAGAAAATCAATATAAACCTATCTAGTACTCACGAATACCACAGACAGAGACTGAACCGACAGGTTGCGGTTTAAATTCGGTTGAAAACCGAGAAAAACGGACTTTAAACAACAAATTGAACTGAGCAAAGGAGAAATCTCTGGAGCGACTGTTCAGTGAGGCGGAGTAAAGAATCTGACGGTTTGAGTTCAAACAGCAACAGACAGAGTCTCAACCGAGCTCGAGCTCAGCGTTCCATGCCTGGCATGGAAAGTTAACTCTTTCATCTCCAAGGCAGTTCCAAGGTTGGGACTCACTGCTATTGTCAGAATACAGCAAGACTTCATGTTGTTTGAAAGTCCTGGTGGGGTCCTGGAGGGAGGTCTCAGCAAGGAGTAGAGTCGTGAGGTTGAGTGGGCACCCTGAGAGATACCCTGCCTCAAGAGCATAAAGTGCACACACACAAAAAAAAAAAAAAAAAAAGGCTCACAGCCAAAAGGTACAATGTGATGGGGGAGCACTGAAGCCCAGAGCCTGGAAGGGCCACTAGATAGTCCAGAACCCAGTTCACTGGATAGGAAAAGGGGTCTAGTGGATGCTTAGCCACCCAGAGGGTAAACCTTTACCACTGCATTTAAAACTGGTCCTAACGATGGCCAGCCCAGTGGCACTGAGGGCTGAGGTGCTGGATACCACACCTCGCGCTATGCCGGTGACCCGGGTTCAGACTCAGTTCATCGGGGTTGGCTGAGGAAGGAGGACTGAGTGTCCCCAGGACTGCTCTCCTCCTCTGGAGAGGCGGGTGGGAATGCCAGAAGGTGCTGGCTCCTGGTGGCAGCTGGGGGGGTAGCGCAACTCGTGGCGCAACAGAGGGGTCGGCGCATGCCACAGTGTCCTTGGCATCACTGCAAGCCCATGCTGTGGGGAGGAACTCAGGGAAAAAGAAAATGCCCGAATCCTCCGGTACTCGTGAAAGTCTGTCCGCGACCCTGCACCGGACACTTCTAGGTGCTCCCTCTGTCCTGACCCCTCGGTCTTCTGCACTGTGGAGGGAGCAATGTGGCCTAAGAAAGGGTGATGGAGGAGGTTGGAGCTCGACCACAATGCCCGGTGCAGGAGCTGCTGAGACAGACAAAGGGGAACCACAGGAACACCCCAGCCGAGGAGGCAAGGCAAGAAATAAAACAAATACAAACACAAAAAAAAAAAAAAACGGTCCTAGCAAAGGCTTTGAGCTGCAACAAGAAGGTTCACTCCTCCTCCGTGATAAGATCTCAGGAGCCAAGTATGCAGATGTGGAACTTTAAACTGGGACAGATCAGGTAACTGGATCACAGAAACAAACTGTGATGGCAGATACAGACAGCTTGGCCCACCTAGTCTGCCCATTTCCTACTTATTGGATAAGCTGCAGATCCTAGTTAACCAACAGCCTACTTCTTCCTACCCCCACAAGAACTGCCTTATGTCTGTCCCATGCATTCTTGAATTCCCCACTGTTTTGACTCCACAACCTCCTCAGGAAGGCCATTCCATGCATCCACCACCTCTGTGAAAAACGCATTTCTCACATTGCCCCTGAGCCATCCCTCTATCTTCAAATTGTGTCCCCTTGTCCCTCCTGCGCTAACAGGTCCCTGCACATAAGTGGAGGGACCAGAGAATCCCACACCCACTGTTGCAGCGGCGGAAACCAAATCTGCCATGGCCATGATAGGGGTACCAGGGCCAAGCTGCCCTCTCCATGTGGAGCTTAGTTAGCACCCACTGAAATGGAGGAGAGGCATAAAGGAACTTCCCATTCCAGGAATGAAACCCATTGTCTGAATGGGGCTTTTACATTACCCTCCCTCCTGCCCCTTCATTAGAAGCATAGAAACATAACGTGTCAGCAGAAGGGGGCCTTCCAGTCCATCTAGTCTGCCTGTTTGTATTTTAAGCTACCCCCCCTCCATTTATTTTATAGTACCATGTCTCCTTTGTGTCTGTCCCAAGCTCTGTTTAACTCATCTATTGTTTTCGACTCCACCACCTCTTTGGGAGCCGGTTCAATGCTGCTACCCATGAGTAACTAATTAGCCGTTAAATGTGTCCCGCCTGTGGTTGAACCCATTAATTTTTCTTTTTATTCACCACCTTTGCTGGCAGACTGCTCCATGGCTCAACCACCTCTCTGTAAAACAGAACCTTTTGTGCCCTTCGTGAATAGCACTCTCACATCACACTCCACCAACTTCCAAACATGTCCTCTGTTTTAGCCAAAAGTCACACTGAATAGATCCTTACAGTCTAGCTTTCCCTTTCAGGACCCTGAAGATCTGCATCACGCCTCCCCCCCTCTCCTCTCCTTCTGGCCTCCAGTGAGTACATGTTTAGAGCTCTAAGTCGATCCTCTTAGTATCTGCTCTGTTGGCGGAGTCATTTCTAGTGGCCCTATACTGCACAGCCTCTAGCCGGTCCATCTTTCTTTAGGTGGGGATTTCACAACTGGGCACATTATTCCAGAAAGGGCCTTAGCAGTGATCTAGAGAGAGGCAGAATTACCTCTTTCCTTCTGCAATCAGAACCCTTCCCAACACACCCCAACATCCTGGTTGCTTTGCTGTAGGCTCTGCTGCATTGACAGGATTATTTTAAGTAATCAGTTATGACGACGCCCAGGTCCCTTTTCCCAGTAGCGGTGCCTAGCTTGACCATTCCCATTCAATATTCCATCTTAGGGTTCTTATTCCTCATGTGCTTCAGCTTGCAGTTTTTGACACTGAATTTCAACTGCCAAATCTTGGAAAACCTTTCTATCCCTTGCAGGTTCCTCTGTAATTAATTTACCCCCTACATGCTGTCTACCCTGTCTAACCTGGCACAGAGCTTCATATCATCTGCAAAAAGATGCCCGTTGTCCTGTATTCCTTCTCCGTCACTGATGAACACATTAAAAAGGACCGTAAAAGGATGCTTTAATAGAATACTGCGGACATTGTCAAGAGGGCATGGAAATGCTGTACAACTATGCACTCCGAAAGATTAAGTAAACGCAGGAATATAAATCAAGTATCAACTCAAGGTCTGTTCAAATAAATGAAAAGGCCATGGCCCTCCCCTGAAAACCCAACAAGAGTATTTAAGCAACAGTAGAATTATACTTGAAAACTGAATTTTTAATGTACTTCAGTATTTGTGTGCAGCTATAATCGATTGTATTAACTTTTTTAATAATGTTTATTAGCAGGAGAATATTACAATCACCAATCCAAATTCATTAACAAATACATAGTCCTTACAAGAATATCTTTGAGATAGCTATTACATATAGACCAGTAAAAAAAAAAAATGATAAAACGAAGGGGGATGCAGGTCAAGGGTAATCCAACCATACTGGCTTAAAAAATAATTAAGACACAAATGCATCAAAGGGGTGGGGCTCTTATCCAAGAAAAGTATGCTTTTATCTATCTATTTAACAGCAGTCAAGAAAGGTATAACATAAGGCTGCTCCCCTACCCACGCATATTCAGACCTTTGTGACTTGTTTACATCTAACTCCCAACAGCCCCTTGAGCACTCTCCTCTGAATTGGCCCCTTTGATCCAAGTTAGTTCCTCACCACCTAGATGTTGCAGTCCAGGAGAGGGCCACATTTTTCCACCATAAAAATACAGCAAAAGTATTCATTTAGGATTTCAGTTTTTTCTTTGTTTTTCTCTACCCAGGATTCCCCATTTTCAGTCTCTACCAAATGTTTACTTTTTCTTATCTCACATATATAACTGAAAAATGTCTCATCATTTGACTTCACCCACTCCACTATCCTGAGTTCTATAGCCACCTTTGCCATTCTAGCTATCTTGCTAGACTTCCTGGTGGAGATCTAAATACTTTTCTGTACTGGCCTCCATTTGAGAAACCTTGTATTTCCTACATGCAGCCTTCTTTGTTGTAACATCTTCCTCTGTCTCTCTTGAAAACAAAGTCAATCCTTTGCACTCCTTGTCTTTGCCACTCTGCTAGAATCCTCATTATCGGAAAGTTTTTCTCTGAAAAAAGTTCAAGGAAGCTCAGTCATTCACGTTGACAGCCATGGGTCTGGAGACAGTTTATTCACTGTATCATCTGATCCCAATGATACCCAGGTGGAAGAAGTAGGAATATTGCGATTTCTGCCCATGAGGTCATTGATACCATGGTGCTGAGTTCTTGCAGCTTCAGTGGAGCACTCAAAAGTTGTACCGAGCCTGATTCAGAGATGCTTGGTAGAGTGGGGCATAGAGACTGCTTGCCAGGACTTAGGTAAAGTTGTTAAGATGATGCTTGTGAGGCGTGGTTCCAGCTTCACAACCTCCATCAAGGGGAAAGGCAGCCTTTCTTCCTGTGGTCTATGTTGCACCTTTTTGTTTGCTCACCATTCAGGGACCGCTAGGCCTCACCTGTTGCCTCTGACTCAGCTGGGGAAGGCTTCTTGGGTGGCTGTGATGGTTTGGTGTAGGCTGCTGGAAAGGTGTCCTCCTAATATGCATCCTGCGAGGCCCCTGGTTGTTGACAGTGATCCAATGGAGATCCACGGTTAGCGGCAGGCCAGGACGGGGTATAAAACACCCTGCTACCATGGAGGGGGTGGTTGATGGACCTGCAGTTGTGGTAGACACCATTCTCAATATCCTAATCGTGACAGGGTACAATTAGGGAAGAAAGTTGTCTGCTGGCAGAGACACTGAAAATGTATAACAAAAGTCGTTATTATCAGGATGGTGGAACCTACCATTGGAGGGTTCCTCTCTCATTAGCAAGCCTCAGGATCCAGTTCTTGTCCTGATACGGAAGAGTCATGCTTCCAGTGATCTAGAGGCAGTCACCCTACTTAGGACGCACTGCCAATGAGCAATGAATGGGCTTCCTCTGTTTTAGTACGTGAGACTCCCAACACTGGAAGAATGATTGATATTACATTTTACAGGAACAAGCAGGAATCTCCACCCTCACTATCCTTGGGGAAGCCTACAAAAACAGAGGCTGATCCTCCGGCTTCTACTTTTCAAGTCCTCCATATGGTCCCATAATTGGTTGGGCTTTCTGTTCTGCTCTCTCACTTGGACTGTGAGGAGACTGGTGGTGTCTTCAGTCTGGATGATTTTAGTTTCAGCTGCTCCTATCCTCTGGCTAAGAGAGACAATATCTGCGTTGTTTTAGGGAGGCAGCTTTGAGGTCCCATTTCTAGAAGCAACTGAGCAAACATGGATTTAATTTAGCTCAAAATCTGAGAAATCTTGTGTGTGCCCAACTCCTTCATTTCCAGTCACAAGGAAACCATGCAGATATAGGCAAAAAGCTTAAATGCTGTTCAGAGTATCCCACTCTTCAATTTTAAACTTTTCCAACTGTTATGGTGATCACCATGGCTGTCCCGCACTGAACTAACTTGAGGACATTTTAAAATACAGATTTGTTCTGATGAAGGGTTTCCTGAAGCGTCACCACACTATGTCTTGCAGACACCATTAGTTGGGCGTCTGTTCACAGCGGAAGTCGGCGTCTCGGCTAAGGAAACTGAAAAGCACCAGATTTCTCTTTTTTCCATCGCTTTTTCTGTGGGCCAGCTAACGAATCTTCGAGGAATTAGCTTCCCATAGTGATGTACACGTAAATGTACTAAAACTCTTGCAGATGCTCTGTTATGTGGTTATTGGCTTGGCATATGATATCCGAACTCCCATGCCTTGCGACAGGTTTACAACCTCATAGAAAGCAGCAAAGGCTACACGCTATTAGTAGTTTATAAGGCTGTTTTTCTGTTTGATGAGACTACTTGTCCTTATAAAAAGTGCCTGTCTGATATTTATGCTCATAGGAAACTGCTTCCCAATATATGGTGG